>OX344728.1:74038117-76894374 GCA_947034835.1 Ballota nigra | reverse complement strand
GAAGGTGAAGAAGGAGGCTTGTCCTTCCAAGCCAGGGGAGTTGCAGTTCTGTTTCACTGCAAATGTTTCGTTGGGAACGAAACTGACTCTCATTCTGGATTCTTTGCTTCCAGAGAAGAAGTGGAAAGAGCCTTGGTGCCGAGGTTATCACAAATCCAAGATCTTGTTCTCAAAGGATGGCCCTCTCCATAGCCATGCCGACTCTGATGGAGAGCAAGCCATCCCTGCCCCCCCTCTTCAAGCAATTCCCTCACCTGCAAAGGGGCAGAAGCAGCAGAAGAAGACTGCTGAAGCTACTGGTTCTTCAACCATAGCTTTCTCTGGCTCCTCAGAGGAGGACCAGATTCCCCTTCTTGATGTACTGAAGAAGAAGGGTGATGATGATAAAGTTGCTAAGAAGACTGGAGCAGCTAAGAGGAAGAGGCCAGAGGAGGCCAAGAAAGCTTCTGCTAAGAAGGCCAGAACAAGCAGAAGGGCCAAGAAGACTTTGCTGGTGGATGAGCCATCAGAGTCAGAGGAGGAAGAGGAGGTTGAGCCTCTTAAGAGGAAGCCCAGAGCCAAACATGCTATTCTTCAAGATCCAGACTCTGGCTCTGACCTGGGAGATGCCTTGGAGCAGGCAATAGAGGAGGCTTCTTTGCTCATGCCAGAAGCTCCAAAGATGTCAGTTCCAACTGGTGTTGACCCAGCTGAGGTAAATACTTCTAACCCCTCCCACATTAATCTTGATACCCCCTCTACCTCTCCCCCAGATAACCTTCCCAAAACTCCCCCTCCTGCTTCTGGTGCCCCTACTACATCACCAGAGCAGACTCTTCCAGATACACCCGTTTTCACTTCTTCCACCATTCCCACTCAAACACCTTCTCCCCCACCTTCCCAAATACATCTTCCCACAAATCCCTCTCCCCCAGCCCCTGTACCAGAAGAGATCCCATCTACTTCTGGTGCAGAACCCTCCATTCCCTCTCCTTCCACATCACAAATTTCTGTCCCACCCTCTGTACCAGAGATCCCATCTACTTCTGGTGCAGAGCAACCCATTCCTTCACCCTCCACCTCACAAAATCCAAACCCTCCCCAAACTCAAACAGATCAGAACCCTCCTTCCATGGCATTGGGATTCCCTGCCCCTCCCCCTTCTCCCACATGCCTAACCAGCGATGATAGTGAAGATGAGGAAGCTTCACTTGAGCCGGATCACTTAGCACCTTCCTCCTCTACCTCTGGGCCCAAACCATTTACTTTCTCATCTGCAGAAATGGGTCCCATTAGGCAGAGTATGAGTGTAAGTGCTCAGCTCTGGCTAAGAGAGCATTTCCCAGTTCTTCTGGAGCACTTACCACTTTTGGCAGATCTTACTGATGCCAAAGTCTGGAGCAAGGCCAGACTGGAGGATGTGGAGGACCTTATGATGCTTCTGGAAGAAATGTCTCCCTCAACATTCACTGCCTGGGAGATAGAGCTCAAGCAGAAGCTAAACATCCAAAATCCAGCAGAGCTAGAGACACCAGAGGCAGCGAAGGTGTTGATTCGCACTCTGCTCATCCAGAGGGGAGTTATGATCTCTCCTGAGGGCCCCTCTTACAAATTTTGCCCCCACTTCACATTCCCTCCAGAACTTTATTCTGATGAGGAAGATTTTGATTTGACTCCTGTCGTGCTCCAGAAGATGAAGACTTTCTTCAACGAGCAGATCATGCAGATTGGGCGTTTCTCTAAGGCAATTCAACATATGGCCCCTGCTATGATAGAGCACCAGATTCGGCAGGAGAGGAGGATTTTTCTTAAGCAGATCAAGTCTACTCTTGCCGAAGTTAAAGCTTCTTTCAAGGCAAATGGACTCTTTGTGAAGCTGGATGTTATGCACAGCCAGAAACAGCTCCAGGAACATGTGTTGGAGCAGATGAGGCCAATTTCTGTGCTGAAAGTTGAGATGGCTTCCCAGATGCTGCAGACTGCTAAGCTCAAGGACTCCCTCCAGGAGATGTTAGAGAAGCAGGAAAGGCTTGTTGCTGAATCAAAAGCCTACCTGGAGGAGGCAAAGCAGCTGCGTGATCTTCACTCTTCCTCCAACACTGCCCTGCCTGATCTCATTAGGTAGGTGGTGGAGCCCCTTATTGATGCAGTTAAAAAGGGGGAAGAGAAGGCCAGAACTGATCTGGCGAAGACCACCAACGAGACACTCTTTAGCCATGGTGCTCGTCTGGACCTGCTGGAGAATACTTTGGCCCAGGCTGAGCTGCAGAAGAAGAAGAAGAAAGAGGAGCTCAAATCACTTACCATGGCTAAGCAGCTTGCTGCAGAATAGGAGTCAGAAGCAGAGCAGGATCTCATTCATATCTCTGGACCTGCTAAGAAAAAGATCAGAAAGGTGAAGAAGAGCTTCCTAGAAGAAGTTGTGGAGGAAGCAGAAAAAAGATATAAGGAAGAGACTCCAGAGGAGAAGCAAGCCAGAATAAGGAAAAACATAGATGAAGAGCAGAGGCTCAGATATGTTAGAAGACAGAACAAGAAGGCCAGAGAAGCTGGTGTTCCTTCTGGTGCCAGTGGTTCAAGCCAGAAGAAGAAGGCTCTTGTTGAAGTGATGAACATCTTGCCACTCAGGATAGAAGGGTCTTTTGACTCTACTGTGCCTGTTCCTCTTATCAATAAGTGGAAAGATGCCAAGACTCTGTGGTTCATTCAACATTACATCCAGAGGCCACCACCAGAGGATGAGGCACTTATCAATAGAACCTTCCATTCGTGGATGAAGAGTTATGATGCAGAGCTCTACAAGCAGCTGATGGATTCAACAATAGAGTTCAATCTGGAAGTCACAGCCCCTGAGTTTCATTATCTCAACACTCCCATGACAGGGGACCAGATTGATTGGCTAGAGTTGAAGAAGTTATTCAAGACCAAGGTGTTGGTGAATTTCACCCCAACATCCTCTATAGAGTTGAAGGCCATTCAAGACAGATTTCTTGACTGGTTTCTGGTGCCTAAAGACAATAGAAGATATGCATAGACTAGGACTCTGATACTCAATGTATTCTGTAATCCTCTTGTCCTTATTATTAATGAAAGTCATATCTACTCTGTCTTAAAGACAACTACTTGTTGTCTTCTTGTTTGCCTGATAAGATCTATTCTAAGGTCTTATCCTTTTATTGTTTTTCATGTTTATTTTCTGTTTTTGATCAATTCTGGTGTGTTTTAACTCCATCAAAAAGGGGGAAATTGTTAGGATAAAAGTTGTTAGTTTTGATGAGTTAAAACAAACCAGAAGTTGTAATAGGACCATCTGGACCTGTTAGCCAGATGATGATCTAGATTAGGACTTAGTCTAGGGGGAACTGCCAGACCAGAAGACCTCACCAGAAGAGTCACCAGAGGACTCCACCAGAGGACTTCACCAGATGAGATCTGACCAGAGGCAGAGGACCTTTCTCAGACCAGACGAGTCCGGACCAGACGAGTCTGGTGTAACAAAAGATGCTCAGTTTGATCCCCTGTTTCTACTGAGTATTCTGGTTGTTAACCAGATGTGGACCAGAAGACACCGAGGTTGCCTGGTGCCTGGTCTTGCCTTCTCTGGAGAGAATCAGAGTTAGGCAGAGGAAGCATTTGACCGTTGGTGATTCAAATCAATTCAAACAAGATCGGATTGGAAAGTTATTGAAGATAATCAATCCAAGGATCTCACCAACCCAATCAATCAATTAGGGAATTGATTGATTGAGGCTTCCTTAAATAGAGGATCTGATTAGATTAGCTCTCCAACGGCTAACCCTAATCACCTCTATAAATACAAGAGTGCAGTCACAAGAAAAAGCTCTAGAGATTCTTACGCGCACGAAGTCACGTCAAGCTTTTGATTATCACTCTTAGCACTCTTATTGTTCACATTACATATCTACTCTTAAGGAGTTGTTGAACCTTAACTTGTTCATCTCTAAGATAAGGTTGAAGGTTGCTTACTTTAGATTGAGATTAGATCTAAAGAAGTTGTAAGAAGGAACTGGTACTTCGAGAATTCCAGTACGTAAGTGAGTTGGTTGGTTGATAGTGAGACCCCTTGGATAAAAGGGAGAGTGGACGTAGGATATTCAGATCCGAACCACTATATATCCGGTGTTATTTATTGCTTTCGTTTATTTACTCTCTCTTACCTGTTGTGTGCTCTTATAATAAGAAGTTTGTTAAGACATAACTTTAAAGCTTCTGCAATTAATCTATCTAGTGGGACCAACACTTGGTGCCATCCAAATCGGTTCCTAAAACCCCAATGGAATTGTGGACCGGGCGCAAGCCCAGTCTAAGACATTTACGGATTTGGGGTTGTCCGGCATACGTGCTAGACAAGGAAGCCGGTAAGTTGGATCTACGTTCGGAATTAAGGCTGTTTATAGGATACCCTGCGGGAACGAAAGGGTGTATGTTCTATAGTCCCAAGGATCAAAAGACTGTGATTAGTACACACTTTAAATTCTTGGAGGAAGACTATATGAACAATCGGAAGCCTAAAAGTGAAGTTACCTTTTGAAAAATTGAGAGGTCAAACCTCGATACCAAGTATACAAGATGATGTACCACAAGTCACATCTTCACAACCAGAACCCCGTCGTAGTGGGAGGATTGCTAGGCAACCCAAGAGATTCATGGGAATTGGAGAATCTTCGGATTTGATTCCCGGCGATGAATCAGACCCATGGACGTACGACGAGGCAATCCAAGACAAAGACGTGGAGGCGTGGTAAACCGCAATGGAAACCGAGATGGGTTCGATGGATCATAATCAAGTGTGGGAGTTGGTCGAACCACCCAGTGGGGTAGAACCCATTGGATGCAAGTGGGTGTACAAGAGGAAAAGAGGACCGGACGGAAGGGTAGAGACCTTCAAAGCGAGGCTTGTGGCTAAAGGGTATACTAGAAAAGAAGGGATCGATTATGAGGAAACCTTTTCGCCTGTAGCTATGCCTAAGTTCATCCGTATTCTCTTGTCGATTGTTGCGAACCTAGATTACGAGATCTGGCAAATGGATGTCAAGACGGCTTTCCTTAACGGAAGTCTTGACGGGATAGATATCTATATGCAACAGCCCAAAGGTTTCATTGAAAAAGGCCAAGAACACCTCGTTTGCAAGCTTAAGAGATCCATTTATGGACTTAAGCAAGCATCGCGAACTTGGAACCAGTGTTTTGATCAAGTGATTAAGTCTTATGGGTTTGATCAAAACGAGTTCGAAAGTTGTGTGTATAAGAAGCGTGACGGAACTGCAGTGGTATTCTTAGTATTATACGTAGACGATATTCTACTCATTGGAAATAATGTAAAGGTATTGTCAGACGTAAAGGTATGGCTGTCAAAATAATTTGATATGAAGGACTTAGGGGAAGCCAGTCACATCCTTGGGATCAAGATCACTCGCGATCGCAAGAAGAGGATGTTGGGCTTATCGCAAGCTTCATACATTGACACTGTTTTGAAGCATTTCAGCATGCAAGATTCCAAGAAAGGTTTTGTACCTTTTAGGCACGGAATCCATCTATCTAAAGAAATGAGCCCTAAGACGCAAGCGGAGATAGATGACATGAAAGGTGTTCCGTACGCTTTGGCCGTAGGAAGCCTTATGTATGCAATGCTGTGTACGAGACCGGATATCTGTTTTGTCGTGGGCATGGTGGCAAGATATCAAAGTAATCCCGGGAAAGACTATTGGACTGCCGTAAAGTGCATCTTGAGGTATCTGAAAAGAACTCGTGTGCGGATGCTGATTTACCAGTCGGATAGTCTAGTCCCCGTGGGATACACGGACTCGGATTTCCAATCAGACATAGACTCAAGAAAGTCAACCTCGGGTAGTGTGTTTTGCATGGGAGGAGGAGCCATTTCATGGAGAAGCGTTAAGCAGAAATGCATCGCCGATTCGACCATAGAAGCCGAGTATGTAGCTGCTTGTGAAGCAGCGAAAGAGGCAGTTTGGCTCAAGAACTTCTTAGTGGACTTGGACGTTGTTCCGAATTTGCCCGATATGATAACTGTCTTTTGTTACAATGCCGGAGCAGTTGCAAATTCAAAGGAACCGAGAGCCCACAAGGCAAGCAAACACATAGAAAGAAAATATCATCTTATACGAGAAATCGTTAAGAGAGGAGATATAGAGGTGGCAAAGATAGCGTCGGGTGACAACCTAGCCGATCCATTCACAAAGGGTCTGCCTCAGAATACATTCGAGAGACATGTGGATGGAATGGGAGTCAAGACAATTGTCAATCTGCTTTAAGTATAAGTGGGAGGAATTATTAGGTTAGTGTAGATTGACATGAGATGTCACGTAGAGCTACTACACTATGACATGCATGATGTATACTAAAAAGCAGACTTTAAGTATAAGTGGGAGATTGTTGGAGTTATACGTGAAAGTATGCTTTTACTTTGTATAACTCGTGTATCAAACACTTGTTTATGAGAATAATTCTTTTATCGCATATGCTTTAGATATGATTGAATGTTGAATATTTATTGCAAACAGTTCATATTAGTACTAGTTACATTATAGTTAATATTGTGATACCCGATCACGGAAGATAACATTAACAGTTTCCTTGTAACTAAACGTACATTTTCACGACCTAGGTGGAATTGAACAATCCGCCGTGAAAGGTCGATGTGTAAGTCTCAGATTGGTCTGTCTTGACTAAGAGATTGCACTAGCACATTTAGTATGTGTTGAAGAGGACCTACAGTGAGGATAAATTCTTCTGTTCTGAAATGTGAAGAATTAGACCTCAGTGGTTGTTGATTTCTTAATCTCCGTCACTTAAATAGGACCGTGTGTGCTTAATGGTTACTGCTTTAATTCATGTTGGGTGAGAATCATCGTGACTTTGAACCTTGTGCTTTGGGCAGTAATATTAATCATACGACGGTTGCTAAGATTTAATACGGAGAAACGCGTGCGAGTACGGCTCGTGTGATTAGTCCCCTTGGTGGGCTCAGAAGTTTTATCGTACCAAGTCTTGAAAGTGAAGAATTAGTTTCTTCGGTACGGATAATAATATTGAGATGTCTTTACTCCAAGGTGAAATATATTAATTAATTTAGAGCTATTCAGAAGCTTAATTAATTAATGGACTTGATAATTTTAAACGCGGGAAATAATAACCGGGAGCCCATATTATCGTAATATGGATTAAGATGGATAGTGCAATATTAATTTATTAGTGGTAATAATTAATATTAATGGATTGAATTATATTGGGGCTCAATATTGAAATTCAGAAGTCCATTAGGAGGTCCAATCTTAATTCTCCTTAAAGGCCCCTCAAGTAGCCCATTAAGTAGCCCAATAATGATAAGGTGATTAAAATAAAAATAAAATTATGCTGATTTTTCTTCTTAATTTTTGAAAATTTGATATTTAGGAGAGAAAAGATTTTGTTGATTTTCTTGGAAAGATATTATGGAAGATAAGTATTCTTGGAATACAAGATTATCTCATATATTCAAGAAGATCCAAATCTTGGATTCTTACCTAATGATTTTCGAAAATAATAAGTTAAATAGGAGAGTGAGATTTTTGTGGAATGTTTTATTATGGAGAAAAGAATATATGAGATATATTCAAGATTTCTTAGAGACTAAGAAAAGATTTTCTCCAGGCCCATAAAATACACCTAATTTTCGGCCACTACTCTTATAAATAGGGGATGATTATTTCATCCACAAGAACATAATTCCATGTGTTGGAAAAATCAAGAGCATATATATATTTTTCTTTTTCCTTAGTTATTTAAATTACTTGAAAGCATCTCCCACCGGTGATCAAGTAAGGCGAAAGGAAAATACTTGAGAAGGCTTTTGGGTTGATAAAGCGTGATCGTGATTGTCCCGTTTATTCAAAGGCCAATTCTACAAGAGGTACGTAAGTCACATAAATTCTTGTTTATTCCGCCTAGATTTTATGTGAATTAATTCAACATGCATGATGTTAAATTGGTTGTTGGAATTATTATTTGAATTAATTAGGATTAATTCATGCTAGTAGTAATTGTATTTAAATTCGTATTTAATTATCATCCCGAATAGATTCCGGGCACCCCTATTTTCCCAACAATTTCCACATACTCCGGCATGTATCTCTTCAAGTATTGCTCGTCCTTGTCCCCTAGGCAAACATTTGAGAAGTGGGACTGATATTCCCCTTTTGTAAAGCTGCTCGCCCACCAGAGTATATCTGGCGGCTTGCTTTGTTAGCTTGGCAGCTTCAAAAGAGTTGTTTGGTTTTTCCCCACTTTTCAAGTATTTGACTATACTTGTTCTCCAGTCTTCTTCGTCAGTGGTTTGATCGTAAAGCTGGTTGACATTATAACTTACTGTTGATGGGTCATTCATCTTTGTGATTATAATGTCAGCCAACTCTGCTGGCCCTTCAATTGTTGCTAGTCGGGCCAGAGCATCTGCTTGGGTGTTGCTTGTCCTTGGGATTTATTCGATGAATACTTGATCTAGCATGGATATCAAGTGAGCAACAATTCGTTGATACTCGATCATATGATCATCTTTTGCTTCGTATTCACCTCAGACTTGGTTCACAATCAATTATGAGTCGCCGAAAATTTGCAACCGTCTAACACCTACGGCAAGGGATAGGTGAAAACCAGCAATGAGAGCTTCATATTCTGCTTCGTTATTGGTTGCCATGAAACCGAATTTGATCGCTGGGGTGAATACTTGTCTGTCGGAGCTGATTAGAACTATCCCGCCCGATGCCATATTGGTCGAAGATCCGTCAACGTAAAGAAGTCAGGGGTGATCCAGTCCTCTCGTCAGATCTGGTGGGAAAGTTAGTTCGACTATAAAGTCGGCTAACGCTTGCCCTTTGATCGCTGTTCGAGGAGCATAGATCACCCCAAATTGGCTAATCTCAAGTGACCATTTCAAAAGATGACCAACTATGTCGGGGCGATGAAGAATTTGTCTGAGTGGGAAAGTTGTTAGTACTTCAACTTGATGGTCAAAGAAATATGGTCGTAACTTCCTTACACTCATGACCAGGGCATAAGCCAGTTTTTCGGTCGGAGAATATTTAATCTCTGCTTCGTGTAATGCTTGGCTGACGTAGTAGATTGGATGGTGGAACTTGCCGTCTTCTCGCACCAGAACGGAGCTAATGGCCACTTCTGGCGTGGCTAAGTACAAAAAGAGCTTTTCTCCTGGGACAGGTTTTGATAGGATTTTGACATCTCCCAGGTAGTCTTTAAGTTGGTCAAAGGCCTTTTGACAGTTGTTAGCCCACGTGAATTTTCCTTTTTTGATGGCCTCAAAGAGTGGACGACATTTGTCCCCAGATCTGGATATGAACCGGTTCAATGCTGCTAGGCACCCCGTGAGCCTTTGCACCTCTTTTACCGAGCGTGGTGGTTGCATATCTACGATAGCTTTAACCTTTGTTGGATTGGCCTCAATCCTCGCTGGCTAACAAGATGGCCCAAGAATTTCCCTGAATAGACACCAAAGATGCTCTTCTTCGGGTTCAGCTTCATGTTGTAACGTCGAAGAATTCTGAACACTTGGGTCAGATGTTGGAGATGGTCTTCTTTCTTAGGGCTTTTAACCACGATATCGTCTACATAGACTTCTACCGTGTCTCCAACTTGTTCGTCGAACATCTTGTTCACCAGTCTTTGATAAGTTGCTCCGGCGTTGATAAGGTCGAATGGCATCCTCTACCAACACAACAAGTTCTTGTTCGTATAAAAGGTGGTATTTTCTTGGTCGTCTGGATGCATTGGGATTTGATGGTACCCGGCAAAGGCATCCATGAACGTCAACATTTCGTGTCCCGTCGTGCTGTCCACAAGTTGGTCAATATGAGGGAGGGGAAAATTGTCCTTTGGGCATGCTGCATTCAGATCTGTGAAATCTATGCATAGGCTCCAGGTTCCGTTTGGTTTCCTCACCAGGACTGGGTTTGCTACCCATTGTGGACAGAGTGCTTGTCAGATTAGATTATTGTCCAACAACTTTTTTACCTCCTCATTCAATGCTTGGTACTTGTCTGGGCCATACTTTCTTCGTTTTTGGTGGACATGCCTTCTTGTTTGATTAATGTTGAGCTCATGGCAAGCATGTTTCGGATCTATCCCCACCATGTCCACATGAGACCAAGCAAAAACATCTAGATTCTTGCTGAGGAATTCTTTCATTCGGGATCTATACGGCTCAGGGAGCTCAGATCCTATGTATAGTTCAAGATCCTCGTTTTCAGGACTAACTTTGAACGCCTCCAATTCTTCAAACGGAGTTGCTCGTCATTTTTATCCTTTTCAACGGGGATCAAGTGTTGGTTCCTCAGGGCTGACATTATTTTCGATGTTCATGGGCTCAGCTCCCAGGCGGGGTTCTAGATCGTCCGATGGCTCTGACCTGTTGTTGTTAGTCAACACCTGGCCCTCCAAGTCACCCATTGAAAGTTGCTCGTCACCACCTCTTTGTTGCTCGTCAGATGGGGGTTCCTCATGGGTGGTGACAAGTTGTTCGTCCAACACTTGCTCGTCCAAGTGTTGTTCGTCCGTATCCATGTGGTCGTCCGTGTCCATCATGTTTTCCAGTATTGATGGCTCATCGACGGGGTAGCTTGTGGTGGCTTCCATCATGGATACTTGTGCGTGTCTTGCTTGCAATTGCAGGAGACATTCCCGAGCTCTTCTTTGGTCTCCTTTGATTGTGCCTGCCCCACTTGCTGTTGGGAACTTTATACAATAGTGATAAGTGAAACACGCAACTTTAAATTCATTCAAAAAGAGTCGACCAAGAAACCCGTTGTATGTCGACTCCTGGTCTACAACCAAGAAATCAACCATTCTTGTGATATTTTTCTCGGGTTCGTTGATCGTTACAAGTTGTACAGATAGCCTGATCTCCCCTATCAGGACTGTTACAGTATTTCCGAAGCCTAAGATTCTATGGGTTGAACTTTGAATGTAGCTCGAATAGTCCCCGAGTTGATCGAGCGTCTTTTTGAACAAGATGTTGGTGTAGGCTCCGGTGTCCACCAATAGTCTATGAACTCTGGTCCCCATAATTTTGGCACAAATTACGAGTGAATCATTGTGCGGAGTCAAGATCCCCTCCAAATCTCTTTCTGTGAAGACCAATTCCGATGTTTGTAGGATGGAGGAATTGACTCCCATCTCTTGTACCTGGTCTAGTGCTCGTAATTCTGCTTTCCTCTTCCGGTTTGATATTGGCGGTCGTCCATCAGAACACCCTCCGGCGGGGCCAGAAGGTTCCATCATATAAAGGTCTTCCAATGGATGAGCAGCAACAGCGGGAACTGGTCGCCCGGGTCTATTATTCCATTGGGGCTGTTCATCGCTTTCATCTCCTGGGCTGCTCTCCCGGTCTCTCTTTCCTGGTTGCCTCTTGATGAAATCGGAGAGCTTTCTCTCCTCGTAGAATCGCCACAGTTGTTTAAGAAAGTCTCTACACTCACTCGTAAAGTGCCCCACACTTTGATGGTAGGCACAATACTTGTTGGGTTGAGTTTGCCTGTTTCTTGACGGATTCTCCGGGGAGGGGAAAGCAACTCATTTCCCTTCACATTTTCATAAACAACATCGATTGATATTGTTAGCACCTGGTTTAGCTTTTCTTTTAATTCTGTCCCTTCAATGAATGCTTTCATGTTCTTTGGGACCCTGTAGCCTTTTTCACCAGGTTTTTTGTTGTTCTCCTTGGGGTCAGCTTTATTTTCTCCCAAGTTTGCCTGTAGGGCCTCGTGCATGGAAACAAATATGCCGGCTTGATTTCTGAACTCGACATAGCTTTTTGGGCACTTTAGACATTGTTGGTCTCACTCGATAGATTAATTGCGGAAGCTGTTTTCATATACCTGAGTACTCAACAAGAAAGATTAAACGCAACCAGACAAACAATAGAGAGATACTAGACTCAAAATAAAAATAAAAGCACTCACTACTAACTATTAAACTATCTCCAAGTCCTACTCAATGGACATACATCGCTTTTCCCGACAACTGCGTCATTGACTTGAATCGCAAAATACTAGCTACACTAGTAGTTACCCCACAAGAGTATGGGATCCCTGTAGTATGGGCAAGTATATGGACCAAGTAGTATCGAACCCAGGGAAAGGTAAGTATGCAGGTAAATCCCTGGAGATGTATGTCTCGTAGCTAATATGAATGTATGTTTAGTTTTAAAAGAATTCTAAATTATATTATACTATCTATATGCTAATAATAAAAGTAAACTGAATAACTTAGTTTTAATGCAAATCTGAGATGGTGATGCTCAGGATAGAAATCTCTACATATACTAAAGGAGTTGGTACAATAACTAAAATAATCGTGATGTGCAAGTATTAATCCTAAGTGTACTAAAACTAGGCAACTAACTTTCCTAATCTAGCACGAGATTGAAAGACTAAAAGCTCAAGAATTAACCCTAACACTTCGTCATATCAACCTACTGCACTAATCCACTAAACAAATTATATGGATCGTGCTTAATTAATGAGACTCTTATTTACCTAAGGTGATGCGGTCGTCCTCCCTAGATAAACCGGTAAATTATAAACCCCTTCCTAAACCCTCTCGTTAAGCCTATTCGTTATTAAAGAGTGATAAGATCGTCCTCTCTCTAACAATTTTTGTACTCATTTCAAAGATAATTTTAAGGTTTATTTTAAGCATTCAATTAATTAAGAGAATTAAAACTAAGCATCACGAGTTATCCTAATTACGTACCAACGTCCTACTTCTACGAGTTCATCCTATCCTAAGCATGCAAGGGTTCTAGCCTAACATGGTTGATTGAATAACGAAAATAATAATAAGAACAATAAACATATGCATAATTGAATTAACGAAAGAATTAAAAAACATAAACAAAATAATAAATTAAAGTCTTGAATTGAATCTGGAAAACTAGGGTTTATAGTGTAAACGTCTCAAGAAAACAAGAAAGAATGAAAGCAATAAATTAATCTATGAATTCGTAAATTAAAACCTCGATTACAAAGTATAAAACTCTTCCAATCTCTCTCCCAAACTTTCTTCTTCGAAAAATGAGTGTAAATATGTGTAGATATGTCTTGATATGTAAAAATATGCTTGCAATGGGTATATATAGGTTTGAGATCGAATTTGGGCGTTTTTTGGCTGAAAATACGCAAAAACGCTCGAGTGGTGCATTGCTCGAGCGGTGGCGCTCGACCACTTTTGGTCGAGTGGTTCTTCCGGTCGAGCGGTGGCGCTCGACCCATGGCTGTACACATGTTCGTAAAACCTTCATAAATTCTCAACCGGGAGTCCGTTTTGGTCGATTCATAGTCCTACGAACTCCTCTTTTCGCCCTCTATCAATCTATGAACACCAAAAAGATAAATTAATGAATTTATAAAAATGATACTCAAATAACTCTAAACACTCATAAAAAACACTCAAAACATGGACAAATCGAGCACCAAAACATAATAATTTCACGCCTAATCATCCATCCCACTACTATTTGCAAATTTTTCTTTTTGGGACTCCCCACTATTGCATATGGAAAAAGGTAGTGTAATTCATTAATAACACTATCCTCACAAATTTACATATTTATACAAAATGACATTAAATTATAGGTCCAAACTGCACTCAATCCAACTAACTTTATTACTTTATATATAATTTTTTACCAAATTACCCCCAAAACCCTACCCGTTCTATTTTATTCTTCATATGCATGTCACTCTTCTCTTGCAATTTTTTGTGCAATGGAAGGAGTATTAGTTTACATGTGTAATGGTATCACTAAATTAATGTTATATATAATGATATTAATAATAAGTTTATTATGTCAATAATATAATTAACAAGAATTTAATAGATGTTAGATCTACCTCATATGCTTGGATTGCCTTGTCAGCATCTTCATTCCTATCATGCCCAATTAATTTAATCTCAGCACGATACCTATAACAATCCCCTTTTCTGCAAAGTTATATATAGATGATCATAATTAAAATTTAAATTAACAAGTGAAATTAATAAATAAACAAACCCTAGCTAGCTTGCTCACATCTTGTAGTAAAAGGCGGCACTAGTAGGATCCCATTTAATTGTGCAAGAAGGAATGAGATGTTGATCAATCATGCCCAAAACCTCTCTACAAATATTACTCATCTCCGCCCCCACCTTCTCCCGGTACTCTCTGATTCGATTAGCGTTCGTCGCGTTGGACTCTTTCTCCAGCTTCGACCGCAAGATACTCCAAGAAGCTCTTGGACGCTCGATCGCGTTCTTGAAACCCTCCCATAGCAAAATCCTCTCTTCTCCTCTCAATTCCACCACATTTGTCATTTCCTTTGCCATATCTTCCATAAATATTTTACTAGTATGAGATGAAATTGGATTCTACAACTATAAACAACGCCAAATGTCATTAATTGGAATCTGGTCCTCCAAATTTCCAATTACGTACTAGGCACATTTGTTCCAATTTCCAAATGTGTATACACGAGAATATAATAATAAAGAAATATATGTTTGGGTTTACCGTCGTAGCGTTGGATTTGCTGCGCCAGCTTAGCGAAGTAAACGGCCTTTGCACGATTAAAAGAGGAAAAAGAAGCCATCTCTCTCTCTCTTTGACGGCAAAAAAGTGTATAAAGTAGTTGAATTCAGTTACCTCCCGCCTATTTATATTCTGTTTATTCCGGTTCCGGTTTGTACTGAAGTGGGTTGAACCGGTTTTTGTTATATAATTGTAATTCGGTTGTATAATTTCCACTTTGAATTACCCGCACGGCCCCTTAGAAAAGAAAAACAAATTAAACAATTAATATTTATTTATTTTAAATTCATGTTATCGTGAAATAATATACCGAAACGAGTCAAATATAACAATTGTTTTATATGAAAATGGTTCATGATAAGCTTATTATGAAACTGTTTGACCAGAAGTATCGATAATTTCACCAGGAATATCATTAGTTTGGGTTCAAGAAAATTTACAACAATTACAATATGATACCACCGACCCAAATTAATGATACTCACGGTGGAATTATCGACATTTTTGGTCAAATATTCGATTTTTTAATATAGTTTCATAATAACTTATCAGGAACTATTTTCATATAATATTTTGTCATAATCAAGTATTTTAAATTATGGCAAAGTCTTGTATTGTGGAATTAGTTCGAATGATATTAATTGTTTTATTAAAAATATTAATTATTTTATTATATATTAAAAGAAAAATGTAACTAGTTTTACTATAAAAATTGGTCCATATAAGATCAACTCTTAAATTATTTGATTATGAGTATACGCAACATAAATTGGACATACCACATTAATGCTATGAAACGAATGTGTGTTAACTTGTTAATCGTCTCATTGTGACAATATCGTTTTACACAAATTTTTGTCTTCGAATTTTTTTGGTATTTTAAAATTGTAGTGTTCGTTATTATTTGAACTTGAAATCAAATAATTTTAACTATATATGTAAAACACGTACAAGTTAAAAAGGTCAGCTAGATTTTAAATTTTATGCAATACATAATATTCAAATTTGTTTAACTTTTTGTTGAGCAAACCTCAAAATATATTTTAATGAGTGATTTCAAATTGAGTATGGAATAGTGATTTGTTTTCTATATAACGGCTATGTTTAATATATGAATGGTAAGTTGGGTACAAATCATGAATAAGTTACTAACAAATTAAGACTTAAATTTTTGTGTATATATGTGAAAAAGTTTGAAAGAATTAAAGTCAATCTTTTTCCTTTTTTACGGGAATCTCATTTAATTACCAAGAGACTTAAATTCATTATAAAAGTCAACAATATATACTTTCAATAAAATTACTAGATTTTTTTTTAAATAATATATATTATACAAATAATTAGCTAGTTTGCTTGAATAATTTGAGAATATTATATTAGTTACACGGAAATGATCATATGTCCACCGATGGACACAATATAATATACTCACCACAAATGTGATTATAACACTTAAGCAGTGGACCGTGAGTATATTATATTGTGTCCACCAGTGGGCATAAAATCATTTTCGTATTAGCGCATTGACATATATCAATTAATTTATGAATTTATCATCACATATCAATTAATTTTAGAATTTCTTATCACATTAATATTCTGGCATTACAAACGTAAACTAGTCTTGCATTCAAATGTTATGGAAAAGAATTAATTTCATCTAATTTGAATGTCTAAATTTGATTTAATATGAGTGTAGTTATTTTAAGTGGAATTTAATCTCAGATTGGTACGAACCAAATTAATTCATTTATATTAATTTTCCGGACATCTTATTTCACCAAGCTCTACTAAGCAAACTTATAATAACATCCATTAATTGAGCTCAAAAATTATATTAAATAAATTAAAGCACAAATTGGAAAAACCAAAAGTTCAAAATATATATGTGATGATATGACAGATATGTTGATCACATAATAGAGCAACCATTAGGATTCTCATCGCTAAAAGCATCCCCAGTTTTGGTCCCAAAAATAGTCGAATTTCCAGTATAGTTGATGTGGGTTCCACCCTGGTGGCTGTTATAGCCGTGCTTGTAGTAGTTGTAGCTGGACCCCGCCGGCTGATCGGCGTAGTATGTGGAAGGCCCGCCGTGGTTGTGGTGGTGCTGGTGGTGGCCGGTGAAATTGTGGTTTCTCATCGCCGGATTGAAAGGAAATTGCCACAATTCAGCCATTCTCCCGGTTTTTCTAACTGTTTTCAGGACTTTCTTTTGATCGGCCCATCCTGTTACCGTAACCTTCTGCAGGCCCATGTCTATGTCCACTTCGTTCACTCCTGAAATTAATGACAATTTTTTATTTTCGATGAATTGCAAAAACTAATACTCCCCCGTCTCCATACACTTTTTACAATTGACTTTTTCTCGTATTTTAACGAGCAAGTTGTTTATTAGTATTTGAAATGATAAAGTGATTTTTAAGGCAGGATATGATAGATCTATCTCTCTTCTATTATAAAATAACTTTAAAATTATTTTATCATTTTAAATACTAATAAAAAAATCGCTCGCAAAAATACGAGAAAAAGTTAATTGTGAATAGTGTTTGAGGATGGAGGTAGTAATATTTTTTAGTTTGGAGTATAATTTAAAATATTTCGTAATAACGGATATTATCATATTCATTTGGTAATAATGCCATATTTAAAAAATATTAGTATGTTTATAACTTAACATTATACTATCATTTATTCACACAGATCGAAGTCTTTGTGCGTAAATGTTATGGTATTAGTTATTAATAGTAATATTGAATGTATGTTGTGGTATTGTTATAATAGTATTATTGAATGAATGGGTGAACAGGTATTATTATTATTGAAAATTTGAAGAATTTATCACTCTAGTACTATTTTTTTTTTCTTGTGTGTTATTTTTTATCATATGCAGGAGACTATTATGAAATATTGTGAGATTTATTTATGAATAAGTTGATTGTTTTGAAAAATATGATAATTATATTTTTATTTACAGTTATTTTACTTATAAATAAATCTCATAATACTTTGTAATACCCTCAAATATAGAAAAAAAATTGAACGATCGGGAAGTACCTTTGATCTTTAGCAGTGCTTTTCTAATTTTGATCTCACATCCAGCGCAATCCATATGTACTCGCAGTTCTGTGGTCTGAAATTGTGGCAATTTTGTGCGTATAGTTAATTTAAATTACAAATTAGTGTGGTGAAATAAAATCTTTTTTAAAAAAAAATTATCAGAGTTCGACTCCACAACTAGAGCTGTCAAAACGAGCCCGGCCCGATGGGCCGACCCGAAAAGCCCGGTTTTAAGGGCGGATTGGGCCCTAAAAATATAGGCCCGAAAAGAATCGGGCTTTTTTGGCCCGGCCCAGAGGTAGGCCCGACTGGCCTCTGGGCTTGGGCCGGGCTTAGCCCGGTTTTCTGGGCCGGCCCGGTTTGTTTTTTTTTTTAAATTTTATTTGAATAAATTTGAAAACCTAGAGATAAGAAAAAAGAAGTAGCAGTAGGCGAGATTAGTGATTTGACTAAGGTTGGTAATAGTTACCACAGGTCATTCATCCCTATACTCATTATGGTCTTAATTTCCTCATCCCTATATATATGTAACATATTATATATGATCATACCCCATTTTTTAAAATAAAATAATTATAATTTATTGGTTGAATTTTCATCTAGGGAAATGAACGAATTCTTATGAACAGCCACAAATTGGTGGTACACATAACACACTTGTACAATTAAGGCAAATGAATTGAGGGATAAGATTTTATTTAAGAGTATCACTACTCAAACCCCAAAATCCTCTAAACTCGCCCCACTTATCAAACAAATCCCAATAAAATTTAAAAATTAACATGCATTACTAAACATACCCATTTTATTCCTATAATATCCTTATCTTATCAAAATAAAAAATAACACTTTCCTATTGAATTGTTGAATTTTTATTATTGAATTATTGTTGAAATAAAAAATAACACTTTCCATTCTATTAGGATTTGTTGAATTATTATTCTTAAATTTTATTTAGAAATTTGAGTTTTAATTTAATTATTGAATTGTTGTTGACAAACTAAATAATTTTTATAACTATATGAGTATAATTTGTATGCTAAATTATAAATTAATGAGGTAAATATATAAATCAAGTACAATAATAATATTTAAAAAAATAAAAAATTGGGCCGGTTTGGCCCGGTGGCCCGGCAGCCCGAGATGGGCCAGGACGGGCTTGGAAATTGGCGGCCCGGTAAAAACTCAAAGCCCAGTGGGCCTGGGCCGGGCACTTATCAATACAATTTGAAAGGTTATAGAATTTAAAGGTAATCAATTTAATCCTTTTAACTAAAAAAACTTAAATGAACTCTTGACAACTGAAAATATTTTGTGATCAATTCATAAGAAAAGGGAAGACATAAAATCATAATCCTTGGATGTTAAAATATATATATATATATATATATATATATATATATATATATATATATATATATATATATATATATATATATATATATATATGAGATAATATTTTGTGATTTATTTGATGGGCTGAAATTGATGAATGGACACGTGAGATGAAGTTATAAGAGTCCTAACTTTTCATCATATAAATGACTGCATATATATATATATATATATATATATATATATATATATATATATATATATATATATAATGCAATAAAGATTGGGATAGCATTTGCAAATAAAAGTACCATAACAAGAAGAATGAACATTAATTATGTAAGAGCTAGACATGAAAATTATTTTTATCCAATTTCACATTAAACTTCTCTTTCCTGAACCAAAACAGAGAGAGAGAGATTACCGTCGACATTTTCTAACGTTGATGAGTTGAGTATAGAGTATAATGATTAGGCCAAATTGTTTGCAAAACAAATTTTCAATTTCTTCCTTTTGTGTGCTTATATATATAGCTTCGCAAAAATCATACTCCCTCCGTCCCGGGTTTTATTTCATATGTTGACTTGCACAATCTTTAAGAAAAGTGAAGTGTGTGAGTGTAAAATTAAATAATTAAATAATGAAAAGGTGTTTTATTGACTTTTGTGTGTGTAATTTATTTCCATTTTGGGAGTGTGAAATAAGAGTTGGGACACCCAAAAATGGAAAACGTGAAATAAGTTCCGGGACGGAGGGAGTATAAAATTCACCACCGGCCTTTTCCTCCTCTTTCGCTAGTGATTAAATTCAAATAGGTTTAAATAAAATAAAAAAAGTCAACATTAAAAAAAGTAAATAAGCGTACTATGTTAATGATATGATAGAATTATGAATAAAGTAACCAATTAATTAAAGTAATCTAAGACCACATGGAAAGTCCATTCCAGGTAACAATGCAACACTACTTCCCCACGTTAGCTGCAGCTGCTCCGGCATTTATAGCGCGCGCGTGTTTTTTTTTTTAAATCTCCAGGATCAGTTTTATAATAATCATAATTAGAAAATAAACACAAAATATAAAGTGAAATAAGTTAATATATGAACCACTTTGAAGAGTATGCGTTGTTTCACCAAAAAGAACTAGTTCTGAAGGATGCAAGTTGTTTTCACTAAAAAAAAAAATATATATATATATATATATATATATATGAATTGTTTTGTTAATCGTAGTTAAATTGAGATTGAGTCAAATATCGTGAACTAATAAGAAATTAATCTATAAATTTATACAAATATATTATTTAAATATATTTATTATATTATTTTACGGTGAGCAAATTTATTTAAATATATGTAATTCATATCTAATTAACTTAAAAAAAAAAAAAAAAAAAAAAACTCCACCTACTATGCGTGCGTCATCTAGTTTTCTCAAATAGTGAGGTTTAGGGATTGTAACACCCTGAATTATATATGGAGATCATTTTTCAATTTTATTAGTCCATCTAGGCACCTGAATTTTTTTTTTTTAAAAGAGCACCTTTGTTTATGGAGAAACTTATTTATTTATTTACTAGTCCAAAGTTTCAAATTAATTGTTTAATCGGAAACTTATTTATTTACTGGTCCAAACTTATAGAATCAAGGAATATGAAATTTTGACGTATACACCCACCAATAAAAGGGAAAGCGAGGAGAGCCATATGTGGGGGAAATATATTTCCAAAAAAAAAAAGGAATAAATTAGAAAAAAATATATGTGAAAAAAGGTGGAGGACGTGATTGACGTGGGAGACGGAACAACAGATAAAAATGCATGTTGATGTCGAACTTAACGGATCATGCCCTAATATTATTTGATAATATGAGTGTTTCAATTATAATGACAACATTAGCTTGCTAATGACCTTACTTCTAATTCACTTATACTAGTTAAAAGGATTCCAACGAAACTAATAATAGACAGGCTGGCAAGTGTACTTTGATAGGTCATTTTCCTTTAACGAAATCACAAGAAACTCAATTATTGATAATTAAAAATAAAAACTTAAAATTTATTCAGTTGAAGCACTTAAAAATACTTGCATATTTTACACATATATAACATGATTTTCACTTATAATAACTTAGCCATAACGTTTGATTAACCGGTGTTCTGCATTCCGGCTGCAATACCCTTCATAGTCAAGATTAGGGTGTCCTCGAGCCCCGGAGCATACTCGCTCGTCGGGTTAAGCTTCACGAGTTCTTCGGCAGCTTTGCTCGTCTGCATTTCCATGATTTCTTTCGAGAGATGTGGGCCCACCTTCACGTTGCAGCTGGGGTCACGAGTGCGCTTCAACGTGTAGATTTGACACACGTTAAGAACCGTGATGTACGGGTCTCGGAGCCTAAGCCTCTGCCTCAAGTAGGGGTCTCCTTCAAGAAGTTCCTTATGTCCAGCAACCTAACACAATTGGGGACATTAAGAATATAATGTTAATACATACTCCCTGACCCGAACAAAAGGGTACGAGTTTTAATAAAAGAGTTATTTATTAGTATTTGTGGATATAAAGTTATTTTCAGTAAGGGTTTAAAGGGTAAATTTACTTTTGCTATTTTGGGAAAGAGGGAAAACAAAATAAAAATCTTTCACTTATACATTCTAGCAGAGCTTTAGAGTGTTGTAACACATCAATGCAGATGGTACCACACCTTAAAGCACTACTGGGCACTGGCAAGCAGGTAGCATGCATGGAAAAAGTCGTACAATCTTAGGAGAAATTGCAATCTTGAATCTATACATGATTATCACAATTGAGTATAGCTAGTTCTAGAATATCACAACTACCATTTTATATAGTAAGTAATATTCTTAGTGAAACAATTAATACTAACAAATTAATTATTTTTAGTTAAACAGCTAATACATTTTAAAAATACACATGAAATGGTGCACCTAGTGTATATACAAATTTTTGTCCTCAGTTCTAAAGCTATAGATGTGACATTTCATTTTCGATCTCTTGAATTAACAAGGCTAAGCATAGGATGATTAAAATTTAAGAGTAAAAATTACCAAAACTCAATTGCTCACCTGAAGGACAAGGCTCTGAGTTGCTTCATACATGGAACGTAACTGCTCCGCGAACGGCCACAAGTCCTCGGAAACCAATATCTTGTCGTACAAAGCCGCGATTCCCGGATCTCCCTTGGCCAACACCATTTCAACTAAGTCGATCGTTACTCGAAAGAAAGGCCATCCATTATACATGTCTTTAAGCATGCGAAGATTTCTTATATCCTTCTCGATCACATGTTTCGTTGCAGCGCCAAAACCGAGCCACACTGGAAGATGAAACCTCGTTTGCGTCCAAGCAAATATCCACGGGATTGCTCTAAGTGATTCTATTCCGCCACTCGGTTTTCTCTTCGACGGTCGACTCCCAATGTTCATACGACCGTATTCCAATTCAGGCGTCGCCTAAAACGGGACGAAAGACAACACATTACGGTAAATAAAGAAAATAGATAAGTATGGAAGTAAACGAATACTTACGAGACGGAAGTATTCAACGAAACGTGGTTCTTGGAAGACAATCGAGCGATACTCCCTCGTCGCCACAACGGCCATCTCGTCCATTAGCGAACGCCATTCGGGTTTCGGGGCAACAGGAGGATTCATTCCATGCTCGAGCGTAGCAGCCGTATAACGCTGAAGCGTTCGGAAACATAAATGTTCTTCTCCAAACGATTGTTCGATAACTTCCCCTTGAACGGTGACGCGTAGGGACCCGTTAATCGTATCCGGAGGCTGGGACAATATGGCGAGATGGGTCGGGCCCCCACCTCGCCCGACGGTCCCACCACGGCCATGGAACATCGTGAGCTTCACGCCGTATTTTTTCGCCACCTTCACGAGCTCCTCTTGGGTCTTGTACATCTGCCATGCGGCCGAAAGGCGTCCCGCATCCTTTCCCGAGTCCGAGTACCCGATCATGACTTCCTGTTTCCCGTCGATCCGGTTACGGTACCACTCGATCTCGAAAAGACGAGCAACGGCCGCGGGCGCGGCCTCGAGATCCGCGAGCTTTTCGAACAACGGGACGACCCTCAGCGGGTTCTTGACGTGGCATTCCTGCTGCAGTAGCTCGACGGCGAGAACGTCGGACGGGGCGGTCGCCATCGAGATAATGTAGGCACCGAAATTATCGGACGGGAGTTCGGCGAGAACGCTGAACGTGTCGAGAACGTCAGTGATTTCTTCCGTTTTGGGAAGATCAGCTCCGAACAGGGGACGTTTTCCATTGAGCTCAGATAAAAGCCACTCCTGGCGACGCTCCTCGGACCATTCTTTATACGACCCGATTTCCAAGTGCCTCGTGATAGCAACTAGAACATCGGTGTGCCTATCGGCTTCTTGCCTGATATCGAGCCTCACGAGTGAAAGCCCAAACGTCGAAACTTGTCTTAGGAAGTCGAGAAGGCTTCCGTCAGCAATCGCCTTATCACCGCAAGCACAAAGCGATCTGTAACACACCTCGAGAGGCTCCAGAAACTGCAACAAAATCTGATCAGTAAATTTTTTAAACAGCATGAATAGTTACTTTTATCTTCTTACCTCCTCAACGTTTGTGAAAGTCGACTCCGGTGGAACATCAGATGTCCCGTCTGCTAGTAACTGACGAGCTCGTTCACGAGTATGATAAAGTTTGTCCCTCACGTCACCAAGAACAACACGATAAGGCTCGTTTGGTGGAATTCTCTTCCAGAACTCTGCACAAAACAGTTCAGGATAAATTGATAACCTAAAACCTTAATGCATTGAGGATATTTGACATACCAATATAATGCTTAGCATCTCTCTTCGAGGACTTGTGAAGTTCGTCTGCACGTTCACGAAGTTCGTCGTTACACCGCCACATAGAAAGCTGCCAAAAATGTCGAATATAATACAAAGTCACTCCACTTTCTTGATCAAAAATCGGGATAACAAAGTTAAAAAGAAAGAACTTCTTGCCTCGAACATGAGATCTTCTATTTGCGAGAAGTACAAATTCGCAGCCATCATTCGAGCAAGTAGGCATACGTCTCGTGTAACTTCCGGAGTTACCCTCGGATTCCCTGCCAAAAATTCCGATAAAATTTAGCTGCAATTAGCAAGAAACGGAGAATGGATAGCAGTGATTAAATTGAAGAGGGCAATACCGTCACGATCCCCACCCATCCAGGACGAGAATTGGATAAGAGGGGCATTATATGGAACTCGCTCGTTTATGCCTATGTTCTTCAAAGCAGTGTCGACACGCCTCAAGAACTTCGGGACTCCCTTCCAGATTGTTTCGTGGAAGTAACTCATTCCTGCCCGCATCTCGTCTTGAGGAGTCGGAGGATTTCTCCGAATTTCATCAGTACGAAACGCAGCCTGTATCTGCAAATACAGATTACGAAAAGGTATTAGTTATTTCACTAAAAAGTATCTGGTGTTTCACTAAAAGTGATAGTTGCGCACACCTCTCTTTGTAGTGCCTCGCCAAGCTCCTGCTTATCATCGGGCGTGATATCCTTCGCATTCAGTTGCGTCAAACAGTTGCGAATCCTAAAAAACGAGAAGAGCGAATATAAGGGCTGAAACTTCGATAAACTCATAAAGCAGTAGATTATACTCCCTCCGATTCAAAATAAGTGTCGTTCTAGAGATTTCATATCAAATTAAGAATAATAAATTTTGATATACCCCACTTAAATTTCAAAAAGATCTATTATATTTTGATAATCTCTAACAAGTCTGTTATATTTTAATATAATCCCTTAAACATCTCTAATATTTTGAATTTGAATTCGGGGTAAATCAGGAAAAAACGTTAAAAATAGCTAAAACGACACTTATTTTGAATCGGAGGGAGTATATAACAAACCTTGCGTGTTTCTGAAGCAAAGATCTACGAACGGATTGGGTGGGATGAGCGGTAAATACTAAATCAACGGTTTGATTCTTCAAAGCGTCGAAAACTTCTTCGGGAGACTTGTTCAGCTGTTCCACTAGTCTCCTAAAAGTCTCCTCGATGTCGGATTCAGTTGTGGCGGATGCCTCATTGTAAAAGTCCCGTTTTTTCAGCTTTTTCCTGCGTCTATACGCGATCTGAACTTCTTCGGCCAGGTTGCCTAAATTAAGCATGTTGGAGAAGGACTTTGCCACCACAATTGAATCCCCGGCGTCCAAACTGGTGAGAACTCTCCCAAGCTCTTCGAGTTTCTGTGGGTCCCGTTTCCCTTCGTACTCTGCAGAAAGCTCGTAACAGTCTTGAACCTAGTCCATTTAACACAAATGTAAATTATGTTCATATCTTATAGTAAAACCAGTGATAGGGAACTATCTGCTGCACTATATGAAAATTTTCGTGTCAATCGAGCTCCAATTGGTTTAATATCCGAATAAGATCTTCTTACGAATTAGCTGGAACGGTCTATTGTTGCCAGTTCGATAAGTACATATAATTTTAAACATGAAGAATTGATGAAAAGCCTTCGAATTTCTACAACGGAGTATGGGGCAAAAAATCGAATTTTCTCTTGAAATGCTGAGAATAAATTCTCAGTAACTAGAACAAGCATATCAGTAAGTTGATTCGTATTTTAATTAGAATCAAGCTGTTAAAATTTCTCTATTATACATGCCAAATTTTTTTTACTTATGCCTTAAATTCATGAGATTTTTTTGTCAATCAAGCTGTTAAAATTTTTCTATTATACATGTAGAATTTTTTTTTACTTATAAATTCATGAGATTTTGACATTTCGCTCTCCTTGGCTTATAAAATGTAACCCCTCTACATTTCTCCCCCTTACACAAAATTTTGGATACTTCTGAATAATACCCTTTAGCGAACCAACTAATACTATCAAAATCAGTTTCACGAAACTTGATCACACAAAACTTTGCCTTAAGGAGTGAAACTAAGCAAATATCTCCATGGATCAAAATAAAGATACAAATTTTTAAATAGACAAACAATTATCAAAGCTAAATCAACTAAACCTTAACACCAAGCTTCCTCATTCACTTATATCAAACAGGAATCAACAGTGCATTCCAATAAAACAGGACATACTATTTAAGTACCACAAATTAGCATAATGTGTCTACAATTTTCCAATCAAACACAAAATTAGCGCAACCCCATGATCAAAAACACATAAACATAACATAAAGTTGGAAATTTGGTACCGTTTCTCTGATTTCCTCCCCATGCAAATCCTGAAGAATATCAAGAAAACGATCCAAAAGCAGGGCATCATACTCCACCAACTTATCATCCTCGGAAACCTTGGATGGTGCCAATAATCTTAACTGTGCATCAATTGATGTCGTTCTCTCTATATTCCTACTCATCTTTCGCTTTCTCTCTCTAACAAACTCAATCACATGGGCCCCTTTTTCTTCACCTACTTTTTAACCTCAAACAAAAAAAGGGGAAAAGGAGAGAAATTTCTCCAGAAGAAACAAAAAGGGCACGGGGTTTTATCTATTTTGTAACTGCAAAAGGATGATACTAGAAAACAAAGAAAAAGGAGAGAGATTTCAGCACAAGATTATGAAAGATGAGTACTGGCTTGAAGCGTTGTTGAATTAATGCTGATTTTATAGAGATTTTCTCGGGGGCCGGTGAAAGATTCACACCTTCCAGTGTAATTGGGATTCTATTTTGAATTTGATTATATTTGAAATAATATCATACCTATCGCTAAATTTTATTAGGAATTTTAGATAATTTTTTAAATAATGTTAGCTCACTGTCAATTGATCTACGGAATCATAAATTTGGGGGCTAATAATGACATAGAAATTAAATTTGGGGGAAAATGATATTAATATTAAATACATAAATACTCTAGAAAAAATACTCTCTCAGTCTCGTACATAAATTTTACTTATTGAAACTACATCTCCCTTTTTTTAATCGTTATTGTCATAAATATAAAATGAAATTATTTTTTACAATTATATTTCTTGTACATCAGTATACTTATATCTCATTTTATTACTTTATACATATTAGTTTATATTATAAATTAAATACAATTTAATTTAGGGTGATAAATAATAATGTTGCAGTTAACTTTGAGCATGGATACACCTCTAAAAATTGAATTTGTCAGCTAATTAACGGTCAATTAACATTCATATCAAAAGTTATTAAAAAAAGTATAATTTTGTAGTTAATTTTTAATGTGGGGACTAAAATTAAAATTAAGGTTTAAGTTTGGTGAGTATATATAATATTAACCTAATTTAATAATATCGTTGGGGTATTTTATTATCTTGTGGTAGATGTTATTTAAATAAAATATTTCTATTTCTATTCATCCTATTAAAACGGAATATTTCTATATATATTCCTATTTTTTTGGATAATAAGATGAGATCAAAGTTTTTTTTGTCTCATAACTTATCTTGTGTCCAATTTACGTCCCAAAAAATTTAACTATTCAATTTTGGTCCCATAACTTATTTAGTTGTCCAATTTTGGTCCCAATTTCATCGGAAAAGCCAAAACAACGTCGTTTTATGTCACGCGTGACTCACGTTCCGGCCAAAATTGGGGATTTCTGTTGCCCATGCTAACGTGGCGATGACTGTATTTTTTTTAATTAATTATTTTTATTCAATATTTGTTTCCACCTCATTAAATAATTAATAAAATTAATTTTAAATTAGATACCACTCAATACCAATTCAAACTTACGGTTTTTCTAAACCAATTCAAACTCGCATTTTCTAAATAAATAATACATAAAATAAAAGAAATTAAATTACCTGAACAAAGAATTCACATCGTCATTTCAAAGGCAGACTCTTAGACACCTTTCTTGAAATCTGATTTCAATCTTCCCTTTTTTTATTTTTTGAAAATATTGATTTGAATTGGCTTAGTAAATCCGTAAGTTTGAATGGGTATTAAGTTGATATCTTATTTAAAATTAATTTTATTAATTATTTAATGAGGTGAAAACAAATATTGAATAAAAATAATTAATTAAAAAAAGAAAAAATACAATCAGCGCCACGTCAGCATGGACAACATAAATCCTCAATTTGGCCGGTGCGTGAGCCACATGTGACATAAAACGACGTCGTTTTGGCTTTTCCGGTGAAATTGGGACCAAAATTGGACAACTAAATAAGTTATGAGACCAAAATTGAATAGTTAAATTTTTTGGGACGTAAATTGGACACAAAATAAGTTACGGGACCAAAAAAACTTTTTTCTCTAATAAGATAAACATATAAATATTTTTTAAAAAAAACATTTTTTAATTAAAAAATAACTTTCCGAAATCTCTATCTAATTATTTGTGAAATGAACTTACTTAAAAAAAAATCGAAGTACGATGATGCCACGTGGAATTAATACGTCGTGTTCAAGCCACAGTTGCGACGCACATTTCCAAACCTTTAACCGAGATTTAATTCCTTTTTTGTTTTTTATTCCACATGTTGAGGAGAATTTAAAATTGCTTTAAACTATTATTGATGATAAGTAGGTATCTTATGCCCATTAGCTTGTAATAATTAAATTAGTAATGTTTCTAGTGGAGTGGAGCCATTCGTTCTGTCATCGTACAATAGACGGTACTATCATTTCTTCATTGATTAATAGTTACAATCAATTTGCACACTGTATATTTTAAATCTTTAATGCAAATAAAATCGGGTCGAAGACCTCGCGAATTTCGCGAGCTGAAAAAAATTGTATGTATAAAAACTGATGATTTAAATATATTTTTGTATTTTTAAAAAAAAAAAATTACGAAAAAATATATATAATACATTTAAATCAATATTATTAGGATTAACATATATTACTCACCGTTAATTTTAGGTGCTTAATTTAAGTGATTATATATATGTATGAGAGTCAATTTTTTTTAAATAGCTTTAAATAAAATTTATTATCATTAATAAGTTATATATCAAATTATGGTGAATTAATTTATACCCTATTTGCTAATGAATACAAACATGATCAAGCAAATTAATACACACAGATCAAGTGTTAATAGTGAATCTAAATTTAGGAATATTCAATTAATATAATATTTTTTATTGTATTTTAAAATAATTATAATTATCTTTAATATTATGACATTATCTTTAAGTGACTATTATAATGTTCATATGATTTGTTAAACATTCTTGATTAGATATTAGTAAATTAAAGTAATTCGAATGAATGTACTGTGACAAATAGTTTTTAAAAAAAACTTAGATACGTACATGAAACACTCATTTATACGGAAAAGTATGTGATAAGTTAGTCATTTAAATCCATAAAAGATTCATAACACAAACATAGTCTAGATAAAAATTGTGGGAAATTAAAATATATTTCAACCATGACATATAATACATTTACTACATTTATGATATTTTCTTTAATGACACAAATTTTACAACTAATTTAGGGATAACTTTTTGCATCTAAGACAATGTAAAATTCCATAAAAAAATCATTTCAAAGATAGTAACGAGATGTCATTTCTTTAAACTAAATTAGTAATTGCTTAAGATCATAAAAGAATAGTGTAAGGTAGATTAATTAGTAATAGAATACATTGAAACATATTCATATTAATTGAAATTTTATATTAAAGAATAATACATAATCGATTAAGATTAACACCATTAAATATAAAATTACACGATAGACAATATAACAATGAGATTACAATTTCATATCCGGAATTTGACTATTTTCCGACCATTAATATTATTGCAACCTAGAGTCAAAGTCACGGACCATACATGAGGGAGAAGATGATAACTTGAGGTCGACATGATTAAGGTACAATATTCGTAAAAAATTCATGGCAATCAAGAACGAAGTCTCTGAGATTTAAAAATGTTGACAATGGAGACCAAAAAACCCTAAAAATATCCGCATCAGAAAAAGTATAAGCACAAGAAGAATATGAAGTCTATGAAATTTAGTACACTTGATGATCTGCACGTAGAGTTGCACGATCCAGAGCCTACGAATTTCATAAATCTAGTTAATCTGCATCAAAATATAAAGAATATATGAGAACAAAAGAGAAAATTTGAGAAAGATGAGGTAAAACTTTAGCAAACTTACACAGGGCAAAACAACAAAATGGACAACTAAGATGAATGGAGAGGGAATACTAAATCTGAGCTATTCACAAAAATTTAAAAAAATGCACGATGACTTACATGATCCGAAACATGAGAGATTCACACATCTTGTTAATCTGTAGTAGAGAAATTGAGAAAGATGATGAAAAATGTGTAGGAGGATAATGCAATTTATAGGGGAAAAAAATAAAGTGGACGGCTAAGATTGATGAAGAGAATGTACGGTCAAGATGAAAAATAAAAATCTGAGGTAATTTATATACACAAATATGCATATAAACATGCACATGCATATAATACAAATGTGTTTATAGAATGTCATACTAAATTTAATGAAACATTATTGTAATGTCAAATTAAATTTAATGAAACATTATTGTAATGAAATAAAAAAGCACCTACCAAAAAATAAATTATAATTCCAAAATCTATAAACAAACATGGCAAGTGATTTTAATAATTGAATTTATAGGAATTTATTGAAAAAAAAAAACGTTACAAAACCAAGGGATGAGATCAAAAGAAAAATAGATTAAAGGTTAGGATCAAAACTAAAACCATGGACAAAGGAGAATGGAGAAAATACAAAAGAGAGGCAAAACAAAGGTGTCACCTAGGCTAAAAATGTTTCCTCTATATAGTACTATGGATGGGGTGGGAATAGGTCAGGCTATTCGATAGGGGCCTACGACTCGACCTGCTAAAAGCCCAGCTCGGCTCGATTTGTTTAATAAACGAGTCAGGCTCAGGCTTTTTTAAAAGCCTATTTATTTAAATAGGTCAGACTTGAACTTTTCTGTAAGTCTTTTATGCCCAATAGACCAACCTATTTAATTATAATAATATTTTTTTTTGTATAATAATAATACCTGTTTGATAGCCTATATAAGGCCTGTATATAGGAGTAATATAGCCTTATATGGTTGTTTGATACCCCATACAAAGCCCGTTAAAATAAAGGTGGCCCGTATTAGTTATACAGCCTTTTAACGGGCTTTTACTTTTCCCTTTGTAAAAATAGTAACACCCCCTCCCCTGTATAACAACACACCAGATAAGAATTGAACCCAAATTCCTAATTGCCCCTCTTCTCTCTCTTCGAAAATTATGTGAAGGTTTTCTCTCTCAAATCATTCGTGCAAGAAATTAGCGGCGGAAACGGCGGCGGAGCAGACGAACTCCAATCTCCGGTGGTCCAAATAGCGTAATCTTATCGTTCACAACAGAAATTGCGAACACATATAATTTCAGTTTCCATTCGTGAATCGTCCATAAGCTTGAGTAGCAGAAAACCCTAGAAATTAAGAAAAGAAAGATGTCCGCTCTCGTACAAACGAATCTCTCTCATACCTCCATTTTTTCCGTCGCCGTCGCCGCCGTCTCTCGACTACCAGGTTCAATTTTTAATTTAATTTGTATTTTTCCTTCTTTGGTCGAATAGGCGTTCTTTGCTACAATATTGATTTCTGGAGATCTTGAGTTTTAATTTTTTTTTTTTACACTTCTTCTAGACATCAAATTAGCACGAAATTGCAACTTGCCCTTTTTGTGGTTACTGTTTTTTTAGGACTGTATCGAGTAAATTGATGAGGTTAGATGCTTATTTCAAGGTAGTAGATGCTTTGTGGTTATTGTTTTGGTAGAAGCTCATTTTAAGTTTCTATGGCATCATAGGTCAATAAATTGATGTGCTCAATGTTCTGCAATGTACTTCTCTTTTTAACATATTTTAAAATATGAGAGAATTTCGAAAGAAGCCAATTTATTTAAGATTCCTTTCAAGTTTTGATGATGATGGTAATGTGAAGTTTAATCTCTATAAGATTTTATTGTGAACATTTATTTTGATTTAGTTACATTCTTCGATTGCTTCCCTAAACTTCATGTTCTGTACATCAAAAACTCTGTCAATTAAGGATTTACCGACTGAAATTGACTTAATAGTTCTCTATAATCCAAGAGCAATCGGCTTCAAAAACTCGTATCAAAAGCCAACTATGAAAGCCTTGAAGAAATCCAATTGGTAGATTTCCATGGTGGGCCTAAAGCATTTGAAATAAGTGCCAAATTCTGTTATGGAGTAACAGTGACTCTTAATCCATACAACTTTGTTGCTGCAAGCTTTGCAACAGAGTACAGAGGAAACCTCGTTTTAATAATGAAGTAGTATTAAACAAGATGGTGGAAGAGATCAAGGGGAGACTATAGAGTTGGTTTGCTGGCAAAGAGAGGGTTCTCTAATTTAATATTGCAGATTGAGAATATTGGATCCAAGATTTGTTCTGAAATGATAGTATAAGCTAGGATGTGTTCTGATAATTTGAGCGTATTTCTATGATGCTGGGAATGTCTTATACCCAAAGACTTTTGTATCTTTTTATTAATAAGATTTATTATTTCTTGATCAAGTTTTTTTTTTCTTCAGATTTTCGAATCGGACAGGGTTAAGACGGCAAATAATGTTGAGATGGCAATTTTAGTTCATGTCATTTTATTTCAGAAATGGACAATCACACAATTAGGGTCGAGGCTTTGATATTAGGATTGAAATGGTCAATTGAAGAATTGAATGAGATGTTAATAAAGTTAGGCAACATTTTATATAATAAGGTTAAAATTGTCATTTTATATTTTTATATGGTGTTAATACATCCTATCAAACACTATATAAAATTATAGGGACTCCCATTTACAATCTATCAAACACTCATACTAAGAGCCTATACTACTTTTCTCTATACTATTTGTACTACATACTATTTTATCTCACTTTGACCCATACAAATAAGAACTCCTATCAAACAATATAGATATGTAAGAATATTACTAAATATAAATTAAAATTTTATTTGAATTTATTATTATGTCATTATTTGATAATCCTTTGGTAAATTGCTTTTATTCTTCATTTTAAGATTTAAAGAATTAATTGTTATGTTTTAATAATAATATAATTACTGAATATAATTTTGTAAACATGATTAAAAAGACCCCTAAAAGGCTTTCAGGTCAGACATATTTATTAAAAAGGCTAGGTCAAGGCTCTGAAAAAAGTCTACGACAGTTAACAGGTCAAACTTAGATCCAAATATTACATAGCAGATTCAGGCTATCCAACAATAAGTCTAGCTTAGCTCAGCCAATTTCCACCCATACATCTGTATCACGCACAGCCTTACTTTTTAGCATCATGCTCATGTATCATCACATATAAATATGAAAGTTTATTGAATTCTATAATTTAATTTAATTTAATTATTGAATGGATTTTAATTACATGTCCGATTCACACAGTCTCTAATTCCCTTTTTTATTATTGAAATAATAGATTAGAGGTAATGGATTGTGTGAACAAGTTTTATTGTAAAACTTATTTAAAAGCTATTAGTTCTTTTATTAAAGGATATTAATTATTTTATTATATGGTATTAGGTGTAAACCAATTTTACGTTGAAACTGGTTCACAATATTAACTCTAAATATACTCCATTTGTCCACCAAAATTATATCTATTTTTTTAATTGGACATTCATCAAAACTGTGCCCGGCGACCACTTTATCTTTTTTATATATCTTTACCCTCCAATCACTATTTAATTACCTAAATGGTTATTCATATTTATTTACAAATAATATTTTATTTATGAATGGACTATATAATATTCATAATATTTTTAGTTTATCTATTTTACAAACTTATTTTATCACTATAAGGGAGTAATATTTTTCATGTATTATAAGACAGTATACTATTCTTAGATATTTTCTTGTGAATTGCGTGAGATAGGGATGTTAAACGGGCCGCGGGTTGGCGGGCTAGCCCATTTAACCCTGAACCGCACAGGGCTAGGTTCGAGGAGTCTAATGGACCGATTAAAATCCGGGCTTTTTTGGCCCGGACCGGTTAGCCCGCGGGCTAAACGGGCTAGCCCACCGGTTTACCGGGCTGGCCCGTTAGCCCGAATTCTTTTTTATTTTTTATATTTTTTCTATTATTATATACCTACTATTACTATTACTTCATTTATTTACATTCTAATAGTTTTTTTTAGTAAAGGTTCATCTTTAATTTTGCCAGATTATGAGAACTTTCTTTGCTTGAATTATGTAAACATCTCTTTAATTGTGGTGATTACTTTACAATTTTGTGTGTGCTGTAGTCCCTTTAATAGATCTTGAATAGCTTGTTTTTCATATTATTAAGTTATTTTAACTTTTTTATTAAATTTATTAATTATGAACTTTATGAATAATATTTTAACAATTACAAATCTATATTTTATATTAAATGTATCAATTTTGAATTTTTTTAGTTTAAATGGTAGCGTATTACAATTATAAATCTATATTTTATATTAAAAATTATTTTTTTTATATTTTTTCCCGGAGCCCATTAGTAGCCTGTTTAGCCCGCAGATCGCTAGGGTTAGGGTTAGGTTTCGGATGTTAGTGGACCGATTAAAATGAACCGATAAGGACCGAAATCGTTTAGGCCCGTAGTCCTGTAGGACTAGCCCTATAGGGTTAGGGCCAGCCCGTTTAACATCCCCAGCGTGAGATACCATCATATCATAAATATAAATAAATTGTATCTTTATATATTATGAAAAAATATATTAAAAGTTTACATGAAATTTTTTAGATAATCAGTCAAATATATTGGTATATATTTATTGAAATTGAAAAATAGATATTAAAATTTTCACAAAATCAAAAAATTATCATGTGACAAAATTGGTGGAATTATGTGTGTGTACGCTCGAGAGCCCGAATTCGAGTTTTTTTTCCTTCCTCTCTGTTGACAGCGATTTATAACGGATCTCGCTGCCGGGTTCCTAGCGGGTAGGATTTGATATTAATGATAACAAGAAGCAATTAACGTGTGAGTAAATGAGCTCTCAAGAGTGTATTTGCAATAAATGTGATGTGTCTTACAAATGGGCATTTAAAACCCTATTTATAGTGTACAAGGTGGGGGTTCCCCATGCTTGGTTGGTGGACATGTGGGTCCCCCCTACTCCTAGCTGGAAGGTAATAAGTGGCTACAGCCTCCCCTACGAGCCAATGAAGAGACGCCACGTGGCGCTGTCATCCCTGAGGTGATTGGACTTGGCCCCAACTGCCCTCCTGGACCCTGTCACATCCTCTGGACTGATGGCACCCGACGTCCTCTCACAGCTGGCGCGGCCTGGGGTCGGACAGACGGGTACTCGGGTACCGGGAATCGAGTCTGGACGAGAGTACCCTGGTTGTTCATCTGCGGGTAGGCGGGTAGAGCACCTGCCCCGGAGCTCGCCGCTGGCCGCCCAATACCCGGGCCTGTGGGTAACTAAGTATCCTGCCCGGCAGCTCCTAGAGGCTCGCGTCGGGTAGCCTCTATGTCCCCGCCCGTCTGTCTGACCGGTCGGCGGACTACTCGTACCCGAGCCCGCTACAGTAGTAGGTCCATGTCTGATACCCGATGGGTCGGGTGTAACAATTGCCCCACCAGCCCGATATCGGGGGGCCGCAGTCGTCGGGTGGCGGGCTGGTCGAACTGCAGACTATTTTGAATTTGAATTTAAATTTTGGGGATGACGTTTCGGTTTCCGAGATGACGCCTCGTATGCCGCGCCTGCTGAGGTCACGGGATGGCGTGACTGATGCGCAGAAGTCCAGGGGTCACGTCCGCCGAACCTGCTCCCCAACCGTTGCGCGCGTGGCCCCCACGCGCGCCCCTGAATTTTATTTTATTCCATTTTTTACCCCATTTTTTGCAGTTCAGTCCCTCCTACTTCTTCTATAAATAGGGGCTTTCAGCCCATTTTCTCATTTTCACTCCCTTGCAAACTCGTGCCCCCCCTTAAGAAGATTCAAATTTTCCGGCGAATTTCCCAGATTCCGGCGATCTTTCTCGAGTCCCAAGGTAATTTCTTGTTTTCTTCATCGAAACTTTTCTTCTTTCTATTCTCCTTTCGGCATGAGTGACTCCATTGAGAGTATTGGGGCCGCCGACGCCTATCATTTCCGCCGTCGTGCCGCCGCCGACGCCGAGAGGCCTCTCCATCCGGCCGGGGAAGGGACGTCCCGTGCTGCCGCCGCCAGAGAGGGCGAGGGCAATTCCACGGATGTGGATGCCTTTGCTGAAGATTTGGAGGGGATGAGCCCCCATCGTGAGGGGGAGGCCCTAAGTGTTTCCCCGGTCTCAGCCTACCCGCTCAGGGCCGAAGATTTTTTGTTCGAGCGGGAAGTTGTGCCCGACCAAATAAACTACGCGGACAGCCGGCTAATCGGGTTCGACTACTCGAAATATATGAGCCGGTTCGTGCGAAAGCGCTCTCCCCGCGCATATCTCGAGGCCCGGGACACAGACTTTGGGGCCTCTCGCCGCCCCAGCTGCCTTCACCCGGACGCCGACGTAAAGGAGTTGTATTGGACATTCCAGGCGCCCTCCGACGTCTTCTTTTATGCTCACCGGGAGAATGAACGGGCTGACCAACCTCCGGAAGGCCTAATCGCCATTAACTCGGACACACTTCATGCCGGGCTCCGCTTCCCGCTTCACCCGGCGATCTCCAAGTTGCTCGCTGCATGGAACCTGTCGATCACCCAGATCACCCCGAAAGGGTGGAGCTACATTCTGGGGGCAATGGTTGCTCTCGGTCGGCGCAGGCTGCATCGTATGCCTACTCCGTCCGAGATCAACTATCTGTATTACACCGTGGCTTCGGTCGGGCGGATGAACCACGGGTATTACTCCGTGAAGCCCCGGGGTGGAGATGCCATTGTCTTCGGCATCTCGTCAAAGGTGACGCACTGGCAGGAAAAGTGGTGGTGGGTCGGCGGCGCCTGGGAGAGCGTTGGTGTTGACGGGCACACCATCCCGGTTCCCCGGGAGTATCGGGAGCGCGACCGTCGAGGTAGATACTGAATTTTTCCTCATCTCTTAGTACTGATCTAATTCTTCTTTCATTGTGCAGGCTGCGCGGTCACAAACCAGGCCGACCTGACCGACGACTTCAGGCAGGCGCTTGCCCTGGTGAGATCCGAGAGCGTGGACAATCGCGACGTCGACCTTCTCAACGACGACGAGTATAGAATGCTCTCCGGACTTCAGACCTTCCCGCGCCACTTGGATTTCGGTGGTAAGACTCTTTCCTGCCCGACTCTTCTTATCCTCGTTCTCGCTTCTCGATTTTTAATCTTGTCACTCTTCTTGCAGCGCAACGTTTCCCGGCCGAATCCTCCACGCCATCATCTTCCCCGGCAGTGTCCCCGAGGGCCGCACCTGAGGCCGGCCAGGCAGCCATCCCGGTCGTCAACGTAGAATCATCCGAGGAGACCGTCGACATGGCTCCTAAGAAGAACGCCTTGGCAAAGCTGGCGAAGCGGGGAGCCGTCCGCGCCACTGGGGTGACGATCCGCAGCCCTCCTGCGACCCCGGTGCCCCCGACATCCTTCTCCCCGGCGGACGGGCAGCGTCCATCGAAGCAGGCCCGGGTTGAAGGCCAGACATCTGTCGACACGGCCATGGTGACGGTCAACTTGGCCCAGGCGACGGGGAGGCTTGTGGCCGGCACCGTCGAGGCGACTATAGGGAGCCCGGCCTCCCCTGCTCGCGATCGCAGCGACTTCTCCTTCTTGGGTTGGGGCAATCACCTCACGTAAGTATTTCGTTTCCTTTTCCAAGTTTCCTGGTCGATTTTGCGATGTAGGTTTTTTAACACAACTTTTCTTCCCGTGGTCTTGCAGGCCTGAGCCTCTGCCCCCACCCGAGGTCCTTCAATTCTTGCGCTCACAGGATCCTCCGTACTTGGAGGCCGTGCCGGAGTCTTGGCGGGAGGACCTACGCCGCGCCGTGCTGAATCTTCCTCGGTCCTGGACCCTCAACTGCCAGAAGGCCACGAGGACCGTCTCGCTCGCCGACCGGATGAGGGCGGCGGCCATCTGCACCTCCCGCAACGCTATCGCCATGGAGGGCATCATGCTCGAGTTCGAGCGGGAGATGCGGACGGCCTCCTCCTACAAGGCAGCCTTCCAAACGAAGAGGGACGAAGCTACCCGCCTGGAAGAGGAGAACAAAAAGCTCCGGGAGGAGCTGGAGGCCGGCCGAGCGAGTCGGGTAGAACTTGAGGGCGTCCTTTATCTACCCTCTGGCCGACGAGGACGCGACCGAGGACCCGGGCGTGGTGGACGCGGCGGCCCCGTGAATTCCCTTGTTTTTTCTTTTATTTTGCTAAGTTTGTTGGCCGCGGGCCTTTTGTACTTTCCCTTTTTCGAATCTTTCTTTAATGAAATCTCCTTTGCACTTTATTTCGCTTTGTCTCCTTGAACTTAGTTTATCGATCGGGTTAATAACGTAATTGGATAATAAACGATGAAGTGTTCTAGCCGAATGTCGATCGGGTTGAACTAACAACTATAAAATTAATCGACAGATTAATTAATGAAGTGCTTTAGCCGAATGTCGGGCAGTGACTTCACGAAGATGGGATTGATTTAACAACCGCTTAAAAGAATTAACCAACAGATTAATTAATGAAGTGCTATAGCCGAATGTCGGGCAGCGACTCCATGAAGATGGGATTGATTTAACAACCGCTTATAGAATTAACCAACAGATTAATTAATGAAGTGCTATAGCCGAATGTCGGGCAGCGACTCCATGAAGATGGGATTGATTTAACAACCGCTTATAGAATTAACCAACAGATTAATTAATGAAGTGCTATAGCCGAATGTCGGGCAGCGACTCCATGAAGATGGGATTGATTTAACAACCGCTTATTAATTTTACAAATTTGCGCTTCGAGTAGCGATTACAATGAGCCCCTACTGGTAGTATTTTTGAGTAGGGAGGCGTTCCAAGGGTATTGGGCCGGGTTGCCCTCAAGGCTTTCTAGCTCGTAGGCACCGTTGGCTAGGCGCTTTGATATCCTTAGGGGTCCCTCCCAATTTGGGCCAAATGCCCCTTTGGGTTGTCCGACCGTCCGTCGAAGCACTAGGTCCCCGGCTTCGAATTCCCTGACTTTGATTTTCGTATTGAAGTATTTTTCAGCCCGGCGTTTGTAAGCAATGTTTCTTTGCTCGGCGGATAGCCTTCTCTCCTCCAGCAGGTCCAACTCGTTTAGCATGGCTTGGTCGTTCTCGGTCCCCACGGGTTGTGAGGTGCGGAGGCTTGGGATAATGACTTCGGCCGGGATGACTGCCTCCGTTCCGAAAGCTAGAGCGAAAGGAGTTTCCCTGGTTGCTGTTCGACAGGTTGTTCTGTACGACCACAACACTTCGGGCAGTTTGCTTGCCCATGTTCCCTTACTTTCCTCCAACCTTGCCTTCAACGTGTGTTTGATTATCTTGTTTACTGCCTCGACCTGCCCGTTCGACTGGGGGTGGTAGGGTGACGAGAACAGCCTCTTGATCTTGTGCTTCTGGCTGAATCTTTCCATCTCCAACCCGTCGAATTGTTTCCCGTTGTCCGAAATGATTATCTGTGGGAGGCCGAATCGACAGATTATGTTGCGCCAGATGAACCTGATAACATGTTCCTGATCGATCGTTTTCAGTGATTCCGCCTCCGCCCATTTGGTGAAGTAATCCACGGCGACAATTGCGTACTTGACGCTGCCCAGGACCGTAGGTAAAGGGCCAATGAGATCGATCCCCCACTTCGCGAACGGCCACGGGCTCAGGATCGAGGTGAGCTCGGTTGGAGCCTGGTGGATTGCCGGCGAATAGACTTGACACTTGTGGCATGCCCGTGCATAGTTGATTGCGTCCTTCTTTAGGGTGGGCCAGAAATATCCCTGTCGGATAACCTTCTGGGCGAGCGCCTGGCCGCCGGCGTGGTTCCCGCAGTGTCCTTCGTGGACTTCTACCAAGATCTTCCTTCCCTGCCCCGGCGTTACGCATTTTAGGAGGGGCAGGGCGAAGCCTCACTTGTACAACTGGTCCCCGATGATCGTGTACCGGGCCGCCCGGAGCTGCAACTGTCTTGCCGCTACCCGATCGACTGGGACTTGGCCGTCGCGGAGGTACTTTAGGATGGGGGTCATCCAGCTGTCCTCCTCCTGCCCCAGGTTATTCACCCACTGGTTCGAACTCGTAGGGGCGGTCAGGTAAGTAACTGTGATCTGGGACATGTCGGCTGCCCCTTCGGATATTGCGAGGCGGGCAAGTGCGTCTGCTTGAGTATTGTCGAGTCGGGGTACCACCTCTATGCAAACTTGATCGAATTTTTCGAGCAGGTTCTTAGCTAATCCCTGGTAGGCCAACATCATGTCGCTGCGCGCCTCGTATTCTCCTGAGATTTGACATGTAATGAGCTGTGAGTCGCTGTAGACCTGGAGTCTCTTCACTCCCATGGCCATGGCCATTTCCAGGCCGTTAATTAATGCTTCGTACTCGGCCTCATTGTTGGTCGCGTGAAAACCGAATCTTATGGCTGTTGTGAACGACTGGCCGGACGGACTGAGAAGGACAATTCCCGCGCCTGCCCGCGTAGTTGTGGAGGATCCGTCAACGTACATTTTCCACGGTGGCTGCTCGATCTTGGACATCGCCTCCGGTAAGTGAGCTCGACTATGAAGTCGGCCATGGCTTGGCCTTTGATGGATGTTCGGGGAGCGTATGTGACTCCGAATTGCCCGATCTCAACAGCCCACTTGAGGCACCTGCCCGCCGTGTCTGGCCGATGTAGTACTTGGCGAAGTGGCATTGTTGTCAGTACCTCTACTTGGTGATCGAAAAAGTATGGGCGTAACTTGCGTACGCTCATTACTAGAGCGTATGCTAATTTTTCCAGGGGTGGGTACCGTAGCTCGGCGTCGTGAAGTGTCTGGCTGACATAGTAGATTGGCAGATGTGCCTGCCCCTCAGCCTGCACTAGCACGGCGCTGAGAGCTGAGTCTGAAGCCGCCAAGTATAGGAAAAGCTTCTCACCGGGGACGGGTTTTGGCCAGCACCTGGGCGTTTGACAGGTATGCTTTCAAGTTATGGAAAGCGAGCTGACTCTGGGGAGTCCAGTTTAGTTTCCCCTTCCGCATGCTGTCGAATAAAGGCTTGCATCGGTCCCCCATGCGGGAGATGAAACGGCTGAGAGCGGTCAGGCTGCCCGTCATCCTTTGTACCTCCTTCACCGTGCGGGGAGGGCTCATGTCGAGGATCGCCTGTACCTTGGTCGGGTTTACCTCGATTCCTCGTCGGCTAACCATGTGCCCCAAGAACTTGCCCGACTCGACGCCGAAACTGCACTTTTTCGGGTTGAGCCTCATCCGATATTTTCTCAAGATTTCGAACGTTTCGGCTAGGTGTGCGAGGTGGTCTTCTTTCTTCTCGCTCTTGACGACGATGTCGTCGATATATACTTCCATGGTCGCCCCGATTTGGTCGTGAAACATGTGGTTGACCAGCCTTTGGTAGGTTGCCCCCGCGTTCATGAGCCCGAATGGCATCCGCTTCCAGAAATACATGTTTTTCTCGGTGAGGAAAGTGGTGTGTTTCTGGTCGTCTGCGGCCATCGGAATCTGGTGGTAGCCGGCAAATGCGTCCATGAAAGTGAGCATCTCGTGCTCGGCCGTGCTGTCCACCAGGTGGTCGATGTGTGGCATCGGAAAGTGATCTTTTGGGCAAGCTTTGTTCAGGTCTGTGAAGTCGATGCATAGCCGCCAGGTGTTGTTGCTCTTTTTGACGAGTACAGCGTTGGATACCCATTGAGGCTTGTCGTCGGGGTCGACCATTCCGATGAGTTTGTTGTCGAACAGCTTTTTGACTTCGGTGGCAATGACCGCGTATTTGTCTGGGCCGAATTTCCTTTTTTTCTGTGAGATTGGCTTGCGGGATGGATCGATGTGCAGTTGGTGTGAACATACGGCTGGATCGATCCCGACCATGTCCTCATGGGACCAGGCGAACACGTCTAAATTTTCTTCTAAAAATGCGGTCATCTTTGCCCGCATCTCGTCGGACATTGATGAACCGAGTTGAACACTCACTTCCGGCCGATTCTTCATTGTGACCGAAATTAATTCTTCGATCGGACTGGCTCCCCGCTCGCCGTAGCGTGGATCGTCGATCTGCCCTGTTAGGGTTTTGTCGATCTCCATGGGTTCGTACCCGATCCTTGGCTCCAGGTCGACCTGGATGTTTTCAAAAGTTTGTGAGTCTTCTTCCATTGGGTGGGCAGTGGGTGGGATTTCTTCGTCTATTTCCATGTCTCCCTCCCCGATTGTGTAGATATAATCTAGATTTGCAGAATTTGAAATAACATCGATATACGCCAAACATCCGCGTGCCATTTTCTGATTACCCTTAAGAGTCCCAACCTTCCCAGAGGGGGTTGGGAACTTGATACAATAATAGAATGCTGAGGCGGCGGCTTCGAACTCGTGCTCGAATGGCCTGCCGAGAAACCCATTATAGGTTGACGGCTGGTCGACAATAATAAAGTCGAGCTGTTTCGAAGCCTTAACCTCAGCGTCTATACTAGAAACTAATTCTATGGCTAGCCTAACTATCCCGTATGGTTTCACTGTGGCGTCGCCGAAGCCTTTGATGACCTGGTCGCATGGCTCCACATAAATCTCAAAGGAGCTGTCCAGCTGGTCGAACGCGGTCTTGAAGAGAATGTTGCAGTAGGCTCCGTTGTCGACAAGCATGTGATGGACGGTGATGCCCATGATGTTGATGGATACGACCAGGGCGTCGTGGTTCGGGTAGATGACCCCGGTGCGATCCTCCTCCTTGAAGGCGAGGAGGTCTGTCTGTAACACCCCGTCCCGTTCTGTACCCTTTTTAGAAACCTTTTTTGTTTCCTTCTCTTTTTTTTATATATATATTTTATTTTAAATTTTATTTAATTTTGCGTGCTTCGTGTAATTTAAATTTATACCTACTTACAAAATTTCAAAATTCGTTGAAAGAAATTGAATCTTTCAAACGAATAAGTAACTACGAGAATTAAATTTAGATTTAAGGTTTTCGATCCAAATAATTTTGAGAATAATCTAAATTCAAATAACTCATTAATTAATTTAAAATATATTGTTATTCTCAAACTAATTCCTTAAAAACAGCCAAACAAACCTTAAACTTTTATGTGGACAGGTACAAAGAATATCCGATTGAGATGGTTCCTAACCACAAGTCTTTTTCACTTATAATTAAAGTTTTCATTTAATAGCCAGGATTACTTTTAGATAAGATTTTTGAAAGTGTCTATATATATCAATACCTTCCCTAATTTCAGATCACGCACAAAAGGAAACCCACTTTCCCCAAAAATCTCTCTCTCCCTCTCTCTTGGAAAACGCGTTTTCGTTTCTCTCTCATCAAAGAGAAACCGCGTCCTTTCCTCTCTCCTCGAAGAAGAACACGCTGCTCACGCCTCTTCTCCGATCGATCAGCGACGTCTCCCTCCTCTTTTCGATCGAAGCTTTTCCGCCTCCTTCTCCGGCCAACCACCAACGACGCCGCGAAGCTTTCCGATCGAAGCCAGTCACGCCTCTTTTCCTCTTTCACGGACGAAACCACCGCGCCTCTCCGCCAATCAAAGTCGCCGCCGATCTCTCTTCCTCCGTCGCACAACCGTAGCCAACGCCTCTCTCCTCCTCCGTTCGAAGCCGCAACGCCCCCTGCCGAATCGCCGCCGTCGCGACGCCACCACGGAAGCGAACCGCCGCCGCCACGACGCTGCTTCGCGAACCGCCGCCGCTGCGACGCCGCCCTACCGAAACGCCGCCGCTCCCCTTTCTTTTTCCAGTAAGCCAATTAATATCCCTCTTTTGATTTCGGTTACGATTTAATTCAACTCTAACCAAAATCCTTTTCGTTTTTCCGATCGAATGACGCCGAATCAAAACTCCGTTGCCGGACTTTCTGGAAAAATCGAGATACGCCGTTAGGCTGCCCAATTTCCACCTCGAACCCGAAGAAACGTAAGGGCTTTACCTTCGTTTTCTTCCTTTTGTAAATTCTGTTTTTTTTCTTTTGGAGGACTATTCGGAGCCGTAGAAACAAGAATTTACGAAGACGTTTTGAACCTTGGATATTTTATTTTCATTCTTCTGTTAAAATTTGTTCATGTTCTTGAGTTGGGTTGTACCCTCTTGAGTTTTGAGTTGATGATTATCAGTAGATGAATTTTCTTGTGTTGGGATGCTTCGAATTTTTGAGGCTTTCGAACACAAATGGACTGGTATATCTTTTGTAAAGGTTTAGTATCACTGTTTTAGTGATATAGTGATATTAGTTTTGACCATTAGTATTTTACTTGTATGAGTATTATTCTTATAGATGTATGGTATCACTGTTTAGTTGGACAATGTTTTGGAAATTAGTATTGTTAATTTCTATTGGATGATGATTTCAATTGTTAAAACGCTTTTGTTTTAAATCCGTAGACAAAGGGAAACTCGTCTTCTCCCTTGTCTCGGGTTAAACGGTTGTATCAAATGAAAAAAAAAAACAATTTAGTAGAAAATAATAGTACTCTTTTGTTTTGGAAATGATACAAGTTAACTCAATTAATAATACTAATAATATAGGAAAATATTTTTTATTCTTTTAAGTTTTATTAAAATCTCTTTAAAATCAAGTACTTCTAAAAATGAAGAAAAATATATATATATGACATTATTTTAGTATTTATTCTTTAAATGAAATAATTTTCAAAGGATTTTAATTATAAAATATAAACTATATTCAATGGCCTTCTAAGAATAAGAAAGTAAAATCTTAGAAAAGAAAGACTTTAAATTTAGTACATATGTTATTAGTGTAAATTTCTATAAATTTCTTATCTTTTATCCTTTTCAAGAAAAATATTTAAAGTTATACTTTTTAAAATAGTAAAAGTTTTTACAAAAGAATAAAGGAAATTAAAGGTTTGTTTTGTAGAAATATAAATAATCATACAATCAAGAAAATCAGTAAGTACACTCCAAAAATACACTCATCCTTTTTAGAGGTGGTGTATTCACCAAAATGGGGTGTGAACCTTAAACCAGTCCTTTTAAAGTATAGAAGACACCAACCTCTCGTCTCTCGTAATACAAACTCTCGAATTCTTCCTAAATTCTTCAAAGATCAACTTTTAATCGAATAACTTTATATTAGGAATCAGTGCTAGTGGGATTCCGCGCCAGAGACTCGACTACTCGTCTGTACACCACTTCCAGGACTCCCAACAATCAGGTGGGTGATGATCGGTTGATCAATCTGCTTATAATACGTTGTGCTGGTATTTTCTGAACTCGACTAATCAAACCTAAAACGATTAATCCAACATAAACGTATCCCTATTATATAACTGTTTGAATTACGTGATATAATCGTATGTGATACGAAATACCTGTTGTTAAATCCAAATCAATCACCATTGCATGACTAAGGGCATTATGTGAGCATGAATCAATTTGATTGCAAATCGAGGAATTTTCCTCCATGTTTTAAAGTGTCAGTTTTATAAAAGGACGGAATGTCAATAAGTACGGAGTTGTGGTACGGGTATTAAATCCAACCTCCGGGGAGCTGTCGAGGACGCCCCCAGAATCAAGGTTGTTGATTCAAACAGATCTGGTCCCCGGGTCAGACGCCTACGTTGCGCACTGGGAATAAGGCCATTGATGGTTTGTGTTACTTATTTTGTCTGTGGTTGGAAGGAGTAAGGTTTTTGGAAGTGGAATAAGTCGAGTATGGTCGTACGAAAATGGTTTGGAAGAGATTTACAATATGTGGAAAGTGATTTTGGCAGATTGAGCCGATACGTGAAAATGGTTTTGGGCTTTACCCCTTAATGTGAATCAACTTGTGATATATCAATTACGTGAATGTGAAACCTGCTATGCCCAATTAATTATTATGTGAGCTTGTTACTTCTGTGATATATGTTATTCATGTTTATATGTCAACTGGTTAAATAAATTATATACTTTCTCAATGAGTATAACTTAATATACTTCGGATTTACCAATTCCATGACGTTGCAAATCACCTATACGTGAGAATTCAAATCTCACGCCCCACTTTTCTAACCCCTTGCAGATTATGAGTACGGGGAGTAAGGACAGTGATGAGGAAGACACGGAGTTTTCCCCGATCAAATAAAATCCTAATTAGAACACTACGACGCCTATATTACTTTCTATTTTTCTAAATAAATGTTATCGTCAGTGCACTGTAAGACGATACAAATTTCCGTGTGATTCAGTACCTAAGACTCAGTATGTAATATTTCGAAATACTAAACTCTCTATATTTTTATATACATATATATATATATATATATATATATATAAGAGTGTGATACGTTGTTGTAATATTTCTCCCCACTTTCCTACTGTATGAAACTCATCGTCTATTTATGACATCTTTTCTTCAAAAAATTTATAGTTCGGGATTTTGATCTCAATTAACATCTCAAATTCTATATAATTAATATATATGGATTCGGGGCGTTACAGGTGGTATCAGAGCCTAGGTTCAAAACTTTCGGACCCAAAACCAAATCCTTGATTTTTCATCAAAACTAAAATTATTTCTCATCACTTAAATAGTAAACAACATTAAATATCTCGGGGGAAACGTGTCTCTGATTACTGTCCACAAACTCCTTAAAGGTACGTCAGTAAAATTTTCATAAAAGTCGTCTAAAGTTCTACGAACTCACAACAGTTTGACTTCATAATATTACACAATCAAAAAAGTTACGACAACTCAAAACGATATTCGTGCTATAAGGGAAGGCTTCAGGATCTAGTCTAAATTGTTTCTGAACCTCGGTTAATTGATAAAGAATGCTTGAATAATTTTATGAGCTTCATAAATGATATTACGTGATTACTTGAGTTACGTGCTTTAAAGTGTTTACTTTACAGCTTTCCTTTCTTGAACTAAAATTTTGACTAGAACTTTCCTTTCCCTATAGGAGACCATAAGATGGATGTGGATGAGTACATAGGAGTTGCGCAGCTAGAGTTAGAGACTATCGATGAGTATACGGCTCGCTTCCTAGGACTACGTGAGAGAGCAAGGGTTGCCCCCGAACCTCACGTTGAGTCGGATTTCGCTGCTGCGACGAGGTATACCGGCGGAGTTGCTGAAGTATTCCGCTCTATTGCTACGGGGCTCCTAGACCGCATGAGAATGGACGATGCTGAGGACGGCCCCTACCTTCACTTAGAGGCTTTTTGGGTGGAGGTTCAAAGGGTTATACGGAATGCGGACACTACCCGCGGGTTGGCTTACCAGGCCGCTGCACTCGCCCGGGGCGACATGGACTATCAGACATCCTTCGAGAGGAAGCCGTCTTAGCAAAGTTATCAGCTGATGCAGCCAGGGCGACCGCAGTCACTCAGGAAGAGTACTCCCTCTTCTCTACTCAGAGAGCTGACCTATACCAGAGGGCGGCCATCTCGCAGCGGGATAACGCCGTTGCTCTCTGGGTGGCAGGAGGATTAGCTGGTGATGGACCCCTCGGCCCCAATGAGGCTGCACCCCCAGGAGTGGAGCCAGCAGTCGACGAGCTGGTCGAGGGTGGGCCACCTGTGGACGGAGATTCCTCTGCAGAGTCAGGGGTGGATGATTAGTTTGAGTTTTGACTTGACATGTAGTAGTAGATGCATATATATAGCATAGGTGGTAGCCGCTTGATATATAGTAGTAGTCATTGCGTGGTCGTTTTCCTTATAGGCCATAGCAGTGTAGCCTTAACCCACTCCTTTTGTCGCTCGTGATCCGCAATGATGTGAGGATATGATGCGTTAGCATTACCTAGAAGTCTTTTGTATTCTATGACGTAATGTAAGGAGACTGACTCCATAGAACCCCAAAACTTTTTAGATATATATAATACTTATTTTGTGCTCACTGCTTGTCAATGTGCTTTAATTGCTTTACATATTAATTGTCGTATATTTTATCTGATTATTACTCAGTGACATATCACTGGTTCCTATTGTACTGTGCGAATGTGAGCACTGTACCATTGAGGGCCCCAATGTGCTGCGGTGATTTACGTACCACATGTGTTTCAGTGCTAGTGCTGTGTTATTTTGGTTAATCCGGTTATGTTTTTATAATTTTCTCGCACCTATACATATTGTAACAATATTATTCTTTTCTCATCAGAAGCACCTTTAGAATGGTACCAGGCCGAAGACGTGGACGACCCCGCATTAATCATATTCCTGTACCAGTGGACCCTATGGAACAGGACCCACCTCCTCAGGCTGAACCTGAGCCGCCTCAGCAGGCCGCGCCAGGGAATGATATTGCGAGAGAAATTCTAATCTCCCTGCAAAACTACATCCAGCAACAGGCTCCACCACCTCCTCCACCCCTTTATGGGCCTATTCCTCAAATAGCGCCCAGGATGAACGACTTTGTCGAACGCTTTCGACGACTACAGCCACCTAGGCTAAATGGAAGGGAGAACCCCTTTGAAATCGAGGAGTGGATATTCGGGATGGAACGTATTTTCCGACATATGGCACTGGCTGATGCACAGAAAGTCTCCTGTGCCCAGTTCCAACTGATGGAGGATGCAGCCCAATGGTGGGAGTCCTATGAGCGGACTATGAGTGAAGAAGCTAGACAGGTCTTTACTTGGGAAGATTTCAAGAAAGCAGTGCTGGATAGGTACTTTCCACTTGTACTAAGAGATCGGAAGGAACAGGAATTTGTCAACCTTCGACAGGGAACTCTCTCGGTGATAGAGTACGAGAGGAAATTCAATCACCTGTCTCATTATGCCCCACATCTGGTGGGTGATGATGAGAGGAAAGCCCGCAGGTTTGAACAGGGCTTGAGGCCCGAGATAGCGGGAATTGTAATTGGTCTTCAATTGCCAAACTATGGGGAAGTCTTTCATCGAGCGCTACTAGTCTCGATCAGCCAGAATCTGGAGTACAAGCAGGCTCCGATTACTGTTCCTGTCAATCGTAATTGGCAGCCAAACTTTAAGAGGAACCCAGCCCCGCCATCCAGGGGGAATAACTTTGTTGGTTCTCGAGCCAACCAAAACTGTCAGAGGTGTGGAAGGAGACATTGGGGACCATGTAGTCAAGGAGGAGTAATCTGTTACCGTTGCAATCAACCTGGGCACAAGTCTAATGAATGCGCCCAGCCACCGAGCAGCAACCGCCAACCGGTCAATAATAACCAGTACCGCCCGCAGCAAGTAGTCAACTACCAGACTCGCCAACTACCTGCACCTAACAACCGTCAGGTGGGACCACCCAACAGAGGTCCGCCTAACCAAGGTCAGAAAAGGTCTGGACATGTGAATGCCATTATGGAAGAAGGGGAAGGTAGCAGAGAGCAACTTCGCCTGAAGGGCCCAGCTCAGCCTGAGCAGCATGAGACGCTAGCAGGTACTGTTTTTGTACTTGAAAAACCTGCGTATGTATTGTTTGATACTGGGGCATCTCATTCCTTTTTATCTGATAACTTTAGAAGAAAGTTAGGATTAATTGGGGAAAAGGGAAGAGTGTTGAATGTGAGTATTCCATCTGGAACCACTATGGAAATTGAGGGTCAAGTTAGAGGGTTACCCCTAATGCTAAATGACCAATTGATAGAGTCTGATCTTCATATTCTTAAGATGAAAATCTTTGACATAATCTTGGGCATCGATTGGTTGACGAAGAACAAAGCGATGATAAAATGTGCAGAACGCGAGATCGACCTTGAAACCAATAGTGGTCAACGTTTCACATTTCGTGAAATCAAGACCAAGAAAGAGACCCGAGTAATATCAGCAATCCAAGCTGCGGAAATATTACAGAAGAAAGAATGACAAGCTTACCTTGTCCACATCTCAACAGGAGAGGAAGATGACAAGTTAAGTGTCAAGGTGCCGATCGTGGATGAATACCTTGACGTTTTTCCCGAAGAATTGACTGGGTTACCTCCGGACCGTCAAATAGAGTTCTCCATCGACTTGATACCTGGGTCAGCACCAGTATCTAAAGCACCCTATCGAATGGCACCAAAGGAATTAGAGGAACTAAAGGAACAATTGCAAGGCTTACTCGAAAAGAAATTCATCAGGCCAAGTGCATCACCATGGGGAGCACCCGTGTTGTTCGTGAAGAAGAAAGATGGGACTTTCCGTATGTGCATAGACTACCGGGGTCTAAATCAACTAACCATCAAGAACAAATATCCTCTTCCGAGGATTGAAGACTTATTTGACCAGTTGAAGAATGCTACTGTATTCTCAAAGATCGATCTGAGGTCTGGTTACCACCAGCTAAAGGTCAAGAGCGAGGATATCCCGAAGACAGCATTCCGGACTCGGTATGGACATTACGAATTCACCGTAATGCCTTTCGGAGTGACGAACGCTCCGGCGATCTTCATGGATCTGATGAATAGAGTGTTTCATCCGTACCTGGACATTTTCGTCATCGTCTTTATTGACGACATACTTGTATACTCTAAGAACAAAGAGCAACACGAAGAACACCTCAAGACAGTCTTAGAAACAATGAGACGAGAGAAGTTGTATGCCAAATTCAGCAAGTGTGAATTTTGGATCAACCGTGTTATGTTCTTAGGACATATAATCTCCGCAAAAGGAATTGAAGTGGACCCGGCAAAGGTGGAAGCCATCATGAACTGGAAGGCTCCTACTAACGTCAATGAAATTCGAAGTTTTCTTGGATTAGCGGGATACTATCGGAGGTTCATACAAAAATTTTCCAGCATTGCGAAAGCACTGACAAAGCTGACCAAGAAGACCGAGAAATTTGTTTGGGACTCGACTTGTGAGGAAAGTTTCCAAGAACTAAAGAGGAGACTAACCACGTCGCCTGTGTTAACCATCCCGGACGGATCAGAAGGATTCGTCATTTACACAGATGCTTCGTTGTCAGGCTTGGGTTGTGTTCTGATGCAAAATAGGAAAGTTGTAGCCTACGCATCCCGACAACTAAAGGACCACGAGCAGAATTACCCGACTCACGACTTAGAACTAGCAGCAGTAGTTCATGCGTTGAAGATTTGGAGACACTACTTGTATGGTGGAAAGTGTGAGATCTACACTGATCATAAGAGCCTGAAATACTTCTTCACGCAGAAGGAATTGAACATGCGTCAGAGAAGATGGCTCGAATTGGTAAAAGATTACGATTGTACTATCCACTATCACCCTGGAAAGGCAAACGTAGTGGCAGATGCTTTGAGTAGAAAAGAAGGTACGAAACTAGGCGTAGTTCCGACCACACAGTTACCACTAATGGGAGAACTCTCTCGACTAAACTTGGAATTTTCCACACAGTGCTGTGCAGATTCCATGGTTTACACGTTCACCCTACAACCGACCTTACGAGAACGGATCCTAGGAGCGCAACAAAACGATAAATTCTTGAAGGGTATACGTAAGCGCGCTGAGGAAGGGACCATTCAGAGGTTCGTATTGAGTACTGATGGAGCTTTAATGTTCGATAATAGAATCTGTGTGCCTAAGGACGAAGAATTGAGGAACGAAATCCTACGAGAGGCACATAGCACTCCTTACACCGTTCACCCCGGAGAGACGAAGATGTACCGGGGACTGAAGGAGAACTTTTGGTGGAGGGGTATGAAGAGGACGATAGCTCAATTCGTCAAGAGTTGTTTAACCTGTCAACGGGTTAAAGCTGATCATCAATGACCCTCAGGGTTATTACATCCTCTAGAGATGCCAGAATGGAAGTGGGAGAACATCACTATGGATTTTGTCACCGGATTTCCGAAAACGGTGAAGAATCACGATACCATCTGGGTTATCATAGATAGACTTACGAAAACTGCCCACTTTATCCCTGTTAGAATGACGTATACGTTGGACAAGCTTGCCCAGCTATATGTAGCAGAGATAGTGAGACTGCACGGTGTGCCAGTCTCGATAGTGTCCGATAGAGACCCTCGTTTTACCTCCAAGTTCTGGGGAAGTTTGCAACGAGCCCTGGGAACTGAATTGAAATTCAGCACTGCATACCACCCACAAACCGACGGACAATCGGAAAGAACTATTCAGACACTCGAGGATATGCTGAGAGCTTGCGCTTTAGATCTTGAAGGAAGTTGGGAAAGCCACCTTCCCTTAGTAGAGTTCGCTTATAACAACAGTTATCAAGCAACGATACAAATGGCTCCGTACGAAGCGCTCTACGGGAAGAGGTGTAGATCACCAGTTTGTTGGGACGAAGTCGGGATTCGGAAGATTCTCGGACCCGAATTAGTCGAGAGATCAGCTAAGATAGTCGCGAAGATTAAAGAAAGAATCAAAACGGCTCAGGACCGTCAGAAGTCATATGCAGACACCCGAAGGAGAGATTTACAGTTCAACATTGGCGAGAAAGTGTTTCTCAGAGTTACGCCAATGAAGGGCTTAATTCGCTTTGGGAAAAGAGGTAAGCTAAAGCCACGATACATTGGACCATTTGACATCCTGAACAGAATTGGGGATGTGGCTTATCGCTTAGCTCTGCCACCAGAGTTGTCGCGAGTACATGACGTATTCCACGTATCTACACTCAGGAAATACATGAGCGATCCAAACCATGTTATTAGTCACATAGAATTGGGTCTAAGCAGTGACCGGACTTATGAGGAAGTCCCAGTGACTATCTTGGGGAGGAAGTTGCACTTGTTAAGGAATCGAGAAATACCATTGGTTCTAGTCCAATGGAGCCATCACGGAAAGGAAGAAGCGACTTGGGAAAGAGAAGATGAAGTCCTAGCTAAATACCCTCAGTGTTTAAGAAGTGCATAAGAGATGAATTTCGGGGGTGAAATTCTGTTAAGGGGGTAAGGATGTAACACCCCGTCCCGTTCTGTACCCTTTTTAGAAACCTTTTTTGTTTCCTTCTCTTTTTTTTATATATATATTTTATTTTAAATTTTATTTAATTTTGCGTGCTTCGTGTAATTTAAATTTATACCTACTTACAAAATTTCAAAATTCGTAGAAAGAAATCGAATCTTTCAAACGAATAAGTAACTACGAGAATTAAATTTAGATTTAAGGTTTTCGATCCAAATAATTTTGAGAATAATCTAAATTCAAATAACTCATTAATTAATTTAAAATATATTGTTATTCTCAAACTAATTCCTTAAAAACAGCCAAACAAACCTTAAACTTTTATGTGGACAGGTACAAAGAATATCCGATAGAGATGGTTCCTAACCACAAGTCTTTTTCACTTATAATTAAAGTTTTCATTTAATAGCCAGGATTACTTTTAGATAAGATTTTTGAAAGTGCCTATATATATCAATACCTTCCCTAATTTCAGATCACGCACAAAAGGAAACCCACTTTCCCCAAAAATCTCTCTCTCCCTCTCTCTTGGAAAACGTGTTTTCGTTTCTCTCTCATCAAAGAGAAACCGCGTCCTTTCCTCTCTCCTCGAAGAAGAACACGCTGCTCACGCCTCTTCTCCGATCGATCAGCGACGTCTCCCTCCTCTTTTCGATCGAAGCTTTTCCGCCTCCTTCTCCGGCCAACCACCAACGACGCCGCGAAGCTTTCCGATCGAAGCCAGTCACGCCTCTTTTCCTCTTTCACGGACGAAACCACCGCGCCTCTCCGCCAATCGAAGTCGCCGCCGATCTCTCTTCCTCCATCGCACAACCGTAGCCAACGCCTCTCTCCTCCTCCGTTCGAAGCCGCGACGCCCCCTGCCGAATCGCCGCCGTCGCGACGCCACCACGGAAGCGAACCGCCGCCGCCACGACGCTGCTTCGCGAACCGCCGCCGCTGCGACGCCGCCCTACCGAAACGCCGCCGCTCCCCTTTCTTTTTCCAGTAAGCCAATTAATATCCCTCTTTTGATTTCGGTTACGATTTAATTCAACTCTAACCAAAATCCTTTTCGTTTTTCCGATCGAATGACGCCGAATCAAAACTCCGTTGCCGGACTTTCTGGAAAAATCGAGATACGCCGTTAGGCTGCCCAATTTCCACCTCGAACCCGAAGAAACGTAAGGGCTTTACCTTCGTTTTCTTCCTTTTGTAAATTCTGTTTTTTTTTCTTTTGGAGGACTATTCGGAGCCGTAGAAACAAGAATTTACGAAGACGTTTTGAACCTTGGATATTTTATTTTCATTCTTCTGTTAAAATTTGTTCATGTTCTTGAGTTGGGTTGTACCCTCTTGAGTTTTGAGTTGATGATTATCAGTAGATGAATTTTCTTGTGTTGGGATGCTTCGAATTTTTGAGGCTTTCGAACACAAATGGACTGGTATATCTTTTGTAAAGGTTTAGTATCACTGTTTTAGTGATATAGTGATATTAGTTTTGACCATTAGTATTTTACTTGTATGAGTATTATTCTTATAGATGTATGGTATCACTGTTTAGTTGGACAATGTTTTGGAAATTAGTATTGTTAATTTCTATTGGATGATGATTTCAATTGTTAAAACGCTTTTGTTTTAAATCCGTAGACAAAGGGAAACTCGTCTTCTCCCTTGTCTCGGGTTAAACGGTTGTATCAAATGAAAAAAAAAAAAATTTAGTAGAAAATAATAGTACTCTTTTGTTTTGGAAATGATACAAGTTAACTCAATTAATAATACTAATAATATAGGAAAATATTTTTTATTCTTTTAAGTTTTATTAAAATCTCTTTAAAATCAAGTACTTCTAAAAATGAAGAAAAATATATATATATGACATTATTTTAGTATTTATTCTTTAAATGAAATAATTTTCAAAGGATTTTAATTATAAAATATAAACTATATTCAATGGCCTTCTAAGAATAAGAAAGTAAAATCTTAGAAAAGAAAGACTTTAAATTTAGTACATATGTTATTAGTGTAAATTTCTATAAATTTCTTATCTTTTATCCTTTTCAAGAAAAATATTTAAAGTTATACTTTTTAAAATAGTAAAAGTTTTTACAAAAGAATAAAGGAAATTAAAGGTTTGTTTTGTAGAAATATAAATAATCATACAATCAAGAAAATCAGTAAGTACACTCCAAAAATACACTCATCCTTTTTAGAGGTGGTGTATTCACCAAAATGGGGTGTGAACCTTAAACCAGTCCTTTTAAAGTATAGAAGACACCAACCTCTCGTCTCTCGTAATACAAACTCTCGAATTCTTCCTAAATTCTTCAAAGATCAACTTTTAATCGAATAACTTTATATTAGGAATCAGTGCTAGTGGGATTCCGCGCCAGAGACTCGACTACTCGTCTGTACACCACTTCCAGGACTCCCAACAATCAGGTGGGTGATGATCGGTTGATCAATCTGCTTATAATACGTTGTGCTGGTATTTTCTGAACTCGACTAATCAAACCTAAAACGATTAATCCAACATAAACGTATCCCTATTATATAACTGTTTGAATTACGTGATATAATCGTATGTGATACGAAATACCTGTTGTTAAATCCAAATCAATCACCATTGCATGACTAAGGGCATTATGTGAGCATGAATCAATTTTATTGCAAATCGAGGAATTTTCCTCCATGTTTTAAAGTGTCAGTTTTATAAAAGGACGGAATGTCAGTAAGTACGGAGTTGTGGTACGGGTATTAAATCCAACCTCCGGGGAGCTGTCGAGGACGCCCCCAGAATCAAGGTTGTTGATTCAAACAGATCTGGTCCCCGGGTCAGACACCTACGTTGCGCACTGGGAATAAGGCCATTGATGGTTTGCGTTACTTATTTTGTCAGTGGTTGGAAGGAGTAAGGTTTTTGGAAGTGGAATAAGTCGAGTATGGTCGTACGAAAATGGTTTGGAAGAGATATACAATATGTGGAAAGTGATTTTGGCAGATTGAGCCGATACGTGAAAATAGTTTTGGGCTTTACCCCTTAATGTGAATCAACTTGTGATATATCAATTACGTGAATGTGAAACCTGCTATGACCAATTAATTATTATGTGAGCTTGTTACTTCTGTGATATATGTTATTCATGTTTATATGTCAACTGGTTAAATAAATTATATACTTTCTCAATGAGTATAACTTAATATACTTCGGATTTACCAATTCCATGACGTTGCAAATCACCTATACGTGAGAATTCAAATCTCACGCCCCACTTTTCTAACCCCTTGCAGATTATGAGTACGGGGAGTAAGGACAGTGATGAGGAAGACACGGCGTTTTCCCCGATCAAATAAAATCCTAATTAGAACACTACGACGCCTATATTACTTTCTATTTTTCTAAATAAATGTTATCGTCAATGCACTGTAAGACGATACAAATTTCCGTGTGATTCAGTACCTAAGACTCAGTATGTAATATTTCGAAATACTAAACTCTCTATATTTTTATATACATACATATATATATATATATATATATATATATAAGAGTGTGATACGTTGTTATAATATTTCTCCCCACTTTCCTACTGTATGAAACTCATCGTCTATTTATGACATCTTTTCTTCAAAAAATTTATAGTTCGGGATTTTGATTTTGATCTCAATTAACATCTCAAATTCTATATAATTAATATATATGGATTCGGGGCGTTACAGGTGGTATCAGAGCCTAGGTTCAAAACTTTCGGACCCAAAACCAAATCCTTGATTTTTCATCAAAACTAAAATTATTTCTCATCACTTAAATAGTAAACAACATTAAATATCTCGGGGGAAACGTGTCTCTGATTACTGTCCACAAACTCCTTAAAGGTACGTCAGTAAAATTTTCATAAAAGTCGTCTAAAGTTCTACGAACTCACAACAGTTTGACTTCATAATATTACACAATCAAAAAGGTTACGACAACTCAAAACGATATTCGTGCTATAAGGGAAGGCTTCAGGATCTAGTCTAAATTGTTTCTGAACCTCGGTTAATTGATAAAGAATGCTTGAATAATTTTATGAGCTTCATAAATGATATTACGTGATTACTTGAGTTACGTGCTTTAAAGTGTTTACTTTACAGCTTTCCTTTCTTGAACTAAAATTTTGACTAGAACTTTCCTTTCCCTATAGGAGACCATAAGATGGATGTGGATGCGTACATAGGAGTTGCGCAGCTAGAGTTAGAGACTATCGATGAGTATACGGCTCGCTTCCTAGGACTACGTGAGAGAGCAAGGGTTGCCCCCGAACCTCACGTTGAGTCGGATTTCGCTGCTGCGACGAGGTATACCGGCGGAGTTGCTGAAGTATTCCGCCCTATTGCTACGGGGCTCCTAGACCGCATGAGAATGGACGATGCTGAGGACGGCCCCTACCTTCACTTAGAGGCTTTTTGGGTGGAGGTTCAAAGGGTTATACGGAATGCGGACACTACCCGCGGGTTGGCTTACCAGGCCGCTGCACTCGCCCGGGGCGACATGGACATATCAGACATCCTTCGAGAGGAAGCCGTCTTAGCACAGTTATCAGCTGACGCAGCCAGGGCGACCGCAGTCACTCAGGAAGAGTACTCCCTCTTCTCTACTCAGAGAGCTGACCTATACCAGAGGGCGGCCATCTCGCAGCGGGATAACGCCGTTGCTCTCTGGGTGGCAGGAGGATTAGCTGGTGATGGACCCCTCGGCCCCAATGAGGCTGCACCCCCAGGAGTGGAGCCAGCAGTCGACGAGCTGGTCGAGGGTGGGCCACCTGTGGACGGAGATTCCTCTGCAGAGTCAGGGGTGGATGATTAGTTTGAGTTTTGACTTGACATGTAGTAGTAGATGCATATATATAGCATAGGTGGTAGCCGCTTGACATATAGTAGTAGTCATTGCGTGGTCGTTTTCCTTATAGGCCATAGCAGTGTAGCCTTAACCCACTCATTTTGTCGCTCGTGATCCGCAATGATGTGAGGATATGATGCGTTAGCATTACCTAGAAGTCTTTTGTATTCTATGACGTAATGTAAGGAGACTGACTCCATAGAACCCCAAAACTTTTTAGATATATATAATACTTATTTTGTGCTCACTGCTTGTCAATGTGCTTTAATTGCTTTACATATTAATTGTCGTATATTTTATCTGATTATTACTCAGTGACATATCACTGGTTCCTATTGTACTGTGCGAATGTGAGCACTGTACCATTGAGGGCCCCAATGTGCTGCGGTGATTTACGTACCACATGTGTTTCAGTGCTAGTGCTGTGTTATTTTGGTTAATCCGGTTATGTTTTTATAATTTTCTCGCACCTATACATATTGTAACAATATTATTCTTTTCTCATCAGAAGCACCTTTAGAATGGTACCAGGCCGAAGACGTGGACGACCCCGCATTAATCATATTCCTGTACCAGTGGACCCTATGGAACAGGACCCACCTCCTCAGGCTGAACCTGAGCCGCCTCAGCAGGCTGCGCCAGGGAATGATATTGCGAGAGAAATTCTAATCTCCCTGCAAAACTACATCCAGCAACAGGCTCCACCACCTCCTCCACCCCTTTATGGGCCTATTCCTCAAATAGCGCCCAGGATGAACGACTTTGTCGAACGCTTTCGACGACTACAGCCACCTAGGCTAAATGGAAGGGAGAACCCCTTTGAAATCGAGGAGTGGATATTCGGGATGGAACGTATTTTCCGACATATGGCACTGGCTGATGCACAGAAAGTCTCCTGTGCCCAGTTCCAACTGATGGAGGATGCAGCCCAATGGTGGGAGTCCTATGAGCGGACTATGAGTGAAGAAGCTAGACAGGTCTTTACTTGGGAAGATTTCAAGAAAGCAGTGCTGGATAGGTACTTTCCACTTGTACTAAGAGATCGGAAGGAACAGGAATTTGTCAACCTTCGACAGGGAACTCTCTCGGTGATAGAGTACGAGAGGAAATTCAATCACCTGTCTCGTTATGCCCCACATCTGGTGGGTGATGATGAGAGGAAAGCCCGCAGGTTTGAACAGGGCTTGAGGCCCGAGATAGCGGGAATTGTAATTGGTCTTCAATTGCCAAACTATGGGGAAGTCTTTCATCGAGCGCTACTAGTCTCGATCAGCCAGAATCTGGAGTACAAGAAGGCTCCGATTACTGTTCCTGTCAATCGTAATTGGCAGCCAAACTTTAAGAGGAACCCAGCCCCGCCATCCAGGGGGAATAACTTTGTTGGTTCTCGAGCCAACCAAAACTGTCAGAGGTGTGGAAGGAGACATTGGGGACCATGTAGTCAAGGAGGAGTAATCTGTTACCGTTGCAATCAACCTGGGCACAAGTCTAATGAATGCGCCCAGCCACCGAGCAGCAACCGCCAACCGGTCAATAATAACCAGTACCGCCCGCAGCAAGTAGTCAACTACCAGACTCGCCAACTACCTGCACCTAACAACCGTCAGGTGGGACCACCCAACAGAGGTCCGCCTAACCAAGGTCAGAAAAGGTCTGGACATGTGAATGCCATTATGGAAGAAGGGGAAGGTAGCAGAGAGCAACTTCGCCTGAAGGGCCCAGCTCAGCCTGAGCAGCATGAGACGCTAGCAGGTACTGTTTTTGTACTTGAAAAACCTGCGTATGTATTGTTTGATACTGGGGCATCTCATTCCTTTTTATCTGATAACTTTAGAAGAAAGTTAGGATTAATTGGGGAAAAGGGAAGAGTGTTGAATGTGAGTATTCCATCTGGAACCACTATGGAAATTGAGGGTCAAGTTAGAGGGTTACCCCTAATGCTAAATGACCAATTGATAGAGTCTGATCTTCATATTCTTAAGATGAAAATCTTTGACATAATCTTGGGCATCGATTGGTTGACGAAGAACAAAGCGATGATAAAATGTGCAGAACGCGAGATCGACCTTGAAACCAATAGTGATCAACGTTTCACATTTCGTGAAATCAAGACCAAGAAAGAGACCCGAGTAATATCAGCAATCCAAGCTGCGGAAATATTACGGAAGGAAGAATTCCAAGCTTACCTTGTCCACATCTCAACAGGAGAGGAAGATGACAAGTTACGTGTCAAGGTGCCGATCGTGGATGAATACCTTGACGTTTTTCCCGAAGAATTGACTGGGTTACCTCCGGACCGTCAAATAGAGTTCTCCATCGACTTGATACCTGGGTCAGCACCAGTATCTAAAGCACCCTATCGAATGGCACCAAAGGAATTAGAGGAACTAAAGGAACAATTGCAAGGCTTACTCGAAAAGAAATTCATCAGGCCAAGTGCATCACCATGGGGAGCACCCGTGTTGTTCGTGAAGAAGAAAGATGGGACTTTCCGTATGTGCATAGACTACCGGGGTCTAAATCAACTAACCATCAAGAACAAATATCCTCTTCCGAGGATTGAAGACTTATTTGACCAGTTGAAGAATGCTACTGTATTCTCAAAGATCGATCTGAGGTCTGGTTACCACCAGCTAAAGATCAAGAGCGAGGATATCCCGAAGAAAGCATTCCGGACTCGGTATGGACATTACGAATTCACCGTAATGCCTTTCGGAGTGACGAACGCTCCGGCGATCTTCATGGATCTGATGAATAGAGTGTTTCATCCGTACCTGGACATTTTCGTCATCGTCTTTATTGACGACATACTTGTATACTCTAAGAACAAAGAGCAACACGAAGAACACCTCAAGACAGTCTTAGAAACAATGAGACGAGAGAAGTTGTATGCCAAATTCAGCAAGTGTGAATTTTGGATCAACCGTGTTATGTTCTTAGGACATATAATCTCCGCAAAAGGAATTGAAGTGGACCCGGCAAAGGTGGAAGCCATCATGAACTGGAAGGCTCCTACTAACGTCAATGAAATTCGAAGTTTTCTTGGATTAGCGGGATACTATCGGAGGTTCATACAAAAATTTTCCAGCATTGCGAAAGCACTGACAAAGCTGACCAAGAAGACCGAGAAATTTGTTTGGGACTCGACTTGTGAGGAAAGTTTCCAAGAACTAAAGAGGAGACTAACCACGTCGCCTGTGTTAACCATCCCGGACGGATCAGAAGGATTCGTCATTTACACAGATGCTTCGTTGTCAGGCCTGGGTTGTGTTCTGATGCAAAATAGGAAAGTTGTAGCCTACGCATCCCGATAACTAAAGGACCACGAGCAGAATTACCCGACTCACGACTTAGAACTAGCAGCAGTAGTTCATGCGTTGAAGATTTGGAGACACTACTTGTATGGTGGAAAGTGTGAGATCTACACTGATCATAAGAGCCTGAAATACTTCTTCACGCAGAAGGAATTGAACATGCGTCAGAGAAGATGGCTCGAATTGGTAAAAGATTACGATTGCACTATCCACTATCACCCTGGAAAGGCAAACGTAGTGGCAGATGCTTTGAGTAGAAAAGAAGGTACGAAACTAGGCGTAGTTCCGACCACACAGTTACCACTAATGGGAGAACTCTCTCGACTAAACTTGGAATTTTCCACACAGTGCTGTGCAGATTCCATGGTTTACACGTTCACCCTACAACCGACCTTACGAGAACGGATCCTAGGAGCGCAACAAAACGATAAATTCTTGAAGGGTATACGTAAGCGCGCTGAGGAAGGGACCATTCAGAGGTTCGTATTGAGTACTGATGGAGCTTTAATGTTCGATAATAGAATCTGTGTGCCTAAGGACGAAGAATTGAGGAACGAAATCCTACGAGAGGCACATAGCACTCCTTACACCGTTCACCCCGGAGAGACGAAGATGTACCGGGGACTGAAGGAGAACTTTTGGTGGAGGGGTATGAAGAGGACGATAGCTCAATTCGTCAAGAGTTGTTTAACCTGTCAACGGGTTAAAGCTGATCATCAACGACCCTCAGGGTTATTACATCCTCTAGAGATGCCAGAATGGAAGTGGGAGAACATCACTATGGATTTTGTCACCGGATTTCCGAAAACGGTGAAGAATCACGATACCATCTGGGTTATCATAGATAGACTTACGAAAACTGCCCACTTTATCCCTGTTAGAATGACGTATACGTTGGACAAGCTTGCCCAGCTATATGTAGCAGAGATAGTGAGACTGCACGGTGTGCCAGTCTCGATAGTGTCCGATAGAGACCCTCGTTTTACCTCCAAGTTCTGGGGAAGTTTGCAACGAGCCCTGGGAACTGAATTGAAATTCAGCACTGCATACCACCCACAAACCGACGGACAATCGGAAAGAACTATTCAGACACTCGAGGATATGCTGAGAGCTTGCGCTCTAGATCTTGAAGGAAGTTGGGAAAGCCACCTTCCCTTAGTAGAGTTCGATTATAACAACAGTTATCAAGCAACGATACAAATGGCTCCGTACGAAGCGCTCTACGGGAAGAGGTGTAGATCACCAGTTTGTTGGGACGAAGTCGGGATTCGGAAGATTCTCGGACCCGAATTAGTCGAGAGATCAGCTAAGATAGTCGCGAAGATTAAAGAAAGAATCAAAACGGCTCAGGACCGTCAGAAGTCATATGCAGACACCCGAAGGAGAGATTTACAGTTCAACATTGGCGAGAAAGTGTTTCTCAGAGTTACGCCAATGAAGGGCTTAATTCGCTTTGGGAAAAGAGGTAAGCTAAAGCCACGATACATTGGACCATTTGACATCCTGAACAGAATTGGGGATGTGGCTTATCGCTTAGCTCTGCCACCAGAGTTGTCGCGAGTACATGACGTATTCCACGTATCTACACTCAGGAAATACATGAGCGATCCAAACCATGTTATTAGTCACATAGAATTGGGTCTAAGCAGTGACCGGACTTATGAGGAAGTCCCAGTGACTATCTTGGGGAGGAAGTTGCACTTGTTAAGGAATCGAGAAATACCATTGGTTCTAGTCCAATGGAGCCATCACGGAAAGGAAGAAGCGACTTGGGAAAGAGAAGATGAAGTCCTAGCTAAATACCCTCAGTGTTTAAGAAGTGCATAAGAGATGAATTTCGGGGGTGAAATTCTGTTAAGGGGGTAAGGATGTAACACCCCGTCCCGTTCTGTACCCTTTTTAGAAACCTTTTTTGTTTCCTTCTCTTTTTTTTATATATATATTTTATTTTAAATTTTATTTAATTTTGCGTGCTTCGTGTAATTTAAATTTATACCTACTTACAAAATTTCAAAATTCGTAGAAAGAAATCGAATCTTTCAAACGAATAAGTAACTACGAGAATTAAATTTAGATTTAAGGTTTTCGATCCAAATAATTTTGAGAATAATCTAAATTCAAATAACTCATTAATTAATTTAAAATATATTGTTATTCTCAAACTAATTCCTTAAAAACAGCCAAACAAACCTTAAACTTTTATGTGGACAGGTACAAAGAATATCCGATAGAGATGGTTCCTAACCACAAGTCTTTTTCACTTATAATTAAAGTTTTCATTTAATAGCCAGGATTACTTTTAGATAAGATTTTTGAAAGTGCCTATATATATCAATACCTTCCCTAATTTCAGATCACGCACAAAAGGAAACCCACTTTCCCCAAAAATCTCTCTCTCCCTCTCTCTTGGAAAACGTGTTTTCGTTTCTCTCTCATCAAAGAGAAACCGCGTCCTTTCCTCTCTCCTCGAAGAAGAACACGCTGCTCACGCCTCTTCTCCGATCGATCAGCGACGTCTCCCTCCTCTTTTCGATCGAAGCTTTTCCGCCTCCTTCTCCGGCCAACCACCAACGACGCCGCGAAGCTTTCCGATCGAAGCCAGTCACGCCTCTTTTCCTCTTTCACGGACGAAACCACCGCGCCTCTCCGCCAATCGAAGTCGCCGCCGATCTCTCTTCCTCCGTCGCACAACCGTAGCCAACGCCTCTCTCCTCCTCCGTTCGAAGCCGCGACGCCCCCTGCCGAATCGCCGCCGTCGCGACGCCACCACGGAAGCGAACCGCCGCCGCCACGACGCTGCTTCGCGAACCGCCGCCGCTGCGACGCCGCCCTACCGAAACGCCGCCGCTCCCCTTTCTTTTTCCAGTAAGCCAATTAATATCCCTCTTTTGATTTCGGTTACGATTTAATTCAACTCTAACCAAAATCCTTTTCGTTTTTCCGATCGAATGACGCCGAATCAAAACTCCGTTGCCGGACTTTCTGGAAAAATCGAGATACGCCGTTAGGCTGCCCAATTTCCACCTCGAACCCGAAGAAACGTAAGGGCTTTACCTTCGTTTTCTTCCTTTTGTAAATTCTGTTTTTTTTTTCTTTTGGAGGACTATTCGGAGCCGTAGAAACAAGAATTTACGAAGACGTTTTGAACCTTGGATATTTTATTTTCATTCTTCTGTTAAAATTTGTTCATGTTCTTGAGTTGGGTTGTACCCTCTTGAGTTTTGAGTTGATGATTATCAGTAGATGAATTTTCTTGTGTTGGGATGCTTCGAATTTTTGAGGCCTTCGAACACAAATGGACTGGTATATCTTTTGTAAAGGTTTAGTATCACTGTTTTAGTGATATAGTGATATTAGTTTTGACCATTAGTATTTTATTTGTATGAGTATTATTCTTATAGATGTATGGTATCACTGTTTAGTTGGACAGTGTTTTGGAAATTAGTATTGTTAATTTCTATTGGATGATGATTTCAATTGTTAAAACGCTTTTGTTTTAAATCCGTAGACAAAGGGAAACTCGTCTTCTCCCTTGTCTCGGGTTAAACGGTTGTATCAAATGAAAAAAAAAAAAATTTAGTAGAAAATAATAGTACTCTTTTGTTTTGGAAATGATACAAGTTAACTCAATTAATAATACTAATAATATAGGAAAATATTTTTTATTCTTTTAAGTTTTATTAAAATCTCTTTAAAATCAAGTACTTCTAAAAATGAAGAAAAATATATATATATGACATTATTTTAGTATTTATTCTTTAAATGAAATAATTTTCAAAGGATTTTAATTATAAAATATAAACTATATTCAATGGCCTTCTAAGAATAAGAAAGTAAAATCTTAGAAAAGAAAGACTTTAAATTTAGTACATATGTTATTAGTGTAAATTTCTATAAATTTCTTATCTTTTATCCTTTTCAAGAAAAATATTTAAAGTTATACTTTTTAAAATAGTAAAAGTTTTTACAAAAGAATAAAGGAAATTAAAGGTTTGTTTTGTAGAAATATAAATAATCATACAATCAAGAAAATCAGTAAGTACACTCCAAAAATACACTCATCCTTTTTAGAGGTGGTGTATTCACCAAAATGGGGTGTGAACCTTAAACCAGTCCTTTTAAAGTATAGAAGACACCAACCTCTCGTCTCTCGTAATACAAACTCTCGAATTCTTCCTAAATTCTTCAAAGATCAACTTTTAATCGAATAACTTTATATTAGGAATCAGTGCTAGTGGGATTCCGCGCCAGAGACTCGACTACTCGTCTGTACACCACTTCCAGGACTCCCAACAATCAGGTGGGTGATGATCGGTTGATCAATCTGCTTATAATACGTTGTGCTGGTATTTTCTGAACTCGACTAATCAAACCTAAAACGATTAATCCAACATAAACGTATCCCTATTATATAACTGTTTGAATTACGTGATATAATCGTATGTGATACGAAATACCTGTTGTTAAATCCAAATCAATCACCACTGCATGACTAAGGGCATTATGTGAGCATGAATCAATTTGATTGCAAATCGAGGAATTTTCCTCCATGTTTTAAAGTGTCAGTTTTATAAAAGGACGGAATGTCAGTAAGTACGGAGTTGTGGTACGGGTATTAAATCCAACCTCCGGGGAGCTGTCGAGGACGCCCCCAGAATCAAGGTTGTTGATTCAAACAGATCTGGTCCCCGGGTCAGACGCCTACGTTGCGCACTGGGAATAAGGCCATTGATGGTTTGCGTTACTTATTTTGTCAGTGGTTGGAAGGAGTAAGGTTTTTGGAAGTGGAATAAGTCGAGTATGGTCGTACGAAAATGGTTTGGAAGAGATTTACAATATGTGGAAAGTGATTTTGGCAGATTGAGCCGATACGTGAAAATGGTTTTGGGCTTTACCCCTTAATGTGAATCAACTTGTGATATATCAATTACGTGAATGTGAAACCTGCTATGCCCAATTAATTATTATGTGAGCTTGTTACTTCTGTGATATATGTTATTCATGTTTATATGTCAACTGGTTAAATAAATTATATACTTTCTCAATGAGTATAACTTAATATACTTCGGATTTACCAATTCCATGACGTTGCAAATCACCTATACGTGAGAATTCAAATCTCACGCCCCACTTTTCTAACCCCTTGCAGATTATGAGTACGGGGAGTAAGGACAGTGATGAGGAAGACACGGCGTTTTCCCCGATCAAATAAAATCCTAATTAGAACACTACGACGCCTATATTACTTTCTATTTTTCTAAATAAATGTTATCGTCAGTGCACTGTAAGACGATACAAATTTCCGTGTGATTCAGTACCTAAGACTCAGTATGTAATATTTCGAAATACTAAACTCTCTATATTTTTATATACATATATATATATATATATATATATATATATATATATATATATATATATATATATATATATATAAGAGTGTGATACGTTGTTATAATATTTCTCCCCACTTTCCTACTGTATGAAACTCATCGTCTATTTATGACATCTTTTCTTCAAAAAATTTATAGTTCGGGATTTTGATCTCAATTAACATCTCAAATTCTATATAATTAATATATATGGATTCGGGGCGTTACAGGTGGTATCAGAGCCTAGGTTCAAAACTTTCGGACCCAAAACCAAATCCTTGATTTTTCATCAAAACTAAAATTATTTCTCTTCACTTAAATAGTAAACAACATTAAATATCTCAGGGGAAACGTGTCTCTGATTACTGTCCACAAACTCCTTAAAGGTACGTCAGTAAAATTTTCATAAAAGTCGTCTAAAGTTCTACGAACTCACAACAGTTTGACTTCATAATATTACACAATCAAAAAGGTTACGACAACTCAAAACGATATTCGTGCTATAAGGGAAGGCTTCAGGATCTAGTCTAAATTGTTTCTGAACCTCGGTTAATTGATAAAGAATGCTTGAATAATTTTATGAGCTTCATAAATGATATTACGTGATTACTTGAGTTACGTGCTTTAAAGTGTTTACTTTACAGCTTTCCTTTCTTGAACTAAAATTTTGACTAGAACTTTCCTTTCCCTATAGGAGACCATAAGATGGATGTGGATGCGTACATAGGAGTTGCGCAGCTAGAGTTAGAGACTATCGATGAGTATACGGCTCGCTTCCTAGGACTACGTGAGAGAGCAAGGGTTGCCCCCGAACCTCACGTTGAGTCGGATTTCGCTGCTGCGACGAGGTATACCGGCGGAGTTGCTGAAGTATTCCGCCCTATTGCTACGGGGCTCCTAGACCGCATGAGAATGGACGATGCTGAGGACGGCCCCTACCTTCACTTAGAGGCTTTTTGGGTGGAGGTTCAAAGGGTTATACGGAATGCGGACACTACCCGCGGGTTGGCTTACCAGGCCGCTGCACTCGCCCGGGGCGACATGGACATATCAGACATCCTTCGAGAGGAAGCCGTCTTAGCACAGTTATCAGCTGACGCAGCCAGGGCGACCGCAGTCACTCAGGAAGAGTACTCCCTCTTCTCTACTCAGAGAGCTGACCTATACCAGAGGGCGGCCATCTCGCAGCGGGATAACGCCGTTGCTCTCTGGGTGGCAGGAGGATTAGCTGGTGATGGACCCCTCGGCCCCAATGAGGCTGCACCCCCAGGAGTGGAGCCAGCAGTCGACGAGCTGGTCGAGGGTGGGCCACCTGTGGACGGAGATTCCTCTGCAGAGTCAGGGGTGGATGATTAGTTTGAGTTTTGACTTGACATGTAGTAGTAGATGCATATATATAGCATAGGTGGTAGCCGCTTGACATATAGTAGTAGTCATTGCGTGGTCGTTTTCCTTATAGGCCATAGCAGTGTAGCCTTAACCCACTCATTTTGTCGCTCGTGATCCGCAATGATGTGAGGATATGATGCGTTAGCATTACCTAGAAGTCTTTTGTATTCTATGACGTAATGTAAGGAGACTGACTCCATAGAACCCCAAAACTTTTTAGATATATATAATACTTATTTTGTGCTCACTGCTTGTCAATGTGCTTTAATTGCTTTACATATTAATTGTCGTATATTTTATCTGATTATTACTCAGTGACATATCACTGGTTCCTATTGTACTGTGCGAATGTGAGCACTGTACCATTGAGGGCCCCAATGTGCTGCGGTGATTTACGTACCACATGTGTTTCAGTGCTAGTGCTGTGTTATTTTGGTTAATCCGGTTATGTTTTTATAATTTTCTCGCACCTATACATATTGTAACAATATTATTCTTTTCTCATCAGAAGCACCTTTAGAATGGTACCAGGCCGAAGACGTGGACGACCCCGCATTAATCATATTCCTGTACCAGTGGACCCTATGGAACAGGACCCACCTCCTCAGGCTGAACCTGAGCCGCCTCAGCAGGCCGCGCCAGGGAATGATATTGCGAGAGAAATTCTAATCTCCCTGCAAAACTACATCCAGCAACAGGCTCCACCACCTCCTCCACCCCTTTATGGGCCTATTCCTCAAATAGCGCCCAGGATGAACGACTTTGTCGAACGCTTTCGACGACTACAGCCACCTAGGCTAAATGGAAGGGAGAACCCCTTTGAAATCGAGGAGTGGATATTCGGGATGGAACGTATTTTCCGACATATGGCACTGGCTGATGCACAGAAAGTCTCCTGTGCCCAGTTCCAACTGATGGAGGATGCAGCCCAATGGTGGGAGTCCTATGAGCGGACTATGAGTGAAGAAGCTAGACAGGTCTTTACTTGGGAAGATTTCAAGAAAGCAGTGCTGGATAGGTACTTTCCACTTGTACTAAGAGATCGGAAGGAAAAGGAATTTGTCAACCTTCGACAGGGAACTCTCTCGGTGATAGAGTACGAGAGGAAATTCAATCACCTGTCTCGTTATGCCCCACATCTGGTGGGTGATGATGAGAGGAAAGCCCGCAGGTTTGAACAGGGCTTGAGGCCCGAGATAGCGGGAATTGTAATTGGTCTTCAATTGCCAAACTATGGGGAAGTCTTTCATCGAGCGCTACTAGTCTCGATCAGCCAGAATCTGGAGTACAAGCAGGCTCCGATTACTGTTCCTGTCAATCGTAATTGGCAGCCAAACTTTAAGAGGAACCCAGCCCCGCCATCCAGGGGGAATAACTTTGTTGGTTCTCGAGCCAACCAAAACTGTCAGAGGTGTGGAAGGAGACATTGGGGACCATGTAGTCAAGGAGGAGTAATCTGTTACCGTTGCAATCAACCTGGGCACAAGTCTAATGAATGCGCCCAGCCACCGAGCAGCAACCGCCAACCGGTCAATAATAACCAGTACCGCCCGCAGCAAGTAGTCAACTACCAGACTCGCCAACTACCTGCACCTAACAACCGTCAGGTGGGACCACCCAACAGAGGTCCGCCTAACCAAGGTCAGAAAAGGTCTGGACATGTGAATGCCATTATGGAAGAAGGGGAAGGTAGCAGAGAGCAACTTCGCCTGAAGGGCCCAGCTCAGCCTGAGCAGCATGAGACGCTAGCAGGTACTGTTTTTGTACTTGAAAAACCTGCGTATGTATTGTTTGATACTGGGGCATCTCATTCCTTTTTATCTGATAACTTTAGAAGAAAGTTAGGATTAATTGGGGAAAAGGGAAGAGTGTTGAATGTGAGTATTCCATCTGGAACCACTATGGAAATTGAGGGTCAAGTTAGAGGGTTACCCCTAATGCTAAATGACCAATTGATAGAGTCTGATCTTCATATTCTTAAGATGAAAATCTTTGACATAATCTTGGGCATCGATTGGTTGACGAAGAACAAAGCGATGATAAAATGTGCAGAACGCGAGATCGACCTTGAAACCAATAGTGGTCAACGTTTCACATTTCGTGAAATCAAGACCAAGAAAGAGACCCGAGTAATATCAGCAATCCAAGCTGCGGAAATATTACGGAAGGAAGAATGCCAAGCTTACCTTGTCCACATCTCAACAGGAGAGGAAGATGACAAGTTACGTGTCAAGGTGCCGATCGTGGATGAATACCTTGACGTTTTTCCCGAAGAATTGACTGGGTTACCTCCGGACCGTCAAATAGAGTTCTCCATCGACTTGATACCTGGGTCAGCACCAGTATCTAAAGCACCCTATCGAATGGCACCAAAGGAATTAGAGGAACTAAAGGAACAATTGCAAGGCTTACTCGAAAAGAAATTCATCAGGCCAAGTGCATCACCATGGGGAGCACCCGTGTTGTTCGTGAAGAAGAAAGATGGGACTTTCCGTATGTGCATAGACTACCGGGGTCTAAATCAACTAACCATCAAGAACAAATATCCTCTTCCGAGGATTGAAGACTTATTTGACCAGTTGAAGAATGCTACTGTATTCTCAAAGATCGATCTGAGGTCTGGTTACCACCAGCTAAAGGTCAAGAGCGAGGATATCCCGAAGACAGCATTCCGGACTCGGTATGGACATTACGAATTCACCGTAATGCCTTTCGGAGTGACGAACGCTCCGGCGATCTTCATGGATCTGATGAATAGAGTGTTTCATCCGTACCTGGACATTTTCGTCATCGTCTTTATTGACGACATACTTGTATACTCTAAGAACAAAGAGCAACACGAAGAACACCTCAAGACAGTCTTAGAAACAATGAGACGAGAGAAGTTGTATGCCAAATTCAGCAAGTGTGAATTTTGGATCAACCGTGTTATGTTCTTAGGACATATAATCTCCGCAAAAGGAATTGAAGTGGACCCGGCAAAGGTGGAAGCCATCATGAACTGGAAGGCTCCTACTAACGTCAATGAAATTCGAAGTTTTCTTGGATTAGCGGGATACTATCGGAGGTTCATACAAAAATTTTCCAGCATTGCGAAAGCACTGACAAAGCTGACCAAGAAGACCGAGAAATTTGTTTGGGACTCGACTTGTGAGGAAAGTTTCCAAGAACTAAAGAGGAGACTAACCACGTCGCCTGTGTTAACCATCCCGGACGGATCAGAAGGATTCGTCATTTACACAGATGCTTCGTTGTCAGGCCTGGGTTGTGTTCTGATGCAAAATAGGAAAGTTGTAGCCTACGCATCCCGACAACTAAAGGACCACGAGCAGAATTACCCGACTCACGACTTAGAACTAGCAGCAGTAGTTCATGCGTTGAAGATTTGGAGACACTACTTGTATGGTGGAAAGTGTGAGATCTACACTGATCATAAGAGCCTGAAATACTTCTTCACGCAGAAGGAATTGAACATGCATCAGAGAAGATGGCTCGAATTGGTAAAAGATTACGATTGCACTATCCACTATCACCCTGGAAAGGCAAACGTAGTGGCAGATGCTTTGAGTAGAAAAGAAGGTACGAAACTAGGCGTAGTTCCGACCACACAGTTACCACTAATGGGAGAACTCTCTCGACTAAACTTGAAATTTTCCACACAGTGCTGTGCAGATTCCATGGTTTACACGTTCACCCTACAACCGACCTTACGAGAACGGATCCTAGGAGCGCAACAAAACGATAAATTCTTGAAGGGTATACGTAAGCGCGCTGAGGAAGGGACCATTCAGAGGTTCGTATTGAGTACTGATGGAGCTTTAATGTTCGATAATAGAATCTGTGTGCCTAAGGACGAAGAATTGAGGAACGAAATCCTACGAGAGGCACATAGCACTCCTTACACCGTTCACCCCGGAGAGACGAAGATGTACCGGGGACTGAAGGAGAACTTTTGGTGGAGGGGTATGAAGAGGACGATAGCTCAATTCGTCAAGAGTTGTTTAACCTGTCAACGGGTTAAAGCTGATCATCAACGACCCTCAGGGTTATTACATCCTCTAGAGATGCCAGAATGGAAGTGGGAGAACATCACTATGGATTTTGTCACCGGATTTCCGAAAACGGTGAAGAATCACGATACCATCTGGGTTATCATAGATAGACTTACGAAAACTACCCACTTAATCCCTGTTAGAATGAAGTATACGTTGGACAAGCTTGCCCAGCTATATGTAGCAGAGATAGTGAGACTGCACGGTGTGCCAGTCTCGATAGTGTCCGATAGAGACCCTCGTTTTACCTCCAAGTTCTGGGGAAGTTTGCAACGAGCCCTGGGAACTGAATTGAAATTCAGCACTGCATACCACCCACAAACCGACGGACAATCGGAAAGAACTATTCAGACACTCGAGGATATGCTGAGAGCTTGCGCTCTAGATCTTGAAGGAAGTTGGGAAAGCCACCTTCCCTTAGTAGAGTTCGCTTATAACAACAGTTATCAAGCAACGATACAAATGGCTCCGTACGAAGCGCTCTACGGGAAGAGGTGTAGATCACCAGTTTGTTGGGACGAAGTCGGGATTCGGAAGATTCTCGGACCCGAATTAGTCGAGAGATCAGCTAAGATAGTCGCGAAGATTAAAGAAAGAATCAAAACGGCTCAGGACCGTCAGAAGTCATATGCAGACACCCGAAGGAGAGATTTACAGTTCAACATTGGCGAGAAAGTGTTTCTCAGAGTTACGCCAATGAAGGGCTTAATTCGCTTTGGGAAAAGAGGTAAGCTAAAGCCACGATACATTGGACCATTTGACATCCTGAACAGAATTGGGGATGTGGCTTATCGCTTAGCTCTGCCACCAGAGTTGTCGCGAGTACATGACGTATTCCACGTATCTACACTCAGGAAATACATGAGCGATCCAAACCATGTTATTAGTCACATAGAATTGGGTCTAAGCAGTGACCTGACTTATGAGGAAGTCCCAGTGACTATCTTGGGGAGGAAGTTGCACTTGTTAAGGAATCGAGAAATACCATTGGTTCTAGTCCAATGGAGCCATCACGGAAAGGAAGAAGCGACTTGAGAAAGAGAAGATGAAGTCCTAGCTAAATACCCTCAGTGTTTAAGAAGTGCATAAGAGATGAATTTCGGGGGTGAAATTCTGTTAAGGGGGTAAGGATGTAACACCCCGTCCCGTTCTGTACCCTTTTTAGAAACTTTTTTTGTTTCCTTCTCTTTTTTTTATATATATATTTTATTTTAAATTTTATTTAATTTTGCGTGCTTCGTGTAATTTAAATTTATACCTACTTACAAAATTTCAAAATTCGTAGAAAGAAATCGAATCTTTCAAACGAATAAGTAACTACGAGAATTAAATTTAGATTTAAGGTTTTCGATCCAAATAATTTTGAGAATAATCTAAATTCAAATAACTCATTAATTAATTTAAAATATATTGTTATTCTCAAACTAATTCCTTAAAAACAGCCAAACAAACCTTAAACTTTTATGTGGACAGGTACAAAGAATATCCGATAGAGATGGTTCCTAACCACAAGTCTTTTTCACTTATAATTAAAGTTTTCATTTAATAGCCAGGATTACTTTTAGATAAGATTTTTGAAAGTGTCTATATATATCAATACCTTCCCGAATTTCAGATCACGGACAAAAGGAAACCCACTTTCCCCAAAAATCTCTCTCTCCCTCTCTCTTGGAAAACGCGTTTTCGTTTCTCTCTCATCAAAGAGAAACCGCGTCCTTTCCTCTCTCCTCGAAGAAGAACACGCTGCTCACGCCTCTTCTCCGATCGATCAGCGACGTCTCCCTCCTCTTTTCGATCGAAGCTTTTCCGCCTCCTTCTCCGGCCAACCACCAACGACGCCGTGAAGCTTTCCGATCGAAGCCAGTCACGCCTCTTTTCCTCTTTCACAGACGAAACCACCGCTCCTCTCCGCCAATCGAAGTCGCCGCCGATCTCTCTTCCTCCGTCGCACAACCGTAGCCAACGCCTCTCTCCTCCTCCGTTCGAAGCCGCGACGCCCCCTGCCGAATCGCCGCCGTCGCGACGCCACCACGGAAGCGAACCGCCGCCGCCACGACGCTGCTTCGCGAACCGCCGCCGCTGCGACGCCGCCCTACCGAAACGCCGCCGCTCCCCTTTCTTTTTCCAGTAAGCCAATTAATATCCCTCTTTTGATTTCGGTTACGATTTAATTCAACTCTAACCAAAATCCTTTTCGTTTTTCCGATCGAATGACGCCGAATCAAAACTCCGTTGCCGGACTTTCTGGAAAAATTGAGATACGCCGTTAGGCTGCCCAATTTCCACCTCGAACCCGAAGAAACGTAAGGGCTTTACCTTCGTTTTCTTCCTTTTGTAAATTCTGTTTTTTTTTCTTTTGGAGGACTATTCGGAGCCGTAGAAACAAGAATTTACGAAGACGTTTTGAACCTTGGATATTTTATTTTCATTCTTCTGTTAAAATTTGTTCATGTTCTTGAGTTGGGTTGTACCCTCTTGAGTTTTGAGTTGATGATTATCAGTAGATGAATTTTCTTGTGTTGGGATGCTTCGAATTTTTGAGGCCTTCGAACACAAATGGACTGGTATATCTTTTGTAAAGGTTTAGTATCACTGTTTTAGTGATATAGTGATATTAGTTTTGACCATTAGTATTTTACTTGTATGAGTATTATTCTTATAGATGTATGGTATCACTGTTTAGTTGGACAGTGTTTTGGAAATTAGTATTGTTAATTTCTGTTGGATGATGATTTCAATTGTTAAAACGCTTTTGTTTTAAATCCGTAGACAAAGGGAAACTCGTCTTCTCCCTTGTCTCGGGTTAAACGGTTGTATCAAATGAAAAAAAAACAATTTAGTAGAAAATAATAGTACTCTTTTGTTTTGGAAATGATACAAGTTAACTCAATTAATAATACTAATAATATAGGAAAATTTTTTTTATTCTTTTAAGTTTTATTAAAATCTCTTTAAAATCAAGTACTTCTAAAAATGAAGAAAAATATATATATATGACATTATTTTAGTATTTATTCTTTAAATGAAATAATTTTCAAAGGATTTTAATTATAAAATATAAACTATATTCAATGGCCTTCTAAGAATAAGAAAGTAAAATCTTAGAAAAGAAAGACTTTAAATTTAGTACATATGTTATTAGTGTAAATTTCTATAAATTTCTTATCTTTTATCCTTTTCAAGAAAAATATTTAAAGTTATACTTTTTAAAATAGTAAAAGTTTTTACAAAAGAATAAAGGAAATTAAAGGTTTGTTTTGTAGAAATATAAATAATCATACAATCAAGAAAATCAGTAAGTACACTCCAAAAATACACTCATCCTTTTTAGAGGTGGTGTATTCACCAAAATGGGGTGTGAACCTTAAACCAGTCCTTTTAAAGTATAGAAGACACCAACCTCTCGTCTCTCGTAATACAAACTCTCGAATTCTTCCTAAATTCTTCAAAGATCAACTTTTAATCGAATAACTTTATATTAGGAATCAGTGCTAGTGGGATTCCGCGCCAGAGACTCGACTACTCGTCTGTACACCACTTCCAGGACTCCCAACAATCAGGTGGGTGATGATCGGTTGATCAATCTGCTTATAATACGTTGTGCTGGTATTTTCTGAACTCGACTAATCAAACCTAAAACGATTAATCCAACATAAACGTATCCCTATTATATAACTGTTTGAATTACGTGATATAATCATATGTGATACGAAATACCTGTTGTTAAATCCAAATCAATCACCATTGCATGACTAAGGGCATTATGTGAGCATGAATCAATTTGATTGCAAATCGAGGAATTTTCCTCCATGTTTTAAAGTGTCAGTTTTATAAAAGGACGGAATGTCAGTAAGTACGGAGTTGTGGTACGGGTATTAAATCCAACCTCCGGGGAGCTGTCGAGGACGCCCCCAGAATCAAGGTTGTTGATTCAAACAGATCTGGTCCCCGGGTCAGACGCCTACGTTGCGCACTGGGAATAAGGCCATTGATGGTTTGCGTTACTTATTTTGTCAGTGGTTGGAAGGAGTAAGGTTTTTGGAAGTGGAATAAGTCGAGTATGGTCGTACGAAAATGGTTTGGAAGAGATTTACAATATGTGGAAAGTGATTTTGGCAGATTGAGCCGATACGTGAAAATGGTTTTGGGCTTTACCCCTTAATGTGAATCAACTTGTGATATATCAATTACGTGAATGTGAAACCTGCTATGCCCAATTAATTATTATGTGAGCTTGTTACTTCTGTGATATATGTTATTCATGTTTATATGTCAACTGGTTAAATAAATTATATACTTTCTCAATGAGTATAACTTAATATACTTCGGATTTACCAATTCCATGACGTTGCAAATCACCCATACGTGAGAATTCAAATCTCACGCCCCACTTTTCTAACCCCTTGCAGATTATGAGTACGGGGAGTAAGGACAGTGATGAGGAAGACACGGCGTTTTCCCCGATCAAATAAAATCCTAATTAGAACACTACGACGTCTATATTACTTTCTATTTTTCTAAATAAATGTTATCGTCAGTGCACTGTAAGACGATACAAATTTTCGTTTGATTCAGTACCTAAGACTCAGTATGTAATATTTCGAAATACTAAACTCTCTATATTTTTATATATATATATATATATATATATATATATATAAGAGTGTGATACGTTGTTATAATATTTCTCCCCACTTTCCTACTGTATGAAACTCATCGTCTATTTATGACATCTTTTCTTCAAAAAATTTATAGTTCGGGATTTTGATCTCAATTAACATCTCGAATTCTATATAATTAATATATATGGATTCGGGGCGTTACACTGTCTCTCTTGCCGTCATGTTGACCGGCATTGTGATCTGGTGGACGTTGTCCATTGCCCGCAGCTCGCTCTTCTGCCTGCGGTTGGACAGCGAGGTGGTGGGCGCGAAGCCCCCCACCGGGGAGAGCATGTTGACGGTCCGACGGGCTTGGTTTTCCAGAATCGGCGGGCATATAAGGGCTGCCTCCTGGTTTGGCTCTGCGGGGCGGGCAGCGGCTTGAGCTTCCGGTCTGGCTGCTGGTCTCTTCACGAACTCCTCCAGCTTCCCCTCCTCGAAGAGTCGCCAGAGTTGTTTCAGGAGGTCGCGGTACTCGCTTGTGTTGTGCCCGGTGGTTTGGTGGTAGTGGCAGTACTTGTTGGGGTTGATCTGTACTCTCGGTTTGTAGACCCACGGCCGTGCCTTGGGCATCATGTTTTTGTCCCGGATCTGTACATAGACGTACTCCGGGGTGGCCGACAATCTTTCGGCCAGCTTCACTTCGACGGAGTCGAAGGGTTTGAATGGTTGGGAGGCCCGATAGGAAAAGCTCCTTCGGGAGGGCGTGCCGCGAGGCTTCTCCTTCTCCGTCGGCGTGCTTTCGCCCAGCCGCTACGCTAAATTGTCAGCGTTGTAGATGATCTTCCCCGCCCGCTGCCTGAACTCCGAGTAGGACTTGGGATAGTCCTTGTTCATGGACCTCCATAATTTTGTTCTTAGGCGGAGCCCGCCTATAACGCCGACGAGCTTGACTTCGTCCCCGACTGGCTCGCCTTCCATGATGATCTGTTCGACCTGGTCGATGTACGCCCGGTCTGTCTCGTCCTTCCCCTGAGCCAAGTTGGCCATGCGATTGGCGCCGGCCAGTCGTGGCGCCATCGAGGAGAAATGTTCCAGGAACAGCTCCCCCAATTGGTGGAATGAAACCACCTTCCCCGCGGGCAGCGAGGAGTACCAACGGTGTGCCCGGTCACCGAGGGTTAATGGAAACATCCGGCACTGGGTTGCGTCTGTAGCTCCCATGGAGATCATGTAAGTAGAGTACTTGCTCAGGTGGGTGACGGGGTCCGTCTCCCCGTCATATTGGCCCACAGCGGCCACGTTGATTTTTGGTTGGGCTGGGGCCCGCATCAGGATGTCTGCGAGGGGCGAGTTGGGTATGTAGGGGACATGACGTTTCCTGTCCCGCCTCTCGAGCTTGGCCTCGAGGTCCGTGACCTTCTTTAAGATAGCGGCCATTGCGCTGTCGGCCGCGGGGGGAGAACGGGGACGGGGGTTGTCTCCCAAGCGGTCACGGACCGACTGCCTCGGGGCCGCGTCGTTGTGACGCCTGGGAGAGCGCACCTGTTCTCGCTCCTGGGGTCTGGAGCTGGCGTTGGACTCACAGGGTCGGGCAGCTCCCCGAGCCTGGGAACCCAACCGAGAGAAAACTGACCCCGCAGGTCGGCGAGAAACCCGTTGTGAGTCGGCCTCCTCGTCGAGGCGCCTCTTTAGGTTCTGAGGCCGTGGGTTACTGGCGACCCTCCCGACCATTTCCTGCTCCTGCTGTGGCTGGCCGGTGGCCCTGGACCGGGCTGGCTCCTTTCCGGGTCTATGAGTGCGGATAGGAGCGGCGTTGATCTCGGCCTGACGGCGTTCGATCATGGCCTTGGCGGCCTGGAGGTCCTCCGGAGTTCTTATGGCCGACAAGAACTCGAAGGGACCCTGGAGGGTTTCCGCCGTGGCTGGAGCCGGGGTGGCGGTTTCGCCGATGTCCTCGACTTGGTGCTGGGTTCGTGTGGCCTTCGAAGTGGTCATTTTTTTTAATGAAAGTGGATGGGGTTTTGTTCGAGGTGACTAGATAAATGAAACCGAGTGTACTTCGATATTAGTCACCCTTCTTCTAGCGCCAAAATGTTGACAACGATTTATAACGGATCTCGCTGCCGGGTTCCTAGCGGGTAGGATTTGATATTAATGATAACAAGAAGCAATTAATGTGTGAGTAAATGAGCTCTCAAGAGTGTATTTGCAATAAATGTGATGTGTCTTACAAATGGGCATTTAAAGCCCTATTTATAGTGTACAAGGTGGGGGTTTCCCATGCTTGGTTGGTGGACCTGTGGGTCCCCCCTACTCCTAGCTGGAAGGTAATAAGTGGCTCAGCCTCCCCTACGAGCCAATGAGGAGACGCCACGTGGCGCTGTCATCCCTGAGGTGATTGGACTTGGCCCCAACTGCCCTCCTGGACCCTGTCACATCCTCTGGACTGATGGCACCCGACGTCCTCTCACAGCTGGCGTGGCCTGGGGTCGGGCAGACGGGTACTCGGGTACCGGGAATCGAGTCCGGACGAGAGTACCCTGGTTGTTCATCTGCGGGTAGGCGGGTAGAGCACCTGCCCCGGAGCTCGCCGCTGGCCGCCCGATACCCGGGCCTGTGGGTAACTAAGTATCCTGCCTGGCAGCTCCTAGAGGCTCGCATCGGGTAGCCTCTATGTCCCCGCCCGTCTGTCTGACCGGTCGGCGGACTACTCTTACCCGAGCCCGCTACAGTAGTAGGTCCATGTCTGATACCCGATGGGTCGGGTAGTAAATATCGGGTGTAACACTCTTTTTTTTCGGTTATTTTAAGAACAGTAAGAAAAATAGGTAAATCCTACGTTTATCCATTTTTTTTACAAGGCCTTCGTACTTCTATTATCTTATCTTATAATAATATATAACCAAACCTCTCCAAGATGATGTGTCAACACCACCTTATTCTAAGGATGAGGTGGCATGTTCCAAATCTCTCCATTTCAAAATACTGCTCTCTCATTAAAAGTTGATTTAAGTTTTGATCTCAACCCTTCGTTCTATATGATTAAATTTAAACCCATTGATCCATATCTAGGGTTATTTATTCATTCTAATGGTGAAATTCTCGGATTCCAAAACCTATTTTCACTCTCCGCCACCCTCCCTCCCTCGCAACCCAACCTCTGCCGCCTCTTCTCCCTCTCACGCTGCCTTCTCCCGCCCATGAATCGTCGCCGCCTCTCCTCCCGCCGTCTCACGTTGCTTCTCCTCCTGCTGTCTCACGTTGCTTCTCCTCCTGCCGTCTCACGCTGCCTTCTCTCTCCTCTAAATTGTCGCCGCCTCTCACGCAGCCTTCTCCCTCCCCTGAATCACCGCCGTGTCATTCCTTTTTTCTCCTTGAAGACTGCTGCCCCCGTATCTACTGCGTCCGGCCGCTTCCTCCGATGATATTACACATGGCCGCTTTCACCTCTATTTCCACAACCGCCACACTATCTTCTTCACCCTCACCTATATTTTCACAGTCATGGCTCCTCTAAATCTCATGTAATATAATGACAGTTTTTACAAATTTAGTGCTTTAATGTGTCGTCTTCACTCAATTGCCCTTTTTTATTCTCCTAGACCAAGCATCATAGAGTGGGACGGAAAAAATAAGGGTTTACCATAGAATGGTGGATGGGCTTTTTAGTGCTATCAGGCTTTCAGACGATATGATCTAGAATACAATCAAACTACAATGGTATGAAATTCCAGTCGAACAATTTCTCCAAGAACTTTGTGTTTTCAGGTTATATTACTCAATTTTTTACTCACCTTTTTTAATGATGCTCGCAGATAGAGATATACATGGAGAGACTAAATGTTGATTCCCAGCAGATTTGTAAAGGTTTGTAGATGAACCCAAAATTGTTTTAATGTGCATAAAATTTATCCTGTTATTTCAATACATAAGCATGATGTGGAATTGCATCACGGTTTGAAACTTGATCCTGTATCTTTTATGTGGTTTTATTTGTGAATATTTGAATTTTCAGATTGTTGCATTATTGATGCAAAGCTGATATGAATTCATTACATTACTGTGGGAAAGGTAATTGGTATTTCCCCAATTTTGCTTCATCAATTTTCAAGTATTTATAAGTTTGGGGAGATATTTATTTTCTGGATTATGGGTTTTCTTTTTCCCCCTGGAAACTATTGTCTTAGTTTAGTTCTATGTTTATATGGCGGTTAATCTCCAATAAAATCAGATGTGACTTTTCTTTTCAATTTAGCTAATTTTGAGATAGTTTAGCGGGAAAATTTTCCTTCAAGAATAGATGATCTTGGATCTTTGTTAAATCGTGGTCTTTAAATGACTGTTGTTTTTGCAGAAAGGATTGATTTTGAATACATTGTTGATATTTTTATATTGTCGGCACCGTAACTTTTCTCTTTTCTTGAAATTTGTTATGCAGCACCACAGTTGCTTCCACAGGTGAGCCCGATAACGTATCAAGCAGAGGACATTACAACACTTATACCGCCTCAATTTTGTGCCCAAACCCTACGTCCTGCAAATAGGTATTGTCTATCATCATTTTGTTTTTCTTTCTTTGTTTGTTCTTCTCCCTTAGACGTGTGATTATTTTCTGAGATATGTGCTTCATTCTGAATTTTTTTATTGCTGCGAGAAGAGGGACTGTGATGAGAAGCTTAAAAAAAATCTAAGTGTGTAATTTATTTTTATGATTGAATATGTGATGATATGTTTTGGGATTTGGCGGAGAAATTGGGGATGTTGCTTAAATGCAGAGAAATATGCATCGCTTAAGGATAAAACACACAACTAGAACATGGTATGCTGATTGTTTAATATTTGAAAAGAATACTTGACTGATTATGCTATATTTGAGATATGTTTCACTACTGTTGTATCATTATAGATCTTGGTACCAAATTTTTCCTTTATTGAATTCATCGATTGGAATCGCTCAATCCACATTCGTGTATCAATTCTCGCCGGATCATAGGTTTATCGATCCAAGAAAATAGAGGAATTTGGAAATAAGTTTGAGGAGACGGTGATCTGAATTTGGCATCAATGTTGTGGGGGCTGGGTTAGAAGCGCCATATAGAAGTCTTCCACCAAACATTGAGTTACTATTCGAATGCCGACTACAAGGTGGACGTCTCCACAGCTCTCAGGTTTATCCCCCACCTCTCTAAATTGCTTCATTTTAAAATTCTGCAATTATAGCGTATTTATGGTATCAATGGTAGGAGTACCTCTGCTATTTCCTTTACTTTGTGTATACTGAATAATTTTATCGTTGATAGGTTTCTACTTAATTTAGTATATTCATATTTTCTATCTATTTTGCATTGTCGTTTAGTATGTCGCTGAATAATATTGCCTCATGTATGTACTCCCCCAAGCGTTACACATTTATGCCTTCATTTCCCATGTTTTAATTTTCTTTATTAATTGTTACATTGTCCCTTTTAATATTTTGCAAGCATTACGCATTTCTGCCCGTTCATTATTCATGGCACATATTTACAAAGTTTAAGTCACATACTCTTTTCAGTCTTCTGATCTTCAACTTCTCTTTCTACACGAAGGAAGAACGGCTGAGTCTTCTCCCGGTGTTGGTAGTTAACACGGGTAATCTCATACAAATATTTGTGTTGCAGATTTTATTTTAATTGCACATCTTTGTTCAGAAATTTCTGTCACTATAGCTTATTCAACAATTATAATTTTTTAACTTTTCTATTAAGAGTTTCCAAGTTTCAGAGGATGGGCCGTTGAGTGAGCAATTTGCTGAATTATGGATGCCGGAGCATGTGCTTTTTTTGTGTGTAATTTGCTAATTTACTCAATAAAATTGTCTTTTGCTAATTATTCAGATCTAATGGCTGAGTAGATACTGTTTATTGATTAATTTGCTGAATTGTGATCGATTTTTCAGCTTCTAGAACTGAATTAATAACAACTACTGATAAGCAGTTCTTTGGTTACATAAACAAGATGTTTCCCACAGGTAAAAATATCATACGAACACCTACCAACATAATGATGCTTATGTGCATGTTTCTTTTTCAATTTTGCATCTTGCTGTTACGTAAATCATGTTCGTGATTTTATCTTTTCCTCACTTTTGACTCTGGGTTGTGTTGTTGATAAATGGACTATTTTGTTTCTTTGTTATTACAAAGGTTGTGAAAAAAAATCATATTCTCTTTGAATCACTTTACTTAGAACAATTTTAGCATAGAATGGATAGACTAAAGTGCTTTGAATTTCTTCTAACATGTACAATAATTTTGGCTTTCATGTGAAGGAATACAAGGTTCTTGAATGTCATTGTTCTTGCTTTATCACATTGGCAAGAAACTAGAGCTTTTGCTGCAATAGAAAATAATTATTCTCATGAATCCGAAAAAGTAAATCTCTTATTTTCATTGAATGAAATGCTTGGGAAAATTCTTGCTAATTATATTATTTGGATACTTTGTTTTGGGTTGTATTCACAAGAACATGCAAATGGCTTATTATATGATTGTCTTCTCTTTGTGTTGGTCGTGATAACGTGAAGTTCAAACTAGAGAAGGGGTGTGAGGATTCAAATATCATAAGGTAAAATACAAGGACTTCTTGCAGAAACCCATATTATTTTTGTATTCGTTAATTATGACCAGTAATGGAAGAGTTTGTTGTTTCAATAGCCATGTTCTTTGAAACTTTTTCATATAATTGAATTTTGATATATTGTAAATGTCTGTGTGTATGTATCTGCTGATTTGTTTACATGTCTTATATGTTTAATTGAAAATTTATGTTTTGAATGGACATGCATGATTGAAAGTTTTGAGCCTTCAAATTAGATTTTTGTACTTTTATTATATATTGGTAGTATATTATTTTTAAGATGGGTGCATTATTTTTTCAATTTGTGTACGGATTCACATAGTTTTTTATATTAGGTAGGTTGTTAATTATTTTTAATATTGATTTCTCTTTTACTTTTTATTTCTATATAATTTTTTTTTCTGTAGTGACCCTTTCTTTCAGGAGAAGGATGAAGATTGAATGGGAATGCGAAGTAAACATGTACAACAGTGAACGTTGGGAACAAAAAATGTATCAATTCCTTGAAAAAAAGTAAGAATAACTTGGAATTCTTATTGGATAATTTAATTTACTTTATCAAAATAATAATTTGATTGGTGCCAAGAATGTATTTATTTTTATCTTATTATGATTGAACTATGGTTCTGATTTTGGAATACAAGTTTAGGATAGTCAATTAAGAATAGAGGGACTCTATTTATCCATATGATTAATGGTATATAACAGAAGTATATGCATTTGGGGTTTGGTCAACATGAAATGGTTGGAAGAATGAGTGCTGATGTTGTTTATTTGCTTCTGAAGGACCCAAATGATCTTTGGATGGCAAATTATAGGAGAAAACTGTTCATCCAAGTTATAGTTTAAACATTTTTTTTTATCATAATCTTTAATTTATTTGTTATGTTTACTTAAGTTTAATTTTTACATTTAAATGATTGCTTCAAGTTTTTCTTTATTACTTATACAAATTGAACATTGACTATCCACGTTTCTTTTTTAATTATAGGATCCAAGCTTAATCCAAACCATATATAATATCTTGCCTTTAATAATAGATTATAATACAAAAGTTTATTTTTTAATAAAAATATGTAGATTGTAAAGTATATATATTCTTCTTTGTACTAGAATTTTAATTTCTCTTTTATATTTTTTTAATATACAAATATACAAATAGTATTGTAGATGATAAATAAATAAAAGATTATTATATGTTATATAACTAATGTGTATATATATATATATATACATATTTTAAATACGTGGAATAAGTTTTTATGAATAAAATATTATAGTATTTGCCAAAAAGAAAAAAAAGGACATTAAGTTTCTTTACTAACAATTTAAGTTTTAGTATAACTTTAAAAAATATATTAGTATAACTTTAAAAAATATCTTACCCTAAAATTCAATAAATCTAAATATATTTTAATCAATCCAAATAAAATATTTACGTACCCAAGAAGATCTTTTTTCACGGTTAAATGATTTCTTTTCTTATATATTTTTGGAATTTATTGTTGTAAAAATATTGATAGATATGAAATTTATAGGAGAAAATTAAAATGGTCCGGAAAAGATTGTCACCGAAATAGCATATGATTCCAAAAAATATTGCCACCAAATGTAATATCTTACTATCAATAATAGATTGTAAAACATTATTTATTTAGTTTTTGGATAAAATTTTACCTGCAAAAGAGAATTTGTAATTGTAAAATATAAATATTGTTTTGTAGAGTAGAGTAGGATTTCAATTTTTTTAACAATTTCGATTATTTTTTAACTTTTCTTTTGTTACAAAATATCTGTATATGTGAAATGTTTAGGGGGGAAATTAATAAAAAAAAATAAGATTGACGCTTAAACGTCAATTCTTATTAATTGTTGAATTGTGCATTATAAAGACCAACATATTAATCAATTGTTTTCGTATAAACATCTGCACAATATTTTTATTTTAATTATGACATTTGTTTGTCAAATGTTACATTTAGATTTAAAATGAGTAATTCTATCTCTAGAATTAAACTTTTGTATTTTCGATTATTATTGTATCTTCATACCATAAGGAAAATTGGGTATGCATGTATACAAAAACAATAATTTTAAGTAATATTGAGTTATACTAATTTGAGATTGAATGTGAATTAGTTAATATTTTTCAAATTTTTTGTTTATTCATGTTTAGTATTTTTTTTATTGTTCATTGAATTATAATTATAATTTTAATATTATATCGAATGTATAAAATATTAATAAAAAAATATTTGTAATTTAAAATAATAATAAAATTTTTATTTTCAATCCACGAAATTCGCGGGGATACGTACTAGTAATAGTATATTTTCAAATCTCTCCAAGATGATGGGTCAACATCACCTTATTCTTAGGCTGATGTGGCATGTCTCAAATCTCTCCATTTTGAAATATTGCACTCTCATTAAAAGTTGGTTAAACTTTTAATCTCGACCCTTCATTCTATATCATTAAATCTAAACCATTAATTTATATCTGCATAATTAATGCAAATAGATATTTTTTTCATTTTCTTATTTAGTTATTTTTAGAATTTATTATAAATCATATTTTTTCCTAACCTTAATGTAATTAAATATGATCTACTTATTGAATGAATCTAAATTTATCATTTCTAAGTTTGAGTTAGTATATATAGTATAATATAATGTTCGATTATTTTTTGCTAAAATAAAAGGTATATAGTTATATATTCCAAAGAATATTCTTATTATGGACAAAATATAATATTGCATGTATTTTTTTTTATTATAAATAAGAGCATATTGTATTTCATTTTTTCACATCAAAGTTTCATTTGTTCCACTCTTTTGCTGAGATTTCTCCCATCAATTGTTGGTTAGTTATATATCTATTGTTATTAGCATATTTATTTTATTATAATTAAATTCATCATTTTAAGTGCTCACAATTTGATTATATTTAAATATCAATATCAATATGAATGTAATATTGATTGTTGATTTATGCTCTACATCGTTCAGTTTAAATATTCTTCATGTGCAAAAATAATAGATTTAACTATACCATATATTTTTATCTGAATAATTATGATGGTTTAATTGTTGTAATTTAAATCTTATTTTAGATTTCAAGAGTATGACACCTCAATTTTCTCTGATCTCTAATATCAAGAGTGAGAGCAAATATTGACCGTTAAAGTTAGGATTGAAAAAGTTGGACAATATTTTTTAATGATCTTAATAGAGACAAGTTCTACTTGGAACTCATTTTGATCGATGAACAGGTATTTGTAACGTTAAAGTTTATTTCAAATTTTGTATTGTTTCTTATATAAATTAATTTATTACCGTATACTCCCAATAACTAATAATGTTGATTAATTTATAAATTATTCAATATTGAAATGGAAATTGATTATTATTATTAAATTATTAGTCTAAGTAATGTTATTCCATAATTGTTATTAATTTATGTGAATTTTGATATTTTTTTTAATTATTTAGTTTGTAGGATATACCTATAGGGTTTAGTGAAGGGCACGGGTCACAGCTAAACAAACCCCATAATTTATTGTATATACCTCGAAATTTTTTAAACAAAAATACTCTTATATTAAATAATGTCTACAGAAAATAAATATAATATATTTTTTCAGTACGCGAAATTCGCGTGGGTACACTCTAGTAGTTATATATTCCAAAATATATTCTTATGTGATATATTCTTATTATAGACAAGATATAATATTGCATGCATTTTTTTAAATATAAATAAGAGCATATTGTATTTCATTTTTTCACATTGTTGTAGCCATTTCGTACCAAAGGTCGGCACCGGCCTCAATCCAGCCGGAAGCAACAAAATGGCGCGTCCGCAACGGCACCGACCTGGTTGGACAGTTTCCGACCTCCACGTGCTCCGACCCGATCCCTCCGACCTAAATGTCGAGATCGGCATCAAGCACCAAGGCATACCCACCTCGTCCAAGATATATGATAAATAGACCGGGCCCAGACCGGTCCGGTCTCGACCAGAGAAAACGAACGGAGATCTCCTGAGCACGGTCATGGTCCAAGCGGGCTTACCAACCTCATGATTTATCAAGGGGCCGACCACCGATCTCGAAAGGTTTCCGACCTACGAATGGGAAGAAGAGCACGTGATAGAATCTGGCGAGATCTCCCCCCAAGAGGAAAAGAGCCGCCTCCGTACTCAGTGACAGAGAGAATATTCCACCCAAATGAGGAAACAAGTCAGGAAATCGTCCTTTTCGGACACGTGTCGACGCGTTAGTGGCCGGCCGCCTGCAGACTGAGGCATACGGATGCCCACGCGTCCTCAGAGGCAGGAGGCATTAATTGCTGTTGTCCCCTGAGGGGTCAAAAAGACGAATATACCCTTGTATAGAGAAAACTATATATAGTCTCGCATATGTAACAATGAAAAGGGGTTTTTCAACACAGTCAATAAAAGCAATATAATTCTCATTCAAGTCCAGGGACTAAAAACCCCTGACAATTCTTGGTGTTCTTGCAATCAGTTCATCACCATCATTATCGTTCTTCATTATAATCATCCATTTAGCATTTATGATTCCAATCATTTGATGTTTTTACCAAAGCTATCTTTTTTTTTAAAGTTACCAAAGCTATCTTAAATAGCCATTAATTCTCAGCCTCATTTATTTGGTAAACACACATCAAAGTTTTATTTGTTCCACTCTTTTGCTGAGATTTCTCTCATCAATTGTTGGTTAGTTATATATCTATTGTTATTAATATATTTATTTTATAATTAAATTCATCATTTTAAGTGCTCACAATTTGATTAGATTTAAATATCAATATCAATATGAATGTAATAATGATTGTTGATTTATGCTCTACATCGTTCAGTTTAAATATTCTTCATTTGTAAAAATAATATATTTAACTATACCATATATTTTTATCTGAATAATTATGATGGTTTAATTGTTGTAATTTAAATCTCATTTTAAATTTCAAGAGTATGACACCTCAATTTCCTCTGATTTCTAATATCAAGAGTGAGAGCCAAAAATTGACCGTTAAAGTTAGGATTGAAAAAATTAGACAATATTTTTTAATAATTTTAATAGAGACAAGTTCTACTTGAAACTCATTTTGATCGATGAACAGGTATTTGTAACGTTAAAGTTTATTTCAAATTTTGTATTGTTTTTTATATAAATTAATTTCTTACCGTATACTCCCAATAACTAATAATGTTGATTAATTTATAAATTATTCAATATTGAAATGGAAATTGATTATTATTATTAAATTATTAGTCTAAGTAATGTTATTCCATAATTGTTATTAATTTATGTGAATTTTAATTTTTTTTTTTAATTATTTAGTTTGTAGGATATACTTATAGGGTTTAGTGAAGGGCGCGGGCCACTGCTAAACAAATCTCATAATTTATTGTATATACCTCGAAATTTTTTAGAAAAAAATACTCTTATATTAAATGTTTACAGAAAATAAAAATAATATATTTTTTCAATACGCGAAATTCGCGTGCGTACACTCTAGTTTATATTAATATATCGAGTACTTCTATTGAATAGTTCGGCAAATAAAATTCTAAATGTTATGGAATTATAAACTAAAATCATACATTGGGGATTAATATTGTTGTAAATAAGTGCGTAAATAAAGAGACAGCGTTTGTTGACCCAGTTCGTCGGGAACGACTACATCTGGGGGCGATCCAAGCCAGGAGTTCCACTATTATTCTTGTGTATGAGTGTTTACAATAATGAATACAAAGGTATATTTATAATACTAAAACCCTAGTCTAATAGATAAAGCCCATTGGGTTTCTTGGTCCATAAGTAATGTCCACACCAAATCTCCTAGATTTGGAATATTAAATCTTCCAGATTTACAACACTCCCCCTTGGACATTACGACATAATATAAATGTTTTGTCATGAAAACTCCACGTGCTAGGGATTTGCCAAATAATAAGTAGGGAGGAATGTCATTGATCTTCTAGATCTAAATCTTCCAAATTTATTTCGAGGTTACTGCTCCCCCTGAAGACAACAACACTTTAAGTCTTTGCATCCCAATACTACGGACATACTTTTCAAAAGTAGACGTAGGTAAGGATTTAGTAAATAAATCTGCTAGATTGTTACTAGATTGCACTTTTTGAATGGTAATCACGTCACTCATCTGGAGTTCGTATGGGTAGAAAAACTTGGGTGAAATATGTTTCGTCAGGTTTTCCTTGACGTACCCATTACTCATTTGTGTGATACAAGCAGCGTTGTCTTCAAATATAACGGTGGGAGGTGTATCGCCTTTGGAGATACCACACGAGTCACCAATGTGTTTACCAAGGACCTTAACCAAATACATTCTCGTGCGACTTCAAATAAAGCTATTATCTCTGAGTGGTTTGAAGACGTGGTAACCATGGATTGTTTAACTGATCTCCATGAGATCGCGGTTCCACCACAGAGAAAAACGTAACCAGTCTGGGATATGGCATTGTGGGGATCAGACAAATAGCCAGCATCTGCATAGCCTACTAAGGTTTTGTCTTGGTTCTTACGGTAAAATAGTCCAAGATCTTGAGATCCTTGGAGGTACCATAGAACGTGCTTAACACCGTTCCAATGTCTCCTCGTAGGAGAAGCGCTATATCTCACAAGCAAGTTGACAGCAAATGCAATATCCGACCGGGTGCAATTTGCGAGATAGAGCAAAGCTCCAACAGCGCTAAGATAAGGAACTTCTGGTCCCAGAATTTCTTCTGAATCTTCTCTTGGCCTAAATGGGTCCTTATCCACTTCGAGGGATCGGACAACCATCGGGGTGCTAAGTGGATGAGATTTATCCATGTGAAATATCTCCAATACCTTTTTTACGTAGGTCGACTGATGTATAAGGACTCCTTCTGGGAGGTGCTCGATCTGCAAGCCGAAGCAGTACTTGGTTTTACCCAAGGACTTCATTTCGAATTCAGCTTTCAAGATTGAACTGGCTTCTTCAATCTCTTTGCATGTTCCGATTATGTTTAGGTCATCAACATATACGGATATGATGCAAAAACCATCTTGCGATTTCTTCGAGAATACGCATGGAAAGCTTTATCGAATGTGTATCCCTTCTTCTAAAGGAATTCACTAAGTCGGTTGTACCACATGAGGCCCAATTGCTTCAGGCCATACAACGATTTTTGCAGTTGTATGCTATACATACTGCAGTTTTCACCATCCCTCATCTGAGGAATGTCAAATCCATCTGGGATTTTCACATAAATGTCGGCATCTAGTGATCCGTATAAGTACGCGGTTAATACGTCCATTAATCTCATTTGGAGATTCAACTTAACTGCCAAAGATATCAAGTAACGGAACATTATTGAGTCTATGACGGGAGAATGGGTTTGATCAAAATCAATCCCGGGTCTCTGCGAAAACCCTTGTGCTACCAGCCTCGCTTTATACCTCTCCACAGTATTGTTCTCATTTCATTTTCGTACAAATACCCATTTATATCCTACGGGGATAGCGCGTGCGGGTGTACGAACGATAGAACCAATTACTTGTCTTTTGTTAAGCGAGGCGAACTCTGCATCAATTGCCTCTTTCCATTTAACCCAATCGGAGCGCTTTCGGCACTCGGTGATTGTTTTGGGTTCTAGATCATTTATAATGGAAAGGGCGATTGACGCTGCAAATGTGTCGTTGATGACAGTAATATGTCTATTGTATGTTTCTCCCGTATCTGTGAAGTTCACAGAGACTTCAACGTTTCCGTCAACCAGACCTTCCTCATTTCCCATTGTAACTGGGTCTGGTCGTTCCACGTTCCTAGTGCATGGAATATTTTGTGCACGTGCTTCATCACTAGGACTCTCGTCTCCTAGAGACTTGGAGTTATCTAGACGGATCTCTTCTAGAGATTTTCCATTCGACTTACTAGATTTGCTAGCTTTTCGTTTAGGTGTGTTACTATCTCTTGAGGGTCCCTTACGCTTTTGGTGTGTGGGGGCATGAGTACTCATTTTTCTTGGGACCTCAACCCTTTGGGGAGCATTTATTGCAGGTATATGCGATCTAGTCACACCTCTATGGTCAGTGAATGCGTTTGGCAGATTATTTGCTAAGTTTTGTAAGTTAATGATCTTCTGAACTTCTAGTTCAGATTGATTAGTGCGCGGATCTAGATACTGAAGATTACTTACGTTCCACATAAGTCCCGACATTCATTCAATTTTGAATTTGGATCTCCCCTTAATGCCGGGAAGTAATCTTCATCGAACGTGCAATCAGCGAACCGGGCCGTTAATTGATCCCCATATAAAGGCTCGAGGTATTTCACGATGGATGGAGAGTCAAATCCGATATAAATACCGAGTTTCCTTTGTGGGCCCATAGAGGTTCGCTTGGGTATCGTTATTGGTACGTATACCGCACATCCGAAAATACGCAGATGGGAAATGCTAGGTTCTTTCCCACGCACTAACTGTAGGGGGGAATGATCATTATATGCAGTTGGACGGATTTGGATTAAGTGCGATGCATGTAGGAGTGCATGCCCCCAGCATGAAGTGGGTAGTTTGGAGTTCATAAGTAATGGTCTCGCGATAAATTTGATACGTTTTATTAACGCCTCAGCAAGACCATTTTGGGTATGGACGTAGGGGAGCGAATGCTCCACTTTAATTCCCAGGGTCATACAGTAATCTGTAAAGGCCTTCGAGCTAAACTCATTTGCATTATCCATGCGAATCGATTTAATTGGATAATTCGGGAATTGAGCTCTAAGCTCTATAGTCTTCGCAATGAGCTTCGCAAAAGCTTGTTTGCGGGTGGACAACAAACATGCAAATATCCACCCAGTGGAGGCATCAATAAGGACCATGAAATAAAGAAATGGTCCTGATGCTGGGTGAATCGGTCCGCAAATGTCTCCTTGAATTCGCTCAAGGAAAACCGGAGACTCTAGTCCAACCTTGGTGCGCGACGGGCGCACTATCAACTTACCCTTAGAACATGCATCACAGAAATATTCATCGACGGGAGGGATTCTATTATTCGAAATATTATGACCGGTTGAATTAGATAGAATCCTACGTATCATTGTTTGTCCCGGATGACCTAACCGCTAGATGGGAATTAGACAGGCAGATGTAGGAATAGTACAAACCGGAGGAGAAGGAAGAAAGTTTTTCTATAACTTGCTTACGGCTACCTCGAGTACTAGTCATCAAAAGGTATTCGTTATCGTTCTCAGTTTTAGTTTCAATATGATACCCGTTCATCCTAATGTCTCTAAAACTGAGTAGGGTACGCTTAGATTGCGAAAACAATAAAGCATTATCAATTATTAATTCGGTACCCATTGGGAGGACAATGGAAGCTCTTCCAGAGCCACTATCAACGAACTATCATTAGCAATTGTCGTTATACTCCCCTTACGTTCTATCAAGTTATGAAAATACTTCCTATCCTTTAGGATCGTATGTGTGGTGGCGCTATCTACCAGACATAAATCACTATGGGCGTCCATCATGCAAGAGGAATAGTCCAAACCTAATAGCTGATTTATTTACAAGCTATAAATGAGAACAACAATATCCAAAATAAACGCATGGACAGCTATTAAGGTAAACATATCAAAGCTAATAAATTCATTCATAAATAAAATATCCGAAAGAAAGGATCCAAAACATAATGAGAAATTATTTTATTCAGAAAACAAATTACTAGGAATAACTAAATATGTAAATCTACTCGTCATCTCCAAAATTCTTAAGCTCAATGCCCGTACGATCTGCGTTGTCTAGGTCAGAGTCTGCTTCGGGCAGACTGACATGGTAAGATTCAACTCTAGGAGCCTTCCCCTTATCGTCCTTCTGCTGCTTTTGATAAGCCTCGACCAAATGTTTGGGAGTGCAACACGTGCGAGACCAATGGCCCTTGCATCCGCATCTATAGCAGGACTGTTCAACCTTATCTTGATTATCAGATTTGTGGGTAGCGGAGTTCGTGTTAGATGCAGCCTTCCCACGAACCTGAGCTTGATTGTCATTCAAGGCACCTGAACCACCGGATTTTTTACGACCTCGACCTTGGCTACGAGTTCGTTTACTTCCTCTCCCCCTTCCAGGCTTGCGACCTCTTGTATCACTTTGAGTTACAGCATGTGCTTCGGGCACCGCTTTCGAGCCAACCGGCCTCGCATTATGATTCTGCATAAGGAGCTGGTTGTGCTTTTTCGCTACTAGAAGTGCAGAAATTAGCTCAGAGTGTACAGTGTAGTTCTTAGCCCTATACTGCTGCTGGAGTACAAGGTTGCTTGCGTGGAAAGTCGACAAAGTCTTCTGGATTAAGTCGTCCTCAGTTACAGTTTTCTTACATAACTTTAACTGAGACACAATACGATGTAGGGCTGAGTTGTACTCTGTAACGGACTTAAAGTCTTGGAAACGGAGGTTCAACCAATCATATTGTGCTTGAGGGAGGAGTATGGCATTTTGTTATTGGAAACGGTCCTTCAGGGACTTCCACAACGTTCCGGGGTCTCTCTCAGTGAGATACTCATTTTTCAGGTCCTGATTGAGATGATGCCTAAGGAAAATCAAAGCTTTCGCCTTTTGGGCGTCAGTTGATTTTGGATCATCGAGAATCGTGCCGCTAAGGTTGTTTGAGGCTAGATGTATTTCAACATCTAGCGCCCATGTCAGGTAGTTACTACCATCAAGAGTAAGCTCAACAAATTCTCTTTTGGTAATATCAGACATAATTCACTACAATTAAAGTGACATGGGTAAGAGGATTGACCAAATTCATAGACAACGGAGAGACAAGGATTTATTTAGTTATTCTAAGGCACATAGATGCACGTACTGAGCGCCGTCTACCCAAGGCATAAATTTACGGTCCGTTAAATACCGGGCGCCGCCTACTCGGGCATAAAAGCGGACTATAAAGAAAATAAACTATGTGCGAAAAATAATGCACGTAGGATAATTAAATCACATAAACATGCAAAAACAAATAAGGGAGATAATCACATGAAAATAATTTCTAGAAAATATACGATTTAATAGACAGAGGGAATAATCATAAGGATAATTATTTCATGTATATTAACGCAATATTTTCAGGATTAAAAATTAGATTAACACGAATTTTGTGATACCAAGAACGAAATTGCGAATCATAAAAATCCGGAAAAAAAAACACTGCGAGTGTCGCGCAAGAGAACGGGCGACGAGGACGCGTGGCGGCGCGAGGCGGCAGCGGCATAAGCGTGAGGCGGCGCGAGGCCCGCGGTGCTGGCGGCAGCCTGCGGCGCAGGCGGCAGCCCGCGCGCGACAGGGCGGCGGCCTGCGCCCGGAGGAGCGGCGGGCTCGCAGCGCGTCGGGGCGGTAGGATGGCGGCGTGAGGCGACGGCAGCAGTGCACGGCGCGATGGGGCGGCGGGCTGCGGCACGGCGAGGCGACAGCGCGCGGCGGCGGCAGGCGGCTGCGGGTGCGGCGAGGCGGCAGCACTCGGCACGGCAGGGCGGCGGCTGCGCGCGCAACAGGGCTGCAGCACGCGGCGCGGTGCGCGCGAGCAAACGACACGGGCTCGGGTCGGTGGCAGCGTGCGGCTGCGGCCGGTCGGCGGCCGATCGTCTACGGGCGATGGCCGTTGCTCGTTGATTCAATTCACGAAAATAATTTTAACGAAATACAATTATATGCAGGTATATTTAGGAACGAAATCAAATTTCAAAGTACACAGAAAATCATGTGATTCATATAAAAATATATTAGAGGCGTACCGTATAATCTCGGCTAGAGACTCGTGCTGATAACGTGTTGTAAATAAGTGCGTAAATAAAGAGATAGCGTTTGTTGACCCAATTCGTCGGGAACGACTACGTCTGGGGGCGATCCAAGACAGGAATTCCACTATTATTCTTGTGTATGAGTGTTTACAATAATGAATACAAATGTATATTTATAATACTAAAAACTTAGTCTAATATATAAAGCCCATTAGGTTTCTTGGTCCATAAGTAATGTCCACACCAAATCTCCTAAATTTGGAATATTAAATCTTCCATATTTACAACAAATATAATAAATTAAAAATTCAAGCGCACAAATGGAATTGGAGCCTCAGATGTATAATTTCATAGCACATATGGTGTGAAACTTTACATAAATTACTATGAAATATTTTTTTAGTGGAATAATTTTTTTTAAAATAATCTAGTAAAATAGTTTATACCCTTCATATTCTTCCTCTCATATTATTTAGTGGAAATAATTTGTACTCTTTAAAATTATCACTTTAATAAAAATAACTAACACTCTTCAATATAACAACTCATACCATTTAAAGTAGTTCATATATATTAATCAATTTCGCTCTATATTTTATCATAATTTTATATTCTACATAGTAGAGTCGGCTATTTACTAATTAGTGTTACTTCCCTGGCCAGCTATTTTAATTAAATCCTAACAACTTATATTAGTCCTTTCATCCCAAACTCAAATCATATGTCTTGTAACTAACGATTAGAAAAGAAAATCACAACAATGCAACTTATCTAAACACGTGTTTTTTATTAATGTCAAATTTTACATTTGTCTCATCAAATTTGATGATACTTCACAACCGTTTATATAAAATTTCAAAATTTCCATTTACTTTCTACTCCAATCAAAAATCGATGTTAAATTGACAATTTAAGATCGACCTATCTTGATCTATCCTTGTCCACGATGTTTTGATTGTATCGTCCCGTGATCTACACCGGAGCTAGAAAGATCTGAGTGATCAATTTCATCCCGACCCGACCCATTCAAACATATTGTTTTACATATTAAAATTTTAATATATATGTATATATATGATTTATTAGTATTATATCATATAAATAACAATAATTCAACTTCATAAATTATTTTTTAGGTCAAATATATATAAAATACAATATGATATTTCAAGAAAAAGTTTCCATTCATATCAACATCTTTAAAATTTAAAAATAAATTCATAAATATATTTCTATCTTTGATTTTTTCAAGACATCTTAAAATTTTAAAGTTAAATTCATAAACATATTTCTATCTTTGAATTTTTGAATTGAGTCCATTTTTGACATATATTTAAAAATACAATATGCATTTCAATTTTAATTTTTTGCATGAATAAAAGTTTTGCATGAATATTTTGCAAGTTTTATTAATACCTATATTTTAAAAATTGGATATACTGAGGAATATTCTGTCCAAGTAAAGATGAGTATACACAATTAATTTGACCCAACTTTTCTTAATTTCCCCGTTTTGTTCGAAAATTGAAATAAAGCAGAGCATTGGTTCTATCTAATACTATATTTGATATTTTTTACGTCCAGATTTGTAAAGCATATTCTCCTTATAACACTATTTTTGAATATTTACGTGTCACCAAAATGCTTTCCAGACATTACTTTTGATAAAATTGTATCATTATTTATTGAAAATGAGTCATTATTAATAAGTGATTATCAAATAAATAAATTAATAGCATGTTACTTTGGAATTTAAATTCCTTTAAACAAATCATGTCTTTTTTTTTTTTTTTTTTTTTAACAATAAACAAATGGTAAATCCACAAAATTACCCTCACATTTATAGGGCAGTTATTTTTTACGTGCCAATTTTTTTACCAACTTATTTTTTAAAAGTACGACAAAAATCAATTATCCTATAAATTTTAGACTAATATGTTCTTTTCCCTAAACAAATCATAGAATTATATAATTTATTGTGAATCAACATTTGAAAAAGTTAATTTATAATAAAAGAGGTTTGATTTATAAAAAAATAAAAAAAACAGAGCCAACTATAAATATCAAAGCATACCATTTCAAAAATCTATTCGAAAGGTTAAGTCTTTAGACACAAAAAAAAAAAAAAAAAAAAATAAAAAATTGCAGAACTGCCCCAATGCAAAATACCTTATATTTAGAAATGTATATTCTTTATAACTAAAAAATATATTCGTAAATACCATGATATAGGTTCTCATATTAGACGTAATTACATAAAATAATAATTAATTTGAGACAGCTTATCTAAATTATTGAGAAGAAACATTAAAGCTGATCATACTGTTGTAAATTGAGAGCGTAAATAAAGGCGCGAGATTTGCGAGATTTGTTCACCCAGTTCGTCGAGAACGACTACGTCTGGGGGCGTACCAAGCCATGAATTTTACTAATATGTGTGTGTATGAGTGTATACAATTTTGAGTACAATGATCTATTTATAAGAATAAAGACCTAGTCTAAACCTAAAGCTTGTTTAGGTTAAAAGCCCATTAGTAATGTCCACATCAAATCGTCTAGATTTGGTATAATAAATCTTCTAGATTTACAACACTCCCCCTTGGACATTACGACATAACATAAATGTCTCGTCATAAAAACTCCACGTGCTAAGTAGCGACAAAATATTAAGTTAGGGAGGAATATAATTTTATTGATCTTCCGGATCAAATCTTCTGAATTTATTTTGGGGTTACCGTTCCCCTTGAAGACAATAACCCTTTAAGCTTTCGCATCCCAATACCACGAACGTACTTTTCAAAAGTAGACGTAGGTAAGGACTTAGTGAACAGATCTGCTAGATTGTCACTAGATTGCACCTTTTGAATGGTAATCACGTCACTCTTCTGGAGTTCGTATGGGTAGAAAAACTTAGGTGAAATATGTCTCGTCAGGTTTCCCTTGACGTACCCATTACTCATTTGTGTGATGCAAGCTGCGTTGTCTTCCAATATAATTGTGGGGGATGTATCGCCTTTAGCGATACCACACGAGTCACTAATGTGTTTTACCAAGGACCTTAATCAAACACATTCTCGTGCGGCTTCAAACAAAGCTATTATCTCTGAGTGATTTGAAGACGTGGTAACCATGGTTTGTTTAACCGATCTCCATGAGATCGCGGTACTACCACAGAGAAAAACGTAACCAGTTTGGGATATGGCGTTGTGGAGATCAGACAAATAGTCGGCATCCGCATAACCTACCAAGGTTTTATCTTGGTTCCTTCGGTAAAACAATCCAAGGTCTTGAGACCCTTGGAGGTACCGTAGAACATGCTTAACACCATTCCAATGTCTCCTCGTAGGAGAAGCGCTATATCCTGCAAGCAAATTAACTGCAAATGCAATGTCCGGTCTAGTGCAATTTGCGAGATAGAGTAATGCTCTAACAACGCTAAGATAAGGAACTTCTGGTCCCAAATTTTTTTCTGAATCTTCTCTTGGTCTAAACGGGTCCTTATCCACTTCGAGGGATCGGACAACCATAGGTGTGCTAAGTGGATAAGATTTATCCATATGAAATCTCTCAAATACCTTCTTCACGTAGGTTGACTGATGTATAAGGATTCCTTCTGGGAGATGCTCGATCTGCAGGCCGAGGCAGTACTTGGTTTTACCCAAGACTTTCATTTCGAATTCAGCTTTCAAGATTGAACTGACTTCTTCAATCTCTTTGCATGTTCCGATTATGTTCAGGCCATCAACATAAACGGATATGATGCAAAAATCACTTTGCGATTTCTTCGTGAATACGCATGAGAAAGCATTATCGAATGTGTATCCCTTCTTCTGGAGGAATTCACTAAGTCGGTTGTACCACATGAGACTCGATTGTTTCAGGCCGTACAACGACTTCTGCAGTTTTATGCTATACATACTGCAATTTTCACCATCCCTCATCTGGGGAAAGTAAAATCCATCGGAAATTTTCATATAAATGTCGGCATCTAGTGATCTGTATAAGTATGCGGTTACTACGTCCATCAATCTCATCTGGAGATTTAATTTAACTGCCAAAGATATCAAGTAGCGGAACGTTATTGCGTCCATTACGGGAGAATAGGTTTGATCGAAATCAATACCGGGTCTCTGCGAAAACCCTTGAGCTACAAGCCTCGCTTTATACCTCTCCACTGTATTATTCGCATTTCGTTTTCGTACAAATACCCATTTATATCCTACAGGAATAGCACGCGCGGGTGTACGAACGATAGAGTCAAATACTTTTCTTTTGTTAAGCGATGCGAGCTCTGCTTCAATTGCCTCTTTCCATTTTACCCAATCGGAGCGCTTCTGGTACTCAGCGATAGTTTTGGGTTCTGGATCTAGATCGTTATTTATAATGGAAAGAGCAATTGTCACTGTGTTACACCTGATATCCTACTACCCGATCCATCGGGTATCAGATACAGGCCCACTGCTGTAGCGGGATCGGAGGAGAACAGTCCTCCAGCCGGTCAGACAAGACGGACAGGGACCCAGACGCTGCCCGACACAAGCCTCTGGGATCGGCCGGGAAGGGTACTTATAATCCACGCGCCCGGATATCGGGCGGCCAGCGACGACCTTCTGTGCAGGTACTCTACCCGCCTTCCCGCAAATGACCAACCGGGGCATTTGCGTCCGGACTCGCTTCCCGGTACCCGAATACCCGTCTACCCGACACCAGGCCACGCCAGCTGTGAGAGGACGTCGAGTGCCATCAATCCAGAGGATGTGACAGGGTCAAAGAGGGTAGTTGAGGCCAGGTCCAATCACCTCAGGGGTGACAGTGCCACGTGGCGTCTCCTCATTGGTTCGTAGGGGAGGCTGTAGCCACTCATCACCTTCCAGCTAGGAGCAGGAGGGGCCCACGAGTCCACCTACCAAGCTTGGGGAACCCCCACTTTGATCATTATAAATAGGGCTTTGAATGCCAATTTGTAACACACAACACATTTATTGCAAAGACATACTTGAGAGCTCATTTACTCTTGCATTTATTACTCTCTGTCATCATTAATATAAAATCCTACCCGCTAGGAACCCGGCAGCGAGATCCGTCATAAATCGCTGTCAACATTTTGGCGCTAGAAGGAGGGTACTAAAATCGAAGTACACTCGGTTTCGTTCATTTAGTCACCTCGAACAAAACCTCACCCACTTTCATTCCGAAAAATGACCACTTCAAGGGCCACACGAACCCAGCACCAAGCCGAGGATATCGGCGAAACCGCCACTCCGGCCCCGGCCACGGCGGAGACCCTCCAGGGTCCCTTCGAGTTCTTGTCGGCCATAAGAACTCCGGAAGACCTCCAGGCCGCCAAGGCCATGATCGAACGCCGTCAGGCCGAGATCAACGCCGCTCCCATCCGCACTCATAGACCCGGCAAGGAGCCAGCCCGGTCCAGGACCACCGGCCAGCCACAGCAGGAGCCAGAAACGGCCAGGAGGGCCGCCAGTAACCCACGGCCTCAGAACCTAAAGAGGCGCCTCGACGAAGAGGCCGACTCACAACGAGTCCCACGCAGACCTGCAGGATCAGTTTTCTCTCGGTTGGGTTCCCAGGCCCGGGGAGCTGCCCGACCCTGCGAGTCCAACGCCAGCTCCAGGCCCCGGGAGCAAGAACGGGCACGATCCCCCAGGCGTCACAACGACACGGCCCCGAGGCCGTCGGTCCGTGACCGCTTGGGGGACAACCCTCGTCCCCGTTCTCCCCCCGCGGCCGACAACGCCATGGCCGCCATCCTAAAAAAGGTCTCGGACCTCGAGGCCAAGCTCGAGAGGCGGGACGGGCAGCACCATGTCCCCTACATGCCCAACTCGCCCCTCGCAGACATCTTGGTGCGGGCCCCGGCCCAACCAAAAATCAACGTGGCCGCCGTGGGCCAATATGACGGGGAGACGGACCCCGTCACCCATCTCAGCAAATATTCCACCTACATGATCTCAATGGGGGCAACGGATGCCACCCAGTGCAGGATGTTCCCGCTAACCTTGGGGGACAGGGCTCACCGATGGTACTCCTCGCTTCCCGCGGGGAAGGTGGTTTCATTCCACCAACTAGGGGAACTGTTCTTGGAACACTTCTCCTCGATGGCACCGCGGATGGCCGGCGCCAACCGCATGGCCAACCTGGCCCAAGGAAAAGACGAGACTGACCGGGCGTACATCGACCGGGTAGATTAGATCGCATCATCATGGAGGGTGAGCCCGTAGGGGACGAGGTCAAGCTCGTCGGGATCATAGGCGGACTCCGCCTAAAAACCAAGCTATGGAAGTCAATGAACAAGGACTACCCCAAGTCCTACGCGGAGTTCCGGCAGCGGGCCGGAAAAATCATCTACAATGCGGACATCCTGGCACAACGGCTGGGCGAGAGCGCCCCTGCCGAGAAGGAGAAACCACGCGCCTCGGCGGGCACCACATCAAGCCGGAGGAACTTTTCCTACCGGGCTCCCCAGCCTTTCAAGCCCTTCGATTCCGTCGAAGTGAAGCTGGCCGAAAAACTGTCGGCCACCCCGGAATACGTCTATGTGCAGATCCGGGACAAAAATATGATGCCCAAGGCGCGGCCATGGGTCCACAAGCCAGGGGTGCAGCTCAACCCCAACAAATACTGCCACTACCACCAAACCGTCGGGCACAACACCAGTGAGTGCCGCGACCTCCTAAAACAGCTCTGGCGACTCTTTGAGGAGGGGAAGCTAGAGGAGTTCGTGAAGAGACCGGCGGCCAGACCGGAAACTCATGCCGCTGCCCGCCCTGCTGAGCCAAACCGGGAGGCAGCCCTCATATGCCCACCGATGCCGGAACATCAAGCTCGCCGGGCAGTCAACATGCTCTCCCCGGTGGGTGGCTTTGCACCCACCACCTCGCTGTCCAACCGCAGGCAGAAGAGCGAGCTGCGGGCAATGGACAACGTCCACCAGATCGCCTTGCCGGTCAACATGACGGCAAGAGAGACGGACCTCCTCGCCTTCAAGGAGGAAGATCGCACCGGGGTCATCTACCCGAACCACGACGCCCTGGTCGTATCCGTCAACATCATGGGCGTCACTGTCCATCGCATGCTTGTCGACAACGGAGCCTACTGCAACATTCTCTTCAAGACCGCGTTCGACCAGCTGGACAGCTCCTTTGAGAAGTATGTGGAGCCATGCGACCAGGTCATCAAAGGCTTCGGCGACGCCACAGTAAAACCCTACGGGATAGTTAGACTAGCCGTAGAATTAGTTTCTAGCATAGACGCTGAGGTTAAGGCTTCGAAACAGCTCGACTTTATCATTGTCGACCAGCCGTCAACCTATAACGGGTTTCTCGGCAGGCCATTCGAGCACGAGTTCGAAGCCGCCGCCTCAGCCTTCTATTATTGTATCAAGTTCCCAACCCCCTCCGGGAAGGTTGGGACTCTTAAGGGAAATCAAAAAATGGCACGCGGATGTTTGGCGTATATCGATGTTATCTCAAGTTGTGTAAATCTAGATTATGTATGCACAGTCGGGGTGGGAGACATGGAAATAGATGAAGAAATCCCACCCACTGCCCACCCAATGGAAGAAGATTCGTAAAATTTTGAGAACATCCAAGTCGACCTGGAGCCAAGGCTCGGGTACGAGCCCATGGAAATTGACAAAACTCTAACAGGGCAGATCGACGATCCACGATACGGCGAGCGGGGAGCCAGTCCGATCGAAGAATTAATTTCGGTCACGATGAAGGGTAGGCCAGAAGTAAGTGTTCAACTCGGTTCGTCAATGTCCGGCGAGATGCGGGCGGAGATGACCGCTTTTTTAGAAAAGAACTTAGATGTATTCGCATGGTCCCACGAAGACATGGTCGGGATCGATCCAGCCGTATGCTCACACCAACTACACATCGATCCGTCCCGCAAGCCGATCTCACAGAAAAGAAGGAAATTCGGCCCAGACAAATACGCGGTCATTGCCACCGAGGTCAAAAAGCTACTCGACAACAAACTCATCGGGATGGTCGACCCCGACGACAAGCCTCAATGGGTGTCCAACGCTGTACTCGTCAAGAAAAGCAACAACACATGGCGATTGTGCATCGATTTCACGGACCTAAACAAAGCTTGCCCAAAAGATCACTTCCCGATGCCACACATCGACCACCTGGTGGACAGCACGGCCGGGCACGAGATGCTCACTTTCATGGACGCTTTTGCCGGCTATCACCAGATCCCGATGGCCGCAGACGACCAGAAGCACACAACTTTCCTCACCGAGAAAAACATGTATTTTTGGAAGCGGATGCCATTCGGACTCATGAACGCTGGGGCAACTTACCAGAGGCTGGTCAACCACATGTTCCACGATCAAATTGGGGCGACCATGGAGGTATATATCGACGACATCGTCGTCAAGAGCGAGAAGAAAGAAGACCACCTCACACACTTAGCCGAAACTTTCGAGATCTTGCGAAAATATCGGATGAGGCTCAACCCAAAAAAGTGCAGTTTCGGCGTCGAGTCGGGCAAATTCTTGGGGCACATGGTCAGCCAGCGGGGAATCGAGGCAAACCCGACCAAGGTACAGGCGATCCTCGACATGAGCCCTCCCCGCACGGTGAAGGAGGTACAGAAGGTGACGGGCAGCCTGGCCGCTCTCAGCCGTTTCATCTCCCGCATGGGGGACCGATGCAAGCCTTTATTCGACAGCATGCGGAAGGGGAAACTCAACTGGACTCCCCAGAGTCAGCTCGCTTTCGATAATTTGAAAGCATACCTATCAAACGCCCAGGTGTTGGCCAAGCCCGTCCCCGGCGAGAAGCTTTTCTTGTACTTGGCGGCGTCGGACTCAGCTCTCAGCGCCGTGCTAGTGCGGGCTGAGGGGCAGGCACATCTGCCAATCTACTATGTCAGCCAGACACTTCACGACGCCGAGCTGCGGTACCCACCCCTGGAAAAGTTAGCATACGCCCTAGTAATGAGCGTACGCAAGTTACGCCCATACTTTTTTGATCACCAAGTAGAAGTACTGACAACAATGCCACTCCGCCAAGTACTACATCGGCCAGACACGGCGGGCAGATGCCTCAAGTGGGCTGTGGAGATCGGGCAATTCGGAGTCACATACGCTCCCCGAACATCTATTAAAGGCCAAGCAATGGCCGACTTCATAGTCGAGCTCACTCACCCGGAGGCGATGTCCAAGATCGAGCAACCACCTTGGAAAATGTACGTTGACGGATCCTCCACAACCACGCGGGCAGGCGCGGGAATTGTCCTTCTCAGCCCGTCCGGCCAGTCATTCACAACAGCCATAAGATTCGGTTTCCACGCGACCAACAATGAGGCCGAGTACGAAGCCTTAATCAACGGCCTGGAAATGGCCATGGCCATGGGAGTAAAGAAACTCCAGGTCTACAGCGACTCGCAGCTCGTTACATGTCAAATCTCAGGAGAATACGAGGCGCGCAGCGACAGGATGTTGGCCTACCAAGGATTAGCCAAGAACCTGCTCGAAAAGTTCGACCAAGTAGACATAGAGGTGGTACCCCGACTCGACAATACTCAGGCAGACGCACTTGCCCGCCTCGCAACATCCGAAGGGGCAGCCGACATGTCCCAGATCACAGTTACTTACCTGACCGCCCCTACGAGTTCGAACCAGCGGGTGAATAGCCTGGGGCAAGCGAAAGACAGCTGGATGACCCCAATCCTGAAATACCTCCGTGATGGCCAACTCCCAGTCGACCGGGTAGCGGCAAGACAGTTGCAGCTCCGGGCGGTACGGTACACGACCATCGGGGACCAGTTGTACAAACGAGGCTTCGCCCTGCCCCTCCTAAAGTGCGTGACGCAGGAGCAGGGAAGGAAGATCTTGGTCGAAATCCACGAAGGACGCTGCGGGAACCACGCCGGCGGCCAGGTGCTCGCCCAGAAGGTCATCCGACAGGGATATTTCTGGCCCACCCTGAAGAAGGACGCAATCAACTACGCACGGGCATGCCACAAGTGTCAAATCTATTCGCCGATGATCCATCAGGCCCCGACCGAGCTCACCTCAATCCTGAGCCCGTGGCCGTTTGCAAAGTGGGGGATCGATCTCATTGGCCCTTTGCCTACGGCCCCGGGCAGCGTCAAGTACGCAATTGTCGCCGTGGATTACTTCACCAAATGGGCGGAGGCAGAGTCACTGAAAACGATCGACCAGGAACACGTGATCAGGTTCATCTGGCGCAACATAATCTGTCGATTCGGCCTCCCACAGATAATCATTTCGGACAACGGGAAACAATTCGACGGGCTAGAGATGGAAAGATTATGCCAAAAGCACAAGATCAAAAGGTTGTTCTCGTCACCCTACCACCCCCAGTCGAACGGGCAGGTCGAGGCAGTAAACAAGATAATCAAACACACGTTGAAGACGAGGCTGGAGGAGAGCAAGGGAACATGGGCAAGCAAGCTACCCGAAGTGTTATGGTCATACAGAACGACGTGTCGCACCGCAACCGGGGAGACTCCTTTTGCTCTGGCCTTCGGAACAGAGGCAGTCATCCCGGCTGAAGTCGTCATCCCGAGCCTCCGCACCTCACAACCCGTGGGGACCGAGAACGACCAAGCCATGCTAAACGAGTTGGACCTGCTGGAGGAGAGAAGGCTGTCCGCAGAACAAAGAAACATAGCTTACAAACGCCGGGCTGAAAAATACTTCAACTCGAAGATCAAGATCAGGGAGTTCGAAACCGGGGACCTGGTACTCAGACGGACGGTCGGGCAGCCCAAGGGGGCATTTGGTCCGAATTGGGAGGGACCCCTAAAGGTCTCCAGCCGCCTCGCCAATGGAGCCTACGAGCTGGAAAGCCTTGAGGGCAACCCGGCCCAATACCCTTGGAACGCCTCCCTACTCAAAAAGTACTACCAATAGGAGCTCATTGTAGTCGCTACTCAAAGCGCAAACTTGTAAAAACATTTAAGCGGTTGTTAAATCAATCCCATCTTCATGAAGTCGCTGCCCGATATTCGGCTATAGCACTTCATTAATTAATCGGTTGGTTAATTCTTTAAGCGGTTGGTAAAACAATCCCATCTTCATGAAGTCGCTGCCCGATATTCGGCTATAGCACTTCATTAATTAATCTGTTGGTTAATTCTTTAAGCGGTTGTTAAATCAATCCCATCTTCATGAAGTCGCTGCCCGATATTCGGCTATAGCACTTCATTAATTAATCGGTTGGTTAATTCTTTAAGCGGTTGGTAAAACAATCCCATCTTCATGAAGTCGCTGCCCGATATTCGGCTATAGCACTTCATTAATTAATCTGTTGGTTAATTCTTTAAGCGGTTGTTAAATCAATCCCATCTTCATGAAGTCGCTGCCCGATATTCGGCTATAGCACTTCATTAATTAATCTGTTGGTTAATTCTTAAAGCGGTTGTTAAATCAATCCCATCTTCGTGAAGTCGTTGCCCGACATTCGACTATAACACTTCATTAATTAATCTGTTGGTTAATTCTTTAAACGGTTGTTAAGTCAATCCCGTCTTCGTGAAGTCGCTGTCCGATATTCGGCTATAGCACTTTTGGGCGATCGACCAGAACACTACCGTTTATCATTTATTGTCTGGTTACGTTATTTACGTTATTTACCCGGCTGGAAAACTAAAAGTTTAAGGAGACAAAGCGAAATAAAGGGCAATGTAATTTCATTAAGAGAAGGAGAGAGTACAGGACGGCCAGCGGCCAGCAAACTTTAACAAAAACAAAAGAAAAGAAAATTATGGATGCGCCTCGTCCACCGCCCCCAGGTCCTCATTCGCCTCCTCGTCGGCGATCGGATAAAGGAAAGTCGCCGGGTCGCCAAGGAACGACAAATCCAGCCCGCGATCGACCAAGTCCTTGAGCGTGATATCATAGTCCGAGGAGGGAGGATTGGACTCGACGTAACTCTTCAAGTCGGCCAGAGGCCCGGAGTAATCGGCCTGGGGATTTTGGCGGAGTAGGGAGCGAATCGAGTCGGCGTATGCATTGATATACACCATGGACCCAGCCGACTCGCCCTCAGCGGCCAATCGAGCACGCTCGGATTCCAGGCGTCTCTCCGCCTCCGCCGCGAGAGCCTCCTTGGCTTGGCGGACTTCTTCGGCCGTCCTCGCCTCGGCCTCAGCGCGTCTCCTCCTCTCCTCCTCGAGGACGGCCTCCAGTTCAGCCCGACCCGCTCGGCCGGCCTCCAGCTCTTCCCGGAGTTTCTTGACCTCCTCTTCCAGGCGAGTAGCTTCGTCCCGCTTCGTCTGGAAGGCCGCCCTGTAGGAGGAGGCAGTCCGCATCTCCCGCTCGTATTCGAGCATGATGCCCTCCATGGCGATGGCGTTGCGGGAGGTACGGATGGCTGCCGCCCTCATCCGATCGGCGAGCGGGACGGTTCTCGCAGCCTTCTGGCAGTTGAGGGTCCAGGACCGGGGAAGGTTGAGCACGGCGCGGCGCAGTTCCTCCGGCCAAGTCTCGGGCACAGCCTCCGAGTACGGAGGTTCCTGCGAGCGCAGGAATTGAAGAACCTCGGGCGGGGGCAGAGGCTCCGGCCTGCGTGAACACGGGAAGAGAAGACATGTTAAGAAAAAATCCTACACACGAAAACGGCTAGAAAACTTGGAGAAGAAAGCATAATACTTACGTGAGGTTATTACCCCAGCCGAGGAATGAGAAGTCGCTGCGGTCGCGGGCGGGGGAGGCAGGGCCCCCTAAGGTCGCCTCGACCGTGCCGGCCATGAGCCCGCCAGTCACCGGGTCCAAGTTGACCGTCACCATGGCCGGATCGACGGATGTCCGGCCTTCGACCCGGGCCTTCTTGGACGGGCGCTGCCCGTCAGTCGGGGAGGAGGATGTCGGGGGCGCCGGAGCCGCGGGCGGGCTGCGAATCACCACCCCTGCGGCACGGACGGCTCCCCGCTTCGCCAGCTTGGCCAGGGCGTTCTTTTTGGGCGCCATGTCGACGGTTTCCTCGGACGATTCGACGTTCACAATCGGGATGGTAGCCTGGCCGGCCTCGGCTGCGGGCCTCGGGGAATCGGCCCGGGAGGTCGATGGCGTGGAAGATTCAGCCGGGAAGCGTTGCTCTGCAGAAAGTGACAAGATTAGAAATCAAACAAACGGGAACGAGTATAAGGAGAGTCGGGCAGGAAAAGAGTCTTACCACCAAAATCCAAATGGCGCGGGAATGTCTGGAGTCCGGAGAGCCTTCTGTACTCGTCGTCGTTGAGAAGTTCGACGTCGCGGTTGTCCACGCTCTCGGATCTCACCAAGGCTAGCGCCTGCCTAAAATCGTCGGTCAGGTCGGCTTGATTTGGAACCGTGCAACCTGCACAATGAAAGAAGAATTAGATCAGTACTAAGAAACGAAGAAAAAGTCAGTGTTTACCTCGACGATTGCGCTCCCGATATTCTCGTGGAACAGGGATGGTGTGCCCGTCAATGCCGACGCTCTCCCAGGCGCCGCCGACCCACCACCACCTTTCCTGCCAGTGCGTCACCTTCGACGCGATCCCGAAGACAATGGCATCCCCACCCCGGGGCTTCACGGAGTAATACCCGTGGTTCATTCGCCCGACCGAGGCCACGGTGTAGTACAGGTAGTTGAGCTCGGACGGGGTGGGCATACGGTGTAGCCCGCGCCGACCAAGAGCGACCATTGCCCCCAGGATGTAGCTCCACCCATTCGGGGTGATCTGGGTGATCGATAGATTCCAGGCCGCGAGTAGCTTGGAGACGGCCGGGTGAAGCGGGAAGCGGAGCCCGGCATGTAGTGTGTCCGCATTTATGGCAATGAGGCCTTCCGGAGGCTGGTCGGCCCGTTCATTCTCCCGGGGAGCGTAGAAAAAGACGTCTGAGGGCGCCTGGAAGGTCCAGTACAATTCCTTCACGTCGGCGTCCGGGGGAAGGCAGCTAGGGCGGCGAGAGGCCCCAAAGTCGGTGTCCTGGGCTTCGAGGTATGCGCGGGGAGGGCGCTTCCGCACGAACCGGCTCATGTACTTCGAGTGGTCGAACCCGATGAGCCGGCTGTCCGCGTAGTCAATCTGGTCGGGCACGGCTTCCCGCCCGAATAAGAAATCTTCGGCCCGGGGCGGGTAGGCGGAGACCGGGGAAACGCTTAGGGCTTCCCCCTCTCGCTGGGGACTCATCCCCTCCAAATCATCCGCGAAGGCATCCACATCCGTGGAATTGCCCTCGCCCTCTCTAGCGGCGGCGCGGGACGTTCCTTCCCCGGCCGGCTGGAAAGGCCTCTCGGCATCGGCGGCGGCACGGCGGCAGAAATGATAAGCGTCGGCGGCGCCGGGGCTCTCGACGGAATCGCTCATGACGGAAATAAAGTAAGAAGGAGGAGTGTCGACGAAAGAAGCAAGAAATTACCTTAGGACGCAGAAAAGACCGCCGGAATCTGGAGAGTTCGCCGGAATCTGAGGAATTCGCCGGAGAACTTGAAGAACCTTAAAGGGGGGCACGAGTTTGCAAGAGTGGGAAAATGAGAAAATGGGCTGGGAGCCCCTATTTATAGAAGAAAAAGGAGGGACTAAACAGCAAGAAAACGGGGTCGAAAATGAAATTAAACAAAGTTCGGGGGGCGCGTGGGGGTCACGCGCGCAACGGTTGGGGAGCAGGTTCGGCGGACGTGACCCCTGGATTTCTGCGCATCAGTCACGCCATCCCGTGACGTCAGCAGGCGCAGCAGACGAGGCGTCGTCTTGGAAATCGAAACGTCCCCCAAAATTCAAATTCAAAATCAAAATGGTCTGCAGTTCGACCAGCCCGCCACCCGGCGACTGCGGCCCCCCGTTGTCGGGCTGGTGGGGCAATTGTTACACCCGATATCCTACTACCCGATCCATCGGGTATCAGATACAGGCCCACTGCTGTAGCGGGCTCGGAGGAGAACAGTCCTCCAGCCGGTCAGACAAGACGGACAGGGACCCAGACGCTGCCCGACACAAGCCTCTGGGATCGGCCGGGAAGGGTACTTATAATCCACGCGCCCGGATATCGGGCGGCCAGCGACGACCTTCTGTGCAGGTACTCTACCCGCCTTCCCGCAAATGACCAACCGGGGCATTTGCGTCCGGACTCGCTTCCCGGTACCCGAATACCCGTCTACCCGACACCAGGCCACGCCAGCTGTGAGAGGACATCGAGTGCCATCAATCCAGAGGATGTGACAGGGTCAAAGAGGGTAGTTGAGGCCAGGTCCAATCACCTCAGGGGTGACAGTGCCACGTGGCGTCTCCTCATTGGTTCGTAGGGGAGGCTGTAGCCACTCATCACCTTCCAGCTAGGAGCAGGAGGGGCCCACGAGTCCACCTACCAAGCTTGGGGAACCCCCACTTTGATCATTATAAATAGGGCTTTGAATGCCAATTTGTAACACACAACACATTTATTGCAAAGACATACTTGAGAGCTCATTTACTCTTGCATTTATTACTCTCTGTCATCATTAATATAAAATCCTACCCGCTAGGAACCCGGCAGCGAGATCCGTCATAAATCGCTGTCAACACACTGCAAATGTATCGTCGACGACAGTAATATTTCTATTATATGTTTCTCTCGTATCTATGAAATTCATAGAGACTTCAATGTTTATGTCAATCAGACCTTCCTCATTTCCCAGTGTATCAGGGTATGGTCGTTCCGCAGTTCTATTGCACTGAATATTTTGTGCACGTGCTTCAGCACTAGGACACTCGTCTTCTAGACGAGTCTCTTCTAAAGTCTTTGAGTTATCTAGACGAATCTCTTCTAGAGATTTTACATTCGCCTGACCAGTTTTGCTAACTTTTCTTTTAGGTGTACTAGTATCTCTTGAGGGTCCTTTACGCTTCTGGCGTGTGGGGGCATGTATACTTGTTTTGCTTGAGACCTTAACCCTTTGGGGAGCATTTACTGCAGGTATATGCGATTTAGTTACACCTCTATGGTCAGTGAACGCGTCTGGCATATTGTTTGCTAAATGTTGCAAGTTAATGATCTTCTGAACTTCCAGTTCATATTGACTAGTGTGTGGATCTAGATACTAAAGATCACTTACGTTCCACGTAAGCTCCCGGCATTCATTCAATTTTAAATTTGGATCTCCCCCTAATGCCGGGAAGTGATCTTCATCGAACGTGCAATCAGCAAACTAGGCCATTAATTGATCCCTGGACAAAGGCTCTAGGTATTTCATGATGGATGGAGAGTCAAATCCAATATAAATACTGAGTTTCCTTTGTGGGCCCATAGAGGTCCGCTTTGGTAATGTTATCGGAACATATGTCGTACATCAAAAAATACGCAGATGGGAAATGCTAGGTTCTTTCCCACGCACTAGCTGTAGGGGGGAATGATCATTATATGCAGTTGGACGGATTTGTATCAAGTGTGATGCATGTAGGACTGCATGCCCCCAGCATGAAGTGGGTAGTTTAGAGTTCATAAGCAATGGTCTCGCGATAAGTTTGATACGTTTTATTAGCGCTTCAGCAAGACCATTTTGGGTGTGGACGTAGGGGACCGAATGCTCCACTTTAATTCCCAGGGCCATACAGTAATTTGTAAAGGCTTTTGAGCTAAACTCAGCAGCATTATCAATGCGAATCGATTTAATTGGATAATCTGGGAATTGAGCTCTAAGCTCGATAGTTTTTGCAATGAGCTTTGCAAAAGCTTGATTGCGGGTGGACAGCAAACAGGCATATGTCAGCAAACAGGCATATGTCCACCTAGTGGAGGCATCAATAAGGACCATGAAATACCGAAATGGTCCTGATGCTAGGTGAATTGGTCCACAAATATCTCCCTGAATCCGTTCAAGGAAAACCAGAGACTCTAGTCCAACCTTAGTGCACGACGGGCGCACTATCAACTTACCCTTAGAACATGCATCACATATAAATTCATCAACAAGAGGGATTCTATTATTCGAAATATTATGACCAATGGAATTAGATAGAATCCTACGTATCATAGTTTGTCCTGGATGACCTAACCGCTGATGTCATAATTTAAAAGAGTTTGAGTCATGAAACTTCATACTCATAGCTAGATGGAGATTAGACGGCCGGATGTAGGAATAGTACAGTCCGGAGGAGAAGGAAGGAAGTTTTTCTATAACTTGTTTACGGCTACCTCGAGTAATAATCATCAAAAGGTATTCATTATTATTCTCAGTTTCAGTTTCAATGTGATAGCCATTAGTTCTTATATCTTTAAAATTGAGCAGAGTACGCTTAGATTGTGGAAATAATAAAGCATTATCGATTATGAGTTCGGTACCCATGGGGGGGACAATGGAAGCTCTTCCGGAGCCCACTATCAACATACTATCATTGGCTATTGTAGTTATACTCCCCTTACGTTCTACCAAGTTGTGAAAATACTTTTTATCTCTTAAGATTGTATGTGTGGTGGCGCTATCTACCAAACATAAATCACTATTTGCATCTATCATACCAGAAGAAATAGCCCAAACCTAATAGTTGATATGTTTACAAGCCATGTATAAGAATAGCAATATCCAAATATATTTAATGGACAGCGATTTAAGGTAAACACATCAAAGTTGAAATAATAATATCATCCATAAAATAAAATATCCGAAAGAAAGGGTCCAAAAATATAAATTGTTTCATCCAAAACAAGGTACTAAAATAATCAAATACGCAAATCACTCATCATCTCCAAAGTCCTTTAGATCTATGCCCATAGGATCGACATTGTCTTGGTCAAGGTCTGCTTTAGGTAGGCTGGCATGGTGAGATTCGACTTTAGGAGCCTTCCCCTTGTCGTCCTTCTGCTGCTTTTGATAAGCCTCAACCAAGTGCTTGGGAGTGTGACACATGCGAGACCAATGGCCTTTGCATCCGCATCTGTAGCAGGATTGCTCAACCTTATCTTGATTGCCATATTTTTTAGCAGCGGAATTCGTGTTAGGTGCAGCCTTTCCACGAGCCTGAGCTTGATTGTCTTTCGAGGTACCTGGACCACCGGATTTACTACGACCTCGGCCTTTGCTACGAGTTCGGTTACTTCCTCTCCCCCTTCCACGCTTGCGACCACGTGTACTACCTTAAGCTATAGCATGTGCTTCGGGCACATCTTGTGAGCCAACCGGTCTAGAGTTATGATTTTGCATAAGGAGTTGATTGTATTTTTCTGCCACTAGGAGTGCAGAAATTAGCTCAAAGTGTACAGTATAGTTCTTAGCCCTGTACTGCTGCTGGAGTACAAGGTTGCTAGCGTGGAAAGTCGACAAAGTCTTCTGGATTAAGTCGTCCTCAGTTACAGTTTGCTTGCATAACTTTAACTGGGATAAAATATGATGTAGGGTTGAGTTGTACTCCGTTACAGACTTAAGGTCTTGGAAACGGAGGTTCAACCAATCATATTGAGCTTGAGGGAGGAGTATGTCATTTTGTTGTTGGAAACGACCCTCCAGGGACTTCCACAACGTCCTGGGGTCTCTCTCAGTGAGATATTCATTTTTCAGGTCCTGATTAAGATGATGTCTGAGATAAATCAAAGCTTTCGCCTTCTGGGCGTCAATTGATTTTGAATCATCGATAATGGCACCGCTAAGATTGGTTGAGGCTAGATGTATCTCAACATCTAGCGCACATGTCAGGTAGTTACTACCATCAAGAGCAAGCTCAGCGAATTCTCTTTTGGTAATATCAGACATAATTCACTACAATTTTAAAAGTGACATGGTAAAATTTGTGACCAATTTATTGGCAACGGAGAAATAAGGATTTATTTGATTATTCTAGAGCACATAGGAGCAAAAATTGGGCGTCGTCTACCCAAAACATGAATTATGTTCCGACAAGTACTGGGCGCCGCCTACCCGGACAATATACGCGGACTATAAATAATAAACTATGTGCAAAAGTAATAATACATGCAAGATAATTAAATTATAAAAGGCATGCACATGTATCAATTAAGCATATAAGACAATTTATTGAGAACTAATATTTGAAATTAATTCCAAAAAAAAATTTGGGCTTAATTCACATGCAAGAATTATTACTATTTAATTTTCAAGTTTTTGAAAACGTAATAAATTAATTTGGGGTAAAAATAATTTGAGGCCCAAAAGAATAAAATTTAATTATACATTTATTAAGATTAATTTTAGCCTATGTAATTGGGGCTGCATGCCCAAAAGATAACTAAAATTAGCCCATAAAATAAACTCAGCTACTTGGGTTTCAGGCCCAAAAATACAATTTTTTTTTGTGTGACCCAAATAAGTTGGGCCACTTGAGGTCCAAGAAACTAAGGGCAACAGCGTGAGTGTCATGCGAGAGAGGTGAGCCGCATCAGCGACCTGGAGCAGCACGCGACGGCACGCGAAGGCGGCGCGAAGAGGCGGCGCGCGCAGCGGTGCTCGGAGGCGACGTGTCGGGTGGCGCGCGACGGCAGTGCGCGAAGCGGTGCTCGCGAGAAGGCGGTGCGCGCAGAGGCGCTCGGAGGCAGCCATTGAGGCGGTGCGCGCAGTGGCGCTCGAAGGCGGCTGCGGAGGCGGCTTCGGGCCGCGGCGGTTGGTGGCGACGCGCGGGGTCAGCGCGCGGAGGCGCCTTGCGGAGGCTGTGCTCCGGGGACGTCACGACGGAGCAGTGGGTGCGCGATGACGGCGGCCCTGAGGCTGCTTCGAGCAGCTGGCGATAGCCATGAACGGCGGCGGCCGTGCGCTCGTTAATATATATATATATATTTTTTTTTTCAATTCAATTCGATCCAATTAATTGCAAAGACGAATTAAAAAATCGAAGCAATAATTCAAGTGCATACATAGCATAATACGCATGGATCAAACAATTCGATACAACAATTAATTCACATGCAATTGAGTAATTTAATTTAGATCGTACGGGTTAGTCTCGGGCAGAGTCTCGTGCTGATAACGTGTTGTAAATTGAGAGCGTAAATAAAGGCGCGAGATTTGTTCACCCAATTCGTCGAGAACGACTACGTCTGGGGGCGTATCAAGCCAGGAGTTTTACTAATATGTGTGTGTATGAGTGTATACAATTTTGAGTATAATGATCTATTTATAAGAATAAAGACCTAGTCTAAACCTAAAGCCTGTTTAGGTTAAAAACTCATTAGTAATGTCCACATTAAATTTTCTAAATTTGATATAATAAATCTTCTAGATTTACAACACATACAAGTGTAAATAACCATTACCAACCAATTAGTCTAATGAATTTACGATTAATATTATGATCGTAATACAAAAATATGAATGAGATGAAAATGAGACATTTCAATATAAACTTCATTTGAAAAATCTGGATAAATGCTTGCAACCTTCGTATGCTTCTATGAATATTGATTTTTTCTCTTAAACATCTTATATATTAATGTTAGATAAATAACTAAAAGGTATATTCAACTCTTATGTTAAAATGTTGAGTGAATGAAAAATGGTAAGGAAAACGAAATATATACAGAACTGTTTTACAATAATTAAGGAACAAATTAAAATTGAATCATTAAAATCGTAGTAGAAGCTTAGAGATAATCTTTGTGTATATGATACTGGTGCTCACTACATGTATTAATTTTTAGATTTTTTTCGCGTGGCCGAGAACTTTGACAGAATTTCTTTTATTTAAATTAAAAGGGTAGCGAATGTCTTTGCTCATAGACTGACTAGTCTGGCTTGTTATGATCTCTTTTGTGAGATCCCTTTTTATTCTACTAATGTTCTTACTAGTATCGCTAACATTGTTGATGCCGATTTTACACACTTTTGGTTAATGCATCGTTTTTTCCTTTAAAAATAATAATAAATAATAATAATTCTTTGCTATAAACAATTTATTTTACCTAAACAACCAATTTCTACTTAGTTTATGACTATTTTTCTATCATATTAAAACACAACTCATAATATTTTTAAAAAAAAAATTACTTTTAAGCTATTTAAATAGCTAACTGACAAACATTCCCCAGAATGTGAATGAGTCATTTTGGAAAAACTGATCCTTTTGAGTTTTGATGCTCATGGGACAGGAAGGCCCATCTCGCTTCTTATGCTGTATAATAATTTGCATTTGGGCCCGGCTAAATACCACCCAAATATTGGAGATGCATGATCGCCAAATTCGTTTAAGCACAAATTCGAACTCACTCGCAAGTGTACGAGATCGTTGTTATAGTAAGGCAATTGACCAAGTAATAAAATTATTGAACCCTAGGGAAGCAAGTGGTTAACTAAGTCGATTCACGTTGGCATGCAAGGAAATTAAAAGACAAGTTTGGGTTGATTACGCTACTAAACAAGAAAAATAAAACAAGCAAACTAATAAGCAATAAAGAAAATCTATCTAACTTCGAGACGAAGTGCGAGGGTATTTGATATGCCCTAAATGGTTTCCGTTATGTGATCCTTAGGTTAAAACATTAACTTATGTCAAAATCTCAATTATTCATGGATTATAACAAGTAACACTTCACCTAAACATCCAACGGACTATCAAACGTTTAAGGCTTATTGACGGTATCCTACGTTCTAACTCTCTCTCGACGAGTTAGCACGAGATATACGCATCTAAACACTCTTTGCTCATACACAAAGGTTTCATCAAATCAATGTAACTATCGTCTACACTAAGATGAATTCACACATCAATATGAACAATTCGTGCATATAACAAAACTAAATTCCAATCAATAAGGATATAATTCCACAAACAATCAAAATTAGGCATAAATCAACAACTCAAACATAATTCTCACATAACTTCCACTATTCAAGGCATAAGAATGTGGTGATGCTTAGGATATCTTCAACCTAGTGAAACTCAAGTAGGATTGTCAAGCCAATTATATGCATCAATTTGGATTTACTAGGAGACCTCACTAATTACCTAAACAACAATCCAAACAATTGATGTCTAAATGATGGGGTTTTTTGCGATCAACTCTCTCTCGACGAATCAAACGCAAAATAGACGCATTCAATCATAAATCTCACACTCATTCATCTAATCATGTTCATGTAACTCTCGTCTACGCTAAACATGCCTCGACAAACAAGCTACAAGAGATCAACAATCAAAGCTCAATACAAATCCGTCATTAGAAGCTAAATCCAAATATCAACATAGAATAGGCAAAGAACAATCTCAACTCAAGCTTTCACATGGTATCTAACATCCCAAGCATCAAAACAATTAGCTCATGATTTCACAATGAAAAACCATAGCTAAACAAGAACAAAACATTAAATACATAGCTAAATGAAAAAAAAATTACAATAATAAGGAAAGAAGTCACCTCTTGGGTTTACAAACTTGAAATTGAACTTTAATCTTGAAATCCTAAACTAAATTACTCTAATGATTCAAAGAAAATTAAAACCTAGAAATGAAGGTGAAATTTAACTAATCTAGTGTGTGGGGTGTGTGTGTGGGAAGAGGGGTTCTCCCCAATAGAATGTCCTAGAAATAATAAGTGGCCCCTCTAAAATCTGATAAAAGGGGTATATATAGTGTTGGAGAAAAGTGGATCGAAAATGAGTTGAAAGTGCTAAAAACGAGCATGATTCGCCAGGTCGTGCACATCTGCACGACCGTGTCCCTTTGAGAATTCTGCGAAGCTGGGAATATTTGGAGTTGCACGAGTTGAATAATTTGGTCGAGGAGAAATGCGCTTTTCAAAATCGTTTCAATCTCCAGTATTAATTCCACTTCCTTTCCTCCTGTGGGCCCACAATTGACAGGTGTTAATTCCTTCTCTCAGCCTGGCCCCAGAGCATCTTTCTCTCTCTCTTGGATAGCACGTGGCAGCTTCCTTTTCCGGCGACTGGAGCTTTCGGCGTTAATGCTTTCCGGTGGGTCTGCTTCCATCTGGCGTGAGCTCGCAATTCCGGCATTAATAGTGTGCTTGAGCTTTTCCGGCGTCGTGGCTTCAAGCTTTTCCGGCCAAAGCTTCTGCCGTTTTAATTTTCCGGCATCGTGCGAAGCTTGCTTTCTCCATAGCGGTCGAAGCTTCTCCGGCGAACCAGTGCGGCGGCGGTTGTGAGGTGGCCGTGAATCGTGCTCTGCTTCCAGCTTCGACTTCCGGCGATGTTGCACGATTTTCCGGTGAGCTTGCTTTGGCACGAATTGGCTTCCGGCGAGCTGCGGTTTCTCGAATTCCGGCATCGAAATGGAGTTTTTACGGTGAATTGCAGATTCCAGGCGCAAATTCCAGATTTTCCGGTGTTGGACGGCGTGGCTGTCTCTCTTCATATTTGAATGAAAATGGCTGCTGGTTTTCTTCTTTCTCAAAAGTGGACGCGGGGCCCGCCTTTTCTTTTCTCTTTCTCGGTCAAAGTCGGAGCAATAATCAACTTAACACCACTTTGGATTAATTCCCATTTAAAATTGTGTCCAGTTTGATTCACGTGAATTACCATTTAAATGGTCATAGCCTTACTTCAATTCCCATTTCAAAATCTTCAAGTAAGTGGGCCTTTGTTTTGGGCTTTAAATTATATTCTCTTGGGCCGTCTATTAATCCAAGAAACTCCCAAACAAATGAGCCACTCAATTAATAAGTGAGCTCATTTCTTTTCTCATCCAATTCAACCGATGCCACTAAATAAAAATAGGCTCGTGTTTGATCAAAATAATCTCATTTTCCTGCAAAATAAACACAAATGTCTTTCTCGACAATTTAGCACAAATGATAACATTAATCTAAATAATCATACAAAATCCAATTAAAATAGGCAAATTAAATGCACGAATTTCGAGCAAAAATCACACTAATCAATGCACCACTATCTCAATTCATCTACCTATTTTAATTTGTATTAGTAGATACATGACTCATGTACTATCAATACTAGCCTCCACTTAGTAGGGCATATAAGCTCATATTATGGGGTGTTGTATAATTAATATTCTGCTTGGTAGGGCATACTAAAATAATATCGACCCGTTTCTTATATGCCGACCCTGTAAAATAGTAAGGCGTAATACCTCCAAAGCACTATTCACCTTTACAAAATTAATTCGGTCCGAAAGGTCGTACTATTTTATTATTGGTTTGTCACACGGACCGCCGCCGACACCGGAAAGTCGCCGGAATTTCGCCGGGCCGCCGGAAAGTTGCCGGAATTTCGCCGGAAAGTCACCGGACCGCCGCCGCCGGAAAGTCGCCGGAGGCTGCCGGACCACTACTATTCCTAATTTTTACCTTTTTTATTACTTCCTACCAAGTAAGTATAAGAATTTTGCATAAATTAGTAGGACCTTTTTTATATGTCCTACCAAGCAATTTTATATGACTTTTCCATATTAAATTTGTACCCCTTACTAAAATTATTACTCCCTGCCAATTGGAGCCTTATCGTATTAAATATTATCTCTTCATTTTAGATACAAATTTTAAAACAAATATATACACCCTCCATCTCCCCAAAGTTTACCAGGCACTAAATCTCTGGCGACCAAGATAACGAAGTGACGACGCTCAGAGTCTCAGACGATGATGACCGATAACGATATAGAGGAGTTAATTTTTTTTTTTCATTTTGATAGTTTGCCTTAGAGTTTTATTAGATTTAATAATAGTTTGATCGAGTTTGAATAGAATATGCATTATAGAAAAAATAAAGTATTAGCATTGTAGAAGATAGAAGTTTTGAACATGGTTTTCCGAGATTGTACCAATATTTCGGACACTATCTTCCGAAATTTGTCCAAATTTTTTAAGAAAAAAAATATTTCGACAAACTTGTTCCGAAACTTTGACATGTTTTCGAAAATTATGTTTCAAAATATTGCATAATTACCAACATACAAGATCTGAAATTTCCCAGATGAAAATTTTAAAAGAAAAAAATGCATGAATGACAATCATACATTTTTAAACATAGTTATACGCTCAAAATACCAATATTTTGTACACAAAAACAACAATATAAACAACATATATAACATTCAAAACTAGAATTTGTAATCCTATAAAAAGGAACAAAGAAAAATACATGCATTTTACGAAACCCTCTCATGTTTTCCTGGTTCTTGTTGAAAATGTCGTATTTTTAACATACATGACCGTGTGAAAATGATGAAAAATGTAAAAATATGTACATGAAAGAGAAGAAGAGAAGAGGAGGTGTGTATGGAATATTGATTGTTTTATTTTTTAATTATTAAAAATATATGTGTAATTTAATAATTCTAATTAAAATATGAAAAATTAATGGTAGTGTATATTCAATGTTTGGAGGGGTATTTAGTCTGGTCCTTGGCATTTACTTGGGATATTAATTTGTAAAGTGTTCTTAATACTAAGGGCCCGTTCGGCCTAAAAGTTAATGGCATTTAGTCGGGCTGAAATAAATCTTTAAAATCAGGCACATGAATATACTATTTCGTGTTCGGAAATTTCTTTTGAAATTTTTTCACTTTTTCAAAAAAGAAAAAAAAAAATTCGGGCTAGTGCAAATAACCGCGGCCTTAAAATTAATGTCAAAATTTTGTCTGGCTGAAATATATCCAAAAACTCTGGCCAATTACGTTAGAATCTTTTGGGCCTAAAATAGGTCCAACAATATTGGCCCATTCCATATCACATGGGCTAAAAACCCTGAATTTCTTGGACATTGTTTATTAGAATATTTCCATACATGTGGTACTAAGTTTTAATTAATTTTTTTAGAAATAAACATAAGCAAAATGTACTCGAGTTTATCCCATGGGATGCACTAAATTATAATAGAAGATTGTGAACTGCTAAATGAAATGTTTTAAAAAGTTGAATTGAATTTATTTTACCTACCTACCAATTAATCTTTGTTACTTTATTCCACCAATTTTTTTTTATCAATATATGAAGATTATATTGTATATTTATTAGTGGTGCACAATTATTGAATTAATTATTATGTATTAATTCATATGTGTAATATAGATGTTAAAATTAATCTGATATATAATATTTTGAAAATAAATTTAAAATAAAAAACTTATTGAAATTTGAATTTGTTGGTAAAAAATTATTGATAAAATTAAGCCAGACTAATTAGTTTAGGGTGTGATTCACTGCTACACCACAGAACAAATGAAGCTTCACTTGCTCTAACAAAATTGCTTAATCATTCTCCGTACTTCTATTTTGATAAAAAAAAAAAAGGGTTTTCTCTCTTGTACAATGTATTCCAATAATAGATAGAAAAATAATTTGATTGCAAATATTTAGTAACAATTGTGTATCCCCGCGAATTTCGCGGATTGAAAAAAAAAACTATTATTATTATTATTTCAAATTATAGACATTAACTTTTTTTAAATATCTTGTAATTTTGATATAATATTAAAATTGTACTTATAATTCAATGAACAATAAAAAAAAAATATATTAAACATGAATAAATAGAATATTTAAAAAATATTAACTAATTCACATTCAAACTCACATTAAATATTACTTAAAATTACAGTTGTTGTATACTTGCATGCCCAGTTTTTCCCCATGGTATGAAGATACAATAACAATCGAACACAAAAGTTTAAAACTGCAGATAGAATCACACATTTCAAATCTAAAGGTAACATTTGACAAAAATGATGTCATAGTTAAATTAAATATTGTGTAGATGTTTGTGTGGGAACAATTGATTAATGTGTTGATATTTATAACACAATTCAACAATAAAAATGGCGTTTAGGTATTAATCTTAGTCTTTTTTTTTTTAATTCAATTTACATATAGATATTTTGAAAATAAAAAAAGTTTAAAAAAAATCAATTGTTAAAAAAAATCGAAATCCTACTCTACAAAATAATATCTATATTTTACCGTTTCAAATTCTATTTTGCAGGTAGAATTTTATCCAAAATAAAAAATTGTGTTACAATCTATTATTGAAGGTAGGGTATTCATTTGGTGGCAATATTATTTGAGAATTATATGTTATCTCGGTGACAATATCTTTTATGAAAAATTTCAATTCCCTTCTGCAACTTTTACATCTATCTATATTTTGCAAAAATAAATTCTAAAAATATCTAAGAAAAAAAATCGTTCGAAAAAAGTATTTTAATATTTGTATGTTAAAACAATATAAAAGAAAAATTGAAATCCTAGACTATAAAAGAGTATATGTACTTTACAGTTTAATAGTCTATTTTGGCAGCACAATTATATCCAAAAATAATTTTTTGTATTATAATATATTATTGAAGGCAAGATATTATATTTGGTGTCAAGATTTTTTTAGTATCATACACTATTTCAGTAACAATATCTGTTATGAAATATTTCAATTCCCTCCTACAAATTTCACATCTATCAATATTTTGTAAAAATAACTTCCAAAAATATTTTAGAAGAGAAATCAACCGTGAAAAAAATCAACTTGCACTAATATAATATTTAAAATAATATTCCATATTTTAGGTAAATGTTATGTTTTCAATGATCAAAATATACTCAGATTTATTTTATTTTAGAGTAAGATACTTTAAAAGTTATAGTACTGAAATTGTTAGTAAATAAATTTAATGTCCTTTTTTTCCCAACACTATAATTTTCAATCCATAAAAAATTTATTCCACATATTTTAAGGAAAAATATATAAATTAATTATATAAGAAATAACAGCTTTTTACTTATTTACAAATTACAATATTTTTTAATATTTTTATGTTAAAAAATATTAAAGAAAAATCGATATCCTAGTATAGAAAAAATATCTATATCTTTCAGTTTAATAGTCTATTTTGGCCACATAATTTTATCCAAAAATAAATTTTTTTATTACAATCTATTATTGAAGGCAATATATTATATTTGATGACAGAATATTTTTGGCATTATACATCATTTTGGTAACAATATCTTTTCCAAAATATTTTATTTTTCTCCTACAAAAATTTCACATCTATCAATATTTTACAAAAATAACTTCCAAAAATATCTAAGAAGAGATATCGTTCGACCATGAAAAAATGTCTCTACATCACTTTTAGGTTACCTGCAATACAAAACGAAAAAATATAAAACAATAACGCACACCTTATTTGGGAAAGAATAATAGTTGGATCAAAATCGTAGACGTGTGATGAGAGAATTTTCTTATTGAAAGAGAAAAAAATATTGATGGTGGATTCTAAAAAAACATAAATGTAAAGATATGAATATAAATATACTTTAGAAACTTACAAATAATTTCTGAATACGTTCGAATTATCTTCAAGATGCACATATAATTTTCTTATAATGTGTGCCTAATCATCTCCATGTGCATAATAAATTTGGTTACCTGCAAAAAAAGAGGGATGGTGATCTACACAAAAAATTATAGAAATAATCCAAACAAACGAACAAAAAATAAAATCATATTTCTTCACATAGTACACAACAAATGAGAAAATGAAGAGAAGAGATGAGGATTAGGGTTGTGAATTAGAATGAAACTAAAGAGAGATTTGACATTTATAGAAAATACAAAATGAAATGTATGGTTGGGATTAAAAGTGTAAAATATATGGTGTAGATTAAGTCTTAGTAAAAATTAAACCATGCCTAAAATAACTTTTAATGAGAATTCTGTATTTTGAAATAAAGAGATTTTGGACATGCCACATCACCCTAAGAATAAGGTGGTGTTGACACATCATTTTGGAGAGGTTTGAAAATATAGTATAATAAGATAGAAAAGTTTTGATGGGTTGACATACATAGACTTGCAAGCAACAAATAAATTAACTTCTATAATTATTTTGCAGCTTGATAGTAGCATTTGAAATGTTGCAATGTGCAAATTAATAATGAAATAAACGTCTCATACAAATGTAGCATTTCACGCGTTGATAAAAAGAACACGATCATCATAAACATTTTTAACATATTAAAATGATTAAGGAAACAGTGAATACTAACTTTATTGAATACATTCATGAATGTTACACATAAGTGTACCCTCATCGCCACATGATTGACATTAAGGTCTCTGGAATTGGTCTCAAAGTGCACTTAAAATGCCCAATGCATATATAGCCCACAATACTCATATCTTCAGGTAATAAAGATTCTCAAGGTCCCATTAATCATTTCATTGTAAAGAAGATTGTTCCTACTTTAGTAGCAATTTTTTCAATCAAGAGTCAATTGGAAATGTTAGAAAGTTGGTATATGTTAGTCCAAGTTATATCACAAAAAATGGTGAAAATTAATATTCTCAAAAAATGGACGAAATAAACACGTTATGCAAGAATTGTAGAGCCCCACCCAACAAATGAGAAGTGACAACTTTGGTGCATGCATTAACATTGTGATAGGATCTGTCAAGTTGGTTTTATAAGGTAGTCCAAATGCATATAAATATATCTATTTCTTTTTTTGGGGGTTTTTTTTAAAGGGGGTTTAACTTTGATCATTGTAACATCAAAATGATGAATTATAATTAGGTCTTCCCATGAAATATTAGGTGATAACAACTTTTTTGTTGGGTTATGTGATTTATGATACAAGACGTATTAACTAAGTAAGTTTGTGAATTTTATAATAAGACTAGAAATATATTAGATGATTTGATTGTTGGAAATAATATCAATATAAAAAAATGGATATATACATGCACTAATTTTTCAATTTCTTGAGCTAGAAAGAAATGGAGTTGGAGCTAATCAAATGTCTTGTTGATTGTCATTTGATACCAAGATAAGTTCAAACTCAATTCACTAGCTAAAATGAAATTAAAGTAAAAGTGCCAACTACAAAATTACCAACAATTTTTTCTTACCTACTACAATATTTTTCTTTTTTGGTCTTTTCTTCACTTCTGTCGTGCATCTAGGCTATAAGTTCCATGTATACTAGTAGAAAATAGCTTTCTTTCACCATTCATTAAAAAAAAAAGGTAAGCTCTAATGATAAATAGTTATTTAGGGTGATGAGGCTCCCCACGTGCTAGAGGTCCAATAATTGTGAATAATTAATTAAATATATATTTTAAAGTTAAAGTTAGATCGCGTGTCAATTCTTAAGATATAATGTCTCTGTAAATTGTAATTTCGCCGCAAGTTATTATTCAAGATGTTAATGTCATGTCACTTAATTCAATATTTGCTTTAAGCTTTAACCTATATGTATGATTAGTTCACTATATTGGAAATCATTGGTCTAAAAAAATGAAATTTTAAAAGAAAAATATCAAATTTAACATGTTATCTATTTTTTTTTTCTCATGTTGGTTTGTAGACTTGCCCAAACGAAGCGGAATTGTCTGTTCTAATCGGAATAGAAACTAGCAGTTTTGAAACTCTCACTAAATCAAAACCGAAACCATATATTACATCGGTTTCGATTCTACTAAATTGAAAATTTTCGAACAAGTGATTCTATATATTAAATATATATAATTTTAATATTTAATGAACATTTTTATTATTTGAATTTTTTGAATTGTAATGTAGTTTGTAAGTATAAAATTGTAAGTTGTTTGTAACTTGTAATTTTTTAAGTTATTTTTATGTAAAAAAAATTAAATTGTAAACATTAGTTATATTGTAATTTTGTTTTGTACGTTGAAAGTTGAATACAATAAAAAAAATTATCTATTTAACTTCACTTTTTATTTATTTTTGTAATTGAATTAAGAAAAAAAGTATTCCCCCCGTCGTCCCACCTTTACATTCACATATGAAAGTTGAACATTTTTTTAAATAGAGTATATGAGTGTGAGGTTGAATAAAATAATGATAATTTTATGTTCTATTGACTTTTGTAAGAGATAATTATTTTCTTTTTGGGGGTGTTGTTGGTGATCGAATTTAATAGTGAGAATTAGTGGCTATTTAATTCGGTTTAAGACCACCAATCAATAACGTGTGATTGATTACCACCGTAAATGGTAAATCGTGAGTTTGGGTTAAGAAATCGTAAATACGAAAGTCGAAATCGTATTAATTTTGTATGTGTGTGTTACACCCGATATTTTACTACCCGACCCATCGGGTATCGGATACAGGCCCACTGCTGTAGCGGGCTCGGAGTAGAACAGTCCTCCGACCGGTCAGACAGACGGGCGGGGACCCAGGCGCTGCCCGACATGAGCCTCTGGGATCGGCCGGGAAGGGTACTTATAATCCACATGCCCGGATATCGGGCGGCCAGCGACGAGCCCCTGTGCAGGTACTCTACCCGCCTGCCCGCAAATGGCCAACCGGGGCATTTTCGTCCGGACTCGCTTCCCGGTACCCGAGTACCCGTCTACCCGACCCCAGGCCGCGCCAGATGTGAGAGGACGTCGAGTGCCATCAATCCAGAGGATGTGACAGGGTCAAAGAGGGCCGTTGGGGCCAAGTCCAATCACCTCAGGGGTGACAGTGCCACGTGGCGTCTCCTCCTTGGCTCGTAGGGGAGGCTGTAGCCACTTATTACCTTTCAGCTAGGAGTAGGAGGGACCCACGAGTCCACCTACCAAGCATGGGGAACCCCCACCTTGTACATTATAAATAGGACTTTAAATGCCAATTTGTAACACACATCACATTTATTGCAAATACATACTTGAGAGCTCAGTTACTCTCACATTTGTTACTCCTTGTCATCATTAATATAAAATCCTACCCGCTAGGAACCCGGCAGCGAGACCAGTCATAAATCGCTGTCAACATTTTGGCGCTAGAAGGAGGGTGACTAATATCGAAGTACACTCGGTTTCATTTATCTAGTCACCCCGAACGAAATCCCATCCACTATCATTCAAAAAATGACCACTTCGAAGGCCACACGAACCCAGCAGCAAGTCGAGGACATCGGCGAAACCGCCACTCCGGCTCCGGCCACGGCGGAGACCCTTCAGGGTCCTTTCGAGTTCTTGTCGGCCATAAGAACTCCGGAGGACCTCCAGGCCGCAAGGGCCATGATCGAACGCCGTCAGGCCGAGATCGACGCCGCTCCTATCCGCACTCACCGACCTGGAAAGGAGCCAGCCCGGAGCAGGGCCACCTGCCAGCCCCGGCAGGAGCAAGAGGCGGCCAGGAGGGCCGCCAGCAACCCCCGGCCTCAGAATCTAAAGAGGCGCCTCGACGAGGAGGCCGACTCGCAGCGGGCTTCTCGCAGACCGGCGGGATCGGTCTTCTCCCGGTTGGGAACCCAGGCTCGGGGAGCTGCCCGACCTTGTGAGTCCAACGCCAGCTCCAGGCCCCGGGAGCGAGAACAGGCACGATCTCCCAGGCATCACAACGACGCGGCCCCGAGGCCGTCGGTCCGTGACCGCTTGGGGGACAACCCTCGTCCCCGTTCTCCCCCCGCGGCCGACAACGCCATGGCCGCCATCCTAAAGAAGGTCTCGGACCTTGAGGCCAAGCTCGAGAGGTGGGACGGGCAACATCATGTCCCCTACATGCCCAACTCGCCCCTCGCAGACATCTTGGTGCGGGCCCCGGCCCAACCAAAAATCAACGTGGCCGCCGTGGGCCAATATGACGGGGAGACAGACCCCGTCACCCATCTCAGCAAATACTCCACCTACATGATCTCCATGGGGGCAACAGATGCCACCCAGTGCAGGATGTTCCCGTTAACCTTGGGGGACAGGGCTCACCGATGGTACTCCTCGCTTCCCGCGGGGAAGGTGGTTTCATTCCACCAGCTAGGGGAACTGTTCTTGGAGCACTTCTCCTCGATGGCGCCACGAATGGCCGGCGCCAACCGCATGGCCAACTTGGCCCAAGGGAAAGACGAGACGGACCGGGCGTACATCGACCGGGTAGATCGCATCATTATGGAGGGCGAGCCCGTTGGGGACGAGGTCAAGCTCGTCGGGATCATAGGCGGACTCCGCCTAAGAACCAAACTATGGAAGTCGATGAACAAGGACTACCCCAAGTCCTACGCGGAGTTCCGGCAGCGAGCCGGAAAAATCATCTACAATGCGGACATCCTGGCACAGCGGCTGGGCGAGAGCACCCCTGCCGGGAAGGAGAAACCACGCGCCTCGGCAGGCACCACATCAAGCCGGAGGAACTTTTCCTACCGGGCTCCCCAGCCTTTCAAGCCCTTCGATTCCGTCGAAGTGAAGCTGGCCGAAAAATTGTCGGCCACCCCGGAGTACGTCTATGTGCGGATCCGGGACAGAAATATGATGCCCAAGGCGCGGCCGTGGGTCCACAAGCCGGGGGTACAGCTCAACCCCAACAAGTACTGCCACTACCATCAAACCGTCGGGCACAACACGAGTGAGTGCCGCGACCTCCTGAAGCAACTCTGGCGACTCTTCGAGGAGGGGAGGCTGGAGGAGTTCGTGAAGAGGCCGGCGGCTAGGCCGGAGGCTCAGGCCGCTGCCCACCCCGTGGAGCCAAACCGGGAGGCGGCTCTCATATGCCCACCAATGCCGGAACATCAGGCCCGACGGGCGGTCAACATGCTCTCTCCGGTGGGAGGCTTCGCACCTACCACCTCGCTCTCCAACCGCAGACAGAAGAGCGAGCTGCGAGCGATGGACAATGTCCATCAAATTGCCCTGCCGGTCAACACGACGGCAAAGGAATCGAACCTCCTCGCCTTCAAGGAGGAGGATCGCACCGGGGTCATCTACCCGAACCACGACGCCCTGGTCGTATCCGTCAACATCATGGGCGTCACCGTCCATCGCATGCTTGTCGACAACGGAGCCTACTGCAACATTCTCTTCAAAACCGCGTTCGACCAGCTGGACAACTCCTTTGAGAAGTATGTGGAGCCATGCGACCAGGTCATCAAAGGCTTCGGCGACGCCACAGTGAAACCCTACGGGATAGTTAGGCTAGCCGTAGAATTAGTTTCTAGCATAGACGCTGAGGTTAAGGCTTCGAAACAGCTCGACTTTATCATTGTCGACCAGTCGTCAACCTATAACGGGTTTCTCGGCAGGCCATTCGAGCACGAGTTCGAAGCCGCCGCCTCAGCATTCTATTACTGTATCAAGTTCCCAACCCCCTCCAGGAAGGTTGGGACTCTTAAGGGAAATAAAAAAATGGCACGCGGATGTTTGGCGTATATCGATGTTATTTCAAATTTTGCAAATCTAGATTATGTCTGCACAATCGGGGAGGGAGACATGGAAATAGACGAAGAAATCCCACCCGCTGCCCACCCAATGGAAGAAGATTCGCAAACTTTTGAGAACATCCAAGTCGACCTAGAGCCAAGGCTCGGGTACGAACCCATGGAGATTGACAAAACCCTAACAGGGCAGATCGACGATCCACGCTACGGCGAGCGGAGAGCCAGCCCGATCGAGGAATTAATTCCGGTCACAATGATAAATCGGCCGGAAGTAAGTGTTCAACTCGGTTCGTCAATGTCCGGCGAGATGCGGGCAAAAATGACCGCATTTTTGGAACAAAACTTAGACGTATTCGCCTGGTCCCACGAAGACATGGTCGGGATCGATCCAGCCGTATGTTCACACCAACTACACATCGATCCATCCCGCAAACCAATCTCACAGAAAAGAAGGAAATTCGGCCCAGACAAATACGCGGTCATTGCCACCGAAGTCAAAAAGCTGCTCGACAACAAACTCATCGGAATGGTCGACCCCGACGACGAGCCTCAATGGGTATCCAACGCTGTACTCGTCAAAAAGAGCAACAACACCTGGCGGCTATGCATCGACTTCACAGAACTGAACAAGGCTTGCCCAAAGGATCACTTCCCGATGCCGCACATCGACCACCTGGTGGACAGCACGGCCGGGCACGAGATGCTTACTTTCATGGACGCATTTGCCGGCTACCACCAGATCCCGATGGCCGCAGACGACCAGAAGCACACCACCTTCCTTACCGAGAAAAACATGTACTTCTGGAAGCGGATGCCATTCGGGCTCATGAACGCAGGGGCAACGTACCAAAGGCTGGTCAACCATATGTTCCACGATCAAATCGGGGCGACCATGGAGGTATATATCAACGACATCGTCGTCAAGAGCGAGAAGAAAGAAGACCACCTCACACACCTAGCCGAAACATTCGAGATCTTGAGAAAGTATCGGATGAGGCTCAACCCGAAAAAGTGCAGTTTCGGCGTCGAGTCGGGCAAATTCTTGGGGCACATGGTCAGCCAGCGGGGAATCGAGGCAAACCCGACCAAGGTACAGTCGATCCTCGACATGAGCCCTCCCCGCACGGTAAAGGAGGTGCAGAGAGTGACGGGCAGCCTGGCCGCTCTCAGCCGTTTCATCTCCCGCATGAGGGACCGATGCAAGCCTTTATTCGACAGCATGCGGAAGGGGAAACTAAACTGGACTCCCCAGAGTCAGCTCGCTTTCAATAACTTGAAAGCATACCTATCAAACGCCCAGGTGTTGGCCAAACCCGTCCCCGGCGAGAAGCTTTTCTTATACTTGGCGGCGTCGAACTCAGCTCTCAGCGCCGTGCTAGTGCGGGCTGAGGGGCAGGCACATCTGCCAATCTACTATGTCAGCCAGACACTTCACGACGCCGAGCTACGGTACCCACCCTTGGAAAAATTAGCATACGCCCTAGTAATGAGCGTACGCAAGTTACGCCCATACTTTTTTGATCACCAAGTAGAAGTACTGACAACAATGCCACTTCACCAAGTACTACATCGGCCAGACACGGCGGGCAGGTGCCTCAAGTGGGCTGTTGAGATCGGGCAATTCGGAGTCACATATGCTCCCCGAACATCCATCAAAGGCCAAGCCATGGCCGACTTCATAGTCGAGCTCACTTACCCGGAGGCGATGTCCAAGATCGAGCAGCCACCTTGGAAAATGTACGTTGACGGATCCTCCACAACTACGCGGGCAGGCGCAGGAATTGTCCTTCTCAGCCCGTCCGGCCAGTCGTTCACGACAGCCATAAGATTCTGTTTCCACGCGACCAACAATGAGGCCGAGTACGAAGCATTAATTAACGGCCTGGAAATGGCCATGGCCATGGGAGTGAAGAGACTCCAGGTCTACAGCGACTCACAGCTCGTTACATGTCAAATCTCAGGAGAATACGAGGCGCGCAGCGATAGGATGTTGGCCTACCAGGGATTAGCCAAGAACCTACTCGAAAAATTCGATCAAGTTCGCATAGGGGTGGTACCCCGACTCGACAATACTCAAGCAGACGCACTTGCCCGCCTCGCAACATCCGAAGGGGCAGCCGACATGTCCCAGATCACAGTTACTTACCTGACCGCCCCTACGAGTTCGAACCAGCGGGTGAGTAGCCTGGGGCAGGCGGAAGACAGCTGGATGACCCCCATCCTGAAATACCTCCATGACGGCCGACTCCCAGTCGACCGGGTAGCGGCAAGACAGTTGCAGCTCCGGGCGGCCCGGTACACGATCATCGGGGACCAGTTGTACAAATGAGGCTTCGTCCTGCCCCTCCTAAAGTGCGTAACGCCGGGGCAGGGAAGGAAGATCTTGGTCGAAGTCCACGAAGGACGCTGCGGGAACCACGCCGGCGGCCAGGTGCTCGCCCAGAAGGTTATTCGACAGGGATATTTCTGGCCCACCCTAAAGAAGGACGCAATCAACTACGCACGGGCATGCCACAAGTGTCAAATCTATTCACCGACAATCCATCAGGCCCCAACCGAGCTCACCTCAATCCTGAGCCCGTGGCCGTTTGCAAAGTGGGGGATCGATCTCATTGGCCCTTTGCCTACGGCCCCGGGCAGCGTCAAGTACGCAATTGTCGCCGTGGATTACTTCACCAAATGGGCGGAGGCGGAATCACTGAAAACGATCGACCAGGAACACGTGATCAGGTTCATCTGGCGCAACATAATCTGTCGATTCGGCCTCCCACAGATAATCATTTCGGACAACGGGAAACAATTTGACGGGCTAGAGATGGAAAGATTCTGCCAAAAGCACAAGATCAAGAGGTTATTCTCATCACCCTACCACCCCCAGTCGAACGGACAGGTCGAGGCGGTAAACAAGATAATCAAACACACGTTGAAGACAAGGTTGGAGGAGAGCAAGGGAACATGGGCGAGCAAGCTACCCGAAGTGTTATGGTCATATAGAACGACATGTCGTACCGCAACCGGGGAGACTCCTTTTGCTCTAGCCTTCGGAACAGAGGCAGTCATCCCGGCTGAAGTCGTCATCCCGAGCCTCCGCACCTCACAACCCGTGGGGACCGAGAACGACCAGGCCATGCTAAACGAGTTGGACCTGCTGGAGGAGAGAAGGCTGTCCGCAGAACAAAGAAACATAGCTTACAAACGCCGGGCTGAAAAATACTTCAACTCGAAGATCAAGATCAGGGAGTTCAAAACCGGGGACCTGGTGCTCCGACGGACGGTCGGGCAGCCCAAGGGGGCATTTGGTCCGAATTGGGAGGGACCCCTAAAGGTCTCCAGCCGCCTCGCCAATGGAGCCTACGAGCTAGAAAGCCTTGAGGGCAACCCGGCCCAATACCCTTGGAACGCCTCCCTACTAAAAAAATACCACCAGTAGGAGCTCATTGTAATCGCTACTCGAAGCGCAAACTTGTAAAAATCAATAAGCGGTTGTTAAATCAATCCCATCTTCGTGAAGTCGCTGCCCGACATTCGGCTATAGCACTTCATTAATTAATCTGTTGGTTAATTCTTTAAGCGGTTGTTAAATCAATCCCATCTTCGTGAAGTCGCTGCCCGACATTCGGCTATAGCACTTCATTAATTAATCTGTTGGTTAATTCTTTAAGCGGTTGTTAAATCAATCCTATCTTCGTGAAGTCGCTGCCCGACATTCGGCTATAGCACTTCATTAATTAATCTGTTGGTTAATTCTTTAAGCGGTTGTTAAATCAATCCCATCTTCGTGAAGTCGCTGCCCGACATTCGGCTATAGCACTTCATTAATTAATCTGTTGGTTAATTCTTTAAGCGGTTGTTAAATCAATCCCATCTTCGTGAAGTCGTTGCCCGACATTCGGCTATAGCACTTCATTAATTAATTCGTTGGTTAATTCTTTTGGGCGATTGTTAAAAGTCACTACCCGACATTCGGCCAGAACACTACCGTTTATTATTTATTATCCGATTACGTTATTTACCCGGCCGATAAAACTAAAAGTTCAAGGAGACAAAGCGAAATGAAGAGCAAAAGTAATTTCATTAAGGAGGTCCGGGAAAGAGAAAATACAAAATGGCCAGCGGCCAACAAACTTAACAAAACAACAAAGGAAAAGAAAAATCACGGGTGCGCCTCATCCACCACTCCCGGGTCCTCATTCGCCTCCTCGTCGGCTAGCGGGTAAAGGAAGGTCGCCGGGTCGCCAAGAAACGACAGATCCAGCCCGCGATCGACCATGTCCTTCAGTGTGATATCATAATCCGGGGAGGGAGGATTGGACTCGACATAACTCCTCAGATTGGCCAGAGGCCCGGAGTAGTCGGCCTGGGGATTCTGACGGAGTAGGGAGCGAATCGAGTCGGCGTAAGCATTAATGTACACCATGGACCCAGCCGACTCGTTCTCAGCGGCCAATCGGGTACGCTCGGACTCCAGGCGCCTTTCCGCCTCCGCCGCGAGAGCCTCCTTGGCTTGGCGGACTTCTTCAGCCGTCCTCGCCTCGGCCTCGGTGCGCGCCCTCCTCTCTTCCTCGAGGACCCCCTCTAGGCCTCCAGCTCCTCCCGGAGCTTTTTGTTCTCCTCTTCCAGGCGGGTAGCTTCGTCCCGCTTCGTCTGGAAGGCTGCCCTGTAGGAGGAGGCAGTCCGCATCTCCCGCTCGAATTCGAGCATAATGCCCTCCATGGCAATAGCGTTGCGGGAGGTACGGATTGCCGCCGCCCTCATCCGGTCGGCGAGCGAGACGGTCCTCGTGGCCTTCTGGCAGTTGAGGGTCCAAGACCGGGGAAGATTCAGCACGGCGCGGCGTAGTTCCTCCGGCCAAGACTCCGGCACGGCCTCCGAGTACGGAGGATCCTGCGAGCGCAGGAATTGAAGGACCTCGGGCGGGGGCAGAGGCTCAGGCCTGCGTGAACACGGGAAGAAAAGTTGTGTTAAAAATCCTACATCGCAAAATCGACTAGAAAACTTAGAAAAGAAAACGTAATACTTACGTGAGGTGATTGCCCCAACCCAAGAAAGAGAAGTCGCTGCGATCGCGGGCAGGGGAGGCCGGGCCCCCTAAAGTCGCCTCGACGGTGCCGGCCACAAGCCCGCCGGTCGCCGGGTCCAGGTTGACCGTTACCATGGCCGGGTCGACAGATGTCTGGCCTTCAACCCGGGCCTGCTTGTATGGGCGCTGCCCGTCTGCCGGGGAGGAGGATGTCGGGGGCACCGGGGTCGCGGGCGGGCTGCGGATCGCCATCCCTGCGGCACGGATGGCTCCCCATTTCGCCAGCTTGGCCAGGGCGTTCTTCTTAGGCGCCATGTCAACGGTCTCCTCGGATGATTCAACGTTTACGATCGGGATGGCTGCCTGGCCGGCCTCGGTTGCGGTCCTTGGGGAGACTGCCGGGGAGGTCGATGGCGTGGAGGATTCGGCCGGGAAACGTTGCGCTGCGAGAAAAGTGACAAGATTAGAAATAAAAAAGCGAGAACGAGGATAAGGAGAGTCGGGCAGGAAAGAGTCTTACCACCGAAATCCAAGTGGCGCGGGAAAGTCTGAAGTCCGGAGAGCCTTCTGTACTCGTCATCGTTGAGAAGGTCGATGTCGCGATTGTCCACGCTCTCGGATCTCACCAAGGCAAGCGCCTACCTGAAGTCGTCGGTCAGGTCGGCCTGATTTGGTACCGCGCAACCTGCACAATGAAAGAAGAATTAGATCAGTACTAAGAGATGAAGAAAAATTCAGTATTTACCTCGACGGTCGCGCTCCCGATATTCCCGTGGAACCGGGATGGTGTGCCCGTCTATACCAACGCTCTCCCAGGCGCCGCCGACCCACCACCACTTTTCCTGCCAGTGCGTCACCTTCGACGAGATGCCGAAGACAATGGCATCTCCACCCCGGGGCTTCACGGAGTAATACCCAAGGTTCATCTGCCCGACCGAGGCCACGGTGTAGTACAGATAGTTGAGCTCGGACGGAGTGGGCATACGATGCAGCCCGCGCCGACCGAGAGCAACCATTGCCCCCAGGATGTAGCTCCACCCATTCGGGGTGATCTGGGTGATCGACAGATTCCAGGCTGCGAGTAGCTTGGAGATGGCCGGGTGAAGCGGGAAACGGAGCCCGGCATGAAGGGTGTCCGAATTTATGGCGATTAGGCCTTCCGGAGGTTGGTCGGCCCGTTCATTCTCCCGGGGAGCGTAGAAGAAGACGTCGGAGGGCGCCTGGAATGTCCAGTACAACTCCTTCACGTCGGCGTCCGGGGTAAGGCAGCTGGGGCGGCGAGAGGCCCCAAAGTCAGTGTCCCGGGCCTCGAGATATGCGCGGGGAGGGCGCTTTCGCACGAACCGGCTCATATATTTCGAGTAGTCGAACCCGATTAGCCGGCTGTCCGCGTAGTTTATTTGGTCGGGCACAACTTCCCGCTCGAACAAAAAATCTTCGGCCCGGGGCGGGTAGGCGGAGACCGGGGAAACGCTTAGGGCTTCCCCCTCTCGTTGGGGGCTCATCCCCTCCAAATCTTCCGCGAAGGCATCCACATCCGTGGAATTGCCCTCGCCCTCTCTGGCGGCGGCGCGGGACGTTCCTTCCCCGGCCGGTTGAAAAGGCCTCTCGGCATCGGCGGCGGAAGTGATAAACATCGGCGGCGCCAATGCTCTCGACGGAGTCGCTCATGACGAAAAGAGAATAAGAAGAAGAAGTGTCAACGAAAAAAACAAGAAATTACCTTGGGACTCGAGAAAGATCGCCGGAATCTGGGAAATTCGCCGGAAAATTTGAACCTCCTTAAGGAGGGCACGAGTTTGCAAGGGAGTGAAAATGAGAAAATGGACTGGAAGCCCCTATTTATAGAAGAAGTAGGAGGGACTAAACAGCAAAAAACGGGGTCGGAAATGGAATAAAACAAAGTTCCGGGGGGGGGGGGGGGGCGCGTGGGGGTCACACGCGCAACGGTTGGGGAGCAGGTTCGGCGGACGTGACCCCTGGATTTCTGCGCATCAGTCACGCCATCCCGTGATGTCAGCAGGCGCGGCAGACGAGGCATCGTCTTGGAAACCGAAACGACACCCCCAAAATTCAAATTCGAAATCAAAATGGTCTGCAGTTCGACCAGCCCGCCACCCGACGACTGCGGCCCCCCGATGTCGGGCTGGTGGGGCAATTGTTACACCCGATATTTTACTACCCGACCCATCGGGTATCGGATACAGGCCCACTGCTGTAGCGGGCTCGGAGGAGAACAGTCCTCCGACCGGTCAGACAGACGGGCGGGGACCCAGACGCTGCCCGACATGAGCCTCTGGGATCGGCCGGGAAGGGTACTTATAATCCACATGCCCGGATATCGGGCGGCCAGCGACGAGCCCCTGTGCAGGTACTCTACCCGCCTGCCCGCAAATGGCCAACCGGGGCATTTTCGTCCGGACTCGCTTCCCGGTACCCGAGTACCCGTCTACCCGACCCCAGGCCGCGCCAGATGTGAGAGGACGTCGAGTGCCATCAATCCAGAGGATGTGACAGGGTCAAAGAGGGCCGTTGGGGCCAAGTCCAATCACCTCAGGGGTGACAGTGCCACGTGGCGTCTCCTCCTTGGCTCGTAGGGGAGGCTGTAGCCACTTATTACCTTTCAGCTAGGAGTAGGAGGGACCCACGAGTCCACCTACCAAGCATGGGGAACCCCCACCTTGTACATTATAAATAGGGCTTTAAATGCCAATTTGTAACACACATCACATTTATTGCAAATACATACTTGAGAGCTCAGTTACTCTCACATTTGTTACTCCTTGTCATCATTAATATAAAATCCTACCCGCTAGGAACCCGGCAGCGAGACCAGTCATAAATCGCTGTCAACAGTGTGCACGTTTAGGTGTGATTGTGTGTGTTCTGGGAGTATTTGTGAATTTGAACTTGTATTTCTTAGCTGGAGAACAACTATTTATAGAGACTAGCAAGCAGGAGGTGTCCATGACTCTTGGACTTCCTAGCTTGCATGCTAGACAAGTGTCATTTGACCTTGTTTGACCTTATCTAAGTTGAATCTTAGTTACAAAGTCTTCTTTGGTCTTATCTCGGACTTCATTATTGTTCGTCCAGGTCGGCTTAATTGATCCAGTATGGTCTTTCAACAAAAGTTGTTCGCCTTTTGTGGATGTGTCTTGGAAGTTGTTCGCTTGGACTTCGTGTTGAGATGGGCTTTGGAATCTTGGTTCCTTGTTCGTCTTCATAGACCTCTTAGGTCACTAAATACACAACCTTTTGTCAACGTTGTTCGTCATTAGTACTGTGGAAGAGGGTTCATATCTGGCCTCGGGTCTTAAAACCTGTTCGCCGATATGTTGCTCGTCGGTACAGTTGTTCGTCGCGAGAGTTGTTCGTCGTTTAGTACACCAATTGGATTGATTTATACACTCCCCTTTGATTTTCCTTGTTAATTGCTTCTGATTTGAAGTTGATTCTTTGTAACCCTTATTTGGGCCTTAATCCTTATTCGCCCGACAATGATTGATGTTCACCTATCAACAGGTGTGAAAATAATTGTGGGACGTCCAAATAAGACAAGTGTAAAAATAATCACGGCACCGATGGAATATATGTTATAGAAAAAAAAAAGGGTTTGAAACCATGAAGGAACCGTCGAAATTGAAAGTTGAATCGGTAGAATCAAAACTGCCCAACAATATTTAACGGTTGAATTTCAATTGCACTAAATTGAAACCGAAAATCAACAGTTGAAAACCGTTGGACAACTCTATTGGTTTGTCAGATTCCTAATAAAGAAAATTTTAATTAACCGAAATTGAGGTTCTATTCATGCATTCAAAATCCAGTTACTATATATAACAAAGTTTTATCTCATTCAATATTTAACTTGTATGAAATATGAATATTTATCCATGAATAATATGTTGATAACTCTAACATACTACTTTAATTGTTGGTTATACTCACGGATATATATATGGGGGAAAGTATTACATGGATGATACTCAAAATAATGATCGAATAATAATTTATTAATATATTATGTTAAAACAGTTAATAATTTTAGTAAAAGTAATTAATGTCATTTCAACTAACAATTTAGTAAAAATAATTAATACTCTTCAAAGCGAATATCTTAAGTGCAATTTATTGATACTTTCAGTGCAATTTACTTATATATAATTAAAAAAATGACGAAGTGGTATAAGGTTATATCTCAACCACATATGACTGTATGACTGTAATGAGGTCATGGGTTCTTAGTAACCATTTTGATTAAAAAAATTAATTAAAATGTTGAACAAAGATCGATAGATATCATACTTAAAGCTGCACGAGTCAAACCTTAATTAATTAATCAATGTTGAGGTTGTAATCAATGTAAAATATCTAACTAAATATTATTTAACTTTGTTTGATAAACTTCATAATTAAATTTTCTGTCATCGCTTTTAAAAGATTATTAATTATTAAATTAATGGAAACACCAAGTTAACTATAATAAAAGACTTCATAAATCAGTTAACTCCTTACTTGCTTACACACAGAACAACTCATACGATGATATGATTAACTACAAAACGCATCATTTCAAGAATGGTTATAAACTCTCCGTTCCAATAATTCTTGTAGTAAAAGGCGAAGTCCTCGCCCCCAGGGCCCCCATCCCCTGGCCCGACAGGATTGGGTGGAGGAAGTAAATCATGGTGACTCAATGACCCATTAGATGGGAGGACTAGTGTCTGGTGGCCACAAAGTCTTGTATGAGACCATCTCATGACTTGGTGCATTAATATTTTGATAGAAGTAGATTTTAATTTGTGTTACGGTTTCTTATAAATTTTTGTCTGCTATTAATCATCTAATAAGTGCTAAACGAAAAGAAAATAATATTTTAGAAGAATAACTAAATTAGAAGCAATGGGAAAATGGGTAGGTTTATCAAAGCTATAAACATCCCTTGATTAATACCAATATAAATAGGAAAATCAAAATATGAGAGAGTAAAACATCCTTTATTTTCGTTCTAAAAAAAAAAAAAAACATCCTTTATTTCGATTGGAAGAAAGGTGGTTGTCCAATTATTTGTCGGCAAAACTAAACGACAAATACGTGGGGGCATGTAAATATTTGGCTAACTACCCTTCCCTTTTTCGTGTAAAAACTAAAAAGAGTAGTAACGAGTAATTTAGGGATCCCACCAGCGTCCCGTCTCACGAGCTATTTGTACTTGCAATTTTTTTTTTTTTTTTAAATTGATTCGAATTTAATGAGTTTGAGATTGACTATATGAGTAGTTCTTGAACTTGAGCTCAAGCTCAATAATACAATAAAACTAAATTAGTCAAATTCACAAGTCTAAATAAATTTAATCGGTTCACATAAATTTACTATTTAACCAATAATATATAATTATCCACAAATATACTAAAGTGGTGAATATATTTGTTACTTCTAGAGTTCATTTTGTAATTTAAAATTTATATATTTGTAATTTTTTTTGGGCAATTTAAGCTTTTTTATGTTAATCAAAACTTTTGATATATAATAGAGGAGGTCTTGTGTGAGATTAGCTCACCGTAAGATCGGTATCAATTTCTTTTTTAAATGAATTGTATTATTTTTTTAGAAAATATATGTAAAATGTACAAAAATGATCCATCGGTGACATAAATTATATGTTCACCGTGAATATGAGAATGACGTATAAACACATTTAAGTAATCAATTAAAATAATAGAGAACTCTCTGCTTATGTGTCATTATCATATTTGTAGTGGACATACAAGTTTGTGCCCATCGTTAAACACATGATCAATTTCGATAAAATGTACTACTACCTCCGATTCATTTTTGTTTTTCACTTTCAAAGTGACACAGTTTTTAATAAAGGAGTTGCTTATTATTATTTGCGGGTATAAATTTGTTTTTGTGGATATAAAGTAAGGGTAAAAGGGTCATTTCAACTTTTTAAGGGGTAAAGATAAAATGATATGGGTATTTTTTTGCCATTTTAGGAAAGAGATTTAAGAAGTAGAAAAAAAAAATTCATTTTATGATAATACGGATAATCTAAAATGAATCGGAGGGAGTATTATTTAATGAGAAAAACTAGTCCTATCAAACTCATCTTATTGGGCTTTATCATATACAGTACCAAGCCCAGTAAGGTGTTTTGGGAATGTTGGACACTGCGTTGATGTATAAATTAAATCCTAGGCATGCTACTATTTCAATATAAAATTTATATTTATATCTTTCCTTTATTAAAAATCTGGAATTAAAACTTATCTTTGAAAGTAATTGTTAGTGGGTGGTAAATTGTGCGCATAAATCTAGAGACAATAACATGTATAGATGCTCTACTATCACTTTTACATTATTTAATTATTTTAAAGAAAACTACTCCCTCCGTCCATAAAAATAGTATTCCTTTTCTTATTTTTACAATAATTTTATTTTTGTTATCGTGTAACCATAATTTAATTACTTCACATATCATTGAATTTACATTTACAAACAACCACTTAATTTATAAATAAACCACAAAATACCCTAACTTTAATATTTTATTTACGTTTTTTTAAATCCAATTAAAAATAAAAATAACACACTTTTCGTGGACAGAGGAAGTGTTACTAGGATAAAATCCCATATCATTTATTCAATATACGCTCTTTCCATTTTCACGTGCTGAATATTTTAATATTTTTTAAAATTTAACTCAATGTGATTTGATACCTGCTTAATTTAAAACAGTATCTTTTGTATTAGATTCTTGTCAAAACATTGTTGAATTTGGGGCCCATACTTTCGAAACTGAAAATGGGTAAAGCCCAACAGCTGTCAAAATGTGCGTTGCTTAAAAGTCGGCCCGCTCTACTCTACCCAAAATAGAGTAATTTTACGAAACTCCCCCGTTATATGAAAATGTTGTACAAAATTCTTTCGTAGTTTAAAAATTAAATGAAAAATTCCTATATAATTTACAAAATATTGCGAATTATTATTATTATTTTTACCAAAATCGAGTTAACGACTTTCTTAGTTTATTGTTATATTATTCAAAGTATGGTCTTAAAATTTCAATATCTAAGAAGAAAATATGAGATATAAAAGAAATAGATAAAATCGTAAATTTAATTTTTATTTTTAAAGAGAGAATTCACTTCATTATTAAACCATGGGAGGTCTAATGCAATTAACATTCATCTCAATCGAAGTGTTAATGTGGCATGTCCAACTTATACTTCATTTCACTTTGAGACGGTTTCACGCAAGACCTACCCAATAATTTTTATTTTTTATTTATTTCAAATTTTAAGATTAATTTTTTTAATTGGTTTTAATATAAAAAATCGTAATTGGTTTTATTATAAAAATTCTGAAAAAGTTAATGCTTATGATAATTGATAAGTTAATCACTTAAGAACTTAAAAAATAATTCTAACAAATTCGGTGGCATTTTATGATGCATTTAAGATAATACTCTGTCAAAATCACACCGTGCCGAACCAAATCTTGTAAAATCGCATAAATCTATCATTACCTTAAACCAAAAATTAGGGAAAGAGGGGGGGGGGGGGGGGGGGGGGGGGGGGGGGGGAGTAATTAAGATTTAAGACAAAAGGCAGTATAATGGGCCTTCAAAAACGAAGTGTTCTGTCAATTCAATCAGTTCGTCGCATTTGGATTTTTTTTGGTTGGAAAATGTAATTAAAATAAAATGGTTAATGAATGAAATAGTTATAAAATAAATATATATATATAAACGAATTAGAAACAAAAAAGAATTAATTTGATGAATTTTAAAAAAACGGGAGTCAATTTGGAATTATATACAATTAAATGAAAAAAATGAATAAATTAATAATTTAGAATAGTCTAAAATATTAAATTTATAAAATTAATAAAAAGAGTTAGTAAATATATATATAATATATATATATATATATATATATATATATATATATATATATATATATATAAACGAATTAGAAACAAAAATGAATTAATTTGATGAATTTAAAAAAAAAGGGAGTCAATTTGAAATTATATACAATTAAATGAATAAAAACAAATAAATTAATAATTTAGAATAGTCCAAAATATTAAATTTATAAAATTAATAAAAAAGTTAATAAATATATATATATATATATATATATATATATATATATATATATATATATATAAACGAATTAGAAACAAAAAGGATTGAATTTGATGAATTTAAAAAAAAAACGGGAGTCAATTTGAGGTTATATACAATTAAATGCAATTAAACGAACAACAATAGCATGTGTTCTAGTGGTTCACACCTCTTTCGGGTTACCCGGAGGTCGTGGGTTCGATTCCCCTTGGACGCATATTTGTCCATTTAATTCTACAAGCCTCACAAGGGCTTATATACTGCATGGCTCGCCTAATATAAGTTAGTGGGTCAATGGCTCAGTGGTGTTGTTTATCTAAAAGTATATGCTGTGAATTGAATAGCTATTTAAAGAGTTTAGATAAAAACATCAAAGAAAAGGTGGATTGAATGCTCCATAAATGCAAGAATTAAAGAAAGATGATGATGAAGGAATGAGTTCAAGAACACCAAGAATTGGCAGGGGTATTTAATCCCTGGACTTGAATGCTTGAGTAGCTTTTTGTATTGAATGAATAGTTGTTATCCTTTTACAAATGTGGACCTATTTATAGGTTTTATATACATGGGTAATTGTGTCATTTCCGACCTCCATGGGGGACAGCCGCATTAATTGGCTGCAATCCCTGTAGGTGCGCGAGTGCCCGACTGTCCTTGCCTGTAGAGGACAAACCATTGGCTCGTTGACACGTGTCCCTAAAGGACGATTCTCTACTTTATTTCCTTATTTGGAGGAAATATTCCTTCTGTCACTTCGTACGGAGGCGGCTCTTTGCCTTATTGAGGATGATTTTGCCTAATTCTGTCACGTGCTCTCGGAATCTTCTTAAATGGAGAGGTCAGAGATCGGTAAGTTGCCGGTCTCGGCGACTTGACGTAAGGTCGGAGATCGGATGGGGGTGACGTGAGCCTGGATCCCCGTGGCAGGGACTTCGGGCCGGGTCGGAATCGGAGATAGCGTTCTCCGGCCTCCCGGATGAGGTCGGAGATTGCGACGATCGAAATTACTCATCTAAAATCTGGGTTCGCGGAGGTCGGAAGCGGTTGCCGGGAGGCCGGGTGCGCTCGAGGTCGGCGACTCCTAAAACCTCTCTTTGACGCCCCCCGATCGGGTGTAAATACGTCACAACAATTGCCCCCCAGTTCAGCTCTTACGAAGAGTAAGGGGTGAGCTGGTCGTTTGTTTATGAAAGGTCGGGGCCGATCTCAAATCAGATCATGAGGTCAGAGACGAGTTGGGATTTAGCCGTCACTGCCATTTGAAAAAATGTGTGTGGGGAAATGCGCCTAAAAAGGCGTGCGTGACGTCATGCGACGCTTGGAATTCTGCGCACGTAGTTAATCGTGTGCAGCCATTTCGCGCTAGGGCCCTGCCGTTTCGTCTTTTTGCTTCTAGGCCCCTAGGCCTAGTAACTTTAATTGTGAACTTGCCCTGCTCCCCCTCTATATATAGTTGAGGTTTTACTTCATTTTGAACTTATACTTTCGCGCTCCCAGAGAAACAATTTTCTTAGAGCGTTAACATTTTTCGGTGAGTTTAGTGGCTCAAGGTGCGGCTGTGATTTTGGTTTTACGGTGGCGATTCGGTACCTATTTTCTAGTAAGTGGTCGAGTTTTTTTTATTCAAGCTTTCTTCTTTTACTTTTGTTTAGTAAAAATGGTACGACGGTGGACTGGTCCTCCGCCGGGTCAGAGGGGCGGCGCCGCCTCTGGTAGTGGGATTGGGCGGCGCCTTTTTGACGAAGGGGGGGAGCTCGAGTGGAGGAGGAGGATCTCCTCCACCACGATCGATGGCGAATACGATTTGGGCCCATGATGACGACGGTTTGGACCCCCTATTTCCGAATCCTGGCCGATCTTTACTCGGCGAGTCTCTGAGGGACCGGAGCCGACTCGATGTAGCCGGAGCTTTCGGGGGAGACGGAGCCGAAATGAGAAGCTCCGAGACTTTTGGAACTATCAGGACGGCGTTTCCCGGGGAGGATCGAGATCCTCTGGACGATCTGTTGGCTGAAGATGATGAGGTTTTTGGGGATCAGGATCGAGAGGACGACACGGCTACGAACCGTATTGCGGAACCTAGCTGCCGAGCAGGTTAAAGAGAGATTGGGAATCGAAGCTGAGACCTCAGGGTCGGGTGTAGAGGTGGTAGAGAGACGGCCGATGGTCGTGCTGAGCGTCGAGCGAGACTACCAGAGTGAAGTTAGGAGGGCGTTCCGGTTGTGATCGGAGTATGTCGAGGTTTTGGCGGGGTTGGAAGATTTGATTTTTGGCTTCGAGGCGTATCACAAAAAGTACCTATTTGTTACGACTGCGCGGGATCCCCAGACGATACGGGTGGCCGATCTGGAGAAATCCCAAGAATGAACCATTGGGTTGATCCCGAGCAAGATGAAGTAAAGTTTCTTGGATAGAGCCCGGTTTGGATGGGACATTCCCCAAGACGTCTATTTATACGCCCCCGCTCCCAACGAAAGGGCCGATCAACCCCCCCGGGGAATGGTGGCCGTTACGCAGGACATAATGGACATAGGTCTACGCTTTCCTCTCCACCCTACGATCTCCTATCTGCTGAACTACTGAAACCAGTTCCCGATCCAGCTTTTGTCAAACGCCTGGATGATCATCTTGGGTGCTATGACCCTCTTCGGTCAGCATTGCTTGTACCGGATGCCAACGCCCAGCGAGATGACTCTTTTGTATAGAATTCAAAATGAGAGGAGTGGGACCGTAGAGGTCTATGTTCAGATGAAAGGAGCTAAACTGGTGACCGGCTTGCCAAGCAAAGCCCATAACGTAAGGGAAAGGTGGTTCTTCGTTGGGGGGGCTTGGCAAACCGGGTATGCTGACGGAGAAGTGATCAGCATCCCGACCGATGTCCGACCCAGACTAGCCAGTAAGGAAACGTTTATTACGTTTTCAAAACTTGTCGTACTGATCTAATTTTTTTTCTCTGTAGGCTATCTCTCCCCCACTGAACGTGACTTGAACTTCGACTTCACGATCGTCCGTGAGAAGATTCTCACGCTACCAGCCAACGAGCACAATCAAGCCCTTCTCCGGACACGTCAAGCCCGGTTGACCAATCGACTCTTCCAGTTCCCGTGCCATCTCAGGAAGAAAGGTATAGTCGTGTGTCTAATTTCTCTTATTTGGCATGGGTTCCGATAATCTCCTCATACTGACGATCTCACGATCTCGTCTCTTTAGTCCCCGAGTTCCGTGTGGTCGCAAGCTGTCCGGTCGAATTTTCGGATCGTTGCCCCGAGATGTTTGCCAGAATTGGAGGTGCCTTCGCCACACCGGCCGTGGCAAAAACCAATAAGAAAAAGGCTAAGAAAGCTCGGAAGGGAGTTGTCATCCAGGAACCGGTCATGGTCGCTCCTGTGTCTCAAGTGCCCGGGTCGGAGGTAGAGAGGAATCCGGCGTCACCGATGGTCAGCCGGAAGAGAGGTCGTGACGACCAGGATGAAGGAAGCCCCGACCGGGAGGCTCATGGCTACGAGCCAGTTGACCTGACCAAGGGTCCTCCGGTTGGCCCGGGTCCGACCACTATGGTGTCGACGGCCCCGACGCCTCCTCCACACGATGCTGCCGACCAGACGTTTTTCGGACGCGATCCGGCGAAATATCAGGCGTAAGTTCTATCTAATCTGAACGTGCTTTTAAAATACAAGATGACGTTGCATACTTAGGACTTTTATTTTCTGTTTTCCAAGCTTAGTCGTGACGACCTGAAGCCTCCTCCTTTGGTGCTCGACTACCTCTCCTCCCGTGCTCCCAGCTCCACCTCTGAGATGCCAGAGTACATGCGGCGCGCACTCAATTCCATTCCGCCGGCTTGGACCCATGAGCTTGACGATATAGTTCGGGGTCATGCCCGGGACCTCGCCCGAGCAAACGTCGTCGTTGCCAGCCAAAATGTGATTCTTGCCGCCAAGACTGAAGCCTAGCTCAACACTGCACTCACTACCCTTCGCCGGACCAAGGCCAATCTAACTCGGGAATGAGAGGCTAAAGCTACTCTCCAAAGCGCGCTCGCCGATCTTAAGAAGGAGAACGAAAACGTGGTCGGCCAGGTCGCGGGGGTTGTGAGAGAGAGAGAGAGAGCACTGGCGAAGATGGAGGTCGCGGTGAGGGAGAGGAACGGAGCGATGGCCCGTGCCAACGCCCTTGAGAAAATAAAGATCGAGGTTGAGAACGTTCGGGCTGCTGTGGAGTTGGAGAGGCAAGCTAAGGAGGAGTTCGCCGACCAACTGCGGCTGAAGTTGAAGAGCTCATTGTTGTCAACGCTCGCCCGACCTATGATTCGGACGATCCCAAGACCAGTCCTCTACTCTTCTCTGACTACTGCTATTATATGGCCGTGGCTGATGTTATCCGTGAGGGACGGAAGACCGGCGCCGATACCAAATTCGCCGAAGATCACTTCCGGGCCTATGTCGCCAAGACCCCGATCCATGAGAGCTATTATCTCCACTTTCTTGATCTCGAGACTGATCATGGGGTGGATCTGTCTTGGTATCCGCGGAGAGACCGGTTGCTGAAGCCTGGAGTTCCCCCACCGGCCCCTGTGATCGACGAAGCCGAAGACGAAGATGAGTAGGATGGTGAGGAAGCGGAAGGCGATGTGCCGACCGAGGGAGGTGAGGCTGACTTGGAGGCGTGCGTGGAAGAGGTCGCCGATTACGTTGCTGAGGGACCGGTCGGAGAAGTTGTGGCATCTGGGGAGGCCGGAGTTGGAGCTGGCGAGGGGGATGATTGATTTGGTTGTTTCTTGCTTTTTTTTTATTCTTAAAGACTTTATCTTTGTTTGGGCTTGTAACCGGAGACGTATGATTTTAGTGTTTACCTTCGTACAACGATTTTAAAGAAATATAATCATAAATATTAACATCATACCACCATGTTAAACCATATATAATCATCTATTTAAACGCATACCACACTATATTCTAAACTCTAATTTTAAAAAAGAAAAATGAAAAAGTTGTGGCATCCATGTGACATATTAAGTTCAATTTAGAAAAAAAAAATTGTAATAAAAAAGGTTTGAACCTTGCATCTATTATGTATGTTCCAAGTTACTTGCCACTAAACCAATTCATTAATTTTTATATATTTTGAACAATTATTTAACTTAAGTCTATAAATCTATTTACTTATGAATCTCAAATTTGTGAACATTTCAAATAAAATAATTAAATATAATTATTATATTGATGAATTGATTACTTTAGACTTTAACAAGTATAATTATGTGAAATTTAATATTCAATTAACTTATTCATTCTGTATTAAAAGGAAAATAAATTTATTTGATGTATTTTATATTATCCTTTTGTATTAACTAATTATGTGTCGAATGTTTACATGTTATCTATTTCGTCTATGTGTGGTTTATGTGTCATCTATGTGGCCTTATACAATAAAGAATCTAATAATAATAAAAAAATATGGGTATGCAAACGAATTTGAACCCTACACCTCATGAGCAATTGTTATGATGTTTACCAGTTTAGTAATACGACGAGTTTTTATGAAATTTGAATATTTATTGTTATAACTTGAGTGTATAAAAAATTACGTACGATACGAATTTACATTTATTTAACTACATTTGAGGATATTTTATATATAAAAATCTTAATGTATTAATAATTCAAACAAGTAACTTAAATATATTTAATTCTACAGTATTATTACTAAATTGATTAATAAATTTTAAAAAATATAATTATGTGAAATGTCAATGTTCAATTAACTTATTTTTATATTCTCAATGTATTTGAGAATATCCTATTTAGAAATTTTTTATTTGTAAAAAATTAATTAATGGAATTAAGAATATTACATAATTTTAATTTATTCTATCGATTAAGTGATTAATTAATTTTTGTTTAAATCTAATTATTTGAAATTTTATCATTTAATAGATAATTTTTTATTGTCTAGAAAACATAATAAACCAAAATTATAATTATTTGATTTTGTATATCTTAAATCAAATTTGATATGTCAATTTATATTGATTTAATTGTGTTTAACATGTGACATTATGTTTGTGTTATATTGTTGTTTCTAATTAAAAGAAATGCAATTACATGAATTTGAATCTGGCACACATATATATTTTTTTTATTTTTAAATAGAAAAGTCGTATTATAACCCACTAATAAATTTATATTAGTAACATTTTTTTAATTCTGAAATGCTTATTAGTTTTTTTTAATATTATATGATTTAAATGACATATATATATATATATATATATAATATTTTTTACATGTACAATATATTATTTATATAATTTAGAGATTTAACATATTTGAAAAAAAAATCCTTAAAATATAAGTATTAAAAATATAGGGTTAGTTCAATATTAATTCATGATATATGACTTGCACTTTTAGCAAGAAAAAAAATGATGCATAATTGAGAAAAAATATATCATAATTTAAGTAAGAAATCCCCCTACATCGAGAAAATCGTCTTAGGGGGAAAAAGATAAGTATGTGGTGCATAGTTGTGAAAAATATATCATAATTTAAAAGCGTATACCAAACTGAAAAAAAAAGTACGTGAATTTTAATAAAAATATTGAAAATTTTATTTAAATTGAGATTGGACCTAAAAATCGTGGGTTACTAAGAAATTAACCAATATTTTTATGCATACATATTATTTAAATATGTTTATTATATAATATAATTATATTATTTTATGATGATCAAATTTATTTAAGTGTATATAATACATATGTAATTAATTTAAAAAAAATCAGCGTAGTATATGTGTGTTTTAAAATAGATTGAATTAATAATGTGATGATGCGTCAATAAAATACAAAATTTTAAATTAATTTTGCGAACTACCCGCGTAAAACGCGGGACACTAATCTAGTTCTAGTGAAAAATATGAGAATCATGTAAACTCATAATAATGTAGAAACATCGAGAGAGCGCGGAAAAATCCGTGTGATGTTAAAAAAATTTCATACATGAATGTTTCTTTTGTGGCTTGTGATTTTTCTCGAGCATTTAAAAATATTTCACATCAAATTCTTGTATTGTTGGTTTGTTGTTTTATTAATTGATTTATTTCTCGTTTGTTTAGTTTTCTCATGATGTGAACGAGGGCTGAGTTTCCCAACAAATGAGTACTCAAGTGAAAAATTAAAGAAATTGAGTATTCAAAATGATGAATCATTAAATTCAATTCATTATAAAGAGTGACTTTGGTTCTTCAAATTTGGACAATGGAGTTTATCCGCCAAATTTAAATGTTAAAATGATTTATTTGTTGGAAATATTTGTAAATAAATGACTCTTTAAAATAAAGAGTATCTTTGATTCAAAGTGATTTTTGTAGATGCTCCTAGAAGTACCCACCACGAGCATATTGCTCAAAAAAATGTAAATACCTTATAAGTCATGTAAGTTTAAATTTTGCTATGTTTGCTTGGACACTTCATTTTTGCAATTAAATTTTGTTCTTTTAATTTATAAAATTCAACATTTTCCTTTAAAAATTAACATAATGTTATTTCAACAAATTTGTTAAGTAATTGAAAAAAAAAATTCACGTTAATATTTAAATCCGAAAAAAATTAATTTTAAAATACAGTGATATAAAATTCAATTTTGAAAAATAGAATGGTCTGAAAGCTAAAAATGTACAAAGTTAGTGGATTAAAAAAAATTTTTTGCCTTAAATTAAAGATAAAAACTTGTATAAGAAATATCTAATTTCATTTAGGCTCCCTTTGGTAGGGGTTAGTAAATTAGTAGCTACATTTTAATTATATGTTTAATTAGTGAAATAAGTATTATTTACATGTGTTTGGTAAGAAATAAAAAAATGTGTACTATATTATTTTGAGTGTTTGGTAAGTGATACTTTAGTTGCTATTATTTTTATTCACTTGTTTGGTAGGGTATATATTATTTCATTTTTTACATGTGTTAATGTACTTATATACCCTTCCATTTTAGTTTTTTTTTTTAATAAAATCGCAACAACTTATAAAATCCACAAAAGTAAACACGACTCTTCCTGTGGAAGATTAAACACGGGTTACAAAATTTTAAAATATATTTATTTTTTAAATTTTATATATAATTAAATATAAATAAATAGACGTATTTTTGACGAATCGCACCCCAATTTTTTAAAAATTCGTATCCACGAACCCATATCTTATCGCCCCACATCTGTGCAACATAGGTGGCGAATCAAAGAACAAAGTAATATTCCAAATTAGTCATATTTCCGAAGTCCATTAATTTAGCAAATTCCAATTGCCCATTCATTATATTTCTACTATATAAATTTAAAATTGGATGATTCATTCACATCAACTTGTAACCACTTTCATGTTGATACACGATTCACCTTTTGATTTGCCTAAAAACTATGAAAAAAACGACCTCAATTCGTGAAGGATACTGAGCAGCACGACACAATGTCATATATCAAAATCAAAGGTGCAGATTGAGATTTTTTTTTTTCTTTTTTCATTTTTTTACCCTCTATATCTCAGTAATATAGTAAAAAAAATTATTTGATAGTATTTAAATCTGACTAATTTTTTTGTAATAATAAGTTAACAACATAATATCAACTTCCATATGCAAATAGTCCAACTAGACAATCACACACATGTATTAAATTAATTGAAATGCTTCAAACGATGTTGTTTCAAGGCGGAAAAATAAAATAATGAATATATTATTTGTCTAGGCGAATTACACTGTAAATCGGGCGGCCAATGATAATCTAGCGCCTAGGTGGGGTTCTAGAGGGATTTATGCATCACTGATCAAAATGATAGCTTGAAGAGAACAAATTGATGTATTCCCGGTCTTCAACTCATGAAAAAATGACTGAATTTTGGCCACGGAAATGTTGCAAATTAAATAATGAGTAAATTACTCAAATTTAAAATCAATAAGTTGTAGTTTACAGACTGAGTAATTCGATATACCAAATTGACAGATTTACAGAAAGACCAACAATTTAATAGGTCACTTGTCCTTTGATTTGTCGACAAAATGACAGCGGACAATGAAAGGTGGTGAGCGAATTTTTATGATAATTGAGTTTGAGCAACATAAATTTTATCATTCCTTATCACAACAGTCAAATTATACAACCCCTAACTTCATCGGTATATTGACGAAATAGCGAGTGATTAGACCCCCACTACTTATGATCCAAAAGTATAGGTTCGAATCACAATTTACCGATCAAAAAGTTTGATGGGTATGTTTTACGATTTTTCCTTTTCACAATGCAACTTTCAAACCCAAATATTTTGTTATAGAGATTTTCGCAATCAAGAACTTTTTTAAACACACCCTCTGCAAACCTACTTTACCTTGGTTCCTCTGTTAGCTTAGCTAGAGCACTCATCACCCATACTTCCCATTTGTGAAAGGGTTCATGAATAATGTTTGAACAGAGACAGACTTCCTCCTGCCTACTCAATCTTCAGAAGATTAGAAACATTATTGAATATTTATTTCTATCTGTGTTAATTTTCAACCGATAAAAAAACCAAAACCATTACTGAAACAAATATCTGGTAAGACAAATCAGAGTAAATAAAACAGTTGCACTTCGATTGCTTAACAAACTGGTAATGTGACGATAAAATGGTCCAGAAGATTACTGGTGTTCAAAGGTTCAGCCACATTTATTCTGCAAGATTAGTGCATCATGAACACCAGAATTTCCCGTATGGCCTCCCTGCATCCTCATCTTGCATGTGCTGCCCACGTAACAATACAATGGGGTTAATACTCAAAGTTGTAAGATACCATCCTTGGAAGTTTTTTAAAAACACAAAGGTAAAGCATATATTCAACCTATTCTGATTTAAAAAAAGAAAAAGAAAAAACAATGTACAACACTATAACTGGACAGTAGTTGTTGGTCCCAAAAAGGTTATCCAGCGGAAAGCGTTTTGAGTTTAGTTTTAAGAAAACCCTTTTAAAGAAAGTGCTAAAAGAAATGCAGAAAACTTAAAGTGTGGAAAAGTAAATGACACCAGGATTTATAGTGGTTCGGACCAACTTGTCCTACGTCCACTCTCCCTTTCTCCAAAGGGGACTCTCTCTCCAACCAACTTACGAACTACTGGAATTGCGAAGTACCAACTCCTTCGTACAACTTGCTTACTCCAACCTTTCAATGTGGTGAACAGGTTGAGTAAATCTCCAACTAAAAACTCCTAAAAGAGTAGATATAGTACTTGAATGAACAAGGTGAGTGGGTGGAAGAGTTCATGTGTCTTGTGTGCTCTTGCCCGACTCTTGTCTCTCTAATGAACTCAACCAAAACACTCCTATTTATAGTTGTGAGAATTAACTAGCCGTTGGAAAACTAGCAATTCAAACAACCAATATTGGAGGGATATAATCAATCAAATGATTGATTGATCTCCTCCATTGATTGGATGTTGCAAGATTGATACCAATCAATTAATCAATCCTCCATCAGTTGACTCTTCTGATTACTTCTTCTCTATCATTGAAACTCCAAGATCTCCTTGTCTCCAGATTACACGCAGCCTCCATGTGGGTGAACTAATTCGTCTCCCTCATTTGGTCTGGACTCGTCTGGTCTGGGGTCTTCTGGTCTGGTCTGGTGACATATCTGCTCTGAACCTCCCTGGCAGACTCCTCTGGTCAGACTCCTCTGGCAGACTCCTCTGGTCAGACTCCTCTGGTCAGACTCCTCTGGAAAACTCCTATGCTCTGATGACTCTTCTGCTCTGGTGACTCTTCTGCTCTGGTCTGGACACCTCATCTAGTCACCTCTCATCTGGTTACCTCATCTGATCTGCACAGATTTCTTCCCCCTTAACCAAAGACCTATTCTAGACCTAGACTAATCCGTAGCTGACTAAGAGGTTCAGCTAGTCCTATTACAAGTTCTTGTTTTAACATCTTCAAAACATCTAATCTATATCCTAACAATTTTCCCCTTTTTGATGATGTTAAAACTGAAAGAACTTAAATAGAACAAGACAAGAAAAATTTGAAATAACAAGATAAAGAATCTAGCAGGCTGGGTCAACTGGTATTTCCCCTCAAAGTATGCTCAGCTGATATTGGGGCAAAACATCAGCTGGTCTTCTTGTGTATCTGCAGGCAATCAAGTTTTTGGTACCCTTCTGGGTCCAGGGGGGTTAGCATAATTTTTAGGAAGATACAAGAATAGATCATCCCTTTTTGAATCAGGTGATCTTATCTTTCTTCCATACATATCCACAAAAACACACTCAACAAAAGAACATTTGACATGGTTATTTCTTCTAGAGACTCTTCTTCTCTTATGAGCTTGTCTAGTAGAAGAAGTAACTTGTCTTAAAGCAACAGTCTTGAAATTTTATTGATAAGGATAAGTTTTACTAGAACCGTCAAAGGTTCCAGCTGGTCTGGCAGATGACTTGAAAGTCCTCTGCAGGTGAGTAGGAGTCATCTGGTTCTGCCTCTCTTGAGAAGATCCAGACTGTCATCTACTCTGCTGGCTTGGCTGAGGTCTTTTATTCTGGGTATAACCCTTCTTAAAATTCCTCTTCTGCCTTTTGGGATTTTGAGTTTTAGTACCCATCTGCCCATTAGGCTGAGTTGCCTGGTCAGCTGACCTCTTTCCCTTATCAATAAAATTACTAGGTTGTTCTTCTTTCTGAACATGTGAGGATTCATGTTTGGTATAACCAAGGCCTGTCTTATCATGCTCTCTTTGAGATGAGGCAGCTATGTGTGAAACAACATTGTTTGCTGTAGTCAGCTGCTCCAATCTCATCTTGAGCTTGTCCTCACTTTCTCTTACAATTTTGTTTTGGTGGAAGAGTTCATCAAACTTAGCTTTGAGCAGATTATATTCATTGTCTTTCTCAATGTTTTCAACAACCAACCTTTCTATCAGCTTAACTTGTTCAGTACACCTGGTTGTCAAGTCAGAAGACTCTTCGACCAGTGTATGATTTTGTTCAGCTGGTAGATCAGCTGAGTTGCCTAGACATTGTGAAAGCTTCTGATTTCCTGCTTTCAGCATTGAGTTCTCATCTTCCAACTTTTGACAAAGTTGTATAGAAGTTTGGAGATCTAATAGCATCTTCTACATATCAGACTCCTCTGATTGTCCAGAAAAGGAAGAAGATGAAAAAGAAGAGGAAGTTCGATTACATACCTCGTTTGTCACTAGACATATCTCCTCGTCTGGTCCAAAATTAGATGATGAACCAGAAGTGGATACCTCTTCTTCCTCATCTGCGGAGCTTCTTTTGGAGTAACTGCTAGTGGATCTTCTACTGCTTTTCTTCGAACCCATTTCGAAGCAATATTATGAGAACTTATGACCATGGAGAAAAACATTTTCGAAGCAAGGGATACAACACTAGGGTATTGAAGCAATTGGACTCAGACTAGGTACATATAGGTGGCATGAATCTCTTAATTCAGAGAACTTTAATTATTACAAAGATTGTCTCATCAACTTGGGTTACCTCCCACTTGTTCACAATTATCAAGTGCAAGATTTGATAGAAGCCAAAACCAACCTTCTTCCCCAATAACATAAACTGAAGTCCAAACAAGACTTTCTTTCTCATTAACAATATTGCTAAAAATGGAAGCCAAATCCAACCTTCTTCCCAAATAACAGATATACATATTAATCTATACACATTGAGAGGACCTACAATCCCCAACATTTCAAACAAAAACCATGTTGAAAAAAAAAGACCAGGCTCAATAGCAGAAGAACTTGCACCAATTCAATTAGGGCACGGAAAAATCAAGGAAATTATATATAAAATGAAACCGGAGAAATCATCACGCTATGAAATTGGGAGCGAGAGAAAACTTACAAAGTCACTGACGATGCCTTTGTAGACGAGGATGGGGACGGCGATCCCAAAGATCCCAACGAGGGCGAGGTTGCGGCGGCTCCATCGGAAGTTGTGCTCCAGATTCTCTCTGGCAGTTCCCCATTCCTCAATCCAACGATTCTTGTTTGCCTCCATTCGTCCCACTCTCTCTCTCTGTTGTATACTCTCTCTCTCTCTCTCTCTACTATATATTTCGATTAATTCCAACAGTGTAAAATAGGTGCTGCTTTCCGCCGAAGAAAGTGTCAAAATTGAAGAATCCGAGGTTAATTCCGGGAACCCACCCCACGGCCGTATGAATTTGGGGTTGGATTCGCAAAAAATGAAGAAATGTTTAATTAAGCAACAAAGAAGTTGTAATTAGAAAAAATCAAACAGAGACAGTGGAAGCAACCGAAAAGTGATACCTTAATTGGGTGCTACGGAGTAGTCGGCGGAATTGGAGCTTCTTCTTCCTCGATGAGGGCTTTGCCAAAGTACTCTCCCGTCGATTGATTTTTGGTTGAAGCCAAGAAAGTAAAATATGAAGTGGAATCAAAAAGCAACTCTAATCTATTCTTTTCTCTAGAGATAGCACTATACCACCAACTTGGTGGTATAGGTATTGCACACTAGAACAGTAACTCGGAGAGAATGAAGGGGAGTTGCCGTGCCGGGTCGCCTCTTTTACCGGGTAAGGGGCAGTGGGAGGAGCTTCTACCAAATGAGTGTTAAGGGGTGAATTGGTTTATTTCACCCCCTTTTCACAAACTTTTCATATCTACCAAAGGGGGCCTTATTATATTACGAAGCTAATGAGTTTATATATAACCCCAATCCAATCATATTTAAGGTCTGGTTTGGTAGACACATTTAGCTATTGCTTGTTTTTTGCCAGACTTGTAATCAACCCAGATTACCAAGACATGGCTACACATAACTGTTGGAAAATAAATCGACTGCGGAAATAATAATTCAAAAGAAAATAAAATAAATTACAACTCGATATTACTTTACACAGAATATGAAAAAAAAGACTACAGTGTGACGAGTCGAGGAAGACCTCTTCCCGCAAGATAAAATTTCCTCGGTTGTGCTCTTCGGTCTTGGAAATATGTCCCCAAAGGTAAAACGTCACTTTCGTCTCCAAGAGTGCAGCACCGCAGGTCTTGGGGCACCGGCGAACAAAATGAGCGCTTCGAACTGGAGTGCCTCTTAAGACTCTATATGCAGAGAGACTGAGGGAGAAGAGAAGATTTTTTAGTGTGGCCAGACGAAATGCATGAGGACGCTATTTATAGGCGGACCTCCACTCAATGCAGAAGGGAAAAACGCGTGAGCATTTAATGCAGACGCGTTTCGTTGGTGGCAAGTCTGAAAACCGAAGTTGACCAAAACGCATTTCCATGAATTGCGCTGGGCCAGTCCATCCAAGTCCAAGTCCTCAGGTTCGGGCGCGGCTCGGCTCGACGCGCACGTAACAACTTTGATTGACTAGCAATCAACTATAATTTATTATACTCCATTGTTCCCATACTAATATCAAGTATATTAGTATTCTAAAAATCCAATGTGGGATGAAGAATTAAATAACACATTTAATTCCTTCATTAATCCCATAATTAGGTGTTGAACCATTCGACTTCCGATTAAATTTCTCACTCACCGAAAATCAGTTTTGCGAGTATGCATACACTATTCTCATCTACTCCACGAGTAGAACGCACTTGTAATAATTAATTTTCGAGAAATTAATTTCAACGCCCAAAATTAATTGGTCAACTATTAAAGTCTCAAATAAACTTTAATACCAATTAATTACAAAATAATACCACCAACCATTTTCTCTAACAATATAACTTTAGTTTGCCTTGCACATAGTACCTCTCAGATAAATATGTGTGGATTTCTTTCAAAATTTTTGTTAGGGTTTAAATTACCAGATTGTCCTCATTATAATACGTGATTCCAAAAATATCCTCGTCATCTGCATTAGTGGAATTGAGAGTTTTTTCTCTAAAATTTCCAAAGTTGGTTCTCTCCTAATCAGACTACCCACCACCGTTAAATCTCAGCGAGGATTCTTTTTTCAATCTTGTAAGCAAAACCCATAAAACCATGATCGATTACGAGATGGGAAGAAACAGTCCTGCATTTTCTTGGCACGTTCACCATTCTCTTACATCGGGAAAATCGTACGTGTGTCATTCTTAGTAAAATAAATAGTATTTCCAGTGAGAGTAGTGATCGACGATATCTACCACTAGCAGGTTTCACAAAAGATCAAAATTGTTACTCATTGGTTTCAATAGAAGAACAAAGGGTCTTTAATTGGCGATAAAAGGACTCAAATGAGTAGTATCTTTTCCACCGGTGAGAATAGTGAAGCGGTATGGTCGTATACTTCGAAACCTTGGAGCTGGTCGCGGAGACGAATGTGGGGAACATGCCCAAAAAACTAGGTTTCGCATTTAAATATCAAATGACATTTAGGTCTTTTACATGCTCTGCTTTTTTTAACTGTTAAGGTAAGATATACAATCCGTCCAAATTGGTCTGATTCATTAATATTATTGGAGGAATACAGTAATTAGGTGCGGGCTTCCCATTAATCTTGGACCTACACAACTGCTAGCAAACAGCCGATAAGGGTCAATACTTAGGGGCATTTGTTTGGTTGGTATATATGAATGACTATCATTGTCATAAACGGTGTTTGATTTATATATAGTTTTTAATAATAGAAATTACAATTGATTGATTTTGTTGTAAAAAAAAATATATACTATAAACTATCAAATATAATATACTAATATCTACTAATTTAAAAGAATAAAGCTAAAATTAAAAAGAAAATTAAATTTTAGGAAAACAATACTTTCATACCTCCCAAAAAGTTGAGGAATGAATCTATAACTTTCATTCCTCACTTTTTGGTTATTAGAACACCATTTGAGGAATCAAAGTTTTAAACCAAACATTTCAATTCAATTGCATTCACATTCCTCCACTTCAAAACCTCCAATCAAACATCCCCTTAGTTAACCTGGCGTCAATAGGCCTCACCAAACTAGCTCTATAAGAAAATAAGTGTCAAATATTCAAATTTTCAAAAAACAATTCAATCCCACGTGTAAGACCATGCACCTTACACACGACTCACTTTAAAATAATTGATGGTTAATGTTTTAATTAAGCATATATATAAGCAAAAATGATAATAATCTCAAATCTGCACGGTTTTTTTTTTTCATATATGTACATGCATTTAATTTTTTTTTTTTGTGGCCGCGTGCATTTAATATATTTAAAGAGGTTTAGTAATTAACCTAGTACAGCATTTAATTATGAATAGATTATAGTACCTGTCCAAAGATTATATTAATTAATTGCACTTAATTTATGTCTTTTTCGCTTTAAAAAAATTAAATTAACCAAATAGTCCTTTAAGAATCATAAGCATTGGTGCTTCTTTACTATAAAGTCAAACAACATTAATGTAGCTTCTAACGTTGGTTATTTCATATTGTAAGTTCACTTAAGAAAATATTTAAGTTTTAAAAATATAAAAAAAAAAAGTGTAACATTTTATGTGTAAGACCGTTCATTTAAGTTTTGTGATTATGCATTTACTTTAAATGATAATAAATGTCAAATTAATTTTTACTATTATTCTAACCCTTCTAATTTGGACTAGTTATATAAGTCGTTTATTATTGTTTTCTCTTTTTCAGGATATGGTTATAGCATTATGTTCAAAATAATTAGCCAAGCGGCGGATGCCAACTGTAAATGTACTTGCCGAGGAAAATGTTCAGCCAATTACTAAATATTGTTCAAACTAAATACAAGAAATAGGTTATATTGAAAAAATAAATCAGTAATTCTCTTTTTCCATTTTGATTAGAAATACCTCTCCATTTGCAGTGGTCAAAATTAATCAGTTAGAAATTAAAACTAAATTAATGGATAAGTGAATAAATTAAAGTAATTAAAATGGCCGTTGGTTTTGAAAAAATGCGAATGAATATAACTATATAATTATACGGCAATTATAATTATTAATTAATGTGGTCGAATAAAAAATATTCACAACATTATATATTTTTACTTTTAAATGAAGTAATTATTACTCATTCGTTCCTTTTTATAATCATCTTCCTCGATGTTTCTCTATATTTGCCACACCTAACAACATTTTCTTTATCTTTTTATTTTTAATTAGAGCACAACACTAATGATATAACTATTATGAAGACTTTTGTTCATTAAATATATCTGAAAATAGAAAGAGAAAAAATATTTCATTCTTTTTCTCGTTGAAAAATTCAAAACAAGTGTCCCTAATTTTTATTTTATTTTCACACATGTCTAACAATACATGGACAATAAATTTTCTTTTTAATTATATCACTATAAGAAAAGAAAAAAATTATCTACAGAACTTTTCAATAAAAAAAAATTCATAATGAAATTGTCTACGACTTGCCTACAATTTTTTTTTTAATCATTTAGACACATTCATTCTTCAGCCTACAAACAATTTATCTATGAAATCAATTTTCCTACGAATGAAATTTCTAGATATTAATTACCTACCAGTAATTTGCATACAAAAATTTACCCACAAACAATTTGCCTACGAAAATTTCATAGACAATTTTTTTGTAGGTAATGAATGAAATGCCTATATATTTAGAAAATTCTGTAGGTAATTTCATAGACAATCTCCATTACAAAATCTCTTGTTGAAAATTTCATAGTCATATCGATAATTTACGTGGATAATTTTATGTTTTTTTTAAATTTGAGATCGGCATAATATAAATGTAATTTAATCTAATTAAGTATTAATTGATTATATTGAAATTGAGATTTAAATGCAGCTGAATTGATATGTAAAACCAATCAAATATCCAACGGCGAAAGTGTTGATGATCATTCAATCTAATCACGTGGATTAGTGGTTGTTTAATCTATTTTTTAGAATCACCAAATAATTACGTGTGATTGATTACCACCGTAAATGATAAATACGATGAACAAAGTAAATACAAGTAAAGATTTTGTATTCCTTTCGTATATGTGTGTATTCGAGGTGTGTGTATGTGTATAAGAGTATTTAGTGTGTATTTGTGAATTTGGATTTAATTTTATTAATGAAAATCAAGGTTTTTATATAAGCCACCAAGTAGGTGGTGGAAAATCATTTCAACTTCTATACTTGCATGCATGACAAGTGTCATGTTTGACTATTTTATCTTATCTTAGTCTTTCCTTAGTAACAAAGTCTTCTTATTCTGAGATGCTTGATTGCATAACTATTCGTCTTGGAGTCTCTTGATGTTATTCATCTCTACTCTTTGGTGTAAGCTGCTCAATTTTCTTAGGGTTTTGCTCCACCTTATTCGCTCAGCTTGATGGACATTCGAATTTAATCTAGTTAAGAACTGTAAAGTTGTTCGCTAATTTGAAGTTGCTCGTCAGATGGTTTTGAGCTTTGATTTGTCATTTGAAGTTGTTCGCCCATTTGAAGTTGCTCGCCACTCTTTGTTCTTTAACCGGTCCTTAATATTAATTTTGTATTAAGGACTTAATAGTTGTTCGCCGATTTACCTGGTTGTTCACCTATCAACATGAAGTGTTGGAAATTGGTTAAACAAAAGGGTTTATACCCTGACTTTGACTAATTTTTTTAGGAATGAAAACGTTAGTTTTTTTTGGAAAACAAAAATAACGAGGCTGTTCTACTCTCGGAGTAGATGAATGTGGTATATTTAATATCTCAAAACCGATTTTCGGTGAGTGAGAAATTAATTTGGGAAGTTGGATAATTATTCAAATTTGTTAAATGACTTCATGGGAATGGAAAGTTTGAGTTCCATCCCACATTGGAAATTTACAAGAAATGTTTCTTGTATATAAGAAGGAAAGTGTTCATATTCTTTAACTTCGTACATGGGGACCCCAACCATGGACCACACACGCGCGCGCGCCTTGCCCCGCCCGAGCCCGGGTCGTGGGTCGTGGCAATTGGGCTTTGGGTGGGCTTTGGGGCCTACCTATATTTTTAGAGTACCAAAAATATGATTCGGCCCAATACCTTTTTGTGCCGAACCGGGTTGGGTGGCCCATCGGATTTGGGTTGGCCGCGAACATGATTAATACACCCAAGTAATGATTAATACACTCCAGATTTCGAATTTGATTTTAAATTGAAATATTCGATGGAATATTCTGTTCTTGCTTCCCAAGAAAGAGATAACGTCTCTATCCATTGATTTCATGGTCAGTCCACGATTTTCTCAACCGATCGTCCTCATCTGCAGTGCAGATTTCCGTCTATATATTCCCTTCATAACCAGACTTTTGTACTCACCTTTTCAGCCTACGGATCTTAGAGTTTAGAAAGCCTTTCGCACATACTTATTTCGTTCAGTTCGAAATTTCGATTTCGTTCGCCGAGAGTTTATACACGGTGGTGCTGCCGGTGTAAACTATTTAAACCGTTTTACCTTTGGAGACTCATATGTACGATACCGTAAGCACTATACGGGGCATATTCAGTCTTGCGGGAAAAGAATTTTCCTTGACTCATTTTTTTCTTACGAATTCATTTCGTACTTACTTTTGTTCGTGCAGTGTTCGAGACACACCCTAATAAACAACAATCGCAAGACTGAATATTTTTGTTTCGAATCACTGCCATGTCGAACCACGATTCCGATAACGATTTGGATATGAATTCACCAACGCCAGTTACCCCTACCAAAGATGCAGTTAATACATCTAACTCTCCTGATGTACCTACGGATAAGTCTGTTCCCCCTTCTGCTTTTCAATTTGGATACTTTGGAAATACTCTTAATGAGTGGTTCAAAGCCAATCCCTTCGTGGGAAATTCCAATGCCAATCCCTTCGTGGGAAACGCCATCACTAATCCTTTTGTGGGAAATTCAAGTGCTAATCCTTTCGGGGGAAACTTCGGCGGCAATCCTTTCGTAGGAAATGCCGGGGCCAATCTTTTATTGGCAAACAACCAGGCCTCCCTCCTAGGGACTGTTAGGCCGATTGTGGTGAAAGGAGAGAAACCCAAAAAAATTTCGGGTAATGACTTCAAGAGGTGGCAAAAGAAGATGCACTTTTACTTGACCACCATTACCTTGGTGAAATATGTCAAGGAGGATTGCCCGAGTGTTCCCGTAGAAGATGCGGATCGGGAAACCAGGATCGCCTATGATGCTTGGATCCATGATGATAATCTGTGCAGAAATTACATCCTGAATGGGCTGTCTGATGCCCTCAATGATGTATATGATGAATACCCGACTTCCAAAGCCTTGTGGGAATCTTTGGAGAAGAAGTACAAAACCGAAGACGCGGGAACTAGCAAGTTCGTTATCTCCACTCTGTACGACTTCAAAATGGAGGACAATAAATCTGTTGTCGAACAAGTTCAAAAGCTGCAAGTGATCCTTCACAACATTGCAGTACAAGGGATGGAGCTGCCTGAAGCCTTTCAGGTTGCCACTATGATTGACAGACTGCCTCCATCTTGGAAGGAGTTTAAGTCCTTCCTCAAGCACAAGCAAAAGCAAGTGACCATGGAGGATTTTGTTACCCGACTCCGGATCGAGGAAGATAATAAGAAAAGGGAGAAGAAGGGCTCGACTGCTTCTATCGAGGCAAAGGCAAACCTGATGGAGAAAAGTGAACCATCAAAGAAGAGGAAGCATCAGGACGATAAAGGCAAAGGCAAAGGCAAGGTTGTTGCTGCTGCTCCTGCCCCGAAGAAATTCAGTGGGAAGTGCTACAACTGTGGCAAACCCAATCATCGGGCCGCTGATTGTCGTCAACCCAAGAAGGACAATAAGGGAAAGAAGAACTCCGTGAACGTTGCAGAACGAGAGCTCACGGAGATGGATATGTCTGCTTTAGTGACCGAGGTCAACATGGTGGACAACAAGAAAGAATGGTTCGTGGACACAGGTGCCACTTGCCACGTTTGCTCGGAGAAATCTGCCTTCTCCACATATTCTCCTGCTGCAGGAAGAAAGTTCTACATGGGAAACCAAGCCTCGTCTAAAGCGGCTGGTGTAGGAACGGTGGTGATCAAGCTGACATCGGGAAAGGAGCTCAAGCTGAAGGATGTGCTGCATGTCCCAGACATCCGAAAGAATCTCATTTCTGGCTCCTTGTTAGTTAGTAATCAGTTTAAGCTAGTGTTTGAGTCCAATGGAGTTGTACTTAACAAATTTGGCATCTTTCTAGGGAAAGGTTACCTCGAGAAGGGCCTTTTTAAGATGTCAGTTATGAATGTAAGCCGTAATGGCACAAACACTACTATCAATAAAAATGCTTCAGTTTCCGTTTATATCACTGAGTGTTCCGATTTATGGCATTTTAGATTAGGACATATTAATCTAAATTCTATAAAACGATTGGTAAATTTAGATTTACTCAAAATTGATAATATGGATACATCCAAAAAATATGAAACATGTGTTGAAGCAAAAATAGCCAAGTTACCATTTAAATCTGTTGAAAGGAACACAACTCCTCTAGAATTAATTCACACGAATGTATGTGATTTAAAATTCGTGCAAACTAGATGTGGAAAAAAGTATTTTATTACTTTTATTGATGATTGCACAAGATTCTGCTACATTTACCAACTACGAAGTAAAGATGAAGCTATTGAAGCTTTTAAAAATTATAAAAGTGAAGTAGAGAATCAATTGAACATTAGAATTAAAGCAATTCGTAGTGATAGAGGTGGAGAGTATGTGGCTCCGTTTGAACAATTATGTGTCGAATCAAGCATCATACATCAAACGACAGCTCCGTACTCACCTCAAACGACAGCTCCGTACTCACCTAAGACGGTCGATGGGATCTTTATAGGATACGCCTTCAATAGTAGTGCCTATCAGTTCTTAATTCACAAATCAGAAATACCCGATATGACAGTAGGTACTACAATAGAATCAAGGAATGTTGTTTTCTTTAAAAATGTGTTCCCGTGTAGGGACAAGGAAGAAGTGAGTTCAAATAAGCGAACTCATGAGGAATCAAGTGAAGCTGCAGGTCCTTCTACTCAGCAGAGTGAAGAACCCAGCCGCAGTAAACGAGCTAGAATTGATAAGACCTATGGTCCAGACTTCATCACGTATATGTTAGAAGAAAAACCTAGGAATATCAAAGAAGCTCTTTCCAGACCAGATGCACCTCTCTGGAAAGAAGCAATAAACAGTGAATATGATCCGATTCTGCAAAATCATACATGAGAGTTGGTTGACCTCCCTAAAGGTTGTAAAACCTTAGGATACAAGTGGATCCTTAAAAGAAAGTACAAACTAGGTGGATCAATTGACAAGTATAAAGCCCGTTTGGTTGCAAAGGGTTTAAACAAAAAGAAGGGTATGATTTCTTTGACACATATTCTCCGGTCACAAGGATTACATCCATTCGTGTACTTATGGCGATTGCTGCTTTGCATAATCTCGAAATACACCAGATGGATGTAAAGATTGCTTTCCTTAACGGAGAGATAGATGCTGAAATATACATGGATCAACCAGAGGGTTATGTTGTACCCGGAAATGAGAAAAAGGTTTGTAAACTCGTTCGGTCGTTGTATGGACTTAAACAAGCTCCTATACAATGACATTTAAAATTTGGTAATATTATGTTGTCAAATGGATTTCGAATTAAAGAATGTGACAAGTGTGTGTATGTGAAAGATACACCAAATGGATTTGTTATCGTATGCTTATATGTTGATGACATGCTAATCATGGATAACAATTCAAATGTGATCGTTAATACGAAAAACATGTTAAAGAAAATTTTTAACACGAAAGATATGGATCTAGCAGACGTGATTCTAGGAATCAAAATAGAAAGAACTTCAAATGGAATTTCTTTAACACAATCTCATTATGTTGAGAAAGTCTTGAAGAAATTTAATGCATTTGATGATCCACCTGCTAAAACTCCACTAGAACAGAATGTTCATCTGGAGAAGAACAGAGGTGAACCTGTGAATCAGTTGGAATACGCAAGGATCATTGGAACGTGATGTACATTACAAATTGCACATGTCCTGATCTTGCATGCTTTGTGAACAAACTGAGCAGGTACACGAGCAATCCAGGTCACGAATATTGGAAAGCTCTGAAAAGGGTCTTGAGATACTTGAAGTATACTCTTGACTTTGGGCTACACTACACGCGACATCCACCTGTACTTGAAGGGTACAATGATGCTAATTGGATATCCGATAGTAAAGACTCGTTCTCAACTAGTGGATATGTATTCACTATTGGAGGAGCAGCTGTATCGTGGAAATCCACAAAGCAGACGTGTATTGCCCGTTCCACAATGGAATCTGAGTTCATCGCTTTGGATCAAGTTGGTGAAGAAGTTGAATGGCTTCATAATTTTTTAGAAGACATTCCTTGTTGGAACAAACTGGTACAATCTGTAATGGTACATTGTGACTGTCAAGCTGCTATTGGTAGAGCTTTGAGCAGTATGTACAACGGAAAGTCGAGACATATCCGTCGTCGACATAACTCCGTTAGACATTTGATCTCAACTGGTATTATAACAATTGATTATGTAAGATCAATTGATAACATAGCGGATCCGCTCACGAAGAGCTTGAACCGGGATCAAATGAATAAGCTGATAGAGGGAATGGGTCTAAAATCCATAAATAAAACTGAAACAGTTGTAACCCAACCATGATGACTGGAGATCCCAAGAACTTGGTTCAAAAGGGAAAACTAAGTTGTGAATGTTAGTTGCACATCACTTGAAAATCATGACCATTCCTGACAGCACTGTGTCAAGTGTTAATAAACCCGTGAGTTGTGGTAAAGGATAAGTCGTTGACTTTTAATGATTCCTATAAGTCCATGTGGGACTGAGTATGACGAGATACTCGAAAGGAGATCAAAGTCATTGGCTACTTATCCGGAAGCAATGAGGTCTCAAACGAGCTGAACGAACAAGCCTGACTCTGTATAGGTGCAATTCTCACTCATGTGGGGGATTGTTGGAAATTGGTTAAACAAAAGGGTTTATACCCTGACTTTGACTAATTTTTTTAGGAATGAAAACGTTAGTTTTTTGGAATACAAAAATAACGAGGTTGTTCTACTCTCGGAGTAGATGAACGTGGTATATTTAATATCTCAAAACCGATTTCCGGTGAGTGAGAAATTAATTTGGGAAGTTGGATAATTATTCAAATGTGTTAAATGACTTCATGAGAATGAAAAGTTTAAGTTCCATCCCACATTGGAAATTTACAAGAAATGTTCCTTGTATATAAGAAGGAAAGTGTTCATGTTCTTTAACTTGGTACATGGGGACCCCATGTCTTGAACCGAAAATACTAGTTTTCTACTAGTAGTTTTCCCACAAGAGTATGAGTTCACTGTAGTATGGGCAAGTATAGGGACCAAGTATTATCGAACCCAAGGGAAGGTATGTATGCAAATAGATCCCTGAAGATCTACGCGTCGTAGTTAATATGAGTGTATGTTTGGGGATTGAAAATTATAATAAACTACTCTATATTCTAATAACTGAATTAAAACGGAATAAATAACTAAGTGTATGCAAATATGAGATGGTGATGGTCAGGATAGGAATCCCTACGTATACTAACGGAGCAGGTACATAATCAAAATAATCGTGACGCGCAAGAAATAACCTAAGTAAAAGATTAAAGATGAAAAGCTCAAGAATTAAACCTTAATACTTTATCCTATCAATCGACTTCACTAATCCACTAAACAAGTTAATAGATTGTGCTTAATTAAAGAGACCCTAATTTAACTAAGGTGATGCGGTCGTCCTCCCTAGATAAACCGGTAGATGAATTAACCCCTTCTAAACCCTCTCGTTAAGCCTACTAGTTGTTAAAGAGTGATAAGGTCGTCCTCTCTCTAACAATTTTCGTACGAAATTCAAAGGTAAATCCGGAATTTATTTTAAGCGTTCATTAATTAAGAGAATTAAAACTAAACATCACATGTTATCCTAATTACGTACCAACGTCCTACTTCTACGAGTTCATCCTATCCTAAGCTTGCAAGGGTTCTAGCCTAACATGGTGGTTTGAATAATAAAAGCAATCACAAGAACAAAAATCATATGCATAATTAAATTAACGAAAGAAATCAAGAACATAAACGAAAGAACAAATTAAACTCTGAAAAAATCTATATAAATCTGAAAAACTAGGTTTAAACGTCTCAAAGAGTAAAGAAAGAAAGAATTAATCTAATACGTTCAAAAGAAATACTAAAACTAAGAATTCGTAAATTAAAACCTCGATTACAACGTATAAAACTCTTCCAATCTCCTTCCCAAGCTTTCTCCTCGCTTAAAATATGTAAAAATATGTGTTGGTCTCTATTGATATGCTTGGAAAAAGGTATAAATAGGCTTGGGATCGAATTTGGGCGTTTTCGGGCCAAAAATCACGTACGCTCGTGCACTGCTCGTGCACTAGTGCACGACCTGATTCAACTTGTGCACAGTGCACGAGTGGTCGAGCTCGAGCACTTTTCGGCAGCTGTACACATGTTCGTAAAATCTTCATATCTCCTCAACCGGGAGCCCGTTTTGGCCGATTCAAAGTCCTACGAACTCCTCTTTTCTCCCTCTATCCATCTATGAAAACCAAAGACACAAATTCATCAGTTTATAGAAATGATACTCAAATGACTTCAAACACTCATAAAAAACACTCAAAACATGGACAAATCGGGCACCAAAACATAACAATTTCTTGCCTAATCAACCCCCCCAAACTTACCATGTTGCTTGTCCTCAAGCAACGAAATAATAAGTCAAGTGAAATTGTTAGGAATGAGTCAAAGAACTAAATCATGTAAGCAAATGAATTCGAGCTTCAAAGATCAATCACAAGTATACTCACTCACTCACCTTCCTTCATCATACTCATGCAACAATAACAAGAAACACCAAGAACAAACATGGATGTGCACTCAACGATGTGTTTCACTCCCTCACAAGTGTATATCAATAATAAGGGACTCACTCAAATAATTAATCACGCATATCAGCAGCCACAGGCTTGTAAGCACTCTCAACTCCCACCATACTCTAGAAATCAATGCCGAATAAAAAAGGACTTTTCTCAAGGTTGTAATGTAGGCTCTTTGGACAGGTGGGATAACAATATGGGTAAGTGACTCAAGTGAATGGAGAATAGAAAATCAAACTTTGGTACTTCGAGATTAGGAACAGAATACTTCAAACATTTTCAATCAGCACACTTTCAATTCCAATACTCTCAACACTTCAATTTTTCTTTTCTTTCTCACTCTTTTATCTTTTGTCAATCACTTTTTTTTTCACAAACACATGAGCTCATATTTTTTCTTTTGCTCATTCTCAACCTTTTTTGTTCTTTCCCACAACTCATATTCTTCATCACACCTTCTTCTCATAATCACTCAAGCAATCAAAATTCTCCTTTTTCAACTCAAATCAATCCCTTCACATTCACACTTTTCCTATTCTCCACTCAAATTGGGACAAAAAGGCTTAGGAACTTGGAATAGTGTTTAAATGTGCTAGCAAATGAAATAGGCTTAAGGCTCAAAGGGGCTAACAAGGGAAAAATGTCAATGGTAAGGAAAATTTTGGCTAAGTGACTCAATCATAACAAAGATGGCCTAAGATAACATTCGTCATATCAAACTAGACACAATCAAGAAGCAAGAGCACACACAAGTTCTAGCATCCTTTAAGGTGACGATTCACTCACAAACGAAGATATTATTTCATGAATCAAAATCTCAAAAGGCTCAAATCTCACGGCTTTCACATCCATGCTAGTCTTAGTGAATTCTCACTCTCATCACACAAGTACTTAAAAGAAAGTTTGCAAGCATTCTAGTTCTCTCTCTAATCCACTCTAACTCAAACGCTCACACAATAGAATTCCTAACTCAACTTCACAATTCACCCGACTCATCAAATCATACTCAAAGATATCAATCAACAAGCATAAGAAGATTGATAGGCATAAACTATGTAGTACCACATCAAAACACTAACAACCCAAGGAACATCTCAAGATACCAAATAACCAAACTCAACTCAAGAGAGGGTGTGCATCTGTGCAATGTCACCATAAAACAAATTAAAAAAAACACCACCCCCCAAACTTCGACCTTGTGAAGAGGTCTAAGTTTGGGGTTGTGGGTTACCTCATCCAAATAATTCATGTTTCTCAACAACGTGTCGCACTCCTTGGTCTCGAGTTGGTTCCTTCAATCTGAATAACTCCATGGTACCTTTACTCCTTCGAGACAAGCCTACAAAATAAACTCTCAAGTACGAGGTTAAAACTTACGATTCACAAAACAACACCCTAATAACATAAAAATACTGAAAAGCAAATAAAAATGGGTTGCCTCCCATTCAGCGCTATTTTTAAGGTCCTAATGCCGGACCAAGCTCAAAGGAGCTTATGGGGCATGATACTCAAAATTTCCTCCCTTGCTCTCATAAGAGTGGTGGTTGAATTCCTTTCCTTGATGCCCATCCATCATGAGCTCCTTTGCTTCCTTCTCATCCCCAAGTGGTATGGGTCTCAACTCCTTCTCACCTTTATCTGGAGGAGTCTTACTAAGCAATTTCTTGCGCTTGGACTTTTTCTTCTTAACTCCTCCTTTCCCCTCCAACTGGACCATGTCCTCACCTTTCACTTCTTCATCTTTCAACTTTTTCACTTTATCCCTATCAAAACCATCAAGATCATAATGCTCATGGGTTAAATCATCAAGTGAAGGACTAACAAAATCATGAATATGAGAAAGGTTAAGGATAGGAGGTGTGTCTTCAACACAAGGATCAATGGCATCCATGCAATAACAGCTTTCATCCTCTTTCGGGTGCTTCATGGCTTCATATAGGGAAATCTTCACTTCTTGATCATCAACTTTCAGCGTGATCTTCCCATTTGCCACATCTAGCACCATCCCCGCCATTGCTAAGAACGGTCTTCCCAAGATCAAAGGCACGTGCTCATCTTCCTCCATCTCTAGGACTACAAAATCGGCTGGAAAAATGTGATCTCCAACTTTCACGAGGACGTCTTCAACCACACCTTGAGGTCGAATAATAGACCGATCGGCAAGTTGAAGCATCATCATTGTCGGTTGAAGTTCTCCACCCTCCAACTTCTTGAATAACGACAATGGCATCAGATTAATGCTCGCTCCAAGGTCACACAATGCTCCCTTCTTGACTCCATTCCCGATATCACATAAGATCGTGAAACTCCCGGGATCCTTCAACTTTGGGGGCAACGCTTTGTGCACTAATGCACTCACCTCATGGTTCAGCTGCACCAATTTGGGCTCATCCACTCGCCTTCTCTTCGCTATCAAGTCCTTCAGGAACTTGGCATAATTCGGCATCTGTTCCAAAGCATCATAAAAAGGAATGTTAATATGCAGCTTTTTAAAAACATCAAGGAATTTAGCGAACTTCTCATCAAGCTTCTTTTTCATGGAGCGCTGTGGATATGGAACTGGTATCACCGATTTGGGTACCCCCCATTCATCACGCTCGGTCTCTTTCACTTTCTCCCTTGCTTCCTTTGCCTTCTTCCACTTAGGAACTCTCTCACTCTTCTCAATGCCTTCCTCTTCAGGCCCTTTGCTCTCATGGGACTCATCCACATCTTTACTCTTCTAAATGCCTTCATCTTTCTTATGTTCTTGTCCCTCCATCTCAATCTCTCCTTGGGGCGTCTCAGAATCAGCAGGCATTTGAGGACCATCATAATTGGTTCCACTTCTAAGCTGGATCGCCTTGCAATGCTTTTTCGGGTTCCCCTCCGGTATGGAAGGATATTTACCCGGCTCTCTTCCCAATGATTTTACGATCTGGCTCATCTGAAACTCTAATGAAGTGAACCGTCGGTTGTTCTCTTGTTGATCTCGATTCCACTCGATGTCCCTCTTTTGGAGTTCTTGATCACGCTGATCGCCTTTCTTATGCAACTCCTTCACATCGTACTCCAAAGAAGACAATCTTTTGCTACCTTCCTCCACCTTTTGAAGGATATCTCTCAACATCTCCTCAATTGAGGCACCGCCTTCTCCACCCGAAGGTTTTGAACCTGGATCAACACCTGGAGGAATTGTAATTCCGGCCTTAGGATTAGCATATGAAAAATTCTCACTCTTCCTCCATGTATTCTGAGGAGGTTGCTGGCCTCCTTGATATCCTTGTGTGTTCCTCCATTGATTTTGAGGAAGCTGTGGACCTGGAGGTACAAATGGTTGGCCATAAGAAGGCCTTTCAAACTGATTGCCACCTTGTGGATACCCGCCTTGTGGATAGTTAGGCCTTCCCATATAGTTGGCCTCTTCTTGCTGGCTCATGGGTGGGTCCACTTTCTCGCTCACTGCTACATTCCCTCCAACCAGATTCTGCCCCATCTCAAGGTTGCTGATCTTCTCCATCATTGCCATCAACAGCTTCCTCGTACCCTCATTCTCTTCCAACTTACACGCTCTCTGAAATTCCTGATCCTCGTTCCATGCCCCGACATTCGTGAAAATGTTGTCGACGATTTCTCTACATCTCGCTATCCCTTGGTTCAGAAAAGCTCCACTAGCACATGCATCGAGATGGGCTTGACCAGCCTTGCTGGCTCCACTATAGAAGAATGCCATGATATCTCCCTCATTGTACCCGTGCTGCGGGCACTCAATCAACATATTCGAGTATCTCTCCCATGCCTGGCGTAAGTCCTCGCCTGACTACTGGCGGAAGGAAGAGATCTCTATCCTTGCTTTAATCGTTCTCGATGGAGGGTAGAATCGCTCGAGGAACAGACGCTCGAGCTCGGCCCATGTGGTTACACCTCCCCGTGGGAGCGTATTATCGTACCACTCATTGGCTATTCCCGTCAAAGAGAATGAGAACAGCCTGAGCCTCTTGGCATCTTCAGACATGCCGTTATAATTAAATGTGGATGCGATCATCAGAAAACTCCTCAGATGAGTATGAGGATTCTCCTTCCCAACCTCCCCCTTGAATTGATTCTCGGTAAGCAGATTAAGAATTCATGGGGAAATCGAGAAGTTATTTGCCTCTACAGGGGGCAATGCCACTCCATCATAGTACCGTTGCGGTTGTGCCGCGAACCTTCCTCGAATAGCCATGTTCTGATCGGCGTTCTGAGGAACGTGCTGAGGATTAGCAGGTGGTACGAGTACTTGTTGGGGTGGTGGTGGGTGATAAGCTGGTGGTTGGTTGTAAACATGCGGTGGAGGATACGGGTATGGTGGATACGGATAAGGTGAGTATGGGTAGGGATAAGGCAAGTTGTTTTGTGGTAAATTAGGATGTGGGTAAGCAGGGTTGTTCTGAGGATGTTGGACAAGATTATGAGCTAGATTGTTCATGTTTTGTATACCCGGGTTTAGGCTCTGGCTGTCCCCTAACGGATCTTGGTTCTTACTGGAATTGCCTCCAGTGTCGTCAGCCCGGTTCAATGTCTGATTAAACTCATTCTCGACATCATCCAACTCATTAGTAATGTCCATTGGTTCTTTCCCTCCTTCGGCAGCGTTCACCCTTCTTAAAAAGGCTCGATTTCTTCTTGCTATTGTCTCAGGATCTGACTGTAGTCTCTCTTCGCTCATATTACCTTGCGAGTGTGTTTTCATAAACCTGAAACACTAACAGAAGAATCACAACGCAACTGCCGAACGAGTAAAAATAAAACAGAAAGTAAATCACTCACTACTAACTACTAAGCTATCTACAAGTCCTATTCAAAAGACATACAATGATATCCCCGACAACGGCGCCATTGACTTGAACCGAAAATACTAGCTTTCTACTAGTAGTTTCCCCACAAGAGTATGGGTTCACTGTAGTATGGACAAGTATAGGGACCAAGTATTATCGAACCCAAGGGAAGGTATGTATGCGAATAGATCCCTGAAGATCTACGCGTCGTAGTTAATATGAGTGTATGTTTGGGGATTGAAAATTATAATAAACTACTCTATATTCTAATAACTGAATTAAAACGGAATAAATAACTAAGTGTATGCAAATATGAGATGGTGATGTTCAGGATAGGAATCCATACGTATACTAACGGAGCAGGTACATAATCAAAATAATCGTGACGCGCAAGAAATAACCTAAGTAAAAGATTGTAAGATGAAAAGCTCAAGAATTAAACCTTAATACTTTATCCTATCAATCGACTTCACTAATCCACTAAACAAGTTAATAGATTGTGCTTAATTAAAGAGACCCTAATTTAACTAAGGTGATGCGGTCGTCCTCCCTAGATAAACCGGTAGATGAATTAACCCCTTCTAAACCCTCTCGTTAAGCCTACTAGTTTTTAAAGAGTGATAAGGCCGTCCTCTCTCTAACAATTTTCGTACGAAATTCAAAGGTAAATTCGGAATTTATTTTAAGCGTTCATTAATTAAGAGAATTAAAACTAAACATCACATGTTATCCTAATTACGTACCAACGTCCTACTTCTACGAGTTCATCCTATCCTAAGCATGCAAGGGTTCTAGCCTAACATGGTGGTTTGAATAATAAAAGCAATCACAAGAACAAAAATCATATGCATAATTAAATTAACGAAAGAAATCAAGAACATAAACGAAAGAACAAATTAAAGTCTCTAAAGAAATCTATATAAATCTGAAAAACTAGGTTTAAACGTCTTAAAGAGTAAAGAAAGAAAGAATTAATCTAATACGTTCAAAAGAAATACTAAAACTAAGAATTCGTAAATTAAACCTCGATTACAACGTATAAAACTCTTCCAATCTCCTTCCCAAGCTTTCTCCTCGCTCAAAATATGTAAAAATATGTGTTGGTCTCTATTGATATGCTTGGAAAAAGGTATAAATAGGCTTGGGATCGAATTTGGGCGTTTTCGGGCCAAAAATCACGTACGCTCGTGCACTGCTCTGCACTAGTGCACGACCTGATTCAACTCGTGCACAGTGCACGAGTGGTCGAGCTCGAGCACTTTTCGGCAGCTGTACACATGTTCGTAAAATCTTCATATCTCCTCAATCGGGAGTCCGTTTTGGCCGATTCAAAGTCCTACGAACTCCTCTTTTCACCCTCTATCCATCTATAAAAACCAAAGAGACAAATTCACCAGTTTATAGAAATGATACTCAAATGACCCCAAACACTCATAAAAAACACTCAAAACATGGGCAAATCGGGCACCAAAATATAACAATTTCACGCCTAATCACCCCAACCATGGACCACAGGCGCGCGCGCCGTGCCCCGCCTGAGCCCTCGCCCGGGCACGGGCCCGGGTCGTGGGTCGTGGTTCTTGGTTCTTGGCAATTGGGCTTTGAGGCATACCTATATTTTTAGAGTATCAAAAATATGAAAAGACCCAATACCTTTTTGGGCCGAACCGATTTGGGTGGCCCATCGGATTTGGGTCGGCCTTCGAAAATAATTAATACACTCAAGTAATGATTAATACACTCCAAATTTTGAATTTGATTTTAAATTGAAATATTCGATGGAATATTCTGTTCTTGCTTCCCAAGAAAGAGATAACGTCTCTATCCATTGATTTCGTGGTCAGTCCACGATTTTCTCAACCGATCGTCCTCATCTGCAGTGCAGATTTCCGCCTATATATACCCTTCATATCCAGACTTTCGTACTCACCTTTTCAGCCTACAGATCTTAGAGTTTAGAAAGTCTTTCGCATATACTTATTTCATTCAGTTCGAAATTTCGATTTCGTTCGCCGAGAGTTTATACACGGTGGTGCTGCCGGTGTAAACTGTTTAAACCGTTTTACCTTTGGAGACTCATACGCACGATACCGTAAGCACTATGCGGGGCGTATTCAGTCTTGCGGGAAAAGGATTTTCCTTGACTCGGTTTCTTCTTACGAATTCGTTTTGTACTTACTTTTATTCGTGCAGTGTTTGAGACACACTCTCATGAACAACAAGAAGAAGTACCGGTTGTTGGTGAACGAATCTAATCGTAAGGATTAGTGGCTGTTTTAATCCGTTTTTACGTCACCAATCAATAACGTGTGATTGATTACCACCGTAAATGGTAAATCGGGATGTGAATTTATCGAATTTAAAGTTGGACTTATTTCATGTATGTGTAGGTTAGGGTGTGTTTGTGTGTGTATTTTTATCTGAAATTCCAAATTATATAAATAAGCTGGAGAACAACTATTTATAGAGGCTAGCAAGCATGAGGTGCTACTGACTCTTGGTCTCCCTAGCTTGCATGTCTGACATGTGTCCTTTGACCTTGGTTTGACCTTATCTAAGCTGAATCTTAGTTACAAAGTCTTCTTTTAGGCCTTATCTCGGACTCATTGTTGTTCGCCTAGGTCGGCTTGACTGATCTTGATGACCCTTCAACTGAAAGTTGTTCGCCTCTTGAGGTTGTACTTTGGAAGTTGTTCGCCTTATGGCTTCGTTCAGCTTGACTTTGAGATCTTAATCCTTTGTTCATGTGCACACCTCTTTGGCTAATTGTTGTATCATATTTTGACCAAGTTGCACGTCATTGGTGACTTCACGGTTGGCTCATCCTTGGTCTCGGGTCTTAAAACCTGTTCGCCTATTAGTTGTTCATCGGGGGAGTTGTTCGTCACTTTATACACCTCCCAGATTGGTTAATGCACCCAAATCGTGATTTTCTTTGTTTAGACTTTAATTGTTGTTCGCTCCATATTAGATGATGTTCGCCTATCAACAATTGCCCCCTATCCTGACTAGATGTTGCATCAGACGAGCAACTTTGTAGCGAGCAACTGTAGTTAGGATATTGTCTTGGCCAAGATTTGGACGAACAGCATCTTTGTGACGAGCAACATTGGGATAACCGTTTCGTCTTCCCATGATCTGGGGAGATCACGAAGATGACGCCAGCGCAATGATTGCACGCCGTTCACGCGCGAGCAACCCCGAGGTCACGCGCTCCTATAATTGTCTATAGGCCCTTCAACTTGTGGTTTAGCTCGGAATTAACCCCGTCTTCTTTCAATTTAGTCCCTGAGCTTTTAGGAAATTACGTCTGGGACCCCGTTTTTGCTTGGGGTATAAATAGTGGGAAAACTGAATTTTTTCCCACTTTTCCCCCTCTTGCTACAGTGCTCCGGCGATTTCCACCTCCCTCCGGCGATTTCAAGCTTTCTGGCGTCCGTCCTTCAGCATTTGACTTCAAATTTCAATTCCCAGGTAGTTACTATCCTTTTCTCTACTTTTTCCCTTGAAAATTCTATCGCCGCCGTGTGGATCCGAGCGCCACCGTCTTCTCCGGGAAAGTGCCGCCGTCTGCAACACTATCCGCCACCACCCGGATCTTTCCTCTCCCTCCTATGTCTTCGCATTCGAGCAATAAAACTGAGGAGACCTTAGATCCCCTTTTCCCAACTGTTGCTTACAATCCTCAACCCGTTGGAGTTTCTTCAGCATCGAACGCTCACGTGGATTCAGTTGTTCGCTCTGTAGAGGACACCGGTGCGGGCCCATCTGGGAGAGAACTAACAGTTGTGGCGAACAACAATTTGGACGTAAGCTCTTCGTCTTCTGTTGAATCTGAAGATCCAGATCTTAACGAACTCACCCGCGAGTTCTTGGAGGGTATTAACTTCCCATCCCCAAAGATGTTGGAAAATGAGATTCCAACGGGAGTTGCTCGGCCATTCGAATGGCGAGCATATGCTGAGGAATACGCGAACAACTTTCCTCGCCCACAGAGACAAATAATGGACAAGGTGAAAACCGGATACCAGGCGAGCAAGATTAAAAGTGTTGTTCGCGAAGATGAACTGGACTCTATCCGGAAGGAGTACAAGATCCCATATGATATTCACATGTGGGCTCCCCGGAGGAAAGAGAGAGCAGATAGCCCCCCACCAGGATGTACGGCGATCAACATCCATACCTTGATCGCCGGATTAAAGCTGCCTCTTCCACCCATTGTTGGTCGATTCCTGGAGGCGACCAACTTGGCCATCACCCAAATTACTCCAATTGGGTGGATGAACCTCCTAGGCACCATATGCTTGTTCGCCTTGGAGGGGTATGTTGATCGGCTTACTGCGGAAGAGATCAACTACCTGATGACAATTACAAAATGCCCCCTGGGAGAAGAAGGCTATCATTATCTCAAGGCCAGAACCGGGCTGAAGATGGTGGAAGACGTGCCGAACAAGATCCGTGATTGGAAGCAGCACTTCTTCTTCATTGGGGGTGATTGGCGAGCATCTTCTGGTCCACACGGCGGTCCTGGACGAATAAATTCTCCAGCAGCCTATGGAAAACTGAAACGTAAGTTCAATTCTTGCTCGCCTTTGGGTTAAGTTGTTCTAATTTAACTTTTCTTGTCTGTTCGCAGGCCCTCGTCTACCCAAGTGGGATTCGGAAGAGGAGGAGTTGAGCTCCGAGTTTCTATTTACTTCGTGCTTGGTTGGCCTCCGCAATAGGGTAGATAGGACTATTGACTATCTTTGCCGAGCAAGGTGTCAAAGAGCTGCTCGTCTTTTGACTTACCCTCACCACCTGGAGGCTCAAGCCGAGGTGCCCCCAGGTATGAAAATTTCTAACTTCTGGTTCAAGTCTTGTTCGTCGTTGACTTGTTTAACTTGCTCGTCTAATTCTAACTTTTTTTTTTAGCCGAGCAAGTAACAGTTGCCGTTCCCCCTTGCTACGCCCTCCTTGAGCAAAGGGTCCTAGAGATGGCGCCTCCAAAGGGACGGAAGAGGAGAGGTGATCCGCCCACGAAGATTCTGGGGATGACGAATAAGGCAGAGGGGGCCAAAGTTCCGCGGCCTGCTGCCCCTCCTGCTCCTGCCCAGCCATCTTCACCAATTTCTCCCCCCGCGCGGGGAAACGCTTAAAGAAGGCGGATGGGACTCCGTTGGCCCACGAAGTCCCCATTGCTGGTAAGGGGAAGGAGAAAGTAAGCCACAGTCATCCTCGTCCAGAGGGGGATGCTGTTCGTCGCTCTATTGAGCCTGTGGAAAGAACAGGCAAAGCGAGCAAGGATTCTACCTCTGGCCGCGGCCCTGAGGTTCTCACCCATCTGGGTTGGGATGAGCGAAAATTCAGGGAGTAAGTCCACATTAGCTTCTGCCGAGCAAGTTCCATCATCATCCTTTATTATTCTTCTAAGTATCCTTTCCTTTCTTGTTCGCAGATATCGTGCTGACGATTATCCCGGTCGAGCAAGTGTTGTACATCAGTACGCTTGCTCGAAGACTTCCGTTAACATAAGGGAGATTCCTGGCGAGCATGTTCGCAAGGCGACGGAGTTGGTCGCCCGAGCCTGGATGCGTCCCTTGGACAAAGCCATTCTTCAACAAGGGCTAGTGGACAATCTCTACCTCTCAATGATGCTCGTTGCCAACGGTCTCGTCACAGCCCAAAAGGCCATTGCTCAAGTTGCCGAGCAAGAAGAGTCTGCTCGTCATTATGCCAGCACTGCTCGGCAGCTTACTGAAGAAAATGATGGCCTGGTCGGCCAATACGAGGCTAAAATTGCTCGCCTCAACAACCAGATCAATGTTTACATTGATGCTGAGCACAAGCGCCTTGAAGAAATTCAAGTTTTGTCCAAAGAGCTGAAGGACAAAGAGGCCCTGCTCGGGGACAAGGAGGTTTTGGTCGGCGAGGGGGAGAAGAAATTGACTGCGGCTGAACAAGAGATTGCCGAGCTCAAAGCTGAAAATGCTCGCCTTCGGGAGGTGGAAGCCAACCTCTTCACCCGCGAGCAACTTGAAGAGGAGGTTCAAGCTCGCACCGGCCCCATCTCCAACCTTGGATATATTTGTGCCTACGCAGACAGCATCCGCACGGCTGATGCCTATGACTTCAAGGACTTGGTGGAAGAAATGGCCAAGGACTTGAATGAATTCATAGAGAACTATCCGCCGCCGAGCAATATTGAAATTCAGCTGGCGGATTTGGCTGTACTAGGGGTTAAACTTGATAAACTTGACCCTAGTATTGCCATCACTCACCCTCCTCCTCCAGTTGACGAAGGCGAACAAGAGGATGAGGTGGCTGTGGTCGATGAGCAAAATGCTAAAGAGGTGGAGGATAAGGCAGCTGAAGACTTGGCTCGAGATCTGATCGTTGAACCTCCCGCCGAGCAAACTCAAGATCCTCCCCCTGCCGAACAACAATAGTTTTTAGGACAGCTTTTTTTTTTGTAATAGTTGTTCGTTCCTTTTGTAGTACTTGACTTTTAGAATCATTGTACTATTTTTGAGGCTCAATGCCTTTTGATTAATGGAATGTCTTTCTCATGTTCGCTCATTTTCTTTATATGTTAATTGCCTTTACATTTTTATCAATGCCTTTGCAATTATAACATATAGTGTTGGGCTTTTGTTCGAATTGAACTTTGCCTTTAGTGGAATCAGGGTTCAGCCTTAGGTTCTGTTCATTTTAAAAAACGAACAACCTTTAGGTGGCTTTGGTCCTTAGGTTCTGTTCATTGTAGAAAACGAACAACCTTTAAATGGACTTGTACCTCGAGCTTTGGACTTTTCCTCTTTGACGAACAACTATTATATTTACATTCGTAAAAAATTACATGTGTTGTAAGACTGCTCGTCACTAACATATATAAATTGACGAACAACTTTAAACACTAATCAAAACATGCTCGCTTATAATATTTTTGCCAAGCAACTTTATCTAAAAAACAAAAGATGAAACAGCACCAGACTATACAGTGTGCCGAACAACATTAAACTCTATACTTAGCAAAATTTTCAAAAAATTAGGCAAGTTTTTGGTATGTCTTACTTGGTTTCTCTGCCCCCCAAGACAGTTGTTCGTCCAACTAAGAACTTGTTCGCCTTATTGATAATACTTCTTTAGATGTATGGCGTTCCAGGAGTATTGGGCCGGCTTGCCTATTGATAATACTTCTTTAGATGTATGGCGTTCCAGGAGTATTGGGCCGGCTTGCCTTCCATATCTTCGATATCATATACACCGTTAACGAATTTTTCCGTTATACGATACGGGCCCTCCCAAGTTGGTCCCAATACACCTGGAGGTTGGGCGAGCAACTTTCTTAAAACCAAATCTCCAACTCTGAATTCCCTAAGTTTAACATGGGAATTATAGTAGCGTTCTGCTCGCTGCTTATAGGTAGCATTTTTTAGCTCGGCACTCAGTCTTTTTTCCTCGAGCAAATCTATTTCAGCAGCCAGAGCATAATTGTTCGCTTGCTCATCAAAGTTGGTCGTCCGGAATGTATTGGTCTTTAACTCGATAGGTATTACTGCTTCTGTTCCGAAAGCCATTGCAAAAGGTGTTTCTCCGGTGCTTGACCTGGGAGAAACTCTGTATGCCCATAAGACTTCCGGAAGCTCTGTTGACCAACTGCTTTTGCTTTCCGCTAGCCGTACTTTTAACGTATGCTTGATGATTTTGTTTACGGCTTCGACTTGTCCATTTGACTGGGGATGATAGGGCGTAGAGTAATGTTTCTTGATCCCCCACTTTGTACAGAAATCTCTCAACTCTTTTCCATCAAACTGCGGACCATTGTCTGTCACGATGGTTTGCGGAATTCCAAAACGACAGACAATGTTCTTCCAAATGAAGTTGATCATTTTCTGTTGTGTGATTTTCAACATGGCCTCTGCTTCTGCCCATTTTGTGTAATAGTCGACTGCCACAACGGCAAATCGAACTCCTCCAACTCCTGCTGGGAAGGGACCAATAATGTCCATTCCCCATCTAGCAAAAGGCCAAGGGCAATAAACCGATACGAGCTGTTGAGCCGGGGTATGAATGTTTGGTGCAAAAATTTGGCATTGGTGGCAAGTCTTTGCTTTTTTTATTGCATCCTGGCGTAAAGTCGGCCAGTAATAGCCTTGTCTGATAGTTTTGTACGCCAAGGCTTGCCCCCCAGTGTGATTTCCACATACTCCAGCATGTATTTCTTCGAGTATTGCTCGTCCTTGCCCCCTAGGCAAACATTTGAGAAGTGGGAGTGATATTCATCTTTTGTAAAGTTGCTCGCCTATCAGAGTATATCTGGCGGCTTGCTTAATTAGCTTGGCAGCTTCAAAAGAGTTGTTTGGTTTTTCCCCACTTTTCAAGTATTTGACTATACTTGTTCTCCAGTCTTCTTCACTGGCTTGATCATTTAGTTGGTTGACATTATAACTTGTTGTTGATGGGTCATTCATCTTCGTAATTATAATGTCTGCCAACTCTGCAGGTCCTTCGCTTGTTGCTAGTCGGGCCAATGCATCTGCTTGAGTGTTGCTCGTTCTCGGAATTTGTTCAATTAATACTTGATCTAACAAGGACATCAGGTGAGCAACAATTCGTTGGTATTCTATCATATGGTCGTCCTTCGCCTCATATTCACCTCGGACTTGGTTCACTATCAATTGTGAATCGCCGAATATTTGCAAACGTCTGGCACCTACTGCCAAGGATAGATGGAGACCAGCAATGAGAGCTTCATACTCGGCCTCGTTGTTGGTTGCCATAAAGCCAAATCTAATTGCCGAAGTGAATACTTGTCTGCTTGGACTAATTAGAACCACTCCTGCCCCCGAGGCTATGTTTGTCGAAGATCCGTCAACATAAAGATGTCAAGGGTGATCAAGTCCTCTCGTAGGATCTGGTGGGAAGGTTAGTTCGACTATAAAGTCGGCCAACGCTTGCCCTTTGATCGCTATCCGAGGAGCATAAGTCACCCCGAATTGGCTAATCTCTAGTGACCATTTTAATAGACGACCAGCTGTGTCGGGGCGATGGAGGATTTGTCTGAGTGGGAAAGTTGTTAGCACTTCAACTTGATGATAAAAAAAGTATGGCCGTAACTTTCTCACACTCATGACAAGTGCATACGCCAGCTTCTCGGTTGGGGAGTATTTGATCTCCGCTTCATGCAAAGCTTGGCTGACATAATAGATAGGTTGGTGGAATTTGCCGTCTTCCCGTACCAGAACGGAGCTGATGGCCACTTCTGACGCTGCCAAGTATAAGTATAGCTTTTCTCCTGAGACGGGTTTTGATAGGATTTTTACATCCCCCAGATATTCTTTGAGTTGGTCGAATGCCTTCTGACAGTTGTTAGTCCATATGAATTGTCCTTTCTTGATGGCTTCAAAGAATGGACGGCATTTGTCTCCCGATCTGGATATGAACCGGTTTAGTGCTGCTAGACATCCTGTGAGTCTTTGCACTTCCTTTATTGAACGTGGTGGTTGCATATCCACAATGGCTTTAACTTTTGTTGGGTTTGCCTCAATTCCCCGTTGACTAACAAGATGGCCCAAGAATTTGCCTGAATGAACCCCAAAGCTGCTTTTCTTTGGATTCAGTTTCATGTTGTAGTGTCGAAGAATTTCGAACACTTGGGTCAAGTGTTGGAGATGATCTTCTTTATGGGGACTCTTGACTACGATGTCATCAACGTAGACTTCTACTGTATCTCCAATTTGTTGGTCGAACATTTTGTTCACCAACCTTTGGTAAGTTGCTCCAGCATTGATGAGGCCAAAGGGCATTCTCTTCCAACACAACAAGTTTTTGTTAGTATAAAATGCTGTGTTCTCTTGGTCATCTGGATGCATCGGGATTTGATGGTACCCGGCAAAGGCATCCATGAATGTTAGCATTTCATGACCTGCAGTGCTGTCCACCAACTGATCAATGTGAGGGAGCGGAAAGTTGTCCTTCGGGCATGCTGTATTCAGATCTGTAAAGTCTATACATAGCCTCCAGGTGCCGTTTGGTTTCCTCACAAGGACTGGGCTTGCTACCCATTGTGGACAGAGTGCTTGTCGGATTAGGTCATTGTCTAACAACTTCTTTACTTCTTCATTTAAAGCTTGATACTTGTCTGGGCCGTATTTTCTTCGTTTTTGGTGGATTGGTCTTTTTGCTTGATTGATATTGAGCTTGTGACAAGCATGTTTTGGATCTATCCCCACCATGTCTGCATGAGACCAAGCAAAAACATCTAGATTTTTGTTGAGGAACTCTTTCATTCGGGATCTGTAAGGCTCAGGGAGCTCAGATCCTATGTATAATTCAAGATCCGGGTTTTTAGGATTAACTTTGAACGCCTCCAGTTCTTCAACTGGAGTTGCTCGTCGTTTTTGTCCTTTCCACCGAGGATCAAGTATTGGTCCCTCAGAGTTGAAATCATTTTCGATGTTCATCGGTTCTGCCCCCAGGCGGGGATCAAGATCATCTGTCGGCTCTGATTCATTGTTGTTAGTCAACACCTGACCCTCCAAGTCATCATATGAATGTTGCTCGTCACCACCCCTTAGTTGTTCGTCAGGATGAAATTCCTCATGGGTGGTGAGGAGTTGTTCGTCCAACATCTGTTCGTCGTAATGTTGTTCGTCAGTATCCATGTGGTCTTCCTCTATGTCCATCATGTTTTCCACCATTAATGGTTCTTCAGCAGGATAGCTTGTTGTGGCCTCCATCATGGATACTTGCGCATGTTTTGCTTGCATTTGTAAGAGGCATTCCCGAGCCTTTCTTTGATCTCCTCTAATTGTACCTGCTCCACTTGCTGTTGGGAACTTCAAACAATAATAGTAAGTCGAACATGCAGCTTTAAATTCATTCAAAAAGGGTCGACCAAGGAACCCATTATAGGTCGATTCCTGGTCTACGACCAAGAAATCTACCATTCTTGTAATATTCTTTTCGGGTTCCTCGATCGTTACAAGTTGTACAAGCAAAGAAATTTCTCCCAACGGAACGGTTACTGCGTTTCCGAAGCCTAGGATTCTATGGTTTGAATCCCAGATGTGGGCTGAAAAGTCTCCAAGTTTATCGAGTGTGCTTTTGAACAAGATGTTGGTATAAGCTCCAGTGTCGACCAACAATCTATGGACTCGAGTCCCCATGATCTTTGCACAGATTACGAGCGAATCGCTATGCGGAGTCAAAATTCCTTCTAAGTCCTTCTCGGTGAAAGTCAGTTCTGCTGTCTGCATAATAGATGGTTTGACCCCGAATTCTTGAACTTGATTGATTGCTCGTAATTCAGCCTTTCTTTTTCGATTAGAGATTGGCGGCCGTCCATCTGAACATCCTCCTACTGAGCCTGCAGGTTCCATCATGTATAAGTCTTCTAGCGGACGAGCAGGGATGGTAGGACCTGGCCGTGCCGGTTTATTGTTCTGAGGGTGATCATCTTCGTCCTCAGAGTTGTTCTCCCGGATTCTTTCTCCGGGTTGTCTCTTGACAAAATCGGAGAGCTTTCCGTCTTCGTAGAAACGCCATAACTGTTTGAGCAAATCTCTGCACTCACTTGTAAAGTGCCCCACGCTTTGATGGTAGGCACAATACTTGTTAGGATTGAGTTTGCCAGTGTCTTGGCGAATTTTCCGAGGAGGGGAGAGCAACTCCTTATCCTTCACATTCTCATAAACAGTATCGACTGACACTGTTAACACCTGATTTAATTTTTCTTTGAGTTCTGTCCCTTCAGTGAATGCTTTCATGTTTTTAGGGACTCGATAGTTTGTTGCACCGGATTTTTTGTTGTTCTCCTTGGGGTCGGCTTTGTTCTCCCCCAAGTTTGACTGCAGAGCTTCATGCATAGAAACGAAGATGCCGGCCTGATTTCTAAATTCGGTGTAGCTTCTTGGGCACTTCAGATGCACCTCTTTCCACAACTTCGATCCTTTCTTCAGTCCTGCCATAATAGCAACAATTTTTGTGTCCTCACTGACGGGCTCACCCTCTAACAGCACCTTGTCAAACCTTTCCATGAATGCTCGATCTGACTCGTCATCATTTTGTTTTAGGTCTGACAATCGGTGTTTCTGGGACAAGTACGATCCCGCCGTTGAGAAATGGGACAGGAACTCCCGACTCAGCTGAGTGAATGAATGGATGGATGCTGGTGGCAATGTTGAGAACCATTTGTGCACCCGATCTCCCAAGGTTAACGGGAAGTTCCGGCATTGAGTGGCATCGCTAGTCCCCACCGAAACCATATAATCTGAGTATTTTGTTAGATGAACTCGGGGATCAGCAAGGCCGTCATACTGTATGCTCGCAGGGAATTAGACTTTTTTCTGAATCGGGGCTTTCAGGATGTAGGTTGATAATGGTGAAGTTGGCAAGCTGGTCGTCCCTACACCTCTTTGCTGGTCCAATTGTCCCTGCATACTTTCTATCGCCCTCCTCAAACTTGATAGCTCATCCAGAGATGCCCCCTGACTTGGAGGCTGTTCGGCGAACAAAGGTACAAACCTTTCTGTTCGTCGCAGTCCCTCGCTTGGAGAAGGCAAATCCTGGAGCTTCTTTTTTGGGTTGCTCGCCGCATTGGGTCCCAAGCGTCTAAAGGCTGACTGGGAAAGTCTTTCATGGACCGAAGGGCGAGGCTGTTCAAATGTTGCTCGCCCATGTCCTTCTTCCTGGCGAGCAACTTTCTCTTGTTGCTGGGGTTGGCCAAGTCTGTCCTGGGCACTGGAGCGGGTTGTTTCGTGGCTTGACATTGTTGTTCGCCCGCGAGCAGACTCCGCTTGGCCCTCCCTTTGCTCGTCCATCTTAGCCTTGCCCTTGTCCCGCCTGATCTGGGCGCTATTCACCTCACGTTGCTCGCCCCTTGCTGACCTGGCCCTAACAACCTCTAAGGGTCTATCTTTAGGCCTTGCTTGCGAAGGCTTATTTTGTTGCTGTCTTTGGAGAGCTTGGAGAGCAGCTATGGTCTTTGATAATTCGTTAGGGTTATTCGCCAAGGCCTCCATTTCAGGGGGGAGATTATGTGTTATGGTTGTATGCTGCGACCTGTTCACATGTCTAGGATTTCGATCCTGGTGATCGGCCGACAAGGCTCGGGTTGGAGATACTCTCCTTGACAAACGTGATGTTTGGATTTCCTTTGATTGATGCATTTCAATATAAATTGTTTCTTTAATTTTAATATTGAAGAACACCAAGAACACCAAGAACACATTTGCTTGAATCTTCAAATATTTCTTGAGATTTTCTCTGAATCTTCAAGTTTTCAACTTGAAGTTCTTGAGTAACCACACTAATCGGAGGTTCGACCCCTTCCTCTAGCGCCAAATTGTTGGTGAACGAATCTAATCGTAAGGATTAGTGGCTGTTTTAATCCGTTTTTACGTCACCAATCAATAACGTGTGATTGATTACCACCGTAAATGGTAAATCGGGATGTGAATTTATCGAATTTAAAGTTGGACTTATTTCGTGTATGTGTAGGTTAGGGTGTGTTTGTGTGTGTATTTTTGTCTGAAATTCCAAATTATATAAATAAGCTGGAGAACAACTATTTATAGAGGCTAGCAAGCATGAGGTGCTACTGACTCTTGGTCTCCCTAGCTTGCATGCCTGACATGTGTCCTTTGACCTTGGTTTGACCTTATCTAAGCTGAATCTTAGTTACAAAGTCTTCTTTTGGGCCTTATCTCGGACTCATTGTTGTTCGCCTAGGTCGGCTTGACTGATCTTGATGACCCTTCAACTGAAAGTTGTTCGCCTCTTGAGGTTGTACTTTGGAAGTTGTTCGCCTTATGGCTTCGTTCAACTTGGCTTTGGGATCTTAATCCTTTGTTCATGTGCACACCTCTTTGGCTAATTGTTGTATCATATTTTGACCAAGTTGCTCGTCATTGGTGACTTCACGGTTGGCTCATCCTTGGTCTCGGGTCTTAAAACCTGTTCGCCTATTAGTTGTTCATCGGGGGAGTTGTTCGTCACTTTATACACCTCCCAGATTGGTTAATGCACCCAAATCGTGATTTTCTTTGTTTAGACTTTAATTGTTGTTCGCCTATCAACACCGGTAACAATATACGATCACCCAGCACCGTAAATTAATAAAATTAATTTCCTTCAAGTCAAAGAACGGTGAACATTAAGAACCGCGGTAAAAAAATTTTAAAACAACACTAAAACTTAGATCGGCATAATTTTCTAGTAGCAAGATATAACGTGAAATGATTTTGAGACATTGGAGTTGAAAGAAGGGGAAAAGTTAAAAGGGGGAAAAACAAAATTGAAATTATAGGGCAATTGCTAAGAATATTTTTTTCTGCCCCAAATAAGTTTAGAAAACGGTTGGCACCATGCTAACTTGGGTGTCAACCATTTGCCAACCTTTTTGGAGCAAAAATTTCTTTTTTAGATAGTAAGGCAAAAAACAATTGCCCTATAAACTTAAGGGCAATTTTGTGGATTTATACAAAGTAAAATCTAAAGAAGATTGGATGTCAGAAAATAAATTAGATAAAATTAATGGTAGAGCTTAACAATGATATATATTGTAAATTTTAATAAAAATATCTGAAAACATTATATAAAAGAATAAGGTTCTTTTTTTTTTTTAATTAGTAAAATTGTGATTTCTATTTTTTTTAATAAGGTTCTATTTTTTTTTATTAGTAATTTTTCTTTTTAACCACTTGAATTATTTATCTTCGTAAAAAAATAAAGTTCTGTTCGATTGAAGTAGAAGAGTGGAAGTCGGCTTGGAGTGGTCCATAAATAATAGAAGAAATGAAAGATGAAAGATTTGTCATTAAGTTTATTCAAAGTTATTTAAATAGTGGTTCAGAAATAATAGAGGATATGAAAGATGAAAGATTTATGTCATTTATGAAAGTTATTTAATTATCTAGGCATGCATATAGCCTTTAATATGATTCACGATTAATAGTTTAGCTCAAAATATATATACGAGTAGGTCTTGTATGAGACCGTCTTATGGCACGAGACAATGAGAATTAGTGTAATTAGAGCATTGACTCATTAACACTTTGGTAGGGGTAAGTGTTAATTTGTGTGGTCTCATATAAATTTTTGCCTATATAATATATATGTGGTTTTATATATATAATCAAATTCAATACAAATTATATGTACTCAATTAACTTAAGCATGTTAATACAATTATAGTTTGTGACGAACTTGAACTTATCCTTAAAAAAGAAATAAGATTAGTTTTACCACAAATTCTTGCATGCACCCAATGTCTTGAATTTTGAGATTATTTTTAAAATAATTTTGACTTTTAAAAGCTCATTAAGTAAATTTAACTTTAAAAAGTTAAAAAATTAATTTAAAATTTGATTCAAAATTCAAGTGCATATTATGCACTTAAATGTATTGTATCACTCTGGTTTTACATCAGCTATACCCATATTATATGTGAATATACATACTTGTCCTATTATATTAGTCACATTATTCTACCATATATATATATATAGATATGCAAATTTAAATTGATTCAAATAATTATGAAATCCCATATATGAAATTTAAATTAATTAAAAATTAGTTATTGAAATCACACCATCTAATCCTGCTTCCAAAAAACTGACACGAAGCTCTCCTATATGTCTCTAGTGTCGCACTATCGGAAAAAATTATTGTATGGATTCTGTAATATTCCAAATCCATCTGAAAATGACTGCCATTATTAATAAAATATAATGAAATAGAAAGATGAAATTAAATACTCTATATTAAATTCGTACTCCTATATCTCTATGTTGAATCTAGTATGGCGCCATCATTATCTCAGAAATTAATATACATACATACATATATATATATATATTTTTTTTTACAGTAACAATAAATTAAACAAACATGTGTGTAATTTTATTTTGATTTTAATCGAGTTTAATTGTATAACTACTTATATTTTAATTAGTCCATTTTAATAATTTCTTCTTTCTTTTTTTCAAATAGATGTTGATATTAATTATATATATGTATGATTCCTTCAAACATATTATTTAATCGTCTCACAGTGCGTGTAAATTTGAATTTAGTCCATGCATATGTGTCATATGGATCAAGGTGCCCAATTCATTGTTGCATTTACTATTTCATCTTGTATTCTAAAATACTTGTATAAATTTTCTTCATTGGTTAGTATGTGGTGTATGTTAAATATAGTGAAAAACTAGATAAAACATCAATTTAAATTGAGCATTCTTCCTATATGCAGCCCAATTGGTCCAAAATTGAAATCAGAACGATAATTTTTTTATGATTTGAACAGACACATATTGGACAATCGTACATTTGATTATGATCATGGAATCAATTACAATTTAAGAGTAGGTCTTGAATGACACGGATCATAATTTATATATGATGTATTAACATTTTAAAAGAGATGACTGTAAATAATTTTATATTACTTTGAGAACCCTCCCACCCAATTTTTTTGCCACAATTCAACATCACAAACCAAATAGCGGGTTGCCTTCTTATGGACATTCTTAGTCGTGTATCCAAATCATGGTATAAAATTTTTGTGACCTAAAACTATGATATCAAAGATAGTCATATATATACACTCCCCAATTACCTCAGAGGGTAATTAGTAATTCTAAAAGTAGTATTCTCTCTACCGTTTCATAATTTTCACACTTTTCTATTTCAGGTTTCCCATAATAATTTTCATATCCAAAATAAGAAAATAAAACACTCTTACAATAGCTACTTTATTTCAAAATACTCTTAATTCATTGGTCCAAAAGTCAATAAAATATTTTTCTATAAAAAGTGAGGAAGTAGTAAATTATATTTCGTGTTTGAAAAATTGAGTCGGAGCAAATGGATTGGCCCATGCAGATTGGGAATCATTGAACCACCCTCTCTCCACCTTTTTACTTTTCATACATTTTATATCATAATTTTACAATAAAATACAGCGTTCCTTAAAACTTGTGTCAACTTCTCAAATGTTAAACTTACCTTGGAACAGAGAAAATATTTTAGTAGAATTAAAAAAAAAGTACCCGTTGTCAAACCGGAAAACTATGTACATACTATTAAGTTACCATGAACTTAATAATTTTATTACCATGAAAGAATTTCATCTCATAAAAAAGCAGCAAAATTTGAATTCAGAGTGTTTTTTTTTCTAATATCATGAAATAATTAATCTCATCAAAGTTTAAACTTTGTCGAGATGTTGAACTAATTATTTATATTAATTCTCTAATACAAACAAATTACTCTAAAAAGAAAGTTATACCCTCTCTGTCTCAAATTTATTTTTCATTTGGTTTTTCTTGATTTTAATGTGAGATTTGATTTATAGTATTCAAATAGATAAAATAATTTTCTGATAATAACGTATTATTTAATTTAAGTGCATTAGACTAAATAACGATGTTTTTCTATGTAATTTTTAATGGAATAAGATATAAAATAGAAGTGTTTAAATGTGTTAATAGTAGAATGAAAAAACAAAACTGAAACAAAGGTAATAATATATCAACATAGAATAAATCACTTATCCAATAAAACATTCTCGGAACTACCAATTTATACTTAGATTATGGAGTAATAGTTTGAGTTAATATGGGGTGTGAATTCATTTATACATCCGTACAAATTACATTAAAGTGTTTGTGAATTTGTGATGCATATACTGGGAGAAAAAATTATTTGTCCTAGATTGACGTCCTTTTGAAAAAACTTCTTTTTTGCTTTTTACGCCTTTTTTTTTTTAAAAAAAAAAAAAATTGGCAAAAGGTTGATACACAGTGTCAACTTTTGGCCAACTTGTTGCCAACTGTTTTGCCAATTTTTTTTCTTTTTAAAAAGTTTCGCCTATAAAATTTAGGACAATTTTTGTAAGTTTTCTCATATATTATATATTATTGCTTTTTTACTTCATATTTCCTTCGTTCCACTATGAGTTTCGTACTTTTCTCTCTAAGATCTTTCATAATAAATTTTAAATTTCATAAGAAACAAAACATTACTCTATATATTAATAAACAAATATACTTTTACAAATAAAATAATAAAAAAATTATAGAAAATATAGTGGGACTTTTCCTAAGTAGAATCTCATTTGTGTCTCAAAATTCAAATGTAGATTGTAGTATAGCAGCGTCAGCATAATCGTAGTCCTCGTCGTCACCATCATTATTTATTTTTGTGTATTGGTTACTCTATTCATATAATTTGATGTATCGATAGTGAAATTTTGTAAAATAGTGATGGAATGGCGGCTAATTAAACTATGAACAATCATTTGTGTAATGTTTCACATTAGGAGCATGATCCAATTAGATTTGGAGTATATTTTTCTGATAAAAATTCAAAAGTTAATTAAAAACTCTTTTTTCTTGTAAAACCGTCTCACTTGATAAAATCAGAAACCCTCACTGAAAAGGGTTCTTGTGGGCGGCACCTCCCACACCACCCTGGCCGACACTGGAAATATACATACATAAATGTATATATACATGCCTTAAATATTGTTCATGTTAATTAATTATTTATTAATAGTAATACATATTTATAAGTGTCCTACCATTAGATTACTTTATAATTAGTAAACAATAATATAACATAATGATGTAAACATCACCAACTACCCATAAAAAAGAAATGAAAAATAGCTAGACAAAAAATGACATTTACGTTAGGAACCGTGTCCCTCACGAACAAAATATACATTAATTATAATACTCCTTTTTATTTATTTTTTATTTTTTTATTTTTACCTCCAGCTTTTTTATTCTTTCAAATTAAAACACCATTGCGTTGAAATAAGGGATTTGAGAATAGATTTTCTATTCACAGTAACGCAATAAAATACAGTTCAGGTTGGTTTAGCTAGGAGGATAAAAATTTCTATAAACTTGGTTCTCGGAAAATTTTATGATAAAGGTGGGTGGTAATATTGTTTAGTATACCAAGTAATGAATTAAAACTATATACTCTTTTTACTTTTTACTTATTTTATTTATTTAGTCTCATGGCTATTCATTTTTCGTATTTAGTTCATATCAATTTAGTCTTAAATTGTTGAAAACGCATGAAACAACGTTGTTTTGATCATATGACACCGGTCATATGTGCCCACTTTCCAGCTAACTGGATGAAATTGTAGTCAAAACCATCCCATAACTTTTTGTCTTTTTCTAAATGATTACTTTTCCATATTAATTCCATATGTATTTTAAATTGTATCATTTTAGTCCCTGATCATTGAAAGAATCGGCGCACATAACCGACATATGATCAAATGCATTATCCTACGATTCCGGACTAAATGACACAATTTAAAATATATATTTGTCTAAATATGAAAAGTGAACAATTGTGATTCTGATTCGAAAAAGGTATGTGACTATATTGGTTTCAATCCTTACAAAGTAGAGTAGTTCTAGGGTGCATCCAAGTGCATACAATGCACTTGGATTTTACACCCTAATTTGAAATCAATTTTGACCAAGCCTTGAAATTCGCGGGTCAGTCCAACCCGGAAATATTTCGCGGGTCAGTTCAACCCGTTATCAACGGGGCGCATATCTACTTTCTTCTCTCATCGACGCAAATTGCATATCTTCCTTCTTCTCCATCTTCTCCATCCCCCGCCTCCTCCTCACAGAATTAACCAAAAAATTAGCTGTTACAACTTTGGATCTGAATCTACCCCCTCCTGACCTTTCTCATCTTTCCCCCTCCAAGAGGATTTCAAATCGGGCCCGGCCTTTTTGGTCGAATTAGCCACTCCCACGAGCATTCTTGTTAAGGAGATGGCCTCGGGCCTTGTGCGGATCGCCTTGGAATGCGATAAGAAAACAGAGAAGAAGGGGTCCAGGCTTTTGAGGGAGCCCGTTTGGAGGACTTACTGCAATGGGAAGAAGTGTGGGTACGCGATGAGAAGGGAGTGCGGGCCCGATGAGTGGAAGGTTTTGAACGCAATCGGGCCGATTTCGATGTATAGGACTTTCCATGTCCCACCATCGTTATCTCTCTCTCTCTCCTCCCCCCCTTTCTTTCTCCTCTCCTAGCTTAGACTCAATTTCTGTTTGCTTAACTAATCAAGTTGACAGCCCAGAATCCCGTGATGAATTCGATTCCCTATAATTTGTAACATGTGTGTTGGCGATGGTACATTAATTCTAATAATAAAAATTATTTGTGGTATTCGTGATTATAACTTGGGGTATTGTTGAATAATTCTTGAAGTATTGACGATTAAGTCTTGGGGTATTGGTGATTATAACTTGGGGTATTGGTAATTATAACTTGGGGTATTGGTGGTCAAGTCTTGTGGTATTGGTGATTATAACTTGGGGTATTGATGATTAAGTCTTGGGGTATTGGTGATTATACCTTCGAGTATTGGTGATTAAGTCTTGGGGTATTGGTGATTATAACTTCGGGTATTGGTGATTATAACTTCGGGTATTGGTAATTAAGTCTTGGGGTATTGGTGATTAAGTCTTGGGTTACTACTGAATAATTATTTAGGATATTATTATTGAGTAATTCTTGGGGTATTAGTGATTATAACTTGGGGTATTGGTGATTATAACTTGGGTATTGGTGATTAAGTCTTGGGGTATTGATGATTATAACTTGGGGTATTGGTGATTATAACTTTGGGTATTGGTAATATAACTTCGGGTATTGGTGATTATAACTTCGGGTATCGCTGATATAACTTCGGGTATTGGTGATATAACTTCGGGTATCGGTCCGGAGCGCGGGCGACCATTTGCGACCCTGTTTGTTGTCAGACCCGCGAATTTTGGTCGGGTTGGGCCTGACCCGCGAATTTTTGTTGGATCTTAATTGGTCAAAATTAATTTCAAATTAATTTCAAAATTCCAAGTGCATGCTATGCACTTGGATGCACCCTAGAATTTGCGTACAAAGTAATATTGTTTTGCATATGAAGTATTACGTTTTAGTAATTTTGAAGGGGAAAAATCAAACACTTTTTTAAATGTAATACAACTTATGTTGATCAATATTATTTTGTATACTAAACAATAATAGTTTGAAGAAGTCACGTGAACCTATTTCATAAGTAACCTAGACTATAGAATCACTGACGAATCCGGGTTCAAACATGAGTAACCTAGACTATAAAATCAAAGACGAATCCGGGTTCAAACATGTTAAACATGATTCACTAATTATAAAGTTAAGCAAAATTTTGTTCAAACATTTCACTACATTTAACGAAGGGATTAACGACGGATTGTCCGTCGTTAATTGTGTTTAACGACGGACGTTGACCCGTAGGCAAATCGACCGTAACTAATATTTACGATGGCTTTGGATGAATCCGTCGTAAAACTGACCCGTCAAAGACCCGGCCGGAAAACAAATTTTACGACGGACATCGGCCGTCGTTAATATTAACCGATTTTCAATTTTTTAATCAGCCTGAAAAATATTTACGACGGGCAAGAAGCCGTCGTTAATATATAATTTACGACGGACACGAGTCCGTCGTAAATACTGAACCTGGAAAAAAAAGTGGCTCGTGTGGTTCGAACACGGACCCCGGGGCACCGGGGGCGGGTGCAAACCACTAGGCCACTGGCCACCAAAGTATATACTCCGACCCCACTTCTAAATTAGCCCTATTGGGCCTGGAACAATTAATTTCAATTTCGCATCCAAGGGGAATCAAACCCATGACCTCTCTTGCATATAGAGAGGCCACGAACCATTAGGACACTTGTTTCTTTTGTTCGATTTCTTGCAACTAATTGTATATGTATCTAAATTGATTCATTCTTTCTTTATTATTCATCAAATTAATTCCTTTTCGTTTCTAACTTGTTTTAATAAATGTTGTTACCAATTATAGTTTTGAAGTTTTATAAATTTATTTAATTCGGAAAACGCGTAATTAATATTATAATCCGTTCACTTGTACGTAATTAATTGTATACATATCCAAATTGAGTCATTCTTTTTTTATTATTCATCAAATTAATTACCTTTCCTTTCTAACTTATTTTAATAAATGTTGTTACCAATTATATTTTTGAAGTTTTGTAAATTTATTTAATTCGAAAAACGCGTAATTAATATTATAATCCGTTCACTTGTACGTAATTAATTGTATACGTATCCAAATTGAGTCATTCTTTTTTTATTATTCATCAAATTAATTCATTTTCCTTTCTAACTTGTTTTAATAAATGTTGTTACCAATTATATTTTTTAAGTTTTGTAAATTTATTTAATTCGGAAAACGCGTAATTAATATTATAATCCGTTCATTCGTTTGTAACTTGTTATATATACAATAGTTTAATAATTCTAATCGTCATCCTCTTCCTCTTCCTCTTCTCCATCATCTTCATCTCCATCTTCATCTTCATCTTCATCTTCTTCATCTTCATCTTAATCTTCATCTTCACGCTCTTGTCCGACATCCTCATCGCTTTCTATCATTATCATTTCTGAATTTGCAGATAGTAAATCCACAAAAATATTTACATTTTCTTGATCGAGCAATGTTTGAGCCTCTTGTACCTCCGTTTGAAATGGTGTTGTTGGTTCAGTGGTGTCTTTTTTAGACGGGTGAGAAACTTCAACCAAGGATCTTGCCTTCACTTTGCAAACAGTCCTTATGTTGGGCTTGCCCGATCCCGGGTATTTGCAGTAATATACTTGTGATGTTTGTGTTGCAAAAATATATGGATCGTATATCGCCGAAAACTTGTGTCGAGTGTTGATATCAATAATCTTGTAGTTCTTGTCGACTCTCGTTCCCTGCCTCCCTGGATCATACCATTCACAGAAGAACAAAACCACTTTCCTTGAGGGCAAACCTGGATATTCTATTTCAACTACCTCAAGCAAGACTCCGTAGTAATCGACTGGTTCTTCGTGCAAATTCCAGCATTCACGCAAACACCACTGTTTGTTGATGATTTTGTTTCAGCATACGCTTGTGTATGAAATTTGTATCCATTTGCGTAATATCCTTGGAATGAAACAACTTTATGTAATGGTCTATGACTCAGAGCATGTAGATGTGGATTGTCAAGTAGACCACACTCTTCCTATAAATATTAAATTATCAGCTAACATAAAATTACATGCGTTCTGAAAAAATAGAGATGGAATAAAGTGATACTCACGTAACGTTGGAACCAATACATGAATTCACCACGGATGGACTGAGAAACTTGTGCATCAGTGATGCCTGGTTCTTGTGCACGCTTATACTCACAGAACATTCTTATATATTAGAAAAATAAATTAATGATTTTTCAGTTATAAAGATAAAAACATAGAATACTATAAAAAGATTACTTACTCTATGTACGGTTGGACTTCAGGACAATTCATCAAAACGTATGAATGTATTATTTCATCTTCATTATTGTTCTTAAAAGATCGTGTGGTGCCCTTGCCCATTATTGGACCCGGATGCAAAAATACAGATAACATACCTTCAATATCACGAAGGGGATGATCTACTCCACGACCATCGTAGTTGCGAGGCACATTTCTGATTCTGGTTTGAACTTGATCGCCGAAGTAGTAGGAACAAAATGCTCCAACCTCTTCAGTAAGATATGCGTTAACAATGGATGCTTCGATGTGGGCCGGATTTCCAATATAGAGCTTCAAGTTATGCAAATACCTAAAAGAATTTCTGTTCATGAATATTCATCAATAATAATGTAAAAGGCTAAATATAATATATAATTACCTCTCAAAAGGGTACATCCATCGATATTGTACTGGACCATCAATTAAGGCTTCATAAGCTAAGTGTACGGGTAAGTGCTCCATCGAGTAAAAAAAGCTAGGTGGAAAAATACGCTCAAGCTTGCATAGAATAACAGAGATCTCCTCATTCAAACACCTCATGTTCTCTACTGTAATTGTTGAGGCCGTTAAGTGTTTGAAAAATAGACTTAATTATGTGATGGCACTCCATACATTCTTCACAAGTGAGTACCGTAATGCAATCGGTAACAAGCGATGTATGAACACGTGACAATCATAACTCTTCATCCCAGATACCTTCCCGGTTTCTATGTCAACCCTGTCTCCCAAATTCGAAACATAATTGTCAGGGAACCTCAACTCTTTCACCCACTTACACAACTCCTTCCTCTCTGCTTTACTAATTGTGTAGGAGGTTTTTGGATACATCTTTATCCGCTCATCCTTGTGCAGTTGTTTACGAGAACAGAAGAGGTGCAACTCATATCTGGACTTTGAAGTTCCCTTCAGTACCCAAGACTGTATGAAACAAGTTGTCGAAAATATTCTTTTCTATATGCATCACATCCAAATTATGTCAAATCAACAACTTGCTCCAATAGGGCAAATCCCAAAAGGTACTTCTCTTCTTCCAACAACCTTTTATTTTTTTATTGTTCTCCATTGCACCAAACTCAGTTGTCTTCATCAACCCTGTTACTGTAATCTCATACAACAATCTTTCACCTAAAATAAATTGTTTAGGATTTAGTTAGAACAAAACATAACAATGATTCAATAATTTTAAAAACATGGAATGCTAACTATACATATTGTTACGAATGTCCGGTCTTTGTACACGTATTGCATCTTTAACCTTAAGAAAGTCTGTTTTGTTCCTCCGAAAGGGATGATCAGAAGGAAGAAACTTCCGATGGTTGTCGAACCATGACACCTTCTTACTCAATGGGAGATAGAATACATCAGATCTTTCCATGCAGTACGGACATGCTTGTTTTCCTGCTGTCGACATCCCAGACAACATAGAAAACACTGGAAAATCACTAATGGTCCACAAAAGAGCAGCCCGTATCGTAAAGTTCTGCTTCCTATGAACGTCGTAGGTCTCCACTCCCGTATGCCACAAAGATATCAATTCTTTAATCAGTGGTTGAAGATATACATCAAGTTTATGCTTGGGGTTGTGAGGACCAGGCACCAAGATAGTAAGAAATATATGTTGAGGCTTCATGCATAACCAAGGAGGTAGATTGTATGGAGTCAATAGGACAGGCCACAGTGAATATTTTTTTCCGTGCATTCCGAATGGAGCAAATCCATTTGTGCTCAAACCCAACCTCATATTTCTCGTCTCCTGTGCAAATTCTGGAAACTCCCTATCCAGATGTTTCCATGCCTCTGAGTCTGCAGGATGTTGCATCTCCCCATAATTCTCATCAGAACACTCCTCAGCATGACATGTCATGTCTTTAGCAGTGGCACTAGACTGATACAACCTCTCCAAACGAGGAGTGATGGGAAGATAATACATTGACTTCCAAGCCTTCAACTGAACTTTCTTCCTACTTTTGGTACGGCCAGATGGTTTGTAACGGGGGTGACCACACATTTTGCAATGATCCTCATCCTCACCCCAAAACAACATACAACCGTTTGTGCAACAATCAATCTTCTCAAACGGTAGACCCATATCCTTCAAAAGCCTCTTGCTCTGATAGAAATTATCAGGCGCCGTATTTTCTTTCGGTAGAGTATTTTTGAACAATTTAGCAAATTGATTGAACACTTTTTGACTCACCTTTCCTTCAGTTTTGATGTTCAACATCTGAGCATTGAATGATAACTGCGTCTCAGTATCACAACCAGGAAAAAACTTTTGATCAACTGTTTTAAGCATATCAAAAAACTTCTTTGACCGATAATTTGGTTCCTCCTCAGTAGACATTTCATTGAATTGACCTTGACCGCCCAAAACTGATTCTGCAATCATCATCCGGTATCTATCATGTTCATCCTCCATATGTGGTTCGAATTGATCATAAGGAACATGACTTGAACCACCAACATCATAACTTCCACCACTGCTCCAACCAGTATTATAATATGATTCTATTATATTGATGTCAATATTCCACCATTCTTCACCATGACACGTCCAATTGTAATAAAAGGGAACAAAATCGGACATCACAAGATGAGTTTTAACCTCATCAACACTCAAGAATCTCATATTTCTACATCTTTTTTCTTTACACGGACACCTAATATTACCCGTATAATCCTTACAGTATGGATGTTGTTCTGCAAACTCAATAAACTTATCAATTTTATTGCAAAAGACAGGATTAATGCCTCCTCTTATCTTTCTAGGTATTGAGTACATCCAACCACGATCTGGAAATTGCATATGTTACAACTTAAAAGTAATATCACTTGAGTTCTAAAAAATTGGGCAGAGTTTCGCCTAAAAATAGAGATATAAAGATTTTTCCTTCACATAAATCAATTCATATATATCAAATAAACATGTATATCACACACCCATCATTTAATAAACATATATATATTTCAATCATTATCTAATATTGTACCCAAAATTGGAACTATAAAAAATACATTTAAACGGTTAAAAGTGTGAAAACGTACGGTGAAGTTGAAGGCAATGAGTAACAGAGTTGTTCTGTAGCTACGAACACTTCAATGCAATGTTCAATATCAATTATATTCCAAGAATGGATGAAAAAATTGGAAAGTGTAGTATTTTTCGTGAGAGTGAAAGAAGAGAGAAGAGAAAAAAGTTTCTGCATAAAACAACAAAATTAACGACGGACACGTAAATCCGTCGCTAGAACTAAAATTTGCAGGCGGGTCAATTATTGCTCAACAACCCGCCCCCCCAGAAAAAAAGCGCGAGATTAACGACGGCTTAGCTGTCTGTCGTTAATTCAAATTTGCTTTTAGCGACGGACGTCCGTCGTAAAAAGACACAAAACGGTGGCGTTTGTAAAGCCCGTCGTAAAATTTCGTCGTTAATTTGCGACGGCCTGGTTATCTAATTGTTAAATTAGTCAAAAGTCGTCGGTTTGACTAGTTCCGTCACAAATCGTCGTTAATTTTAAAAATAGCGACGGATGTTGCTGTCCGTCGTTAAATTTCGTTGTTTAATCGCGCTTTTTTTTTAAGTGTTTTAAACATGATTCACTAATTATAAAGTTAGGCAAAATTTTGTGTGAGGCTATCTCACCACGTAACCAACTCACGTTTTAAATTTTTTATCTTAAAACTATATATAAAGTTGATACTACCTCCATCCCTAATCAACCTGCACGCTTATACGGGCACACTTTAAAAAAATTGAATTATATATATATATATGGATAAATATGTTTTATGAATGTATACACAAATCAATATATTCTTTTTATAGAATGTACAAATTCTTTCTAAACAGATTAAAAAAACAAGTGTACATATTCTTTTAGGATGAATTTATTTTAAATATAATAATTAAAAAGTAATATTGTGAACCGATATCAGGCAAACGCAACTTATTGGCAGTCACTGCCCTAGAGATACTAATGTAGATTACATTTTGTCAACTTGTGGGAAATATTGATTATTAAAAGACGGTCGTACAAAGTAGTGGGGATACTGGGGTTGATAATATTGACAAATTATTCCACAAACAATTATTGCAACATAAACTTAGGAAATTGCATAATTAATGCCTAGAAAAATACAGTTTCAAATTTTTTAATCGCCAATAATAAACCATATAAGAATTATTGCACCAAAAAGATGTATGGAGGAAAAAAAATATTAGAAAGCAACTGCATGTGGCCCATTGCATGTCAACTCAACCCTCTCGATGTGATCTCCTTCATCTTATTACATTCTTTCAATCTTACCTTATTTAGATACAAAAAAATAAATAAAATTCTCCGTTACTTCCCATTCACATGGTGTGATCAATTCCTAATTCTGCTCGATTTTATATGGATAGAGGAAAAGAATTATCGGAAGGGTCTGGGTGGGGCGGCGAAACGGGGATGACCGCCTCGCCCACACCGAGCCGCTACGAGTCGCAGAAGCGGCGAGACTGGAACACGTTCGGGCAGTTTCTGCGCAACCAGCGGCCGCCCGTCGGGCTGCCCGAGTGCAACAGCAACCACGTGCTGGATTTCATGAGGTATTTGGACCAATTTGGGAAGACCAAGGTGCACTTGCAAGGGTGCATCTTTTACGGGCAGCCCGAGCCGCCAGCGCCTTGCACGTGCCCGTTGAGGCAGGCGTGGGGCAGCTTGGATGCGCTGATCGGGCGGCTTCGGGCAGCCTACGAGGAGAACGGGGGGTCGCCCGAGACGAACCCGTTCGCGAGCGGGTCGATAAGGATTTATTTGAGGGAAGTGAAGGAGTGTCAAGCGAAAGCGAGGGGGATTCCGTACAAGAAGAAGAAGAAAGGGGGAGGAGGAGGAAAAGGTGGGGATGATCAGTCCAATTCTTCTTCTTCTTCCATGCCATTTTCTTGATCACAATTTGGTCACATATATGGGGTTATAAGGTAAATTCTCTATCTAATTTAATTATTATTGTTTGCCCTATTTCTTGAAATTATTGTTTTTTTTTTAATCTCTCCCCCAATAAATTAATTTCAAGATTTCATGATTATTAGTATATATATTGCTTCAATATTATGCTCCTCTATTGCTTCATCATTAATTTCATAGATAACAAGTGCATTTTGGTGGTTAATTTTGAAAGTTGGAGATGAAATTGAAATGGTGGAAAGGTTTATTCTATCCTACACTACATAACAATGCAGTAGATTGTTGTACACTTCAGAATGTTGTATTGTACTACACATTATGGTATAATACCTAAAGCACTGTCCAATAGTGTATCATAGAAAAATCCGGTCGAACTACCTTTTTTTTTTTTTTTTTTAGTTGGATGATTTCATGTTAAGTAAATATATATTTAGATCAATTTGTGTCGATTTCTGATTTTTGGGAGATCTTGAAGCTGAAGAAGAATCATAGTTAATTAAGACAAAAGTCAAGTGTCAAGATTTAGTATCATGTATTAATTATAATCTCTAAATACTTTATAAGAATGAGAGTAAAGACAATGATTATATGTTTTTCTAGTATACACAGTCTCTTATTAAGTTATTATAGAATTAAAGACTACATTCTTCTGAAACTAGAGACCAGTGACCATCACTTGCCTTCCTAAACCCTAGCTATGAATATGTATATTACCTCTAGTTTATTTTGGTCCATGATTTATTCTCAATGAGAATATGAAGTGCTAAAGCACATCTACTCAATGTTTGATCATTTCAGAATAATCATAATTCCATTATTTCGATTTCAAACTAATTAAATATTACCTTTATTTCTTCTTTTGAAATGAGCCGTGGCTTCGTTGAAAATTTTGAAATCCTTTCGTTTCAAAAAGCCCAAAAACAATCCATTAAAATTTAACAAAATATGAGGATAGTAAATTTCATATTCATGTCAATATAAATTAACCCCTAATAATCAATTTGCTACTATGGATGAGTAAGTAAATATTTTGTGGATCTGTTTCACCGTATAACACAAAATAGTATTAATTGTTTTATTATATAGTATTATTACCAAACTATTACCTTTTAATTAAACAAAATATACACAAACAAGTTTTACGGTAAAACTTTTTCATAATAAACTTTGCCATTTTAATAAGTTAGGAATCCTCGGTATGATCCAAATATTTAATTTTGAAAATATTTATTTCTTGACAGAAAGAGTAGTGAAGATACCAACATTATAAGATTCTTGCCATGTTTTACACTACAAAAATGGACCCTTTAAGTGACTTTGTTTGGAATGATGATGTTCTGTTTCCAATTGTTTTTATCACAGAAAACACAAAAATGTGTAGTTATATGCAGTAAGAAGAGCACAATTTAGTACCTCACCATTAATTGTCTGTCAGCCTTCCATTTTGTTGGGCATCTTTTAGGATTATTATGGCACCCCACACATTTTGATCTCATTTGAGTTTAATTAGAATGTGGGGGATGCTTTTGCTTTTTTATGTCTCTATACTCGACAAAATATTCAATTATTTTGCTTGAAATGATAAAATTCATAGGTTTTTTTTTAACTCGAGTTTAGGTAAAATAAAAAGATTTCAGTGACACTATTATATACTTCCTCCTAAATTATATCTGCCAAATAGTGCAGATTTTAATAAAAAAATTGTTTGTTAGTGGTAAAAAGTGTAAAGTTCGAGATTTAGTAGTCTATTTTTTATTTAAGGGAGTTTAGTTGTTTGGTAAAAGGTATATTGAAAAAAGTAGTGCAGTGAGATATAATAACTGATGTTTGGAATTGATTAGTTTTATAGGGTAAAACAATTTCTCGTAGCTTAGATAATCTAAATTGTAACAGATGGAGAAAAATATTTTTTAAACAGTGACACTTAAAGAAAATGAGTCCACGTGAATATGGGGCCACATAGGTTATTGTGTCTTGTACTGTTTTTTGTGTTTTAATTATTTTTAATATTCTTAAAAAATATTTAGATACGTACTCTCAATCTTTTAAAATTGGCTATATTTAATAACTTTGCTTTGGAAAAAGTAGGTTATTGTACTTTTATTTGGACTGGGTTCTTGTAGTAGTGGTCGATATGTCATAATAAAGACCGAATTTTATTTCGAATAAGAACTCCATTTTTACAAATGAAAAATATACAAGAACCCACCTTGAGAAGATAATATTAAAATATGTAGGGATATTATTCTAATGTTTAGAAATTAAAGTATAGGAAGATTATGAGCACATTAGTTGAACCAAATTTCCATTTTTTTCACCTCCCATAATCATATTTAGAAGCTATATGTGCTTTTTAATTTTTGTTTAATTTGGTTTTTGGATATAGAGGAGGGAGGAGTGTGTGTGTGTTCAAAACTATTTGAATTTTTATTGTAATGAAATTATGAGTTAAACATGTGAGTTAAAATTCAATTTCGTCCAATAACTTTAAATTTTTTGTAAAAGGATTTTTAAAAATTTTATAATTTTTATTTTAGTTCCATAGCTTATAAGTTGGTCCGATTTTTGCCTGAAATTTTAGTTCTAATGGCGCAGTCTCTAATTTTTCCGGCAAAAATCAGATCAATTTTTGTGGGACCTTTTGCAAAAAAAAATCCAAAATTATGGGTCACGTTTGAATTTTAACTTGCACATAGTTTAATATTTTCAAATTTATTTTTTATATATTTTTTCTTTATCGACTCTTATTTGAAATCGAGCTTCAGCTAGGTCTAACTAAATTGAGTTTAAATTATAAATCGTCCCATAACTTTCTGCCAAAATAGATTTGGTCCCAAAATTAATTTTTTATCAGATTTAGTCCCAATTTTTTTGACAGGGTCCAATTTTAGTCCCAAATCTCACTTTGATGTACGAATTTCGGTGATTTCCGGCAAGAGTGCTGATGTGCGTTTACGGCTACTATTTATATTTGATTTTTTCTTTTCTTTTACAATTTTATTGCACATAATATATATTTAAAAATTCTAAAAGAAAGTGATAATAAAATATAATTAGCGCATATGGACGCCCCATCAACACCTTTGCGATAAATCCCCAATTCTGGACTTTAAAACGACATCGTATTATCTTTTCCGGCCGATTTGGGACCAAAATTGGAATTTGTTAGAGAATTTGGGACTAAATCTAATAAAAAGTTAATTTTGGGACTAAATCTGTTTTTTCATAAAGTTATGGGACGATTGGTAATTTAAACTCAACTAAATCTAATATGAAACATCAAGTTTGCCTATGTATTTTTTTATGAATGAACCAACCAAACGATATTTTTAAAATGATCATAAATCAATATGAAATGGTTTGATTGATATTCAACCTAGTGTTTCAAGATTGTTAATTTAACTTTCTATCATTATATTTTAGCATTTCAAAATAGAAAATTTTCGAGTAGGGAATTAATTAATGCACTTAATATTTATTATACTATATATCTAGCTAATCATTAATTGTCATTATATCATCTCTGATGTACGAGATATCAGAAATGGTTAATATTATTTAATTACGTTGGCGTTTTGCTAATGAAAGCCCCATTAGCATTATTTAGTTTGCCACTAATTACATTATTTAAAATCTTTAGTGCACTAAAAGATTTTTGTGACTTGTGAGTGCATTCTAGAAATTTTGGGATTTCAATACTAATTCGTCCTTTGAATATAACTTTTCTAGATCGCCTTCTGTATGCCTGGATTTGGTGGGACAACACAATGATGCAATTTTGTCCTAATGTTATTATTAGTTTAAAAAAAATCTCCAATTTAAATAATTGCCAATTTGATAATTCCTTATGATGCAACTATTGGATGAACACCTTTGTTCTTTTATTGGTTACAGAATTTTCAGATTTAACACAATTATTATAATGTTATAGTTTATATTTCCTAGCTTCACTGAAAATATTAGTGTTCTTCAAAATATTATAGTATTCATCAATCACATTTCAATTCATTTTAAATCTCATACATCAAAATTTCTTTAAAAGAAAAAATAAATTAAAAGTCTTGTGGCACACAACTCATGCAAAGGTAAAATCAAATTTTGGTAGGGTTGTAAATTAATCGAGTTGACCTGAATGTACAATTGTTTAGCTTGTTTAAAATGTCATTTTTAAACTTCATATATGTGTTTGTATAGCATTTAACCAAATCGAGTTTGAATGATCTTTCATCAAGTACTAAAGCATAATATAATGATATATTACTTTTTCTTCTTTTTTTTCTTCTTATCGAGCTCGAATCTTATTTTAAATTTTATCGATCATAGATTATTTAGACTTATTTGATATTTATGTCGAGTCATACGAACCCAAAGGAATAGTTATTGAATAAACCTCTAATTAAATTAAATATATTGAATAATTTGAAGAGTGCTTGGTAAAATCGTAAGGAATGGAAAGAGTATAAAATTAAAGTCATACTTGTTATATATGTGAAGTATGATGAATTATTTTGTTTTTCATAATTAGTGTAATAGTAAAGTCATTTTGTGACTTTGATTATTATTCTTTAATTTTTAAAGGCCTCAATCAAGCACTTTCTCAAGATGTTCTTGGTTAAGGGATATGAGACTGAGGGAATGCGATTGATTCCTCAATTTTGAGGGTTTAAGGAATCCTCATACCATCTAGGAAAATAATTTTAATTTCTTTTTGCTATCAAAATCATTTTCTTAACCCATTCTTCTCTCCCAAACTAAACACTCCAATACCGCACCTACGTACATATAGGATGGGAAGTCAAAGTTACCAAAGTTTTCTATGTCCAAAACTTATAAATTAGTTAGTAAGTCGAAGCATTTGATCATTTGTATGTGATCACATATATAAGTCTCCTAGATAACAAAGATGATTAATCTGAAAGTGTTCCACATAATTAGATTGATAGATGCATGCACCTGATTCGTTCTCCATATTGTGGGATTAGTACTTTTATTAATTTTATTTATCTTATCTTATTTGTCTGATACTTCCCACCATCTATTAAAATAATGTTGGATAAATCAGTTTGTAACATTCAATATGTCCAAATTTCAAAAAAAAAAAAAAAAAATCAATATGTCCAAAATTTTATATTTTTAGAAATAGGTATTTTTGGAATTTTAAATATAGAAAACGGATGTCTTTTTTATTTGTCGCATCAAGATTGGTATTATCAACTACCATGTACACCATAAGTATATCCATTTTCATTATTTGTATATCTATCAAAAATATATTCATTATTTGTTAACAATTATTTTATCTTTACACTAAAAAATAAATAAATATTTTATTCATAGTTTATTTATTTTATATATTTTTTCTTAAAATCTGTGACCAAATAAATGAGTACAATTCTTGTGGACAGAGAGAGTATAACTTATTATAGGTTATTGAGAATGTAGTTGTAAAACTGATGACCGAATGTCTGAATTATACTCCCTCCGTCCTAGAAAAACTCGAACACAAATTAATAAAAAAAATTAGTAAAATAATGACATATATGTAATATATGTGTATTTTTGTAAATATGCAAGTTTCTTCTAAATGAAAGTAAGATAGTTCATGTGAATTTTTTAATAGAAAATTTACTCTTAAAAGTATGAATGTTGAAAATGAATTTAACACCCTGTTGTAATAAGGATCTCTAACTATAATTCTGTGTAAATTAATTAATCTACCATTAATTAAGGCACAAGTTACAGTGTCGTAATATTGTTTAATGTGTTATTGTTATTTGTGGAAAGGGCTTTGATTTGTGTGGCATCTATATTAAGATATGAATCATCCGTACCTCGTCCTTGAAGTTTAACATCAAATTTTCTGACAAAAATTGACTGTATTCATGTGAAGATGTTCTTTATTGTACGGCCTATTTGACTGCCCGCTGTCTAAACATCATTCAATGACCTCTTGTGCATGTTTCTTTTTTTCCTGCCAGTAAAATATCATTATTATGTTAAGAGGAAAAAAGTTGGCAATTTGGTGTATTGTGATTTATTATTTTTTTTTTTTTTAATAGGTCTAGTATGAGACCGTTTCATGGCATAAAACAATAGAAATTGGTATAATTAGGGCATTGACTCATTAACACTTTGATATGAATGAATGTTAATTTGTGTTGTCTCGTGTCATGAGACGGACTCATACAAATTTTTGCCTTAGTTTTTTAATCTATAAATCATGCAAGATTTTGTGTCAAACCTCCATTATGACTAATTGTGTTTAAAATATAATTTTTAAATTGTGATATTTCATATATAAAATCAATACTCATAATTCATGTTAACTTAATTCATAGGAGATCTATCCTTATAATAATTAAATATCAATAGTTATATAGGATTACTCCTTTTCAAAATCAAGTATTACGGTTTAATAAAATTAGTAAGATAATGTGATAGTTTGAGCATACACAAAAATCAAAATCCCCTTCAATTTGTTGTACCTAGTATACTAGTGATTCAAATTAAATAATATGAATTATTCCCTAGTAGCGTATATACAAAGAGAAATTAACTAGTAGCACTTTAATTAATTATAATTTTTGCCGTTTGTTTTTGGGCTTGTCTTGTATGGGTCTTGTTGAAATGAAAAATAAATATTTGGATTTTCAGAAGTATGGAGTTTCTCTATTGTTAAACTTGTAATAGAAATTAAATTGTTGGCGTTGGTTTGTTATAAAAATAAATTCGATGATGATTTTATGTTGTTGTTTTGGTATATGTTGTACTCGTTTTTTAAATAAAATTTCTTGTTTATTGATTAAAAAAAGGAGAAATTAATGTATCAATAATGTTGGTTTTGTAGGGCCCCATGATTAGAGGAAGAAAACTACATGAACCAGGTAATCAAATTTCGAATGAAGTTGTGTTTGGTTCTTCCTTAAAAATCTTCATATATAATTAATGCAATATTCTATATATACTCAGATAACTCATGCTTGCTTCCAATCGATCTAGCTCCTATTTTTCATGTTTGCAGCGTTTGCAAATTTCTTAAGCCCTTGTAAGATCCTTAAACTTTGGTTTTTAATTACTCCAATTAATCTATTCATGTAAGTTTATGCGCCCATGTTGGTTTCTTGCATTTTTCCCCTCAATTCTTTTTTTTTTTTTTTTTTACTTTATTTTGGATATGCATGTAAAGAAATACATGATTCTGTAAGTATGAGGATCGTGGAGTTTTATTCATTCTCGTTTTAATACTTGCTTTTATGGATTTAGTAGATAGACTATTTGATTGTGATTTGGGATTAAAACTATTATTTGGTCCCGGAATTTTATCCTTTTGTAAATCATTTCAAGATAGCTGAATATTCAATTTTAGTCGTCCTATAATTTTATGTGTTGCTCATTTATATCCATTTTTCACAAAATAACGTTGTTTTGGTCACCACCTTTTAGCAAATCGTCCTGAGGTAAAATTGATATAAGTTAAGTAATGTACAAAATTACGTATAACTACTTTGGAATGATAAAAAAAAAAAAAAAAAAAAAAAAACACGTTATGGGACCAAATATATTTTTAATCCTGATTTGGTAAAAAATAATTTGGTTTGGGCTAGCTAGGGTTCAACGACTTTACTCAAATTGAGAGACAAAATTTATTGTTAGATTGGATTTGTAGGTTTTGATATATGGTCAAGTTATCTAGAGATTTATATCTTTCACGATGGGTTAAATGGTTGTTTATGTTAGGGGTGATTGATTTTCATACGTAAACTGGCAATTTTAGTATAATATATTTTTGCTAATAAAATTAATTAATTTAACAAAGAAAGTGATTGTTTCAAAAGAATTACTATATTATATATATTACTATTTAATTATATACCCTTAGAGCTGTTAAACGAAACGAGTTGCTCGTGAACTCGAGCTCGAAAAATACTCGATTGCTTAACGAGTCAAGCCGAGCTCGACTCGTTAGGCTCGATAACTGAGATTTTTTTTATAATAATTCCACTAGGCTCGATAGGCTCGTTAACGAGTCGATACGAATCGAGCTCATATTATTACTCGTTAACATTAACTAACCGAGGTCGGCTCGACTTGATAAGAGCTCGAGCCGAGTTCGAGTATACTCGAGCTTGCTCGGCTCAAATAACAGCATACCCTCTTTGTTTCAAAAAAGTTACTATAATATATATTTATTACTATTTAATTTACTTTGAATTTTGCCAAAATAATCTGAACAAAGTGTTCTAAAAAAATGAATTGTACAGATGGTATAGGCCAAGAAGAATTATATATAGGATTGGATTAAATTTAATTTATTTATTTTTATCGTCTATGAACACTTGTTTATGGAAATCATTTTAGTATTATTTATCTGGGGGCGGAGCTAGAACTTTTAATTTGGAGGTCTTGGTTAAAATTTTAACATGTGATACGATTATATATAGAAAAAAAAAAGTAAATATATTGTTCAATGAGTAATAATTAATTATTTCACAAAGACAAAAAAAACACTATAAAAAAGTTATTTACTTTTATTTAGTTATAAATATAAATTGGAGATTTAAAATAACAAAAAAAAAAAAAATTACAATCAAATTCAAGACCATGACTACTAAATCATTGCAAAAATATAAATAGAACAAATGATTATCGAATTTTTAAATAATATAAAAGGATTTGCATTTAGGAAAATATATTACCATGGAATTCTTATAGAGAAATAGAAAACTATTAAGCTTCATGACAGTCCTAGGAAATTAACACTATATTGAAAAGAAAATATGAGAAAATAAATTGGGTGTAACTAAGTTCAAGAGATAAAAATCAATTCTAATTAATAAAAGAAAAAAAGGTTTAAAAATTCATAATTTATTATCAATATGTAATTAGCCCTCTTAAAAAATTATAAAGAAAATAATCAAATTGCTAAACTAAATTTGTGAATTTTGCCTTAAATTAATGATTCATTAAGAAAAAAAAATAGGCACCCGTTTATTACATTGGAATGCAGAATATTTATTAAAAAACCAAGAACAATAATATAAATTGAATAGTACTTAGGAGTACTCCAATTTTTTTTTTTTTTTTTTTTTGGAGTGGGGACTTGAGCCCCTTCAAGGCTATGAAAGGAACCGCCCCTGATATTACTCATACATTACAAGAAAATAAATAATTTTCTACAAAGTTTTCCAAGATGAATACAAAATTTTCAATGAAAACAATTTCGTCCTTAAACAGTTGGGATTGCTTACGACTTGCCAATAAAAATTTTCAATCAGGTAGACATCTACATTCCTTACTACAAACTAGGGATGTAAACGAATCGAATCGAGTCGAATACCACAATATTTGAATTCGTATTCGTAAAATTATTTCGAATATCGAATTCGAATCAAATATTGTTCGAATAGTAAATGTGATTTATATTTGATTTGAAACTCATGTCGAATTATTAGAAAATATACGAATACTTGAGTCGAATATTCGAATCAATTTTTTTGTCAAGCATGTTCCTAACAAATAATATTCAAGAGAAGGAATTATGTAAACAATATTCACAATGAAACTTGTTTGAATGGTATTAGTAAATTAAACTAAAAGTATCAGTAAATTGCACTAAAATTATCAGCTCCAAATAGTATTTAGTTTTTTTTTATTAAAGCTATTAGTTGAAGTGGTATTAGTTATTCTCAATAAATGTGTTAGTTATTTCAACATAAGGTATTAGTATTTTTTTATCGATAAAGTTGTGGCTCGAACCCACGACCTTTGTATCATAGGTAGTGGGATTTTAACCATTTGACTTGATTTATACCACTTCTTCAGATATTAGTAATTTGTTGTTCACGGTAATAGTTACCGTGAGTATTATTCACATAATATTTTGCCAATATTCAAATATTCATTTCAAAATTGTCATTTTGAATTCACAATCTCATTATAAACTTAAAAATTTGCATAACATAATCAAATAAGTAAATGAATTTTTTTTAATCAAATTCATGGAAAAACACTTTAATAATCAAATTAAGAGTGTTGAACTACAATTCTTTTTTAATTAGTTAAGTTTTTTAATAATTAGATTACATTATATGTTTTTAATTAAAACACTTAATTAAGAATTTCCTACAAGCCCACTTATTGGATGAAGTTATAAAGGTTAATATCCTTAAAATAATTATAATGAACTTAAATTTATAAATAATTATATTTATTATTACTATTAATATATAATTAATATAATTATATATTTAACCGAATATTTAATCGAATATTTACGAATATCGAATCAAATATCATAGTATTTGTATTTGTATTTGATAACTAATCGAGTCAAAAAAATTATTTGTACTCGAATTCGAATTATAAAATTTCGAATACGAATACCGAATTTCGAATACAAATACCAAATCGAACCAAAATTGTTTGATTCGTTTACAACCCTACTACAAACAAATTGCCTACGGGAATGAAATTCATAAGTAAATTATCAGCAAATTAATTGTCTAAAAAATTTACCTACAAATGAATTTGCTACAAATAATAAATTAATTTACATATGAATTTTATTTTCATATCGTAGGCAATTTTTTTGTAGTTGAGGAATAAAAATCCCTCTATATACTAATAGGGAGTTTATTTTGTTGATGTGTCGATTTCTGGTGCGTTTTGCTTATGTGTCGACTTCTGGTGCATTTCGCTTATGTGTCAAGTCTTACGTGGCATGATTGTGCGTCACTTTATCCTATGTGTCATTCATGTGGCATTGTGACCTTTCATAAGAAGATGTCTAATAAAAAAATTGGTTTTAGTTGGGTTTGAATCAAGGACCTCATGAGTATTTTATATTATTTTTACCAATTAAGCTAACTATGAATCGTTGTGAAATTTAAATATTTATTATATACAACTTGAGTTAAATATATATATATATCTTCTGAAAGACTATTAATTATTTGCAATTTTATAAACTCTATATTTTTTCTTATTCCTTCTTTGTCTTTTTCTTTTCACAATATTTTAGTTGTTCCTCGATTATTTGTCCACACATAAATGTCTAATTGCAAATATTTGACGATTACTTTATTTTTAAAGATATACATATTTTTTTCATATAAACTCTACTTTCTTTCTCTCTTCTTCTATCATGATAATATTATGTTTATTTTCTATATATTGTAAATTGATGGGTGAAGATTTTCAAGGAAAATTTTAAGGTTATCTATTGTGTGTTTTTTTTTCAATTTCGACTGAATCATATTTTTTAAATAGATTGTATTATATAATGTTATAATATTGAATAATGCAATGTGTTAATAAAATATAAATTTTTAAATTAATTTTACGAACAACCCGCATAATATGCGGGGTACTCATCTAGTGCTTACCTATTAGAAGGTTGTATAGGCAAGTCGTATGAATTTTTATTATTTAAAGACAAATTATTTTCGTCGAAAATATCGTAGTCATGTTGAAAATTTCAATGGTCAATTATTTAGTTTCTTATAGTGATAGTTGTGCTTGTGCATACCATATTTCGATTATTATTATTTTTATTTTTTTGATCCAGCATGTGCTACGTAGATATAATCGGCAATCTTTTGCCTTGGAAGGAAAATTATTTGCCGTGATATGGAATATAATAAAAATAGTTTACTTGACATATAAATTAACTTATTTTAAAATGTTACTTTATTTTTTCACGGAAGGCGATGTATAGTGTGGTTATATAACTCCAAAAATTGTATGAGCCTTTTTTCTATTACTAGAAATCCCTTTCTTTAACGAGGGAGAAAAGGAACCAAAATTAATCATTCCAGAAATCACTTTAATGAGTTCTTAGCATAACACATGAACAAAACAATTTAGGGATCAAAAACAATTTCATTGCTAGAACTTCTCAATCTTCTTTCTCAACAACATTTCACCGACACCCCGAGAACATCTAGCCCATTAATGGGTACAAGAATCGTATATTTTTTTACTTTTGATAAAAAAATTGCATGAGATAACATAAATTAACACTTACCCCTACCAAAGTGTTAATGAGTCAATATCCTAATTATATACATTTTCATTATCTCATATCATGAGACTATCTCATACAAAACCTGCTCTCTTAACAAGCATTGACAAAGCATATACTACATGATGAATTGGCCACTGAATGAGCCATAGCTCAGTAGAGTCTGTTAATTCGAAATCGACGAGAGGATCCTTTTTATCCTCCAAAATTGCCTATCAATTATATCAAAATTACACAAGAATAATTGAAAAAAAAAAAAAAAAAGGCGGACAATATGATGGGTAGTTTATAACATTAGATTGGAAACACAGTTTCTAAACGTTAGTGAAGAAAACGTAACCAAAATAAAAATCATAACTCAAGAGAAAACCGGATGAACACAAAGCGTAGGGGAAGAAATTCGAGCACATGAGAGTGGCTACCGCCGGCGAAGGAGAAGGAGCGACGGCGATAGGGGAAGACGGCGGCGATCCTACGCAGGAAATAGGACTTGTATTAGTTTTGATATCAATTAATTGAATAGATGTATTTTTTTTTTTTTTTTTGGCTTTGGGTCAGAATTGGGCTTGGTCCATTAAGGGAAAATAGGCCCATCATACTAATATATCTAAGGTTTGATATATCAAATCTTTATAAATAAAGAATTTAAAAAAAAAAACTCACTATTTGTTTGTCCAAATTGGTGCAAATCGAAATATAGGTAATTGAATAAAATACTTTTAACTTAAATTTATTTCACTCTAATATTACATCATTTTGTTAAAACAAAAAATCAAATTAATATGTGGTAACACTGCAACGAATTAATATTATAGCGGAGTTAATTGCATAAAAATTTATGACATTTTGTTTGATTATCAATTGCAATATGTTTTTTACAATTAATAATTCGATAAATAAAATAATTATTTTTTGTAATTCCAATTTCCATGTACCGAGCTAATTTATTGTGTAACTAAAAATGATGTGACAGCTGAGACTGCCTATAATGTCACTTGAGATGCTGAAAGTTAGTATGGTGCATCGAATTGAAGGCGGCTCCATCTGCCGCATTATTATTTACACCAAAAATTAGTTTAGTATATCAAATTGCAATAAATAATTAGTCTGTGTATTAAGCTGTAAATTTAAAAAAGACATTTTGTAATTGATATTTACCGAAAAATCGTGAATTTTTATGTAATTGTTAATTGACAAAGTCTCATGTAAATAAATTTATCGTACAAGTGATACGTATTTTATGATATTAATTACTTTATCAAAACATGTTTCCTCCGTTTTAGGATTTTCTGCATATTAAACTAGACAAACATTTTAACAAAAGTACACATTTTGAATAAAATATTGATATATATGTATATTTTTATGAATGTATACACAAATCAATATTTTTGTTTTTGGAGTGTGAAAATAACTTTTAGACGGACGAAATATTATTTTATTCAAAAGTTTTAATTGTTATATTATAAAATATTAGTTGCACGTCAAATATATAGTAAACCTATTTTACGTAAGATGAATTCTTATTTAATTTTACATCGATAAGAAATGGATACTTTGTTTATTTTTTGTTTACAAGATTACTGCTCGAATTTTAATACTGTACATAACAATTTTACTGGGTTAATAATAAAAAGAAAATGGTCCGTTTATGCATTCACAATCTAAATGTCATACACACATGCATACAGAAGGTAGGAATTGAAACCAAGTTTGCAAATCAGTTTGGTCATATGAGATACCATTGCCAGCCATTAAGAGGAAATCAGCAGGTTATGTTGGAAATATTGGTATTTTACCAATATAGTGTGACTGTTAAATTAAAAGGGGAAATTTAATTGGGTTCGGAACTTGGTTCTTATTTTTTCACATTTAGACTTTGGGAATGCTCTTTAGGTTTGAGCCCAAAAGTTTTGATGGTGTAAGCCCAGAATTTGTACGTCCAGATTAGAAGAAAAACATTCTATGAATTGATGGGAGGACATTCTTCCCTGATTGATTGGAGCTGTGAGGGTCAAATGTGAAGTATGTAATCTGCTGGGCTTAATTCAGTCGGAGGCTATGTTGGTAAAGTGTTAGCCGTGAGAGTTGGTGAATTTGGGGTACCAGAAGAGGTGGACCAGATGAGGTTGACCAGAGAAGCCTGACCAGAGGAGTCTGGCAGGTGAGCTACCAGAGGAGGTCCATCAGGTGAGGTCTGGTCAGACGAGTCTGGTAGATAAGTCATCAGAGGAGGTCTATCAGAGGAGGTCTGGGACCAGAGGTCATCTGGTGTAAAAGGACCAGAGCCAGAGAAGGTTTCTCATCTGATCCTGAAGTCCGTAACTCGCGAAGTACACCAAATTGAAGCTAATTCGAAGGCGGTTCTAACTGAATCAACCATGGCGGTTATTGAAGTCGTTAGCCAGCTGGATAACTGCTTACATTGAGTTTGTTACAACTGAATCGAACCTAGGGTTCGTTCCAATCTCTGTATTATAAAAGGGGGGTTTCTCAGCTAAGAGAAACACACTTAGAACTTTAGATCTTCATCTGTGAGAGCAAACACGAGAGATTGTGAGATTGTAACTTGTAACTTCCGTTTTCTTTCTTAGTGGAATACTCTATCCTCTCGGATCCCGTGGACGTAGGAGTTATTCTCCGAACCACGTAAATCTGGTGTTCTTGTGTGATTTTCAATTCCGTTCTTATTGCATTTGATTCCGATTCCCGGAAACAAGTTTTCTTGTGAATCCGAAACCGTGATTAACAAGTGGCGCCGTCTGTGGGAAGCAATCATGGCTGCAACTAAGTTCGATATTGAGAAGTTCACGGGGAAGAACGATTTCAGCTTATGGAAGATCAAGATGAAGGCACTCCTGGTACACAATGGGTTGTACGAAGCCTTGTTGCCACCGGCTCAGGTGGCTTCTGGATCTAATCCGGCGAAGGTGGAGGAGAACAAGAGGAAGGCGCATAGTGCCCTTATCTTGTGTCTTGGGGACAAGCCATTGAGGGAAGTATCGAAGGAGGAAACCGCTCTTGGGATCTGGAATAAGCTGGAGCAGTTATACCAGACCAAGTCTGTTACGAACAAGTTATACATGAAACAGAAGCTTCAAGTCTTCAAAATGAGTGAAGATAAGAATCTTGGTGATCAGTTGGACGAGTTCAACAGATTGGTGGATGATCTGGAGAGTTTGGATGTTACAATTGATGATGAAGATAAGTCATTGATGCTGTTGAATGCCCTACCTAAGTCTCTGGAAAATTTCAAAGATGCCTTGTTGTTTGGTAGGCAAGATCAGGTGATGTTTGATGATGTTCAAACTGCCCTGAAAACCAAGTTTCTACAGATCCAAGCTGATGGGAAGAAGCCTGCTGAAGGATTGAATGTTCAATCCAAGAAGAAGAAGGGGTTTCAGTCCAAGAAGAAGGATGGTGGAAAAGGGAATAAGGGTGGGAAGAAATCTGATTTTGTTGAGAAGAGGAAGTGTTTCACTTGCCATAAGGAAGGACATCTGAGAAAGAATTGCCCTGAGAGAAAGAAGAAAGGCAATCAAGGTGATCAAGATGGAGATGCAGCTGTTGTGGAGGTTGAAGGATATGATAGTGCAGAGGTCTTGATGGTTAGTCATGATAGGCTAAGTCAAGAGTGGGTCCTGGACTCTGGGTGTACTTTTCATATGTGTCCACATGAAGACTGGTTCCTGGATCTTGAGAAAACTGATGGAGGTCTTGTTCTTTTGGGTAATGATGAGAGCTGTAGAGTGCAAGGATCTGGTTCTATCAAGATCAAGATGTTTGATGGGGTTGATAGGATCTTATCTGATGTCAGGTTTGTTCCTGAGTTAAAGAGAAATCTTGTTTCTCTTGGTACCTTGAATTCAAAGGGGTTTGGATTCAAGACAGACAAGGGAAGTCTGTCAATAACCAAATCTGGAAGGATTGTCATGAAGGGGGCTATCAAGAATGGTTTGTATACTTTGATTGGAAGAACTGTTACAGGGTCAGCTGATGTTACCATGGGGTCTTCTGAGATTAACTTGTGGCACAAGAGATTGGCACATGTTGGTGAGAAGGGCCTGGTGGAGTTATCCAAGAAGGGAGCAATCCCTGGGAAGAGGATATGTAAGCTGGAATTCTGTGAGAGGTGTGTTCTTGGGAAATCAAAGAAGCAAGCATACCAGAAAGGGAAGCATACCACCAAGGAGGTTATGGATTATATACATTCTGATGTATGGGGCCCAGCAAGGGTATCCACTCATGGTGGAGGCAGGTATTTCCTTACCCTTATTGATGATTATTCCAGAAAAGTTTGGGTTTACATTCTTAAACAGAAGAGTGATGCCTTCTCTAAGTTCAAAGAATGGTTGATTGAACTTGAGAATAAGAGAGGCAGGACTATCAAGCACTTAAGGACAGATAATGGGCTTGAATTCCTATCAGAGGAGTTTCAACAATTCTGTAGGGAGAAGGGTATTACTAGGCATAAAATTGTTCCTTCAAACCCCCAGCAGAATGGTCTAGCAGAGAGGATGAATAGAACTATTCTGGAAAGGGTTAGGTGTATGTTATCTGATGCTCATTTACCTAAGAGTTTTTGGGGGGAAGCTGTTAACACAGCTGTGTATCTCATTAATAAAGTGTCATCATCTGCTATTGAGTTTAAAACCCCAGATGAGGTTTGGTATGGAAAGATATCAGATTACTCAAAGTTGAAAGTTTTTGGGTGCCTAGCTTATGTTCATGTGAGGCAAGACAAACTTGAACCTAGAGCTTTAAAATGTGTTTTCATTGGGTATCCAAAAGGTGTTAAGGGGTATAAGTTGTGGTGTCTGGAGCCTGGAAACCAGAAGTGTATTACCAGTAGAGATGTTGTGTTTAATGAATCTCAGATGGGATACAAGTCAGGTGGAGGTGATAGGGAGCCATCAGCTGAGGAGATGGATGGGGTTATTTCTGAGCCAATTACTCAAGTTGAGGTTGAGCCTGATCATGAAAATCATGAGAGTGCTTCTGGTTCTGAACCAGAGCAGGAAACAGGAGAGAATGAGTCATCAGATGAGGATAGTGCACCTGCAGAAGAGGAGGAAGAAGTGCCAGAAGCAGACTTGAGAAATTATAGTCTGACAAGAGACAGATCCAGAAGACAAATACATCCTCCAGCAAGGTTTGGCCGTGTGGATCTGGTCTCCTATGCACTTGTTACAGCAGAAGCCATAGAGTACCAGGAACCTAAAAGCTACAGGGAAGCCCTTGAGTGTGATGATAGGGAGTCATGGGTGACAGCCATGACAGAAGAGATGGAGTCTCTTAAGAAGAATCAAACTTGGATTCTTGTTGATAAGCCACCTAGGCAGAAGCTAATCAGTTGTAAATGGCTGTTTAAAAGGAAGCTTGAATCTGGTTTGAAAGATCAGGTGAGGTTTAAAGCCAGGTTAGTTGCCAGAGGATTTACTCAGAGGGAAGGAATTGATTACAATGAGGTTTTCTCACCTGTTGTTAAGCATTGTTCAATCAGATTACTTCTGAGCAGAGTAGTCCAAGAGGATCTGGAGCTACAACAACTTGATGTAAAGACAGCTTTTCTGCATGGTGATCTTATTGAGGATCTGTACATGCACCAGCAAGAAGGGTTTGTTGAACCAGGGAGTGAAGGGAAAGTGTGCCTGCTCAAGAAATCATTGTATGGCCTCAAGCAAAGTCCAAGGCAGTGGCACAAGAAGTTTAATGAAGTTATGCTATCCATTGGTTTTGTAAGGAGCAAGTATGATACTTGTGTATACCTGGAAAGGCAAGGTAGTGATGTGATAACCTATCTTCTGATCTATGTAGATGACATGCTTATTGCCAGTAAAAGCCTTCTGAAGATTCAGAGTATCAAAAGGAAGCTAAGTGCTAGATTTGATATGAAGGACTTGGGAAATGCTAAGAGGATTCTTGGAATGGATATTCTTAGGGATAGAAAAGCTGGAAGACTATTCTTATCCCAGAAGAGTTACATTGAGAAGGTCCTAAAGAGGTTTAACATGCATGAGAGCAGAGCTGTGTCAACTCCTCTGGGACAACAGTTCAAATTATCTAAGGAAATGGAACCAAAGTCTGATGAAGAGAAGAAGACTATGATGAAAGTACCTTATGCAAGCGGGGTTGGAAGCCTGATGTATGCTCTGGTCTGCAGCAGACCAGACTTAGCTTATGCATTGAGTATGGTGAGCAGATACATGGCTAATCCTGGAAGATTACATTGGGAAGCTTTGAAATGGATATTCAGATACCTTAAGGGGTCATCTGATCTGGGTCTGATGTTTGAGAGGATGACTGACCAGAAGAGTCCACTGGAAGGATTTGTAGATTCTGATTTTGCTGCTAATCTGGACACCAGAAGATCCTTAACAGGGTATATCTTTACTCTGTACAATACTGCTGTAAGCTGGAGATCTGTTCTGCAGAGTGGAGTTACATTGTCTACTACAGAAGCAGAGTTTGTTGCAGTATCTGAGGCTGTTAAGGAGGCTTTGTGGTTGAAAGGCATAATCAAGGATTTTGGGATAAGTCAAAGGGCTGTGGTCATTCATTGTGATAACCAGAGTGCAGTTCATCTGGTGAAACATCAAGTATTCCATGAGAGATCAAAGCATATTGATGTAAGGTTGCATTTTGTAAGGGAAATCATTGATAAAGGAGTGGTTCTCATCCAGAAGATATCTACAGAGGACAATGCTGCAGATATGTGTACAAAGTCTTTACCAGGGACGAAATTCAAATTCTGTGTTGAATTGGTAAAGATGAGTGTATGGGATGTTCCTTAGGCCCAAGCTGGAGCATGGAGGAGAGGAGGAGAGGATTGATACTTCTCATCTGAGGTGGAGAATTGTGAGGGTCAAATGTGAAGTATGTAATCTGTTGGGCTTAATTCAGTCGGAGGCTATGTTGGTAAAGTGTTAGCCGTGAGAGTTGGTGAATTTGGGGTACCAGAAGAGGTGGACCAGATGAGGTTGACCAGAGAAGCCTGACCAGTGGAGTCTGGCAGGTGAGCTACCAGAGGAGGTCCATCAGGTGAGGTCTGGTCAGACGAGTCTGGTAGATAAGTCATCAGAGGAGGTCTATCAGAGGAGGTCTGGGACCAGAGGTCATCTGGTGTAAAAGGACCAGAGCCAGAGAAGGTTTCTCATCTGATCCTGAAGTCCGTAACTCGCGAAGTACACCAAATTGAAGCTAATTCGAAGGCGGTTCTAACTGAATCAACCATGGCGGTTATTGAAGTCGTTAGCCAGCTGGATAACTGCTTACATTGAGTTTGTTACAACTGAATCGAACCTAGGGTTCGTTCCAATCTCTGTATTATAAAAGGGGGGTTTCTCAGCTAAGAGAAATACACTTAGAACTTTAGATCTTCATCTGTGAGAGCAAACACGAGAGATTGTGAGATTGTAACTTGTAACTTCCGTTTTCTTTCTTAGTGGAATACTCTATCCTCTCGGATCCCGTGGACGTAGGAGTTATTCTCCGAACCACGTAAATCTGGTGTTCTTGTGTGATTTTCAATTCCGTTCTTATTGCATTTGATTCCGATTCCCGGAAACAAGTTTTCTTGTGAATCCGAAACCGTGATTAACAGGAGCGATTTCCGCATGCATTAATTTAGACGAAACGAATGCGGACTGCTGAGTGTCTAGACTCACTACTTTGTTGTTGACATTTCCTTTAAAGTGTAGATCATGAGAGCCTATAAACAGAGGGCTGGGCTTCCACATGACTTCCAACCCACCTCAGAAAAGCTAAAACTCTTTTTTGTCCCTCTCTTTCTTTTTGTTCAGCTCTAATTTCGATTAATTTGCTGAGGCTTCCTTTCAGTGGTGCTACTGAATTAAAGCTTGAAAACGTTTTTCCTGTGGAGATGATACGCGAATCCAGTGAGCTCTAGTCAAGGCGTATTTCGTCTCGTGGAAAAGAGATTTTCATTGACGTACTCCATTTCTTATCCTCTTTTTCACATTTTCTGCTTTGTACTCGTTTTATACTGCAGTATCCTTTTTCATAACATGTTCTACCATTTATTTATGGCTTAGAGGACTTGTTGATTGCATATATAAGAATATTTTAGGTCTGAACCCACTACCTAGTTCTTTTCTAGATGTGTTGAGGTGCAACATTTGGGGTAAAACACTATGAAAATGATGGATTAGTTCCCATAATAATATTAATATTAATATAAAAGGGAAAATTTGTGAATGAAAGATAAATTATAAATTTTAATCGTAAATTAAATCCTTCCATGCCTAATTGGAATTTGCTTCCTCTAATTTGGACAAGTATACATGCCAAATGCCTGGTTAATTAATTTAAACGAGTAGTGCAATGTGAAACAGCGTGCAAGTTAAGTTTAAATTATGTAGTATGTTAAATATAAAATAAAACTAAAAAAATTTAGGCCTGCAAATATCATTTTGCACTGCAAAATTCTCTGGTATTAAATTAATATCATTATATCTAATTATTGATACAATTATATGTATTTATTAATACCAAAACATTTTATATAATAATTTTAGTTCATAAATCTAATAAAATATCAATAAATGCATGTAATGATATAAATATCATACTTATAAAATTTGTTCATCGGAGATTTTATAATTTCTAAATATTATTTGGTATTCTTTTTATATAACTTATCAAGTTAGTGATTCAGTGAATCAGTTGCCCTCTCATCCTACGTTCTATTGTACATTATGTATGGCGGTAGATTTATATATAGGAATTACTCCCTTCGTTCCAAGATGTTGTTCACACTTGGGTTTGACACATTTTTTTAAGAAAAATAGGAGTATGTGAGTGTGAGTGTGAAGTTGAATAAAATAATAATTAACTTTATGCTTTATTGACTTTTGTGAGAAATCGTTATTTTCTTTTTTTAGGTGTGAACAAAATCTTGGGACTTCCATTTAATACAAGTATAAACAAAATCTTGGGACAGATGGAATTAGTTAAAAGCACTTTAGTTCTTTTTTAATATACCTATAGTTGAACACTATTCTATGTTTATTGAGTAGGTTTGACATGAGACAGTTTTACAATGTAAAAACATTGTTCAAGTGATACTTTTCTCTAATTTCAACTCTTCCCAATCAATTTATGTTTTTTTTATTCGACTGTCACACTCATATTGCAACTTCAACTAAATGTCAATATTCAGTATCAAGTGTCCAAAAAAATACTGTATTCTTATTATTCCCACTCACTCAATGACAGTAGTGACTTATGTGAACACAAATAAGAATAAATGTAAACAATCAGACATAATACTCAAACAAATGTATTACCATACATTAATATTAAATGAATTCCACGTTGTGGTTGTGGCTGTGGAGACCTGGGCTCGAATCCCAGCAGTCACAAAATATTTTTACTTAAATTTTATGGTGGTTAATGTGAATTTTATCTTACAATATAATAGGAAAGTTGCACTCTCCAAATGCTCTTAAATGTCAATATTCAGCTTCTGTCAAGTATCCAAAAAACACAATATTCTTATTATTTAATTTATTTAAATTCTCATATCATCTTTTCTTTATCTTTTTAATTGTATAATTATTTCATCACTTAATTGAATTTTAAACACCACATGTATATGTCTATCTTCCAATTCCACGGTTCAATTCATCAGTATTTTTAGGTTTCTGAAATACTACTATTCTTCACCTGACACTAGAAATTCAATCATAGACACATATTATGGAATTACATCAAATGGTTTCTCGGATGAGTATATCAATACCCTCTAAGGTATCTGTACATCCATCATGAGATACCCGGTATGTCGTAGTAAGTGAGATCTCACTACACTCTATAAGAGTATGATGTAGATCACACATCAATCTCAATTGCATCATCAATATCTCATTTTTGATGATCCTTAATCGGAACTATTTGAGAATCAATGACAGTAATGATTTATGGGAACACAAATAAGAATAAATGCAAACAATCAAACACAATACTCAAACAAGTGTATTGCCATACATTAATATTAAATAAATAATATTTAATCAAACTGAATATCATCGAGTATTGTGTCCTTATAAATGATTGTCTTTAGGATACTAATACAAACAGTAGATGTAGTTTAGTGGTAAGAATTCCACATTGTGGACGTTGAGACTTGGGCTCGAATTCCAGCAGCCACAAAATATTTTTGCTTAAATTTTGACCTTCTTCAAAGGGGATATTTTTGCTTTAAATATAATAGGAAGGTTGCACTCTCCAAATGCTCCTAAATGTCAATAATATGTGTCAAGTGTCCAAAAAAACACAATATTCTTATTATTTAATTTATTTAAATTCTCTTATATTCTTTACCTTATATTTTTTTAACTATATTAATTATTTAATTGAATTTTAAACACCGCATGCATATGTCCATCTTTCAATTCCACGGTTCAATTCATCAGCTTAGGGTTCAATTCATCAGCGTTTTTTGGATTTCTGAAATACTATTCTTCGCCTGATACTAGAAATTCCACCATAGAGACAAATTGTGGAATTACATCAAACAATTTTTTGGATGGGTATATCATACCCTCTAAGGTATCTGTGCATCAATTATGAGATACCCGGTATCTATTAGTAAGTGAGATCTCACTACACTCTCTAAGAGTATGATGCAGATCGCACACCAATCTCAATTGCATCATCAATATCCTATTCTTGATGATCCTTGATCGGGGCTATCTGAGAATCATACTTAAGTAATATGAGTTCTCACTCACTCAATGATAGTAGTGAATTATGGGAACACAAATAAGAATAAATGCAAATAATCAGACATAATACCCAAACAAGTGTATTGTCATACATTAATATTAAATGAATAGCATTAAATCAAATTGAATATCATCGAGTATTGTGTCCTTATCAATGATTAGTTTTAGGATATTAATACTAACAGTGACTGTAGTTTATTGGTAAGAATTCCACGTTGTAGTCGTAGATACCTGGGCTCGAATCCTAGGAGCCACAAAATGTTTTTGCTTAAATTTTGACCTTCTTAATAGGGGATAATGAGTATGAGAAATTATGGTGGTTAGTGTGAATCTTATCTTATATACTATAATAGGAAGGTTGCACTCTCCAAATGCTCATAAATGTCAATATTCAGCTTCTGCCAAGTCTCCAAAAAAACACAATATGATTATTATTTAATTTATTAAAATTCTCTTATCTTCTTTACTTTATATTTTTATCTATATTAATTATTTAATTACTTAATTGAATTTTAAACAGCACATGCATATGTCTATCTTCCAATTCCAGGGTTATAATTCACCGGCTTAGAGTTCAATCCATCAACATTTTTTAGATTTCTGAAATACTATAATTCACTTGACACTTGAAATTCCACCGTAGACACATATTGTGGAATTACAACAAATGATTTTTCGGATGAGTATATCAATACCCTCTAAGGTATCTGTGAATCCATCATGAGATACCCGGTATCTCGTAGTAATTGAGATCTCACTACACTCTATAAAAGTATGATGCAGATCGCACACCAATCTCAATTGCATCATCAATATCTCATTCTTGATGATCCTTGATCGTGGCTATTTGAGAATCATACTTAAGTCATCAGAGTTCTCACTCACTCAATGACAGACAGTAGTGCCTTATGGGAACACAAATATGAAATAAATGCAAACAATCAGACAAAATACTCAAACAAGTGTATTGACATACATTAATATTAAATGAATAATATTTAATCAAACTGAATATCATAGAGTATTGTGTCCTTATAAATGATTGTCTTTAGGATACTAATACTAACAGTGGCTGTAGTTTAGTGGTAAGAATTCCACATTGTGGACGTTAAAACCTAGTCTCGAATACCAACAGCCACAAGATATTTTTGCTTAAATTTTGACCTTCTTCAAAGGGGATATTTTTGCTTTAAATATAATAGGAAGGTTGCACTCTACAAATGCTCCTAAATGTCAATATTTAGTCTCAAGTGTCCAAAAAAATACAATATTCTTATTATTTTAATTTATTTAAATTCTCCTATTTTCTTTACCTTATCTTTTTAACTATATTAATTATTTAATTGAATTTTAAAGACCACATGCATATGTCCATCTTCCAATTCCACGGTTCAATTCACCAGCTTAGGGTTCAATTCATCAGCGTTTTTTGGATTTTTGAAATACTATTCTTCATCTGATACTAGAAATTTCACCATAGAGGCATATTGTGGAATTACATCAAACAATTTCTCGGATGGGTATAACATACCCTCTTAGGTATTTGTGCATCCATCATTAGATAACCGGTATCTCGTAATAAGTGAGATCTCACTACACTCTCTAAGATTATGATGCAGGTCGCACACTGTTAGGAAATTGTATAGACTTAAGTTTTGATTAAGATGCAAAAATATTCCTCCTAAGTTATTTGTAAGTAAAATTATTCAGTAGAGTTAGAATTTTAGATAGTCAGTTCAAATGTTAAGGAACTGAAGTGCAGTTAGTAAATTCTGGAGTGTATTGAAGAATGAAGTCCGCTAAAGACAAAGTAATCTGAGAAAGTAGTCTAAGTCTTAAATGTTTTCTAAGTGCATTCTCACTAAGACTAAAACCATCAGGAGAGTACCAAGGTCCACTGATGTGAACTAACAAAGCTCATTCAATGTTAAACACATTAAAAGCTGTTAGTTAATCTGGTTGGAACAAGGCAAAACGAATTTCAGTGAAGCTTACAATAAATGAAGGAATAAGAAGGCTCTCTCAGAGGAGTTCTACCTTAAAGCAAGACAGGATTCTGAGCAAGCAGACTGAACGGCCCAATGAGAAGATGACACATAGGTGTACTCTACTGACAGCCGACCTATTTCAGACTGACAAGTACCAAAAGTCTTTCCCTAGCATTCTATAGAAAGTTGGTGAACAGGCATGGTCTTTCAGCCATTTATTGACAAGACTTAAAGCTTCAAATAGAGCCGTTTGAACCAATCAGATAAAAGAAGACTTACTTGAGAAGATTCAAATCTAACGGGAAGATTTTCAAGGAAGCATATAAATACAGAAGGACGTGCTCATTTCTATGTACGGGAAACTCACAAGATCAAAGTTATCTCTACATTCATAACTATCTAGAAGCACTCGAAATTACCTTTGTTTCCTAAGTGTTTCACATTTGTAGAGAGCATAACAAGCCTTTTGTAACCAAGCTTAAAAGTTATATCGAAACCTTAGAAAGAGATAATCCATCCTAAGCCTTGAGCTAAACTGTAAGGATTATCTCACATCAGTTGGAACCAAAACCCTACTCAGTTGTTAGGTTAAGAGTTAGTGTTAAGTGGTGTTAGTAAGCTGATTGTTTGTATTAGTCTGAAAGCTGGTTTGTTTTGGGAACTAAGACCTGAAATTATCCTAGTGATCAATCATCCTAAGAGAGGATTAATTGATCAGTGCACCTTGGCACTATAACACAAGGAATTCCAAGTGAAAGGAATTCTCTTGTTTAATCAGGACAGTGGACGTAGGAGATTCATCTCTGAACCACTTTATATCTTACGTACTTTCATTCTGCTATTTCCTAAGTGTGTGTTATCCACTCAAAGTTTATCAAGTAAAACGAGTTTTCTAAAGGGCTCATTAATCCGCATTTGAAAGCTAATTATATAGTAGTTCAACTGAAAGTCTTGAGCTTTCAGTGGAGGTATTATCTAAGTAAGCTTTCACAAGAAATTCTCAGCAGACCTAAAGTCCACTGACGAGTTACTATCTGAAGTAACCTGATAAGTTTTTAAGAAGTTTAAATTTGTAATCCCGGGTGTATTCCCCCCCCCCATACACTTGTTTACTCGTTTCGGGACCAACACACACCAATCTCAATTGTATCATCAATATCTCATTCTTGATGATCCTTGATCGGGGCTATCTAAGAATCATACTTAACTCATATGAGTTCTCACTCACTCAATGACAGTAGTGAATTATGGGAACACAAATAAAAATAAATGCAAACAATTAGACATAATACTCAAACAAGTGTATTGTTATACATTAATATTAAATGAATAATATTAAATCAAACTGAATATCATCGAGTATTGTGTCCTTATCAATGATTGTTGTTGGTCCAACTAGATAGATTAATTGCGGAAGCTTTAAAGATTATGTCTTTAGTAAAGTCCCTTATAAGAGCACAATAAATAAAGCAAGACAGTAATTAAAGAAAGCAGTAAAAAGACCAGATTTATAGTGGTTCGGATTAGAAGATCCTACGTCCACTCTCCATTTTCAACAAAGGGGCCTTACTAACCAACCAACAAACTATTTGCGTACTGGAATTGTGAAGTACCAGTTCCTTCTTACAAGCTCTTTATATCTAACTTTGATCTAAAGTCTACAGCCTTCAACCTTTTCTTAGAGATAAACAGGTTGAGATCCAACTACTCCTTTATGAGTAAATATGAATGTATGAACAATAAGAGTGCTAAGTGCGTGATAAAACTAAGGCTTGGAATATGACTTCGTGCGCGTGAGATTCTAGAGCCTTTCTTTGAGTCTGCATGCTTGTATTTATAGAGGTGATTAGGGTTTAGCCGTTGGAGAGCAAATCTAATCATATCTCTATTTAAGGAAGCTTTCAATCAATCAATTCCCTAATTGATTGATTGGGTTGGTGGGATCCTTGGATTGATTGTCTTCAAATACTTTTCAATCCGATCTTTTTGACTTGATTTAAATCACCAACGGTCAAATGCTTCCAATGCCTGACTCTGGTTTTCTCCAGAGAAGGCAGGACCAGGTACCAGGTAACCTCAATGTCTTCTGGTCCAGAGTTGGTTAAGAAACAGAATGCTCATCAGAATCGTGAGATGATTCTGAGCATCTTTTGTTTCACCAGACTCGTCTGGTCCGGACTCGTCTGCCTCTGGTGAAGTCTTCTGGTAGGTCTTCTGGTGACTCTTCTGGTGAAGTCTTCTGGTGGAGTCCTCTGGTGAAGTCCTCTGGTCTGGCAGTTCCCCCTAGACTAAGTCCTAATCTAGTTCCTCATCTAGCTAACAGGTCCAGATGGTCCTATTACATCTTCTGATTTGTTTTAACTCATCAAAACTAACAACTTTTATCCTAACAATTGTCTTTAGGATATTGATACTAACAGTGGCTGCAATTTAGTGGTAACAAATCCACATTGTGGCCGTGGAGACCTGGGCTCGAATTCCAGCAGCCACAAAATGTTTTTGCTTGAATTTTGACCTTCTTCAAAGAGGATAATGAGTATGAGAAATTATGGTGGTTAATGTGAATCTTATCTTATAATATAATAGAAAAGGTTCCACTATCCAAATGCTACTAAATGTTAATATTCAGCTTCTGCCAAGTGTGCAAAAAAAAAAAAAAAACACAATATTCTTATTATTTAATTTATTTAAATTCTCCTATCATCTTTTCTTTATCTTTTTAACTGTATTTATTATTTTATTATTTAATTGAATCTTAAACACCACATTTATATGTCTATCTTCCAATTCCACGGTTCAATTCATCAGCTTAGGGTACAATTTATCAGCGTTTTTTAGATTTGGGAAATACTATTCTTCACGTGATACTAGAAATTCCATCATAGACACATATTGTGGAATTACATCAAATGGTTTTTTGGATGAGTATATATCAATACTCCCTAAGGTATATGTGCATCCATCATTAGTTACCCGGTATCTCGTAGTAATTGAGATCTCGCTACACTCTATAAGAGTATAATGCAGATCGCACACCAATCTCAATTGGATCATCAATATCTCATTTTTTATGATCCTTGATCGGGGCTATTTTAGAATAATATTTAAGTCATATGAGTTCTCACTCACTCAATGACAATAGTGACTTATGGGAACACAAATAAGAACAAATGCAAATAATCATATATAATCTTCAAACAAGTATATTGTCTTACATAAATATTAAATGAATAATATTAAATCAAATTGAATATCATCGAGTATTGTGTCCTTATAAATAATTGTCCTTAGGACACTAATACTAACAGTACCTGTAGTTTAGTGGTAAGAATTCCACGTTGTGGCCGTGGAGACCTAGGCTCGAATCCCAGCAGCCACAAAATATTTTTGCTTAAATTTTGACCTTCTTAATGAGGGATCATGAGTATGAGAAATTATGGTGGTTAATGTAAATCTTATCTTATATAATATAATAGAAAGGTTGCACTCTCCAAATGCTCCTAAATGTCAATAATCAACTTCTGCCAAGTCTCCAAAAAAACCACAATATGATTATTATTTAATTTATTAAAATTCTCCTAACTTCTTTACTTTATCTTTTTATCTATATTAATTATTTAATTACTTAATTGAATTTTAAACAGCACATGCATATGTCTATCTTCCAATTCCAGGGTTTAATTCATCAGCTTAGGGTTCAATTCATCAATATTTTTTAGATTTCTGAAATACTATAATTCACCTGACACTAGAAATTCCACCGTAGACACATATTGTGGAATTACATCAAATGGTTTTTGGATGAGTATATTAATATCCTCAAAGGTATATGTGCATCCATCTTTAGATACCCAGTATCTAGTAGTAAGTGAGATCTCACTACACTCTATAAGAGTATGATGCATATCGCACACCAATCTCAATTGCATCATCAATATCTCATTCTTGATGATCCTTGATCGGAGCTATTTAAGAATCATACTTAAGTCACCTGAGTTCTCACTCACTCAAAGACAGTAGTGAATTATGGGAACAAAAATAAGAATAAATACAAACAATCAGATATAATACTCAAACAAGTGTATTGCCATACATTTATATTAAATGAATAATATTTAATCAAACTGAATATCATCGAGTATTGTGTCCTTATAAATGTTTAATGGTCAGAATTCCGCATTGTGTACCTTGAGACCTGGGCTCGAATCCCAACAGCCACAAAATATTTTGCTTAAATTTTAAGCTTCTTCAAAGGGGATAATTTTGCTTTAAATTTAATAGGAAGGTTGCACTCTCCAAATGCTCCAAAAAAATACAATATTCTTATTATTTAATTTATTTAAATTCTCCTACTTTCTTTACCTTACCTTTTTAACTATATTAATTATTTAATTATTTAATTGAATTTTAAACACCACATGCATATGTCCATCTTCCAATTCCACGATTCAATTCATCAGCGTTTTTTGGATTTTTGAAATACTATTCTTCACCCGACACTAGAAATTTCACCATAGAGATATATTGTGGAATTACATCTAATAATTTCTTGGATGCGTATAAAATACCCTCTAAGGTATCTGTGCATCCATCATTAGATAACCAGTATCTCGTAATAAGTAAGATCTCACTACACTCTGTAAGAGTATGATGCAGATCGCACACTAATCTCAATTGCATCATCAATATCTCATTCTTGATGATCCTTGATCGGGGATATTTGAGAATCATACTTAAGATATCTGAGTTCTCACTCACTCAATGACAGTAGTGAATTATGGGAACACAAATAAGAATATATGCAAACAATCAGACATAATACTCAAACAAGTGTATTGTCATACATTAATATTAAATGAATAATATTAAGACAAATTGAATATCATCGAGTATTGTGTCCTTATCAATGATTATCTTTAGGATACTAATTCTAACAGTGGCTGTAGTTTAGTGGTAAGAATTCCATGTTGTGGCCGTAAAGATCTGGGCTCGAATCCCAGCAACCACAAAATATTTTTGCTTAAATTTTGACCTTCTTCAAATGGGATAATGAGTATGAGAAACTATGGTGGTTAATGTGAATCTTATCTTATAATATAATAAAAAAGGATCCACTCTCCAAATGCTCCTAAATGTTAATATTCAGCTTCTGCCAAGTGTCCAAAAAAACACAATATTCTTATTATCTAATTTATTTAAATTCTCCTATCATCTTTTCTTTAGCTTTTTAACTGTATTTATTATTTAATTATTAAATTGATTCTTAAACACCACATGTATATGTCTATCTTCCAATTACACGGTTTTATTCATTAGCATAGGGTTCAATTCATCAGCGTTTTTTAGATTTCGGAAATATTATTTTTCACGTGATACTAGAAATTCCACTATAGACACATATTGTGGAATAACATCAAATGGTTTCTCGGATGAGTATATATCAGTACTCCCTAAGGTATCTGTTCATCCATCATGAGTTACCCGGTATCTCGTAGTAATTGAGATCTCGCTACACTCTATAAGAGTATGATGCAGATCGCACACCAATATCAATTGCATCATCAATATCACATTCTTGATTATCCTTGATCGGAGCTATTTAAGAATCAAACTTAAGTCATATGAGTTCTCAATCACTCAATGAAAATAGTGACTTATGGAAACACAAATAAGAATAAATGCAAATAATCAAATATAATCCTCAAACAAGTATATTGCCTTACATTAATATTAAATGAATAATATTAAATCAAATTGAATATCATCGAGTATTGTGTCCTTATAAATGATTGTCCTTAGGACACTAATACTAACAATGGTTGTAGTTTAGTGGTAATAGTTCCACGTTGTGGCTGTGGAGACCTGGGCTCGAATCCCAGCAGCCACAAAATGTTTTTTCTTAAATTGTAACCTTCTTCAAAAGGGATAATAAGTATGAGAATGGTTAATGTGAATCTTATCTTATATAATATAATAGGAAGGTTGCACTCTCCAAATGCTCCTAAATGTCAATATTCAGCTTCTGCAAAGTGTCCAAAAAAACACAATATGATTATTATTTAATTTATTAAAATTCCCCTATCTTCTTTATTTTATCTTTTTATCTATATTAATTATTTAATTACTTAATTGAATTTTAAACAGCACATGCATATGTCTATCTTTGAATTCCACGATTCAATTCATCAGCTTAGGGTTCAATTTATCAACATTTTTTAGATTTCTGAAATATTATAATTCACCTGACACTAGAAATTCCACTGTTGACACATATTGTGGAATAACATCAAATGGTTTTTCGGATGAGTATATCAATACTCTCTTAGCTATCTGTGCATCCATCATGAGTTACCCGGTATCTCGTAGTAATTGAGATTTCACTACACTCTATAAGAGAATGATTCAGATCGCACACCAATCTCAATTGGATCATCAATATCCAATTTTTGATGATCCTTGATCGGGGCTATTTGAGAATCATACTTAAGTCATCTGAGTTCTCACTCACTCAATGATAGTAGTGACTTATGTGAACACAAATAAAATAAATACAAACAATCAAACATAATTATCCAACAAGTGTATTGTCATACATTAATATTAAATGAATAATATTAAATCAAACAAAATATAATCGAGTATTGCGTCGTTATAAGTGATTGTCACTAGGATAATAATACTAACAGTGGCTGTAGTTTAGTGGTAAGAATTCCACGTTGTGGCCGTGGAGACCTGGGCTCGAATCCCAGTAGCCACACAACATTTTTACTTAAATTTTGACCTTCTTCAAAGGGGATAATGAGTATGAAAAATTAGGGTGGTTAATGTAAATCTTATCTTATAATATAATAGGAAGGTTGCACTCTCCAAATGCTCCTAAATGTCATTATTCAGCTTCTGCCAAGTGTCCAAAAAAACACACTATTCTTATTATTTAATTTATTTAAATTCTACTATCTTCTTTACTTTATCTTTTTAACTGTATAAATTATTTAATTACGTAATTGAATTTTAAACACCACATGTATATGTCTATCTTCCAATTCTGCGGTTCAATTCGTCGATTGGGGTTCAATTCATCAGTCTTTTTTAGATTTCGAAAATACTATTCTTCACCTGACACTAGAAATTCCACCATAGACACATATTGTGGAATTACATCTGTTGGTCCCACTTGATAGATTAATTGCGGAAGCTTTGAAAAGTTTTGAAAAAATATTTTATAAGAGCAGATGAATAAGATAATATAAAGAAAGCAGTAAATGGACAAGATATATAGTGGTTCGGATTTGAAAGATCCTACGTCCACTCTCCCTTCTTCAAATGGGCCTTACTACCAACCAACCAACAACTTGCGTACTGGAATTGTGAAGTACCAGTTCCTTCTTGCAACAGCCTTTAGATCTAACTTCGATTTAAAGCTTTACAAACTTCAACCTTTTCTTAATAGATGAACAGGTTGAGATCCAACTACTCCTTAATGAGTGAATAGAATGTATGAACAAGATAAGAGTGCTTTAAGTGTGATAAGAACTAAGACTTGGATATGACTTCTTGCGCGTGAGATCTCTCTTCTAGCCCTTTTTAAATCTGCACTCTTGTATTTATAGAGATGTTTAGGAATTAGTCGTTGGAGAGCTAATCCAATCAGATCTCTAATTAAGAAAGCTTTCAATAAATCAATTCCCTAATTGATTGATTAGGTTGGTGAGATCCTTGGATTGACTTCAAATACTTTCCAATCTGATCTTGTTTAACTTGATTTGAATCACCAACGGTCAAATGCTTCCATTTCCCAACTCTGATTCTTCCAGAGAAGGCAGGACCAGATACCAAGTGACCTCGGTGTCTTCTGGTCCAGAGTCGGTTAAGAAACAGAATACTCAGAAGAATCAGAAGATGATTCTGAGCATCTTTTGTTTCACCAGACTCGTCTGGTCTGGGGAAGGTATTCTGCCTCTGATCAGTCTCGTCTGGTGAAGTCTTCTGGTGGAGTCCTCTGATGAAGTCCTCTGGTGAAGTCCTATGGTGGGGTCTTCTGGTAGGGTCTTCTGGTGACTCTTCTGGTGAAGTCTTCTGGTCATGCAGTTCCCCCTAGACTAAGTCCTAATCTAATTCCTCATCTGGCTAACAGGCTCAGATAGTCCTATTACATCTTCTGGTTTGTTTTAACTCATCATAACTATACAAATTTTATCCTAACAATTTCCCCCTTTTTGATGAAGTTAAAACAAACCAGAACTGATCAAAATAAAACACTTAAGCATGAAAATAATAAAGGGATAAAACCTTAGAATAGATCTTATCAGGCAAACAAGAAGACAACAAGAAGTTGTCTTTAAGACAGAGAAGATATGACTTTCATTAATAATAAGGACAAAATGATTACATATTACATTGAATATCAAGGTCCTAGTCTATGCATATCTTCTGTTTTCTTTGGGCACCAGAAACCAGTTAAGGAATCTGTCTTGAACAGCCTTCAGCTCAGCAGATGATGTTGGGTGAAATTTACCAACACCTTAGTCTTGTACAGCTTCTTCAATTCTGCCCAATCAACCTGGTCCCCAACCATAGGAGTGTTGATGTAGTGAAACTCAGGGGCAGTCGCCTCCAGGTTGAACTCGATTGTGGAATCCATAAGCTTCTTGTACAAGACTACATCATATGCCTTCATCCAGGAGTGGAAGGTTCTGTTGATAAGTGCATCATCCTCTGGTGGGGGTCTCTGACTGTAGTATTGGATAAACCACAAGGTCTTGGCTTCTCTCCACTTTTCAATCAAGGGAACAGGCACAGTAGGTCAAAAGACCCTTCTGTCCTGAGTGGCAGAATATTCATCACTTCAACAGGTCCTTTCTTCTTCCGACTTGATCCACTGGCACCAGAAGATATTCCAGCTTCTCTGGCCTTCTTGTTCTGTCTCCTAACATATCTGAGTCTTTTCTCTTCATCTATGTTCTTCTTGATTCTAGCTTGCCTCTCCTCTGGCGTCTCTTCCTTGAATCTCTTTTCGGCTTCTTCAACAACCTCTTCAAGGAAGCTCTTCTTAACCTTCCTGACCTTCCTCTTGGCAGGGCCAGGAATAGAGACTGGATCCTGCTCTACATCAAGTGTCTCCTCTTCTGCTGCCAGCAAAGCTCTCTTGTCAGCATATCTCCTATCTCTCTTGAGTCTTTTCTCTTCTCTTTCCCTAGGAGTGAGTTGAGGACAATCATAGCTGTAATGGTCTGGCTTGTTGCAGGTGTAGCATGTGTTGTCTCCTCTGGGACTGGGGCTTGGATCTCTCCTCCTCTGGTTGTACTCTGATCTGGCTGGACTACTTTCTCTCCTCTGGTAGTCAGGTCTGCCAGAACTGCTATCTCTCCTCTGGTAATCTGATCTGCCAGAGCTGCCATTTCTCCTCCTCTCTGGAGTTCTGAATCTGGTCTCCCTAGAGTCTCAAGATATTTTTTCCTTGTCTGCAGGCTTGGAGGAACTCTTCCTGTTTCTAGTAGATTCCTTCCAGTGCTTTTTGTACCAGCCATACTTAGAACTCATCTTATCAAGTTTACGGGTTAGAAGTGCTACCTGCTCCTTGAGACTCATGTCATCCGTAGCAGACTCCTTTGGCTTGTCACCTGACTTGATAGTTGAGGAGAAAGCAACTCATTTCTGACCAGAAGAGGAAACCTCTTCTGTTTGACCCTCCTCTTGAAGATCATATTCAAATGCTTTGAGATCAGACAATAGAAGATGATGATCCAGAGTGTTGAGATCCTTGTTGTCTTTAATCACGGTGACTTTGATTCTCCACCTGCTGGTTAGTGATCGTAATATTTTACTATTGATTTCTTTCTCAGAATAGGTCTTACCTAAGGCACTAGCCTTGTTGAGGAGATTGGTGAGACGCATATTTAGCTGGTCAATTGTCTCATCTGGTTTCATTTTAAAAGTGTCAAATGAGTGTTGAATAGCCTGGAGCTTGTTGTCCTTGATTTTCTCTGTTCCCTCGCAGAGAGGAGCCAACTTGTCCCACATCTCCTTGGTCGTGGCACATGTTTTGACCTTTTCAATCACCTCCTTTGTGAGAGTATTTATGATCTCTGTCCTTTCCACCTGGTCCAGGTTGTATAATCTCCTCTCATCATTGTCAAGCTCATCCATTTTCTTTAAAATCTTTTGTCTCGCAACTCGTGCACCAGTTCTCTCCTCTGCAGCTCCGCTGCTTTCTTCCTTGGACTCAGACCTGCCATCATCAATGAGAGTCCAGTAAAATTGTATGGGGCCACTTTCGACCACATCTAACGTGCGGTGGTGTATAGCTCCAAGATGATTGCTCATCATGAAGCTCCAGTGGCTATAATCCTCGAAAGAGAATTCTGGCAACTTACGGCTCTTGTAAGAAGATTTTGAAGACATTTTCTAAAAGGATTTAACAAGAGGTTAACCAAAAACAATAAAGAGCAATGGATCTGCCCAGTGACCATCAAAAAGTTTTACAAAGCAGTCGTCTTGGACACACTGCTCTGATACCACTTGTTGGTTCCAATTGATAGATTAATTGCGGAAGCTTTAAAGAAAAGTCTTGACAAAATCTTTTATAAGAGCAGATGAATAAGATAATATAAAGAAAGCAGTAAATGGACAAGATATATAGTGGTTCGGATTTGAAAGATCCTACGTCCACTTTCCCTTCTTCAAAGGGGCCTTACTACCAACCAACCAACAACTTGCGTACTGGAATTGTGAAGTACCAGTTCCTTCTTACAACAGCCTTTAGATCTAACTTCGATCTAAAGCTTTACAAACTTCAACCTTTTCTTAATAGATGAACAGGTTGAGATCCAACTACTCCTTAATGAGTAAATAGAATGTATGAACAAGATAAGAGTGCTTTAAGCGTGATAAGAAGTAAGACTTGGATATGATTTCTTGCGCGTGAGATCTCTCTACTAGCCTTTCTTCAAATCTGCACTCTTATATTTATAAAGATGTTTAGGAATTAGCCGTTGGAGAGCTAATCCAATCAGATCTCTAATTAAGGAAGCTTTCAATCAATCAATTCCCTAATTGATTGATTGGGTTGGTGAGATCCTTGGATTGATTAACTTCAAATACTTTCCAATCCGTTCTTGTTTGACTTGATTTGAATCACCAACGGTCAAATGTTTCCATTGCCCAACTCTGATTCTTCCAGAGAAGGCAGGACCAGATACCAGGTGACCTCAGTGTCTTCTGGTCCAGAGTCGGTTAAGAAACAGAATACTCAGAAGAATCAGGAGATGATTCTGAGCATCTTTTGTTTCACCAGACTCGTCTGGACTGGGAAAGGTATTCTGCCTCTGATCAGTTTCATCTGGTGAAGTCTTCTGGTGGAGTCCTCTGATTAAGTCCTCTGGTGAAGTCATCTGGTGGGGTCTTCTGGTGACTTTTCTGGTGAAGTCTTCTGGTCTGGCAGTTTCCCCTAGACTAAGTCCTAATATAATTTCTCATCTGGCTAACAGGCCCAGATGATCCTATTACATCTTCTTATCTGTTTTAACTCATCAAAACTATACAACTTTTATCCTAACAACATCAAATGGTTTCTTCGGTGAGTATATCAATATTCTCTAAGATTTTTGTACATCCATCATGAGATACCCGGTATCTCGTAGTAAGTGAGATCTCACTACACTCTATAAGAGTATGATGCAGATCGCACACCAATCTCAATAACATTTGAGTTCTCACTCACTCAATAACATTAGTGACTTATGAGAACACAAATAAGAATAAAAGCAAACAATCGGATATAATAATCAAACAAGTATATTGTCATACATTAATATTAAATGAATAATATTAAATCAAACTGAATATCATCGAGTATTGTGTTCTTATAAATGATTGTCTTTAGGATACTAATACTAAAGTGACTGTAGTTTAGTGGTAAGAATTCTACGTTGTGGCCGTGGAGACCTGGGCTAGAATCCCAGCAGCCACCAAATGTTTTTACTTAAATTTTGACCTACCTCAAAGGTGATAATGAGTATGAGAAATTATGGTGGTTAATGTGAATCTTATCTTATAATATAATAGGAAGGTTGCACTCTCCAAATGCTCTAAAATGTCAATATATTGATCTTCTGCAAAGTTTCCAAAAAAAAACACAACATTCTTATTATTTAATTTAATTAAATTCTCCTATCTTCTTTACTTTATTTTTTTACCTCTAATAATTTTTTAATTATGTAATTAAATATTAAACACCACATTCCAATTCCACGGTTCAATTCATAACCTTAGAGTTCAATTCATCAGCGTTTTTTAGATTTCTAAAATACTATTGTTCACCTAACACTAGAAATTTAACCGTAGACACATATTGTGGAATTACATCCAATGATTTTCGGATGAGCATATTATTACCTTCTAAGGAATCTGTGCATCCATAATGAGATACACTGCATATCTCGTAGTAAGTGAGATCTCACTAGACTCTATAAGAGTATGATGCAGATCGCACACCAATCTCAGTTATATCATTAATATCCCATTCTTGATGATCTTTGATCGGGGCTATTTGAGAATCATACTTAAGTCATCTGAGTTCTCACTCACTCAATGTCAGTAGTCACTTATGGGAACACAAATAAGAATAAATGCAAACAATCAGATATAATACTCAAATAAGTATATTGCCATACATTAATATTAAATGAATAATGTAAAATCAAACTGAATATCATCGAGTATTGTGTCTTTATAAATGATTGTCCTTCGGACACTAATACTAACAGTTGATGTAGTTTAGTGGTAAGAGTTTCACGTTGTGGCCGTGGAGACCTGGGCTCGAATCCAAGCAGCCACAAAATGTTTTTGCTTAAATTTTTACCTTTTTCAAAGGGGATAATGAGTATGAGAAATTATGGTGGTCAATGTGAATCTTATCTTATATAATATAATAGGAGGTTGCACTCTCAAGATGCTCCTAAATGTCAATATGCTCCTAAATGTCAATATTCAGCTTCTGCCAAGTGTCCAAAAAAAATATAATATTCTTATTATTGAATTTATTAAAATTTTCCTATCATCTTTACTTTATCTTTTTATCTATATTATTTATGTAATTACTTAATTGAATTTTAACCATCACATGCATAAGTCTATCCTCCAATTCCTCGGTTCATTTCATCAGCATTTTTTTGATTTCCGAAATACTATCCTTCACCGAAAACTAGAAATTCCACCATAGACACATATTGTGAAATTACATCCAATGGTTTTTTGGATGAGTATATCAATACCCTCAAAGGTATCTGTACATCCATCATGAGATACCCAGTATCTCGTAGTAATTTAGATATAACTACACTCTATTAAAGTATGATGCAGATCGTACACCAAACTCAATTGCATCATCAATATTCCATTCTTGAAGATCCTTGATCGGGACTATTTGAGAATCATACTTAAGTCATCCGAGTTCCCATTCACTCAATGAGAGTAGTGACTTATGAGAACACAAATAAGAATAAATGCAAACAAATTGACATAATACTCAAACAAGTGTATTGCCATACATTAATATTAAATGAATTATATTAAACAAACTAAATAGCATCGAGTATTGTGTCCTTATAAATGATTGTCTCTAGGATACTAATATTACAGTGTTTATAGTTTAGTGGAGACCTGAGCTCAAATCCCAGCAGCCACAAAATGTTTTTGCTTAAATTTTGACCTACTTCGAAGGGGAAAAATGAGTATGAGAAATTATGGTAGTTAATGTGAATCTTATCTTGTTTTTGCTTAAATTTTGACCTACTTCAAAGGGGAAAAATGAGTATGAGAAATTATGGTAGTTAATGTAAATCTTATCTTATAATATAATAGGAAGGTTGCACTATCCAAATGCTCCTGAATGTCAATATTCAGCTTCTGCCAAGTGTCTAAAAAAATAAAATATTCTTATTATTTAATTTATTTAGATTCTCCTATCTTCTTTACTTTATCAATTTAAATCTAATTAATATTTAATTATGTAATTGAATTTTAACCACCACGTGCATATAACTATCTTCCAATTCTACGGTTCAATTCATTAGCTTAGGGTACAATTCATCAGCGTTTTTTAGATTTCTGAAATAATATTCTTCACCCGACACTAGAAATTAAACCGTAGACATATATTGTGGGATTACATCAAATGATTTTTCGGATGAGTATATCATTACCACCGAAAGAATCTGTGCATCCATCTTGAGATACAAGGTATATCTCGTAGTAACTGAATTATCACTATATTCTATAAGAGTATGATGCAGATCAGACACCAATCTCAATTGCATTACTAATATCCCATTTTTGATGATTCTTGATTGGAGATATTTAAGAATCATACTTAAGTCATCTGAGTTCTCACTCACTCAATGGCAGTAGTGACTTATGGGAACACAAATAAGAATAAATGCAAACAATCAGACATAATATTCAAACAAGTATATTGTCATACATTAATATTAAATCAAACTGAATATCATTGAGTATTGTGTCCTTATAAATGATTTTCAATAGGATAACAATACTATCAGTGGTTGTAGTTTAGTGGTAAGAATTCCAAGTTGTGGCCGTGGAGACCTGGGCTCGAATCCCAGCAGCCACAAAATATTTTTACTTAAATTTTGACCTTCTTCAAAGGGGATAATGAGTATTAGAAATTATGGTAGTTAATGTGAATCTTAACTTATATAATATAATAGGAAGGTTGCACTCTCAAGATGCTCCTAAATGTCAATATTCAGCTTCTGTCAAGTGTCTAAAAAAAACACAATATTCTTATTATTTAATTTATTAAAATTCTTCTATCTTCTTTACTTTATCTTTTTATCTATATTAATTATTTAATTACTTGATGGAATTCTAAACAGCACGTGCATAGGTCTATCTTCAAATTCCTCGGTTCAATTCATCAGTTTAGGGTTCCATGCATCAGCATATTTTAGATTTCTGAAATACTATTCTTCACTTGACTCTAGAAATTCCACCGTAGACACATATTGTGGAATTACATCAATTATTTTTCGGATTAGTATATCAATATCCTCTAAGTTATTTGTGCATCCATCATGAGATACCCGATATCTCGTAGTAATTGAGATCTCACTACACTCTATAAAAGTGTGATGCAAATCGCACATCAATCTCAATTGCATCATCTATATCTCATTCTTGATGATCCTTGATTGGGGCTATTTGAGAATCATACTTAAGTCATCCGAGTTTTGATTCACCCAATGACAGTTTTGACTTATGAGAACACAAATATGAATAAATGCAAACAATCAGACATAATACTCAAACAAGTGTATTGTCATACATTAATATTAAATGAATTATATTAAATCAAACTGAATATCACCGAGTATTTTGTCCTTATAAAGTATTGTCTCTAGGATACTTATACTAACAGTGGTTGTAGTTTAGTGGTAAGAATTCCACGTTGTGGCCGTGGAGACCTGGCTCGAATCCCAGCAGCCACAAAATATAGTTGCTTAAACTTTTACCTACTTCAAAGGGGATAATGAGTATGAGAAATTATGGTAGTTAATGTGAATCTTATCTTATAATATAATAGAAAGGTTGCACAATCCAAAAATGTCAATATTCAGCTTCTGCCAAGAGTCTAAAAAAACAAAATATTCTTATTATTTAATTTATTTAGATTCTCCTATCTTCTTTACTTTATCATTTTAACTCTAATTAATATTTAATTACGTAATCGAATTTTAAACACCACATGCATATATCTATCTTCCAATTCTACGGTTCAATTCATTAACTTAGGGTACAATTCATCATTATTTTTTAAATTTCTAAAATACTATTCTTCACCCGACACTAGAAATTAAATTGTAGTCATATATTGTGGGATTACATCAAATGATTTCTCGGATGAGTATATCATTACCCTCTAAGGAATCTATGCATCCGTCTTGAGATACAGGGTATATCTCGTAGTAACTGAGATATCACTACATTCTATAAGAGTATGATGCAGATCTGACACCAATCTCAATTGCATCATCAATATCTCATTTTTGATGATCCTTGATCGGGGCTATTTAAGAATCATACTTAAGTCATCTGAGTTCTCACTTACTCAATGGCAGTAGTGACTTATGGGAACACAAATAAGAATAAATGCAAACAATCAGACATAATATTCAAACAAGTATATTGCCATACATTAATATTAAATCAAACTGAATATTATTGAGTATTGTTTCCTTATTATTGATTGTCAATAGGATAATAATACTATCAGTGGCTGTAGTTTAGTGGTAAGAATTCCACGTTGCAGCCGTGGAGACCTGGGCTTGAATCCCAGCAGCCATTAAATATTTTTACTTAAATTTTGACCTTCTTCAAAGGGGATAATGAGTATTAGAAATTATGGTAGTTAATGTGAATCTTATCTTATATAATATAATAGAAAGGTTGTTCTCTCAAGATGTTCCTAAATGTCAATATTCAGCTTCTGTCAAGTGTCTAAAAAAACACAACATTCTTATTATTTAATTTATTAAAATTCTCCTAGCTTCTTTACTTTATCTTTTTATCTATATTAATTATTTAATTACTTGATTGAATTTTAAACATCACATGCATATGTCTATCTTCCAATTCCTCGTTTCAATTCATCAGCTTAAGTTCCATGCATCAGCATATTTTAGATTTCTGAAATACTATTCTTCACCTGACACTAGAAATTCCACCGTAGACACATATTGTGGAATTACATCAAATGGTTTTCGGATGAGTATATCAATACCCTCTAAGTTATTTGTGCATCCATCATGAGATACCCGGTATCTCGTAGTAATTGAGATCTGACTACACTCTATAAAAGTGTGATGCAAATCGCACATCAATCTCAATTGTATCATCTATATCCCATTCTTGATGATCCTTAATCGGGGCTATTTGAGAATCATACTTAAGTCATCCGAGTTCTGATTCACTCAATGACAGTTTTGACTTATGATAACACAAATAAGAATAAATGCAAACAATAAGACATAATACTCAAACAAGTGTATTGTCATACATTAATATTAAATAAATTATATTAAATCAAACTGAATATCATCGACTATTGTGTCCTTATAAATATTTGTCTCTAGGATACTAATACTAACAGTGACTGTAGTTTAGTTGTAAGAATTCCACGTTGTGGCCGTGGAGACCTGGGATCGAATACCAGCAGCCACAAAATCTTTTTACTTAAATTTTGACCTTCTTCAAAGGGGATAATGAGTATTAGAAATTATAGTAGTTAATGTGAATCTTATTTTATATAATATATTAGGAAGGTTGCACTCTCATGATGCTCCTCAATGTCAATATCCAGCTTATGTAAAGTGTCTAAAAAAACAAAATATTCTTATTATTTAATTTATTAATATTCTCCTATCTTCTTTACTCTATATTTTTTATCTATATTAATTATTTAATTACTTGATTGAATTTTAAACATCACATGCATATGTCTATCTTCCAATTCCTCGGTTCAATTCATCAGCTTAGGGTTCCATGCATCAGCACATTTTATATTTCTGAAATACTATTCTTTACCTGACACTAGAAATTCCACCGTAGACACATATTGTGGAATTACATCAAATGGTTTTCGGATGAGTATATCAATACCCTCTAAGTTATTTGTGCATCCATCATGAGATACCCGGTATCTCGTAGTAATTGAGATCCCACTACACTCTATAAAAGTATGATGCAAATCGCAAATCAATCTCAAATGCATCATCTATATCCCATTCTTGATGATCCTTGATCGGGGCTATTTAAGAATCATACTTAAGTCATCCGAGTTCTGATTCACTCAATGAAAGTTTTGACTTATGAGAACACAAATAAGAATAAATGCAAACAATCAGACATAATACTCAAACAAGTGTATTGTCATACATTAATATTAAATTGATTATATTAAATCAAACTTAATGTCATCGAGTATTGTGTCCTTATAAATATTTATCTCTAGGATACTAATACTAACAGTGGCTGTAGTTTAGTGGTAAGAATTCCACGTTATGGCCGTGGAGACCTGGGCTCGAATCCCAGCAGCCACAAAATGTTTTTACTTAAATTTTGACCTTCTTCAAATGGGATAATGAGTATTTGAAATTATGGTAGTTAATGTGAATCTTATCTTATATAATATAATAGGAAGGTTTCACTATCCAAATGCTCATGAATGTCAATATTCAGCATCTACCAAGTGTCTAAAAAAACAAAATAATCTTATTATTTAATTTATTTAGATTCTCCTATCTTCTTTACTTTATCATTTTAACTCTAATTAATATTTACTTACGTAATTGAATTTTAAACACCACATACATATAGCTATCTTCCAATTCTACGGTTCAATTCATTAGCTTAGGGTACAATTCATCAGCATTTTTTAGATTTCTGAAATACTATTCTTCACCCGACACTAGAAATTAAACCGTAGACATATATTGTGGGATTACACCAAATGATTTCTCGGATGAGTATATCATTACCCTCTAAGGAATCTGTGCATCTGTCCTGAGATACAAGGTATATCTCGTAGTAACTGAGATCTCACTACATTCTATAAGAGTATGATGCAGATCATATACCAATCTCAATTGCATCATCAATATCCCATTTTTGATGATCTTTGATCGGTGCTATTTAAGAATCATACTTAAGTCATCTGAGTTCTCACTCACTCAATGGCAGTAGTGACTTATGGGAACCCAAATAAGAATAAATGCAAACAATCAAACATTAAATATTCAAACAAGTATATTATCATACATTAATATTATATGAATAATATTAAATCAAACTGAATATCATTGAGTATTGTGTCCTTATAAATGATTGTAAATAGGATAATAATTCTAATAGTGGTTGTAGTTTAGTGGTAAGAATTCCACGTTGTGGCCGTGGAGACCTGGGCTCGAATCCCAGCAGCCACAAAATATTTTTACTTAAATTTTGACCTTCTTCAAAGGGGATAATGAGTATTAGAAATTATGATATTTAATGTGAATCTTATCTTATATGATATAATAGGAAGGTTGCACTATCCAAATGCTCCTGAATGTCAATATTCAGCATCTGCCAAGTGTTAAAAAACAAAATATTCTTATTATTTAATTTATTTAGATTCTCCTTTCTTCTTTACTTTATCATTTTAACTCTAATTAATATTTACTTACGTAATTGAATTTTAAACATCACATGCATATATTTATCTTCCAATTCTACGGTTCAATTCACTAGCTTAGGGTACAATTCATCGGCATTTTTTAGATTTCTGAAGTACTATTCTTCACCCGACACTAGAAATTAAACCGTAGACATATATTATGGGATTACATCAAATGATTTCACGGATGAGTCTATCATTACCCACTAAGGACTCTGTGCATCTATCTTGAGATACCAGGTATATCTCGTAGTAAATAAGATCTCACTACATTCTATAAGAGTATGATGCAGATCATACACCAATCTCAATTGCATCATCAATATCCCATTTTTGATGATCCTTGATCGGGGCTATTTAAGAATTATACTTAAGTCATCTGAGTTCTCACTCACTCAATGGCAGTAGTGACTTATGGGAACACAAATAAGAATAAATGCAAACAATCAGACATAATATTCAAACAAGTATATTGTCATACATTAATATTATATGAATAATATTAAATCAAACTGAATATCATTGAGTATTGTGTCCTTATAAATGATTGTCAATAGGATAATAATTCTAAAAGTGGTTGTAGTTTAGTGGTAAGAATTCCACGTTGTGGCCGTGGAGACCTGGGCTCGAATCCCAGTGGCCACAACATGTTTTTGCTTAAATTTTGACCTTCTTCAAAGAGGATAATGATTATTAGAAATTATGGTAGTTAATGTGAATCTTATCTTATATAATATAATAGGAAGGTTGCACTCTCAAGATGCTCCTAAATGTCAATATTCAGCTTCTGCCAAGTGTCTAAAAAACACAATATTCTTATTATTTAATTTATTAACATTCTCCTATCTTCTTTACTTTATCTTTTTATCTATATTAATTATTTAATTACTTGATTGAATTTTAAACATCACATGCATATGTCTATCTTTCAATTCCTCGATTCAATTCATCAGCTTAGGGTTCCATGTATCAGCATATTTTAGATTTCTGAAATACTATTCTTCACCTGACACTAGAAATTCCACCGTAGACACATATTGTGGAATTACATCAAATTGTTTTTGGATGAATATATCAATACCCTCTAAGTTATTTGTGCATCCATCATGAGATACCCGGTATCTCGTAGTAATTGAGATTTCACTACACTCTATAAAAGTGTGATGCAAATCGCACATCAATCTCAATTGCATCATATATATCTCATTCTTTATAATCCTTGATCGGAGCTATTTGAGAATCATACTTAAATCATCGATGTTCTGATTCACTCAATGACAGTTTTGACTTATGAGAACACAAATAAGAATAAATGCAAACAATCTGACAAAATACTCAAACAAGTGTATTGTCATACATTAATATTAAATGAATTATATTAAATCAAACTGAATATCATCGAGTATTGTGTCCATATAAATATTTATCTCTAGGATATTAATACTAACAGTGGTTGTATTTTAGTGATAAGAATTCCATGTTGTGGCCGTGGAGACCTGGGCTCGAATCCCAGCAGCCACAAAATGTTTTTACTTAAATTTTGACCTTCTTCAAAGGGGGATAATGAGTATTAAAAATTATGGTAGTTAATGTGAATCTTATCTTATATAATATAATAGGAAGGTTGCACTATCCAAATGCTCATGAATGTCAATATTCAGCATCTGCCAAGTGTATAAAAAAACAAAATATTCTTATTATTTAATTTATTTAGATTCTCCTATCTTCTTTACTTTATCATTTTAATTCTAATTAATATTTACTTACGTAATTGAATTTTAAACATCACATGCATATATCTATCTTCCAATTCTACGGTTCAATTCACTAGCTTAGGGTACAATTCATCGGCATTTTTTAGATTTCTGAAGTACTATTCTTCACCCGACACTAGAAATTAAACCGTAGACATATATTATGGGATTACATCAAATGATTTCACGGATGAGTCTATCATTACCCTCTAAGGACTCTGTGCATCTATCTTGAGATACAAGGTATATCTCGTAGTAAATAAGATCTCACTACATTCTATAAGAGTATAATGCAGATCATACACCAATCTCAATTGCATCATCAATATCCCATTTTTGATGATCCTTGATTGGTGCTATTTAAAAATCATACTTAAGTCATCTGAGTTCTCACTCTCTCAATAGCAGTAGTGACTTCTGGGAACCCAAAAAAGAATAAATGCAAACAATCAGACATAATATTCAAACAAGTATATTATCATACATTAATATTATATTAATAATATTAAATCAAACTGAATATCATTGAGTATTGTGTCCTTATAAAAGATTGTAAATAGGATAATAATTCTAACAGTGGTTGTAGTTTAGTGGTAAGAATTCCACGTTGTGGCCGTGGAGACCTGGGCTCGAATCCCAGCAGCCACAAAATGTTTTTACTTAAATTTTGACCTTCTTCAAAGGGGATAATGAGTATTAGAAACTATGGTAGTTAATGTGAATCTTATCTTATATAATATAATAGGAAGGTTGCACTCTCAAGATGCTCCTAAATGTCAATATTTAGCTTCTGCCAAGTGTCTAAAAAACAAAATATTCTTATTATTTAATTTATTAAAATTCTCCTATCTTCTTTACTTTATCTTTTTATATATATTAATTATTTAATTACTTGATTGAATTTTAAACATTACATGCATATGTCTATCTTCCAATTCCTCGATTCAATTCATCAGCTTAGGGTTCCATGCATCAGCATATTTTAGATTTCTGAAATACTATTCTTCACCTGACACTAGAAATTCCACCGTAGACACATATTGTGGATTACATCAAATTATTTTTGGATGAATATATCAATACCCTCTAAGTTATTTGTTCATCCATCATGAGATACCCGATATCTCGTAGTAATTGAGATCGCACTACACTCTATAAAAGTGTGATGCAAATCGCACATCAATCTCAATTGTATCATCTATATCTCATTCTTGATAATCCTTGATCGGGGCAATTTGAGAATCATACTTAAGTCATCGGAGTTCTGATTCACTCAATGACAGTTTTGACTTATGAGAACACAAATAAGAAAAAATGCAAACAATCAGACATAATACTCAAACAAGTGTATTGTCATACATTAATATTAAATGAATTATATTAAATCAAACTGAATATCATCGAGTATTGTGTCCATATAAATATTTGTCTCTAGGATATTAATACTAACAGTGGTTGTAGTTTAGTGGTAAGAATTCCACGTTGTGGCCGTGGAGACCTGGGCTCGAATCCCAGCAGCCACAAAATGTTTTTACTTAAATTTTAACCTTCTTCAAAAGGGATAATGAGTATTAGAAATTATGGTAATTGATGTGAATCTTATCTTATATAATATAATAGGAAGGTTGCACTATCCAAATGCTCCTGAATGTCAATATTCAGCATCTGCCAAGTGTCTAAAAAAATAAAATATTCTTATTATTTAATTTATTTAGATTCTCCTATCTTCTTTACTTTATCATTTTAACTCTAATTAATATTTACTTACGTAATTGAATTTTAAACACCACATGCATATAGCTATCTTCCAATTCTACGGTTCAATTCATTAGCTTAGGGTACAATTCATCAGCGTTTTTTAGATTTCTGAAATACTATTCTTCACCCGACACTAGAAATTAAACTGCAGACATATATTGTGGGATTACATAAAATGATTTCTCGGATGAGTATATCATTACCCTCTATGGAGTCTGTGCATCTATCCTGAGATACAAGGTATATCTCGTAGTAACTGAGATCTCACTACATTCTATAAGAGTATGATGCAGATCATACACCAATCTCAATTGCATCATCAATATCCCATTTTTGATGATCCTTGATCGGGGCTATTTAAGAATCATACTTAAGTCATCTGAGTTCTCACTCACTCAATGGCAGTAGTGACTTATGGGAACACAAATAAGAATAAATGCAAACAATCAGACATAATATTCAAACAAGTATATTGTCATACATTAATATTATATGAATAATATTAAATCAAACTGAATATCATTGAGTATTGTGTCCTTATATATGATTATCAATAGGATAATAATTCTAATAGTGGTTGTAGTTTAGTGGTAAGAATTCCACGTTGTGGCCGTGGAGACCTGGGCTCGAATCCCAGCAGCCACAAAATGTTTTTACTTAAATTTTGACCTTCTTCAAAGGGGATAATGAGTATTAGAAATTATGGTAGTTAATGTGAATCTTATCTTATATAATATAACTAGTACTAAACCCGCGAATATTCGCGGACTTGAAATAAAAAAAAAAATTAAACTTATTTAATTTTGTTAAATTTTTTGTGTTTTAATATTTTTTAGTAACATAAACATTTATTACACGTAATACTATTACTTGAAAATTGTAATATGAAAAAATAAATTGTCAATGAAAAACATATAAAACGTTAACGAAATCACAAAATACTGCATTTTAAAATTAGTAAAAACAACTAAATAGAAAAAATAAATTTAAGTATAATGTTTTATCAATGATCGTACTCGACTGCATCTATTATATTCATGACTTCATATTTGGTGTCGTAAATGTATAATTGGGAGAATTTTGGCTTGTTTCCAAGTTTAGGAACAAACTTCTTATTTTGTGGTAATTTACTTCACGTTATCTATACACATACGGTGCAGTATCATTGTTTATCGTATCATCAACCTTACCGCACTTGAATGTAAAATTGCCCATCATATTGTAGGCTTGAATGTACCTGAGAAAATGTCTACTTTTATCATCGTTATGTGACAGAAAATTCTTCAATATATAAATCGCATTTATTGTTGGTAGGGGTCGTGCATCTACTCAATGTTGTTGTTTATGACCACGTTTTCAACTTATTAAATACGTAATTATAGGGATTGTTATTTTTAATTTCTTGAGCACATCTTACGCATTAACTGGAAAATAGTAAAATTATGTGTCATGTTTATACGTTCAATTAATAAACATACATGTCTACATGTCAAATAATAGTAATATATAATCTGTTATATATTACACATATATCGTACATTCAATATAATTAATTAAAATGGTAAATTTAATATAAATGATACATAATAGCTATTCCCCATCAACTCAACATGATCAATATATGATTTATAGCAAGCAAATAGTACTATGTTGAATATATGTCAGATATTATTAATGCATAATAAAGATGACCAAGTATAAAATTACCCAATGATATAATCCATAACAACATTAGTTACACTCAATACATTTTATATAACATAGGACGAATTTATAATTTTTTTTAATATACACAATAATAGATGTCAAATAAATTAGGCCTCAACAATTTTTTTATTAAAATAATCAATTTGACCAACAATATCAATAGTTTGGAACGAAATTCAAATCGTCGGAGAAGTCAACAATCGATATATAAACAACCTAAATAAATTTATAAAAAATCATTATCGTACCATTTATCAATCTTCCCTTATATAATAATACAAAATTAGAGTACCATATTCGACAATTAGGAACACAAAGTTGCAACATCTATATTTTTTAAAATAATAACACCATTGCTTTATGTTGATCCATGAATTAAATATAAAAAAGGCAAAATGTGCACATAATTTTGATAAATGCCACTATGCATGCACACTCTGTCTAAAGGAGGAAAGGACACAGATGTAACCAATGCTCTACACATCCAAAAAAAAAAAAAAATCACACACCAACTAAACAATGAAATTCGTGACTTGCTAGAACCAAACTCAAAATGGCTAAAAGTTAACAACGTATGTACAAAATTAATTCACAATAAATCTTAATTATAAGACTTAATCACAATTCATTTGAATTAAACCCTATCTATTTGGCATCAATTAGTCCGACAACCCATACTTGCAAGACAATCACCCAAACTATTCACAAAGCATCAATTCAACAATGAAATTCATAACCCAAGAATTAGAAATGTCAAATAAATTGGACTCGGCCAATTTTATCATTGAAATAAACAACTTGTCTAGCAATATCAATACTACAGGACGAATTTCAAATTTTTGGAAAAGTTAACAACCAATACATATACAATATTAATTAACTGAAATTAAATCAAAATTATGGGACTTAATCACAATCCGTCTGGAATAATTCCTGTTTATGTAGTCTAAATTAGTCTACAACCATTACCTCCAAGATCATAAACATGACTTAACCTTTTCCATATTTTTATATTAAAATAATCAGGTTTTTTGGTCCATTTTTTTAAGTATACTTAGACACTACACAATTTATTAATGTATTTAATTAGTTAGTTAAATATGACATAAAAACCTATAAGGAAGGGTGGCCAAAATTAATCATATAACAAATACATTTTCATGCAAGATATAATTCCCATACAAAATAAAGTTGGCCCATGAACTAATTTAGACACCAATTTAATATATAATTGATTATAATGGCTTAATCTCCATGTAAGGAAGGGTAACAAAATTAATCACACAATATGTAAGATATAATTCTCATGCAAAATATATAAAAACATATAAGAAAAGGTGGCCAAAATTAATCATATAATAAATACATTTTCATGCAAGATGTAATTCCCATCAAAATAATGTCGACCCATGATTTAATTTAGACACCAATTCAATATATTTTTTTTGATAATAAAAAAAAATCGATTAGCAACAAATAGTATTATCAATGTATGATCCAAGACAAAGAATTAGCAACATGTGAAAACTATGTCATAGACCATAAATGTGCATTAACAACCCCAAACTACTCTTAATATATTTCAAGGATACTACCCAAATATACATCTTTAAAAGTAGTAGTGTATGAATCAAGACAAATATAAAGGAACAATGCCATATATTATGCATCATGTGATCAATCTGAAATGTGCAAGAGGGTATCCAAATATATAATCAATCAACATGATAGAAGATAACAGGACAATTTTCGAAAAAAAAAAATTAATGAAAACGTGAATAGCAATACTTAGACAAATTAGTTGGACACGGGCAGCCCAAAATAAAATCAAAGATGACAATATACACCAGCAAATACATTCAAGTCAATGTAATATCTTCTTGCAACGACTCTTAATGTAGGGTATTTCATGTCGGTATAATTTCTTTTCGCAACAACGCTTAAACATAATTACATAAATAACTAAGTGTCATAAAATGTTCGAGCTTGTTAAAAGTAACAGTCGATATTGTAAAGAAAACGTCACATAGACATTTTCACGTGGCGATAAAATAATTCCTCAATTAGTTTTTATAGATACATGAATTGAAAAAATCCAAGGCAAAAATGCGTAATTTTTTTTATAGATGCCACTGTCCACCTCTATTTAATTCAAGGAGGAAAGGACACACATGCTTTGAAAACTAAAATGAAATTCGTAATCCAAAAATTAAAAATGTCGCATAAATTTGCCCTGTACAATTCCAACAGGAAGATGGTCAGGTTGTTTACAAAATCCAAGACCAAATTCAAAATGCCGAAAAATTAACAACCTATATAAACATAGAACAATTTATTGCCATACCAAGTATGAATCCTCATTTATATAAGAAGACAATATTAATTCAAATTAAATCACAATTATGATACAAACATTACTACAAAGCCAATCACTCTAATTATTCACAAAGCACCAAGTAAACATTGAAATTCAAAATAAAATAAAAAAACTATAAATGTCAAAGAATTATTAGACTTAAACACAATTTATTTCAATTAAATACTATTTATGTGGCCTTAATTTGTCAACAACCATTACATTCAACTCAATGGACCTAATTACTCACAATCTTTAGATAAAAATAATCAATATGGGCAACAAAATCATCACCGCAACATAAATTCCAAATTTCCAAAAAAAAAGTAAAACCTATACAAATTTAAAACAATTTAATACCATACTATGCATGAATTTTCCCTTATATAAGAATACAACACCAATTCAAATTAAGTCATATAATTATGAGACATAACTACAATTCATTGGACAAAATAGCATGGGGCATAGATTAGTCAATAACACCTAATTTCAATCCAATCACTATAATGATGCACAAAGAAGTAGAAGTCTAGTACAAAATCTTATCTAATGATTCCAAGTAACAAACTGTAAATACGGCCATGGTTAAGAGCTAAAAACTCATTTATTGCTTGGCTTTTTATCCATGTGACTGCAATGCACAACTTGCATAGTATTTAATTTTAATTAAGTCCTATTTATATGACATTAATTAGTCAATAACACCTAATTTTAATCCAATCTCCGTAATGATGTACAAAGAAGCATAAATCTAGTACAAAATATTATCCAATGATTCCCAGTAATACAATGCAAACACAGCCATGGTTAAAAGCTAAAAACACATTCATTGATCGATTTTGTATACATGTGACTTGTCATTCACTACTTGCCACAATGATTCACATTAATACAAAGCAAGTACGATCATAGAAAAAAGCTAAAAACACAAACATACATTGAACAGTATTGCCACAAGACTGATTGCGATGCACAACTTGCCACAACAACGGAAATTACGGGATCGACAAGACTAAAAAATTGGCAACCACATCAACATTAAAATAAAAAGGTTGTTGCTTATCATTATTTAATAATGTTGATTTATTCTATTCTGTGGAGAAGACGATGGAAACAAACATGGCAACGTGCCACGATCGATAACGCAAACTACAATGTGAAAATGACATTTAAATCATTTTTTTCTATAGTTCTTCGAGCATATGATCGCAAATGAAGAAGTGTTGATCGTTTTTTTTCAATGGCCGATGATCACAATTAAGTAGAATGAAAAGGTCTCATAAACATAAATATCAAAGATAAGAACGAAGAGACCAATTAAACAATACCAATTCATTAGAATTTAAATGGAAAGAAAATCGTTACATCCAAATTCGTCGGCACAAGACACGCGACGAATATTTCAACCCTACAACTAAAAAATAGAAACAAAAAATAACTAAAAAAATCTGAGTACACTCGACCAAATGATCACTCGGAGACAAATCATCGGAAAGAACCCACAAGACAAATAGTAATTGGAGAGTCTTGATCATACGGTACCCCGCAAATGATAAGCCGGCAACGTAATCGGATAGTATGAAAAAAGAGAACAAAGAAAGGGAGGAGAAAATCAAGAATGAAAAATGAGGATAACAAAAACTCAATTTATAGGGAAAAATGGAACGGATCAACGATCTAGATGAAACATGAAAAAATAAATGGATAAGATGGATTGTACACCTTGACTCAATAAAGAGCCAAGGATGTTGGAATGGGTAAATAAGAGGGATGTCACGTAGACATTTTTTGCTTTGCCAATATAAAGGATTTGATAGGAAGGTTGCACTCTCAAGATGCTCCTAAATGTCAATATTCAGCTTCTGCCAAGTGTCTAAAAAACACAATATTCTAATTATTTAATTTATTAAAATTCTCCTATCTTCTTTACTTTATCTTTTTATCTATATTAATTATTTAATTACTTGATTGAATTTTAAACATCACATGCATATTTCTAACTTCCAATTCCTCGGTTCAATTCATCAGCTTAGGGTTCCATGCATCAGCATATTTTATATTTCTGAAATACTATTCTTCACCCGACACTAGAAATTTCACCGTAGATATATATTGTGGGATTACATCAATCTCAATTGCATCATCTATATTCCATTCTTGATGATCCTTGATCGGGGATATTTGAGAATCATACTAAAGTCATCCGAGTTTTGATTCACTCAATGACAGTTTTGACTTATGAGAACACAAATAAGAATAAATGCAAACAATCAGACATAATACTCAAACAAGTGTATTGTCATACATTAATATTAAATGAATTATATTAAATCTAACTGAATATCATCGAGTATTGTATCCTTATAAATGATTGTCTCCAGGATACTAATATTAACAGTTGCTGTAGTTTAGTGGTAAGAATTCCACGTTGTGGCCGTGGAGACCTGAGCTCGAATCCCAGCAGCCACAAAATGTTTTTACTTAAATTTTGACCTTTTTCAAAGGGGATAATGAGTATCAGAAATTATGGTAGATAATGTGAATCTTATCTTATATCATATAATAGGAAGGTTGCACTCTCAAGATGCTCCTAAATGTCAATATTCAGCTTCTGCCAAGTGTCTAAAAAAAATACAATATTCTTATTATTTAATTTATTAAAATTCTCCAATCTTCTTTACTTTATCTTTTTATCTATATTAATTATTTAATTACTTGATTGAATTTTAAACATCACATGCATATGTATATCTTCCAATTCCTCGGTTCAATTCATCAGCTTAGGGTTCCATTCATCAGCATATTTTAGATTTCTGAAATACTATTCCTCACCTGACACTAGAAATTCCACCGTAGAACCATATTGTGGAACTGTATCAAATAATTTTCGGATGAGTATATCAATACCCTCTAAGTTATTTGTTTATCCATCATGAGATACCCAGTATCTCATAGTAATTGAGATCCCACAACACTCTATAAAAGTATGATGCAGATCGCACATAAATCTCAATTGCATCATTAATATCCCATTCTTGATGATCCTTGATGGGGGCTATTTGAGAATCATACTTAAGTCATCTGAGTTCTGATTCACTCACTGACAGTATGACTTATGAGAACACAAATAAGAATAAATGCAAACAATCAGACATAATACACAAACAAGTGTATTGTCATACATTAATATTAAATGAATTATATTAAATCAAACTGAATATCATCGAGTATTGTGCCCTTATAAACGATTGTCTCTATGATACTAATACTAACAGTGGCTGTAGTTTAATGGTAAGAATTCCACGTTGTGGTCGTGGAGACCTGGGCTCGAATCCCAGTAGCCACAAAATGTTTTTGCTTAAATTTTGACCTACTACAAAGGGGATAATGAGTATGAAAAATTATGGTGGTTAATGTGAATCTTATCTTGTAATATAATAGGAAGGTTGCACTCTCCAAATGCTCTTGAATGTCAATATTCAGCTTCTGCCAAGTGTCTAAAAAAACAAAATATTCTTATTATTTAATTTATTTAAATTCTCCTATCTTCTGTACATTATCATTTTAACTCTAATTAACGTTTAATTACTTAATTGAATATTTAACACCACATGCATATATCTATCTTCCAATTCCACAATTCAATTCATTAGCTTAGGGTACAATTCATCAGCGTTTTTTAGATTTCTGAAATACTATTCTTCACCCGATACTAGAAATTCAACCGTAGACATATATTGTGGGATTACATCAAATGATTTCTCGGATGAGTATACCATTACCCTGTAAGGAATCTTTGCATCCATCTTGAGATACCCGATATATCTCGTAGTAAGTGAGATCTCACTACACTCTATAAGAGTATGATGCAGATCGCACACCAATCTCAATTGTATCATCAATATATCATTTTTGATGATCCTTGATCGGGGCTATTTAAGAATCATATTTAAGTAATCTGAGTTCTCACTCACTCAATGGTAGTAGTGACTTATGGGAACACAAATAAGAATAAATGCAAACAATCAGATATAATATTCAAACAAGTATATTGCCATACATTAAAATTAAATGAATAATATTAAATCAAACTGAATACCATCGAGTATTGTGCCCTTATAAATGATTGTCCTTAGGACACTAATACTAATAGTGATTTAGATCAGTGGTAAGAATTCCACGTTGTGGCCGTGGAGACCTGGGCTCGAATCCCTGCAGCCGCAAAATGTTTTTACTTAAATTTTGACCTACTTCAAAGGCTATAATGAGTATGAGAAATTATGGTGGTTAATTTGAATCTTATCTTATAATATAATAGGAAGTTTGCACTCTCCAAATGCTCCTAAATGTCAATATTCATCTTATGCCAAGTTTCCAAAAAAAAACACAATATTCTTATTATTTAATTTATTTAAATTCTCCTATCTTCTTTACATTACCTTTTTAACTCTAATAATTATTTAATTACGTAATTGAATATTAAACACCACATTCCAATTCCACGGGTCAATTCATCAGCGGTTTTTAGATTCCTAAAATAGTATTCTTCTCCTAACACTAGAAATTCACCCGTAGATACATATTGTGGAATTATATCAAATGATTTCTCGGATGAGTATATTATTACCCTCTAAGGAATCTGTGCATCCATCATGAGATACCCGGTATATCTCGTAGTAAGTGAGATCTCACTATACTCTATAAGAGTATGATGCAGATCGCACACCAATATTAGTTGCATCATCAATATCCCATTCTTGATGATCTTTGATCGTGGCTATTTGAGAATCATACTTAAGTCATCTGAGTTCTCACTCACTCAATGACAGTAGTGACTTATGGGAACACAAATAAGAATAAATGCAAACAATCAGACACAATACTCAAACAAGTATATTGTCATACATTAATATTAAATGAATAATATTAAATGAAACTGAATATCATCGATTATTGTGTCCTTATAAATGATTGTCCTCAAGACAATAATACTAACAGTGGGTGTAATTTATGGTAAGAATTCAACGTAGTGGCCGTGGAGACCTGGGCTCGAATCCAAGCAGCCACAAAATGTTTTTGCCTAAATTTTGACCTTTTTCAAAGGGGATAATGAGTATGAGAAAATATGGTGGTCAATGTGAATCTTATCTTATATAATATAATATAATAGGAAGGTTGCACTCTCAATATTCTCCTAAATGTCAATATTCAGCTTCTGTCAAGTGTCAAAAAAAACACAATATTATTATTTTTTTAATTTATTAAAATTCTCCTATCTTCTTTACTTTATCTTTTTATCTATATTAATTATTTAATTACTTAATTGGATTTTAACCATCACATGCATATGTCTATCTTCCAATTCCTTGGTTCAATTCATCAGCTTAGGGTTCCATTCATCAGCATTTTTTAGATTTCTGAAATACTATTCTTCACCGGACACTAGAAATTCCAACGTACACACATATTGTGGATTTACATCAAATGGTTTTTTAGATGAGTATATCAATACCCTCTAACATATCTGTGAATCCATCATGAGATACCCGGTATCTCGTAGTAATTGAGATCTCACTACACTCTATAAAAGTATGATGCAGATCGCACACCAATCTCAATTGCATCATCAATATCTCATTCTTGATGATCCTTGATCGTGGCTATTTGAGAATCATACTTAAGTCATCCGAGTTCTCACTCACTCAATGACAGTATTGACTTATGGGAACACAAATAAGAATAAATGCAAACAATCAGACATAATACTCAAACAAGTGTATTGTCGTACATTAATATTAAATGAATAATATTAAATCAAACTGAATATCATCGAGTATTGTGTCCTTATAAATAATTTTCTCTAGGATATTAATACTAACGGTGGCTTTAGTTTAGTGGTAAGAATTCCACGTTGTGGCCGTGGAGAACTGGGCTCGAATCTCAGCTGCCACAAAATGTTTTAGCTTAAATTTTGACCTTTTTCAAAGGGGATAATGAGTATGAGAAATTATGGTAGTTAATGTGAATCTTATCTTATATAATATAATAGGAAGGTTGCACTCTCAAGATGCTCCTAAATGTCAATATTCAACTTCTGCCAAGTTACCAAAAAAATACAATATTCTTATTATTTAATTTATTAAAATTCTCCTATCTTCTTTACTTTATCTTTTTATCTATATTAATTATTTAATTACTTGATTGAATTTTAAACAACACATGCATATGTCTATCTTCCAATTCCTCGGTTCCATTCATCATCTTAGGGTTCCATTCATTAGCATATTTTAGATTTCTGAAATACTATTCTTCACCTGACACTAGAAATCCCACTGTAGACATATATTGTGGAATTAAATCAAATGGTTTTTTGGATGAGTATATCAATACCCACTAAGGTATTTGTGCATCCATCATGAGATACCCAGTATCTCGTAGTAATTGAGATCTCACTACACTCTATAAAAGTATGATGCAGATCGCACTCCAATCTTAATTGCATCATCAATATCTCATTCTTGATGATCCTTGATCGGGGCTATTTGAGAATCATACTTAAGTCATCCGAGTTCTCATTCAGTCAATGATAGTAGTGACTTATGAAAACACAAAGAAGAATAAATGCAAACAATCAGACATAATACTCAAAGAAGTGTATTGTCATACATTAACATTAAATGAATTATATTAAATCAAACTGAATATCATCGAGTATTGTATCCTTATAAATGATTTTCTCTAGGATTCTAATCCTAACAGTGGCTGTAGTTTAGTGGTAAGAATTCCACGTTATGGTCATGGAGACCTGGGCTTGAATCCCAGCAGCCACAAAATGTTTTTGCTTAAATTTTGACATACTTCAAAGGGGATAATGAGTATGAGAAATTATGGTGGTTAATGTGAATCTTATCTTATATTATAATAGTAATGGTGCACTTTCCAAATGCTCCTGAATGTCAATATTCAACTTCTGCCAAGTGTCTAAAAAACCAAAATATTCTTATTATTTAATTTATTTAAATTCTCCTATCTTTTTTACTTTATCATTTTAACTCTAATTATTATTTAATTACATAATTGAATTTTAAACACCACATGCATATACCTATCTTCCAATTCCACGGTTCATTTCATTAACTTAGGGTACAATTCATCAGTGTTTTTTAGATTTCTGAAATACTATTCTTCACCCGACACTAGAAATTCAACCGTATACATATAATGCGGGATTACATCAAATGATTTCTCGGATGAGTAAATCTTTACCCTCTGAGGAATATGTGCATCTATCTTGAGATACCCGGTATATCTCGTAGTAAGTGAGATCTCACTACACTCTTTAAGAGTATGATGTAGATCGCACACTAATCTCAATTGCATCATCAATATCCCATTTTTGATGATCCTTGATCGGGGCTATTTAAGAAGCATACTTAAGTCATCTGAGTTCTCATTCACTCAATGGCAGTAATGACTTATGGGAATACAAATAAGAATAAATACAAACAATCAGACATAATATTCAAACAAGTATATTGTCATACATTAATATTAAATGAATAATATTGAATCAAACTGAATATCATCGAGTATTGTGTCCTTATAAACGATTATCCTTAGGACACTAATACAAATAGTGGTTGTAGTTTAGTGTAAGAATTTCACATTGTGGCCATGGAAACCTGGGCTCGAATACCAGCAGCCACAAAATATTTTTGCTTAAATTTTGACCTTCTTCAAAGGGGATAATGAGTTTGAGCACTTATGGTGGTTAATGTGAATCTTATCTATACATTAATATAGACGTTGCACTCTATGCACATGTGGCATGTTAGTTATTCTCGGTTGTTGCCTTTCTCTTCTCTCCTTATTTTTTGCTGATTAGTTTGATCATGTCCGTTCATTTTTTTATTTCATCTTGATCGTTTATTCGACGTTTATTTTTTCTATTTAAGTCACTATGTGTACCACTATTTTTCATATCATTTGTCTCAATGCATAGAGGGGAACGTGCACCAGGTGGCTATGCTCTACACGATAGCGTTTGGAGGAGTCTGCATCAAGGCCAACGTTTGATCCTTAGGAGGTGAAGGCAATGTTGTACTTCTTCAACAGATTTCACTTTTGCATTAGACTGGGCTCACTTTTCCCGTTGACGGTTTTGGTTTATGTACAGGACAATGTGTGCAGGCCATGGGTGTACGAGATATCATCCGGGATGGTGATCGTCTTCTGCCTGTTAATGATTATTTTGCTCTGAATGTTTCGAATTTTTTTGCCGATCATTTTCTGTGATGCTTCGGCGTATTGTAGTGTATTTCCATATCGCAAGATCGTTGGATTGTATTTCCATTCATATTATATTTTGTTGGATTTTCAGTATTTTTTATCCAATTTTGTATGAAGATCTTATTAATGCGTAAATCTTTAACGTCTGCCAAATTTTTTGGATTGAAACTATTTTTGTTCATTCTATAACCAGCGTAAATATTTTATTAAAAGCAACGCATAGCTTATTAATTGGGCATTTAGCTAATTAATCTGATTATTTAAACCAAGTTTTACTTGGTATATTGCTAATTATTTGGATTATTAAAAGTAAGGCATAGATAATTATTGTTCCTTTGGCTAGTTGTCATTTGACTTATTCTAAGTTAAATTTAAGGTCCATATTTTTTTTATACATGGAATATATGTTAAAAGATTATAATAAATTGAAATTATGAGATATTATAACCAATTTTGACTTGGTATATTGCTAATTATTTGGATTATTGAAATCAAGGCATAGATAATTATCAGCAAATATTTTTCTTTTTGCATATTGAAAAATATTAATATTTTCAAACATACAAACTAATTTTTTATTTTATATGAACTATATTTTCTATTTAGATTTTTTGGTGGATCATATAACCAATTAAGTTGTACGTTTAGTTTGATTTGGATTTAAGTTATTATGGAATTAGATCACAAATTAAGTTGTTTTTTATAAGTTCAATTGAGAGATGTAGACATTTTTTAATGCCTTCGGTGAAGGCATTTTATTAAATTTTATTTTAATTTCATAATAAGTTCAATTAAAAGACTTTGAAATTTTGCAAATAAAATGAATTATTTTAGTCAAATGTTATAAAATGTACCAAATATATATATATATATATATATATATATATATATATATATATATATATATAGATAGATAGATAGATAGATAGATAGATAGATAGATAGATAGATAGATAGATAGATAGATAGATAGATAGATAGATAGATAGATAGATAGATAGATAGATAGATAGATAGATAGATAGATAGATAGATAGATAGATAGATAGATAGATAGATAGATAGATAGATAGATAGATAGATAGATAGATAGATAGATAGATAGATAGATAGATAGATAGATAGATAGATAGATAGATAGATAGATAGATAGATAGATAGATAGATAGATAGATAGATAGATAGATAGATAGATAGATAGATAGATAGATAGATAGATAGATAGATAGATAGATAGATAGATAGATAGATAGATAGATAGATAGATAGATAGATAGATAGATAGATAGATAGATAGATAGATAGATAGATAGATAGATAGATAGATAGATAGATAGATAGATAGATAGATAGATATTTTATAATGTATTTTATTAATATTTGCACTTAAATAATTTTTATATTTTAGGTAACTTTGACTTGGTATATTTGAAATATTTGTAAATGTTTAATTGTTCCGTAATGATTCATCCGTTGGTTTTTTAAATTTAAACATACATTCTATAATCAACATAAATGTTTTTTTTTAGAAGTGAAGGTTAATTAAACGTGCATTTAGCTAATTATTCGTGTTATTTTAACCAAGTTTGATTTGGTATATTTTTTTCTTAGAACCTGTCCACATTCATCGTCTTAATTATTTTATTAAGAGGAAATTATATTTATTTATCCCCACTTTTTAGCTAATTAATCGGCTTGCTAATTATTTGGATTATTAGAATCAAGTCATAGATAACTATAGGTATTTTGGTTAATTGTAACGAGATTTATTCTAAGTTAAATTTAAAGTCCATATTTTTTATACGTGGAATATATGTTAAAGATTATGACGGGTTTATTTATAAGATATTATATATATATATATATATATATATATATATATATATATATATATATATAGATTATGATGGGTGGATTTATGAGATATTATAGGCTCGGTTTATTTCTTAAGTTGTGGCACAAAAAATTTCCTACTTTCTAGGCCCATTTAGTTTGAGTTGGATTTAGGTTATTATGGAATAAAATCACAGATTAAGGTGTTATTGATAAGTTCAATTAAAAGATGTAGAAATTGTTTAATGCCTTCGGTGAAGGCATTTTATTATATTTTATTTTAATTTCATAATATGCAGTGATTAATTTCATTATTTATTAACAATTTAAGACATGTGCTATTTGTGTTTTTTTATTGTTGTGTATTTAACAGATAGGATGGTTCAAATTGAATATGTTCCTGAATTTATTGTGGACTTCAATGATCCATTGGTAAATGATTGATTTTGATTAATAGATATATTTGGATGTCCAAAAAATACAAATAGTAATATTGTCTATTTCATTTCTCGGACTGTACCTGGAAATTTAACATGGCTATTTGAAAAGAAATTCCCTTCAACCTACATGGGAGAAACGCCAACTGGTAGAACGGTTAATTCAAGATGCTATATATTGGATGGAAAGTATGAAATAACATGTGACTGAGAAAAATTCCTGGATGGAATACGTCTTTCAGATATTGCTTGCATAACAATTTTGTATGATTATGAGGAAACATTGTGTGTCACTCTGTATTACAAAAACCGTTGTTCGGTCTTCCTGCCGGTTGGGGATATGGAGAATGGTATGCATGTAGTATGTGTAATGGAGATCCTTTGATGCTTTGTTTAATTGTTTAATAAGAATTTGCTAATTATATTATATATTTTTCATATATGTAGATGAGCATTCAATAGAATTTGAAGAGCATGACAGATTTACCGTATCCAGTTTGGACCCACATCCATCGATTACCCGTCTTGAGGTAAAGTATTATATTTACATTTTAAAGATGTTTGTGAATAGACTGTTATTATTTTTTATAGTTGATCTTATTATCTCTGTCCATTTTAAATGATTAATTCGTTTATGTATTATTTTTTCATCCTTTATATAGCTATGTACATACCTTAGGGATACAAGATTCACCAAATGTGATTCGGTCGAGTGGAAAACAAGATTGGTATGTGGTTTATGTATTGTATGAAATTTTTTAGCTAACAATCTTCTGAATATATTTTTATTATTATTTGTTTTTTTTTTGTTAAATATAAAAATTACCAGTGTCTGCTACTTCACTATTCGGTATGGAAACAAGAATGATTGCACTAAGGAGCACCTTCAAAGATGATATTTTTACCGTTAAGTATGAATGCCGGTGTATTATAGAAGGTTCTAACCCAACAATGGTTCATTTGGGAAAATCCTAGAATAACATTGTTGCAAATTAAGGATCAAGCATAAATTGTATTTTATTTTTTTTAAACGTGATATAGAATAAAATCTATCTCTACAATAGATGTCTTTTATGAAGACTATAATATGATATGTGTATCTCTATTTTAAAAGTGTAAATGAATAGTTGATTGACTTGAAGCCAAAATTACTAACTATACTAGTCGTTACCCCACAAGAGTATAGGTTCACTATAGTATGGGCAAGTATAGGGACCAAGTATTATCGAACCCAAGTGAAGGTGAGTATGCGAATAGATCCCTGGAGATCTACGCGTCGTAGTTAATATGAGTGTATGTTTTTGGATTTTTAAAGAAATAAAATCTAAGCTATAATTAGGGGTGAAAACGGATCGGATATTTCCCGACCGATCCGGAGCCGTATCCGGGCGGTATCAAATATGGTATAAAAAATCAGTATCCGGTCGGATACGGTATCGGATACGGATAATTGACTTCGGATTCGGAATACATACTATCCGACCGTATTCGAGTTTTTCCATATTTTATCGGATATTATCCGGATAATAAATCCGGATATCCGGTTATTTTAATATTTTTTTATATTAATATTACATATATAATAAATTAATAATGTAATACACTAATACTTAAATTAATGAACTAATGAATAATCAAATCTTATCTAATACGTATTAACTTCTAAATTCCAAAACAACACTAAAGAGTAAAGACAAATCCCAAGCCCTACCCTTCGTCCCTTCAGTTCAGCCGCCCCAAGGCCAAGAATAATTCCCATCTACGGTAAGTCGGTAACGGAGCTACCGCCACCAGTTATCGGCTTTCCGCCGCCTGTTTCCGGCTAGGCGGCTACCCCCTTCAGTTCCGGCTAGGCGGCTACCCACTTCGGCCATTCAGTTTCTGCCCGCCGCGGTTCTTCTTCCCGTCCTTTCATCGCCGGCGCAAATGGAAGGAAATCCACCGTCGCCCATCAACCTTGCCGGCGGTGAGGTGCCCGACGCCGCCTCTTCACAGCCTATGAATGTCCTCCCCAAATCTAGAACATCCATACAAATGTACGAATTCTTTCTTCATCATAATTATTTGTCATTATATTCTTTCCATTTGTAGTGAAAATTTTATTGTGAAATCCGAATCTGTTGAAGAATTTGTTTACCATTTGAATTGAAAACCACAGTCTCTTTCTCTCTATTTTTTTAATTGAAAAGAAAAGAAAACCATAGTCTCCAATTCTCCACAGTCTCTGCCGAAGAAAACCATAGTACACTTTAATCTACCGAAGAAAACCATAGTCTCTTTCTCTTTTTTTTTTTAATTGAAAAGAAAAGAAAAAAAGAATGGTGATTGTGGGTCTTGAAAATGGGCGCATTTTGCAGAATTTTTTTTCCCTTTTTGTGATTTTGAAACCAATCTTTAGTGATAGGATAACTATGTTCTTCCCCCATCCCTCTTAACTCTTACGTTTTCATTCAACCAAACTATGTTCCCTACTCTGTTTTTTTATTAAGGAAATATGTTCTAGACTTGTGTTTGATGGTGTGTTTTATTCTTCATTAGCATTAGTTAAAAGAAACGTATGTATATTGCGTATGGTTTAATGTTGTCATGAGTGCATGATTTTTTGGCTTATGAACAGTTTGTTGATTGTTTTATTTATGCTTGGGTTTAATGTCTTTATGCTTTATTCGATTATAGTTATTCGAATTCGGCCCGGATTCGTCCGATATCCGTCCCGTATCCGTATACCGAATATTCCGAATTCGTAACCGTATCCGGCTTTTCCGTATCCGACTCCGAATTCGAGAAAAAAATATGGTTTAGGATACGGTATAAGCACTATCCGTCCGTATCCGATCCGTTTTCACCCCTAGCTATAATACTCTACTAAGGCAAAAGAAAGAATTAAATTAAGGGAGAGTGACATATAGGTTCAAATGAAACCTATTAATTAGCATTTAGTTCAATACTTTATCAAAAATACAAAATGGTTCAAAAGTGTGGGTCCTTCCCCTTTTCCCCACCCATTCCATCAGCCTTTCCAGCACACTTCCCCACGCCGCCACCCCCACCCGTCAGCCCCCACCTATCACATTCACTAACTTTTCTTTCTTTCTTTTTTTATAATTACTTTTGTTTTGTTTAAAATTTTCAAAATTTTAAATATAACAATTAATATTATTTTCTGGCCTTTTATTTTCAAAATGCAGCTTTTAGGTATTTTTGTCTGTGCATATTTAATAATATTTTGCACATAAACAAATTTATATGCTTTCAAGAAATATTTAGTTGAATATAATTCCAATAATATTATAAAATTTCAAAATATTAATTAAATATGTAATTCCAATAATTCTTGCACAACTATAATTATTCATATTTTTTTAATTTTTATTAAGTCTTTAATTTCAATAATATATTGCTAGAATCTGAAAGTTAGGATTTCAATTTAGCTAATATTTAAAAATTCTACAATTACATATTTAAAATTTGAAAATTGACAAAATTATAACCAAAAGTACATGTTTAAGCTTATAAGCAAAAAATAGAAAAGAAATGCACAGGGCCTTCTTCTTCTTCTTATCTGGCCTTCTTTTCATATCTTCATCTGCAAATCTTCATACACACCAAATTTCAACATGGATCCAGATGAGTCTGGAGAGAGTGTGGACCAGACTCAGTACATGGCACTTATTGGTTCTCTTCTGTACTTGACTGCAAGCAGACCAAATATAACCTTTGTTGTTTGTGTGTGTGCCAGATTTTAAGCTAATCCTAAGAAAAGTCACTTGGAAGCAGCTAGGAAGATATTGAAGTATCTTAAAGGGACAGTGAATTTGGGGTTATGGTATCCTGCAGATGATAACTTAGAATTAAGTGGTTATTCGGATTCAGATTATGGTGGGTGCAGAATAGATAGGAAGTCTACGATTGGAACATGCCAATTTTTAGGGAATAAATTGGTATCTTGGTTTTCTAAGAAGCAGACTTCAGTTGCTACATCAACAACAGAAGCAGAGTATATGGCCGCAGGAAGTTGTTGTTCCCAATTACTCTGGATTAGTCAACAGCTTAGGGACTACCAGATTAGAGCTAAGGATATTCCAATCTTTTGTGATAGCAATAGTGCAATAGCAATCACCCAGAATCCAGTTCTTCATACCAGATGCAAACATGTTGATATAAGGCATCACTTCATAAGAGACCATGTTGAGAAGGGAGATATAAGGATGGAAAAGATTGCAACAGAGAAGCAGAGAGCAGATATTCTGACTACGCCTTTGGCTGAAACCAGATTCAGAGAATTAGCTTTTGAGTTAGGATTATTAGATCCAGAGACAGATTTGGTTTAGGGGGAACATCAGAGAAGTATCCTTTGTTTCATTTTTACTACATACTTTATTTCTTTTCAAACTAACATGCCTACAGGTTAGATATACCAGGGAAGTTACATCTCCAGGTGAGATTTATACCAGGTGGGGTACATTCCAGATGAGGTGTAGTAGCAGATTCCTGAGAAATCTGGGGTCTAATCTGACCAGAACCAGATGGGTTCTCCATCAGATGAGATGTAACACCAGACTAACCGTGGTATCATCTGGTTACAATACCAGGTGACAGGTATGTATTTACTTCTCTGGCCTCTGATCATTGGGATACCTTTTCAAATTAGTAAATACACTCAAAACGTTTCATCTTCAGAGTGTATTTAAGACTAGGATAGAGGGCCTAGGCAATCATTTCGCTTTTTCTCTTGACTACCATAAAACTCCCTCGATCCCAGTCCCAATGACCATGCCCACGCACCATATTAAATCTGTAACTCGTCTTTTAATCTTGGCCGTCGGATTTAATAATTGTGCAACATGTCAATCAATTCAAAAATTGATTTTGTTCCCTAATTTAAATTTAGGTTTTACACGCGTTCACACTTCATTAATTGCTCAAGCCACGCGTCTTGTTCTATTTAAACCAAAATCCTTTCAATCTGTCCTTTCACGTTTTCTCACTCTCAAACCCTAATATTCTCTGCAAGTTTTTCTCTCTCTCTCTCTCACAAATTTCTCTTAAAGACATGGCTCCTCTGTGTAATTTTGATCACGACTATGTGATGAAAAAGATGAAGTCCGAGATGGTAGTTGACTTCTACACCACCAAGAACCCAGCGGCGTTGGCCATTCTGGAACTTCTCCAGAAAGCGGAAGTGGCGAAGTTTATCTCAACGGTTCCAAAGAATTTCAGGACTTTGGATGGATATGCAGCCCAGTTCCTGGTTCGCATGAAGATCCACGATGCCCATATTTCCTCCAAGATCGACAAGGAAGATGTGGTATTCTCGAAGCATGACTTTTGCAAACTGTTCGAGAATATCTCTGCTGAAGGGGTAGATTCGTTGACTTACAAGAAAGACGAGGCGTTGGAGTCTTTCAAGCTGTTTGCCAGAAATTCTTGCCAAAATTTGACCAAGGGGTTTTTAGATAAGCATTTGAGGCAGAGGTACAAGATTTTATTTGACATTGTGGTCAAGATCTTGATGTGTGAGAGTCATTGCACAGATGCCATCTTCACTGGCAGGCTCTGTGTTATGAGGGCCCTGTTTGATGGAGTGAAGTGTAATTGGGCGGATCTGGGGAGTGTTGAGGAAGAATAGAGAAAATGTGAAGAAGTAGGAGTGTCCTTCAAAGCCTGGGGAGTTGCAGTTTTGCTTGTCTGCAAATGTCTCTTTAGGGACAAAGCTGTCCCTGATCTTGGACTCTCTGTTTCCAGAGAAGAAATGGAAAAAGTCTTGGTGCAAAGCTTATCACAAGTCCAAGATCATGTTCTCCAAGGATGGCCCTCTCCATGGCCATGCCGACTCTGATGGAGAACAAGTCATCCCTGCCCCTCCTTTCCAAGCAGTGCCATCGCCTGCTAAGGGGCAGAAGACAAAGAAGAGCCAGAAGAAGAAGGCTGAGGTAACTGGTTCTTCAACCGTGGCGTTCTCTGGTTCATCAGATGATGACCAGATCCCTCTTCAAGCTGCCTTGAAGAAGAGGGGTGATAGTGAATAAGCTGCCAAGAAGGCAGGAGCAGCTAAGAGAAAGCAGAGGACAGATGATGCCAGGAAGGCCTCTGCCAAGAAGCCCAGAACTTCAAGAAGGGCTAAGAAGACTCTACTGGTGGATGAGCCATCAGAAGAAGAAGAAGTTGAAGTGGCTGAGCCTCTCAAGAGGAAGTCCAAGGCCAAGAGGACCATTCTTCAAGAGTCAGACTCTGTCTCTGATCTTGGAGATGCACTAGAGCAGGCGATTGATGAAGCAGCCAGAGTAATGCAAGATTCAACTGCTCCAGTCCCCTGTGAGGTAAACCCTTCTATCCCCTCTAACCCTGTTAACCTTGCTACACCTTCCACCTCTCCCCCAGAAGCCTCTACACAACCTATCCTGTCTGCCTCTGGTTTGCAAGCTTCTTCACCAGAGCAGACCATCCCAAACACTCCCATCTTCACACCCTCTTTCCAACACATTCAAACACCATCTCCCCCTCCATCTCAAACACCTCTTACAACAGACCCATCTCCCCCAGCCTCTGTACCAGAAGTGCCACCTACTTCTTCTGGTGCAAAATAGCCTCTTCCCTCAACCTCTACCTCACAAATCCATACCCCTCCCCAATCTCACACTGAACAGAACCCTTCTGTTTCCATGGCAATGGGATTCTCTGCCCCTCCCTCTTCTCCCACATGCCTATCTAACGATGATAGTGAAGATGAGGATGCTTCACTTGAGCCTGCTAACTTAGCACCATCCTCCTCTGCTTCTGGGCCCAAACCCTTTACCTTCTCATCTGAAGAAATGGATCCCATTAGGCAGAGTATGAGTGTAAGTGCTCAGCTCTGGCTAAGAGAGCATTTCTCAATCCTTCTGGAGTACTTACCACTTTTGGCGGATCTGACTGACGCCAAAGTCTGGAGCAAGGCCAGACTTGAGGATGTGGAGGACCTGATGCTGCTGCTTGAAGAAATGAGTCCTCCTACATTCACTGCCTGGGAGATTGATCTCAAGAGGAAGCTAAACATTCAGAATCCTGCTGAACTTGAGACCCCAGATGCAGCCAAGGTGTTGATCCGCACCTTGCTGATCCAGCAGGGAGTGATGATCTCCCCAGAGGGCCCCTCGTACAAATTTGGTCTTCACTTCACATTTCCTCCAGAGCTCTACTCTGATGAAGAGGACTTTGAAGTCACTCATGCTGTCCTCCAGAAGATGAAGCTGTTCTTTAATGAACAAATCCAACAGATCGGCAGATTCTCCAAGGCAATGCAGCATTTGACGCCTGCTCTGGTTGAGCACCAGATAAAAGATGAGAGAAGAAAGTTCCTGAAGCAGATTAAGGATGCCTTTGCTTCTGCTAAAGCTGCATTCAAATCTGACTGCCTCTATTTGAAGATGGATGTGCATGAGAGCCAGAGGCAGATCCAGCAGTATGTTCTGGACCAGGTGCGACCTGTTTCAGTGCTTAAGGTGGAAATGGCTTCTCAGATGCTGCAGACTGCTAAGCTCAAGGACTCTCTCCAAGAGATGCTCGCTAAGCAGGAGAGTCTGGTTACTGAGTCTAAAGCCTATCTGGAGGAGGCCAGGCAGCTCCATGATCTTCACTCTTCCTCCTCCACTGCCTTGCCTGATCTCATTCGGTAGGTAGTGCAGCCCTTAATTGATGTAGTTAAAAAGGGGGAAGAGCAGGCCAGAACTGATCTGGCGAAGACCACTCTTGAGACTCTTTTTAGCCATGGGGCTCGTCTGGACCTGCTGGAGAACACTTTGGCCCAGGCTGAGCTGCAGAAGAAGAAGAAAGAAGAGTTAAAATCTCTTACCATGGCTAAGCAGCTGGCGGCAGAAGAGGAGATCACTGATGCAGAGCAGGATCCTATCTCAGTTTTTGGTCCTGCCAAGAGGAAGATAAGGAAAGTGAAGAAGAGCTTTCTTGAATCTGTTGTTGAAGAGGCAGAAAAAAGATTCAAGGAAGAGACGCCTGATGATAGGCAAGCTAGGATAAGGAAGAACATAGATGAAGAGCAGAGGCTCCGATATGTTAGGAGGCAAAACAAGAAGACCAGAGAAGCTGGCATCACTCCTGGTGCCAGTGGATCCAGCCAGAGAATGAAGGCTCATGTCGAAGTGATGGAGATCTTGCCACTCAGGACAGAAGGGCCCTTTGACTCTACTGTGCATGTTCCTCTGATAGAGAAGTGGGGAGAAGCCAAAACCTTATGGTTTATCCAGCATTACATTCAAAGGCCTCCACCAGAGGATGATGCGCTCATCAACAGGACTTTCCACTCTTGGATGAAGGCGTATGATGCAGAGCTCTACAAGCAGCTGATGGATTCAACCATAGAGTTTAACCTGGAAGTCACTGCCCCTGAATTTCACTATCTTAACACTCCTATGATCGGGGACCAGGTGGATTGGGCAGAGCTGGATAAGTTGTACAAGGCCAAGGTGTTGGCAAATTTCACTCCAACATCTTCTGCTAAGTTGAAGGTCATTCAAGACAGATTCTTCGACTGGTTTCTGGTGCCTAAGGAAAATTGAAGATATGCCTAGAATAGGACCTGATATGAATTGTAATCTGTAATTCCTTTTGTCCTTATTATTAATGGAACATCATATCTTCTCTGTCTAAAAGACAACTCCTTGTTGTCTTTTTGTTTGTCTGATAAGATCTATTCTAAGGTCTTATCCTTTTATTGTTGTTATGCTTAAGTATTTTATTTCTTTTGATCAGTTCTGGTTGTGTTTTAACTCCATCAAAAAGGGGGAAATTGTTAGGATAAATATTATATAGTTTTGATGAGTTTAAACAAACCAGAAGATGTAATAGGACCATCTGGACCTGTTAGCCAGATGAGGAATTAGATTAGGACTTAGTCTACGGGGAACTGCCAGACTAGAAGAGTCACCAGAAGACCTACCAGAAGACCTACCAGAGGACTTCACCAGAGGACTCCACCAGAAGACTTCACCAGATGAGATCTGACTAGAGGCAGAGGACCTTCCCCAGATCAGACGAGTCTGGTGGAACAAAAGATGCTCAGAATCATCTCCTGATTCTCCTGAGTAATTTGTTTCTTAACCAACTCTGGACCAGAAGACATTGAGGTTACATGGTGCCTGGTCTTGCCTTCTCTGGAGAGAATCAGAGTTAGGCATTGGAAGCATTTGACCATTGGTGATTCAAATCAAGTCAACAAGATCAGATTGGAAAGTTTTGAAGTCAATCAATCCAAGGATCCCACCAACCCAATCAATCAATTAGGGAATTGATTGATTGAAAGCTTCCTTAAATAGTGATCTGATTAGATTAGCTCTCCAACGGCTAAACCCTAATCACCTCTATAAATACAAGAGTGCAGACTCTAAGAAAGGCTCTAGAATCTTACGTGCACGAAGTCATATTCCAAGCCTTTATCATTTACACACTTAGCACTCTTATTGTTCATACCTTTATATTTACTCATAAAGGAGTAGTTGGATCTCAACCTGTTCATCTCTAAGAAAAGGTTGAAGGCTGTAGACTTTAGATCAAAGTTAGATCTAAAGGGTTTGTAAGAAGGAACTGGTACTTCACAATTCCAGTACGCAAGTAGTTTGTTGGTTGGTTAGTAAGGCCCCTTTGATAAGAAGGGAGAGTGGACATAGGATCTTCAAATCCTCCGAACCACTATAAATCTGGTCTTTTTACTGCTTTCTTTAATTACTGTCTTGTTTATTCATTGTGCTCTTATAAAAGGACATTGCTAAAGACATAACATTTAAAGCTTCCGCAATATATCTACTTAGTGGGACCAACAATGTACATGGTTGTATAACATAAAACATAAAGGATAAATTAACAGAATAAATCCTTACAGTGCTTCGAAGACAGATTTCTCCACTATGGTATCCACTAACAGTTTTCTACCAACTTGCACCGACATGCCAGCGTTGAATTTCTAGACTAACTTGCTAAGAAAATTCGAGCTTGAGAATAAATTTCTTGTGTTCGAGGAATCCCGCAGGACTTATTGTTTATCCCGGACAAGTCTAGGTGATACGTGTATGGGGGGAATACACGTATACAAAAAAGAAAAATTCAAGACTGAGTCCCCTTAACTCAGAGTTTAGTGATAGGCACATAATAGATAATACACCTACTTACTGCTCTGAAGCAAGTCGGTTGGCAAACTATCTATTTATGCCTTGTGCAGAAATGTGTGAGCCCTAAAAGTTTATAGACTTGTTACATTGCTTTCTAAAAACTGAGTTTTTCTTTCTTACGAAGCCGTGATTAGAAGGGCTGTGCGGAGAGTGAGGATGGCGGCATTGGAGTAGGGATTGATGGCCGGACGACTTCCCTTTTGGGAAGAAAGGGAGATACAAAAATTAGAATAAAGGGTATTTAGTCTCTTTATCTTAAAATAAAATTTTAGGAGGTATATCTATTAAAAACAGAGGGGTATTTAGTCGGACTCTTACTATAAATGTACTCCTGGCCCATAATTACTAAAAGGACTAATTGAAAAGAAAAAAAATCCCCACCCTAAACCATTGATTCAGGGGTACTTATTATCTACTCCCTCCGTCCCAATTTTGTTTACCCAAAAGCCCCAAAAAGGAAGGTTTTTTTTTGTTTACTCATTTCCTAAAATGGCAAAAAACACCACTTTTTCAAACTCAACTTTCAAAAAGCTACTTTATACTCAAAAATATTAATAAACAATTCCTAAAAAGCTACTTTATACTCAAAAGTATTAATAAATAATTTTTTTCTTAAAAACCGTGCCATTTAGAAATGGGTAATCTAAATTGGGGCGGAGGTAGTACTACTTAATTGAAATGGTACATCAAAATCCATAGTTTAATTATAATGGTAGGGTTATGGAGTCTGATGATATACATTGGATCCCAATGACAACGATCCATTAATTCATTTGTGAGTTGGATGGGGTTGCAGAAGCTAGGGCCCCATGGCTAGGGTTCGGGGGTTGGGTCCCCTAGAAATTTTTTGAGTTTTTTAATCATGAGCAATATTTGAGACTAGATGAGTACCTCACATAAAAATGCGGGGTTGTTCGCAAAACTAATTTAAAAAATTATATTTTATTAACACATCATTACATTATTAATTTAATCTATTTTAATATGCATACATATTGTACGCTCAATTTTAATTACATATGCATTATATATAATTAAATAAATTTGATCATCGTAAAATAATATAATTATATTATACAATAAAAAATTAATATTATGGCTAAACTGGTAAACATCATAACAATTGTTCATGAGGTGTAGGGTTCAAATTCATTTGCATGCCCATTTTTTTATTATTATTAGATTCCTTATTATATAAGGTCACATAAATGACATATAAGCGATACATAGACGAAGTAGATGACACGTAAGCATTCGACACATAAACGAAATTAACTTCAGTACGACAGATATGCAAAATTAAACTAAAAACGAAACATAAGCATGTCAAACTTTCTATTAGTATAAAAGAGAATTTTTATTAAACACTACCAAACATCAATAAATATTTTCACATTTAGAAGAAAGATATATATATTTTTAACTCAAGTTATGTATAATACATATTCAAATTTTATAACGATTCATAGTTAGTTTAATTGGTAAATATAATTAAAAAATCATCATGAGGTCGTTGGTTCAATCCCAACTAAAATCAATTTTATTAGATTTCTTATGAAAGATCGCAATGTCACATGAATGACACATAGGATAAAGTGATACATAATCATGCCACGTAAGACTTGACACATAAGCGCAATATCACATGAATGACACATAGGATAAAGTGATACACAATCATGCCACGTATGACTTGACACATAAGCGAAATGCACCAGAAGTCGACACATAAACGAAATGCACCAGAAATCGACACATCAGTAAAAGAAACTCCCTATTAGTATAATAAGGGATTGATGATCTTTTATGATTATGGAATCATTGTATTTTGTGTCTCACAAAAATTAGTGGATCTTATGATTTGATAGTTACTTTATTATTAACGCGCTGATGGAGAACAGATCGCGGATTGAAGATCTCTTTATTGATTTATTTCCTTTATGATTTATTTACTTTTGGGCTTTATTATTCTTAGACTTTATGGGCTTTTCAATTACATTGAAACCCTAGTACTCTAGTATTTATACTTATTCTTCGATTATGATTGGTACGCTTAATATTATTCATAAAACCCTGGGATTTCCCAACTCTGCTCTTGCATTATTACGTCCCCGCTGCGTCAGTTGGTACTCGGAGTTAGCTCCTGGTCCCCACGATGCCGCCCAAACATAATAATCAGGAACTCACTTTATTACGCGAGCAATACGCATCCGTAGCGACTGCAATCACGGACTTATGCGATCAATTCGGAGCTCTTGCAGACGTGCGCCAGGAGGTGGACGCCTTAACGGCTCAGGTTTCGCACCTGTCCACCGCCCCTCCCCCGGCGGCCGCTGGCCTGGTAGGCGAGTGCTCCTCTGCCGCGCCGACGATGAACGATGAAATTACCATCACGGATGGTAATCGTTTTACCCCGATCGCGCATAACACCCCCCATGTCGACCCACCGCCTCACGCAAATAACCCTACTCTGCCACAACAAATCCCTCCCGCCCAGCAGCCTACCTACCAGCCCGTCCCGCCTCTTCACCCCGCGCCACCCCTGGCGCATCGCCCAGCGCCGCAGCAGGCGCCGCAGCCGGCTGTTCCGATGTCGGACGGTCGTTGGAAGCACGGTTTCCAGCTCGATATCCCCGAGTTCGCCAGCGATGGTTCTCCGGATTATTTTCTGGACTGGTTTCATACGACCGAAGACCTGATCGACTTCAAAGGGTTACCCCCCGATCGGCGCGTTGCTCTTGTCGCGACGAAATTCCGTTCACGTACTGCTGCATGGTGGCGGTCCTTCCGCCAGTCCCGCTGATGCGAGGGCCGCCCAGACCTCGTCCACTGGGAGCTCCTCCGTGAGTTCATGACGCGTGAGTTCGTGCCGGCGAATTACGACTCCACGCTCTATCAAAAGTTTCAGTTGCTCCGTCAGGGTACGAGATCGGTTGACGCTTATGTCTCTGAATTTTACCAGCTGCTTGCTCGTGTGGATTGTCGTGAAACGCCCGCACAGATCGTCTCCCGATTTATCGGTGGACTTCGGCTCCCTTTGCAGGATACGTTGAATCTACTTCGTCCTCCGTCTCTAGCGGAAGCCCATCACCAGGCTCTCGTCCTGGAGGCGCAATCCTCGCGCCGCTTCTCCTCGGCGCCGGCCTTTGGCGAGCGCCGTCCTACTGCCGCGCCGGTTCCAGGCCCCCATCCACCGCCACCCCAGACTGCTGCTCCACTGCCCTTGGCTCCAAACCCTACCTCGGCTCGCCCGACTTTTAATGGTCGGTGCTTTAACTATGGCGACCCGAGTCACCGTATGACTGCCTGCCCTCACCCACGTAGCTCCCGCACGATGATTTTGGAGGGCGATAACTTGATGCCCTTCTCGGACCCATCTGATGTTGATCATAGTCCGGTGGAAGAGGTGCACGAGGCACACCTGCTCGGCGACTCGGGCCCGTTGCTCGTCCTCAGTCGCGCTTGCTTATCTACCGCCGACGCTGCGACCCAATCTCAACGGAATGCTCTATTCAGGTCCACGTGCACCGTCAATGGTAAAATCTGCTCCTATATTATTGATTCAGGTGCATGCGAAAATGTTATGTCTGCTGATGCTGTTTCTAAGTTAGCTCTCCCTACTGTTTCACACCCCAAACCTTATAACTTGGGATGGATTAGTCGCGATATCGTTATCACTGTGACCGATCGTGTGCGGGTCTCTTTTTCTATGGGTGGTCGATATTTTGATTATGTCTGGTGCGATGTGGTTCCCATGGATGCGTGCCACCTCTTGTTGGGTCGCCCGTGGCAGTTTGATCGTAAGGTTTCCCACGATGGGTATTTAAATACCTATTCCTTCATTATGGATGGCCTTACGATTGTCCTGCATCCGACGGGTTCCCCTACTCCTGCTCCGCCCCCACCTCCATCCGTGGTTTTCTTATCTCTGTGATGCCTTTGAGCAGGAATTATCCGATGGTTCTCCAGGTTTCTTGCTTATTGCTCACGATCTCTCTGAACCTGTTTCTATTCCTCCTGTTGCTCAGTCCATTTTGCAGGATTTTAGTGATGTGTTTCCTGCCGAGCTTCCTCCACTTCGGGACATCCAACATCAGATTGACCTGGTCCCGGGTGCTTCGTTGCCCAACAGACCCCACTACCGCATGAGCCCCGCCAAACATGCTAAACTTCGGTGTCAGGTCGAACAACTGTTATCTCGGGGTATGGTTCGTGAGAGTTTGAGCCCTTGTGCTGTTCCGGCCCTTCTCACACCGAAGAAAGATGGCTCATGGCGTATGTGCGTTGATAGCAGAGCTATCAACAAAATAACGGTGCGCTACAGATTCCCTATTCCCCACCTTGATGACCTACTCAATCAGCTTAGTGGCTCTTCCGTCTTCTCTAAGCTGGATCTTCGTAGCGGGTACCATCAGATTCGGATTCGTCCCGGTGATGAGTAGAAGACGGCATTCAAGACCCGTGAGGGTTTGTTTGAATGGTTGGTCATGCCCTTTGGCCTCTCCAACGCCCCCAGCACGTTTATGCGTGTCATGAACCAAGCCCTACGTCCTCTCATTGGTACTTGCGTCATTGTTTATTTTGACGACATCCTGGTGTACAGTAAGACGACGTCTGCCCATATGGATCATTTACGCGCCGTTCTCTCTATTCTTCGCACCGAGAAGTTTTATGGTGCCCCTCAGAAGTGTGTTTTCTTCTCCGATTCGGTTATTTTCTTGGGCTTTCGTATCTCCGCGGCTGGTGTTAGTGTTGATGATTCCAAGATTGAGGCGATACGTGATTGGCCTACTCCCACTTCCATCACAGTTGTTCGCAGTTTTCACGGGTTAGCCTCTTTTTATAGACGCTTTATTTCCCATTTCAGTTCTATTATGGCACCTATTACAGGTTGTATGAAAAGAACGTCATTCGTGTGGTCCGACGCTGCTGCCTCCGCTTTTGCTCTCATCAAGCAGAAGCTTATCTCGGCCCCTATTTTAGTCCTCCCAGACTTTACTGTTCCTTTCGAGCTACATTGCGATGCCTCGAAGGTGGGTATTGGGGCAGTTCTTAGCCAGGATGGCCGTCCGATCGCCTATTTTAGCGAGAAGCTCACAGGTCCCCGCTCTCGCTATTGCGCTTATGATGCGGAGTTTTATGCAGTGGTTCGTGCGGTGCGCCACTGGCATCACTACTTGTTTCAACGGGAGTTCATCCTTTTTACAGATCACGATTCCTTGAAGTATTTGGCTTCCCAGGATAGTGTCTCCACGCGCCATGCCACTTGGGCTGCCTTCCTTCAGCAGTTCACCTTTGTGATTCGACACAAGTCGGGTTCCGCGAACAAGGTTGCGGATGCTCTCAGTTGTCGGTATTCTCTCCTTGTTGATATGCGTGTCTCTGTTCCTTGGTTGGACGACCTCACCGCTCTTTATGCTGATGATCCTTATTTTGCTCGCATCCTCTCTCAGTTGTCCGCCGGGGAGAGTACGACTTTTACTTTGATTGATGGTTTTCTCTTCATGGGCATGCGCCTCTGCATTCCTTCTTGCAGTCTTCGCCTACTGCTTATCGCCGAGCTCCATAATGTGGGGCATGTTGGTCGGGACCGCACCCTGGCTCTCCTTCAGCACCGTTACTTCTGGCCGACCTTGCGACGTGAGGTGTATCGTTTCGTCGCGCGTTGCCACATTTGCCAGATCTCCAAGGGCACGGCAACTAATGTGGGCCTTTACCGTCCTTTACCCATTCCCGATGCTCCTTGGTTGGGTGTTAGTATGGACTTCGTTCTTGGTCTCCCTCGCACCCAACGAGGCTTTGACTCTATATTTGTCGTCGTTGATCGCTTCAGCAAGATGGTGCACTTTATTCCTTGCAAGCGTACTTCGGATGTCGTACACGTGGCCCAACTCTATTTCCGTGAGGTATATCGTCTCCATGGTTTATCTCTCTCTATTGTTTCTGACAGGGACACTCGTTTCTTGAGCCATTTCTGGCGAAGCTTATGGCGCCACACCAATACCGAACTTCACTTCAGCAGTGCGTATCACCCACAGACCGATGGTCAGACGGAGGTGGTGAACCGCTCTCTTGGCAACTTGCTGCGATGTTTGGTGGGGGACAACACCAAGTCTTGGGATTCAAAGCTTCCTCAAGCCGAGTTTGCACACAACTCCGCTGTGAGCCACAGCACGGGCTTCTACCCCTTCTTCATTGTTTATGGCCTAATTCCTCGTGGCCCGTCCGACTTGCTCCCGCTCCCCAATTCCGCCCCATCAGAGAATCGCGCAACCACCTATTGGGACGAGTTACTGCGGGTCCATGCAGATACTCGTGCCCGCTTGGAGTCCAGTAATGCTTCTTATAAGCGTTACGCTGATGGGAAACGTAGGCACGTCAAGTTCGAGGTTGGTGATCTGGTGTGGGCCGCCCTTACTAAAGATCGTTTTCCTACCCACGAATACAACAAGTTGGCATCTCGGAAGATTGGCCCGGTTGAAGTCCTCGAGAAGATCAACCCCAACGCCTACCGTCTCCACCTTCCTCCGGGTCTTCGCACGTCCGACGTCTTTAACGTCAAACACTTGGTCCCTTACTTTGCTGGAGAACAGATTCTTCCTGATTCGAGGGCGAATCGTTCCGACGAGGGAGGGAATGATGGAGAACAGATCACGGATTGAAGATCTCTTTATTGATTTATTTCCTTTATGATTTATTTACTTTTGGGCTTTATTATTCTTAGACTTTATGGGCTTTTCAATTACATTGAAACCCTAGTACTCTAGTATTTATACTTGTTCTTCGATTATGATTGGTACGCTTAATATTATTCATAAAACCCTGGGATTTTCCAACCCTGCTCTTGCATTATTACGTCCCCGCTGCATCACGCGCTCTCAATAAATTAGTCTTTTTATATTTTGGATTATGTTATTTCTCCATAAATTGAAATGAGTTCCAATTTCACTCAAAAAGAATAATTTTTTACACTCAAAAGAATAATTTCACTTGATTTCAGCCCTATTAAAAAAGAACTTACAAGTTACAATTGGCCAATTAATACAGCTTAGAATGTGGTCTACTGGGACAAATTAAAGGTTAATCAATTAATAATCAGGTAAAATTATAACATTTATTTAAATGTGTTCATGATAAATAATTTTTAGGGTTAAAGGGATCATAATATTAGAATAAAAATCAATACCTAATTAAACGCAATATATTTATTTACGATCATTGTCTCTATAAAATGATTTCACCATTTCAACCTTGAATACAAAGAAGTAATCTTTTATTGATTATGTCTTGATTAGTATCAGCCCAAAGATCATTTAGTTAGAGGATCAATCACATTGTCTACTAATATAAGAATAAATTGATAGCACCGGGAGATTTCAAAGCGGAAATTTAGAGAAGGGCATACTCCTAAATTTTAAACTTACACCACCAAGCCGATCCCGGGGTTGAATACAAAATACTGAAATAGTAATTTATACTCCCTCCATCTCAAAATAAGTGTTGTTCTAAAAATTTCGTATTAAATTAAGAATTATAAATTTTGATATATACACCCCACATAAATCTTTAAAAGATCTTTTATATTTTTGACAAAGTCTAATATGCAATATTGCACAAAGTCTGACCCGTGCAATATGCCCAAACCCTACTCGGTTGGCGGTTGCTTTCTATATAAATTAAATCAAAATTTGCGGGTCAAAGGCGGGTCAAACGGGTCGCCCATTTTTTATACTGCTGAAAATTGTATTACTGTATGAACAAACGAGTGTTACTGCATGAGCAAAAGTGTGTTACTAGTTCATATCGTAACACTGATTAGTTCTTGTAGTAACACTCATTTGTTCATGTAGTAACACATGAACAAATGTATTTTACTGTTTTAAATATAAAATTCCAAAATTTGCGAGTCAAACGATCGCCAATTTTTCATACTGCTGAAAATTATGTTACTGTATGAACAAATGAGTGTTATCGCATGAGCAAAAGTATGTTACTAGCTCATATCGTAGCACTGATTAGTTCTTGTAGTAACATTCATTTGTTCATGTGGTAACACATGAATTACTTAATCATATATAGTTTTTTATCGTTCAGATATTTCTAATTTCATATGGTAACACATGAATAAGAATTATAATGTTATGATTATCTAATAATTTTAAGATTTTTTTGGTGTTTATCAAGTTTTTCTTCATGATTTAAACCTCTGTTTTTTCACGATTCCACACTGTTTCTGATATAGTAACACATACGTACTCTTACAGTAACACTCATTTGCCCTTAAAGTAACACATATCTGAGAGCGAATTTTTCTGTTTGCTTTTGTGCGATTTTTTTGGGAAGATCCGTTTGACCCGCGAATTTTATTATGTTAACCCGCGAATTTTTAGAATCCTTCCTTATTTGTGTGATATTGCATGGTGCAATATTGCACAATAGACCTACTCTATATTTTTATAATTCTTAACAGATATGTTATATTTTAATATAATCCCTAAAAGATTTTTTATATTTGAATTCAAATTTGGGGTATATCAAGAAAAAACATGAAAAATAGCTAAAACGACACTTATTTTGAAACAATATTTAAACTCTAAAACGGTGAGGGAGTATGTATGTTTGCCTTCGTTGACATATATTTTTTTTTCTAATTTCCCAAAGTTGATTGAAGAATTAATAAAAGAACAACGCTAAGAAAATTAATTAAATCGCCGAATAGCACAAAATAGTCTTCGTTTGATTTTTCCATTTAATGGGATGGACTTTAATAGAGGGGTTCAATTTCTATGTACATGATCGCCAGTTTTGTCTTGTTATCCCACGACAACATAATTCATAGGATAAGCACTTTTGCAGCCACAACTTGATGCAACCACCATTATTAATGCAAGAGATGAATCTAGGGTTTTAGTCAAATAAGGCGAAATTAATCTTCATACTTATTATATTGTCTTATATAGAGATGCAAATCTAGAGGGATGAACATGTATTTAAAAAGATAATTATATATAAAATGAAAAAAAAAATCAAGGAAATTGACTTAATTCAATCTCAAATGCAATTGGTTTACAGTTAATATTATTGAATATATATAATAAATAATTGATATTATTCATTGAAACCAACTTTGAAAATATACATCAATTGCAACGTACAACTGAATTTGTATTCGACGGTGAAAAAAATATAAGCAATTGTCACATTTATTGCATGCTTATTTACCACCACCCCCGGCTGCGGCAAGTACTTGTCAAGCCAAATTATTGCAAAGAATTTGTGATTAACAAATCACTATATATCGTGGACTTTCGATTTTTCAATGAGTTAGGCGTAATTACCTTGTTAATCACTATATATCGTGGACTTTCGACTTTGCAACGAGTTAGGCGTAATTACCTTTGAAAATATGTAAGGTGGAACTGACAGAAATAGTATTGTATGCACCAATGTATTTTAAAAAATACTCCTATTACTAATAAAAAATTGTTCTTGTTATTGCTAAAAGGGTATTTAGTAAGGATACATTTTTGAAAACATACTTGAATTGCACATTGCACTCGGTGCATAGAAGCCTTTGATCTCTGTTGTTCATTTTGTAGAAAAAAATTGTATGCAACAATTTTATGTATGAAACGGATCTCATTTATTATATTTATGTGATTTATTAGTTTATTCATAGATTTCAACTCAATCATATTTCAAGGAAAATTATAATTCAAACATAAGGTGGAGCTCCGTCTCACGCAAGACTCCTATGAAGATGGTTCTACCTTTTTTCTTTTTTCTTTTTTTTCTTTTTTTTTTTTGAGCGAGATGGTTTTACTTTTATGTCAAGTTAATTTGAAGTACTACTTTATACACAAGTGTATGTATGAAATTTGATTCTACATTCAACTCTAGTTCACAATCAATAGTTTCAAATATTAAGGAGGTGTTTAGTTAGCAACTCTTCAATGGTAATGGAAATTAAATTGAAAATTAGTGTAAATATAATGGTTAATGAGAACAAAATCACTACTTTCTCTCTTAAATAAGGTAATCACTATTCCATTTTGATTACCCTTTTCTCTTCCTACAATCATTCTCCTCAATCACTCCCCTATTCCACCAACAACAACCATTTGTTGTCTACTTCTATTCCAAAATTGGGGCATATGACACTAGCAATGAAGTCATAATTGTAACAATTCTTCCCCCAACATATTATATTTATTATGGAGGTATAGATTGAAAATAATTTTCATTCTCATTACCATTGAAGAATTAATAACCAAGCGTCTCCTAATTGTTTACTCAGTTCCACAGTACATTTTCTATTTTTCTATTTTGGTATGTCCCACTATATACTTTTCATTCCCTTTTTTATAACTTAATTTTTACTTTTTACTTTTAATTTCTATTATTTTTTGCACACTATATTTTTTTTTCCTATCACATTACTTGTGCTACAACTATTATTTTAATATTTGTCTTAACTCATGTTTTCAAAATTTATGAGAAGTTTTTAGCGGAATGAAAAGAGTATAATATATCTCGATCTTTCTAGATATGTCTTTCATTTGACTCTACTTTAAATATTCGAACCTCAAGTGAAGTCAACAACCACAACGTGATTTAAATTTGTCATGAATTCCTATAATTAATGCATATCTTATCGATGCATATTTATTTCGATTTTTCTAATAAAGAAACCCACGATATGTTAAACCAATATCTCATCTCTCTCGTGCAAAATTCACACCATAGAAATGGTAAAAGAAGCTGCAATTCTTATATTCCTAGGCCTAGCATTTCTAAAAATCTCCTTTACTACATCTCTCAAAATTTCCACCATAGATGAGTCCTCCCTCCTATCTATCAAAACGACGTTAAATTCCGACATCTTAGCCAAGAATTGGTCGGAAGAAACGTCGTTTTGTACTTGGATTGGCGTCACATGTAGCCCTAAATACTCGAGAGTAACGGCCTTAAACCTTTCGAACATGCGCTTACGAGGAAGCATTGCCCGAGAAATTGGTAACCTCTCGTTCCTAACATCCTTAGACATGAGCAACAACAACATCCACGGTCCCATCCCGACTGAAATTGGGAATTTGAGACGCCTTCGCGTGTTGAAAATGGCGTCGAATCAGCTGAGTGATCGGATTCCTCGAAGCGTGGGAATGTTGAGGAATCTTGAAGGCTTATACCTTTCGGATAATTACTTAAGTGGAGATATAACAACGCTTTTATCGGCTTGTGAACAACTCGTTATCCTTGATCTATCTTATAATAATCTTACCGGAAATATTCCGATAGGGTTTGGGAACTTGTCACGCCTTCAGAGACTTCACTTGACCAAAAATCAATTGACAGGTATGTCACTATTTCATGTTTATTAATAGATAACGGTTAAATTTTTAACCGTTGTCGTAGCGGTAAAAAAAGCCGTTTTTGGATTTTATATGTTGTTGTAAGTCATAGAAATAATGCACGGGATAATGTATATAACTCCGTTAAAAATAGTAGTTGAAATTGTTGTTTAAATTTCACCACCATTGTTTTACAATATTAATTTTTATTTACATAATTATTTACAACAATTCAAAATTAACTCACAATGGTTTTTTACCCCCTACTACAACGGTAAAATGTCATCCATTTTACATATATATTTGTTATCGTAATGATTTACAACAACAAACAAAATCCAACAATAGCTTGCAATGGCTTTTACCTTATAAGAACGGGTAAAATTTCATCCGTTGTCGAAATTATATATTCCAACTTACAATGTCTTCTTTCTTACCCCTACGACAGCTGACATTCCATCTATTATATATATATATATATATATATATATATACACACCAAGTATAGAGTAAAAATGGTTTATATATGAATCATTGAAGGGTATTAGTTGTTTTCACTGAAGAGTATTAGTAGTGTAGTGCAACAAACTAAAACTTTTCAGTGAAAACAACTAATACTCTTTAGTGAAACAATTAGTATTGTTTAGTAGAAACAACTAATACTCTTCAATGATTCATGAATGAACCAATTTTACTCTATACATAATCATATATATATATATATATATATAATCCAATAGAAATTCAAGATTAACTTAAAATGGTTCCCCCCCCCCCCCCCCCCCCCACAACGGGTAAAATTTCACCTGTTGTCGTAACTTCAGCACCGTTGTTTTTTGGTACTAGTTTTATAATGTGGTTGTATACGTGTCTACATTTATAGTATTTTGGTAATTTCAGGAGAACTGCCTTCAACAATCTTCAATATATCATCTCTGCTAACAATTTTTGTGGGAGAAAACCAGATATCCGGCACCATTCCAAAGAATATATGCACCCAATCCGCAAATCTCGAAAGCTTGGATCTTTCCTCTAATCAATTCGAAGGAGAAATCCCACATACCCAAACACATTGTCATTCCCTCAAAAAGCTCTCTCTCTCACTCAACAACTTCACAGGAGACATCCCGAATGAACTCTGGAACTTATCTTCAATCCAACACCTTCTTCTCTTTCGCAACGAATTCACAGGCGAAATCCCACCCTCGATCGCCAATCTGTCCAGCTTAAATGTACTAGACTTGGGTGAAAACAGTTTCCATAACAGAATTCCTTCAGAAACAGGACAACTCCCCTGTTTGACATTCTTGAATCTTGAAGGAAATAACTTCAACGGCGAAGTACCACAATCCGTCTTCAATCTCTCCAGTTTACGAATACTTAAACTGGGATCGAATACTTTATCCGGGACTGTTCCGTTTTCTATAGACAAAGGGCTTCCAAGCATTAGAGAGTTGTACCTTATTGATAACCAATTTTATGGCAAGATTCCGAGTTCTATATCTAATCTTTCTCAACTCCGAATCCTACAGCTTGCTCGTAACTCATTCACGGGGGGTATTCCTCTGAATCTTGGCGACTTACATTTCCTAGAGAAACTTCATTTGGCAAGAAATCAGCTTAATAATAATATGTCCAACCCTGAGGAAGACTTCCTCTCTTCCTTGACAAATTGTAAGCATTTGGCAGTTATAACTGTATTTTCTAATCTCATAACTGGGGCCCTCCCGGAATCTTTAGGCTCGAGTAATCTATCTTCGTCTCTTGTACGATTTCGTGCCAGCTCGTGTCGAATCATTGGTAGAATCCCGGGGCAGATTAGTAATTTAAGCAGCCTGTTGTGGTTAGACCTTGGTGATAATGGGTTGACAGGTGGCATTCCTGTGGAGATTGGGATGTTGAGAAACTTGCAGAGATTGGATGTATATGGGAATAAGTTGCATGGGGTTGTATCCTATGGTTTATGCAATCTGAATAATCTTTATTTAGTGAATCTTGGTAATAATAGTTTGTTTGGGAAGATTCCGGGGTGTTTAGGGAATCTTTCTTCGTTGAGAGAAATTAATTTTGCTGATAATGCATTTACTTCCAGCATTCCATCTACTTTGTGGTCTAATGAGAGGATTGAAAAGCTCAACTTTTCTAACAATATGATTGATGGTTTCTTGCCGATGAAGATTGGCGATATGGGGAGCCTTGTGGAGTTGGATCTTTCGGGTAATCGAATCTTTGGGGAGATTCCGAACACCATTTCGCAACTTCAGAAATTGAGTATCCTATCATTGTCTAGCAATAAGCTGGATGGCATCATACCTGAATCGTTGTCCGTTTTACAGGATTTGCAGTACTTGGACTTGTCTAACAACCGTCTCTCGGGTTTAATTCCCAAGTCGTTGGAGAAGCTGGCGTATCTTGGTTACTTCAACGTCTCATTTAATGAGTTGAGTGGTGAAATTCCAGATGGAGGGCCTTTTGTCGACTTTTCAGCTGAGGTTTTTAAGGGCAATGAAGGTTTGTGTGGAGAGGGTCGTTTCCAAGTGGAGGCATGCAGACGGACTACTTCTGCACGTTCAAAAACAAACAACCTAATTCCATTTATACTACCAGCAATAGCTTCAGTAGTTGTTGTTGCTATTGTTCTCATCTATCTTCTTGGATGTTGTGGTAGAAAGCTCTCTCCATCTCCGTTTGGTTTGCCTCTCGTAGTCATGCCTGAAAGGATCACATATTATGAAATTCTACGAGCCACAAACAACCTTGATGAAGAGAAATTGATTGGGAGAGGTGGGTTTGGGTCAGTATACAAGGGATGTTTCTCTGATGCAACGGTTGCTGCTATTAAGGTTTTCGATTTAGATGTACGAGGTCTAGAGAATGGCTTCAATAGGGAGTGTCAAGTAATGCGGGGCATACGACATAGGAATCTTGTCAAGATTATTACATCTTGCTCTAATCTTGATTTTAAGGCATTGGTTATGGTATTCATGCCTAATGGGAACCTTGAAAAATGGCTTTATTCCACCAATTGTTCACTAAACATATTCCAAAGATTGGGGATAATGATAGATGTAGCATCTGCCTTGGAGTATTTACATGAAGATTATGCATTTCCTATTGTGCATTGTGATATAAAGCCTACCAATATTCTTCTAGACGAAGATATGGTTGCGCATGTAGGCGATTTTGGGATTGCCAAGCTCTTGACACAAGAACAGAGAATGCAGCAAACCACAACTTTGGGTACCGTTGGGTACATGGCACCAGGTAGGAACTAATTTCATTTTTCTTTCTAAAAGATTAAATATTTGTTTGCATATTTGATATTTTTCACCAACATTGTAGAGTATGGTTCGGAAGGTTTAGTATCGACCATGGCAGATGTTTATAGCTACGGGATTTTGCTAATGGAGCTATGTTTGAAAAGAAAGCCGACAGACGAGATGTTTTCAGGAGAGCTGACGATGAAGAGATGGGTGTCGGAATCTTTTCCAGATGCAGTGATGGAGATTGTCGATAGTGATCTAGTGAACATGGATGATGAAAGTAGAGCTCGTCATGAAAATTGTTTAATATTAATCGTTGGACTATCTCTGGAATGCACAGCAGATTTGCCTGAGGAGAGGCCGACTATGAAAGATGTCCTCGTACGAATCAGCAAGATCAAGTTGAACTTAACGAAAAGTAGCTTAAATTGAAAGTCAGGATTTTAAAATTTAAATACATTCTCACTATAAAACTACCTATTAGTATTAGACTATGTTCTTCATCTCTTCTTTGTTTTCTCAGTATGAATGAATCAATCATCCAATTATTGTACACACTTTCACAACATATTAACTCAATCAGCGTACAAAATCATAGAACAAGCATACGTTTTTTTATTATTATTCATTCAACCAAATTTTCTAATCCAGAGATTTTATAAAGGAGGATCCGCTCCATCTCACTTATGCCCGAAACAAACACACCCTTAAGAAATCGAGGTGATTCCGATAACATGATGATTCAACTGCGAGTTCGAGTTGTAGATTAGGCATAGAGTCCCAAAGTAAACAGAATTTATTACAGCCACATACTACATTGCTTTGGGTCTCAATCATCAATCTGGTTTTCTAGTTTGCCCTCATCTGAGACAGGAGAGATGTTCAAAGTTTTGGCAATAACCAGCTATGTCTTAACCCGAGTGGAAAATTCATGCTTCGACTGCAGAAAACACAATCAACATGATACCATTTGCTTCTGATGGTGAAGCGGAAAGAAACCGAAAAATTCACACGAAAGTTCAAAACCTGAGCCGAAAATACATGGTAAACCTCAACATGTGTCGTTTTTTTTTTTCTTTTTCTGTACAACAAGCGCGTGAAATTAGCAAAGTGCCAATTCGCAATCCAGTAAGCGATTGAGAATTTCCTCGCAGCTTGGTCGTTCATGGGGTTCTGCCCAACAATCTGCAACAGAGAAATTCAGGGCCGAAATTAGAGTGCTTATGTTGATTGGCCTAAATCCAAAGAGCAAATGTGAAATTTATGCAATTACACAATTATACTAAGATTGTGTTTGGATAGAGTAATTTCAAATACAAGGTATTTGAAAATAAATGGATATAAGAATCTATGGATTTCAAATAATATGGTTATTTCAAATGACATGATTTTGTTAAATATTTAAAATTTCCTCAATTCGAACTAGAGTCAAAACTAAGTATTTGAAATCCATCAATTTGAATATCTTATGCAAACAAGTGGAGCAGATTTAGATGTGGATTTAAAATTCATAGGCCTAAATCTCTCCATCCAAACACAACCTAAGGGTAACTGTAGCCCCCCCTCCCCCAACTTGCACCACTTTTGATTTTGGTCAGCTAACTTTTTCGATTTTGAAATTTGTTCCTTAAGTTTACCAAATTCAACTTTTTCGTCCTTTTTGCGGGTTAAAAAGAAGAAAAAGATTATTCTTGTTAACATGTTTTAGCCTGTAAAAGGATAAGAAAGTTAAATTTGGTAAACTTAAGTGTTGAAAAAGTTAGTGGACTAAAGTAAAAATTGGGGAGAGTTATAGGACCAAAAAAAACCGTTGGCGTTAAACTAAATACCTGCAATTAAACTGCCCAGTGGCCCTGCAGGTATCTCCAACCGCGATCCCTCATTTGCAACAGCATAGACAACCTAAACAGGGTAGAAAATTAGGATGACGAAATCAGGAGACAGGAATAGAAGGGAGAAACGAGCAGAAGATAAGAGTGATGAGATTAAATTATAAGTTGGAAGAAGGGAAGAGGATATTCCAGCATACCCGCTCAGGTGGAGTCCCTTCCCAGGGTCTATTTAGAGTGAAGAGCTCCCAGATTATGACACCAAGACTAAAAATGTCACATTTCTCTGTGAAGGGTTCATTTCGAATAAGTTCAGGAGCCATCCATTCTGGTGTCCCAGCAGATGAGGTATCCGTCATGGGTACATGAGTCATGATTCTCGAGAGTCCAAAGTCGCATATTTTGATTGTCCAGTGCTTGTTCACGAGGCAGTTTGCGCTTTTAAGATCACGGTGAATAATCTTCATGCGATGTAAGCACATCAGCCCCCTTTAATTGCAAACAATAGGGGGAAAAGGTGAATTTGTTATCAAATTAGAAAATGGTCTTCTTTCAGCACAAACCCCACTTTTTGGAGAATATCAGCTGTATCACTTTTGATAATCCACTATCTAGATAACTGACATGTTTAATGTAAAAAATACCAATGACCCATAAATATCATGGCAACATGTGTTAAAGATCTAGAGAGTGGAACAAATAATGGAATATTAAAGATGACAGAGGAATCGAACTGACATTTTGGGTGGGATGACATCATGTCAAAAAGAAGAAGAGTGAAGAAACATGAAAAAAGAGAAACCCTCCTTCAGTGGCTACACAACTTCTGGTTTATTTTATCTATCAGAATTTGCTGAAGGCTTAAATCTCGTTATATATATATATATATATATATATATATATATATATATATATATATATATATATATATATATATATATAACAATTAAGTAAATTTAAGAATTTATATGATGGACCTTATTCTACAGGAAGCTACATGGAAGATTCCCCAAGGTTATATAAGCATGGCACGGAGATTAGCATGGTACATAAAAGCCAGTTTCTTTCCGCACTTAGTAGAACATATGCATGGTTGCTGACATTATGATATTCAAAATTTCATCACTTCCATTAGTGTAAAAGTAATAATCCCTCCGTCAACCAAAAGTGTGCGCATTTGTTTTGGCACAAGTTTAAAAAAATAGATAAAGTAAGAATAAAGTATGAAGAAAATAATTGTTTGTGAGTGTAAAATTAAATTGATTTTGTTGACAAATAAGGAACTGACACACTTTTGGTGGATAGACAAATAAGGAAAGTAAACACTCTTCTGGTAGACTGAGGGAGTAGCAAATATCTTTTCTAACTGCAATTTCAAGAATCTATTCTCTTTGTTCTCTAGATTAGAGATAAGGTGTTGACAAATTGATAATAAGTGGTTGATTTCACATACTCCCTCCATCCAATTTTACAGTCTTGTTTTTTCAGCTGTTATTTCTTGTCATAAATTGGAGGGTAGATGAGGTATTGTGAGGTTCATTTATGAATAAAGTGGTTTTTTTATGAAAAATATGATACTCATATTTTTCATAAACCATAACTTTATTGATAAATGGACCTCACAAATATTCCGTAATACTCTCCAACAGATGACAAAAGGTAACAGTCTAAAAAACAGAACTAGTAATATTGGACGGAGGGAGTAATAGTTTACCACAGAAAATATTGAACTCAAGTTCAAAACCAATACAAATGACAATATGATATTATGAATATAATTATCACCCAAAGAAACAGCGAATCAACAAAAAACTCAACTCACCTGCATATGTCACGTAACATCTTGATTCTTCTCCGCCAGCTCAGTTTCTTTTTCTGACCACTTAGATGAATCAAATAATACAGTGACCCCATTTCCATGTATTCAGTGACCATTGACAATCGTGGAGGTCTTGTGCAGGCACCGAGAAACAGGATCACTACACCAAAGCATGGGATAAGCAGCTAATATTTGATCTCAATATACATAGCTAAAACTTATATTGTTTTCTCATCATTTACGCACAGCATTAACTACGTCATCGTATTCAGCTTTGTACTCGGTCAGCTCAACTAATTAGATCCACATATATAAGCATGCGGATACGAGATTATTATGATCTAAAAAGTACAACAATCTCAACACCATACATTGCCAACTTCTTGTCCATCTGTTTGATACAATAAAAGATGCCAATATTTATTATCCACAAATTTAAGGATAAAAGAATCCTATCTTGACGTCTCCTAAGTAAAAAATTCAATTTCCAAGTTCTTAAATTTCGAAAAATCTTCCTTAATGGCAATAACCTTGTTCACTAATAGATCCCTAAATATGCATTAGGTTTGAGCCAAAGTCTCAAAGGTCTGTTACACTATATAACTTGTATAGCTTGTTAGTTAATTTGTTAGCTAAATGTAACGACTAGTTAGTTAGATAAAGCAGTTAGTCAGTTAGAGAATTAGTTGAAGGAAGTATCTGGAAGTTTCTCAATGAGACTCCATCCATAGATATGCATGTAATAGCTCCTGATTAATTGAGTTCAATTCATATTTTTCTCAGTTTTAAAAATTTCAACAAGGTCAACGACTTTGAGCCTTTGGGTTTTAAGTGAATGTCAAAATGACCCAAAAGAATGGAAGTTACAATAAACCTTTAATTTGAGCTGTGTCGGAGTTGGGTGTGTCAGAGAACATTTTATATGTACAACTTCTATTTTGGTTTCAGTATAAATATTCAAAGGCAGTAAAGGATTGATTTTCCCATAGAGGTCTTCCCCAGTGGAAAACTACTGATGATTTTACCTTTATGGTCACACAAAAAAGTGAGATTTCTGATTCGATTCTAATTTTCAAACATATCTTCTTTCTTCAGCTAAATATGGAGTTATATATGATCGATAAGAAAGACAGCTTTCTCATTTTTCACTATAAATGTATTGAGTTTGTCCATAAAACACAGGTTTATCATTAGTCGTGTCTAAAATTTGAAATGCATGTATCCAAGATTAAAAAAAAAAAAATTCACAGAAGTACAAAAATTTAATTACAGCAGGTGCAGAATAGTACCGTTTGGGTGCCGAAGGCGACTGCAGCAAGAAAGAAACAGACAACAGCTCAAGGTTAGAATGATATGCCAGAACAAATTAAATGCATCAAAGCAACAAATTGACCACACCTGAGGATGGATATTTCGTTGCAAAAATCCTCCATATTTTCAGCAGTGAGGTCTTGCTCCAAGAACACTTTGACAGCAACTTCAGTTCCATTCCAAATGCCACGAAACACTTCCCCAAAGAACCCTGTAAATATTACCCTCATTAGTAAACCACAACAACGCATGTCCATGAAAAACCAGGTATAAGTAGCTACAAGCCTATAACTGAACATGAGCCAACTTCGGACTCATCTTAACAGTGGCATGTAGATGTAGAATCATGATTTACAAAGGGGTACATAAAAGAGCAGTTACAATATGGAAATTTCTTAATTTTCTACCATTTAAGATCTCCTGCTTCCTTCACTCCATTCATACTTACTTGGGTGCAAAGTACGAACAACTGTGATTCAGTACATAATTCTGTGTGAATATTTCAATTTTGAGAAAATAGAGGGCACATTCCTGTGATTCAGTACATAATTCTGAGTGAATACAGTAGCGACAACAGCATATTGGTTTCAATCTTGAGAAAATAGATAGCACATCTAATTTTGCCTTTACATGTTTAGCAAATAGCAGAACTCTAGGAATCCTTTAATTTTATTTTTATTTTTTAAATTATTTCGATACCCTCGATAAATTAAGATAATTGAGATGGAGAGGGATTAAACACAAGACCTCTGCTCTAGTAAAGTACGCCCAGAAATCCTCCTAATGGGGGTTAGTAGAACACTATGTACCTCAGTTTCTGCTTTATCCCTCGAAGATCTTAAGCTTTAAAAATATAATACTAGGGGCAGTGCTCACCAATCCCAACACGAGTGCCTACAGTCAACTCCGAATAATCAATATTCCACTCATCATATGGCAGCAGAGGCTTATTCTGGAACATAGGTGAATCCAAAACTCTGTTCCATGTTGAAACCAATTCATCAGACACCCTGGAAGTACCACTTCTTTCTGGCGTCTGAATTCTGAACTCATGAGGAGATGAAGGTAATGACATTGCCTTCTGGGAACTGTGCTGCCTCGGAGGAGCATATAGGGTCGAACTTCCACCAGACACTTTTCCGTGGTCATCAAGTTGAACATCAGTAACCTGAGTACAGTAAACCATTGCTAAATGAAGGTGCACCTAACGTTTTGAAACATAACTGGTGGAGTAACTAAAGGGCAAAAAACAAATTTAAAAATTCGAAATAAGAGAGATCAAGCAACTTTTTTCATATAAAGTCCAACATCATTAATAAACCAGTAAATATAGATTGCAGAATGCCTATTGCAGGGATTAAATGAACCTATGGGAAGTTAAATACTGGTGGAAGTGGACTGAAGGTATATTACTCCAAGATTAATTTGGAAACATCTATCAAGATTTATTAAATGTTTGTAGATTAAAGTTTATTGGTCAGACCACTGAGGGGGTTCAGGGAATGAATTATACTGAATACAGTGAGCCAGATGGACAAAAGGGAAAGAAGAGAGCCAAGAAAATGTGATTTATATATAGAAAACATCAACCAGTTCTTGTTTGATGCTGGGTTTCAACAATAAAAGAATGAAAAAGGTATATGAAGTAGCAGAATGTAGCTAAAGAACTGAAATTACTTGATGACTGGCTATTAAAAGGTCAATCTGGAAACGATTTGAAAGTATATGCATATTCCCAGTCAAAATGGAAAAAATAACAATTTAAGATGTCAACAATGAGAAACGGAAATGATCACATGCCCACCTATGGGCACAATATTATATACCCACTGCGAATGTGTTAATGACACATAAGCAGGGGGTCCACTATTATTTTAGTTGATTTCTTATACTTGCTTATGTGTCATTAACACATTCGCGGTGGGTATATAATATTGTACCCACCGGTGGGCATGTGATCAATTCCGCAATGAGAAAATACAGGACAGCAGCTAAAGATAAACACAGTATGGATGAATGAGGAAAACATTATGCTCAGACCCACTTTGGTAACATAATACATGTAATAACTATTAGCAAACTAATGCAGAGACAGAAACCCAAAGCAACAATGTTATCACACGTGAAAGAAAACATACATCTTTCGGTAGACCCGAACTTTCACCTTCTTCCCTAGGAAGGCGATTTTGCTTCATCGATTCATTCATTGCTCGCACAGCCCTTACATATTCACAACAAAGTTGAGTAAGCAGAACAATTCCACACAAATAATATTGCAAATTACAATCACACAGCTGCCATACTTGTGGAGCATGTATCACATTGCTTCAGAGAATCATAAACAAATGGTTAGTTGATAACTTTGGGCCCGTTTAGTTAAACTTATTTTAAACATCTTACGAGTTGTTTTAAGAACTTATAAGATATAACTTTTGTCATTTTGTGGAGTTTTTTAATTATTTGGCCAATAGAACTTTTAATAACTTTGGAAATTTGAGAGAAATAATTTTTAAATTTTAAATTATTTTTTTTAGAAAAAGTTATATTTTTTTTATGTTGATTGATCACCAATTGCCGCTGTCAGACTACCTTAATTTATTTGGAGGGTGGGGGTGGAAGGGGTGATTTTTATTTTTAAAAAAAATTAATTCTTCTTAAAAAAAATTGTACCGTCCCAGCTTTTCTTTCACACTTGGAAGTGGCACATGTTTTTAGAAAAAATGGAGAATGTGAGTGTGTGGTTTAATAAAATAATGGTAACTTTGACTTTTGTGAGAGAGTTATTTCCTTTTTTGGGGTGTGAAAGTAATTGTAGACCGTCCAAATAAGAGAAGTGTGAAAGTAACCGCGGGACGGAGGGAGTAATACTTAAATATATACTTTTTTTCTTTTTTGAGCTTATAAGATGTAAAGAATAAAGAGCTATTTTTAGGATCTCACAGGCTATTAAAAATATCTCTTTACCAATACTTTTTGAGAGCTTATACTCCCCTAAACATCTAATAAGATATTTTAAGGAGTCTAAACAACCAAACACCCTCTTACATACATATGTTTGTGTGGAAGCTACTGAAAGAAATTGAAGTATAACTATATTAACATTATAGCCTATCCCTTTTTCAGTTATAGTTGATAATCCTTTTAATAACACACTGGTTGATCCTCGCTAAACCATCATTTTAAAGTAGCATCTAAAGTTTTATACCCTTCCACTTGTAAAGCCCGAAAAGATTCACAGACTCTTCTAGAGTTCTAACTTCTAAGTGGAGAACATAGGAGCAGTGGTGGAGCCTGACTGAAAGAGCTTTACAGTGTTCAAAAAAAAAAAAAAAGTATGGCAAGCTAGAAGAGAGTAGCTTTTACATCAGCGCAAAGCCATAATATCAACAGTGATCTAAGGCATAAGCTACTAAAGTCGCAGATAAGGAAACACACAAGAAATATGTTAGATTATTAATCCATGAAGTACCAGAAAAAATTATAAAAAAAAATTTAGTTAACAAAGAATTCCTTTTCGTTTCTTGAATATATATAGCTAATAACTTTAGGAATGGCCAAGTTCCAAATGCAATTCTAGGAAGTCTATGATATGGAAGCATGTCAAAATAAAATGGAAAGTTCTTGAGCTTAAATATGCTACAATTTAGTTGCATGAAAGATAGTATTAACCTTACGATGTCATCACTAATTTCTGGAGTCATGCTAAAGCTTCTTCTTCTCAGCCTACGTGTGTCTGATTTTGATGCACCTTCTGACCTGCAACATTTAATTTGGAAAACTCAAGAAGCGCAATTAAGATGCTAGTTACAGAATAAGCATATTTAGATTGTGAACGAAGGTTCCGCCAAGATTTCAATCAATCTAAAATAACAATTGAACAGAAACACCAATGCACAACAATCTCATTAATCCAATTATTCTCAACATAAATGACTATTCATTTATTGACAAGTCAAAATCTGGTCACACTCAGGCTTTCACATAAAAATGAACCAAGTATTCGTAGCAAAACTAAGAGATGAAACCACTTCCAAATCGAAAACTAGAGTTGCCCTCTAACTAATTCTGGATTTTAAAAAATGAATGGAATGACTAAAATGTCTCCATAGAAGAAAGAAAAGAAGAATATTGAAGGTACCTTGATACAGCATCATCGGAATAATCTCTGAAAGATTTGTTATCTCCACTAAGCATGGAACGAGCACGTGCACGAAGTGAAGGATGCTCTGGACTGGAAAACATATAACATTACAGATGTGCAAGAACAAAGCCACAGTATTCATTGGGTCCAATATCATTCTTTTATTTGCTGAGACGAGCACTGCCAAAATAATTATCCAGTTCTTATAATCATTTTTTGTGATGAAACAATTTTTTAATCTTGATCATACATAGCTTTCTGTACTGTAAGATGTACTATACACGCAATACAGAAAATAGTTAAGTTTTATAATTCACCTAGACTAAATTTCACCAACATTACCTTTACATGTTAGTATTACCAAAACCAGATGGAAAAGCACTGATAGAATCACTAGTAGATTGATAGATTGCATAAAGTGTCTATTTATTGTCATATTTTCCCCATTTTTAGGTTTCAATTAATCCTTGAGTGTTTGTTTTAATTAAGTTTTATATTTTGTAGGTAAACTAAGGATTTAATTAATGTTTGGAGACCATTTGGAATGATTTGTGAAGAAGTGAAATTGAAATCTCCAAAAGAAGTGGAATTTATGGAAGACAATATAGATCTTCCAAGTTAAAATTACCGAAAATTTAGAGTAGAAACTAAAACAGAATGACAATAACACTTTTATAGATTATTAAACATGAGTTCAGGATCTCGAGAAAACCTTGAACTTGCAGTCCTTTGTTCAGCAATGACTTTTCTCCTGCTCCTTCGCCAAAATGTAGCAGCTATATTAGGTTCACTGTGCGATAAGCTGAAAAAATAATACTAATCCTATCAAACTTATTGTCCAGCAATTTACAATGAGAACCTAGTATCATATAAATGATAAAAAGAATTCATCATATGAGCACCTCAGTTTTCTATCAACCGAATTTGACCGCAGCATCATATTCCTTAATGAAGGCCCTGCTGCATTTGAATGTGCTTCTAGTCTTCGCTGATACAGCAGGCCATCTTCTTTCTCAGCACTGCAGAGACTTAAGAAGGCTAAATTTAAAATATATATATGAAAATACCAATTGAACTTTAAAAAAAAAAAAAAAATCTGCATTAAGTTCCCTTTGATGGTATAATGGTATATAAAATATGAATTGTAGTTTTCAAGTCAAGAAGGGTTAGATGCTAACCTCTCTGGATCAGTTTGCTCGGCAACCCCATAAAGAGGACTGTTTGGTTCCATTGGAGAATCACACGAATCATTTTCTGCAGAATCACTCTCCCCAGCGCCAGAAATGTGAGTCATAAAAATTGCCTTGGTTGATCGTGGTATCAGTTGACCAGGAAACCGCATTAAATCAACTAGCAATTCCACAGAATTCAACACAACTAATACGGACATATGCTTGTGTGAGTCCACACATCCAGAAGCTCCTTCAATAGGTAAACCCTGACAGGATAAACCAACAAGGAGAAAAGTTGAGATAGAGTTGAGCAGGTAACTTCAAGAGAAGCCAAAGGTAAGGCAACAAAGAACGTCTTGGTACAAAAAAAATGTGTAGAATATTTTTAAGTTAAATAAAACTTACCACCACTAGCCTACTTTCAAGTCCCACAGCATCTGCAAGAACTTTAAATAATATTGCTCGAGGTCTGCATGAACCATGCCGTATTTGCCCTAGCATCTGCACACCTCGATTTGCAGATTGATGAGAGGATTCCTCTTGAGCAGCTTTCTTGGGACTTATTTCTGAATTTGACCGCTTGTAGAAATCAGATACCTATTAAGGAAGTCTGAAGGTCAGGAACTACAAAATCACAATTACACAGAAAGAAATGACAAAATGGACTATAACATGATGAAGAGACAGAGAAATCAACTAAACGTGAAATATATAACTTCCACCCTGAAAAACATCTTTCAAGCCCTTAAGCTAAAATGAACTGTATGCATCAGAAAGTGAGCCCCAACATACAAAAATTGTGTGGACTTCATTAATATTTTTGGTATTATATTTTCAACAGATAACACGGAAACTATAATTATACTTCTGAAAAGATTATGTCCAGTTGACTCTCTCAAAAGAACGAAATGAACTGTCACAGTATCATGACCTCAAGAACAATATCACACAAAAATGAACAAGAAAAGAAGCAACATGTTGGAAACTAACTGCCAGACACACTTGGTACGAAGTAACCCTTGACAAATGTCGTGAACTTATAGATGTAAACAGTACCGTAATTTTAATTCCATGGACAACAGACAATTAAGAAACAAATTTGTAGATCTTTAAAATTGTTTTTTACTTTGACCATATAACACTTACCAGTCCAGCAATCTTTTTTATTACAGCTGCAGTATTTGAGTTCAAACCCTTAACTAAAGCTACAATTAACTGCTTCAGCATAGAAAGCTTCCTATCTTTCTCCGCATCTACAAGAATAACATCAGTTCTCAAACCCTCAAGCTCCAAAGCATGAAGCTCCTCTAGAGTAGGTATATCGTCATACAGTTCCTTGAGCTTTTTATCCTGTCAGTTCAAATACTGTCAAGAAGATCACAAAACAAAGAAACAGCTAAGAAAGCTGATGACATCAGTAAATATAACTTCAAATCCTCAAATTTGGCAGCTGGCCCTCTAACAGAGTGGCCTCACAAATTATATTCAAAAGGCAACATTCCTACGACAAGATTTAATAGGTTTTTCAGAGGGATGAGAATGTGAGATATTTTAATTAGGCTATGGAAAAATATTGGTTCGTAAGTGAACAAGGAAATATTTTGCATTTGCTTATTAAGAATGAAAGCCAGATACTTCGATTGTCAAAAGCAATATTCTCTCATTTAACTCTATGAGCTTATTATACACAGTTCACATATCAACATACCCTCCTGATTCATCTTTCAAATGTGCGAACACCAAAAGGAAAAAGAACTTCCAAAATAAGCAAGTGATGATTACCCTCTACTGTGCTTCGTAAATATAAAACTTTACATCATCTGTAGTTCATGTGTGGCAGGTTATGCACTTGTTCATTATTTACATCCTCCAATTCAAGTAATTATAATTAGTATTCCGTACTCTCCACCCAATCCCCATCCTGACTGATTCTGAGAGTTTTCAATCTAGTATTTCATTATTTTGCTGCTTAAGACAAGTAGAAAAACTCTAACAAGGTACTAAAATTTTAGTATTTAGCAGCACAGATCCTTGAGCAATCTGTATAAAACACGGGGACTAGGATATGTATGTGAAGAATTAACCGAGTCCAATGAGAACCAAAAGCTTAGAATAAGGTATAGCTATGTTTGCTTTTATCTTCACTTTGATCTTGTTCTCCCTTTCAACTTGATTTTGAAATTTTATTTTATTGATCATTGGCATCAAAGCAACAATTCTGACAGATTATAAAGTGCAATTACTTCTGTGAAATTCAAATTACTGATATGAAAAGTGCTAGTAGCTTGATAATCCCTTTTAAGCTGTCATGAAACATTAGTTATATAACAATACAGAGAAAATCCTCATGGGCATATATCACTAAGAAGATCTAAAATAAAATGGATGGCTTTTCTGAATACACCAGACCATGTACAAGGCCTAGATCCAGAGATTGGGTTTAGAACTTAAATCTCTACTAACATCAATAATAAAGAGGAATCTTAGAAAAGACTGGCATGTCTGAGGATATGAAACTCTATTGATTTCTCAGACCAATCAACTGGTTAACTACAACACCAAATTCAATGAATCTAATTATTTGGTAGAATCTAATGTGAAGTCGCATCATTTTACAGATATTAGATTCAATTTCAATCATCAATGAAAGCACCAAGAAAAACCATGCTATTGTGCTTCAAACTACTTTTGCATACAGAGTTGAGAATTAAATAACCAGGTTTAAGAACTCAGATATCACCAAAAACTGGAGCTTCCATGATTCTTGAGTCATTTTACTACAACAACCAAAAACGACCGCCCATCTAAGGATTTGAAGCAGCATTTTTTAATGGAGAAATACTTCCCCTTTCTTAAGAAGTCTATTTTAAAGTTTAAACTACTTTATGCTAGAATCACTACTTGATAAGTAGAACTGGTCTTTTTTTTTTTTTATCAATTCTACATTGTTTGCAATCACTAGTTAACCACCTTAAAATCTATTTGGGAGAAATAGAAAAAACCTACTTCTGGATTCTAAGAATTGATTTTTTGTAAATTTGTATTCATTAATTCATTTTTTTTTTTTTTTTTGCAAACACTCCCACTTTTAAAATCACTTTATTTCAAAACATTCCCCACTTTTAATTTTACTACGAAAATCACTGAAAATCACTTTTGATTTTGCAATAGTGTTTCAGAACATACCATAAATTATGGTGGATCAATTAATAGTTCATACTAAAAACTTATCATCTAATGCAATTTAAATATAAATTAAAAAATAAAAAATAAAAGCAAAATGATGAAACTGAAAATAGGCATAATATGCAATGAGACTTTGAGATGAATCATAGGGCTCACTGGAACAACAGAGTAGAAACCATTTGGAATTGGATCGGAGAGCATTCCAGTGGTCCATAGAATTTGTGATGCTCCTTTGTACGATAATCTGTCGTACTTCTCTTTATTATTATATTCATTACTCCTCAAATTCTCGTCCTTAGAGTCCAAGGATATAGATCCAAAATTTTCAGAAAAATCAGACGGCCACCATCTAGTACCAGAAGAGCTCTGCTCTGAAGGTCGAGTATCATCTCGCATATCCTCCATAATCATAATCCTTCAAATACAATACCATCACATTAACAATTTTACCCCATGAAAACACATATATCTCACAGTTTCAGCAAAGAGGCAACTCATGGATGTATCAACTTTCTTTCCAACTCCTCTGTGCTGGAGGCCATATGACCTGCAAAAGGATCACAATGATTAAACTCATTTCCAAAGAGATTTCTCCATCAACACTAATAGTGCATCATTTAAACTAAAGGTGATCAACAAAATAGGAACGGAAAATATTGTGAAAAAAGAAAAAGAGAGAGAGAGAGAGAGAGAGATCAATAATCCAAACTTTTAACAATTACAAATGAAAAGAAGGAATATATACATGACAAGAAAAATAGGAAGGAAATAATTAAAACCAGAAAATGAACATCCCAAATAGCAACAGAAGCACTAATCTGCACCAAGAAAAACTTTATAAATGCGAGCATAATAAGCAAACAAATCCCATATCGTAAAAGACAAGATACTCCTAACTTGCATTAGAGAAAGCAAGCCCATCTGAAATTTTTGCAAGTACACACTGACAAGAGACAAATTCTAGAGAAATCACAGAGTCCGTCCATTTTCCTTTAATTAGGAATATTTCCATTTCTTTATTATCTGACAATGAGAATATATTTGCTTTGATTCATCATAAATACAATCTAATTTCATTTTCAAAAAATATGTTCTCAGAGCTTCTAATAATTCATATCTCTAAAGAACGTAAGATCATTTCACCTCTTTTCATGCAGAAATACTCTAAAACAAATACATTGTCATTTGACTCATTTCCAACCCATAGCCTTCATGGAATTATACCAAATATAATTACATTAATACAAACCTAGTGAAAATCGATTCAACCTCGTAAATACTTAAAACATTGAGATTAAAAATGAAACGGAAAGGGCACTCAATTCTTTAGTCAATATTTCCAGAAAATATGATCCAGTCCTTCAGTATAGATCTGACAAAAAGAATGAAGTTGTTTGGAAAAGGTACTAGAGCATGAAAGTTGCCTCTGTTAGGTTCCAATTGTTTAAAAGAGATGGCATAAACTCCCAAGTATCTTACATCTTCATATTGTCCACATTTATACTGAATCTACCCCTTAACAATAGTCTCCATAGACCTCCAGATAAGATTTGTCACAAAATTTTAGAGGTACAGTAGAGTTTAGAAAAAATTAACAGTAATTCACACGAAGCAGGTTCCTCTCCACCTACAAGAATAATGTGCACTAAGGATGAAAATATTTACCAAGCTTTCAGTCATGAAACTAGTGTATGGAAACAAACTTGTTTTATCCTTAACCGACATTGTTCAGATAAGCAAGGGTTGGGTTAATTAATTTATTTGCATTGGCATGTAAACATACGTCGTGTTCTGTAAAGCACTCAAAATACAATGTTTTGGCAGCACTTCCACTGTGCAAAATAAAGATAGTCAGATAGTTTTTTCACTTCCACAGTGCTTAAACAAGCCTATGAAGATTTCTGTTAAAGTGATATCTCATCAGAGAGTCTTAAAAAACAAAAAGAAATTGTCAAACATTCAACATCAGCAGTGCAATCACATAAACAATATTAAAGTTAATCCACCTAGCGAAATTGAATTAGCGGATGCAAACGTCCTAGAGTCCTTTCCCTCTAGGAGCTCAAGTTTATCTAGACATACTTTGGGGTCGATAACAACAAACATATGTAATCAATTATGTTAAAAAAAACATTCAGGAGTGAAACCACCGATCCATCCAATTAAAGCACACTTTCAGCTACATAACTCCACCGCTCACCATTCAATTCCTCTCCCAACAGCCAAATTCCCAGCTCCACAATCAAACTAAGCAAATGCCACTATCAGAATCTCCAACCATCCTCCATTATAAACTAAACGCACATATATCAAAACTAAATCTCTCGAAAATCGAGCTTCTGGATCCTCAACACTCACCACTACTTCAAAATTAAACAAACTCAACCACTATCTTTCCTTGCTTTCTTCCACGGCATAAAAAAATTCTTCGATCAGTCCACTTCAGTCCAAATCAAAACAAATCCACCAACAACAATTGCAAAATCAAAAAATTAACAAGCAGAAATCCCGAATCCAAGCAAAACGCACAAAAACCACACTCGCGAGCACATGATCGAAGAACTTACCACCAGCAGATCTTAGCACCACAACCTCAGCTCACATTTGAATCAACCAACTCCGAAAAGGCAACAAAATTCGTCGCCTAATTCCAAAAAAAAAATAGAAATGGAAAGCAAAATCGAAGTAAAATCAAGTTTGAATCGGAATTAACCAGCAAAAGAAACAAACATAAATGCAAACGATATAACAATAACAGCTGCAGTGCTATAAACTTATATAATAGAAAGTGGGGAGGCGGGTGTTTTATTGTACCCGGCTATGATTGGTACTATTATGCTACTCGGGTTCGGATTCGGGTTTCCGGGTTCTCTTCGGATGCAAAGAGGAATTAAATGCCTGTTAAGAATGGATCCATGGGAAAGTGACGGTGGCTGCTTTTTATTCCCCTTTTTGGGTGTGTTTTCAAAAATTGGACGAAATGTACAACCTGCGATGCGCCAGGCACAATCTATGAAGCTGTCTTTTTCATAGCCCCTTTGTTTTTCTTTTTAAAATCATGAGATTTCTCATAGTAAATGGTTGGTTGACCCAAAGTTGAATCTAGGTGTCATAGTATTAGTCAAGAAAGTAAAACTTATTCATAAAGTAAATTCTTCTGTTTAATTCCTAATATTTATTAAAAACTTTTTTACGCATTGTTTTATTTAAATATAAGTAGAATGGGAGATTTAATTAAAGAGAAAATGATTATATTATTATATCAAGTATTGTTTGAGTTGAAATATTTAGAAATGATGATGCAATGAGCAGGAATATTGGAATTAACTTCAGTATGAGCCTATGAGGTTTTTTTTTTTTAACTCTATCCAAGTACCGATTAATTTGGAGAACCAAGAAATCTATTGTCTATTAGCAAAGAATTCGTTTCAAAGTAGAACAAAATTCTATATAGACTGACACATTTAAATAATTGGTCCAACCTTATACTAGTAAAAATCTCACGTCTTACTAGGTCAACACCTAAAAGTTAACATGAGTGTGTAGTAAACCATCCTCATTTTGAATTAATCATTTAGGTTGTATTTGGATGGAGAGATTTGGGCTATAAATTTTAAATCTACAATCTAAGTCCACCAGGTTATTTAGATAAAATATTTAAATAGATGAATTTTAAATACTTAGCTTTAATTTTAGTTCAAATTAGATTTTGAAATACTTAGAAAATTATGTCATTTGAAATTCATAGATTTTCTTGTAAAAAAAAAAGAAAGAAATTTTTAAATCAATTTATTTAAATTTTTAAATCCTCTAAATTTCAAATGAATCTTTGATGCAAAGACTTTCGATTAAATTTAAAACCTATTTCAACATTAATCATTAAAAAACAACCATTTAAAATATTCCCATTATAAATCATCCATGTCCAGCATATATCAATTTATTGCAAGTGAAGTTCAATTACTTGGAGCAACTACATATAATAAATTTATACCAACTCTTTTATGTGCTTCACATATATTAATTGTACTCCCTCCTTCCACGAGTAAGTTTCCCACTTCTTTTTGTTGAATGGTTTAAGAAAGTGTATTTGTTTATTAATATATGGTGGGCCACATGTTGACTTTTGGGATAAAGTAATGAATAGTGTTGAAAAATAAAGTGAATGAATGGCATTTTTGTAATATTGTGTGAGTTTGAAGGTTAAAGTTTATATATAATAGAGTGTTGTTATTTCCATTTATGGAATGGGAAACTTACTCGTGGACGGCCCGAAAAGGAAAGTGGGAAGTTTACTCATGGACGGAGGGAGTATGTTACATTTTATGTTTTCAATTAAATTTAAGTTTTAACTATGTTGAATTGTACATATTTATCTACACATTTTAATTATATCAAATTTGCCGTTTCACTTTATATTCAACTAGATTATGCAAACACAAAAAATCAACTCAATAATTTAGTAGGGTGATAATTACCATAAAATTTAACATGGGTAGGTTAGGTTCTTCCACCTACCATTATCAAATTGATATGCAACTATTCCATGTTATAAACGCTTTTTTTTTTTTTAATATGGTAAGAAAATATTTTGCTTGTGGGTAAATAAAAAGTATATTCGTATTTGGTGTATAGTACTTTCCATGGTGAAGAGTATGTATAGAGTGAAATTGGTTTATACATGAATCATCGAGGGGAATTAGTTGTTTTCACTGAAGGGTATTAGTTGTTTTTACTGAAGAGTATTACTGATTTACATTGAAGAGTCTTAGTTCATTTCCACTGAACAACTAAGACTTTTTAGTGTAAATCAGACAATCAGTAATACTCTTCAATAAATACAACTAATATTCTTCAATGAAAACAACTAATATTATTCAGTGATCCATGTATAAACCAATTTCACTCTATACTTTGTCTTAGCATATAGATTTACGCGGAAAATTATTAGTGAAAAGGATAAATTCAAGAATTATAGTAAAATTATACATATAATTATAAAAGACCTCTATGGAGAATAAAATTGCAAATATATACATATAGGGTATGTATAGAGTGAAATTAATGTATACATAAATTATTGAAGAGTATTAACTGTTCTTACTAAAAAAAAAAACATTAGTTATTTTCATTGAACAACTAATACACTTCATTAAAAATAATTAATAATCTTTAATGAAAACAACTAGTATATGATTCATGTATGAACTATTTTTATTCTATATCATATGTATATAACATAAGAGGTGAATATTTACCAATATATTAAAATAACATTCCTTAAAATTTTCCACATTTTGATATTTTCACACATAAATAGTGTAGTAGACATATCATTTTGTCCATCGACTGGTACAGATTAATAAATCAGCGATTTTTCAGAGAAAGAGTCGCATCACAAAAAAATTCTACTAAGGGCATGAACTCAAACAAAAATTAAAATAATTTATTTTATGTAAAATATTATTCATAATTTCATGATATTTAAAATTTGAATGGATAAAGAAACACGTACGTATAGGTAGAAATAGTTGTTAGAAATATTATTGTTAGGATTTTTTTTTCCTTGATACCTTATTGTTAGGATATATTTTTTTAACAAGAATTGTTAGGAAAATGAATAAAAGTTGGAAAATAAAATGAATTTCTTTTTATTTGTTATCATAAAAAGAGCGTGATGGTTTCTCTTTTAGGTCTGAGGGGTGGGGTAGTTGGGGAGAGCGGGAAGTTAGGGTGAGATCTCCGACAGCCAGCTGGCAAAGAGGGGTGGGTGGCTTCCCAAACAACCACACCTTTTATCCTCGTGAATTCCAAAGCTCTCTCTGCCTGCCTGCCTGGCCTTATATTCAAACCTCCCCTTTTCTTTTTTAATTTTTGTTGTACTTTGACCATCCCCACCTACAAAGGGGGCTATATGTTACAACATATAAATTCAAATAATAATTGACATCAAATCAGTAAATAATTAAATATAGATAATATAGATAATTTATGATAAACTTATCATAAAATAGTTTTAAAAATTTTATTAGGGGTATCATTAATTTTATTAGAAGTATCACTAATGTGGGTCAGTTTACTCCCTCCATCCCGCTATTAATTTCTCGTTACTTTTGGGCACAACCGCACAATATATAAAAAGAATAATTAAATATAGATATAGTATATGTGATGTGATGGAGAGAAGAGAATAAAGTGTAATGTGTTTAAATGAGTGGATATGAATAAAGTATATGAATATAATATTATTAGTTGATATCCAAAAAAGGATGAGAAATGAGAAGTTAATAGTGGGACATTTTCTTGAACCCAAATTAATGATACTCTTGATGAGATTTTTTTTTTTAAAGAGATACTCTTGATGAGATTAGCGATACCCTGATGAGATAATTGATACTTTAAAAATGTTTCTTGATAAGCTTATCATTAACCATTTTCATATAAAACATACTCCTATAATTTTTCTACTTTTTTTTATATATATTACACTATAAGTTTTTTATTCCATTAAAAAAAATAACACTCCATATATTAATAGACAAATATTTTTTCAAACAACTATTTAAAAAAAAAAATTCACAAAAATCAGTATACGATCCACCATATATTAATAAACAATACACTTAAACCAATCAACAAAAAGAAAGAGAATTTATACTGGGACGGGGAGAGTATTATTGTTATATTTCATCTCAACTCTATCTTCACATTTTTTAATGCACATATTAAAAAGAAAATCTATGTGGGCTATTTTAACCCGACTTAGTCTTGTATGCATCAGATGTATAGTACAATTCAAATTCATTTTTAAAAAATTACCCATGTATCACTGAAAAATTACCTTTATTTTTACTGAAAAGTTGTATTTGTTACAATTTAGGTGACACTTGAATTAAAAAGAAATTCAATGGTAATGAGAATGAGAACAAATGTTATGGTAATTACCGTGGTTAATGAAAATAAGAGATTATCCTCACCACTACTTTTATTATTTCATTACCTCGTTTAATTATATTTTTGCCTTTTAAAATTCTCATTCTCAATCATTTCCTCCCATGCTACAGTCAAAAACTTCTTTCTATCAATTTTTTTTTTCAAAATTAAAACACGATACTAGTAATAGAATCAATAATTCATTTAACACATTTAATGGTAAAAAGCGGAAAAGAATTTTCATTCTCATTACTATTGAAAATTGCGAAATTGATTTTTCAGTAAAAACAATTATGATTTTTAAATAATAATATGGATGATTTTTTAAAAATGCATGTGCATCAATAACTTATCCTTTCAATCAATTAAAGATGGGTGTTTATGTTTTTTAGTGTATGAATTTGGTTCAATATAAATATTTATATTGAGTGTTATTTTATTTTAAAAGTGTGAAGATAGTGTATGGATAGAAATACTCCATGACCTTCTCCTCTTAAATGAAGTATAAAATTTAAATTTTCCACACCCAATTATCTCAATTTTTTAAGGTATAAAATTTAAATTTTTCACACCCCATAATCTCAATTTTCTAGTAAAAGAGTTGAATTAGAAATAAAGTAAAAAAAAAAAAAAACTAAACTGAACGTCAAAAGTGCTTTCAAATAGTGAGATGGTAATCGTTTCAGCATAGGATTATAGCAATATATAGTGTAGGATTGCAGTCTTCGTGTGGAATCAGTCTTCAACAAAGGTTTCAATGAAAATTAGTTTGGTACCTAATTGCTTAGTAAAAATAAAATAAAAAATTTGAAAGTATAAGTATAAAATATTTTGATTGCGTGAAAAGTTACAAGAATCTAGGTGCATATTATTCATCAGATCTCTTTGCGTGGCCGATAAATTATTATATTATTCTTTAATCCAACATAAAAAGACTAATATTTTTTAGGTCTAAATCGTTTTGAATTTGACTTTGAGTTAAATAGTTTATTATAGCCAATTCATTTGAAAACAAGGTATATAGGATTTGTATAATAATTGTGTAATGTTGTTATGGGTTAACTAACTCGTGTTGCGTGAATAGATGTGGTTGAAATATTCAAAGAAAACATGCTAAGATCGATCCATAGGAAAACAAAGTGAAAGGAGAAAGTAATGACATTTAAAACGAGGGGTAGCAACATTATGTTTTAGTTCAATATATTAAAAAAAAAAACATTTTGGTTTAAAATTGGGCTCATTCTCCACTTTTTGTCTACCCGTGCTAAACAATATTTTATCGTGACTATAATTCATATAATATTTTACCTATAACAAAACATATAATAAAATTAAGAATTATAAAAATAGGGAGTAGCTTAAATAAGTTCGGATAGTTCGGATCATATTTAAAGAGGCTTAGTTTTAGAATGGGTCAGTCATCCGTCGATTTCTGATTGCCAGAAACAGGTATTTTGACATATGCCCTTCTTTACACTCTTTTTTCTTACCCTTCTTTTATATTGTGAACAACAAAGTTCCCCATTTTACACCACGGTTTTACATACATCCTCCACCAAATTTACGTCACTCACACTTTGACTGTCTCCTCTTCTCTTTTATCCTCGCCTCTGCCTAGAGGTGGGGAAAAATACCGAAATATCGTGCATATCGTATCAAGAAAAAATTCGGTACGGTAACGGTATGAATATTCTGAATTTTAGGTATTTCTACATATACCGAAATATTATCTGGTATATGTCGGTATGGAACGGTACACATTTACATTTTTCAATATGGAACGGTATATCTTTATATTTTTAATTTCGGTATGCCAAAATTTCGGTATATATTGGTATTTTGGTATGAAACGGTATACCGATTATTCGGTATGGTACGATATAAGTTTTTAGGCATACCGAAATTTCGGTATACCGATTTTCGGTATATCGGTATATCGAACTTTTCGGTATGACATTTTACTATACACACTTTTTGGTACGGTATACGGTATGCCGAACTTTTCGGTATGATATTTTACTTACCGAACTTTTTGGTTGATTTACGGTACGGTTCACCGTACTGACCCAGCCCTACCTCTGCCGCGCTCCGAAATCCCTTTTCTCTCGAAAAAGTTCCTAGTGAGAGTGTTGTGTTGTCAAGCTAACTGTGAGTACATCTTTGCATTTTTCAATTCTTTGATATTCTTTTTCCTGTATTTATTGAATTATTAATTGATTTTGGAATACACAGTTGATAGGTTTTCTAAAAAGCCCTAAATTAAAAATGTTTGTGGATCTGTCTATTTTATCCCCACTTTGCTCTGATCTCAGGTTTCACACCTGGCCTGTTCTCTACCGATTTTCCTGATTTCTGTTGTTCTTGTGTTCACCCAGTTATCACGGATCCCACTTGTACATACTCTACCACTCGTGTTTTAAGTATTAATCATGATTAAGTATATATATAATCAGATTTTATTACAAAAATTAGTATGATATATAGTTAGATGGAATTGAGACATTATTACATGCTAGTCATTTCATGTATGATTCAATCCCAGTTCTTGGAGTGAATTCTGGTCCAACTCGACTGCAGGAGGTTTTGTTTAATCTCTACTTAATTTAAGTTAGTTAATTTCGTCAAATATATATGCCAATGCATTTTGGTAATTATTTTTCTCGATTGTTATTTAATTTAGGTGGAAAAATATAGTCATCAGGTTGATGCTACTAGGAGCCTTGACAATCTTTGTGCTGCCATTACCGGCAAATTTGAACAAGTATTAAATTTATTTGAAATAACTTTGCTGCTAGAATCTAGATATTAAAATATTCACACGTATAAGATTGAGAGGGAGTATATTTACCTTCTTAGATGAGTTCATCTCTTGTTCTAATTCATTTAACATAGTTACATTTATCATATGACTATTTTTTATCGTTCAACTAGAGAACTTGAGCACTTGCACCATACATTTGAGGTGTAAAAATGTGATTTGAGCAAATAAGCAAATAAGCAAACAAGCAAATAGTATTCTAAATATATGTGGAGTGTATTAATTGATTTACATTTCAATTTTAAAAACTTGAAAACGTTTTGATACAGAGTAACTCATTTGATTTTACGAGTGTTGTTTGGAGATATCAAAATTTGTATCCTTATTATTTGGATAACATGTTGCACATATATTCTTATACATTGACTCCAACAATATAGAAACATTTGGGTACTAAGTTTGGGGTTTATTCACACCAATTGTCATGGTACATTGAATAACAATATTTTTCTATTCTCCTTATTTTCTTAAAAAAAGTGATATTATTTGCAATTGAAGACACACACGCATTATAGAAAATCTAAAGAGGTCTTGTAATTAAGCACTCATTCGTAATTAGAAATAAAACGTATGAAACTTTTCGAATATTTGTATAATCTTATAATTAGCTATGAGAAACTTTATTTCCTTCACTTTATAATTAAGCGTCGAGAAAACCATCAGCTTACCTTACTATTCTATTATTTAATCTCCAAAATTCTTACATTTCTAGTTTCTTGGTTGGTTCACATGAATATTTGATCTTAATGCTTGAACTTTAGACACATATAATATTTACAATTATCCCAAGTGATTTGCTAGCTCTATTATTACACACACACACACACACACACACACACATATATATATATATATATATATATATATAAGTTTATGATTGTGGCACGTTGTTACACCCGGTAATACTATCCGACCAACGAGCAAGCGGGTTAGCCGATCGAGATAGGCGGAGAGGATAGAGACGTCGGGTAGATAGCTGAGGCGGCATGCGGCGACGACCTCCTGGATAGCAGCGGGTAGGCTCTTCGCCATCTCGCTTGATCTTCTGCCCGCTACCCGCAGACACTTGCCCGCAGGTACCCGCTGGAAAGTCACTGCCCGCCTACCCGTCTACCCGGATACCGGTCTGCAGGCGTCGCCAGCTACTTGGCACGTCCAGTCCCATCGGACGTGCGGATGTGACAAGGTCAGTAGGAGGGGTCTCATCAATAGAGGTCAACAGTGCCACGTGACAAGCCCCCATTAGTCCATAGGGGGCTATATCCAATCATGGTTGAACAGCTAGGATTTAGTGGGGCCCGCGGGCAGATCAGATCAAGTGGTTATATCCATCTTGTACACTATAAATAGGGTTTTATGTTGGGAAAATAGGGGTGCCCGGAATCTATTCGGGATGAAATTTAAATACGAATTTAAATATAATTATTACTAGCATGAATTAATCCTAATTAATTCAAATAATAATTCCAACAACTAATTTTCATCATGCATGTTGAATTAATTTCACATATTAACTATGGCGTAATAAACAAGTAAATATGTGATTAACGTACCTCTTGTAGAATTGGCCTTTGGATAAACGGGACAATTACGATCTCGCTCTATCGACCCAAAAACCTTCTCAAGTATTTCCCTTTCACCTCACTTGATCACCGGTGGGAGATGCTTTCAAGTAATTTAATAAACTAAGGAAAAGGAAAAATATTTATGCTCTTGATTTTTCCAACACATGGAATTATGTACTTGGGGATGAAATAATCATCCCCTATTTATAGATGGAGTGGCCGAATTTTTGATATATTTTATGGGCCTGGAGAAAATCTTTTCTTAGTCTCTAAGAAATCTTGAATATATCACATATATTCTTTTCTCCATAATAAAATATTCCACAAAAATCTCACTCACCTAATTTGGCTTTGTAATTTTCGAAAAACATCAATAAGAGATCCCAAGATTTGGATCTTCTTGAATATATGAGATTTCTTGTATTCCAAGAATACATATCTTCCATAATATCTTTCCAAGAAAATCAACAAAATCTTCTCTCTTCTTGAATCACTATTTTCGAAATTAATATGAAAAAATCAGCATAATATTATCATTTTATTTTAATCACCTTATCATCATTGGGCTACTTAATGGGCTACTTGAGGGGCCTTTAAGGAGAATTAAGATTTGACCTCCTAATGGACTTCTAAATTTCAATATTGAGCCCCAATATAATTCAGCCCATTAATATTAATTATTACCACTAATAAATTAATATTGCACTATCCATCTTAATCCATATTACGATAATATGGGCTCCCGGTTATTATTTCCCGCGTTTAAGATTATCAAGTCCATTAATTAATCAAGCTTCTGAATAGCTCTAAATTAATTAATATATTTCACCTTGGAGTAAAGACAGCTCAACATTATTATTCGTACCGAAGAAACTGATTCTTCACTTGCAAGATTTGGTACAATAAAACTTCTGAGCCCACCAAGGGGACTAATCACACGAGCCGTACTCGCACTCGTTTCTCCGTATTAAATCTTAGCAACCGTCGTATGATTAATATTACTGCCCAAGACACAAAGTTCGAAGTCACACTGATTCTCACCCAACATGAATCAAAGCAGTAACCATTAAGCACACACGGTCCTATTTAAGTGACGGAGATTAAGAAATCAACAACCACTGAGGTCTAATTCTTCACCTTTCAGAACAGAAGAATTTATCCTCGCTGTAGGTCCTCTTCAACACATACTAAATGTGCTAGTGCAATCTCTTAGTCAAGACAGACCAATCTGAGCCTTACACATCGACCTTTCACGGCGGATTGTTCAATTCCACCTGGGTCGTGAAATTGTACGTTTAGTTACAAGTAAACTGTTAATGTTGTCTTCCGTGATCGGGTATCACCATATTAACTACAATGTAACATGTACTATATATTGAACGGTTTGCAATAAATATTCAACATTCAATCATATCTAAAGCATATGCGATAAAAGAATTATTCTCATAACTAAGTGTTTGATACACGAGTTATACAAAGTAAAATCATACTTTCACGTATAACTCCAACAATCTCCCACTTATACTTAAAGTCTGCTTTTTAGTATACATCATGCATGTCTTAGTGTAGTAGCTCTACGTGACATCTCATGTCAACCTACACTAACCTAATAATTCCTCCCACTTATACTTAAAGCAGATTGGCAATAGTCTTGACTCCCATTCCATCCACATGTCTCTCGAATGTATTCAGAGGCAGGCCCTTTGTGAATGGATTTACTAGGTTGTCCCCGACGCATATCTTTGCCACCTCTTTATCTCCTTTCTTAACGATTTCTCGTATAAGATGGTATTTTCTTTCAATGTGTTTACTGGCCTTGTGGGCTCTCGGTTCCCTTGAATTTGCAACTGCTCCGACATTATCACAATGGACATTGATTATGGTGGACAAATTCGGAACAACGTCCAAGTCCACTAAGAAGTACTTGAGCCAAACCGCTTCTTTCGCTGCTTCACAAGCAGTTACTTATTCGGCTTTCATGGTCGAATCGGCGATGCATTTCTACAAATCGCTTCTCCGTGTCATGGCTCCTTCTCCCATGCAAAACACACTACCCGAGGTAGTTATTTTGGAGTTTATGTCTGATTGGAAATTTGAGTCCGTGTATCCCATGAGAATTAGATTGTCTGATTGTTAAATCAGCATTCCATACCAAGTTCTTTTCAGAAACTAAAGAACATATTTAATTGCAATCTAATGTGCTTTCCCGGGGTTACTTTGATATCTTGCCATCATGCCCACGACAGAGCAGATATCCGGTCTCGTACACAACATTGCATACATAAGACTTCCTACGTCCGAAACGTACGGAACGTCTTTCATGTCATCTATCTCCACTTGCGTCTTAGGGCATATTTCTTTAGATAGATGGATTCCGTGCCTAAAAGGTACAAAACCTTTCTTGGAATCTTGCAAGTTGAAATGCTTCAAAACAGTGGCTTTGTATGAAACTTGCGATAAGCCCAACATCCTCCTCTTGCGATCTCGAGTGAACTTGATCCCAAGGATGTGACCGGCTTTCCCTAAGTCCTTCATATCAAACTGATTTGACAGCCATACCCTTACGTCTGACAATACCTTTACATTGTTTCCAATGAGCCGAATATCATCTACGTATAATACTAAGAATACCACCGCAGCTCCGTCACACTTTTTATACACACAACTTTCGAACTTGTTTTGATCACAAACCCATAAGACTTAATAACTTGATCAAAACACTGGTTCCAAGTACGCGATGCTTGCTTAAGTCCATAAATGGATCTCTTAAGCTTGCATACGAGGTGCTCTTGGCCTTTTTCAACGAAACCTTTGGGCAGTTGCATATAGATCCCATCAAGACTTCCGTTAAGGAAAGCTGTCTTGACATCCATTTGCCAGATCTCGTAATCTAAGTGCGCAGCGATCGACAAGAGAATACGGATGGACTTAAGCATAGCTACAGGCCACAGGCCACAAGCCTTGCTTTGAAGGTCTCTACCCTTCCGTTCGGTCCTCTTTTCCTCTTGTACACTCGCTTGCATCCAATGGGCTCTACCCCACTAGGTGGATCAACCAACTCCCACACTTGATTATAATCCATCGAACCCACCTCGGTTTCCATTGCGGTTTGCCACGCCTCCGCGTCTTTATCTTGGATTGCCTCATCGTACGTTCATGGGTCTGATTCATCGCTGGGAATCAAATCCGAAGATTCTCCAATCCCATGAATCTCTCGGGTTGCCTTGCAATCCTCCCACTACGACGGGGTACTGGTTGTGAAGGTAGGTATGACATGTGGTATATCATCTTGTATACTTGGTATATGAGTTCGCCCTCTTAACTCGTCTAAGGTAATCTCACTTCTGGGCTTTCTTTTGTTCATGTAGTCTTCCTCCAAGAATTTAAAATGCGAACTAATCACGGTCTTTTAATCCTTGAGACTATAGAACATACACCCTTTCGTTCCCATGGGATATCCTATAAACAACCTTAATTCCGAACGTGGATCCAATTTACCGGCTTCCTCGTCTAGCACGTATGCCGGACAACCCCAAATCCGCAAGTGTCTTAGACTGGGCTTGCGCCCGGTCCACAATTCCATTGGGGTTTTAGGAACCGATTTTGATGGCACCAAGTTTAGAATGTAAGTCGTTGTTTCCAAGGCGTTACCCCAAAACGACTTGGGTAAATCCGAATAACTCATCATGGATCTGACTATTTCTAAAATAGTCTGGCTCCTTCGTTCCGCCACACCGTTCTATTGAGGGGTTCCCGGTGCGGTCAACAGTGATACAATCCCTTCGTCTGATAGCTAGTTCAAGAATTCATCACTAAGGTATTCGCCTATACGATCAAATCGTAGAAACTTGATACTTCTTTCCCTATGCATCATAAGGTAGATGTATCCATATCTCGAGTAATCATTGAAAAAGACAATTTACTCTTACCCCTTCTTGCTATGATCGTCATTGAACTACACATATCGGTATGAACGAGTCCTAACACTTCCGTGGTTCTATTCCCCTTGGCTCCAAATGCCCTCTTGGTCATTTTACCTTCTAAACAGGATTCACAAGTTGGAAACGGTTCGACTTGGAATGATTCCAAGGATCCGTCTTTCACCAATCTCTTTATCCGCTTTAGATTAATATGACCTAGTCTAAGATGCCATAGAAGTGTTTCGTTCATCTCCGAAGAACGCTTTCTTTTATTGCTCGAAATAATCGATGTGTTATTAGATTCAATTTTGTGAGTGGTGTGCCCAAAAAATGGTATAAAGATCATCCATTGAAGTTCCGGAACAGATAAACTCATCGTTTCAAGAAATAATAACATCCTTATTAAAAGAAACTGAGTATCTATTCAAACAGTTTAGAAACTGAAGGTTGAGTTCTTCCTAGTTCTAAACTAGGAACATGAAGAACGTCTCTCAAGACCATAACTCTATCTTCAAAAGATAGGCGCACTTCTCCCACTGCTTCAGCTGCCACTCTCGTAGCATTGCCCGATGTGATGGGGATCTCACTTCCGTTAAGTCGTCGGGTTAGCTTGAACCCATGAAAAAATTGTGATCAGTAACTCTCGTATCCACTATCCACGAATAGACAGCATACGCCACTTCACAAGTTTCGACGACTAAGGTGTGTGAATTACCTAACTTTCCTAGCCTCTTAGGCTTGGAACAGGCAGACCTCCATTGTCCTCTCTCACCGCAACTAAAACACTTCCCCTTCGATGCTAGCCTTTGCATTTGCCTTTCGCAACAATTGGATTTGCTTGGATCCGGCCTTTGGTTCTCTTCCTCTTTTTCCCTCCCTTGGGACCAAAAGAGGTAGACAGACCATTAGCCACCATAGCACTAGACTGGTGCTCCATTTTCACCTCCATCGAAACTAAAGCTAGCAAGAGCTCGGGCTAACGATTTGTCCGTTCATTCATCTGACAGTTCAGACGAAACTGCTCAAAGCTTCTCGGTAGAGAATGGTATATGAAATCAATCAAAATCCGCACCATGTACTTCCAACTTGTTAAGGTATGCCATTATCTTGAGAACGTGCTCCCTCACGGGCGTTCCCTCCACCATTTCCAACTTGACCGAGTCATGTCTGGTGAACTGATTAGTCGTGGGTTTGATGTGACGACATCTCTTCAAGGTGTTCCATGATTTCAACAGCGGATACAATGTCTCCATGAACGCGCCTCAAATCCTCAGACAGAGATGTCAAGATGATGCACTTCATGTGTTCATTGTCACGCTTCCAATCATAAACTGCCTCTTCCCATTGCTTGACTTATCATTAGGCTTGCCGGGTATATTAACATAAATAACCCGTGTTTTCGTGCAGTAAGGACAAATTTTAAAAAAACATTTCCAATCGATATAAATCACTCCAAAAAGTTTATTAACTTTAAGTATATTAAACAATGGATTAAAAGGTTGCGACATGATGAAATGAGAATAAAACATACATTCATATCAATATCTAGAAAAATATGAAATTATCACATAATTCGATCACATCAATTATATTGAAACCTTAAAACAATATAATCATGCATCAGCCAACATCTCGAAACAATTTAAATGCGCCACGAGGGGTGGTCTATACATTTAAACACATTCAAGCGGATTACAAACTTAAAAGTTACAAATCCTTAATTCAAAATTAATAGTTGGCTCCCACTTTGACCACATAGAAACTGACAGGGACTCCGAGGGGAGTAAGTTAATATCAATTTCCTATGCCTAAGTAATAACCATAATTAAATACAGGATTATTATTTCGCTTTGAGCAAGCAACTCGGGGTGAGGGTCAATACCGCCACTAGTAATAATCCACAATCATCCTTTCGGAATTTATTCATGTGAAATCCGTTCTTTTGGCCGATCCGAGGGGGAAATGTATTCCAAAAGAACTTCACAAATAAATAAATTATGGAGGCCAAATTAATCCAATTTTAATATCCGGAATAAAATTGCGATTAAATAAACATACTTAGTAATTTTTGAAAGTAAGGTTTTTCTTGGACAATTAAATTCATGCAAACACATATTAACAAATAATAATAAGTGCACGAAATAAAACATCCATCAAAACAAAATTAAACACATTGGAGCACTCAAATCCAATTGTCACGGTTTAATTTCTTCACGTCTTGATGCGAAAAATCGTCCTTGTTGCTTTCCGACGTTCGTCTCGACACGCTCCCACTCGAACAGCAACACTTCATCAAAAACAACATCGTTTGGGGTTCGGGACGACGTTTAAAATTACACGAAAAAAAAACACGAACCGAAAAATTCCACGGCCCGAGATACGGTGCGCGTCGGCCCACGAAGTGGGCCCGCGCGCCTCCCGGCCCAAAAAGCACCGAAGCGCTGCACGGAGGCACGCTGAGGCGCCGCCTGGAGCGCCCCGAGGCACCGCAGGTCGCGCCTGAGGCGCGCGCCCGCGTGCGCGCGGCGCCGGCCTCCCGTCGCGCCCGGGTCGTGCGCCGTGCACCCCGTGCGCCATTTTTCGTCGTTCGTCTCCGTTTTCTTCACCCCTTGCATGATTTTACGACCATACACGCACCACGCTTGTATGCGTCGTCCGGGTTCGCCGTTTTTAATTCTTCGTTCTTCGTCACGATCCGGTTACAATTTATTTTACAAAAAAATAAATACTAGATCAAGACTAGTCTATTACAATGATCGAATCAAAATAAAAACAACTAATCTACTCGTGGATTTTCTCACGAGAAAAACGAATTCGAACGAATCGAATTAAAAATAATTAATTCACACGCATGAAATTAACAACATTAAAACCATGACAATTGGATACCTGCAAAAAAGATCTAGCAATTCTACTATCCAATTTCAATTTAATGTTTAACAATTTAAATTCCAATTTAAAGATCAGAGCCCGAAACCGTGGCTCTGATACCAGTTGTTGGGAAAATAGGGGTGTCCGGAATCTATTCGGGATGAAATTTAAATACGAATTTAAATACAATTATTATTAGCATGAATTAATCCTAATTAATTCAAATAATAATTCCAACAACTAATTTTCATCATGCATGTTGAATTAATTTCACATATTAACTATGACGGAATAAACATGTAAATATGTGATTAACGTACCTCTTGTAGAATTGGCATTTGGATAAACGGGACAATTACGATCTCGCTCTATCGACCCAAAAACCTTCTCAAGTATTTCCCTTTCACCTCACTTGATCACCGGTGGGAGATGCTTTCAAGTAATTTAATAAACTAAGGAAAAAGAAAAATATCTATGCTCTTGATTTTTCCAACACATGGAATTATGTACTTGGGGATGAAATAATCATCCCCTATTTATAGATGGAGTGGCCGAATTTTTGATATATTTTATGGGCCTGGAGAAAATCTTTTTTTAGTCTCTAAGAAATCTTGAATATATCACATATATTTTTTTCTCCATAATAAAATATTCCACAAAAATCCCACTCACCTAATTTGGCTTTGTAATTTTCGAAAAACATCAATAAGAGATCCCAAGATTTGGATCTTCTTGAATATATGAGATATTCTTGTATTCCAAGAATACATATCTTCCATAATATCTTTCCAAGAAAATCAACAAAATCTTCTCTCTTCTTGAATAACTATTTTCGAAATTAATATGAAAAAATCAGCATAATATTATCTTTTTATTTTAATCACCTTATCATTATTGGGCTACTTAATGGGCTACTTGAGGGGCATTTAAGGAGAATTAATATTGGACCTCCTAATGGACTTCTGAATTTCAATATTGAGCCCCAATATAATTCAGCTCATTAATATTAATTATTACCACTAATTAATTAATATTGCACTATCCATCTTAATCCATATTACGATAATATGGGCTCCCGGTTATTATTTCCCGCGTTTAAGATTATCAAGTCCATTAATTAATCAAGCTTCTGAATAGCTCTAAATTAATTAATATATTTCACCTTGGAGTAAAGACAGCTCAACATTATTATTCGTACCGAAGAAACTGATTCTTCACTTGCAAGATTTGGTACAATAAAACTTCTGAGCCCACCAAGGGGACTAATCACACGAGCCGTACTCGCACGCGTTTCTCTGTATTAAATCTTAGCAACCGTCGTATGATTAATATTACTGCCCAAGACACAAAGTTCAAAGTCACAATGATTCTCACCCAACATGAATCAAAGCAGTAACCATTAAGCACACACGGTCCTATTTAAGTGATGGAGATTAAGAAATCAACAACCACTGAGGTCTAATTCTTCACCTTTCAGAACAAAAGAATTTATCCTCGCTGTAGGTCCTCTTCAACACATACTAATGTGCTAGTGCAATCTCTTAGTCAAGACAGACCAATCTGAGCCTTACACATCGACCTTTCACGGCGGATTGTTCAATTCCACCTGGGTCGTGAAATTGTACGTTTAGTTACAAGTAAACTGTTAATGTTGTCTTCCGTGATCGGGTATCACCACATTAACTACAATGTAACATGTACTATATATTGAACGGTTTGCAATAAATATTCAACATTCAATCATATCTAAAGCATATGCGATAAAAGAATTATTCTCATAACTAAGTGTTTGATACACGAGTTATACAAAGTAAAAGCATACTTTCACGTATAACTCCAACACTTTAAATTCCCATTTTTAACACACATTTCATTTATTGCAAAGACTCACTTGAGAGCTCATTTACTACAAACATTTATTGCTTTCAAGTTATTATAGTTCATAACTCCTACCCTTAGGAACCAGACGACGAGTTCCTCACAAAATTGTTGTCAACAATTTGACGCTAGAAGAAGGGTAGCTAATAGTGAAGTACTCTTGGTTTCGTTCATCTAGGTATCTGAACTGAACCACCCCTTTACTCACTAAAATCCCCAGAAAAACCACACTGAAATTACCACCTCCAAAGCTACTCGAACCCAGTAACAAGTTGAAGACATCGTCGAGGCTGTAACTCCAGCCCCGGCCACGGTGGCGACACCCCAGGGACCGTTCGAGTTTATTTCCACAATGCGAACATCGGAGGACTTGCAGGCAACAAAAGCATTGATCGAGCGCCACCAGGCGAAAATTGATGTGGCCCCTATCCGCACCCATCAGGCAGGAAAGGAGTCGGCCCAAATAAGGGCCACTAGCAACCCTCGTCCAGAGCGGAAGTCGGCCAGGAGGGCGGCAACCTACGTCACCAGGACGCAAAATTTGAAAAGACGCCTCGACGAGGAAGCCGACTCTCACCGTGCTTCCCGCCGGCCGGTGGGCTCAGTCTTCTCCAGGCTAGGATCACAGGCTCGGGGTGCTGCCCGACCAAGTGAGTCAAACGCAAGCTCTAGGCCAAGGGAGCGTGGCGAGAAACAATCTGCCAGGCGTCGCAACGACGCGACCCAGAGGCCGTCGGTCCGCGACCGTCGGGGAGACAACCCCCATCTCCGATCCCACCTGCTGCCAACGACGCCATGGCTGAAATCTTGAAAAAGGTGACGACCTTGAAGACAAAGCTCGAGAAATCAGACGGGCAACATCACTTCGTCCATATTGTTGGAGTCATACGTGAAAGTATGCTTTTACTTTGTATAACTCATGTATTAAACACTTGTTTATGAGAATAATTCTTTTATCACATTTGCTTTAAATATGATTGAATGTTGAATATCTATTGCAAACCGTTCAATATATAGTACATGTTACATTGTAGTTAATGTGGTGATACCCGATCATGGAAGATCACAATAACAGTTTCCTTGTAACTAAACGTACAAATTCACGACCTAGGTGGAATTGAACAATCCACCGTGAAAGGTCGATGTGTAAGTCTCAGATTGATCTGTCTTGACTAAGAGATTGCACTAGCACATTGGAGAATGTGTTGAAGAGGACCTACAACGAGGATAAATTCTTCTGTTCTAAAATGTGAAGAATTAGACCTCAGTGGTTATTGATTTCTTAATCTCCATCACTTAAATAGGATTGTGTGTGCTTAATAGTTACTGCTTTGATTCATATTGGGTGAGAATCGTCGTGACTTCGAACTTTGTATTTTGGGCAGTAATATTAATCATACGACAGTTGCTAAGATTTAATATGGAGAAATGTGTGCGAGTACGGCTCGTGTGATTAGTCCCTTGGTGGGCTCAGAAGTTTTATCGTACCAAATCTTGCAAGTAAAGAATTAGTTTCTTCGGTACAGATAATAATGTTGAGTTGTCTTTACTCCAAGGTGAAATATATTAATTAATTTAGAGTTATTCAGAAGCTTAATTAATTAATGGACTTGATAATCTTAAATGCGGGAAATAATAATCGGGAGCCCATATTATCGTAATATGGATTAAGATGGATAGTGCAATATTAATTTATTAGTGGTAATAATTAATATTAATGGGCTGAATTATATTGGGGCTCAATATTGAAATTAGAAAGTCCATTAGGAGGTCCAATCTTAATTCTCCTTAAAGGCCCCTCAAGTAGCCCATTAAGTAGCGCAATAATGATAAGGTGATTAAAATAAAAAGAAAATATATTGCTGATTTTTCTATAATTTTTTCGAAAATTGCAATATTAGGAGAGAAAAGATTTTGTTGATTTTCTTGGAAAGATATTATGGAAGATAAGTATTCTTGGAATACGAGATTATCTCATATATTCAAGAAGATCCAAATCTTAAATTATTCTCCTATTATTTTCGAGAAATACAAGTTTAAAAGGGTGAGTGAGATTTTTGTGGAATATTTTACTATGGAGAAAAGAATATATGAGATATATTCAACATTTCTTAGAGACCAAGAAAAGATTTTTTCCAACTATTAATTTTGAATTAAGGATTTGTAACTTTTAAGTTTGTGATCCGCTTGAATGTGTTTAAATGTATAGACCATCCCTCGTGGTGCATTTAAATTATTTCGAGATGTTGGCTGATGCATAATTATATTGTTTTAAGGTTTCAATATAATTGATGTGATCGAATTATGTGATAATTTCATATTTTTCTAGATATTAATATGAATGTATGTTTTATTCTCATTTCATCATGTCGCAACCTTTTAATCCATTATTTAAATATACTTTAAGTTAACAAACTTTCTGGAGACAATTATATCGATTGGAAATGTAATTTAAAATTTGTCCTTACTGCACAAAAATACAATTGGGTTATTCACGTTAATATACCCGACAAGCCTAATGATAAGTCAAGCAATGGGAAAATGCAGTTTATGATTGGAAGCGTGACAATGAACACATGAAGTGCATCATCTTGACATCTCTGTCCGAGGATTTGAGACGCATTCATGAGGACATTGTATCCGCTGTTGAAATCATGGAAAGCCTTTAAGAGATATTTTTACATCAGAAACCCATGACTAATCAGTTCACCTAACATGACTCGGTCAAGTTGGAAATGGTGAAGGGAACACCCGTGAGGGAGTACGTTCTCGAGATTATGGCATACCTTAACAAGTTGGAAGTACTTGGTGCAGATTTTGATGTCCCTTCTAAGGTCGATTTCATACTCTATTCTCTTCCGAAAAGCTTTGAGCAGTTTCAACTAACCTGTCAGATGAATGAATGGACAAGTCGTTTGCCCGAGCTCTTGCAAGCTTTAGTTTCGGTGGAGGTGATAATGGAGCACCAGTCTAGTGTTATGGTGGCTAATGGTCCGTCTACCTCTTTTGGTCCCAAGGGAGGGAAAAAGGGGAAGAGAACCAAAGACCGGATCCAAGCAAATCCAATTGTTGCGAAAGGCAAAGCCAAGGCTAGCATTGAAGGGGAAGTATTTTAACTGCGGTAAGAGAGGACATTGGAGGTCTGCCTATTCCAAGTCTAAGAGACTAGGAAAGTTAGGTAATTCACACGCCTTAGTCGTCGAAACTTGTGAAGTGGTGTATGTTGTCCATTCATGGATAGTGGATACGAGAGTCGCTGATCATATTTGTTTCATTTAGCATGGGTTCAAGCTAACCTGACAACTTAGCGGAGGTGAGATCCCCATCACACCGGGCAAAGCTACAAGAGTGGCAGCTGAAGCAGTGGGAGAAGTGCGTTTGTCTTTTGAAGATAGAGTTATGGTCTTGAGAGACGTTCTTCATGTTCCTAGTTTAGAAAGAACTCAACCTTCAGTTTTTAAACTATTTTGAATAGATACTCAGTTTCTTTTAATAAAGATGTTATTATTTGTTGAAACAATGAGTTTATTTGTTCCGGAACATTGTTGGATGATCTTTATACCATTAATTGGGCACACCACTCATAAATTGAATCTAATAACACATCGACTATTTCAAGTTATAAAAGGAAGTGTTCTTTCTGATATGAACGAAACACTTCTATGGCATCTTAGATTAGGTTATATTAATCTAATGCGAATACAAAGTTTGGTGAAAGATGGATCCTTAGAGTTTCTTCAAGTTGAGCCGTTTCCAACTTGCGAATTCTGTTTAGAGGGTAAGATGACCAAGAGGGCATTTGGAGCCAAGGTGATTAGAGCCATGGAAGTGTTAGAACTCGTTTATACCAATATGTGTGGTACAATGACGATCATAGCTAGAAGGGGTATGAGTATTTTGTTATTTTTGTTGACGATTACTCGAGATATGGATACATCCACCTTATGATGCATAAGGAAAGAAGTATCAAGTTTCTACGATCTGATCGTGGAGGCGAATACCTCAATAATGATTTCTTGAACTACCTATCGGACGAAGGGATTGTATCCCAGTTGACCGCACTGGGAACCCCTCAATAGAACGGTGTAGCGGAGAGAAGGAACCGAAATCTTTTAGAAATGGTCAAATTCATGATGAGTTATTCAGATTTACCCAAGTCATTTTGGGGTAATGCCTTGGAAACAACGACTTACATTCTAAACTTGGTGCCATCCAAATCGGTTCCTAAAACCCCATTAGAATTGTGGATCGGGCGTAAGCCTAGTTTGAGACACATGAGTATCTAGGGGTGTCCAGCATATGTGCTAGACAAGAAAGCCGATAAATTGGATCCATGTTCGGAATTAAGGTTGTTTATAGGATATCATATGGGAACGAAGGGGTGTATGTTCTATAGTCCCAAGGATCAAAAGACAGTATTTTGTACACACTTTAAATTCTTGGAAGAAGACTATATGAACAAAAGAAAGCCCAGAAGTGAGATTACCTTAGACAAACTCCTATACCAAGTATACAAGATGATATACCAATCATCACACCTTCACAACCGGAACCCCGTCGCAGTGAGAGGATTGATAGGCAACCCGAGAGATTCATGGGAATAGGAGAATCTTCGGATTTGATTCCCGATGATGAATCAAACTCATGGACATACAACTGTTGATAGACGAACATAAATCAATGATGGGCGAACAAGGATTAAAGCCTTAAAAAGGATTATGAAGAACCAACCTCAAATCAAAGATGATTAACAAAGAAAAACAAGGTGGGGTGCATAAATCAATCCAGAGAGTGTATAAACTGACGAACAACTCTACCGATGAACAACATACTGGCGAACAGGTCTAGAGACCCGAAGTCAAATATGGACCCTCCACCAAGTCACTGATGACGAGCAACATTATTAAAGATGGTGCATCTACCAGCTCAAGAGGTGTATGGAAACGAACAAAGGACCAAGATCCCAAAGCCAAACTGTGCAAAACACAAAGGCGAACAACTTCTGAGCCATACCCTCAAAAGGCGAACAATTTTTATGGAAAAATCATTCTGGATCAACTAAACCGACACGGACGAACAACAATGAAGTCCAAGATAAGACTAATGAAGACTTTGTAACTAAGATTCAGCTTAGATGAGGTCAAACAAAAGTCAATAGGACACTTGTCAAGCATGCAGGCTAAGAAAACCAAGAGTCATAGACACCTCATGCTTGCTAGCTTCTATAAATAGTTGTTCTCCAGCTAAGAAATACAAGTTCAAATTCACAAATACTCTCAAAACACACACTAACACACCTAAACATATACACATACAAAATTAATACGATTTCGACTTTTGTGTTTATCATTCCACATCCCGAATCTTCGATTTACCATTTACGGTGGTAATCAATCACACTTAATTGATTGGTGGTCTTAAACCAGATTAAAACAGTCACTAATCCTATCGATTAAATTTGATCACCAACAAATTGACACTAGAAGGAGGGTGTCGAACCTCCGATTTAGTGTGATTAATCAATAACTTCAAGTTAAAAACTTGAAGATTTGAAGAAAGTTTCAAGAAACATTTGAAGATTCAAATAAGAGTGTTCTTGGTGTTCTTGGTGCTCTTCATCATAAGAACAAAGACAAATTAATCTGAAATGCCTCAATCCAAGGAAACCCAAGCATTACGCTTGTCAAGGAGAGCATCTCCCACCCGAGCTTCGTCGGCCGACCACCAGGACCGTAATCCCAGGCATGCGAACAAATCACAACATACTGCTATAACCCATAATCTCCCACATGAAATGGAGGCCCTAGCAAATAACCCTAATGAACTGGCCAAGACTATAGCTGCTCTCCAAGCTCTTAAAAAACAACAAGATCAGAATAGGCCTTCACAAGTGAGGCCTAAGGACAGGCCCATAGAAGTTGTTAGGGCCAGGTCAGCTAGGGGCGAACAACACGAGGTGAACAGTGCCCAGGCCAGGAGGGATAAAGGCAAAACCAAGATGGTCAAACCAAGAGAGGGCCAGGCTGAATCTGCTCGCGGGCGAACAACAATGTCGAGCCATGGGACTACACGTTCCAGTGCTCAGGACAGGCTTGTCCAACCCCAACAACAGGAGAAAGTTGCTCGCCAGAAAGCAGAGCGTGGGCGAGCAACATTCGAACAGCCTCGCCTATCAGTCCATGAAAGACTTTCCCAGTCTGTCTTCAGGCATCTAGGGCCAAACGCGGCGAGCAACCCTAGAAAACAGCTCCAGGATTTGCCCACTCCGAGCGAGGGACTGCGACGAGCAGAAAGGTTTGTACCTTTGCTCGCCGAACAACCTCCAAGCCAGGGGGCATCTTTGGATGAACTATCAAGCCTGAGAAGGGCAGTGGAGAGCATGCAGGGACAATTGGACCAACAAAGAGGAATGGGGACGACCAGCTTGCCATCCTCACCACTATCACCTATCATTCTGAAAGCCCCGATTCAGAAGAAGGTACAGTTCCCGGCAAGCATACAGTATGACGGTGTTGCTGATCCCAGAGTTCATCTGACGAAGTATTTGGATTATATGGTCTCGGTGGGAGCCAGCGACGCCACTCAATGCCGAAACTTCCCCTTAACTTTGGGGGATCGGGTGCACAAGTGATTTTCGGCGATGCCACCAGCATCTATCCACTTGTTCACTCAACTGAGTCGAGAGTTCCTTTCTCATTTATCAATGGCGGGGTCATACGTATCCCACAAACACCGATTGTCGGACCTAAAACAAAATGACGATGAGTCGGATCGGGCATTCATAGAAAGGTTCGACAAGGTGTTGTTAGAAGGTGAACCCGTCAGCGAGGACATGAAAATTGTTGCCGTTATGGCCGGGTTGAAAAAAGGATCGAAGCTATGGAAAGAGGTACGTCTGAAGTGCCCAAGAAGTTATGCCGAATTCAGAAATCAAGCCGACATATTCGTTTCCATGCACGAGGCCTTGCAATCAAACTTAGGGGAGAACAAAGCTGATCCCAAGGAGAATAACAAGAAACCTGGCGTAACAAGCTATCGAGTCCCGAAAAACATGAAGGCATTCACTGAAGGGACGGAGCTTAAGGAAAAGTTGAATCAAATGCTAACAGTGTCGGTTTATGAAAATGTGAAAGAGAAGGAGTTGCTCTTCCCTCCACGGAAAATCCGTCAAGACACCGGCAAACTCAACCCTAACAAGTATTGTGCCTACCATCAAAGCGTGGGGCACTTTACGAGTGAATGTAGAGATTTGCTCAAGCAGCTGTGGCGGTTCTACGAGGAGGGGAAACTTTCTGATTTTGTTAAAAGACAACCCGGAAAGAGAGTCCGGGAGAATAACTCTGAGGATGAGGATGATCAACCTCAGAAAAACAATAAACCAGGACGACCAGTTCCTACCATTCCTGCTCGCCCGTTGGAAGATTTATACATGATGGAACCCGCAGGCCCCACAGGAGGGTGTTCTGATGGACGACCACCAATCTCCAACCGAAAGAGAAAGACTGAGTTACGAGCGATCGATCAGGTCCAAGAAATGGGGGTTAAACCGTCTATCATGCAGACAGCAGAATTGACTTTCACCGAAAATGACTTGGAAGGAATATTAACTCCGCACAACGATTCGCTCATAATCTGCTCAAAGATTATGGGAACACGAGTCCACAGATTGTTGGTAGACACTGGAGCCTACACCAACATCCTATTCAAAAAGACGCTCGATCACCTTGGAGATTATTCGGGCTATATTCGGGATTCGACTCGCAGAATAATAGGCTTTGGGACTGTTGTAACAGTCCCATTGGGAATAGTTACTTTAGCAGTACAACTTGTAACGGCCAACGAACCCGAAAAAAATATTACAAGAATGGTTGACTTCTTGGTTGGTAGACCAGGATTCAACTTATAACGGGTTTCTTGGTCGACCCTTTTTAAATGAATTTAAATTTACGTGTTCTACTTATCACTATTGTTTGAGATTCCCAACAGCAAGCGGAGCAGGCACTATCAAAGGAGATCAAAGAAAAGCCAGGGAATGTCTCCTACAGTTGCAAGCCAAACATGCACTAGTATCCATGATGGAGGCCACAACTAGCTATCCTGCTGATGAACCATCAACATTAGAGAACATGATGGACATAGAGGAGGACCACATGGATACTGACGAGCAACATCTTAACGAGCATGTGTTGGACGAGCAACTCATTACCACCCATGAAGAACATCATTCTGACGAACAACAAAGGGGTGGTGACGAGCAACACTCGCCAGAGGGCTTGGAGGGCCAGGTGATGACTAACAACAATGAGACAGGACCAACATATGATCTAGATCCTCGCCTGGGAGCAGATCCCATGAACATCGAAAATGATTTCAACCCTGAGGAACCAATACTTGATCCTCGTTGGAAAGGACAAAAACGACGAGCAACTCCAGTTGAAGAACTGGAGGCGTTCAAAGTTAATTCTGAAAACAAGGATCTCGAATTATATATAGGATCTGAGCTCCCTGAGTCTTATAGATCCAGAATGAAAGAATTCCTCAGTAAGAATCTAGATGTTTTTGCTTGGTCTCATGTAGACATGGTGGGGATAGATCCAAAACATGCCTGTCACAAGCTCAACATTAATCAAGCAAAAAGGCCTGTCCATCAAAAACGAAGGAAGTATGGCCCAGACAAGTATCAGGCTTTGAATGAAGAAGTAAAGAAGTTGTTAGACAACGACTTAATCCGACAAGCACTCTGTCCACAATGGGTAGCAAACCCAGTCCTTATGAGGAAACCAAACGGGACCTGGAGGCTATGCATAGACTTTACATATCTGAATGTAGCATGCCCGAAGGACAACTTTCCTCTCCCTCACATTGACCAGTTGGTGGACAGCACTTCAGGTCATGAAATGCTAACATTCATGGATGCCTTTGCCGGGTACCATCAAATTCCAATGCATCCAGACGATCAAGAGAACACAACATTTTATACAAATAAAAACTTGTTGTGTTGGAAGAGCATGCCCTTCAGCCTCATCAACGCCGGAGCAACATACCAGAGGTTGGTGAACAAAATGTTCGACGAACAAATCGGAGATACGGTAGAAGTCTATGTAGACGATAGCGTAGTCAAAAGCCCCCGAAAAGAAGACCATCTTCAACATTTGACCCAGGTGTTCGATATTCTTCGGAAATACAACATGAAGCTGAATCCGAAGAAGAGCAGTTTTGGAGTCCATCCTGGAAAATTCCTGGGCCATCTTGTTAGTCGACGAGGGATTGAAGCCAATCCAACAAAAGTCAAAGCAATCGTGGATATGCAACCACCACGTTCAATAAAAGAGGTGCAAAGACTCACGGGATGCCTAGCAGCATTGAATCGGTTCATATCCAGATCGGGGGATAAATATCGCCCATTCTTTGAAGCTATCAAGAAAGGACAGTTTACGTGGACTAGCAACTGCCAAAAGGCGTTCGACCAACTTAAAGATTACCTGGGAGATGTCAAAATCCTATCAAAACCCGTCCCAGTAGAAAAGCTATACTTATACTTGGTGGCGTCAGAAGTGGCAATCAGCTCTGTTCTAGTACGGGAAGACGGCAAATTCCATCAACCCATTTATTACGTCAGCCAAGCTTTGCACGAAGCGGAGATCAAATACTCCCCAACTGAAAAGCTGGCATATGCACTTGTCATGAGTGTGAGGAAGTTACGACCATACTTTTTTTATCATCAAGTTGAAGTACTAACAACTTTCCCACTCAGACAAATTCTCCATCGCCCCGACACAGCTGGTCGCCTATTAAAATGGTCACTAGAGATTAGCCAATTCGGAGTGACCTATGCTCCTCGAGCAGCGATCAAAGGGCAAGCATTAGCCGACTTTATAGTCGAATTAACCTTCCCACCAGATCCGACGAGAGGACTTGATCACCCCTGGCATCTTTATGTTGACGATTCTTCAACCAACGTAGCCTCGGGGGCAGGAGTGGTTCTGATTAGCCCTGACAGACAAGTATTCACTTTGGTGATCAAATTTGGTTTCATGGCAACCAACAACGAAGCTGAGTATGAAGCTCTTATTGCTGGTCTCCACCTATCTCTTGCAATAGGTGTTAGACGGTTACAAATATTCAGCGACTCATAATTGATTGTGAACCAAGTCCGAGGTGAATACGAAGCGAAAGACGATCATATGATCGAGTATCAATGAATTGTTGCCTACCTGATGTCCTTGTTAGAACAAGTCTTCATTGAACAAATTCCAAGGACAAGCAACACACAAGCAGATGCGTTGGCCCGACTAGCAACAAGCGGGGGACCTGCAGAGTTGGCGGACATTATAATTACAAAGATGAATGATCCATCAACAAGAAGTTATAATGTCAACCAACTTGACGAACAAGCAAGTGAAGAAGAAGACTGGAGAACAAGTATAGTCAAATACTTGAAAAGTGGGGAAAAACCAAACAACCCTTTTGAAGTTGTCATGCTGACAAAGCAAGCCGCCAGGTATACTCTGGTGGACGAGCAGCTTTACAAAAGGGGAATACCAATCCCACTTCTCAAATGTTTGCCTAGGGGGCAATGACGAGCAATACTTGAAGAAATACACGCCGAAGTATGCGGAAATCACACTGGCGGGCAAGCCTTGGCATACAAAACTATCAGACAAGGCTACTATTGGCCGACTTTACGCCAAGATGCGATCAAGAAAGCGAAGACTTGCCATCAATGCCAGATTTTTGCCCCAAACATTCATACCCCGGCCCAACAGCTCGTTTCAGTTTATAGCCCGTGGCCATTTGCAAGATGGGGAATGGACATTATTGGTCCTTTCCCAGCAGGAGTTGGAAATGTTTGATTTACCGTCGTGGTAGTCGACTATTACATGAAATGGGCGGAAGCAGAGGCCATGGTAAAACCCACACAGCAGAAAATGATCAACTTCATTTGGAAGAACATTGTCTGTCGTTTTGAGGTTCCACAAACCATCGTGACAGACAATGGTCCACAGTTTGATGGAAAAGAGTTGAGAGATTTCTGTATAAAGTGGGGGATCAAAAAACATTACTCTACGCCCTATCATCCCCAATCGAATGGACAAGTTGAGGTCGTAAACAAGATAATCAAGCATACATTGAAAGTACGGCTAGCAGAGAGCAAAAACAGTTGGTCTGAAGAACTCCCGGAAGTCTTGTGGGCATATAGAGTTTCTCCCAGGTCAAGCACCGGAGACACGCCTTTTGCAATAGCTTTCGGAACAGAAGCTGTAATACCAATCGAGTTAAAAACCAACACATTCAGAACAACCAACTTTGATGAGCAGGCGAACAACTCTGCTCTAGCTACTGAGATGGATTTGCTCGAAGAAAAAAGATTAAGTGCCGAGCTAAAAAATGCTACTTACAAACAGCGAGCAGAACGCTATTACAATTCCCATGTTAAAATCAGGGAATTCAGAGTTGGAGATTTGGTTCTAAGAAAGTTGCTCGCCCAACCTCCAGGTGTATTGGGACCAACTTGGGAGGGCCCGTATCGCATAACGGAAAAATTCGTTAATGGTGTATACGATATCGAAGATATGGAAGGCAAGTCGGCCCAATACTCCTGGAATGTTGTACATCTGAAGAAGTACTATTAATGAGATGAACAAGTCCTCGATTGGGCGAACAAATGTCTTGGGGGGCAGGTGAACCAAGTAAGGCAAACAAAAAACTTGCCTAATTTTGCTAAGTATAGGATGAAAAGTTGTTTGGCACATTGTATAGTCTAGTGCTGCTTCATCTTTTTTAATTTTAGACAAGGTTGCTTGGCAAAACTATTATAAGCGAGCATGTTTTTTAGTTAATGTTCAAAGTTGTTCGTCAGGTTGTATATGTTAGTGACGAGCAGTCTTATAACACTTGTAAATTTTTCATTATGTATACATAGTTGTTCGTCAAAAAGAAAAGTCCGAAAGCTCGAGGTACAAGTCCATTTTGAGGACCAAAGCCAATTAAAGGTTGTTCGTCTTTTAAGATGAGCAGAACCTAAGGCTAAACCCAAATTCCATTAAGGCAAAGTTCAATTCGAACAAAAGCCCAACACTATATGTTATAATTGCAAAAGCATTGACAAAAATGTAAAGGCAATTAACATATATAAGAAAATGAGCGAACAAAAAGAAAGACACTTTCATTAAGATAAAGGCTTTGAAGCCTAAAAAATAGTACAACTTTGAAAAGCCATTAAAAAAGTACTACAAAAGGAACGAACAACTATTACAAAGAAAAGAAGAAAAAAGGCTAAGTCCTAGAATTATTGCTGCTCGGCAGGAGAAGGGTTTTGAGTCTGGTCGACAGGAGGATCAACAATCATGTCCCTTGCCATGTCCTCAGCTGCCTTTTGCTCCATTTCCTTGGCAGTTTGTTCGTCCATGGCAGCAGGCTCCTCCTCTTGCTCGCCCTCATCAACTTGAGGTGGAGGGTGAGTAATAATGATACTGGGGTCAAGGCTGTCAATCTTGACCCCCAGCTCGGCGATATCCCCCAATTGGATCTCAATGTTGTTCGGCGGGGGATAGTGCTCCAGAAACTCAGTCAGGTCTTTGCCCATTTCCTTTACCATGTCCTTGAAATCATACGCATCAGCCATGTGGATGCAATCGGCGTAGGCGCAGATGTAGCCCAGGTTTGAGATAGGGGCAGACCGGGCTTGGAGCTCGGCCTCGAGCTGCTCGCGAGTGAGAGTATTGGCCTCAACATCCCTGAGGCGAGCAACTTCTGGTTCGAGCTCGGCGATTTTCTGCTCGGCCGCGGACAACTTCTTCTTTTCCTCGCCGAGCAAGGCATCTTTGCCTCCCAATTCACCAGACAAGCCTTGTATTTCTCCAAGATATTTCTTTTCATTATCAATGTAAACATTGATCTGGTTATTGAGGCGAGCAAGTTTGGCCTCATACTGGCTGACCAGGCCATCCTTCTCCTCCTTGAGCTGCCGAGCGGTGCTTGCGTAGCGGCGAGCAGCTTCTTCTTGCTCGGCTATCTGGGCCATTGCCCTTTGTGCCGTGATGAGGCCATTAGCATGAAGCATCATGGAGAGATGGACGTTGTCCGCCAGCTCTTGTTGGAAAACAGCTTTGTCCAGGGGACGTGTCCAAGCTCGAGCGATCAGCTCCGTCGCCCTGCGAACGTGATCGTCGGGAATCTCCCTTATGTTGACGGGAGTCTTCGAGCAAGCGTACTGATGAACAGCACTTGCTCGACCAGGGTGATCGTCAGCACGGTATTTGCGAACAAGAAAGCAAATGATACTTAGAAAAAAAATGGAACTTGTTCGGCAGAAGCGAGAGTAAACTTACTCTTGGAACTTCCGGTCGTCCCAACCCAGATGGTTAATATCTTCGGGACTGCGAACAGGAGTGGAATCCCTGCCCGCCTTGCCTGTCTTCTCCACAGGCTCGTTGGAGGAGGGGCAAACAGTTTCTCCCTCCGTATGATGGCGAGCATGACTCTGCCCCACTTTCTCCTTGCCCTTAGTCCTGGCAGGAGCAGTCTGGGACACGAAGGTCCCATCCCCTCTCTTTAGGCGCTTGGCACCGCGGGGTGATGGTGCAGGAGGGGGAGAAGGTGGTAGGTTGGACGAGAACGCGGCTTGGCGAGCAACTTTCGCCCCCTCCGCCTTATTCGTCATTGCCAACACTTTGGATGGCGGGTCACCCTTCTTCCTCCTTCCCTTTGGAGGTGGCATTTCGTGGACTCTTTGCTCTAAAAGTCCGAAGCAGGGAGGGACAGCGACGGTGACTTGCTCGGCTAAAAAAAAAAAATTAGACGAGCAAGTTTAAGAAACAAATGGCGAGCAACATGTATATTAAAAGTTAGAAACTTCCTATACCTGGGGGCACCTCAATTTGGGCTTCCAGATGGTGGGGGTATGTGAACAGGCGAGCAACTTTCTTGCACTTTAGTCTGTTCACGTACTCAATGGTCCTCTCGGCCTTATCTCGGAGGGCGACCAAGCATGAAGTGAAGAGGAACTCAGATCCGATCTCTTCCTCTTCCGAGTTCCACTTGAGTAATTGAGGACCTGCGAGCAAATAAAAAAAGTTAAATTAGAACTTTATGCAAGGGCGAACAAAGATGACCTTACGTTTGATTTGCCCATAGGTGGTGGGTTCAAAAATACGCCCAGTACCGCCGTGAGGACCAGAAGATGCTCGCCAATCGCCCCCAATGAAGAAGAAGTGCTCCTTCCAATCCCTAATTTTGTTCGGCACTCCCTCCACCAGTTTCAGTCCGGCCCGGGCCTTCAAGTAATAGTATCCTTCCTCGCCCCTCGGACATTTGGTGATGGTCATCAAGTAGTTGACCTCCTCGGCAGTTAAGCGATCGACGTATCCTTCCAGGGTGAACAAGCCCATGATGCCGAGCAGGTTCATCCACCCAATGGGAGTTATTTAGGTGATGGCTAAGTTGGTCGCCTCCAGAAAGCGACCAACAACGGGAGAAAGTGGCAATCTTAACCCCGCGATCAGCGTGTCTATGCTGATCGCCGTACACCCTGGATGGGGACGATCAGCTCTTTCTTTCTTCTTGGGAGCCCACATGAAGATGTCATGAGGAATTTGATATGCTTCCTGTATAAGACTGAGCTCGTCCTTGCGAACAACACTCTTAATTCTGCTCGCCTGGTACTCAGTTCTCACCAGATCCAAAACCTGATGCGGGGGGCGAGGAAAGTTGTTCGTGTGCTCCTCAGAATATGCTCGCTAATCAAAGGGGCGAGCAACACCAGTGGAAATCTCGTTTTTGAGCATCTTAGGGCCTGGAAACCCTATCCCTTCCAGAAATTCAGGGGTAAGCTCGTCAAACTCCGGATCTTCCTCAGATTCAGAGCCAGAGGAAGATTGCTCGTCGGAGGAGCTACTTGTGGCCTCTCTAGCCTCTTCACCGGATTGGCGAGCACCGGAATCCTCCACTGATCGAACCACCGAATCTACATCGGGATGTGCTTCTGAGGAAACCTCGAACGGTGGCTGCTCGACGAAAGGTACGATCGGAAAGAGAGGATCCAATTTCTCCTCAGAATTTTGGTTGCTCGAATGGGAGGACATCGGTTTGAGAATGAAGTTTTTAAGTTTTAAAAAAGGGGTTTATGATCTCCGATGATGGTTTTGGGCGGGCGACGGTGGCGAGAATCCTTCCACGGCGGTGATGGTACGAATTTGGAAAGAAAAGAGATAAATGAGAAGAAATAAGAAGAGTGACTACCTTGGGAATCGAATCTGAAGCCGAATGCAAGAGAAACAGACGCCGGAAAGCTTGGAGTCGTCGGAGATGGAGAATTCGCCGGGGGAACTGTAGCAAGAAGTAAAGAAGTGGGAAATTTTTTGTTTCCCTCTTCTATTTATACCCCAAGCAAAAAATGGGGTATAGAGCATAATTTCCAACAAAATATGGGCAAAATTGAAGGAAAACGGGGTTAATTCCAAGCAAGGTTGAAAATCGAAGGGCCTATTTGCAAATATAGGGGCGCGTGGCCTCGGGACTACTCGCGCGTGGGCGGTGCGCAATCATACCGCCCACGTCATCCTCGTACATCCCCCAGATCGTGGGAAGACGAAACGGTGAACCCGAAGTTGATCGCCTAATTCAATGATGATCGTCCAAATCCTCACCAGTATAATATCCTAACTACAGTTGCTCGCCACAAAGTTGCTCGTCTGGGGCAACATGTAGTCAGGATAGGGGCAATTGTTGATAGACGAACATAAATCAATGATGGGCGAACAAGGATTAAAGCCTTAAAAAGGATTATGAAGAACCAACCTCAAATCAAAGATGATTAACAAAGAAAATCAAGGTGGGGTGCATAAATCAATCCAGGGAGTGTATAAACTGACGAACAACTCTACCGACGAACAACATACTGGCGAACAAGTCTAGAGACCCGAAGTCAAATATGGACCCTCCACCAAGTCACTGATGACGAGCAACATTATGAAAGATGGTGCATCTACCAGCTCAAGAGGTGTATGGAAACGAACAAAGGACCAAGATCCCAAAGCCAAACTGTGCAAAACACAAAGGCGAACAACTTCTGAGCCATACCCTCAAAAGGCGAACAACTTTTATGGAAAAATCATTCTGGATCAACTAAACCGACATGGACGAACAACAATAAAGTCCAAGATAAGACTAATGAAGACTTTGTAACTAAGATTCAGCTTAGATGAGGTCAAACAAAAGTCAATAGGACACTTGTCAAGCATGCAGGCTAAGAAAATCAAGAGTCATAGACACCTCATGCTTGCTAGCTTCTATAAATAGTTGTTCTCCAGCTAAGAAATACAAGTTCAAATTCACAAATACTCTCAAAACACACACTAACACACCTAAACGTACACCCATACGAAATTAATACGATTTCGACTTTCGCGTTTATCATTCCACATCCCGAATCTTTGATTTACCATTTACGGTGGTAATCAATCACACGCAATTGATTGGTGGTCTTAAACCAGATTAAAACAGTCACTAATCCTATCGATTAAATTTGATCACCAACAACGATGAGGCAATCCAAGACAAAGACGCAGAGTCATGGCAAATGGCAACAGAAACCGAGATGGGTTCGATGGATCATAATCAAGTGTAGGAGTTGGTCGAACCACCCAATGGGGTAGAACCCATTGGATGCAAGTGGGTGTACAATAGGAAAAGAGGACCGGACGGAAGGGTTGAGACCTTCAAAGCAAGGCTAGTGGCCAAAGGGTATACTAAAAAAGAAGGGATCGGTTATGAGGAGACCTTTTCTCCTGTAGCTATGCTTAAGTCCATCTGTATTCTCTTGTCGATCGCTGCGCACCTAGATTACGAGATCTGGAAAATGGATGTCAAGACAGCTTTTCTTAACGGAAGTCTTGACGGGTTAGATATCTATATGCAACAGCCCAAAGGTTTCATTGAAAAAGGCCAAGAGCACCTCGTATGCAAGCTTAAGAGATCCATTTATGGACTTAAGCAAGCATCACGTACTTGGAACCAGTGTCTTGATCAAGTTATTAAGTCTTGTGGGTTTTTATCAATATAAGTTCGAAAGTTGTGTGTATAAAAGGTGTGACGGAACTGCGGTGGTATTCTTAGTATTACACGTAGACGATATTCTGCTCATTGGAAACAATGTAAAGGTATTGTCAGACGTGAGGGTATGGCTGTCAAATCAGTTTGATATGAAGGGCTTAGGAGAAGTCGGTCACATCCTTGGGATCAAGATCACTCGCGATCGCAAGAAGAGAATGTTGGGCTTATCGCAAGTTTCATACAAAGGCACTGTTTTGAAGCATTTCAGAATGCAAGATTCCAAGAAAGGTTTTGTACCTTTTAGGCACGGAATCCATCTATCAAAAGAAAGAGGCCCTAAGACGCATATGGAGATAGATGACATGAAAGGCATTCCGTATGCTTCGGGCATAGGAAGCCTTATGTATGCAATATTGTGTATGAGACCGGATATCTGTTTTTGCCTCGGGCATGATGGCAAGATATCAAAAGTAACCCCAGGAAAGCTTATTGGACTGCAATTAAATGCATTCTGTAGTTTCTGAAAAGAACTAGCGATGGAATGCTGATTTAACAGTCAGACAGTCTAATTCCCATGGGATGCACGGACTCAAATTTCCAATCAGATATAGAATCCATAATATCTACCTCGGGTAGTGTGTTTTGCATGGGAGAAGGAGCCATGACATGGAGAAGAGATTAGCAGAAATGCATCGCCGATTCGACCATGAAAGCCGAATAAGTAACTGCTTGTGAAGCAGCGAAAAAAGCGGTTTGACTCAAGTACTTCTTAGTGGACTTGGACGTTGTTCCGAATTTGCCCAGCATAATCACTGTCTATTGTGATAATGCCAGAGCAGTTGCAAATTCAAGGGAACCGAGAGCCCACAAGGCCAGCAAACACATTGAAAGAAAATACCATCTTATACGAGAAATCGTTAAGAGAGGAGATAAAGAGGTGGCAAAGATAAACGTTGGAGGACAACCTAGTATATCCATTCACAAAGGGTCTGCCTCAGAGTACATTCGAGAGACATGTGGATGGAATGAGAGTCAAGACTATTGCCAATCTACTTTAAGTATAAGTGGGAGGAATTATTAGGTTAGTGTACATGAGATGTCATGTAGAGCTACTACACTAGACATGCATGATGATGTATACTAATAAGCAGACTTTAAGTATAAGTGGGAGATTGTTGGAGTTATACGTGAAAGTATGCTTTTACTTTGTATAACTCATGTATTAAACACTTGTTTATGAGAATAATTCTTTTATCACATTTGCTTTAAATATGATTGAATATTGAATATCTATTGCAAACCGTTCAATATATAGTACATGTTACATTGTAGTTAATGTGGTGATACCCGATCACGGAAGATCACATTAACAGTTTCCTTGTAACTAAACATACAAATTCACGACCTAGGTGGAATTGAACAATCCGCCGTGAAAGGTCGATGTCTAAGTCCCAGATTAGTCTGTCTTAACTAAGAGATTGCACTAACACATTGGAGAATGTGTTGAAGAGGACCTACAACGAGGATAAATTCTTCTGTTTTGAAATGTGAAGAATTAGACCTCAGTGGTTATTGATTTTTTAATCTCCGTCACTTAAATAGGACCGTGTGTGCTTAATGGTTACTGCTTTGATTCATGTTGGGTGAGAATCATCGTGACTTCGAACTCTGTATTTTGGGCAGTAATATTAATCATACGAAGGTTTCTAAGATTTAATACGGAGAAACGCGTGCGAGTATGGCTCATGTGATTAGTCCCCTTGGTGGGCTCAGAAGTTTTATCGTACCAAATCTTGTAAGTGAAGAATTAGTTTCTTCGGTACGGATAATAATGTTGAGTTGTCTTTACTCCAAGGTGAAATATATTAATTAATTTAGAGCTATTCAGAAGCTTAATTAATTAATGGATTTGATAATCTTAAACGCGGGAAATAATAATCGGGAGCCCATATTATCGTAATATGGATTAAGATGGATAGTGCAATATTAATTTATTAGTGGTAATAATTAATATTAATGAGCTGAATTATATTGGGGCTCAATATTGAAATTCAGAAGTCCATTAGGAGGTTCAATCTTAATTCTCCTTAAAGGCCCCTCAAATAGCCCATTAAGTAGCCCAATAATGATAAGATAATTAAAATAAAAAGAAAATATATTGCTGATTTTTCTATAATTTTTTCGAAAATTGCAATATTAGGAGAGAAAAGATTTTGTTGATTTTCTTGGAAAGATATTATGGAAGATAAGTATTCTTGGAATACAAGATTATCTCATATATTCAAGAAGATCCAAATCTTGGATTCTTCTCCTATTATTTTCGAGAAATACAAGTTTAAAAGGGTGAGTGAGATTTTTGTGGAATATTTTATTTTGGAGAAAAGAATATATGAGATATATTCAAGATTTCTTAGAGACTAAGAAAAGATTTTTTCCAAGCCCAATACCACTTATATTTTCGGCCACTCCTCTTTATAAATAGGGGGTGATTATTTCATCCCCAAGTACATAATTTCATGTGTTGGAAAAATCAAGAGCATATATATTTTTCCTTTTTCCTTAGTTATTTAAATTACTTGAAAGCACTTCCCACCGGTGATCAAGTAAGGCGAAAGGAAAATACTTGAGAAGGTTTTTGGGTTGATAAAGTGCGTTCGTGATTTTCCCGTTTTATTCAAAGACCAATTCTACGAGAGGTATGTAAATCACATAACTTCTTAGTTTATTCCGCCATAGATTTTATGTGAATTAATTAAACATGCATGATGATAAAATTGTTGTTGGAATTATTATTTGAATTAATTCATGCTAGTAATAATTGAATTTAAATTCGTATTTAAATTTCATCCCGAATAGATTCCGGGCACCCCTATTTTCCCAACACACATGCCCAACTCCCCTTTGGCGGATATCCTGGTGCGTGCCCCCGCCCAGCCAAAGATCAACTTGGCCGCAGTGGGGCAGTATGACGGGGAGACGGACCCCGTCACCCACCTGAGCAAGTACTGGACGTACATGATATCAATGGGGGCCACAGACGCCACCCAGTGTCGGATGTTTCCATTAACCCTCGGTGATAGAGCTCACCGTTGGAGAGTTTCACACTTGTAAACGAGATTTTGATCTTACGAATTCGTAGTTTAGATACTTCTTTTGATTCTTTTCATTTAATTCTTTCGTTCTTGAACCTTTGAGACTTTTAAACCATACTTTATCAGATTTGTTGAGATTTTAAGATATTCTTTCATTTATGCTTTCCAAGTCTTGGAATATTTCAATTATGCAAATGTTTATCGTTCTTGTGATTGTTGTTTTCATTCTTTCAATGACCATGTTAGGCTAGAACCCTTGTATGCTTGGGGTAGGATGAACTCGTAGAAGTAGGATGTTGGTACATAATTAGGATAATTGTTGATGTTTAGTGCTAGTTCTCTTAATTAATTGAATTCTTAAAATAAATCCTAGAATTATCTTGGAGGTGAGTACGAAAATTATTAGAGAGGGGACGATCTTATCATTCTTTGATAACGAGTAGACTTAACGATATGGTTATAGAAGGGGCTTATAATTTACCGGTTTATCTAGGGAGGACGACCGTATCACCTTGGGTAAATAAGGGTCTCATTAATTAAGCATAATCCATATAACTTGTTTAGTGGGTTGTGGAGTAGGTTGATAAGACGAAGTATTAGGGTTAATTTTTGAGCTTTTAGTCTTTTAATCTGGTGCTAGATTAGGGAAGTTGATTGCCTAATTTTAGTACACTTAGGATTAATACTTACACATCACGGTTGTTTTAATTATCGTACTAGCTCCGTTAGTATACGTATGGATTCCTATCCTGAGCATCACCATCTCGTACTTGATTAAACCCTTAGTTATTTATTTGATTTCATAATTCGCATTGACAGAAGTAGACTTTAGAGTAGTTTAATTCCATTCTTAAATCAGAACATCCACTCATATTAGCTACGACGCATAGATCTCCAGGACTCTATTCGCATACATACCTTCCCTTGGGTTCGATACTACTTGGTCCCTATACTTGTCAATACTAGTGTGATCCCATACTCTTGTAGGGTAACTACTAGTGGAAGCTAGTATTTTGCGTTCAAGTCAGACCCCTTTCGCTCTGGCCTTCAGAACGGAAGCGGTCATCCCGGCCGAGGTCTCCATCCCGAGCCACCGCACCTCACAGCTCGTGGGGGCCGACAACGACGAAGCTATGTTGCACGAGCTGGAGTTCCTAGAGAAAAGAAGACTATCCGCAGAACAGAGAAACATAATCTACAAGCAGCGGGCAGAAAAATATTTCAACTCGAAGATCAGAATTCGGGAGTTCAAGATTGGGGACCTCATCTTACGATGAACGGTCGGGCAGCCCAATGGTGTGTTTAACCCGAATTGGGAGGGGCCCCTGAAAGTCTCCAAGCGCTTGGTCAACAGGGCCTACGAGCTCAAAAGCCTCGAGGGCAATCCGGTCCAGTACCCTTGGAATGCCTCCCTCCTCAAGAAGTACTATCAATGACAACGTACACGATAATCGAGCAGATCGTCAAAATGTAATAGGTACAGCCCGTATCACATTTTGCCCGCTTGGGGCCACACTGTAATCGCATCTTGAACGCATTGAACAATCAATAAAATCGATTTTTAATTCAATCTTGTGTTCGTGAAGTCGCTGCCCGTCAATCGGCTAAAGCACTTCACTCATTAATCATGTGATTAGTATTTTAATCGATTGTTAATTCAATCTTGTGTTCGTGAAGTCGCTGCCCGTCAATCAGCTAAAGCACTTCACTCATTAATCATGTGATTAGTATTTTAATCGATTGTTAATTCAATCTTGTGTCCATGAAGTCGCTGCCCGTCAATCGGCTATAACACTTCACTCATTAATCATGTGATTAGTATTTTAATCGATTGTTAATTCAATCTTGTGTCTGTGAAGTCACTGCCCGTCAATCGGCTAAAGCGCTTCACTCATTAATCATGTGATTATTATTTTAATCGATTGTTAATTCAATCTTGTGTTCGTGAAGTTGCTGTCCGTCAATCAACTAAAGCACTTCACTCATTAATCATGTAATTATCATTTTTAATCGATGGATAGTCTTGTGCTCGTGAAGTCGCTGCCCATCAAATTGGCCAAAACAATTCACGCATTAATCGTTTAGTTAATATTCGGTGAAACCTTGATTGTTAATTCAACCTTGCTAACTACTCATTGAAACAATTGTCAACTCGACATCGCAAGAAATAAAATGAAAGCGAGGACAAAACTTGGAAAGTAAAGAGAATTCATTAAAACAGGGATTCGGGTACAGAGGGCTCGAAGGCCAAGAAAAAAAGGAAAAAGAGAAAAGAACTAGGCCGGGGGATGCCCAGCACCCCCATCATTCACCACTTCCACCTCGTCGCCCGCCGTAGCTCCCTCGTCGGCAACCTCCTCCTCGACCAACGGGTAGATGAAGGCCTCCACATCGGGGAAAAAGGACAGGTCCACACCCCGGTCGGTCAGGTCCTTCAGTGTTAGCTCATACTCGCACGGAGGTGGATTGGCCGTCACATAGTCCTTCAAATCCTCGAGGGGACCGGAGAGATTGACCTCGGCATTCTTCTAGAGGAGGAACGAATGGAATCGACATAGGCATTAATATGGATCATGTTTCCGGCCGCCTCATGATCTTTCTCAAGCTGGACCCGATGCTCGACCTCTTCACTGAAAGCTCGTCGAGCCTTTTTTACCTCATCCTTCAAGGTGGCGGCCTCGGCCTCAGCATCCGCCTGGGCCTTCTTCTCGGCCTCCAGCAAGTTATCCATCTTGGAGCAGCGGGCGCGAAGAGCGGCGAGCTCGTGCTCCACCTTCTTCATCGCCTCCCCCAGGCAAGCAGCTTCATCCTGTTTTGCCTGGTAGGTGGCCTTATAAGCAGCGAAGGTCTTCAGCTCACGCTCATAGTCGAGGAGCATTCTCTCCATCGAGATGGCATCGCGGGCTGACTGGATGGTGGCTGACCTCATATTGTCGATTAGTGGAATGTTCTCCAGGGTCTTTTGGCAGTAGAGTGTCCAGGATCGGGGCAAATTCACAGCCACCCGATGGACGTTTTCAGGCCACGCCTCGGGGATAGCCTCCGCTTAGGGCGGATCCCACGACCGGATGAATTGGAGGACTTCGGTCGGGGGCAGAGGATCCGGCCTGCGAGTAGGGGAGATGGTGAGAAATTATGCAAGAGTAACGGGCACACATGAATGAAAATTAAGGAATCCACTTACGTGATATTGTTCCCCTAACCCAGGAACGAGAAGTCGCTCCTATCGCGGGTAGAGGAGCTCGGACTCCCAGCCGCGAGATTAGAAGAGAGGCCCACCAGGCCTCCGAACGGCCTCATCGAGACGACAACCATGGTCGGCTCGATGGCTACGGTCTCCTTGACGCGAGGTTTCTTCACCAATGGCTGGTCGCCAGCCGCGACCGGGTTGGCAGTGGGAGCCGGTGTGGAGGGGTTGGCGCGGGTAGTTCGGCAGATCGGCCCCTTGACGGCGCCCTTCTTCATCAGGTTGACAACAACAGCTTTCTTGGGGGCCATATCGACTATTTCCTCGGAGGATTCACAGAGGATCACGGGGATCTGGTCGTCAGCGATGGAAAGGTGATGGACGGGTGAGTCGGATGAGTCGGAGAGGCCGAGGTCGCTATCTGTCGGGAAGCATTGCTCTAAAATTAATAAAAGAAAAACCACAAGTTAAGTGATTGGCGAAAGCACGTCGAGCAGAGGGTTAGAAAGCATCGGCCAGGAAAATGTCTTACCGCCGAAATTGAGATGGCGGGGAAATGTTTGAAGGCCGGAGAGGCGTCGCTGCTCGTTGGTGTTTAGCTGATCGACAGAGTGATCGACGTCTTGCTCCTTTTTCACGCGGGCAAGAGCGTAATTGAAATTGTCGGTGAGATCGCTGGGGTTAGGAGCTGAATTACCTGCACAATAAGATAAATTAGATCAGTACGGGGAAAAAGAAAACAAAGTGAATGTATACCTCTCCGATTTCGGGTACGGTATTCTCGGGGAACTTCGATGACCTCCCCGTCGGGCTCTACACTCTCCCAAGCGCCGCCGACCCACTACCATTTTTGGTGCCAGCCGATCACTTTCGGCGAGATGCCAAAGACAATGGCGTCCCCGCCTCGAGGTTTCACAGAATAGTACCCCGCGTTCATCACACCAGTAGAGGCGACCGTATAATATAAATATTTTATTTCGGTGGGGAACGACATCCGATGGAGTCTCCGACGCTCGAGCGCGACCATGGCGCCCAACAAGTAGCTCCACCCGTTAGGCGAGATCTGGGTGATCGACAGATTCCAGGAGGCAATAAGTCTGGAGATCGCCGGGTGGAGCGGGAAGCGGAGACCCACGTGCAATGTGTCGGCATTGATGATGATCAATGTGTCGAAATCTCAATACAAGCTTGAGAGGTCCATGTCTGCGGGCAGGCAGCTAGGACGGTGGTAAGCACTGAATTCACTCTCAACAGCTTCCCAATAAGAACGGGCAAGGTGCTCGCATCTTTGCCCGTGTATGTATTTAGCGTAGTCGAGCTGCATCAATCGGTTGTCTGAATAATGGATGGGCTCAGGGTCCTCTCCTTGGTCGTTGTCAACGCAGGGCTCGGTCGGCGATGGGGGTCGCGCTGAGGACTGGGGCATCCCGAACAGGGCTCATTCGATCCAGGGCATCGGCGAAGGCGTCAACATCCGTTGAGGTGCCTTCGCCTTCCCAGGCGGCGGCGGCTCTGGAAGTCCCTTCGCTGGCACGACGGAGTGGTCTCTCGGCGGCGGTGGAACTGGTAAATGTTAGCAGCATCCACGCTTTCCATGGAGTCACTCATGTTTAGGGAAGATAGAAAATGAGGAAACGACGGTGATAGATTACCTGAAAATACGAAGAGTCGTCGGAATCTGGAAGAAGAAGGAGGAACAATCGCTGGAATATTCAAATCTTCTAAGAGGTGCGGAAAATGAAAGAGTGGAAAATGAGAATGAGGTACGAAGTCCTCTATTTATAGGGGAATAGAGAGAGGGGCTAAATTGCAATAAATGGGGTCAAAATTGAAACTAACCCTAAGTATGGGGGGCACGTGCTGGACACACGCTTGGCTATTGGACGACAAGATCGGTAGACGTGACGCATGGGATCCTGTGTATCAGGCACGCCAACCGATGACGTCAGCAGGAACATAATATGAAGCGGTGCCTCGGTAGTTGAAAATACACAATGATTACGGAGTTACATGAATAACCAGCCCGCCACTAGACGACGTCTCCTTCCCGATGACGAGCTGGTGGGACAATTGTTACACCCGATAATACTATCCGACCAACGGGTAAGCAGGTTAGCCGATCAAGATGGGTGGAGAGAATAGAGACGTCGGGTAGATAGCTAAGGCGGCATGCAGCGATGACCTCCTGGATAGCAGGGGCAGACCCCTGACCGGGCCGATGAAGGCCCGTCGGCCAGCGGGTAGGCTCTTCGCCATCTCGCTTGATCTTCTGCCCGCTACCCGCAAACACTTGCCCGCAGGTACCCGCTGGAAAGTCACTGCCCGTCTACCTGTCTACTCGGATACCCGTCTGTAGGCATCGCCAGCTACTTGGCACGTCCAGTCCCATCGGACGTGCGGATGTGACAAGGTCAGAGTAAGGTCAGTAGGAGGGATCTCATCAATAGAGGTCAACAATGCCACGTGGAACGCCCCCATTGGTCCATAGGGGGGGCTATAGCCAATCATAGCTGAACAACTAGGATTTAGTAGGGTCCACGAGCAGATCAGATCAAGTGGGTATACCCACCCTGCACACTATAAATAGGGCCTTAAATGCCCATTTGTAACACACATCTCATTTATTGCAAAGACTCCCTTGAGAGCTCATTTACTACAAACATTTATTGCTTTCAAGTTATTATAGTTCATAACTCCTTCCCGCTAGGAACCAGATGTCGAGTTCCTCACGAAATCGCTGTCAACACACATATTATGAAGATATATTGAAGGGTATTTTTCTTGAACTTAGAAGAAATTTGAGATAGTCATATGAGTTCTCTGGAAAACGAATTAGATTATGTACCAAATTAACTCACAGATTTGGTTGGACTCCTCCCACTTGACATCAATGCTTTAGTGTTAATTAAGATATGAAATCCAGGTTGATGGTGTTAAGAATGAGACAAGTGATATATATATTTTGAGTATAGATGAAAATAATACAAGTACAATATAGTCAAAGTGTCTAATCTAACCAATATGGGACACTATACAAAACCATCAAAACTATACAACATAACAATACTCTCAATACACCCCCTTAAGATGGTGGACGATTAACGACACCAATCTTTTCAATAAGAAGTGATAGACGATGTCGAGATAAAGGTTTGGTGAGAGCATCAGCAAGTTGATCAACAGAAGATACATGCACCACATGCAATTGTGAAGATTTGACCAAATCCCGAACAAAGTGATAGTCAATAGAAATATGCTTCATACGGGAGTGAAACACTGGATTGGAGCAGAGATATGTGGCACCAATATTATCACAATATAGCGCTGGAGGAACGGAAGATAGGGAAACTGACAATTCGGAGAGAATAGAACGGGTCCATTGTAACTCAGCAGCAGCAGCCGCAATGGCCCTATATTTGGCTTCAGTGGAGGAACGAGCAACCGTCTTTTGCTTTCGAGAGCTCTAGGAGATGGGATTGGAGCCAAGAAAAATAATGAAAGTACTAGTCGACGTACTGTCATCACAGTCACCAGCCCAATCTGCATCTGTGAAACAGTATAGAGATATAGGAGAGTGTCGTCGAAGATGAAGAGCAAAGTGGCGAGTCCTATTCAAGTAGCGGAGCAAACGTTTAAATGCACCCCAATGTGTTTCAATTGGAGCATGCATAAACTGAGAGAGTTTGTTAACAACTAATGCAATGTCAAGGCGAGTAAGGAGCAAATATTGAAGTCTACCAAGAACCTGTCGATACAGAGAGGCATTCGATGGAGGACTTCCATCATGCACAGTTTCACACCAGACACAAGTGGAGTTTGAACTGGCTTGGCATTAAGCATGTTGTGTTTGCCAAGAAGGTCTATGACGTATTTGCATTGGCTTAGAAAACAAGCTGAGTCGGTTCGAAGGACTTTAACACCCAAAAAATAAGATAATGAACCAAGATCCTTGACAGAGAACTGAGTAGCAAGATCAGTAACAATACGAGCTAAGAACTGATCATTGTTTCCCGTGAAAATCAAGTCGTCAACATAGACCAAGAAATAAGCAATAACACCATGATAATTATAGACAAATAGGGATTCATCAGACTTCGTACAAACAAAACCAACATTCATGAGAAATGAACAAATGGTGTTGTACCAGGTACGTGGTGCTTGCTTTAAGCCATAAATGGACTTCCGGAGTTTGCAAACATAAGAGGGATGATTCGAATCAAAGAAACCCGGAGGCTGAGCCATGTAAACATCATTAGGAAGAGTGCCATGGAGAAATGCATTGTTCACATCAAATTGGCGAAGCGGCCAATTCTGAGAAACAGCCAGGCTTAGGACAATACGAACTGTAGCAGGTTTGACAACTGGGCTGAAAGTCTAAAAAAAGTCTATGCCTGGGCGTTGATAAAACCCTTTGGCAACAAGACGAGCCTTGTACTTGTCAATAGAGCTGTTAGGATAAAAATTTGTTAGTTTTGATGAGTTAAAACATACCAGAAGATGTAATAGGACCATCTGGACCTGTTAGCCAGATGATGATCTAGATTAGGACTTAGTCTAGGGGGAACTGCCAGACCAGAAGAGTCACCAGAAGAGTCACCAGTGGACTTCACCAGAGGACTCCACCAGAAGTCTTCACCAGATGAGATCAGACCAGAGGCAGAGGATCTTCCACAGACCAGACGAGTTCTGACCAGACGAGTCTGGTGGAACAAAAGATGCTCAGTTTGATCCCCTTATTCTACTGAGTATTCTGGTTGTTCACCAGATGAGGACCAGAAGACACCGAGGTTGCCTTGTGTCTGGTCCTGCCTTCTCTGGAGAGAATCAGAGTTAGGCAGAGGAAGCTATTGACCGTTGGTGATTCAAATCAAGTCAACAAGATCAGGATTGGAAAGTATTTGAAGATAATCAATCCAAGGATCCCACCAATCTAATCAATCAATTAGGGAATTGATTGATTGAAGCTTCCATATATAGAGGATCTGATTGGATTAGCCCTCCAACGGCTAGCCCTAATCCCCTCTATATATACAAGAGTGCAGTTCAAGAAAAAGCTCTAGAGACTCTACACGCGCACATAGCATTCTAAGCTTTTGATCACTACGCATTTGCACTCACTTGTTCTTATTTACTCATCCAACTCGTAAGGAGTTTATATACTCAACCTGTTCATCTTGTTAGATAAGGTTGGAGTAAGTTTGCCTTTAGATCGGAGTTAGATCTAAAGAGATTGTAAGAAGGTGCTGGTACTTCGGAAATTCCAGTGGTTAGAGAGTTTGTTGGTTGATAGTGAGACCCCTTTGATCAAGGGAGAGTGGACGTAGGATATTCAGATCCGAACCACTATATATACGGTATTATTTATTGCTTTCCTTAATACTTGCCTGTTTATAATTTGTGCTCTTAGAAAAGGATTTCTTCTAAAGACATATCGGTTAAAAAGGCTTCCGAAATTAATCTATCTAGTGGGACCAACAAGTGGTATCAGTGCAGTGTGTCCAACGACCACTGCTTTGAAAAGCTTTTGGTGGTCACCGGGCAGATCCATTGCTCATTTATTATTTTTGTTCAAAATCTAGATAAATCCTTATTTTAGTAAATATGTCTTCGAAATCTTCTTATAAGAGTCGCAAATTGCCAGAGTTCTCATTTGAGGACTATAGCCACTGGAGCTTCATGATGAGTAATCATCTTGGAGCTATTCACCACCGCATGTTAGATGTGGTTGAAAGTGGCCCCATTAAATTTTATTGGACTCCTATTGATAGTGGCAGGTCTGAGTCCAGAGAAGAAACTAGCGACGCTGCAGAGGATAGAGTTCCCAGACAACGAATCCTAAAAAAGAAAGACGAACTTGACAACGATGAGAGAAAGCTATATAACCTGGACCAGGTGGCAAGAACAGAGATCATCAACACACTTACAAAAGAGGTGATTGAAAAGGTCAGAACGTGTGCCACTGCCAAGGAGATGTGGGACAAACTCGCACTTCTCTGTGAGGGAACAGCGAAGATCAAAGACAACAAGCTCCAAGCTGTTCAACACTCGTTTGACACCTTCAAGATGAAACCAGACGAGACCATTGACCAGCTGGACATGCGTCTCACAAACCTTCTAAACAAGGCTAGTGCCTTAGGTAAGACCTACTCTGAAAAAGAGATTAATAGTAAAATCTTGCGTTCTCTAACAAGCAGGTGGAGAATTAAAGTCACTGTAATCAAGGACAACAAGGATCTCAATACTCTGGATCATCATCTTCTGTTGTCTGATCTCAAAGCCTATGAGTATGATCTTCAAGAGGAGGATCAAACAGAAGAGGTTTCCTCTTCTGGTCAGAAAGGTGTTGCATTCTCTTCAACTCTCAAGCCTGATGTCAAGCCAAAGGAGTCTACTGCAGATGACTTGAGCCTCAAGGAGCAGGTAGCACTTCTAACTCGTAAATTAGACAAAATGAGTTCAAAATATGGCAGGTACAAAAGGCATTGGAAGGAGTCTACCATAGACAGGAAGAGTTCTTTCAAGCCTGCAGAGAAGGAGAAGACATCTGGAGACTCAAGGGAGACCAGATTCAGAACTCCAGAGAGGAGGAGAGATGACAACCCTGGCAACTCTGGGAGATCAGATTATCAGAGGAGGGATGGTAGCTCTGGCAGACCTGACTACCAGAGGAGAGAAAGTAGTCCAGCCAGATCAGACTACAACCAGAGGAGGAGAGAGCCAAGTCCTAGTCCCAGCGGAGACAATGCCTGCTACACATGCAACAAGACTGGTCACTACAGTTATGATTGTCCTCAGCTTACTCCTAGGGAAAGAGAAGAGAAAAGAATCAAGAGAGATAGGAGATATGCAGATAAGAGAGCACTGCTGGCAGAAGCAGAGGAGGAGGATACTAGTTCCAGTTCTTCTTCTTCTGACTTTGGATCAGATGATGATGTGTGTCTCATGGCAGACATCACTGAGGTAAATGAAACTACTCTTGTTTTATCTAATTCCAAATGTACTGAATCCTCTAATTCATCTGGTAACTCCAGAGAGTCTGATATGCAACAAATGCTATCAGATCTCCAAAATTGTGTCCAACTCTGCCAAAAACTTGAGAAAGAGAATGGTAGGCTCAGAGCTGAAGTTCAATCACTCTCTCATGAGCACAAATCCACCAGAGAACTCATGAAAGATCATTCCAAAGAAGTCTCTAAACTTCAGGATAAGATCACAGAAAGAGATACTCTGGTAGATCAACTCATGAAAGAAAGGACCTCTCAAGAAGATGAGATCAATGAACTCAGAGCCAAATATCAGACTCTTATCAAGGGAAAACAAGTTGCTCACAACATAGAGGAGATACCTATGCCCAGAGAAGCTCCTAAGATACCATCTGTTGTATCTATCATATCAGAGTCTTCTCAGCGCATTTGTGATAAGAGTGGTTTAGGATATTCTGGAATTACCACTAAAACTCATAAATACCTCTATAATAAAGACAAGTCTGTAAGAGCTGGTAAATTGGTAGAAATCTGGAATGATAAAGACTTAACTGGTAATGGTTACAAGGTGGTTCACAATCCTGATTGGAAAAGGAATCACTCTGTTAATCACATAACAAATGGTCCAGAAGAGTTGACTATTCTGGAAGAGAAGATGCTAGAGAATAAGTGTCAAAAAGGGGAATCATTAAAGATTGATGGTTCTGTGAACAATGAGTCCCAAGGAGTAGGAATTACTCAAATTGGAGGACCCCAGAGAAATCCTCAAAGGAAACCTAAACAGATTAGGGGACCTCAAAGGAAACACTCAAGAAAGGGGAATACCAATCAGAGTAACAACTACCAGAGAAGGAACAATGTTCAGCAGAACCAGGTACCCCAGAGACAATTTTCTCAGAGGAATCAATTCCAGAATAGGTATACTCAAAGGAACTATAGTCACCAGAACAAGTCTAATTATCAGAACCAGAGGAGGTCCTCCAGACCCATCTATAGAAAACCAACTGATCTGGGTAGTTATGACACCAGAGATGGTTCTTCTAGGATGTACCCTTATAACCAGACCTTTAAGACCATGTCTTTGAGGCAGGCCATTCCAAAGGCCAGATTTGAGAAAAGGTACACCAGACCTGTTTATAAGAAAGGTGTCCTTATCAGACCAGTAGCTCAATATGTCATAGTAAGAGGACATGTACTTGTAGATAGATTTGGAAGGAAGATAAGATCTCCTCATCCATCAAGGGATGATCTTTATCTATGGATTCCTACAAAACTTGCAACTAACCAATCAGGACCCAGCACTAGTAGGGGACCTAATTGATTTCTCTGCAGGTAGATAAGAGTCCATTGGAGAAAGGATTTTCAAGCAACCATGTCTGGTACATTGATAGTGGATGTTCCAAGCACATGACCTTCCAGAAGGATAATCTCCAAGATTTCAAGCCATTAAATAGACCAAGAGTGATGTTTGGTGACAACAACTATGGAGTCACCAGAGGAGTTGGAAAGTTGACCTTCAATGGAGTATCTGTAGATGAAGTCTACTACGTAGAAGGACTCAAGCATAATCTGCTTTCAGTATCCCAATTCTGTGACAAGGGATACTCAGTGAAGTTTTCTAGTGATTCATGCACTGTTTTCTCTTCTGATTATAATGATATCTTGCTAATAGGCTTGAGAAAGGGTAACATTTATCTTGCAGATTTTAGCAGTTGCCCAAGGATTGCTTTCCTGGTTGCTAAAGGATCTGCAGAGAACAGCTGGATTTGGCACAAGAGATTGTGTCATCTTAACTTCAAAACATTGAACAAGATTGCCAGAAAAGGTCTCATTCGAGGTCTTCCTAATGAAGTGTTTAAGAAGGATCAGGTTTGTGGTTCATGCCAGAAGGGTAAACAACCCAAGACTTCCTTTAAGGATGTCCAGAGCACAACCACAACCAGAGTACTTCAACTACTTCACATGGACCTGTTTGGACCTGTTTCTCCTCTTAGTTTCAGTGGAAGGAAGTACACCTTAGTAATAGTAGATGACTTTTCAAGATACACTTGGGTAGTGTTCTTGTTTAAGAAAAATGAAACTATGACTAAGCTGCCAGAGTTCTTCAAGCAGATTCAGAATGAGCAGAACCAGAGCATAGTCAGGATCAGAAGTGACAAAGGAACAGAGTTTTTGAATTCACATATTGCAGATTACTGCAAGGATAATGGGATTTTTCATGAGACATCTGCAGCCAGAACACCTCAACAAAATGGAGTTGCAGAAAGGAGGAATAGGACTCTCAAAGAAGCTGCAAGAACACTTCTGGCAGAGTACAGCACTCCACAGAGATTTTGGGCAGAGGCCATCAATACAGCTTGTTACACTCAGAACAGGTGCCTGATTGCCCAGTGACACAATAAGACCCCATATGAGGTATGGAAAGGTAAAACCCCATCTGTTTCATATTTTCATGTTTTTGGATGTAAGTGTTTCATCCATGACAATGGGAAATCTAAATTAAGAACCTTTGATGCTAAAGTGGCTGATGGAATATTTTTGGGATATTCCAGCACCAGTAAAGCTTTTAGAGTTTTTAATAAGAATTCACTTTGTGTGGAGGAAACACCTCATGTTGTTTTTGATGAATCTATTTTTGAGTTCAAGGTGGATGCTAAGTCTTCTGATGAGACCCAGAATCAGCCTACACCCAGAGTATGAGTGTGAGTGCTCAGCTCTGGCTAAGAGAGCAATTTCCAATTTTGTTGGAGCACTCACCCCTTCTGGCAGATTTGACTGATACCAAGGTTTGGAGTATGGCAAGACTCCAGGATGTTGAAGATCTCATGCTTCTGCTGGAAGAGATGTCTCCTTCTGCCTTCACTGCGTGGGAGATTGAGCTGAAGAAGAATTTAAACATTCAAAACCCAGCAGAGTTGGAGACACCAGAGGCGGCCAAGGTCTTGATCAGAACCCTCTTAATCCAGAAAGGTGTCATGCTCACTCCAGAGGGCTTCTCCTACAACTTTGGTCCTCATTTCTCTTTCCCTCCTGAGCTATATTCTGACGAGGAGGACTTTGAGATGTCTCCTGCTGTGCTCCAGAAGATGAAGGCTTTCTTCAACGAGCAGATCATGCAGATAGGGCGGTTTTCCAAAGCAATTCAACATATGGCCCCTGCTATGATAGAGCATCAGATTAAGCATGAGAGGAGAATCTTCCTGAAGCAGATCAAGTCCTCTCTGGCAGAGGTAAAAGCTTCATTCAAGGCTAATGGCTTATTTGTCAAGTTAGATGTCATGCACAGCCAGAAGCAGCTCCAGGAGCACGTGCTGGAGCAGATGAGGCCAGTTTCTGTACTCAAAGTAGAAATGGCCAGCCAGATGATTCAAACTGCTAAGCTGAAGGACTCCCTCCAGGAGATGTTGGAGAAGCACGAGAGACTTGTTGCAGAGTCTAAAGCCTATCTGGAGGAAGCCAAGCAGCTGCGTGATCTTCACTCTTCCTCCAACACTGCCTTGCCTGATCTTATAAGGCAGGTAGTGGAGCCCCTCCTTGATGAAGTTAAAAAGGGGGAAGAGAAGGCCAGAACTGATCTGGCGAAGACCACCAATGAGACTCTGTTTAGTCATGGAGCTCGTCTGGACCTGTTGGAGAATACTCTGGCCCAGGCTGAGTTGCAGAAGAAGAAGAAAGAAGAGTTGAAGTCTCTTACTATGGCTAAACAACTTGCTGCAGAAGAAGAGTCATCTGAAGCTGAGCAGGATCCTTCTACCATTCCTGGTCCTGCTAAGAGGAAGATTAGAAAAGTAAAGAAGAGTTTCCTTGAATCTGTTGTCGAAGAAGCAGAGAAGAGATACAAGGAAGAGACTCCAGAAGAGAGGCAAGCCAGAATCAGGAAGAACATAGATGAAGAGCAGAGGCTCAGATATGTTAAGAGGCAGAACAAGAAGGCCAGAGAAGCTGGTATTCCTTCTGGTGCAGGTGGCTCAGGTCAGAAGAGGAAAGCTCCTGTGGAAGTTATGAACATCTTGCCACTCAGGACAGAAGGGTCCTTTGACTCTACTGTGCCGTATCCCCTGATTGAGAGATGGAGAGAAGCCAAGACCCTCTGGTTCATTCAGCATTATATCCAGAGGCCAGCACCAGAAGATGATGAGCTGATCAACAGAACCTTCCATTCTTGGATGCAAGCCTATGATGCAGACTTGTACAAGCAGCTGATGGATTCAACCATTGAGTTCAACCTGGAGGTGACTGCTCCTGAATTTACTTATCTTAACACTCCCATGAATGGGAACCAGGTGGATTGGGCAGAACTGAAGAAGCTTTACAAGACCAAGGTGTTGATGAATTTCACCCCAACATCTTCTGCAGAGTTGAAGGCCGTCCAGGATAGGTTCCTTGACTGGTTTCTTATCCCTAAAGAGAACAGAAGATATGCCTAGAGTAGGACTATGAACTTCAATGTAATCTGTAATTATTTTATCCTCTGATTATTAATGGAAAAATACATATCTTCTTTGTTCTAAAGACAACTCCTTGTTGTCTTATTATTTGCCTGATGAGATCTATTCTAAGGTCTCATCCCTTTATTGTTTTCCTGCTTAAGTTTACTTTTGATCAGTTCTGGTAGTGTTTTAACTCCATCAAAAAGGGGGAAATTGTTAGGATAAAAATTTGTTAGTTTTGATGAGTTAAAACATACCAGAAGATGTAATAGGACCATCTGGACCTGTTAGCCAGATGATGATCTAGATTAGGACTTAGTCTAGGGGGAACTGCCAGACCAGAAGAGTCACCAGTGGACTTCACCAGAGGACTCCACCAGAAGTCTTCACCAGATGAGATCAGACCAGAGGCAGAGGATCTTCCACAGACCAGACGAGTTCTGACCAGACAAGTCTGGTGGAACAAAAGATGCTCAGTTTGATCCCCTTATTCTACTGAGTATTCTGGTTGTTCACCAGATGAGGACCAGAAGACACCGAGGTTGCCTTGTGTCTGGTCCTGCCTTCTCTGGAGAGAATCAGAGTTAGGCAGAGGAAGCTATTGACCGTTGGTGATTCAAATCAAGTCAACAAGATCAGGATTGGAAAGTATTTGAAGATAATCAATCCAAGGATCCCACCAATCCAATCAATCAATTAGGGAATTGATTGATTGAAGCTTCCATATATAGAGGATCTGATTGGATTAGCCCTCCAACGGCTAGCCCTAATCCCCTCTATATATACAAGAGTGCAGTTCAAGAAAAAGCTCTAGAGACTCTACACGCGCACATAGCATTCTAAGCTTTTGATCACTACGCATTTGCACTCACTTGTTCTTATTTACTCATCCAACTCGTAAGGAGTTTATATACTCAACCTGTTCATCTTGTTAGATAAGGTTGGAGTAAGTTTGCCTTTAGATCGGAGTTAGATCTAAAGAGATTGTAAGAAGGTGCTGGTACTTCGGAAATTCCAGTGGTTAGAGAGTTTGTTGGTTGATAGTGAGACCCCTTTGATCAAGGGAGAGTGGACATAGGATATTCAGATTCGAACCACTATATATACGGTCTTATTTATTGCTTTCCTTAATACTTGTCTGTTTATAATTTGTGCTCTTAGAAAAGGATTTCTTCTAAAGACATATCGGTTAAAAAGGCTTCCGAAATTAATCTATCTAGTGGGACCAACAAGAGCCATCAGGTTTACGTTTGATATGAAACACCCATTTACAACCAATAATATTCTGAGAAGCAGACTGAGGAACAAGATCCCAAGTGCCATTATTGAGTAAGGCCGTGAATTCAGAAGACATGGCTTCACGCCACTTAGGATCAGAAAGTGCCTGAGAAACAGTGGTAGGCTCAATTTCATTAGTTAAAGTGGACATGAGACAATACCTCGGATTTGGCTTGACAATATTATTTTGAGATCGGGTCACCATCTGATGACGTTGTGGCGCTGATGGTGAAGGAAATTGCCATGGGGGCGAGGGCGTAGGCAATGGTGCATGAGACGTCATAACAGAAAGTAAGGGTGGGGATGGTGGATCAGGTAGTTGAGGCGGAGTTCAAAGAACCAGTGGAGGTGTCGGAATGGGCATTATATCAGTGACAGGAGTAGGAACTTCTGGTGCAGGAGTCATGGGTGTTTGGAAAGGGAACACAATTTCAACAAACTCAATATGTCGAGAGGTGTAAAGTTTGTTGTTGCTGGGATCAAGACAAAGATAAGCACTTTGAGTTAGAGAATAACCCACAAAGACACAACTACGTGAACGGGAATCAAGTTTGTGAGACGAGTATGGTCTTAGCCAAGGAAAACATTGACATCCAAACACACGAAGCTTGGAAAGGTTAGGCGGAACTTGAAAAAGTTTCTCATATGAAGAAACCATGTCAAGGTCAACCTTGTGAAGACAGTTTATGATGTAGGTGGCAATAGAAAAAGCATAAGGCCAGTAAGTCGAAGGCATGGAGGCTTGGTGAAGAAGAGTTAAGCTTGTGTCAACAATGTGACGGTGGCGACGCTCAAAAGCAACATTATGTTCAGGTGTATGCGGAGGCGTGGTAAAGTAAGTAATACCACGAGTGGACAAAAAAGGACGAAGAGCTAAATATTCACCCCCATTATCAGTGTAAAGAGTTGTAATTTTCTGTTTGAAGAAGTTTTCAACTAATGCCTTAAATGAGATAAAAGTGGGTAGGACATCAGATTTCTTCTTCAAAGGATAAAACCAGATATACTTCGTGTAATAATCAATAAACACAACATAGTATTTAAAACCATCAAAAGATAAAATAGGAGAAGACCAAACATCCGAAAATATCAATTGTAAAGGCAAAACAGAGGTCAAGGAAGATTCGTGAAATGGTAGTTTGTGACTCTTTGCACACTTACAAGATTCACAACTAAAATCAGTTTGTTTATGAAAAGCTAAATTATGACTTGATAAAGCGAAATCAAGTATCTTGGAAGATGGGTAACCAAGTCTTGCATGCCAGATAGATGTAGGTTTGCTAACCGAGGTATAGGCTGAGGCTAGGGTGGAGACACGAACATTTGCTGGCCATATGTAAAGCCCAATAACGCGTGGTCCCCGAAGGAGAGTGCCCCCCGTACGACAATTCTTCACCTGAAAATCAGAATCAGAGAACAAGACAACAACATTATTCTGTTTGCATAGCATAGAGATTGATAAAAGATTCTTCGCATTGAAGGCACAAGCAGTGTATCCAAAAACACAAGGGCATCCAAATTAATGAATTGTAAGCTACCAATATGTGTTATAGATAAATTGTTACCATCACCAACAACAACATTATCGTTGCCATTATATGGAGCATGTAAAGATAAATTTGCCAAATCCATTGTGATGTGGTGTGAAGCACCCGAGTCTAAAATCCAACCAGCAGTGGAAGGGACTGAATTTGCCGTATGGACCGAAGGTGATGAGTACACCGGCGAAGAGGACTGGCGCATAGGTTGGGAAGGCCGCATGTTAGATAGGCTGTCAGGACAACGACGGGCTGAATGCCCAAAAATGCCACAATACTAGTATTTGCCTTGATAACCAGTAGTCGGATAACGAGCATGCAATTAAGAAGAATGAGGTTGTGGGCCCAGTTGTGACGGAGCACGATTCTGCTGTCCACTAGGGCGAAAAGAGGACTGGTTTGAGGGCTAGCTAAACCCCGAATTAGGATGCCGATTATTGGAGTTGGCTGTAAGGGCCGTGGCTGGAACCGACGACGAGGCAGTGAAGCGAGCAGCGTGTTGAGCCTCCAATCTGGGAAGCTTCTCATGAAGCTCATCAAAGCCAATAGAAGTTTCTCGTGCTTGAATCGCATGGGAAAGTTCCTTAAATGAATCGTCGAGTCCATTAAGAACCTTTAGCACAAGATCCTCCGGATCAGTTGCAACGCCAATAAGGGAGGGTTCATCAATCACCCCCTTAATCTCAAGCATGTACTCAGTGATAGAACGGGTACCTTTAATCGGATGGAGGATTTTATTTTTTAGGGCAAGGATTAGGCCACAAGAGGATTTGCCATATGTATTCAATAGAATCATCCATGCATCATGTGAGTTCAATGCAGAAGCAATGAATGGGATGAGATTGGGAGTGATAGACCCAATGAGCGTACTCAAGATCAATTGATCTTGGCGCAACCAGTGTTGATGCAACGGATTAGGGGTAGTTTTCCGTCATGTGTAATGGTCTACGGAGGACAGGGATGAGAACCATCAACAAAATGAAAAAGATTATTCCCGGATAGGAGTGTGCAAATCTGAAAACTCCAAGAGAGGTAGTTATCAGAATCGAGTTTAAGCGGTGCTTGAGAGGCGGTGTTGAACGCAATCAGATGCGGGCCATTGCCTGGGGGAGATGACCCGGTGCTGGAGCTGGCAGTGACGATAGGAATATTGTCGGAGCCCGACATGAGTGCGGTGATGTGAGGGCCTGGTATCTGTATTGTGGTGGTGTAAAACAGGAGGTTAAAGACGCTAAGATTAGCGTGAGATCACAACAATTGTGATGAGTATAATTTCCAAAATTAAAGATGATGAATACGGGTGATTATGGAGTGATCTAGATGTGGACTAATTAGCAAGATTAGCAGGATTTCTGTTATGAAGAAATCTGATTAGATATGCTAACTTGCAGAAAAGAATAATGGAAAAAAAAAGAGGAAATTGGATCGATATTTTGGCGTTAGCCAATTTTAGCTCTGGTTATGACTTGAAGCGAAAATACTAACTTCTACTATTTGTTTACCCGCAAGTGGACGGGTTCACTGTAGTATTAGTAAGTATAATGACCAAGTATATCGAACCCACGAGATGGAGTGTATGCGAACAGATCCCTGAAGATCTACGCGTCGTAGCTAATATAAGTGTAATGTTTTTGGGTTTTTTGAAAGATTAATTAAAAGACTAAAATTATCCTAGGAATACAAAAAGCAAAATTAAACTAAGAATCGAAGGGTTGTTTTCAAATGAGTGATGGTGATGCTTAGGATAGGAATCCCTTCGTATACTAACGGAGCGGGTACATAATCAAAATAACTTTGACGCGCAAGAAATAACCTAAGTAAAAGAATGCAAGGTGAAAGCTCAAGATTCTAAACCCTAATACTTTACCCTAACACTCGACTTCACTAATCCACTAACAAGTTAATAGATTATGCTTAATTAATGAGACCCTAATTTAACTAAGGTGATGCGGTCGTCCTCCTTCGCTAAACTGGTAGATGAATTAACCCTTTCTAAACCCTCTAGTTAAGTCTACTCGTTGTTAAAGAGTGATACGGTCGTCCTCTCTCTAACACTTTTCGAACGAAATTCAAAAGTAAAGTTAAGATTAATTTTAAGAATTCATTAACCAAGAGAATTAAAACTTAACGTCACAAGTTACCCTAATTACGTACCCACAACCTACTTCTACGAGTTCATCCTACCCCAAGCATGCAAGGGTTTTAGCTAGACATAGGTTTTACGTAAATAATAGCAATTGAATAAGTAACGAACATGAACATGATAATTAAGACGAAGAAGAGATCAAACATAAACTAGGGTTTAACGAAATAAAAGAATAACTGAAATTAACTCAAGAAAATAAGTCTCAACGTGTTCAAGAACAAAAATATAAAGAAACGAAACTAAAAAGTAAGATCGTAATATGAATTCGTAATGAAAACCTCAAAAACGTAAACGTAAGCTTGCTTCTCTCCTTCCTCCCCAAAAACGAACTCTAAAAGTCTAAAAATATCAAGTGATCTGTGGTATCCTTCAAAAACGAGCTTGAGACGAATATATATATGCAACGGGCCGAATCGTGAACTCGTGGGCCGAAAAACGCCTTTGAAAATGCAAAAATTGAAGGTGCTCGAGCAGGCCTGCTCGAACGGTCGCGCTCGAGCATGTAGCTCGAATGACACAAGTGCTCGAGCGCTCGCGCTCGAGCTGCTCGAACGGTGAAAATCCTCTGCATGTTTTAGGGCGCTCGAGCAACACGCTCGAGCGGTGGTGCTCGAGCTTTTCTGTATGTTTTGGGCGCTCGAGCAACGTGCTCGAGCGCTAGTGCTCGAGTGGTTTACTCGAATGCTCCCAAATTTTCACCAAGTAGCACTTTTCTTCTTCAACACTAACACCAATCGTATTCCTTCGATATCTTCTCATCCGGGCATCCGTTTGAGTCGATTCAAAGTCCTATGAACTCCATTCTTTGCCCTCAATTCACCTACGAGCATCAAAGAGACAAATTCATCAATGTATAGAAATAATGCTCAATTGACTCCAAATACTCGATAAAATCGGCCAAAATTAGGGTATTTCGAGTGACGAATCATGACAATTTCACGCCTAATCAACCCCCCCAAACTTACCATGTTGCTTGTCCTCAAGCAACGAAATAACAAGTCAAGTGAAATTGTTAGGAATGAGTCAAAGAATCAAATCATGCAAGCAAATGAATTCGAGCTTCAAAGATCAATCACAAGTATACTCACTCACTTTCCTTCATCACACTCATGCAACAATAACAAGAAACACCAAGATCAAACATCGATGTGCACTCAACGATGTGTTTCGCTCCCTCACAAGTGTATATCAATGATAAAGGGACTCACTCAATCAATCAATCACACATATTGGCAGAGGCTTGTAAGCGCTCTTAACTCCGACCATACTCTAGAAATCAATGCCGAATCAAAAAGGACTTTTCTCAAGGTTGTAATGTAGGCTCTTTGGACAGGTGGGAATCAATATGGTAAAGTGACTCAAGTGAATGGAGAATAGAAAATTAGACTTCGGTACTTCGAGATTAGGAACAGACTACTTTAAACATATTCAATCAACACACTTTCAATTCCAATTCTCTCAACACTTCAATTTTTTTTCTTTCTCACTCTTTCACTTTTTTTTTCAATCACTTCACTTTTTTTTTCGCACAAACACATGAGCTCATTTTTTTCTTTTGCTCATTCTCAATTTTTTTCTCTTTTTCCCACATCTCATAACTTCATCACACCTTCTTCTCATATTCACTCAACAAACAACCTTTTCTTTTTTCAACTCAATTTAATCCCTTCACATTCACACTTTTCCTATTCTCCACTCAAATTGGGACAAAAAGGCTTAGGAATTGGAATAGTGTTCATATGTGCTAGCAAATAAAATAGGCTTTAGACTCAAAGGGGCTAACAAGGAATTCAATGTCATTGGTAAGGAAAATTTTGGCTAAGTGACTCAATCAAAATGAAAATGGCTTAAGATCCTATTCGACATATCAAACTAGACACAATCTAGAAGCAAGAGCACACACAAGTTCTAGCATCCTCTAAGGTGACGATCCACTCACAAACGAAGAGATTAATTCATATATTAAAATCTCATAAGGCTCAAATCTCACAGCTTTCACATCCATGCTAGTCCTAGTGAATTCTCACTCTCATCACACAAGTACTCAAAAGAAAAATTCACAAGCATACAAGTTCTTTCTCAAATCAACTCTCACTCAACTACTCACACAAAAGAGTCCCTAACTCAAATCCACAAATCTACTCTACTCGTCAAACATGCTCAAGAATAACAACTAACAAGTAGAAGGGTTCAATAAACATGAAATATGCAACAACGAATCAAATCAAAATCACCCCATCGAGCATCTCAAGACACCAAATGATCAAACACACTCAAAGATAAGGGGTGCTCCGGTGCAATGTAACAAGAAACATAAAAAAAAACTCCACCCCCCCAAACTTCGACCTTGCGAAGAGGTCTAAGTTTGGGGTTGTGGGTTACCTCAACCAAACAATTCGGTTTCTCTCAAACGTAGCACACTCCCTTGCTTGAGTTCCTCCCTTTTGAGTATTCCATCGAGACAAGCCTACAAAATGAACTCTCAAGTACGAGGTTAAAACTTACGATTCAACAACACCCTAATAACATAATAAGACACTAAAAACAAATAAAAGCAAATAAAAAATGGGTTGCCTCCCATTCAGCGCTATTTTTAAGGTCCTCATGCCGGACCGAGCTCAAAGGAGCTTATGGGACATCATACTAAAAAATACCTATCTTACTCTCGTAAAAGTGGTGCTTGCATTCCTTTCCTTGATGCCCTACCATCATGAACTCTTTTGCTTCCTTCTCATCCCCAAGTGTTATGGGTCTCAACTCCTTCTCACCTTTATCTGGAGGAGTCTTACCAAACAATTTCTTGAATTTGGACTTTTTCTTCTTAACTCCTCTTTTCCCTTCCAACTGGATCACGTCCACACTTTTCACCTCTTCATCCTTCAACTTCTTCACTTTATCCCTATCAAAATAATCACGATCATAATGCACATTGGTTAAATCATCAAGTGAAGGATTATAAAATTCATGAATATGAGAAGGATTAGGGATAGGAGGAGTGTCTTCAACACGAGGATCAATTGCATCCATGCAATACAAACTCTCATCCTGCTTTGGGTGCTTCATGGCTTCATATAGGGAAATCTTCACTTCTTGATCATCAACCATCAACGTAATCTTCCCATTTGCCACGTCTAGCACCATCCCCGCCGTAGCGAAGAACGGTCTTCCCAAGATCAGGGGCACGTGCTCATCTTCCTCCATCTCTAGCACTACAAAGTCGGCTGAAAAAGTGTGCTCTCCAACTCTCATGAGGACGTCTTCCACTACACCTTGAGGTCGAGTAATAGACCGGTCGGCTAGTTGAAGCGTCATCATTGTGGGCTGAAGTTCTCCACCTTCCAACTTCTTGAACAACGAAAGAGGCATCAAATTTATGCTCGCTCCGAGGTCGCACAACGCTCCCTTCTTGATCCCGTTCCCGATATCACAAAGAATGGTGAAGCTCCCGGGATCCTTCAGCTTTGGAGGAAGCGCATTGTGCACTAATGCACTCACCTCGTGGTTCAACTGCACCAACTTCGGCTCATCCACTCGCCGTCTTTTCGCGATCAAGTCCTTCAGAAACTTTGCATAGTTGGGCATCTGTTCCAAAGCATCATAAAAATGGATATTAATATGCAATTGTTTAAACACATCAAGGAATTTAGCAAATTTCTCATCAAGCTTCTTTTTCATGAAGCGTTGTGGATATGGGACGGGTATCACAGATTTGGGTACCCCCCATTCATCTTTCTCGGTCTCTTTCACTTTCTCCCTTGCTTCCTTTGCCTTCTTCCACTTAGGAACTCTCTCACCCTTCTCAATGCCTTCCTCTTTAAGCTCTTTGCTCGCTTGAGTGCTCTCACCCTCAACCTTCTTCTCAACTCCTACCTCTTCAATCTCATCTCTATCTTGGGGCGTCTCAGAATCAGCAGGCATCTGAGGACCTTCATAGTTGGTTCCACTTCTTAACTGGATAGCCTTGCAATGCTCTTTGGGATTGCCCTCAGGCATTGAAGGGTATTTTCCAGGTTCTCTATTCAATGATTTTGCTATCTGCCCCATCTGAAATTCTATGGAAGTGAACCTTCGATTGTTCTCTTGTTGAGTTCTATTCCACTCAACATTCATCTTTTGGAGCTCTTGATCACGTTGATCACCCTTTTTATGCAACTCTTTCACATCATACTCCAAGGATGACAACCTCTTACTTCCTTCCTCCACCTTCTGTAGAATTGCTCTCAACATCTCCTCAGTTGAGGAACCGCCTTCTCCGCCCGGAGGCTTTGAACCTGGGTCAACACCCGGAGGAACTGTAACACCCGCCTTCGGGTTAGCATACGAGAAATTCTCGTTCTTCTCCTTCTCTGCTACATGCTCTCCAACCAAATTCTTCCCCAACTCGAGGTTGTTAATCTTTTCCATCATAGCCATCAGCAGCCTTCTCGTTCTTTCACCCTCTTCAACCTAATGCACTTTCTGGAAGTCTGCATCCACACTCCAAGCCCCAGCATTCGTGACTATGTTGTCTACGATCTCTCTACACCTCTCTATTCCTTGATTCATAAATGATCCACTAGCACAGACTTCTAGATGGTCTTGCCCAGTCTTGTTGGCACCACTGTAGAAGAATGCCATGACATCTCCCTCATTGTACCCGTGCTGCGGGCACTCTATCAGCATGTTTGAGTATCTCTCCCACGCTTGACGTAGGCCCTCTCCTTGCTTCTGGCGGAAGGAAGAGATCTCAATCCTTGCTTTGATCGTTCTGGATGGAGGGTAGAATCGCTCGAGGAACAGACGCTCGAGCTCGACCCAAGTGGTAATACCTCCCCGTGGAAGCGTATTATCGTACCACTCTTTTGCTATTCCCGTCAATGAGAATGGGAACAGCCTAAGCCTCTTGGCATCTTCAGACATGCCATTGTAATTGAAAGTGGAGGCTATCATTAGAAAACTCCTCAGGTGAGTATGAGGATTCTCCTTCCCGATCACCCCCTTGAACTGGTTCTCTGTAAGCAGCTTTAAAATTCCCGGGGAAATCGAGAAGTTATTTGCCTCAACAGGAGGCAATGCCACTCCATCATAGTACCGATGTGGCTGCGCTGCAAACCTCCCTCGAATAGCCATATGTTGATCTACGTTCTGAGGAACGTGTTGAGGATTAGCAGCTGGTACGGGTACTTGTTGGGGTGGTGGTTGGTAAACAGGTGGTGGATTGTAAACTGGAGGTGGAGGGTATGGATATGGCGGATATGGATAAGGTGGGTATGGGTAAGGTGGGTAAGGCAAGTTGTTTTGTGGTAAGTTAGGATGTGGGTAAGCAGGGTTGTGTTGGGAAAATAGGGGTGCCCGTAATCTATTCGGGATGAAATTTAAATACGAATTTAAATACAATTTCTACTAGCATGAATTAATCCTAATTAATTCAAATAATAATTCCAACAACAAATTTTCATCATGCATGTTGAGTTAATTCACATATAAACTATGGCGGAATAAACAAGTAAATATGTGATTAACGTACCTCTTGTAGAATTGGCCTTTGGATAAACGGGACAATCACGATCTCGCTCTATCGACCCAAAAAACCTTCTCAAGTATTTCCCTTTCACCTCACTTGATCACCGGTGGGAGATGCTTTCAAGTAATTTAATAAACTAAGGAAAAAGAAAAATATCTATGCTCTTGATTTTTCCAACACATGGAATTATGTACTTGGGGATGAAAAAATCATCCCCTATTTATAATAGGAGGTGGACGAAAATTTAAGTATATTTGGGCTTGGAGAAAATCTTTTCTTAGACTCTAAGAAATCTTGAATATATCCCATATATTCTTTTCTCCAAAATAAAATATTCCACAAAAATCTCATCCTCATATTATACTCAAAATTTTCGAAAAAAACAATAAGAGATCCCAAGATTTGGATCTTCTTGAATATATGAGATATTCTTGTATTCCAAGAATACATATCTTCCATAATATCTTTCCAAGAAAATCAACAAAATCTTCTCTCTCCTTGAACCTCTATTTTCGAAATTTTTATGAAAAATCAGCATAATATTATCTTTTTATTTTAATCACCTTATCATTATTGGGCTACTTAATGGGCTACTTGAGGGGCCTTTAAGGAGAATTAAGATTGGACCTCCTAATGGACTTCTGAATTTCAATATTGAGCCCCAATATAATTCAATCCATTAATATTAATTATTACCACTAATAAATTAATATTGCACTATCCATCCTAATCCATATTACGATAATATGGGCTCCCGGTTATTATTTCTCGCGTTTAAGATTATCAAGCCCATTAATTAATCAAGCTTCTGAATAGCTCTAAATTAATTAATATATTTCACCTTGGAGTAAAGACAGCTCAACATTATTATCCGTACCGAAGAAACTAATTCTTCACTTGCAAGATTTGGTACGATAAAACTTCTGAGCCCACCAAGGGGACTAATCACACGAGCCGTACTCGCACGCGTTTCTCCGTATTAAATCTTAGCAACCGTCGTATGATTAATATTACTGTCCAAGACACAAAGTTCGAAGTCACAATGATTCTCACCCAACATGAATCAAAGCAGTAACCATTAAGCACACACGGTCCTATTTAAGGGACGGAGATTAAGAAATCAACAACCACTGAGGTCTAATTCTTCACATTTCAGAACAGAAGAATTTATCCTCGCTGTAGGTCCTCTTCAACACATACTAAATGTGCTAGTGCAATCTCTTAGTCAAGACAGACCAATCTGAGCCTTACACATCGACCTTTCACGACGGATTGTTTAATTCCACCTAGGTCGTGAAAATGTACGTTTAGTTACAAGTAAACTGTTAATGTTGTCTTCCGTGATCGGGTATCACCACATTAACTACAATGTAACTAGTACCATATATTGAACGGTTTGCAATAGAAATTCAACATTCAATCATAACTAAAGCAAATGTGATAAAAGAATTATTCTCATAAAACGAGTGTTTGATACACGAGTTATACAAAGTAAAAGCATACTTTAACGTATAACTCCAACAGGTTGTTATGAGGATTATGGACAATGTTATGAGCTGGGCTATTTTGGTTCTGAGTACCCGGGTTTTGGCTCTGGCTTTCTCCTAACGGATCTTGATTCTTACTAGTATTGCCATCAGTGCCGTCAACTCGGCCCAATTCCTGATTGAATTCATTCACAGCATCATCCAACTCATTAGAGATGTCCATTGGTTCTTTCCCTCCTCCGGCAGTGTTCATTCTCCTCAAGAAAGCTCGGTTCCTTCTAGCTATCGTCTCAGGGTCCAATGGTATTCTCTCTTCGCTCGTATTGCCTTGTGAGCGTGTTTTCATATACCTGACACACTAGCAGAAGGATCAAAACGCAACTGCCGAATGAATAAAAATAAAAATAAAACAGAAAAAAAAGCACTCACTACTAACTACTAAGCTATCTACAAGTCCTATTCAAGAAGCATACAACGCCATCCCCGGCAACGGCGCCATTGACTTGAAGCGAAAATACTAACTTCTACTAGTCGCTTACCCGCAAGCGGACGGGTTCACTGTAGTATTAGTAAGTATAATGGCCAAGTATATCGAACCCATGAGATGGAGTGTATGCGAACATATCCCTGAAGATCTACGCGTCGTAGCTAATATGAGTGTAATATTTTTTGGGTTTTTTGAAAGATTAATTAAAAGACTAAAATTATCCTAGGAATGCAAAAAGCAAAATTAAACTAAGAATCGAAGGGTTGTTTTCAAATGAGTGATGGTGATGCTTAGGATAGGAATCCCTTCGTATACTAACGGAGCGGGTACATAATCAAAATAACTATGACGCGCAAGAAATAACCTAAGTAAAAGAATGCAAGGTGAAAGCTCAAGATTCTAAACCCTAATACTTTACCCTAACACTCGACTTCACTAATCCACTAACAAGTTAATAGATTGTGCTTAATTAATGAGACCCTAATTTAACTAAGGTGATGTGGTCGTCCTCCTTCGCTAAACTGGTAGATGAATTAACCCTTTCTAAACCCTCTAGTTAAGTCTACTCGTTGTTAAAGAGTGATACGGTCGTCCTCTCTCTAACACTTTTTGAACGAAATTCAAAAGTAAAGTTAAGATTAATTTTAAGAATTCATTAACCAAGAAAATTAAAACCTAACGTTACAAGTTACCCTAATTACGTACCCACAACCTACTTCTACGAGTTCATCCTACCCCAAACATGCAAGGGTTTTAGCTAGACATAGGTTTTACGTAAATAATAGCAATTGAATAAGTAACGAATATGAACATGATAATTAAGACGGAGAAGAGATCAAACATAAACTAGGGTTTAACGAAATAAAAGAATAACTTAAATTAACTCAAGAAAATAAGTCTCAACGTGTTCAAGAACAAAAATATAAAGAAACAAAACTAAAAAGTAAGATCGTAATATGAATTCGTAATGAAAACCTAAAAAACGTAAACGTAAGCTTGCTTCTCTCCTTCCTCCCAAAAAAGGAACTCTAAAAGTCTAAAAATATCAAGTGATCTGTGGTATCCTTAAAAAACGAGCTTGAGACGAATATATATATGCAACGGGCCGAATCGTGAACTCGTGGGCCGAAAAACGCCTTTGAAAACGCAAAAAATGAAGGTGCTCGAGCAGGCCTGCTCGAGCATGTAGCTCGAATGACACAAGTGCTCGAGCGCTCGCGCTCGAGCTGCTCGAACGGTGAAAATCCTCTGCATGTTTTAGGGCGCTCGAGCAACACGCTCGAGCGGTGGCGCTCGAGCTGCTCGAGCGCTCGAACTTTTCTGTATGTTTTGGGCGCTCGAGCAACGTGCTCGAGCGCTAGTGCTCGAGTGGTTTACTCGAATGCTCCCAAATTTTCACCAAGTAGCACTTTTCTTCTTCAACACTAACACCAATCGTATTCCTTCGATATCTTCTCATCCGGGCATCCGTTTGAGTCGATTCAAAGTCCTACGAACTCCGTTCTTCGCCCTCGATTCACCTACGAGCATCAAAGAGACAAATTCATCAATGTATAGAAATAATGCTTAATTGACTCCAAATACTCGACAAAATCGGCCAAAATTAGGGTATTTCGAGTGACGAATCATGACAATTTCACGCCTAATCAGGTTACCATGTTAAGAATGAGACAAGTGATATATATATTTTGAGTAAAAATGAAAATAAATACAAGTACAATATAGACAAAGTGTCTAATCTAACCAATGTGGGGCACTATACAAAACCATCAAAACTATACAACATAACAATACTCTCAATAGATGGGTGTTATCCACATGCATTCATTTGTTATATCTATGTCATGGCTGTATTTGTTATGTACTTATGTGTTAGCTTGCAACTTAGAGTATTTTTCTATATTATTGAATATTCTTTTAATGACTTTTGTTAATGGATTTTGAGGTTGTATTCCTTGCAGATGTAGATTAAACTTATTCCATATGCCCGCCCCTGCCCACTTCTCCCTCTTTCTCTCAACACCATTTGCACAAAACTCGATTTTTAATTGTTTTAAGTTTCTTTTGTCCTTTCCATTGTATCATGTTTTTTTCGCTAATGACTTTTTTATTATCTTAATTTACATAATGAGTGTCAAGATTATTAATGGATTTTATGTCAATATTGTGGAACATGTGAAACATCTTTATTTCTTCTGCTATCAATATGTTCTCAGGAGGTGAATGTTTAAATTTTGAGGGAATGGTTAACAATTTTTTACTTATTGTAGTTTTCTGGTAGATTTATTAGTCGGGTGTATTAATAGTCTCGTGCTTTGTGTCAATAACTTTATGGTTGCATGTACTTAAATTATGTCATTATGTGTGTGACATTGTAATGTTTTTTATTATTACCGTTAATAATAAAAATAAAGTACTAAAAGTCTAGGTAAAACACTTCAATTCTTGAGATGTATGTCTGAATGGAATGAAGGTTTGAATGAAATGACATATGAATGATCAATCTTATGATTGATATTAATTGGGAATGAGTAATGCTTAAATTGATTTTAAGTTATTAATATTATGGGGTGTTGAAATTATTATTTAATAATAATAGTATTGATTATTGCTATTATTTATATTATTAATAACATATTATTTTATTATTGATAGTTTAATAATAATTATTGATAAAATAGTTATTATTAACATATATTTGTATTATTATGGATTATATTACTTTTATTCATTATAATATAAATAAATATAGTTTAAATAAGAATACAAATTTTTTAAAATAAGGATAATACAATTATTTTTATTATTATTTTATTAATAATATTATTGTTTATATTTTAATAATACAACATTGAGAATTATTATATTATTATTTATATTGTAAAAAAGGATATTATTATTGATAATATTAGGATTCATATTTTTTAATAATAATATTATTTTTGAAAATTATTATGTTATTTCTCATACTATTATTTATTATTTTTATAATTATTAATATATTTTAAATAGTTTTGAGAAATAATATTATTTATAATTTTATTATATTATTATCTATAATGTTAAATTATTATATTGATATTTTTATTATTAAATAAAAAAATTGACTTCTCATATAATGGAATAACTAAAGACACTGGTTTTTAAAAGGAATGATTATTCTTCACTTTTGAGAATCATCATTCTTTATGGAATCCTGATTCCACTTAAAAATTCTTACCAATCATAGAATTGGGAATGTATCTCATTGGTATAGTGGAATAGCTTAAGGAATGAAATCACCATTCATGGATATATTCCTAATTTTATGATTGGTAATAATTTTTAATTGAAATCAAAATTCCATAAAAAATTGGTATGGTGAAATATCTTATGAATGAAATCACCATTCATGGATACATTCCCAATAATATGATCGATAAGAATTTTTAATTGGAATCATGATTCAACGATGATTCCCAAAAGTAAAGAATAATCATTCATTTTAAAACCCATGTATTTAACTATTCAATTCCATGAGAAGTCAAAGTTTTTATTTAAAATAAAAATAAAAATATTAATATAAAAATTTCAACATTATAAATAATAATAATAACAAAATTAAAAAAAATTATTTCTAAAAAATATTAAAAAATTATTAATACTTATAAAATAATAAATAATAGTGTGAGAAATAATGTAATACTATTTCTACAATATAAATAATAAGATAATATTTTTCAATAGTGCATTAATAAAAATAATATTATAATTATCTTATAATAAAAATAATTTTATTATTCTTATTTAAAAATAAAATTTGTATTCTTATTTAAAATACATTTATATTATAACTAATAAAAATATGATATAATCAATAATATTACAAATATATACTAATAATTATTTTTAAACTATCAATAATAAAATAATATATTATTAATTTTATAAATAATAACAATAATCAATATTATTATTAAATTATAATTCCAACACCCCATAACATTAATAAATTAAAATCAATTTAAACAATATAATATTTCGTTCCTAGTCAATATGAATTAAGAATGATCATTCTATGTCATTTCATTCATAAGTGATTAAGTTCATTCTATATTTATTTAGCCACAATTTAATTTAATTGTATCAATTATTTCCTAAATTTATAAATTATAAAAATAAATTGCAATTAAATTAAAAAAAAAATTGTGTAGAACAGCAGTCAGCAAGAGGGGGATAGAGGATTAGATCGTGCATCTCTCATATCCCTATTCCCTCCCATTTCCGAATTTGCCCCAACTCCCAAACCCTGCTTTCACGTCCGCCGCTGCTCCCATCTTCACCGCCCTCCGACAGCCGCCCACAGCCGCAATAAGCCGCCGGCGACGCGGCACCCGCCTCCCACTGCCCAGCCGCCCACCGTCCACAGTCCACCTCAAATTAGGATTATGGTTCTTTTGGCTTAAGGTAAAATAATTTTGTTCATACTGTTGAGATATTGACCGGTTATGTCAATTGAGTTCTTTATTCAGCCCTGTATATAACATGAAAGAGCAGCTACTATATTCTAACCATCTGATGTTTTTGTATTCTGCTTTGGTGCTTCCTGGTTCTGATTGCATTGTGGCAACATTGTGATGCAATCAAAGTGTTTGTTAAAAGGCCTTAAAGAAATTTAACTAGCTTTTCGAGCTTTTCTAAATTGAACTAGAACTATGTTTGATTCTGTTTCAAAATTGTCGTAAGAGAGATTCAAAAGAGTTTGTGATTTAGTTGTTACTATGATTTCCTGTGTGAATGGTGATTATCTGCTTCATAGTATTACTTGTATTATTTCTGTTTCTGTTATTAAAAATCTATGGGTTTCAAATTACATGGTTTTGCTAAGTATTTGAAATTCCTCAAATTTGAACTAGGATTAAAGCTAAGTATTTGAAATCCATCCATTTGAACAGCTAACCCAAACAAGTGGAGTGAAATTAATCCATAACCCAAATTCCTCCATCCAAACACAATCTCACATTTATTGGCCCAAATGCGCTGAAAACCATCTCTTATTCCAACTTCGGATGCATTTGCACTGTTGTTCTCGATAGATGTTCAACTTCATCCCTCCGATTGGTTTAAAAAATTAATCGGTATGTGTTTTACTTACAAGAGTCCTATGTTTTCCTACAAAACACAACATTCCTCCTTTTCAAGTATAATAATTAGCTATCTATGTTGTTTGCCTAACTAATGAATGTCACGGGGAAGCATGGATTGTTTACTGTTTATTCGCAAAAAATCTTCAACATCTACATCAATTGTGTTGCTGCTTAACATGCATACAGTTCCCCGATACTTATTTTGCATTTTTTTATTATATGACAGGATGGTTAGATGAATGGTTGTTCTTCACTTTCGAACACTATTCTCCAATAGATGGTTCAAGTTGAAGTATTTATATAACTATCTTTAAAGGCTGAAACCCCAAATAGCTGACCTGTGCACAGTACGAGTTTTCTGATGAATATTCTGCATTCATCTTCGTCGTCGATTCTACTTAAACCTCTGTCCCTCCTATCACCACCTTGTTTGCAATCGCCACCTTTTCGTAGTCTCGGTTATTATACTAAGATTCATGTGCACAATTCCGGCCCCATTCTGTACTCACTCACTTCTCCCAATCCCTCACGTTCACTTAGATATTCCGTCAGTGCTACAAATCAGGAAACAGCTGAGGTAGTTGAATTTGAAGATTTCTTTGAAAAGGACTGGTCGTTTCTCGATGCGGACGACGCAAATACTGATGCAGAGCATTTGCAGAAGATTGATAGAATCGTTTCCGCGGGAAACATCCAAGAAACCTCGAATGTGCTGGTTTGTTTGAGTTCTGAAGCATTTGTGGATAAAGTCGTGCAGTCGAACCCCCGTGGACAATTGCTCGTCGTTCATGATTCTCTTTTTACGTTGGCGTGCATCAAAGAAAAATATGATACGGTCAAATGTTGGCAAGGGGAGGTGATAAATGTACCTGAAAAGTGGAAAGCTTTTGATGTTGTGTTTCTATACTTCCTCCCGGGTTTGCCCTTTGAACTTGGTCAGATTCTTGCAGCTCTTGCTAGCCGGTGTGTGCCAGGTAATTGTTTCAATCGACTTTACGTTTTTGTTGGATATTTGGCTATGATTTTGCTTCTCACGTCCGCAGTTTTCTTTCCAAAATGATCGGTTTCCTTTGGTGAATGTTTCAAAATGCTAGTTAGACGTGGTTCTTGATCTTTGAAGATCCATTTGCTAACGAGCCTCAAAACGAAACACGGGAAGACAAATGATGGCTTTATGGCTCTTCCATCTTGGTTCTAAAAGTGGATCCAAATTAATCATCATGTTTTAATTCGGGAAAATATAACTTTGATAGACTTTGGTTTTCGTCTTGTTAACTTTGGAATTTTGAATTTTGTCCTATAACTTTTAATAAATCGTGTTTTTGTCCCGTTACCTGCTATACCAGGTAACTCTTCCGTTAAATCCGACGTGACAATAAATTTTGTAAGTTATAGGACGAAATTCAAAATGTCACGTCAGATTTACCGGAAGAGTTAATTGGTATAACAGGTAACAGGACAAAAAACGCAAATTTTGTAAGTTATAGGACGAAATTCAAAAGTCCAAAGTCGATAGGATGAAAACCAAAGTCCACCAAAGTTAAAGGATAAAAAAGTGCATTTTCCCCATTTAATTCCGAAGTGTTTTCTAGAAAACCATTGTTGATTTCAATTTGTATGTAGGAGCAAGAGTAATAATAAGTCATCCCCAAGGCAACCAAGTGGTTGAAGAGCAACGAAAGCTATATCCCGATGTGGTGGTTTCGAATTTGCCTGAGCGAACGGCTTTAGAGACCACTGCAGCTGACCATACATTTCGAGTGGTGGAATTTGTGGACGAATCTGGATTCTATCTTGCTGTTCTTAGATTCAAAGAGGAGTCGGAAAAATAGGTCGTTACCTTTGTGTATCCATTCATTCTGCGTATGGTGTTCATCTCTCTAATGGATTTGTGTTTATCCAAAGTACTTACGCCATAGTACATTATCTGTCAGTTATTTTGCTTTCGGAGATGTAGTTGTAAGCAGAACCGCGATAATCAATGGTCCTATATTTTGCATATATTTATGTTGATATTAGATATTGATTTTCATATTATTTTTGGGTAGTACTCCCTCCGTCCCAAACTCAACTTCTCATTTACTGTTTGCACGGTTATTAAAAAAAGTGTTGTTTATAGTATTTAAAGTGATGATAAAGTAGATGTTTTTGGTTATTAGTGTATGGAGAATATAATATTAAAAAATATTGTTATTTTTTTGCCAAAAGTAGATGTAGCAAATGAGCATGAGACGAACCTTTTTGACAATGTAGCAAACGAGTTTGGGACGGAGGGAGTAACATTTAGGTTCAAAAACTATAGTGAAGTGATACATTTATGTTTTAGTAAAATACTTTTAAAAAAAATACATTTTTGTTTAAAAGTGGGGCTCTTTCTCCACTTTCTAAAACATAAAAACACACATAGCAAAACATACACATAATACACACACAATATTAAACCACTTTCTTAAAACATAAAAACAATCACAGCAAGACGCACACATAACACACACTCACATACACCCACTCATCACACAAACACTTGGATTTTGATTTTTTTTTTAAAACATAAACCAGTAATATTTCAAGAATTGGTCAGTAATATCCCAAAAAATAATCAATAATACCCCAATTGTAAAAAAATACACGGTTCAACGTGTTAGTGTGAGTTTTGAAAAAAATAATAATCAAAATTGAGCTTAAAATCAAAGTGTATGTCATGCATTTGAGTTTATGTATAATCCTTCCTCAAATTCGATCACGTCTCAAATCAAATTCCTTAATCCAATGCAACCTTAAAATATTAAATAAATTAAATGATATGCTTTAGTGTTTGGTAAATCTAAGAAATTAACTTATCAACTGCTATTCCATGGGTGAATTACTTCAATGTTTTGTGATCATATTACTAAAAAAAAAATAGATTAAAAAAATTCTCAATAAACCAAGGACAAGACTTTATTTCAATACTTTAAGTTAGTCACAAGTTAATTAGCTAGCTTGTCTACTTATTAATTAGCTCGATTAACACTCATAACTCCTTTTAATTTCTTCCTTAATAATTGATTGTAATAAAGAGGGGAATTGATTTCGGTTTTGAGAACAATCGCATAAATATATAGATCCCCAACTATACCTACAAGTCTACAATTAGGGCTTCTAAGGAACTACTTATAATGCAATATTATAAGGCCATACACTTTTTCCTTGATTAACTTAAACATCTTACAAGTTGATCTTTTAGAAATACCAAGTTCAATATAAGAAAAAAGAAAACAAATCACCATATTAAGACTTTTAGTCACTTATTAATGGCATATGTAAAACCTTTATGGAATTTGCTTCAATTATTCCATTTTTCTTTTTGGTTTCATCGTGGGAGCAAATATGTAGTCGTTTGCATGCAATTTTCGAAGGATTTAGTCCAATCGAATTCATTATTGATCGTGCAGTCACGAAATATCATGATGTTTTGGATTCGGTGGTGTGTATTTAGTTTTTTTTTTTTTTTTTTCGTTTTCTCAATTTCAACCGTGAGTATAATTTGAATTTGATTTTTTTTTTTGTTGCGGTTGGAAGCTTTTGTTGTAATTAGTGTACTTTTATAATATTTATCCTCTTTCTAAAAAAATTAAGCTATTTAATTAATTAGTGCTATTTTTTGTGTTGTTTATTTTAAATAAATAATTGAGATTACATTTTGAAGTTAGCTGGTATATAACTATCACAAGTACCAAATTACATTACAAAATCATGGTTTAAGTTGACCATATATATGAACAACTTGTTAAATCCATAAGAAGCTAGCTAGTCAATAAGTTTTGATCAACTTTCTCACTAATTCTAAGCAAATTGCTGACTAGGGATGACTTAAGCTACAAACAAAGCAACCTGCATGCAGGCACTTGCACTTATTTTTCTTACTTTGTATTATGCTGCTTTTTTTATATTTTGAAATTTCTCTAATCCACCATAATAACTTCGAGATAGAGAGGCGTCAAAATCAATATTGAGTTCTTACGTTTGGAAGATCAAAGTTGGATAAATAATTTTCCCCTAAAAAATCAAGTTGTGTTAGTTTGACTAATGTATACATGTTTGTTTTGGGTTTTAAAAATAGGATTTGGGTAATGAAATTTAAAACTACAAATTGAAAATTTAAAATCGATTTAAAAAAAAAAAAAACTGCAAAAACTCAAAACATATCATATCCTACTTAAAAAAAAAAAAAAAAAAAAAAAAAAAAAACCGAACACATATCTTATAATTTTTCAGGATTTCATAAATTTAAAAAATCTCATAATTTTCAACAATCATTTTAAAAGTTATTTAGAACACAAAACAAACATCAATATAATATATTATAACAAATTCTTGTGTGTAATTGATGCACACGGTGCAATAGAATTTTGTACTCAATTTCAATTTAATCTCAGGTGTGTTTTGATCTATTTAGAAATAAATCAAAATTATATTGGAACTGAATTAAAATTACATATTTATATATAAAAGTTGACCATGTTGCAAACCAAATTGCATTAAAAATCATGGATTCTTGTACGTATATAAGTTGACTATATGAACAATATGTTTAGGTCGGAGGCAAAAAGTTGACAATGAATTTTTGTTCTCACCCGTAATCAAAACAAAACAACCCGTGGACTAGGGAAGATTCGAAATACAAAAAAAATCAACTTTGCACTTGAGATTTTTTTTAATACATCACTTCTAATTTTCATATTTTAGAATTTCGCAAGTAGAAAATTAATTGTGCTAGAAAATCGATGATCAAGATTTCTTAATACCTTGTATATTAATCGTTTGGCTTGAGGGATTGCCTGAGATTGTCTTTATAATCCCAGGTAATCTCGTATTTGGTTTGAGGGATTGCACAGGACCATGACCCTGAATAGACTATCTCGTGTACAATTCGATTCAGAAAATTTGATTCTTGTCCAAATTTTCTGGTTCTAGTCTATATGTTTTCCGATAATCGTTCTAATCCAATCCTATTCCGTAAACCAAGTATGATATGAACGTGTGAATTCGAACAAAAGCTTGGAAAACTTTTCTATGATATTAGGTTTCAGTATTAATTAATTTTGAGTGTTCATTGACCCTAAATATGTTTGGGATTAAAGTCATGAAATATCTCCAAATTAACTTGTGTTAAGTTGATTTATGGTATTTATACGCCTTTTTTTTATCATACAATTACCATTTGCGATATTCCAAAACGAAAATAACAATCGAGTTAAACGAATAGCTATATAACGTTAAAATGGACGTAATGTTAAGCCCACTAGACTAGGCCCAATATCCTATCAAATTGATTGGACAAAAGGAGATGGGACCAACTGGCCGGGCCCAGTATAAGTAAATAGAGTTTTGTTTTTTGTTATAATTTGGTTTGTATTAATAAGGGAAGAATCTAGTGTAAAATTGTTTTATATATGAGGCATATGTTCATCTTGATATTTGAGTTTTTTTTAACAGTAAAATTGAAGTACAAGGGGTACTCCAACCCTTATAATAAATACAGATTTTCGACAGGTCCTACCTACTTACAAAATTCGGCAACAAGACCTAGGATCTCGATTCCAATCAGAAAAAGAGTTTAGAATTAAGGAGGTTTGCTTTGACAACTGACCACGACCAAACTTTGACTTTGATATCCGATAAAGGTCTGAGATCATTCGGCTTCTTTCCATTGAATCTCACCCCATTTCTTTCGTACCACAACGACCACATAACTTGATATTTGAGTTATACTATTTATCTTTAGACAAAAATTCGCATGAGATCATTTTATGGCATGAAACAATACAAACTAATATTCACTCTTATTAACGTGTTCATCATGCCTAATTTATACTTCATCTCACTGTCTCATAGTATAAGACAATTTCACACTAAAATAAGATTTGATCGAGATTCGATAAGTTCATGGGGCATGAGTCAAATAATATATTATGTATGGGAATATTTTATATGAATCGTTGTCTCATAAAATTAAAATTGTCATTTTACATGTGTCCAAATTTATAGATGTCTAATAAATCATGGGATATGAAATGTCAACAGTGACACTTAAATAATTAGCCTTAATTGTTTTACATATATTGATAATGCTTAACTGGGTTGGTTAAATTTGTACTCCATACTTTATCAGGGAAAAAGTACAGGCAAAGTATTATATGAAAATAATTCATGATAAACTTATCATGAAACAATTTTAAAGTATCATTAATCTCATTGGAAGTATCATTAATCTCATCAGGGGTATCATTAGTCTGAGTTCAAGAAAATTTAAAACAATTACAATATAATACCACTGACCCAGATTAGTGATACCTCTGACATTTTTAATGATACTCCTGATGAGATTAATGATACTCTAAAACTATTTCATGTTAAGCTTATTATGAAACATTTTTATATAAAACCTACTCAAAAGTACAATATAGATCATATAGATAAAGGTCGAGCTTATTGAAATTTCTCTGCGAAATTAATTTTGAATGTAAAGTTAATATACAAAATGCACAACCCTTATTAGAAATTTTGATTCTATACGTTTGAAAAGGTATTTTATCTTCCAAGTCACTTTGAAACCTATCTCATAAGGACCACAATAATTTTCTTTTTTATGATATACATCTTCCAACGTAAAATATATTTTATTTTTAAATTATTACTTTTATTTAATGACATATGCAATACACATGTAATTTATACTCCACCACACAAAACTAAAAATTTAAATTTAAACAATGCAATTGATACTTAATTCGAGATTGACTAAGTATTCAAACTGAATTTTAATAACATTTCAAATAAGTTTAATAATAAAATTCAAACTTTCAAGATTAAAGTTCAGTTGGACTTTTTTTTCGAATGAAAAATATATAATACTCCCTCCGTCCATGAGTAAGTTTTCCATTTTTTTTGTTGAATGATTTAAGAAAGTGTATTCATTTATTAATATATGGTGGGTCACATGTTGACTTTTGAGATAAAGTAATGAATAGTGTTGAAAAGTGAATTGAATGAGTGTCATTTTTGGTAATATTGTGTGAATTTGAAGGTTAAAGTTTATATGAAGTAAATTATTATTTTTGTCATTTATGAAATGAGAAATTTATTGGGGGATGACCTGAAAAGAAAAGTGAGAAATTTAGTTAGGGACGGGGAGTATAAAAAAGATTGAAATCAATCTGCAACTAAGTTACAAGATCACCCATTCAAAAGACACTAAAACAAGGAATGATCTCAATTGGACTTAGAGCTCTCGAGTTTGATAAGGAAAAAAAGAAAGTAATAAGGACTTGTTTTGAATCATTACAAACAATTTCTAATTTATTTTTTTCAAAATTGCTTGTCACAGCTGTAAAAAAAAAAACATCTTAATTGGCACTCAAATAAACTTAAACATTATTTTCACAGCTTAGAAAAAAAAAAATTCAAACAAATTTGAACAATTAAAATGTACTCGAATCCAATACTTAAGTAGTTAGGTAAAAAGAGGTTGCGTAATTGCTTTAACCGAGACCATTTATTTTCCTTGAAACCATAAAATTGGTAAAATACTTGGAAAAAAAAGAAGGTAGGTTTTGTATAAAAATAGTTTATGATAAGTTTATCATGAAATTGTTTTAAAATATAAAAAATTTGTTTAGAGTATCAAATATCACATCAAAAGTATAAAAAATTGGAGTAAAAAAAAAATCAACAACAGTTAAAATGTAATACCATCGGCCCCAATTTTTTATATTCTTGATGAGATTTTCGATACTTTTGATCAAATATTTGATATTTTAAAATAGTTTTATAGTAAACTTATCATGAACAATTTTCATACAAAACTTTTGAAAAAAAAAAATTACTCCCTCCGTCCCAAACTTGTTTGCTTCATTGCCAAAAAGGTCCGTCCCATACTCATTTGCTACATCTACTTTTGGCAAAAAAGTAACAATATTTTTTAATATTATATTCTCCATACACTAATAACCAAAACATCTACTTTATCACTTTATCACCACTTTATCACTTTAAATACTAATAAATAATTCTTTTCTTAATAACCGTGCAAACAGTAAACGGGAACTTGAATTTGGGACTGAGGGAGTACTATTTTATTTCATTTTTATAGAAGATAAAAAGCATAAATAAAGTGGTGTTGCTTTATTTTTGGGGTACACTGAAACAGAGATGGTCCTGCAAGCTAAAGTCGTGTCATTTATTGGCTCAAAAAGTGGGCTTTTAAGTTTACACGAGTTTCATATGAACCCACCACCATTTCTATCATGTGATATAAGTAAATTTTCTAAACTTTCAAAAAATAATATCTTTTCTATTTTTAATAATGGACAGTCGACACGACATTGTCAACAGTTATTATTTTGACTATTTTCTCTATTTTAATTTTATTCAATACAATAAATAAATGAACCGACATTTTTAATGCATTGGTAATCCCATGTAACTTTGGGCATGTATTAAGACAACGAAACGGTGGACATAATATTATATACCCACTGCGAATGTGTTAATAACATATAAACAAATATAAACAATTAATTAAAATAATAGTGAATCTCTGTTTATGTGTCATTAACATATTTACGGTGAATATATAATATTTTGCCCACCAGTGGACATGTGATCTATTCCGTAAGACAAAAATTTAGAGGGGAAAAAAGTTCTGATGAAAATTTAAATATCTTGAATGTGAAAATAGAGAACGTGACAAACAATAACGCGTGATAAGTGACAACTAGTAATAAATTTTGTAACACATGGATAACAATGAAACATCATGACCCTGAAAAATCTAAACTTCTAGATTTCATTTTCTTAGGAAAAAATTCAAAATTTGCAATCGAGTTTATGTAGTTTTTTTTACATATTATTACTATACATATTTACTACCATTATTATATACATTAGCTATTATTGTTTATATAAATGTTTGATTTTTTTAGATAATATTAGTGTATATGTGTAACAGTGATAATATGTATACATAACAGTGATATTTGAAAAATTAATTTAATGTAAATTCAAGTCCACACAAATTTGAGACCTATATAGTGAAATTGGTTCATATAGAATCAATTTGTAATACTTTTTAGAATATCAACTAATACCCTTTAATGTAATTAATTAATACCTTTTAGTTAAATAATTAATATTCTTCATACCCTTAAGTGAAAATAACTAAATACCCTTCCGAACTAATATTTTTCAGTAAAAGTAATTAATACTCTTTTAAGTGTATGAACTGTTTAAATTTACTCTATATTTTGCCCACACACTTTTGTCATTTTATATTCAAGAAATAGCTTATACTAGCTCACAAGCTACATATTTTAAATTCATATAAAAAAATCAATTAATGCGTTTCGAACTTTGAGATGGGTTAGCTATTTTTAATTTGATAAAATATACTGTGAATTAATTTCACCATAAAATCTGTTATATTTTGTCTGTACTTTTTACTTAAAATTTATTAATTTGATAGTAATACTCTATAATAAAAATAATTAATATTATTTGAATTGCAGGGTGATATTGATTTATAGGAGTCTTTATATAATATATATATATATATTCATAATGTTTTTAATGTATTATAAGTAACAAAATGATTGTAATTTTTTATGTCTTAATAAGAAAGAGAATATCATGAAAAATTAACTAAACAAGACAAAAACTACACCTAAAATAAAAAATAAAAATAATAACCTATATTTAGTTGCGGCAAACCGCAGTTGACCTCAAACTTGAGGCAAGTAATAAGTATGCTGGGTGGCTGCTATTTTAGGCCAAATTTGGGGGCGGGTTGGGAGGATAAAGTTGGTCTCAATTCTTCGCAAAATTCAACGACTCTCTACTCTCTAGTCATTTTTTTAAATAAATAATTATCGTCAAGCGGAATTGGTCATATGTCCACCGGTGGACACAATATTATATATCCACTGCGAAGTGTTAATGCCAAATAAGTAAGTATAACCAATCAATTAAAGTAATAGTGGACCCCCTACTTATGTGTCATTAACACATTTACGATGTGTATATAATATTGTGTCCACCGGTAGACATGTGATCATTTCCGTATCATCAAGTTATTACTTGAACTCCAAATATAAGATTTAACCTCGGGTTAAATGATAAAATTACGTGAACTCTTTTTTTTTTTCAAAGTATTCAATACTCCCTCCGTCCAATATTAGTAGGCCTACTTTTTGGGCAGCTATTTTTTGTCATAAGTTGGAGGATATTATGAGGTATTGTGAGGTTCATTTATCAATAAAATTATTGTTTATGGAAAATATGATACTTATATTTTCCATAAGCAATAACTTTATTGATAAATAAACCTCACAATACCTCATAATACCCTCCAACTTATGACAAAAAATAACTGCCCAAAAAGTAGGCCTACTAATATTGGACGGAGGGAGTATAAAATATCAAAATGTCGCTATTTAGTAATTGATAAATATTTGTGTGAATTTGAATTCATGTGAATTTGATTTTATCAAATTTCACTGTTGTTGTGTGTATTTGCTATTATCGTTATACATCATTAAACAACGATAGTTTATATATATGATAATGATAGTTTTAGAAATAGTATGTGTAGAGTGAAATTGGTTTATACATGAATCATTGTACGATATTAGTTGTTTTCATTAAAGAATATTAATTGTTTTCACTGAAGAGAATTAATTGTTTTCACTAAAGAGTTTTATTATTATCACTGAACAAATTTAGACTCTTCAGTAAAAATAACTAATACTCTTTAGTGAAAACAATTAATACCCTAAATGTTGATAGGCGAACATCATCTAAATATGGAGCGAACAATTATTGAAGTCTAAACAAAGAAAATCACGATTCGGGTGCATTAACCAATCTGGGAGGTGTATGAAGTGACGAACAACTCCCCCGACGAACAATTAATGGGCGAACAGGTATTAAGACCCGAGACCAAATGAGCCAACTGTGAAGTCATCAATGACGAACAACTTGGTCAAACTATGATACAACAAACAACCAAGGAGGTGTGTACAAGTGAACAAAAGATAAAGATCCCAAAGCCAAGCTGAACAAAGCCATAAGACGAGCAACTTCCAAAGTACAACCTCAAGAGGCGAACAACTTTCAGTTGTAGAATCAACAAGATCAATCAAGCCGACCTAGGCGAACAACAATGAGTCCGAGATAAGACCAAAGAAGACCTTGTAACTAAGATTCAGCTTAGATAAGATCAAAGGGACACATGTCAAGCATACAGGCTAGGGAGACCAAGAGTCTCGGACACCTCATGCTTGCTAGTCTCTATAAATAGTTGTTCACCAGCTGTGAAATACAAGTTCACATTCATAAACACTCCCAAAACACACACAAACACACCCAAACTTACACATACACGAAATAATTTCAATCTTCATATTACCCGAATTCGATAATCCAAACCCCGATTTACCATTTACGGTGGTAATCAATCACACGTTATTGATTGGTGATGTAAAAACGGATTAAAACAGCCACTAATCCTTACGATTAGATTCGTTCACCAATAATTTGGCGCTAGAAGGAGGGTTCGAACCTTCGGTTTAGTGTGATTACACAAGAACTTCAAGTTGAAAACTTGAAGATTCATAAGAAATCTCAAGAAATATTTGAAGATACAAACAAAAGTGTTCTTGGTGTTCTTCAATTTATAAATTAAGAAGTAATTTAAATTGAAATGCCTCAATCTAAAGAGACCCAAGGATCACGTTTGTCAAAAAGACCATCTCAGACCCGGGCCACGTCGGCCGACCACCAGGACCGTGACCCGAGACATGCGAACAGGTCGCAACATACAGCCATAACACATAACCTCCCCCCTGAGATGGAGGCTTTGGCGAACAACCCCAACGAGTTGGCTAAAACTATAGCTGCTCTCCAGGCCCTCCAGAGACAACAAGAGCAGGTCAGGCCAACACAAGCAAGACCAAGGGACAAGTCCCTAGAGGTTGTTAGGCCCAGGACTACCAGGGGCGAACAGCGAGAGGTTGATAGTGCCCAAGTCAGACGAAATAAGGGAAAGGCCAAGGTGGTCGACCAAAGAGAAGTACAGGCTGAGTCTGGTCGCGGACGAACAACTATGTCTAGCCATGGAACAACACGTTCCAGTGCCCAAGACAGGCTTAGCCAACCCCAACAGGAAGCTACTCGCCGGGGAGCAGAAGATGGGCGAGCAACTTTTGAACAGCCTCGCCCATCAGTCCATGAAAGACTCTCCCAGTCAGCCTTCAGGCGCCTAGGGCCGAATGCGGCGAACAACATTAGGAGGCAAGCCCAGGAAGTGCCCACTCCAAGCGAGGGACTGCGACGAGCAGAAAGGTTAATGCCTTTGCTCGCCGAACAGCCTCCAAGTCAGGGGGCACCTCTTGATGAATTATCAAGCCTAAGGAGGGCTGTGGAGAACATGCAGGGGCAACTAGACCAACAGAGGGGGATGGGAACGACCAGCATGCCATCCTCACCTTTGGCAGCTCACATTTTGAAGGCCCCGATACAGAAAAAGATTCAATTTCCGGCTAGCATTCAATATGAAGGCATCGCCGACCCCCGGGTCCACTTAACGAAGTATACGGACTACATGGTCTCCGTGGGGGCCAGCGATGCCACCCAGTGCCGGAATTTTCCGTTAACATTGGGCGATCGGGTTCACAAGTGGTTTTCATCAATGCCGCCGGCATCAATCCACTCGTTCGTCCAACTAAATCGAGAATTTCTTTCTCACTTTTCAACGGCGGGGTCGTATCTTTCCCAGAAACACCGGCTGTCGGATTTGAGACAAAATGATGATGAAACTGACCGCGCGTTTATGGAAAGATTCGATAAAGTTTTGCTAGAAGGAGAACCGGTGAGTGAAGATACAAAGATCGTCGCTGTGATGGCCGGATTGAAAAAAGGATCGAAGTTATGGAAGGAGGTACGTCTGAAGTGCCCAAAGACTTATGCCGAGTTCAGAAACCAAGCTGGCATTTTCGTTTCCATGCACGAGGCCCTACAAACAAATTTAGGGGAGAACAAAGCTGATCCTAAGGAGAATAACAAAAAGCCCGTCGGGACAAGCTACAGGGTCCCGAAAAACATGAAAGCATTCACTGAAGGATCGGATTTGAAGGAAAAATTGAACCAAGTATTGACAGTATCAGTTGATACTGTGTATGAGAGCGTAAAAGAGAAAGAGTTGCTTTCCCCACCACGTAAAATCCGCCAGGATACTGGCAAACTCAACCCAAACAAGTATTGTGCCTACCATCAAAGTGTGGGGCATTTTACAAGTGAGTGTAGAGATTTGCTTAAACAACTCTGGCGATTTTATGAGGAGGGAAAGCTCTCCGATTTCGTTAAAAGGCAACCTGGGAAGAGAACCCGGGAGAACAACTCAGAAGACGAAGAGGATGGTCAACCTCAGAGAAACAACAGACCCGGGCGACCAGTTCCCAGTATACCAGCTCAACCTTTAGAAGATATTTTCATGATGGAACCCGCAGGTCCCGCGGGAGGGTGTTTTGATGGACAACCACCCGACTCTAATCGGAAGAGGAAAGCAGATCTACGAGCGATTGGCCAAGTACAAGAAATGGGAGTTAAGCTGTCTATCATGCAAACGACAGAATTAACTTTCACCGAAAAAGACCTTGAAGGCGTCTTAACTCCGTACAATGATTCACTCGTAATCTGCGCCAAGATTATGGGGACCAGAGTCCACAGACTGTTGGTGGACACCGGAGCCTACACCAACATCTTATTCAAGAAGACCCTCGATAATCTGGGAGATTATTCGGGTTATGTTCGGAATACAACACATAGAATCATAGGTTTTGGGAATGCTGTGACAACACCGTTGGGAATTGTATCATTAGCAGTACAACTTGTAACGGCTAATGAACCCGAAAGAAATATAACAAGAATGGTAGATTTCTTGGTTGTAGACCAGGAATCGACCTATAACGGGTTTCTTGGCCGACCTTTTCTCAATGAATTCAAAGCTGCGTGTTCCACTTACCATTATTGTTTGAAATTTCCAACAGCTAGTGGAACAGGCACAATTAAAGGAGACCAACGGAGAGCACGAGAATGCATTCAACAGCTACGAGCAAAATTTGTACAAATATCCATGATGGAAGCAACAAGTTATCCCGTCAACGAACCATCAATACTGAATAATATGATGGACATGGACGACCACATGGATACGGACGAACAACACTTGGACGAGCAAGTGTTGGACGAGCAACTCGTTACCACCCGCGAGGAACCTCCATCTGACGAACAATAAAGGGGTGATGACGAACAACCCTCAGTGGGGGACTTGGAGGGCCAAGTACAAACGAACAACAATGGGACGGAGCCAACTGATGATCTAGAACCCCGCCTGGGGGCAGAGCCCATGGACATCGAAAATGATTCCAACCCTGAGGAACCCGTACTTGATCCCCGTTGGAAGGGACAAAAACGACGAGCGACTCCGGTCGAAGAGCTGAAGGCGTTCAAAGTTAATCCCGACAACGAAGATCTTGAATTATTCGTAGGATCTGAGCTCCCAGAGCCTTACAGATCCCGAATGAAAGAGTTCCTCACCAAGAATCTAGATGTTTTTGCTTGGTCTCACGCAGATATGGTGGGGATAGACCCGAAACATGCTTGCCACAAGCTGAACATAAATCAAGCAAGAAAGCCCGTCCATCAAAAGCGAAGGAAGTACGGCCCAGACAAATATCAAGCGTTGAATGAAGAAGTTAAAAAGCTGTTAGACAACGATCTCATTCGATAAGCACTTTGTCCACAATGGGTAGCAAACCCTGTGCTGGTGAGAAAATCGAACGGAACCTGGAGGCTATGCATAGACTTTACAGATCTGAATGCAGCATGCCCGAAGGACAACTTTCCTCTCCCGCACATCGATCAATTGGTGGACAACACTGCGGGTCACGAAATGCTAACATTCATGGATGCTTTTGCAGGGTATCATCAAATCCCAATGCATCCTGACGATCAAGAAAGCACAACTTTTTATACTAACAAAAACTTGCTGTGCTGGAAGAGAATGCCGTTTGGCCTCATAAATGCTGGAGCAACATATCAAAGACTGGTGAACAAGATGTTTGATCAACAAATTGGAGACACGGTTGAAGTCTATGTAGACGATATCGTAGTCAAAAGTCCCAAGAAGGAAGACCATCTTCAACATCTGACTCAAGTGTTCGAAATTCTTCGACACTATAACATGAAGTTGAATCCAAAGAAAAGCAGCTTTGGAGTTCACTCAGGAAAATTCTTGGGTCATCTTGTTAGCCAGCGGGGAATTGAGGCCAACCCTTCAAAAGTTAAAGCCATCATGGATATGCAACCACCACGTTCGGTGAAAGAAGTGCAAAGACTCACCGGGTGCCTAGCAGCATTGAACCAGTTCATATCCAGGTCAGGGGACAAGTGCCGTCCATTCTTCGAGGCCGTCAAAAAAGGAAAGTTTGCATGGACTAACAACTGCCAAGCGGCCTTCGATCAACTTAAAGACTACCTGGGAGATGTCAAAATCCTATCAAAACCAATCCCAGGAGAAAAGCTCTTTCTATACTTAGCCGCATCAGAAGTTGCCATCAGCTCTGTCTTGGTGCGCGAAGACGGCAAATTCCACCAACCTATATATTACGTCAGCCAGGCTTTGCATGAAGCAGAGATCAAATATGCTCCAACCGAAAAGCTGGTGTATGCTTTGGTTATGAGCGTGAGAAAGTTACGACCATACTTCTTTGACCACCAAGTCGAAGTTCTAACAACTTTCCCGCTCAGGCAAATTCTCCATCGCCCCGACACTGCAGGTCGTCTCTTAAGATGGTCACTGGAGATTAGCCAATTCGGGGTGACCTATGCTCCTCGAACAGCGATCAAAGGGCAAGCATTAGCCGACTTTATAGTCGAACTAACTTTCCCACCAGATCCGACGAGAGAACTTGATCATCCTTGGCATCTCTATGTGGACGGATCATCAACCAATATAGCCTCGGGGGCAGGAGTAGTTTTAATCAGCCCAGATAGACAAGTATTCACCTCGGCAATCAGATTTGGTTTCATGGCAACCAACAACGAAGCTGAGTATGAAGCTCTTATTGCTGGTCTCCACTTATCTCTCGCAGTTGGTGTCAGACACTTGCAAATATTTGGCGATTCACAATTGATCGTGAACCAAGTCCGAGGTGAATACGAGGCAAAGGATGATCATATGATCGAGTATCAACGGATTGTTGCTCACCTAATGTCCATGTTGCAGCAAGTTTTCATACAGCAAATTCCAAGGACGAGCAACACCCAAGCAGATGCGCTTGCTCGACTGGCAACAAGTGAAGGCCCCGTAGAGTTGGCAGATATTATAGTTACAAAGATGAAAGATCCATCAACAGTAAGCTATAATGTCAACCAACTCGACGATCAAACCAGTGAAGAAGACTGGAGAACAAGTATAGCCAAATACTTGAAAAGTGGGGAAAAACCAAACAATCCTTTTGAAGCTGCCAAGCTAGTAAAGCAAGCCGCCAGATATACTCTAGTGGACGAGCAACTCTTCAAAAGGGGAATATCAGTCCCACTTCTCAAGTGTTTGCCTAGGGGGCAAGGGCAAGCAGTACTCAAAGAAATTCACGCCGGAGTATGTGGAAATCACACTGGGGGGCAAGCCTTGGCGTACAAAACCATCAGGCAAGGGTATTATTGGCCGACATTACGTCAGGATGCGATCAAGAAAGCAAAAACTTGCCATCAGTGTCAGATTTTTGCCCCGAATATTCATACCCCGGCCCAGGAGCTCGTGTCAGTATACAGCCCATGGCCTTTTGCAAAATGGGGGATGTACATCATTGGTCCTTTCCCGGCTGGAGTAGGAAATGTTCGATTTGCCGTTGTGGCAGTCGATTATTACACTAAATGGGCAGAAGCAGAGGCCATGGTGAACATCACGCAGCAGAAGATGATCAACTTTATTTGGAAGAACATTGTCTGTCGTTTCGGAGTTCCACAGGCAATTGTGACAGACAATGGTCCACAGTTTGATGGACAAGAGTTGAGAGAATTCTGTGCGAAGTGGGGGATCAAAAAACATTACTCCACACCTTATCATCCCCAGTCAAACGGACAAGTTGAAGCTGTGAACAAGATAATCAAGCATACATTAAAAGTAAGACTGGCGGAGAGCAAAAGTGGTTGGTCTATCGAACTCCCGGAAGTCTTGTGGGCATACAGAGTTTCTCCCAGGTCTAGCACCGGAGAAACACCCTTTGCTATGGCTTTCGAAACAGAGGCTGTAATACCAATCGAGTTAAAGGCCACTACATACAGGACGACCAACTTTGATGAACAGGCGAACAACTCTGCTTTGGCTGCAGAAATGGATTTGCTCGAAGAAAAAAGATTAAATGCGGAGTTAAAAAATACCACATACAAGCAGCGAGCAGAACGTTACTATAATTCCCATGTAAAAGTTAAGGAATTCAGAGTTGGAGATTTGGTTCTAAGAAAGTTGCTCGCCCAATCTCCAGGTGCATTGGGACCAACTTGGGAGGGCCCGTATCGTATAACAGAAAAATACGTCAATGGCGTATACGATATTGAGGACATGGAAGGCAAGCCGGCCCAATACTCATGGAATGCTGTACATCTAAAGAAGTACTATCAATAAAGTTAGGCGAACAAATGTCTTGGGGGGCAAGGGATGCGTATGAGCTGAAGGAAGGCTATAAAGGGCTAAAAACTTGCCTAATTTTTTAAATTTTCTTAAGTATAGATTCAAAAGTTGCTCGGCACATTGTATAGTCTGGTGCTAGTGCTTTTGGTTTTATAGATAGAGTTGCTCGGCAAAAAATATTATAAGCGAGCAAGTTTTAGTTTGTGTTTAAAGCTGTTCGTCAGATTGTATATGATAGTGATGGACAGTCTTACAACACTTGTAATTATTTTACAATGTAAATATAATAGTTGTTCGTCAAAAAAGGAAAAGTCCAAAAGCTCGAGGTACAAGTCCATTCAAAGGTTGTTCGTTTTACAAATGAACAGAACCTAAGGACCAAAGCCACTTAAAGGTTGTTCGTTTTTTAAAATGAACAGAACCTAAGGCTGAACCCTGATTCCACTAAAGGCAAGTTCAATTCGAACAAAAGCCCAACACTATATGTTATAATTGTAAAGGCATTGACAGAAATGTAAAGGCAATTAACATATATAAGAAAATGAGCGAACATGAGAAAGACGTTCCATTAATCAAAGGCATTAAGCCTCAAAAATAGTACAAGCTGGAAGCAGCCATTACAAGTACTACAAAAAGGAGCGAACAACTATTACAAAAAAAAAAAATTTAAGTCTAAGGCCTATTGTTGCTCAGCGGGTGGAGGATCTTGAGCCTGCTCAACAGGGGGTTCAACAATCATTTCACGGGCCAGATCTTCAGCAGCTTTATCCTCGGCCTCTTTTGCATTCTGCTCGTTAGCCGCGGCCACCCCTTCCTCTTCTTCGCCTTCATCAACTGGAAGAGGAGGATGAGTAATGGAAATGCTAGGGTCGAGTTTGTCAAGTTTGACCCCTAGTACTGCCAAATCCGCCAGCTGAATCTCGATATTGTTCGGCGGAGGATAGTTCTCCAGAAATTCATTCAGATCCTTGCTCATCTCTTCAACTAAATCCTTGAAGTCATAAGCATCCGCCGTGCGAATGCTGTCCGCATAGGCACATATATAACCCAAGTTTGAGATGGGCCCACTCCGAGCTTGAAATTCTTGCTCGGCTTCTTCCCTTGAGAGCATCTCAGACATTTGCTTCTTTAGCCGAGCAACTTCTTCTTCTGCTCCTTCTCTCCTCTTCCTCTCTTCATCCAGCGCAGTCTTAGAGGAGAGCAGCTCGGCCTTTGTATCCTTAAGCTCGCCGGAGACAAGCTGATAGTCCTCAATGCGCTTCTTCTCCAAGTCATCAGCCAACTTCAATTGATCCTTTAGGCGAGCAATCTGGCCATTAAAGTTGTTCGCCATTTTATCTTTTTCCTCAGTGAGCTGGCGAATGGATGCGGCATGATGACGAGCAGTCTCCTCTAGCTCGGCTACTTGAGCCATTCCCCTTTGAGCTGAGACAGGGGAGTTTGCAGCTTGGACCATTGATAAGTGAAAATTATCAATGGGGCCCTGGGCGAGGACCGCTTTGTTCAACGGCCGTGACCAGGCACGAGCAACAATTTCAGTTGCTCGGCGAACATGGTCGTCCGTAATATCACGGAAGCTCGTCGGCGTCCTAGAGCAGGCAAACTGGTGAATCAGATCTGCTCGCCCTGGATAATCGTTGGGCCGGTATCTGCGAACAAAAAGAAGGTCAACACTTGAAAGATTTGGCAAATAAAAAACTTGTTCGGCAAGAAAGTAAAAACTTACTCAGAAAATTTTTGCTCATCCCGGCCTAAGTATGTGGTGTCCTCGGGGCCTCTGGGGGAACCTATATCTTTGCTCGCCTTGCCGGACCTCTCCGTGAGCTCGACAGATGAACGGCGAACAACATCCCCTTCTGGGCGAGCATGGCTCGAACCCACCTTCTCCTTCCCCTTGCCAGGGACATCGTGGGACAAGGGAGTCCCATCAGCTTTCTTTAAACGTTTCCCCCCATGAGGAGGGGAAACGGGAGGGGACCGGATTTGGACTGGGGGGGCAGCCTGTCTCGAAACTCTAGCCCCCTCAGGCTTGTTCGACATGGCGAGCACCGCTTGAGGAGGGTCACCTCTCCTTTTCTTCCCTTTTGGCGGCCCCATTACAAGGACCCTTTGCTCAAGGAGAGTGTAACTTGGAGGAACGGCAACTGTTACTTGCTCGGCTAAAAAAAAAAAATTAATTAAAATTAGGCGAGCAAGTTAAACAAGATAGTGACGAACAAAGTTTGAACCGAGAGTTAGAAATTTTCATACCTGGGGGCACCTCAGCTTGAGCCTCCAGGTGGTGAGGGTAAGTCAAGAGACGAGCAGCTCTTTGACACCTTGCTCGGCAAAGATAGTCAATAGTCCTATCTGCCCTATTGCAGAGGCCGACCAAGCACGAAGTAAACAAGAACTCGGAGCTCAACTCCTCCTCTTTCGAATTCCACTTGGGTAGACGAGGGCCTGCGAACAAACAAGAAAAGTTAAATTAGAACTACTTAGCCCAAAGGCGAGCAAGAAACAAACTTACGTTTCAGTTTTCCATAGGCTGCTGGAGAATTTATTCGTCCAGGGCCGCCGTGTGGACCAGAAGATGCTCGCCAATCACCCCCAATCCAGAAGAAGTGTTGCTTCCAGTCACGAACCTTGTTCGGCACCTCTTCCACCATTTTCAACCCAGTTCTTGCCTTGAGATAGTGATAACCTTCTTCTCCCAAGGGGCAGCTTGTAATTGTCATCAAGTAGTTGATCTCTTCCGCAGTGATCCGATCAACATACCCCTCTAAGGCGAACAGGCACATAGAGCCTAGAAGGTTCATCCACCCAATTGGAGTAATTTGGGTGATGGCCAAGTTGGTCGCCTCCAGGAATCGACCAACAACGGGTGGAAGAGGCAGCTTTAATCCGGCAATCAAGGTGTGAAGGTTGATCGTCGTACATCCGGGGGGTGGGCGATCAGCTCTTTCCTTTCTCCGGGGGGCCCACAGGTGAATATCGTATGGGATTTTGTAGTCCTTCCGGATAGAGTCCAGTTCATCTTCGCGAACAACGCTTTTTATCTTGCTCGCCTGGTACTCAGTTTTCACCTTATCCATTATTTCCCTCTGGGGACGGGGAAAGCTGTTCGCATACCTTTCAGCATATGTTCGCCATTCGAATAGTCGAGCAACCCCGGCTGGGATCTCGTTTTCCCGCATCTTTGGGGATGGGAAATTGATACCCTCCAAGAACTCGCGAGTAAGTTCGTTAAGGTCTGGATCTTCAAATTCAGCAGAAGACGAAGAGCTTTCGTCCCGATTGTTGTTCGCCGCAACCGTTAGTTCTCTCCCAGATGGGCCCGCACCGGTGTCCTCCACAAAGCGAACAACAGAGTCCACGTGAGCGTTCGACGCTGAAGAAACTTCAACTGGCTCTAGATCGCGAGCAACAATGGGAAAAAGGGGATCTAGGGTCTCCTCAGTTTTATTGCTCGATTGCGAAGACATAGAAGAGGAAGAAAAATCCAAACGGTGGTAGAAAGAGTTGCAGACGGTGGCGCTATCCCGGAGAAGACGGTGGAGCTCGAACCCACACGGCGGCGATGGCGTTTTCGAGAGAAAAAGTAAAGAAGAAGATAGGAGAAGAAGAGTAACTACCTGGGAGTTGAAATTTGAGGCCAAATACTGTGGAACGGACGCCGGAAAGCTCGAAATCGCCGGAGGAAGGAAGGATTCGCCGGAGCACTGTATCAAGAGGGGGAAAAGTGGGAAAATTTTCAGTTTCCCCACTACTTATACCCCAAGCAAAAATGGGGTCCCATGCGTAATTTCCCAAAAGCCCCGGGGATAAAATTGAAAGAAAACGGGGTTAATTCCTAGCTAAACCACAAATTGAAGGGCCTATAAACAATTATAGGAGCGCGTGACCTCGGGGTTGCTCGCGCGTGAACGGCGCGCAATCATTGCGCTGGCGTCATCTTCGTGATCTCCCCAGACCATGGGAAGACGAAACGGTTATTCCAATGTTGCTCGCCACAAAGATGATGTTCGTCCAAATCTTGGCCAAGACGATTATCCTAACTACAGTTGCTCGCCACAAAGTTGCTCGTCTGATACAACATCTAGTCAGGATAGGGGGCAATTGTTGATAGGCGAACATCATCTAAATATGGAGCGAACAATTATTGAAGTCTAAACAAAGAAAATCACGATTCGGGTGCATTAACCAATCTGGGAGGTGTATGAAGTGACGAACAACTCCCCCGACGAACAATTAATGGGCGAACATGTATTAAGACCCGAGACCAAGAATGAGCCAACTGTGAAGTCATCAATGACGAATAACTTGGTCAAACTATGATACAACAAACAGCCAAGGAGGTGTGTACAAGTGAACAAAGGATAAAGATCCCAAAGCCAAGCTGAACAAAGCCATAAGGCGAGCAACTTCCAAAGTACAACCTCAAGAGGCGAACAACTTTCAGTTGTAGAATCAACAAGATCAATCAAGCCGACCTAGGCGAACAACAATGAGTCCGAGATAAGACCAAAGAAGACCTTGTAACTAAGATTCAGCTTAGATAAGATCAAAGGGACACATGTCAAGCATACAGGCTAGGGAGACCAAGAGTCTCGGACACCTCATGCTTGCTAGTCTCTATAAATAGTTGTTCACCAGCTGTGAAATACAAGTTCACATTCATAAACACTCCCAAAACACACACAAACACACCCAAACTTACACATACACGAAATAATTTCAATCTTCATATTACCCGAATTCGATAATCCAAACCCCGATTTACCATTTACGGTGGTAATCAATCACACGTTATTGATTGGTGACGTAAAAACGGATTAAAACAGCCACTAATCCTTACGATTAGATTCGTTCACCAACACTAAATAATTTATATATGAACCAATTTCACTCTATACTTTGTTTTTCAGAAAATGGTTCACGTGAACTTGAATTTATAGAATATTTACTCTTAATAATATTAACAAGAATGTCATTTAAATCAAATATTTTAAAAATAACGACATTGAATAAAGAGTATCTTTAATAAAATTTTACTTATCAAAAAAAAAGAAAGAAAGAGTACTATATGCAAATGTCCATGTGTGAAAAGGGGAACATTCGAAAATGTTCCTAACGAAGTGATGAAAGTGAAATATGCCATGAAAGCGAATTGTTAAATTATTTAGTGGTGACAATGATAGGGATATGAGAAATTCAAATCATTATAATTATAAATTTTAAATTACGAGAAATGATTAATACAAAAGGGAGGACAAAGAAGGCAACAGACATAAAAGATAAGTGAAGCCATTTTCTAAAATATTTCAAAAAAGTGATAAAAGTGAAGCATATAAAGCTAATCATTCAAGCCTTTGAGTAGACATATGAAAGATAGAGATGACAAATGCAGTCTACCTAATCATAATGCCATATTAATCAAATTCCCCACTCATGTTTATTTGGAATTAATAGTACCTACAGTACGCAATACATTTTACAAAATATACAGTTAGCATTTAGTTTTAATTTAGATAAAGCGTGTTTCATTCTTTCCGTAATAACTTGTACTCCCTGCATACCTCAAAAAGTATATTCAGTCTAAGTTTTTTTATTAATTTTACGCTTAAAAACAAATATTTAGGGGCGCTTGTTTTGAATTATTCACTAGAATTGAAACTGAAAATTTATTTTCTCTCACCATCATTGAATATGTTAAATGTTTGATTATCTTCATGGTGGTTACACTACTTGTGCTGTAGTTTTGGAAAAAATAGACAAGAGGAGAGGAGAGGAGGTTGATTGTGGCATGCCTGGAGAATGATGGTAAATAATGATAATAAGAAAATAGAAAGATAATCAAATGAGGTAATGATTACGTAATCAGAAGGAAAAATAGTGTTAAGAATCACTTTTTGTTCTCATTAAGAAGAACAAAAATAGTAATTTTTTGTGTTATGGATCATTTTCAAAATTTAGTGCAAGTTAAGAAAGAACAAATAAATTATTATTTAATTTTATTCAGATATAACTTCGTAAAAGTAATTGTGGATACATCGTTAAAGTATTTTACTAATAAGAATTATACTCATGTGCAATACAACACAGTTAAAATAAAATAAATTATTATTCCTCAGTTTCAATTTTATTTTTCCATTTCATTATTCACCTTCCTTCCAATACTTTTAAATTATATTTCATTCTATTAATAATTATATAAAAATATTTTTATTTTATTTCATTCATTTAAATTGAATAATACATTATTATTAATTTTTTTATCCATTTAAGTATTACTCCCTCCGTCCCAATTTTGTTCACCCAAAAGCCCAAAAAAGAAAGATTTTTTTGTTTACCAATTTTTTAAAATGACAAAAAGCAAAATCATATTTTCACACTTAACCCTTAAAAGTTATTTTGTACTAAAAAATATTAATAAATAATTTCTAAAAAACTATTTTATACTCAAAAGTATTAATAAACAATTTTTTTTTTTTAAAGTTGTGCTTTTTTTTAAATGGATTCAAATCAAAAGCCAAGAATCAAATATGGGGGAGTATATAAATATTATTTAAAAACAAATGATCCTACACCCACCATTCTTCTTTACGCTGCATGCTGAGGTGTTCAACTTTATTCCAGAATGATCAAACTCCCATTTAATATTGACTAATGAATAAACAATCACCAACTTGGCCCTAACTCCTTACATATATTTTTGGTTCTCAATTTCCTAGATATCATACTTGAGTGAATTATCAATAATGCATGTGTATGCCTATGACTTTGGGGCCCTCCATCCCCCACCCCAGCTCATAATTAAATGTCTTCACATGATCCAAAATACAGTAGACCATAAGGCAAAGTCCAAGGATTATTATACTCCCCTATAGCATTTAGCATTGATTGTCAAATCACCCATAATTTAATCCTCCCTCCTATCTTCAAATTACATTGCACTAGCTCTTGAATTTCGACGCGGGTTTATATATATTATATTATTAATTTTAAATTAAATATTTTAAAAATTAAATTCAGTTAAAAATATATTTATCCCCTTAACTAATTACCTTTAATTTATTATTGTTTTAAATAAATTTATGATTATAATTTTAAAGAATAGGTTAATTAAAAAAAATAGATAATATATTTAGAGTGAACGATCAAAATCGATAATTCGATATAGAGACACAACCATTTAATAGATGATTCCTTTTTAATTTATCAAAAATAAGACACAATTCATTAATCAATTTTAATTAAAAAAACTAAAAAAAAAATTTGTAATTAAAAAAAATATAAATCGAACTAATAAAAACTCAAGATTTCAAAATAGCGGCTCTAGAAAATTAGGGAGTGATTTATAAATAGATTAAAATTAGAGAACAAAAATAACTGAGATATAAATTAAAATAAATATAATACCATATATAGCACAAATGCATAATTTTAAAGTATTTCAAAATAGAGGCTTTTAGGGGGGATTCACAACTAAATATATAGATTTTAAATTTTTCATTGTAAATTAACTCCATTTTTTTTATTATACTCCCCTGTAGCATTTAGCATTGATTGTCAAATCTCCCATAATTTAATCCTCCCTCCTATTTTCAAATTACATGGCATTTTAAATATTTCAATGTAAATTAACTATGTTTTTTCTTAAGATATCCCTAAGATTGCATTTTGGTCAGAACCATTTGAAATTTAAGAAATTTGGAAATAAATGGATTTAAAAATTTATGAATTTCAAATGACATGCTTTTGCTAAATATTTGAAATTCCTTCATTTTAAATTAGGATTAAAGCTAAGTATCTCAAATTCATAATTTTGAATATTTTACCCAAACATGTAAAGTGAATTTAGATTGTGAATTTAAATCCGTGTCCAAATCTTTCCATATAAACACAACCTTAATTTTGTTAAATTTTTTAGATAAGTGTTATTTTAATGAAGATAAGGATACAATAAATATTTAATTTTCTTTTAATATATGTGCATTTATTCAGAATTAGTCACATTCATTGTAAATAGAAGAGAGTAAGGGTATGTTTGGTTGGGTACTTTGGTACTAAGGAATGGAAAGGAATACAAAAAATATGTTTGGTTCACTACTTTGAAACCTTGCTACAGTGTCTCATATCAAAAAATGGGGGAATCCCCCATTCCTCAAGTTTATGAGTGGAATGACTTTCATTCCTTACTCTCATTACCCAATAAATTACAACACCCTTTTTCCTCTTATTATTCTTTATTCTAAAATAGTTTAATAAGTTTATTTTTTTAGTATTATACTTTGTTGTTAGGTTATGAAATTTTAGGTTCCCTTTATTAAAATTTTTATTAAATAATTAAGATTAAACTTGAAAGAAAAATTTATTTCAAACTAATTGAAATACTTCCATACGCTATTTTTTAATAAAAATATATTTAAAATAAATAAATTAAAATAATATTATTTTAAAAAAATCAATAAATTGATTCAATTTCTAAAAAACTTGACAAACCAAACAAAATCAATGACTATAATAGTGATTCCTATATTCAACCAAACAATACAATTTTAAAGAGAATATTCATTCCATTCCCCACTACTATCATTCCCATTTCCATTCTCATTCCTTTCAACAAACCAAAAGGCCCCTAAATCTTACAATCTTCATCAGTTTATTTAAAATGATCCATTTTATCTGTCACTCTATTAATACCAATATAAATTTATCAAATTTTTTAAACAATGCTCCTAAATCACCTTCTAAAATATGAGCAATAAATAATAAATAAGAGTATAAATATTTTTTTATCACCCTAATAAAAGAAAAAAAATGATTTAGTAAGTGAATTAAAGGAGCCAAATAAAGAGGGTAATATAACCGGATTTTAAATTTCACACATTCAAGATGCGGACATATATTACTTTAGTACTATTATATTCTGCTTCCCTTCCTTCTACACAACCTTCTCTATAATCGCTGCAAATAATCATTTGCATATAAGCTCGCAAATCTGTTCTCTCTCTCTCTCTCTCTCTCTCTCATTCTATCTTTCTCTCTCTTCCTCGAGTTTTTACCGTTGCGGTTTTACAGAGGTGGGCTCTTGTGTATTTGACTATCATCAATTGGAATTCGAACAATAACTCCACTGACGTTGAAAGATCTCTCTCTCTCTCTCTCTAGAAGTGAAGTTACTACTCTGGTTTTACAGATTCGAGCAATAAAATTGTACAGAGATGGGCTTTTGAGCAAACTCAATAAGATTTCAATTGCAAGATTCCTCTGGTTTTTGTGAGTGGAAAGGTACAATCTTTCTCTATTCTTTTGGGTTTTGAGCTTTGTTGTTAATTTTGCTGATGTTTGTTGGGTTTTGATCTTAATCATTGCCTGATTTTGGTGGCGGATGATTGTCAAAATTTGTTAAATTTTTATTCAGGTGGTATGTATGTATATTTATGGGCCTTAATTTGACTTTAAGTTCAAGACTGAAACTTTATTTTCTGTTTGATTTGTGAATTGCAATATCTCATTGATTGCCTAGTGCTACCTCGGTTCCAATCCAATTTTATCTATTCATATGAATTAATTTTTTCATTGATTACAGTATTAAAATACTATTTTACTCTTGTTTATTATTAATAGATAAATTAATAAGTTTATGACTGTATAAAGATTGGTTGGCAGTACTTTCCTCTGTTTCAAAGTTAACTTCTGCTACTAGTTTAGTGTTTGTCACCTGAATTAAAGTAGTCCCTCCGTTTTTCATTTTACCCATTCATACAAATTAATTTTCTCCTTTCTTAGGATATCAAAAAACATTTACACCCGTATTTATTACAAAATGATCATTAGTTCTACTACTATTTGATAGGGACATTGCTAGAAAAATAGGTAAAAAATGCATTGGTATTAGTAGAGTAACAATTAAAAAGAACATCATTTTAAATAAAATGAGATAGATAAAAAAGAACAAAGGGAGGGAAAAAATATAATTGTTGAAAATAATTTTGTTTTATTGTCATTTATGAAAATATGGATTGAACAAAAGAAAGAACAGTTTTGATTAGTAATTTATTAGGAATGACGGGAAAAAAGATAGTAGTAACTTTTTGTTGTTGACAAATGATTAGAACACCGTTTGGATAAAATCAGGTAAGCCAATAAGAAACAAAGGTGGTATTCATAGTGCATTTATGTTGTTGATTGAAAGACCAGAGTGCTTTAATTTCCCTCTTGAGACTGATTCAAAATCTTGCAATTCAGTTTCAATTTTCTGATTAGTGTCTTAGAAGAATAGTCATCAGATCAATGTTGTTTTTCTAAGAAGAGAAATTTAAAGAATGGAATCTGAACAAAACTGATGGCCTCATGTTTGTTCAGAGATAGGAAGTCTTGATGCTACAGAAGGATATGGAAGAGAAGCAGTTGAATTTCAACCAACCGTTTTTAACCGTTAGACGACACGCCCCGACCGCGACCTCAGTAAGAACCGTAAAACGGCGAACACAAACTTCCATACCTCAGCTTCCTTCACACAGACCGGAACTGAAATCCGGTCCCATTAGAAATCCAGGAGCCGTCCCGTTTATATGGGAACACTCTCCTGGACAACCTAAGGAAGACCCGAACCCACAAATTCGAAACTCCGATAAACCTCCCGTCGCCCCAAAGCTTCCTCCCGGGAGGCGTGAAGTTATGAATAACTCCCTCGATGAAAATGTGGACGCAAGTACTAAAGAGTCGAAGGAGTGTTCCGAATCGGGGGACGAGGCGTATGTGGATGCACTCGACACGCTCTCGAGGGCAGAATCGTCTTTCTTGAATTGTAGCATGAGCGGGTTAAGTGACGTGGACGCGAAACCATCAACGGATCGACGGGCTCGTGAGTTCATGATGGATAGGTTTCTACCTGCTGCGAAGGCGATGGCTTCGGAGACGACCCCTCAATACGTGCCCAAGAAGCCGGCTTTACTTCATGAAAAGCCCGAGAAGGCGGTTAATCAGTCTAAGCCTTCCTTAAGATACGGGCCGAGCTTTGCAGACCGGTATTCTTATTCCCAGGATAATAATAATAAGGATGACGCAGAGAGCGACGATGAGTATGATCACCGTCGAAATGTGCCTGCAATATGTGGTTTGCTGCCCCGGTTTAGCTTAAAAGGTTCGCTCTGCCTTATGAGTCCCGTTCCAGCAATGAGTGTAAGAACACGACTACATTCGTCTTCTGCTAAGAAGGTCGAACGTAGACCTACGCCAGCTGGTTCTTACAACGTGATTGAGAACGAGGTAACTCGTTTTTCTTCCTTTATACGTTTAAGCTCACTTGCATTTGGTGTGTCTCTTTAAAAAGTATTAGTTTGTCAGTATTACTTATGGATATGTAACCGAATTATTTGGATTTGCAGTCCAGGTCTGATCAAGCGGAGTTAAAATCAGTCGACAAAATCCAGGACGATAAAGTGAGAAACGATAGTCGTCATGTAGCAAGCCTTAGCACATCTTCGAATGCATCTCTGCCGTTTCTTGAAGATAAAGAAGTCCATTTCGTTGCTGACGAAAAAACGGGCTTCAAAACGTTTCAGGAATTATTGGATAATCGAGAAAGTCTAGAGGAATCGGGTTCTGAAGATCCTATTATTGAGAAAACTCTTTATGTAGATACAATGCAGAAGGTTGAACACCCGGGTTTGTGTTCTTTTTCTCCCAAGAAACGAGATGCTAACGGTGTTCCTAGCTCAGGAGACGAAGATCAAACGAGTATAGTAGATTCGTCTCTTGAAGTTTTGAAGAAGTTGCTGCCAAATGATCAAGATTTTAATGTGATCGAACAAGGATCTATGGAGGGTTTAGAAAAGAACTTTTCAAAAGCAGTAACTGTGGAGAAGTCTTTATACCAGAATCACTCTGGGCTTCTTGCGCCGCCTCCTTTACCGAAATCTCCATCCGATTCTTGGCTTTGGCGCACATTGCCCTCCACCAGAAGTTCGTCTCGACGCTCATATCTCGACTCAACGACAACAAATCACGAAAAACAGTTGAAGGCTGTTCCCAAAAGTGATCATAAGAAGTGGGAAACTATTGTTAAAGCTACAAATGTGAAGCAGAATCACTTGCATTATTCTGAGGTATGTTTGTCTACTTAACATTTGCAATCATCAAATTCGTTTCGATTACTGGAAAGTGCTTTCGTCTCACGTTCTTGCATTTTGTATCAGGAAATGTTGACAACTATACCAGAAACTTGAGGAATGTTGTATAGCTATATTTGAGGTCTCGATGGCGATGGGATGATAAATGTACGTTCGATCGTCTGTTTTCTGATCGTGTAGTTACGGATAAATAAACGTGTTGTTGTATAGGGGTCGTCGTCCGTATAATTGTGTATCTTGTGTCCGAAGAAACATGAGATCTAATGCAGAATATACATGGTGAAAGCCTTTCTTATGATGTAGTCTTTCTTTTTAATCTGCAGTTTATGATTGCATGGATACTTATTTGAAAATGAACAGCATTGTTGAGTTAGTTATTTAATTTTGAGACGGTTTTACACAAGATCTACTCTTTTTCTTTTTCCAACAGTTTTCACAATTAAATAGGATTAACATTTTTTTTTCCAGTACTAAACATACATTTTTAGCATTTTCAAATCCCAATTATATTATCAAGAAATGCGATTTTAACATCGAAGTAAATCTAGAAGAATTGTATCCAAAAAAAAAAAAAAAAAAATTATATATGTAAATGAGCAATCTGAATTATTTCACCCCAGGCAAAAAACATTAATTCAACAAGCATGGGATGCCGTTGTACCAATTGTTCTTTCCAATTTATGGCACTTTCCCAACTTCCCTGCAGATGCGATTCATGTGAATTTATCTTCTTTTGATATATCTTTCTATTTTTCTTTTTAACAAAAAACATGCAAATAACCCTTATACTGGAAACATGAAAAGAAATCATAAATGCCCTTTCTCATTATTACATCCACTTGATCACTGAAAATGTTATAGTTAGTTAAGTGTCAATTTAAATTGAGTACCAGTATTTTCACCCGTACCATGCACGATTGCTCTTCTCCCGGGCCCTCCAGTTCATCCCGACGTTTTATCGAATCTTTACGAGTTATGATGAATGATCTCAAGGCCAGCTGATCCGTACATCCCCTGGAAACAACAGGTGGGGTTGGGGGGAGTCGCACACGATGCACTTCAAGACTGTCGTTGATAATGCCCAGAGAGACAGTCGAATTACAGATAACTGAGTTAGGCACGTCATTTGATTGATGAATTGATTTTGGTTCGCAAATCATGCTTGCAAACTGGACAGAATGTGGCCCATTTCGTCAACCATGAATTCACACAACTAGCATGAAAATCTGCAAGCCATTAATTGAGAAACATATATTATGAGTAGCATATCGAATGACAGCAAAAGCTGCTGGATTTTTCAACAGGTGAATACTTTCTACTGTAAAGGGACCTCGATTTAACGCAATACATGATAGTATCAATGATAAATCCGACTTGCAACCAATTAATTCCTAAAGAAAAACTTCTATAAACTTAGTTCATGGAAATTTATGGTGAGGACAGTAATACTATTTAGTACAAGAAGTAATATTGTTTAGCATACAAAGTATCACAGTTTAGTAATTTTGAGATTAAAATGAAACATTTTGGAAACATGATACTTTATATGTTAAACAGTATTACCTCGTCCACAGACACTAAAATGTATTACTTTAAAAAAAAAAGTGTTCATGTGAACCTGGTTCAAAATTTTCTACCCTACCCTACTGTGCAATGCACAACTGTGCATTGGGGGTGTTGTACCCCCTGCCTACAACACATTAAAGCAGGGTGTACAACACCCCAATGCACAGCTGTGTGGAAATAACCACCTGGTTCACAAGAGGCCTATTCTGATTCCTATACTATCAATGTAATATAGGAATTAACCTCACCATGTTGACAAGGCAGAACTTTTAGGCATTCCTCATGTTTGAAATCTTCGAGACAGATTGCACACGTCTCCCCTACGTGACCAGTTACGTCGACAGAGCCAAAAGTGATAGTCGGGAGCATCTCCACGGTTTTACCATCTAAAACAGTCCCTGTTTCACGAGGATTCCTCAATTGGTTGACTGTGAAAAGAATTGTAGCTAGCAGAGAGATTACTGCAAGGACCGACATAAATGATATAACCAGCACCGTCCATCCAGTTCCATCAGCATATGAGACAATGCAGCATTCACTCCGAGCATTCTCTCTCAGGATCTCCCCCGCTCTATTTGAAACGAATACAGCAGATATCCTTAGTCCACCAGGGCTTCCCATCACTATTTCATCAAGATGAATGCACTAAAGTGAGTATAACATGGATAAGGATTACGGACCCCCTATAAGGGGCCGTTATTGTGTGCTTTGAACCCAAATCGAAACCTACATATAAAGGTTTTACACATCTAAGCACCAAATCACAACCCAGCTAGCAAACAAGCACTAAGTGTGAAACATAAATGACAAGTGATTTGTTAAAGAAACGACTAATACACGAGCAAAACCAAGGCAAGATCACGTTTCACGATTAATGAACTTTTCGTGTGTGTTCTGAAACAAGTCCAAAAACAACAAGGAGAAACGAATTTTCCCTTTCATTTCATCATCTTCAAACGGATTGCTACATCATATGGGGCAGGAATCTAACTCATATAATGCAAAAATTCGAGATCCAAACATATGAAACAAAATCACATGGTTACAAGTTTTTTCTATCCACAAACAAGAAGCACCAAAAAGCTAACTCAAAAAGCCTAAGGCATCACTAACAAGCACCAATTCACCTCAATAATCCCTCACCATGAAATTTCAACTTCATATCAGGATAAAATTTGCATCATAATACTTAGAATTTAAAAAAAAAAAATTCACCTACTTGAAACGAGGTTGTGGTTGGGGCGATCATCGTAAACAATTGCGGCACGAAAGCCAGCATCCTGAGCATTCCTGATCTTCTCATCAAAAGCGCAATTCCCTCTCACAATCAGAACAATCCTCGCACTTCCGCCATTACTGCGTTCAGCTTCGCTGTGCAGCACAGAGCAGGCATCGAGCGGCTCAGCTACTAGCAATTTCCCACAGATTCTACCATCTACTGCCCTAGCTGCAAATTCAAATCCCCAAATCAAAAGGATAAAACAAAACAACTCACAATTTAACAAAAATCAAACAGATTTTATCAGTGGAAGCTACTAAATCGTGCAGGAGAGTCGGCGAAAGAAGACGCGGTGGGCTCGAGTTTGACGATTGAGCATATAGGATTGATTAAGAAACATAAAAGAACTATGGAGGCCAAGAATTTGCTCATTTCATCATCAATTTGTTGAAGAAAATTGTGTTCTTGCCTTTTTCTGCTGCGGTATTTATCGTTTTTTTTTATAAAGTTGCAGAGAAGGGCAATTGAGTGATTGACAAATCTTTCGCTTAATTAGTATTTGGCCCGCATCTTTGCAATTATTTCAATTTCAGCCCATTGATCGAGTTTGACGTCAATTACGTAATTTAAATTTGATTTCTTATTTTTGAAAACTTTAACTTGATTAAACGCTTTTAGTGCAAAAAATCATGTGGTCTTTCTATTGAGTAAAAAATAATTGATTATATAATCTTATAAATTCGGTTGTTGTATATTTTTTTTTTTTTAATTTTTACGAGTTTAAGTAATTATAGTTGTAATTTAAATTTTTATTTCTATCATTAAATCATAATTTATCCATGTCATTTAATTTTTAGGTTATTAGTATTATATTTCTAATTTTATTGCAATGGATTTTTCTTTTTTATAGTAAGGAATTGACCATTTGTAATTTAGATGGATGAAAAATCCAATCAATGTGGATTTTCTCTTAAGTGGGTATGGTTTTGAAAACACAATGAAAATTTATTTAAATTGTATTAAGTTTTACTTGTGGGCTCATATAAAATATCAATGAAAATTTAATACATTAGTTCAAATGAATATTTTTACGAATCCAATACAAGTATATAATTACATTTATACTAAGGGTGATTTTGTAAATTTTTATGTATAAATTACCAAGTAAAAAAATAAGTTAAATTGTGTGTATATGTGGACTTGAGAGTAATAATATTATGCAAAAGAGTAGTTCTAGTGTGCACTTGAGTGCATTGTATGCATTTTGAAAAAAATATCACAAGCAAAAATTAATACTACCCCCAAAAGTAATTAGTAATACCCCAATAACAAAAAATAATACAGTTCAGTATGTTAGTGTGTATTTTGAAAAAAAATCAAAATTAATGTCAAAATTAAGTTTAAAATTCAAGTGCATGTCATGCTAGAATTTGTGTATGGAAAATTAGATATATTATGGAGATAAAATTTATAGAGAATTTTCTATTTTAAGACCGTGAAGCTAATCTAGTAATTTTAGGACGAATTAAAAAGAAAAGGATAATTAAAAATTTGGGTATGAAAAATTAGATATATTATGAAGATAAAGTTTATAAAGAATTTTCTATTTTAAGACTGTGGAGCTAATCTAGTAATTTTAGGACGGAATAAAAAGGAAAGAATAATTAAAAAAATTTGTATAAAAAATTATGATATATTATGAAGATAAAGTTTATAGGGAATTTTCTATTTTAAGACCGTAAAGTTAATCTAGTAATTTTAGAACAAATTGAAAAGGAAAGGGTGATATTAATTATGGGAACAAAATTGAAATAAGTGATTTTTGTAAAAAAAAAAAAAAAAAAAATGTTGGTGGCATTTTAATAAATAAAAATTTAAACCTGACACTTTTTTATATTTCCCATATTGTTTGGGCCATATTCATATATCGAAAGATTTCGGTTACTCGCATAAAATTTCCGCAGTAATTCTAAGTAGCCTCCGCTTGCCGCCGGCCGCCGCCGCCGCCGCCCCGGGCATCCACACGACCAGCTTCATTAACATTGTTATTAACTTCCATCTCTTTTCAGTTTTATCTTTTCAATTCCAACTAATTAGCGCCATGGATGAGGAAGTAGGTGCGTCCCCTAAATTACCGCTGCCGGAATCCTTTCTCGATTTTCTCAATGACAACGGCTTGGATCCTTCAATTTATGCCGCCTCTCAGTCCACTCCTCGTTATATTCGGTACTCTCCATCTATCAACTGTGATAATTATCTCTGCGCGTTTATTTTCGTTTTCTGAATTTCCGTGGGATAATGTTTACATACTTGGTTAAATCAATAGAATTTTGCAAGTGCTAATTTATGAGAATATGATGAGTTAATGTGCAAGTAAAATTTTAAAATTACAGTAGCTGGAAATTGATTGGCCCTGTTAGTGTTATGAAGCTTGAAGCAAGTTAAATTATGCTTGGATAGTTTGATGTTTCTGAATAATTTTAGGTTTTTGAATTGAAAGATTTTGATTATGTACTTTTTAATGGAAGGTTAAAACCAGGATGTAACACTGAGCTTTCAGAAATTGAAGCTGAGATTAAGTATAAACTTGAAGAGGTGTGTTGGATGCCCAACTTCTATTATCTTCCACCTGATGTACGAATCGCGAGTACAAAGGCGTACCAGAATGGAAAGGTGAGAATAGTAAGATTAGATTAAAAATGACCGCCATGATATATGCATCTTTTAAAATTAACCTAGAAAAAGGAGTTTGCATCTTGTTCTTTAACTTTGTTTCATCTTGTAGATATATGGCATAGATGCAGCTTCGGGAGCTGCTGTTTTAGCTTTGGATATTACATCGGGTGATCATGTCCTTGACCTATGCGCAGCTCCTGGTTTGTGCTTCTTTTTTATTGTTGCAATGTGGATAAGTTCCTTCTGATTTGTATGAAGCTTGTGTTTTGTGCATATGTATTTGCATTTATATATCTCTAAGTTCTTGAGATTATTATCATCAGTTAATAGACGAAGTGGATAGCTCAAGTGGTTAGAGCTCAAAAAAAAAAAATTTATCATCAGTTAATACTTGATACAATCAATTATTTAACCCTCTTCCATTTATCTGTTATCCAGGTGCCAAACTCTGTATGATATTGGACCTTCTTGGTAGTTCAGGTTCTGTGACTGGTGTCGATGTTGCTAGACATAGGTTAGCAGCGTCTAGAACACTGGTGCAGAAATATAATCTTGGTGACCATTGTCGTCTTTTTGTCGCCGATGGAACAACATTCTCCCTTACTCCATCGAGGGCTGAATCAAACTATAAATCATGTAATTAATATCGATATTTATGCATCTATTTTTACTTAATCTTGAAAAGTATGATGCTTCTTTATGGTCATATTGCCCTGATGCAATATTGTTGTTCAACAACAGGCAACGCCGAAGCAGAAGAAAATCTTGTGATATACAATGAGTGGTCACCTCGGAGACCATGGAAAGAACGAAAGAAGATGGCTAAAGCTAGGAAAGATATTGCTTCTAACACCTGTTCACAAATTCAAGAACCCGAACTTATGTTCTATGGTCGACATTCTGGGGTAGTTGGTTTGAGCAAACATGACTTGTTCCGAAACCTAAACGACCTTGAACTTCTACAATTTGGCTATGACAAGGTAAATCGTACAATGTATCAATCATCTTGTGTTTTTCCTGGTTTAGTTATGCAGGTGTTGCGTTTTATATCATGATCAAGTATTCTGCCTCTTTTTTGCTAAAAGGCTACCATCTTCTTGGAATTCACTTCAGGTCCTTGTGGATGCAGAATGCACACATGATGGTTCAATTAAACACATCCAGAAGTTTGAACAATGGGGCTGGAAAACACTTTCACGGCGTGTGTTGGATGCCGAGAGGACTGATGACTTGACTGTTCTTCAGGTAAATATCTGCTTTTACTTTCCATAACATTCTCTCATAGGTCATAACTTTACTTTAGGTACTTTTGGTGCTTGTTCTTGATATTTGGTACAGTTTTTAGTGATAGAAACAGTGGGTTTGAAATTTCATTATTTCATACTTGTTTGCCTATGATCCAGAAGATTGGTTGTGATTTCGACATTATTTTGGTGTTTTGTTGTTACACCATTGTGTGTTTATCATTGTAATCCAATTGAAATAACTCCATTCATTAACAATGGTTAATTCCACCCACCCCACCCCAGAAATAGACCCTTGAGAGTTACAATAAGACAGAAAATAGCCACCTACTCACGAAAAAACAGCAAAAGAAAAAAGGATACTGTTTTTACACATAAAATAATTTAAGACGTCCTTCATTATATTTGATGCGAATTGAAGGGTATGAAAGTGGTCTATATCTCAAACATTTGAAGCTCGGGAAATCCAATCATTTTGACCATTATAAATCTTTCTTCAAAATGTGGCTGAATTCTACGTTGTCAATAATTTTAAATTGCTAAAAAACTTTCGTATATTTATTTTTCGCCTGCAGTTAAAATTGCTGAGTAACGGATTCAGATTACTCAAAGTTGGAGGATCTCTTGTCTACAGCACCTGCAGGTGCCTTAGTTTAAGAATTACCTGAAATTTACTCGCCTTCTCTTCTTTTTTGTCTTCATTCTTTCATTTCTCAACCTTTGTATTATATTCGTATAGTTTGACTGTTGCTCAGAATGAAGATGTGGTACAGCAGTTCCTTTCACAATATACATGTGCAGGTAGGTCTTTCCGTGCTTTTTTCTATCACTGTCTTAATAGTTTCGCTCTTGGCATAATTTCCCCATTATGAGCTGTTTTGAAAATCGGAAAGCATAAGTTGATCGACGACCGTTTGCTCGTATGCTGCCGTTTTTTTATTTTGCAGAGTTGGTGGAGATAGAAACTGCAAAGAAGTGGCCTTGCAGGGAAGCAAGAATACCTAAGACATTACGGTTTGATCCCCAGACATCATCAACAAGTGGCCTTTTTGTTGCCAAGTTCACCAAGTTGGCTGCTTGATCTTTTCTCCACCTGAAGATGTACTTGATGAGAGAGAGAGAGAGAGATTTCATATTGAAAACAGATGTTTTTTCCCATAATTAATGAAGTTGCTTGAAATAGTGGAAGAGTAAATTTTATATAAAAATGGTTCACGATAGGTTTATCATGAAACTGTTTTAAAGTATTGAATATTTGACTAGAATTATCGATAATCTCACCGGAAGTATTATTAATTTGGGTTTAAAAAAATTTACAACAATTACAATATAATACCACCGACCCAGATTATTGGTACAATGGTACTCCTGGTGAGATGATCGATACTTTTGTTAAATATTCGATACTTTTATATAATTTCATGATAAAATTATTATAAACTATTTTTATATAATTCTTTGGCAGTGGAATTATCAAACTCGGCTTATATTTTATCAGAAGCAACAAAGATTTGCGCTAGTTGATATTCTAATTAAATTGAGTTTAAAATATTTTTATTGAACGATCTTAAATTTAGGTTAAATAATTTAATTTGATTTTCAGTGCGGTAGAGGACATAAAAGATTCATAATGAACTAAGTATAACACCGTATATATTTAAAAAAAATAAAAATCCATTGATGACCAAACAAAATTTAAATTAACCAACTAAATTAATTAGACTAAAAAAATTCCTGCAAAAAATTGTAAAGAAAAAGTAGAGGGGAATTTAAAGAATAAGTAAATGTAATTATGTAAATCGGAAATACAAAAAACCCTTCGCCTAAAACCCCATTCCTCTTTTTGAGACTGGGTTTCCAGTGAAAAACTCCGCACACAAAAATGGCGGCCCTCAAGCGTTTGCTCTCTCAGAACGGCCACCGCTGCTTCTCCAATCCGCCACCATCGCGCCACCTCTTTTCTCTCATCCGCCGCCACTTCTCCACCGAGCCACAACCATCTCCCACTCCCGAATCTAGCGCCGAACGGAATGAAAATTTCCGGAGACCTATTCCAATTCAACCCGTATCCTACGCAGCTAAACCTAAACCTCCACCACCCGAAGAAACGAATCGCGAGAATCCACCGGATAGACAAACCTCGTCGCAGGACGCCACAAATTACGCAAATCCTGAAGCCCGATCGTGGACCAGGGACGAAATGCGTTACATTAAGGACGCGCCCGTGATCGCCCCGGTTTCGTACACGAGCCGCGTCGCTCCGTTGCCGGAGGACCGGGAAACTGTGGCGGAGGAGATGTTGAAGGAGAGTCAGAATGATGAGTTGGAAAGGGAGAGGAGGAGAATGCAGAGGGATATGAGGATGGGGAGGTTGAGATATGGGAGAGTGCAGGAGGAGGAAGAGAAGTTGCCTTTTCCAAAGCCGATTAAGGCGGAGGAGAACACTGATGAAAACAGTAAGAAGAAAGAGAAGGTGGTTTATGATCTCAAGGAGGCTATTCGGCTTGTGAAGGTCGGTTTTTCGACTCTTCTGTTACCTCGATTTCGTCTTCTCTTGATTAGTTGAGAAATTGATATTGCATTGCAGTCTTTTGATGTTGAACAAGGTTAATAGATATGCAGGCTTTGCTTTTTTAGCATTTAGAATCTTTATTTCTGAGAAAGGGATTGGACTTGCAAAGATTCTGCATATATAGATTATAGAGGTTAATTTTGTGCTTTGTTGGACCCTCTATTTAGACAATTGAAAAGATAAAGCAAATGGAGATGAAGCTACAAATCTTGATTTAGGTGGACATACAAGGATTCTGCATAAATAGATTATAGAGGTTAATGTTGCACTTGGTTGGATACTCTATTTATGCAATCTAAATGATCATGCAAATGGAGATGCAGCTACAAATCTTGATTTAGGGAGTTGGAGATGAAGCAAATTTGGTGTAAATACCTTAATGTGTATTAGATATTTGTATATCGGTATTAGATAGAAGTGTTCCGAGCTTTCATCAGTCAATTATAATATACTACTTGTTTCCGACTTAGTTAGTGGAACTTCATTTTGTTCGACATTGTATCAGCCACATATTTGGTTTTCATATTTTCAGCGAGCATGTATAATGTGTGATAAATTTCTTGTTTGTTAAGTATAGTAACGCCTTTTGTTGATCAAAATGCTTGTTCACTTATAATTTTTTCATCATATATGATGCTTAAAATGGTTGTGTCAAATACTTTTTCTTCCTTGTCTTGATACTAATTCTGATTTCGTTTGATATCGTATTAGCAATCATACAGGCTAATGGCAGGAAAACTTTTGATGAAACTTTAGAAGCGCATGTGAAGATGACTCCTGAATTGCGTCGAACAGATCTGGTATGTGTCTTCACTTTTCCTGTTTACTAGCTTCAAAGACCAGGCAACATATGATACTTATCAGTGATACATGAATGGTTTCTGGAAAACACAACTAGTTAAGCTATTTTACATTTGTTGCAGTTATAAGGAAATTACAATTCTCTAAGTAAGTTTCGTTACTGACAGTACCTATCTGTTTTATCTTATTTGATCAAAGGTAAATGCCAGGAAAGTCTTAGATATTAACTTGATAACCAAATCATGAAATGAACACATTGTATCTGTTAATGCAATGATACTTCATAAGAATTTAGCTTTGAACTCTTTATCCTCTTTTTAAATCGCAGAAACTGAATGCTTCCATGCGCCTTCCACATGGTTTTGGCAAGGTAAAACGAATGGATCAATTTAATTGCATGTTCATTAACCATTTTTTTTTCTGCTACAATTCTCATGCCCAATTAATTAAATCTTTTTTCAGACATATCGAGTGGCTGTCTTCGCAGAAGGAGCTGCTGCAGATGAAGCTCGAGAAGCTGGAGCTGATATTGTTGGCGGCTCCGAGCTGGTGGCGAGTATCCGGAGTGGTGATGAACCACTGTCCTTGTTCACTCTTTTGATAAGAGCTCCTTTTTTGGTGTTATATTGGGCATACACAAACATACAACTAATCTGCATTAAATCAATATAAGATGATGATGAGATCATGCTAAGACACACAATACATAAATCTTGAGAGACTTCTATAAATTTGGCATATTGCATAAAAAGTGAGCTAAATAGATTGGTCTTAATTACATGCAGGTGAAGTCAAAGTAGATTTTGACAAGTGCATTGCTACTCCATCCATGATGGATCTCGTGAAAAAGGTTTAGATATTGTATTGTCAAAATACAGCGTTAGCTTATCTCTATCCTAGTTACTTATATTTCATTTTTATGCAGATAGCACAAAAACTAAAACAATTAATGCCACATACCAGGGTAAGTTTGATTAACATCTATTCATTATACAGTTTCGGTGGCAAATATGACTCACAAGCATCTTAAATGCAGAATGGTACATTGACAAATGAAATAGCTAAGGCTGTCAAAGACGCAAAGGTAGAAAGTATTAATTTCAAGAAAGATAAAACCGCAATTGTACATGTGGGACTGGGGAAGGTATAATGATCTCTACAACTTTTCTTTTCTGATACACCAATTACATGTCGGAACTCTAATTCTTCTTATATATCATACCTATCATATTGCAGCTAAGTTTTCCAGAGGAGAATTTGAGAGAAAATGTCGGTACTTTTGTAAATGCTCTTTTGCTTGCAAAACCTGCTGGTTTGAAAAAGAGTAAGTGGATTCAATCTGCACGTTTGATAATTCATTTCTTGCCTATTTTTAGTTATAATTAAATTATTATGTTTTGGTAAATGACTAGATGGCAGGATTTAGTTTTAGTCAGGTTGTGGAAATTCATGAGAAGCAATTGGCTGTATAATATATGCCAATTACCGTTTAGGTAACAAGCACGTGGATATTAATTAAGGCTTAACTCTTAGCACTTGTTTGAATTCCTTATGATAAGCAAGTGTTCTAACACGCATGATCCAAGCATAAAACCCTGAATTTTTTTTTTTGGGTTATAAGAAAGCCCAATAAAATGAGAAAAGTCCACTTCATGAGCTCTGGGGAGCTAAAAAGCTTTTTGGTTTCATAACTTGTCTACTGCTCCCAAAAAAACTTTTTAAGGATTAGACTTTTAGGGCAAGAGGTCCTTTGGGATTCAATTCTCACTACACACTTTTCTCAAAACAGATGGCTTTAAGTTTCTAGCTTAGTATGTAAAACTAAAAGTTCATTTCTACATGAATTTGTAACTTGCTTCACCGTGCAAATAATTTATGTGAACTTAAACATACATCGTGCTTTTTTTTTTTTAATGCTTGTAATTTTCCTTAGCTCTAAATCATTTTTCATACTGTTTCATCTTCAGGTTCCAAATTCGCTGGTTATATTGACTCCTTCCACATTACCAGCACGGTAAGCTCATTTGGTGTTGTTCTTAAAGGTTATAAAAGTATTTTAGATCTGCAAAAGCTCGACACATGGCTATCGTGTCCTTTCCAATGCTTAACATAGCTTTGTTATGTATGATACTTTATATTTTGCACATTCAAAATTGCTGCTCGTTTCAACCTAATCGAGACCTTGCAAAACATGCAGATGGGTCGTTCTTTCCCTATTACGATACTGTCCTTGTCAATGGCTGCAGACCACGTCAACAAAATGCACGTGCAACGAGAAGCTAGATCAACATAGATCCTATTAACTGAATCTTTTGTTGTTATATTTACTCTGTTTTTGTTGAACTGTAAGGATAGGTAGATCAGTCTTATATGAACTATATAATTGCCTGTTTGCATGCCTGAAATGCAGATTTTGAGTGCTGATTATAAGTTAAATACTTCCCAAGGTGAAAGTGGTGTGCTTGTTTCTCCTTAATATTGTTACATTCGGTTATAAAATAAAAACCATTTTTTTACTCATGTACTAGTAATTTAGAGTTGATCATTTAATGTAATGTTGCAAGTAGAGTTTTTTTACGTTGAAAATCTTTGCTTTTAGGCTCCTATCGTGTTATCATGGAGGGACATTATAGTATCATAGTGGTTCCTAAATTTTGAAAGATGAATTGAGTATTTTATTTTTGGGTCAAAAATCTCTAACTTTGAAAAGATCAAGGAAGTCTTAACAAATTTATTCAATATCTTTTAAATGACAATTGAACATAATTTATTGATAACTATAAGTAGTATCCTTTGTGGTTTGAATTGGAGATAATTTTTCATTTCAAAATGAATTGTAAACCTCATATTTGTCTCCTTAATCCAAATAGCATATTCAATATTAATTACTACAAATATAATTGTTAATACCAGGTCAAGTAATATGATATGATAAATTAATTAAGAAAGAATCGACCATATTCTGGTTTTGACTTTTGTCAAAATAGACAAAGTCGTTCTGTGGCTGGTTGACCCAGTTTTTGGGCACTTTGGGCCAGGTTTGAGGCCCTTATTTCGGGCCTTTTGTTGTGGGCTATTGGGCCTTTTCGTTAGGATCACTCTCGGCAATGGCCAAGGTTATATACAATCTTATCTTTTATTAATACAACCCCACCAAAAAGTGTTCGGAAAAAAAATTCGAAAATTGTCAAAAATTCCGAAAATGTAAAAAAAACAAAACACTGAACATATGAAATTTCGAATTTTTTTTCCGAAAATTGTTACATTTTTCGGAAAAAAATCCGAACACTTTTTTTGGTGGGATTGTATTCATAAATCATTGAACTGTATTTAACCTTGGCCTTAAATTTAATTTGTGTTTTTTTAAGTAAAAAAAAATCAGGAATTTTACGACCTAAACCTTGATAGTAAAAAATAAATTAAATTATTTAACATACGAAGAATTCACCTTAAAAATTCTAAAATGGAAATAGTATGATACAAATTTGTGTAATAGGATGTACTCCGGATTTTAAAAAAATAGATCAAAATATGTACATTATTAATTTTATAACATTAATTAATTAATTGTATAATACCAAATGCACTACACATATATTTAAGTTTGAACTCATATATGAATAATTGAAGGGTATTAGTTATTTTTACAAAAAAATATTCGTTGTTTTCACTGAAAAATATTATTTATTTATACTGAAGAGTCTTAGTTGCTTAGTAAAAACAAACTAAGACTCTTCAGTGAAAAACAACTAATATTCTCCAATAAAAATAATTAATATTCTTTAGTAAAAACAATTAATAATCTTCAATAATTCATATATGAACCAATTTTACCCCATACATGCTCTTTAAGTTTTGAAGGGACTCCGGTCTATCTTTTTCCCTTTGGATTCCATGTAGGCCCGTCACTGTATTATTACATTGCTATTATAAAATATAATAACAATAATTTAATTATATAAATCATAAAAAGAAATACTTGAAAATTAAAAGCAAAACACCAATTGAAAATGGAAGTATGATTTCGACGGGCTAATAATTGAGACAATATTATGTACAACGAGTGTATAAATGAGAGACTGTGATGTAATCAATGAGACAAGAATGTGCAACTTTATCCTTTATCATTCCATGGTAAATTATGAAATAAATTAATTGGATATCTTTATAAAAATAGTAAATAATATTTTTAGATGGCATATTATTGGAAGCAAAATTTGGACACAACCCCAAAAATTGGCGGCCATGTGTGAACGCGCGTGGGCCAACAGTAACGTTTTGTTAATTAAAATATTAATGGAGTCACATGGAGTGGACCGCGCGTGGTCCTACTCTCGCAATTAGGCGCGTAAACCTACCCCACTTTTTGTCGTCTTGTTATAAGTATGTCTCTATCTGTATCTGTATGTAAGAATTAGTTTAGTTACTCGTACAATACAAGTACAACAACCTGACGTATTTTTTTGCTAATTATAATACTCCAAAAGAATAAATACCATCCGGGCAACAAGGTCATATATAATTATATATATTTAATGGTAAAGTGTTATATAAAAATAATTTATAATAAATTTATCATGAAACAATTTTAAAATATCATTAGTTTTATTAGAAGTATTATTAATTTGGATTAGTAATATTATATTATAATTATTGTAAAAATATTTAAATCCAGATTCATGATACTTCTGATGAAATTAATAATACTTCTAATCAAATACTCCCTCCAATTTTTTTTAGTTGTCGTTTTGATACTAAACACACTAATTAAGAAAATATTTTTGTTCCAAAGTTACCCTTAATTAATGAAATTAATTTGTGCTGGGAAAGTAACCGCACATGTTTTTAGGGAATAAGGAATAGTGGCAACTCTTCATCTTCTTCAGCTTCAATACTGCAAACAATCCTCACAATTTGAAGGTAAGAAATTTTCATGAAATTTCAAATTTGCGCCACACAATTCTAGAGGCAAGATTCTAATTTCAAAATTTTAGAAAAAAATCCGCCAAGTTTTGCTTTTAAATATAGATATCGATTCTTCACGTACCAATTTCCCTCAATTCATCACAACACAATATGGATATTGATTTAAATCAACCTCCCATTAATCATGAACTACACCACGAAGTACATCCAATTCTTAATATTGATTTAAATCACCCTCCCATTAACCATGAATTACACTACGGAGAAGACCTCCCAATTTTTGTGACGTCTTCTTCATCGGGGAATATCGTAATCACTCTTAGTAATGACAACAATGAAGTTCAAACCTCTGTTATAGAGCTCGACTTAAATCAGTTAAATGAAGATGATAATGAGATGTGGTCAGATTCATCGGATGAGGAGATTGACGAGCAAACCGGGAATAACAATGGTGATCGGCAAACAGGGGATACCGATGATGGTCGACAAACAGGGGATACTGATGATGCCCAGCAGCCCCGGAATATCGATGATGGTCGACAAACGTGTGATAACAATGATACCCAACAAGGTAATTATGTGTTCAATTCTTTTTATATCTGGTTCTCGGTTAAGGGTTGAAAACTTGAAATTGGTTATATGTGTTCAACAAGGTTAAACCTCTGTTATGTGTTCAAAGTTGCATGAAAAAATGCTTATTCTTACAGATTTGAATTGCAAGGAGTATCCATGGATAAATGAAGCTTATTCTTACAGATTTGAATATGTAATGAAAGATTTAATTGAGATGCAATTTGAAACTTATTTTTAGGACTTTAATTGAGAGTTGAAATTGGCTTAAAGGTTGCAGCTTTACTGTGTGTTTATGGAGTGCTATTTTTTTTTTTATGAATGTAGAATATGGTGAAGAAGAGATAAAGGGAAAGAAGAAGAATCGACATCTTCCGGGAAAGAGAAAATATGTACACTGGGGATTGAAAACAAAAATTAGTGAATACCCTTAATTAATAGGGGTAGAAAAGGGAAATTTTAGCCAAAAATGCCTTAGAACGACATCTATTTATCAAATAGCTTGAAACATCAAAACGAAAACTAAAAAAAATTGGAGGGAGTATTCAATACTTTAATATAATTTTTTGATAAATTTATTACGAACCATTTTCATATAAAACCTTCTTATTTTTAAGAGTAGATTCTGTGATACATTAACATTTTAATAAATTATTTCACACAAATTTTTTATTTTATTTACAAAACATTTATATGATGATTGATGAGACAAGTTCCCATAATGTACACAGAAACCCTTTCAAACACAATTTGTCCATTTTTCTTATGACATTCACGTTGTTTATCCATCCAAACTCCCCCCACATCATTTCAACATTTTTTAAACACTTAGGCTATGTTTTTTTTTTTTTTTTTAAGTGGTTTTTAAAAAAATCGATTTTTAAAAATAAATGGTTTTTGTAATCCATGGAGTTTTTTAAAATCTGTGCTCTTTTTTAGTTTTGAGTAGGGTAGGTTTTAACTTTATTATGTAAAAGTAAAAGAGTGTTGTATAAGTTATTTATAGAGTTGTAGACTTAGGATTTCAAAAACCTAATTTTAAAACTCAAACTAGAATGAATTTTAGATTACAAAATTCAAATCCAGATTTTTAAAACCCAAAAAGAATATGACCTTAGATTATAAGCACATACCCATAATAGTTCATTCATCCATGTAGTTAACGAGTCCCACTATTATTTTTAGACATAAAATAATATGTGAAACACTAATAATTTTTTTAAAAGTATTATTAATTACAATTACAAAACACATGTTCCATTTCTCTATCCAAAATTTGCTGAATCGAAACCGGGTATTCAAACCATTTGCACACTCCTAATTCCAACCTTTGAATGAATCCAACTCTCCCTCTCTCTTGTCCAATAATTCCTCCGTCCCAATTTTGTACATTTTTTAATTTAATTTTACAAGAAATTTAATGCGAGAGTTGAAATGCAGTATTTAAATGAATAAAATAATTTTGGGAATAATGAATGGTGAATAATATAGTTGAATTGTGGGGTAAAGTTTAAAAAAGTAAATGAGTTCTTTTCTTTTGATGAAAAAGTAAAATTTGGACGAACCTTTTTTGGCAAATAGAAAAATAATTTGAGACGGAGAAGTAATATCATACAATGGTTTAAATGAGGGTCCAGCTATTAAAAATTTCCTTTAGATGGTCAATGTGGGTGCTATGAAGGATAACAAAGGTCAAGAGTAACATTCTAGAGCTCAATTGCACAGTGCAATTTGTATTATTTCAACTAATTTTTTTAAATTCTACTATTTTTCTATTCAAATAATAAAAAAGGGTTGAAAATATTAATTTAATGTAATTATAAAAATATCGATTCCATATGAAGAATTTTGTTATTTTGTACAACGAAAAGTACTAATATTGTTTAATTTACAAACTAATATTTGTACATTGTATAAATTAAATTTTTTCTTAATCTAAATTAATATATTCTCGTTATATGTTTTTTTTTAATGAGTCAACCTTAGATAAGTTTAAATTAAGATTGCTCTAGTTGCGCATGATAATGCAACCGGGCCGTAATTTGTTTTCCATTACCAAATACTTTTTTTTTTAGTAATCAATTATAATAGTTTCCTAATATAATCAAGGGTTAATTGCAAATAAAATCACAACCTTTTCGCAAATTGCAATCTAATCTAAACTTTTGAATCTTTGCAAATAAAACTCCAACTTAACAAGTTGCAATTCGGATCAACAAATACATTTTTTATTTTCAAAAAATGATGTTTCACTTACTCGACAATGAATAATTAATTGTATTAATATATTTAGATTGGTTCGGATGATAACACATAATTAATCATCATTTTCGGGCAGATTGAAATCTGTCATTTGGTTAAAATTGCTAACAAATTTAAAGTTGAAGTTTTATTTGCAACGATTCAAAAGTTTAGATTAAATTGCAATTAGCGTAAAAGTCGTGATTTTATTTGCAATTAACCCTATAATCAACTACAACAGTTCTTTCGACCACCGGGTACATGGCAACATCTTTTCATCTCGTTGTAGGTCGGAACTGCAATCACCACAAGAGGGGGACTACCCGAACCCTCAACTTCGAACCACAACCGCACTGTAGCCGGAACCGCAACCACTACAAGAGGGGAACACCACCCCACCATAAGAGGGTAATAAATTCCATCTCGATGTCTCAAACCCAAACCAATTGAGTACCAAATACTTAACTTCGCCTTTGTCAAAATGAAAAAAAGAAAGCAAAGTCATAATTGTTATTAAAAAAAAAAAACACGGTCTCTAGCTTTTTAAGGTGTAGACTAATTATATAAAGTCAATTCAAATGTATGACTATTTATTAACATCAGGATTTATTTATTATTCACAAATTGTACAGATTGCGTTTTGTTTCATATGATCATTTCAATTAGTAAATCATTTTGAAATTAGATATTGATGAAACACCAAGCGAATGTTTTGAGTTCATTACAAACAAAAGTATACGGTAATAATAGATCATACATAAATTATTAAAGGGTATTTTGTTATTTTCACTAAAAAATATTAATTATTTTTACTGAAGGTTATTAGTTGTTTTCACTGAAACTTAATTACGACTGTTTAATGAAGAAAATTAATACTTTTCAGTGAAAACAATTAATACTCTTTAATAAAAACAACTAATACCTTTCAATAATTAATGCATGAAATAATTTCATTTTATACATACTCTTCATTATATAGATAATAACAACCTCGAATAATTGAGTTTTTGATGAATGAACTTGAGTAGTAGTTGAATTTAATATTTAGGGTACCCATGGAGTAATAAATTCTTGCTTTTCTTTTTTTAGAAAAAACAAACCTAATTGCAGTTACACTTTTAATAGGTCTATGTATTGATATATGATATCATTCATATTTAATTAATTTAAATTAATATCAAATATACGCACAAATAAGTTGACGCCAGTTTCAAACGATTCAGACCAATTCAAATCAGTGACCGTTGTTTATAAAAAAAAAAAAAAAGTAAATCGTATATCCTACCTAGAAATACTAAAAGTCTTTAATATAATTAACATATAATATACTATACACTTATATTTTCTGCTGCACAACCAAGAATATTGTTTTATGTAAAACTCTCATTTCTATGTGTGATATTTGAGCCAAATCGAGTTAAGTATTTTTGTTAGAATTCAATTTGAACATTGGTCGAGCTCGATTACAATAACGAGTTGAAAATAAAGTTCAACTTAATATGCAAATTAATGTAATAGGTCGAGTTCAATTCTAACAATTTCACAAATATTTTATTGAAACATATAAATTTATACATATCAAGCGAATTAATTTGTTAATTGAATATTTACAAGGTCAAACTCTGTTCATTTATTAAAATAAATGAGTCGAATTTGAGTCTTAACAAATTGAGCAAAACTCAGATTCGAATAACAATTCCTCTTGAGCATGGAGATCTCAATTACTTTTGTAAAAAATTGAGAAATTTGTGTATATATTTACTTATTACTCCCTTTGTTTCATAAGGATGAATTAGCTTTCCATTTTTATCTGTCTCACAAAAATAATCTTGTTACTGTATTAATATATTAGTATTAACTTTGTATTTTTGTTTTTCTTCTTATTTAATGTATTTCGTTATTAGAAAATTATCTTGTAAAAAAAAATAGTCAAAGAGGCTAAATAATAATAATAAAAAAAATAGTATTTTAATTATAATAGTAACTTTTATTTTTTAATTTGTATAAAAATATTTGTAAGTTTATCTTAATGGAACGGATATAGTAATTATTATAGAAAGAAAATAAAAGGGAATCATTTTGTGCGCTCAAATTCTAGCATGCACTCAAAATTAATATGCACTTTGATTTTAAACTCAATTTGACTTTAATTTTAATTTTTCTAAAATATACACTAACACACGCTAAACTGTGCATTTTTTTTTTTTGCAACTACAATATCACTGATTATTTTTTGAAGTATTATTGACTTTTTATTTAGAGATTTGTTTTTTCTTAAAATCCAAAGGCATATTATGCTTGTGCACACCGAAATTTTGAGTATTAAAAAGAGATATCCCTCTAGATGAGTGGGGAAATTGAGGTTACAAATTTGGAATCCATTGTTTAGTTTGATATATACGTCTGGTAATTTAGTTACGTAATAAATAATAATAATTTATTACATTTATTTACTTATTATAGAGAGAGAAAATAGAAAAGGAATCATTTTGCGAGCATTAAAAAAAGCAGAGAGAGAAAGAGAGAGAGAGAGAGAGAGGGGAAAATCACATGGCGTCGTTGCCGCTGGGGCCGCAGCAGCATCACCATAATCCACCACCCGACCATCACCAAAATCATTATCATCATCATAATGTCCTTGACCAAGCTCCACCGCCTCCCGCCGCCGTGAAGCTCGAAAACGCCGCCGCCAACAATAATATGGAGACCGACAAGGTATTTCACGCCTCTTCCGCAACTCATTTTTTGTTGCTTTCCTAATTTTTGTATGTAACCCTACTTTGCGCTGTTTTTGAGCTCGATCTAGCTCAGTAGCTCCACTTCGTGCTTGATTTTTGCCTCTTTAAGGATCGAGGAAAGTGTGCTTCGGCGATCTGTGCAGTTTGTTCGTTTTCATTGGTGTTTTGCTGCCTAATTAGATTGCCTGAGCTGGAATTATTGAATAGAGATTGAATGTCTGTTTAATTTTTTTAAATTTCTGGAGTATTATTAACCTAATTTTTGTGTTTATTTGTGTAAGTGCGTATTTTCTGTGAAAAATTGGTAAAGTTTGAGTTGAGAGTATCTACTTTGTAGTTGGTAAAATTATTGTTTCCTTTTTGTTTTTCGATTCATTGAATTGTTGTTGCCGCTTTTTGCCTATGTATTTACGCACAATGCATATGCTAAAATGATTGATATTGTTGTGAATTATAGGTCTTTAATGGTCTCTTTTTTCTACTTTTTAATAAAAAGATCTTTTGTAACTGAAGTTATTGCCCTATTCCCTCAAACTTGGTACTTACTTTGGGTAACCTTTAGTTGCTTTTCTTCAACTGTAGGCATATGAATTAATATGTTAAATTGGGGATTGCTTGTTGTTGGCTTGCTTGTTGTAGCTGTTGACGGCTTATTCTCCTTACAATACCAGCAGTCTGCTTCTTTCCTTCTCAAGTTTTCTGGCATGTGATGCTTTCTTCAAAGCTATAGTTGGTAGTAGACAATGCTTTTTCCGGTTCTAAGAATAGCATATTTCTTTGGGACCTTGTCTGCTTTGCATTTCCTTATTTCCCTTTTCAGCACCTTATGATGCTTCAGTTGATACCTTTTATTTATAAGGCAATAATTTAAGGTTTTATATGCTAATTTGGTTATTGCTGTTAGAAATTATTATTGGTTTAGCACTGACAGTTGGGCTTCGTTTGTATTGCAGGAGATGACAGGGCCAATGGTGGAGGGGAATGATCCACTTACCGGCCATATCATATCCACTACTATTGGTGGAAAAAATGGCGAGCCGAAACGGGTTGGTGCTGGATTCCATTATCAAGATTTCATTTACAACTCTAAATGTTAAAAAAGCTCATGTATCTTATAATTATTGATCTCCTTGTCTTTTTCAATTGGATGGTATATGTGGGAAATTAATTATTTTGGCTTGATGTCTTTAAGGGAGCTAACAGCTTATTTTGGCATTTTTTGCAGACTATTAGTTACATGGCAGAGCGTGTTGTGGGTAATGGATCATTTGGAATAGTTTTTCAGGTGTGCCTTGCTATTATGAGCAAAATGTGGTTATCATTTGTCCTGTTGCTTTAAAACTAATTGATTATGGAAGCTTTTCTGCAGAATATGGTTATCTTTTGTTCTGTTGCTTTAAAAAACTAAGTGATTTTGTTTGCTTTTCTGCAGGCAAAATGTTTGGAAACCGGAGAATCAGTTGCCATAAAGAAAGTTCTGCAGGATAAGCGGTATAAAAATCGTGAGCTGCAGTTAATGCGGCTGATGGATCATTCAAACGTGATTTCTCTTAAGCATTGTTTCTTTTCTACAACAACTAGAGATGAGCTTTTCCTTAATTTGGTCATGGATTATGTCCCGGAGACTATGTACAAGGTCCTAAAGCATTACACCAATTCAAATCAAAGGGTGCCACTCATCTATGTCAAACTCTATACCTATCAGGTTCTGATATATCTCATTTATCTTTTCCAAAAGAAGCTTTTCATAGTTGAAATATCAAACTTAAAAAATGTTGTAAACCTGTTTCAGTTATTTAGGGGGCTAGCATATATGCATTCAGTTGCTGGGGTGTGCCATAGGGATATAAAACCACAAAATATATTGGTAAGTGATTTCATCAATACTATAATTTATTAGGCTGGTTTCTTACTCCTAGATCAGTGGAACACTTGAACTCCTCTTGTGGATTATTTGAAGTGATACTGTGCATTATCTTTGCAGGTTGATCCTCTGACCCACCAAGTCAAGATTTGTGATTTTGGAAGCGCTAAAGTTCTTGTAAGACATTTGTATTATATTCTAGACCTTGATCCTGCTATATTCCTTATAATCTCAGAAGGTTCCAATGATTGAATGCATCTTCTATTGTTCCCCTCCTATGCCACACGTGTTAAAATGCACAAAGTTAGTTGCAAGCGTAAGATGACCAGAAAATATTTAATGACCAACACTGTGCACGATTTTCTATAATCCAAAATATTTTGTTCCTAAGTATTCTGATGGACCAAGAGTCCTGCGCTGTGATCCATTCATATAGGAGAGAAAATACACAGAAGGTAGAACTGCTGGTTTATTTTAATGAGAGAGAGCATTAGCAATGAACTATGTTTATATTATGATCCTGCTACAACCCTCATTAGGTTGATCACTACCTTAGGCAAATAACACATTCGTTGGTTTCCACAGAGTCCATCTGTTATTACTCCTGTTAGTTTAACTGGTTCATATTAATTGTCATTGGACTGCTCAGGCTTTCTCACTGTCTTCAAAGACAAAGAGACTGACATGGGTTTTTATGTTTTTCATTGTACTTTGTTCTCTGTGTGATGATGACTGAGCTACTACATTACTTTATTCCGCACTGTCATATAGCACCACAGTTACTGTAAATTTTTGTTTCGCTGTATTTAGTTATTAGAATTTGATTTCCCTTACCCTGAAAATTTATGAATATCAGGTGAAGGGTGAAGCCAATATATCCTACATTTGCTCTCGTTATTATCGGGCTCCCGAATTAATTTTTGGTGCGACTGAATATACAACATCAATTGATATCTGGTCAGCTGGTTGTGTCCTTGCTGAGCTGCTTTTAGGCCAGGTTTGTGTCACTCTGCTCTGATGCATAACGAGTGCTTTTATATATACTCTTTCTTACTCTCTTTATGCCATGCTTTTGTTCTATTTCAGCCTCTATTTCCAGGAGAAAATGCAGTTGATCAACTTGTGGAGATTATCAAGGTTTGGTTTACTTGCATATTACATTTGATGGATTAGAAAAAAGAGAGTAATGCCATAGTTCTATACCTTTATTAATCATACAACATTCCCTCGTAGGTTCTTGGTACTCCGACTAGAGAAGAAATTCGATGCATGAATCCAAATTATACCGATTTCAGATTTCCCCAAATTAAAGCCCATCCTTGGCACAAGGTACGATTGCATTGCCATATATTTTCCATTTGTTGTGCATACAAAAATTCATGATTGTCTATTTATTTTTGTCAGATTTTTCATAAGCGCATGCCTCCTGAGGCCATTGACCTTGCTTCACGACTACTTCAATACTCGCCAAATCTTCGATGCACCGCGGTATGTTTGATTTGTATCGAATGATACTTAATCTGCTATTCCCTCATGGAAAGAAATTCCAACCTTCTGTCAATTTGACAGTAGATTTTTTATATATGTAATAATTGGAAGTATGCCCTCTGTATTTACTAACTTTATATTTACATGTATGCAGCTAGAAGCATGTGCCCATCCTTTCTTTGATGAGCTTCGGGAGCCCAATGCCCGCCTCCCAAATGGCCGTCCTTTCCCTCCGTTGTTTAACTTTAAGCAGGAAGTAGGTTTAACAGCCCCCCACTCTCTCTCTGCCCCTCCGTCTCACTCTCTATCTCCATCCCCCCCTTTCTCTTTAACACGGGTATTCTCCAAATGACAGTTTGCAGGATCGTCTCCTGAGCTTATGAACAAGTTGATACCAGAGCATATTCGACGACAAGCTGGGCTGAGTTTCCCCATTCCCTCTCCTGCTGGGACGTGATCAAGATCAAATCGGTTTCCAATATTGCACAATGTTAGGCGTTTCGACCCAAGTTAGTGGCTTTGATGTCTCCAATGATGGATGGTTACTCCCTTAGTCGCTTGTTCGTTGTAGCTAAACAGGTTTAACCTCTTCTGTACATCTATTTTGGTTGGAACTCAGAAAAAATTATGATATTTAGGGAGCAAATATGACCCTTGTGTTTATGTCAATCCAAGCAGTTTCTCTTAAACAACATAGTGTATTTCTCTCTTTTTAACTTCATTTTGTGTTTGTTTGTTCTTACCTGTATTTTGTCTGGATACTTAAACCCTACTGAAATTTGCTATGTTCCTCCCCTCCGACCACTCCTTCTATCCTCGGATATGAATCCTCTTGATTTTCTGTGTATTTTTCTTTCCATTTTTTTTTTTAAATTCCGAGATACTCACATATTTCATTTTTCTTTCCTTTTTTTTAAAATTTAGATATACTCAGGGGGCGTTTGTTTAGCAATTCCTTAATGGTAATGTGAATGCAGATTATTTTCCATATATGCCCCCATAATAAAAATAATATATTGGGTGAAAACTTGTTACAATTGTGACTCCATTGTTAGTGTCATGTCCAAATTTGGAATAGAAGTGGGCAACAAATGGTTGTTGGTGGAGGAATGAGGGAGTGATTGAGGAGGAGGATTGTAGGAAGAAAATGGGGTAATCAAAATGGAGTAGTGATTACCTTATTTAGGAGGGGAGGTGGTGATTTTGTTCTCATTAACCATCATAATTATACTGGTTTTCCATCTCATTCCCATTACCATTGAAGAGTTCCTAACCAAGCGCCCCCTCACATTTTTCTTCGGACCATAGTTTTGTATCCGCATATGTTTATTTTGTTCCACGAGAACTGTAGTTTGTTTTACCATGTCCGATTATATTGAGATGGTTTTATATGAAACACTGTTTTAATGTACAATTGTTTAATACTATTTTAAGTATAACAACTAATACTGATTATTTAATGCTTTATCTGGTTCAAACTAGTGTTTGCACCATAAAGTAGACAATATTTCTAAGAAAAAAGTGTAAAGAAAATAGTTTTGAGGAGTATAAAGTGAAAAAAAAAAAAAAAGTAATGATAATTTCTGTAAACACATAAATATTGTGAAATAAAGGGTGTACATTTTAATGAATCAACTAATATTATTTAAAAATTATAAAATGTAGACCATTTGAATACCGAAACTTATTTACACAAGATTTTATCATGTCCATATTTTTTATTTAAGTTCAAATTTCAAGATTTATTTCAATAAGCCGTGAATACAAAATTTCATTTACAAATTCTCAAAACAAAATATGAAAATTTAGGGACTTTGTGAAATAAAATAAAGCTGAAAAGGGTTTAATATTAAATATTGAAAATTTGGGTCAGAATAAAAACCAAACAAAATGAACGTTAGGACATATTTTTGGCTTGGCTAAAAATCTGTCGCCCTGTCAGTAGGCAATTATACAATTTCTTTCAACATTTTTAAATAAACAATGATAGAGAGCTAGGCAGGCTAAACCCCATTTTTCTTGTAAGAACAATTGATCGATAAGTGCAAACATGCACCTACAAATAGTAATTACGTGATATCTTGTATTTTACTATCTTATTGATTTACGATATCAAGATTTCTTGGGAACAAAAAATGCTCGACATTCATAAATAAAGACAAGAAAAACATCTTAAGATAAAAAAGCATCGAAACCCGGTTATGCCCCATTTCAAATTTCACATAACGTATCATGATGCAAGAAATTAAACAAAATTTGCACGATCTAAATATTTGTTCAGTAATCAATTAGATAGAATTTTTTCCATCTCCTGTTTCACGAGTTGTTCTCGAGTTATTGCTGATCGAACACCTCCCGTTACAAAACTACTTCAGCTCACAACCACCAATATTGTTATCCACGAATGTTTCAATTTATTAAAAAGAAAAAAATCAACAAAAAATCGTTTCCAGGACAAACTTTCGACTTTATCTAACCCGATTTCGTAACCTCATGTATAGCATTCGCCAAGTAACCAACGTTACCAGTAGTCACTCCGGCCATACTGTATTAGAGTCGATAATAATAGCATTAGAATCTAAAGTTGCATATTCATCTGAAAAAGGGCACGAAAATGATGTAGTTATGGTACCTGATACGCCCATTACGAGTCATGTAAATGTGATATTCTTTTGTAAGGCGATCTACTTGTTCGGGTGTCATTCCACTGTAGCAAAACATGCCAATCTGCTAACAGTACAAATATGTTATGATATGAAGGATAATATTTCAAGAAATTAGAAAGAGGAAAATAAACTGCAATGACCTGTTTGGTTATGTGCTCCCATGAAAGAGGAGAACCCAACTTTTCAAGATTTTCACGAAGAGCAGTTCTCATTCCGATAATGCGGTCAGCCATTCCCTGGAAGAGACATTGAACGAATTCTCAGATGATGGATCGAAAGAGCATTTGATACAGGTCGATACTAACCAATTTCAACGCTTTTATTAATAACCAAATTAAAGCAACTATTACTACAAAAGAAGGCAGTAAATTACTTGAACTTCCTTCAGCCATAAATTTTTCAAATTGGGATCTCCAAGAATGGTGGAAACTATGAGAGCACCATGAACAGGTGGATTACTGTACATCGGTCTTGCGAGTTGCTGCAACTGACTTTTCACTGACACAGCTTGTTTATTGTCCTCACAAACCACGCTGCAATAAAGATAGTAAGCATTTAAATAAGAGCACGATTAAACACCCTTTTGTTATATGCTTGAAGAATAAAAGTAAATGATTATAGGATTTTTAAGGTAGGATTAGTGTAGTTAGAGAATTACCTGAGACAGCCGACTCTCTGGCCATAGAGCCCCATATTCTTTGCATATGATTGAGAGCATCCTATCATATGGCCATCCTCGAGAAAAATACGAATGGATTTTGCATCTCTTTCGGGATCACCGCTCGCAAAACCTTGGTATGCCATGTCAAAGAAGGCGAAATGCCCTTTAAGCTGAAGATGTTTAATTCTACACTATTAGTATTCAATAATAACAATTAAAAAAAAAAACAATGTGCAAACTATTTGGAACACTAGCGTGTTGAACAAAAGCAAGCGGAATACAGTCTCCCGTTAACCAGGGTCACGTGAATTCTTTTTTTCAAAGTAATATTGTTTAGCATACTTAGGACTTAGGAGTATCATTTTATTAAAAAACATTTGATTTTATGAGTTATTAAAAAACATTTGAACCTTGAGACCGATCACTCAATGGTGTTGCCAGTAACCTTGGGTGATGGAAAGAGCATCAGTACTTCCGGGGTTTGTTTCGGGGTGGAGCTGGATTTGGGCACTACACTACTACATTCATTTTTGCGGGTCATGTATTTCCAGTTAGCGGGGTTGATGTTATCTTGGGTGTTACATTTTTGGCAGCTTTGGGGGATATCACCGTGAACTGGAACACACAAACCCTGAAGTTCACTCTTCAAGGCCGACACCACTGCCTCCAGGGAGTGCCTGGACTCAAGAAACGACAGGTCTCTTCTACTTCTGTGCTTAAATTAAATGATATTGAGTCTTGTTGGATGCTTTGGCCTCTTGCTTTGCAACAGGCAGAATTATCGGAACCGGGAAATTTACCGCCCGAAATCACCCAGCTGTTAGAGGAATTTCCCGGCGTCTTGCGCAGCCTCTAACCGCTCTTCTTCGGAAGGAGGCTTTGCATGAGGGATTCTCATGGACTGCAGAAGCACAGACAGCTTTTGAAACCCTTCAGAAAGCCATCACTTCAGCCCCTGTACTGGCTGTTCCAGATTTTAGTGTGCCATTCTATATCGAGTGTGATGCATCGGGTCGAGGACTCAGTGCTGTGCTTATGCAAGACAAACGCCCAATTGCCTTTTTCAGTAAGGCTCTCTCGGATAAGAACGTCGCAAAATCCACCTATGAGAAAGAACTTATGGCTTTGGTACTTTCAGTTTTACATTGGCGCCAATATCTTTTGGGCAGACGTTTTGTGGTTCGTACAGATCACCATAGTTTAAAACATTTGTTGCAGCAGACCCTTTCGTCACCAGCTCAACAATATTGGGTATCGAAATTAATTGGGTTTGATTTTGTGGTCGAATTCAAATCTGGAATTTCAAACGTCGCAGCTGATGCACTTTCACGACGGGATTGTGATTTATCTCTTGCCGCCATCACAATTCTGACTTGGGTGGAGTGGGGTGCACTCAAGAGAGCTGTCCGTAGTGATCCAGTTTATGCACCCTTAATCCGCGCTTTGGAGAGAGGGGAGAACATTGCGAAGCCGTACACCCTGGTGAATGGGCTGCTTTACTTCAAGGACCGGTTAGCAATACCTTCAGACCCAAAATGGACTCGCAAATTATTTTCTGAGTTTCATTCGACCCCAACAGGGGGCCATGCGGGGGCGTTTCGCACGTATCGGCGCCTTGCGTCCAATGTTTATTGGCCGGGAATGATGCGTATGGTCACAAGTTTTGTAGCGGAGTGTTTAATTTGTCAGCGTAGTAGAGCAGATACACGTGCGCCAGCGGGTCTCCTCCAACCGTTGCCCATTCCCGATCGCATTTGGGAGGACGTGAGCATGGATTTCATCAAGGGCCTCCCAAAATCTCGCCGGTTCGATGTAATTTTGGTAGTTGTGGATCGTTTATCAAAGGCTACCCAATTTATGCCCTTGACCCATCCATTCACAGCACGGGACGTGGCCACGGTTTTCTCTCGCGAGGTAGTCCGGTTACACGGCCTGCCTCGTTCCATTGTTTCTGATCGGGACCCCATTTTCTGCAGTGCTTTTTGGCAAGAGTTGTTTCGGGCTGCTGGCACTAAACTCCGTATGAGTTCATCTTATCATCCGGAGACGGACGGTCAGTCAGAGGTTATGAATAGATGCTTGGAGACCTACTTGCGGTGCTTTGTGTCGGATCATCCGCGTCGTTGGGCTGATTGGTTAGCATGGGCTGAGTATTGCTTCAATACCAGTTTTCATTCTTCTACGGGATGCACCCCATTTGAGGCTGTTTATGGCCAGAAACCGCCTGTTTTATCTGGCTACTTACCGGGTGAAATACGGGTGAAAGCGGTGCTTGATGAGCTGCAAAAACGTGATTCAATACTTGCAAATTTACGCCACCATTTGGAACGGGCCCAACAGCGGATGGCTCGCGAGGTGAACAAACATCGCCGAGATGTGCATTTTGAGGTTGGTGACCGGGTGTTTCTCAAATTTTGTCCTTATCGCCAAGCTTCCTTGTTTCGGAAATTGGGGGGTGAAGCTTGCGCCCCGTTACTTTGGGCCGTTCGTCATTGAGCAGCGGATAGGACCTTCGGCCTATCGCTTGACCCTTCCTCCTGGATGCCGCTTGCATCCCGTGTTCCATGTTTCGCAGTTGAAGACATGCGTCGGTGATGCCGTGGTCAATCCCCTCATTCCTCCTGATATTGAGGATGGGTTTCTGGACTTTATTCCTGCCCGAGTGTTGCGGTTTCGAGAAGTGTGGCGTGGAGATGATCGCGTTCCTCAGGTCCTCATTGCGTGGGAATCTCGACCCCTCGAGGATGCAGCGTGGATTGATGTGGAGATGTTCAAATCTCAGTTCCCAGATTTAAGCCTTGGGGACAAGGCTGCTTTTGAGAGGGAGGGAATCGATACGCCTGTGGTCTATCGCCGCCGCCGTGTTCGGAAGGAAGCAAGCTAGTTTTTATTATGTTATTAATGCGTTGGATTTCCTTTCAGTCTTTTATGTTGGTACTTTATTTCTGCTGATCTTTTATTTTGGCCCATGGGCCTTTGAACTATAAATATTGTTTAGTTAGTAGGGTTTTGGGGTACGTTGGAAATAATTGAGATTAGCAGCCTATTTTGGCGTGGGACGGGAATTCCCGTTGTGTGTGTGCGTGTGCGTGCTATCAATTTTACCCTTCACTCCAACAAAATCAATAAACCATGGTTTTATTGTATGTTAAACAATATTACCAAGTTCACCATAAAAATATTGTGAGTCAAGTTCATTTTAGTTTTTGTTAAACAATAAAGATATGCGACCTTGAACTGGTATGAGATCTCCTTCCACTGTTCTTCAGTAGGGTCCACTCCAGTTGGATTATGAGCACAAGCATGAAGCAGAAAGAAAGATCCATTTGGTGCATTCTGAGACAAAAGAGGGAATCAAACATTGACGAATCTGATTATGTTCCACTATAAGTATAACCTATAATCATCCTAAAAACTTGTTCTGGAGGAGCAAAGGGATGTGTACCTTTATGTCATCAATGAATGCAGAAAAGTCCAATCCCCTCGTTTCTGGATGATAATAATGGTATGTTCTCTGAGGGACATCGGCATCTCTCCAGATGTTATGATGGCTGCCAAAATGTCATAGTAAATGATAAATCACACATGAGCTATGGAAATCCAAGAGTTCGAACATTAAAGTTACGAAATAATAGGAGAAGGAATACTAACTTTGACCAGGTGGGAACTGGAATATAGATCTGTGAATCGGGGGAGAAACGCTTTTGGAAGTCTGCAAAGAGCCTGCATGCACCAGTTCCTGAAAGAGCCTGTACTGCTGCGATTCGCTTATCTTTAATCAAATCAGAGTTCTCTCCATAAGCAAGCTTTAGAGTCTCGTCAACCATATTCACACTTCCTCCCATGGGAAGATACTCCCTGAAACAAAGCTTGTCAATACCAAAACCTAAAAGTTCAACTGAATCAGAGACAAAACAAGCAAATATGTCAAAAAGGGATCCTCGTTCGGTGCCCCATGAACAAACTCGTCTAATTTTTTATTGAAATATATAATTTTGAATTAAGAGAGGAGTGAGAGATGCATATAAGAACAAGAAAACATAATCCTTTTTATAACTCAACAAAGATGGTTAATGTCACTTTATTCCACTAGTTCAGTATCCTTTGCAATTTCGTACGTAGAACATGTTAATGTTTATAGCTCTTGCCTGGTAATTTTGTTATCTTACTTAGACCGACATGAGGATCATCTCTTGTCGACATAGATAAAAAGAGGAGCAAAATGTTTTTCCAAATAAAATAAACAGTAAAAGCTACTATTTGCTACTGCAGGTAAAAACTAGACTGTTTGAACTGAAAGCAATTTGCGGCGTATTATCCTAGAATTTAACTTAATTTTTATGATATGATTCGACCTTGCAAATGCATCCTCGTTGCCAACTAGAGAATAAAGTGACCACACTTCACATCTGAGTACAACCAGAGAACATATGTGATGTGATGTGATGTCTAACAACATAAAACTATTGATTTTATCATTTTACTAAAAATATCACATATTTGTCATTGATCAAATTTTCATTTTTCTCAAAAGCAGTGGAGAAAACATCATCAGGAATCCATATCCACTAGCTGCTCACAAAAGGGAGAATCAAAACAGTGATGGAAATGAGGATGGATTAAAAGTCTGAAACATGGGACCACCTGAAAAGAAATGGATTGAAATGCACTCAAAGAAGATTCCTGAGCCTTAATTAACTACCTAACAACGACCTCTGACTTTAATGTGAAAAATTCTTGGAGGAAGAATGAGCAACACTCTAAATCCATCCCACACCGTAGGATCATCGAGGGATGAGTCATGAAGATTGTCAACGTTTATGCTACAGTGATCATCCATACTATCAATTTGGATCCCCACTTACAATGTTTGATGCAATTATTGAAATACGAAGCACAATTTTGCACCGAAAAATCAGATAAATATCAGAAAAAGCATTTGTTCTAGATGCTGAATGCACAGAATTAGAGACAATAATTAAACGAATTCAGAAACATTGAAACATTTCAATTTAATCTTTCCTAAAATAGTCAAATGTGAGGGAGAAAACATTACATGTTCACATTGCCGGCGATTCTCCTCTCGGCTTCTCTGACGCACTCCAGCACCACAGGTTTTCCATTATCATCGCGATAAGCTCCCTTTTCACCAAACCATAAAATTAAAATCAAACAAATTTTCAATATTCATAAGGAAAAATTGCATACATATAAGGAAAAAAAATCGGCAAAATTCCACAATTGAACGCAGAACAGAGGAACAGATGAATTCAAAAGCAACATCAGTATTCAGAAGTCAACAGAAGTCCACCAAAATCAAAGATCTAGCCTGAAAGGACGCATCAAATTAAAATAAAAGTGAAGACAAAAAAACACAGTGAGAGATTTAAAAAAAACTGTAGCAAAACAAAAACAGAGCATTTTCGAGGCTTCCTTCAGTGCAAGTGACGGAAAACTCACAACGCCGACATTGACTTTGCTCGGACTAGGATCAGCTAAAAAAGCTTCAGTAACGCCGAGGATCGGATCCTTCGGCGCCGGCTCCACGTGGCGCCACCAAGCCGTGGACATGGATCGTGCAGCTCCGAGCGCACCGGACTTCGACAGGCGACCCGATAACCCGGCCCGAATCAGGTGCGCCATTGGAAATAGAGTAGAGCGGAGCAGGAAATGGAATTAAGGTGAGAGAGAGAGAGTATGTGCAGAGAAAAAACGGGAGCGAGGGATTCGGCGGAATGCTCGAAGATTATTTTAATGGCGCTTTTTGGTCTCGAAATGTGTGATTTTTTGGGGGTGGTATTGGGTGGGGTGGGGGGTTGTAGCGTCGGGACAAGGTCGCCCCTTTTTTTGGCTGCGGAAGTTGGCTCGGATGTGAAATTTACATAATTGTCCTGAAATGGTTGACCTTCTTCTGGTAATTCAGCATGTATGTGGAGGGCGTAACGGGTATTTTGTTATGATTTCGGTTTTCTCAGGGTCTATTTTGGTCTCTGAATATTTCCAGATTTTTTTATGAAAGTCAAATTAAGGTAACGTCCAAATTTACGCAGCTACATCTACAGGAAAAGATAATCAATTCAATCTTATTCTATTTTTTTTTTACGAAATTTTAAAATTTAAAATAATTGGATCAATTTTGATTAGTCAATTCATTCAATAATATTATTAGAAAATTAAATTTTGTGTAAATTTTATACGAAAATAATTTATAATAAACTTATGGATAAATTGTAAAAACAAGATTTATCTTTGTTACTTATTGCACTTCGAGGATCGAAATATCGAATTTTGCAGGGTAGGTATCGAACTATTAAATTGTTGCAAAAAAATGATCTCGAGCAATTTTAAGGATAAAATAAGGGAGAAAATAAAGTTTTTTTTTGTCCCACATAACCTATCTAGTGTCCTACTTTCGTCCAATTTTTTTTAACAACTATAATTACATTCCCATAATCATTTAGTCGTCCAATTTTGGACTTATTTTTCTCGGAAAAGTGCATGAAAGTCACATACCAGCCGTAACTTTTCAACGAGTTGCGACATAGAGTATATGCATATTTTTTTTTATTAATTTCCCATTATTTTAACCATTAGAAAAAGGGGCAATTACATATAGGTTCCTTTACCTATACTTTATTAACCTTTGGTTCATCAACTTTTATAAAATACAACCAAGTTCTTTTTTGTGGGGCCCAACCCCTTTTCCATTCCACCTCCCCTCCCCCACCTTTTTCTGCTGAGGAATTTGCACTTTTGGTCCCATTGGACATGTAATGTTTTACTTTCAGTCCCACCCAAAACACTTTTGGTTCCATAGGAATATATTTTGGCACTTTTAGTCCCAAACGTTCCAAAACTTGCAAAATTAGTCCCAAAGTTAACGGCTACTAACGGACACTTAACGGACTTGCACTTTTGGTCCCATAGGATAGGATACACTTGCAGATTTGGTCCCATATGATTAAAAAATTCAAATTTTTTACCTTTTTTTTACCAAAATACCTTTATAAAAAGAAATATAATTACAATATATATACAAATTTATTTTTATTTTAATATATATATATATATATATATATACATATACAATAATATATATATATATATATATATATATATATTATATATACAATAATATATATATATATTATATTTTAATAAAAAATTAATTAGAATAATTTAATCTATATTAATTATTTTAAAATTTGAACAATTTTTTTTAACTTTTGTGCCATCTTTTAAATAATAATAATAATTTTCTCCACATCTTATTTAATTAATAGTTCACTAATCATGCTCTATAAAAATCTCTAAATTACATATCTTTTCACTAACGATTACACACAAGAACATCTTTCTTTTAATTTGTTTCATTCCTAAAATTTAACAATGCACCCACATAAAAACTATATTGTCCATTTTTATACCGATTGTTCAACAATAATAATTTACCCTATGTTTTATTTAATTAAAAAACAAATAAATATTTATTTTAAAAATTAGAATAATTTAACATTATTTTAATCTAATTCAATTTAATTTTTAATAAGGTTTTATTGATTATTGTAATCTTTAGATATATAATAAATAAAAATTATTATAATTTTTACAAAAATATTACTCACTCAGTCCCATAATAACTTGCACATTTTCTTATTCGAATATTTCAAACTAACTTGCATACCACAAAGTTAGAAGAATCCTCCACAGACTTCACCTTTCAATTTTCCATAGACTCAATCATAGAAAAATTTAGGTAATTTAGAATAAGAGTGTCCGTATTCGTACCAAAATTTCAGTAAATGTTAGTACCAATTTTTGTACGGTTCGGTATTTATAACATAGCGAAGATTTTTGTACATGTTAATACCAATTTTCGTACAAATTTTTGTTCAATTTTATTTAATACATACCAATTTTTGAATGATATCAACGTACCAATTTTTATAACATACCAATTTATAAATATTTTTTATAACGTAGCAATTTTTGTGCATGTTAAAAACCTTATTAAAAATTAAATTAAATACAAATTAATTTAAATACAAAAATTAAATTATTCTATTTTTTAAAGAACTATTTTTTTAATTAAATAAAACATAGGGTAAATTATTATTATTGAACAATTGACAAAAAAATGGATAATATAATATTTATGTGGGTGCATTGTTAAATTTTAGGAATGAAATAAAAGAAAGATGTTCTTGTGTGTAATCGTTAGTGAAATTATATGTAACTTAGAGATTTTTATAGGGGATTATTAGTGAACTATTAATTAAATAAGATGTTGAGAAAATTATTATTATTATTAAAAAAATGGCACAAAAGTTTAAAAAAAATTCTAATTTTAAAATAATTAATATAGATTAAATTATTCTAATTATTTTTTTATTAAAATATAATATATATATATATATATTATTGTATATGTATATATATATATATATATATATTTTAAAATAAAAATAAATTTGTATATATATTGTAATTATATTTCTTTTTATAAAGTTATTTTGGTAAAAAAAGGTAAAAAAATGTGAATTTTTTTAATCCTATGGGACCAAATCTGCAAGTGTATCATATCCTATGGGACCAAAAGTGCAAGTCCGTTAAGTGTCCATTAGTAGCCGTTAACTTTGGGACTAATTTTGCAAGTTTTGGAACGTTTGGGACTAAAAGTGCCAAAAAATATTCCTATGGAACCAAAAGTGTTTTGGGTGGGACTGAAAGTAAAACATTACATGTCCAATGGGACCAAAAGTGCAAATTCCTCTTTTTCTAATGTTTGACCGACCACCCCAATGCACCCAATTCCCCCCGCCCCATTTTAATTTAACTCAAATGTTTAATTCTTTTGAAATATTTATTAATAATTTTAATTTAACTCAAATGTTTAATTCTTTTAATAATTCGAATAGGCACAATTATATTGTCTAGATTTTTTTAAACAATTTGCATTGTAATATTTATTAATATTTTAATCAAATATTCAATTTTTATAATAATTCGAATGAACACTTTCAAATTTATTAAAAAATACAAGAATAATAACTTGAATAACTATTTTGCAGATTCTCTATTCAAAATTTTGGCATAAAAATTTTGAACAACTATTTTACACACATGTACTTAATATATATATTATTTTTTATTTTACATATTTATGTCTACAACCAAAAAAATTGTGCAAAAAAAATGTGCAAAAATTTTAAAAAATAAAATTCCAGTATCTTCATCCTTCTATTTAGGCCAAAAGTATCTTCATCTTCAATCTGCAACATCTTCACATCATCTAACAAATTTATAGTATCTCCATCTTCATTCTTAGTATCATGCAAAAAAAAGTGTGCATTAGCAATTTGAAAGAAAAATCTGAACAAAACTTTTGAACATGATTAAAAATAGTGTGCATTAGCATATTTGAGAAAAAAAAATTGAAGACGTAAATCCTATAGATGAACAATTTTCATTAATAATCCATTCTAAAAATCTGGGGAAAAAAATCTGAACAAGATTTTTAAACCATAAATCCTAAAGATGAACAATTTTCATTAATATATAATCCATTCTAAAAATCTGAAGAAAAAAAAAATTCGAACAAGATTTTTAAACCATAAATCCTAAAGATGAACAATTTTCATTAATGTATAATCCATTCTAAAAATCTGAAGAAAAAAAAATCTGAACAAGATTTTTAAACCATAAATCCTAATGAACAATTTTAATTGAAACACTGGTCTTCATCTTCAATAAATGATCTTCATCTTTTTTTGTTCTCCTCCTCAAAGATCTCCACAATCTCAGCCACACGTATGATACAAATCTCTAAAAAAAACAGAGCATCAATTGAAAAATTAATTATAAAGACCTTCTCCTAAAAAAATATCACAAAACTAAAGCTCCCACAACTCAACCGAACTTACTGGTTCGAATTTTTTTAAATCGCTCGGAAAAGTGACGTCCTCTTTCAGATTGGTATTGCACCTAGCATATCGATGACGCTCTGGATCAGATCTGATTGTTGCCCCCTTTGTGAGAGAGGGGGCATCACCGCCACGCCGGGAGAGAGATGGAGGGCGGCGCCGCTGCGTCATTCCGTCATTCCGGCAGCGCCTCTGTGTTCGATCTCCGATGCGATCTCCGGTGCCGGAGAGAGATCGATCTCCGATGCCGGAGAGAGGTCGGTAGGTGAGAGATTAGAGAGAGAGAGGGGGAGAGAGAAAGAGTGGGGAGAGGAAGAGGAGAGATAGAACAATATAAAATCTCTATAAAATCTGAATTTGATTATTGGTTGGGGGGGAGGTTGGGCGGTGGGGTGGGTGGGGATTTTTTCTTTTTTTTTTTTAATGGGACCTATTTTAGAACTTACTTGGTATTTACTAAAAGGGGAGAACCAAAGTGTAATATAACACTTAGGGAAGAACCAATTTGTAATAATCTCTTAGAAAAATCTACATTAGTTTGAATTTTTTAAAAGAATTTTTTAAAAAAATTGAAAATTTGTTTTTTAAAATTGAAATTAAAAAAATATTAGAAAAATATTTATTAATAATTAAAATTTGAAAACAAACAAAAATTTAAAAAAAAAAACACAAATCGCAAGAAAGAGGTTGCCGGTACATGACTTTTATGTGATTTAAAATGATGTTGTTTTCATTATTACATCGAAAATAAGTGTGAAGTATCATATGTGAAGTATCTAGTCTGTTGTGCTTAAGTCAATAGAAAACTGTGTTGTTAATGTGTTAGCCGTGGGAGTTAGTCAATTTGGGATACCAGAGGAGTTGGACCAGATGAGGCTGATCAGAGGAGTCTGGACCAGAGGAGTCTAGCAGGTGAGGCTGACCAGAGGAGTCTACCAGAGGAGTCTGATGGAAGAGACTAGAGCCAGAGGAGGTCAAGTCATCTGATCCAAAGTTCATTACTCGTGAATTACACCAAATTGAAGCTAATGCGATGGCGGTTCTGACTGAATCAACTGAAGCGGTTATTGAAGTTGTTAGCCAACTGGATAACTACCTAACATATGAGAATTTGTTACAAATCGAATCTAGGGTTCAATTCAATCTCTGTAACTATATAAAGGGTACTTCTCAACTGAGAGAAGCGTGAGGAACAGTGAATTGAGTGCAAAACACACACACACACAGAGAGAGAGAGAGAGAGAGAGAGAGTGCGAGCCAAAGTGAATTGTAAATTCTCTATTCTTAGTGAAAGATCAATCTTCTCCGATCCTGTGGACGTAGGAGTATTTTCTCCGAACCACGCAAATCTGGTGTTCTTTATTTTTCAGTTGTTTTCAATTTCGTTCTTAAGCAATAGTCATATTCCGATTCACGATTACAAGTTTCTTGTGAATCAAAACCGATTAACAATAAGATTAAAAGGGGACAACCAAATAAGTTATGAGATGTAATTGAAATTGCTAAAAAAAATTTGGGATTAAAAATAGACATTAAATATTATGGGACGAAAAATATTTTTTCTCCCCTTTTTGATAGTTCGGTACCTGCCCTGCAAAAGTTGAAAGTTCGGTCCTCAAAGTGCAATAAGTGGTAGAGATAAGTCCTGTTTTTGCAATTTGTCATAAACTTATTATGAATATATTTTAAAATATTGAACATTTGATTAGAAATATTAAAAAATTCATCAGAATTATTATTAATTTGGGTTCAAGAAAATTTACAGCAATTACAATATAATACAACCTATCCAAATTAATAATACTCTTAACTGAATAAATGATATTTTAAAACTATTTTATGATAAAGTTGTCATAAACTATTTTTATATAATATTTTGCCTTAATTTTGTATGATTGATATGCACCATTATTCCATTTCATCAACTATTATTTAACTTTTATACTTTTAATCAAATAATTAATACTATAAATATTTTTTTAGTATATACTTTAAACTTTAAATATTATAGTTCATGTTTTAATATTAAATATAAATCGTTTAAATAGTAAAATAATTAATTGTTGTTGATCTTCTTGAATAATAATATGATACCACTAATTTCAAATCTCAATACTCTAATAGAATTCTTAATATATTTTTATTAACTATTTGATACTTTAAACTTTTCAAAATAGTTTCATGGTAAGCATTACATGAACTATTTTTACATAGAATTTTACCATTAATGGAACATGTATAAATATTAAGTGAAATTTAATCTATCAGCTATTTTTTCTTTTATTTTTATTATTTTTAAAACATGTCATGTCTGTCATGTATTAAAAATAGTGAAACACAAAATAAAACCAACAATTTGAATGAGACAATTTTATGCATAAGTCGCGATATTTTCATTTATTATTTTAATAATTAAATTTTAAAAGTATCATGGAAGCATGTAGATATATTACGTCTCATATATAAGACAATCAAGATTTATTGAAAATTGATATATGAAACATATTTTATGATGTAGTTTCACACAAGCTTTTTGTGTCAAATATATGTTTCACATGAATTTTTTATATATATATATAAATATATATGAATTGGTCTTATATAAAATAATTCTATCATGCAATTAATTCTTACTATCATTTTATGATAAAAAAACATTAATACTTTTAATAAAATAATTAATATTATCAAAAAAATATCATTTAATGAAATAAAAATTATTGTTTAAAACTTACATAAAATGTAAATTTGTTATATGGTATAAATTGCATTTCTTTCAAATTTAACCCTTAAAATTATTAAAATTATTTAGATAATTGTGTTCTTGATAAGAAGTCAAGGTCTCGTACGCACTTGATGCACTCACTTAACAATTGACGTTATTTATACTGAAAAGTGTGAGTTGATTACACTAACCAGTGTAATCAATACACACTTTTCAATCTAACCAGCCCACACTTTTCAGTGTAATCAATCTTAACTGTTGAGTTAGTGCACCATGCATTAGGTGTACAAAAGACTTACTCTAATAATAAAGGTAAAAAATTTGAAAATCTTACATGGATAGGGATCACCTCATCCGGATGGGGATGATCTATCCTTCATCTCATCCGATTTTGGATGGATACATCCAATCGATCTCCATTAATTTAAATATCCTTCTGCTCTTATAATTTACCTATAATCACATTACCATATTTCTTTCATTTACTCTCTCTTACTTTTTATCCACCTATTCATGATTTCTCTTATTTTCTATCCACTTACTCATTCCCTCTTCCATTTGCCTTCTATTTACTAACTAATAATAATACTAATAAAAAAATACAACATCACTATTGAATTGACATAAAATTTCATCCACTACTTCTCTATGCATAATCAAACATATTCCTATGGGAAAGCGATTCTAAGGTACATGTTTGGGGGTGTGTAAATTTTGCGATACAACCTTTGTAAAGACAATTCAAAGATATAAAGTGTAAACATTTTTTTAAGGAAAAGTGCAAATATTATTTTGAATTCTTTCCACCCCAATCCCTAACTCTATTTTGAATTATTTCCCTCCATTTTTATCGAAAAATGCAATATATATAAAGTGATACAATGTTGCGCTTTTCAGTACAAATAATTGCATTTTTGTATCTCAAAATTTGAATAGTTGTACTTTGTATCTCAAAATTTAACACACTTTTTTTTTGTACCCCACAGTCTGCGCTCCTATTCTTATTATTCACTAGACTGCTCTCATTCTTCATTTTCCATCTTCATCTTCATTTCATCTACCAAAATTCTTAATAAAAAATATGTCTATGGGTATAGTAAAAAACTTTTATATATATATATATGTGTGTATTTATCCGAAATGACATATATTTCGAATAGAATAAAATATATTTAATTGAAGGATGTTAAATGGACCGTGGGCAAGCGGGGTAGCCCGTTAGCCCTGAAATCTATAGGTTTAGATCCAAGCATATGGTTTAATTTGTTATTAGAACTCTAAACTTATTTGGTATTGTAATGACCTTTATTTCTATTTTTATTTTTAATTATGTTTGGACTTATGGCTTTTATTCTATTCTATAATTAGTGTTGTTACTTGTTAGATACTAAAATAGATCAAGGAGATATAAAATATATATGTGGATGGTAGAAGTGTGATGAGTTATGTATGTAGTATTTATAACACAACTTTTTATGTTCATCATTCATTAAATTATACTCTCTCCGTCCTATGATTATTTGCACACTTTCTTTTTTCGTCCGTCTCAAAATTATTTGCACACTCTAAAAAAAGAAATATTGATTTGCGTGCACACTCACAATAATATACACATATTTACCCATTTGTCATTACTTTACTAAAAAAGTGAACTTTTCTCAAAATGTGTGCGATATATTTTTTGGAATTGGATAGATTCGGCTGGACTAACCTCTATTTTTGTAAGTCTGATTTAAAAATGGGCGAACCTGATTCAGCCCACGAACATGGTTGGGCCCGATTTGCCAACTCTACTTGTAAGACTTTGTTGTTGATAAATTTTTAATCATTTCATAGATAATTTGTTTTCATATAACTAATAACTATTTTATATTTTTGTATATGTTTTAGATGATGACTTGGAAAATGATGCTTTGTCATTGTTCAAAGAAGGACCGAATGTCGAAAATTGACGAGTCTGGAGACATTTATTAATTTCTGGATAATTAGTTGTTAATGCTTGAACTTCATGATCAATGTTGCAATGTAATTTTTATAAATTTATGAAAAATATTTGAATTTTATGAATATATAGTATTATATTATAATTACAAATCTATATTTTATTGATTTTTTTTTTCTGTATTCCGTTAGTAATCCGTTTAGCCCGCAAACCACTAGAGTTAGGGTTAAGTCTCCAGTATTAATGGACCATTAAGAATGAACTGTTAAAGCTCTGAACCGTTTAGGTCAACAAACTTATAAGGCCGATTCTAATTGATTAGAATTAGTCCGTTTAACATCCTTAATTTAATTATAGGAAAAAATATATTTTGCTTTTCACCCGTCTTATTCTTGCTTAGCAATTTTATATTTGTAGTTTCTCTTATTCCTATTATTGAAACATTGTGTTGAATAGTAATGTGATTTTTATTTTTAGAGTTGGTTTCTTATCCACCAGCCTCATCATAAAATTCAAAATAATATTACTCATTTTTATTATATAATATTACAATTAAACTAATTCTTTTTAATAAAATAACTAATAATATTAAAAATATGTAGTATAAAAGACAAACAAATTTCTTTGTGAAATTGGTACATGTTATATTTTGCCATTTTTTTCTACTTGTTGAAAGTATGACGCTATTATTATATCTAGGAGGTGTTTTTATACGTTTAGTTGAAGTAAAGTAAGCCATTCTTACTACATGTTGTTGATAGGCGAGCAGAAATACCATCTGGGCGAACATGATTACCCAAAGGTGGCGAGCAGAAATACCATCTGGGCGAACAGGATTACCCAAAGGTGGCGAGCAGAAATACCATCTGGGCGAACAGGATTACCCAAAGGTGGCGAGCAGAAATACCATCTGGGCGAACAGGATTACCCAAAGGTGGCGAGCAGAAATACCATCTGGGCGAACAAGATTACCCAAAGTTGGCGAGCATAAATACCATCTGGGCGAACAGGATTACCCAAATGTGGCGAGCAGAAATACCATCTGGGCGAACATGATTACCCAAAGGTGGCGAGCAGAAATACCATCTGGGCGAACATGATTACCCAAAGTTGGCGAGCAGAATCGTCATCTGGGCGATCAGGATTAGCTCAAAATACCCGCGGTTAAGTCGAAGTTAAGTTAAGATTAAACAAGGTATCTGGCGAGCAGAACCTGCACGCCGAGCAAGATTAACCAGGCGAGCAACTTTAGCTTGAAGACCAAGTGGACCCAGGTGAGGCCCTAGTGTTGATAGGCGAGCATAATCAGCATTTGGGCGATCAGGATTAGCACAACTCTCCCAAGGATTAAGATGAAATTAACTCAAGATTCACTTGACGAGCAAAACCTGCGTGCTGCACCAAGGCGGATGGGCGAACAAAACCAGATCAAAAGCTACATGATGAGCTCAATTGGTATCCTACCGACCAGATCCAACCACAGTACCAAAACAACAACTAAGTGAGACAAGAGACCAGCTAAATCAGACTAAAGACTCCTCCAGGACAAGTCCAATATGGCGAGCAACTCTTGACTGCGAGCAAGTCCAACAAGATAAGGATATAATTTAGTCTAGATAAGGTCAACTTAGTCAAAGGCCAGGTGTCGTGCATGTAGGCCTGGTAGGCCAAAAGTCACGACACCTCCTGCTAGGCAATTGTCTATAAATACTTAGATTTTTCAGCTAATAAAGGGAGAGCAAAAATTATTATACACGTCCAAACTTCGATTACGAATCAAAAGCAGCTCGATTAACTTACAATCGAACTTAAACACGTAAGCTTTCATACGATTCTAACCCATCTAAACCCGAAAATTCGTATTCACTAATTACGTTAGTGATCAGTCACACGTAATTGTTTGATGATCAATTAATCACCTAAAACAACCATTAATCTTCAAGAATAGAACTGATCGTCAACAAATTGACGCTAGAAGGAGGGTTTCAAACCTTCGGTTCATTGAACACTGAAAGATTATCCAAGGACTGTAGAAGAAGTTTGAATCGTTGAAGAAAAGTGTTCTTGGTGTTCTTCATCAAAGAATTAAGAAACAATACTTGACACATCTTGTAAACATGCCTCAATCACGAGAAACACAACGTTCCCAACATATAACAAGGGATTCGCACTCCCGGATGTCTCAGGCTGGTAGGCGAGCAGGGGCGAGCAGAAACGACCAGTCCGGGAGTGGTAGGCGAGCAGGGGCGAGCAGAAACGACCAGTCCGGGAGTGGTAGGCGAGCAGGGGCGAGCAGAAATGACCAAGAGAATCGAACCACTGTTGCTCATCAATTGATGCCCCCTGAGTTGGACGCTTTTGCTCGCAACCCAGACGAATTGGCACGAACAATAGCCATACTCCAGGCTCTACAAAGACAGCAAGCCCAACCTGACCCTTCTTATGTACGAGCAAGACATAGCCCCACAAGGACTCGTGAACATGAGAAGGCCAGAGTGGATCATTTAAACGAGGCGGACAACACCCAAGCTCGTAGGGCGAAGGACAAAGATAAGCAGCTCGCTGAGGCTGCTAGCCAAGGGGGTTCAACCCAGAATCCGGTTGTAGGGGTGAGTCAAGGCACACGACAAAGTGCCCTGGACAGATTAGGTCGCCGCGGTCGGGGAGCAGCCGAGATACGTCCAACAGTTGGAGTAGCTCGCCCAAACGCAGTACCTGCTCGCCCAAACACAGTACCTGCTCGCCAGTCAGTCCACGAGAGGCTGACCAGGTCAGCCTTTGGTCGCCTAGGCCCAGATGCAGAGCCCAATCCAAGGAGGCCAGCCCCGGGGGTTCCTATACCAAGTGAGGGACTGCGGCGAACAGAAGGTCATGCACCTCTGCTCGCCGAACAGCTTCCAAGTCAGGGGGGATCCTTTGAAGAGCTCGCCTCCATGAGAAATGCAATTGAAAGCATGCAGGTCCAACTCAACCAACAGAGAGGATATGGGAGTACTACTCTACCAACCTCCCCTCTATCTTCGGTGATTCTGAAAGCCCCAATTCAGACGAAAATCCAATTTCCCGCTAGCATACAATATGAGGGTACGACGGACCCCCAGGTGCATCTGATGAAATATTCTGACTACATGATATCAATGGGGGCAAGTGACGCAACCCAGTGCCGTAATTTTCCTTTGACTCTGGGGGATCGTGTCCACAAATGGTTTTCGGCCCTACCACCAGCTTCAATTTATTCATTTATCCAGCTAGGCAAAGAATTCTTGTCCCACTTTTCTACGGCCGGGTCTTATCTGTCCCAAAGGCATCGATTGTCCGATTTGAAACAAGCTGATGATGAGTCGGATCGATCATACTTGGAAAGATTTGACAAGGTCCTGCTAGAAGGGGAGTCAGTAAGCGAGGACACCAAAATCGTAGCCGTCTTAGCTGGACTAAAGAAGGGCACCGAACACTGGAAAGACGTACATCTTAGATGCCCAAAAACTTATGCTGAATTTCGTGATCAGGCAGGAGTCTTTGTCTCTATGCAAGAAGCCCGACACAAGGATCTGGAGAACAATGAAGAGGACAGGTTGTCCAAATTTGTGAACCAAACACCTGTAAAAAGACCTCGGGAGAGCATCCTTTCAAGTTTTGATGAAGATGAATGACTTGGAGGACCCATCAGGGTGGACGAGCTGCTTCTACATGGACGAGCTGTCCTCTTGACGAGAAGCAGTCCTCTTAACGAGCAGATGCCCCATGACGAGCAGCTGCCCCCAAGACGAGCTGCTTCCACATAGACGAGCAACTGTCCTCTTGACGAGCTACTATTGTTGCTAGGCAAACTACTTTGACTGACGAGCAATAATAAAGTGGGTAATGTTGACGATCAGTTCTAATCTTGAAGGTTAATGGCTGTTTTAAGCAATTTTAGGTGGTTAATTGATCATCAAACAATTACGTGTGATTGATCACTAACGTAATTAGTGAATACGAATTTTCGGGTTTAGGTGGATTAGAATCGTATAAAAGCTTACGTGTTTAAGTTCGATTGTAAATTAATCGAGCAGCTTTAGATTCGTAATCGAAGTTTGCACGTGTATAATAATTTGTGCTTATTTTATTTGCTGCAAAAATCTAAGTATTTATAGACTTTTGCCCTGCAGGAGGTGGCACGTCCTTTGGCCGACCAAGTCTGCATGCTCGACACCTGTCCTTTGACTAGTTTGACCTTATCTTAACCTAATTCTATCCTTATCTACTGGACTTGCTCGCAGTCTAGAGCTGTTCGTCACTTTGGACTTGTCCTTGAGGAGTCTTTAGTCTGATTCTGATGGTCTTTCATCTTGTTTAATTGTTATTTTGGCGTTGTGGTTGGATCTGATCGGCAGGATGCCGTTTGAGCTCGTCATGTGGCTTTTGATCTGATTTTGTTCGCCAATGTGTCTTGATCGCATGTAGGTTTTGCTCGCCGGATGTCTTGGGTGAATCATGTGTTAATTCCAGTTTAAATTTTGTGTGATTTGCGCTAATCCTGGTATCCCAAATGATGATCCTGCTCGCCTATCAACAATTGCCCCCTTGCCGATCAATAAATTGTGAAGATGGTGAATGAGCACTTTTTGGGTTGGCAACTTTTAAGTGTCACTAAGGCGAGCAAGAATGTCCCTGGGGCGAGCAGCTTTTCACGGGCGGACAACATCGGTCGAGCAGACTCGGGTCGGGGACGGTTGGGATCCCAAGGTCTGGGCACGGCTCGAGGTGTGACGTGGGCGGAATGATTGCTACCGCCCACGCGCACACAATCCCAAGGAGACGCGCCTTCCCGTTTTGTCAGACAGGTGCTGCACGCGCCCAGAATTTGCAATTTGGTCCTTCCACTTTCAATTTTGTTCGCCCGGTACCCCATTTTTCCAGAAGTATAAAAGGAAAATTTTCTTCGTTTTTTTTTCATTTTCACACTGTTTCTTAAGCGCGAATCCCTCTTTCTTCCTTCTTTCAAATTTCCGGTGACGTTTCCAGATTCCGGCGATCTTCGAACAACGTCAAGGTAGTTTTTTCTCTGCTTATTTTCTTCTCTTTCTTCTCTTCTTGCTTCGTGTGCGTTCTTGATTCACCGAGAATTCCTACTCCGCCGTGGAAAATTCCGAGCCGCCGTGTTCTTCCCTTGCCGGAATCTGCAAAACCCTAACATCTCTCCCTTAACTTATTCGATGGCGTCGCACTCAGAGACCGGTTCTTTTCCTCCCCGGAATCTCGAAAAACGGCCCGTCGAAGAAAATCTTCCTATAGTTAATTTGGAATCTGATCCTGAGGCGGCTTCGGTTGCACGCTCGGTCAATTCTGGAGCCCATCCCTCCGGGGAAAGAGAGGAGCGAGCAAATCCTGCTCGCCAGCTCTTAGAAGAGACGAGCTCGGACCTCCACGAAGACGAGGATGAAGAAGTCGAGGTACTTCAGCCGGTGAACCTTGACGAACTGACTTGGACCTATCTCAAGGATATCAACTTCCCCGCGCCCAGATTGATCGAGCATCGGGTTCCAGTCGCGGTTGCTCGCCGTGTCGACTGGAATGAGTACGAAAAGGAGCACTCCAATCGCTTCGTCATTCCTGCTCGCGGAGTGCGGAAACTTAAAGCGACCGAGTTCGCAGCGAGCTGTATCGTATCCGCCATCACTGAGGAGAATTTGATCGAGATTCGGAGGGATTACAAGATTCCCTTTGATATCCCAATGTATGCTCCTTTGGTGGACGACAGAGCTGATCGCCCACCACGCGGATTGACGGCGATCAACCTTGCCACCCTAAATGCTGGAGTTTCATTGCCGTTGCACCCTTTGGTCGGCCAATTTCTACATGACGTGAACTTGGCTATCACCCAACTTACTCCCGTTGGGTGGATAAATCTGATGGCCCTGATGGTAATGTTCGCTCTGGAGGGGTATCCCAACAGGCTGTCCGCCGAGGAGGTTGGCTACCTGATGACGATAACCGGCTGCACTGGGGAAGAGGCGGGCTGGTACTATCTGAAGGCGCGACCAGGGCAAAAACTTGTCGAGGATATTCCTGGGAAAGTGCGGGATTGGAAGCATGACTGGTTCTGGATCGGAGGCGATTGGCGTGCTTCTGCTCGCTCTTCAGGGGGTTCTGAACGAATTGAGACTCCGGCGGAGTTTAGGGAATTAAAGCGTGAGTCTTACCTCTTCTATATCTTTGAAGTGGTTGGACTAATTTTAATTCTCTTTTCCCTTTGTTTCAGGTCCCAAGAACTTGGGGTGGCGAACTGTGAAGAATAGCATAAGCGATCTATTCCTGTTCGTTGCGTGTTTGATCGCCCTTCGTCGCCGAGAAGATCGAAGTATCGGCCACCTCTTCTCCGAGGACACACTGCGAGTTGCTCATCTCACGACCTACCCTCACCATCTCGAGGCTCTAGCTCGTATCCCAGAGGGTAAGTATCTTCATGCTGGGCGAGCAGATCTGATCGATTTTATACTTGGTATTAATTTGTTTTCCTGTCCTTTACAGATCAGCTCGCCTCCGTTGTGCTTCACCCTTCCTTCCTAGAGCTTGATAACCGTGTCTGGGAGATGCCGACCAAAAAAGGACGCAAGAAGTCGGATCCCCTCTCAAAGATCATCGCCCTTGCGGCCAAGGGTGGAAAAGGAGACCCTCGGCAAACCGGAGGGTCGAGCTCGGCTCAGCCTCCCGCCCCCGTAGCGAGTCCGCCCAAGACACTGGTCCCGAGGACGAAGAGACTTATTCGTGGAGATGGCACTCCCGTTACTGAGGCTGAAAGGGCAGTCAAACGAACAAAGACTGCCCAAGAAAAGGTGACAGTGGCTGTCCGACCATCTGAAGGCGACAGCGAGCAAACTCCTTCGGTGGAGCGTCCCGGCGAGCAAGCTCTGGTCGTCACCACTCGTGAAGGATCTGGTCCTTCATCTGACCCCACCTACCTTGGTTGGGATAAAGGTCGTCTTGACAGGTATAACCTTGCTCGCCCAGGACACTTAGCATTTTTTTAACTAACTGGAAAATTTCTTTTCAGCTACTCGCCCGAGCAGTATCCAGGGCGATCTAACCTGGTGCATCGTTTCGCCTGCTCAAAGGTGCCGACCAATCTGCGCGAAATCCCGGACTCTTTTGTTCGCCGCGCCTCTGAGGTCGTTGCTCGTAGCTGGACCAAGGAGCTAAATGAGACCGTCAAGGCACAATCGCCTCGTGATAATGGCCGTTTGTGTCTTGTCGAGGCGGGAAACACCTTGGCGGCCGTGCAACGTTTGGTCGACCAGGTTGAGGACCTTGAGAAGGACTCACGCCAGCATGCGGCCACGGTCAGCCGTATTGCCAGAGAGCGTGATGACGCTAAGGCTGAGGCGAAGAAGATTATCGCCGACCTCGAGAATAAAGCCAAAGCTCATCAGGTTAGCGAGCAGCGTGCCTTGGACCTGCACGTCAAAGTCTCCGAGGAGCTGAAGGTCAAGATGGCCGAAGTCGAGCACATGCGAGCAGAACTTGCTCGCGCTCAGCAGCAGAAGGAGGTCGCCGAGAAATTCGCGACTGAGGCAACGGCCAAAATTGCGGACCTTGAAATCCAGCTCGCCAACTCCATTACCCAAGAGGAACTTATTCCTAAGATGGAGGTGAGCTCGATTCTTGGTTACGTAACTGGTTATGCGGAGAGCATCCGTATTGCCCATGAATTCAAGGCTGCCGCAGTTGTTGAAGAGATCGGCAAGGAGTTGTGCAATTTTGTTGAATCTAACCCTCCTGCTCCGGGCACAACTCTGCAAATTGGCGACCTGCCTGAATATGGGATCAAGCTCGACTTCATTGGCCCCGAGATAATTATCACAAGTCCTGCCGAGGACGAGAAAGAAGAGGGCGATGCTGCGGAGGGCGAGCAAATCCTTCCTGCCGATCAAAGTGAAAGAGCTCTAAAGGAGCGTGCTGATGCTGAGGATTGATTGCTGAGCTAACTGAGGTGGTCCCAGTTGATCCTGCCATTGAAGGCTCTCCACTTGAAGACCCCAAAGATGACAACATATCTCCTCCTGCCGAACAAGGATCTTAGCGGACAGGATTAGCTAGGAACTTGTACTTCTTTTTTGTTGTTGTTCATCCTTTTGTAATTTTTGGGCGATTAAGCCTTATCATCAATGGATATATTTTGCTTACTTGCTCGTCTTTTATCTTACACTAATTGTTCTTTGCATCTTTTTCTGTGCTTCAACAATCTTAATGTAGTTGGGCCTTGTTCCTTAAGAAACTTTTTTTTTTCCTTAGGATTTGATGGGCTTTTGGCCTTAGGCTATGTCCATTTAAAAACGAACAGCCTTCAATGGGCTTGGTTGTATAATCAACTTGCGCCTTGAGCTCACATTTCTATTTCGAACGAACAACTTAATATTGAACAAACATTTAAAAATTACAAGTATCAAACGCGACCAAGAATGTAACCCTGCACTAGCTAGGTTGGATTTGCTCGACAGAAACAATGTTAAGCTTCCAACTTATTAAAAACATAAATTACACCAAGAGTCAGAGTTGCTCGACTACTATACAATTTGTCAAGACATCTTTAAACTCTTAAGAGGAAATGAAATTATCACAAGATACTAACATCCCAGCATGCGACCAGACTTGACCCAATTCATCTTTGTTCGACCATTTATACTTGGTGAAAAATTTCAAAAAATTAGGCAAGTTTTTTGGACCCATCTTGTATCTCTGCCATTCCAGTTCGCCCAGTGGACTTAGTAGCTCGCCTATCTTAACTTCACTCTCTCATGAAGCAGAACTGGTCGCCTACTGAAAGTATTTCCTTAGATTAGCTGCATTCCAGGAATATTGGGCCGAGTTTCCATCTAAGTCCTCTATGTCATATGCTCCATTGGGTAATCTATCTGTTACCCTGTACGGGCCCTCCCAAGTCGGGCCAAATATGCCTGGAGGTGGGGCAAGCTTCTTTCTTAGAACGAGGTCACCAACTTCGAATTTTCTTATCTTGATTTGAGAATTATAGTAACGCTCTGCTCTTTGCTTGTACGTGGCATTCTTTAGCTCAGCGTGTAATCTTCTTTCTTCGAGCAAATCTGCTTCTGTGGCTAAGGCAGAATGATTTGTTTGTTCATCAAAGCTGGTTGTCCTGACTGTGTCAGTCTTTAATTCAATTGGTATTACCGCCTCTGTTCCGAAAGCCATTGCAAAAGGTGTCTCTCCGGTGCTTGACCTGGGAGAAACCCTATATGCCCACAAGACTTCCGGGAGTTTTTCTGACCAGCTGCTTTTGCTTTCTGCCAGACGTATTTTCAATGTATGCTTGATGATCTTATTTACAGCTTCAACTTGCCCGTTTGACTGGGGATGATAGGGAGTTGAATAGTGTTTCCTGATCCCCCATTTTGTACAGAAATCTCGTAATTCCTTTCCATCAAACTGTGGGCCATTATCTGTTACGATTGTTCGTGGAATTCCAAAGCGACAGATGATGTTCTGCCATATGAAGTTGATCATGTTCTGCTGTGTAATTTTCACCATGGCCTTTGCTTCTGCCCACTTTGTATAATAGTCGACTGCTATGACGGCAAATCGAACATTTCCCACTCCTGCCGGGAAAGGGCCAATAATGTCAATCCCCCATCTTGCAAATGGCCATGGGCTGTAAACCGATACAAGCTCCTGGGCAGGGGCATGAATGCTTGGAGCAAAAACCTGACATTGGTGGCAAGCCTTGGCTAATTGGATTGCATCTTTCCGTAAGGTTGGCCAATAGTAACCTTGCCTTACAGTTTTGTAGGCCAAAGCTTGCCCCCCAGTGTGATTTCCACAAACTCCAGAATGTATATCCTCCAGGACTGTCCTTCCTTGCCCCCTAGACAAACACTTGAGTAGCGGGAGTGAGAAGCCTCTTTTGTAAAGCTGTTCATCTACCAGAGTGTATCTGGTTGCCTGTTTTTTAATTCTTTGAGCTTCAAATGAGTTGCTTGGTAACTCCCCGTCTTTTAAGTATTTGACTATAGGAGTTCTCCAATCATCATCGTTGTTGTTCTCGACTATTTGATTTACTTCGTAGTCCATTGTTGATGGTTGAACTTTTTTGGTAATGACAATGTCCGTCAGGTCTGCCGGCCCATCACTTGTTGCTAATCTTGCTAGGGCGTCAGCTTGTGTGTTGCTTGTTCGTGGTATCTGCTGAATAAACACTTGGTCTAATTGGGATACCAAGTGTGCAACTATTCGTTGATACTCGATCATTTGCTCATCTCTGGCCTCATATTCGCCTCGTACTTGGCTTACAATGAGCTGGGAGTCCCCGAAAATTTGGAGTTGTCTAACTCCAACTGCTAGTGACAAGTGAAGACCTGCAATGAGGGCCTCGTACTCTGCCTCATTGTTAGTGGCCATGAATTCAAATCTGACTGCTGAAGTGAAGACTTGCCGGTCGGGACTGATGAGCACTATTACTGCCCCCGAGGCCAGATTTGTTGACGAGCCATCCACGTAAAGATGCCATGGGTGATCTAGCCCTCTCGTTGGATTTTGAGGGAAGGTTAGTTCAACTATAAAGTCGGCTAACGCTTGTCCCTTAATCGCGGTTCGAGGTGCATAAGTCACGCCAAACTGGCTTATCTCTATGGACCATTTCAAAAGACGGCCAGCGGTGTCGGGTCGGTGTAATATTTGTCTGAGTGGGAAAGTTTTCAGGACTTCGACTTGGTGATCGAAAAAGTATGGTCTTAATTTCCTGACACTCATGACAAGAGCATATGCCAGCTTTTCAGTTGGTGAGTACTTTATCTCAGCATCATGCAGGGCCTGGCTGACATAGTAGATTGGCAGGTGAAATTTGCCATCTGCTCGAACTAACACCGAACTTATGGCTGTGTCAGATGCTGCCAAGTATAAATATAGCTTCTCACCGGGAATTGGTTTTGACAGAATTTTTACATCTCCCAGATATTCTTTCAATTGATCAAAGGCTTTCTGGCAGTTTTCTGTCCAGGTAAAGTTGCCCTTTTTGATGGCCTCAAAGAATGGACGACACTTGTCTCCTGATCGTGATATGAATCTGTTTAAAGCTGCTAGGCATCCGGTTAACCTTTGCACCTCTTTAACAGAACGTGGTGGCTCCATATCAACGATCGCCTTTACTTTTGCTGGATTAGCTTCGATTCCGCGTTTGCTGACCAGATGGCCCAAGAATTTCCCAGAATGTACTCCAAAGCTACTTTTCTTTGGATTTAACTTCATATTGTATTTTCGGAGTATGTCAAATACTTGGGAAAGATGATGGAGGTGATCTTCCTTATGGGGACTTTTGACTACGATGTCATCAACGTAGACTTCTACTGTATCTCCAATTTGTTGGTCGAACATTTTGTTCACCAACCTCTGGTAGGTTGCTCCAGCATTAATTAGACCAAACGGCATCCTCTTCCAGCACAACAGATTTTTATTTGTATAAAAAGCCGTATTTTCTTGGTCGTCCGGGTGCATTGGAATCTGGTGGTATCCTGCGAAGGCATCCATGAATGTGAACATTTCGTGACCGGCAGTACTGTCCACCAGTTGATCGATGTGTGGGAGCGGAAAGTTATCCTTCGGGCATGCTGCATTAAGATCTGTAAAATCTATGCATAACCTCCAGGTTCCGTTCGGCTTCCGTACCAGGACAGGATTCACAACCCATTGTGGACATAACGCTTGTTTAATTAAATCGTTGTCCAGCAGCTTTTTGACTTCTTTGTTTAAAGCTTGATACTTGTCTGGTCCATATTTTCGCCGTTTCTGGTGGACAGGTTTTCGGGCTGGGTTGATATTCAACCTGTGACAGGCATCCTTCGGGCTGATTCCCACCATATCAGCATGAGACCACGCAAAGACGTCCAAGTTAGCCTTCAGAAAGTCCGTCATGCGCGTTCTGTAAGGCTCAGGGAGTTCAGATCCAATGTAAAGTTCAAGACTGTCACGCTCAGGATTAACCTTGATGGCCTCCAACTCTTCAACGGGAGTTGCCCGTCGTTTTTACCCTTTCCATCGAGGGTCAACTATTGGTCCTTCCGGACTTAGCTCATCCTCAATGTCCATGGGTTCAGCACCCAATCGAGGGTCAAAATCATCTGCGGGCCTTGGGTGAGACTCGGCCACCGAAGTTGGACTTCCCTGGTTATCATTTGGGCACGAACGGTCGGCTACGGGAGGTAACACTGCTTTTGGCTGGTTTTGCCCGTCGCCCTGCTGTGCCTGATCGCCTATAGGTGAAGGTTGGTCGTCAATGTCCATCTTATTGTTTTGGGCTCCAAGGATGTCCTCCAAAATTGAGGGTTCATTTTCGAGTTGACTAGTTGATGCTTCCATCATAGATACTTGTCCCTGTCTTGACTGAATTTGCAGAAGACATTCTCGAGCTTTTCTTTGGTCTCCTTTCACCGTGCCAACTCCACTTGTTGTTGGGAATTTTATGCAATAATGGTAAGTTGAACATGCGGCCCTGAATTCGTTTAAGAAAGGTCGACCCAGGAATCCATTGTATGACGATTCTTGATCGACGACCAGGAAATCCACCATTCTTGCAATATTCTTCTCAGGCTCTTTGACCGTCACAAGTTGCATAGCGAAAGTTACTATTCCCAACGGGATTGTCACGGCATTTCCGAATCCCAGGATACGATGATTTGTGTCTCTGATGTAGCCTGCATAATCTCCCATTTGATCAAGTGTCTTTTTGAAAAGGACATTAGTGTAGGCTCCAGTATCCACCAGTAATCTATGCACCCTTGTTTCCATAATCTTGGCACATATCACAAGCGAATCGTTGTGGGGGGTCAGAACTCCTTCCAAATCTCTGTCGGTGAAAATTAATTCCGGTGTTTGCATGGTAGGTGGAATGACTCCCATTTCCTGTACATGTCCGATCGCTCGTAATTCTGCCTTTCTTTTTCGGTTAGAGATTGGTGGTCGTCCATCAGAATAACCACCTATGGGTCCTGCGGGTTCCATCATCTGGATATCCAGTATTGGCCCCCCGGCTGGAGCCTGAGCTGGTCGTCCAGCTCGATTCCGATGAGGTGCCTGGTCCTGGTCTTCTTCATCAGAATCTTCGTCTCTGGTTCTTTTGCCGGGCTGTCTTTTCACGAACTCTGATAGCTTTCCCTCTTCGTAAAAATGCCACAACTGCTTTAGTAAGTCACGACATTCGCTTGTAAAGTGCCCTACACTTTGATGGTAGGCACAATATTTATTCTGGTTCAACTTGCTCGTTTCCTGACATATCTTACGGGGAGGCGTTAGCAATTCTTTGTCCCGGACACTATTATAAACTGTATCGATTGATACAGTGAGAATGTGGTTCAGTTTGTCTTTTAGCTCAGTGCCCTCGGTAAATGCCTTCATATTTTTGGGAGCTCGATAACCAGTTCCAGGCTTCTTTGCACCCTCTTTTTGTTCTCCTTTGTCTCCCATATCCTTTTGTATGGCTTCATGCATTGAGACAAAAATGCCTGCCCGATCCCGAAACTCGGCGTATGTCTTTGGGCATCTTAGGTGCACATCTTTCCAGAGTTCAGTACCCTTCTTGAGCCCAGCCAAGACAGCCACAATCTTGGTGTCTTCACTAACGGATTCTCACTCTAACAAGACCTTATCGAATCTTTCCAAATACGATCGGTCCGACTCGTCGTCAGTTTGTTTCAAGTCGGATAACCGATGTCTTTGGGATAGATAAGACCCGGCTGTAGAGAAATGGGATAAGAACTCTTTACCCAGCTGGGCAAACGAATGAATTAAAGCTGGTGGCAGGGCCGAAAACCACTTATGGACACGATCCCCGAGAGTTAAAGAAAAGTTTCGACATTGGGTTGCATCACTTGCCCCCATTGATACCATATAATTGGTATACTTCATCAAATGCACTCGGGGATCCGCCGTGCCCTCATACTGGATACTTGCTGGAAACTGGATCTTTTGTTGAATTGGAGCCTTCAGAATTACTACTGACAAGGGTGAGACCGGAAGAGTCGTGTTCCCATAACCTCTCTGTTGATCCAGCTGGCCCTGCATGCTTTCGATGGCCTTTCTCATGGAGGCGAGCTCCTCTAAGGATCCCCCCTGACTCTGTGGCTGTTCGACGAGCAGAGGCGCACAACCGTCTGTTCGCTCCAGTCCCACATTGGGAATGGGAATCCCCTGGATTGGCCTCCTGGGATTGGGCTCTGCATTCGGGCCAAGGCGACCAAAAGCTGACCTAGTCAGCCGGTCAAGGACCGATTGGCGAGCAGGTATTACGGCTGGGCGAGCTGCTCCAGCAGGGGGATGTATCTCCAGGATTCCCCGGCCACGTCGACCCAATCTTTCCAGAGCACTTTGGCGTGTACCCTGACTTGCCGCCATGGCCGGGTTCTGAGTTGAACCTCCCTGACTGGCGACCTCAATGTTCAATTTTTCTTTGCCTTTGGCCTTACGAGCTTGGGCGCTGTCAGCCTCATTCAAATGACCCCCCCTAGCCTTATCATGTTCGCGAGTCTTTGTGGGGCTACCCCTTGCTCGCACATATGATGGGCCAGGTTGGGCTTATTGTCTCTATAAAGCCTGGAGCATGGCAATTGTACGCGCCAATTCGTCGGGGTTGCGGGCAATGGCGTCCAACTCTGGTGGTATTAACTGGCGAGCAACATTAGTTTGATTCTCTTGGTTGTTTCTGCTCGCCCTTGCTCGCCCACCAGCTTGGGACATTCGAGAGTGTGAATCCCGGGTTATATGTTGAGAACGTTGTGTCTCCCTTGATTGAGGCATTTTCACAGTGAATATCAAGTGTTGTTCTTGGTGTTCTTGAGTTTTTTCTTCAAAAACTCAAACTTGTTCTTCAATTCTGGGATAATCTCCTTGTATTCAATGAATCGAAGGTTCGGACCCTCCTTCTAGCGCCAATTTGTTGACGATCAGTTCTAATCTTGAAGGTTAATGGCTGTTTTAAGCAATTTTAGGTGGTTAATTGATCATCAAACAATTACGTGTGATTGATCACTAACGTAATTAGTGAATACGAATTTTTGGGTTTAGGTGGATTAGAATCGTATAAAAGCTTACGTGTTTAAGTTCGATTGTAAATTAATCGAGCAGCTTTAGATTCGTAATCGAAGTTTGGACGTGTATAATAATTTGTGCTTATTTTATTTGCTGCAAAAATCTAAGTATTTATAGACTTTTGCCCTGCAGGAGGTGGCACGTCCTTTGGCCGACCAAGTCTGCATGCTCGACACCTGTCCTTTGACTAGTTTGACCTTATCTTAACCTAATTCTATCCTTATCTACTGGACTTGCTCGCAGTCTAGAGTTGTTCGTCACTTTGGACTTGTCCTTGAGGAGTCTTTAGTCTGATTCTGATGGTCTTTCATCTTGTTTAATTGTTATTTTGGCGTTGTGGTTGGATCTGATCGGCAGGATGCCGTTTGAGCTCGTCATGTGGCTTTTGATCTGATTTTGTTCGCCAATGTATCTTGATCGCATGTAGGTTTTGCTCGCCGGATGTCTTGGGTGAATCATGTGTTAATTCCAGTTTAAATTTTGTGTGATTTGCGCTAATCCTGGTCGCCCAAATGATGATCCTGCTCGCCTATCAACAGGTAACTCTCAAAGAGGAACAAGACCATGGCGAACTACTCTAGCCAAAGAGCCCAAATAAAGGCAAAGTTCTATACGAACAGAGCCCAAATAAAGGCAGAGTTCTATACGAACAGAGCCCAAACAAAGGCAGAGATCTATGCGAACAGAGCCCAAATAAAGGCAGAGTTCTATGCGAACAGAGCCCAAATAAAGGCAGAGTTCTATACGAACAGAGCCCAAATAAAAATAAAGGCAGAGTTATATACGAACAGAGCCCAAAGAAAGGCAGAGTTCTATACGAACAGAGCCCAAATAAAGGCAGAGTTCTATACGAACAGAGCCCTAACCAAGGCAGAGTTCTATAAGAATAGTCCCCAAATAAAGGCAGAGCAATCAACAAATGAAGTTGATCACCTCATAGGTATTAAAAACCCTACAATGGACGAACAACCACTAACTGTCGGCTCTTCCTATCATTGTGAAGCAGAATTCACCAAGTGTTGGATTGTTCACCCATCCAAGTCAGCTCGACCATGATAGTCCGCCTATCTGAGGTAGTCCGCTCTAATCAAGATCAGCTTGCCTTCATAACACCGGGTAGTTGCCAGCCCATAAGTAGTCCGCTTCACTCCGTCACCACATAATGACTGGCAAGGGGGCAATTGTTGATAGGCGAGCAAAAATACCATCTGGGCGAACAGGATTACCCAAAGGTGGCGAGCAGAAATACCATCTGGGCGAACAGGATTACCCAAAGGTGGCGAGCAGAAATACCATATGGGCGAACAGGATTACCCAAAGGTGGCGAGCAGAAATATCATCTGGGCGAATAGGATTACCCAAAGGTGGCGAGCAGAAATACCATCTGGGCGAACAGGATTACCCAAAGTTGGCGAGCAGAAATACCATCTGGGCGAACAGGATTACCCAAAGGTGGCGAGCAGAAATACCATCTGGGCGAACAGGATTACCCAAAGGTGGCGAGCAGAAATACCATCTGGGCGAACAGGATTACCCAAAGTTGGCGAGCAGAATCGTCATCTGGGCGATCAGGATTAGCTCAAAATACCCGCGGTTAAGTCGAAGTTAAGTTAAGATTAAACAAGGTATCTGGCGAGCAGAACCTGCACGCCGAGCAAGATTAACCAGGCGAGCAACTTTAGCTTGAAGACCAAGTGGACCCAGGTGAGACCCTAGTGTTGATAGGCGAGCATAATCAGCATTTGGGCGATCAGGATTAGCACAACTCTCCCAAGGATTAAGACGAAATTAACTCAAGATTCACTTGACGAGCAAAACCTGCGTGCTGCACCAAGGCGGATGGGCGAACAAAACCAGATCAAAAGCTACATGATGAGCTCAATTGGTATCCTGCCGACCAGATCCAACCACAGTACCAAAACAACAACTAAGTGAGACAAGAGACCAGCTAAATCAGACTAAAGACTCCTCCAGGACAAGTCCAATATGGCGAGCAACTCTTGACTGCGAGCAAGTCCAACAAGATAAGGATATAATTTAGTCTAGATAAGGTCAACTTAGTCAAAGGCCAGGTGTCGTGCATGTAGGCCTGGTAGGCCAAAAGTCACGACACCTCCTGCTAGGCAATTGTCAATAAATACTTAGATTTTTCAGCTAATAAAGGGAGAGCAAAAATTATTATACACGTCCAAACTTCGATTACGAATCAAAAGCAGCTCGATTAACTTACAATCGAACTTAAACACGTAAGCTTTCATACGATTCTAACCCATCTAAACCCGAAAATTCGTATTCACTAATTACGTTAGTGATCAGTCACCCGTAATTGTTTGATGATCAATTAATCACCTAAAACAACCATTAATCTTCAAGATTAGAACTGATCGTAAACACATGTCACATATATTGATAACATAAAGAGTAATTTGCACTTTTGGTCCCATTGGACATGTAATGTTTTACTTTCTGTCCCACCCAAAACACTTTTGGTCCCATAGGAATATTTTTTGGCACTTTTGGTCCCATATGAATATTTTTTGGCACTTTTAGTCCCAAACGTTCCAAAACTTGCAAAATTAGTCCCAAAGTTAACGGACATTTAACGGACACTTAACGGACTTGCACTTTTGGTCCCATAGGATAGGATACACTTGCAGATTTGGTCCCATAGGATTAAAAAATTCACATTTTTTACCTTTTTTTTTTACCAAAATAACTTTATAAAAAGAAATATAATTACAATATATATGCAAATTTATTTTTATTTTAAAATATATATATACATATACAATAATATATATATATATATTATATTTTAATAAAAAAATTAATTAGAATAATTTAATCTATATTAATTATTTTAAAATTAGAACAATTTTTTTTTAACTTTTGTGCCATCTTTTAAATAATAATAATAATAATTTTTCCACATCTTATTTAATTAATAGTTCACTAATTATCACCTATAAAATTCTCTAAATTACATATAATTTCACTAACGATTACACACAAGAACATCTTTCTTTTAATTTGTTTCATTCCTAAAACTTAACAATGCACCCACATAAAAACTATATTGTCCATTTTTATACCGATTTTTCAACAATAATAATTTACCCTATGTTTTATTTAATTAAAAAACAAATAAATATTTATTTTAAAATTAGAATAATTTAACATTATTTTAATCTAATTCAATTTAATTTTTAATAAGGTTTTATTGATTATTGTAATTTTTAGATATATAATAAATAAAAATTATTATAATTTTTACAAAAATATTACTCACTCAGTCCCATAATAACTTGCACATTTTCTTATTCGAACATTTCAAAATAATGTGCATACCACAAAGTTAGAAAAATCCTCCACAGACTTCACCTTTCAATTTTCCATAGACTCAACCATAGAAAAATTTAGATAATTTAGAATAAGAGTGTCCGTATTCGAACCAAAATTTCAGTAAATGTTAGTACCAATTTTTGTACGGTTCGGTATTTATAACATAGCGAAGATTTTTGTACATGTTAATACCAATTTTCGTACAATTTTTTTTTATTTTATTTAATAAGTACCAAATTTTGAATGATATCAACGTACCAATTTTTATAACATACCAATTTATAAATATTTTTTATAACGTAGCAATTTTTGTACATGTTAAAAACCTTATTAAAAATTAAATTAAATACAAATTAAATTAAATACAAAAATTAAATTTTTCTATTTTTTAAAGAACTATTTATTTGTTTTTTAATTAAATAAAACATAGGGTAAATTATTATTATTGAAAAATTGGCAAAAAAATGGATAATATAATTTTTATGTGGGTGCATTGTTAAATTTTAGGAATGAAATAAAAGAAAGATGTTCTTGTGTGTAATCGTTAGTGAAATTATATATAGTTTAGAGATTTTTATAGGGGATTATTAGTGAACTAATAATTAAATAAGATGTTGAGAAAATTATTATTATTATTAAAAAAATGGCACAAAAGTTAAAAAAGAAATTCTAATTTTAAAATAATTAATATAGATTAAATAATTCTAATTAATTTTTTATTAAAATATAATATATATATATATATATATATTATTGTATATGTATATATATATTTTAAAATAAAAATAAATTTGCATATATATTGTAATTATATTTCTTTTTATAAAGTTATTTTGGTAAAAAAAAAAGGTAAAAAATGTGAATTTTTTAATCCTATGGGACCAAATCTGCAAGTATATCCTATCCTATAGGACCAAAAGTGCAAGTCCGTTAAGTGTCCGTTAACTTTGGGACTAATTTTGCAAGTTTTGGAACGTTTGGGACTAAAAGTGCCAAAAAATATTCATATGGGACCAAAAGTGCCAAAAAATATTCCTATGGGACCAAAAATGTTTTGGGTGGGACTGAAAGTAAAACATTACATGTCCAATGGGACCAAAAGTGCAAATTACTCCTAACATAAAACACGAGATCAAAAGAACCAAAAGGGCCAATGTTAAATTAAAACATTGGATACTTGGGATTCCGTATATGAGTCGTCATTAGTTATAACATGGATCCATCAGCTCCAAATCTCTATTTTCCATCAAAAGTAGCCATGTCTGCAACAATTTGTGTAGCTTATTTAGTTCCAATATTATTACTTCTCAGTCTACACATTTTATGCACCAATTCACACCAGGATTTCGTCCCGGGGGGGAATATTTCACAAAGTAATGGAGATAAAATTGTATAGTTCAAGCGGAGAAAATGACAAAATTTTACAAATTCAAGCATAAATAAAAAAATTCTATGTATATAGTGCATAGTTTGCTACTCACATGTTCCAAAAGGTTATGATAGAACGAAGGATGCTTGAACCCTCTGTTCATTTTCCCACTCACTATCTCCAATATTACAACTCCCAACCTAAAAACGTCGGACTTAATGGAGAAATTTCCGTCAAAAACATAATCTGGAGCCATGTAACCACTGCAACGAGTTTCTTTTATTAGGAGGGTGTTTGGCTAAGCTTTTTTGAAACATCTTATAAGCTCTAACATCTTATAAGTTGTTTTAAGAGCTTATAAGATGTAATTTTTAAGTAGCTTATAAGTTGCTAAAGTGTTTGACTTATACAACTTATAAGATCTTTGATAATTTATAATTTTTTTTTTTTAAATTTATAAAAAATAATTTGTTTCTATTTTTTATCTTGAAGTGGGGTGGGTGGGTGGGTGGGGTTGGGGAGGGGTGGGGTGGTTTCAGGGTGAGGTGGGTGGTTGGGGTGGAGGTGGTTAGGAAAATAAGTTGGGAAATCCCAACTTATTTTTTTACAGCTTATAAAATAAGTTTAGGAGCTTATTTTATGATCTTATAAGCTGTTAAACATCTTATTTTGCCAAACATATTAGTAGTACTTATAAGCTCTTAAACAACTTATAAAATGTTTTAAGGAGCTTATAAGCTCAGCCAAACACCCTTTGGGCTATGTAATTCAGTATACTATAAGCACGCGTAATGAGTGAAACTTACTATGTTCCGACCACTCTGTTTGATCTCCTTGAAAACATTCTAGCTAAACCAAAGTCGAAATCTTTGCGGTCAAGTTGTCGTCTAGTAGAATATTTCTCGTTTTAAGGTCCCTCCGGATAACTTTCAGCCTCGAAATCTTTGCATACATTCTAGCTAAATACATACTTATATTATTCATCAAAATTTTGACATCTTAAAATTTCAAAGCCATAACTTCAACCATACACCTAAATCCCAAAATAAACATACCCTTAGGAATTCCATTTCGTAGGTAAACTGATTCCGCAGGCATATTGCGTGTAGGTTGAGAACAAAGGTGATTACATGATTTGAAAATTTTATAGGCAGTTCGTAGACAATTCCGGTATAAAAAAATTTCGATGGAAAATTCTATAGGCAATACTGATTTCGTAGAATTTTTTTTTTTTTTTAATAGTAACAAAGCGGATATAATCCATGGATTTTGAAGTGCCGTAGATGATCGGACAAGATGTGTATGAATATAATTGTCCAATCACGATCATTGACTCGTCGTGACCCAAATGAAGGAAGATTTTTCCAACTATAACTGTGGCCATTCTTTCTTCAAAGGCATTATGAATAAATCAAACTAAAAAACTTGAAATATTATTACATAGCTAATTCCCTCTGTAAAACAGTAAATGAATCATCTCTGTGCTGCTCTGTATATTTTCTCCATTCTCAAACTCAATCATGCATTCAATGCACTTTCTCCAGGCCAAATTCTTGGTGATGGAGAGGTATTAACTTCCCAAGCCCACATATTCGAGCTGGGATTCTGGTCCCCAACCAAATCCACCAAATTCTTGGGAATATGGTACAGAGCAACCCCAGACGTCGTCGTTTGGGTTGCCAATAGAAATAATCCAGTCTTCAATTCAGGAGGAGCTCTAACTTTATCCGAAAATGGCACTCTGATTCTCACCTCGGAACAGACTACAATCATTTGGTCTTCCAATTCCTCCAGGCCGGCATCAAATCCAGTTCTCCAGCTCCTGGATACGGGAAACCTGGTTCTCTCAGACAATTCGTCGAACATCTGGCAGAGCTTCGATTACCCTGGCAACACCAGGTTGCCAGGAATGAAAATGGTGGCAAATCCCGACCCTGCATTCGACAAACATCTCACATCATGGAAAACCCCCGACGATCCATCCATCGGTGATTTCATTTACACGATCGAAAACCAGGGACTTCCCCAGACGAGCATTTCCACAATACAGGGCGAGAAGCGATGCAGAACCGGGCCCTGGAACGGGCTCTACTTTACCGGGCTTCCACTGGTACATGAACCAGTTATTTCAGTAGAAACAGTTTTCACAAACGGCAGCTTGATTTCTCTCTCCAACCCTTACAACAATTCAGTTTTCATAAGATTGACGCTCAACTACACAGGCTCCCTTCAACAATACATAATGAACGAACAGAGAGACGGATGGGTTCTTTTATATTCTCTGCCAGGCAATGCTTGTGCTAATTACGGGCATTGTGGCCCGAACACCGTCTGTTCAACGGCCAATTCGCCTCTGTGTGAGTGTCTAAAGGGGTTCGGGCCGAAATCCCCTAAAGATTGGAGAATATCCACTTGGACCAGAGGATGTACTCAAGATATGCCACTACATTGCCACAAGGAAGATGGTTTTCTCAAAGTTGAAAGAATCAATTACCCCGATCCGCTGAGGTTTAAAATCGACGCTAGGATGAGCAGTCGTGAATGTCGTGATGAATGCTCGAAGAACTGCAGCTGCTCGGCTTATGCTGCTCCGTACTTGAACAATGAGAAACGCGGCTGTTTTATGTGGTTCGGGGATTTGATTGACGTCACGGAGATCCATGGAGGACTCAGTATCGGACCTAGTATCTACATTCGGGTTCCTATTTCCAAACTAGGTAGCTTTTTGTTTTGTTGAATTTCGCTTAGAGTTGAACTAACTAATTGGTGAATCTTATTGAAGGTAAGGGGAAAGGGCATGTGAAGTATGTATATGTAGCAATTGCTGCTTGTCTTGGAATGCTTTTGTTAAGCTTAGTGTTCGGGTGCATAATTTTGAGGAACGGACGAAAAAAACGAGGTTAGGTTACAGGTCCTCATAGTTGAGTGATGTATAAAAGAGTTTGAAGCTAATGTATTTTTTTGACAGTTTGGAAGAAGAAAAGGGAGAACTTAGAATTACCTTTGTTTGATTTGGCAACCATTGCAGCAGCTACTGATAACTTTTCGGACGAAAACAAGATAGGGAAAGGCGGTTTTGGGCCCGTATACAAGGTTAAGTACCATTTACATAGGTAATGTTGATCAAGTGATTATGTGGTTGATAAAATAACTGTGGGAGTTGGCCTTTTGCAGGGGAAACTATCGGATGGGCAAGTAGTTGCAGTGAAAAGAATGTCGAGAACTTCTGGGCAAGGCCCTCGAGAGTTCAGAAACGAAGTTGTTTTGATTGCCAAACTCCAACATAGGGATCTCGTCAAAATTTTGGGATGTTGCATTGAAGGAGAGGAAATGATGTTGGTATATGAGTATATGCAGAACAAAAGCTTGGACTATTTCATTTTTGGTATGATCTTGAAATCCTTAATAAAGTTTGACTCATTATATACTTTGTATAACTATAATTGTTAATGCAGATGAGAATAGAAGTGTGGAATTGAGTTGGCCGAAGCGGTTTGATATTATTATGGGGATCGCCAGAGGTCTCCTTTACCTCCATCATGATTCCAGGCTGAAAGTTATCCACAGGGACCTTAAAACGAGCAACATCCTGCTAGACGGCAACTTGAATGCAAAGATTTCGGACTTTGGTTTAGCTAGAATGTTCCAAGGAGATCAAACTACCGCGAGCACAAACAGAGTTGTCGGAACATAGTAAGTTTCATTCATTACGTGTGCTTATAGTGTACCGAATTACATAGCCTAATAAAAAAAACTTGTTGCAGTGGTTACATGGCTCCAGAATATGTTTTTGACGGAAATTTCTCCATCAAGTCCGACGTTTTTAGCTTGGGAGTTGTGATATTGGAGATAGTGAGTGGGAGAAAGAACAGAGGCTTCATGCATCCCTCTTTCTATCATAACCTTTTGGAACATGTGAGTAGCAAATTAAGCATTATATACATAATTTTTTTTTTTTTTTTTTAATTTATCCCTTGAATTTGCAAAATTTTGTCATTTTCTCCATTTCTTTGTGAAATATTCTACCCCTTGGGATGAAATTCTGGTGTGTCCCTGATTATCATTGATGATGCACAAATTGTGTAGACTGAGAAGTACTAAATAGTGGAACTTAATAAGTTGCATAAATTGTTGCAGGCATGGCTACTTTGGATTGAAAATAGGGATTTGGAATTGATGGATCCATGTTATAAAGACTCATATACGGAATCACAAGTAAAGAGGTGCATTCAAGTCGGGTTATTATGCGTTCAGAATGTGGCGGACGATAGGCCAGCAATGCCGTCTGTGGTTCTTATGTTGAGTTCAGAGGATTCCGTGTTGCCTCGGCCCAAGAAACCGGGATTTTTCTTGCACAGTGGTTCAACTTCTTAGAAGGCAGGTAATTGTTGAAAGAGGCGGGGCTTGTTTTTTTGATCTCATGTTTTATGTTGTCAATATAGTATTAGACTATTTAGTGTCATACTTACAACTCGTTTTGATCTTAAACTTGGAATCGTCTCAATTCGAACTTAATCATCAATGGTTCACAGGAATAGATAAGAAGACAAATCTCTAGTTCATAATCTTTACTATAAGTCTTGAGTATGATACATGAATTAGTATAGTGTTGGGATTTTTCAGGAGAGTCAATATTTTAACAACAAATTATACTCTTCGTTTCTAAAAAATGGTCAACGTTATCGTATTTGTTCATTTGTAAAAGAATTGTCCATTTTTTTTCCACTACAAGAAAACATAAAATTGTTTACGGAAATTGCCAATATGATTACGAAATTTCCAACGAAAACATTCGTAGTGGAAATTACCTACGAATTGCCTACAAATTTTTTTAATTGTATAGACATCTTTATTCCCCACCTACAAAAAAATTTGCCTATAGAAATTTCATAGGCAATTTGTGTTGTAAGTAAAATTTTGTAGGCAAATGACCCGTAGGTAATTATACCTAGGAATTTTATTTCGTAGGCAAATTAATTTTGTAGGCAAATCGTAGGCAATTCTTACTAAAAACTTTTTTGTTGGAAAATTTTTGTAGGCAATTTTTATTTTTTTGTAGTGTTAAATGACAATATTTTACACTATCAATTTACAGTTTCACTTTTTTTTTTTACAATATAACACACAATATATTTATTTTGTTAAATCTTGTGCAAAAAGCAATACTGATTTTTAAAACAACTAATATCCTTCAATAATTCATGTATAAACCAATTTCACTTTATACATACTTATTTTTACCGTTTGAAAGAAGAAAAATAGAGCACTTACAATGAGTGCAGAAATCAGTAGAGCACTTACAATTAAACAAAACACTCGCAATCCAAAATAATGCAGTAGGAAAAAGAGCATGGTTGACTTGGGGTTGACGTTGGCTACATATATACTAATTACGAAGTCTTGTTTCAGAAGTGATGAGGGTTTTCCATATTATCTAAAGTTTATAACATAACCTGAACTAGCTGGTTAACAATTACTCCTGCATCAAAAGAATTAGAATTATTTGATCAACACTGATCGAACTAGTTAGACCCAGATGTAACAATTAACTAATTAAGAGTCCGTTTTGTTAAACTTATTTGAAATATCTCATTAACTCTTAATATTTTATATGAGTTGTTTTAAAAGCTTATAAGATGTCATTTTTAAGTAACTTATAAATTGTTGAAGTGTCTGACTAATATAACTAATACTATCTTTGATTATTTATAAGGAATAAAATTAAAGTTTGAGTAGGTTTTATATGAAAATGGTTTATGATAAGCTTATTAAGAAATTATTTTAAATTTTCGAATATTTGATCAAAAGTATCAAATATTTTTTCAGAAGTATCATTAAATTGAGTTCAAAAAAATTTACAATGCCAAACTTGCTGATTTGGATCTCTAAACTCATTCATAGGGATCAAAGTCAAGTTGTAACAACAATGAGAGGCACGCCTAACTATCTCGCCCCCGAATGGCTTAGACAGGGCGGAGCTAGACATTTTCTTTTGGAGGGGCTGAGAATAAATTTTTGATATATAATTCATATAATCAATGTAAAATAACAAGATGAAGTAAATAATATATAAATAAAGAATTTAGTGTAGGTAGAATGTCGAAAAAATAAAGTGGTAATTTCTACATCATAAAAATAAAAAATAAAATTTATGGAAGTTTAAAAAAAGATTAGTAGTATAGTGAGAATTATGGAATGGGACTTGTATTGGAATCGAGATATAAAATGGAGTATGAGACGAAAATCCATTTATTAAGGACAAAAATAAGGAGAGTTTAAATAGGATTTTAAAGGGAGAAACAAATGCTAGATAGAAAATAAATGGTGAGGAATTGGGTTGAGAGATTGAGGTACAAAAATAAATAAGATACCTTTATTGTTTTAGGTATTTTTTTTTATAAATTTGGAACATAATACTACCTCTGTCCAAAAAACTTGTTCATACTTGTGTTTGACACATGTTTTAAGAAAAATAAAGTATGGGAGTGTGGAGTTGAATACAATAATGATAATTTTATGTTTTATTGGCTTTAATGAGAGAGAATTATTTTCGTTTTTGGGGTGTGAAAGAAATGTTAGGACGTTCATTTAAGACAAGTGTGAAGAAAGTGTTGGGACGGAGGGAGTATATAACTATTTTGTCACAAGTTTATAGTATACTTTATTTTAAACTATTTTTTATTCGGTATAAAATGATAATTTATATTGAGAGAGACGAATTCAAAATTACATAAGCTTTTATTTGTTATTTTAATCTTAAATTTAGTAATTGACATAGATGAGATAAGATAGGGGTTTATCACAAAACATCACACTCTAGACAATAAAAAAAATTATATAATAGAATATTAATAGAAAATTTGCAAAATGTTTGGGGCTGCTCTATGAGGAAACGCCCCTGGGCTTAGAGCCCGTTTGACTATACTTATTTGAAATATTTTTTAAGCTGTAATATTTTATAAGTTGTTTTAAAAGCTTATAAGATGTAACTTGTAAGTAACTTATAAATTGCTAAAGTGTTTGACTATTACAATTTATAGGATCTTTGAAATATTATAATAAATATTTTTTAAATTTTAATTTTAATGTAAAATAATATTTTTTTATGTTGAGGTAGGGGTGGGGTGGGGATGTGAGTGGTAGAAAAATAAGTTGAGATAACCCAGCTTATTCTTTTACAGCTTATAAGCTGATAGAAATTTATTTTATAATCTTATAAACTGTTAAACATTTTATTTTGCCAAACATATTAATAGTGCTTATAAGCTCTTAGACATCTTATAAGTTGTATTAAAGAGTTCATAAGCTAAGCCAAACACCACCTTAGTGCAGTTATCTGATCAGCAGAATCCCTGAAATTAGTTCTCATGATGTAACTCATTTGCTTCCTTCTGCTATATCAGGGCCACGTTGAAGCATATTCATCAATACTGCTATAGGAGGATAACCTTTTCTGCTGAGCCCACAATTTATATATCCTTTACTTATTTATAGGGTTGTGTATACTAAAAAAACGTGGATTAGCGACCGATTTAGCGATCGATTTTTAATCGCAAAACATGATTAGTGACCGATTTCAAAAATCGAAAAAAGTCGATCGTTAAAACGCGGGTAGCTAATATTAACGACCGCCTTTTGAAGTCGGTCGATAATCTAAGACCGCCTACAGGTGGGTCGCTAATTACAATATATAAGCCCTTATGAGGCTTGTAGAAATAAATGGGCAAATATGCGCCCAAGGGGAATAGAACCGTCGACCTCCGGGTAACCCGGAGGAGGCGTGAACCACTAGAACACTTGCTATTATTGTTCGTTTATTTGCATTTATTTGTATATAACTTCAAATTGACTCCTGTTTTTTTTTTAAATTCATCAAATTAATTCCTTTTTGTTTCTAATTCGTTTATATATGTCTATTTATTAATTTTTTTTTTTATTTTGTAAATTTAATATTTTAGACTATTATAAATTATTAATTCATTCGCTTTTATGCATTTAATTGTATATAAATTCAAATTAACTCCCGTTTTTTTTTTTAAATTCATCAAATTAATTCATTTTTGTTTCTAATTCGTTTATATATATATATATATACTAATTTTTTTTTAATTTTGTAAATATAATATTTTAGACTATTATAAATGATTAATTCATTCGTTTTTATGCATTTAATTGTATATAAATTCAAATTAACTCCCATTTTTTTTTTAAATTCATCAAATTAATTACTTTTTGTTTCTAATTCTTTTATATATATATATATATATATATATATATATTATATATATTTACTAAATAATATTTTAGACTAATATAAATTATTAATTCATTCATTTTATGCATTTAATTGTATATAACTCCAAATTGATTCCTTTTTTTTTTAATTCATCAAATTAATTTTTTTTTTCCAATTCATTTATATAAATTCATAAAATATATGAAAATCTATAATATTCAACAAAAATATAAAATGTTCAACAAAAAATAAAATATTCGACAACCCCCCCCCCCCCCCCCCCCCCTCCCCTCCCTCCCTCCCTCCCTCCCTCTTCACCTAATTGTCATCATTAGAGAGGAAGTAGTTCACCCGCGGCTCGGTCTCATTGTCACCGTCATCCTCGCCACCTGCCCCACCGGCTGCACTCCCTCTGTGCCCGCTCACCCCGGCACCGCTCCCCCCAATATCAAGATGTGATGGAGGTAGGGGTGGAGGTGGATCGTTGAATCCCATCTGTTGAGAGATGTTGGAGAACCAGTTACGAAGAGTCTCGTTGTAGCTCGTCAGGGCCTCCATCTGCTTCCGGACGTCTCTCAGCTCACGCTCCACTTGAGAGGGAGCAGAATCGATCGAGGAGGACGATTCACTGGTCTGGCGGTAGGACTGCAGGATGGCCTTACTGTGACCGCCCTGCCCAACGACCTTCCACTTCTTGACTCCGGCCACCTCTAAATATATGCGGTCCTCGTCAATCCGGGGAGGGATGGGGTTCTCCCTACTGTCGTCGGTGGGAGCCACCTGCTGCGAGGCCTGGGCGAGACGATCCTTAAACTGGTTCTGAAATTATATAAATAAAATATAATTATAATTAAATTACAATTATAATAATTAAATTAAAATTAAAATTTAAAAAATACTTACGTGGATCTAGGTGGTGCGGGCGTAGGTAGACGTCCCAGTCTCCGGGTTCACTGGGTGAGAGATCTCCATCTGCTCATAGAGAGAGGGCTTTTGTCCGTACTCCCTCTCCTGTTGCGAACCAAATTCAATAAATTTTAAATATTAAAAATTTAAAAAATTATTAATATTCAAATGTAAATAAAAATTATAATACTTACAAAGGCGAGGGAATGCTCGTAGATGGATCGGGATCCAGCCCAATGTCTGGCGACGCCGTGCCCAGTGGGGTCCTTCAACCGGTTCTCCCTGGACTTCGAGGACTTGGCTTTGAATGCATCATTATTCCAATGAGCAACCAAAGCGTCCCAGACAGAACGTCTGTCTGGCCCTCGGCCCAGCTCCAACTGCTTCCCCTTATCAAACTGTTTCTTCAGCCTGTAGATAATGTTTTTGTACTGCTCATGTGCTTTCGCGCAGAACAAGCCGTACATAACACTATCATGGGCAGGGTCCCAGACGCACATCTTCTACAATTAAATTAAAAATAAAATATTAACAAATAAATTCAAAATAAAATATTAAAAATTAAAATCGATCATAATAAATATACCTTGAACTCCTCGAAGCAGTCTCTCCTCTTTCACTCGGACACCATGGATCACGAGGAGGCACCAACCTCGAATGAGATTTTCCTAATGGCCTCTGTGACGCGAGAGCTAGTCTCATGGCCTGAAAGCATACTGTGACATAAAAAAAATCAAGTTAATATTAATAATTAATATTAATGAATATAATTAAAATTATTTAATTTATTATAAAATACTTACATGTTTTCGAGAGGGACAACAGTGAGACGGATATCCAACGCAGGATGCTGCCGTGAAGCCGAGGATCCGGCTATTGTAGTAGAGTCAGCAGCACTGGACTGCTGTGAAGAGGATGGTGTCACTTCGAGGCCCGTCTAACCTCCGGGATCTCCGGTCTCAACGATCCCGACCTCCTCTTCCCCCTCCCCGACCCTGTCCGGTCTCAACGATCTCGACCTCCTCTTCCCCCTCTCCCGACCCTGTCCCCCACTCTGATCAGAGTTATCTTGAGAGCTCATCTGTAATAATTATAAATTCAACAGATCAGCATACCATATTATATTTATACACATAATTCAACTAAATTCATACCTTCGTATTTCAATCAACTAAATTCATATATACCTACATATACCAATCAACTAAATTCATATATACCTACATATATCAATCAACTAAATCCATACATATGTATACCAATCAACTAAATTCATACCCACACATATCAATCAACTAAATTCATACCTATATATATCAATCAACTAAATTAATACCTAGCTACGTACGTAGATCAATCAACTAATGCAATATCTAAGAATATCAATCAATTAAATATATATCAATCAACTAACATACCAATCAAATTGATGCAAGGATGTATATTCCTAAACTAACATACCAACTAATTAAATATATCAACTAACATACCAACTAAATACAATACTTACGGTTATTGTGTAGACATATATATAAATACTAAACATATATATACATAATTTAAAAATATATATATACAAACATATAAATTCATACATATACATATATATAAATCCTATAAACAAACATGCATGATTTATACAAACATATATATACAACTTCATGTATATAAATCCTATAAATTTTAAAAAATGATGTACAATTATAATAAATGGTTAAAATTTAAAAAACTTACGGTTATTGTGTAGACGGGGAAGCAACGAGTGATTTGACCGGACCGGATTGCTCGACGGAGGCGGGAGCGACGATAGTGGCGGTGGAATTTTAAAAGCGATGGCGAAAGTGAGTGCGGACTTCGCCTAAAAAAGGTTAAAAAAATTAGCGACCGTCTTAGGCAGTCGCTAATCACAAATTTTAACGGTTCCTATTGACCAAATTTGTGATTAGCATTAATGACCATTGCCTGTTTCCAAGAACGGGTCAAACTGACCAGTTTGTGACCGCCTGGGCGGTCGCTGATCAGGCGGTAAAATTTATAGGCCAACTTTGACCGACCTTTGAGTTTAGCGACCATCTAAGTGGTCGTAGCCGGTCAATAATCTTTCGATTTAGAGACAGATTTTTCTGTCAGTCGCAAATTTTTGTAGTTTGAGACCGGTGGTCTTTTTCAGTCGCTCATCGGTCGCTAATACATTATTTAAAGACCGATATCTCGACGGTCGCTAATTTTGGTCGCAAAAATGCGAGTTTTTTTGTAGTGGTAATCATACTTATGAACTACCATATTTCATTATCCATGCACAATTTGGCAAAACACATCCCCATTATGTTCTCTATTTTGAAGGGAATTTTATACACACTTTTTAATTATTGATAAAATGATGCAAATTGCAGCATGGTGTTTCGATGGAGATGAAATCGTGATAACAATCTCATATGCTATAACTGATTTGGAGAATAAAGGAATTTAGTAATTAGAATATTTATTTAATTTTGATATTATTGTCTCTATAGATATAGGTGCTTTATTTACTCCTCCCTCCACCAAATTTTTACCCCTTCTCTTTTTGGAAATATATACCACTCACAAACAAACAAATGAGTCTCACACTATATCTTGTATAATACTCTTACTTTATATATTTTATCTATTTTTTTAATAAAACACAAATTTTCATTAAATCATGTGTATTCAACAATAATAGGGTATAAATATGGTGGATTGAGGGAGTATTTATTTACGAGTTATTTAAAAGAGTGTTTCTTAAATTATTTTTGATTGCCCTAAAGACATGGAATTACAATCTTGGTGGGTGATACCTAATCTTGATTGACCCAAGAAAAAATCTTGGACAAAATTGGATATGTTCACAGAATATTCGAGCCATAACACCACATCATTTTTACAAGTACCGCGTGACAAAGAAAATGTTTGGAATTCAAACAATAGCCCCATCCAATTAAAATGAGAGTTACTAATTAAGAATCAACAAGTGGTTACGTTGCCATGAGAACTTTTAAAAGAAAATTAAAAATAATTTGTGTGGACTCGACCCAAATGAACCCTATTTATGTTCGCAATGAGAGACATTGGTAAAACACTCATACAAAGTTTTAATTATATACTACTATATATAATTTGACTTTCTTGTAAAACTGTATTTTATGAATTTAATTACCAAAGTAACGTCATATATTATATAATTTGACTACCTTATATTTTACTAGTAACAGGTCTACCCGTGCTTCGCACGGAAGCCATTTTTTTTTTTTCAATTTTTATTCTAAATCATATATATATATATATATATATATATATATATATATATATATATATATATATATATTTCGAATGATTTTAAAATGAACGTTTTTTGTAGTGTTTAATAAAATTAACTAAAACTAATAAATACTGAAAAACCATTTATATTCACAAAAATAAATGAATGTTATCATTTATTTTTTTATTAAAAATAATAATAATACATTTACAGTTCGCTATAATTTTTTAACCCAATAATATTATAAAAAAAATTGAAATTTGTTAATTTTTCATTTATAAAGTAGTCATTTTGATAAGTTTTAAATTATATATACCAAATAAGAAAAATATAATTCACCAATTATTACTTACCGATAAAAAGTGAAAATTTGTGGAATTAATTTTTTTTTTATTGAATACAGTTAAATTACATGATAAAGACTTTGTTGAAAAATATTGTGCAACAAAAACATAAGTAAATGGTCTTTTGAATATATTGTTTCCTCCGTCTCATGATTATTTTGATTTTGCCTAATTAAGATATTACACAAATATTTTCATGTTACATAAAACAAATTATGCATAACAGAAAATGAATAAAGTCTTAAAATTATTATCATCTTATTCAACTCTACGATCACATAATGCACTTTTTTTAAATAACGTGACACTTTCAAATGTGAAGAAACAATGAGCCGAAGGGAATATTTTTCGAATAAAACCTGCAAAATATATAAACAAAGGGAAAGTACATATTAGAAATGATTTATACATGAAACATTAAAGGATATTAGTTGTTTTAATTAAAAAAAAGTATTGATTTTTTCCCTAAATTGTATTTATTGTTTCACTAAATAATATCAATTGTATAATGAAAAGAAACAAATGCTCTTCAATAAAAAAACAAAAATAAAAACTAATACTTTTCAATAAAAAAAACAAATATTCCCTATGTCCACAAAATTTTTAATCCATTTATTTTGGGCACGGGATTTAATAAAAATTAGTATTTTATTGAAAACGTAGATAAAGTAAGAGTATTGTAGGGGGTACTGTGGGACTCATCTATTTGTTTGGGAGTAGTGTTTATTTCCAAAAAGGGAATGAGTAAAAAATTGGTGGACCACCCTTAAAGGAAAGTGGGTAAAAAAGTTGATGGATGGATCAGAGAGTTCTACTTAGAAAAAATAACTAATACCCTAGAATAATTTATCTATGAACCAATTTCACTCTACATATACTCAAACATTAATGATTAAACACTCTTTGTTATATTTGTAAGATGATCAATTAAAATTGATTACAAACTTAAACAGATAAAACAATATCAAAGTAATACGTGAGATACTTTTTTTTATATATATGATCATTGACGTGGAGTGCTCCGGTGCAAAAAAATACGTGGTGTAATTGCAACGAACATAGAGAATTGGTTTCATAGGCTGGAAACCTTAGAAGTAATAAATTAATTTAACACACATTTGTTTGTCTACACATTCCAACAATATAACTTTCACCCACAAAAGCTCTGTTATACATACACTTAACAAAGGAATAAAGCATAAAAAATCACTCATACGTATTTGCTAATTTTTAAAAATTCATTCTACAAAAAAGAAATATAAGATGACGAAAGATACAAAAAGAAATCTGCATTTCACATCTATATAATTTTTTATCTTAGTTATGATTTTGTCAGATCGTCTTACTCTAACCAGGAAAAGGTACCAGAAGACTGCTGGAATGATACATTTGTAGCATATAAAAATAATATGTTCAATTCTAGGACTTTGTTAACAAATTCACAACCCTTGTTTTTTTTTTCTTCATTTAAGTTATAAATTCTGAAGTTTAGAAAATTTATCGATCGATATTTGTATTTGATATTTTTCAGTGATTTAGGATCAATTTTGGGTGAAAGTATTCCATTGGTTTCCATATTTTTCAATGCATGTCCGAACACGACCGATCCATCCGAAAAAGAATTCTTCAATACGGTGTCCACTACTTGCTAATATTTTTTTAATTGTCAATAACACAAATTCTTTGGAGGATGAAAGAACTCCAGAACAACAAAGACTAAAAAATGAAGGTAAAAATATAAATATATTTTTTGAAATCAATAACATTGTCACGGTTACTTCACAATATATTTAATTCTAACCAGTGATATTTTGTGTCTGTTTGCCTAAACCTGTGTGTGTTCTTCCAATACTGTACATTAAGAAAATATTGATATTTTTATATATATAAGTGATAGAAATTACATAAGGTTTATATTAGAATGGATTTTGTGGAAGAAATGAATTCAAATATTCCTATATGAATTCAAATCATTCAACAGGAAATAAAACATCATCACAGTGAAAATCACAATTTATACGGGTAAATTCACTGTATGTTACATTTTTTGTTGCAATTTTAATTTATATAAACTACTATATCTCCTTAAATTACCCTACAGATGAATCACATCAAACATAGAGGATATAATATAATGACGATAAAAAAATATAAAAATATTAATGCTTCGTGTGTAACTACTGAAGGTAAAAAGGTAATTTTTCAATTTTAGTACTATTTTAGTTAAATAAAAACTGTGAAAGTTTTATAATACTCATGTAATATTAGGAATTGAATAGAGTAATCAAATATAATTAAATAATATTCTTCAATATACACAATACAAAATGATTATTAGAAATTATAATCATAGAAGATCAATGTAAACAATCACATCATATAAATGATGAATTAAACGATAATATTATACGAAATACTCCAAAACACAAATTATATAATAGATAATTTATTCAAACAACGCCCTTACTTAATTATAAAAAAAATTATATGTCATCAATCCTCACAATAATAAATTTTGCCTTCTTCAAAGATTCAGAGCAGGAAGACTTGTTATCGACTGCTCTTTTTAGAATAGATGCATTGTTATGCTGGTCAACATCATCATAACCACAACTAAAGCTTTTGATTGATGAATAAGAATCATGAACCTTTCAAAACACATTTGAGAAATAGAATTTATGCCAATATAATAATAGAATAATTTTCAATTTTGTACTAAAAAATCTGAATAAAATAATAAATAATTTTTTTACCATATAATATTTGAATCAATAACAAATGCATCGTTGAATTCCTACATATCATAAATAACAATACATATACTATCAATATAAGAAATAGTAAATATAAAATGATAATTTCATTAACCTCATCAGCACCATAAAAAAACGGAGTATTTGGTAATCAAAGATGAATCTGTATAAACCTTTACCATATTGAATATCTCAGTATGATGTGCTATATCATTTGGACTTATATGAATTCTAGATAAAAGTGTACGCTCCATAAGATGTTGAATTTCATTTGGAATATAGGAATAACCACCATGTGTACGTATTTTAAAATAGATTATTAAACCTTGTTAAATAAATAACACAAAATTACAAATGTTAATCAAGAAGATTTATTTATTAATAATCTATTTCAAAAATATTATTAAAGTAAAAAACAAACACAAACATATAATAAAATTTAAATTTAAAATTTACATTATTTCCAATTTTTAGGAGCTCGTAAGCTTTCTTTTGTATAAATTCACAACAAATATTATCCCATAAATTTAGACTGATATTACTTGTGCCGTCAACAACAACCACTCGTAATCCATACCTACAATAACTTAACCAAAGACATTAAATAGGTTCAAAATTTTAGCAAATTAAAAAATCAGATAATCAATTCCAGAATAATAAAATCACATGGTATTTAAATAGGAAAATTAAAAATGTATTACTTTATAACAAAAGGATCATCTTTCATTCCACATTTCAAATATTCAAATTTCTCATCCTCCTTAAAGACTTTCCAAGAACATTTTTTGCACGAGTAAAACCACCAACTATCGTAGGAGTCCAATTCAATAATTTTCGCATAAATCCAAAACATTCCAACCTAAACCATTCATAAAATTAATAAATTGATTATAATTATTAGAATAAATTTATAAAAATAAAAATATAATTATAAATTAATAAAAATACAATTAATTTTATTCCACACTAACCGTATTCTTCTTGAGAACCCACTGAATTGTTTTCACATCGAGATCACGATTACTCAGAAATACAGAAGTATCACTAAGGGATGACCACGAAAAAGGTCCACATACTTGCTTATCCTTTGAATTAGCATTGAACCTAACTACATTAAAAAAAATATAAAAAAGAAACTCAAAGTTAAAACAGTTGGTATAATCGATCAAATACATTGTAAAGATAGACAAATACCTTTTTTTTTTTTCAGATCGGAAATTTTCTTGATTTCATCGCCAAAAACAATCTTGGAATGTTAAAAGAATTATAAATTGACACTTCTCCTAAAAAAAAATATATTGACAGATAAATAGATAGATAGATAGATAAAAAGAATCTTAAATATTACCCAGTAAAAATAATATTTTAAGAAATTAAAATTTACTATTATCCACCATTGTTTTAAAGAGGTGGATGAGTAGATATGTTTGATGGTATTAAAAATTAATGAGATTGATTTCAGCAAAAATATTTAGAGAAAAACTTAAATTGCCTATGGATGATCCAATTGAATTTTCCATCACCGTTCAAACAGAAAAAAATAAAATATGTAATATAATACAAAGAATAAAAATTTATTATGTTAACATTAGAGATGACAATGTTGGCCACCCCGTGGGTATCCGCCCTTCCCCAAGGCATTTGGGCCAGGTCGGACCCACCCCGTTTTGAGTATGGGACGGATTAGCCCCGTCCCGTTTTGAGAATGAGTTGGGTCTGGATATTATGATGGCCCCGTGGGTACCCGCCGTGACCGCCATACACACACACACACACATATATATATATATTAATATTAATTTATATATATTAATATATAATTAAATATATATATATATATATTAACATGTTATATGTGTATATTTTAGTACAATAAAAATAGATTAAGGGAATCGAACTCGATATTTCATCTTTTATTTTCAATTTTTTTAATTCATTTTAGTCTTTGGTTGTGTCAAAACTCATTCCTAGTTTTGTATAATAAATCAAATTATTATTATCTCTGACATGTCTTCAGTATATGATTTTGTCATATGATAATCGAGCCTAATTTTATAATATTATAGGTATGGTAGTAGACTATTAATTTTTTATGAAAAAAATAGGTAAAAAAAGAAAAAATGAAATTTTGAAAATGGTGCGGGGCGGGTCGACCCGGACCCACACGGGGCAGGTCACGAGACAACTATTCAGGATTCGTGCGGGTCATGGGGCGGGTCTAGGGCAGGAAAAATAGAAACGGGGCAGGTTTGGATATTATGATGGCCCCGTGGGTACCCGCCGTGACCGCCATACACACACACACACATATATATATACATATTAATATTAATTTATATATATTAATATATAATTAAATATATATATTAACATGTTATATGTGTATATTTTAGTACAATAAAAATAGATTAAGGGAATCGAACTCGATATTTCATCTTTTATTTTCAATTTTTTTAATTCATTTTAGTCTTTGGTTGTGTCAAAACTCATTCCTAGTTTTGTATAATAAATCAAATTATTATTATCTCTGACATGTCTTCAGTATATGATTTTGTCATATGATAATCGAGCCTAATTTTATAATATTATAGGTATGGTAGTAGACTATTAATTTTTTTGAAAAAATAGGTAAAAAAAGAAAAAATGAAATTTTGAAAATAGTGCGGGGCGGGTCGACCCGGACCCACATGGGGCAGGTCACGAGACAACTATTCAGGATTCGTGCGGGTCATGGGGCGGGTCTAGGGCAGGAAAAATAGAAAAGGGGCAGGTTTGGGTAATCGACTACCCGCCCAGACTTGGTTCATTGCCATCCCTAGTTAACATTGAAAACATATATTACATATTAACAAATTACCTTATTTTATTGGTATCTTTCATACCAAATTCTCAATTCTTTTGCCTAGTGCTCACAGACAATATTGTTAAAAAATGCCAATAATATTTTTCCCTGCTAAAGTAGAGAGTTGAGGGAGTAAGTATATGGTTGTATTAATATTGAAGTAGATTGGTAAGTGCGTATCTTTAGAAATGTAGGTGCAAGTACTAAAAAACACTGAGTGAGTTAAGAACTGGATAAACTTATTAAAATAATGTGGAAAGATAACAACATTCTATAAAAAATATACACCCTCTGTCCCAGGTAGGGCTGTTCATTGAGTTCGGAGATTACCGAACTCGTACTAAAATTCGTAATGAAAATGAATCGTACTGAAAATTTCGTTGATTTTTTTACTTTAATATACTGAAATCAAAACGAAAGTTATTTTGGTATGGATCTGGATACTAACAAATTAACCATACTGAAAAACCGAATGAGACCGTACTGAACCGTACTGAATCGAACCGAATAACCGAATTAAATATGTATTAAAATTTAATTATTATTTACTTTGTATTCATCAAATGTATTATAATGTTATTGAATTCAAATACAACTATATGATAACAAAATTTATCTCAATTTTCAGAATACAAATACTATTTTATTTATCATATTAAGTTTTTAAGATATTAATTCATGTGTAGGTGTGTATTAGAATGATTTAAATTTAAATTTGTTTCATTTTTTGTTTTATTATAAATGTATATTCATTTCTAAAAAAAAATTTAGATATGGTGTACCTCATGTACGAATCACGATCAACGTGATTCTAATATTGTTATCCTCACGATATTTTAAAAGGAATATTTAAATATATATTTTATATACCATATTTTAGATAATCTATTCGTAGTGATTTATGTTATTTTTTAACCATTCATTATCATATAATGTATTATATTTGAGCTTAAAGATATATGCTTAATGGTTGTTGAAGATGTGTAGTATTTGTGTGAGTGTGCATCAAATTATTTTAAAACGGGAGAGAATAACGAAAAAAAATCCATTTTTCCGCTCCATACTGATTTGATCCGTTTATAATTGAAAATTTATTCCGACCCGTACCGAAAATAAAATATTCGTACAATACCATCACAAAATTTTTGGTACGAACATGGACTCTATTTTTAAAATAATCGAATTTCGGCACAGACACAAAAATATTTTTAAATATCCATTTTGGTCCGTACCATGAACAACTCTAGTCCCAGGGGTATTTGCACATTTGGGATTGCAAGTGGAATAAGAAAATTGGTAGTAGTGACAGATGGGTAAATATGTGTATATTTTTGTGAGTGCATGCAAATCAGTGTTTCTTTTTTAGGTGGTGTGAGACGTCCAAATAAAGAAATGTGCAAATTCCTATGGGACAGATGAGAATAGTATTTAATTTGATTAATAATTAATAATTTTCATATATGATTTTTTATATATAAAACATAAACAATATTATTTATTTTTAAAACATTTAAATAATAATAAATTTAATGTTATTTATAAGATTTTTTTTTTTTTTTTTACAATATAATCGTAAAAACAGAAAGACAAATTAAAAAAACAAATGAGTAAGACAAATATAAAAAAAATAAGTATCTCAAGTCTTGAGGAAATATAATTTTTAAGATTGTAATTAAGGACAATAATTTTTAAAAATCGCAAATTGAGGCCAAATCATCACAAATAAACCAAAATCGAATTATGGTGCATGGTCCTATTTGGCTTAATTCGAGCTAAATTTGGGTTATTTGACACAGTTTGGCATGATTGACAATTAATTCGGGCTCAAATTGGGTTTAATAGGACTAATTGTGCTTAAATTCACTACTCTTAGAAATTACAGTCTTTAGATTGTCAGACACAAAGTTACGATCCTTAAAAAAATCTAAAATTTAACTTTCACCTTGAAAATTGAGTGATAGACATTAACTATTTGAGGTGATATTCATTTAGTTGGGGGAAGAGTCGAAATGTGGACGGTAACTCTTGTGGCTGGAAAAATAAGAATCGCAACTCTCTGAGCTAACAATTTAAAGATAATAACTTTTAAAAGTAGTGAATCTTTATCATATAAGCCCATATCAGTTAGAATTGAGTACACATTTAACCCGAATTCAAGCCAAATCATGCATATATGTGCGAATTTCAAGTCAAGTCGGGTCAATTAGTCCGATGTGTATTAATTCAGGCTTATCTCGACTTTTAAAAGTCAATGTCCTTTAATTGTCCACCCTAAGGTTTAAAGTCCTAATTTTCCTATCACCCATAAGTTATGGTTCTTACGATAATCATTCTTACTCTGACATGAATACCATTATACTTCTTTAAAAAATATAATCATTTTTATGCAATACTACAATTATAACATATCTAAATGAAGTTTTAGTGAAATGAATTATGTGATGTTCTGTGCCACCACTAATCTTGTATTCATACTAAAATAGGGAATTTCGTTTGTTCCAAAATACTTAAAATATTAAAATATGATTAATCTCCAAAAAGTTTACACTCAGCTATTATGCGCTAAAAAAAACCATAATATTATTAGTGCGTAAATAATTATATGACTTTCATCATAAATACACCCAAATGTAATTATTAAATTGTTTATACATAGTTGATTAATATTTTGGAGGAAAACTTAAATTATTTATATACGGTCAGTTTGAACTTTTTTTTTTATCACTATTCAAAAAATAAATTATAAAACATATGTAAGAGTATCTATGGAAATAAATTGATTTATACATGAACCACTTTACAATACTTTTTAGTGTAACCAAAGTAATACTCTTTAGTATAATCATCTAATACCTCAGTGAAAGCAACTAATATCCTCCATAACTAATATCCTTTAGTGCAAACAAATAAAAACCTTCAAATGGTTCATGTATAAACAATTTTTCCTCTATACTTTATAGATTTAAAATAAAATTTATAGATAATAATCAAATAGATTAATATAGAAAGAGTATGTAATACTCCCTCCATCTCACAAGATTTTGCACCCCTCAGATTGAACTTGGATTAAGAAAAGGGGTAAAGTAGTGACATATGGATATATATATATATATATATATATATATATATATATATATATATATATATATATATATGTATATTTGTGTGAGTGTACACACAAATTATTGTTTCCTTTTTAGGTAGTGTGCAAATTGGTGTGAGACGTTCAAATAAGGAAGATGTGCAAATTCCTCTAGGACAAATGTAGTACTTTTTATTAGAACAACTCATATTCTTTAGTGTAAACAACTAATACCCTTTAGTGAAACAACTCATACTATTTGTACCTATCAACTCCTACTTTTTTAGGGAAAAAAGCTTGTACCCTTCAAAGTTAATACCATTTTACTTAAAACAACTAATACTTTTAATAAAAAAAAACTAACATCCTTTGAAATGATTCATATATGAATCAAATTTTCTCTATAATTTACCCCGTGTTTATCAGTGTACCACAATACAAAAAAAAAAAAAATATTTAAATAAAGGGTGCATGAGATTTAGTAATTATATGCATACACATAGATTAGTATTATATGCACACACATAGATTAGTATTTATTAAATAATTATGCATATTTTTTTATGGTATCTATGAATAGCGAAATTTGTATTTTTCATTACAATAATTATTTTAATGTTTATTTAGGGTTGTTCACGGTACAGACCAAAACAGATATTTAAAAATATCCATGTTCATACTGAAGTTCAATTATTTTAAAAATCGAGTGTCCATGTCCATATCAAAATAGGACTACTTGTGCGAAAAGTATCACCTCAATAAAATATTAATTGTTCTCATTAAATGTATTTTATTTTTCATACCTTTAGTTAATTTTAGGCAGAACATTAGTTGATAAAATAAAAGATACTAACAAAATACTATTCACATTAATAGATTGTGAATTTTGTTTAAATTAGATACTAAGATTAAATACCAAGCAATTTTATTATAAGTAACTAATTACTATTCAATACTAAGTTTAAAAAATGTTGTGGCATAATAATTTGGAATTTTGTCCTAGTATTTAGTGGAAGAAAAAGTCTTCAATATTTAAAACCACTTTAAATAGGTAAAGAGAAATTTCTGGAGAAACTTTAGAAAATGTATCATATCATAAATACAAATGTAGGTGTATGAGATATATTTTTGAAAGATCAGTCAGCTCAATTTATAACAACATGTAATCAAGGTTATAAGTTTTTGGAATATTTAAAAATATTAATATCAATTTATTAAAATAAAATATAAATAACTATGGTAGAAACTGTCCACAACTTCAGAAACAACTATAGTCTTAATTTCTTTATGAATTAACAAAACAAAATTAACGGCTATAGTCTACCTATATCATCTATTGCTAATAATATTTAATGCATTAATTAAGCTTCACAAATAGAATTATTTATTTAATTAAAAGTGGATAATCCACAAATAAAGTTTTCTCCTAAACTATAGGGATGTTATAAAAAAAAAAAATTAATTATGCCCTACAATTCTCCAGAGTTTTATGTCTATTCATAATTGTAAACGCATATACAGAAATTAACATATTAGAATGAAATCTGACTTTGTAAGTATATATATTCAATTCATAATAGTTCAATTTTTCCTTAATTTTAGAAATGTTAATCAAATCAAAATAAGATATATGTACTCAATTTCTATAAATCCAATTAAAGAATTGATTCCTATAATATCGCTTTTAATATTCATATTTTCCACAAATTTCATATACGTTATATTAGTATTATTAGTAAAATAAAAAATAATTAGGAATTATTTAAAATTTAAATGTAATTTAATGTATCTAATTTTTTTAATGTAACTTATTAGTATCAAGAGATTTTGAAGTTTAAAAGCAAAATTGTAGAAATGTAATTAAAAAATTATAGTAATCCATAAAACTAATTACATGATTATGTTCCTATTATTTAAAAATTAGTTTGACTAATATCCATAATATAAAAAATCCACTAAAAAAGTAAATAAATAGATTAAATATTATATAAATTGCGAATGCAAATATTATTTTGTCCGATAAAGATTCTATGTGTTAATCTAAATAATAATTTGTATGAGAATAATATATATATATATATATATATATATATATATATATATATATATATATATATATATATATATATATAAATTTATGTTATATACAAATATCGCGGAATTCTGTTTTTGTTACCAAATAAATACAGCGTTTTTGTTCATTTTTTCCGGGTTCATTCCTAACGTGGCTAATTGAATCATGCAGAGTGCAATTCAAAATAGTTCAATTGCAGGGCACGATGTCTGCTTCTGACTTGGTTGGTTAATTTAATTAATTATTATTTAATTAGCCAGAGATTTTAACATATTATTGTAATTGTTCCTTTAATATTCATTGGATTTCACATGATAAACATCTTCATCAAAATTTAGATTCATATCATCTTGAGAATATTCAAAACTTTCATATGCACCGGAAAATTGAAAAATATGAAGGAATCATATTATCGTAATACAATGGATATATTTTTTGATGAAGTACAATCTAAAATTACCAAATGAAATACAATTAAAATCAAAACAAAATTTCTTGTGGCCTACATTACCAAAAGAAAAATAAATAAAATCCAATGTAGATACACTATTTAATCGGACTTATCACTCTTTGAAAAAAATGTCGATCAACAATAATACACATAACGATTCCCTATCCACTAAAATTTGATATTAAACTCCCAAACTTTGGAGCTAAGCTCATATTTCCTGCAAGTGAAACAAACAACAAAACAAAAGGTCAAACAAACCAATGATGAATGGATGAATAATGGAGACACATGTATATATATGTAACATATTTGTAACGGTCGCACATTCAAAGGAAGAATACAAAGGCAACAAACAATATCATCAATAATATTAAAAACAATGTAAATGCACCATTAACACAATTCCATAGAAAATAGATAAAATGATCCAACGGCCACTATGAGAAAGATCAAAACACATCAACGGCCAAAATAAAATGGCGCAAAAAAAAATGAGGATAATACTAAGTGATGCTTTCATTGTAGCTCTTTGCAAAAGCCTAAGAATGTACATTAACGTCGGTATGTTTATATAGTGCAAGGGTTACGTACGTAGCAGTTGGGGCGATTGAATTCAAAATTTATAGTTGCATTTTTATAATTTACATATGTAATTTGTGATGTTCATATGTAACGTGCAACAATCAAAGTTGAATTTAACAGTATAAATGATTTAACGTGCAATACTTAACAACAATCAATATAATTTATTTGAACTTGAAGCAAATTGTCTCCTTATCTATTGGTCTAGTTGGGTGTGTTCAGTATAATTAAATTTGCTTCCATAAATTAATCTGCATTTGCTAGACGTGTATAACGAAAATTCCAAATGGTATGGTATACCGAATTTTCGATATGGTTGCGGTATGTGACTTTTCGACGTACAAAAAATATGGTACGGTATGGTATGAAATATTCGATATGGTATGGTATGCTACCAATTTTTTTCTACAGTATCGGTATGAATTTTCTCATGCCAAAAATTTCAATACGATATTCGGTATGCTTCAATATTTTCGGCATACCGGATCAAACCACCCCTATATGGAGTATTGAACCAAATAACATGCTAAAATATCTAATGAAAATATTAAATTATCGAAAGTTGTAAGATTCACATTCCTCCATCCCTTCTAATTAGTATCAATTTATTTTATAAATTTTTTAGATCCAATTTAACCTCCTTGTAGCAAAAGGCGAAACTCTTGCCCAAAGGGCCCCCACCCCCTGGCCCGACAGGCCAATTTAACCTCCTACCTTTTCAACGTTTTGTCAAATACATAAAAGTTTGTAGGAATACAAAAAATTAAATACTCCCCCCTCCTCAAATTAAGATTTATATTTTGTCATTTAGAGCATCTCAATTTCAGTGTTACATATTGAGTCAAAAAAAAAAAAACTCAAGTGTAACTTTTCCCCATTTGGCAAATTTCTACCCCACCATATTCAAATATGTGAGAATAGTTTACATACCTCTAAAACTAACTGCTCCTAAACATCTCTTATTTACCCTCATTGCAATACATTTTTTAATAATACCCTTTAGCGATAAACTAAACTCCCTAGAATAAAGTAGAACAAATTAATATATCCCCAACTTTACACATTTTAATACTTATAAACAATCTTTCTATTAAACTCTGCACTATATTAGATAAGCAATTTAAATTGTTACGGATGGAGAATACAATAAAAATTAATTACTTTCACACTTGTCTTATTTGGACGTCCCACAATTACATTTACACCCCAAAAAAGAAATAATTATCTCTCATAAAAATCAATAAATTATAAAGTTATCATTATTTTATTCAACCTTACACTCACATACTTTTTTTTTTGTTAAATGTGTCACTTTCAAGTGTGAAAAAAATTGAGAGGGAGGAAGTATATATATATATATATATATATATATATATAGGAGTAAATTTGATCAGATTTAAGACATTAGTTACAACTTATAAATTGAGTGGTGGTAGCGAAATTCCTTAATATATTAAACATGATTACATAGAAGTTATACGTCTGACATTAATACGAAAAAGAAAGACTTAACTTTACGTAGAAGGCATTTGTTGAAGTCAAAATATATTTACCTTAAATTACGTTTCTAAATGATATTGTGCCTAATATACCGCCGAATTAATTTGACGAACAAAATTGAATATGCATAATTATGCAATTACTTATTATTTAAAGGGTAGATTTTATGTGAAAATAGTTTACGATAAATTTATCATAAAAATATTTTAAAGTAGCAAATATTTGATAAAAAGTACTATTAAGTTGGGTTCAATTTTTTTTTATCACAATTACAATATAATATTATTGACTCAATATACTCTGAGATTTTTTATACTTCTAGTCAAATATATGATGCTTTAAAATTATTTTATGATAGACCTATCATAACCATTTCATATAATATTTTGCCTTATTTAAAAGTCAATGCACATATTAGGAAATTAGTTTTTTTGACGCGCAACGTGAAAACATAATAATTCAGAATTATTATTATCAGAGTTGTCAAGACTTGCAAGATGAAATAAATTCAGAGTTACACACGTCGATTAATTGAATTAAGATTAAAAAAACATAAACATAAAATCGAATTAAGATTAAAACATAATCATTAAATATATGATGTATCTTAATCCTATCATAATACTGCAAATCCACATCGCTGAGAACCTCCAATACTAAAATTTGATTGTGTGTGAGATTTTCCAAAAAAACCCATCAATGCCATGAATCTAATGATGGAGTGAGTTTGTATTATTTTTTCTATTTCAGAGAGAGAGAGAGAGAGGGCTATATATTTGTTAATGAGAAAATGGGCATGGCCGCATGGTCTTAGTAACTGTATAAAAAAAATGAAATGTACATGAAACAAAAGTAAATCATTTGCTAATATGTAGATACAACTCAACGCCTAATCCGTAAAATTTAAATTTAATTAATCAAATTCAATATCAATAATTAACTTACTAAGATAAAATCTAGCTCATAAAAATTAAAAAAAAAAATTGCATAATCAAAATCATTAAAGCTCATTCTTAAAGCTCTTTGATGATATCATCCTTGTGAACAATCACCACTATAATCTTCAAATTTATGATGAATTTCTTCAAATCTTTGATAAATGTCTCTTCAATTCTTTAATGAATATTCAACTCTATAAACCTTCAAAATACATATGCATGCCAATAAGCATCTACAAAAAGAAATTACATTACAACAATGAAAAATGACAGAAACAATATAAGTATTATATACAAAAACAAAACAAATTGTAGAACATCTTCAATATCGTCCAAGTTATATAAGAAAATCCATGCTCCAAGAACTACAATGATTTTACTTTCAATAGAAACAAAAAACAAAACAAAGTCAACCAAACCAATGATGAATGGATGAGTAATGGAGACGCATATATATAGGTAAATTATTTGTAACGGTCGCACATTGAAAGGTATGATACAAAGGCAATAAAAAACATCATCAATCATATTAAAAACAATGAATGCAACCATTAAAATAATTCCATAAAAAATAGATAAAACGATCCAACGGCTAAGACGAAAAGTACCAAAAACGATCAACGACCAAAACAAAATGGAGCCAAAACTAAAAATGGAAATCCTAGTGCTATTATATATTTATGATTGCTAAATTTAGTCCATCATAGTTGGTACTCATAATTTAGTACATTCGAGACACCCTACCGATAAAAAATAAGTAAAAATATATTGTCTATTTTTTTTTACCATGAATCTGAGTGACTTACGGAAGATAAATTTGGATGGGAGAAAATTATAGCCTGGAAATAAATTCTTGATAAATCGAATTTCGTGTGTGAAAAGTTGAGACTATGCATCACATATATAATTACTTCTTATTCCAATGTACTATATCAATAAACGTGCAGTACTAGTATTAATGAAATCAATTTAGAATTTTCAATAATATATTTTAATTTGGACCGTCCAATAGCCATTTAAAAACTACAACACTTTTAATTCAACTCATGAATTGTTCTCGTACCTACTACTTGTTTTATCTCCTATTTTAGTATGATCGATCAACTAGTGAACGATGACACGTTCTCTTACAATCGCATATTAAAATTATTCCTTCCATTTCAAGATTTCTTTCATATATTAGTAATGACACGTTAAAGGAAAACTATGTATATATGAGGTTGGAAAAAAAAAATGATATATTAATATTTTATTGATTTTTATGGACGTAGTTGTTTTTTTTGTAAAAATAATGGTGAAAATGTTCAAATAAAATAAATGTGAAAGCAATTGCATGGGAGTAGTTCTAGGGTGCATCCAAGTGCATACTATGCACTTGGATTTTGCACCCTAATTTAAAATCAATTTTGACCAATTTAAAAAATTCGCGGCTCGGCCGACCCGATTAAAACTCGCGGGTCATCTCTTCTTCCTCTTAGAAACGGGTCATCTCTTCTTCCTTTCAGCGATTTGATGGTCTTCTGCTTCTTCCGCCATTAATAGTGACGCGGTGGTCGCCACAATAATTCATACTGGTGTTTTTCCCTCTAGTGCACTTTCCCTTTCCGGTGCAATTACCTGTTTTCCGGCGATGCAGTGGAGTGGAGTTTTTCTCCTCAGATCTAAATCCCGATTCTTCATCTCTTATTCCGGCAGCTTACTGGTGCTCGTCGGCAGAAATCAAAACAGACGTAAATTTTGGAATCGGGCTCACAATTGCTATTGTGATACATTTTTGGAAGCGGATTGACGATTCGAGTTGAACTCACCGCGCTTTGCGCTGTGATGTACGCAAGTCTGGGCCCAAATTCCAACGTTTGACAGCGTTGTACCTACTTTTTCTGTTTTAGACTTATTACAATTTGGGGTATTGGTGATTATATCTTGGGGTATTGGTTATTTTATCTTGGGGTATTGGTTATTACAACTTGGGGTATTGGTGATTAAGACCTGAGATATTGGTGATTATAACTTCGGATATTGGTAATCAAATCTTGGGGTATTGGTGATTAAGTCTTGGGGTAATACTGAATAATTATTTGAGATATTATTATTGAGTAATTCTTAGGGTATTGGTGATTATAACTTAGGGTATTGGTGATTATAACTTAGGGTATTGGTGATTATAACTTGGGGTATTGGTGATTAAGTCTTGGGATATTGGTAAATAATTTTTTAGGGATATAACTTGAGGTATTAGTGATTATAACTTGGGTTATTGGTAATTATAACTTAGGGTATTGGTTATTACAACTTCGGGTAATGATGATTATAACTTGGGGTATTGGTAATTATAACTTGGGGTATTGGTGATTATAACTTCGGGTATTGGTGATTATAACTTCGGGTATTGGTGATTATAACTTGGGGTATTGGTGATTATAACTTGAGATATTGGTGATTAAGTCTTGGGGTACTACTGAATAATTATTTAAGATATTATTATTGAGTAATTCTTGGGGTATTAGTGATTATAACTTGGGGTATTGGTGATTATAACTTGGGGTATTGATGATTAAGTCTTGGGGTATTGATGATTATAACTTGGGGTATTGGTGATTATAACTTGGGGTATTGGTAATATAACTTCGGGTATTGGTGATTATAACTTCGGGTATCGGTGATATAACTTCGGGTATTGGTGATATAACTTCGGGTATCGGTCTGAAGCGCGCGCGACCATTTGCGACCCTGTTTGTTGCCAGACCCGCGAATTTTGGTTGGGTTGGGCCTGACCCGCGAGTTTTTGTTTGATCTTAATTGGTCAAAATTAATTTCAAATTGATTTCAAAATTCCAAGTGCATGCTATGCACTTGGATGCACCCTAAAATTTGTGATTGCAGGGTGAAGGGAGTAATCAATTTATCAGGACAAATTTAGGGTGCATCCAAGTGCATAACATGCACTTGCATTTTAAGTTCAATTTGACTTCAATTTTGATTTTTTCAAAATACACACAAACATATCGAACTGTGTATTTTTTTTTTTTTTACAGTTGGCTGATACCTTTTTGGGATATTGCTGATGTCTTCTTTGGGTATTGCTGATTTCTGTTTGATTTTTTTTTTTTAAAAATTCAAGTGCACACTAGAACTCCTCATTTATAAACATGAAATTGAAAATTAAACATTACATCATCTAATAAATAATGTGGCACTTTCCTTTTTTTTTTTAAGGGTATGTAGCCCTTTCCTTATGATTTCTCTTGTATAAAATAAACGAATAGATAATTATTACAACTTGCATGCCATCAAAATTTCTTCCAATCAAAAAACTCTGACCATGTTTTAGTTGGTTGTCCCTTACAAGTTACAAGATTCACATTGCAACCGGGAATTAGTACCCCAATTAATTTAGTCAACTCTATTTTAAATTTGCACAAGTCTCCTACAACAATTTCTCGACCATTTTCAATAATCTCGTCTCTTTTAATTTATACTCCATACATTATAATCTCGCATATATAATTGCATTCAAGAGTTCATAAAATTTGGAGACCCCAAAAATGGAAAATCAAGAAGTAAAAAATGGAGAAGAAGAAAGGGCTCTAAAGAAGGCCGATGTTGTGATCGATTTAAATTGCGAAAGCCCGAAAGCTGAAAAAGTGTGCAGAATTTGCCATTTTAGCAGCGAGGATTCATCCGGGCCGGGCTCGGAATTGATTCCGCTTGGGTGCGATTGTAGAGGAGAACTTGGGCTTTCGCACCACAACTGTGCTGAGGCATGGTTTTCGCAGAAGGGAAACAGGTAATTAAATTTCGTCTCTATTAATCTCTCTCTCAAAAGTCAAAGTAATGAAATGAGGAAATTGCACAATTTTTCCAATACGTCTTATTAGGAGTCAGCTTGACAATTTTTTTTTTTTTTAAGAGTAGTTGTGGCGTGATAGTGTCTTGTGTTTTGGACATTTTTTTTAAAAAATGACTAAAAACAATGTACAACTTACAATACAAATTATTATAAACCTGGTATAAGTTCCAAAAACTAAAATTTCCCAGCATTTCCATTTTTTCTAATCTCTAAATTTGTTGGGTATAATTTTCAAGGTTTTGAAAATACACTATTGTCACTCAATGTCGCAAATTATTATGTGAATCGGTGTCATCATAAAATACTACAAAAAAGTATTAAATTGCTCATGAAAATTGTTAATATGACTACAAAATTTCCAATAAAAAATTCATAGTGGAGATTGCCTACAAATTGTCTAGTTTTTAATTCTATAGACATTTTCATTCTCTACCTACAAAGAAATTTACTTTTGTGAGCAAATTTTTGTAGACAAATTGCTTGTAGGTAATTAATGTCTAGAAATTTCATTTTATAGGCAAATTGCTTATAAGTTAAGGAATGAAGGTGCCTACAAGATTATAAAATTTTGTAGGCAAATCATAGGCATTTCAACTACGGAAATTTTTGTAGAAAAAATCTGTAGGCATTTCAACTACGGAATTTTTTGTAGAAAAATTCTGTAGGCATTTCAACTACGAAAATTTTTGTAGAAAAATTCTGTAGGCAATTCTAATTGCCAATTGTTTATTTTCTTGTAGTGAAATTTGTCTGTAAATATTTCTAGTGTATTTTTCAACAGTATTAGTTATTTTATTAAAATGTATTAGTTCAATAATAATATAAAAACAACTAATATTATTTTAAATTGAACAGTAAAACTGATTTATAAGAGATACTCATATTTGATAAATGTCTAGTATCGATGTAGTATTTAATTTTATCAACTCACCTCACATGTATATATAAAAAAACACACACAAAAAAAAAAAAAACAAAACTTGTATATTAATTTACTTATTTTATTTAAGTATTAGTTTCAATAACTTACACTATAAGAAAACATAAAATTGCCTACGGAAATTGTAAATATGGCTACGAAATTTCCAACAAAAAAGTTCGTAGTGGGAATTATCTACGAATTGTCTACAAAAATTTCTAATTGTATAGACATCTTCCTTCCTCGCCTACAAAATAATTTGGCTACAGAAATTCCGTAGACAAATTGTGTTGTAGGTAAAATTTTGTAGGCAAATGACTTGTAGGTAATTATACCTAGGGATTTTATTTCGTAGGCAAATTAATTTCGTAGACAAGTTGTTTCCAAATTGAGAAATGTAGAATCTTTCATAATTAAAAAATTCCGTAGGCAAATAGTAGACAATACTTACTACATTGTAGGCAATTCTTTATTTTCTTATAGTGCTAAATGACAATTGTTTATTTTTAATGTATTTTTTAACAGTGTTAGTTAATTTATTAAAATCTATCAGTTCAATAATAATACGAAATAAACTAATATTATTTTAAATTGAACATAAAACGGATTTATAAGAGATTTACTCACATTTGATAAATGTCTAATATCGATCTTGTATTTAATTTTATCAACTCACGTCACATGTATATACACACACACACAACCCACAAAAAACTTGTATATTAATTTACTTATTTTATTTAAAAAGAAGTATTAGTTTCAATAACTTATACTGTGTACTCACAGATTATGTGAAATATGTGGAAAGACGGCAAGAAACATCGTTGTCAACGATGATGGAGACACTTTAATATTCATGATGGAATGGAATGAGCTGAGGGTAGCCGCAGCCACCCTTGACGGTTATGATGATGAGGACATCCTAGCGCGACGACATAAGATATTTTTATGCAACGCTTTGCTCGTCTTCCTAGTTCTTGTTTTTGTTCTACCATGGTTTATTCGAGGAATTATGGCCTTGTTCTAGTATATATAGTATTAGTATTAGTATTAGTATGGATGCTGGATTTTCTCCATCAGTTTTAGATTTTTGCAGGCAAACTTGACTTGTAATTAATTAATTAAATTAAATACGGGGATCCAAGTGTTATATCAAAATGATCATTATTTTTAATTCATAGTATTGCTTTATTCATATATTTCTGTGTATATTATGGATTGTAATATATTTTTGCTCTTCGTTTTGCAAGAAGTAATTTTTAGTGTTTAAATTTTGTACATAATTGCTTACTCCCGCATATTCAGAATATGTGTTGTTTTAGAGAAGTTTTTTTTTTAAATATAATTATTTGATGTTTTATTTAATTTTCACTTTTTTTTTCTCCCTCATCTCATTCTCACAAAAAAAAAAAAACTCATATTTCAACTTACATCATATTTAACAAATTTATTTTTCATCGATCAATCTCCAAAAAATATTTTGTAAAAGATGGTATTGTATAGGAGGAAAGATATATTTGGGGTAGAGAAAAACATTTTAAGAGTTGGAATTATGGAATATGGCAAAACTTTTAATAAACTATGAGATCATATTAACCAATATACATCAATTCTTAATCTCAACAAAAAAATGTTAAAACATAAATTTAACCTCACCTAAAAGAATTCTTAGTATTTTTTTTTTAATTGAATAATGTCAATTCAAGGTCTAAAAGATGGTAAAACTATCAATTTAAAACCTAATTTTTTTTCCTATCGATTCAGGATCTGAAACATATAAAACTATCAATTCAGGACCTGAAAGAAAGAACCTATCAATTTAAAACTAAAAATTATTAAGGTTATGTTTGACATATTATAATTTATATTCTTATTTTATTTATATACATTATTATTTTTTTCATTAATTCTTTTGTTTCTTATTTTTTCAATCACATGAAATTAGTATACATTTATATTTTTGAAAATATGACTTATAAAAATATTATCTGCCAATAAAAAATTATTAAAGACCAAACACAATCTTAAATTGAGTAAATTCTAAGTTAATAGTTTTATCTTTCAGGTCCTTAATCGATAGTTTTCAATCTTTCAGGACCTGAATCGATAGGAAAAATCTTTCAAAGCTTAAATTGACAATTTTACAATCTTTCAAACCCTAAATTGATAAAACTCCTTTTTTAATTAAAATTTTCAATTGTTGCGCATATCTTTCATACACCATGAATTAATTACTCTTTCCTTTCATTATTCAATGAGAAAAAAAAATTACAAATGGTTCTGTAACTTTGCCTGAGTCCATAAAAGGTCCTGTAAGTTTTTATTTTATCAATTTTGATCATTTTATTTTGGCCATGTTGAGGGTCGTCGCTATTATCATTTGAACCATCTCGCATCCAAGAAAAAACCCCTCAATTAATTTCATGTTTCGATTAAACCTACCGCAAGAATTGGGGTTTCAAAATCGTGAATTTCGTTTATTCTCATGACAAAATTTCGAGCAATTTATGGTAGTATTTTGGTCAAGACACATAATATTCTCTTCTTGTCATTGAGCTCGCCATTTTGATATTTTTTTTGTTCATTATGCAAGTTACAACAAATTTTCGGTAACTTTTCCGGCCAAATTTAAATTTTCCAGCGAAAAAGACCAATGTTGATATCAAAAGGACTAAAATTGATAAAGTAAAATTTTATAGGATTATTTATGGACTTAAACAAAGTTATAGGACTATTTGTGATTTTTTCCCATTATTCAATTACGACTCCTATTTTTATATTTTATTCCTTAATATGTGTGAATTTTTAAATATAATTTTCTGTTACACAATAGTGTAACATATCATGTTATACCATTTAAATTTATAACACGTGTACAATTTTCAAAATCATAAGTATGCGAATAACACCCATATATAACCATTTAAACTATTTAAGCAAATGATATCTTATTTTGAAGAAAATACATTCATCAAAATTTATAAATATGATTATAGCACCCTAATATCATTACAAGAAAATTGATGTTTGATGACAAAGATCCTGTCATTATTGTTTTTCAAGTTAAAGTCTTTAATGACATAATAATAATCTTTAGTGACATGTCCTGTCATTAAAGATCATTTTCTAGTCACTAAAAACTTTATAACTATAGAAGTAATAGTGACAGGATTTTGTCATTAAATGTCAATTTTCTTGTAATGTATCACCATTATCGAAACTATTTAAAAAAAAAATGATATCATAATAAATTGTTTTTAACCATTGGTATCTTAATTTAAAGAAAATAAGTGCCTTCCAATAAATATGAAGTCCATACACGTTTTAATTAAAAAAAGGAGATTGAAAAAAAAAAAAGGAAAATAGTTCACTCTATTTATTGTTAATATATTTTTATTAATTGTTATTAACTATGTTTAATAATTAATAGTATAAGTTCATAAAATTGCCCTCAAAATTGTAAGTCAATCGTTTTTGCCCTACTTTAAAAAAAAAAAAAAAAAAAAAAACCTACCTCAAAAAGCTTTGCAAAACAATTGGAGCAAGTCTTTTAGATGTAACCGAAGATATAAAGTCCGATAGATTTCTAATAGGGCTTACAAATTGAAGAAGTATTTTTATGTACGCAATCAGATAAATATGGATTAAATTTATAAAAATGTCAACTCCAAAAGCCAAATGTGTTGCTTTGTTGTTTGCGAGTATACATGACCAAACCAGAACACGCTTAAATGTTTAATTTAGAACAAGAACATTTTTTAGACTTAGTTAGCAAGTTTTGTCATAATTGACTTTCTTATTGGTTAACCAAATTGAGTCCACATAGATAGAATTTAGGACAGTTAATTTGTTGTCTATTATTGACTCTGATTCTGATAAATAATTGGCCTAGAGTAGAAGATAACATTCGCATAGGAGAAAATATAGCCACGAAATTCTTAAGAATCAAATTTTGCGGAGTGAAAAACAATGGGATGGACTACAAATGCATGATTTGAGTGCTACACAAGCGTGTGGGTATGGACGTAATTTCTTTCGAATTTTAATTGTATAATTTAACTAGGACCATTCAATAGCAAATTAGAATATTAGATAATACAACACACTAATCTACCATGTGAACCCAATTTCACACTAAGTCTTTTCTTCAAGATATTAGTATACCAAGTATTACTTATTGTCCTGTGAATTTGAAAAAAAAAAAAAAACATAAAATCAAACATTTTTTAGTGATGATATTTCTTATGTTAAAGAGTGACATTTCGTATAATAAACAATGATATTTGAAGGAAAAAAAAAATGTATGCAGACCTACTTTGAATCCGAAGCCCGATTTCTTCATAAAACACTAGTGTCCCACCTTTTAACCCACTAACAACTTATGTAAATTCGGGTTCACAAAAAACTTACTCCTTTTGAAAAAAGGCTCCAGAGAGTTGGTTTAATAGCCTGCCTTTCTTTCTTATGGGTTTTGTTTTTTAGTTGGGCTCAAGTTATATACAATTCCGTATTTATTAATTCACTCCACTAAAAAAAATTCAAAAAATTTATCAATTTTCTGAATTTTTCTTTTTCTGAAAATGAAAAAGAATAAAAATTAAATATATGCATTTTTTGAAAAAAAAAATCTTAAAGTTATTATAATTTTTAAATTTCTTTTACCCCTTTTTTTTTAATGAAATGTCTTAATAAAACATGAAACTGTATATAACGGAACTTTTAGTTTAAAAGCCTAGTTTGTTTGGCCGTGGTGTATTTTAATGGGTTGAAACTTCTTTCTACATGGGCCAAAAATTATCTGACACACATAAAACAGTCAAAATTCATTACTAGTTAGGGAAAGAAAATTAAATATGGGTAAATACGTCTCACAATAAAAAGTACCAATTTATTAAATTTATCACACATGCATAGCTAATTGTAATAACTTGCGCATAGTAAGGAAAGAGTTTGCATTTATTTTCAGATATTTTAAGGCTAAATTAATGCAACTGACATTTAATTCAGTCCATTTTATTTTCTTTATTTGATCCATCCACAGATTCATTGATCACATCTCGAAAATGGGAGTGGAATTATACGATCATCAAATCAATAAAACTTCAAGAAATTCAGAAAATGGAGAAGAAACAAAGATTGACATAAAAAGCTTAAATGCTGAAAAAGTTTGCAGAATCTGCCATATTAGCAGTGAGGATTTATCCGGGCCGGGCCCCGGCCCGAATCTCATACCACTGGGCTGTGATTGTAAAGGAGGGCTCGAAATTTCTCATCACAACTGCGCAGAGACATGGTTTTCGCAAAAGGGAAACAGGTAATTTAATTGTTATCGTATAAAATTTTTCCCATTTTCGAAAATCGAACAAATTTAGTTAAGTGCCTCGACAATAGTTGTTTAAAAACGCTTATCGAAAATGACTCAAAACTAGTGTCGCAATATCTATATTTATTATAATCTTCTGTCTCAAAATGACCAATTACACGATGTATTTTTGGTATGTGATCTAAACAAAAAACAAAATAAAAATACTGATCTAGTTTCATATGCATTTAGTATATGGAGTTTTTATTCATACACTTGTTACGTTTTACTTATACTATACACCACATTTTATTTTATATTCTTGGTCATATATATTGTATTGTACAACTAATGCCCAAAAAATTTAATTATAAAAACAAAATCATATATGATCAATAGAATTGAAACAATGATCAAATTTTTTATTTATTTTTTTGGTTAATCGATATTCTGGGATCCAGCATTTGACTCACTTAAATTAGGCCTATTAACACGTGATCTCGTATCAGATTTTAGATAATTATGACACGTTACTATATATACACATATATGTATATCTTATCCAGTTTTGATAAGGGATTATGAGATTCAAAATATATGGGAAAAATTGATGATCTCCTTATCAAAAATTGATATCTTATTATGGAGTAAGACTAAGACCTATTTATAATTATTAACATGGGTATTGTTTTTTATATTTAAGAAATTGAAATAAAAAACTGGTAGCTACTAATTTATATATACTAGTATATAAAGCATAGTACTGATAAAATTACAGTCTCTAAATTGAGAGAAAATGAAAATATGTTGGGATTTCTTTTCCTAAAATATATTGTCAAAATCACCCCTAACAAGTCTATCATCTTTGATATCATTTTTTCTTTTACACATATCATCGATCTTTGATATCATTTGTTTCTTATTATGTTCCAAAGTTCGAAAGGATAATATAGGTACCAAGTGAATCGTCTAATTTAAATATATTTTTAAGTAATTAGAATTGTTTGTACTAAACGATTAGTGTTGTAATTTATACTTGATTATACTCCATTTGTTTCAATATAAGTGATATTCTAAAATGTCTATCAAATTAAAAATCATAAAATTGGTATGACAAAAACTTGTATGAGACAATTTCATGGTATGAGACCATACAAATTAACACTTACCTCTACCAAAAAAAATAACTCCCAAAAAATCTCTTATAATTCGATTTCGGGGTAAAATAGGAAAAAAATGTGAAAATATAGTTAAAACTATGCTTATTTTAAAATAAAAATCCAACCTCTAAAACGACATTTATTTTAAAACGAAGGGAATATATAGTTGCACGGTACACCGAATGCACAAGAGACTTACTCTAATTTTAGGGCAAATAACAAATAATTTCAGAGTAATTTTTGGACGCACTAGTTGCACCATGTAAATTCTTTCCATTTACAATTTCTTTTATCACTTATTAAATTAATATGTACCCCTCAGCTCATAAAACAAACCCAACATACAATTGAGCATGTTTTTTTTTTTTTTGAAAAGAACAATTGAGCATATTATGCTCGTAAATATGTTATGTTGTTAGCTTTATAGGTATTACTTGATACAGAAATGATCATTTGTCCATCGGTGGACACAAACTTATATGTCCACGGCAAATGTGATCATGGCACATAAGCATCGGGTTCATTATTATTTTAATTAATTATCGCAAAATATAAAATAAAAGAATAAATATAGAATAAAATTGGTTCATACATAAATCATTGAAAAATATTAATTGCTTTCACTAAATAGTATTATTAGTTGTTTACACTAAAAAATCATAGTTTGTTATTAGTAAATAACTAATATTATTCAGTAAAAACAACTAACTTTTTAGTAATAACAATTAATACTCTTCAACTCATTTCATGTATGAATCATTTTCGGTCTATACTTTATCGAAATAAAAAAAAACATATTGTGCGTATAAGAACTAACGATAATTTTATGATCTTTTGATCTAACCTATATATCCTTTGCACTTGTTGTACCAGATTGTGTGAAATTTGTGGAAAGACGGCTGAAAACATCGTCGTGAAAAAAGTTGAGGATGCTTCAATAGTGATGATAGAATGGAATGAGAGGAGGCTGGTGGCTACTCTTTTCGACGAGAGCAACCAAGCGCGGCGTTGTACCAAATATTTCGGCCACATCTTCCTTGGCTTTGTGATTCTTGCCTTTCTTGTAGCATGGGTGTTGGACTTCTAGTAGTGATATATATAAATGAATTATATTCACACTTTTTTATACCAATTTTAAATGAGATAAAAAAATTTCATACGTCTTCCCACATCCTTAATTCAAACTTTGCTTACAACAATTCCATCCATATTAAATTATAGAATAATATCAATTTAGAGTCTCAAAGATGGCAAACTTATCAATTTAAGGTATAAAATATTTTTTTCCTATTGATTCAGGGTTTGAATCATAGACTACTATCAATTCAGGACCTGACAGATAAAATCTATCAATTTAAGACTTAAGAATATCAAGATCATGTTTGACATATTATAATTTATGTTCTTATTTAATTTATATTTTTTTTTTCAATCACGTGAAATTAATATATCTTTTATATTTTTGGAATTATGATTTATAAAAATATTATCGGATAAGAAGAAATTATTAGAGATTAAACACTGAATTGATAGATTTCAATCTTTTGGGCCATGAATCGATAGGAAAATCTTTCATGTCTTAAATTAATAATTTTATAATCTTTTAGGTCCTGAATTGATATTATACACCTCTAAATGAGATGTAATTCTTTTCATATATAAGTTATATATCTTTTCAATTTGATTATTTGGTTTGATTAGGTGTTTAGTTTGGTCGGAATGCAAAATGTTTTAATTCATTTGACTTTATTATAGAATCACAAATTGAATAATATATTAACTATTTACAAGAAATATGTATATCTCAAAATTAACAACTTGCTAAATTCTTGAAATTATCGAAAATTGGGTATAAATAATAAAAAGCGACCAATAATAAAAGCCTTGGTCAATGCTTGCTTTCGAAGCAAGACCAAGTCATGACATCCATAACCTCTTCTATCACTTGATGAAAGTTGAAACTAAAAAAATCAGTGAATATATACAACTCTTATGCATTTCTACGCAATTCCAAAAATTGGTGTTTGTCTTATTAGCTGTTCAACTATCCTCGCTGGACTTAGTTGGTCCCAAGTTGTATGCCACAGTTAATGTTTTCTCTGTATAATTCACTTGACAAATGTTTTTAGCCACAACTATTTAAATTTAGGGTAGCTGATGAAATAGTTTTAGTTAGAATGAAATATAATTTAGAGGTAACGCTTTAACACTTTAAAATAAATAAATAATAATTGAATGACTGTTGAGCTTTGGAGTTGAGAATTATAAGTGTAACCTCTTTATTTGATGAAGTTTGGCAGAAGCTTTCGAAATATATGAAAGCGTTAATAGCATACAAACTCTTTCTTTTTTTCTAAACAAAAAGGCCCCTAGTGCATAAGTCATGTGAAGTGTATACTGCAAAATGAGGAAATAATCTTAACCAAATATATAATCTAAAAGCAAAGTATATAATTTGGAGTATGTATGAAGTGAAATTGGTTCATACATGAATTATTGAAGGGTATTAGTTGTTTTTACTAAATAATATTAATTATTTTCACTGAAAAGTTTTAGTTTGTTTTCAATAAATAACTAATATTTTTCAGTGAAAACAACTAATACTCTTTAACAAAAATAACTAATGAGTATGTATAGAGTGAAATTGGTTCATACATGAATCATTGAAGGGTATTAGTTGTTTTCACTAAAGAGTATTCGTTGTTTTCACTTAAGGGTGTTGGTTGTTTTCACTGAAAAGTTTTAGTTTGTTTTCACTGAACAACTAAGACCCTTCAATGTAAGTAAATAATACTCTCTAGTGAAAACAACTAATGCTCTATAGTGAAAAACAATTAATATCCTTCAGTGATTCATATATGAACCAGTTTCACTATACTTTGTCATAACTAATACTCTTTAATGGTTCATGTATTGAATCATTTTCACTCTATACTTTGTCTATAATCTGTGGATTTGTAGTTTCGTACAAGACAAAGTATAGAGTGCAACTGAATTATATATATGAATCAGTGAAGGATATTAGTTGTTTTCATCGAAAAATATTAGTTGTTTTTAGTTGTTCAGTGAAAATGAACTAAGACTCTTCAGTGTAAAGTCATAGTACTCTTCAGTAAAAACAACTAATACTCTTCAATAAAAACAACTAATATCATTCAGTGATTTATATATAAAGCAATTTCACTCTATACATACTCATCTAACAATATTTTACCAGTAGTAGTTGTGCTAGTTTATTAATAGTAATTGTTTCAATCTAACTATAAAGTAATAATTGTTTTATACAAGACCAAATCAATTTTAAAAAGACCGAATTTGGCAATTATAGCGGGATATATCCCGTTATCTTTAAAGATATGGAAAACCTCCAATTATTAGAGGGAATAATGATATCTATCTTAATCTAAACACGAAGGGCCAAGCCATACTTAAAAAAATTCAAAATCATCATCATTTCCATATTTCTTTATTCACATTATCACCAAACTAAAAAAAAAAAAACACAAAATTCAATCTACTTCAAATCATATATACAATTTCAAACTTCTTTCCAATCAAGCAACAAATTAAACCTAAACTAATAATCACAAAATTGAAAATCAAGAAAAATTAATCACTTAACATTTGATGCAACAATATGAGCCCAAAACCTGAGATGATCCTTCATAGTGATCTCATTCTTCGTGGACGGCATTTTCCAAACCCCTTTTTCTCTCTCATACTTAACACGATAAGGCCTGCAAATTACCTCATCATTTTCCCGGCCCGTTTTGCCCCATTTTTGAAGGCCCGGAATGATCGAAACCAGGCCCGGAGTCTTGTCATTTTCGTCGAAAACAAACCCTAAATCCATAAACCCTTTCACTTCCTCAATTTCAAGAGCCGATAAGCTTCTTCTTAAACCCCTTCGAATTCTCCCCCTCTCTCTCATGCAACACTTTTTTTTATGGAGGTTCGGAGGGTCCGTGGGCCCCTCCGAAGCTGCGGGGGCCTTCATGTGGACGCCGATGCAGCGTTCGCTGGAGGAACGGAGTTGGAATTTATCGAGGCTTTTATTAGCGTCGATTTTTTGGAACATCAGCATGGCCGTTGATGGGATTTCTTGTTTTGATCCGAACCACGTGGAGTCGAAGAGGTTCATGAACTCCTCTGCTTCCATGTTTTTTTTTTTACTTTTAGAGAGAGAGAGAGGGAGGGGGAGAGAGAGAAGGGGGAGGGAGGGAGGGGTTATTGAAGAAGGTGAGAAGTGGAAGAAAGAAATTTAATAATGTGGATAAGTTTGATTTTGATGCGCATATAATTAGGATATATATTTCTAGAGTTGGTTGATGATTGTTAGTATTTTTTTGACGGAAGGTTAGTTGATGATTAAAATTGATTAGTTTAATTGTGATGATGATGTCATACTCTAGTTTAGAATTATTAATGGAAATGTAATTTGTCTTTATTTTCAATCATTGAAGTTGGCTGCCAAGTCATCGCAATGATATCAAATGGGAAAATATAGATTCTATTATAAACAAATTAATAACATTATATGTATTTATCGATATTATAAAACTTGTAAAATTAAAATCACTGTGTAAATTATTATGGTATCAATAAATGCATCTAATGGTATTAGCGAGTACATCTAATAATATTATTTTTATATTATGAACAAGTTTTACCGGAGATCTACTTTGGTAGAGAAAATGTGGGAGCTGAAAGAATTCCGTCTCATCTAAAAGTCCGAACTTGTAGAGAGTTGTGGAATTAATTTATTTAATTATTTCCCTAACACTCCCCCTCACTCATGGGCCGAACTTTCAACTTTCCCTCTTTGGGGAGGCCCAATGAGTGGACAATTTAATATGGGTGGAGTTGCTCTCAGCGGGAATCGAACCCAGGATCTTTATCCGGGCGTGAGCCTATTGGCTCTGATACCATGAAAGAATTCCGTCTCATCTAAAAGTCCGAACTTGTAGAGAGTTGTGGAATTAATTCATTTAATTATTTCCCTAACAGGAGCAATTTAGAGAAATGTGTAATTGAATTAATTTAGACATGTTTATAAACAAGAAAAAATAACTTATTCATTATTTAATGATACACTCTTATATACACCTGGTACACGGTGCATTCACTCAACAGTTGATGTTGTTTACACTGAAAAATGTAGATTGATTATAATTAAAAGTGTGGTTAGATTACATTGAAAAATTTACAAAGAAAATTAATTTTCTGATTTTTAGTGTAAAATTTTCAGCGTAATTAAATTATATTTTTTAATATAAATAATTGAGTAGTGTAGTTACTTTTATTCTAAATTTTTGAGGTAATTGAATTAGTCGGGTTTTATGTGTTACGACTAAAGTTTGGCAATTCGGGCTACTCAAACAAGTCCCTTTGGGCTAGGTTGGGTTTATTTGGACAAGTAGGCCAGTGGACTAACCCATACCTATCCAATTATTTTTAGGAAAAACCACATCCCCATACACCCTTTTGGGCCTCATTTTTAGGGGTGTGCAAAATACGGTTTGAACCGAAAAACCCGACCAAACCAAACCGAAATACAAATTTTGGTTCGGTTTTTGGTTTATGGTTCGGTTTACGGTTTTGAAATTTAATTTTTTTTATTTCGGTTTGGTTTACGGTTTTTACTAATTAAAAACCATATAGACCGAACCAAACCGAAATATTATTTATAATAATAATATATTATATTTATATTAATATTCACTAAATTAATATTTAATAGCTTTATTCTAATATAATATAATAATATTAATATTATATAATTTATATTCACGCATAAAAGACTTGAGTTGATTTGTGTTTTGCATAAAATACTTGAGGAGTGGTGTTTTGTGTTGATTATATTTTTCAAATTATTGCTTAGATTTTGAAAATTATTATGTTGATGTTTTTATTGAATTATGTAGTAGGTTTATTGATGCATCTTTGCTTAAATTAGCATTTAGATGTTGACATGTTGCAAATAATTGGATGAAACATGTGTGTTGATGCTAAAAAAAATTAAATATATTTAAAAAAAAGTGTAAAAGATTTCGGTTTGTACGGTTTGGGACCGAACCAAACCGAAATATTTCGGTTTGAGACCGAACGGTTTTTTAAAATATGGTTCGGTTTTTGGTTTGTAAAAAAATTTTGGTTTGGTGTTCGGTTTAGTTAATACGGTTCGGTTCGGTGACCGAACCGATCGTTGCACACCCCTACTCATTTTTTATCACAACAATTTCTAAAATCTATTTAATTTAACTACAAACAAGGCCCATTTAACTACATATTGTTACACTGAGCCCATGTTATCTATATTGTTTTATATAGCCAAAAAGTCTATCTAACTACAAAATATTGTCACCTTCCACATCCCATCACACCTTTTTGCAGACTCCCATCACAGTACACCTAATTCAAAATTCAAATTCTACCTTCAATTATCGTCCCCTTCATTACTGTTTCTCCGCCATACATTTTTTTTCTTCTTTGTTGATCAAATTTGTGGCGCGGGATGAGTCTGGAGATTTTGTGTTCGTTGAGGTTTCGGGGGGAATGCAGAATGATCAAATTTGGTTCCACTTTTTCATACAAACAGCTCTTGGACCTAATTTTCGGTATGTGGCCCGATTCAAATTCCCAAAGTTCTTCATTTAGGTACTCAGTCGGTCGAATTAGCAACTGTGTATTGGATTCTGATGCAGACGTTAGTAATCTTTTATCATTTTGTGAGTACTCCTCCGAGAAATTTGTCTATGTTGATGTATATACATCCGGGGGTAATGCTATTTCCCCACCCATGCTTGAGGATTCTGTTTGTGATACATTAGTTGAAGTTGGCTTTGATAATTTGGGGGTTGCTAGTGATGTTATTCCGAATATTTCTGATGATTGTATAGGGTCTGTTATTAAATCAAATAGATTGTGTCAAACTACAATCCCTTTCAAAAGTGCTAAGAAAATTAATAATTCTGGTGAACAACTTGACTTCGGTGGTATGGGTAGTTTACCTGTTTATGATATTTGCCCTGTTATCCCAGATGAGCCCCTTCTGTCTGATGGTTGGGGTGATATAATGAAGGATGGTATTGGTTCTGTATTTACCGGTGGTGCTGAGGGTTTTAAGATGGAGCTCATTAAGCATTCGAACCATCTGCTTTTTAATTTCGATTTTATGCGCAACGATGCGAATTATATTTATGTTAAATGTTGTGCTGCTAATTCATCGGGATGTGAGTGGTTTATTAAAGCAAGGCGTAAAAAAAATACTATATTTTTTGAGATATACAAGGGCCATTTTAGTCACAATTGTCTAGGTAGTTTGAAAGCTTCACAAACCAAGCGTCTAGGGCCTAAGATTATTGGTCAACTACTGAAGCAGCAAGTTAGGTCTGACCCAAACATTTGTGGTAAGAAAGTTGTTGATATATTGAGAATTAATTATGGTGTGCACATTCCATATCATAAGGGTTGGCGTACTTCTGTTGAGGGTCTCATTCAGGTGTACGGTAGTTATGATGACTCGTACGATGATCTTCGGTGGTATTGCGAAGCTGTGAAGCGTACCAATCCTGGTATGTGTTTGTTTACTTTTATTTATAGCTATAAAGTTATAGTTAAACCCTGATTTGAATTGTTTATTTTTTCTAGGAAGTGTCGCTGATCTCGAGTACGATGAAGCCACATGTAAGTTCGAGCGTGTGTTTATTGCTTTTGATGCATGTATTAGGGGATTCCGGAGCTGTCGGCCAATGCTCTTTATAGATGGTACATTTATGCGGGGTCGTGCAAAGGGCACTATTCTAACAGCCACAGCCAAGGATGGGAACAATGGTAATCATGTTGTACATCATTTCTTGCACTGCAGGTTTTGTGTACTATTCTAGTTATAGTGTGTATTGTGATATATTTTCTAAGTCCATTGTCTTCATCTTTTGATATGCGTAGGGCTATTTCCTGTGGCTTTAGCTGTTGTGTCGGCTGAGAATATTGACAATTGGACATGGTTTTTATCAAAAATAAGTTCTACCTGTACTCATGCCAGTGAAGTGTTGTATTTGTCTGATAGGAACTGTGGGCTTATGCAGCATTCCCTATTGTGTTTGAGCGACCAGTTCATTTTTTCTGTTTGTTTCATTTACTTGGTAATTTGAGAGGTCGTTTTGGAGGCGGTTTGAAAACTGCCCAACGCTCTTTTCTTGCTGACATGTTCAAAGAATGTGCCTATGCACCTAATGTGAGGATTTTTTACCTAAAGTTGGCCGCGTTCAAGGAGGCTGGTGGTAAATTTGCGCACGATTGGTTGATTGATCTGCCATTTGAGAAGTGGGCAGTAGCATTTAGTCCCAACATAACGAGGTATGGCGAAATGACCTCAAACGCTGCTGAGTCGTTTAACAATTGGATGAAGAAGGGTAGAGGTCTGCCTATCACAAATATGATAGACTACTTTCGTTCAGGTGTAGTACCCCCCTTCATAATTGTTTTTAATTCGCACGCCTTATTTTTTTAGGTGTACTGTGATAATAATTCTTTCTTTGAATCTCTTTTGTAGAAACAAGTCGTTGGCATTTTGAGAGGCACGAAGCCAGCTGCAAGTGGGATACATTATTATGTTCATCTATGGATGGAAGGTGGAAATATGAATGCAATAAATCTCGTTCATGGAAGGTGTGTCAACGCACTCGCTTTAAGTTTGAAGTATTGTCCACACCATCTGCAACCGTGACTATAAACAACCGGTCTTGCTCATGCTCGAAATGGCAAATATGTGGCTTCCCATGTGCTCATGCAGCTGCTGTGATTAGAATCCATGGACCATCGCTATCTCATTATGTGGATGACTGTTTTCTTACCAGTGTGTATCGTCAGTGCTACATGTATTACATTCATCCAATCCCAGACACCGAGAGGTATGAAACCATCTCCCTATCACCTCAATTCAAGATTCTTCCTCCACATTTGAAACGCCCCCCTGGTCGTCCCAAAAAGAAGCGTCTCCCGTCTTTTGGAGAGTATTCCAATAAGAAATCTAAGAAGTTATGATCACGTCCATTATGTGTTCTTAGCCTTGCTTGACAGAAAAATTTGGTCCTTATTTTGTATGTGCTTTATGAATTTGATTTTTCTCCCTTGTCAAGCAAGCATTTATCAATTGGATACAAGAGTAGTGTGCTAGGGTACGTATTACATCTCGTGATATAAGCACTGTGCTATATCATTGTAGCATTTTATTATCGACAATGTGTGAACCCTTTTATTAGAATGGAAATGAAAGTTCGCCTTTTTGAATTCTGCATCTATTTTGCATTAGTTCGTTTTTTTTAGTATGGAGATGAAACTCTTGAATGTTTATGATGTTTTTTGTGAATACTTATGCTCATATGATCATATTGAATAATTAATACCAGCATACATCATAAACATGTTTCAATTGAATAATTTTAACATTAATAAACCATTACAAGAAACTGAGTAATTATCCATCATACTTCCTAATGCATACATACAGAATGGTTCTACATTATTACACCTTTGATTGCCAAGAAGAACACCACCATAGCTCCCAAAGTCACTAGATTTGCAATTATCAATGTTGGCAGAGTTATTTCGTACGCCCCACCTGCCCTGTTCCTCGTTGTTGTGCCACTGTAGTGCGTCTGATTGGTTGTGTGGATATCGCTGTCAATGGTTGGATGACTCATGTGGATATCAGCATCATAACTTCTTGGACCCCACCCAATAGGCGTGCACCAATGCGAATACTTGTGTTCTTCGCAGTGGTAGTACAACCTCCCTGGGTTCTGCTGTGTCTCGCTGATGCCAATCCATGTTGATCGACCACATTTACGGCATGTCGACCTCTTGTAGCGTGCATAAGATTCGGTATTCGATCTTATGTTGCTTGATGAAGACATAGTTATGATATCCTTTGTGAGGCTGATGAAGTATATCCATATGTTCCTCTATTTATAGCATAAGTTCCCAACGGTAACTTCCCCATTCCCAAACGGTCATATTCACTGTTCATGGGTCAGTCTGTTTATTAATTTTGTTAATAGTATAATTAACGTGTACAGGGTGCATACGGCTTATGCATGAGTATATTTTGTTGAACTGGCGTACTTACGTATTTACCTGAGTACTTCATAAGAGCCTTGTGGTATTCTTATTTAATGTGTAGTATTCAAAATATATTTGTAGTATTCATTTATGACATGTCGTACTCAAATGTTACGGGTAGTACTCTACTAATGACTGTGGTATTTCATATTTACCATGCAGTATTCAAGTTTTCTCTGAGGTATACGTATACTTTATGGTCGTACATTATCCTCTCAGCAGTGTATATCTAAATTGTCTGGCCCTTTGTCTTGGCTCAAATTAATACACTACTACGTAAGTTCAGAGTGAAACAATCATTCTAAATGTGCCCTGCTTTGCAAATTTTTATACATTAATAATTTAATCACAAAAGGAGATATATAACGAGCACATATGGCTTGATTACAATAGATAATTCATGCCCAAAAAGGAACTACAGCATCCTTAACCTAACACACATATATAGCACTACATAAGACATACATTAACCATGAAAATCAGAGTGCATAATCTAAACATTACTACTGTCGACCCAAAATAAACTAAAATGACAGAAATTAATATATCTAATAAACCTATGATCACCCATCACAAACTTCAAACCAAATGACATCCTAAAGTTTGCAACGGCTGATCACAAAAGCTTCCCACTTCATGCAGCCTCAATCCCTCAACAACCTGGGCAGAACCACACTCTGGGTGTAAGGGAAGATTGTGTTGTACTCGTTCTCCATGTTTTCCCCTCCCACGTGATAATATGCCCCGGTTATTGTATCATACTCCATGAAATATCCCATTGGTTCCATCCTTATCAGAATTCTCACATTGTCGGGTTTCACAAGGCGTAGTGGCTGTGGACTTAACACCCTTTCATTGGCCATAATCGGGACAACAGGTTCAAAGCGAATCCTACTCCAACTTGCTGGGTTTCTGTACTCATACATTATCCACATCTCGAAATCATCGAGCGATGCACATATACTAGAGTACATTGCTAGATGATCATCATCCAGAGCAGCTAGTTCCCCATAATACTTCGCACCCCCCATCGCAGGTGGAAGTTCAATGAAATCATAAATCTCAGTCCTTATGCAAAAAGTGCCAATTCCAACCAACATATGCGACCTAGTAACTTGCCAATTCAAACACCCCCCTACAAACACTCCAGGCTTGCAAACAATGTTATTAAATGGAAGATCCCCCACACGCCTCCATTCCATTGTCCTCAGTGACAATACCTTAATTTCAGTGACTAAATTAAATGCATTAAACAGAGCAATCTTAACCAGTTTATATTCATCTGCGATTGAATCATATCCCAACCCAAATATGACAGATGCCCCCACACATTCATTAGGGAAATCTATTTGGGTTGTTGGTATGTTCAATGATTCATCCCCGGTCGAAGGGTTAAAAACATAGAATTGATCGAAGAGGTTACAGCAAGTTACCAGACCATTGCATGAGGCTAGCAGTGCGATTTCTGGGTCCCCATCCATTATCTCCCTTTGATTTGGTCCCCCATCCTCAGACTTTGAATACCCAAGGGGGTAATATCCATATTGGGACTGGAGCAAGAATCCCACCCTATTCTGGAGTTTCATCTGCACCATGTGCTTGGATGAGATGAAGTATCTGCTTTCGATGATATCCCTCCATCCAGGGTGAACCAGCTTCAACGCTGTTAATGGCTTCGGTGGAATCCTTGACAGGATTTCCATCAGGATCTCTTCCGGAAACACACCACCATTATAAGGCACAATCCCAACCCTCTGATTTCGTTCCATCTTTTGATAGAGATATTTTTATCTGATGCTTTCAATTTTGTGTGGAGGTTGTTTGATAATACTCATGTGAGTTATATAGCCAATATCAAGTCTCTTCAACTGAAGATTGCGTCTCTTGAAAGGTTCATAGAGCCCCTGGGCTATCTACTGTGAAGAGAAAACCCATCATGAAAAGGTGTACCGTTTTTCCCTCCAAATTGTATCAGCAAATGAATTTACATTTTTTTTTTAAATTCTGACTGTGTACGCTAGTGTGTTGTGCATATACTTTATTATTTCCCTTCTCAATTAGGAAGTTATATATTTTTTAGGACCGTCATTTTTTTTTTTTTTGGAAAATAGTTTTTGGGTTATAATTTTGTACATTTGTCATGAGTAAAATTTATCATTTGTGTACACCGAAAATGTTGAGTGAGCGTACACAAAAAACACTGAACTTTTGAGTGAGTGCACCATGTATTATGTATTTCTAGTTTATAGTAAATATTAAATTTACAAAATAAACACTTTATTTAGATTGCCTATTATTTTTTAGGATTGTCTGGAAACTTAATTTAGGGTTTTGTTGGGTCAAAAATTGGAAATTTATGTATAATTAAAATTCGAATCAACAAAACTGTTGTGTTTACTGAAATTGGTGAGTGAGTGCATTGTGTGCATAACACACTAAAATGTCTTCTGAATGCCCCATGTGTTCTTGTATTGAATTTTTTGTTTTAGGTTTTGGGTCACACTTGTTAATTCCAAACTGTTGTGTACACTATAATTGTCGAGTGTTTGCACTGTGTGCATTGTTTCACAAATGTTAATTTAACGAGTGAGTGGCTAAATTCCTATCATTTTAACGTATTTTTAAAATTTTAGTGTTTGATTATTAAATCTATAAAAACTTTGGTGTATTTTTGTTTTAGAACTGTTTGAGCGGGTGCAGCATGCATTATTTGTTTAGAGTTTATTAAAAAGATTACATTGATAAAATAATTAGTGTATTTAGATTGCCTATTATTTTTTAGTTTTTTTGGGTCTTATTTTTTGAAAATTTTGTATAATTAAAATTGTATAAAAAAAATGTTGGGTACAATGAAACTGTTGGGTGAGTGTACTGTGTGCCTAACACACTAAACTATTGAGTGAGTGCCCAATGTATTATCTGTTTAGAGTTTATAGAAAATATTATTTCAACAAAATAATTTATTTATTTAGAGTTATTATCATTGTTAAGTATTGTTTGGAATAGTTATTTTTAGGTTTTTGTCATACTTGTGAAATTAAAACTGTTGTGTACACTGTAATTGTTGAGTGATTGCACTGTGTACACTATAATTGGCGAGAGTACTAGTGGTTAAATTTATAGCATTTTTAAAATATATTTTTAGAATTATACCAACCTTATTAAATCCCTAAAATTTTTTGTGTATTTATGTTCACTGGCACTGTTGAGTGAGTCCGATGTGATCACAACACATTGAACTTTTTAGTGATTGTATCGTGTATTTTTTTTGTAATGAGTTCATTGTATTTATTACACAAAAATTCACATCTTTAATAATTTCGCGGAGTCCACTGTTGCTTGATCGAAAAAACTTTCCTCTCCACCATTACATTTGTTGTTGTTTTTTTTTAACAACATACATTTGTTGTTTCTTATTTCTTCATTGTGAACTACTCTATAAACTCTATATTAATCTTATTACATGAACTCCAATATAGGCTTCGTACACAGACCATTATTACTCCTAAAATGATTGATGTACACCTTTTCACCAATACCTATGTTCTGAGGATTGTTGACTATTGTATGAGAATACTACTTGTTGATTACCAACAGTGCCAACTGCATTCATTTTTTAGAATACTACTTAATAATGTTAGGTGTTTTTTAGTATAATATAAAAAAATAATCCATATATTCATCCGGAATTGTTTATCCATTGAATGAACAAATTTTGTCACACATAAAAAATCGTGCAACTATTTTTCTAAATACGCCTTACATCTAACTAACATTTGTGAGAATCTAAATTCTTCTCCAATATTTAATCTCCACCGTTGTCTTTAACATGAAAAGATCTTCTAACTTATATTCTAAAAAAAACATTACAACTTAAATATCATCTCCACAGGAAACATGAATGATATTAAATTCTCCATAACAGTTCCTCACATCTGATTTTTATAGTGAATCTATATCTATGTCTATTGGATCCATGAACCACTCAACCATTTTCTTCCTATACTCTCCCGCCGAATTGTCCGATATGACTTTCCTGATGCTTTCTTTGCCCGTCAGTTCTCTCTCAATGTTCATGCAAACTGCCACTCCACAATCAACCGAATCAGGGAGCTGCTGGAGGCATGGTACATGCTTCGGCTTCTTCTTTTTAGTCTTTAAAAGCAAGTGGCCTGGGTCTGTCTCTCCAAGGATAGTCCTCAGCTTATCGTCAACATAATCAACCTACATTCACCAAAATAATAAAAAACATTTCTAAACAATGTAATATTATGTCTTAATTGTAGGAATACTAACTCTAATTCCAATAAAAAGTAAATCTCACCAATCGTAACGCCCCCTCTAGGTGTGGATCCTTATGTGCGGGTGTACGTGGAGCCAATGAGTTAAAAAAACTCCATTCACACTCACTAAGGTCCATTTTTAGCATTGTGTAATGATCTCCACGCACACCATCCCCACTCACAATCAAAGGGAACAGCAACACATCGTTATGCACAGCCGAACCAAGCAAATTATCAACTATAGCCACTAGGTTCTTGTTAACAGTTCCTTGTTTGTAGTTTTTTATTAAATGCTGCAGCATAAAATATGTAAATTTCAGGTACAATGCACATCGAGAGACAATTCAACTATAAAACCAATGATTATCTAAATTGTTTGTTTTACCAATGATTGTATGGAGAACACAACAACGTTTTTTGAACTTTCATACTTCAGTATATATTTTGTCTTCGTAAGCTCTGCCCACGAATCAATTATCTGTAAACACAAGTAGATAGCACTGTGCATCATTATATGTTATCCCCCACAAGTGTTGCCAAAAATAATGCTAGTCTATATAATTTACCTCATTACTTAAACATTTGTGATGTAATAGGTCCAAGATATCCTGAAGGCAGACAGTACACAGAGCCCCTTTCCCTGTCCACGCGATGTATCTAGCCAAAATTTGTTAGAGATTGAGATGTCATGTATAGTAAACAAAGAATTTATAAACAAGTTAAGTAATATCATCTTACTTCTCTCCATTTAGTCTCCATCCATCCTCGATTACTGCCTTGATAGAATCACCAGTCTTTCGTACAGCCGCTTTCGTCTCATCCCACATCATTCCTACAACGGGCTCACTATCTGCACTATATTGCTCTAGTTCTGCTGTGCTTGGCTGTGGAGTAATAACAACGGGGTTCCTGTCTTCTTGTTCTGTCCTTGCCTTTACATGACGTGTAATTGTTCCTGGTGTCACATTGCGTCTTGTTCTTCTTTTTTTGGTAACTCTAGGGGTATCTTCTGTTGCAACAACCGCTGCAACTCCATCTTCCATGCTACCAATGTTTTTGTTTACCAATAGTTGTTTTACTGTTTTTTCCAGTTCAGCATTACGTACGATCAGACTTTGATTATCCTTTCTTGTAATTGACAGCTCCGCTATTGCATCCATGCATCTTATGTTTATAGGATTCTCAAGAATTTGAGTTGCACTTGGTTCTCCCACCGCTTCGAGCTTGGATACTAGAGATTCCACTTCGTGTTCCAACATCTTTATAATATCATCCTTTTTTTGTAATACCTCCGTGTACTTCTCATCCATCATCTGCTTCTGATTCTCAACCATTTCCTCTGCCCTTGCTTCAATCATTGTTGTATTCTTTCCTTTTAGTTTGTTGACCTCATCCTCTAAACTCTTTATAACCTCATCCTTTGCTCTTAAATCCTCCAAATACTTCTCAGCCATCGTCTTCTCTTCAATCTCATGAATTTCTTTTACCCTCGGTTCACCCCATACTTCTATCTTGCCTTCCAGTTCTGCAATCTTATTCTCCAACCTCATAATAAGCTTGTCCCTTGCTTCTAATTCGCCCAAATGATTCGCAGCAATCAACTTCTTCTCCTCCTCATAACCTTTAGTCAGTTTTTCCATCTGCAGCTGTATTTGTGCTAGGGTAGTTCTATAATCATTTAACGGATCAACTTCAGCTGTTTTTCCATCCTTCAAAGGTTCCATAAAACAGTCATCTTCAATCCCTATATCATACTCTTGTTGGTCCAAATCATTCACAACATCCAATATCTCGTTGGTCAAGGTTTCGGTGTCCTTTAAATCTGATCTCAATTCTAGGTTTATCGATGATCCTCCAGAGTACACATCTCTGTCTTGTTGTACATCATTTGTATAGTCTGTGCACGACGTACCTGCTTCGTGTTCCTCAGGAACTGTGCTTTGTCCCTCATCTTCGACTGTCTGATTATTTGTTGCACCCCCGTGGCCTGATGTACCTGCTTCATCTCCCGGCTTCCGCTCCACAAGTGTTTGTATCCTCTGTGGCATCATTGTTTATTGCACTGTCAACGTCTTTCTCACCATTTGAGTCGTCAGATGCTGTCCCCTCATCCCAATACGTCTGTATGGACCTCAGCATTCCCTTTTCCTTTGATGTTGGGTTCAACGCCTTTTTACGCACCTATAAAATGGCGAGATATAATATTTGTTAAGTAGAATAAAATAAACATGTAAACCAACGCATTTAAACAAACTCATATAAAAAAACTCACACAATCTGCTTCAATCTTCTTCATATTGACTTTTTCCAGTTTCTCATTTAGCTTTCCCAAGTCCCACTTCATTATTCGCGGGACAGACAGTTCACCAGTCGGTTTAATCAACTTTGTGTACTCGCAAATCCAGAACTGAACAACACATCAAGTATTATAAACCAAAATCTTGTGATTCTTAACGAATATAAATTCCTTAAGTGTACATAACGAAAGTTGTTCCATGTATTAAATTTGCATACCGGTAACATAGCTACACATCCTCCCATTCTCAAGCTTGTGCTTGTCTTGATCTGTTCCAGCAGCTCGTCCACCACCAAGGTGCACCAGTCATATTCCCGTATTTTTTTTATCTTCTCCAGGTATGTAGTGTACCGCCAAGGAATTGATGAATTTCGTCTTGGTGCAAGTAACGACGCCAGCAAATACAGATGTGTTAATCTCGCTACGTCCTGAACACTGCGTCTATCTTCTAACAATACTACCTTTTTAAGCTTATCAAACACGACTTTTTTGGTCAAGACGTATCTACCTACTGTGTTTCTTGTTTCCTTCCCGAAACACCTCTCTACCCATGTCGGATTTGCATGCTCGGTCATTTCTATATTAATTTTTCTCGACCCTCCTACCACACCTAGAATAAGTTGAACATCACCGCCTGTCAGTCTCAATTTCTCCCCACCCAACATAAAACTGCTTGACCGCATGTCAAAAGTCTTCAAAATATTCTTTATGTCTATTTCATATTTCCATCAAGCATCCTTGTACCTATCGTAGTCTGCTGTCTTGATAGCATTGAAAAGAATCCAGAATGGTGTCCTCTTTAAAACATCTATGTGTTCATCAGTGAATGTTAACTGTTGAAGCTCTCTCATCGGAGTGACCAAATTACTTCTGTAATGAGTTCTATTGTCATTAACTGTTAAGCTACCTGCATGTCACATAACATAAACAAACTTGTCATGCAGTCGTTGATTCTTTCAATGTAAAAACTCTATCAATTAGCACTAAACATATAATTCATACACACCAAAGCGGTTATCAGGCTCTCCATCATCACTTGAGTCCGATGTTGGGGCATCAAGCATATAATTTATTGTTCCACCTCCTGCTAAACGAGTAACATATCAATCAAGGTTATTGATTGGTTACCTATTATTTATCCAATAAAAGTACACAACAAATCAAAACCCATACCATTTGTCCTATTTGGTCGCCGCTCATTACTACGGCTTTTCCCAGTGTGCTTGCGTGTCTCTTTTAAAAAGGATATTCATGTATTAAGTACATGTATCAAATGCGAATTTTTTTCCAAACAAGAATTAATTAGATTAGGATGAAGTATATATACCTACATCCTTCGAAGGTCTTGCATTTTTCTGTTTTAGCTTCCCTTTACACATATAAAAATGTAGATGTACGCAAATTAGCTTATTCATTCCTATATATATGTAACAAATATCATGAATGAATGAAAACTGTTGAATTACCTCTCCTTCTTGCCTCTTTGTACCTGGAAGGTAATATACTTTTTGTCCTTCCTGTGTAATACAAATCATACAAACATAAACACGAATGTACCATATATAAAATTTCTACATGTATCGATTTCTCATTAAATTTTTCACTCAATATAATATATGTCGAGTTACATTATACAACATTATACCTTTCTGGGTAGGTACATTTGGCCTATCCACCCTCTGTTGATCTGTATTTTCATTCTCAAAATCTGATTCATCCTGCAATATTAACTTGCGTTTTCCACCCATTTTCATTTATAATACCTGTACACAAATTTTGGTGATGCGCGTTGCTAACAAAAAAAAATTCAAAAGTTATAATCCCTGTACATATTAAAATTTCCAAGAAATACGCGCAAATCAATTAAGGAAAAAAATATCAGTCCCTACACTCGAATTACGTTCTTACACTGCAAAATTAAAGCAAATCACACCAAGATTACAAATATGATTGAGTCTTCAATTCCAGCTCCGAATTTTAGCGTTTTTTAACCACACATGCAAACTGAATTCGTTCATCTTCATTCAAATTCTCAAATACGAAATATTCAAAGCCCCAACATATTCAAAGACCCAACCCTAAGCCCCAACAGTTACCTTTTTGACAGTGTTGGTTTCTTTCGAATTTTGTAGCCGAAAATCCTTCTTCTCCCAAAAGATAAGCGTATAAATTTAAGCTTTTATGCCCTAATTGACTTTTCGTTGTTGGAAGGAAAACAGTGTAGATTAGGAGCCAAAATGTGTTCCAACCTTTTCAAATTTGTTACTGTTTGAGCTGTGAAAGTACACGGGTCCTTAAGTGTAAAGTTGAAAGGTAATGGGGCCTATCATATCAATAGGCTAGAATAGGAAAAATAGTTTTTGTACTTGAATTAAATGGTTTAAAGTTTTTGTTATTATTTGTCTTAGGGGTCCTTATTTTGTAGTGGGGTGTTGTTCACCCTTATTTTTAATACAATAATATTTATAAACTAAGTATAATTTTTGAATATGAAAACTAAACATAAAAATAAATACATTGAGTGCCTATACCAAAAGTTAGACCAATCATATTTAAATACTACAAAATTTATTATAGTCTTCAAAGTCCTACATAGTAAAGAAATTAAGTGCAAGTAAATATTTTTCTCACACACATGAATTTATTTTTTTATGGAAGCACATGATTTAAGAAAAGTTTTCCAATGTTCTATATTAATAATTTATTCTTGGAAAAGATAGATTTCAAATTGACAAAAGTTATCGAAATAAATACAATTTCATAAATTTTGTCGTTCAACCCTTACATTAACGATTTAAAAAATGGAAAAGAATAAAATAAAGGGTTGATGGGCCGTCCATTTAGGCCCACATGCTTCATAGGTCGGACAAGATAAGACCCAGATTTCTTGGACCTGTTTATTTAACCCAACCCATTTTTTATCTTCGGATCGGTTGAATTAACCCATCAAACTAGATTCATTACAACTTACAAATGACATATTATGGTTCATCAACCATTCTAGCACTTCAATTTGAATAATATAGACGCCATCTAATGTATAACTTTGGTGGTTCATCAACCATTCTACCACTTCAATTTGTATATTAAAGATGCCATCTAATGTACATAAATCTAGTATTGTGTGAATCACTTTCATTGTAAAATTGATCTACAACTCTCTGAGTAAACTTCCCAATTTTCTTTTCGAGACGTCCCCCACTAAACATCTCATTCCATAAATGACAAAAATAACACTTTACTACATATAAACTTTAATCTTCAAATTCACACAATATTACCAAAAATATCACCCATTCAATTCATTTTTCAATACTATTCATTGTTTTATCTCAAAAGTCAACCTATGGTCCACCATATATTAATAAACAAATACACTTTCTTAAATCATTAAAAAAAAAAGGGAAGAAAAAACTCGGGGACGGTAGGATTACCTTGTAGTAAAAAGACTAATATTCTTTATTGAAACATTAATAATATTTTAATGTAAAACCAATCAATACTTTTTAATGAAACAATTGATACTCTACCTTTCGAGAAAAAAAAAAAATGATACCCTCATAACAAATTTCCCGGTAAAATTTATTCACACAATACTTTGCAAAGTTATGTCACCCTTCTCATCATCATCCGCCATTTCCCCACATTTTTGAATGATCGAAACTAAGCCACAATTCTTATACCCTCTTCCTTGAAAACAAATCCATAAACCCTTTTGTTGGAGATTTCACCTCCTCAATTTCCAGAGCCGATGAACTTCTTCTTAATTTCTTTCTCCCTCTCTCCCTCCTGCTACACTGCTTTTTAATCAGCGATTTTTCGACGATCTCTTTTCTAGACGAAGACTTCTGCAGCTTCGACTTCGACCTCTCCGAAGCCGTAGATCTCATGTCAGAGCCTATACAGCCATCGCTGAACGATTGGAGCTGCAACTTATCATGACTTTCATCAATTCTTTTTAACAGTCTGGCCACCATCAACCTCTCTGCAGCCGCAGCTTGCATGTCGATGCAGTTGGGCTTGCAGGACGGTCGAAGTTGAAGCTTATTAAGACTTTTATACTCGATTTTTGTGAACATTAACATGGCTGTAGATGGAATTTGGTCTTCGAATCCGAACCAGCACAAGTCGAAGAGTTCCATGAATTCTTCTGCTTCCATGATTTTGACTTTTCTGATCGAGAGAGGGGGATAATGTTGAAGAAGTTTAGTTGTGCAAGTTATAAATAATGTGCGATATATATATATATATATATATATAATTAGGATTTTTTTATATTTAATTAGGATGTTTCTAGTGTTAGTTGATGATTATTAGCATTTGACATAATTATTCAAAAGATCCCTAAAATTATTAATATTCGGTTTGAAAGGTCACTAAACTATCTTTTATTTTAAAAAAATTCTTAAATCATCAATTTTTGTTTTGAAACATCCTCAAACTACTTTTTTTTTTATTTCAAGAAATTCCTTAAATTGCATAATATTTATTTTATAAGACCCTTTTTTCATATTCCATTAAGATACATTTTCTGTTAAAATTGGTTGATTCATATTTTTTAATGAAACACATTAAACCAACTCAACAAAATTTGTGAATTTTTGTAATCAGGGCTTCATAAAATAAAAATTAATAGTTTAAAAAAATTTAAAAATAAAAAATAGTTTAAAAACTTTTTGAAACAAAAGTTGATAGTTTAGTATTTATGTCTAAGCTTTCGAAGGAAGTTTAGATGATGATGAAATTTGATTCGTGTATGATGATGACGTCATCATTCTCTAATGTAAATATTATATATTGTAGTATTGGTTATTAATCATTGAAGTAGTTGGCAACTCAAGTCATCGAAATGATATCCATCGGAAAAGATGTGGGAAAGATGTGGGAAAGATGTGGGGGCAACTTAATAAGAGAGATGTCTGTAATTGAATTAATTTTGAGATGTTTATGTACAAAACGTGTGACAAACATGTTTACAGTATAATTTTTTTTTTTTTACCGTACAACACTTATTTAAAAATATTATTGTATGAGTATGTATAGTATGAAATTGGTTTATATATAAATCACCGAATGATATTAGTTGTTTTTAGTGAAGAGTATTAGTTGTTTTTATTGAAAAATAATATTATTGGTTCACACTGAAGAGTTATAGTTCATTTTTACTGAACAACTAAGATTCTTTAGTGTAAATTAGTAATACTCTTCAGTAAATACAACTAATACTCTTAAATGAAAACAACTAATACCCTTCAGTATTTCATATATAAACAAGTTTCACTTCATACTTTGTCTTATTGTATTTATAAATTAATATAACAATGTAAAATGTCATGTAAATTATTTTATAAAAATAATAGTGTTATTTAATAAAAAAAAAATTTGGTACTCGATATCTGTATCATTGACCGGCTAATTTGGGGGACCCATTACCCACCGTCTACTAGCGGGAGATTTCATTTCTAGTCAGAGCTAAGCTCTGTATGGACTGACTCATCTAAAAAATTGTTTGCAAAAACTCATTAAAAGGTTTCGAACCAAGGACTTTGGAAATGGCACGCAAGCACCAAATATTATGATATCATTTTTATACTACATACAAATTTTATATAAGATGACTCTTAAATTTAATAAACAAGAACATAATCAACTTGTTCATCACTAATTAATATTGTGGGCGCAATTGAAATAGTCGGATTCTTGTGTTCCGACTTACAAATGATATAATATGGTTCATCTACCATTCTAGTACTTGTATATTAAAGATGTCATCTAATATATATATTGATTGCGTTGACATATATAGGAGACCTAATAATTATTGAAAATATCATATGTTTTCATGTGGACATCAATTTATGTACCATAACATTAATTCTGTAATATTAGATCTATTATTATTCTTAAAAATTAATATCATAATATTTTATACATACAAAACATGCCAAACACAGTTCATAAGTCCTTAAAAAAACACAATTTATAAATGACAAATTCTAGGGTGCATCCAAGTGCATAGCATGCACTTGGATTTTAAGTTCAATTTTGATTTTTTCAAAAATACATACAAACACACCAAACTGTGTGTTTTTTATAGTTGAGGTATTACTCATGTCTTCTTGGGTATTATTGATGTCTTCTTGAGGTATTACTGATTCTTTCTTGGGGTATTGCTGATTTCTGCTTGAGGTATTTATTTCAAAATCTAAACGCTAGGCTTATTTTGTTTTGAGCAAGCTCTAAATCCTATGTCCTCGTGCTTGATGCACTTAAGTGCACACTAGAACTATTCCTTATAAATATAGGAATATTGCTTAAATAAATATTATAATATTATTAAATAAAAAATTTGTAATGTGAACAAATTTGACGACTTTGAACCTCAAAGTATACTAATAACATTTTCTAACCAAAAAAAAAAAAAAAATTCTAACAAATAAGGATCAAAATGGATTACCTAAATTGTACACACGTCGCCATTGCCTTTAAGCCTTATTATTATATTGCCCTTAAAGGCCCAAACCACCCCTCCTGTATTCATTAACGTCATTGCATCTTATATTATTGGGGAAGTCTTTCGTGAAATCATTAATTTCATTTTGTTTATAATATGTAATATTTTAATAAACTATTTTAAAGAAAAGTTTTTTTATAATATATAAAATTCTGCAGTTCTTTGGAAAGTGTGTGTTTTTTTTTTAATATTAAACACTCTTTATGGCCATCCTTGCACCAATGGCTGAATTATATGCATTAGGTGAATTTTCGTCGCAAATTTACAAATTTTTTTATATGTTTGTGTTGTGAAAAAGGAAAACCCATCTAGGTATAGTTTCTAAGACTAAAATATAAATAGGTCTAAACACTAAATATTAAAATGGCCTTAAAGAGGAATGAAATCCATGACCTTTTTTTGAATAATAGATGGGTGGAATCAGTGAGTGAGCATTATTAACAGCTTCGTTTTCTTACAAGGAGATCAAAGAAGCTGTGTGGAGTTGTGATTCTCAACGAAGCTCAGGACTAGATGGCTTTAGTATGGATCTTTTCAAGATAAATTGGGATCTCACTACAAAAAAACACTGTTTTGCGACGGAATTAGAAACGGAAAATCCGTCGCAACGAATTCTGCGACGGACACGTATCCGTCCCTAAAACAGCCGTAGCTAATTTTTGCGACGAATTTCGCCGTCCGTCGCAAATTACCGACGGATAAATCCGTCGCAAAAGTGGCGGGTCAGACCCAGCCGGGTCACACAGAATTTGCGACGGACAGTAGTCCGTCGCAAATATTTCGGGTTAGACCCGTTCGGGTCAACAACATTTGCGACGGCCACATTCCGTCGCAAATGTTTATATATATATATTTTTTTTTTCCTGTTATAATTTGCGACGGGCTGTTTTCCGTCGCAAAATTCAATATTTGCGACGGAATATGGCCGTCGCAAATTACCGAGCCTATACAAAAAAAAGTGGCTCGCGTGGTTCGAGCCCGGGCACCCGGGACGGCCGGGGCGGGCGCGGACCACTGGGCCAACCGGGCCATTCCTTGTTATATGCGGCTCACCTTCTATATTAGTCTTATTAGGCCTTGTTATATGCGGCTCACCTTCTATATTAGTCTTATATGCGGCCCAATTAATCCATTTTTTGCGTCCAAGGGGAATCGAACACGGGACCTCTTGTGCAAGAGGAGGGGGCGCGTGCCACTAGGGCACAAGCTACTTTCGTTCATTTTTATGCAATTAATTGTATATATATTCAAATTAAGTCTTTTTTTTTTATAATTCACCAAATTAATTTCTTTTCGTATCTAAGTTGTTTATTAAAATATTTTGCCCAACTATTTTTTTTATTTTGTAAAATTATTTATTTCGACAATGCATAATTTTATAATTCGTTCATTTGTACGCAATTAATTGTATATGTATCCAAATTGACTCTTTTTTTTCTATAATTCACCAAAGTAATTCATTTTCGTTTCTAACTTGTTTTTATAAATATTGGGTCCATTTAATTTTTATTATTTATGTAAAATTATTTATTTCGACTCCCGCTTAAATTTATAATTCGTTCATTTGTATGCAATTAATTGTATATGTATCCAAATTGACTCATTTTTTTTTCTATAATTCACCAAATTAATTCATTTTCGTTTCTAACTTGTTTTTATAAATATTGGGGCCATTTAATTTTTATTATTTCTGTAAAATTATTTATTTCGACTCCCGCTTAAATTTATAATTCGTTCATTTGTATGCAATTAATTGTATATGTATCCAAATTGACTCATTTTTTTTCTATAATTCACCAAATTAATTCATTTTCGTTTCTAACTTGTTTTTATAAATATTGGGGCCATTTAATTTTTATTATTTCTGTAAAATTATTTATTTCGACTCCCGCTTAAATTTATAATTCGTTCATTTGTATGCAATTAATTGTATATGTATCCAAATTGACTCGTTTTTTTTCCATAATTCACCAAATTAATTCATTTTTGTTTCTCACTTGTTTTTATAAATATTGGGGCCATTTAATTCTTATTATTTCTGCAAAAATATTTATTTAGACTTCCCCTTAAAATTATAATTCGTTCATTTGTATGCAATTAATTGTATATGTATCCAAATTGATTCTTTTTTTTTTCCATAATTCACCAAATTAATTCATTTTCGTTTCTAACTTGTTATATATACAATAATTTAGTAATTCTAATCGTCGTCTTCTTCCTCGTCATCCTCATCATCATCTTCATCCTCATCCTCTCCCTCTCCCTCTCCCTCTTCCTCCTCTTCCTCTTCTTCCTCTTCTTCCTCTTCTTCCTCTTCTTCCTCTTCTTCTTCTTCTTCTTCTTCTTCTTCTTCTTCTTCTTCTTCTTCTTCTTCTTCTTCTTCTTCTTCTTCTTCTTCTTCTTCTTCTTCTTCTTCTTCTTCTTCTTCTTCTTCTTCTTCTTCTTCTTCTTCTTCTTCTTCCTCCCCACCGCGCTCGCTCTTGTCCATCACTCTCATGATCACTTTCAATCATTACCATTTCTGGATTTGCAGCAAGTAAGTCGACAAAAATATTCACACTTGCTTGATCAACCTCTGTTTGAGCCTCTTGTATCTCTGTTTGAAATGGATTTGTTGGTTCTACACCGTCTTTGTTTGACGGATTAGAAACTTCAACCAATGATCTTGTCTTTACTTTGCAAACTGTCCTCACGTTGGGCCTACTTGATCCGGGGTATTTGCAATAATATACCTGAGATGCTTGCGTTGCAAAAATATAAGGATCGTATGCCGCCGGTGTTGGGAAAATAGGGGTGCCCGGAATCTATTCGGGATGAACTTTAAATACAAATTTAAATACAATTATTACTAGCATGAATTAATCCTAATTAATTCAAATAATAATTCCAACAACTAATTATCATCATGCATGTTAAATTAATTTCACATATTTAACTAGGCGGAATTAAACAAGTAAATATGCGATTAACGTACCTCTCGTAGTTTTGGCCTTTGGATATACGGGACACTTGTAATCTCGTTCTATCAACCCAAAGCCTTCTCAAGTATTTTCCTTTTCACCTCACTTGATCGCCGGTGGGAGACGCTTTCAAGCAATTTAATAAACTAAGGAAAAAGAAAAATATCTATGCTTCTTGATTTTTCCAACACATGGAATTATGTATTTGGGGATGAAATAATCATCCCCTATTTATAGAGGGTAGGGGCCGAAAATTAGAGGAGATATGGGCTTGGAAAAAATCTTTTCTTAGTCTCTAAGAAATCTTGAATATATCTCATATATTCTTTTCTCCATAATAAAATATTCCACAAAAATCTCACTCTTATTTTCAAGCTTATAGTTTTCAAAAACTTGAAGGATAAAATCTAAGATTTGGATCTTCTTGAATATATGAGATATTCTTGTACTCCTAGAATACATATCTTTCATAATATCTTTCCAAGAAAATCAAGAAAATCTTATTTCTTTTTTATTCCTAATTTTCGAAAATTATAATAAAAAATCAGCATTGATATATTCTTTATTTTAATCACCTTATCATTATTGGGCTACTTAATTGGGCTACTTGAGGGGCCTTAAGGAGAATTAAGATTGGACCTCCTAATGGACTTCTGAATTTCAATATTGAGCCCCAATATAATTCAATCCATTAATATTAATTATTACCACTAATAAATTAATATTGCACTATCCATCTTAATCCATATTACGATAATATGGGCTCCCAGTTATTATTTCCCGCGTTTAAGATTATCAAGTCCATTAATTAATTAAGCTTCTGAATAGCTCTAAATTAATTAGCATCTTTCACATTGGAGTAAAGACAGCTCAACATTATTATTCGTACCGAAGAAACTAATTCTTCACTTGCAAGATTTGGTACAATAAAACTTCTGAGCCCACCAAGGGGACTAATCACACGAGCCGTACTCGCACGCGTTTCTCCGTATTAAATCTTAGCAACCGTCGTATGATTAATATTACTGCCCAAGACACAAAGTTCGAAGTCACAATGATTCTCACTCAACATGAATCAAAGCAGTAACTACTAAGCACACACGGTCCTATTTAAGTGACGGAGATTAAGAAATCAACAACCACTGAGGTCTAATTCTTCACCTTTCAGAACAGAAGAATTTCTCCTCGCTGTAGGACCTCTTCAACACATACTAAATGTGCTAGTGCAATCTCTTGGTCAAGACAGACTAATCTGAGCCTTACACATCGACCTTTCACGGTGGATTGTTCAATTCCACCTAGGCCGTAAAAATGTACGTTTAGTTACAAGTAAACTGTTAATGTCGTCTTCCGTGATCGGGTATCACCACATTAACTACAATGTAACACGTACTATATATTGAACGGTTTGCAATAGAAATTCAACATTCAATCATAACTAAAGCAAATGCGATAAAAGAATTATTCTCATAAAACGAGTGTTTGATACACGAGTTATACAAAGTAAAAGCATACTTTCACGTATAACTCCAACAGCCGGAAACTTCTTTCCGGTGTTGATATCAACAATCTTGTAGTTTTTGTCGACTCTTGTTCCTTGGTTCCCTGGATCATACCATTCACACAAGAACAACACTATCGTCCTCTTCGGCCAACCCGGATATTCTATTTCAACTGCTTCTTGCAGCACTCCATAGTAATCGATGGGTTCTTCGTTGTAGTTTGCACCGGTAACGCTAACACCACTGTTTGTAGTCGATTTCGTTGAAGCATACGCTTCAGTATGAAATTTGTATCCATTTGCGTAATACCCGTGGTATGATACCACACTACGTAGTGGTTTTTTGCTTAGAGCTTCAAGATGTGGGTTGTTATTAAGTAGGCCATTTTGTCCCTGTAAATATTAAATTATCATGTATAAAAATAATAACATATTTGTTATAGGGTAAAAATCATATAATTATGTGATACTCACGTAACGTTGGAACCAAAACATAAAATCATTGAGGATGGATTGAAAAACTGTTGCATCTGTAATGTCTGGTTCTACTTGACGCTTATACTCACAGAACATCCTTATGCATCAGAACCGTCCATGCAATACGGGCATGCTAGTTTTCCTGTTGTTGACCACCCAGACAACATAGAAAATGTTGGAAAGTCACTAATGGTCCACAAAAGTGCAGCTCGCATCGTGAAGTTCTGCTTCCTATGAACGTCGTAGGCCTCCACCCCCATAGACCACAAAGATTTCAACTCTTTAATCAATGGCTGGAGATATACATCCAATTTATGCTTGGGGTTGTGTGGTCCAGGCACCAAGATACTAAGAAATATATGTTGAGGCTTCATGCACAACCAAGGAGGTAGATTGTACGGGGTCAACAGCACAGGCCATAATGAATACTTTTTCCGTGCTTTCCAAATGGAGCAAAACCATCCGTGCACAAGCCTAACCTCACATTTCTCGTCTCCCTTGCAAAATCTGGAAACTCCCTATCAAGATGTTTCCATGCCTCCGAGTCTGCAGGATGCCGCATCTCTCCAGAATTCTCACCAGAACACTCCTCAGCATGCCATGTCATGTCTTTAGCCGTGGCACTAGACTGATACAACCTCTCTAGACGAGGAGTGATGGGAAGGTAATACATTGCCTTATAAGCCTTCAACTGCACTTTCTTCTTACTTTTTATACGACCAGATGGTTTGTACCGTGGGTGACCACACATCTTGCAATGATCCTCATCCTCATCCTCATCCCAAAACAACATGCAACCGTTTGTACAACAATCAATCTTCTCAAAGGGTAGACCCATATCCTTCAAGAGCCTCTTGCTCTGATAGAAATTATCAGGCGCCGTGTTGTCTTCAGGTAGAGCTCGTTTGAACAATTTAGCAAATTGATTGAACACTTTTTGACTGACCTTGCCTTCAGTTTTGATGTTCAACATTTGAGCATTGAATGACAATTGCGTCTCAGTCTCACAACCAGGAAACAACTTTTGATCAACGGTTTTAAGCATATCAAAAAACTTCTTTGACCGATGATTTGGTTCCTCCTCCATAGGTGTTTCATTGAATTGTGGTTGACCACCCAAAACAGATTCTGCAATCATCATCCGATATCTATCAGGTTCATCCTCTATTTGTGGTTCAAATTGAGTATACGGAACATAACTTGAACCACCAACATCAAAATTTCCACCACCGCTCCACCCAGTATACCAGTATTCTACGGTTTTGATGTCAACATTCCACCGTTGTTCACCGTGACTGGTCCAGTTGTAATAACGGGGAACAAAACCGGAAATCACAAGATGAGTTCTAACCTCATCAACACTCAAGAATCTCATATTTCTGCATCTTCTGTCTTTACACGGACACCTAATATTACCCATACAATCCATACTGCATGGATGTTGTAGTGCAAACTCAATAAACTCATCAATTTTATTGCAAAAGGTAGAGTTAATGCCTCCTCCTATCATTCTAGGTATTGAGTACATCCAACCACGATCTGGAAATTGTATCTGTTACAGATTAAAAGTAAATAACACGTGAGTTGTAAAAAATTGGGCAGAGTTTGCCTAAAAATAAGGATATACACAATTTTCCTTCACAAAAATCAATCCAACACAATCATAAATATCAATCATAGTAAACCAATCAAATAAACAAATATCACACAATTTATCTAATAGTGTACATAAAAATTGAGCAGAGTTTCGACTAAAAATAGGTATAAATATCACACAAACTAAAATTAACGTACCCATCAAATAAACATATATCATCAATCATACTAAAACCCATCAAATAAACATATATCATGCTCATTACCTAATAGTGTACTAAAAATTGAAACAATCAAAATATGACATTTAAACGGTTAAAAATGTGAAAACGTACGGTGAAGTTGAAGGCAATGACAAATACGTACGGTAAGGTTGAAGGCAATGACAAATACATCAATTATACGTGAAGAACATATGAAAACCGCATCATTTCTTATTTTTTTCGTGAGTGAAAGTGAAAGGGAAAGAAGAGTGAAAGTGAAAGGGAAGGAAAAGGAAAGGGACTGTTATAAATCTGCACAAATTTGCGACGGACTGATTTTCCGTCACAAATTCAATATTTTGCGACGGCAATTCCGTCGCAAATACGCTTTGCGACGACCCAGGTCAATTATTGGTCACCAACCCCTCTGACGAGCTTCAACTACTCAATTTTGCGACGGAAAAGGGGCCGTCGCAAATATGAATTTAAATTTTATGACGGTCATTCCGTCGCAAAACAGGCAAATGGGTCGTTTTCCGGGTGGCTACTTTTAAACGGTTCGTTTTGCGACAGAAAATTCCGTCGCAGATTTCAATGTTGACTTTATGACGAAATATCCGTCGCAAATGTAGCAGGAGTACAACGAAGGTGGTAGGCCCTAGGATTTGCGACGGACATTTCCGTCGCAAAACACTAACTGTTGCGACGGAATTACATATCCGTCGCAAACCGATATTTTTTACGACGGCTTGCCCAAATCCGTCGCAAATACACGAAATTTACGACGGATAATTGGCCGTCGCAAATTTTCCGTCGTTAAACCGCATCTTTTTTGTAGTGTCTGTTGGGGGCCGAGATTGTGAAATTGATGGAGAAAATTTATGTGAACGGCAAGATTGTGAAAGGAGGAAACCCATCCTTCATAGTTCTCATTCCCAAAAAGGGCGGTGCTCAGAAGGTTGAAATTTTCGTCGTATTTCTCTCATCGACAATTTATATAAGATCATCTCAAAAGTTCTTGCAAGGAGAATGAGCAAAATTCTGGAGATAGTGATTTCTGATTGTCAATCCGCCTTCGTTGGGGGACAAAAAATTATGGATGGTATCTTAGTGCTAAATGAGGAGTTGGATGAGGCTAAGAGGAAAAAAATGTTGAATTTTTTTTAAAGGTTGATCTTGCGAACGCCTATGATTCGGTTGAGTGGGCTTTCTTGGATCACATGTTGGAATTGATGAATTTCAGTCCAAGGTGGAGGATGTGGATTCGGGAGTGCGTCTCTTCAGCTACGACTTCTGTCCTTATTAATGGAAGCCCGTCGGGAGTTTTTAAGTTGGAAAGGGGATTGAGGCAGGGGGATCCCCTTTCACCTTTCTTGTTTCTCGTGGTTGCGGAAGGTCTAAATTGGCTTGTCTCTAAGGCGATCGATTTAGGTATCCTTGAGCCGACGGTCATTGGTGTGAATCGAATTAAGGTACCTTTTTTTGCAATATGCTGATGATACAATTTTTCTTTGCTCCAGTAATTCAAATAATCTTGCTGTGGTGAAGAGAATTTTGAGAATCTTTGAGGTCATTTCGGGATTAAAAGTGAATTTTGAGAAATGTTGTGTATATGAGGTTAATATGGAAGAGTATAGATTGAGATTTGCTGCGGAGTTGTTCAATTGTTCTATGAGTAATCTGCTAATTAAATACTTGGGGCTGAATGTGGGAGTGAATCACAATTTATGTTCAGCGTGGGCTGATTTGCTGAGGAAATTATGATACAAATTGGCGAACTGGAAGAGCAACCATATTTCCTTTGGCGGTAGAGCTACTCTGGTGTAAGCAGTGTTGGAGGCTATTCCTGTTTATTTTTTAGCCTTTTTTAAGATGCCAAGAAAGGTAATTAAAAAGACGATTAGCATTCAGAAAAATTTCTATGGGGCGGTAATAAAGTGACGAGGAAAATTTCTTGGATTAGTTGGAAAGATCTTTGTATGGAGAAAGAACTTGGTGGACTTGGGTTCATGGATATTGAAACGTTTAATAGAGCACTACTTGACAAAATGGGTGTGGAGATTGATGAATGAACATGATAAACTTTGGGTGAAGATTATTGAATCTGTGTATGGTGGATTAGGGATTAAAGCAAAAATTGTTCAAAGTGGTGGAAGGATGTTAAAGAACTCTTTTGTGATGAAGATGGAAGAGGTATGACAGATTAATTAGAGTGGGTAGTAGGGAACGGAGAAGACATTTTGCTTTGGCATGAAGCTTGGGCAGGAGGAGGATGTCTGAAAATTAAGTTCGACCGGCTGTATAATTACAGCCTGCAAAAAAACTGCAAGATCAAAGACATGGGAAGGTGGGAAGGGAATAATTGGGTGTGAGAGTTGAAGTGGAGGAGTAATTTTAGAGAAAGACAGAGAGAAAGCTTGCATAAAATGGAAGAATTAATAAGTAAGGTTAAATTAGAAAAAAATTAAGCTGATTTTTGGAGATGGAAGCTAGGTTCTATTGGAGTCTACTCAATGGGAAAGACTTATTTGGAAGCTTCTAGAGATGGACCAAGTAATTATCTCAAAACAGAGGCATTCTCAGCCCTGTGGGGATGTCTTGCACCAAAACAAATTATGATAATGGCTTGGAGATTGATAAAGAAAAGGCTTGCAACAGGGGATAACCTCTTGAGGTGGGGTATCTTTCATTTGTTGGACGAGAGCCGGTGTAGGATGTGTGACAAAGGGGAGGAGACTTCTCACCATTTGCTTCTAGATTGCAAAGTAGCAGTGATTGTTTGGAGGGAAATTTACTGCTGGTTGGGTATTTGTAGAGCTGGCAAAATTGGCCCGGCCCGATCGGTATATGGGCCGGGCTGGGCCAAGAATATAGCGGCCCAAAAAAATCGGGCCGTTTTGGCCCGGCCCGACGGGCCAAATGGACTCGGGCCGGGCTGGCCCGACGGGCCACGGGCTGGCCCGGTCATTATGTTTTTTTTTTAATAATTAAATCTGTTATTACTTTTTACTTATTAGAATTTAGAATATTAATTATTAGAAATAAGTAAAGAAGAAGTAACACGTTTGTGTATTTTCCTTTCTGACTTTTCCTATAAAATGGATAAGAGAATATGCGGTCCTTAAATATCTAGTAATACTTATTATTTTTTTACCTTTTTTTTTCTTCATATTCCTCCTTTCTTGTGCTTTTGAATAGGTAGTAAAATCATGAAGTAATTTGCACCTATCATTACTCTCTGCTTTTCCCACAAATCATGAAGTAATTTGCACCTATCATTACTCTCTGCTTTTCTTAATTTCTTTATTTTTGAGTGTACTATTCTTATTTCTGTTAGTTGCATTATTTATTTATAATTCTAAATACATCTTATTAGTTGTATTGCTAATTTATTGAAATAGTTTAAAAATACATCCTAAATGACTCCAGTATATGCTAAGCCTATACTCCAGTATATCAATATGCCCATTCAATCATTAATAATAATAATAAAAAAAAATTAAACGGGCCGGGCTGGCCCGATAGCCCGTGGGCTAAGGTGGGCTGGGCTGAGTTTTTTGTGGCCCGATTGCAAATGGGCCGGGCCGGCCCGGCCCGCAAACAGTATTTGGCCCGATGGGCTGGGCCGGGCCGGGCCGGCCCGCCCGTTTTGCCACCTCTAGGTATTTGGTGTGCTCCTAACGAGGAACCAGATTCAATTTTTCTTCAATTTAGTGGGCTTCTTGGTGATGGGGAAAAAGAATGCAAAGTGGCAGCTTCTATTTGGGTGGGCGTGGTGTTGAATTTGTGGAAGTATAGGAATGATTTTATTTTCAAGGGTATGAAACCGGAGATTAAGAAGATGGTGGAGAAAATGAAGATTAGGATATGGTCGTGGTTGTCGGCAAAAAATGTGGTGGATAGAGAGAAGAGTGTTGCAAAATGGATGAAAGATTCTAGAGGTTGTTTGTTGAAATGAGCTTGAAAGTTGGAAAAATGAAGGGCGGAGTATATTTATTGCATTTTTTGTAAATATTTGTAAGGGTTAAGTACCCCTTGTACTCGTTGGGGTTCTATAAACTTTTATTTTACCGTTAAAAAGGGAGGAGGGGGGGGGGGGGGGGGGGGGGGTCTTAACACTTACGTGATGTTCCAATTTTGTCTTTAGTCCCCCAATTTCTCCATAAGGTGGACTCCTGAAATCAGACATAACAATTTACCCTAATCTACAGTTCCAAGTTGAAATCACACACACACAAAGTCGAAATTAGTACACTTTTTCGCCAAACTCCTTTTGCCAAATCTCACCAAAGTGCGGGAGGTGGCCGAAGAAGTGGAAGCATGCAGAAGCTGTAGGACAAACAAAGATATGTGGGTTTAAATAATCTGAGAAGATGGAGGGTGAAATTCAGTTGTGATTGTAATGGTGACTAAGGTGGATTTTAATGAAATGGATCCGCTATTACCGGTGGTGAAGAGGGTGGCGCCGCCTGGGATCAGCCGTGATGAGGTGAAAAGATTGCTCTCCTCTGTTCCCCCTTTCTCTTCTCTCTCCACTGGATGATCTATATGGAGTAGGAGAATTGAGGGTTCAACACTGTGTGTGTCCAATGGTGGTTGTGAGGTATAATTAGGAGGAGACAGTGGTGGAGGAGAAGGAAGAAGAAACACATGAATTTCACAACGCCGATGATTTTCCCCACAAGTGAAAATAAATGTAAAAGGAGTGCATTTTTGAGTGAAATAAAGAGATAATATAGATGTAATTGGTAAAATATAAATGTGATATGTATAGTATAGGGAAAAATTAGAAGTATAGTACAAATGTGATAGGTGTAGTATTGAGAAAAAATTATGCAATAGTACAAGATTGAATGGATCAATATATATGATGAGTTGATGACTACATAGTACTGATTCGATCGGAAGTTGTACAACCTTTGCTGTTTAGTCTTAAAAAATAAAGGGAAAAAAAGCAATATACCCATTTTTATCAAATAAATAGTTTTATACCCACTTTTATATAAAAGTACATATATACCCCTATTAATTTTTTTTATACCCACATGGCCCACTCATCCCTCTTCGGTCTCCCCCTCCCCACCAAGGCGTCCCCACTCCCATGCCAATCTATATTGGTTTGTTCATTATTTAAATTAATTCTAATTATTTTTAATGTATTAATGAAATTTTAAAATTTAATTACTCTTTATTAAATAACATATTTATTTATTAAAAATTATTATAGAACTGTTTATTTTTACTAGTAATTACTAGTGAAATTATGATTAGGACTAATAATTATTTATTAGTAGTTTTTAGTTGTTTAGTAAATTCTAGTGATTATAGTTATTTATAAATGAAATCATAACATTTAATTATTTTATTTACTAATTATGTGATCTATTGTTATAAATATTTATTTTACTTTAAAGTGTATTTAATAAATAATTATGCATTAATTACAATAAAATTTAACAAAAAATACTTTTATCACCAATCTAAGGGGGTGGAGTGGTACAATAGTGAGACCTATTTTTACTTTTGAGGGTGTTATTGTAAAAAAAAAAATGATTAGTGGGTATATTTAAATTTTTTTCTATGGGAATAGATAGAAAACTTTTATTTTTATTAGAATAACTATTTTACCCTTTTTCATAAAAATAAACCTCTTTCTAAGTATCTCTTGTGAAAACTATCTAATGCACATACACTGTGTGTGCATAACAAATTGATGATTTTCATTAAAAGGTTGCGTTATACGTGTTTTTTTTATATTGCTCAAACTATCATATACTAATGAGTGATGATAATTGTATAAGGATATTGATGTTTCTTTTGAGTCCAACTCCCAAGAGACCAACTCCCAAGATAACTGCTTCCCCGTCCATGAAAATTGAGCTTATTATTTTTATCACGATTACTAAGAAAGTTGATATAATATATAAAATGAAGAATTTCATATCAAGACCCAAATTTTAAGTTATGTCTCAATTTAAGTACTCATTTTAAAAGTGTCTCAAATTAAGTCTCAATTTTTAACATTTTCTCAATTTAAGGCTTATTTTGAATCTTTATATCTCAATTCAAGACTCAACAAATAATTATATTCATTCAATACAAAAAATATATTAGAGACATTAAAAAAAAAAATAGAGACATTCGTCTTAAATTATAAAAAACTTTAATTACAAAAAAAAATTAACTTTTTTATTAATATAATATAAATTTTTAATTTTTATTTATTATCACCATGTATTAATTTAGTATTTTAAAAAATATGACAACTAGCATTTTTCCATATAATATCTTCCCGTCGTGTATGAAAAATGTTAGTTTTATTTATTAATTTCAAAATGCTATTTATCAGTTTTTTTAAACAATAAATTAAAATTTTAAATTAAATTAACACGATGATACAAAAAAATTTAGAAATATTCATTATATTAATAAAAGATTAATATTTTTAAAATTAATTAAGTTTTTATTTATTTAAAACGGATGTCTCTATTTTTTTATTTTTTTCATATTGAATGAATTTAATTTAAAAAATAATTATTTGTTGAGTCTTGAATTGAGACACAAGAATTCAAAACAAGCCTTAAATTGAGAAAAAAAGTAAAAATTGAGTCTTGATTTGAGACACTTTTAAAATGAGTACTTAAATTGAGACATAACCTAAAATTTGGGTCTTGATATGAAATTCTTCCTATATAAAAAGTAAAAATATTGTGTCAAATCAAGTACAAAATAAATTATTATAAAAATGTTATGTTTGTATGTTGAAAAAGTAGATGAAGTTTATTATTTCCATTGTAGACAATATGACTATTTTTTGTGGACGACCCAATAAGGCAACCAAACCTATATTTTGTGGATGGAGGGAACATAAAACTCCATTTATAAAGTTTAGAGGTGTATTGAATGATGTGAACTTAGGGTTTAAATATATTAAAGTATTTTCTAGATTCCATTATATTAGAAAGTGTAATACTAGTAATTTTATAAGTGTTGAACTCGATTTAAAAATTACGAACTAAAATCAATTTAAAATTTCAAAACTTAAATCTTGACTTTTGAAACCAAAACACATACTGTAGTCGATAGGTCTAATACAAATTTGAATCCTCGCTCTACCAAATAAATTATATATAATATAAATACATATATGGTGGATCCAAAGTCGAGTTCATGGACGAGTTCTATAAAATTCACGATCCATCCCAATTTTACTTGACCAGGTCCAAAATCTCCTCAAACGAGATGAATTCAATACGGATTCGAGTTTAAACCCATTCCACTATCACCTTATAATTGAAATTAGAAAAATAATTTAAAAGAAAAAATGTAATTTACCAATTAAATTTATTCTCATCAACAAAAGGAAATGCCATCATACAAAATTTCACAAATTACTAATAATATGTATTGAAATTGACCAACCATACTCAGAATAAGAATTTTGGTCCCAAATTGCTAGAATTTGAAGATTCCCACCTTATCTTCTAAATTAAAATACACGAATAACACTCTCTCTATATATATATATAAATATGACCAACTAGAAACATTTGCAGAAAATTATGAAAATTAAAAAGAATGGAACTCCTAAATCTCTATCAACATTTAACACACTTTATCTCATTCTTCATTTTCACTTGATTCCTCTTTATATATTTTGTGAGAGGTACGGGACCAAAGGTGTTGTTGAGTGGCGACTTTAGTGATTCTTTTATTTTTTGTCACGTTGTTCCTCAGACGGAAATTAGTATTTTATTACAATTTGACCTAATTTCAAATAATAATAAATTGATTATTCTCTTGGATATTCACATCCATGACTTTGCTTGTATTTGCTGTCATCGATCGTCGGTTCCCGCATTGCGATTATTGCTGCCCAGATTAGGCCTTTTTGTGTTTTTAAGTTTGGCGAAAAGCCCTAGAAAATTGTTTAACCCCAATTTCAGGCCGAAGATCGGGTCGAAGATGCCAAATATTGACTCAATTCAATCGCTGAGGTCAGTTTTCAGCCCTCAGTTTCTGAATTCTTTTATTTTCGGTTGCCTCTATTAGATTAAAGTATAGTGGAAACTAGGGTTTTTTTAATGATCCAACAATTTCTGGGTCTTTTAGCTGAGTTCGTAGTAGAGCTTCTGTTCTGTGTACTGATTTTACTGATATCTCATTGTTTAATTGAATACCCTATCCTGGGGCTATTAAATGACGGAAATTGGGCGGCATGTTTTCTAAATTGGGCTTGTTTTATTTATAGTAATTTTATTGAAAATTTAATGCAGTTGATTGAAGAGGGATAGAGCATCGGGATTTGGTTTTGAGACTTGATAGATTCGAGGGAATTTTTTACTTGATTTTTCGAGGGGATATCTATTGAAGCTTGTGAAGATGATGTCAAGATCTTATACCAACCTATTGGATTTAGCATCTGGAAATTTACCATTGGCGGGTAGGGAGAAAGAACGGAAGCGTTTCCCGAGGGTTATGACAGTCCCGGGGAATATTCTTGAGCTAGACGATGAAAATGCTAGTAGTGTTGCATCGGAGAATCAATCAACAGTTGCTGGGGATAGAATTATTATTGTTGCGAATCTTCTACCTCTGAAAGCGAAGCGAAGGCCGGATAATAAGGGGTGGAGTTTTAGCTGGAACGAGGATAACTTGCTTTTAAGGGTTAAGGATGGGTTTCCTGAGGACATGGAGGTTTTATATGTTGGATCATTGCCTGTTGATGTTGATCCGATTGAGCAGGATGATGTGGCCAACTATCTTTTGGAGAAATTTAAATGTGTTCCTGCCTTTATTCCTCCTCATCTTCTGGAGAAATACTATCATGGTTTTTGCAAGAAGCAGTTATGGCCAATATTTCACTACATGCTGCCATTTTCTGGCGATCAGGGAGGTCGTTTTGACAGGTCAATGTGGGAAGCATATGTAGCTGTGAATAATATGTTCTCCCAGAAAGTGATTGAAGTATTGAACCCAGAGGATGATTTTGTTTGGATTCATGATTATCATTTGATGGTTTTACCCACATTTTTGAGGAGGCGCTTTGTCCGGTTAAGGATGGGGTTTTTCCTTCACAGCCCATTTCCTTCATCTGAGCTATACAGGTCTCTTCCTGTTAGACAAGAAATCCTGAAGGCTTTACTCAACGCCGACCTTATCGGTTTTCACACCTTCGATTATGCTCGGCATTTTCTATCCTGTTGTAGTCGGATGTTGGGCTTGGAGTATCAATCGAAAAGAGGCTACATAGGGTTGGATTATTTTGGAAGAACTGTAGGAATAAAAATCATGCCTGTTGGGATACACATGGGTCATATCGAATCAGTTATGAGACAGACAGATAAAGAGCTAAAGGTCGAAGAGCTAAAGCAACAGTTTGAAGGCAAAACCGTCTTGCTTGGAGTTGATGATATGGACATATTCAAGGGTATCAATTTGAAGTTTTTAGCTATGGAGCACATGCTTAAGCAGCATCCAAACTGGCAAGGAAGAGCTGTGCTGATCCAGGTTGCCAATCCTGCTAGAGGAAAAGGAATAAATCTGGAGGAAATCTTGCGTGAAACAGAGGAGAGCTGCCAGAGAATTAATAAGGAGTTTGGGAGACCTGGATATGAACCTATAATCTTCATTCACCGGCCTTTATCAATCAGTGAAAGAATGGCTTATTACAGTATTGCTGAATGTGTGGTTGTGACAGCAGTAAGGGATGGTATGAATCTGACTCCTTACGAATACATTGTTTGTAGAGAAGGAGTAGCTGGAGCTGAACCCGGGTCAGAATTGAGTGGTCCTAAGAAGAGCATGCTAGTTGTGTCTGAATTCATTGGGTGTTCCCCTTCCCTGAGTGGTGCAATACGTGTAAATCCATGGAATATTGAGTCAACTGCTGAGGCAATGAATGAGGCCATATCATTGGCTGAACCAGAGAAGGAGTTACGCCATGAGAAGCATTATCGATATGTTAGCACTCATGATGTGGCATTTTGGTCTAGAAGCTTCTTACAAGATATGGAGAGAACTTGTGCTGACCATTTCCGTAAAAGATGCTGGGCAATTGGTCTCGGGTTTGGGTTTCGGGTAGTGGCACTAGACCCGAGCTTTAGAAAGCTTTCGATAGACGATATAGTGTCAGCTTACTGCAAGGCTAAAAACAGGGCTATATTGTTGGACTATGATGGCACACTTATGCCTCAGAATTCAATTATTAAGACTCCAAGTGCCCAAGTTCTTTCTCTCTTGAACAGGCTTTCTAGTGATCCCCAAAATCTAGTTTTCATGGTGAGTGGAAGAGGCAGGGACAGCTTGAGCAAGTGGTTTCTTTCTTGCAAGAAGCTGGGACTTGCTGCAGAGCATGGCTACTTTTTAAGGTACGTTGTGTTATTTGTCTGCGTTATCAAGACTTATCTAATCTTTTTTGCTGGTAAACACGTGCAATGAGTATTTGGATAAACGCTTGTAGTTGCTCCTATCTGTGACTTAGGCATGAATTTAGATGGGTTACAAAGGTAATGTGATCATCCAACTAAGGGTTTGTGATGTTGGTAGAATGTTTCTATATGTAACATGAGCTTTCAGTCATATACTGATCTTATGTTACTGTTTTTCTAGATGATATTTCAGTGGTTCAGTAATTTTCATCCATCCAAAAATGGTTGTGTTTCTGGTCTCGTTTGATGTTAATAGATGATATTTACTAGTAGAATCTGTGTGAAGTAGCTTACATTTGTTTTTAGGTTAGTGGAGTTAACTAGGAATAGGATACATGGCAAAGAGACCAAAAATTTTTATGAACTTTACTTAAATTTGTTTTTAGGTAGTGGTGATGTTGCAAGAAAAAGAATATTTGAGATGCATATTCACATTTATACTTGGAAAAGAACCACAGATGGAGACGGTACAATTCAGTTTTTCATGATTAGTTTACTTTAGTTTCCTATGGGTCAAATTCTGCAATCTGAGCTGTATTCATCCTCTGTGCTTTCTAACATCTGCATATTATATCATCCTCTTTGCTGTTGATATCAGAATTGCTGTTGTGTTTCTTATTAATACTTAATGTCTATGGAGTTTACATTTTTTATGTGTGCTGCCCTCCTCCCCCCACCCCAAGGATGCTGATGACCCTTATTACTACCTCCGTCCCGGAGGAACTTGCACACAAGAAAAATGCACTTTTTGAATAAAGTAGTGGCATATGGATAAATATGTATATATTTTTGTGAGTGTGCACGCAAATCAATGTTTACTTTTAAAGGGTGTGCAAGTTCCTTTGGGGCGGACTAAAAAGGAAAGTGGGCAAGTTCCTCCGGGACGGAGGGAGTACCTTTTATTCCAGAATAATTGATGTGTTTTCTTTTGTTAAAATTTAATTCTCTATGGAGTTTAAACATTGCTTGTGTGGGTCTTCCCCAATCCCCCACCCACCCACGCAGGATGCTGATGAACCTAATTACCTTTTATTCCAGAATCATTAACATTTAATTCTCTATGGAGTTTAAACATTACTTGTTTGGGTCTCTCTCTCTGTCCCCCACCCAACCCCTCCTCGACTGTGGTCATTTTCACTGTGCATATAATGATTATCTCTTGTTTAAATTTACAACGTTATTTCCAGGTGGCCACAACGTGAAGAATGGGAAACATATGGCCAGAGTGCGGAATTTGATTGGATGGAGATTGCCGAACCTGTTATGGAATCATATACTGAGGCTACTGATGGTTCTGGAATAGAGAGAAAGGAAAGTGCTTTAGTCTGGCATTATCACGATGCAGACCCGGGATTTGGTTTTTCCCAAGCAAAGGAAATGTTGGATCATCTAGAGAGTGTTTTAGCAAATGAGCCTGTTGCTGTGAAAAGTGGGCAGTTTATTGTGGAAGTGAAGCCTCAGGCATGTTTTAATAAGGGCATCATTTTTCTCTTTCATTGATTTCCCATTCAATTTCTTCTACTTTTTTGGTTCTTTCAATTAGTTTCTCCCCATTCAATTAATTTTCAGCATTGGAATTCTCTGTTTTAAAACCATTTGAAAATATTCTTCTAGTCCTGTAAGTTATCCCTGTTTCGGTTTCAGTCCTATCGACTTTCACGAATTGAAAATAGTCCTATTTGGTCTGGTAATCGCCTGTAAGAGGTGAAACATCTGGTTGACAAATCAAACATCACCATGTGGACAGACTGAAAAAACTATCTTCCCTTTTCTTTATTAGTTTGTTTCATTCTATTGTTTTCCCTTTTGATTTTTTTTCCTCGACTTTCCTTTCTGATTTGAAGTTGAAATTTCACCTGAAAACTGGTGTTAGAAATATGTTTTTGTAAAGGAAGTTAAACATGATATTAAGGATAGGCCTTTTTTTGTTGATACAGGGTGTTAGCAAAGGCAGAGTTGCAGAGAAGATTTTCTCTTCAATGACAGATAAGGGGAAACAGGCCAATTTTGTGCTATGCATAGGAGACGACAGATCTGATGAGGACATGTTTGAAATACTAGGTACTGCAGTTTCTAGCCGTATTCTTTCGTACAACGCTGAAGTATTTGCCTGCACAGTTGGCCAAAAACCGAGCAAGGCCAAGTATTATCTGGATGACTCGTCTGAAGTGATTACAATGCTCGAATCTCTTGCTGAAGCTTCTGATACTCCAGTTTCTTCTGATGAGGAAATTGAGACTTTATCTAGAAGGGTTGGTAGCGTTTCTTTTGATTGAATTTACGTAATTCTCTGAAAGAAGCACTCCGATATCAACTAGTCCGGAGTGAAAAACTTGGACCCAATTCAGAACTCGTTTCCATGTGACGGTTTTGTTTTAAAGAAAAGAGGGTGAGTTGATCTGATTGACAGAACTTGTGGCATCATGTTCATTTTTCTGAAACAATAAAGAGTGTTTACGTTGTCTTTCTGGAAGGTTTAACATTCCACCGGAAGAAAGCAAGTGACTCTCGCTGGGAATGTAATGGATTATAATCAGATCTGTAATCCTATATTTCGAATCGTTGAAGTAGATTTATAGGTGATGCTGAATGCTTAAATGCGGAAATTAAGATCATTGGTGCTTGAAGTGAAGTAGAATTGGTGGCGTGCAAACGTGTAAATTGACAGAATTGGTCTTTTCTATCCAATGTTCCATGTACAGATGGTATGATTTCTTTAAGTCCTTTCTGTCTTTTAGTTTTCTCTGGGCAGTCTCATTGAAGTAATGTGGATATGGACTCGATAATCGCAACAATAGCAGATGCATGCACCCGCCCCCCCGGTTATAATCCTTGTTTTAATGGTGCAAGTTAAGTGTATTTCTTGGCATTGCATCTCCCTTCTTTGGCCTTTGCTTCTTTCTTTCTGCTTGGAATTCACATCTGAGATGTGCTAAGTAGATATTGGTAGGCATTTTCTACTTGTTACTAGTTTATCCGGGTTTCAAATTCGTACCTGCCCTGTCCGGGTCCAAACCAAACCCGAGTTTGTGATTTTTCTAGCACCTGTGAACCTGTTTCCGAAACCTCCACACATATCAATATTTTGATATATAAAAATTCATATTATGGTATATATGTTTGGGCAAATTTTTTAATTTAGGCCAAATATTAATTTTGATTGAAAAAATAGGGAGGTTTGAAATTTTTTTACGAAAATAGGGTTGATCGCGCCCGGAAGAGGCGATCAACTGAGTAGATCGCGCTCCCCAGGCGCGATCCTTGCAAGTGATCTTTTTCTACCCTTGATCGCGCCTGAGAGAGGCGATCAAAAGGGGTAGATCGCGCTCTCCAGGCGCGATCAACACCAAAATTTGCCACGTCGTGCCTCGCTCTTGCCAGAGGCGATCCTCGACACATTCTGACGCCATCACATGCCAAGATTCCCACGATCCGCGTGCTGCTCCACTCCCACGCCAGCTGCCGATCCGCGTGCTGCTCCACCCCACGCCAAGACTGCTATTTTGGCATTATATGCATTGTAATGTGCATATAACAGCACCCCATCAGCACTCTTCCTCCTTTTTTCATTTCAGTGAGAGTCCGAAAATTTTAGTATTTCTCATTTCATAATTTTAGTACTCCTCATTTCATCAGTACTTTTTCCTCCTTATAACAGCACCCTTACACCGAAAATTTTAGTACTCCTTCCAAAATTCATCCATCATTTTAGTATTCCTTCTCCCCCCTTTATTCTGTCCGAATTTTAGTCAAAAATAAAAACACAAGGGCTGCTTCCAAAATACAAACCAATCCCCACAAAAATGTAAGTATTTTGATATTTTTTTAATTTTTTGCAGTTTTTTATTTTATTCTAAAATTTATTTTTCTCAACTTGCAGTCTCACATATACACAAAAATAAAAGCTTGTTGATATTTTGCTATCTACCTGGGGAGTACAGACACTACTATCAAAAGGTAAATTCTTCAAAAAATAATTAATAATATTTTTCGAATTTATTTGCATGCATATATTATCTTTTTTTTTTTAAATAACGGTACACATGAAATATGCTACTAGATGAAAAATTCTCAGTATATATATGTAAATTGCAATTATTGTACACATAGTATTTGTTCTTGGTTCTAAAGGTTTTAAATCTTGATATTGAGTTTATGTTGTAATTAATAAATATTATTAAGTTCGTGAGTTTTTTTCCAATTAACCCAATTAAATATGGATATAAATGAATTATTTGTACAAATTCACTCCTTTTTTTATAAGGATGTGCTAATTTAGTGGGTCAAACTTACATTATAATTATAAGACTTTATTTTAGAGGGTGTAAATAAATAAATAAAAGTTGAGAAAAATTATATAAACATAACAAATATTTTGAAATAAGATTTGAGGCCAAAAGTAGCAAAAGTTTTGGATAGGAGGGAGTATTTCTTTTTATCATAATGGAGACTTGAATATATGTTGCATGATCGGCTTTTGACCGAAAATAAATAAGGAAAATTTTGAAATTTAATATTAAATCTAGTTTGTAATTTAGAAAATTGATTTTAAAAAAAACTATCACCACCATTGGTTATAAGAAGCCCAGTCTAAACATTCATATCAATCATGGTCATGGTAATATTTTCTTTAAACGATTAATTTTAGGTAGCATTTAACTCAAATCAACCTCAGATCTGAATTACACTTAAAAAATATATTTTAATGAATTTGGAGTCAAACATTACACTTAAAAAAATTGACTTGAAAAAAATTTGTAATATTTAATTGAGAAGATATTATTTTAATGATATTCATGTTAACTATATAACTGTGAACTACAATTTTATTAACATAATAAAACAATTAGTATTATTTAATGAAACAATATTACTTCCCCAATTAATATTTTTAGTGAAAACAACTAATATCATTTAATGAAACGATTAATACTCTTTAAATAAATTTCAAGACGGACTTAAAAAATTGTTATATACGTCAATATATTATATAATTATTTGATGCATTTTAAGTATCAAATTTAATATAGATTTGTATATTAATTATAAGTGTGTTGTGTTTTTGAAGATATGCCAATCTCTCGCGATATTGGAATCCTTGTGCGCTCTTGTGGAGCTGTTATTGGAACAAGAAGAGTTGATCGTATGCTTGATTTCTATGGTCTATTACGTGTGTTGTCTGAGATCACGGGATTAGATTTGCGAGTGTATTCTTTGAATGTGTCTTGCATAATAAATAATGAGAATGCCTCCTCTAGTTGTCCTATTAGGAACAACAACGACCTTCTCTATTTCTTCCATCCACAAGCAGGGCTCAATTCAGTTGAGCTATTAGTGGAGGTTGAAATGAAGGTGCAGTACCCAGCATCCCATGGTCAGTGGGAGAACCAATACTATCCTTCTGAAGGGTCAGGTCGTGGGGGAGCCAATATGGATAGACCTTCAAACATTGCATACGAGGCCCTGCAAGTGAACCATAATGAGGATGATACCACTAACAATCCTTGGATGCCAAGTATTGCTGTACCAAATTCTCTAATGCCAAGAGTGAGACCTCATCCAAATTTGGTTGGAGTGCCATTTTTTGATAGGTCATGTGATGATATACCTGTTGATTCAGTAGGCGTTCCAAGTGGTGATCTGGGCTACGATGCGGATGATGGAGTTTTGAGGTTAGGAATGATCTTCAAAGACAAAGAGACTGCGATCAATGTCGTGAAGAATTACTCGGTCCAACATGCAAGACGTGAGTACAGAGTCGAAGAGAGCAAACTTTTCAGTATAAACAGGATCAACAGTTGAGTGAGTGCACTGTACACCAAATGTACAAGAGAGTTACTCATTTATTAAAGGTAAATTGAAATATGAGGATGCTTTTTGGAGAATTGATTAGGAGTATAGTAGAGAAATAAAATAAAAAATAAACAAAATTCTACCATACAATTTTTTTTATGATCTTTGGTATAAATTTTGATCACCGTAAAAGAAAAATAGAAATTACCCACTTCGTTCGGGTCGGATTTTCGCGGGAAACGCGAATTCCAACCAACTGCCAAGCTAAGCCGCACCAAGAAATTAGTGGACTTGTATTTATAAATTAATTAATAGCCACTAACTTAATGCAGCATTGACAACTCATTTTACCAATTATATTATATCATATATATATATATATATATATATATATATATATGCATACATGGCCCAATTAATTAATTTTAGTATCTATTTATATTATATACTCACACACTCTTTTAGACCAAAAGATACTCTGCTTTTAATTCCTCATAAATTGATGAATATAATTAGATGTACAAGTAAAACAAAAACAACTTTAGCCCAAGCCTAGAGGTTCGATCTATTAATTTAATTAACTTTTGAAAATTTGGTTATAAGAACGATTTCCATGAAAATAATGTAATATTATAGCAGTAATTTTGAATTGTTCCAAAAAGTAATAAATTAAAATTTTTTTTTGAAACAGTTACAAAAATAAAGGAACTTTTTTTGGATCTTTTTCCTAAAATAGTGAAATCACTTTATTACTATTTCAAAAAAAATAATATTTGTAACTATATTCGTTAAGTTTTCCAATTATTAATTTGACGAACGTAATTTTTGTAATTACGAAAAATAGTAGTCAACCTATGCATTTTCTATTTGGAAATAGCATATTTAACCATTATCAATAATTTTCTACGTTTCAAATGAGAATTTTATTATTTCAAGCTCAAAAGAAGGTTAAACTATCAATTTAGAACATAATTTAATTCCCTACTAATTTAGAGACTAAAAGAAATAACTAATGCAAGAAATAAAAGAAATGCCAAGATTCTACTAAATTATCAATTCATTTTTTGGTGCATCTATGCACATGCTCACATATTAAATATATTGTTCACCATAAATATGCATGCAAAAAAATTTGAAAAATATTATTAATTTTATTTTTTGAAGAATTTACCTTTTGATAGTAGTGTCTGTACTCCACAGGTAGATAGCAAAATACCAACTAGCTTTTACTTTTGTCCAAATGTGAGACTGCAAGTTGAGAAAAATAAATTTTAGAATAAAATAAAAAACTGTAAAAAATTTAAAAATATCAAAATACTTACATTTTTGTGGGGATTGGTTTATATTTTGGAAGCAGTCCTTGTGTTTTTATTTTTGGCTAAATTTCGGAAAGAATAAAGGGGGGAGAAAGAATACTAAAATGATGGATGAATTTTGGTAAGAGTACTAAAATTTTTGGTGCACGGTGCTGTTATGAGGAGGAAGAAGTACTGATGAAATAGGAGTACTAAAATTATGAAATGAGGAGTACTAAAATTTTATAACAGACTGAAATTAAAAGAGGAGAAAGGAGGAAGGAGGAAGAAGAGAAATGAGGAGGAAGAAGGAGTGGGTTTCGTAAAAAAAAAGAGGTGGAAGTATGCTGTTATATGCCTTCCGCGGAAGAAAGCCAAACAGAAAAAGCCAAAATGGCCATGCACGCGGGAATCTTGCAGGGGAGGCCATGTGCGTGGGCCAGAGCTGGTCGTGCCTCGCGCTTGCGGAAGGCGAGCTAGGACGTGGCTGCTATTTGAGTTGATCGCGCCTGGGGAGCGCGATCTACTCCTTTAGATCGCCTCTCTCAGGCGCGATCAAGAGGAGAATCTGGCGTCTTTGATGCATCGCGCCTGGGGAGCGCGATCTACTCAGTTGATCGCCTCTCCCAGGCGCGATCAACCCTATTTTCGTAAAAAAATTTCAAACCTCCCTATTTTTTCAATCAAAATTAATATTTGGCCTAAATTAAAAAATTTGCCATATGTTTGTGTGTATATAGATTTAATGTGTTAGTATTAGATGACTATATAATATTATTTTAATATGTAAACATTTATATATTTTATATTTTAAGATATAAGAGAGGTGGGTATTGAGATAGTTTTGCAGTGCATAGGCGTAGAATAATATCTTTTGTATTTTGAGTTGAACACCTTGTAAATGGGCTAGAGTACCCTTATACTCCAAATTAATCTTTTTTATTGAGAGAGGTGGGTATTGAGATAGACTAAACTCGTCAGAATCTGGAGCTATTTCATTTTGCAATGTTTAGTGGCATAAATACGGGTCTACATGCTTCTTAGTGGTAGTATGCATTGCTATGGTTTTTGATAATATTTTTTGGATTTGGATCTAATTCAAGATGTATCATTCCATAATCATTTGTCACACAAATATTGCTATTTTTTTCCCAGAATACAATGTAAAATTTACCAAATCGCCAATGTCTTTGTAACTACTTAAAAAGATTACGACTTTTTTTTCATAATTTTGCCGGTGTTTATAGACTAGGAGTCCGATTGACTAAGCTTATTGAAATATTTTATAAGATGTACTTTTTAAATAGCTTTTAAGTTGCTAAAGTGTTTAACTAATTCAATTAATAATTTTTTTAATTATTTACAATTTGCAATAAATACTTTTAAATTTTAACATAAAATAATGATTTTTTTTTTTATTGTTTATGTTGAAGTAGATGTGGATATGAGGATAAATGAGGGTTGTGATGGGTCCAGGGTAGGGTGGGTGATAGAGAATAAAAATGGTTTAGGAAAATTAGTTAGAAAATTCTAATTTTTTTTTTTTTTTTTTTGCAGTTTATAATTTATTAGGAGCTTATTTTATAATTTTATAAATTATAAATAATTAAACATCGTATTTTGTCAAACATTTTAAAAAGCTTAATTATAAATTCTTAAACAACTTATACATTGTTTTAAAGAGCATATAAGCTCAACCAAATGGGCTTTAAAAGTGAACTCAACAACGAATTTACACAAAAAAAAAAAAAAAAAGGAACGAGCAGACAAGGCCCAATTTTATGGGTAAAATACAATTCTTCACTCACTTGCACATTTGTCTATATATACCATCTTTACACAACATAGTTTCACTTCAACTAAATACATCCATCAACTCTATTAATTACATCTATTGGGTCAAATACCAGCACTACGTATAAGCTATTATACAGTTACACAGGGGCTGGTGTAGCACTAGGAGGAACTCGATTTTCAGCTGGAATTTCGACGAATTCTGAAAGGATTGCGCGGAACTCGTCTCCAGTCATCGACTCCTTCTCAAGAAGCACTTCCACGATCTTATCAATTGCTTCGCGGTTGCTTCTGATCTGCCTTAAGGCGATCTCATAGGCTTCGTCTGAAAGCCTCTTGACCGCCAAATCAATGTCTTCGGCTAGCTTTTCCGACATTGAATTTCTTGCCATCATTCTCATTATCATATCTCCGCTTTGACTGTCCATCAGCGACCATGGTCCGATATCCGACATGCCAAATGTCACCACCATCTACGCACAAAACACGACAATTTGTTAACAACAATTGAAAATTCGAGAAGTTAAAAGAGGTGCTTGATTCAAATTTTTCAATGAGAATCACTTTTCCATCTACGCCCCTGTCTCCCCCTAATAAAAGGGATACATAGCAGAGAAAATGTTGTTCAAATGGTGATTACATTGTTAGTGTTTTGCTCTAATTTTGGAGCAAATGAGATAAAAAAAAAAAGTGGTGATCAAGGAATAGTGAGATGATTGTGAAGAAATAATTATAGGGGTGAAGATTGTTAATCAAGATGGGATAATGATTAACTTATTTTGAGTTTCTCTACCCGTAGAAAGTATAATGAAGGTGACTTAATCATCTTTCATTCTCATTAACCACCACAATTATCCCATTTCACTCTCAATACCATTTTCATTGAAGAATTTTGAACCAAATGCCCAAATGATTAGATTCCAATTTTACCCCTCTACTTATTTTTTAAGACAAAGTATAGAGTGGAAATGGTTCATACATAAACCATTGAAGGGTAATAGTTATTTTCACTAAAGAATATTAGTTGTTTTCACTGAAGAGTATTAGTTATCTTCACTGAAGAGTCTTACTTGTTTACTGAAATACATTAAGACTCTTCAGTGAAGACAACTAATACTCTTTAGTAAAAACAACTAACACCCTTCAATAATTCATGTATGAACCAATTTCAGTCTATACTTACTCATTTTTTAATAACATAAACAAGAACATGTAAACAAAAGGCTATAATGTCACATTATATAAGTATTAATGATTTTCTTAATCAGTACGAAACATCCTTAAACGTCAATTAAAGTCGACCGAATGAAGTATAACACAAAACCGAGTTGAATAAACAGACTAGAAACTTTTACCTGTCTGGCCAACCCAGAGATCTGTTGCAAATCACCAGCAGCACCAGTCGTCACTTCGGGTTCACCGAATATAACCTCCTCCGCAGCTCGTCCACCGAGCCCACCAACAATTCTGGCGAAAAGTTGCTGCTTCGATATCAAGGTTGGATCATCCGCAGGGATGAACCAGGTCAAGCCACGTGCTTGCCCACGCGGAATTAGAGTCACCTTCTGAACGGCATCATGCCCCGGCGTTAAAGTTCTGCATCATAACAAACCAATCAACAATAGAAAAAACGAGTTTTATCAATTTAGGGCTTGAAAGATAGTAAAATTATCAATTTAAGGCTCGAAAGATTTTTCCAGTCGATTTAGGGCCTGAAAGATTGAAAACTATCGATTCAGGACCTGTAGATAAAACTATTAATTTAGGATTTACTCATTTTTAAGACCATGTTTGATCTTTAATATTTTTATAAATCATATTTCGAAAAATATAAATATATGTTAATTTCATGTGAATGAAAAAATAAGAAACAAACGAATTAATGAAAAAATAATAATGTATATAAATAAAATAAGAATATAAATTATAATATGTCAAACATAGTCTTAATATTTTCGAGGCTTAAGTTGATAGGTTCTATCTTTCAGGTCCTGGATTGATAGTTTTCTATCTTTCAGACCCTGAATCGATAAGAAAAATCTTTTAAGTCTTAAATTGATAGTTTTATTATCTTTTAGGCCTTGGATTGACATTATTCCTAGAGAAAAAAGCACCAAATGTCGAGCAATAAAACGGAAAACGAAATCTGCATGTACCCGCAGATTGCATGGCCGACTTCATGGTACGCCACGAGACTCTTGCTCTTGCCATCCGTCATGACCGTTCCCTCCATTCCTGCGACTATTCTATCGATTGAGTCATCGATTTCCTTCGATGAGATGGCAGTCTTTCCACGACGACCAGCCAGGATAGCTGCCTCGTTCAAGAGATTAGCGAGATCCGCGCCGCTAAAACCAGGTGTCCTCATTGATATCACTTCGAGGGAAACATCGGATTCGAACTTTTTATTGCTTGCATGAACCTTTAAGATCTCCGTTCTTCCACGAATATCCGGGACGTCAACACTTACCTGCGGAAAGTTTCGTCTATATATCAAATCATAAAGGAGTAACATCGTATAGTTAGAAAGTTACAAGATGTTTTCGTACCTGTCTATCGAATCTTCCTGGCCTCAACAAGGCGGAGTCGAGAATATCCGCACGGTTGGTCGCTGCAATTACGATTATACCCGTGTTCCCTTCAAAACCATCCATTTCAGTCAACAGCTGGTTCAGCGTCTGCTCCCTTTCGTCGTTCCCTCCACCAATACCAGTCCCCCTCGAACGTCCAACAGCGTCGATTTCATCAACGAACACGATACACGGAGCATTCTCCTTCGCCTTCTTGAAAAGATCACGCACTCTCGAGGCACCAACTCCGACGAACATCTCAACGAACTCAGACCCCGAAATGGAAAAAAACGGAACCCCTGCCTCACCAGCAATCGCTTTCGCCAGCAAGGTCTTCCCTGTGCCAGGCGGGCCCACAAGAAGAACCCCCTTCGGAATACGGGCCCCCACAGCAGTAAACCTCTCGGGCCTCTTCAAGAACTCCACGACTTCCATGAAGTCCTGCTTTGCTTCGTCCACTCCAGCAACGTCATCGAAAGTGACGCCAGTGTTCGGCTCCATTTGGAACTTGGCCTTCGATTGGCCGAAGGGAAGGGGGAATCCGCCCCCTCCGGGCCCGCCCGGTCCTCCAGGTGACCGCCTCGAGAGTAGGAAAAGACCCCCGATTAAAATCAAGGGGAAGGCCAAGTTTCCTACTAAGTTAGCCAGTAAAGAACCCGAGTCTTCCTGCCCGTTGTGGGCCGAAAAGTCGATGTTCTTCTCCCTCAACTTTTGAAGGAGCTCCTGGCTGAGGCCCGGGAGCTGTACACGGACTCTCTGCACTCGGTTACCCAGTTCCGGAGACACAGCCTCGACAATGGCGATCGTCCCGTTTTCAAACAAATCGACCTTTTTAACCCTATCCTTATCTAGATACTCCAAGAATCTGGAATAGGACATTCTTGAATTCGAAACACTTTGCTCGTCTGCAATAGCTTTTCCATTGCCTAGTAATGCGGGTATGGCTAGTCCAGCATTACCTAGCACCAATTTCAGAAAGCCTCTTCTTCCTTCGTTCGTCTTTTGACCGAGGGATGCTTTAGTTTTTGCTACTTTAGATGTACTGATTAATAGTGGAAGGCTTGTTGATTGGATAAACTGCTGCCCGTAAATTTCTTTGCTTAAACGCTTTATGGTATTACCGGCAGGCAAGCCGTTGATGTAAGCCGACGAGGTTGCCATTTCTATTCCTCTGGATTTAGACAAAAGTAAGTAATTCAAGGCACATATTAAAAGATCATTAGATATACTTAGCAGTATTATGGAGATTCTGACTTCTAAGTAATGAAGAAGGGAAAAGGGCATTTCATTTAGTCAACAAAGATGAAGAGAGTTTTCATTTAGCAGCCAAAAAATTATGAATAACAGTGCAACTAGTTCCCGAGTAATACCATTCAGAGAAACAAGTAATACTATTCACAGAATTGATCCGAGTAATACCATTTAGTGAAAGGAATGCAAATGGTGTATACAAGAATTTCCCAAGAATCTTTGATTTTGAGTAGTAATGAGGAATATACACAAGCATACACGCATTAAACTAATAAGGAAATCAATCGGAATAAATTTAAGCATAAAAAACACTTCAGTCATTTTCATACAAAAAAACAACAGAAACTTAAAAAATTGCGATTATTTCGATCATATTCTATTGCTTTACAACGAATTACTCAAAACCCACCAAGAAAATCTGTAATTTAATCGAATTAAACTCATCCAACCCTACAATTCAACGACACAATGAGATGAATTCAAGTAAAATTACTGATTTGAAACAAAACCCACCAAATTCCGAAGATAAAAAACGCAGAAAATCTGAAAATTTCCGCACTCTGAATTGAAGAACATACCTGAGAGGAGGTGAGCGAGGAAGAAAGTGATGGGGTTTGGAGGAAGAGGCGGAGTGGAAGAAGCAATTTAGAGGGAACGGATGTGGATTGCCACGAGTCTACGTGGCATTTTGCCATTGGTTGATTGGTCTAACCTTTCATTTTACTTTGTCCCAGATTTTTGACTTTCCAAAGAGATTTTTTTTTCCTTCTTTAAAATGTTTCTAAAAGAAAAAAAAAAAAAAAAGGAACGTGTTGAATAATTATTTATAAATAGATATTACAATATTATTATTTTATCTACTTATTTAATAAAGTACTACTCTCTCCATTCCTGTATAATTTTTTTTTGTCTAAGAAAATATATTGTTTATTGCTTTCTCCAATTCATTTTAAATATTTATCCATTTCTCCATATACAGAAGATTTATTTTTGTTTTTTTTTTCCTTCCCAAAATAGCAAAAAGGAAACCCTATCACCATAAATTTACTCCTTAAAAAGTTGAAATGATCCTTTTACTTTTATTAAAAAATAATTTTATATCCACAAATACTAATAAATAATTTTTTTATTAAACTCGTGTCCTTTTGTTTGGGACCATTTAAAATGAATCAGAGAAAGTAATATATAGTGGGACACAAGTTAATAAAAAATCTACCTTAAAACATCAATAATTTTGAATTGGAGGGAGTAATAATATAGTGTTATTTTTATTTTTTTGCGGAATACCAAATTTATAATAGGACATTAAAAAAGGAAAATAGAAAAGTTATAGTAGGATAGACAACATATTTTTTTGTTAAAATGCGTGTCCAAAGTTTTGAACACAAATTTAGTGAGTATATAATAGTATAATTTGTGAATATAATAAAAATATCAAATTGGAAAGAAGAAAGTTCAAATTATTAATCAACCTTGACGTGCACATTTCAAATTTATAACATCCCTTTCGAAAATTATCTAACATATGTAAGGTTCATACGATGAAGTTTGATCGGCGATAATTTTGTAAGTACGTGGAGAGAAGTTGGAGGTCCACACACATGAAAATGATGTATAATTATTGTGGTACTCATGACATTTCAAGAATCTTATTTTAAGTAATTAAGGATTTATGATGTGGATCATCTAACACCAAATTAAACATACTTCTAAATTATAAATTAATTAACCCTTTTAAAAACATATAAAATATTCAAATAAATCACATGTAACGACTTTCATTAATCAATATCTTCATTAATCTTATTTTTACTCCTTTCAATCTCTTTTTCACGTGTTGTCTTCAAAGTGTCACTGCCTGCTATCCCTTTAATTTCTCAGATTGAAATATTTTTGCATCTTTTTGTGCGAGTCCAACGGTCCTGTTTGTGTGGCTTTATTTTACATTTTGGTTGCATCTTGCTATCCCATTATCGTTGATATATGTTAGTTTCAGTTAAACCATTATACAAATATATATATATATATATATATATATATATATATATATATATATATATATATATATATATATATATATATATATATAACGTTCTAATGATATTGAAAAAAAATAAAATCATTCCCCATTAAACCAGTCATGCGAGAATATATATTCCCTCCTATTCAAAATAGATGTCATTTTTTATTAATGCACACATATTAAGGTAATCATGCATTGAGTTCCTTCAATCCCTTTAATTAATAGCTTTGAGATTCTATATAGTAACACTTTGAAACCTATCACTATCTAAATTAATTTTAATAATTTTAGGGGTAAATTTGGAAGAAATATAATTAATTAACTTGAAAAATGCAAAATGACATCTAAATTACAAATGATGTGGATAGCTAAAATGATATGTATTTTAGTATTAAAAAAAAATCAAACACTTCCATGATATAATTTTTTTTTTGAAAGGTACTTTCATGATATAATTATTAAGAGCTTTCATTGCATGTCTATGATTCATTAGTATTGAGCCTCTGTGTAAGAGGAAATGCTATCATCCGTTAAAAAAAAAAAGGAAGGTAAAGTCTCATATATGCACCAAGTGCACGGTGCACTCACTCAACAGTTGATAATGTATACACTGAAAAGTTAGTCCCAATCACACTGAAAAGTTAGTCTCAATTACACTGAAAAGTTTATATTGTGTAATTGAGACTAACTTTTCAGTGTGATTGAGACTAACTTTTCAGTGTATACATTATCAACTGTTGAGTGAGTGCATCGTACACCAAATGCACAAGAGATTTACTCAAAAAAAAAAAAAAAGAAAAACGAAAATTGAGTTTCACTTGATATTTCATTATTTAGATGACTGCATGTATACTATTATGTTTTAAATTAATTAACTTAGAGTAAAGAAAGAAGATTTTATAATTTATTATATAATGACTAAACTAATTAGTGTTGTATTTTTTTTCTCTAAATAATGGAGAATTTGACAAATCCTTCCATAAATTCAAATAAGGAATTTGAAATCAATAGATTTAAAATTTATGGATTTCGAAATTTATTGTCAAGTCAAATCCTCCATCTAAATACAAGAGAATTGAATTTGGTTTGAGTCTGGATAATAAATTTTAGTTCGATAGGTGATTATTTGTACATGTTCGTGAATTTTGGAATCAATTCTTAAAGTCGCCATAGATAAAAATTAGAGAAAAATTAATGCAGAAGTTCACACTTGAGCTCATTGTTTGAATTATGTCACTCTGCTTGCATTGTTTGAATTATTTGTATTAGATTGTCTCATAATAATTACTCTAAAAAAAGACTACCCACACGAAACAGAAATAGGGTTGTCTCCCCTTAAAATAATTCATTATGTTGATATATCGTAACTAATATGACCAACAATAGAAATAACAATTGAGCCGAAAAAATAACAAGTTTATTAGAAATTATTTTTATTCACTTAAACACGATTAACCCAACATAACGACACTAACACAAGAAAGAACGAATACAAATAACAAGTTCATTAGAAATTACATGGAGACAAAACCCCAATTATTTTTATTCACAACCCAACATAACGACACACATAAAACTACATTAATAATTTACATAAATTACATTAAAAAAGTAACATCGCTTGAACGTGGATAATTAGGTGCGCGCATTGGAGCTGGATTCCCTGGAAATTGTTTTTGTTATTAGCACGGAGTTCTCCTATATATGATACGCCCCATATCTTCCAAGAGTGATGATTTTTACATACGTTTCCACCTGCATATTAATCAAATCAGAAAACTACACCAATTGAGATTAAATAATAAATAAATACACTATAAAAAATTACCCACGAAAATTTTCATAGTGAAAATGTGATATTGCCCTATATAATTTTCTTGCCTTTAAAATTTTCCAGGAAGGAAAAATGTCTATATAATTAAAAAAAAATTATAGATAATTTCGTAAGCAAATAAATAAATTAAAAAATTATACGTATTAATTGGTGATAAAATCGGAAGCATAATTACTTACTTAAGTGGAGGGGGATATAAATCCCCAGGGAAACGTGCAAAGCCGAAAGCAAACATAGTGAAATATGTTGAGTGAGAGACGAGGGGAAGTTCGTTGTATTTGTATATATAGGAGAGGCGTGTGGACACGTGGCTGATTATTTTTGCCACGCATCTGGTTATTATGGTGTCACGTGCGGAACCCAATTGCACGGATTCTCATTGCCATGCATTTGGTTATGGCCCCTTGCACAGATTCTCACGTATGGTATGGGGGCACTCCATTTTAGGAAAAATATAAGAGCATTCTCAATGGGAATTCTGAGTTTGCCACCACTCTCATTAACTCCAAAAATTATACTCCATAGCCAGGATTTAACATTAGGGGCCCAATTTTTAATAATCTAAAAAAATTTAGAAGCACATATCAACTGCCCAAATGATATATTTATGGATATTTGAATTTTTTTAATAACATTACTTTATTATTTAAGAAAATATAGAATAATATATAGTACTCAACAGTTGTACATACTAATTAATGGCAATAGAATTGTAAGAAAATGTGGGTCCAATAATTATATAATGAACATCTGAATAAATATAATGAACTAGTTATTTATGACCAACTAATATATATATCAAGTGCACAAGAGATTTACTTGTTATTTAAATTCAACCATTACTTATTTATTCAATTTTTTTATATAGAAATGTAATCCTAATAGATGCGTAAGCTATTTGAAAGCAGTTACATTAATAATTACAAATGTTAATTTGTCTAATAAAAATTAAGAAGAAAATAATGGCATTATGTTAAATATTAATTTAGATACACTGACAGTGAGGAAAACTGGTCTTTGAACAAAAATAAACTACACTAACCACTTGGACAAAGCAACTTATGGGTCAAATTGTTGGAATACATTATATATAATAGTTATTTTCAAAATTCCAGGGGGGGCCAGTGCCCCCCTGTACCTATGCTGGCTCAGTCCTTGATAGTATATATTGGGGCAAAGTATTATATGATAAGCTTATCATGAAACAATTTTAAAGTATTATTAATTTCATCGGGAGTATCATTAATTTTATTAAGGGTATTATTAATCTGAGTTCAAGAAAATTATTTTAAATTTTCTTGAACTCAAACTAATGATACCCTTAACAGGTTTAATGATACTCCTGATGAGATTAATGATACTCTAAAACTATTTCATATTAAACTTATTATGAAGCGTTTTCATATAAAACCTACTCATATATTACATATACTAATTTACTTTGAGTTTTGTTAAATAATCTATAAAAACGATTTTGGAATATATCATACATGGCCGAAAATCATTATATAAAGAGCTTCGAACACTGGGCTATTGGACATATGTCTAAGCACATAATTTATGAAGCCTAAAATCTAAACATAATGGCAATTGATGGGAAGGTATTATGTGAATGGTATTTATGATGAACTTAAGGGTATTAGTAAATTACACTAAAAATATTAATAAATTGCACTAAATGTATTAACTCCAAAGGGTATTAGTTGTTTTCACTAAATATATATATATTAGCTAAAGTGGTATTAATTATTTTCACTAAAGGTCTTAATTGTTTTAACATACTTGTAAAAGTTTATTTACTTATTTTTTTTAACGTAGAAATGAGTGTATATAACTTGCCTACAAAATTTTGTAATTATATAAATATTTTCATTCCTTACCTACAAACGATTTGTCTATTAAAATTTTCATAAACAAATTGTATGTAAGCAATTTTTTATATAGGTAACTAATTAGAACTTATGAATTTATCATTTTCTATACAAATTGATTTTCAGGGGCAAATTATTTATAGGTTGAGAAATGAAGGTAAACCTACATGATTAGAAAATCTTCTAGGCACTTAATAATTTTGTAGTCATTGAAAAAATTTATATACATATTTTTTTTTAGTGATTATAGTATGTTTTTGTGTTTAAATTGTTTATATAATATTTATTTTTTGTATTACATTGCTGTGCATACCCTCTTTAAATTTTTTTTGGATCCGCTGCTTCCAACCCTTCCACTCAAATTTTAACTCAACGATAGAATATTGCTAATTTAGTCAAATTTATTTTCTATTTTTATATAATTAAATCTATATATTTACATTTAAATCTTAAAAAATTAAATAAAAAATATGATATATTTAATAAAAAAAATAAAAGCGCTATGATTCATTGAATAGCGGAGGATCTGGAAGTGATCTTGGAGAATATTAAAATTCAAGTTGTTCATGTTTAATTTGTATTTCGTTTGTTTAGCATGCTTGTGTTTTTTAATTTAAAATTTGTATATTGTAATTTAATATTTGGTATTTTTTTAAATATGGTCTTATTATATTTCATTTAGTTATAATTTGTGTTTCTATTTAATAATTTGTTAATAATACAACGAAGATTTATAATTTAAATATTTAATTTTTATGTCACATTATATTATAAAATAACACAATAAAATAATATATAAATATTTGTGTTATCTCATGTCATGAGACGGTCTCATACAAATATTTGCTTAATATTAAGTCTTATACACTCAAAAAAATATTATATAATTTAAATTAAAAAAATAAAATAAATGGTTGCCGGTTGAACAGTGTATGAGCAAACTCCTCATACACTGTTCAACCCATTTCAGATTGCTTATTAAAGGGTTGCCTATTGATATTTTGTAGGTAAATTATTTATGGTTATTTTTTAGATAAATTGTTTGTAGATATAATTGATATCTATGAATTTTATTTTGTAGGTAAACTAATTTCGTAGACAAATTGCTTGTAAGCTGAGGAATAAAAATGACTACATGATTAAAATTTTTTGTAGGCAAGTCGCAAACAATTTAACTATTAATTAATCTTTTGTTGGAATATTTTGTAGGCAGTTCTAATTTTATAAGTATTTTTTTTATTTTCTTGTGATGGGGGTGGAACTTTTATATTCTAGGGTTCAACGATCATGAATTCTTTTAAATAATAATTTCTAATGTGTTGAGCTTCGCTGTCCACTTTCCTAGGTATCCTATCTAATATGGTTGAGTTGTTATTGTATCAACAAGTTTAGAGTATGTATAGAGTGAAATTAGTTTATATATGAATCACTGAAGGGTATTAGTTGTTTTTACTTAAAAATATTAGTTATTTTTATTGAAGAGTATTACTGGTTTACACTGAAGAGTCTTAGTTCATTTTCACTGAACAACTAAGACTCTTTAGTGTAAATCAGTAATACTCTTCAGTAAATACAACTAATACTTTTCAATAAAAATAACTAATACCCTTAAGTGATTCATTTATAAACCATTTTCACTCTATACTTTGTCACAAGTTTAATAATAAAATTTTGTTTACGGTTAATATTTTATAGTAAAATAATTAAAATCCTTTAATTTATATTTTTAATGAACGGGAATGATATAGAGACCACCGGTGGACACTATATTCGTGTCCACCGTCGTCTACGTGGCATCCTACATGACAATACCACATAATCATATTTATTTTTTCCTTTATCATCATATATACTAAGATTCTATTAGATTTATTATATTTTCTAGATTTTATGCATAAATATATATATCTTTTTCCAAATTAATAAAAATATTAATCTTCTCTTTCACTCTAAACACGCCCAAATATTCATCTTCTTCCTCGTTCGTTGCCGGGATCTTCTCGTTTTGCAGATTAGAAGTTGATATGCATTGTGTGGCAAATAATGGCTTGAAACTGGACATGATTACTAATTACTTTTATTTTGTGGTGGAAGAAATTGATAATACTTCCATGAAATGGTGTTTTATATTTGCAGATGACTCCTAAAACTAATACCATTTTTACATAATTTTGCCGACAATGAATCTTAAGGAAAAATTCTATTTTATTTGGCCTCCATATCTCCGTTTCTCATTATTAGTATTTTAAAGCTTTTATTTAAATAAAAGAAAATGATAGTTGAAAGTTCATTATATACCGTCTAAGCAAATCAACCAATTGAAGAAGAGGATATACAAGGGTGATGCGTATGGCTGACATGAAGAAAAGAAAATGGGCTATGCAATTAAAGCCTAAACATGCTTTCGAAAAAGAAAAAAATTAAAGCCAAAATGGCAAATGAATTCTGGAGCACTAGATTACACATATACTAGAATGATAATAAAAATAAGTTGAATATTTTTTGTTTGAATAAGGCACTATAAAAAATTATAAAATTATCTACGAAAATTGTTAATATGGCTATAAAATTTTCAATAAAAAATTTCGTTACGGAATTACCTACAAAACTTTCTAATTATATAATCATCTTCATTCCTTACATATAAAGAATGTGCCTATGAAATTTTAGTAGGCAAATTGTTTATAGGTAATTAATTACACAATAATTTCCTTTCAAAGACAAATTGATTTTTTGTAGGCAAATTGCTTGTATGTTTTGGAATCGAGGTGCTTACATGATGTTATATATAATTTTTTAAGGAATTTAATTAAAGATATAAATTTGTGTGAACTCGAGTTCATGTGAATTTATATATAATATATTGTTATATATATTCTCTACCACTGTTATGCATATGTAATATTAATGTTTGAAAAATAAGTATTTTTTTAACAGTGATATTTAACATGTATAATAGTGATAGTATGTCTACATAATAGGGATACAGAAAAAAAAGAGTTCACATGAACTCGAGTTCGAGGAGTCATACTCTTAATTAAATTAGGATAAAAAAAGGAGTGCAATTATCAAAACAACCAATATAATAGATAATTAAATAGTTTGGAAAACAAATATTATATTTATGGTATAAAATCTAACAAGTTTAAAAATTATAGATATGGTTATTATGAAAAAAATAAATATGACTATGTGGCATTATCATGTAGAATGCCAAGTAGGCGGTGGACACGAATATTGTGCCCATTGGTGGGCTCTATATCATTCCCGCTTTAATGAAACAACTAAAGTATAACATATTGCATATTCCTTCTTGAATACCTTGACGATCTTCATTTGACATTTCACGTAGGCTTCTTCGATTTGATGCGATAAACAATTTGTGGTGCTCAACTATTTTCCTTTTGATACACATTTGTAATTTTTAAATTATTGACCATTTGAGTGTGATGTCTTAACTTTTCACCCAATGGGGTGTTTAATAAATAGGGTTAACTTTGTGGTAAAATAAAGAGCACAAAGCAGGAACTGTTGTGACAGTTTCGAACCACAGACCGGAGCCGACCGGAAACAGGCCGAAAAAGGCAAAGAGATGCCCAGGAGACGGGAACGATCTGGCCGGTCTATATCCGACCTCAGCGGGCTCCGATCATGAGTTTCCGGCCTCGAAAACGAGACCGGAAGCCTGCTTGGGGGCGCCCGTCAATGTTTTTCGCAGCCACAGTGAAGTCCGGCCATGGCCGGACCGGCCCGGCCGCGACCAGTGAAGACCAGCGGAGGCCGCTTGGACGCGACCAACCGGCTGGAAGAATCTCCGACCTCACTTTCCACCAGGAGGCCGGTCTCCGATCACTTGACGTCCCCAGCCGGCAAGGAAGATTCGGAGCACGTGGCAGAATCAAGCGAGATCCTCCCCCAAGAGGAAAAAGGCCGCCTCCGTACTCAGAGACACAGAGAATATTCCATCAAAATAAGGAATTATGCCAGAGAATCGTCCTTTTTGGACACGCGTCAACACCTTAGTGGCCGGCCGCTTGCAGACTCTGGCAGACCAGTGCCCGCGCGTCCTCAGAGGCAGGAAGCATTTAATGTTTCTGTCCTCTGAGAGGTCGAAAATGACCAATATACCCCTGTAGTGAGAAAACTATAAATACCCATGCATTTGTAACACAAAAGTATGAATCTCTCTTAGTATAATAAATACATATACTCATTCAAGTCCAGGGATTAACAACCCCTGACAATTCTTGGTGTTCTTAGTGTTCTTATGCATTCATTGCCTTTCTTCTTTCAAATATTCATTTCAGCATTTAAGAACCCAATCATTTGATGTTTTTACCAGAATCCACTTAAATAGCCATTTAATCTCAGCATCATAATTTTGGTAAACAACATTTGGCGCTAGAAGAAGGGTAATCTAACCCATCAAACTCATCTCTTCTCCACCTTTCTTTGAAGAACACTCACTGTTCTTCAAAGCTTCATATCCTCAAATCTTCAAATCTTCGAACCACAAGTCTCTCTCTCTAAAACAATGGATCACCAGAGATCATCCCAGGCCCACGGGAAAGCCACACGCGTGGCCTCCCCGATTCGTTTTCCGGAGGAACCCCTCCCATCCGTGGGTCAGGGTTTCCTTACTCCTGACCAGGCCGGGTCAGGAAAACGCCGCCAGGCGGAAGAGGCAAGGGGGTGCCGGAGCACCACCTCTGCCTAAAAAAAGAAGGCCCACGCCCACGCTCTCAAGGGTAAGGCCAAAGCCGGAGAGCACCAAGGAGAAAGCCAATGTCAGGCGAACCCCATCTCCGCCCGATCACGAGGCTCCGTCCATCCGGTTTTCGACCGTGTGGGCACAATAGACCCGTCGTGGTATCCGAGCTGCATTCCTAGTTTCGACACTGGGTATGGTGACACTGAGTCCATCTCCAACTCTGGGAGCACGGCCCAAATGCCCCATAAGAGGGCGGCCGAGGTCAGCTTAACCCCGGCAAACTCCACCAGACGCAAGCTAAGCTTTTCCCAAAGCGGCCTTTTGGGACGCGGAGTCCCCCGCGCGGCCGTTTTCAACCGAATCGGCCCTCTAGCCGACGGAGGTGACCAGCTGGTCGAAACTCCCAATCCTGAACTCGTCAAGATGCAAAAGCAGCTTGACGAAATGAAGGCGCTCCTCGAAGCACAAGGCCAACCTAAGGCCCGGGCAGTCGCCAACGAGCCATTGGCGACCGATATTGAGCTTGCCCCGGTCCAGCGCAAAATCGTCCCCCCGCCGACCCCGCTCTATGAGGGGAAGACAGATCCGGAGACTCATCTGAGCAAGTTCCGGATCTATATGACCGGGCGTGGCGCGACGGACGCTACAAAGTGCAGGCTTTTCCCTCTTACCCTGGGCGATCTCACCCACAGATGGTACGTGTCTCTCCCGGCACGGTCCATTGACTCGTTCGCCACTTTAAGCGCCCAATTCTCATCGTACTTTGTGGCCAAAATCACCCGGTCGGAAAGCTGGCATCGCCTGATGCGGATCCGCCAAGAAAAAGAAGAGTCCGATGAGGACTACGTGGCCAGAGTGGACGAGATCATGCTGACCGGCGAGGCAGTAAGCGACCAGCTGGCCTTGCACGCGACTCTGGGAGGTTTCTACGGCCGATCTCCGATGTTCAAACATCTCACTAAGGATTTCCCTAAAACCTATGCCGAATTCCGCGCCCGAGCCGGCGACTACCTGGCTCCGAGGAAGCTTCTGGCACTAAGGCTTGGGGAGTCCGAGCCGATCCCAAAGGAGACGGAGCCCGTAGCTCAAGCCTCTCCCAAAAGCGGCCTAAAACTAGAAAAGTAGCCAAACCGCCCGGTAACTTCAAGTCCTTCGAGGACGTTGAAGTTCACCTCACTCAGGCCATGAGACAGTCCCCCGCGCATATCTTCAACGCGATCCAGCATCGGAACGTGCTTCCCCGGCCAAGGCCCTATTCTGGAGATCGGTCCCGGCTGGACCCTAAAAAGTTCTGCGCCTATCACGACTCTATTGGCCACAATACGAGCCAGTGTCGTGATCTCCTAAAGCAGCTTTGGAAGCTGTTTGACGAAGGGCGTCTGAACGACCTCCTACAGAGGCCAGCCGTCCGACAGGACCAACAGCAGCAGCAGCAGCCCCAGCGCCAACCTCGAAGAAACGAGGAAGGCGGCCGACCTCTCAGGCCGGTCGCAGCTTTGGAAGAAGACGATGACGAGGATGACCTCCTCCAGCCCATGAATCCCGGTGGTCGGATCAACATGATCCAGGCCGGCGGAGGGAACCTTGGCGGCCTCACCCCCATCTCAACGCAGTCCAACCGAAAACGGAAGACAGAGGTCAGGGAGGTGACCAACGTCATCTTGGTCACGCCCCCAGAGCCAAAGATTCACAAGATCTTGGAGATAACTTTCTCCAACCAGGACAGGACCGGGGTGCTGTTCCCGAAGGGCGACGCGTTGGTAATTGCCGCCCGAATTCTGGGCAAAGAGGTTCAGCGAATCCTGGTCGACAATGGGTGTTTTTGCAATATCATCTTCAAAACAGCCCTAGACCAGCTCGGGGACCTCGTCAACTTCATCAGGCCAATCGACCTTCAGCTGAAGGGATTTGGGGACGCGACGGTCGCTGCGTACGGGAGGATAAAGCACTCTGTGGAACTCATTTGTTGCTACAATGAAGAAGTCAAGATAACTAGGCCTTTAGATTTTATAATTGTAGATCAGCCAAGTTCATATAATGGCTTTCTGGGTAGGCCATTTTTAGAAATTTTTGAAGCTGTTGCTTCCTCTTACTATTACTGTGTTAAGTTTCCACCCCCGAGGGGGTGGTTGGCACCATTAAAGGTGACCAGGCAATGGCTAGAAGATGTTTGAACTATTTCAACTCTTATTTATTTTCAATCTGCAACGACCAAACATCTGAAGGGCCGCCCGCCAACCCCGAGCCGGCCACGGAGGTCATTCTGGAAGTTGGGTCCACACCGACCGACCCTCAGCCGATGCAAATCGACGATCCTGAGCCTAGGATCGGTTTCGAACCATCCGAGCTCGATCTCGACCCAGATTCGATTCTTCTGACCGGCAGAGATATGAACAAGCTACGGCCTTAGAGGAATTGGAACACATTCCAGTCGACCCCTCGAGGCCGGAACTAGAAGTTCTGATCGGCTCTCGCATACCGACCGAAATGCGGAGGGAAGTGATCGAATTCCTCTAAGCCAACGTTTGAATTTTTGCCTGGTCTCACCAAGACATGGTTGGGATAGACCCAAAGCACGCATGCCATCATTTAAAGATCGACCCCAACAAGAGGCCGGTCCACCAGAAAAGAAGGAAGTTCAGCCCGGAAAAGTACGAAGCTTTGGCTGAAGAGGTCAAGAAGTTGCTAGACAACAAGCTGATCGAGCAAGCCCAGGACGAGCCCCAATGGGTCGCGATTGCCGTCCTGGTCAAAAAGACAAACAATGCCTGGAGGTTATGTATAGACTTCACCGACCTCAACGCAGCATGCCCAAAGGATCATTTTCCGATGCCGCACATCGACCACCTGGTGGATGGCACGACCAGTCACGAGATGATGTCCTTCATGGACGCTTTTGCCGGCTACCATCAAATCCCCATGGTCGTCGAAGACATCAAGCACACCTCATTCCACACGGAGAATAACATATTCTCTTGGCTCCGAATGCCCTTCGGACTGATCAACGCCGGCGCGACCTACCAGCGCCTAGTCAACAAGATGTTTGCAGATCAGATCGAAAAGACCATGGAGGTCTACATCGACGACATTGTAGTGAAGAGCTTGAAGAAAGAAGACCATCTCAAGGACCTTGAAGAGACTTTCAAGATACTCAAGACCTACAATATGAAGCTAAACCCAAAGAAATGCAACTTTGGGGTGGAGGCCGGCAAATTCTTGGGGCACATCGTCAGCCGGCGCGGGATCGAGGCTAACCCAGCCAAGATCAAGGCCGTCCTTGACATGCAAGAGCCAAGGACGATCAAACAAGTGCAACGCCTGACCGGATGTCTCGCCTCTCTCAACAGATTCATAGCTCGGCTCGGGGATAAAAGTAAGCCTTTCTTCTCGACTATTAAAAATGGCAAATTTTCTTGGAATAGGGAAAGTCAAGTAGCCTTTGCAAGACTAAAGGAATATTTGGCAAACCCATAAATCTTAGTCAAGCCAGTCCCAGGGGAGAAGCTTTACTTATATCTCGCGGCCTCCGAGGTCGCACTCAGCGCGGTACTCAGAACCACCTACCGATCTACTTCGTAAGTCAAGCCCTACACGATGCCGAGCTCAGATACACTCCGCTCGAAAAGTTAGCGTATGCTCTCGTCATGAGCGTAAGGAAGCTAAGGCCTTACTTCTTCGACCACCAAGTAGAGGTCCTCACCACTCTACCCTTGAGGCAAGTCCTACACCGGCCGGACACCAGCGGCAGGTTGTTGAAGTGGTCGTTAGAGATAGCTCAGTACGGGGTCTCATACGCCCCAAGGACGGCCATCAAGGGTCAGGCCCTGGCCGATTTCATAGTAGAATTAACCTTCCCACCCAAGTTCACAAGGATCGACCACCCCCCTTGGAAACTCTATGTGGACGGATCGTCAACTAATACTTGTGCCGGGGCCGGTATCGTCCTGATCGGCCCGGAGGGCTAAAATTTCACCCATGCAGTCCGCTTCAGCTTCCCGGCCACCAACAACGAGGCCGAGTATGAGGCTCTGGTCGGGGGCCTTGAACTCGCGATCGCCATCGGAGTTTGCCGACTGCACATTTTTATGGACTCCCTGCTCGTGGTCAACCAAATCAAAGGTGAATACGAGGCCCGGGGAGATCAGATGATGAAGTACCTCGACCTGGTTACAACCTTATGCGAGAAATTTCATCAAGTTTTCATCGAGCAAATCCCAAGGAAGCACAACACCCAGGCCGACGCTCTCTCCAAACTTGCAACTGCGGAGGGAGCTGCCGACCTCGCCAATATTCAACTTTCCATGCTCGGAACGCCCACGGTCATCCGAGCGCAAGTGGAAACCGTTCTGAGCACGGAAGAAAATTGGATGACGCCGATCGTAAAATATCTCAAGACCGGCGGGCTCCCCAAAGATAGAACTCGGGCACGACAACTACAACTCCGGTCGTTAAGGTACACCCTCATCAACGATCTTTTGTATAAGAGAAGTTTTACCCTCCCACTCCTAAAATGTATAACCCCAGAGCAAGGCCGGACCATTCTGGCCGAGATCCATGAGGGGGTATGCTGAAACCACGCCGGAGGCCGGGCCCTAGCCCACAAAGTGATCAGACAAGGATACTTCTGGCCGACCTTGAACAAGGACGTCGTCAACTTCACGAGGTCGTGCCACAAATGTCAAGTCTTGGGGCCCAACATCAAACTGTCCCCCGAGCAGCTCTCCTCTATGTATAGCCCTTGGCCTTTTGCCCAGTGGGGCATCGACCTGATCGGACCGATGCCCACAGTGCCCGGGGGCCACAAATTCGCCGTCGTGGCCGTCGACTATTTCACAAAGTGGACGGAGGCCGAGCCACTCAACAAGATCAGCCAGACTCAAATCATCAAGTTCATTTGGAAAAACATCATCTGCCGTTTCGGCCTACCTCAAGCAATCATCTCCGACAACGGGAAACAATTTGACGGTCTCCAGATGATTCAGTTTTGTGAAAAATGGAACATCAAGAAAGTGTTCTCCACCCCCTACCACCCGCAGACGAATGGCCAGGTAGAGGCCATAAACAAAATCCTAAAGCATACTATCAAAGCTAAGCTTGAGGACAAGAAGGGGAAGTGGGCAGCCGAGCTACCCGACGTACTTTGGTCATATCGTACGACCACAAGGAACTCTACGGGCGAAACACCTTTCGCTTTAGCTTTTGGGACCGAGGCCGTCATCCCATCAGAGGTCTCCCTCCCAAGCTACCAGACGGCCCAGATGATCACCGAGGACAATGACACCGCCCGGATGATCGACTTAGACATGTTGGAGGAAAGGAGACTCAATTCCAACCTCCGAAATGCGGCCTACAAGAAGAAATTCGAAATTTTTTTCAACTCCAAGGTAAAGGCCAGGCAATTCCAGGTCGGGGACCTCGTCCTTAAAAAGGTTCAAGTTCCTAAAGGGGTATTCGGCCCGAACTGGGAGGGTCCGTTCAGGATATCCAAGTGGCTCTCCAAGGGAGCTTACGAGCTGGAACTCATGGATGGCACTCCGGACCAATACCCCTGGAATGCAATTCACTTGAAAAAATACTACCAATGATTTTGTACTACGTATTCATAATTCTAATCAATGCAAAAGCTCTTCGAACAGCTCAATCTCATTCCAAGCACCGGGCTCAGTTCAAAAGCATATGCCGACCGTATCGAGGTCGGCATATCACACTTGAGCTCAGAAAAGCCACTGAAGGCCATCCAAAAACCGAGCCCAGTTCAAAAGCATACACCGACCGTATCGAGGTCGGCGTATCACACTTGAGCTAGGAAAGGCCACCCTAGCCACTTTAAAAGCCGAGCTCGGTTCAAAAGCGTATGCCGACCGTATCGAGGTCGACATAACACACTTGAGCTCGGCAAGGCAACCAAGGCAACTCCAGGAACCGGGCTCAGTTCAAAAGCATATGCCGACCGCATCGAGGTCGACATTTCACACTCGAGCCCGGGTCAAAATTTCATTCGTACTTATGAAAATTTTAAAACACTTTGATAAGTATAAGAAAGACTAAAATTTTATAAAGTAAAAAAACCGGTCTAAAAGCCGGGAGGAAGTACAACGATTGAAAACAAGATAAATCCGGTCGGAAGCCGGTTACATTCAAAGACAGCAAAGAAAAGCTAAGGCAGAAACAAAAATTTTCAAGGTTCGCCTGCCCCGGCCGCAGGGTTCGCCTGCCCTCCATTCCCGGCCGCAAAGGCAGCCTCGACGTCACCTTCGCCCGACACCTATGGATCAGCTGGAGAAACCTCCTTTCCATCCTCTGCCTCCTCCTCGTCGCCGCCGACCGGGGGATTATGACCCGACTGGATCAGCCTGTGCCGGTGGGGGAACCACGAAAGATCCACCCCACGGTCGGTCTCAAGGTCGAAAAAGGGAAACCAGTAACCCTCGTTGACCGGGTTCTCGGCGGCATAATCCCGGAAGTAGCTTTCCAGGGATTTGGTCTCAAGACCGGGCTGGCACGCAACCCGTATCATGCTGGCAGCGGCCATGTAGAAGCAGAACTCGGAGAAGAGCGCCGGGTTGGCGGTCGGATCCTCCGGATCGTATGCCGGCCGGCTAAGGGAGGCAGCCAGTTCTTCAGCTTTCTTTTGGAGCTCCCTCTCCAACTCAGCCTGCCGGGCAAGGGCCTGATCGGCATCCCCCCGGGCACGGTGCACTTCCAGCCGCAGATCGGCACTGACGTCCTCCATCTCGGCCACCCAATTTCGGGTATCCGCTAGCGCCTTGTACGCCATCTCTGCCCGACCGAGGGCGTCGTCCTTCTTCTTTAGGACGACCTCCATCTGGCCGACCGCATTATCCCTCTCCCTTTTGAGCGCGGCATTCTCGCTCTCGAATCTGGCCTTCTCCTCCCGAGCCCTGGTCAGGTCGGCCTCCAGCCTCCGCACAGTGCTGAGGGCATTGTTGAGCTCGCTCTCCACAAGGTTGGCCATGATGGTCGCCTGGCTGACGAGTGCAACACAGGCCCGACCGGCGTATCGGGGGCGACGCTCGGCGACATCGGCCAACTCCCACGTCCAAGCTTGGGGCAAAGAGTTCACCGACCGACTCATATACTCCGGCATATCCACGATAGAGCCCGGAGCCCGGGAGGAAAGAAAATCCAACACCAGCGGAGGGAGGCCGGAGTTATTGCGCGTCAGTCTGGACAAAAAAAAAGACGACGATAAGGTACGATTAAAATTCGACTAAGGAATTTCGAAATTAGAAGACTTACGCTTGGAAACGGGCGGGGTCACGACCAAAATAGGTCCTGTCATCTTCCTGGCCGGAAACTGGCGCCGCACGGGCCGCATTTCCCCCCCCCGACCGGCCCCGGCGGGGTATCATCAGAGAGGACGATAGGGGCCGGACTCGACCCACGCAGGCCGGTCTCCTCGCTCCCAGTTTCCTCCCGACCCCTCTTCCGGCCGGAGAGTTGGGGGGAGGTAGGGGCCTCAGTAGCAGCGGTCCCGACTGCCGGAACCGACTGGAGGGGGAGGGGCTCTTCGATCATGATCCTGGTCCGGGCACCGGCTCCTTTCTTCTTCTTTGCCCCTTTGGCACTCTTTTTCACTGCGCAGGCCCCTATCAAAGAAAACATCTCTGGGCAGCTTTCAAGGAGTTCTGGCGGGCACTGCCTCACGATCGGGAAATCGGGCACTGAAATGACAAGTCACGAAGTGTTAAAAAAAGACACAAACTAAAGGTCGAGACCCGGTCCCGCCCTGGTGCTTACCCGTCAATCTTAGATGATGTGGAAACTGGAAGAAGCGGCCAGAAATTCGGGCTTGTCGAGTCTGAAGGACGGCCTGATTCCTTACCGTGGCCGGCAACGACAGAATCCGCTCTCGGACAACCGCAAAGTCGAAGTTCAGCTCCCGATCGGAAGGGCAAGGGTAACCTGCAAAGAGAAGTAAGAAATTAGATCAGTACTCTTAATCCAAATTTAAGCTAAAAATTCCTTACTGGGATTCTTGAGGCGGATGTCGGTCGGAACATCGATCTCCGTCCCATCCGGATACCCGGTTTTCCACGCCCCACCGACGAAAAACCACTTCCTTCGATCGTTTCGACCTTTATTCGGTAGGCCGATCACCAACTTCTGCCCTTTGGTCTGAATGTAGACCTCGCTGGTCCCACTCTTTTCACTCTGGATTCGGTAGAGATATGTCATTTCTCCAGGGATCGGCATCCGGTAGAGCCGATTCTTGCCAAACAAGACCATGACGCTCACGATGATCATCCATGTATTCGGGAGCAGCTGGATGGGCGCCTGGTTCCAATAGTTTAACAAGTACGAGACGGCCGGATGGAGCAGAAAATGGAGCCCAACCTCCATCATATCTTGGGTCACGGCCACCATCCCGCGGGGAGGCTGGTCCGCCCGTTAATTCGGCTCGGGGGCATAGAGTTGGACGTCGAAGGGGATTTCCCAGTCGGCCCGGGCATCATCAAGAAAATGTTGGGTCATTTTGCTCTGAACCTGCCCAATGGTCCACCTGCGAGACTCCTCCAGGTCGGCTATCCGGATGGTGGCCCGATCACGAACGGTCGGCCCCCGCGGGAAATGCTCCAAATACTCCTCAAAGTCGAAAGAAAGAGACTCGACTTCATCTTTCATCTCCACAAACTCCGACCACAGACGAAAGGCCTTTCTGAGCTGTTCTCACCGATCCTAGCTAACGCTCCGGCCAGCTACAGCCGGCCTCTCGGCCTCTTCAGTCTCCGATCCCGAGGCCTCATTCGCCATCCCGAGCCGTTGCTTAATTTGCTCAGCCGCGAGATTTTGAAGCAACAAGTGGGTCCCCAGATCGTCGCCTTCGCCGTGGCCGCTTTCCTCTTCGTCTTCTTCCAAGAGGTCATCCAGTGGATCCCTATCCTCCATAGGTCGGGCCGCCTCCTCATTCCGGGAACTTTCCGTAGCCAATGGAACCCCCTCCCGGACACCTTCACCCAATAGTGACCGTCCCGGGCGTGGGAATAGAGCATCCAAACCGTCGTCATCGTGAGCCCAGATCGAGCCCGCTAGACGAGAAGGAGAGGCTCCACTCCCTCCATGGGAACTTCCTCCCTCTTCGAACAAACGCCGATTGGCACCACCACCACCTCCGCCGCTAGAGGAGGCGCCGCCTCTCTGCCCAGGCGGAGGACCGTCCACCGTCACACCATTATATTAAATAGAGGCTTGAGTTAAGAAAATTTGAAAATTACCTTCTCAAAACCACCAGTCGCCGCCGTGAGAAACTCGCCGGAGATCGCCAAAGAGTAGCTGCAATTCGCGAGGAGAGTAAAAGTCCTTATGAATGGAATGGCACCCCTATTTATAAGAAAGGGGCAGGGACCTATTCCGAAATACATCTCTAGGCCTAGGGGCCTAAATGCAAGAATTCGAAACGACGGTTTCAGCGTCAGACGCCTCGTACACGGCACACATTTAATGCGCAAGATTCAAGAAATCACATCACGTCACGCACACCAGACTTTAATGCGCGTAATCCGAGGCGTCGTCTGACATCATGCGCACCTTTTTAGGCAAAACAGTACAACGCACGTCCATCCGGTCGACGCGTAGCCGTTGGCCGATCTCCGAGCACCCCGGGCAGATTAAGGCCGGCACCAACAAGGGATGGCAAATGACCACCTCGCCCCTCATCAACGATTGAGATACGAGCTGGGGGGCAATTGTTGTGACCGTTTCGGACCACAGACCGGAGCCGGCCGGAAACAGGCCGAAAAAGGCAAAGAGATGCCCAGGAGACGGGACCGATCTGGCCGGTCTATATCCGACCTCAGCGGGCTCCGATCATGAGTTTCCGGCCTCGAAAATGAGAACGGAAGCCTGCTTGGGGGCACCCGTCAATGTTTTGTCGCAGCCACAGTGAAGTCCGGCCGTGGCCAGACCGGCCCGGCCGCGACCAGTGAAGACCAGCGGAGGCCGCCCGGATATGACCAACCGGCTGGAAGAATCTCCGACCTCACTTTCCACCAGGAGGCCGGTCTCCGATCACTTGACGTCCCCGGCCGGCAAGGAAGATTCGGAGCACGTGGCAGAATCAAGCGAGATCCTCCCCCAAGAGGAAAAAGGCCGCCTCCGTACTCAGAGACACAGAGAATATTCCACCCAAATAAGGAATTGTGCCAGAGAATCGTCCTTTTTGGACACGCGTCAACACCTTAGTGGCCGGCCGCCTACAGACTCTGGCAGACCAGTGCCCGCACGTCCTCAGAGGCAGGAAGCATTTAATGTTTCTGTCCCCTGAGAGGTCGAAAATGACCAATATACCCATGTAGTGAGAAAACTATAAATACCCACGCATTTGTAACACAAAAGTATGAATCTCTCTTAGTATAATCAATACATATACTCATTCAAGTCCAGGGATTAACAACCCCGGGCAATTCTTGGTGTTCTTAGTGTTCTTATGCATTTATTGTCTTTCTTCTTTCAAATATTCATTTCAGCATTTAAGAACCCAATCATTTGATGTTTTTACCAGAATCCACTTAAATAGCCATTTAATCCCAGCATCATAATTTTGGTAAGCAACAGGAACACCGATTTGTTTACTCAATTCGTCAATAATGACTACGTTTGGGGGCGTACTAAGCCATGAGTTTTTCACTATATTTTGTTGTGTGTGTACAACACCGAGTACAAAGATATATTTATAACAACAGAAACCCTAAAACCTATTAGATTACTTGACCCATAAGTAATATCCACACAAAATCTTATGGATTTGGCAACCAAATCTTCTGGATTTACAACATTCCCCCTTGGACATTACGACGCGATGTATATATCTCGTTAGAAAATTCCACATGCTAGGTAGCAAGAAAAATGTTTAGCTAGGAAGGAGCGTAACTATTGATCTTCCGAATCCAATCTTCAGAATTATTTCGAGGTTGCTACTCCCCCTGAAGAAAACAACCTTTTAAGCCTTCGCATCCCGATACCATAAATATAATTTTCAAAAGTAGAGGTAGGTAGAGACTTAGTGAACATACCTGCTAGATTGTCACTAGATCGCACCTGTTGTATCACGTCACTTTTCTGGAGGTCGTATGAGTAGAAAAACTTCGGTGAAATATGTTTCGTCAGGTTTTCTTAACGTACCCATTGCTCATTTATGCGATGCAAACTGCATTATCTTCAAATATAACAGTAGGAGATGTATCATTTTTAGCAATACTACATGAGTCACTAATGTATTTTACCAATGATCTCAACCAAACACATTCTCGCGAGGCTTCAAACAAAGCTATTATCTCTGAGTGGTTTGAAGATGTGGTAACCATAGTTTGTTTAACCAATCTCCATAAGATTGCAGTACCACCACAAAGAAAAATGTAACCAGTCTGAGATATGACATTGTGGGGATTAGACAAATAGTCAACATCTACATAACCTACCAAAGTTCTATTTTAGTCTCTAGGGTAAACCAATCCAAGATCTTGAGACCCTTGGAGATACCGTAGAATGTGCTTTTCACCATTCCAATGTCTCCTTGTAGGAGAAAAGTTGTATCTCGCAAGCAAATTAACTGCAAATGCAAAATTTGGTCTAGTGCAGTTTGCGAGATAAAGTAATGCACCAACAACGCTAAGATAAGGAACTTATGGTCCCATAATTTCTTCTGTATCTTCTCTTGGTCTAAATGGATCCTTATCCACTTCGAGGGATCGGACAACCATATGTGTGCTGAGTGGATGAGATTTATCCATGTGAAATCTCTCCAATACCTTTTTCACGTAGGTTGATTGGTGTATAAGGATTCCTTCAAGGAGATGCTCGATCTGCAGGCCGAGGCAATACTTGGTTTTGCCCAAGATTTTTATTTTGAATTCAAACTTTCAAGATTGAACTGGCTTTTTCAATCACTTTGCATGTTCCGATTATGTTTAGATCGTCAACATATACAGATATGATGCAAAAACCACTTTGCAATTTTTTTATAAATACGCAGGGGAAAGCTATATTGTTTGTGTATCCCTTTTTCTAAGTCGGTTGTACCACATTAGACCTGATTATTTTAGGCCATACAACGACTTTTGTAGTTTTATGCTATACATACTGCGATTTTCATCATTCCTCATTTGAGGAATCTTAAATCCATCAGGGATTTTCATATAGATGTCGGCATCTAGTGATTCGTATAAATATGCGGTTACAACAATCTCATCTGAAAATTAATTTAACTGTCAATGATATCTGTAAATACAAATTTCATGAAAACACAAAACAAAAATTACATCTTGAATTTCTTTGAATTCAATCTAGGAATTTGTGTAGGTTTGACCAACTATGGACTTGATCCTCTGATTCTTCTCTTTGCTGACTTTGACTTTGACCTAGACGACTTTTGTAATGGTCCTTGTCTTGATCTTGTCTGGAGCTGAAGTTGGAGATTTGAAGATGTTGATTCAAAGACTTGATGTCTTGTGTTGAATCAAACGTGGCTTTTCGATGAACTTCTTCGACATGAATGAAGAACGCATTGAATGCTTGATGAAGATTTTTGAATTTTCAACGGTTGAACGAGGAGCACCTTTGGAGAGAAACACTGAATCAGAGGGGCTTCGAACCTTGATTTCTGATCAAGAGCTATTTCTGAGTGTGTTCTTTGGAGAATGTTCTTGAATCTTTGAAGAACGACTTGAATCTTCAAATGTCTTCAAGTATAAACGCCGAATCGGATGGTTTTAGGACCTTGATTCCAGATCGAATGTTGTTTCTGACGAATTTGTACGAAAAACGATGAAGAATGGTGAAGAACACCTTTGAATCTTCAAAGACTTTGAAGAACGCTGTTGAAGCTTCTTCGAATCTTCGAGTAGAAACGTTGGATCAGAGGGGTTATGGACCTTGATCTCAGATCGTATGTCTTTTCTGATTGCTTTCCACGAAGAACGATGAAGAATGCTTTGAATCTTCAAGAACGGTTGCAGAGGATTTGCTTGCTGATCGTCTGAATGCTCGTTGACTTCCAATGTGTGAATGAATGATGAAGGGCCCCCTATTTATAGGGTTAGGATTAGAACACTTTCCATTTTTGCAAGGCCACATGGCGCGTCCTGATTGGTTGATGCCATTTGATTGACGTGATTTGCAAATTAATCAGATTTGATTTGATTTGATTAATTTTGTTCACTTCCCCTTTTAACGAGATATCATTTAATTTTTGATCTTATGGTAAATAAACTATATTTATTACCCAATATGAGTATCGAACACTCATTTAACTTGATCGACTTGTATCGTGTACATTTAATATCAATTTTTAACTATTTAATTCAAGAATTAATATAATTAAATTTCCAAAATGAAATAGTAAATTTTATTTGATATTAATAATTAATTTATACACGTGTCATAATTTAATTGGTTGTATATTCAATTTGATTACAATATCAAGTAGCGGAACGTTATTCCATCCATTACAGGAGAATATGTTTGATCGAAATCAATGCCGAGTCTCTGCGAAAATCCTTGAGCTACTAGCCTCACTTTGTATCTCTCCACAGTATTGTTCTCATTTCGTTTTCGTACAAAAATCCATTTAATTATATCCTACAGGGATAGCGCGCGCGAGTGTACGAACGATAGAGCAAAATACTTTTCTTTTATTTAGCGAGACGAGCTCTCTTCAATTGCCTATTTCCATTTCACCCAATTAGATTGCTTCCGGCACTCAGCTATTGATTTGGATTATGGATCCAGATCATTATTTATAACGGAAAGAGCAATTGTCGCTGTGAATGTGTCGTCGATGACAATAATATTTCTATTATAAGTTTCTCCTGTGTCTATGAAATTCATAGAGTCTTCAACTTTTATATCAACCAGACCTTCTTCATGTCCCAGTGTATCTAGGTCTGGTCGTTCCGCAGTCCTGGTGCGTTAAATATTTTGGGCATGTGCTTCATTACTAGGACACTCGTCTTCTGGACGAATATCTTATGGAGATTTTAAGTTTGAATGACCAGTTTTTCTAGCTTTCATTTTAGGACACTCGTCTTCTTTAAAATATTTCTAAAATAAAAAAAAATGGGTAGAGACAACGTGTTTGAATAATTATTTTATTTATAAATACATTTTACAATATTTTTATTTTATTTACCTTTTTAATGAAATACTACTCCCTCAGCATCTATGTAATTTTTTTTTGGTTACTTTTTGTTGTTTTGTTTAGAAAAACATATTGTTTATTATTCCTCCGATTTATTTTAGTTTATTTATTTCTCCATAAAAGGAAGATTTATTTTTGTTTTTCCCCAACTAGGGCTGAAAATCAAACCAAACTATTCGATACTCGATTCGAGTTCGTTCGATATAAGCTCGTTCGAGCTCAATTCGAAATAAATGTCAAACAAGCTTGAACATAAATCTATGTTCATAATAGTTTAAAGCTCGGCTCGAGATAACTAAAAAATGATAAAACAAGTGTAAAAATATCAAATTACTCGAGCTCGACTCGTGTTCGGCTCGATTAAAGCTCGTTCGAGCTCGACTCGATTAGTTATCAAACAAACTTAAACATGAATATCAAAACACAATAACATTTCAAACAAGCCTGAACACTAGTACGTTCAGCTCGGCTCGACTCATTTACAACCTATCCCCAACTCAAAATAGCAAAACTATCATTATAAATTTACCTCTTAAGAAGTTGAAATGGTTCTTTTACCTCACTAAAAGAAACATTATACCCACAAATACTAATAAACAACTCTTTTATTAAAACCTGTATCCTTTTGTTTGGGACAATCTAAAAAATGAATTAGAAGAAGTAATATATAGTGAAACACATGTTGACTTTTGTGTAAAGTAATGAAGAATTGTGAAAAATTAAAGGGCACATGTTTAAAAAAATATTTATTTATTAATATATGTAGTGTTTTCTTTGCTTTTTATGGAATAAAAAAGGACGTCTAATAAAAGAAAAGTAGAAAAGCTAAGATAGATTAGCTAGTGTCCAAAAGTTTTGAACACAAATTTAGTGAGTATATAATAATATAATTTATGAATATAATAAATATATCAAATTGGAAAGAAGAAAGTTCAAATTATTAATCAACCTTGACGTGCACATTTCAAATTTATAACATCCCTTCCGAAAATTCTGTAACATATGTAAGGTTCATACGATGAAGTTTTGATCGGCGATAATTTTATAAGTATGTGGAGAAAAGTTAGAGGTCCACACACATGAAAATGATATATAATTATTGTGGTACTCATAACATTTCAAGAATTTTATTTAAAAATAATTATGGATTTATGATGTGGATCATTTAACACCAAATTAAAAATACTTTCAAATTATAAATTAATCCCTTTTAAAAACATATAAATTTCTCAAATAAATCACATGTAACGACTTTCATTAATCAATATCTTGCTATCCCAATATCGTTGATATATGTTAGTTTCAGTTAAACCATTTTATACATACTAGTTAAACACACGTGCTTTCACGCTGTACATAAATTGTCAAATGAAAAATAATAAAGGAAGGGAATGAAAATAGAATCTGATGGAGACGGGATCGTGATAACGATATGGGATTATTATATGAAGATTTGGAGAATCAAGAAGATTGTTATTTATTTAATTAGATTAGATTAGATTTGATTTATTTATATTTAGTTATTATATTTCTTGTCCTCTAAGTTATTTAGTATTATAAATAGGAGTCTCATAATTATTGTAGTTGAGTTGTTTATGAATTAAGAAATATTGAGTTTATCCCCTTTCATCGTGTTTTAATTGTTGTTATTCTAGTATTCATGCGTGAATCAATAGATTAACACGTTAATCGCGTTTGCGTTTATCCGGGTATTCTTAGAATCAATGGATAATACGTTGTATCGTGCTCCCGCTGCGTCATGATGGAGACGGGATCGTGATAACGATATGGGATTATTATATGAAGATTTGGAGAATCAAGAAGATTGTTATTTATTTAATTAGATTAGATTAGATTTGATTTATTTATATTTAGTTATTATATTTCTTGTCCTCTAAGTTATTTAGTATTATAAATAGGAGTCTCATAATTATTGTAGTTGAGTTGTTTATGAATTAAGAAATATTGAGTTTATCCCCTTTCATCGTGTTTTAATTGTTGTTATTCTAGTATTCATGCGTGAATCAATAGATTAACACGTTAATCGCGTTTGCGTTTATCCGGGTATTCTTAGAATCAACGGATAATACGTTGTATCGTGCTCCCGCTGCGTCATGATGGAGACGGGATCGTGATAACGATATGGGATTATTATATGAAGATTTGGAGAATCAAGAAGATTGTTATTTATTTAATTAGATTAGATTAGATTTGATTTATTTATATTTAGTTATTATATTTCTTGTCCTCTAAGTTATTTAGTATTATAAATAGGAGTCTCATAATTATTGTAGTTGAGTTGTTTATGAATTAAGAAATATTGAGTTTATCCCCTTTCATCGTGTTTTAATTGTTGTTATTCTAGTATTCATGCGTGAATCAATAGATTAACACGTTAATCGCGTTTGCGTTTATCCGGGTATTCTTAGAATCAACGGATAATACGTTGTATCGTGCTCCCGCTGAAGAAGACGCAAATTTCCCACCTGCGTGCGACGGTGAAAACGATGGTCATGTTCCACTTTTTTATGATGAAGACATAGGGGATGAAATTAATTTTTCAACGGCGGACAACGCAGCAGCCTCCTGCAAATTTCACGATGTGGAAGATGAACAACTTGGGCCTATTACCCTAATTGATCAACATTGGGCTTGCACTTTAGGAGGCAAACTTGAATCTCCTAACCTGGACACTCAACTTGGGCCGATTAAGAATAATGAGAAGAATGAGCCTGATTATATTAAAGTTGTTCGTGGGCCTTCTACCATGGAGTATGTATGTTCATTTCCCCCTTTTATTATGGAGGCAGCTATTGGGCCGGATAATATTGTTGATATTGAAATAAATATTAATACCGACTATGATGGGCCTCCCGTATTTGATGAAGAGCCATTCATTATGGATCCCGTGACTTCCATTTTTGATGCTGAGCCCAATGACGATCTATGCCTCCATGGTAATTTTGGTTTCATTTCACAAAATAACTATTATTTTTATATTAATCATGATAGTTATTTTGATGATAATACTTCAAAACAACCGCCCTACCGTCTCAAGACTGTGTGTCACGTTCGCACTGCTGATGTTTTCGAGCTCAAATATTTAGAGACATTATTTTATTCCTCTGAAGACGGGATCCGTTTCGATTCGAGGACGAATCGTTTCGAAGAGGGAGAGAATGATGGAGACGGGATCGTGATATTATATGAAGATTTGGAGAATCAAGAAGATTGTTATTTATTTAATTAGATTAGATTAGATTTGATTTATTTATATTTAGTTATTATATTTCTTGTCCTCTAAGTTATTTAGTATTATAAATAGGAGTCTCATAATTATTGTAGTTGAGTTGTTTATGAATTAAGAAATATTGAGTTTATCCCCTTTCATCGTGTTTTAATTGTTGTTATTCTAGTATTCATGCGTGAATCAATAGATTAACACGTTAATCGCGTTTGCGTTTATCCGGGTATTCTTAGAATCAACGGATAATACGTCATAAATTGTCAAATGAAAAATAATAAAGGAAGGGAATGAAAATAGAATCAAAGAAAAGTGGTTGGTTGATAACTTTCATTCCTGAATGTCATGATATCCAAAAACAAATGAATGAGTCATTCCTCCCAATTTTGGGAGGAATTACTTTGATTATTTAGTAAAAATATTAAATTTATTTTTCATCTCATATTTCTATAAATTTTTTTTATTTTAATATCCATGATAGTACTCCTCATCATCAAGCAAACATCACAATTTTACAACACATATTCATTTCATTTCTCACTACTATCATTATCATTTCTCGTTACAACCAAGCACCCCTTAGAATCAATTGAAATTTAGAAAATGTGAGGGGTGGAAGTATTCATATGCAACATTTACCTATTTTGGAAATGCAAAAAGGTTTATTCATTCAAAGTCTTGAAATCCCATATTTTCTGGACATGTATGCTTAAATAATTATTGTCATGTTGAGGTTAATCTTCAAGAATTTTTTCCTAATCACAAGCAAAAATGCATTCGTCTACCTTCTTCGTTATATTTTTACGGCTCAAAAATTCATCTTTGACTTTACATGTATATGCCTCAATCTTAGCATAAGAATTCATAGTAATCCATCAAGGTTGCAGAAGATTCAAATTCCCAACTTCACTAACATGTAAAGATAAAAAGAAAAATTATTGAAAAAAAATTAAATTAGTTACCAAAAGCATTGGTTTTATCAACAATGCTTGAATTAAGTTGAATTTTTTGCAAATATTCTCTATCTCAAACCTTCACATGCTCCTTCATCCCACTTGCTTTCAATTGTATGAGCCGATCAACCTCGACATTAATTACAAGTTATTCAACCTTGATTCTATTACTCTTCTAAAAAGGAGAGTACATACATATTTAATTTATATTACTTCTATACCTAGTAATTGATCTTGAGGGAAGATTTTCACTTTCTGTCAAACCAATGATGGAAGTAGTCCTCAAGAAGCCAACCCTATCTTCTTTTAGTGTGCAACCATATATTTCAAACAAGAGTTTCAAGCTGATGATCATATATAAAACTACAAGAGAGTCAAAATACCTTTTATACCAATATTTTCTCTCTAGTTTGCCACTTTAAACATTTGGATAACTTGATCCTACCTTCTCGAATCAAAGAGGATAATCACCAACTATTATATAACTTAATCTTGTAATGCAATCAAAATGCATATAATTAAATGGGCTGAATGTTTAAATAGGCAAATTGAAAATATATTTGTTTGGCGGCAATTTGGAACCAAAATTGGCCGAGTAGTTGTAAGTAAAGTTGTGATGTTGATATGATTAAATGCATAGAGTCCTGATAGCAAGAAGTAAAGTCTGAAAAGACGTTGACTCACAAATAAAGTTCCAAATAGATATAACACCTTTAAAGCAATGGGTTAGCAACAAAAGTAAATGTAAATAACTAACAAATGCTCTGGTACTTCATCAGGTTAAATCTATGATACATGTGTAACAAATCAATAAAAAAAATAACATTAGGTGTAGCTGCCGGTAAAATTACCTGCTAAAATCCCTAAACCCTAAACCCTATGAGGAAAACCACATTGACGAAATACATACATACGACAAGCTGCAGACAATGCTACATTGCCTTAGATGAATTAGTTTAAGGTGATAGAAGAAAGCCTTATACTTACAAGGTCTAATCTGTAATCTGGTGTGCGATGCCATAAACTGTAGAAAGCATTATACTTACAAAGCCTAATATGTAATCTTTGTCAGTGAGAAATGGGTATATAATGAGCCAAAAGACGGAATCAATGAGCTTGACAGCCCTAACAAATGTCTAAAATGAACGAACAAAATGAACATAGGATCAAATATAGCAGTTTTCTAACTTAAGGTCATGACATTGTTTAAGGGAGAAAAAGTACCTGAAAAATGATTTGAAAGACATATTCCCAAATAGATGCAACATCGTTATTAGGGGCATAACGTCTGTTGATGACCTTTTCTAATCAAAGATGATTAGTGGCTGTTTTTCCTTATTAAGATCACCAAACAAGATCTAAGATCATGGAATTTGGTTAAGTAATATTCAAGAAATAAATTTGCAAGAGTTTGGACAATATTTTGAATTATGGAAAAATCCTCATTTTTTCAGGCAAATGAAGGGGTATTTATAGATATACAAGGGGGTTATGTGTCACCTTTCTAGTGCTTTGACTGTTGGTGATCAATTTTTATCGAGAGGATTAATGACTGTTTAAGTTCGGTTTACTGATCATCAATCAATTACGTGTGATTGGTTACCACCGTAAATGGTAAATCGAGGGTCGGGTTATGAACTTGTAAATATGAAAATCGAAATCGTAATAATCTCGTATGAGTGCACGTTTAGGTGTAATAGTGTGTGTTTTTGGGAGTGTTTGTGAATTTGAACTTTGCCTTTAGTGGAATTAGGGTTCAGCCTTAGGTTCTGTTCATTTTAAGAAACGAACAACCTTTAAGTGGCTTTGGTCCTTAGGTTCTGTTCATTTGAAAAAACGAACAACCTTTAGATGGACTGGTACCTCGAGCTTTTGGACTTTTCCTTCTTGACGAACAACTATCATATTTACATAATATAAAATTTATAAGTGTTGTAAGACTGCTCGTCACTAACATATACAAACTGACGAACAACTTTGAACACTAACAAACATGCTCGCTTATAATATTTTTGCCGAGAAATTTTATTAAAAAAGAACACTAAACTATACAATGTGCCAAACAACTTTACATTCTATACTTAGCAAAAATTTCAAAAAATTAGGCAAGGTTTTGGTTTGCCTTACTTGTCCCTTACTTGGTTCACTAGCCCCCCAAGTAATTTGTTCGCCCAATTATGAACTTGTTCGTCTTATTGATAGTACTTCTTTAGATGTACAGCATTCCAGGAGTATTGGGCCGGCTTGCCTTCCATGTCTTCAATATCGTATACACCATTTACGTATTTTTCCGTTATACGATACGGGCCCTCCCAAGTTGGTCCCAATACACCTGGAGGTTGGGCGAGCAACTTTCTTAGAACCATATCTCCAACTCTGAATTCCTTTTAACATGGGAATTATAATAGCGTTCTGCTCGCTGCTTGTAGGTAGCATTTTTTAGCTCGACATTTAGTCTTTTTTCTTCGAGCAAATCCATTTCAGTAGCTAGAGCAGAGTTGTTCGCCTGCTCATCAAAGTTGGTCGTTCTGAATGTATTGGTCTTTAACTCGATTGGTATTACGGCTTCTGTCCCGAAAGCCATTGCAAAAGGTGTTTCTCCGGTGCTTGACCTGGGAGAAACTCTATATGCCCATAGGACTTCCGGGAGTTCTTCAGACCAACTGCTTTTGCTCTCCGCTAGCCGTACTTTTAACGTATGCTTGATGATTTTGTTTACGGCTTCGACTTGTCCATTTGACTGGGGATGGTAGGGCATAGAATAATGTTTCTTGATCCTCCACTTTGTACAGAAATCTCTTAACTCTTTTCCATCAAACTGTGGACCATTGTCTGTCACGATGGTTTGTGGAACTCCGAAACGACAGACAATGTTCTTCCATATGAAGTTGATCATTTTCTGTTGCATGATTTTCAACATGGCCTCTGCTTCTGCCCATTTTGTATAATAGTCGACTGCCACAACGGCAAATCGAACTCCTCCAACTCCCGCCGGGAAGGGACCAATAATGTCCATCCCCCATCTTGCAAATGGCCACGGGCTATAAACTGATACGAGCTGTTGGGCCGGGGTATGAATGTTTGGGGCGAAGATTTGACATTGATGGCAAGTCTTTGCTTTCTTGATTGCATCTTGATGTAAAGTTAGCCAATAATAGCCTTGTCTGATGGTTTTGTATGCCAAAGCTTGCCCCCCAGTATGATTTCCGCATACTCCAACATGTATTTCTTCGAGTATTGCTCGTCCTTGCCCCCTAGGCAAACATTTGAGAAGTGTAAGTGATATTCCTCTTTTGTAAAGCTGCTCGCCTACCAGAGTATATCTGGCGGCTTGCTTAATTAGCTTGGCAGCTTCAAAAGAGTTGTTTGGTTTTTCTCCACTTTTCAAATATTTGACTATATTTGTTCTCCAATCTTCTTCTTCACTTGCTTGTTTATCAAGTTGATTGACATTATAACTTCTTGTTGATGGATCATTCATCTTTGTAATTATAATGTCTGCCAACTCTGCTGGTCCTTCACTTGTTGCTAGTCGGGCCAGCGCATCTGCTTGCGTGTTGCTTGTCCTTGGAATTTGTTTAATGAAGACTTGTTCTAATAAGGACATCAGGTAAGCAACAATTCGCTGATACTCAATCATGTGATCGTCTTTTGCTTCGTATTCACCTCGGACTTAGTTCACAATCAATTGTGAGTCGCTGAATATTAGTAAACGTCTAACACCTACTGCAAGGGATAGGTGAAGACCAGCAATGAGAGCTTCATATTCAGCTTCGTTGTTGGTAGCCATGAAACCAAATCTGATTGCCGAAGTGAATACTTGTCTGTCTGGACTGATCAGAACCACTCCTGCCCCCGAGGCTATGTTAGTCGAAGATCCGTCTACATAAAGATGCCAGGGGTGATCAAGTCCTCTCGTCGGATCTGGTGGGAAGGTTAGTTCGACAATAAAGTCGGCTAACGCTTGCCCTTTGATCGCTGTTCGAGGAGCATAAGTTACCCCGAATTGGCTAATCTCTAGTGACCACTTTAGAAGACGACCAGCTGTGTCGGGGCGATGGAGAATTTGTTTGAGTGGGAAAGTTGTTAGCACTTCGACTTGATGATAAAAAAAGTATGGTCGTAACTTCCTTACGCTCATGACAAGTGTGTACGCCAGTTTTTGGCTTGTAACTGTAGGAGACATTCTCTGGCCTTTCTTTGATCTCCTTTGATAGTACCTGTTCCACTTGCTGTTGGGAATTTCAAATAATAATGATAAGTGGAACATGCAGCTTTGAATTCATTTAAAAAGGGTCGACCAAGAAACCCGTTATAAGTTGAATCCTGGTCTACAACCAAGAAGTCAACCATTCTTGTAATATTTTTCTCGGGTTCATTGGCCGTTACAAGTTGTACTGCCAAAGTAACTATTCCTAATGGATCTGTTACAGTATTTTCGAAGCCTATTATTCTGTGAGTCGTATCCCGGATATAGCCTGAATAATCCCCAAGGTGATCGATCGTCTTTTTAAATAGGATGTTGGTGTAGGCTCCAGTGTCCACCAACAATCTGTGGACTCGTGTTCCCATAATTTTTGCGCATATTACGAGCGAGTCGTTGTGCGGAGTTAAGATTCCTTCCAAGTCGTTTTCGGTAAAGGTCAGTTCTGCTGTCTGCATGATAGATGGTTTAACCCCCATTTCTTGGACTTGATCGATTGCTCGTAACTCAGTTTTTTATTTTCGATTAGAGATTGGCGGCCGTCCATCAGAATATCCTCCTGCGGGACCTGCAGGTTCCATCATATACAAATCTTCCAATGGACGAGTAGGAATGGCAGGAACTGGTCACGCCGGTTTATTGTTCTTCTGAGGTTGATCATCTTCGTCCTCAGAGATGTTCTCCCGGACTCTCTTCCCGGGTTGTCTTTTGACGAAATCGGAGAGCTTTCCGTCCTCGTAGAAACGCCAGAGCTGCCTGAGCAAATCTCTACACTCACTCGTAAAGTGCCCCACGCTTTGATGGTAGGCACAATACTTGTTAGGGTTGAGTTTGCCAGTATCCTGACGAATCTTCCGGGGAGGGGAGAGCAACTCCTTATCTTTCACGTTCTCATAAACAGTATCGACTGACACTGTTAGCACCTGATTCAACTTTTCTTTGAGTTCTGTCCCTTCAGTGAATGCCTTCATGTTTTTAGGGACTCAAGTTGCTCGCTTGTGTAGAGGTTGGCTTCCGCCTCCCGAAGATGAGCAATTTCTGCTTTCAGTTCAGCGTTCTCTTGTTCTGCCGCAGATAACTTTTTCTCCCCCTCGCCGAGCAGGACCTCTTTCTCCTTGAGCAGGGCCTCCTTGTCCTTCAGCTCTTTGGACAGGCCTTGAATTTCTTCAAGGCGCTTGTGCTCAGCATCAATGTAAACATTGATCTGGTTGTTGAGGCGAGCAATTTTAGCCTCGTATTCAAACTCAAGATCCTCCTTCTGCCGAGCAGCAATAGTTCTTAGGACGACTTTTTTCTTTTCTTCTTTGTAATAGTTGTCCGTTCCTTTTTGTAGTACTTGACTTCTAGGATCATTGTACTATTTTTGAGGCTTAATGCCTTTTGATTAATGGAATGTCTTTCTCATGTTCGCTCATTTTCTTGTATATGTTAATTGCCTTTACATTTTTATCAATGCCTTTGCATTGACCATTGGATTTTTGCAAAGTGTTGAGGCACTTGTACAACATCTAAACTATTATCACTTGGATGAGTGCCAAGTGTTGAGACACTTGGACCATATCTAAACTAATGACTCTTGAAGTTCCCAATGTTGTACTTAGTCTTCATGACCACTTAGCTGCTTTTCTTGGTGACTAGTTGCTCGCTAGTATATCTTCGTTGGGCGTTATGGACCTCTTGCTCGCCTCGTGATTGGGCTTGATGCAAGGTTGCTCGCGTGGTTGCAAGGTTGTCCGCCTTTCGTCTTTATCTTTTGCTTTGGTTATTCATTTCTTTTGTCCTTTGCTTTTCTGGTCGCGTAAAATGTACCTGATCGCACTCCTGGTCGCCAGAGGGGTTGACTCTCTTTAACTCTGATGGTCGCCTGTCTTCTATCTGCGGCTCATTAGCTTCTTAATTCTTGATCATTGTTGCTCGCCTGGTCGCCTATCAACATTGCCCCCTGACTTGTTCTTCGTTAGGAAAATTATTGCCTAATGAAGGACAAGGCACAATTTCAGGTGTGAATGTTCACATGACGCGAGCAACAAATTTTTTCAAATCTTATTGGGCGGGAAGACGGGCGAACATCAGGTCATCAAAAGCGAACATAAAGGTGTGGCATGCGTAAGCGACGGTTGATTTCCCGAGGTTCTTGGAAATCGAAACGTCGTGGGTGGCTGATGACGTCATCGCCGTCCACACATACTTTTCTTTTGCGTATAGGGGCCTATGAAATTCTTTAAAAATTTCATTTTGGCCCCAACTTTTGAGCCTTATAAATACTCGTCTTCTTTTTTTATTTCATTCTTTCGAATCCTTTCCTCTCACGTTTGCCATTAAAGCTTCACTTCAAGCTCTTCCTATTCACTTTCGTCGGATTCTTGATAGAATTTGAGTGTAATCATCAGGTAATCCTCCATTATCATCTTTAATTTCCATTTTGCTTTTGATTTTTCTTTCATTTCTGCATTTTCTTTTTCGAAAAGTCCCTTCCACCGTTGCACTTCTTCCAGCGCCGCCGCGTTCCGTCGCGCTTCGCCGCGTGTCGCCGCCTCTCAGAGTTCTTCGTCTCTTTTCTTGAAATTTTTGTTATTACTCTGATTTTTTGAAAAATTTCCTTCAAATGACTTCCTCGAGTGATACTCCTTCTATTGAAATCATTGAACGTAATCCCGGGAAGCGTCCCATGGAAGAAATCTCTTCCCCTGCTCCTCGCCGGTCTACTCGCCAAACTCTTGCTCGAAACCCAAGGACTTTATTGGTGGACGAAGAAACGGGATCCGAGGCGTCCTCTGTTGTTCGCTCCATTGAAGCCTATGCTTCGGATAATTCTGGCGAGGAGGAGGTCCAAAACCCTGCTGGTCGCTCAGACGCGGAAGGTGTTACCTCATCTGACTTGGGGGAGGATTCGGAAGAGGTGGCTGCGGAAATCGAGGCTGAGAGCGACCATCCCGAAGTTGAGCGACCACGGTTGGCCGTGACTTGGGAGTTCCTTGAAGAAATAGGGTTTCCTACTTCTAAGGTTACTCCTGAGTCTCAAATCCCTGAAGGCATTGCTCGCCCAAATGAATGGGAGGATTATGCTGCTCGCTTTTCTGAAACCTTTCCTGTTCGCGCACGAGAGTTTATGTCCGCCGAGTTGAATGCTTATACCGCGAGCAAGATTTCGAGCTTAGTCGTGGAGGAGGACTTAGATAGTATTAGGTCTCGATACAAGATCCCTTACGATATATTTTTGTATGCCCCCAAAGAAGGAGAGACTGCTGATCGCCCTCCGCCAGGTTGTACCGCGATCAACCTTGATATACTTAACATTGGGTTCCCGTTGCCTCTACACCTCATTATTGGTCGTTTTTTTGGCGGACATCAATCTGGCTATCACTCAGATTACTCCGGTTGGGTGGACTAATTTGCTCGCCTTGATGACACTCTTTGGCCTCGAAGGATATAAGAATAAACTTAACACGGCCGAGATTCATTATGCCATGGTTATTTCGGCTTGCAATGAAGAAGGTGTAGGCTGGTACTACGTCAAGGCGAGGACGGGGGTAAAACTTATTGAGGGGGTCCCTAATAAAGTTAGGAGTTGGCATAACCAATTCTTCTTTATTGGGGGCGACTGACGAGCATCAGTGGACTTCTCAGGCGGCCAAGCGCGCATTAATACTCCAGAGCGTTTTGGCATAATTAAACGTATGCTTTCTCATTTCCTTCGTGGGACGGCGTTGTGGACTAATTTTAATTTCTTCTTTCTTTTTGTTTTGCAGGTCCAAGAGTATTGAAGTGGGGAGATTCAGGCCTTAGTGAAGAGTTTTTGTACACATTGGCTGTATTCGTACTTCGGAACCCGAGTGATCGCGACATCTTGCATCTTTCAAAGGCCCATTGTCGAAAGATCGCCCAACTCTTTACGAGCCCTCATCACTTAGAGGCTCAAGCAGAGATCCCTGAAGGTAACCATTATCAGTGACTTTACACTATTGCTCGCTTGATCGCCCGTCTCGGCTAACTCTTTTGTTCGACTTTTCCTTTTTAAACAGATCAAAGGGTAACTGTTGCTGTGCCAGCTATTCCACGATCTTACCACCTGCTCGCTGCAAGAGTTAAACTAATGGCTGCCGAGGAGCCAACTAGGAAGAGACAGGATCCACCCTTGTCGCTCATGCGACTTCGAGCTGGAGAAGAGCCAGGTGCTCGTGCTCGCCCTCGAGCATCTACTGGTCGCTCCAAGGGAGCCCTCAAGACTGTCACCTCCTCCCAAGTTGTGGAGAAGGAAAAGACCAAAAAGAAAGCTCCTCGGGACGATTCTCGCGAGGAGGGGGACGACGCCGAGCGAGCATTGAAGCGCTAAAAAACTGTCACGGAGGCGAGCAACCGTGCTCCTCACTCCCCTGCTTCCAAACACACCTCACTTAAAATCGTGAGTGAGCAGCAAACTGTTGCTGCTATCTTGAATAGGAAAGTGCGATCATCCAGTGACCGCTCGTATCTGGGGTACGACCCCGTAAAATTGAGGGAGTAAGTCTTCTAGTTAGAACTCTTACTCTGATGATCGCTCCTTCGTTATATATTTTTTACTTATGATTTTTCTTCTTTTTTCAGGTGCAAGCCTGAGGAGCACCCTGGGCGGGCAGAAGTGCTCCATCAGCTCAGCTGCGTAAAAACTCCTCCTCCATATCTGGACATTGCGGACTCCCATGTCCGGCGAGCAACCGAGATGGTCCCTCGTTCTTGGACCAAGACCTGTGAAGATATTGTTCAGGGGCAGACTACGAGCGACAATGCTTGCTTGATCGCCTACAACGCTAGCCATCAAGTTGTGATGGCTCAGAGGCTCCTTGACCAAATCGTACTCCTGGAAAGGACGAATCGCAGTCTTGGTCGCAAGATTGAAGGTTTTGAGGCGGAGAAGGCTGCTGCCTTAAGGAAAAAGGATGAAGAGCTCGCACAAGAGAAAGCTGAGCATTCCAAAGCGATAGCAGATTTGGAGCAGATGTATGATGCTTCCGTGGCCAGCGAGCAATTTGCTCTGAATCAATCGGAGAAGCTATCTCATGAGCTGGGAGTGGCCGATGAGCGAGCAAAATCGCTAGAAGTTGAGAAGACGGCCATGGTCGCCATCCCTTCTCCATCAGGGTCACTACGCCGATTCGCCTTGTTTTTCTCCGACTTCTCTTTGAATTTAGGGGAATTCCAGTACAGGAGGAATTGGTCCCAAATCGACCGCTTTTCACTATCAGTCCCCATATTGGTGGCATTTCCCTGCTTATACCACATGTCCCTCATTCTATAAAGGACGTCTCTGTATCTCTCGGCTGCATATTTTTTGAAATTCTTCCACATCTGGTCATCGTGCTCCGGTGCCCAAACACATTCTTTCTGCAATTACAATTTAAATGTAAATATCTGTTTATATATTTGATATTAATAAACGGTGAATTAATAAATTAAATTAATACCTTAAACTCCTCGAAGTATGTCCGTTTTCTTGCATCAGACACTATCCTCCAACTGTAAGCGGTGGGCTCGAATCCACCGCGAAGGATGGACTTGGAAACCTGATTACTAGCCTCATGACACTGAATCCAACTGTAAAATTAAAACTTCAAAGTTAGTAAAATAATTATGTTTTAATTAATAAAAAAATTGAGTATAAAATATTAAAACTTACGTTGAACCATGTTGCTGAACAGGCATCCATGCTTGAACAACCCGATCCTGGCTGGAGGAGGATGAGCCCTCAGCAGTCTGCTGTGAGGAGAAGTAGCCCTCACCAGGCTGTGAAGAAGTCTCTGATAGAGACCTCGGCCTGCAAATAGGCGGAACCACGGGTCTCAGTGAGGCCCGTCGTCTCCTCCCTCCCCGTCCTCCTCGACTCGCCTCCACATCCCTCGGAGGCTGCTGACTGCCACTGCCACTGCCTTGTCCGCTAATCTATAACAAAATTCACGAATATTATTCGAAATACTTATAATATTATTCAAAATATAAAATTAAAATCAATGAAATACTCATAATTAAACTAAAATAAATCAACTAACATTATTTAAAATTACTAAACTAAAATCAAACAACTAATATAATTCAAACTACTCAACTAAATTCGATCAACTTATAATATTATTCAATTCCACTAAACTAAAATCAAATGACTAATATAACTCAAACTACCCAACTAAACAAAAATCAATCAACTAATATTATTTAAAATTATTAAACTAAAATCAAGCAACTAATATAATTCAATCTACTCAACTAAATTCGATCAACTAAACAAAAATCAATCAACTAATAATATTTAAAATCATTAAACTAAAATCAAACAACTAATACAATTCAAACTAGCAACTCAACTAAATTCGATCAACTAAGTTAAAATCAATCAACTAATATTATTAAAAATTATTAAACTAAAATCAAACAACTAATATAATTCAAACAATTCAACTAAAATCAATTCTAAACTTAACAAATTCTAAAAATGCTTTAAAATTAAATTTTAAAGGGTAAAAATGAAGAAAACTTACGGTTTATTTGTAGAAGATGACAAAACGAGCACTCGGTGTGGACGGATTGGCTCTACAGCAACGACACCCGACTCCTCCTTCCTCCTCCTCCTCCTCCTTCTCCTTCTCCTCCTTCTCCTCCTTCTCCTCCTTCTCCTACTTCTCCTACTTCTCCTTCTCCTCCTTCTTCTCCTCCTCCTCCTCCTACTCCTCCTCCTCCTCCTCCTCCTCCTCCTCCTTCTCCCTAATATTATTAAAAATTATTAAACTAAAATCAAACAACTAATATAATTCAAACAATTCAACTAAAATCAATTCTAAACTTAACAAATTCTAAAAATGCTTTAAAATTAAATTTTAAAGGGTAAAAATGAAGAAAACTTACGGTTTATTTGTAGAAGATGACAAAACGAGCACTCGGTGTGGACGGATTGGCTCTACAGCAACGACACCCGACTCCTCCTCCTCCTCCTCCTCCTCCTCCTCCTCCTCCTCCTCCTCCTCCTCCTCCTCCTCCTCCTCCTCCTCCTTCTTCTTCTTCTTCTTCTTCTTCTTCTTCTTCTTCTTCTTCTTCTTCTTCTTCTTCTTCTTCTTCTTCTTCTTCTTCTTCTTCTTCTTCTTCTTCTTCTTCTTCTTCTCTGTCTGCATCGGCAGCCTGGTTATACAGGGGGGAAAAAATTGCGACGGACAGGCATCCGTTGCAAATTGTGCCCGTCAAATGCCAAGACGGCGTCGTTTTTGCGAATTTACGACGGCACGTCCATCAAAGCTTTGAAAATTAAAATTTTGCAATGGAATTTCCGTCACAAATTGGTCAAACGCGGCGTTTCCCGAAAAGTCACGCAAAACAGGGTCAGATTTGCGACGGACTTGCCGTCGTAAAGCAGTCAACGCACCGTTTCTCAAAAAGACGTGCAAAAACCGGTCAGATTTGCGACGGAATGTCCGTCGCAAAATCGAAGTTAAAAATTGCAACGAATATTTCCGTCGCAAACCAGTCAAATGGGCCATTTCCCGAAAGACCACTTTTAAACGGGTCGATTTTGCGGCGAAAATGGCCGTCGCAATTTTTAACTTCGATTTTGCGATGAACATTCCATCGCAAATATAGTCGGTATACAACGAAGGTGGTGGACCCTAGATTTTGCGAAGGACATACCCGTCGCAAAACACTAATTTTTGGCTTTACAAAGTCGTCGCAAACTGTCATTTTTTTCGACGGCTAACCAAAATCCATCGCAAATACACGAAATTTGCGATGGATAGTTGGCAGTCGCAAATTTTCCATCGTTAAACCGCGTCTTTTTTGTAGTGTTAATCACAAATTCTAGAGTGTATGCACTTGGATTTTAAACTCAATTTTAATTTTAATTTTGATTTTTTCAAAACACACACTCACACGTCGAACTATATTTTTTTGCAATTGGAGTATTACTGATTACTTTCTAGGGTATTACTAATTTATGCTTAGGGTATTTTTTTTTTTCAAATTCAAGTGCATACCATGCACACAGAACTACTCAAATTTAACTATATATATATATAGTTATAATGATAATTATTTTATTAAAGAAATTGAAAACAAAAAGTTAAAAATATATGTATTTTATTTTTTGAGATTCACTATTATACGATAAATATAAGTGTAAGATAATTCATGCATCATTGTAAATCTCTTTAAAAAAAAAGAAAAATAGGGAGAAAATGTAGTTATGTTTGGAAAAAAAATTATTATATAAAAATTTATTGTGATTTTTTAAAACCATTTTAAAGAATGGGAAAAAATAAAAAGGTAAAATTAATTATAACAAAAAACATATAGCATTTGTATAATTAAGTTAATGTTGCATAGATTTGAAAATCCAATGTTGGATAAAAACTAACGTTTTAATCAAATTCTTGTATGCAATATTTGCATGTTGTGTAATTAGTGCAATTATACGTAATTTTGAATATTATTAGTTGGTATCACTAAATAGTATTAATTGTTTTCCGTAGTATTAATTGCACCAATTGCACTATGCAATTAAAATTTAGCTTGTTATAAATTTTTTAACTTAATTAATTCATTGGCAGATTCTTTATCTATTTAATATATTTAACACCACTGTTTATACTATCCATAAATAAATTTTTTTGAAATATACAACTTTCGCAATTATGGTGAAACCTACCCACCATATACATAATTATTTCTTATAAGATAAAATTAAATTTTGATTAATTAATCATCAATATATTAATATACTTAATTCACAAGTTTGAAAATACTCACAAATTAATATTTCTTAAAGTTGAACTTTCTCAAATATATAAGATGAAAGATAATATGATATGATCATAAAGAAACATTTAATAAACTTTTATAGGGTGAAAATAAAATAAAATAAAATATTTTTCAAAATAAGCAAATAGTTATGTATGGGTATAATTGGTAAGCATTTTAATTGTCATATATATTGACTTTCAGACAACACGTGAATTTAGATATATAAAATATCAACATATAAGCAAACAAAACTTCCTGGAATATTTGAAAAAATTGCAGAAATTCATATTTGAGCTCACTGTTTGAATTATGTCACTGTCCCTGCATTATTTATTTGTCTTTGAATTAGCTAGATCGTCTCATAAGTAAATTACTCTAAAATACATCTCAAATCGTCCTGGTCGTAGAATCGGAAATTCTATGAAGTTTTGTAATTAGCAGTTGAGTCTTTCTATCTGTACATAGCATTCTACATTTATTTCATTTGAATTATATTAACAGATATTGTTATAACCGCAATATAGATTTACGTGGTTCACTAATATTGAGAAATAAATATAAACGTAAACTAAAGCAACACAAATTTACGTAGTTTACTAATGTTGGGTTAGCTACGTCCAAAGAAAGAATCTGTATATTATTATGAGAATACAATGTACATATCAAATAATAAGAGTATTTATAAACCCATAACAGATTGGCCCTCCAAAACAAGCCCAAAACTCCAAATCAACCCAAACATAACAGACATCGAGACCCTCAACCAGCTCAATACAAGGGGTTCAAGGCATCACTACAGATTTTATATTAAAATAATTTATGATAAATTTGTCATCAAATCATGTTAAAATATCAAATATTTAATTAAGAGTATTAAAAATTTCATTAAAATTATAAAAAATCGGGAAAAGTGGTATAAAATTATAATTATTGATAAGTTTTAACCCAATTTTGTTACCGATGAATTCCTCGGTACTTTTAAATATTTAATATTTTAAATCAATTTCATAATAAATTTGTTCAACGATTTTGTTGTGACCGTTTCAGACCACGTGTTGGATCCGACCGGAAGAAAGTCGGAAAAGGCAACAAGGAAACCAGAGGCCGGGACCGACCCGGCCGACCTGAATCCGACCTCAGCGGGCTCCGATCACGAGTTTCTGGCCTCGAAAGCGAGGCCGGAAACCCGCTTGAGACCCTCGTCCACGTCCGTCCCAGCCACGTTCAAGTCCTACCGTGGCCGGACCGGCCCGACCAAGATCAGTGAAGTCCAGCAGAGATCGCCCAGACACGACCGACCGGCTGGAGCAATCTCCGACCTCGCTGTCCGCCAGGAGGCCGGCCTCCGATCACTCATGGCCCCCGGCCGGCAAGAGAGATCTGGGGCACGTGATAGAATCAGGCAAGATCCTCTCCCAAGAGGGAAAAAAGCCGCCTCCGTACCCAGAGACTCAGAGAATATTCCATCCAAATGAGGAAATTCGCCAGAGAATCGTCCTTTTTGGACACGCGTCAACTCCCTAGTGGCCGGCCACCTGCAAGCCCTAACATACCAGAGCCCGCGCGTCCTCAGAGGCAGGAGACATTTAATGCACCTGTCCCCCGAGAGGCCGGAAATGACCGAAATACCCCTATAGTGAGAAAACTATAAATACCCCCACTTTTGTAATGTAAAAGTGGTGCAATCTCTCTCAGTATAATCAATACCCATACTCATTCAAGTCCAGGGACTCACAACCCCTGGCAATTCTTGGTGTTCTTAGTGTTCTTATGCATTTATTGCTTTTCTTCATTCAAGCATTCGTTCTAGCATTTAAGAACCCAATCATTTGATGTTTTTACCAAAGCTTTTGTAAATAGCCATTCAATCCCAGCAAAATATATTTGGTAAACAACATTTGGCGCTAGAAGGAGGGTATCTTACCCATCAAACTCATATCTTCTTCACCTCTCTTTGAAGAACACTCACTGTTCTTCAAAGCTTCATACCCTCAAACCTTTAAATCTTCAAACCTCAAACTCCTCCTCTCCTGAAAGCAATGGATCCCCAGAGGTCATCCCACGCCCACGGAAAGGCCACACGCGTGGCCTCCCCGATTCGTTTTCCGGAGGAACCCCTCCCATCCGGGGGTCGAGGTTTCTTTACCCCTGACCAGGCCGGGTCAGGAAGACGCCGCCAGGCGGAAGAGGCGAGGGGGTGCCGGAGCACCACCTCTGCCTCCAAAAAGAAGGCCCAGGCCCGCGCTCTCAAGGGTAAGGCGAAAGCCAGAGAGCACCAAGGCGAAAGCCAATGTCGGGCAAACCCCGTCTCCACCCGTTCACGAGGCTCCGCCCATCCGGTTTTCGACCGTTTGGGCACGATAGACCCGTCGTGGTATCCGAGCCGCGTACCCAGTTACGACACTCGGTACGGTGACACCGAGTCCGTCTCCAACTCTGGGAGCACGGCCCAAATGCCCCACAAGAGGGCGGCCGAGGTCAGCCTGACCCCGGCAAACTCCGCCAGGCGCAAGCTAAGTTTCGCTCAAAGCGGCCTTTTGGGACGCGGAGTCCCCCGTGCGGCCGTTTTCGACCGAATCGGCCCCCTAGCCGACGTGGGAGACCAGCTGGCCGAAACCCCCAGTCCAGAACTCGTCAAGATGCAAAAGCAACTTGACGAAATGAAGGCGCTCCTCGAAGCGTAAGGCCAAACTAAGGCCCGGCTAATCGCCAGCGAGCCTTTGGCGGTCGATATTGAGCTCGCGCCGGTCCAGCTCAAGATCGTCCCTCCGCCAACTCCTCTCTACGAGGGGAAAACAGATCCTGAGACTCATCTGAGCAAATTTCGGATCTATATGACCGGGCGTGGCGCGACAGACGCCACGAAGTGCAGGCTTTTTCCCCTCACCCTGGGCCCACAGATGGTACGTGTCTCTCCCGGCACGGTCCATTGATTCTTTCGCCACTTTAAGCGCCCAATTCTCATCATACTTTGCGGCCAAAATTGCCCGGCCGGAAAGCTGGCATCGCCTGATGCGAATCCGCCAGGAGAAAGAGGAGTCCGACGAGGACTACGTGGCCAGAGTGGACGAAGTCATGCTGACCGGCGAAGCTGTAAGCGACCAATTGGCTTTGCACGCAACTCTTGGGGGTTTCCACGGCCGGTCTCCTATGTTCAAACACCTCACCAAGGATTTCCCTAAAACCTACGCCGAATTCCGCGCCCGAGCCGGTGACTACCTGGCTCGGAGGAAACTTCTGGCACTAAGACTGGGGGAGTCCGAGCCAGCCCAAAAGGAGACGGAGGCCGTAGCCCAAACCTCCCCCAAGAGTGGCCCTAAGGCCAGAAGAGTGGCCAAACCGCCCGGTAACTTCAAGTCCTTCGAGGACTTTGAAGTTCACCTAACCCAGGCCATGAGGCAATCCCCCGCACATATCTTCAATGCGATCCAGCATCGGGACATGCTTCCCAGGCCAAGGCCCTATTCTGGAGACCGGTCCCGGCTGGACCCTAAAAAATTCTGCGCTTATCACGACTCTATTGGCCACAATACGAGCCAGTGTCGTGATCTCCTAAAACAGCTTTGGAAGCTGTTTGAGGAAGGGCGTCTGAACGACCTCCTTCAGAGGCCAGCCGGCCGGCAGGACCAACAGCAGCAGCAGCAGCCCCAGCGCCACCCTCGAAGGAACGAGGAAGGCGGCCGGCCTCTTAGGCCGGTCGCAGCTTTGGAGGAAGATGATGACGAGGATGACCTCCTCCCTCCCATGAATCCCGGCGGATGGGTCAACATGATCCAGGCCGGCGGAGGGAACTTAGGCGGCCTCACCCCGATCTCGACGCAGTCCAACAGAAAACGGAGAGCAGAGGTCCGGGCGGCGACCAACGTCAACTTGGTCACGCCCCCAGAACCAAAGATTCACAAGAGCTTGGAGATAACTTTCTCCAACCAGGACAGGACCGGGGTGCTGTTCCCGAAGGGCGATGCGTTGGTGATTGCCGCCCAGATCCTGGGCAAAGAGGTGCAACGCATTTTGGTCGACAATGGGTGTTTCTGCAATATCATCTTCAAAACAGCCCTAGACCAACTCGGAGACCTCGTCAACTTCATCAGGCCAATCGACCTTCAACTGAAGGGATTTGGGGACGCAACGGTCGCCGCATACGGGAAGATAAAGCTCTCCGTGGAACTCATCTGCTGCTACAACAAGGAGGTCAGGATAACTAGGCCGTTAGATTTTATAATTGTAGATCAGCCAAGCTCGTATAATGGCTTTCTGGGTAGGCCCTTTTTAGAAGTTTTTGAAGCTGTTGCTTCTTCCTACTATTACTGTATCAAATTTCCCACCCCCGAGGGGGTGGTCGGCACTATTAAGGGTAACCAGGCAATGGCTAGAAGGTGTTTGAACTATCCCAACTCTCATTTATTTTCAATTAGCAACAACCAAACATCGGACGGGCCACACCCCGACTCTGAAACGGCCATTTTGGCCGCAGAACCCGTCGCGGAGGTTGGATCCACATCGGCCGACCCCCAGCCTATGCAGATCGACGATCCCGAGCCAAGGATTGGTTTCGAACCATCCGAGCTCGACCTCGATCCCAAATTCGATTCTTCTGACCGGCGGAGCTATGAACAAGCTACGGCTTTGGAGGATTTGGAGCACATTCCGGTCGACCCCTCGAGGCCGGAATTGGAAGTTTTGATCGGCTCTCGCATACCGACCGAAATGCGGGGGGAAGTGATCGAATTCCTCAAAGCCAACATTGGAGTCTTTGCCTGGTCTCACCAAGACATGGTCGGGATAGACCCAAAGCATGCATGCCATCGTCTAAAGATCGACCCCAACAGGAGGCCGGTCCATCAGAAAAGAAGGAAGTTCGGCCCGGAAAAATACGAAGCTTTGGCTGAGGAGGTTAGGAAGTTGATAGACAACAGGCTGATCGAACAAGCCCGGGACGAGCCCCATATTGGAGTTATACGTGAAAGTATGCTTTTACTTTGTATAACTCGTGTATCAAACACTTGTTTTATGAGAATAATTCTTTTATCGCATTTGCTTTAGTTATGATTGAATGTTGAATTTCTATTGCAAACCGTTCAATATATAGTACGTGTTACATAGTAGTTAATGTGGTGATACCCGATCACGGAAGACAACATTAACAGTTTACTTGTAACTAAACGTACATTTCACGACCTAGGTGGAATTGAATAATCCGCCGTGAAAGGTCGATGTGTAAGGCTCAGATTGGTCTGTCTTGACCAAGAGATTGCACTAGCACATTTAGTATGTGTTGAAGAGGTCCTACAGCGAGGAGAAATTCTTCTGTTCTGAAAGGTGAAGAATTAGACCTCAGTGGTTGTTGATTTCTTAATCTCCGTCACTTAAATAGGACCGTGTGTGCTTAGTAGTTACTGCTTTGATTCATGTTGGGTGAGAATCATTGTGACTTCGAACTTTGTGTCTTGGGCAGTAATATTAATCATACGACGGTTGCTAAGATTTAATACGGAGAAACGCATGCGAGTACGGCTCGTGTGATTAGTCCCCTTGGTGGGCTCAGAAGTTTTATTGTACCAAATCTTGCAAGTGAAGAATTAGTTTCTTCGGTACGAATAATAATGTTGAGCTGTCTTTACTCCAAGGTGAAATATATTAATTAATTTAGAGCTATTCAGAAGCTTAATTAATTAATGGACTTGATAATCTTAAACGCGGGAAATAATAACCGGGAGCCCATATTATCGTAATATGGATTAAGATGGATAGTGCAATATTAATTTATTAGTGGTAATAATTAATATTAATGGGCTGAATTATATTGGGGCTCAATATTGAAATTCAGAAGTCCATTAGGAGGTCTAATCTTAATTCTCCTTAAGGCCCCTCAAGTAGCCCATTAAGTAGCTCAATAATGATAAGGTGATTAAAATAAAAAGAAAATAATTATGCTGATTTTTCAAGTATTATTTTCGAAAATTGCATGATAAGGAGGAAAAAGATTTTGTTGATTTTCTTGGAAAGATATTATGCAAGATATGTATTCTAGGAATACAAGAATATCTCATATATTCAAGAAGATCCAAATCTTGGATTTCTTCTATGTAATTTTCGAGAGTTTCATATTTATTAGGAGAGTGAGATTTTTGTGGAATATTTTATTATGGAGAAAAGAATATATGAGATATATTCAAGATTTCTTAGAGATTAAGAAAAGATTTTCTCCATGCCCATAAAATCTCTACGAATTTCGGTCACTACTCTTATAAATAGGGGATGATTATTTCATCCCCAAGTACATAATTCCATGTGTTGGAAAAATCAAGAGCATATATATTTTTCTTTTTCCTTAGTTTATTAAATTACTTGAAAGCATCTCCCACCGGTGATCAAGTAAGGCGAAAGGGAAATACTTGAGAAGGTTTTTGGGTTGATAAAACGAGATCGTGATTGTCCCGTTTATTCAAAGGCCAATTCTACAAGAGGTACGTTAATCGCATATTTAATTGTTTATTCCGCTTAATTAAATATGTGAAATTAATTCAACATGCATGATGATAATTAGTTGTTGGAATTATTATTTGAATTAATTAGGATTAATTCATGCTAGTAATAATTGTATTTAAATTCGTATTTAAAATTCATCCCGAATAGATTCCGGGCACCCCTATTTTCCCAACAACTGGTATCAGAGCCACGGTTTCGGGCTCTGAATTTTAAATTGGAATTTAAATTGTTGAACATTAAATTGAAATTGGATAGTAGAATTGTTAGATCTTTTTTGCAGGTATCCAATTGTCATGGTTTTAATGTTGTTAATTTCATGCGTGTAAATTAATTGTTTTTAATTCGATTCGTTCAAATTCGTTTTTCTCGTGAGAAAATCCACGAGTAGATTAGTTGTTTTTATTTTGATTCGATCATTGTAATAGACTAGTCTAGACCTAGTATTTATTTTTTTGTAAAAATAAATTGTAACCGGATCGTGACGAAGAACGAGAATTAAAAACGGCGTACCCGGACGACGCATACAAGCGTGGCGCGTGTATGGAGGTAAAATCATGCTAGGGGTGAAGAAAACGAGGACGAACGGTGAAAAAACGGCGCACGGGGGTGCACGGCGCACGCCGTGCGCAGCGGGCGCACGCGCGCGCGCGCCTCGGCGAGGGCCTGCAGCGCCTCGGGTGCGCCTCGGGGCTGCGCTTCGGCGCGCCTCGGGCGTTTTTCCAGCGCTTCTCGGGCCGGGAAGCGCGCGGGCCCACTTCGTGGGCCGACGCGCGCTGTATCTCAGTCCGTGGAATTTTTTCGGTTCGTGTTTTTTTTACGTGTGATTTTAAACGTTGTCCCGAACCCCAAACGATGCTGTTTTTGAAGAAGTGTTGTTATTCGAGTGGGAGCACGTCGAGACGAACATCGGAAAGCAACAAGGACGATTTTTCGCATCAAGACATGAAGAAATTAAACCGTGACAATTGGAATTGAGTGCTCCAATGTGTTTAATTTTGTTTTGATGGATGTTTTATTTCGTGCAATTTTTATTATTTGTTAATATGTGTTTGCATGAATTTAATTGTCCAAGAAAAACCTTACTTTCGCAAATTACTAAGTATGTTGTTATAATCGCAATTTTATTCCGGATATTAAAATTGGATTATTTTGGCCTCCATAATTTATTTATTTGTGAAGTTCTTTTGGAATACATTTCCCCCTCGGATCGGCCAAAAGAACGGATTTCACATGAATAAATTCCGAAAGGATGATTGTGGATTATTACTAGTGGCGGTATTGACCCTCACCACGAGTGGCTTGCTCAAAGCGAAATAATAATCCTGTATTTAATTATGGTTATTACTTAGGCATAGGAAATTGATATTAACTTACTCCCCTCGGAGTCCCTGTCAATTTCTATGTGGTCAAAGTGGGAGCCAACTATTAATTTTGAATTAAGGATTTGTAACTTTTAAGTTTGTGATCCGCTTGAATGTATTTAAATGTATAGACCACCCCTCGTGGCGCATTTAAATTGTTTCGAGATGTTGGCTGATGCATGATTATATTGTTTTAAGGTTTCAATATAATTGATGTGATCGAATTATGTGATAATTTCATATTTTTCTAGATATTGATATGAATGTATGTTTTATTCTCATTTCATCATGTCGCAACCTTTTAATCCACTGTTTAATATACTTAAAGTTAATAAACTTTTTGGAGAGAATTATATCGATTGGAAATGTTTTTTTTTTAATTTGTCCTTACTGCACGAAAACACAATTGGGTTATTTATGTTAATATATCCGGCAAGCCTAATGATAAGTCAAGCAATGGGAAGAGGCAGTTTATGATCGGAAGCGTGACAATGAATGAAGTGCATCATCTTGACATTTCTGTCTGAGGATTTGAGGCGCGTTCATGAAGACATTGTATCCGCTGTTGAAATCATGAAACACCTTGAAGAGATGTTTTCACATCAGAATCCCATGACTAATCAGTTCACCAAACATGACTCAGTCAAGTTGGAAATGGTGGAAGGAACGCCCGTGAGGGAGCACGTTCTCGAGATAATGACATACCTTAACAAGTTGGAAGTACTTGGTGCGGATTTTAATTGATTTCATATACCATTCTCTACCGAGAAACTTTGAGTAGTTTCATCTGAACTGTCAGATGAATGAACGGACAAGTCGTTTGCCCGAGCTCTTGCAAGCTTTAGTTTCGGTGGAGGTGATAATGGAGCACCAGTCTAGTGCTATGGTGGCTAATGGTTCGTCTACCTCTTTTGGTCCCAAGGGAGAAAAAAAGAGGAAGAGAACTAAAGGCCGGATCCAAGCAAATCCAATTGTTGCGAAAGGCAAATGCAAAGGCAAGCATCGAAGGGGAAGTGTTTTAGTTGCGGTGAGAGAGGACAATGGAGGTCTGCCTGTTCCAAGCCTAAGAGGCTAGGAAAGTTAGGTAATTCACACACCTTAGTCGTCGAAACTTGTGAAGTGGCGTATGCTGTCTATTCGTGGATAGTGGATACGAGAGCTACTGATCACATTTGTTTCATGGGTTTAAGCTAACCCGACGACTTAACGGAAGTGAGATCCCCATCACATCGGGCAATGCTACGAGAGTGGCAGCTGAAGCAGTGGGAGAAGTGCGCCTATCTTGTGAAGATAGAGTTATGGTCTTAAGAGACGTTCCTCATGTTCCTAGTTTAGAAAGAACTCAACCTTCAGTTTCTAAACTGTTTGAATAGATACTCAGTTTCTTTTAATAAGGATGTTATTATTGCTTGAAACGATGAGTTTATCTGTTCCGGAACTTCATTGGATGATCTTTATACCATTATTTGGGCACACCACTTACAAAATTGAATCTAATAACACATCGATTATTTCGAGTATTAAAAGAAAGCATTCTTCGGAGATGAACGAAACACTTCTATGGCATCTTAAACTAGGTCATATTAATCTAAAGTGGATAGAGAGATTGGTGAAAGACGGATCCTTGGAATCATTTCAAGTCGAACCGTTTCCAACTTGTGAATCCTGTTTAGAGGGTAAAATGACCGAGAGGGCATTTGGAGCCAAGGGGAATAGAACCACGGAAGTGTTAGAACTTGTTCATACCGATATGTGTGGTTCAATGACGATCATAGCAAGAAGGGGTATGAGTAAATTGTCTTTTTCAATGATTACTCGAGATATGGATACATCTACCTTATGATGCATAGGGAAAGAAGTATCAAGTCTCTACGATTTGTTCGTGGAGGCGAATACCTTAGCAATGAATTCTTGAACTACCTATCGGAAGAAGGGATTGTATCCCTGTTGACCACATCGGGAACCCCTCAATAGAACGGTGTGGCGGAACGAAGGAGCCAGACTCTTTTAGAAATAGTCAGATCCATGATGAGTTATTCGGATTTACCAAAGTCGTTTTGGGGTAACGCCTTGGAAACAATGACTTATATTCTAAACTTGGTGCCATCCAAATCGGTTCCTAAAACCCCAATGGAATTGTGGACCGGGGCGCAAGCCCAGTCTAAGACACTTGCAGATTTGGGGTTGTCCGGCATACGTGCTAGACAAGGAAACCGGTAAATTCGATCCATGTTCGGAATTAAGGTTGTTTATAGGATATCCCATGGGAACGAAAGGGTGTATGTTCTATAGTCTCAAGGATTGAAAGACCGTGATTAGTTCGCACTTTAAATTCTTGGAGGAAGACTATATGAACAAAAGAAAGCCCAGAAGTGAGATTACCTTAGACGAGTTAAGAGGGCAAACTCCTATACCAAGTATACAAGATGATATACCACACGTCATACCTTCACAACCGGAACCCCGTCGTAGTAGGAGGATTTCAAGGCAACCCGAGAGATTCATGGGAATTGGAGAATCTTCGGATTTGATTCCCGGCGATGAATCAGACCCATGAACGTACGACGAGGCAATCCAAGACAAAGACGCGGAAGTGTGGCAAACCGCAATGGAAACCGAGGTGGGTTCGATGGATTATAATCAAGTGTGGGAGTTGGTTGATCCACCTAATGGGGTAGAGCTCATTGGATGCAAGTGGGTGTACAAGAGGAAAAGAGGACCGGACGGAAGGGTAGAGACCTTCAAAGCAAGGCTTGTGGCCTGTGGCCTGTAGCTATGCTTAAGTCCATCCGTATTCTCTTGTCGATCGCTGCGCACTTAGATTACGAGATCTGGCAAATGGATGTCAAGACAACTTTCCTTAACGGAAGTCTTGATGGGATCTATATGCAACAACCCAAAGGTTTCGTTGAAAAAGGCCAAGAGCACCTCGTATGCAAGCTTAAGAGATCCATTTTATGGACTTAAGCAAGCATCGCGTACTTGGAACCAGTGTTTTGATCAAGTTATTAAGTCTTATGGGTTTGTGATCAAAACAAGTTCGAAAGTTGTGTGTATAAAAGGTGTGACGGAACTGCGGTGGTATTCTTAGTATTATACGTAGACGATATTCTGCTCATTGGAAACAATGTAAAGGTATTGTCAGATGTAAGGGTATGGCTGTCAAATCAGTTTGATATGAAGGACTTAGGGAAAGCCGGTCACATCCTTGGGATCAAGTTCACTCGAGATCCAAGAGGAGGATGTTGGGTTTATCGCAAGTTTCATACAAAGCCACTGTTTTGAAGCATTTCAGCATGCAAGATTCCAAGAAAGGTTTTGTACCTTTTAGGCACGGAATCCATCTATCTAAAGAAATATGCCCTAAGACGCAAGTGGAGATAGATGACATGAAAGACGTTCTGTACGTTTCGGACGTAGGAAGTCTTATGTATGCAATGTTGTGTACGAGACCGGATATCTGCTTTGCCGTGGGCATGATGGCAAGATATCAAAGTAACCCCGGGAAAGCACATTAGATTGCAATTAAATGCGTTCTTTAGTTTCTGAAAAGAACTTAGTATGGAATGCTGATTTAACAATCAGACAATCTAATTCCCATGGGATACACGAACTCAAATTTCCAATCAGACATAGACTCCAAAATACCTACCTTGGGTAGTGTGTTTTGCATGGGAGAAGGAGCCATGACATGGAGAAGCGATTTGCAGAAATGCATCGCAGATTCGACCATGGAAACCGAATAAGTAGTTGCTTGTGAAGTAGCGAAAGAAGCGGTTTGGCTCAAGTACTTCTTAGTGGACTTGGACGTTGTTCCGAATTTGCCCGACAAGATAACTGTCTTTTGTGACAATGCCGGAGCAGTTGCAAATTCAAGGGAACCGAGAGCCCACAAGGCCAGCAAACACATTGAAAGAAAACACCATCTTATACGAGAAATCGTTAAGAGAGGAGATAAAGAGGTGGCAAAGATATGCGTCGGGGACAACCTAGTAAATCTATTCACAAAGGGTCTGCCTCTGAATACATTCGAGAGACATGTGGATGGAATGAGAGTCAAGACTATTGCCAATCTGCTTTAAGTATAAGGGGGAGGAATTATTAGGTTAGTGTAGGTTGACATGAGATGTCACGTAGAGCTACTACACTAAGACATGCGTGATGTATACTAAAAGCAGACTTTAAGTATAAGTGGGAGATTGTTGGAGTTATACGTGAAAGTATGCTTTTACTTTGTATAACTCGTGTATCAAACACTTGTTTTATGAGAATAATTCTTTTATCGCATTTGCTTTAGTTATGATTGAATGTTGAATTTCTATTGCAAACCGTTCAATATATAGTATGTGTTACATAGTAGTTAATGTGGTGATACCCGATCACGGAAGACAACATTAACAGTTTACTTGTAACTAAACGTACATTTCACGACCTAGGTGAAATTGAACAATCCGCCGTGAAAGGTCGATGTGTAAGACTCAGATTGGTCTGTCTTGACCAAGAGATTGCACTAGCACATTTAGTATGTGTTGAAGAGGTCCTACAGCGAGGAGAAATTCTTCTGTTCTGAAAGGTGAAGAATTAGACCTCAGTGGTTGTTGATTTCTTAATCTCCGTCACTTAAATAGGACCGTGTGTGCTTAGTAGTTACTGCTTTGATTCATGTTGGGTGAGAATCATTGTGACTTCGAACTTTGTATCTTGGGCAGTAATATTAATCATACGACGGTTGCTAAGATTTAATACGGAGAAACGCGTGCGAGTACGACTCGTGTGATTAGTCCCCTTGGTGGGCTCAGAAGTTTTATTGTACCAAATCTTGCAAGTGAAGAATTAGTTTCTTCGGTACGAATAATAATGTTGAGCTGTCTTTACTCCAAGGTGAAATATATTAATTAATTTAGAGCTATTCAGAAGCTTAATTAATTAATGGACTTGATAATCTTAAACGCGGGAAATAATAACCGGGAGCCCATATTATCGTAATATGGATTAAGATGGATAGTGCAATATTAATTTATTAGTGGTAATAATTAATATTAATGGGCTGAATTATATTGGGGCTCAATATTGAAATTCAGAAGTCCATTAGGAGGTCTAATCTTAATTCTCCTTAAGGCCCCTCAAGTAGCCCATTAAGTAGCCCAATAATGATAAGGTGATTAAAATAAAAAGAAAATAATTATGCTGATTTTTCAAGTATTATTTTCGAAAATTGCATGATAAGGAGGAAAAAGATTTTGTTGATTTTCTTGGAAAGATATTGTGCAAGATATGTATTCTAGGAATACAAGAATATCTCATATATTCAAGAAGATCCAAATCTTGGATTTCTTCTATGTAATTTTCGAGAGTTTCATATTTATTAGGAGAGTGAGATTTTTGTGGAATATTTTATTATGGAGAAAAGAATATATGAGATATATTCAAGATTTCTTAGAGATTAAGAAAAGATTTTCTCCATGCCCATAAAATCTCTACGAATTTCGGTCACTACTCTTATAAATAGGGGATGATTATTTCATCCCCAAGTACATAATTCCATGTATTGGAAAAATCAAGAGCATATATATTTTTCTTTTTCCTTAGTTTATTAAATTACTTGAAAGCATCTCCCACCGGTGATCAAGTAAGGCGAAAGGGAAATACTTGAGAAGGTTTTTGGGTTGATAAAGCGAGATCGTGATTGTCCCGTTTATTCAAAGGTCAATTCTACAAGAGGTACGTTAATCGCATATTTAATTGTTTATTCCGCTTAATTAAATATGTGAAATTAATTCAACATGCATGATGATAATTAGTTGTTGGAATTATTATTTGAATTAATTAGGATTAATTCATGCTAGTAATAATTGTATTTAAATTCGTATTTAAAATTCATCCCGAATAGATTCCGGGCACCCCTATTTTCCCAACACCCCAATGGGTCGCAAATGCCGTTCTGGTAAAAAAGACAAACAATACCTGGAGACTATGTATAGACTTCACCGACCTCAACGCAGCATGCCCAAAGGATCATTTTCCGATGCCACACATCGACCACCTGGTGGACAGCACGGCCGGTCACGAGATGATGTCCTTCATGGACGCTTTCGCCGGCTACCATCAAATCCCCATGGCCGTTGAAGACATCAAGCACACCTCATTCCACACGGAGAAGAACATATTCTCTTGGCTCCGGATGCCTTTCGGTCTGATCAACGCCGGCGCGACCTACCAACGCCTAGTCAACAAGATGTTTGCAGATCAGATCGGAAAAACCATGGAGGTCTACATCGACGACATTGTGGTGAAAAGCTTGAAGAAAGAAGGCCATCTCAGGGATCTAGAAGAGACTTTCAAGATCCTCAAGGCCTACAATATGAAGCTAAACCCGAAGAAATGCAACTTTGGGGTGGAGGCCGGCAGATTCCTGGGACACATCGTCAGCCAGCGCGGGATCGAGGCCAACCCGGCCAAGATCAAGGCCGTCCTTGACATGCAAGAGCCAAGGACGATCAAACAAGTGCAACGCCTGACCGGATGCCTCGCCTCTCTCAACAGATTCATAGCCCGGCTCGGAGATAAAAGTAAGCCTTTCTTCTCGACTATTAAAAATGGCAAGTTTTCATGGAATAGGGAAAGTCAATTAGCCTTTGCGAAACTAAAGGAATATTTGGCAAACCCACAAATCTTAGTCAAGCCAGTCCCAGGGGAGAAGCTTTACTTATATCTCGCGGCCTCCGAGGTCGCACTGAGCGCGGTACTAGTCCGGGCGGATGGTCAGAACCACCTTCCGATCTACTTCGTGAGTCAAGCCCTACACGATGCCGAGCTCAGGTACACTCCGCTCGAAAAACTAGCATACGCTCTGGTCATGGGCGTAAGGAAGCTAAGACCTTATTTCTTCGACCACCAAGTAGAGGTCCTCACCACTCTACCCCTTAGGCAAGTCCTACACCGGCCAGACACAAGCGGCAGGTTGTTGAAGTGGTCCTTAGAGATAGCTCAGTACGGGGTCTCTTACGCCCCAAGAACGGCCATCAAGGGCCAGGCCCTGGCTGACTTCATAGTAGAGTTAACTTTCCCACCCAAGTTCACAAGAATCAACCACCCCCCTTGGAAACTCTATGTGGACGGATCGTCAACCAATACCTGTGTCGGGGCCGGTATCGTCCTGATCGGTCCAGAGGGCCAAAATTTCACCCATGCAGTCCGCTTCAGCTTCCCGGCCACCAACAATGAGGCCGAGTATGAGGCCCTGGTCGGGGGCCTTGAACTCGCGATCGCCATCGGAGTTGGCCGATTGCACGTTTTTATGGACTCCCTACTCGTGGTCAACCAAATCAAAGGTGAATACGAGGCCCGGGGAGAGCAGATGATGAAGTACCTCGACCTGGTTACAACCTTATGCGGGAAATTTCATCAAGTCTTCATTGAGCAAATCCCGAGGGAGCACAACACCCAGGCCGACGCTCTTTCCAAACTTGCAACCGCAGAGGGAGCTGCTGATCTCGCCAATATTCAACTTTCCACGCTCGGAACGCCCACGGTCATCCGAGCACAAGTGGCAACCGTTCTTAGCACGGAAGAAAATTGGATGACGCCGATCGTAAAATACCTCAAGACCGGCGGGCTCCCCGAAGATAGAACTCGGGCCCGGCAACTACAACTCCGGTCATCAAGGTACACCCTCATCGATGATCTTTTATATAAGAGAAGCTTTACCCTCCCACTCCTAAAATGTATAACCCCGGAGCAAGGCCAGACCATTCTGGCCGAGATCCATGAGGGGGTGTGTGGGAATCATGCCGGAGGCCGGGCCCTAGCCTACAAAGTGATACGACAAGGATATTTCTGGCCAACCCTGAACAAAGACGCCGTCAACTTCGCGAGGTCGTGCCAAAAATGTCAAGTCTTGGGACCCAATATCAAACTGTCCCCCGAACAGCTCTCCTCCATGTATAGCCCATGGCCTTTTGCCCAGTGGGGCATCGACCTGATCGGACCGATGCCCACTGCGCCCGGGGGCCACAAATTCGCCGTCGTGGCCGTCGACTATTTTACAAAGTGGGCGGAGGCAGAACCACTCAACAAGACCAGCCAGACTCAAATCATCAAGTTCATTTGGAAAAACATCATCTGCCGTTTCGGCCTACCTCAAGTGATCATCTCCGATAACGGGAAACAGTTTGACGGTCTCCAGATGATCCAGTTTTGTGAAAAAATGGAATATCAAGAAGGTTTTCTCTACCCCCTACCACCCGCAAACGAACGGCCAGGTAGAAACCGTAAACAAGATCCTCAAGCACACTATCAAGGCTAAGCTTGAGGACAAGAAGGGGAAGTGGGCGGCCGAGCTACCCGACGTACTTTGGTCATATCGAACGACCACAAGGAACTCAACGGGCGAAACACCTTTTGCTTTAGCTTATGGGACCGAGGCCGTCATTCCTTCAGAGGTCTCCCTACCAAGTCATCGGACGGCCCAGACGATCACCGGAGACAATGACACCGCTCGGATGATCGATTTGGACATGTTGGAGGAGAGGAGACTCAATTCTGACCTCCGAAATGCGGCCTACAAGAAGAAATCCAAAAATTTTTTCAACTCCAAAGTGAAGGCCAGACAATTCCAGGTCGGGGACCTCGTCCTCAAAAAGGTTCAGGTACCAAAAGGGGTATTCGGCCCGATCTGGGAGGGTCCGTTCAGGATATCCAAATGGCTCTCCAAGGGAGCTTACGAGCTGGAACTCATGGATGGTACTCCGGACCAATACCCCTGGAATGCAATCCACTTGAAGAAATACTACCAATGATCTTGTACTATGTATTCAAAGTTCTTATCAATACAAGGCTTTTAACACAGCTCAATCTTTTCCCAAGCACCGGGCTCAGTTCAAAGGCATATGCCGGCCGTATCGAGGACGGCATATCACAATTGAACCAGGAAAAGCCACTCAAGGCCATCCAAAAACCGAGCCCAGTTCAAAAGCGTACGCCGACCGTATCGAGGTCGGCGTATCACACTTGAGCTCGGAAAGGCCACCCTAGCCACTTTAAAAGCCGAGCTCAGTTCAAAAGCATGTGCCGACCGTATCGAGGTCGGCATATCACACTTGAGCTCGGCAAGGCAACCAAGGCAATCCTAGAAACTGGGCTCAGTTCAAAACATATGCCGACCGTATCGAGGTCGGCATACCACACTCGAGCCCGGGTCAGAATCTCATTTCATACTTGTGAAAATTTATTTCGATAAGTATAAGAAAGCAAGAAAGCGATAACAAAACAATAAAGTTCAAGGAAAGACTGAATTATATAAAATCAAAACCGGTCTGAAAGCCGGGAAGTACAACGGTTTAAAACAAGGATAAGTCCGGTCAGAAGCCAGTTACATTCGAAAGCAGTAAAAATGAGCTAAGGCAGAAACAAAAAATTCAAGTTTCGCCATTCCCGGCCGCCAAAGCAACCTCGACATCACCACCACCAGGCACTTGAGAGTCGGCCGGAGGAACGTCCTCTCCATCCTCTGCCTCCTCCTCTTCGTCACCGACCGGGGGATTCTGACCCGGCAGGAGCAGCCTGTGCCGATGGGGGAACCATGAGAGGTCCACCCCATGGACGGTCTCAAGGTCGAGGATGGGGAACCAGTAGCCGTCATTGACCGGATTCTTGGCGGCGTACTCCCGGAAATATTCCTCCAAGGACTTGGTCTCAAGGCCGGCCTGGCGCGCAACCCGGATCATGCTGGCAGCGGCCATGTAGAAGCATAACTCGGAGAAGAGCGCCGGGTTGGCGGTCGGATCCTCCGGATCGTATGCCGGCCGGCTAAGGGAGGCAGCCAGTTCTTCAGCCTTCTTTTGGAGCTCCCTCTCCAACTCAGCCTGCCGGGCAAGGGCCTGATCGGCATCCCCCCGGGCTCGATGCGCCTCCAGCCGCAGATCGGCACTGACGTCCTCCATCTCGGCCACCCGATTCCGGGCATCCTCCAGCGCTTTATACGCCATCTCAGCCCGACCAAGAGCGTCATCTTTTTCCTTTAGAACGGCCTCCATCTGGCCGACCGCATAATCCCTCTCCCTTTTGAGCGCGGCATTCTCGCTCTCGAATCCGGCCTTCTCCTCCCGAGCCCGGGTCAGGTCGGCCTCCAGCCGCCGCACGGTGCTGAGGGCACCGGTGAGCTCGCTCTCCACAAGATTAGCCATGATGGTCGCCTGGCTGACGAGTGCAACACATGCCCGACCGGCGTATCGAGGTCGGCGCTCGGCGATATCGGCTAACTCCCGCGTCCAAGCTTGGGGCAAAGAGTTCACCGACCGGCTCATATACTCCGGCATATCCACGATGGAGCCCGGAGCCCGGGAGGAAAGGAAATCCAACACCAACGGAGGGAGACCCGAGTTGTTGCGCGTCAGTCTGCATGGAAAGGAAACGGCGATCAGGTACAATTAAAATTTGACTTAGAAGAACCTCGAAATTAGAAGACTCACGCTTGGAAACGAGCGGAATCACGACCAAAATAGGTCCTGTCGCCTTCCGGGCCAGAAGTTGGCGCCTCATGGGCCGCATTCTCCGCCCCGACCGGCCCCGGCGGGGTATCATCAGAGAGGACGATAGGGGCCGGACTCGACCCACGAAGGCCGGTCTCCTCGCTCTCAGTTTCCTCCCGACCCCTCTTCCGGCCGGAGAGGCGGGGGGATGCAGGGACCTCAGTAGCAGCGGTCCCGACGGCCGGAACCGACTGAAGGGGGATGGGCTCTTCGATCACGACCCCGGTCCGGGCGCCGTTTCATTTCTTCTTCCTTGCCCCCTTGGCCGTCTTCTTCACTGCGCAGGCTCCAATCATAGAAAACATTTCCGGGCAGCTTTTAAGGAGTTCTGGCGGGTACTGCCTCACGATAGGGAAGTCGGGCACTGCAATGACAGGACACGAAGTGTTAAAAAAAAAAAACACAAACAGACTAAAGGCCGGAGCCCGGTCCCGCCCTGGTACTTACCCGTCAATTTTAGATGACGCGGGAACTGGAAGAAGCGGCCAGAAATTCGGGATTGTCGAGTTCGAAGGACGGCCTGATTCCTTTCCGTGGCCGGTAACGACAGAATCCGCTCCCGGACAACTGCAAAGTCGAAATTCAGCTCCCAGTCGGAAGGGCAAGGGTAACCTGCAAAGAGAAGTAAGAAATTAGATCAGTACTTTTAATCCAAATTTAAGCTAAAAATTCCTTACTGGGATTCTTGAGACGGATGTCGGTCGGAACGTCGATCTCCGTCCCATCCGGGTACCCGGTCTTCCACGCCCCACCGACGAAGAACCACTTCCTCCGATCGTTCCGACCCTTGCTCGGCAGTCCGGTCACCTACTTCTGTCCTTTAGTTTGAATGTAGACCTCACCGGTCCCACTCTTTTCACTCTGGATCCGGTAGAGGTATGTCATTTCCCCAGGGGTCGGCATCCGGTAGAGCCGATTCTTGCCAAACAAGGTCATGACGCTCACAAGGATCATCCATGTATTCGGAAGCAGCTGGATGGGCGCCTGGTTCCAGTAATTCAACAGATACGATACGGCCGGATGGAGCGGAAAACGAAGTCCAACCTCCATCATATCTTGGGTCACGGCCACCATCCCTCGAGGAGGCTGATCCGCCCGTTCATTTGGTTCGGGGGCGTAGAGGTGGACGTCGTAGGGGATTTCCCAGTCCGACCGGGCATCATCAAAAAAATGCTGGGTCATCTTGCTCTGAATCTGTCCAATGGTCCACCTACGAGACTCCTCCAGGTCGGCTATCCGGATGGTGGCCCGATCACGAACGGTCGGCCCCCGCGGGAAATGTTCCGAATACTCCTCGAAGTCGAAAGAAAGGGAATCAACCTCATCTTTCATCTCCACGTACTCCGACCACAGGCGAAAGGCCTTCCGGGCCTGTTCTTTCCGATCCTGGCTAACGCTCCGGCCAGCTGCAGCCGGCCTATCGGCCTCTTCGGTCTCCGATCCCGAGGCCTCATGTGCCATCCCGAGCCTTTGTTTGATTTGTTCAGCCGCGAGATTCTGAAGCAACAGGTTGGTCCCCAGATCGTCACCTTCGCCGCGGCCACTTTCCTCTTCGTCTTCTTCCAAGAGGTCGTCCAGTGGATCCCTCTCCTCCACTGGTCGGGCCACCTCCTCGTCCTGGGATCTCTCCGTAGCCAAATGAACCCCCTCCCGGGCACCTTCACCCAACAGTGACCGTCCCGGGCGCGGGAATAGGGCATCCAAACCGTCGTCGTCGTGGGCCCAGATCGAGCCCGCTAGACGAGAGGGAGAGGCTCCACTCCCCCCGCGGGAACTCCCTCCCTCTTCGAACAAACGGCGATTAGCTCCGCCACCACCGCCGCCACTTGAGGAAGCGCCGCCCCTTTGCCCAGGCGGAGGACCAGCCCACCACCACACCATTGTGAAAGATAGAGGGTGGAATAACAAAAATTTAAAAAATTACTTTCTGAAAAACCACCACAACGCCGTTCAAAGCTCGTCGCCGCCGTGAAGAACTCGCCGGAAATCACCTAAGAGCAGCTGCAGATCGCTAAAGAGTGAAAACCTTTGAAAATGAAGTGAAACCCCTATTTATAGGAAATGGATGAGGGCCTATGTCGAAATAAAATCCTAGGTATAGGGACCTAGGTGCAAGAATTTGAAGAGACGGTTTCGACGTCAGACGCCTCGTACATTGCACGCATTAAATGCGCGAGATTCGAGGAGACCAAATCATGTCACGCACGACAGCTTTCAATGCGCATAATCCGAGGCGTCGCCTGACGTCATGCGCACCTTTTTAGGTGAAGTAAGTACAACGCACGTCCTTCCAGTCTTCGCAAAGCCGTAATCCGGTCTCCGACCACCCCGGGCAAATTAAGGTCGGCACCAACACAAAACGGCAAACGACCACCTCGCCCCACACTAACTTTGAGCGACGAGCTGGGGGGCAATTGTTGTGACCGTTTCAGACCACGTGTTGGATCCGACCGGAAGAAAGTCGGAAAAGGCAACAAGGAACCCAGAGGCCGGGACCGACCCGGCCGACCTGAATCCGACCTCAGCGGGCTCCGATCACGAGTTTTCAGCCTCGAAAGCGAGGCCGGAAACCCGCTTGAGACCCTCGTCCACGTCCGTCCCAACCCGTTCAAGTCCTGCCGTGGCCGGACCGGCCCGACCAAGATCAGTGAAGTCCAGCAGAGATCGCCCAGACACGACCGACCGGCTGGAGCAATCTCCGACCTCGCTGTCCGCCAGGAGGCCGGCCTCCGATCACTCAAGGCCCCCGGCCGGCAAGAGAGATCTGGGGCACGTGATAGAATCAGGCAAGATCCTCTCCCAAGAGGGAAAAAAGCCGTCTCCGTACCCAGAGACTCAGAGAATATTCCATCCAAATGAGGAAATTCGCCAGAGAATCGTCCTTTTTGGACATGCGTCAACTCCCTAGTGGCTGGCCACCTGCAAGCCCTGACATACCAGAGCCCGCGCGTCCTCAGAGGCAGGAGACATTTAATGCACCTGTCCCCCGAGAGGCCGGAAATAACCGAAATACCCCTATAGTGAGAAAACTATAAATACCCCCACTTTTGTAATGTAAAAGTGGTGCAATCTCTCTCAGTATAATCAATACCCATACTCATTCAAGTCCAGGGACTCACAATCCCTGGCAATTCTTGGTGTTCTTAGTGTTCTTATGCATTTATTGCTTTTCTTTAATCAAGCATTCGTTCTAGCATTTAAGAACCCAATCATTTGATGTTTTTACCAAAGCTTTTGTAAATAACCATTCAATCCCAGCAAAATATATTTGGTAAACAACAGATTTGAGCCGAAAACTCAACAAAGAACGAACACACCTAACAAGTTTATTAGAAATTACATGGAGACAAAACCCCAATTATTTTTATATATTCACTTAACACGATTAACCCAACATAACGACACAAAGTAACAACAAAAAACACATAAAACTACATTAATTAAAAAGTGACATCGTCACTGAAACAAAAGACACATAAACCACATTAAAAAAGTAACATCACTTGAACGTGGATAAGGTGGGAGCTGGATTCACTGGAAATTGTTTTAGTAATTAGCACGGTGTTCTCCTATGATACGCCCCTTATTCAAAGAGTGATGATTTTTACATACGTTTCCACCTGCGTATTAATCAAATAATAAAACTACGGCAATTGAGATTAATAAATAACACGTTTTCATAAAAATACACTAAAAAATATTTACCTACAAAATTTTTCAATAATTTTTTTTCCCCACAAATTACCTATAAAATTTTCAAATAATATACACATCTTTTATTCCTGAACCTACCAACAAATTGTTTATGAAATTAATTTGTTTATAAAATGCAATTACTAGGTATAATTCACTACAAAAATTTACCTATGAAATTAATTTGTCTATAAAATGCAATTACTAGGTATTATTAACTACAAAAATTTACCTATAAAAATTTACCTATAAAAATTCTGTAAGCAAATTTTTTGTACACAAAAAATGAAGCTGTCAATATAATTAAGAACAAATGTAGACAAAAAATGAAGAAGCTGTCAATATAATTAATAACAAATGTAGACAATTTCGTTAGCAATTTTCATTATAATTTTCTTTTCTTTTCTTAAAATTTTATAGCCATATATATTAATAATTTTCGTAAGACAATTCTATAGTTTCCAAGTCTATATTTTCAGGTAGTGATATGTACATTTAACCCAAAAAAAAAAAAATAGAAAGATTATTAATTGTTGATGAAATCGGAAGCATAATTACTTACTTAAGTGGAGGGGGAAGGTAACCCCCATAGTAACGTGTATAGCCGAAAGCAAACGTACTTAAATATGTAGAAGAACTGCAATATTGAGTTGAGTGAGACGCGAGGAAAAGTTTGTTATATACACTACAAAAAAGACGGAGATTAGCGACGGCCAGAATATCCGTCGCAAATACAGTGAATTTGCGACGGATTTATGTAAGTCGTCGCAAAAAATGTCAATTTGCGACGACTAAGGAAGTCCGTCGCAAATGATAGTAATTTGCGACGGATACGTCGTCGCAAACACTAGGGCCCACCGACTTCGTCTTGAACCGGCTACATTTGCGACGGAAACGTCGTCGCAAATTTCAACTTTGAATTTGCGACGGTCCATTCCGTCGCAAAATATACCCGTTTAAAGGTGACTGTTCATGAAGCGACCCGTTTGACTGATTTGCGACGGACTTTGCCGTCGCAATTTTTAACTTTGTATTTGCGACGGACCAAAGCCGTCGCAAATCTTACATTTATATTCGCGACCTTTCGGGAAACGGCCTATTGACTGATTTGCGACGGAATATCCGTCGCAAATCCGAACCGTTTTACGCGTCTTATCGGGAAACGGTGCGTTGACTGATTTGCGATGGAAAAGCCGTTGCAAATCAGTAAAAAATGGCGTCGTTTTGCTTTTGACAAGATAAATTTGCGACGGACAGCCGTCCGTCGCAATTTTTTTTCCATTTATATATACAGACCCAGACGGCGAAAGAGAGAAGAAGAAGAAGAAGAAGAAGAAGAAGAAGAAGAAGAAGAAGAAGAAGAAGAAGAAGAAGAAGAAGAAGAAGAAGAAGAAGAAGAAGAAGAAGAAGAGGAAGAGGAAGAAGAAGAAGAAGAGGAAGAAGAAGAGGAAGAGGAAGAAGAAGAGGAAGAGGAAGAAGAAGAGGAAAATGAGGGGAAAAGGAAGAAGAAGTCGGGTGCCGTCGCTGTAGAGCCAATCCGTCCACACCGAGTTCTCGTTTCGTCATCTTCTACAAATAAACCATAAGTTTTACCGTTTAAAATTTAATTTTAAAGCATGTTTAGAGAATTGATTTTAGATGAATTATTTGAATTATATTAGTAATGAATTGATTTTAGTTGATTTAGTTGATCGAATTTTAATTTAAAGCATTGTTTAATTTTTTTTAAGATTAGAATTGAATTAGTTGAATTGTTTGAATTATATTAAAAATAAATTGATTTTAGTTGAATTAGTTGAATTATAATTTAATTAGTTGATCGAATTTTAATTTAAAGCATGTTAAATTTTTGATAAGTTTAGAATTGAATTAGTTGAATTGTTTGAATTATATTAAAAATAAATTGATTTTAGTTGAATTAGTTGAATTATAATTTAATTAGTTGATCGAATTTTAATTTAAAGCATGTTTAATTTTTGTTAAGTTTAGAATTGAATTAGTTGAATTGTTTGAATTGTTTTAAAAATAAATTGATTTTAGTTGAATTAGTTGAATTAGTTGAATTATAATTTAATTAGTTGATCGAATTTTAATTTAAAGCATGTTTAATTTTTGTTAAGTTTAGAATTGAATTAGTTGAATTGTTTGAATTATATTATAAATGAATTGATTTTAGTTGAATTAGTTGAATTATAATTTAATTAGTTGATCGAATTTTAATTTAAAGCATGTTTAATTTTTGTTAAGTTTAGAATGGAATTAGTTGAATTGTTTGAATTATATTAGAAATGAATTGATTTTAGTTTAATTAGTTGAATTATAATTTAATTAGTTGATCGAATTATAATTTAATTTTAAAGCATGTTTAGAAATAGTTGAATTTGTTAAGTTTAGAATTGATTTTAGTTGAATTGTTTGAATTATATTTTAATTTTAAAGCATGTTTAGAAATAGTTGAATTTGTTAAGTTTAGAATTGATTTAGTTGAATTTTTTGAATTATAATTTAATTTTAAAGCATGTTTAGAAATAGTTGAATTTGTTAAGTTTAGAATTGATTTTAGTTGAATTGTTTGAATTTTAATTTAATTTTAAAGCATGTTTAGAAATAGTTGAATTTGTTAAGTTTAGAATTGATTTAGTTGAATTTTTTGAATTATAATTTAATTTTAAAGCATGTTTAGATATAGTTGAATTTGTTAAGTTTAGAATTGATTTTAGTTGAATTGTTTGAATTTTAATTTAATTTTAAAGCATGTTTAGAAATAGTTGAATTTGTTAAGTTTAGAATTGATTTTAGTTGAATTAGATTAGTTGATCGAATTTTAATTTAATTTTAAAGCATGTTTAGAAATAGTTGAATTGTAGAGCCGAATTGATTTTTTTTCGAATTATGTTATTGATTTTTAAAGCATGTTTAATTTCATTGATTTTAATTTAATATTTCGAATTTTGTTATAGATGAGCGGACAAGGCAGTGACAGTGGCAGTCAGGAGCCTCCAAGGGATGAGGAGGTTCGTCGAGGAGAGCGAGGAGGGAGGAGACGACGGGCCTCACTAAGACCCGTGGTTCCACCTATTTTCAGACCGAGGTCTCAATCAGAGACCTCTTCACAGCTTGGTGCGGGCTCCTCCTCCTCCTCACAGCAGACTGCTGAGGGCTCATCCTCCTCCCGACAGCATCCGATTGTTCAAGAACGGATGACTGTTCAGCCACATCGTTCAACGTAAGTTTTAATATTTTATACTAAATTTTTTTATTAATTAAAACCTAATTATTTTACTAACTTTGAAGTTTTAATTTTAAAGTTGGATTCCTGGTCATGAGGCTACTAATCAGGTTTCCCGGTCCATCCTTGGATGTGGATTCGAGCCCACCGCTTACAGTTGGAGGCTAGTGTCCGATGCAAAGAAAAAGACATACTTCGAGGAGTTTAAGGTATTATTTTAATTTATTAATTCACCGTTTATTAATATCAAATATATAAACAGATATTTACATTTAACTTGTAATTGCAGAAAGAATGTGTCTGGGCACCGGAGCACGATGACCAGATGTGGAAGAATTTCGAAAAATATGCGGCGGAAAGGTACAAAGACCTCCTTTTTAGAATGAGGGAGAAGTGGTACAAGAAGGGAGAGGCCACCGACCTGGGGACTGACAGTGAAAACCGGCCGATTTGGGACCAATTCCTCCGCTACTGGGATTCCGCTGAATTCAAAGAGAAGTCGGCGAAAAACAAGGCGAATCGGCGTAGTGACCCTGATGGAGAAGGGATGGCGAGACATCGGGCAGGTTCTCGGTCCATTTATGAGCACGAGTTGAGATTTGTAAGTTTCGTCTTTAATTTTGTATTTTTTGAATTTATATTATTATTTCCCTAATTTTTTATGAGTGGTATTAATTTTTACTATCTTTTTTTCTAATTAGGCGGCGGAGCAAGGACGCGAGCCCTCTCATTTTGAGAGATTGCAGCTCGCCCACCCACTCATCGAGGAGACTGGGAAGTCTACCTACGGCCGTACCACCGAGATCCACGAAAGTATTATTTCAATATTAATAGTATTATTTTAATTTTTAAAATTAAAAGTATTATTTTATATTTTGTGTTCAATTTATTTAATTTTTTATATAATTAATTTGCAGAGAAAGATGCTCGAGGACCTTGCCTCCCAGCCTCAGCTTGAGGAAACGGCAGAGGGGTCGGGGCCGATGCCCCCCACACAGCTTTCTGTTGACGTTCAAAATGAATTGTACTTCAAGAACGTCAAGGCTAAAAAGGGGCGGTTCGCTGGATTAGGTGGCTTCGGAAAGAAATTTTTCCGACCTCGTGGCTCGGGCTCATCCTCCTCTCAGTCTTCCATCGACTCTCATCCCAGTGAGGTCGAGAGGCAGCTTGCCACGGTGGTGGAGCAGATGAACAACATGCAGAGGCAACAACGAGAGAAGGAAGAGTCTGAGAGGCAGTATACACTCCAAATGCAGCAGTATACATCCGCCATGCAGGAGTGGTGGCGGTTGTTCACCTCTGATGTGCCACGAGAGCTCATGCCTGCGCCACCGATGCCGCCGATCCCGCCGACCCAGCCGTCGATGCCCCCGATGCAGCCGATTGTTAACCTGGACGAGGATGAGGAGGAAGAGGAAGCCGGATTTAATTCCGACGGGTAGAAATTTTTTAATTTTAATAAATGTGAAATATAATTTTTTTTTTAGTTTGAATTGATGTTATTTTTATTTAATTTTTTGTGAAGTACTACAATTTATTTACTTTTAGTTCAAAATAAATAATTTTACCAAAATAATAATTGCGTACAAATGAACGAATTATAAAATTATGCAATTGTCGAAATAAATAATTTTACAAAATATAAAAAATAGTTGGGCAAAATATTTTTATAAACAAATTAGATACGAAAAGAAATTAATTTGGTGAATTATGGAAACAAAATGAATCAATTTGAATACATATACAATTACTTGCATACAAATGAACGATTTATAAATTTAAGCGGGAGTCGAAATAAATAATTTTACCAAAATAATAAAAAATAAATGGCCCCAACATTTATAAAAACAAGTGAGAAACGAAAATGAATTAATTTGGTGAATTATGGAAAAACAACGAGTCAATTTGGATACATATACAATTAATTGCGTACAAATGAACAAATTATAAATTTAAGCGGGAGTCGAAATAAATAATTTTACCAAAATAATAAAAAATAAATGGCCCCAACATTTATAAAAACAAGTGAGAAACGAAAATGAATTAATTTGGTGAATTATGGAAAAACAACGAGTCAATTTGGATACATATACAATTAATTGCGTACAAATGAACGAATTATAAATTTAAGCGGGAGTCGAAATAAATAATTTTACCAAAATAATAAAAAATAAATGGCCCCAACATTTATAAAAACAAGTGAGAAACGAAAATGAATTAATTTGGTGAATTATGGAAAAACAACTAGTCAATTTGGATACATATACAATTAATTGCGTACAAATGAACGAATTATAAATTTAAGCGGGAGTCGAAATAAATAATTTTACCAAAATAATAAAAAATATATGGCCCCAATATTTATAAAAACAAGTGAGAAACGAAAATGAATTAATTTGGTGAATTATGGAAAAACAACGAGTCAATTTGGATACATATACAATTACTTGCGTACAAATGAACGAATTATAAATTTAAGCGGGAGTCGAAATAAATAATTTTACCAAAATAATAAAAATTAAATGACCCGAACATTTATAAAAACAAGTGAGAAACGAAAATGAATTAATTTGGTGAATTATGGAAAAAAAAAAAAAACGAGTCAATTTGGATACATATACAATTATTGCGTACAAATGAACGAATTATACTTTAATTATGCATTGTCGAAATAAATAATTTTACAAAATAAAAAAAATAGTTGGGCAAAATATTTTTATAAACAACTTAGATACGAAAAGAAATTAATTTGGTGAAATATAAAAAAAATGACTTAATTTGAATACATATACAATTAATTGCATAAAAATGAACGAAAGTAGCTTGTGCCCTAGTGGCGCGCGCCCCCTCCTCTTGCTCAAGAGGTACCGTGTTCGATTCCCCTTGGACGCAAAAATGGATTAGAAGGTGGGCCGCATATATTAAGCAATGGGCCGGGTGGCCCAGTGGTCCGTGCCCGCCCCGCCAGCCCCGGGTGCCCGGGCTCGAACCACGCGAGCCACTTTTATTTTGTATAGGCTCGGTAATTTGCGACGGCCAAATTCCGTTGCAAATTTTGAAGTTTGCGACGGAAAACAGCCCGTCGCAAATTATAACAGGTAAAAATAATAAAAAATATATATATAAATAATTGCGACGGAATGTGGCCGTCGCAAATGTTGTTGACCCGATCGGGTCTAACCCGAAAGATTTGCGACGGACTATTGTCCGTTGCAAATTCTGGGCGACCCGGCCGGGTCTGACCCGCCATTTTTGCGACGGATTTATCCGTCGTTAATTTGAGACGGACCTCCAAAATCCGTCGCAAAAATTAGCTACGACTGTTTTAAGAACGGACACATGTCCGTCGCAGAATCCGTCGCAAAACACTATTTGCGACGGATTTTCCGTCGCAAATTCCGTCGCAAAACAGTGTTTTTTTTGTAGTGATAGGAGAGGCGTGGGGACACGTGGTTTATTCTCTTTGCCACGCATCTAGTTATGGTGTCACGTGCTGAACCTAATTGCACAGATTCTCGTTGCCATGCATTTGGTTATGGTGTTACGTGTTGACCCTTGCACAGATTCTCCTTGCCACGTATGGGGACGCTCCATTATGAGAAAATATAAGATTCCTAACGAAAATTGTTAATATATATGATTATAAAATTTTTAACAGAAAGTTTTACTGTGACATTGTCTATGAAATTGTCTACAAAATTTTTAAATTATATAAACATTTTATTTTTTACCTGCAAAGAATTTATCTATGAAATTTTTGTAGGTAACTTATTTATGGGTTACTTTTATTGACAAATTATTTGTAGGTAATTAATATTTAGGAATTTCATTTCGTAAACAAATTGATTTCGTAGACAAATTGCTTGTAGATTGGGGAATAAAAATATTTACATGATCAGAAAATTTTGTAGGCGAGTTGTAAACAATCCAATTATAATTTTTTTTAATTGGAAATATTTTGTCGATAATTTTTTATTTTTTTATAGCGCGTGTTGAACTTTTAAATTTTAAAGTTCAACGAACATGAATTCTTTTGAATAATAACTAGTTATTTTCCACGTGCGTTGCCCGTTATTAATTTAGGTTGTATAATAATTTGATAAATAAGTAAAAGGATCTAAATCTAAATTGGAAGAATGAAAAACAGGAGAAGTTTAAATTAGGGATTGTTAAAAGAACATACACCTAATCAATTTCTCAAAGTAAACTCTTTTCTAGATCGTATATTGTTCTTATGTTGTTTCCAAGTAATACATCAAGATTTATCTCAAGACCTAAGAAGATTAACAAAAAACCAAAATACATTTGAGCTAATTATAATACATGACACAACAATGAACACATAATTCAATGATTTCATTGTCCTGCAAATGACCTTCCCAGCGTGTTAGAAAAGCATATAATTACACAATAAGCAAATTCATTAGTCGAAAAAAGAGTGATTTTTTTTTCCTTTTATAATAAAAAGGAGTTAGAATCAATATTTCCATGAATTGATGAGAAAGATGAAAGATGGAAGGAGGGAGAAGTGAAGGCTGCCGAACAAAGCATTTATGAAAAACTTTATAGTCAAATAATTCAAGAAAAAAAAAACTCTTTTAAAAAAAAGGGAGTGAGGGGGAGAGAGATAGAGAACAAACAAACCTCATAATCAAGTAAATAGATCCTCATTGTTTCAGTTTTTCTTTCAGACTTGTCATGAACTTCTTTCGCTGTTTTGCGTGCCACACGAACCTTGAAGGCCCAATCATCCTCGTAGGCCAACAACTCCCTAATTGTTTTTGTATCCATATATTCTGCAAATTTTAAACAAATTTTTGGTATTTAGGTTTCCTATAGAAGTTAGACCATCAGTTATACATGAAAACTTCACAACATTTATGAAAAACTTTATAGTCAAATAGAAGCTTGATAACAAAGCAAATCTATTAAAAAGATTATATTCTTTAATGAATTCTTAGGAGTTCCTTGAGAAATATTGGATGATCAAATGCTTAAAAATTGCAACTATTTTATTGATATTAAGAAATTAAGAGCAGTATAATTCAATGTTGATCAAAGAGACAAGTCTTAAGCTAAAAAATTAGGGATGTCCTAAACCATGTAAAATATCATGGTTTGAAACGTAGTTAATGCTAGAAATGGGACGCAAACCAAGAATGCAGCTAGCTAACACCATTATCCTCATATTTCACTTCAAGAAAGCCATAAATTATCATTTCACTTCAAGAAAGCCATAAATTATCATGTTGGATTTATATTGATATATTCATTACCGATCTAAAAGGAATAACTGATTTCATTCGCTAGAATGAAATAGAAACAAATGTAATATTCCCTTTGTCCCATACTTGTTTGCTACTTTATTGTTTGCACAAGTTTTTTAAAAATTAGTTGTTTATTAGTATTTAAAGTGATAAAATAGATATTTTTGATTAGGAGTGTGTAGAGAATATAATATTAAAAAATATTGATTTTGCCACAAATGGATATAGTAAACAAGTATAAGACGTACCTTTTTGGCAATGTAGCAAACAAGTGTGAGACGGGGGGAGCAATTATATAAGTTTACAACTTCAAATCTAAAAAAAAAAAAGATACAGATAGATCAGGATTCAGAATGTATCTTAAGTTTTAAAAGAAGAAAAAATAAAGGAACACATGAAATCACCGTTCCTTTTCATTTTGGATTACAACTCTTGATCAAATTTCATAAAATTTCAGATTTAGGTTATTCATAATGGCAAATGTTGCATAACATCCACAACAATGTAATTAGTATTAATATAAAGTATTGAGGTAGTATGCTTGTCCATCTGCACTGATCACTAAAACATGGTACTATCCCATATTTTGCTCAACAACAATCATAGTTATTTCAAAATTTAGTGCAAAATATATTAATTCTGCAACAAAGCGAGCTTAAAAAATATATAAACATCAAATTAAGCAGCGTCATTTCTAATTTTCAAAATTATAATGCAAAACTCCATCATGGGAACATATGAATATTCATACTAAAAATAATTGTTATATTAAACAGATCATGATGTACCAAATGTGATTCTTGAACTTACTGAATTCCACTACCAGATGATCAATACACCATTACTTGCTATAGCTCCACGATCTCTGTAATATATCAGACTGATAACACAAAAAAAATAAGTATCAAAGAACATGCCAGAAGACCAATATGAAAACACAATTTAAAGATAAATATTGAAATCGGATTAAGTAAATACACCACATAATGAATAAAGCTTGACAGATAGGAAAAATCTATTTCCTTCTCTTCATCACCTAAATGAGATAATTCAATCAACACCCAACTCAAAAAAGAGAAAACTAAAATACATTGTTTCATCCTTCCATCCAAGGAAGCTAAAGCGATTAATCCCACTAACAAATGCTTTAAAATTCTTCACTTAGATCACACATTTGTTCTCTCATACACAAAAAAGGCTTTCTTCCACCCCTGAAACAAAATCACACAGAACTAGACAAATAATAATGATTGGTGCTAAATTACTCTCCCGAAAGTCCTTGGCTATGAAAACTCCTTCTTCGAAAGAAGAAAGACTAATCATCCGATAAATAAGAATATGAGGTACCAAATTAAAGAATGAACAAGAAGTAACATTTGCTAACAATGCTAGAAATCACTCATAGGAAGTAACCTTTGCTTACAATTTGCAAGATATCACTCATGATGTCAAATTAATAGTAAGGGAAATCTCATGATTTTAAAACTAATCACTTGGGCCGATCATATAAAAAAAAAGTGAAAATTTCCAAATCTCACCTTCCAAAACTTAAATGGTTTTGTCATTAGTAAGATATAGCAACAAAATTTCCATGTTGCGAACATCTAACCAATCAATGCAAAGATGGAATTCTTTGAGAAAGAATAATCAGGATTCGCTTCAGTACGAAGCCTCTCACTGGCGACGTTGCTATTCCTTCCAGTTCTGCAACATAGTATCAGCAATTGCTGTCATATCTGGGAATGTGTTAACAATGGAAGATGTACCACACACGAAGATGAGAAGAGGGGAAGAAAGAATTAGGGTAAACATAAATTTGGATGTGATAGAGACAGATCGACGGAAGTGGAACAGACAGGGGAATATATATGGTTGAATGTGCACAAGTGATTAAACTGAATGTGCTAGGATTAAACTGACGGGGGAATAAATGTGGTCGACGGGTCAGAGCAGCTAGGATTAAACTGACACGGGGAAAAATTATGAAGGGTAATTATGTCCAAAAATGTTTCTCACTGGTAAGCCTCTTTTTAATATAGCATAGATATAGATTTATAATGGGTTGAGCTTCGCTGTCCAATTTCCTATGTTTAGGTATCCTATCTAATATGGTTGAGTTGTTATTGTACAAGTTTAATAATAAAATTATGAAAGTTTAATAATAAATTTTTGTTTACTATTAATTTTTTTTATAGTAAAATAATTAATATCCATTAATTTATATCTTCGATGAAATAAGTAATGAGTAACATACTAACCATTCCCTCTGTTCACCTTGACGATCTTCAGTTGACTTTTCACGTGTCTTTTGAACTTCTATTCGAAACTTAAAGCCTCCTTCACTATTTATACTTGGCTTGAGGATTCAACCGTCCTATTTGGACCAGGATTGATGCTTCAGTTGTGGTTCGTTTAATTCATTCAGAGTGCCCTGATACCTAACTGATTTAACACTCTCGTACTGAAAATGTATATTCAAACACACATTACTCACATCTTTAAAGAGGGTAAGCGGCATGTTGACTAATGGCTTGTATTCATGATTGTATTTCCGTAACATTTACGTTTCTATTTGATGCGATGAACAATTTGTGGTGCTAATTTATTTTCCCTTTGATACATATTAGTAATTTTCAAATTATTGACCGTTTGAATGTGATGTCTTAACGTTTCACCCATCAGGGTGTTTAATAAATATGATTAATTTTAAATAAAATCACAGTCTAGACTTTTGAATTGCTGCAAATATAATTTCAATTTAATATTTGTTAACAATCCTAATAAAAATGCCTATTTCAATCTATGAATAATTATGTGTATTCATTCGCACAAATCTAAACACATATCAATACAATTGATTATATTTATTATTAGGTAGGTTAAACATTATTTTCGAATAGTAAAAAAATTGATTGTTGATTCAAATTACAACCAAATATTAAATTGAGTTTTGTTTAAAAAATTCAAAATTTTAGGTTAGATAGCAATTTGCGAAAAGATTGTAATTTTATTTGCAATTAAAAAAAATTCTTGTTTTTAGTTATTGACAATATATACTCCCCATATTTTATAAAGAGAAATGCTAATTACATTAGTTATTTGCCATTTCCTTATATATGTGTATATAGTTGATGAACAATTCACAAATGACTCATTATTATTATAGTAGTAATACGAATTTCACTTTTAACAGTTTTATCTTCCATTCTAACACCAAATATGTTCTACATGTATATTAGTTATATCATTTTATACATGCAGAACGTACTATTGATATCGAAATATAATATGAAACACGATTCTGTTGAAAACTGGTGTATTTCGAACACTGCAAGTAGAAAAGAAAAGAAAGTAAGAATACGAAACGAATTCGTAAAGGTAAACCGAGTCTAGGAAAAGTCATATTCCCGCAAGACTGAATAAGCCCCGTATAGTGCTTACGGTATAGTGCGTACGAGTCTCCAAGGGTAAAACGATTTAAATAATTCACACCGGTAGCACCACCGTGTATGAACTTTCGGTGAACGAAATTGGAATTTATGAAACGGGTATTCTGTAGCGAAAGACTTTCGGAATTTGAAGGTTCGTAAGTGTTCTGAAAGTTTGGACGAAAGGGGGTATATATAGGCGGAATATCTAACCCGGATAAGAGATGCTGAAGAGGAGTTCGTGGTGATCATGGGTCACCCACATTCTGTAGTGGAGAGAAAATGCGTTTCTCATTCTTGGGAAGCAAGAACGGAATATTCCAGATACTCTGGAGTGTATTAGTCATATTCGTAGGTATATTAAACATGTTCGTGGGCCGACCCAATTCCAGATGGGCCACCCGAACCGATTGGATCTAAAAAGGTTTATATTTTTGGTACTCTAAAAATATAGGTAGGCCCCAAAGCCCAATTGCCAAGAACCAAGAACCAAGACCCACGACCCACGGGCGCGGGCTCGGGCTCGCGCGCGCGTGTGTGGTCCATGGTTAGGGTCCCCATGTCCCAATTTAAAGAACACGAATACTTTCCTACGTATATACAAGAAAATCTTATTGTAATTTTCCAATGTGGGATGAAACTTCATTTTCCATTTCCCATGGAATTTATTTAACACAAGTGAAAAATACTACAACTTCCCAAATTAATTTTTCACTCACCGGAAATCGGTTTTGAGATATTAAATATACCACGCTCATCTACTCCACGAGTAGAACAACATCTTTAATTTTATTTTCTAAAAAACTGACGTTTTACTCCTAAAAAAATTAGTCAAAGTCAGGGTATAAACCCTTATTAAAACCAATTTCCAACAATCCCCCACATGAGTGAGAATTGCACCTATACAGAGTCAAGCTTCTTCGTTCAGCTCATTTGAGACATCATTGCTTCCGGATAAGTAACCAATGGTTTTAAACTTTCCGTAGCCCGGCACCATCGGGTATACCGGCGGCTTAGTGGACATGATGCCTTGAACTAATCCTCCTTAATGTATACCTTACAGACAGTGCAGACACAAGTGAGTCTCGATTCCGATTTGTTCTCACGTTTTTGTCCATTTTGGCCCTGGACGCCCTTTGTATTCATAAATGTTTGGTCGAAGCGACCCTCACTTCTCATTTATAAAGGTGATCTCCTTTCGAGTATCCCGTCATACTCAGTCCCACATGGACTTATAGGAATCATTAAAAGTCAAAGACTTATCCTTTACCACAACTCACGGATCTACTAACACTTGACACAGTGCTGTCAGGAATGGTCATGATTTTCAAGTGTTGTACAACTAAACATTCACAGTTTAGTTTTCCCTTTTGAACTAAGTTCTTGGGATCTCCAGTCATCATGGTTGGGTTACCACTGTTTCGGTTTTATTTGTGGATTTTAGACACATTCCCTCTATCAGCTTATTCATTTGATCTCGGTTCAAGCTCTTCGTGAGCGGATCCGCTATGTTATCAATTGATCTTACATAATCAATTGTTATAATACTAGTTGAGGTCAAATGTCTAACGGAGTTATGTCGACAACGAATATGTCTCGACTTTCCGTTGTACATACTGCTCAAAGCTCTACCAATAGTAGCTTGACAGTCACAATGTACCATTACAGATGGTACCGGTTTGTTCCAACAAAGAATGTCTTCTAAAAAGTTATGAAGCCATTCAGCTTCTTCACCAGCTAGATCCAAAGCGATGAACTCAGATTCCATTGTGGAACAGGCAATACACATCTGCTTTGTGGATTTCCACGATACGACTGCTCCTCCAATAGTGAATATAGTTGAGAACGAGTCTTTACTATCAGATATCCAATTAGCATCACTGTACCCTTCAAGTACAACTGGATGTCGCGTGTAATGTAGCCCAAAGTCAAGAGTATACTTCAAGTATCTCAAGACCCTTTTCAGAGCCTTCCAATGTTCGTGACCTGGATTGCTCGTGTACCTGCTCAGTTTGTTCACAGAACACGCAAGATCAGGACGTGTGAAATTTGTAATGTACATCACGCTTCCAATGATCCTTGCATATTCCAACTGATTCACAGGTTCACCTCTGTTCTTCTTCAGATGAACATTCTGTTCTAGTGGAGTTTTAGCAGATGGATCATCAAATACTTTAAATTTCTTCAAGACTTTCTCAACATAATGAGATTGTGTTAAATAAATTCCATTTGAAGTTCTTTCTATTTTGATTCCAAGAATCACGTCTGCTAAACCCATATCTTTCATGTCAAAATTTCATATTTTTCGTATTAACGATCACATTTGAATTGTTACCTATGATTAACATGTCATCAACATATAAGCATACGATAACAAATCCATTTGGTGTATCTTTCACATACACACATTTGTCACATTCGTTAATTCGAAATCCATTTGACAACATAATATTGTCAAATTTCAAATGCCATTAGATAGGAGCTTGTTTAAGTCCATACAATGACCGAACGAGTTTACAGACCTTTTTCTCGCTCCCGGTACAACATAACCCTCTGGTTGATCCATGTATATTTCTGCATCCATTTCTCAGTTAAGAAAAGCAATCTTTACATCCATCTGGTGTATTTCGAGATTATGCAAAGTAGCAATCGCGATAAGTACACGAATAGATGTAATCCTTGTGACTGGAGAATAAGTGTCAAATAAATCATACCCTTCTCTTTGTTTAAAACCCTTTGCAACTAAACGGTTTTTATACTTGTTTATTGATCCATCTGCTTTGTATTTTCTTTTAAGGATCCACTTACATCCTAAGGTCTTACAACCTTTAGGGAGGTAAACCAACTCCCATGTATGATTTTGCAGAATCGAATCATATACACTGTTTATTGCTTCTTTCCAGAGAGGTGCATCTGGTCTGGAAAGAACTTATTTGATAGTCCTAGGCTCTTCTTCTAACACATACCTGATGAAGTCTGAACCATAGATCTTATCAATTCTAGCTCGTTTACTGCGTCTGGTTTCTTCACTCTGCTGAGTGGAAGGACCTGCAACTTCACTTGATTCCTCATGAGTTCGCTTATTTGAACTCACTTCTTCTTTGTCCCTACACGGGAACACGTTTTCAAAGAAAACAACATTCCTTGATACTATTGTAGTACCTACTGTTATATCATGTATCTCTGATTTGTGAATCAAAAAACGATAGGCACTACTATTGAAGGCGTATCCTATAAAGATCCCATCGACTTAGGTCCGATTTTCACTTGTTTAGGAAGTGACACTTTAACTTTAGCCAAACACCCCCACAATTTGAGGTATTTATAAGATGGTTTGCGATTTTTCCACAACTCATAAGGTTTCTTAACTTGAGTCTTAAGTAGAATTTTATTTAAAATGTGGTTAGCTGACAGAATGACCCCCCCACATGTTCTGAGGTAAACCCGAGCTGATTAACATTGCATTCATCATCTCTTTCAAAGTTTGATTTTTCCTCTCCGCAATACCATTTGATTGAGGTGAGTAGGGAGCTATCGTTTGATGTATGATGCCTGATTCGGCACATAGTTGTTCAAACGGAGCCACATACTCTCCACCTCTATCACTACTAATTTCTTTAATTCTAGTGTTCAACTGATTCTCTACTTCACTTTTATAATTTTTAAAAGCTTCAATAGCTTCATCTTTACTTCGTAGTAAGTAAATGTAGCAGAATCTTGTGCAATCATCAATAACAGTAATAAAATACTTATTTCCACCTCTAGTTTGCACAAACTTTAAATCACACACATTAGTGTGAATTAATTCTAGAGGAGTAGTGTTCCTTTCAACAGATTTAAATGGTAATTTAGCCATTTTTGCTTCTGCACATATTTCACATCTTTTGGGAGTATCAACATTTTCAATCTTAAGTAAATCTAAATTTACTAAATGTTTTATAGATTTTAGATTAACATGTCCTAATCTAAAATGCCATAAAGAGGAATACTCAATGATATAAACATAAGTAGAAGCATTCTCATTGATAGTAGTGTTTATGCCATCACGGCTTACAGTCATGACGTACATCTTAAAAAGACCCTTCTCGAGGTAACCTTTTCCTAGGAAGATGCCAAACTTACTATGTACAATGCCATTTGACTCAAACACTAGCTTAAATTGACTACTAACTAACAGAGACCCAGAAATGAGATTCTTCCGGATGTCCGGGACATGTAGCACGTCCTTAAGCTTAAGCTCCTTTCCCGAAGTCAGTTTGATCACCACCGTTCCTACACCAGCCGCTTCAGACGAGGCTTGGTTCCCCATGTAGAGTTTTCTCCCCGCAGCAGGATAATAAGTGGAGAAGGCAAATTTCTCCGAGCAAACTTGGCAAGTGGCACCAGTGTCCACGAACCAACCTTTCTTGTTGTCCACCATGTTGACCTCAGTCACTACAGCGGACATATCCATCTCCTTAAGCTCATATTCAGCAACGTTCATGGAGTTCTTCTTCCCTTTGTCGTCCTTGGGCTGACGACAATCAGATGCCCGATGGTTGGGTTTGCCACAGTTGTAACACTTCCTGTTGAACTTTTTTGGGGCAGGAGCAGCAGCAACAACCTTGCCTTTGCCTTTGTCGTCTTGACGCTTCTTCTTCTTTGATGGTTCACCTTTCTCCATCAGGTTAGCCTTTGCCTCGATGGAAGCAGTCAAGCCCCTCTTGTCCCTTTTCTTGTTATCCTCCTCGATCCGAAGTCGGGTAACAAGGTCCTCCATGGTCACTTGCTTTCACTTGTGCTTGAGGTAGAACTTGAACTCCTTCCAAGACGGAGGGAGTCTGTCAATCACAGTGGCTACCTGAAAGGCTTCAGACAGCTCCATCCCTTGTACTGCAATGTTGTGGAAGATCACTTGCAGCTTTTGCACCTGCTCGACAACAGATTTGTTATCCTCCATTTTGAAGTCGTACAAGGTGGAGACGACGAACTTGCTAGTTCCCGCGTCTTCGATCTTGTACTTCTTCTCCAAGGACTCCCACAAGGCTTTGGAAGTCGGGTACTCATCATATACATCATTAAGGGCATCAGACAGCCCATTTAGGATGTAATTCCTACACAGATAGTCATCATGGGTCCAAGTATCATAAGCGATCCTGGTTTCCCGATCAACATCTTCTGCAGGAGCACTTGGGCTATCCTCCTTGACGTATTTCACCAAGGAGATGGTGGTCAAATAAAAGAGCATCTTCTTTTGCCACCTCTTGAAGTTATCACCCAAAAACTTTTCGGGTTTCTCTCCTTTCACCACAACCGGCCTAACAGTCCCTTGGAGAGAGACCTGATTGGTTGCTAAAAAAGGATTGGCACCGACATTTCCTATAAAAAGATTGCCGCCAACGTTTCCCATGAAGGGATTAGCACTTGAGTTTCCCACAAAGGGATTAGTGCTAGAGTTTCCTACAAAGGGATTGCAGTTAGCATTTCCCACGAAGGGATTGCCATTAGCATTCATCCATTCAGTAAGAATGCTGCCAAAATTTCCAAACTAGAAAGGAGGATTGGTAGTGGGATTACCTGAGGAGGTTCCCTTGGCAGGAACCGGATTACCAGCCTGAGTCGGAGTTGTACCTACAGGTACTGGTCCATCCGTAGGACGTCCAGTTGGTTCAACAGTAGAGTCAGTGGTATCACCCTTAGTCGGCGACGATAAAATTATATTCATTTCGTTATCAGAGTTGTGGTTCGACATGGTAGTGAATCGAAATAAGAAACAAAATTATTCAGTCTTGCGATTGTTGAAAACTAGTGTATTTCGAACACTGCAAGTAGAAAAGAAAAGAAAGGAAGAATACGAAACAAATTCGTAAAGGTAAACCTAGTCTAGGAAAAGTCCTGTTCCCGCAAGACTGAATACGCCTCGTATAGTGCTTACGGTATAGTGCGTACGAGTCTCCAAAGGTAAAATAGTTTAAACAATTCACACCGGTAGCACCACTGTGTATGAACTTTCGGCGAACAAAATCGGAATTTATGAGCTTAAACAGGTATTCTGTAGCGAAAGGCTTTCGGAATTTGAAGGTTCGTAAGTGTTCTGAAAGTTTGGACGAAAGGGAGTATATATAGGTGGAATATCTAACTCGGATAAGGGATGCTGAAGAGGAGTTCCTGGTGATCATGGGTCACCCACGTTCTGTAGTGGAGAGAAACTGCGTTTCTCATTCTTGGGAAGCCAGAACGGAATATTCCAAATACTCTGGAGTGTATTAATCATATTCGTAGTGTATTAAACATGTTCGTGGGCCGATCCAATTCCAGATGAGCCACCCGAACTGATTGGATCCAAAAAGGTATTGAACCATTTTATATTTTTGGTACTCTAAAAATATAGGTAGGCCCCAAAGCCCACCCAAAGCCCAATTGCCAAGAACCACGACCCACGGACTCGGACCGGTCCCGGGCTCGGGCGGGACGGGGTGCGCGCGCGTGTGTTCCATGGTTAGGGTCCCCGTGTCCTAATTTATAGAACATGAATACTTTCCTACTTATATACAAGAAAATCTTCTTGTAATTTTCCAATGTGGGATGAAACTTCATTTTCCATTTCCCATGGAATTTATTTAACAAAAGTGAAAAATACTACAACTTCCCAAATTAATTTCTCACTCACCGGAAATCGGTTTTGAGATATTAAATATACCACGCTCATCTACTCTGCGAGTAGAACAATATCGTTAATTTTATTTTCCCAAAAACTAACGTTTTACTCCTAAAAAAATTAGTCAAAGTCAGGGTATAAACCCTTATTAAAACCAATTTCCAACAATATATACTCCCCATATTTTATAAAGAGAAATGCTAATTACATTAGTTATTTGCCATTTCCTTATATATATGTATATAGTTGATGAACAATTCACAAATGACTCATTATTATTATAGTAGTAATACGAGTTTCACTTTTAACAGTTTTATCTTCCATTCTAACATCAAATATGTGCTACATGTATATTAGTTATATCATTTTATACATGCAGAACATACTATTGATATCGAAATATAATATGAAACACGATTCTTCATAGACGATCCCTTCTTTAGCATAGAAAATTTTTGACTTAAAAGATCACATTCCTCCGGGCCCCACCGCGGCTGGACGCGATGTCGTTCCTACTTCGTTGAGACGGACTTTTTTCAGCGATCACGAATCTACAAACGGGGCATTTCCCCTCGCTCTTCACCCACGGAACGATGCATTCCTCATGAAACATATGGTTGCAGGGAGTGGTCGTGACGTACTGCTTGGTCTCGAAATCTTCCAAGCAGACAGCACACCTTTTCCCTGCATCGTCGTCCTGGTGGTTTCCTCCAGAACTACTGGGCTTAGTGCCTAGTCTTCTGAGTATACTATTTATATGAGGGCTGTAGAGTTGTTTCCTCAGCTTGTTAACCGCTTGATTTTGCTCTTCCGGGCTCAGCCTCGAGTCGTCCCCCGTAGATCCTCGCTCGTTCCATGGTTGGTAGTACGGCGGAGGGGAGATGGGCTGGCCATGGTACGTGTCTTCGAAGTATAGCAATGGCGCCGAAGGACGAGGGGCTTGCGCTGGTGGGAAACTGTATTTACAATAGAACACAATAATACTAACATAAAGATTTGAATATTTTCAACTCTATATAAAATTATGGAGTAGGTTTATATGAAAATGATTCATTATAAGTTTATCATGAAATAATCTTAAAATATCAATAACCTGATCAGGATATCATTAATCTCATCAGAAATATTATTAATCTGTGTTCAAGAAAATTTGCAACAATTACAATATAATACCACTTACCCAATTTAATAATACTCCTGATGAGATTATTGTCACTTTAAAACTGTTTCATGAGTAGTTTAACATAAACTATTTTCATATAATACTTTGCAAAAATTGTGTTATAAACACAACCTTTTGGATATAGAATTATACAGATTAGGAAAGCCAAGAAATTAAACTAAGTAAAATTCATCACCTTGGTAAGCCATGATTAGCTCTATCCTCAATCAACAACCAGGGGCCTCTGTTCCTTCCTCTAGGATACTAAATACAGATCAAGAAACAAAAATGTAAAAAAAGGAAAGAAAAAAAGAACTCAAAGCACTAAAGAACAAACCAGAGGTCTTCTAGCTGGAGGAAAGGGGAAGCCTGATATACTAGGGGGAGGAAAATCTGCTATATCAGCAAGCATATAAATCCAGTCCTGTCCCGGTTGCCACGAACTTCCACTCATGGTGGCACGATGAACCCCCGATGGTTTTCGAACTTCGGATGAAATGAAGTTTTTAGGGTGGGGAATTTTATTCAATTTTCTTGCTTTTTCTATGCAATGAGAACATCTTTTTCTTGGTTTTTAAAGATGCTTTTGTCTCTTTTAAGTTGTGGTGTCGTGTCCAGGATAAGAAGATTCATCACTGCAAATGAAAGCAAGGAATTTGATTCTGCCAAATTTGGTGTGATGTTTATGTTTCAGTCTACTGTAGATAACTTTTCCATTTCTCAGTTATGATTATTTCATTAATTTTTCTACTGGTTTTTCATTTTATTAATGGAGGAATGATTCTTTTCTTAATTCACATTACTTTTTCATCAACTGTCCCTTTACTTTTCCTGCTCAATTCTGCTCGTTTAATTTCACATATGAAATGAAATATGAGATTAAAACGCTTTATCAGATCATAGCACAGGAAGTTTTGGATAAACCAGAGTTACCTTATACATCAAAATCTGATATTTTACCAGATGGAATGCAAGAGGGAAAACTAGTGCCAACGAATCGAGCACGTGCAAACGTACACGCAGGTATGTATTCACCGTACAATACACGTAAAACGTTCAATAAACGGAATGGACAAATAGATTATGAACTCATGTACTTGTTATAAGTAAAGAAATGAAATTCCACAACTTTGCGAAGGAAAATCGAAGAATTCAGAATACAATGTTCTGCAGCATCGCTTCGAGTCTTGATAATGTGAAAAGAAGCTGAGATTTAATCGATACTTTGGACCAGATTCAAGGCCTAAAAATGAGAGAGAAATAAGAATTAGTATCACAATTTATAATGGCATAACAAAAGGATTAACATCACAAGTCATTATATTGGAAGAACACCTGATGGTAAAATCGTTGCTTGTTGGTCCGTAGATATATATATATTTTTTTTTCAGAAGTCATCTGCTCATGGTTGAAGACAAATAAAAGTTCCAGAAGATGGACCCCATCGACATGAAACCAACACGGGCTTGAAGAGGGACCACCCTGTATGTAAGAACAAAATAATCGAATCAATGCATTCAAGAATCGCGTTATTTGAACAAATGGAAATCTTTGTACACTTGTTCTGAAGAACATAATGAAACGAGAGTCTATTTTCGAATTATTTGAATTCTGGAAAATAAAAAATGTCATTCATTCACCACGGTTTGGAACACAACAGCTATACGTGCTAAACCGTTTATGTAAGTCAAAAAACACCTCTACTTCTTTCCTTCTCCCCTATCATATTCTTTTACCGAAAACCATTTTAAAAGAATAACTTACCAAAAATTCAAAATGCTGACTGGAATCCAGAACCTGAAACCTGTGAATACAAGATTCATAAGGAATGTGAATATTAACCAGTAACCATACAACTAAAAAAAGGATTTTACCTGTTAATAAGGTCGGGAGGGCATCATTCTTGTATTTATTAGGAAGCTCAGAGAGTTTCCCTAGCCATAGGTTATTCCAAGCGAAAATAACAGCAATTACGCACGGCCCTAGTACTACTTGATTTAATAAAACCTGAAACGGGAGAGTTCAGAAATCATTTATAAGATATATCTGCTTAAAAAGCCCAAAGCTAATAAGTTACCTTCATCATTAGGTTCTGAACATTTTTCTTAGGCATAGTATGATCAAGGAATTGGTACCATGCATATGAACCGGGACCGTAGAACAAAAAGCCGTATGAACTCATCCTCAGGGCTCGTATATAGTCATGTTCGGATAAAAGTATGCTTAAGACATCCTGGAAAAGTATTTTTCGGTCTATTAAGTAAACAAGCATCTAGACAAATAAAGTGTGTTCATAATGATAACAGAACTGTTTTTATTTGGAAGGTAATAACGCCAACTGGAAATTTATAAAGAGGCGAACAAGTAGAGTCGAAAGTTATTAATCAGTAGAAGATGATTATACATCCTCAAAACAGAGTGTAATTCATTGACAAATTAAGGGGACGTTTGGTCCAAAATTGTGCAGTGGGAATGGTAATGAGAATGAGTGTAAGGTAATTGTGGTGGTTAATGAGAACAAAAGATAATCAATTCACCTTCATCATACTACGTACGTGGTAATGAGACTTAAATAAGTTAGTCATTACCTCATTTTGATTAATTAGCTTCTCTCCTATAATCATTTCTCATTGATCATTCCACTATTCCTCAACGGCTCAACCAACATTATTTTTTCGTCTCAATTTATTCCAAGATTAGAGCATTACAATAATGTAACCATCACCATCATAACTATCTAATAATTCTCATTACATTCTCATTGAAGAATTTAAATCTAACGACCCCAAAGTGACTTAACCCTATGCAATTCCAGTTTGCTTCTGATAAGGCTGAAGGACATGATAAACTCCAGATGTTAACTGCATATGTATGAGAATGCTCATCTCCATTAACCCATTTCAGTTTCTAATCAAAGTGTCAGTTGCAGGATACAAATTAAAGTCTGAACTCTGAATCTTCACACACTAAGTCATAGTTTAAGCTACAGTCTCGATTGTATAGATAAATTGGCAGAAAATCTAAATTGTTTGAAAATCAAATAGATAGAATTGAGACAGGCATTGACATCTCTGCAAGCTTGGCAATGTTTGCTGATGCTGTGACTCTACCAAGACTGGAAACCTAAACGAAAGCAGCCCCGAAACTAAGATAAACGCGTGGTAGACCTTAAATATATGTACCAAATAAACTTCAAAATTTGAGCATATAAAGTAAGGACTTTCATAATCTTATTATTGAATTTCAGGTAACTTACAACTTATTATTCACTAAGCAAGATTAAACTTTTGCTTTACCAAGCTCTGAGTTTCAAACAACATATTACTCTTTATCTAAAACTTCTTCAATTGAAATCAATGGAAGCAAAGTAAGGGAAAACAACCCTTCAATGAATGACACTTGTGTGAACTAGTTGTACCGTGCAATTGGTTTCCAAGCAATACCATTAAATTATTCAACTAGTGTGCACAGTGCAACGGGTTTCCGAGTAATACCATTCAGAGAAACAAGTAATACTATTCACTTAAACTATGCATACATGAATTTGCTCTTCAATGAATGACACTTGTGTGAACTAGTTGTACCGTGCAATTGTAAATTAAACGAGTTATACCATTCAACTGGCGTGCACAGTGCAACGGGTTTCCGAGTAATACCATTCAGAGAAAAAAGTTATACTATTCACTAAACTATGTATACAAGAATTTGCTCCCTTCAAGTAATCAATTTTTTATCTGATTATGATGCAATTATTTTACCACAGTCAGAATTTCAAAAATCCAGAAAATGAAACCAATAAACGAGCGCCTTAAACCCTAATAGGAAAAATAAAATTATGAAAAAGCTTTCACACACAAAGAGGGTTAATATTCTTACCTTGAAATCATCGGAATGGGAGAGCGTATCTTTGTTTTTGACCCAGCGGTGGCGGAGCTGGGCAATGGTGTCGCCGGTCAAGCAAAGGGAGGCGGCGGTGGCGGCTTGCTTAAGGGGGAACCGGTAACCGCCGCCGCCGCCGGAATCGACTGAGTTGGAGGGTTTTGATTCGTTTTTACCGGTGTGTCTTTTCTTGTTGTTCCGTCGTCGAAAGCTATCGTGAAATGGCCCCATTCCCCAAACGCCACCATTTCCAGGCGTTCCCAAAGACCCCATTTTTGCAGAGATGCAGCAATTCGAAATTCTGAAAGAGATTTTATTGATTCTTTATTTTTACACACAAATTCTATGGTTGAATTGATGCCGCAGTTATTCCTTCTCTGATATTGATTTTTCACTAAGCTGTGTGTGGATGTGGAAGGCATTTATAGCAACTCCAGTATTAATTTAAAAAATATCAATTATAAATTATTTAAAAAATCCGAGTAATATTTTTTTGTAAAAAAAAAAAAAGAAAAAAAAAAGAAAAAGCGATCCCATTAATGTTTTAAAAGTTGAAAATAAGTTTTTTCATTTTTTATTTATATTAAATATAAATAATTAAAATAGTAAAAAAATTAATAAATCAGTGTTAATCTTAAGTAATAATATGATCCTTTCAAAAAAAAAAAAAAAAAGAAGGAAAAAAAAAAGAAAAAGAAAAAGAAAAAGGAATAATATGATGTTCCTAGCCTCAATTATTGACTTGTAATGAAATTTTTAATAAATTTTTTATATTTTATATATTTGAAATATTTTTATAATAAGCATTGTCATGAATATTTTCATAAAAGCTTGTCAGGGTTCTAAAGAAATAAGTAGAAAATATACATGATATTTCAATTGTTTGTAATTGAAAAAGGGGAGAAAAACGTACGATTTTTAATTTTAGGTATAAATATAATATTCAATACAGTAAAATCTATATAAAGTAATACTTTATAAATTAATAAAATCTCTAAAAACAACAAAGTTTTTTTTTTACGACTTGGACTACTGAATTTTTTTTATCAATTTTGATAAGATAATACTTCTTCAAAAAACTCTTACATAAATTAGTGGTTCCATTAATATCATAAATTAATGACAAAATATAGAGTGAAAATGGTTCATGCATAAATTATTAAAAGATATTAGTTATTTTCGCTGAAAGATATTAGTTGTTTTCACTTAAGAGTATTAGTTGTTTACTAAAAATGAACTAGACTCTTCAATGAAAAAAACTAATACTCTTCAATAAAAATAACTAATACTCTTTAGTAAAAACAACTAATACCCTTCAATGATTCATGTATGTACCAATTTTACTCTATACGTACTCTAAATTAATAGTTTCTTCGAATTACAAAAATATCTGACAATTTAGTAAAATAAGAATCTACTATTGATTGCTTCTTAAACTTCAAATCTACTTGATATTTTTATCGATTTGTGCCACTTGATATCTCCTTCTATTTGTAAGTTAGCTAAAAAATATTCATATGATCTTTTGGTTGTGTTAGATATTATAGTCAAATGATACTTTTTGTCAAGTCACAATATCAATTTTTTATGAGTGTGTGGGTGGGGTGATCTTTTTTGTATTCACACAACGTTTTACAAATTTAATTTGTTATTATTGATTTTGAAACACCTTTCAGATGACAATCAATTGCCTAATATTATTTTTATTTATGGCATTGAAAAAAAAATAGGGACATTCACATATTGGTTCAAAAAAGTGACTATACCTACAAATTGTTTCAAAATATTTGAATAGGCGTATAAAATATTTGCAAAGAAGCAGAAAAAATGTATCCGTGCAAATTATTTTGAACCAAGCTATTTGTAATTAGAGTCAATTTTTGGAATCATTTTATAATTTTCTCAAAAAAATACACTTTAAGTTAATATTTTTTTAAAATAATAAATTTTTTATTCCAATAATATTATTTGTTGAGAATTTACTGTATGTATGGGTGAAGAGTAGTAAGTGTGGAGAAAAAAGTATACGGTTTATTAAATGTAAAATTATTAACATGAAACTGTAGGTTTGGCACATTAAAAAATAAATTATTATAAGTAGATCAACATTTTTAAATTAATAAACATAATTACAGGTCAATGAAATTAAAACAAAACATTAAATTTTGCAAGAAATATTATCCAGAAGAGCACTGAAAGTTGGTTTGCATAATGCATCCTACGACTATGAGGCTAAATACTTGCTACCTTTTGACCACAAGAAAATAAATAACCTTTTTCGAATATTTCTGCTCTAGAATGCACGGATACTTAATTAAATAATGTAGTATTGAATATTTTGCTGATACTAGGGTATATATATATAAATACGCGTGGAATACGCACCTGATACGTCATGTGACGAGTCTCAATTAAAAAATAAAATAATAATATTGGATATTGTATCGAACATGACTGATCAACGTGTCGAACGAGGATAGAATACTTCGAAGGGTCAAATTAAAAAAATTAATTAGTTTTCAGGGTAAAATTAATAACATTTTGTTTTGACCTTAAAAATGAATTTGTCATTTATATTGAATTAGCTTGGCCCACAAACAATAAAGAATTACCATTCCTTGTAATGACAAAATATACCAATATAAGAAAAATTAATAGATTAAAAAGTGACATTTTTTGGTGTGTCTAACCTATCACCAACATATTACTTTTTTATTGTGTTTAGTAGCATATTAAATTTGAAAGAATTTCGCTTTATCTAAAATCCGAACTTGTAGAGAGATGTGAAATTAATTCATTTAATTATAATTTCCCTTACAAAATTCTTTCCAAAAAAAGAAGTAGCACATTAGGTCTTGAGTATTATTCTGTGAAATTTAAGGTGTTAATCGATTTTGGATTCACAAGAAAACTTGTTTCCGGGAATCGGAATATGAAAGCAATAAGAACGAATTGAAACTCAACAAGAACACCAGTTTACGTGGTTCGGAGATAAGCTCCTACGTCCACGGGATCCGAGAGGATATCTTTTCACTAAGATGAGAAATGGAAGTTACAAGTTACAATCACTCAATCTCACAGTGTTTGCGCTCACAAAATGATGAAGTTACTTCTCTCAGCTGAGAAGCCCTCTTTTATAGATACAGAGATTGAAAACGAACCCTAGATTCGATTCGGCTGTAACAAACTCAATGTAAGCAGTTATCCAGCTGGCTAACGACTTCAATAACCGCCATAGTTGATTCAGTTAGAACCGCCTTCGAATTAGCTTCAATTTGGTGTATTTCGCGAATAACGGACTTCAGGATCAGATGACAAGACCTCCTCTGGCTCTGGCCACTTTCACCAGATGACCTCTGGTCCCAGACCTCCTCTGATAGACCTCCTCTGATGACTCATCTACCAGACTCGTCTGACCAGACCTCACCTGATGGACCTCCTCTGGTAGCTCACCTGCCAGACTTCTCTGGTCAGGCTTCTCTGGTCCACCTCATCTGGTACCCCAAATTTACTAATCTCTCACGGCTAACACTTTCTCAACTTAGCCTCCTATTGAATTAAGCCCATCAGATTACATACTTTACATTTGACTCTTCACAATTCTCCTCCTCAGATGAGAAGTATCAATCCTCTCCTCCTTTCCTCCATGCTCCAGCTTGGGCCTAAGGAACATCCCATACACTCATCTTTACCAATTCAACACAGAATTTGAATTTCGTCCCTGGTAAAGACTTTGTACACATATCTGCAGTATTGTCCTCTGTAGATATCTTCTGGATGAGAACCACTCCTTTATCAATGATTTCCATTACAAAATGCAACCTTACATCAATATGCTTTGACCTCTCATGGAATACTTGATGTTTAACCAGATGAACTGCACTCTGGTTATCACAATGAATGACCACAGCCCTTTGACTTATGCCAAAATCCTTGATTATACCTTTCAACCATAAAGCCTCCTTAACAGCCTCAGACACTGCAACAAACTCTGCTTCTGTAGTAGACAATGTAACTCCACACTGCAGAACAGATCTCCAGCTTACAGCAGTATTGTAAAGTGTAAAGATATACCCTGTTAAAGATCTTCTGGTATCCAGATTAGCAGCAAAATCAGAATCTACAAATCCTTCCAGTGGACTCTTCTGGTCAGTCATCTTTTCAAACATCAAACCCAGATCAGATGACCCTTTAAGGTATCTGAATATCCATTTCAAAGCTTCCCAATGTATTCTTCCAGGATTAGCCATGTATCTGCTCACCATACTCAATGAATAAGCCAAGTCTGGTCTGCTGCAGACCAGAGCATACATCAGGCTTCCAACCCCACTTGCATAAGGTACTTTCATCATAGTCTTCTTCTCTTCATCAGACTTTGGTTCCATTTCCTTAGATAATTTGAACTGTTGTCCCAGAGGAGTTACCACAGCTATACTCTCATGCATGTTAAACCTCTTCAGGACCTTCTCAATGTAACTCTTTTGGGATAAGAATAGTCTTCCAGCTTTTCTGTCCCTAAGAATATCCATTCCAAGAATCCTTTTAGCATTTCCCAAGTCCTTCATATCAAATCTAGCACTGAGCTTCCTTTTGATACTCTGAATCTTCAGAAGACTCTTACTGGCAATAAGCATGTCATCCACATAAATCAGAAGATAGGCTATCACATCACTACCTTGCCTTTCCAGGTATACACAAGTATCATACTTGCTTCTTACAAACCCTATGGATAGCATAACTTCATTGAACTTCTTGTGCCACTGTCTTGGACTTTGCTTGAGGCCATATGTTACACCCGATATTTTACTACCCGACCCATCGGGTATCGGATACAGGCCCACTACTGTAGCGGGCTCGGATGAGAGCAGTCCTCCGACCGGTCAGACGGACGGGCGGGGACCCAGACGCTGCCCGACGCGAGCCTCTGGGATCTGCCGGGAAGGGTACTTATAGTCCACAGGCCCGGATATCGAGCGACCAGCGACGAGCCCCTGTGCAGGAGCTCTACCCGCCTGCCCGCAAATGGTCAACCGGGGCATTTTCATCCGGCTCGCTCCTCGGTACCCGAGTACCCGTCTGCCCGACCCCCAGACCGCGCCAGCTGTGAGAGGACGTCGAGTGCCATCAATCCAGAGGACGTGACAGGGTCAAAGAGGGCAGTTGGGGTCAAGTCCAATCACCTCAGGGGTGACAGCGCCACGTGGCGTCTCCTCATTGGCCCGTAGGGGAGGCTGTAGCCACTTATTACCTTCCAGCTAGGAGTAGGGGGGACCCACCGGTCCACCTACCAAGCATGGGGAACCCCCACCTTGTACACTATAAATAGGGCTTTAAATGCCCATTTGTAGGACACATCACATTTATTGCAAATACATACTTGAGAGCTCATTTACTCTCACATTTATTACTCTTTGTCAACGTTAATATCAAATCCTACCCGCTAGGAACCCGGCAGCGAAATCCGTTATAAATCGCTGTCAACACCATACAATGATTTCTTGAGCAGACACACCTTCCCTTCTCCCCCTGGTTCAACAAACCCTTCTGGCTGGTGCATGTACAAGTTTTCAATAAGATCCCTATGCAGAAAAACAGTCTTTACATCTAGTTGTTGTAGCTCCAGATCCTCTTGGACAACTCTACTAAGAAGTAGCCTGATTGAACAATGCTTAACAACAGGTGAGAAAACCTCATTGTAATCAATTTCTTCCCTCTGAGTAAATCCTCTGGCAACTAGCCTGGCTTTAAACCTCATTTGATCCTTCACACCAGATTCAAACTTCCTTTTAAACAGCCATTTACAACTGATTAGCTTCTGCCTAGGTGGCTTATCAACAAGAATCCAAGTATGATTCTTCTTAAGAGACTCCATCTCTTCTGTCATGGCTGTAATCCATGACTCCCTATCATCACACTCAAGGGCTTCCTTGTAGCTTTTAGGTTCTTGGTACTCTATGGCCTCTGCTGTAACCAGTGCATAGGAGACCAGATCCACATGGCCAAACCTTGCTGGAGGATGTATTTGTCTTCTGGATCTGTCTCTTGTCAGACTATCATTTCTCAAGTCTGCTTCTGGCACTTCTTCCTCCTCCTCTGCAGGTGCACTATCCTCATCTGATGACCCATTCTCTCCTGTTTCCTGCTCAGGTTCAGAACCAGATGCACTCTCATGATTATCATGATCAGTCTCCACCTCAACTTGAGTAATTGGCTCAGAAATAACACCATCAATCTCTTCAGCTGATGGCTCTCTATCACCTCCACCTGGCTTGTATCCCATCTGTGATTCATTAAACACAACATCTCTGCTGGTAATACACTTCTGGTTCCCAGGCTCTAAACACCACAGCTTATACCCCTTAACACCCTTTGGATACCCAATGAAGATACATTTTAAAGCACTAGGTTCAAGTTTGTCTTGCCTCACATGAACATAAGCTAGGCATCCAAACACTTTCAACTTTGAGTAATCTGATATCTTTCCATACCAAACCTCATCTGGGGTTTTAAACTCAATAGCAGATGATGACACTTTATTAATGAGATAAACAGCTGTGTTACCAGCTTTCCCCCAAAAACTCTTAGGTAAATGAGCATCAGATAACATACACCTAACCCTTTCCAGAATAGTTCTATTCATTCTCTCAGCTAGACCATTCTGCTGGGGGTTTGAAGGAACAGTTTTATGCCTAGTAATACCCTTCTCCCTACAAAATTGTTGAAACTCCTCTGATAGGAATTCAAGCCCATTATCAGTCCTTAAGTGCTTGATAGTCCTGCCTCTCTTATTCTCAAGTTCAATTAACCATTCTTTGAACTTAGAGAAGGCATCACTCTTCTGATTAAGAATGTAAACCCAAACCTTTCTGGAATAATCATCTATAAGAGTAAGGAAATACCTGCTTCCACCATGAGTGGATACCCTTGCTGGTCCCCATACATCAGAATGTATGTAATCCATAACCTCCTTGGTGGTATGCTTCTCTTTCTGGTATGCTTGCTTCTTTGATTTCCCAAGAACACACCTCTCACAGAATTCCAGCTTACATATCCTCTTCCCTGGGATTGCTCTCTTCTTGGATAACTCCACCAGGCCTTTCTCACCAACATGTGTCAATCTCTTGTGCCACAAATTAACATCAGAGGACTCCATGGTAACATCAGCTGATCCCGTTACAGTTCTTCCAATCAAAGTATACAAACCATTCTTGATCATACCCCTCATAACAATTCTTCCAGACTTGGTTATTGACAGAACTCCCTTTTCTGTCTTGAATTCAAAATCTTTTGAATTCAATGTACCAAGAGAAACAAGATTTCTCTTCAACTCAGGAACAAACCTGACATCAGATAAGATCCTATCAACTCCATCAAACATCTTGATCTTGATAGAACCAGATCCTTGCACTCTACAGCTCTCATCATTACCCAAAAGAACAAGACCTCCATCAATCTTCTCAAGATCCAGGAACCAGTCTTCATGTGGACACATATGAAAAGTACACCCTGAGTCCAGGACCCACTCTTGACTTAGTCTCTCATGGCTAACCATCAAGACCTCTGCACTATCATATCCTTCAACCTCCACAACAGCTGCATATCCATCTTGATCACCTTGATTGTCTTTCTTCTTTCTTTCAGGGCAATTCTTTCTCAGATGACCTTCCTTATGGCAAGTTAAACACTTCCTCTTCTCAACAACATCAGATTTCTTCCCACCCTTATTCCCTTTTCCACCATCCTTCTTCTTGAACTGAAACCCCTTCTTCTTCTTGGATTGAACATTCAATCCTTCAGCAGGCTTCTTCCCATTAGATTGGATCTGTAGAAACTTGGTTTTCAGGGCAGTTTGAACATCATCAAACATCACCTGATCTTGTCTTCCAAATAACAAGGCATCTTTGAAATTTTCAAGAGACTTAGGTAGGGCATTTAACAACATCAATGGCTTATCTTCATCATCAATTGTAACATCCAAACTCTCCAGATCATCCACCAATCTGTTGAACTCGTCCAACTGATCACCAAGATTCTTATCTTCACTCATTTTGAAGACTTGAAGCTTCTGTTTCATGTATAACTTGTTCGTAACAAACTTGGTCTGGTATAACTGCCCCAGCTTATTCCAGATCCCAAGAGCGGTTTCCTCCTTCGATACTTCCCTCAATGGCTTGTCCCCAAGACACAAGATAAGCGCACTATGTGCCTTCCTCTTGTTTTCCTCCACCTTCGCCGGATTTGTTCCAGAAGCCACCTGAGCCGGTGGCAACAAGGCTTCGTACAACCCATTGTGTACCAGGAGAGCCTTCATCTTGATCTTCCATAAGCTGAAATCGTTCTTCCCCGTGAACTTCTCAATGTCGAACTTAGTTGCAGCCATGATTGCTTCCCACAGACGGCACCACTTGTTAATCGATTTTGGATTCACAAGAAAACTTGTTTTCGGGAATCGGAATATGAAAGCAATAAGAACGAATTGAAACTCAACAAGAACACCAGTTTACGTGGTTCGGAGATAAGCTCCTACGTCCACGGGATCCAAGAGGATATCTTTTCACTAAGATGAGAAATGGAAGTTACAAGTTACAATCACTCAATCTCACAGTGTTTGCACTCACAAAATGATGAAGTTACTTCTCTCAGCTAAGAAGCCCTCTTTTATAGATACAGAGATTGAAAACGAACCCTAGATTCGATTCAGCTGTAACAAACTCAATGTAAGCAGTTATCCAGCTGGCTAACGACTTCAATAACCGCCATAGTTGATTCAGTTAGAACCGCCTTCGAATTAGCTTCAATTTGGTGTATTTCGCGAATAACGGACTTCAGGATCAAATGACAAGACCTCCTCTGGCTCTGGCCACTTTCACCAGATGACCTCTGGTCCCAGACCTCCTCTGATAGACCTCCTCTGATGACTCATCTACCAGACTCGTCTGACCAAATCTCACCTGATGGACCTCCTCTGGTAGCTCACCTGCCAGACTTCTCTGGTCAGGCTTCTCTGGTCAACCTCATCTGGTCCACCTCCTCTGGTACCCCAAATTTACTAATCTTTCACGGCTAACACTTTCTCAACTTAGCCTCCTATTGAATTAAGCCCAACAGATTACATATTTCACATTTGACTCTTCACATAAGGTATTTTAGAACCTCTTTTTGAGATAGAGTGGACTTAAAGCGAGCGATGATCGTATTTGGCGTCGGGTAATCAATGAATTCCAGAAGAAGCTTGGCCTTACAACACAATTTGGCTTACTTACTATTGTCTTTGAGGATTGTGCTTGTTGATAATTTAGGTCTAGACTCATTATTGTGATTGAGAGCATTGGTGGTGCTTTTTTTTTTTTTTTAAAATGAAATCTCTTTGCTCTTTTTAAAAAAAGTACTTTATCATCTCCATAGTGAGCAGAAATGTAATCATGAATAAAAGCTGTTATCTCTTTGAGCTAAATGTTTAATTTTAATGTTATTTCATTAAAATTAATCAATTTATTTATAATATATAACTAAAATTTATGGAAAAAAAATCTAATTGGAAAGCTGAAAGAAATGCCCAGTGGGACGCACCCGATTTCATTACCCATTGTAGCCGGTCACTTAACATGGCACGCTGTTAGGGAAATATTTAAATGAATTAATTCTACAGCTCTCTATAAGTTCAGACTTTTAGACGATACGAAATTCTTTCATGATATCAGAGCCAAAAGGCTCACGCCCGGACGAAGATCTTGAGTTCGATTCGCACTGAGAGCAACTCCACCTATATTAATTGTCCACTCATTGTGCCTCCCCAAAAATGGAAAGTTGAAAGTTCTGCCCATGAGTGAAGGAGAGTATTAGAGAAATAATTAAATGAATTAATTCTACAACTCTCTATAAGTTTGAATTTTTAGACGAGACAAAATTCTTTTGCACTCAAAAAATGAAGGAAATCATTCATGTATCAAAACTTCCAAACTCAGAATAATATTCTGATAAGTGTGCCACTTTTAAGTATGTATTTGGAAAATGACATCAAATATAATTTTATATTTTGAAAAAATATCCTTAAAAAGATCGCGCAAGGATCGCATTGGGATCACGCAAAAATCGTACTTAATTTAAAAGTTGCATTTTGCCAAATTTCCCATTTCTAATCGGGGAAAATAAAATCTCTTCTTAAGAGAAGTCTGAAGGTCAAGTGCATTAGCCTTGGCCTGCCGATCGTGAATAAGTACATAAGAAATTAATAACATAGCAATATTTAGCTATCTGTTATCATCCTTAACTTTTATATTTTTCACAAATCGTCGCAAAATAGTTAAAAAAATGTCCATTTTCGTACCCTAACTTTAAAAAAATGCTCATTTTATGTTTAATTTTTTTATTCATAAGATAAACTTCATTTTATGTTCATTTTTGGTCCTATAACTTTTAATTTATTGCAAATTGAGGCATGTGTCAATAAACAACGATATTTTTACAAAAGTTGGACGTAAATTGAGTAATGTAAAAAGTCAGGGGACTAAAATAAATTATTTTAACCATGCTTGGACCAAAATATAGAATATAATTTTTTTCAAACATTTTCCATTTAAAATTTTGCGGGTAATGGTTACACAAACGATACAAGGTTACATCTTTGAATGCAAGTGAACTTAGTTTGCTAAATCTGATTCAATTTGTTTGGAGGAATTCAGAACCGATCGAATTATGTTAAGAACCGGTCTAAATCGATGAACCGGTGGTTGAGTGGAGAAACCGGGTTAAACCTTCTATTCAAAGTTAACCAATCAAGACAAAGGAGCCGTTATGTTAGTTAGAAGGAAGCTGCGGTTGGTTTCGTCCGCAAGATGAATTGAGCAAGATTCCAGACGGTTATCCAAATTAGTTGAGGGTTTTGCTTAAGTAGTTCCAATTCGTCATTCTCCCCTTATCAATTGAGTGAAAACAGTTGTGAGAGTGAGTTTGTTTCTGAGTTAGGGTTGTAAGTTCGTTTCTGTGATTTTCGATCATATTCCGAAAGGGAATTCCTCTGTAATCTGTAATTCCGGTGATAGTGTTAGTGAAATTTGTGCTTTGATCCCGTGGATGTAGGTTTTGAAACCGAACCACGAAAATCCTCTTCTTGATTCGTTTTTCATTGCTTTCGTATTTTCTCTTCTTAAATTCGATTGTGTATCTTTCATCTTTAAGTTTCGGAATCTTGCTGGGTTAAGCTTGTCGGATTAACAACATCACTAGCCATTTTGATTAAGTAAGCCAATATTTGCTTAGTAGTCAAAATTTTGGAGATAGTGCGTGGGAAGCAACGTAGCGGCTTTAAGCATTATTCTAATTGTCAGGGGATTGTGAACTAATTTTGTTTAATAGTTTAGTGTTTCATTTCATGATGCAAATCATTTGAGTATAAGTATATCATGGTGATTCAAATGACTACAATATACTTTCTATGTTAATTTTACTAGTTTTGTTTTTTGAAATGTTATTTTTTGTCATATGTTGGAGGGTATTATGAGGTATTGTAAAGTCATTTTACGAATAAAGTGATTGTTTGCTGAAAGTTATATTTTCCATAGACAATTATTTTATTTATAAATGAACCTCACAGTACCCCAAAATACCTTTTAACATAAGACAAAAAAATAATGACCCAATAAACAAGATTAGTAATTATATTTTCCATAGACAATTATTTTATTTATAAATGAACCTCACAGTACCCCAAAATACCTTTTAGCATAAGACAAAAAAATAATGACCCAATAAACAGGATTAGTAAAATTGGACGGAGAGGGAGAGAAAGTAGTTAATGCATAAAACATTATTTAATGGTGATAATGAAAAGAACTAGAGCCGAGAAAACAAAAAGGAGAATCAACACATGTAAGAAGTTTAATGAAATTTTTGTGGAGGTGAAACTTCACATTATTCTTATTAACGTAACAATATTAACACAACAAACACACTTAAAAGAAACAAAAGGACTCAAATAACAACATAGGACACATTAGCACCACCACTAGGAATAGGATAAGGTGAGAAGTGGATTCCTTGACCATCTATGACATCTTCTATCAAATTACCCTCTAGGGTGATGGTTTTCACACACGTTTCCCCCTGCATTATTAAACAAATTACGAAAAATATTAATTTCATTTACTTATTATAGTATAAGACTAGAAAAAAAAAAATCAAATCAAAACTTGCAAAAGGGTAAATTCATTTTCAAAATATTGAATATACAATTAAAGAAATTAATATAATGAGCACCGGCAAGAAAATAAAATTAATTACTTGTTTGGAAAAAGGAGAACCACAAGGACAAGACCGAAGGCAAACATAGTTGCAGCAAGAAAAAGTGGTTGGAGAAGATGTATTACTGAGTGAGTGATATTAAGGATGAATGGCGGAAGGCCCTGTTAAATAGGAGAGCCATGCATCTGGGATGAAGACACGTGCGAAATTTTACTCTGCCACGCATGTGGTATGGATACACGTGTGGAACCTTACAGAGCTTTTCCATGCCAGTTGCCACACATCCCCAAAACGTGGAGGGGAAGATATTGTCCCGTGTAAAACATTAATGAGGAGGAGTGATTTAGAGCCCCTTTGCCTGAGGCTATAAACACTTTAAAATTTTTTATGAGCTGTTTAGGAGCTCATAAACACCTTTAAAGTGTTTGACAAAACAATAAGTTTAACAACTTATAAGATCTACAAATAAACTCCGCTGTAAGGCGTAAAAAAATAAGTTGAGATTTCCCAACTTATTTTCCTAAGAACCTCCCCTCACACACACCCAAGACTCCCGCCAACCCCCACTCACCTCTACTTCAACATATTTTTTTTATTTTATATTAAAATTTAATAATTATTTATTATAAATTATCAAAGAACTTATGGTGATCATATGAGATTATATATGTTTTGTGAGGGAAAAATTGCACATTTAGTCCCATAAAAATATTCCAAAATAATTTTTGGTCCCATGTTTCAAAAGTAGACATTTTATTTGTAAAATTGGTCCCAATAGTTGAAGACTTAACATTTTTGGTCCCAAAATTTATCCCAAAATTGGTAATTTTATATAACGGTTGGGATCATTTTTGCATAAAAAAAAGACCATTTTTAAACATTGAGAGTCAAAGTGTTTTGGGAACATTTCTAAAAGTGCAATTTTTCCTTTTTTTTTTTTTAAGCATTTACTGAATGATATTTTATTGAAAAGAAAAATAAAAAACGCAGAGCCAAAAGATCAAAATCCGATCCAGAGCCTAGAGCCCCATTAAAAACCTTGCCAAGGGAAAACCCTCCATATAGGGACAAAACTCTCTATCAATGAAAAGGGACATCTCTATTCCAAACCCCTTAATGAACATCAAATCAATTTTCAGAAAAATAAAAGTGGATGGAAAAGCTTCGGGTTGCTTATATGTATATTAAGGACATCAACTAGAATTAACACACAAATTTGTTAGAATAAGTATTTCCATTATCGTCCAATGCTCTTATTGTATATTAATGTGTTCATGTGGCTACTATGCCATTAATATTAATCTTTCCCACTAAGACACTGATTATGGGTGTTCTAACACTAATTAATAGCATAATAAACACATTTCATTAATTCCTACTCACGTATATGCATTTAGTAATGCTCACACAACTCTCATTTATAATGCATGAACCGCTTCCGACTTTTTCTCCTTGGGCGTCATGATGAATTAAATCCTAGCCAGTACATCTTCTTAATTAGTCTATAATATATATATATTTTGACGGATCTCCTTAGTCAAATATTGAATTCAGCTAATAAGGCCAAATAATAAATATCGTGGTTGTGGGTTGGCAAAATGGAGTGGGCCCCAGCAATCTCTAGACAATTGTTGCAACTTGATTGACCCGGTTGACTCGGCAGGTAGAGTTGTACCCTGTTAGGGAAATTAAATATATAAAATGACTCCATATTTTTCTACAAAAAAATATATACTTATAGGGATGGAAACAAAAAAATTGGAATGAAGTAAAATAGTATGCAAAATTTGACTTCCAAGTTGGGAATAATAAGAAAATGAGAACTATATTCTCAATCTTGATAAATAATTCATATAATATTCAAATCTGTCTTCCAACCTCATAATACTTGGTATTTATAGGATACAAGATAAGATAGGTTCATTGGATAAGGAGTAAATAAGTTAAAGCTTCCAAGGAGACTCTTTGACTTCTGGACGAACTTTGAATGACCATAACTTTCTGAATACTTTGAATCTGACGTTCCATAATACATGGTTGGAAAGATGATGAAGTTTGCTTTCCAATGCCACAAACGGTGCATCAATCGGACTTTTCTAGAGAAAGTTATGACCAAAATACTAAACTGTGACAGGTTCAGCGAATCCACCCTACATCATCCTCACCAGGTGGGAAAGAACTCGTCTCAGAGTTCAATTCGTTCTCTCCATGATATGGGGTCAAATCACGAACATTGAACGTCGAATGAGTGTGCAAATGGGCTGGCAACTCGATCTTATAGGCATTATCATTTATTCTCTTCAATACTTGACAAGGACCAATCTTCTTCTCCTTGAGTTTGTTGTATGTTCCAGTAGGAAACCTTTCTTTCTTCAAATAAACCCAAACAAGATCACCCTCATTGAAGACTTGAGCTCTTCGATGGATATTTGCTGTATTCTTGTAGGATTCATAGCTTTGTTCGAGCTTCTTCTTCACTTCTTCTTGAATCCTTTCCAACGACATAGTAAATTCTTCAGCTTTCTTACAAGAACTTGGAACCTCAGCTAGATCAAGATAGTGATTCAGATTCTTCCCATAGACAACTTCAAATGGGCTTTTCCCTGTAGAACGACTTACAACAGAATTGTAAGCAAACTCAGCTCGTGATAGAGTGGTATCCCATTATTTCGATCTCTTTGAAGCAAGACTTCGAAGCAAATTTCCCAATGTGCGATTGACAACTTCGATTTGTCCATCTGTCTCTGGATGATAAGCACTACTATAAAGCAAATTAGTCCCCAACTTCTTCCACAAACTCCTCCAAAAATGGCTAAGGAACTTGGTGTCACGATCCGATATAATGCTCTTTGGAAGGCCGTGAAGTTTGACAACCTCCTTGAAGTAAAGTTCAGCAATGTAAGAAGCATCCATAGTTTTCTTGCATGGTATGAAATGTGCCATCTTTGAAAAACGATCGACAACGACAAAAATTGCATCAAAGCCCCTTTGTGTTCTTGGCAATCCAACAACAAAATCCATGCTAACAGCTTCCCAAGGATGGTTAGGAATAGGCAATGGAGTGTATAAACCCGTGTTCTGACTTTGGCCTTTGCAAGTTTGACAAACACGACATCTTTTCACAAATCTTGCAACATCCCGATAAAGAGAAGGCCAAAATTATTTCTCCTTGATCTTGTCTCTCCCAAAGTGTCCACCAAGGCCACCACAATGGAATTCTTTGATGATGTATTCTCTAATAGAACATTTAGGAATGCACAAACTTGTTCCTTTGAACAGAAAATCATCAAGCTGTTGGAAATCACCACAATTACCTCTCTTGCATTCTTGATAGACTTCCATGAAATCAGGGTCCTCCACATACATCTCTTTTATGTCCTTGAACCCTTCCATTTGAACACTTACAGAATTTAGTAAGGTGATCCTTCGACTAAGTGCATCAGCAACTTTGTTAAGCTTTCCACTTTTATGTCTCAACACAAAAGTGTATTCCTGTAGGAATGATACCCAACCAGCATGCCTCCTATTCAAATTGGCTTGAGAGTTAATGTGTTTGAGAGCCTCATGATCAGAATTGAGGATGAACTCCCTCTGGATAAGATAAGGACGCCAATGTCGAAGAGCTTGAACAATAGCATAAAGCTCCACATCGTATGTAGAATACTTCTTCCTTGTATCATTCAATTTTTCACTGAAGAAGGCAAGTGGATGACCTTCTTGGCTAAGCACACCACCAACACCCACATGAGATGCATCACAATCAACTTCAAAAACTTTATCAAAGTTAGGGAGTGCAAGAACAGGTGCATTTGATAACCTTTCTTTGACAAGCTTGAAACTCTCGTTAGCTTCCTTAGTCCAATTGAATTCTCCCTTCTTCAAGATATCTGTTAAAGGGGCTGCGATAGTTCTAAAGTTTCTGATAAACCTCCGATAAAATGAAGCCAAACCATGAAAGCTTCGAGCCTCATGTAAGCTCTTAGGAGTTGACCAATCTCGTACTGCCCTGACCTTTTCTTCATCCACCATGATACCTGTAGGAGTTAGGACAAAACCCAGAAAGACTAGACGAGTGGTCATGAAAGAGCATTTCTTGAGATTCACATAAAGTTTCTCTTGTCTCAAAGTTTGCAAAACTTCCCTTAAGTGCTCAACATGATCAAAAGAATTCTTGCTATAAACAAGAATATCATCAAAGTAAACAACAACGAATTTACCAATAAAGTCTCGGAGTGCTTGGTTCATTATCCGCATGAAGGTACTCGGAGCATTAGACAACCCTAATGGCATGACAAGCCATTCATATAAGCCCTCTCTAGTTTTGAAAGCCGTCTTCCACTCATCCCCCGACTTGATTCTTATTTGATGGTAGCCGCTACGAATGTCAATTTTAGAGAATACTTGCGCACCAGCTAGCATGTCGAACATGTCATCAATCCTCGGGATAGGAAACCTGTACTTGATGGTAATTCGGTTAAGTGCTCGACTATCGACACACATCCTCCATGAACCATCTTTCTTTGGAGTCAGAAGTGCAGGAACTGCACAAGGACTCAAAACTCTCCTTTATAAATCCTTTGCTTAACAACTCCAACATTTGCCGATTTAATTCTTCGTGCTCACTTGGGCTCATCCGATAATGTGACTTGTTTGGAAGAGCAGCTCCAGAAATTAAATCAATTTGGTGTTGAATCTCTCGTAGGGGCAGAAGGCCATGAGGTAAATCTTCCGGAGTTACATCCTTAAATTCTTCCAAAAGCTCTTTGATGTCACTCGGTACCTCTGAAGGTTCCACTAACTCCTTTGCCACCAAAAGATAGATCATACCACCATGTTGAACCTCCCTTTCAAACTGCGACAAGGTAAGCAAAGCACTTCCCTCCTCTTTTTTTGAAGACTTGGGATAAGATAAATCTTTACATGGTAAAAGAACAATTTCAATCTTCCCCATAAAAAATGTGTACGTATTTTTTCTACCATCATGAATAGCACTCTTATCATATTGCCATGGTCTGCCCAAAAGTATATGTCCCACATCCATGGGCACCACATCACACCACACTCTATCTTGATAATTTTTACCCATAGAAAAAGAAACAAGACACTTCTTATCAACTCGTACCTCATTTTCCTTCTTTATCCAAGAGACTGAATAAGGCTGAGCATGAGCACAGTTGCAAGGTTGAGCTTGTCCACCATTTCTTGAGAAACAAAATTCTCAAAGCTGCCTCCATCAATGACTAACGAGCATATCTTCCCATGTGATCTACATCTCGTCCGAAAGATATTGTGCCTCAACCAAGATTGATTATTGACTTGTTTAGGGGCGGCAAGAACTCTTCGTATTACCAAACATTCTCCATCTTCGGGTTCGATCTCCTCACGTTCATACTCAGGATCTTCATCATAGATTGGATCTTCATCTTCAAGTTGTGGTTCTTCTTCTTCCTCGGCTTCAATTCCCGCACGAGCTTCAAATTTCCGATTGGGACATTCACTCTTATAATGACCGGTTTGTCCACACTTGAAACATGGCTTCAACTTGCTTTTAGGGGCAGCCTTATCGCCTTCCTTGTTTACTCCTTTCTTCAAAATATTCTTGCTTGATTCACCCTTTTGAGGATATAAACTTTGGACATCAACAAATCTCTTTGTCACACGTCTTTGCAATTTGGATTCTACTTTTAATGCCAGTTGATAAGCATCATTAAGTCTCCAAAGACGCTGCATCTCGACCTCATCTCTGATTGGAGCTCTAAGCCCGTTGACATATCTTGCAACAAGTTGGTCCTCAGATTCACGACCGCTAAACCTTGTCATCAACTTGTAAAATTCCTCTGTATAGTCCGTCACACTTTTGTTGCCTTGTTGTAAAGTATTGAATTGCACAAAGATACTTTGAGCAAAATCTGGGGGAAGGAAATTTTCACGAAGCCTGGCTTTCATCTTCTCCCAAGAAGTAATCTTGGGTTTTCCTTTACGCAATTTCATCTCCTGCGTTTTATCCCACCACAGTGATGCGTAGCCTCGAAGTCGAGTAGCAACCAACTTAACTTTTTGATTCTCCGAGATATCCTTGTACTCAAATAATTTCTCTATGGCACTAAGCCAATCAAGAAACTCATCTGGTCGAAGGCGACCATGAAACTCCGGTACATCCATCTTCACAAAATCTGTGGAACGATTGAACCTTTCAAAGAAATTATCAATTTCTTTGTTAGCAAAAGGATTCACATACTCCGAGTCATCACTGGAATAGCCATGGCCTGAACCATGTTCGCTTCTGGCCTCCTGACGCTCAAGACATATGGTTAACTCCTCAACTTGCCTCCGAAGTGCCTGAATTTCAGCATCTCGTTCATCTCCAAGATTTTCCATGTTTCCTCTACCACGTCCGCCTCTTCCTCTTCTTGCTGCCATTGCAGAAAGATAACAATACCAAGAGCGTACGCTGGCTCTGATACCAAATGATGAGGGATGGAAACAAAAAAATTGGAATGAAGTAAAATAGTATGCAAAATTCGACTTCCAAGTTGGGAATAGTAAGAAAATGAGAACTATATTCTCAATCTTGATAAATAATTCATACAATATTCAAATCTGTCTTCAAACCTCATAATACTTGGTATTTATAGGATACAAGATAAGATAGGTTCATTGGATAATGAGTAAATAAGTTAAAGCTTCCAAGGAGACTCTTTCACTTCTGGACGAACTTTGAATGATCATAACTCTCTGAATACTTTGAATCTGATGTTCCATAACACATGGTTGGAAAGATAATGAAGTTGGCTTTCCAATGCCACAAACGGTGCATCAATCGGACTCTTATAGAGAAAGTTATGACCAAAATACTAAACTGTGACAGGTTCAGCGAATCCACCCTATATCAAAAACTTTTTATAAGCTGTTTAGGAGCTTATAAGCACCTTAAAGTGTTTTACAAAATAATAAGTTTATCAACTTATAAGATCTACAAATTAACTCCTATTAAAAAAATAAGTTGAGATTTTCTAATTTATTTTTCTAACAACCTCCCACACTCACCCAGGACTCCCGCCACACCCCTCACTGACCTCTACTTCAACATAATTTTTTATTTTATTTTATATTAAAATTTATTATTACTTATTATAAATTATCAAAGAACTTATGGTGATCATATGAGATTATATATCTTTTGTGAGGATAAAATTGCACTTTTAGTTGCATAAAAATATTTTCAAAACACTTTTGGTCTCATGTTTCAAAAGAAGTCATTTTATTTGCAAAATTGGTCCCAATCGTTGAATAATTAGCATTTTTGGTCCCAAAATTTGTCCCAAATTTGCAAAATTGGTAATTTTATTCAACAGTTGAGAACATTTTCGCATAAAAAATACCATTTTTGAACGCTGAGTCAAAGTGTTTTGGTAATATTTCTAAAAGTGCAATTTTCCCATTTTGTGAGCATTTACTAAATGAAGTTTTATTGAAAAGAAAAATGAAAAACGTAGAGCCAATCCGATCCAGAGGCAGAAGCCCCATTAAAAACCTTGCCAAGAGAAAACCATTCTTAGGGACAAAACTCTCTATCAAGAAAAAGGGACATCTCTGTTACAAACCTTCAATGAACATCAAATCAATTTACAGAAAAATAGAAGTTGATGCAAAAAGCTTCGAGTAATTGTCATGTTCGGATTGCTTTCCTTAAGTACCTTTCAAAGATGTATATTAAGGAGATCAACTATTATTAGCATACAAGATTTTAAAGGATAAGTATTTCCATTCTTGTCTAGTAATATTATAGGGTAAATTGCATTTTTGGTCCCATGAGAATAGATGGTCTATAAAAATAAGTCCCTTTTTCGATATTTTTGGTCCCGTAGTTTTACTCGACATTTTTGGTCCCAAGAAAAGTACAGTTTTGGTCCCAAAAATTTATGGAAAGGTCCAAATTTGCAAAAAATGGGACAAAAAAAAATGTAGGACTAAAATTGTTATTTAGAAAATTCTCACGGGACCAAATTTACAATTTTTCCTCTTATTATATATTAATGTGTTTATGTGGCTACTATGCCATCAATATTAATCTTTCCCACTTGGTAATTAATGATTTCGTTCCTTTACCCCTTCACTATCCACCTAAACATCCTTTGGTAGGTGTCTAAGTGATTAATTCCTAATTATGGGTGTTCTAACATTATTTAATAGCATCCGGTCAAAAAAAAAAAAAAAAAAATTAATTAATAGCATAATAAACACATTTCATTAATTCCAACTCACGTATATGCTTTTAGTAATGCTCACGCAACTCCATTTATAATGCATGAACCGCTTCCGATTTTTTCTCCTTGGGCGTCATGATGAATTAAATCCCAACTAGTACATCTCCTTAATTAGTCTAATATATATATTTATTTATATTTTGATGGATCTCCTTAGTCAAATATTGAGGTCAGCTAATAAGGCCAAATAATAAATATCGTGGTTGTGGGTTGGAAAAATGGAGTGGGTCCCAGCAATCTCTAGACAATTTTCGCAACTTGATCGACCCGATTGACTCGGCAGGTGGAGTTGTACCCTTTTAGGAAAATTAAATATATGAAATGATTCCACATCTTTATACAAATTCAGACTTTTAAATGAGGCGAAATTTTTTCATGGTATTAAATAAATAAATTGATTCCACACTTCTCTACAAGTTCGAACTTTTAGATGAGATGAAATTCTTTCACACCTCTTCCTTACTTTCGGCTTTCGTACTTTTGCTAGTTTTTTTTATCCTTTTTTAAATGGGAAGTTCATGTGTCTTCCAGATTTAATCCTCAACAGTTAAAAAAAAAAAAAATACCCGGCTCAAATTGAATAATTTTTTTTATGGAGCGTAACTTAGAGGTGGTAAATTAAGGGCTGTAAATTTTTGGGCTGATAATTTAAGAACCGTCATCTTTATTAATAGCAAATTGAGGTCATATCAGCCTGAATCAACTCAACAGAGCCATTTTTTAGTCCAAATTTAGGCCAAATTGTGGCAATCATCTCACATTGTAGCCTAAATCAGTCCAACTTGCCCGATTTGGATTGATTCGGAACGACTTGGTCTTAATTCACCAGGGAAAAATATTATTTTACGCCAATAACTAAAGGGTGGTTGTGTTTTAAGGAAAATAAATTTTTGGGCTTGTAAAAGGAGGACAATATGTCTTTGTGTTTGTGAAAGTAGGACAATATATTTTCGAGCTTATAAAAGTAGGACAATATTATTTACAAGCTTGTAAAAGTAGGACAATATGTTTCAAAAATCAATAAATGTAGAACAACCTAGCCCGAATTAGAAGCCCAAAATACACCCCTCGCATGCTCAATTGTCCTATATTTATAAATTTTTGAAATATATTGTCCCACTTTTACAAGACTGAAAAAGTTATTGTCCTACTTTTACAAGCTCATTAATATATTGTCCTTCTTTTACATGCCCAAAAATATATTGTCCTACTTTTACAAGCTCAAAAATATATTGTCCTTAAAACAAAACTACCCCTAAATTAAATGCCTAAAAAAAACATTTTCCCTAATTCACCACTTATTAAGTTATAGCCCATAATTTGGCTTATTTGGTTCTTGTTTTGCCACCCTCTTTAAGTTATATTCCTTAAAAGCATGTTTTCCTTTATACTCTCTATCCCAAACTTAATTGTTACTTACCAATTGAAATCATTCATGCATCAAATCTATTTTTATATCATTTTAGCTCATCCCCAAATCTATTTACCGATTCAAACACTACAAAAAAAAGGTAGAAATAAAGAGGGGAGTTAAAGAGGGCAAAATTTGCCCTCGTCCCTAAAGAGGGGCGAGACGAGGGCCAACAAATTTTAAATCAGATGAGGGCCGAGGCGAGGGGCAGGGCCCCCACTTTAGTTAACGAGCGCGGCGCCCTCGGTAATATTCGAATTCGGGACGGACGAGCACTTTACCCTCGCGAGTTAACGAGGGCGCGACCCCTTCGGTAGGTAACGAGGGCAATCCCCCTCGCCAATTTCAAATGGTAAATTTAACGAGGGCATTGCCCTCGCTAATTAACAAGGGCAAATTTTCCCTTGTTAATTAGTGAGGGCAATGCTTGCCCTTGTTAATTAACAAGGGGCAATTCCCTTGGTAGACTATAATATTAAAAAGGGCAACCCGCCCTTGTTAATTATTGCCCTTGTTAAAACCCTCGTTATATGATAGTTTAATTTCATTTTAAATATTTTAATTAAATTGAATATTTATATGTTGAAATATAATTAAAATAAATATGAAAGAGATAATTTGATTTTATTCCAAATATTTTAATTTAAATGAATATGTATATATGTTTAATATACAAGTGACAATTTAAATTAATTTTAAATAAAAAATATTTGTGTTAATATACAATTAAAATTGTATTCTGAATATTTTAATAAAACATAAATATTTGTGTATATATGTGTTAATATACTATTAAAAAGAAAATAAAATACAAGTGATAATTTAACTATCATAGATTTATGAAGTTTGAGAATTGATGATAATTCATTTATTAGGTATTTATGAATTAATGGATGATAAATAAATATTGTAATGAAAATATTAATTATGAAGTTTAAATTGAGCAACTCTTTATTTGTTTTTCAATTTAAAAGAATATATAATTAAATATTTAATTTTATTAAAAATTTTTAATTAAAAGTAATATTTAATTAATTTATCCATAATATATTCAAAATCTTTTAATTAAAAAAAATATCTAATTAATTTATCCATAATATATTCAAAATCTTTTAATTAAAAAATAATATATATATGTATGCACAAGGACGTTAATTTATTGATATTTAAAAAGATTATATACATAAATGAGAATGTAATTTTGCAATTGTTAATTTTATTTTATATGTGAGACTAATATAAATTTTATTCTGAAATTGTTACCATAATTGTAATGATATATAATAATTAATTAAAAGTGTAATCATAATAGAAATTATTAGATAATTCAAAGTTTTAACAAAGAAATCAAAATTTAAAAATCATGTTAAAGAAAATGATAATATTCATTTAATTAATTTTGAAGGTGTTCCCATAAATAAAATGATTTATAATAATATTAATTAATTAAAAGTGTAAACAAAATATGAATTAAATGTTTTAACAAAGAAATCAAAATAAGAAATAATACATATACTATTACTATAGAAATTATTCCGAATTACAAGCTTTGTCCAAACGGTAAGGCGACATGCATAAGTCCTCCCATGCCTAGGAGATCTCAGGTTCGAGTCTCCTCGCTCGCGGGTTGATCGCGGGTCGGGTTGGGTCTTCCCCGCCCGCGGGTGCGATCCGCAATTTTTTTTTTAAATTTACTTTACGAGGGCCCTCTCCCCGTGAGTTGCCGAGGGGCGACGCGAGGGACAACTAGACGAGGTCCCTTCCCCTCGTTAACTCCCAGATGTGCGAGGCGAGGGCCTACCCCCTCGTTAGTAGCCGAGGGCGCACTCCCCTCGTTAGTAAAAGAGGGGCGAGCCGAGGGGGAGCCTAACGAGGCCTATTTTGTCGAGGGCATCTCCCCCTCTTTAAATCCCTCTTTAACCCTGTTCCCCTCTTTAAATCCCTCTTTAAATGAGCAGTATTTTGTAGTGAAATCATTTCATGCATCAAAACTTCCAAACTCAGAATAATATTCTGATAGGTGTTCCACTTTACTGAAGTTAAATATTTAATGAAAATTTTGGCAAAATGCTACTTTTAAGTTTGTAATTTGAAAATGACATCCAATAACTTTTTTTTTTTTTTTTAGAAAAAATACCCCTATTAAGGTTCCACAAGGGTCGCGTAGGGGTCGCACATGAATTTTTACAAAAGAATATATATATTGAGTGGCATATTTTAAAATGCAAATTCAAAAGTTGTATTTTGCCAAATTTCCCATTTTTAATTGAAGAATCAAAATCTTTTTAAGAGAAGTCTGAAGGTCAAGTGCATTAGCCTTGGCCTGCTGATTAAGGAGATACAAAAATTAATAACATTGCAATATATAGCTATCTGCTATCACCGTTAATTGTTGAGTTAAAACATTTTTGATCCCTTAACTTTTATATTTTTCTCAAATCGTCCCAAAATAGTTAAAAGAGAAAGTCAATATTAGGCCACCAACTTTGTACAATGCTCATTTTATCTTCAATTGTTTTTTCATAAGATAAATGTCATTTTTTTTTCTCATTTTTGGTCCTATAACTTTTATCTTATTGCAAATCGGGACATGTGTAAAAAACGAACACGTTTAATAATAGTTGTACGTAAATTTAGTAATATACATAGTTAGGGGACTAAAATAATTTTTTTTTGAAGATTTTTAGTTTAAGATTTTGCGGGTATTGGTTACACAAAGGATACAAGATTACATAACTGGCCATTTTGATTAAGTAAGACAATTTTAGCTTAGCAGTCAAAATTTTGGAGATAGTGTGTGGAAATATATAAAAGAACTCAATCTCATCTAAAAGTTCGAAATTGTAGTGAGGTGTAAAATTAATTCTTTTAATTATTTCCCTTGAGCCAAACTTAACTTTCCCTTTTTTGGGGAGGCCCAAATGATTGAACAATTTAATATGGGCGGAGTTGTTTTAAGTGAGAATTGAATCCAGGATTTTGACTCTGATTCCATGAATGAATTTCATCTCATTTAAAAATCCAAAATTGTAAAGAGTGTACAATTATTTCATTTAATTATTTTCCTTACAGGGCGACAATGTAGCTGGTTCAAGCATTATTATAATTATCAGGGGATTGTGAACTAATTTTGTTTATAGTTTAGTGTTTCATTTCATGGTGCAAATCATTTGAGTATAAGTATGTCATGGTGATTCAAATGATTAAATTATAGTAAATGCATCATTATAAAACATTATTTAATGGTGATAATGAAGAGAACTAGAGCCGAGAAAACAATAACGAGAATCACCACATATAAGAAATTTAATAAAATTTGTGGAGGTAAAATTCACATTATTCTTATTAACATGACAACATTAAGAACACAACAAACACACTTAAAAAAAAAAACAAAAAAACATAAGGACACAAGTAACAACATAGGACACATTCAAAAGGTAGCACCACCAATGGAATGAAGGATAAGGTGAGAAGTGGATTCATTGAAAATGTATATTGTAATTACGGCAGAACCCATCTATGACATCTTCGATGTACTATACACCTTACCCTCCAGGGTGATGGCTTTTAAACACGTTTCCCCCTGCATTATTAAACAAATTATTGAAAATATTAAATTCATTCGATTATTATATTATAAGACTACGAACAAAAATAAAAAAACTAATCAAATCAAAACTAACAAAAAAAGTACAATTAAAGAAATTAATACGAAAAATTGCAAATTTGGTCCCGTGAGAATATTTCAATAACAATTTTGGTCCCACATTCTTTTTAATTTCGTCCCTTTTTGTAAATTTGGTCCTTTCAGTTAATTTTTGGGACCAAAACTGCAATTTTTTGGAACTAAAGCTACAATTTAGACATTCTTTTGGGACTTGAATTGCACTTTCATTGGGATAAAAAATGTCGAATAAAACTATGGGGCCAAAAATATTGAAAAAATGACCTTTTTGCCGACCACCTATTCTCATGTGACATTCTTTTGGGATATGAATTGCACTTTCATTGGGACAAAAAATGTCGAATAAAACTATGGGACAAAAAATATTGAAAAAATGACCATTTTTGCCGACCAACTATTCTCATGGGATAAAAATGCAATTTAGCCAAAATTAATATAATGAGCATCGCCAAGATGATAAAATTAATTACTTGTTTGGGAAAAGGAGAACCACAAGGACAAGACCGAAGGCAAACATAGTTGCAGTAATTAAAAAAAGATGTTGGAGAAGAAGTATGTATATATATATGTGTTGATGAGTGAGTGAATGTATCAATGGCGGAAGACCATGTTATATAGGAGAGGCATGCATCTGGGATGAAGACACGTGTGAAATTTTACTCTGCCACGCATGTGGTATGGACACACGTGTGGAACCTTGCAGAGCTTTTCCATGCCAGTTGCCACGCATCCCCAAAACGTGGAGGAAAAGATATTAAAAATTAAGACTAGTCAGAGAAGTCGAAACATTAATGAGAGGAGTTATTTAGAGCCCATATGGTTAAATTTATAGTCTCTTTAAAATATTTTATAAGATGTTTTAAAGTTTATAAACACTTTGGAAGTGTGAAAAAATAAAATGTTTAACCACTTATAAAATTTATAAATGAACTCCTTATAAACTTTGAAAAGATAAGTTGAGATGGTTGAGAAATTCTTCAATGGTAATAAAAAATAAATAAATAGAGTAAATATATTAGTTAATGTGAACAAAAGATGATGCCCATCACTATTTTTTTCCTTCTAAATAAGGTAATCATTACCCCATTTAATTACATTTCTATCTGCTTATAGTCATCCTCCTCAATCATTCACCATGCCATAACCTCTCCTTAATTTTTTCCATATTTTTCAAAACTAAAATATAATACTAGTGATGTAACTATATCATGGAGACAATCATGCATGCACTTAAAGAATTCGAAATAAACGCTTCCTTAATCTTTCCCAATTTCTTTATCCCCTCAGTAACCACCTAAACAACCTTCGGTTGGTGTCTAAGTGATTAATGCATAATTATGGGTGTTCTAACATTAATTAATAGCATAATAAACACATTTCATTAATTTCAACTCACACGTATGCATTTAGTAATGCTCATGCAACTCTCATGTATAATAATAGAAATATTTTTTATTGAAGCACAATAACCCATACACTACAAAAAAAACACTGTTTTGCGACGGAATTAGCGACGGAAAATCCGTCGCAAACAGTGTTTTGCGACGGGATCTGCGACGGACACGTATCCGTACCTAAAACAGCCGTAGCAAATTTTTGCGACGGATTCAGCCATCCGTCGCAAATTAACGACGGACAAATCCGTCGCAAAATCGGCGGGTCAGATCCGGCCGGGTCAAGAATTTGTGACGGACAGTAGTCCGTCGCAAACTTTTTGGGTCAGACCCGATCGGGTCAACAACATTTGCGACGGCTAAATTCCGTCGCAATTGTTTTTATATATTTTTTATACTTTTTTGTGTTATAATTTGCGACGGGCTGTTTTCCGTCGCAAAATTCAATATTTGCGACGGAATATGGCCGTCGCAAATTACCGAGCCTATACAAAAAAAAAAGTGGATCGCGTGGTTCAAGCCCGGGCACCCGAGGCGGCCGGGGCGGGCGCGGACCACTGGGCCACTCGGCCCATTGCTTAATATATGCGGCCCACCTTCTATATTAGTCTTATTAGGCCTTGAACAATTAATCCATTTTTGCGTCCAAGGGGAATCGAACACGGGACCTCTTGTGCAAGAGGAGGGGGCGCGCGCCACTAGGGCACAAGCTACTTTCGTTTATTTTTATGCAATTAATTGTATATGTATTCAAATTAAGTCATTTTTTTTATAATTCACCAAATTAATTTCTTTTCGTATCTAAGTTGTTTATTAAAATATTTTGCCCAACTCTTTTTTTTATTTTGTAAAATTATTTATTTCGACTCCCGCTTAAATTTATAATTCGTTCATTTGTACGCAATTAATTGTATATGTATCCAATTGACTCATTTTTTTTTCTACAATTCACCAAATTAATTCATTTTCGTTTCTAACTTGTTTTTATAAATATTGGGGCCATTTAATTTTTATTATTTCTGTAAAACTATTTATTTCGACTCCCGCTTAAATTTATAATTCGTTCATTTGTACGCAATTAATTGTATATGTATCCAAATTGACTCATTTTGTTTTCTACAATTCACCAAATTAATTCATTTTCGTTTCGAACTTGTTTTTATAAATATTGGGGCCATTTAATTTTTATTATTTCTGTAAAACTATTTATTTCGACTCCCGCTTAAATTTATAATTCGTTCATTTGTACGCAATTAATTGTATATATATCCAAATTGACTCATTTTTTTTCTACAATTCACCAAATTAATTCATTTTCGTTTCTAACTTGTTTTTATAAATATTGAGGCCATTTAATTTTTATTATTTCTGTAAAACTATTTATTTCGACTCCCGCTTAAATTTATAATTCGTTCATTTGTACGCAATTAATTGTATATGTATCCAAATTGACTCATTTTTTTTTCTACAATTCACCAAATTAATTCATTTTCGTTTCTAACTTGTTTTTATAAATATTGGGGCCATTTAATTTTTATTATTTCTGTAAAACTATTTATTTCGACTCCCGCTTAAATTTATAATTCGTTCATTTGTACGCAATTAATTGTATATGTATCCAAATTGACTCATTTTTTTTCTACAATTCACCAAATCAATTCATTTTCGTTTCTAACTTGTTTTTATAAATATTGGGGCCATTTAATTTTTATTATTTCTGTAAAACTATTTATTTCGACTCCCGCTTAAATTTATAATTCGTTCATTTGTACGCAATTAATTGTATATGTATCCAAATTGACTCATTTTTTTTCTACAATTCACCAAATTAATTCAATTTCGTTTCTAACTTGTTTTTATAAATATTGGGGCCATTTAATTTTTATTATTTCTGTAAAACTATTTATTTCGACTCCCGCTTAAATTTATAATTCGTTCATTTGTACGCAATTAATTGTATATGTATCCAAATTGACTCATTTTTTTCTACAATTCACCAAATTAATTCATTTTCGTTTCTAACTTGTTTTTATAAATATTGGGGCCATTTAATTTTTATTATTTCTGTAAAACTATTTATTTCGACTCCCACTTAAATTTATAATTCGTTCATTTGCTTAAATTTTTTTTTTTCATAATTCACCAAATTAATTCATTTTCGTTTTTCACTTGTTTTTATAAATGTTGTGTCCATTAAATAAAAGTAAATTCAAACTAATAAATTCACAAAATTATAAATTAAAGTAACAATTCAAAAATTAAATTAAAGTAACAATTCAAACTAAAAAAAAAATTGTACTTCATAGTTATTAAAAATCAAAATTTTTTAACAATCGGAATTAAATCCGTCTTCCTCTTCATCCTCGCCCAGGTTAACAATCGGCGACATCGATGGCTGGGTCGGCGGGATCGGCGGCATCGATGGCTGGGTCGGCGGGATCGGCGGCATCGGTGGCGCAGGCATTTGCGCTCGTGGCATTGAATCAGAGGCGAATATCTGCCACCACGCCTGCATGGCGGCTGTATACTCCTGCACCTCGACCCGATACTGCTCCATCTCGGCTGTATACCGGTCGTGCGCCTCTCGCTGCTGCCTCTCATACTCTTCCTTCTCTCGCTGCTGCCTCTGCATGTTCTTCATCTGCTCCACCACCGTGGCAAGCTGCCTCTCGACCTCACTGGGATGAGAGTCGATGGAAGACTGAGAGGAGGATGAGCCTGAGCCACGAGGTCGGAAAAAGTTCTTTCCGAAGCTGCCCAATCCAGCGAACCGCCCCTTTTTAGCCTTGACGTTCTTGAAGTACAATTCATTTTGAACGTCAACAGAAGGCTGTGTGGGGGGCATCGACCCCGACCCCGACCCCGACCCCTCTGCCGTTTCCTCAGGCTGAGGCTGAGAGGCAAGATCCTCGAGCATCTTTCTCTGCAAATTAATTATACAAAAAATTAAATAAATTGAATACAAAATATAAAAAATACTTTTAATATTAAAAATTTAAATAATACTATTAATATTGAAATAATACTTACGTGGATCTCGGTGGTACGACCGTAGGTAGACTTCCCAGTCTCCTCGACGAATGGGTGGGCGAGCTGCAATCTCTCAAAATGAGAGGGCTCGCGTCCTTGCTCCGCCGCCTAATTAGAAAAAAAGATAGTAAAAATTAACAACACTCATAAAAATTAGGAAAAAAATAATAAATTCAAAAACTACAAAATTGAAGACGAAACTTACAAATCTCAACCCGTGCTCATAAATGGACCGAGAACCGGCCCGATGTCTTGCCATCCCTTCTCCATCAGGGTCACTACGCCGATTCGCCTTGTTTTTCGCCGACTTCTCTTGGAATTCAGGGGAATCCTAGTAGCGGAGGAATTGGTCCCAAATCGACTGTCTTTCACTGTCAAGCCCCAAGTCGGTGGCCTCTCCCTTCTTGTACCACTTCTCCCTCATTCTGTAAAGGAGGTCTCTGTACCTTTCCTTTCCATATTTATCGAAATTCCTCCACATCTGGTCATCGTGCTCCGGTGCCCAGACACATTCTTTCTGCAATTACAATTTAAATATAAATATATATTTATATATTTGATATTAATAAACGGTGAATTAATAAATTAAATTAATACCTTAAACTCCTCGAAGTATGTCTTTTTTCTTGCATCGGACACTAACCTCCAACTGTAAGCGGTGGGCTCGAATCCACCGCGAAGGATGGAGTCGGAAACCTGATTAGCAGCCTCATGACCTGGAATCCAATTGTAAAATTAAAATTTCAAAGTTAGTAAAATAATTAGGTTTTAATTAATAAAAAAATTGAGTATAAAATATTATCCCTTACATATGACCACATGGCTTAACAGGCATCCGTCCTTCAACAACCGGATGCTGACGGGAGGAGGATGAGCCCTCAGCAGTCTGCTGTGAGGAGGAGGAGGAGCCCGCACCAGGCTGTGAAGAGGTCTCTGATAGAGACCTCGGCCTGAAAATAGGTGGAACCACGAGTCTTAGTGAGGGCCGTCGTCTCCTCCCTCCTCGTCCTCCTCGACTCGCCTCCTCATCCCTCGGAGGCTGCTGACTGTCGTTGCCACTGCCTTGTCCGCTCATCTATAACAAATTTCACGAATTATTCATTCAACTAAATTAAAATCAATCAACTAATAATATTATTTTATAAATTATATATTAAACTAAAATCAAACAACTAATATTATTTAAAATCAAACAACTAATATTATTTAAAATCAATTAACAACCTACTCAACTAAATTCATTCAACTAAATTAAAATCAATCATCAACTAATATTATTTTGTAAAATTATTAAACTTAAATCAAGCAACTAAAATTATTTTGTAATATTATTTAAACATGCTTAACAATTAAAAATTAACAAATTACTAAAACAATTCAACTAAAATCAAACAACTCAGCTAAAATCAATTCTAAACTTAACAAATTCAACTATTTCTAAACATGCTTTAAAATTAAATTAAAATTCGATCAACTAATTAAATTATAATTCAACTAAAATCAATTCATTTCTAATATAATTCAAACAATTCAACTAATTCAATTCTAAACTTAACAAAAATTAAACATACTTTAAATTAAAATTCGATCAACTAATTAAATTATAATTCAACTAATTCAACTAAAATCAATTTATATTTAATATAATTCAAACATTTCAACTAATTCAATTCTAAACTTAAAAAAAATTAAACATGCTTTAAAATTAAATTAAAATTCGATCTACTAATTAAATTAGATCAACTAATTCAACTAAAATCAATTCATTTCTAATATAATTCAAACAATTCAACTAATTCAATTCTAAACTTAACAAAAAATAAACATGCTTTAAAATTAAATTAAAATTCGATCTACTAATTAAATTAGATCAACTAATTCAACTAAAATCAATTCATTTCTAATATAATTCAAACAATTCAACTAATTCAATTCTAAACTTAATTAAAAAAAATTTAAAAATGATTTAAATTAAAATTCGATAAACTAATTCAACTAAAATCAATTCATTACTAATATAATTCAAACAATTCAACTAAAATCAATTCTCAACTAAAATCAATTCTCAACTAAAATCAATTCTCTAAACATGCTTTAAAATTAAATTTTAAACGGTAAAAATGAAGAAAACTTACGGTTTATTTGTAGAAAATATCGAAACGAAAACTCGGTGGGGACGGACGCTTCCTTTTCCCGACTTCTCCTTCCTTTTCCTTTCGTTTTCCTCCTTTTCTTCTTTTTTCTCGCAGGATCCGTCTGCTTCGCGAGGAGAGTATTTATAATTGTAAAAAAATTTGCGACGGACGCCTATCCGTCGCAAATTTCGTCTGTCAAAGACAAAACGACGTCGTTTTTACTGATTTGCGACGGCTTTTCCGTCGCAAATTAGTCAACGCACCGTTTCCCGAGAAGACGCGTAAAAACGGTTCGTATTTGCGACGGAAATTCCATCGCAAATCAGTCAATGGACCGTTTTCCGAAAGGTCGCGAATATAAATGTAAGATTTGCGACGGCTTTGGTCCGTCGCAAATACAAAGTTAAAAATTGCGACGGCAAAGTCCGTCGCAAATCAGTCAAACGGGTCGCTTCATGAACGGTCACCTTTAAACAGGTATATTTTGCGACGGAACGGACCGTCGCAAATTCAAAGTTGAAATTTGCGACGACCTTTCCGTCGCAAATGTAGCCGGTTCAAGACGAAGGCAGTGGGCCCTAGTGTTTGCGACGGCCATTCCGTCGCAAATTTCTAAAATTTGCGACGGACATTCTTAGTCGTCGCAAATTGGAATTTTTTTCGACGGCTTAGAAAAATCCGTCGCAAATTCCCTGAATTTGCGACGGATATTTGGCCGTCGCAAACTTTCCGTCGCTAATCTCCGTCTTTTTTGTAGTGATAGAAACATTAATTTATCTGATTATCAACAAAAACTAAGTAATAAATCAACCCTACTCTCAATATCATACATAATATCGAACAACCAAAACTATATAGACCGCTTAGCTTATGATTTTGCAACAAACCCATGGACAATATGCAAATATAAACCACAACCATAAAATTATCAAGTTTAAATCATAAATTATCCTATAACTTTTTGACAAAATAGATTTAGTCCCAAAATTATTCTTTTAACAGATTTCGTCCCAATTTCACTAACAAGGTCCAATTTTTGTCCAAAATTAGTCGGAGAAAGTGAAGTGACATTGTTTTTGTAATTGAGTGACACATGCCGACCAAAATTGAGGATTTCCGGCGAAGAAAGAAAAATCAACTATAATTAGAACACTTGGATGCCACATCATCTCCATTCCCGAAAATCACCAATTTTGAATTTGAAAACGACGTCGTATTAATTTTTTTGGCCAATTTGGGACCAAAATTGAACATTGTCAGAGAAATTGGGTCTAAATAAAATTAAAAGTTAATTTTGAAACTATATCTATATTGTCTAAAAGTTGTGAGACGATTTGTAATTTAAACTAAAATTATCTTAGTAATATAATAACTCATCTAAAATAAGTCATGATAACTTGCATCTTCAAAACCTCAAAAAATACTCTAAAAAATAGCAAATGTGTATGAAAGGTAATCCCAAAACCCTAATTATTTTTCTCTAAAAATCTGAATAATCCTTCTTATATTGATGATGAAGGCGACTTCTGCATCCCAATTTGTGAGAAAAGGGGCGTGGGTCCAGTTTGAATTATCGAATATAATTGATCAGAAGTATCGATAATCTTATCAGGAGTATCATTAATTTGGGTTCAATTTTTTTAATAGCAATTATAATATAATACCACTAACACAAATTAATGATACTTCTGATCAAATATTCGATATTTTAAAACAATTTCATGATAAGCTCATGAATATTTTCATATGTCATGTCAAATATTGAGGTCAGCTAAATAATAAATATCGTGGTTGTGGGTTTGCAAAATGGAGTGGGCCCCAGCAATTTCTGGACACCAATTGTCGCAACTTGATCGACCCAGTTGCCTGGCAGGTGGAGGATTGGAGTAGTACCCTTCTTTACTTTTCTCTTCGTATTTTTGCTAGTTTATTTATCTGTTTCTTAAATGGGAAGTTCATATGTCTTAAAGATTTAATCCTCAGCACTAAAATTTTTTTTATATATTTCAAAGACTGTATCCTGGGGTAGCAAATTGAGGACTGTAATTTTTTGGACTGATCATTTAAGAACCGTCATTTTTAAAAGTTGAAAATTTTGGCAATATCAGTCTGAATCAACCCAAACGAGGCCCCATTTTATCCCAAATTTAGGCCAAATCATGGACATCAGCCCAAATTGCAGCCAAAATGGGACCAATTTGCCCGATTTGGATTGATTAAGAATTCAGTCTCTATTCACCACTTATAAAATTATTGTCCCTGATTCTGGCTAATTTGGTCCTTGTTTTGTCACGCACGTTAAATTATGTTCCACAGAAAGTATGTTTTCTTTTATATTGTTTATTCTTGTAATATTTAAATTAATGGCAATTGGCTAGATCCATTTGGTTCTAGGGCCATGTAGTAACTCTTTGGATGACATTTTATTGTTTAATTTATATTCCTTATATTCATTAAAACAACGCTCAAGAATTGAGCACGTACTTTAAGAAAAATTAAATAAAATAGATGAAATAAAGATATTGAATCACTGAATCTACAAGATAGATTCGTCTAGCCATAAAAAGAGAAGACTTTTCTTTCATCTATGAATGGACTAATTGTTTGTGAGTGTAAAATTAATGATGTGTGTATTTAAATAATGGTTGAAGTGTAATAACAAAGTAATTGTTTAAAAGAACATCCTTATAATGAATGGACAAATAAGACAAATAAACATACTTTAATTTGGTGGACAAATAGAATAGATAATTAGTTTTTATCTGTAATATTACCACGCAAAAAATTCGGCTATTAAAGAAAGATTTTGCGGCTGATATCAGTTGCAGTTCATTCTTTACGGTGGACAAAAATCGGTTGCAAACTTGAAGGTCACAAATATTTGCAAATGATTTTTGTGTCTGTCGCTTATTTGTCTCAAAAATAATAAGACCGAAATTTTATTTTTGGCGTATCTAGTTTTAATTAGAATTAATTGTTATTATTATATTGTATTCACCTTTATATTATAATTAATCTTAATTTTTCTCATCGTACTCAAACTTGACTAATAACTATGTCATGGCGATCCGAATATAATACTATAATGTAACAAATGTATCATTATAAACTAATGGTGGAAACAACAAAAGTTATAGCTGAAGAAAAAAAAAAAAAAAAAAAAAAAAACACAAACAAGAAATATAATGGAATTTGTGTGGGTGAAACCTCAATTTATTCTTATTCAAATGACACCATTAAGAGTACAACGCACACACTCAAAACAAACACAAAACCTTAAATTAATAAAAGACACATAGACTACTTAGAAAGGTAACACCACTACTGCAATTGGGATAAGGTGAGAGGTGGATTCCTTGGAAAAGAATATTATAATTAAGGCAGAATCCTTCTATTACATCCATCCTTTTGATGTGAATATACTCACCCCATCCTCTAGGTTGATGGTATTTACATACGTTTTCCCCTGCATTATTAAACAAATAAAAAAAAACATTAAAATCATTCAATTATTAGAGGAGCTCAAAATAAACAAATTGAAAGATAATAATATCAGATTGTGTTTGGATAGTGTCATTTGAAATCCAAAAGATTTGCAAATGAATGGATTTAAAAATCTATTATGACATGGTTTTACTAGTTATTTGAAATTCCTCCAATTTGAAATAGAATTAAAGCTAAATAACTAAAATCCATCCACTTGAATAAACAAGTAGGGTGGATTTAGATTGTAAATTTAAATTCCATAACCCAAATTCCTCCATTCAAATACAATCTCAAAGTTTTGTATGTATTGGATGTGCATATGACTCTTTCAACAATTGCTTACCTAAAAAGACTTAGAAATAAACGAAAACATAAACTATACAAAATCAAAACTAATAATATAATTGCTTCAATTAACATGAAATTTCAAACACATTTTCAATATATAATTAATGAAAAAATTAAATGAATGTGCATAAAAAAAAAGTATAATTACTTGTGTGGGAAAAGGATGAACACAATAAGGACAAGACCGAAAGCAAACATAGTTGAAGTAGGAAAAAAAAAAGGTGGGAGAGGAAGTATGTATGTATTATTGAGTGGTGTAGGAATGAGGAATGTGAGAGAGTGAAATGATGGTTATATAGGAGAGCTTGCCCTTTGCCAAGGATCTGGTATGGAGACACGTGTGAAATCTTACCTTGCCACGAATGTGGTACAGAGACACGTGTGGAATCTTGCACAGCTTTTTCATGCTAGTTGCCACGCATCCCGAAACATGGAGATTAGTCCAGAGGTCAAGAGAAGTGGAAACATTGATCGGAAAAGTGAATAAGGATGGGTTTTAAGGAGTTTATTTTTTATTTTTGAAAAAAAACAAATTTATTGATTGAGCAAAAGAATTGCCCTAAATTGTAAAAAAGAAAAAGGGTTAAAAAACACAAAACAAAAGAACACCTGCCTCCACCCCTATTGTGAGAGTGATTTGATTCACCATGTGTCCATCTTAACCAGTTCAACACAGAACTTGAACTTCAGGCTAGGTAAAGACTTCGTACACATATCAGCAGCATTATCATCAATTGATATCATTTGAATCTGGACCACCCCATTGTCTATGATTTCCCTCACAAAGTGCAACCTTACATTAATATGCTTTGATCTCTCATGAAACACTTGATGTTTAACCAAATGAACATCACTGTGGTTATCACAATGAATGACCACATCCTTCTGTTGAATTCCAAAATCTTTAATGATGCCTTTCAACCACAAAGCTTCCTTAACTGCTTCAGAGACTGCCACAAACTCTCTTCAGTGGTGGATAAGACAACTCCACTCTGCAAAACAAGTCTCCAACTCACAACAGTGTTGTAAAGAGTAAATATATACCCTGTCAAGGACCTTCTGGTATCCAAATTAACAGCAAAATCAGAATCAACATATCCTATAAGTGGACTCTTCTGATCAGTCATCTTCTCAAACATCAACCCCAATTCAGATGACCCCTTAAGGTATTTGAATATCCATTTCAAAGCATCCCAATGTAAAGGACTTTCATCAAACTTCCAACTCCACTTGCATAAGGGACTTTCATCATGTACTCCCTTTCTTCTTCAGATTTGGGCTCCATTTCCTTAGATAACTTGAACTGTTGTCCCAGTGGGGTTGATACAGGTCTACTCTCATGCATGTTGAACCTCTTCAGTACCCTTTGAATATACCTCTCCTGAGATATAAAAAAACTTCCCAGCTGTCCTGTTGACTTGAATGCAAAATACTAGCTATACTAGTAGTTACCCCACAAGAGTATGAGATCAATGTAGTATGGACGAGTATAGGGACCAAGTAGTATAGTACCCAAGGGAACGTATGTATGCGAATAGAGCCCGGGATATCTATGTGTCGTAGTTAATATGAATGGATGTTCTGGATTTAAGAATTGTATTAAACTACTTTATATTCTATCACTATTAATGCAAATAATTAAACTAACCTAATAACTTGGGTTTAAGATTCAAATATTTCCTGATGATGCTCAGGATAGGAATCCCTACGTATACTAAACGGAGTTGGTACAATAACTAAAATAATCATGATGTGCAAGTAATAATCCTAAGTGTACTAAAACTAGGCAATCAACTTCCCTAATCTAGCACAAGATTGAAAGAATAAAAACTCAAGAATTAATCCTAATACTTAGTTCTATCAACCTACTTCCCTAATCCACTAATCAAATGATATGGATTGTGCTTAATTATTGAGGCTCTAATTTAACTAAGGTGATGCGGTCATCCTCCCTAGATAAATCGGTAGATGATAAACCTCTTCTAAAACCCTTTCGTTAAGTCTATTCGTTATTAAAGAGTGATGCGGTCGTTTTCTCTCCAACAATTTTCATACTCAATTCCAAGATAATTTTAGGGTTTATTAGAAATATTCAATAATTAAGAGAACTGAATTTATACATCATAAATTATCCTAATTACGTACCAACATCCTAATTCTACGAGTTCATCCTATCCTAAGCATACAAGGGTTTTAACCTAACAAGGTGGTTTCAAGAATAAAAATAATAACAAAATTAACGATCATAAACATAATTGAAAGTATGAACGAAATCAAGAAATTCAAGAACATAAACCATCTATGAAAGACATTGAATAAAATCTGGAAAATAATCTCTAAAATCTTAAATTAAGGTCTAAGTATCAAAGAATTCAAGAAACGAAAAGAAAAATCAAAACTGTGCAAAATATTAATTGTTCTAACGAATCCGTATGATAAAAACCTCGATTACAAGCTTGGAATCCTTGCCAAACTCTAAAAATAACATTCTCAAGCTCTTCCCCTTCGAAAAATGTGTGTAGATATGTGTAGATGTGTAAAAATAGGCTTGAAACGGGTATTTATAGAAAACAGAGCAAAATCCGCTCAGGGCCTTAGGTAGAGCACTAAGTGCTAGAGTGGGCTTGGTCGAGCGCTAAAATGCAACAGAAGTCGCAGGGCGCTCGACTTGGTGGTGGTCGAGCACTAAGCGCTCGAGTGCTTTCTGGCTGCTGTACACTTGTTCGAAAAACCTTCATATCTTCTCAACCGGGAGTACGTTTTGGTCGTTTCAAAGTCCTACGAACTCCTCTTTTCGCCCTCTTTCCAACTACGAACACCAAAGAAACAAATTGATGAGTTTATGAAATATTACTCAAATGACTCTAAATACTCATAAAAAATACTCAAAATATGGACTAAACGGGCTACAAAAAATCACAATTTCACGCCTAATCAACCGTCTCTAAGTATATCCATGCCAAGTATCCTCTTAGCATTTTCCAAATCCTTCATATAAAACCTTGCACTCAGCTTTTGTTTAATACTCTGAATATTCAGCAAGCTCTTGCTAACAATTAGCATGCCATCAACATATATTAGTAGATATGTTATTACTTCTCTCCCTTGCTTCTCCAGATACACACAAGTGTCGTACTTGCTTCTCTCAAAGCCAATAGATTACATAACTTCGTTAAATTTCTTATGCTATTGCCTTAGACTTTGCTTGAGGACATACAATGATTTCTTCAGTAGACATATCTTTCCCTCTGATCCTGGTTCCACAAAACCCTCGGGCTGCTGCATATATATAAATGTCTTCAATAAGCACACCATGTAAGAAGGTTGTCTTCACATCAAGTTGTTGTAGCTCCACGTTATCTTGGACTACTCTACTGACAAGTAGTCTGATAGAACAATGCTTAACCACAGGTGAGAACACCTCATTGTAATCTATCCCTTCCCTTTGAGTAAACCCTCTAGCCACTAACCTTGCCTTGAATCTCACCTGATCTTTCATTCCAAATTCAAGCTTCCTCTTAAACAACCACTTGCAACTGACAAGTTTCTGCCCAGGTGACTTATTCACAAGAATCCAAGTATGATTCTTTTTAAGAGATTCCATCTCTTAGTCATGGCAGTAATCCATGACACTCTATCCTCACTGTCAATGGCTTCTTTATAGTTTTTAGGCTCATGATACTCTATAGCTTCAACAGTCACAAGTGCATAAGAGACCAGATCAGCCTGACCATATCTCAGTGGAGGATGTACTTGTCTTCTAGTTCTGTCTCTTGTCAAGCTATAATTTCTCATATCAGCTTCAGGCACTTCATCCTCATCTGACATGTTATCTTCAGTAGATGCATTATCCTCTTCAGTTGCCTGCCCTTCCTCTGGTCCAGGGCCAGTTGGGGTAACCTCATCTGAAGTAATAGGTTCCACCTCAACTTGAGTATTTGGTTCAGTGATAACACTATCCACCTCCTCTGATGTAGGATCTCCTCCACCTGACTTGTATTCCATCTGAGACTCATTAAACACAACATCTCTACTGGTAATACACTTTTCGTTTCCAGGTTCCAAACACCACAACTTATACCCCTTGGCATCCTTTGGATAGCCAATAAACACACACTTCAATGCTCTAGGCTCCAGCTTATCTTGCTTCACATGAACATAAGCTAAGCATCCAAATACTCTCAGCTTAGAGTAATCTAATATCTTTCCATACCATATCTCATTAGGGGTCTTAAAGTCAATAACAGATGATGATACTTTATTAATCAAGTACACAACTGTGTTAACAGCTTCACCCCAAAAACTCTTAGGCAAACTTGCATCAGATAACATACACCTAACTCTCTCCAGAATGGTTCTATTCATTCTTTCAGCCAGTCCATTCTGTTGAGGATTAGCAGGAATAGTCCTATGCCTAGTAATACCCTTCAGCCTACAAAACTGTTGAAACTCCCCTGAGAGGAATTCAAGCCCATTTTCAGTTCTAAGATGCTTGATGCTCATCTCTCTCTTGTTTTCAAGTCCAGTCAACCATTCTTTGAACTTAGAGAAAACATCACTCTTATGTTTGAGTATATACACCCAAACCTTCCTGGAATAATCATCAATAAGGGTAAGAAAATACCTACCTTCACCATGAGTAGACACCCTAGCTGGCCCCCATACATCTGAATGTATGTAATTCATTACCTCAGTGGTGGTATTCTTTCCCCTTTGGTATGCCTTCTTCTTTGATTTCCCCAGAACACATCTCTAACAGAACTCCAGCTTACTTATCCCTTTCTCAGGAATTACTCCTCTCTTTGATAACTCCACCACCAATATGTGCTAATCTCTTATGCCACATGTTAGTATCAGTGGACTCCATGGTGACCTCAGCTGATCCTGTAACTGTCCTGCCAATCAAATAATACAAACCATTCTTGATGTTACCCCTCATCACAGTCCTTCCAGACTTAGTGATAGACAAGATATCCTTGTCAGTTTTGAATTCAAACCCCTTAGAATTCAGTCTACCAAGAGAAATCAAATTCCTCTTTAGGTCAAGTACAAATCTGACCTCAGATAAGATCCTATCAACTCCATCAAACATCTTGATCTTGATAGAATTAGATCCTTGCACTCTACAACTCTCATCATTACCCAAAAGGACAAGACCTTTATCAAACTTCTCAAGATCCTAGAACCAACCTTCATGTGGACACATATGAAAAGTACACCCAGAGTTTAAGACCCACTCTTGACTTAGTCTCTCATGACTAACCATCAAGACTTCAGCACTATCATATCCTTCAACCTCCACCATAGCTGCATCTCTATCTTGATCATCTTGATTGCCTTTCTTCCTTCTTTCAGAGCAATTCTTTCTCAGATGACCTTCCTTGTGGCAAGTGAAACACTTCCTTCTTTCAACAACCCCAGATTTCTTCTCACCCTTATCACCCTTTCCACTGTCCCTCTTCTTGGATTGAAACCCCTTCTTCTTCTTGGATTGAACATTCAATCCTTCAGCAGACTTCTTCCATTCAGTGTGGATCTGTAGAAACTTGGTTTTCAGGGCAGTTTGAGCATTATCAAACTTAAACTGATCTTGTCTTCCAAGCAATAAGGCATCTTTGATGTTATGATATTTATTGTTAGTTTTGATGAGTTAAACAAACCAGAAAATGTAATAGGACCATCTGGACCTGTTAGCCAGATGAGGAACTAGATTAGGACTTAGTCTAGGGGGAACTGCCAGACCAGAAGACTTCACCAGAGGACTTCACTAGAAGACTTCACCAGAGGACTCTACCAGAAGACTTCATCAAAGAAGTTCACATTAGAGGCAGAAGACCTTCTCCAGACCAGACGAGTTTGGTGAACCAAAAGATGCTCAAAATTATCTCTAGATTCTACTGAGTATTCTGGTTCTTAACCGGCTCTGGACCAAAGGACATCAAGGTCATCTGGTGTCTGGTTCAGCCAACTCTGGAAGAATCAGAGTTGTACAATAGAAGCATTTGACCATTGGTAATTCAAATGAAGTCAAACATGATCAAATTGGAAAGTATTTGAAGATAATCAATCAAAGGATCTTACCAACCCAATCAATCAATTAGGGAATTGATTGATTGAAGCTTCCATAAATAGAGATCTGATTAGGTTAGCTCTCCAACGGCTAATTCCTAATCACCTCTATAAATACAAGAGTGCATCATTGAAGAAAGACTCTAGAGACACGCGCACGAAGCTCATATCCAAGCCTTTATACTTATTAAGTATTAAGCACTCTTATTGTTCTTATTCATGTCTACTCTAAAGGAGTTTGTTGTTGGAGTACTCAACCTGTTCATCTTGATAGAGAAGGTTGGAGTAAGTTAAGCTTTAGATCGAAGTTAGATCTAAAGAGTGTAAGAAGGATCTGGTACTTCTCAATTCCAGAAAGTCAGTAAGTTGGTTGGTTAGTAAGGCCCCTTGATAAAAGAGAGAATGGACGTAGGATTTTAACATCCGAACCACTATACATCGTGTGTTCTTTATTGCTTTTATTTACTCTTTACTCTTACTTGTGCTCTTAATAAAAAGGTCTTGAAAAAGAGTTTTAATTAAGCTTCCGCATTCTTTCTAAAACTGACTAGTGGGACCAACAAGTGGTATTAGAGAAGTATGTCCTAGACCACTGCTTTGAAAAGCTTTTGGTGGTCACCGGACAGATCCATTGCCCCTTTTAATATTTTTGCTAAAATTTTTAAATTTCATTCAAAATGTCTTCAAAATCTTCTTACAAGAGCCACAAGTTGCCAGAATTCTCTTTTGAGGATTATAGCCACTGGAGTTTCATGATGAGCAATCATCTTGGAGTTATTCATCACCGCATGCTTGATGTGGTTGAAAGTGGCCCAATACAGTTTTACTGGACTCCTATTGATGATGGCAGGTCAGAGTCCAGGGAAGAAACCAATGAAGCTGCACAGAAAAATGCTGAGGACAGAGTTCCCAGGCAAAAGATCCTCAAGAAGAGAGATGAGTTAAATAATGATGAAAGAAAGCTGTACAACCTGGACCAGGTGGCTAGGACTGAAATTATCAACACTCTCACCAAAGAAGTGATCGAGAAGGTAAGAACCTGTGCCACAGGCAAGGAGATGTGGGACAAGCTAGCTCTGCTCTACGAAGGAACAGAGAAAATCAAGGATAACAAGCTCCAGACGGTTCAACACTCATTTGACACATTTAAGATGAAGCCAGATGAGACGATTGACCAGTTAGACATACGTCTTACCAACCTCCTTAACAAGGCTAGTGTCTTAGGTAAAACCTACACTAAAAAGGAAATAAATAATACAATATTAAGATCACTAACGAGCAGGTGGAGAATTAAAGTCACTATCATCAAGGACAACAAGGATCTCAACACTCTGGACCATCATCTTCTTCTATCTGATCTAAATGCCTACGAGTATGTCCTACAAGAAGAAGATCAATCAGAGGAGATTTCTTCTTCTGGTCAGAAATGAGTTGCTTTCTCTTCAACTATAAAGACTGAAGAAAAAGTAAAGGAGTCTACTGCAGATGACATGAGTCTCAAGGAGCAGGTAGCACTTCTAACTCGAAAACTTGATAAAATGAGCTCCAAGTATGGAAGGTACAAAAGACACTGGAAGGAATATACCAGAAACAGGAAGAGTTCCTTCAAGTCTGCAAACAAAGAGAAGTCATCTGGAGACTCAAGGGAGACCAGATTCAAGTCACCAGAAAAGAGGAGAGATGGAAGCTCTGGCAAATTAGACTACCAGAGGAGAGATGACAGTTCTGGCAGATCAGACTACTAGAGGAGAGAGAGTGGTCCAGCCAGATCAGAATACAACCAGAGGAGGAGAGATCCTAGTCCTAGTCCCAGAGGAGACAACACATGCTACACATGGAACAAGCCAAGCCACTACAATTATGATTGTCCTCAACTCACTCCTAGAGAAAGAGAAGAGAAAAGACTCAAGAGAGATAGGAGATATGCAGACAAGAGAGCACTGCTGGCAGAAGCAGAAGAGGAGGATACTAATTCCAGTTTTTCTTCTTCTGATTTTGGGTCTGATGATGATGTATGTCTCATGGCAGACATCACTGAGGTACAAGAATCTACCCTGTGTTTATCAAATTCCAAATATACTGAATCCTCTCATTCATCTGGTACATCCAGAGAGTCTGATATGCAGCAGATTCTATCTGATATCCAAAATTGTGTACAACTTTGCCAAAAACTTGAGAAGGAGAATGGTAGGCTCAGAGCAGAAGTTCAATCTTTATCTCATGAGCAGAAATCCACCAGAGAACTCATGAAAGATCATTCCAAAGAAGTCTCTGAACTTCAGGATAAGATCACAGAAAGAGATACTCTGGTAGATCAACTCATAAGAGAAAGAGACTCTAAGGAAGATGAGTTCAATGAACTTAGAGCCAAATACCAATCTCTTATCAAGGGAAAGCAAGTTGTAGATACTATTGAGGAAGTACTTATGCCCAGAGAAGCTCCATGTGTTGTTACCTATTTAACCGGATCTAGGTGACGAATTTATGTGGCTATAGGGGTAGTCCCGATTTATCGGGTAACAAACATATAAAATAATATAAACACGAAGAAAACAAGAATGGGGGAAGAACCGATGGGTTCTTCCCTTGAAGATGGCTTTGGAAGTCCCTGAAGAGGGTCTCCCTTGCCTAGTGTTTTATTTATGATGGGAGAATTTGTGGGGAGGAGAAAGCTAATGAGCTCCCTTTTACAATGGGTTGGGGCCTCTATTTATAGAGCCCCAAGCTTCTAACTAAGGAAGTCATCCTGGCCCTTTATTTTAGGGTATTTATTACAGTCGTAGATCTAATAAATAATTATGAAAATAAATAAATCTAATATTACAATATCTTGTCAGTCCTTCGATATCTTCAGTGGTGTTGACCCTCGATTTTATCAGGTTGTTTAATGCCGAAATCCTATTGTCGGGGCCCAAACCCCGGTTCCGGTATACCCCGCTTCTGAGATAGTATTTAGGCCAAATACGGGATTATTTGTGCCACAACAATTGCCCCCAAGGTCGAGCTTTGACCTTGGTCGGAGTTCGATCTTGATTCGTGCTTCGAACAAATTTTGCCCCTTGCAGCAGTTGAGGTTTCCAACTTTTGCCCCCGAGCCTGTTGATAAGATAGCTCGGGTGTCCCAGGGGGACTTTGGTGGTAGAGGCCTTGACGAAAAGATCTTCAGTGTTATCAGTGGCTTGGTGAATTTTGAATCTGACTGAGTTAGGCGGGAATCAAACTTCCGTCGTGCCCCCGAGTCACCAGTCTTCAGGTGCTCGTAATTTAGGGGCTCTAACTTCCTTACTGTGTAATTATGTGCTCAAACTTTGAGGCGGGGCTATTCGTACAAGGATTTTTCAATGCTCATACTCGAGGCTAGGCTCTTCGTACGAGACTTTTTCTGTGCTCGTACTCGAGGCTAGGCTCTTCGTACGAGACTTTTTCTGTGCTCGTACTCGAGGCTATGCTCTTCGTACAAGGCTTTTTCTGTGCTCGTACTCGAGGCTAGGCTCTTCGTACGAGGCTTTTTCTGTGCTCGTACTCGAGGCTAGGCTCTTCGTACGAGGCTTTTTCGGTGCTTGTACTTGAGGCTAGGCTCTTCGTACGAGGCTTTTTCTGTGCTCGTACTCGAGGCTAGGCTCTTCGTACGAGGCTTTTTCTATGCTCGTACTCGAGGCTAGGCTCTTCGTACGAGGTTTTTTCTGTGCTCGTACTCGAGGCTAGGCTCTTCGTACGAGGCTTTTTCTGTGCTCGTACTCGAGGCTAGGCTCTTCGTACGAGGCTTTTTCTGTGCTTGTACTCGAGGCTAGGCTCTTCGTACGAGGCTTTTTCTGTGCTCGTACTCTAGGCTAGGCTCTTCGTACGAGGCTTTTTCTGTGCTCGTACTCGAGGCTAGGCTCTTCGTATGAGACTTTTTCTGTGCTCGTACTCGAGGCTATGCTCTTCGTACGAGGCTTTTTCTGTTTGCACAGCTGGTGGCACTATGGCCTATGTGATAGGTCGACCGCTTTGGGGCCGGCCTAATTTTTGTACTAAGTGTGGAGGGCCAACCGCTTGGGGGCGGGCCCCCGCTTTTGAACTTAGATTTTTTGGGTGGATCGACCGCTTTGGGGCCGGCCCATTTGGTACTAAGTGTGGAGGGCCGACCGCTTGAGGGCGGGCCCCCGCTTTTGAACTTAGATTTTTTGGGTGGACCGACCGCTTTGGGGCCGGCCCATTTGGTACTAAGTATGGAGGGCCGACCGCTTGAGGGCGGGCCCCCGCTTTTGAACTTAGATTTTGATTTTGTTCTTGACCGATTGTAATCGGGTGGTCAGCGCCGGTGAAGGCGGACAAATCATCGCTAATTAAAGCGGAAAATCTACGCCGATGAAGGCGGATAAAGAACGTCGACGCCTAAGAAGGCGGACGAGATGTCGACGCCACGGAGGCGGACGGATCAACGCCGATGAAGGCGGATAAAAAATGAGACGTTGACGGCACGGAGGCGGACGAGATGTCGATGCCACGGAGGCAGACGGATCAACGCCGCTGAGGGCGGATAAAACACGTCAACGCCTAAGAAGGCGGACGAGATGTCGATGCCACGGAGGCGGACGGATCAACGCCGCTGAGGGCGGATAAAACACGTCAACACCTAAGAAGGCGGACAAGATGTCGACGCCACCGAGATGGACAGATCAACGCCGCTGAGGGCGGATAAAACACGTCAACGCCTAAGAAGGCGGACGAGATGTCGATGCCACGGAGGGGGACGGATCAACGCCGATGAGGGCGGATAAAACACGTCAACACCTAAGAAGGCGGACGAGATGTCGATGCCACGGAGGCGGACGGATCAACGCCGATGAGGGCGGATAAAATACGTCAACGCCTAAGAAGGCGGACGAGATGTCGACGCCACGGAGGCGGACGGATCAACGCCGCTGAGGGCGGATAAAACACGTCAACGCCTAAGAAGGCGGATGAGATGTCGACGGCACGGAGGCGGACGGATCAACGCCACTGAGGGCGGATAAAACACGTCAACGCCTAAGAAGGCAGACGAGATGTCGACGCCACAGAGGCGGACGGATCAACGCCGATGAGGGCGGATAAAACACGTCAACGCCTAAGAAGGCGGACGAGATGTCGACGCCACGGAGGCGGATGGATCAACGCCGCTGAGGGCGGATAAAACACATCAACGCCTAAGAAGGCGGACGAGATGTTGACACCACGGAGGCGGACGGATCAACGCCGATGAGGGCGGATAAACACGTCAACGCCTAAAAAGGCGGACGAGATGTCGACGCCACGGAGGCGGACGGATCAACGCCACTGAGGGCGGATAAAACACGTCAACGCCTAAGAAGGCGGACGAGATGTCGACGCCACAGAGGCGGACGGATCAACGCTGATGAGGGCGGATAAAACACGTCAACGCCTAAGAAGGCGGACGAGATGTCGACGCCATGGAGGCGGACGGATCAACGCCACTGAGGGCGGATAAAACACGTCAACGCCTAAGAAGGCGGATGAGATGTCGACGCCACGGAGGCGGACGGATCAACGCCGATGAGGGCGGATAAAACACGTCAACTCCTAAGAAGGCGGACGAGATGTCGACGCCATGGAGGCGGAAGGATCAACGCCGATGAGGGCGGATAAAACATGTCAACGCCTAAGAAGGCGTACGAGATATCGACGCCACGGAGGCGGACGGATCAACGCCACTGAGGGCGGATAAAACACGTCAATGCCTAAGAAGGCGGACGAGATGTCGACGCCACAGAGGCGGACGGATCAACGCCGATGAGGGCGGATAAAACACGTCAACGCCTAAGAAGGCGGACGAGATGTCGACGCCATGGAGGCGGACGGATCAACGCCACTGAGGGCGGATAAAACACGTCAACGCCTAAGAAGGCGGATGAGATGTCGACGCCACGGAGGCGGACGGATCAACGCCGATGAGGGCGGATAAAACACGTCAACTCCTAAGAAGGCGGACGAGATGTCGACGCCATGGAGGCGGACGGATCAACGCCGATGAGGGCGGATAAAACATGTCAACGCCTAAGAAGGCGTACGAGATGTCGACGCCACGGAGGCGGACGGATCAACGCCACTGAGGGCGGAAAACATTACTGAATTTTTGAAATTCAATAATTTTGTTTTGGATTACCCAAAATAATCTCCAGAGATGGGTACTCATGCCCCCGACTTTTAATGTATTGTAAATATTTCTGAATTGCAATACATTAAAAGGAAGTAATTGGAGAATAAAACTTGATATGAGATGGGCAAAAGAACTGCCCGTAGATTCCTTTGGGTCGTTGCAGTGGCTCAGGATGTCCATGTGAATTTTTCCTACTCTGATCGGACGACTAGCTTGGATCCTCAATAATTATGCTGAAATTTTTATTGAGAAGTTCTAGCCCAAAGCTGATACTTGAAAATGGCTTGCTGTTTTTTTTTTGTTGCGAGCCCACCGGTCTTGAAAATTAAACAAAGCCACTTTGCTTCTTGAATAAATGATGAAACCCGAGAGTTTTTTTTATTGATACAAAGCCCTGAATGATCAATTGGGCCCTAATCTTGAAAATAGACTTAACCCTGTAACCGAGTAATTAAAAGGGCCCGACTGCTTTTGGGTGATTAATTAAATCCAGGCCGTATACTTGAAATTACTTCGGCCCAATTACTCTTCTGTTGAGATAGAGATTAATTCAGATAATTCAATACTTTCCATTGACTCGGTCAAGACGCAAATAAATCAACGGTTTCCAGATTCTTCGAGGCCGTCCTCCATCCCAAATTCCTGAATTTAAGAAATTGAGAAATCAGAATTGACAATGGAGGGTGGCTGCGAATGATGACTGGGCGGTGATGTTCGATCCTGACGGCGCCGTGTGGTGGTTGAATCAGAGGCAAACGAGGTCAGCGCGGGGTCAGAGAGGTAACGGACCCTCGCAGTCGTGGCGGCGATTGGATGCCTCGATGCTCAGTGGTGGCCGAGGTCAGCGGGGCTCAGATCGAGGCGAGTGACGGTTGAGGAGGCCGACAATGATTGTGGTCGGATACGGCGGCTAGTGGAGGTCGTTCGGGGCCGAGGTCGGCGGCTGTGCCCAGGCGTCGGGCAACGGTTGAGGCAGAGAGTAACGGCTCGTACTCCGCCTCGGCGTTGGTTAGCCCGAGCTTTGCGGTCGGATGTCGGAGTGGGGTGTGAAGATCAATGATGTCATAATGGGGGAAACGTTGCACTCGATGAGGCCGGTAATTGGCCCCCGTGTTCGGCTTCAAAGAGGTCGGATTGCGATGAGACCGGCAATAGGCCCTCGAGCCCGGCTCCAGAGAGGTCGGATTGTGATGAGGCCGGAAATTGGTCCCCGCTCCAGAGAGGTCGGATTGCAATGAGGCCGGAAATTGGTCCCCGCTCCAGAGAGGTCGGATTGCAATGAGGCCGGAAATTGGTCCCCGCTCCAGAGAGGTCGGATTGCAATGAGGCCGAAAATTGGCCCCCCCCGAGCCCGGCTCCAGAGAGGTCGGATTTGGGGTCGAGACCGGGGGTTTGAATCGAGGTCGGCCGTTATGGTGCCGTGCTCGGAGGTTGCGGACCGAGGCCGGTCGTTGCAGTGAGAGGCCGAGGGAGGTAGGCTAGAGGCCAAGGTCGGCTATTGTGATGCCAAGATTGGAGACCGAGGTCGGCTGTTGCAGTGAGAGACCGAGGGAGGTCGGCTATTGCAGTGTGAGGCTGAGGTCGGCAGTTGTCGTGCTATGCTCGGGGATTGCGGACCGAGGTCGGCCGTTGCGGTGTGAGGCCGGGGGCCAACCGATGCGGTGCGAGGCCGGGGGCCGGCCGCTGCGGTGCGAGGCCGGGGGCCGGCCGCTGCGGAGTGGAGCGAGGCCGGGGAATGGTGTCTTGGCTGGCGGTGAGGGCTCGGTATATGATGATTCGTGGTTGGAGCTCGGCACAAACGAAACGGGCTACACTGATGAAAAGTTACTCACGTCGGATAAAAACTTATCATGCTTCCCCCAATCAAGCCCCAAATCCAAATCCAAATCCAAATTCTTTTCGATCACAAAATGGGTCGGCCTTAGCAGGGGCAATATCGACTTTGGCTTGGGAGGAGAAACCCTATTCGGAGTGGAGACTTTGGTGTTCGGGCCAAGCGAAAAGGCGGACACGGGGGCCTCGACCAATGCTCGTAGCTAGGAGGATTTCTCACTCGGCCTTCAGAAGAGATGTTCAGAGATCTGTTGCAAAAGAAAATTTAGCTAAAGGATTTTTGGGTATAACTGAGAAATTATAGTACATTCTTTTTAACTTTATTTTCATGAGAATCTGAAATGGGTAGCAGCCATGGGTTTAGAATTTCTGGCTCTCTCATTAGGTGGAAATTTGCTTTCTAAGGATTCTGAACTGGGTTGTTGCCATGGAAATTTATTGTCGAATTTTTTGGTTTTCCATATGAACTGACAAAGGTTTTATGAGAAATTTGGTTATTTTGGATGTGTAAGTATGTATTGTGTTGAAAAAATGGCTTAAAACTAGCAATGCCATTGATGGCCTGGTGAAAGCTTCGAAAATAAGATATAACCTATAAATATTGGTAGATCTGAGATTTGGGTTATTTAAAAAATGGGATCTGAACTAATTTTTTACTATGGGTGGAAAGGCTTTCAAGATATGTTTATACTATTACGTGAAGAGAAAAATTTCAAAGCCTAACCGCCATTGTTGGCATGGAAAAAAGCAGTGAAGAAAGAAAAACTTATCTTTATTTTTGTTCGATGAAATTCTTGATGATTTTCCTGATGATCTTCGTGTTCCCTTCTTCTAGCGCCATTTGTTGTTACCTATTTAACCGGATCTAGGTGACGAATTTATGTGGCTATAGGGGTAGTCCCGATTTATTGGGTAACAAACATATAAAATAATATAAACACGAAGAAAACAAGAATGGAGGAAGAACCGATGGGTTCTTCCCTTGAAGATGGCTTTGGGAGTCCCTGAAGAGGGTCTCCCTTGCCTAGTGTTTTATTTATGAGGGGAGAATTTGTGGGGAGGAGAAAGCTAATGAGCTCCCTTTTACAATGGGTTGGGGCCTCTATTTATAGAGCCCCAAGCTTCTAACTAAGGAAGTCATCCTGACCCTTTATTTTAGGGTATTTATTACAGTCGTAGATCTAATAAATAATTATGAAAATAAATAAATCTAATATTACAATATCTTGTCAGTCCTTCGATATCTTCAGTGGTGTTGACCCTCGATTTTATCAGGTTGTTTAATGCCGAAATCCTATTGTCGGGGCCCAAACCCCGGTTCCGGTATACCCCGGTTCTGAGATAGTATTTAGGCCAAATACGGGATTATTTGTGCCACAACACCATGGATACCAACTATTGTATCTATTATATCAGAGTCTTCTCAGTGCATTAATGATAAGAGTGGTTTAGGATATTCTAGAATTACCACTAGATCTCATAAATATCATTATAACAAAGACAAGTCTGTAAGAGCTGGTGAATCGGTAGAAATTTGGGATGAAAAAGACCCTAATGGTAATGGTTACAAAGTAGTTCACAAACCTGGATGGAAAAGGAACTACTCTGCTAATCATTTAGAATATAGTCCAGAAGAGTTGAATGATCTGGAAGAGAAAGTCTTAGAGACAAAACTTCACAATGGGGAACCAATGAAAATTGATGGTTCTGTTCAAAATAAACCTCAAAGAGTAAGACCTAATCAGATTAGAGGACCCCAGAGGAATCCTCAAAGAGTTGAACCTAAGCAGATTAGGGGATCTCAGAGGAGATACTCAAGAAGGGGGAACTTCAATTAGAATAGGAATTATCAGAGAGGAAACTATGGAGAACATAATTATCATCAGAACCAGGGACCCCAATGAAGGTTCTCTCAGAGAATCAATTCCAGAACAGATACACTCAGAGGAACTATAATCACCAGAAAAGGTCTAATTTTCATCAGAACCAGAGACCCATCTATAGAAAACCAACTGATCTGGGTAGTTATGACACCAGAGATGGTTCTTCTCGGATGTACCTTTACAACCAGACCTTAAAGACCATGTCTTTGAGGCAGGCCATTCCAAGGGCTAGATTTGAGGTGAGATACACCAGACCAGTGTTTAGGAAAGATGTTCTCATCAGACCAGCAACTCAATTTGTCATTGTCAAAGGACATATTCTGGTAGATAGATTTGGAAGAAAGATAAGATTTCCTCATCCAGATAGGGATAATATTTATCTATGGATTCCTACAAAACCTGCAACTAACCAATCAGGACCTAGCTCTAGTAGGGGACCTAATTGATCTCTCTGCAGGAGGACAAGAGTCCATTGGAGAAAGGACTTTCAAGCAACTGTGTCTGGTACATTAGTAGTGGATGTTCCAAGCACATGACTTTTGAAAAAGATTATCTCCAGGATTTCAAGCCACTGAATGGGCCAAGAGTGATGTTTGGTGACAACAATTATGGAGTCACCAGTGGAGTATGGAAGTTGATCATCAATGGCGTATCTGTAGATGAAGTCTACTATGTTGAAGGACTCAAGCATAATCTGCTTTCGGTATCCCAATTCTGTGACAAGGGATACTCAGTGAAGTTTTCTAGTGATTCATGCACTATCTTTTCTTCTGATTATAATGATATCTTGCTTATTGGCTTGAGGAAAGGTAACATTTATCTTGCAGATTTTAACTGCCGTCCAAGGAACACTTGCCTGGTTGCAAAGGGATCTGCAGAGAACAACTGACTTTGGCACAAGAGATTGAGTCATCTGAATTTCAAAGCACTGTACAAGATTGCTAGAAAAGGTCTAGTTCGAGGTCTTCCTAATGAAGTGTTTAAGAAGGATCAGGTTTGTGGTTCCTGCCAGAAGGGTAAACAACCCAAGACTTCCTTCAAGGATGTCCAGAGCACAACCACAACCAGAGTACTTCAACTACTTCACATGGACCTGTTTGGACCTGTTTCACCTCTTAGTTTCAGTGGGAGGAAGTACACCCTAGTGATAGTAGATGACTTTTCAAGATACACTTGGGTAGTGTTCTTGTTTAAGAAAAAATGAAACTATCACTAAGCTGCCAGAGTTCTCCAAGCAGATTCAGAATGAGCAGAATCAGAGCATAGTGAGGATCAGAAGTGACAAAGGGACTGGGTTTTTGTATTCACACATTGCAAAAAACTGTAAGGATAATGGAATTTTTCATGAGATATTTGCTGCCAGAACACCCCAACAGAATGCAGTAGCAGAAAGGAGGAACATAACCCTCAAGGAAACTGCAAGGACTCTTCTAGCAGAGTACAACACACCTCAGAGATTTTAGGCAGAAGCTATCAACACACCTTGTTTCACCCAGAACAGATGCCTCATTGCCCAGAGACATAATAAGACACCATATGAGGTATGGAAAGGTAAAACTCCATCTGTTTCATTCTTTCATATTTTTGAATGTAAGTGTTTCATTCATGACAATGGAAAGTCCAAATTAAAGACTTTTGATGCTAAAGTGGCAGATGGAATATTCTTAGGATATTCTAGCACCAGCAAGGTATTCAGAGTTTTTAATAAGATTTCACTTTGTGTGGAGGAAACACCTCATGTTGTTTTTTATGAATCTACTCTTGAGTGCGAGGTGGACTTAAGAAATCAGTCTCCAGAAGAGACACAGAATCAGATTACTCCTAGAGTCATCAAAGTTAATCCACCTATTCTTGATTCAGAGTCAGATTCAGATTCAGATGGTGACCCATTTTCAGGTTCTCTGGGGCAGAAGCCTCCACAAGGTGCAGAACCAGAAGAGGTTGGAACTCCTGTAGGGGGAAGCTCTCCTGCAGTTGGTGATCATCACCAAGGTACTGCAGTAGATGGTCAATTAGGCAAGGCCAAGGGAAGGAAAACCCTGGTTGATCAGCCCAATGAGTTAATTATAGAAGATCCAGCAAAGGGTGTCCAGACTAGGAGAACTCTTAACTTAGCTGCCTTGTTCAGTTGCTACGTGTCCTTGATTGAGCCTAAGAACATCAAGAAAGCACTAAAAGATTCAAATTAAATTGTTGCAATGCACGAGGAATTGAATCAATTCACAAGACAGGATGTTTGGGAGCTGGTAGACAGACCAAGACATCAAAAGGTGATAGGCACTAAGTGGGTTTTCAAGAATAAGAAAGATGAGAATGATGTCATTACTAGAAACAAGGCAAGGCTAGTGACTCAGGGCTATTCTCAGTCTGAAGGAATAGACTATGATGAGACTTTTTCTCCTGTTGCCAGACTAGAAGCTATCAAATTGTTTCTAGCATATGCTGCTCACATGAAGTTTAAAGTATACCAGATGGATGTGAAATCTGTCTTTCTTAATGGGATTCTCATTGAGGAAGTGTATGTGGAACAACCTCCTGGTTTTGAACAAGGTGACAAGGTGTATAAGCTTAAGAAGGCTCTTTATGGGCTTAAGCAGGCACCCAGAGCATGGTATGACACTCTATCTCAGTTTCTTCTGGACAATGGTTTTTCTAAAGGTAAGATTGATAGTGCCTTGTTTAGGAAAGAAGAAGGAAAGGAAATCCTTCTGGTCCAGATATAGTTGATGACATTATATTTTGATCCCCTAACAAGAAGCTGTGTGAGAAATTTTGAGATCTCATACAGAGCCAGTTTGAAATGTCCATGATGGGTGAGATGAACTATTTCTTAGGTTTGCAGGTACGACAGACAGAGAAGGGAATTTTCATAAATCAAGCTAAGTACATCAGAAACATGATAGAGAAATTTGGAGTAGGATCTAGCAAGACTGCCAAGATTCCTATGATGAGAAATTTCAATATGGATCCAGATGAGTCTGGAGAGAGTGTGGACCAAACTCAGTATAGGGCACTTATTGGTTCTCTTCTGTACCTGACTGCAAGCCGACCAGATATCACTTTTGTTGTAGGTGTGTGTGCCAGATTTCAAGCTAATCCTAAGAGGAGTCACCTGGAAACAGCTAGGAAGATATTGAAATATCTTAAGGGAACAATTAATTTGGGGTTATGGTATCATGCAGATGATAATTTAGAATTAAGTGGTTATTCGGATTCAAATTATGGTGGGTGCAGAATAGATAGGAAGTCTACAAGCGAAACATGCCAATTTTTAGGGAATAAGTTGGTATCTTGGTTTTCTAAGAAACAAACTTCAGTTGCTACATCAACTACAGAAGCAGAGTACATGGCTGCTGGTAGCTGTTGTTCACAACTACTCTGGATTAGTCAACAACTTAAGGACTACCAGATTAAGGCTAAGGATATTCCAATCTTTTGTGATAGCAACAGTGCTATAGCCATCACCCAGAATCCAGTTCTTCACACCAGATGCAAACATGTTGATATAAGACATCATTTTATCAGAGATCATGTAGAGAAGGGAGATATAAGGATGGAAAAGATTGCAACAGAGAAGCAGAGAGTAGATATTCTCACAAAGCCTTTGGCTGAGACCAAATCAGAGAGTTGGCATTTGAGTTAGGACTGTTGGATCCAGAGACAGAATTGGTTTAGGGGGAATGCTAGAGAAGTATCCTTTATTTCAATTATTCTTTAAAAGTCACTTGATATACTAACCTGTCTACATATTAGATATACCAGAGACTTTACATCTCCAGATGAGTTATGTACCAGGTGAGGTACATTGAAAGATTCCAGAGAAAGTTCCACTAGATGAGATGTAATATCAGAATACTCGAGGTATCATCTGGTTACGATACCAGATGACAAGTATGTATTTACTTCTCTACCTCTGATCATTGGGACACACCTTTTAAATTAATAAATACACCTAAAACGTTTCATATCCAGAGTGTATTTAAAACTTGGGTCGTGGGCCTAGGCAATCATTTCGCTTTTTCTCTTGACTGCCTCAAACCCTCTCGAACCCAGTCCCAATGACCATGCCACGTACACAATTAAATCTGTAACTTGCCAAATACAATCCTGGTCATCAGATTTAATTAAAGTGCAATATGTCAATCAATTGACAAATTGATTTTGTCCCCTTAATTAATTTTAACTTTACACGCGTTCACATTTCATTTAATTTCACACACGCGTACATCTCTCTTATAAACTCAAATTTTTCAATCTGTCTCTTCACATTTTTTTTCATAACTTTCAAAACATCTCTCTGCAAACACAATTCTCTCTCTATTCTTCTCTATTCTATAGAAATGGCACCAAAGTGTAACTTTGATCCAGACTATGTCTGCAATTAGTTGAAGACGGAGATGGTGGTTGATTTCTACTCCACTCACAACCCCACGGTGTTGGCGATTCTGGTGATGCTACTGAAATCTAGAGTTGAAGAGTTGATCTCCATAACCCCCAAAGGTCTTCGAAAGTTGGACGGGTAGGTTGCCCAGTTTCTGGTGAGGATGCGAATCCATGATGACCATATTTCTTCAAAGATCGATGGAGAAGAGGTGGTTTTCTCCAAGCACGACTTCTGCAAGTTATTTGAAAATATTTCTTCTGAAGGTGTGGATCCAATAAAGTACAAAGAGGGTGAAATTGTTGAGTCATTCAAGATCTTCGCCAGATCTTCTTACCAGGCATTGACGAAGTGTTTTTTGGATAAGCATTTGCGTCAGCGTTGGTCCCAAAAATATCCAGCGGAAAGCGTTTTTAAGTTTATTTTTAAGAAAACCCTTTAAAGAAATGCTAAAAGAAATTGCAGAAATTTAAAGTGCAGAAAATAAAGAACACAAGGATTTATAGTGGTTCGGACCAACTTGTTCTACGTCCACTCTCCCTTTCTCCAAAGGGGACTTTCTCTCTCTCCAACCAACTAACTCACGAACCACTGGAATTGCGAAGTACCAGCTCCTTCGTACAACAACTTACAACAACCTTTCAAGATGAACAGGTTAATTATAAGATCCAACTGAAACTCCTAAAGAGTGTATAAACGTTAATGAACGAGGTGAGTGTTTGGAAGAGTTCGTGTGTTCTTGTTGTGTGCTCTCGCGCGACTCTTGTTGCTTGAACTAATCCAAGCACTCCTATTTATAGTTGTAGGATTAACTAGCCATTGGAAGCTAGAAATTCAAACAACCATAATTGGAGGGATATAATCAATCAAAGATTGATTATATGATTGATTAGTTGACTTTCACTCAATCAATCAATCAGATCCTCCTATCAGTTGACTTCCAGATTGCCTTCTTCTTCATCAATGGTCTCCAAAATCTCCTTGTCTCCAGATTACACGCAGCCTCCATGTGGGTGAACTAATCTGTCTCCCTCATCTGGTCTGGACTCATCTGGTCTGGGGTCTTCTGGTCTGGTCTGGTCAGGTAACACTTCTGCTCTGAACCTCATCTGGGAGAGGTCTTCTGGTCAGGCTCCTCTGGTCAGACTCCTCTGGCAGACTCCTCTGGCAGACTCCTCTGGTGACTCCTCTGGTCAGAGCTCATCTGGTCCATACCTTACCTGGTCACCTCCTCTGATCAGACTCCTCTGGTCACCTCATCTGGTCACCTCCTCTGGTCACCTTCTCTGGTCACCTCCTCTGGTCACCTTCTCTAGTCAGCACAGATTTCTTCCCCCTTAACCAAAGACCTATTCTAGACCTAGACTAATCTGTAGCTGACTAACAGATTCAGCTAGTCCTATTACAAGTTCTTGTTTTAACATCTTCAAAACATCTAATCTATATCCTAACAATTTCCCCCTTTTTGATGATGTTAAAACTGGAAGAACTTTAAATAAAACAAGACAAGAAAATATTGAAATAACAAAATAGAGATTCTAGCAGGCTGGGTCAACTGATCTTCCCCCTCAAAGTATGCTCAGCTGATATTGGGGCAAAACATCAGCTGGTCTCTTGTGTATCTGCAGGCAATCAACTTTTTGGTACCCTACTGGGTCCAGGGGGGTTAGCACAGTTTTTAGGAAGCCATAAGAATAGATCATCCCTTTTTGAATCAGGTGATCTTATCTTTCTTCCATACATATCCACAAAAACACACTCAACAAAAGAACCTTTGACATGGTTATTTCTTCTAGAGGCTCTTCTTCTCTTATGAGCTTGTCCAGTAGAAGAAGTAACTTGTCTTAAAGCAACAGACTTGAAATTCTTTTGATAAGGATAAGTTTTACTAGAACCATCAAAGGTTCCAGCTGGTCTGGCAGATGACTTGAAAGTCTTCTGCAGGTGAGTAGGAGTCATCTGGTTCTGCCTATTTTGAGAAGATCCAGACTGACTTCTATTCTGCTGGCCTGGCTGAGGTATTTTATTCTGGGTATAGCCCTTCTTAAAATTCCTCCTCTGCCTTTTGGGTTTTTGAGTTTTAGGACTCATCTGCCCATTAGGCTGAGTTGCCTGGTCAGTTGGCCTTTTACCCTTATCAATAAAATTACTAGTCTGTTCTTCTTTCTGAACATGTGAGGATTCAGGTTTGGTATAACCAAGGCCTGTTTTATCATGCTCTCTTTGAGATGAGGCAGCTATTTGTGACACAGCATTGTTTGCTATAGTCAGCTGCTCCAGTCTCAGCTTGAGCTTGTCCTCACTATCTTTTACAATTTTGTATTGATGGAAGAGTTCATCGAACTTAGCTTTAGCAGAGTATATTCATTATCTTTCTCAATGTTTTCAACAAGCAACTTTTCTATCAGCTTAGTTTGTTCATCACATCTGGTTTTCAAGTCAGTGGACTCTTCTACCAATGTTTGAACCTGTTCAGCTGGTAGATCAGTTGGGTTGCCAAAACATTGTGAAAGCTTCTGATTTTCTGCTTTCAACTTTGTGTTCTCTTCTTCCAATTTTTGACAAAGTTGTATTGAAGATTGGAGATCTAATAGCATCTTCTGCATATCAGACTCCTCTGATTGTCCAGAACAAGAAGAAGATGAAAAAGAAGAGGGAGTTCGATTACATACCTCGTCTGTTACCAGACATATCTCTTCGTCTGGTCCGAAATTTGATGATGAACCAGAAGTGGATACCTCATCTTCCTCATCTGCTAGGCTCCTTTTGGAGTACCTCCTGGTGTCTCTTCTACTGCATCTCTTTGAGCCCATTTTCTGCAAAAATTGTTAGCACAACAAATATTTGGGTTTTCAAAAAAATGGATCTGCCCTGGTGACCACCGAGATAATTTCAAAACAGTGGTCTATAGGACACACTGCTCTGATATCACTTGTTGGTCCCAAAAATATCCAGCGGAAAGCGTTTTTAAGTTTACATTTAAGAAAACCCTTTAAAGAAATGCTAAAAGAAATTGCAGAAATTTAAAGTGCAGAAAATAAAGAACACAAGGATTTATAGTGGTTCGGACCAACTTGTCCTACGTCCACTCTCCCTTTCTCCAAAGGGGACTTTCTCTCTCTCCAACCAACTAACTCACAAACCACTGGAATTGCGAAGTACCAGCTCCTTCGTACAACAACTTACAACAACCTTTCAAGATGAACAGGTTAATTATAAGATCCAACTGAAACTCCTAAAGAGTGTATAAACGTTAATGAACAAGGTGAGTGTTTGGAAGAGTTCGTGTGTTCTTGTTGTGTGCTCTCGCACGACTCTTGTTGCTTGAACTAATCCAAGCACTCCTATTTATAGTTGTAGGATTAACTAGCCGTTGGAAGATAGAAATTCAAACAACCATAATTGGAGGGATATAATCAATCAAAGATTGATTAGTTGACTTTCACTAAATCAATCAATCAGATCCTTCTATCAGTTGACTTCCAGATTGCCTTCTTCTTCATCAATGGTCTCCAAAATCTCCTTGTCTCCAGATTACATGCAGCCTCCATGTGGGTGAACTAATCTGTCTCCCTCATCTGGTCTGGACTCATCTGGTCTGGGGTCTTCTGGTCTGGTCTGGTCTGGTCTGGTCAGGTAACACTTCTGCTCTGAACCTCATCTGGGAGAGGTCTTCTGGTCAGGCTCCTCTGGCCAGACTCCTCTGGCAGACTCCTCTGGTGACTCCTCTGGCAGACTCCTCTGGTGACTCCTCTGGTCAGAGCTCATCTGGTCCATACCTCACCTGGTCTCCTCCTCTGATCAGACTCCTCTGGTCACCTCATCTGGTCATCTTCTCTGGTCACCTCCTCTGGTCACCTTCTCTGGTCAGCACAGATTTCTTCCCCCTTAACCAAAGACCTATTCTAGACCTAGACTAATATGTAGCTGACTAACAGATTCAGCTAGTCCTATTACAAGTTCTTGTTTTAACATCTTCAAAACATCTAATCTATATCCTAACAATCAGAAGTATAAGGTTCTTTTTGATATAGTTGTGAAGGTGCTGATGTGCAAGAATCACAGCATAAATACCATTTTTAATGGTCGTATGTGTGTGATGAGGGCGATTTATGATGGACTGCAATGCAACTGCGCTGAGTTCTTTTGGGACGTGTTGAGGAAGAACACGGCCAAAATTCAAAGGGAGGAATACCCCAGCAAGCCAGGGGAGATGCAGTTTTTCTTCAATGCTAATGTGTCTGTTGGGACAAAGTTGGCCTTGATTCTGGACTCTGTTCTTCCAGATAAGGTGTGGAAGGCTTCCTGGTGTAAGGGCTTCCACAAGTCTAAGATCTTGTTTAGCAAGGATGGGCCCCTTCATGGCCATGTCGATTCTGATGATGAAGGAGCCATCCCTGCCCAGCCTATCCAAGCAGTGCCTTCCCCTGCTAAAGGGCAGAAGAAGAGGAGTTTGAAGAAGAAGGATGCAGCTCCTGCTTCTTCCAACCTTGTTATTTCTGCCTCATCAGAGGATGATCAGATACCCCTTACGACTGCTTTGAAGAAGCAGAAGGGCGATGGTGAAGAAGCTGCCAAGAAGGGTGGTCCTGTTAAGAAGAGGACCAGGCAGGATGAAGGTGTTGCAAGCAAGCCTTCCGCAAAGAAGCCCAGGACTTCCAAGAGGGCTACAAGAGGGAAGAAAACCCTCCTGGTGGATGAGCCATCAGAGGAGGAGGAGTCAGAGGAGGAGGTCCCTCTGAAGAGGAAGCCTAGAGCTAAGAGGGCTTTATTGCAAGAAGATCCAGATTCTGATTCAGATCTGGGAGATTCTCTGGAGCAGGCTATAGAGGAGGCATCTCAGCCGATGGAGGATGCAACAGCCCCAGAGCTTGTTATTCTAGCCGATGTTGACTCAGCTGAGGTAAACCCCTCCTCTCCCACTCATGTTAATCTTATTTCTCCATCCCACTCTCCTCCAGAAACCCAGTCACAACCCATACCCCCTGCTTCTGGTTCTCCATCAACTTTACCAGAGCAGCCTATACCAGATACTCCACTATATACATCCTCTACCCTTCCCACTCAAACACACTTTTCCCTTCTTTCTCAAACACCTCTACCCATAGACCCTTCACCTCCACATATAACCTCTGCACCAGGGTTCCAATGACCTCTTCTGGTACAGAACAACCTTCCACCTCCCAACCTCAAATACCTACCTCTCACCCCACTCAAACTGGCCAGATTGGAAGATGTGGAAGATTTGGTCATGTTGCTGGAAGAGATGACCACTGCTGGGTTCACTGCTTGGGAGATAGAAATTAAGAAGAAGCTCAACCTGCAAAACCCAGCAGAGCTTGAATCTGCAGAGGCTGCAAATGTGGTTGTGAGGACTCTCCTGATCCACAGAGGGATCATGTTTACTCCAGAGGGTCCCTTTTACAGCTTTGGACCTCACTTCACCTTTCCTCCAGAGTTGTACTCTAATGAGGAGGATTTTGCTGTCACCCCTGCCATCCTCCAAAACATGAAGATGTTTTTCAACGAGCAGATTCAGCAGGTAGGCAGATTCTCAAAGGCTATGCAACATCTAGCGCCTGCTATGATTGAGCACCAGATCAAGGAAGAGAGGAAGAAATTCTTGAAGCAGATCAAGGCTACTTTTGCCTCTGCTAAAGCCTCGTTCAAATCTGACTGCCTCTTCCTCAAGATGGATGTTCATGAGAGCCAGAAGCAACTCCAACAACATTTTCTGGACCAGCTGCGCGCAGTCTCTGTGCTCAAGGTAGAAATGGCCTCTCAAATGTTTGAGACTGCCAAGATGAAGGACTCCTTGCAAGAGATGTTGTTGAAGCAAGAGCGCCTGGTAGCTGAGGCAAGGGCCTATCTGGAAGAAGCCAAGCAGCTCAGGGATCTTCACTCTTTCTCCTCCACTGAATTGCCTGATTAGATAAGGCAAGTGGTGCAACCCTTAATTGATGAAGTCAAAAAGGGGGAAGAGAAGGCCAGAACTGAACTGTCAAAGAGCACAAATGAAACTCTTTTCAACCATGGAGGTCGTCTGGACCTGTTGGAGAACACTCTTGCTCAAGCAGAGTTGTAGAAGAAGAAGAAGGATGAGCTGAAGTCTCTAGCTATGGCCAAACAACTCACTGCTGAAGAAGAATCTCTGGACTCTGAACAGGACCCAGTCACTATCCCTGGTCCTGCTAAGAGGAAGATCAGAAGGGTGAAGAAAAGCTTTTTGGAGGAAGTAGTTGAAGAAGCCCAGAAAAAGTTTAAAGTAGAAATAGAAGAAGAAAGGTTGGCCAGAGTTAGAGAATATTGATGAAGAGCAAAGAAGAAGATTTGAGAGAAGGCAGAACAAGAAGGAAAGAGATGCTGGTCTCTTTGCTCCCAGTGGAAGTGCTAGTGGGAGTGCAAGTGCTAAGAAGAAGAAGACAACCGTGGAAGTAATGGATATTCTGCCTCTCAGGACATAAGGGTCTTTTGACTCTACTGTGCCTGTTCCACTCATTGAAAAATGGAAGGAGGCCAAGACTCTCTGGTTTATCCAACATTACATCCACATGCCTCCTCCAGAAGACGAAGCTTTAATCAACAGGACCTTTCACTCATGGATGAAGGCTTACGACTCTGACCTGTACAAGAAGCTGATGGACTCAACCATTAAATTCAATCTGGAAGTCACTGCCCCAAAATTCCATTATCTCAACACTCCCATGAATGGGGACCAGATTGATTGGGCCGAGTTGAAGAAGTTGTACAAGACTAAAGTGTTGGTGAATTTCACTCCAGCAAACTCAGCAGAACTCAGAGCCGTTCAGGATAGATTCCTGGATTGGTTTCTGGTACCAAAAGAAAACAGGAGATATGCCTAGATAGGACTTGCATTGTATTTCTAAATTTTTTTGTCCTGGTTTATTAATGAAATATCATATCTCTTCTGTCTTAAGACAACTTCTTGTTGTCTCCTTGTTTGCCTGATAAGATCTATTCTAAGGTCTTATCTTAATTATTTTTATTGCTTATCTTTTTGTTCAGTTTTGGTTATTGTTTTAACTTCATCAAAAAGGGGGAAATTGTTAGGATATTTATTGTTAGTTTTGATGAGTTAAACAAACCAGAAAATGTAATAGGACCATCTGGACCTGTTAGCCAGATGAGGAACTAGATTAGGACTTAGTCTAGGGGGAACTGCCAGACCAGAGGACTTCACCAGAGGACTTCACCAGAAGACTTCACCAGAGGACTCTACCAGAAGACTTCATCAGAGAAGTTCACATTAGAGGCAGAAGACCTTCCCCAGACCAGACGAGTCTGGTGAACCAAAAGATGCAAGAATCATCTCTAGATTCTACTGAGTATTCTGGTTCTTAACCGGCTCTGGACCAAAGGACATCAAGGTCTTTGGGTGTCTGGTTCAGCCTACTCTGGAAGAATCAGAGTTGTGCAATGGAAGCATTTGACCGTTGGTAATTCAAATGAAGTCAAACATGATCAGATTGGAAAGTATTTGAAGATAATCAATCAAAGGATCTCACCAACCCAATCAATCAATTAGGGAATTGATTGATTGAAGCTTCCATAAATAGAGATCTAAATATATTAGCTCTCCAACGGCTAATTCCTAATCACCTCTATAAATATAAGAGTGCATCATTGAAGAAAGGCTCTAGAGACACGCACACGAAGCTCATATCCAAGCCTTTATACTCATTAAGTATTAAGCACTCTTATTGTTCTTATTCATATCTACTCTTAAGGAGTTTATTGTTGGAATACTAAACCTGTTCATCTTGATAGAGAAGGTTGTAGTAAGTTAAGCTTTAGATCGAAGTTAGATCTAAAGAGTGTAAGAAGAATCTGGTACTTCTCAATTACAGAAAGTTAGTAAGTTGGTTGGTTAGTAAGGCCCCTTGATAAAAGGGAGAGTGGACGTAGGATTTTAACATCCAAACCACTATACATCGTGTGTTCTTTATTGCTTTTATTTACTCTTTACTCTTACTTGTGCTCTTAGTAAAAAGGTCTTGAAAAAGAGTTTTAATCAAGCTTCCGCATTCTTTCTAAAACTGACTAGTGGGACTAACATTTGAAATTCTCCAGAGACTTAGGTAGAGAATTTAATAACATCAATTATTTATCCTCATCATCAATAGTAACATCCAAACTCTCCAGATCATCCACCAATCTATTGAACTCGTCCAACTGATCACCAAGATTCTTGTCTTCATTCATCTTGAAGACTTGAAGCTTCTGTTTCATGTGTAACTTGTTTTTAACAGATTTGGTCTGGTATAACTGCTCCAGTTTATTCCAGACTTCAAGAGCGGTTTTCTCCTTCGATACTTCCCTCAACGGTTTATCCCCAAGACACAAGATAATCGCACTATGCGCCTTCCTCTTGTTCTTCTCTACCTTCACCAGATTAGTTCCAGAAGCCACCTGATCTGGTGGCAACAAGGCATCGTACAAACCGTTGTGTACTAGGAGAGCCTTCATCTTTATCTTCCATAAACTGAAATCGTTCTTCCCCGTGAACTTCTAAATATCGAACATGGTTGGTGCCACTTGTTGAATCAAGGTTTTAGATTCACAAGAAAACTTGTAATCAAGGAATCAAATTATGGAACAACAAGCAAGAATATTGAAATAAACGAAACAATAAGAACACAAGACTTTTACATGGTTGAAGAGAAATTCCTACATCCACGGGATCAGAGAGATTCGATCTTTCACTATAAGAACACTGAAGAATTACAATCACTCAATCTCACAAACACTCAAGGAATTTTCTCTCTACAATGAACTAGAAGAAACACTAAAACGGTTACAGAGATATCAATTGCAAAACTTCAGCTTAGCACTCTAATTATGTACTTCTCACTCGTACTCTGGATAATTGTGCATGCATCATATATATAGTATTACTCCAGTAAGTAACCGCCTCCGAACCACGTAAAAATCTAGTGTTCTTTAGTCTCGTTGATTTTCAATTCTCGTACTTCTAGTTTTCATATTCGAATCCTTGATTACAAGTTCTCTTGTGAATCATAAATCCTGATTTAACAACGTTGTTAGCTCCACCACACTAAACTTTTGATGCATATTTGATGTTTGTTGATCTTTTACTATAAAAATAAAATGATGTTCTCTACTCTTTGCTCTACACTACATCCAAATATGTAACTTAATTTTGTTTAAGATCAACTTCCAATTACTCTCAATACCTTTGAACATCATGTTATTTCCTGTCTTCCATATATGCGACACTGTCCTGAGCCAAAGTGCCTTCAATGGTTCCTTGAATTTCTATTTGACCATTCCGCAATGATGCTACAAAATGTAGCGTCGCGCCCGAGTGTCTTCAAAATAATTAGAAGATCCTGTCATTTCATAAAGGTCCCGCCAAACTTTTTTTGCCAAGTCGCAATTGAAAAATAAGTGTAAGTAATGCTTCTCGAGCAGAACTTACAAAACATGGAGATATTCTCATTGGTGGCGCCTCTCTTGTGTAGATTATTCAAAGTCAGAAATTTTGTTTTGAAGGAGATACCACACAAAATATTAGACTTAGTCCAAATTTACTCCACACTGCTGCAAGCCACTTTGTGTTGTTTCCATCTTCATATATTGTCATATAGGTCGATCTCGTTGAGTATCTTCCATCAGTTTCAACTTGCTACTTCCATCCATGCTTTGTATCATCTTGCAGTTTGAAATTAGTTAGAAAAGTGAGCAAATCTTCGAGATCATTTCTTCCACAATCACGTAATTGTCGCCTCCAAGCCCAAGACCAACAAGTATAATAGTATCCTACGATTTCAATGTCAACATTCCACTGTTCTTCACCGTGACTGGTCCAGTTGTAATAAAGGGGAACAAATCGGACATTACAAGATGAGTTTTAACCTCATCAACACTCAAGAATCTCATATTCTTGCATCTTTTTTTTATTTACACGAACACCTAATATTACCCGATACTCCATAGAGTATGGATGTTGTTGTGCAAACTCAATAAACTCATCAATTTTATTGTAAAAGACAGGGGTAATGCCTCCGCTCATCATTCTAGGTATTGAGTACTTCCAACCACGATTTAAAAATTGCACCTGTTACAAATTAAAAGTAAATATCACTTGAGTTGTAAAAAATTGGGCAGAGTTTCAAATAAAAAATAGAGATATACACATTTTCCCTTCACATAAATCAATCCAACACAAACATATACTAATCATAATAAATCCATCAAATAAATAAATATCACACAAATTATCTAAAAGTGTACTAAAAAATTGGGCAGAGTTTCGATTAAAAATAGGCATAAATATACACAAATTAAAATTAACTCATCAAATATAACCATATATATGTATAAATCATACTAAATCCATCAAATAAATATATATCACACTCATTATCTAATAATGTACCAAAAAATTAAAATTATAAAACAAAATATTTAAAGGGTTAAAAGTGTGAAAACGTATAGTGAAGTTGATGACAATGAGAAATAGAGTTGTTCGATAGCTACAAGAACTTCAAAGCGACGTTCCACATCAATTATACATGAAGCCTAGATGAAAAATGTGAAAGTTCTTGTTTTTTTTCCGTGAGAGTGGAAGGAAAAAAAAGACTACAAGACTTAAATTGCTGAAAGTAGCGATGGACTGCACAGCTATCGCAAATCTGGTTGCGATGGACAACCCATCACAAATAACGTCAAAGATGGTTCTAAAGTCAATTATTGGCCACCAACCCGCCTGTCGTATTTCAACCACACGATTTGCGACACACATGTGTCCGTCGCAAATGCAAATATAAAGTTTGCGACGGAATTCTCACAAAATGGCAGCGTTTAGACAGCCGTCGCTAATGTCGCTGTCAATTAATTAACACAATATTTCGAAGGGTCGCGGTTAAACGGGCAAGGATTTGCGAGGGCCCCTAGCCGTCACAAATTACAATTTTGAAATTTATGACGGGCCTCCCTGCTGTAAAATTGTAGGCCACAATAAATTTACACCATTTTCGAAAGGCCACGGTCAAATGGGTAGTTTTTGCGATGGCTAAGTCCGTTATAAATTACAAGAATGAATTCTACGACAACATTCCTGTCGTATATTTTTACGGGGAGGTCGAAGGCCAGCAGTCACTTCATTTGTGACGGCCGAATCCGTCGCAAACACTAACAATTTGCGACGGAAAAGTCCCGCCCTCTCACATCTAAACCCTTTATGACTTCTGGTCACTGTTCATCGCAAATCCATCGTAAAACACTAAGATTTGCGACGGATAGTGTTACAGTCGCTAAAGGCCGTCACTAAATAGAACGTTTTCTTGTAGTGAAATGGACATACCTTTTGTGTATCGATGGAGTAATTAAGTTGTTATTTGTAGCATTACCATGACAACAAATTCGGCTATTAAAAACAGATTTTGAGACTGATATCAGTCGCAATTTATTCTTTACAATGGACAAAAATCGGTTGCAGATTTGAAGGTCTCAAATATTTGCGAATGATTTGTGTCTCTCGAGTTTGTCTCAAAATAATATGATCGAATTTTCATTTTTGGCATGTTTCGAACCCATACCTTGCCAAGATTTGAATTAAATTCGCCAAAATTTGGCCATTAATTGCAGATAAACCTGTGGCTGTGACCTCTTGGGCATAAGAGTTATTCATTGTCATTGAGCTATGAGATCTCATTGGTTTATATTAGGATATAATATATATTTTCAGGTTTTACTTCATTTACTTCATATATTTAATATAATTATATATAGAAACTTTTTTTTTTCTTTATTTAGTTTTAATATGCTTTTCCAATGGAAGTAAAGGTAGACCTCTTCTTCCGCGGAGATCATGAGAATCAAATCGTCGTGTTTTTTATGCGTGTTTGGCTGATCCGCGAGTTTTTGTCGGGTTGGTTGACCCGCGATTTTTTACAATTTGGTCAAAATTTGATTTCAAATTGGAATGCAAAATCCAAGTGCATAGTATGCACCTTAGAACCACTCTTAATCTTTATTTTTCTCATTGTATTCAAACTTCCTCATGGTGCAGTCACTTGACTAATAACTATGTATTCAAACTTCCTCATGGTGCAGTCACTTGACTAATAACTATGTCATGACGATCCAAATATACTACTCTCTTTGTTTAGAAGGAATTTGCACACTTTTTTGGACACATTTTTTAAGAAAAAAGTAACTTTTTGAAGAAAATAGTAACATATGTACAAATATATATACATTTTTGTGAGTGTGCATACAAATCAACGTTTCCTTTTATGGAGTGTGCAAATTCTTTTTGGATGAACAAAAAAAAATGTGCAAGTTCCTTCGGGACCGAATGAATATAATATAACAAATGTAGCATTATAAAAACAAATGGTCTAGCTGCGAAAAAAAAAAGAGAGAACAAAAAACAAACAAGAAATTTAATGGAATTTGTGTGGGTGAAACCTCAATTTATTCTCATTCACATGACATCATTAAGAGTACAACGTACACACTCAAAACAAACACAAAACCTTAATTAATAAAAGACATATAGAATACTTAGAAAGGTAACACCACTACTGCAATTGGGATAAGGTGAGAGGTAAATTCCTTGGAAAAAAAAAAATTATAATTAGGGCAGAACCCTTCTATGACATCCATCCTTTTGATGTGAATATACTCCCCTTATCCTCTACGTTAATGGTTTTTACATACGTTTTCCCCTGCATTATTAAACAAATAAAAAAAAACATTAAATTCCTATTATTAGAGGAGCTCAAAATAAACAAATTGAAAGCTAATAACATCAACAAGTTTCTATATATATTGGACATGTGCAAATGGCTCTCCCAACAACTGCTTACCTAAAAAGACTAGAAATAAACGAAAACAGAAAATATATATTACAATTCAAAGAAATCAAAACTAATAAAATAATTGCATCAATTAACATGAAAATTTAAATACATTTTCATTATAATAAAAAATACTCACTCTGCCCCATAAAAATTTATACACCTATCTTATTTAGATGTCCCATAAGAATTTGTTCACTATTAAAAAAAATATTGATTTTTATACACTTACAAAAATATACACGTATTTACTCATATAACACTACATTATTCATAATATACACTTTTTTAAAAATGTGCATCCCTTAGGGTGCAAATTGATATGAGACGGAGGAAGTATAATTAAAGAAAAAAAAATTAAATGAATGAGCATAAAAAAAAATTATTACTTGTGTGGGAAAAGGATGAGCACAATAAGGACAAGACCGAAGGCAAACATTGTTGCAGTAGGAAAAAAAAAAGGTGGGAGAGGAAGTATGTATGTATTATTGAGTGGTGTAGGAATGAGAAATGTGAGTGAGTGAAATGATGGTTATATAGGAGAGCTTGCCCCTTGCCAAGGATCTGGTATGGAGACACGTGTGAAATCTTACACTGCCACGAATGTGGTACAGAGACACGTGTGGAATCTTGCACAGCTTTTCCATGCTAGTTGCCACGCATCCCAAAAACATGGAGTTAGTCCAGAGATCAAGAGAAGTGGAAACATTGATTCGGAAAGTGAATAAGGGTGGTTTTCAAGGAGTTGGTTTTTTTTATTTTTTTTAAATGCAAATTTATTGATTGAGCAAAAAGAATTGCTCTAAACTGTAAAAAAAAAAAAAAAAAAAAAAAAGTAAAAAAAACAAAAGAACACCTGCCTCCACCGACTTGATTCACCATTGAATTCTAGCAATGAGAGATTTTCACTATATAATACAAGATTATTTTTAAAGTTATGACACAAATCATCTATATATTTACAAAGACATTCTAATAATAATTCAAATAATACATTCCCAAATTATGTTAAGCTATTAGCTTCACCGAGAAAGTGAATAAGGATGGATTTTGAGAAGTTGATTATTTTGAAAAAAACAAATTTAATAATTGAGCAAATGAATTGCTAAAAAAAAAAAAAAAACCTGCATCCACCTTCCCTGTGCTATCACTACACTAACTTTTGATGCATATTTGAGGTTCGTTAATCCAATTGTAAAAACAAAAATGATGTCCTCTACTTTTTGTTTAAGATCAATTTTCAATTACTCTCAATACCTCTGAACATCAAGTTATTTCTTGCCTTCCATATATGCCACACCCTTCCGAGCCAAAGGGCGTTCCATGGTTCCTTATATTTCTATTTGACCATTCCGCAATGATGTGGCCCGATATATTGTCTTCAAAATAATTAGACGATCCTGTCCATTCATAAAGGCCCTGCCAAACTTTATTTGCCAAGTCGTAATCGAAAAATAAGTGTGGATAATTCTCAAACAAAACTTAGAAAACATGGAGAAATTCTCATTGATGACACCTCTTATGTAGATTAGCTAGAGTTGCAATTTCATTTTGAAGGAGACGCCACGAAAAAGCTAAGACTTTCCTTGGTACAATTTTTCTCCACACCGTTGCCAGCCACTTTGTGTTGTTTCCAGTTTCTGTTATTGTCATATAGGCCGATCTCGTTGAGTATTGTTAATCACGATTTTGGATTCACAAGAAAACTTGTTTCCGGGAATCGGAATCAAATGCAATAAGAACAGAATTGAAAATCACACAAGAACACCAGAATTTTACGTGGTTCGGAGAAGAACTCCTACGTCCACGGGATCCGAGAGGATAGACTTTTCACTAAGCAAGAAATGGAAGTTACAAGTTACAATCGCTCACAATCTCACAGATGAAGTTCTCTCAATTCTCAATTTCGATTATTTCTCTCAGTTGAGAAACCCCCCTTTTATAATACAGAGATTGGAAACGAACCCTAGGTTCGATTCAGTTGTAACAAACTCAATGTAAGCAGTTATCCAGCTGGCTAACGACTTCAATAACCGCCATGGTTGATTTAGTTAGAACCGCCTTCGAATTAGCTTCAATTTGGTGTACTTTGCGAATAACGGACTTCAGGATCAGATGACACGACCTCCTCTGGCTCTGGTCCTTTTTCACCAGATGACCTCTGGTCCCAGACCTCCTCTGATAGACCTCCTCTGATGACTTATCTACCAGACTCGTCTGACCAGACCTCACCTGATGGACCTCCTCTGGTAGCTCACCTGCCAGACTCTTCTGGTCAGGCTTCCCTGGTCAACCTCATCTGGTCCATCTCCTCTGGTACTCCAAATTCACTAACTCCCAAGGCTAACACTTTACCAACATAGCTTCCTATTGAATTAAACCCAACAGATTACATACTTCACATTTGACCCTTCACAAGTATCTTTCATCTCAGTTTCAACTTGCCTCTAAAATCCATGCTTCGTATCATCCTACAGTTTGAAATTAGTTACAAAAGAGGCAAATCTTCTACATCATTTCTTTCCCTATTGTGAGAGTCATATGTGAAGTATCTAATCTGATGTGCTTGAGTTTCAATAGTAAGCTGCGTTGTTAAAGTGTTAGCCGTGGGAGTTATTCATTTTTGGGGTACCAGAGGAGTTGGACCAGATGAGGAAGATCAGAGGAGTCTGGCAGAGGAGGAAGACCAGAGGAGTCTGGTATAAAAGACCAAAGCCAGATGAGTATGACCAGAGCCAAGGAGGTCATGTCATCTGCTACGGAGGTCGTTACTCGCAAATTACACCAAATTGAAGTTAAAGCGAAGGCGGTTCTAACTGAATCAACTAAGGCGGTTATTGAAGTTATTAGCCAGTTGGATAACTACCAAACATATGAGAATTCGTGAATCTAGGGTTCATCCCAATCTTTGTAACTATATAAAGGGTTCTTCTCGACTGAGAGAAAAAGAACGAGTGAACAATAACACAACAATCTAGTGTACCCACACAGAGAGATATTGCGAGATTGAGTGAATTGTAAATTCTCAATTCTTCTTAGTGAAAGATTAATCCTCTCCGATCCCGTGGATGTAGGAGTATTTTCTCCGAAACACGTAAATCTGGTGTTTCTTAATTTCCGCTGATTTCAATTTCATTCTTAAGCTGTTGTCATAATTCCGATTCCCGATTACAAATTTTCTTGTGAATCAAAATCGATTAACACCTATCATGTAATTGTCGCCTCCAAGCTGGCCAAGACCAATGAACAGATTCATTTTCAAGCAATATTTTGTCCATATTAGTTTCCAGATTATATAATCTGGACCATTTATATATTCCTAATGCACTCACCCCCCACCCCCCACTTTTCACTCCCAAAACTTGATCACACTCCCATCCCCAAAGTTTCTAACAAAATTTAAGTCGAACTACCCCCGCCCCAAACTGATTTAATTAAATCCCCCAACCGTTGAGACCACTTCCTATTCCTCCATTAAACAAAAACTTATCAACGCAACCTTCATATTTAGAGACAATAACAAAATTTTATAGATGCCCCTTCCCATTTTTAACCTCCAAACCTATTTGCCGAGCAATGCTAAATTGATAGTTTTTTAATTTCTTACTTGAAGCCCACCCTCCGATTTTAATCTGCAAATTTTTATCCCAACTAACCCATCCAGTATATTAGGATCGCCGACGAAAGAAGATTGGCTAGGCGAGATCACTTATTGAGAAGAGGACCACCCAATCTAATTGCTAGTAATTTAGCTAAAACTTTGTATATACTATTAATGAGAGAAATCGATATCAAGATTTTTTTTTGCAACTTTGGTCGTGTCCAATTTTAATTTGCTCTTCTTGGACATAAATCGACGTTAAAAGGATCAAAATTGAAACATTCGTCACGAATTAACGCCTGATAGTAATTCATCACTAATTTGGTTGGCAAATTGTGAATCTAATTAACCATTAAAAATTGCGACAAAATAATGGCCATAGCAACTATTAGTTAATTCCCATTTTTTTTTTTGTATTTGTATCCTTATTTGATTGCTCTTTGCCTTAAATGAAATTAAGTGTCCGCTTGGTTAGAGGTAATGGTTATAGGATAATGAGAATGATTCCATTAGTAGTTTTTTATGTTATCAATACATTGTAATAAGATTGAAAATGAGTTATAATTTACCTATCAAATCACTACAAAAATTGCTTTGTTTAACGACGGAAAGTCCGCCATAAAACACGTTTAGCGACGGGTTTTAAAATGGACACGTGGCCGTAGTCAAAACATCCGTAGCTAAAATTTACAATAGCTTTAAGCCGCCCGTCGTAAATGTACGACAACCGCACCCGCCGTAAAACTGGCCCGTTCTTGACCCGGTACAAAATTTACGATGGGCACGTGCCTGTCGTAAAAAATATCCAAATTTTCAATTTTTAATTCATCCGGAAAATATTTACGACGGACTATTATCCGTCATTAATACATAATTTACGACGGACACGTGTCCATCGTAAAACTCGAACCTGGAACAAAAAAAAGGTTCGTGTGGTTCGAACCCGGAACCCCCCCCCCCCCCCCCCCACCCGGGGCGGGTGCGACCACTGGGCCACCGGCCCCCAAGCAATATATTGCCGGTCCAACTTTCATATTAACCTTATTGGGCCTGGAACAACTAATTTCAAATTCGCATCCAAGGGGAATCAAACCCTCGACCTCTCTTGCATGTAGAGGGGGCGTGCCCAGGTAGGACACTTTGCTTCTATTGTTCGATTTATTGCAACCAATTGTATATGTATCCACATTGAGCCATTCTTTTTTATTATTCATCAAATTAATTCCTTTTCGTTTCTAAACTTGCTTTAATAAATGTTATTACTAAGTATATTTTTTTGTTTTGTAAATTTATTTAATTCGAATAATGCGTAGTTAATATTATAATTCGTTCATTTGTACGTAATTAATTGTATATGTATTATCAAATTAATTTTGTTTCTACCTTGTTTTAATAAATGTTATTACTAATTATATTTTTTTTATTTTGTAAATTTATTTAATTCGAAAAATGCGTAATTAATATTATAATTCGTTCATTTGTACGCAATTAATTGTATATATATCCAAATTGAGTCATTCTTTTTTTATTATTCATCAAATTAATTCCTTTTCGTTTCTAACTTGTTTTAATAAATGTTGTTACTAATTAATTTTTTTTATTTTGTAAATTTATTTAATTCAAAAAATGCATAATTAATATTATAATCCGTTCATTTGTACGTAATTAATTGTATATGTGTCCAAATTGAGTCATTCTTTTTTTATTATTCATCAAATTAATTCCTTTTTCATTTCTAACTTGTTTTTAATAAATGTTGAGCTTTGGTTGAATTTTTTTGTTTTGTAAATTTATTTAATTTGAAAAATACGTAATTAATATTATAATCCGTTAATTTGTACGTAATTAATTGTGTATGTATCCAAATTGAGCCATTCTTTTTTTGTTATTTATCAAATTAATTCTTTTTCGTTTCTACCTTGTTTTAGTAAATGTTATTACTAATTATATTTATTTTTATTTTGTAAATTTATTTAATTGAAAAAGGTGTAATTAATATTATAATCCGTTCATTTGTACGTAATTAAATTTATATGTATCCAAATTGAGCCATTCTTTTTTTCTTATTATTCATCAAATTAATTCCTTTTCGTGTCTAGCTTGTTTTAATAAATGTTGTTACTAATGTAAATTTATAATTGGTTTGTTTGTAAACTAAAACATGTAAATTATAATAAAAATATAAAATTAGCAAAAAAATATAATAAAAGTAATGTCGAATAAAAAAAATCAATACAACATATAAAAAAATATCCTAATCATCGGATTGGAAACCCGAGTCCTCCCTCTCTTCATCCTCCTGATGAGGTCTTTAGAGCTCCAGCTGGGGCGGCGGGATCTCAGGCTGCACTGGCTCCGATGGTGGTGGTACCGATCCACCTAATGTGGAGGTAAGTAGTTTCCACCACTTGGCCATCTCGGCTCTATCCTTCCGCACAGTCTTCTCCTCCGCTGCTCATCGCCGCCTCTCATACTCCAACTACGCCTGTCGCTCCACCTCTCGCTGCTGGAGGAGCTACATCTGTTTGACGACAGTCAAAAGCCGTCTCTCGATCTCGCTGGGATGAGAATCGATGGAGGACTGGGAGAAGGATGAGCCAGATCCACGAGATCGGAGTAGGCTCTTTCCAAAACCACCCAATCAAGTGAACTGCCCCTTCTTAGCCTTGACGTTTTTAAAGTAGAGCTCATTTTGAACGTCTACAGAAGGCGCGCTGGGGGGGGGGGGGGGTTGCATAGAGGCCGACCTTTCCGGAGGCTGAGAATGGGAGACAAGGTCATCGCCCATCTTCCTCTGCAAATTAAAAATAATTTAAATTAATAATTTTTTTAAATAGTACTTTAATTAAAAAAAAAATTATACTTACGTGGATCTCGGTGGTGCGGCCGTAGGTGGACCTTCCGGTCTCCTCATCCAGCGGGTGGGCAAGCTGCAGTCTCTCAAAATGAGAGGGCTCACGTACATGCTCCCACTTCTACAAATAAATATTTACTAATTTATATTATAAAAACTCATAAAAATTCATAAAAATATAAAATTTACCACTTACAAATTGCAACCCGTGCTCATAAATGGACCGAAAACCAGATCGATGTCGCGCGATCCCTTCTCCATCAGGGTCGCTAAGGCGATTCGCCTTGTTCTTCTACTACTTCTCCTTGAATTCATCGTTGTTCCAGTAGTCGAGAAATTGGGGCCAAATCTTTCGGCCCTTGTTGTCTGTCCCCATATTTGCCGAGGTCCCCTTCTTCTAGTATTCGTTCCGAAAGTTATACATCATGTCTCTGTATCGGTCGGCCCTCTTCGTACATAAGTTCTTCCACATCTGGGCCCCGTGCTCCGGTGCCCAGGCGACGAATTTCTGCAATTATATTAATATATAAATATCAATTTATTTACATAATTTATGTTAATAAATAATGAATAAATTAAATAAATTATACCCTAAAATCCTCAAAATACTGTCGTTTCTTCCCTTCAGACACCGCTGACCACACTACAAGAAATATTATTTTTAGTGACAATTTTTTTTCAGTGAGAGGATGGAATTACTCTCATTAAAAGTTAAATTCACGCATCTTTAGCCAGTGTAAAACTATACTCTAATTAAAAGTCTGATTCTCACGAGGAAAAATTAATCACCGTCACTAAATGTGTAACATACTTGGCATTTAATGAGAATATAAGCTTAATCTAATTAAAAATTTATAAATAAAAGGGTAATGTTATCACAAAACTCAAAATTAACCAACATTTTTCCTCTCCATGGATTTGAGCCCTAGCAATGGAGATATTCCAACTCCGAATCTCTCTTGTAAGCCTACCTATGGTGGTTTTTCGTTCCCGTCTCTCTCTCTCAGCGTTTCAGCGCCTTCCAAACCTCACTCAGTCATTACTCTTGCTCTCAAAAATCTAGTTTAATGGCGGATGATTCTCATATATCTGAAAATGGCAAATGATTCTCACTTCTATTCTTTTGAAGGTAGTTTTTTTTAACTCTTTCACCATTTTTGCCCTACCGATTTTGATTCGTATTTGAAATTTTGCTTCGTTCTTTTCTTCAATTTTCGACTGCTAACACAAATGTTAGGGCGCATGATTATGACTTCTTTGAGTTTAGTTGGAAGGTAGATTTCACTTCTCAAAAACTTCATCCAATTGTGAATCAAATTTATATTATATGTCATCTGCATTCCGAGTTAAAAGAATCAAATTGGTAGCATTATTGTTAGGTTTGGAAGATCCTCAGTGACAGAGTTGCTAGCGCCTGTATGTTATTTTTTTATCGCATGTAGAGATTGTTCCTCTCAGGTACGCCTTTTGCTTAGGGTATTCTCTATTTAAGCGATGTTGTATTTCCTTGTTATAATTTCTAACAATCTATATAGTGTTGAATTTTACCAAGTTCGTAGCCATACAAATTGATATTGGAGCTACCCAAATTCACCATTTACCTGAGACTTTGATAGGGAAATATATCACTGGTGCTAGATTCAGTGGTATTATCATGTGGAGTCTATCTAATATGTTGATGGATTTATATTTAAGACCACTGTAGATTACATGTTTGATATAAGTATTATATCTTAAATGAATTTTTGTAATGGCCACTTTATTATGTAATGCATAAGTAAATGAACTTCGGTAAAGATAACTTTATTACATGAATGCATGCTTTATTTTTAGCTCAGCTGAGGAAGAGTTGCAATTTTTCTATGTATTGGCTGTGTAAATTATAATGAGATCTTGTTAGACAGTTTTTTATGCCCATTTCTAGTAGTTGTTTGGATAACTTGTGTGGTTCATTCAGGTTCTTTAAGTGAGTAATGCTAATTTGGCTGAACAATTCCAAATCCTGTCTAGTTTGGATATATGGCCTCCTTAGCAGAAGACATCAGTATGTTATATCAGTTTCTACCATGAATGATTAGTTTCACAAGAAAGTAAGCATTAGCATCAAATTATGTAAAATGACTGACAATAGCATTGTATGAAGATAAAATTAACGCATTATACTTGTTTTCTAAGGTCTTTGTGACTTGTGAGTGAGTCTCTTCCAAAGTATTATCTTATTTCTGCCAATATACTGCTGCTATCTCTTATCCCTATTGTCGTGCATATTTCTTTTTATTCCCTGAACGCATTATTGAACACAACATGTTTGGTGCTAGCTCTGCATTTTGATATTATTATGGTTAATATTTGGAACATGTTTTATATGAATGAAGTTATTAGCAATATAAGTATCAACATTTACAGTTTTGAGAATGACATGTTCAATACAAATATCAAAATATCTTTTACTTGTTTATGATCATTTTAAAATAGGAAAAGATATGAAAGGTACAAGGAACTAGAGTTGAGGGATAAGTTGACCTTAGCACTGGAAAATACAAATTATGTTCTTCTATTCTTATTGGTAGTTTGAGATTTCTGGAAAACAATTTATAATAAATACGTAATAGGCCATTCAGGGTTAAAACTTTTGGTAGTTAAGGAAATTCTCAGGCTATAATGCTCAAAAGACTATTTTAATAAACAGTTTTGTATTCTTATGTAAAGATAATTTAAGTTCCCATGTAGGTCCATGTACTATGTTCTGTTTTTTTTATCTGAAAAATTAGCTGGATGGAGAACTAATGGCTATTTATCAAATTATTTCTCTCTTTTATTGATATTAACTTTTTTTATTGCCCCAGTATAACACATATACATTTCATTTTTAGATTAATTGTTCTGATGTTCTCATATACATACAACTTACGAGTGTAATAATTTTGTGAGTACTCGTTAATTTCTTACGTTTGTGACTGCAGCCCCTGCCAACTCAGCCTGCAACTGTTGGTTAACTCTTCTATTGGAGATTAATATCCGCATAAGCACATGAGGAATCACATGGATTGTTCATCAACTTAATTAAGAGGGTCTCTTGCTTTTGTCTTAAATGAGAGGATCCTCTCATCCTTGTCTAGGAGATCAGTTGCTACTCATCCTTGGCATGACCTTGAGATTGTTATAGCTTAATTATCAATTGTATTTTATTCAATGCATAAAGGTGCTACTAAATCTGATATGTGTTATTTTCCTTTTTTTTTTTTTTTTGCAGGACCTTAAGCACCCCAAAACATTAATGTTGTATGTATTCTTTCTACTCCCAACTATTTTACAAAATGACTATTATTTTCCTATGCCTAAATTTACCCATTCCTGGTTTAGAGCTAATTTATGATCAAGGTTATACTGGAAGTCGTTGCACATTGCTAATTTATGTCATTGTCAATTATCAAATATGCTTTAATACGCCCTTTTAACAAATTCATGGTTTTCCCTTTTTTTGATTTGTAAATGAATAGTTGTATTACATATTGCTTTGATGTATTTGTGCAGGTAATTGAGGTCACCACGGGGAGTAAAGTGAAATATGAACTTGACAAAAAAACTGGTTTGATCAAGGTATGTTTCTTTCTACAAGCTTATTATCAGACGAACTATCACTACAACAAAAACCACCTTTAGTGAGGAAAATTTTAGTGAGAGGACAAAATAACCCTCACTAAATGTAAAATTTGCAAAGGATTTAACGAGATGATAAAATTACTCTAACTAAAAGCAATTTTGTTCTAATTAAAAGAATCTACTGTCACTAAATGTGATATTTGCATAACATAAGAGAGAAAGTGATCCTATTTTCCCCCAAATTTCATTTCTGTCAAAACGTACCCTAGTTCCTCGCGCCATCCGTTTCCACCGCCTCGCGCCGTCCGCCGCCTCTGCCACCTCCGTCACCTCCGCCGCCTCCACTGCGTTACGACGTCCACCGCCTCCACCGCACTGAGCCGTTCGATTCCTCGCATCGCCTTTTCCTCTAGCGCAAAACGTAAATCTTTCAATCACTCCACCTCGCGACATCCGCCGCCTCTACAGGTTCTCGCCGTCCACTGCCTCCACCGCATAAAAACAATTCTCACTTCCTCTGGCATTGATTTAAAAGTATGATGTTCTCTGTATAAAAATAACTTTTTTGCTTTTGCTGCGGGATAGTAATTGATTATTGCAAATAGCGGATGGTGTAAAGCAATTCTAGTTTGATATGCACATATATTGATGTGTATAGATTTTCAATTAATTAAGTACTCTTTATTGTGCTTAAACGGGAACTCTTGGATGATCTTGCCCTAATTAGTGTAATACTTGAGAAAATTGAATTTTATGTTCCTTTTATCCTAATACTCTATCTTATATACTCATTTTGATATGTAGAAGTTGAAGACCTCTTGTTTGCATCTGTGAAGAAGCATATTTGTCTACTATATATAGGCTTGCGTTCCTAGCAAGACCATTGATCTCTATCTGTATATATGTAGAAACTTATATGTAAAATTTCCACCCACCCACACACACGCACAAATATGGTTTAGAAATAGGTAAGCTATGCAGTTTAAAATAGCTAAGTGTAGAAGAAAGACTGCGTACATTTTGTAAATAAATCAGAGGGAACTTGTCCCGCTGGTCCATAGAGTACTCAATGGAAAGAGAGGCACAACTTATTCAGATGTCTTGAACTGGTACTCTTTTATATTTATTTTCCTAATTTTCTAATTATGTGCATTCTCATCCCTTTTTTAAGCTTCTTTTGAATCTTAGATATCATTTCTTATTTGGTTTCATATGGTTAAATGACTGTTTCATCTGTTTTTGAACTCTGTGATCTTAAAATAATTCTTATGTGTGTGAGTCTCTTCCAATAACTATGTTCGTACTGCCTATATACTGCTACTATCTCTCATCGATATTGTCGTTCATATTTCTTTTCAATCCCTGAACACATTATTGAAACCCAACATGTTTGTTGCTAGCTTTGCATTGTGAATTTGTTTTGGTTAATATTTGGAACATGTGTTATATAAATGAAGTTTTTAGCAATATAAGTATCAACATTACAGTTTTGAGAAGGACATGTGCAATGCAACTTTCTGATATGGAACTCAATTGATTTCTTATACTTCTTTATGATAATTTTAAAACAGGAAAATGTATCAAAGGTACAAGGAACTAAAGTTGAGGGATAAGTTGACCTTAGTAGTGGACAGTTTATTCATGGAAACAAGTATGCTTCCGAATCCTTAGCTTTACATTCTGTGACTATATTAATCAAAATTGCTTTAATTTCATAACTGAATAGTGTGTGTATTAATGAAGGAAGTCTGGATTCTTACATTGATTCAACTAATGATAAAACTTTATGGAAGTTGAGAAGAGAAGTTAAGAATGCCTTGAGTGCAAAAGGAAGAAAAGTAAGTATAAATTTCCTTTTGAGGGAAACTATTGGCATCATTCGTTTTTTACTTTCTTTGTTTAGCCCGATGTAGTATCCTGATGTTGTTCACCATATCTGAGTTTTATACATTCTAGTAACTGAGCTTTTTGTTCAATTGGACAGGCACATCCTGTAAAAGTTTTCCTGAAAGACTGTTACTCGTTAAAAAAAATTGTTGAATAAGTTGTTTATTGGCAGAGTAATGATTCTGTGTTTTAGCTCTTTTCTGTTGTCAATTAGTAATATCTCTAATTGGCACAGGGCATTAATTAGTACTTGCAGTGTCAGTAACTGAGTTTGGATTCTCGTGTGTTAGCCTTAAAAGGCATTGTCTTCGAACTGACACTCCACTAGGATCTGCCAGCGGTGAGTGAAATGCTTACTCTTGTAATTAGTTTTTTTTTTCTTTTTTCTTTTTTTTTTGCAGCCATTGATGTAGTTATACATTTTCGTGTTTCAGAGCTATCCTCTAAAGATCAGAACCATTGTGTTGTTTCCAAACTTGTAAGTATCATTAAGGAACAAAAGTTGATGCTTTAAAATATGGATCTTATATGCCATTCTATGCTTCTGATAATTTGAGCACTGACATGCTTGCAAATGATTCAAGGTCCTGTTGCCAATAGAGCAGACAACTTTCAACTATTAACTCCTTCATCTGATAAAGGTAGGTTACAATTTGTGTAGCATAACTGTTGTACGTGCTTATTAACCTTCTGCAAAATTATTACCTATCATTTTTCTAGTGAATTGACTAGGATAAATAATGATAAAATTGAACAAACCATACAACTCTGGGGATGTGAAACGTGTTTTCTGTGGGATTTCAATGGATGATGGATGGGTGAATGATTGCATTAGGTGTTGAAAATCAACTCAAATTCGTCATTTTCAACACTTCTGCTTAAAAGAGTTGTTTATCTACTACAATTGTTTCTTGATTGGATACTAGTTATGTGATTTTAAACAATTAGAATAACTTATTCCTCTAGTATGATTTGAAACTAAAAAAAATAAAAAATTAAGGTATTATTATGACTGATTATGATGTCCTGCTATGCTACGCTAACAAAGTAATACAAGCTCTACCCAAACAATAACAATCATCCAAATCAACTACGTTTGTAGATAACTGTGATTGCTTAGTCTCATGATTATCAAAGTATAAATTTGGGAATAATAATAAAAATTGGCCTTCCAGTGTAGGTATGGTTGAAAAATGGTGGGTGAAGAAAACAGGGGAAAATGCATGGGAGAGTTGGAACCTGGTCAAGAATGTAGGTAGGTTAGCATCAAAATACATATTTTTTACCGTAAAACAAATTTTCAAAATCTGATGTATAACAAGTTTGAAAATGCTGGAATCAATATATTCTGAGCTTCTGATGTGTTCTTCACCTAGCCCCTGTGTTCTTCAAATACAGAGATATCGATTCCACATTACCTAAGTGCGTCAATATTTTCTGCGCAAAATAGCACAATTCAGCTGTTCCACCGTAATGTGCGTATCTTGGTTGATATGAATATTCTGTGAAAGCTTTACAAAAGATGATTTATGTATGAATCAATTTTTGTACAGCTTTTGCCCTTTCCATCACTTTGTTCACCTCTTCTTGTGTATATGTTGTTTTTCATTCCACACTATACTTAAGAAATTATAACTCTTTATTTCCTACACCCAAAACTTAGGGTTAAAGTGGTGTTTATAAACTCCTTAAAACACTTGTTTACAAGCTTAATAAGATCCCAGTAAAATGACTGTTAACAGCTTATCAAATACTAAACTAATTAATTTCTACAGTATAAATTAATGATTCACTAATTAATTTCTTATGTTTGTGACAGCAACTCTTGCCACTCTGCCCGCAATTGTTCAGAAAGAGCTGGTTAACTCTTCTACTTGAGGTAATTACCACATAAATAATTATTTTATATCGTGTAATTGTTTAAATTAATAGCATTGAGTATTAATGCATGAATGTGTTTATCTACTGTTTTGTTTCTTTCATTCACTGTTTGATTTGATTTGATTAAATATATGAGTTTTAATGTATGTTGTGATATAGGAGGTTTAAATCTTGATTAAATTATGTGGCTATTTATAGCTATTCTTTTGTTTTTGCTCGATACTTAATTCTTGCTGAAATTATATGGTTTTGGTGCTGAAACTGCATTACATTTTAAATATATCTCCCAGATTTAATTTTCCATGAGACGCCCTCGTATTTTTCTATATATATATATAGTTGTAGGAGTAATAAAAGGTAATTTTGCATGTCATATATTTTCATTGAGACATAATTGATCACACTATTGTATACTTCAGTTTTTTGGTGTTGTGATTGAAGACCTCATTAGACCTTGTGATCTTGTCTTCAATGATAGTTTTATTTACTCAGGGAATTATATGATGATTATTAGAAGCATTCACCAGGGACTTTTACGCATTTCACGATCCATCTCATAACTTTTTTTTTTTTATTGAACAGGTGATAAAGGTTTACACTTTTTGTGAAGTTGCTTGGGAATAATTTCGTAAGTTTGAGAATATTAATTGTAGAGATTCGTACATTGAATGCTTTTGAATGTTTCGAGGTTTAGATTCTTTATACTTGTTTGAAATATTGAATAATTTATTTGTTTTGTTGATGTTTGTGGATTTATTGTTTTTGTTTTATTAGCTTAATTGATTATATTGTTACGACAAATTAATTTATTTTAATAATTATAGTAATATGTATATAATTGGGAGGTAAATGGTTGTATTAGTGACATAATATTTCATTACTTAAGTTCTTTTAGTGAGGGTAAATATTGTATTAGTGACAGTATTTTTCATCACAAATTTTTTTTAGTGAGGGTGAATAATTGTATTAGTGACAGGATTTTCCATCACTAAAGTTCTTGTAGTGAGGGTATATTTACTCTAGTTATATACTTATTAGTGACAGGACTCTATTCCATCACTATTGACTTTTAACTAGAGAAGCAGTAATTAGAGGCCATGACAGGAGGTTTCCCGTCACTAAAAGTCTTTAGTGAGGGTATTTCAACATTTAGCCACAATTTTTCCTGTCACTAAAAACAGTTTTTCTTGTAGTGTATGCATTGTCAAGACTTATATCAACTTTTGAATGAAATTCCAGATCCTATACTCTATTCATCTGTGGTCTATCCTCACAATATGGCTTCATTCCTCGTTCACTGTGTGAAGATAATGACCCAATGGACGTTCTAGTTCTCATGCAGGTACAATTTATGAAATTGTTTCAGATAACGATGGATAGTTTTCAGTAAGAACCCCTTGCAATTATGCATCTCGCTGAAGAGAATCTTTAACAAGAACCTGTAGTTCCTGGTTGTTTTCTTCGAGCAAGGGCCATTGGCTTGATGCCTATGATTAATCAGGTTAGACTAAGGAAAGAGCTTTTCTTTTCTTTCTTTTACTTTGAATATGAATGATACTGAATTTAGGTGGAATAAAATTGTCAGGGAGAGAAGGATGATAAGATCATTGTTGTGTGTGCTGATGATCCAGAGTATCGCCACTGCCTCGCGCCGTCTGTCGTCTCCGCCGCGTCGCGTCGCGCCGTCCACTGCCTCCACCTCATTGCACCATCCGATTCCTCGCGTCGTTACCGCTGCCCCCAACGCAAACTGTAAGTCCTTCACATCCCAACATTTTCAAAACATAACCCCTCACTGCACCTCACATCGCCCTCTGCCTCCACTGTAAAAACTAAAATCCTCACTTCCCCTGGCATTGATTCAATAGCTTGATGCTCTCTGGATAAAAAATAAGTCTGCTTAAACGGGAACTCTTCCTGCCCTAATTAGCCAATAGTACATAAAATTTAATTCAATGCGCATAAGGAAGAGGCTGCTCTTCTAGATTCATTGATTGGAAAGAACTTATTTTGTTATCAATTGTAACCCAGGAAAACAGTTTATGATTGTTTTGGCCATCAAAATATCACAGCTAAAGGTAGCTAGCTTATGAAACTCAACATTGTGTATAATGCATTTTACTAATATTTACTAGACAATAGGTGCAACTTTTGTTGATAACTCAAATCATGTAATATTTACTATCTGATGCATTAATAATTGTCACCACAGCTCACGTGTGGAGTTTGATGATTATGTTGGTTTTATTTTGCTGTGAAATATGTTTGGGATGATATTTACTTGTTTGTGTGCCTAATAATCTGAGAAACTAATATATTTCTGTTACTATTTAGTGAATATCCATTTTCTAGAAAGCTATATTCCAACATGTTATCCATCATTTGAATAGGTGTGTAACATGATCATTGAAAGCATTAACAAAACATTACTTGTTTTTTTTTTTTTTTAATGATTGCTTCATTTTTTTCATTTTTTAGCATAGTCTGATTTCCTGTTGTTTCCGGTGGTTAACTTGTGAATCCTCGTAAGAGTAACCGTCGTATCGTTTTTCTTTTCGAAATAATATTGCAGGAATATCCGACAGTTGCAAGAACCACGGGATCACACACTTCACCACTCTCCTGAGCAACTGATTTGGTTCACCATGATATTACATGTATGCCCTCTTGCCTTGCTTCATTCGTAAAATTATTTACATTCCCAATTTATAAGCTTCAATTTTACAATGATTTAAGTTCCCAATTTGTAATAAGCTTCAATTATATAATGATTTATGTTCCCAATTTAAATGATTCTACTATGTCATCACTTTATAACTTCCGTTTTCTTTGGCGAAATTGGAAATGGTGCATGGGATTCCTGGACAAGAACTAAGAGGTAAGTAGGAAAAGAAGGCACAAGAGGCAGATCGAGAATGTTTTAAATTGTAATTTAGGTAGTTTTATAACATATTCTTGTCTTTACAATTAGATATTTATAGTTTATTAATTAATTTGTTTGTTTTATTTATCCTTGTAGATTGACATTTTTTTATTTTATTTTAGCTTACTTGATTATATTGTTAAAATAATTTCTAAATTTAATAATATAGTAATTTGTTTATATAATGAGAGGTAAATGGTTGTATTAGTGACATGATTTTTTCCATCACTAAATTTCTTTTAATGAGGGTAAATTTTAGTATTAATGACGGGATTTTTCATCACTAAAGTTCTTTTAGTGAGAGTAAATATTTGTATTAGTGACAAGATTTTTCATCACTAAAGTACTTTTAGTGAGGGTAAATTTACTCTAGTTAAATACTTATTAGTGACAGGATTACATTCCGTCACTATTGACATTTAACTAGAGAGACAGTAATTAGAGGCCATGAAAGGAAATTTCATGTCACTAAAAGTCATTGGCGAGGGTATTTTGATTTTTAATCACAGTTTTTACCGTCACTTAAACTAGTTTTTCTTGTAGTGACAACTGTAACCGGTGGGCTCGAACCCACCTGCCATGATATACTGGGTTACGTGTTGTTGTTTACCAAATAATAGTTGCTGGGATTAAATGGCTATTTATGAGGGCTTTGGTAAAAACATCAAATGATTGGGTGTTTAAATGCTAAAGTGATTGATTTGAATGAAAGATGATAAAGAAAGAGCTAGAACACCAAGATTTGCCAGGGGTTGTTAGTCCCTGGACTTAAATGAAGATTGTATTGATTCTACTGAAAGAAATTGAACTCCCTCTTGTTACCAATGTGAGGTTATTTATAGCTTTCTCACTACAGGGGTACATCGGTCATTTCCGACCTCTCGGGGGACAGGTGCATTAAATGCCTCCAGCCTCTGAGGACGCGCGGGCACTGGTGCGCCAGAGCTTGCAGGTGGCCGGCCAATAGGGTGTTGACGCGTGTCCAAGAAGGACGATTCTCTGGCGTATTTCCTTATTTGGATGGAATATTCTCTGTATCACTGAGTACGGAGGCGGCCTTTTTCCTCTTGGGGGAAGATCTCACCTGATCCCACCACGTGCTCCAAATCATCCTCGCCGGCCGGGGATGTTATGAGGTCGGAGGTCGGTCTCTTGGTGAGTCATGAGATCGGAGACCCTTATGGAATGTCGGTCGGACCCGGGTGACCTTTATTGGTTTTCTCCGGTCGCGGCCGGTCCGGTCCGATCTCGGTCTAGCTGTCCTGCTCCCGGAACAACATTGATGAGTGTTTTAAGCTGGTTTCCGACCTAATTTTCGAGGTCAGAAATTGGGGTCGGAGCCCGCTGAGGTCGGACATAGACCGGTCAGGTCGGCCCTGACCCCTGAGCGTCTATTTGCCTTTTCCGGCTCTCTTCTGGCTGGAGCCGACCTGTGGTCCAAAATGGTCACAACAATTGCCCCCCAGCTCGTCCCTCAGAGTTGATGAGAGGCGAGGTGGTCGTTCTCCATCTTTTGCTGGTGCCGGCCTCGATCTGTCCGGGGTGATTGGAGATCGGCCAACGGCTATGTGACGATCGAAAGGACGTGTGTTGTACTGTTCCCCTAAAAAGGTGTGCACGCTGTCAAATGACACCTCATATTTCGCGCATTAAAGTCTGGCGTGCGTGACGTGATGCGATTTCTCGAATCTCACGCATTAAATGCGTGCCGTGTACGAGGCGTCTGACGCTGAAACCGTCGCTTCAAATTCTTGCTTCTAGGCCTCTATGCCTAGAATTTTATTTCGAAATAGGCCCCTGTCCCTTTCTTATAAATAGAGGGGTCCATTACACTCTTTTGGACTTTTACTCTTCACACGAATTGCAGCAATCTTCTTGGCGATTTCCGGCGAGCTTCTTGCGGCGGCGACTGGTGGTTTTTGGAAGGTAAATTTCGAATTTTCAAAACTCAACACTTTAATTGACATTATGGTACGCCGGTGGATGGGTCCTCTGCCTGGTCAAAGGGGAGGCGCCTCCTCGAGTGGTGGAGGAGATGGTGGAGCAAGTAGAAGACTTTTTTAGGGAGAGGGAGGCTTGGCAGTGGACGCAGCGCTTCTTCTTTCCGTCTGGCGAGCTCCATACGGGCTCACGATGACGACGGCTTGGACGCCTTGTTCCCGAGACCGGGCCGGTCACTATTGGGAGAAGGTGCCCGGGAGGGTGTCCCGGATGCGGCGGAGTCAATGGCCCGGCCCATGGAGGGTAGGAACCCATTAGACGACCTCCTTGAGGAAGATGATGAGGATGACGGCCATGGCGAGGGCGACAATATGGCCAACAATTTGTTGCTCCAGAACCTCGCGGCCGAGCAGATCAAGGAAAGGCTCGGTATGATGAATGAAGCCTCAGGGTCGGACGCTGAAGAAGTTGAGAGGCCGACCGTAGTCGGTCGGAGCCTTAGCCAGGACCGGCGCGACCAGGTCAGACAAGCCTTCCGTCTGTGGTCGGACTATGTGGAGGAGAAAGATGAGATAGACAGCCTCAATTTTGATAAGATTATCGGGCAGGTTTCGAGCAAGATTACCCAAGCCTACCTCAACGAGGTCCAGAGAGAATGGGACATTCCGTATGATGTTCAACTCTATGCCCCGGACCCGAATGAGCGGGCCGATCAGCCTCCTCGAGGGATGGTGGCCGTCACTCAGGATATGATGGAGGTCGGACTCCGCTTCCCCCTCCATCCGGCCATTTTCTATCTGCTGAACTTTTGGAACCAGGCGCCCATCCAACTGCTCCCGAACGCATGGATGATAATCGTGAGTGTCATGGCTCTGTTTGGGCAAAACCGACTTTACCGGATGCTGAATCCGGGAGAGATGATTTATCTCTACCGGATACAGAGCGGGAGGAGCGGGACTGGCGAGGTCTATATTCAAACGAGGGGGCAGAAACTGGTGGCCGGTCTGCCGAGTAAGGGCCGCAACGACCGGAAAAAATGGTTCTTCGTTGGTGGGTCATGGAGGACCGGGTATCCGGACGGGACGGAGATCGACGTTCCGACCAACATCCGCCCTAAAAACCCTAGTAAGGAATTTTTACCATATACTTGAACTAAATGTACTGATCTAATTTTTTACTTCTCCTTGCAGGCTACCCTTGCCCTTCTGACCGGGAGCTGTACTTTGATTTTGCAGTCGTCAGGGAGCGGATACTATCATTGCCGGCCATGGAGAGGAATCAGGCCATCCTCCGGACACGACATGCTCGACTTTCAAGCCGTTTTTTCCAGTATCCGCGCCATATAAAGTTGACGGGTGAGTGCTAGGTTGAGCCGGGATCTCACGTTGTAGTTCTTATTTTTTTTATAACGCCTTGCGTTTTGTGATGCAGTGCCCGACTTCCCGGTCATAAGGCAGTGTCCGCCTGAATTCTCCGATCACTGCCCAGAGATATTTTCCATGTTGGGAGCTTGCAAGGTGAAGAAACGGGCTAAAGGCACGAAAAAGAAGAAAGGGGCCGACGCCCGGACCGGGATCGTGATCCAAGAGCCCGTTCCTCTTCAGTCCGTTCCTACCGCTGGGGCGATTGCTGCCGAGGTCCCGACCTCCTCCCCGATTACTGGCAAGAAAAGGGGCCGGGAAGAGGCTGAGGTCGAGGAGGCCGGACCGCACGGGTCGAGCCCGGGCCCGATCGATATCTTCGACGACACTCTGCCCGGAACCAGGCCTGTCGGGACGGAGACCGTGGCCCATGGGGTGCCGACTCCAGGTCGGGAGGATAACCGGACCTACTTTGGTCGTGACCCGGCTCGCTTCCAATCGTAAGTTTTCTTAAATCTCCAAATTCCTTAGTCGCATTCTACACGGACCTGACCTGGTTATCTATTTCTTTAGGCTGACGCGAAACAACTTTGACCTTCCTCCGCTGGTGTTGGACTTCTTGTCCTCCCGGGCTCCGGGCTCAATTGTTGAAATGCCGGAGTATATGAGCCGGTCGGTGAACTCCTTGCCCCAAGCTTGGACCCGGGAGCTGGCTGATGTCCCCGAGCACCCGCCCCGATATGCCGGTCGAGCTTGCGTTGCTCTGGTCAGCCAGGCGACCATTATGGCTAACTTTGTGGAAAGTGAGCTCAATAGTGCCATTAGCTCCGTCCGGAGGTTGGAGGCCGACCTGACCAGGGCTCGGGAGGAGAAAGCCAGACTCGAGAGTGAGAATGTCGCCCTCAAGAAGGTGAAGGACTATGCGGTCGGCCAGATGGAGGCCGTCCTGAAGAAGAAAGAGGATGCCCTCGGCCGGGCGGAGATGGCGTAAAAGGCTCTGGCGGATACCCGGGACCGGGTAGCTGAGATGGAGGATGTCAATGCTGATCTGCGGCTGGAGGTGCACAAGGCCCGGGGGGATGCCGATCAGGCCCTTGCCCGGTAGGCTGAGCTGGAGAGGGAGCTCCAGAAGAAGGCTGATGATTTGGCCGCTTCCGTGAGCCGACCGGCATTCGATCCGGAGGATCCGTCTATCAACCTGGAGCTCTTCTCCGAGTTCTGCTTCTACGCGGCCGCTGCCAGCATGATCCGGGTCGCGCGCCAGGCCAATCTCGACACCAAGTCCCTAGAAGACTACTTCCGGGAGTATGCTACCAAGAACCCGGTCAGTGAAGGCTTCTGGTTTCCCTTTCTCGATCTCGAGACCGAACTAGGGGTGGACCTTTCATGGTTTTCCCATCGACACAGGCTGATCCAACCGGATCAAAATCCCCCGGCCGGCGATGAAGAAGTAGAAGACGAGGAAGAGGAGGCCCCTCCGGAGGGTTCTCAGATGCCGGGCGGAAGTGGGGTTGATGTGGTGGCCTGGGTCGATGAAGTGGCCGGCTCTATGGCCGGGACTGGAGGGCAGGCGAGCTCGGCGGCCGGGGAAGGCGACCCTTGAACTCTCATTGCCTTAGATTTTTCTTCAATGCTTTTCTGGATGTGACCGGCTTTCGACCGGATGTTGTTTTCTTTCTTTGGAACTGATTGTAATGTTTCCGGTTTTGGTTCGGTTTAGATTTAATGGCATTCTGTTCTTTGCGATTGCTTTGTTATTGCTCTCTTACTTGCTTATACTTATCAAAATATTTTAAATTTTAACAAGTATGAATGAGACTTCGTCCCGGGCTCAAGTGTGATATGTCGACCTTGATACGGTCGGCATATGCTTTTGAACTGAGCTCGGTGTTCGGAGTGGCCTTGGTTTTCTTGTCGAGCCCAAGTGTGATATGCCGACCTCGATACGGTCGGCATATGCTTTTGAACTGAGCTCGGCTCTTGAAGTGACTTGGATGGCCTTTCCGAGCTCAAGTGTGATATGCCGACCTCGATACTGTCGGCATATGCTTTTGAACTGAGTTTGGTTTTTGAATGGCCTAAAATGGCCTTCCCAAGCTCAAGTGTGATATGCCGACCTCGATACGGTCGACAATGCTTTTGAACTGAGCTCGGCTTTCGAATGGCCTAGAATGGCCTTCCCGGGCTCAAGTGTGATATGTCGACCTCGATACGGTCGGCATATGCTTTTGAACTGAGCTCGACTTTTGAATAAGATTTGGGCTGCCCGTAGAGTCATGTATTGATAAGAACTTCGATTACTTAGTACAACTCGATTAATGATAGCTACTGGTAGTATTTCTTTAAGTGAATTGCATTCCCGGGTTATTGGTCCGGAGTTCCATCCATGGCTCCAGCTCGTAAGCTCCCTTGGAGAGCCACTTGGATACCCTAAACGGGACCTCCCAGTTTGGGCCGAATACCTCTTTGGGCAATTGAACCTTCTTAAGGACGAGGTCCCCGACCTGGAATTGTCTGGCCTTCACTTTGGAGTTGAATTTTTTTTCGGATTTCTTCTTGTAGGCTGCATTTCGGAGGTCGGAATTGAGTCTCCTCTCCTCCAGCATGTCCAAATCGATCATCCGGACAGTGTCATTGTCCTCAGTGATCACCTGGGCCGTCCGGTGGCTTGGGAGGGAGACCTCCGATGGGATGACGGCCTCGGTCCCAAAAGCTAAAGCGAAAGGTGTTTCGCCTGTTGAGTTTCTTGTGGTCGTACGATACGACCAGAGCACGTCGGGTAGCTCGGCTGCCCACTTCCCCTTCATGTCCTCAAGCTTAGCTTTGATAGTGTGTTTGAGGATTTTGTTTACGGCCTCTACTTGGCCGTTCGTCTGCGGGTGGTAGGGGGTGGAGAACACTTTCTTGATATTCTATTTCTCACAAAACTGAATCATCTGGAGACCGTCAAACTGTTTCCCGTTGTCGGAAATGATCACTTGAGGTAGGCCGAAGCGGCAGATGATGTTTTTCCAAATGAACTTGATGATTTGGGTCTGGTTGATTTTGTTGAGTGGCTCGGCCTCCGCCCATTTTGTGAAATAATCGACAGCCACGACGGCGAATTTGTGGCCCCCGGGCGCAGTGGGCATTGGTCCGATCAGATCGATGCCCCACTGGGCAAAAGGCCAAGGGCTATACATGGAGGAGAGCTGCTCGGGGGACAACTTGATGTTGGGTCCCAAGATTTGACATTTGTGGCACGACCTTACAAAGTTGACAGCGTCCTTGTTCAAAGTCGGCCAGAAATATCCTTGTCTGATCACTTTGTGGGCTAGGGCCCGGCCTCCGGCATGATTTCCGCATACCCCCTCATGGATCTCGGCCAGAATGGTCTGGCCTTGTTCCGGGGGTTATACATTTTAGGAGTGGGAGGGAAAAACTTCTCTTATATAGAAGATCGTCAATGAGGGTGTACCTTGACGACCGGAGTTGTAGTTGTTGTGCCCGAATTCTATCTTCGGGGAGCGCGCCGGTCTTGAGATACTTTACGATCGGTGTCATCCAATTTTCATCCATGTTCAGAACGGTCGCCACTTGTGCTCGGATGACCGTGGGTGTTCCGAGCGTGGAAAGTTGAATATTGGCGAGGTCGGAAGCTCCCTCCGCGGTTGCGAGCTTGGAAAGAGCGTCGGCTTGGGTGTTGTGCTCCCTCGGGATTTGCTTAATGAAAACTTGATGAAATTTCTCGCACAAGGTTATGACCAGGTCGAGGTACTTCATCATTTGCTCTCTCCGAGCCTCGTACTCTCCCTTGATTTGGTTAACCACGAGCAGAGAGTCCATAAAAATGTGTATTCGGCAGACTCCGATGGCGATCGAGAGCTCAAGGCCCCAGACAAGAGCATCATATTCGGCCTCATTGTTGGTGGCCGGGAAGCTGAAGCGGACTGCATGGGTGAAGCTCTGGCCTTCTGGGCCGATCAGGACAATGCCGACCCCGGCACAGGTGTTGGTTGACGATCCGTCCACGTAGAGTTTCCATGGGGGATGGTTAATTCTCGAGAACTTAGGTGGGAAGGTGAGTTCCACTATGAAATAGGCCAGGGCCTGGCCCTTGATGGCCGTTCTTGGGACGTATGAGACCCCGTACTGAGCTATCTCCAACGACCACTTCAACAACCTGCCGCTTGTATCCGGCCGGTGTAGGACTTGCCTCAAGGGTAAAGTGGTGAGGTCCTCTACTTGGTGGTCAAAGAAGTAGGACCTTAGCTTACGTACACTCATGACCAGAGCGTAAGCCATCTTCTCGAGTAGGGTGTATCTGAGCTCGGCATCGTGTAGGGCTTGGCTTACGAAGTATATCGGAAGGTGGCTCTGACCGTCCGCTCGGACTAGTACCGCGCTGAGGGCGACCTCGGAGGCCGCGAGATATAAGTAAAGCTTCTCCCCTGGGACCGGCTTAACCAGAATTTGTGGGTTCGCCAAGTACTCCTTTAATTTTGAAAAGGCTACTTAACTTTCCCTATTCCAAGAAAATTTGCCATTTTTTATGGTCGAGAAGAAAGGCTTACTTTTATCTCCGAGCCGGGCAATGAATCTGTTGAGAGAAGCAAGATATCCGGTCAGGCGTTGCACTTGTTTGATCGTCCTTGGCTCTTGCATGTCAAGGACGACCTTGATCTTGGTTGGATTGACTTCGATTCCACGCTGGCTGATGATGTGCCCCAAGAATTTGCCGGCCTCCACCCCAAAGTTGCATTTCTTTGGGTTTAGCTTCATATTGTAGGCCTTGAGGATCTTGAAGGTCTCTTCGAGATCCCTGAGATGGTCTTATTTCTTCAAGCTTTTCACCACAATGTCATCGATGTAGACCTCCATGGTCTTTCCGATCTGATCTGCAAATATCTTGTTGACCAGGCGCTGGTAGGTCGCGCCGGTGTTGATCAGTCCGAAAGGCATCCGGAGCCAAGAGAATATATTCTTCTCCGTGTGGAATGAGGTGTGCTTGATGTCTTCGACGACCATGGGGATTTGATGGTAGCCGGCAAAAGCGTCCATGAAGGACATCATCTCGTGACCGGCCGTGCTATCCACCAGGTGATCGATGTGTGGCATCGGAAAATGATCCTTTGGGCATGCTGCATTCAGGTCGGTGAAGTCTATGCACAACCTCCAAGCATTGTTTGTCTTTTTTACTAGGACGGCATTTGCGACCCATTGGGGCTCGTCCCGGGCTTGTTCGATCAGCTTGTTTTCTAGCAACTTCCTGACCTCTTCGGCCAAAGCTTCGTACTTTTCCGGGCCGAATTTCCTTCTTTTCTGGTGGACCGGTCTCTTGTTAGGGTCGATCTTTAGATGATGGCATGCGTGCTTTGGGTCTATTCCGACCATGTCCTGGTGAGACCAGGCAAATACCCCAATGTTGGCTTTAAGGAATTCGATCACTTCCCCCCGCATTTCGGTCAGTATGCGAGAGCCGATCAGAACTTCCAGTTCCGGCCTCGAAGGGTCGACTGGATCATCAGCACACACAACAATGATCTTATCATCCTTCTCTCCCTGACAATTTTATTCCACCTAAATTCAGTATCATTCATATTCAAAGTAAAAGAAAGAAAAGAAAAGCTCTTTCCTTAGTCTAACCTGATTAATCATAGGCATCAAGCCAATGGCCCTTGCTCGAAGAAAACAACCAGGAACTACAGGTTCTTGTTAAAGATTCTCTTCAGCGAGATGCATAATTGCAAGGGGTTCTTACTGAAAACTATCCATCGTTATCTGAAACAATTTCATAAATTGTACCTGCATGAGAACTAGAACGTCCATTGGGTCATTATCTTCACACAGTGAACGAGGAATGAAGCCATATTGTGAGGATAGACCACAGATGAATAGAGTATAGGATCTGGAATTTCATTCAAAAGTTGATATAAGTCTTGACAATGCATACACTACAAGAAAAACTGTTTTTAGTGACAGGAAAAATTGTGGCTAAATGTTGAAATACCCTCACTAAAGACTTTTAGTGACTGGAAACCTCCTGTCATGGCCTCTAATTACTGCTTCTCTAGTTAAAAGTCAATAGTGATGGAATAGAGTCCTGTCACTAATAAGTATATAACTAGAGTAAATATACGAGAGTCCGTGTAGAATGCGACTAAGGAATTTGGAGATTTAAGAAAACTTACGATTGGAAGCGAGCCGGGTCACGACCAAAGTAGGTCCGGTTATCCTCCCGACCTGGAGTCGGCACCCCATGGGCCACGGTCTCCGTCCCGACAGGCCTGGTTCCGGGCAGAGTGTCGTCGAAGATATCGATCGGGCCCGGGCTCGACCCGTGCGGTCCGGCCTCCTCGACCTCAGCCTCTTCCCGGCCCCTTTTCTTGCCAGTAATCGGGGAGGAGGTCGGGACCTCGGCAGCAATCGCCCCAGCGGTAGGAACGGACTGAAGAGGAACGGGCTCTTGGATCACGATCCCGGTCCGGGCGTCGGCCCCTTTCTTCTTTTTCGTGCCTTTAGCCCGTTTCTTCACCTTGCAAGCTCCCAACATGGAAAATATCTCTGGGCAGTGATCGGAGAATTCAGGCGGACACTGCCTTATGACCGGGAAGTCGGGCACTGCATCACAAAACACAAGGCGTTATAAAAAAATAAGAACTACAACGTGAGATCCCGGCTCAACCTAGCACTCACCCGTCAACTTTATATGGCGCGGATACTGGAAAAAACGGCTTGAAAGCCGAGCATGTCGTGTCCGGAGGATGGCCTGATTCCTCTCCATGGCCGGCAACGATAGTATCCGCTCCCTGACGACTGCAAAATCAAAGTACAGCTCCCGGTCAGAAGGGCAAGGGTAGCCTGCAAGGAGAAGTAAAAAATTAGATCAGTACATTTAGTTCAAGTATATTGTAAAAATTCCTTACTAGGGTTTTTAGGGCGGATGTTGGTCGGAACGTCGATCTCCGTCCCGTCCGGATACCCGGTCCTCCATGACCCACCAACGAAGAACCATTTTTTCCGGTCGTTGCGGCCCTTACTCGGCAGACCGGCCACCAGTTTCTGCCCCCTCGTTTGAATATAGACCTCACCAGTCCCGCTCCTCCCGCTCTGTATCCGGTAGAGATAAATCATCTCTCCCGGATTCAGCATCCGGTAAAGTCGGTTTTGCCCAAACAGAGCCATGACACTCACGATTATCATCCATGCGTTCGGGAGCAGTTGGATGGGCGCCTGGTTCCAAAAGTTCAGCAGATAGAAAATGGCCGGATGGAGGGGGAAGCGGAGTTCGACCTCCATCATATCCTGAGTGACGGCCACCATCCCTCGAGGAGGCTGATCGGCCCGCTCATTCGGGTCCGGGGCATAGAGTTGAACATCATACGGAATGTCCCATTCTCTCTGGACCTCGTTGAGGTAGGCTTGGGTAATCTTGCTCGTGTGATTAGTCCCCTTGGTGGGCTCAAAAGTTTTATTGTACCAAATCTTGCAAGTGAAGAATTAGTTTCTTCGGTACGAATAATAATGTTGAGCTGTCTTTACTCCAAGGTGAAAGATGTTAATTAATTTAGAGCTAATCAGAAGCTTAATTAATTAATGGACTTGATAATCTTAAACGCGGGAAATAATAACCGGGAGCCCATATTATCGTAATATGGATTAAGATGGATAGTGCAATATTAATTTATTAGTGGTAATAATTAATATTAATGGATTGAATTATATTGGGGCTCAATATTGAAATTCAGAAGTCCATTAGGAGGTCCAATCTTAATTCTCCTTAAAGGCCCCTCAAGTAGCCCATTAAGTAGCCCAATAATGATAAGGTGATTAAAATAAAAGATAATATCTTGCTGATTTTTTCTTGTTATTTTCGAAAATAAGGATTCAAGACAAGAGAAGATTTTGTTGATTTTCTTGGAAAGATATTATGGAAGATATGTATTCTAGGAATACAAGAATATCTCATATATTCAAGAAGATCCAAATCTTAGGATCTTTATTGAGAATTTTCAAAAATTAAAGGCTTAATATGAAGGGTGAGATTTTTGTGGAATATTATATTTTGGAGAAAAGAATATATGAGATATATTCAAGATTTCTTAGAGTCTAAGAAAAGATTTTCTCCAAGCCCAAATATTCTTAAATTTTCGGCCCCTTCATATTATAAATAGGGGATGATTATTTCATCTCCAAGTACGTAATTCCATGTGTTGGAAAAATCAAGAAGCATAGATATTTTTCTTTTTCCTTAGTTTATTAAATTACTTGAAAGCATCTCCCACCGGTGATCAAGTGAGGTGAAAAGGGAAATACTTGAGAAGGCTTTGGGTTGATAGAGCGAGATTATAATTGTCCCGTATATCCAAAGGCCAATTCTACAAGAGGTACGTTAATCGCATATTTACTTGTTTATTCCGCCTAGTTAATATGTGAAATTAATTTAACATGCATGATGAAAATTAGTTGTTGGAATTATTATTTGAATTAATTAGGATTAATTCATGCTAGTAATAATTGTATTTAAATTCGTATTTAAATTTCATCCCGAATAGATTCCGGACACCCCTATTTTCCCAACAATTGCCTCATGGCCTGAGTAAGGTGAACTTCAACATCCTCAAAGGACTTGAAGTTACCGGGCGGTTTGGCCACTTTCTGGCTTTGGGACCGCTCTTGGGAAGGCCTGAGCTACGGCCTCCGTCTCCTTTGGAATCGGCTCGGACTCTCCCAGCCTGAGCGCCAGTAGCTTCCTCCGGGCCAGGTAATCGCCGGCCCGGCGCGGAACTCAGCGTAGGTCTTCGGGAAGTCTTTGGTGAGATGTTTAAACATCGGAGACCGGCCATAGAAACCCCCAAGAGTGGCGTGCAAAGCCAGCTGGTCGCTTACTGGCTCGCCGGTCAGCATGACCTCGTCCACCCTAGCCACGTAGTCCTCATCGGACTCTTCCTTCTCTTGGCGGATCCGGCCGGGCAATTTTGGCCGCGAAGTATGATGAGAACTGCGTGCTCAGTGTGGTGAACAAGTCGATCGACCGTGCCGGGAGAGACACGTACCATCTGTGGGCGAGATCGCCCAAGGTGAGGGGGAAGAGCCTGCACTTCGTGGCGTCGGTTGCGCCACGCCCGATCATGTAGATCCGGAATTTGCTCAGATGAGTCTCCGGATTTGTTTTTCCCTCATAGAGTGGGGTCAGCGGAGGGACGATTTTGGGCTGAACCGGGGCGAGTTCAATATCGACAGCCAGGGGCTCGTTGGCGACCGGCCGGGCCTTAGGTTGGCCTTGCGCTTCTAGAAGCACTTTCATCTCGTCAAGCTGCTTTTGCATCTTGACGAGTTTAGGACTCGGAGTTTCGACCATCTGATCGCCAGCGTCGGCTAGGGGGCCAATTCAGTCGAAGACGGCCGTACGGGGGACTCCTCGTTCCAGAAGGCCGCTTTGGACGAAGCTCAGCTTGCGTCTAGCGGAGTTCGCCGGGGTCAGGTTGACCTCGACCGCCCTTTTGTGGGGCATTTGGGCCGTGCTCTGTGAGTTGGAGACGGACTCCGTGTCTCCATACCCAGTATCGTAACTGGGGAGGCGGCTCGGATACCACGAAGGGTCCGTCGTGCCCAAACAGTCGAAAATCGGATGGGCGGAGTCTCACGAACCAGCGGAGCCGGGGTCCGCTCGGCATTGGCTTACGCCTTGATGCTCCACGGGCTTTGCCTTTCCCTTGAGTGCACGGGCGTGGGCCTTCTTTTTTGAGGCGGAGGTGGTGCTTCGGCACCCCCTTGCCTCTTCCGCCTGGCGGCGTCGTCCTGACCTGGCCTGGTCAGGAGTGAGGAAGCCTCGGCCCTGGGATTGGATGGGCTCCTCTGGAAAATGGATCGGGGAGGCCACGCGTGTGGCCTTCCCATGGCGAGTGGTAGTCGGTTCCCCAGATGCTCGCATCGTGACGTCCCTCGGCATGGCCGGAGCGCCGGTGGCCCTGTGGGCATGGGTTGATTTCTGGTGATCCATCGCTTTTAGAGAGAGAAGAAGTCTGTGGCTTGAAGATTTGAAGATTTGAAGATATGAAGCTTTGAAGAAGAGTGAGTGTTCTTCAAAGAGGGGTGAAGAAGAGATGAGTTTGATGGGTTGGGAATACCCTTCTTCTAGCGCCAAATGTTGTTTACCAAATAATAGTTGCTGGGATTAAATGGTTATTTATGAGGGCTTTGGTAAAAACATCAAATGATTGGGTTCTTAAATGCTAAAGTGAATGATTTGAATGAAATATGATAAAGAAAGAGCTAGAACACCAAGATTTGCCAGGGGTTGTTAGTCCCTGGAATTAAATGAAGATTGTATTGATTCTACTGAAAGAAATTGAACTCCCTCTTGTTACCAATGTGAGGTTATGTATAGCTTTCTCACTATAGGGGTACATCGGTCATTTCTGACCTCTCGGGGGACATGTGCATTAAATGCCTCCAGCCTCTGAGGACGCGCGGGCACTGGTGCGCCAGAGCTTGCAGGTGGCCGGCCAATAGGGTGTTGACGCGTGTCCAAAAAGGACGATTCTCTGGCGTATTTCCTCATTTGGATGGAATATTCTCTGTATCACTGAGTACGGAGTTGGCCTTTTTCCTCTTGGGGTAAGATCTCACCTAATCCCACCACGTGCTCCAAATCTTCCTCGCCGGCCGGGGATGTTATGAGGTCGGAGGTCGGTCTCTTGGTGAGTCATGAGATCGGAGACCCTTATGGAATGTCGGTCGGACCCGGGCGACCTTTATTGGTTTTCTCCGGTTGCGGCCGGTCCGGTCCGATCTCGGTCTAGCTGTCCTGCTCCCGGAACAACATTGATGAGTGTTTTAAGCTGGTTTCCGGCCTCATTTTCGAGGTCGGAAATTGGGGTCGGAGCCCGCTGAGGTCGGACATAGACCGGTCAGGTCGGCCCCGACCCCTGAGCATCTATTTGCCTTTTCCGGCTCTCTTCTGGCCGGCGCCGACCTGTGGTCCAAAATGGTCACAACACGTGTGTAGTAACCTCATGTTTCGGAATCCAACTGCAACATTAAAACTACAAAGTTAGTACAATATTTAGATTTAATAAAAAAAATTGAATATAAAATATTAAAACTTATGATATCCCACGGGGCTCAACATCAATCTGCGGCTACCCAGTGGGATGCTGGCGGGAGGAAGATGAGGCCTGGGGTGCAGACGAGGACCACACAAGCTGGACAATTGGAGCTACAACGGGTCTAAGAGACCCCACTCGTCTCCTCCCTCTCCCTAGACCCGTCTCCTGGCTTCCACTCCCTCCAGCGGATCCACTGCCTTGTCCACTTATCTAAAATATTCAATATATAACAACAATCAATATTTATAAATAAAAATCTAAACAACTATAAATATCCTCAAATATTAAAAATTTAAAACATTCAATATATAACAACAATCAATATTTATATATATAAATGTAAACAACTACATATATTCTAAAATATTAAAAATCTAAACATTTAACATGTTTTATGCATACTCATATCTAAATAAAATTTTAAACAATTAACATGTCACATAAATACTCATATCTAAACAAAAATCTAAATAATTAACATATTTTGTACATATATACTCATATCTAAACAAAATTCTAAACAATTAACATGTCACATACATGCTCATATCTAAACAAAAATCTAAACAATTAACATATTTTGTACATACTCATATCTAAACAATTAACATATAACATACATACTCATGTCAAAAAAAAAAAAAACTAAAGACTAATCAAATGTTTTAAAATAAAATATAAATGGTAAAAAATAGAAAAACTTACAATTAAAGGGTAGATATCGTCGAAAAAAGAACTTTGATCGGGATGAACTTACCTCCTGAGTGTGTTGTGACCATAATAATTCTGAGCTCGAAAGACTATCATTAGAAGAGCTCCAAAGGTCGACAACCGACCTCACGAAAGACTAATGAGTTCGGCCGGAACTTCCACAATGCGGGATGACCCACCTCGGCCACTTTGAGAGTCTCATCCGCCGTTGCCGACCTCTCGACAGTCCCAGAGGTCGGCTCGGCCTCCAAAAGAACAACTGCTAACCTCTTGCCAAGAGATGAGACCGGCTCAACAATAAAATGCCCAAATCCGACCTCTCGGTCCACCTAAGAGGTCGGTTTGCTACTCCTCAAAAGGTTATGGTCCGACCTCTTACACCTAGAGAGGTCGGATTTCATCTCAAGAGGCCGGGTTTTAAACCTGTTCAAGTTTTTCCATTCACAAGGTTTTTGAAGATCCTCTGAGCACGTGACAAAATCAGACAAGATCGACCCAAAAAAAATAAAGAGTCGTCCCCGTGCACAAGGACAAGGAGAATATTCCCCACAAATATGGAAAATGTTCAGAAGATCTCCACCCAGAGACAAGAGTGGCTCAGAGCCTGTAGCAAAGGACCTTTGGGTGCCTGCGTTTTATCAGAGATTATCAGGCATTTAAAGCCATGGTCCCCTCTCAGGTTGGAAATGACCATGTTACACCTCTGTGTAAAACCTATAAATAGGCCTCCCCATGTAAAAAAATGCAACTATTCGTCAATATATAAAAAATCACACATTTAAGTTCAGGGCCTAAAATACCTGGCAAATGCTCTCTCTTTAATTGCTTTCTTACATTCATATCTTCATCATTAAATCATCATGAAAATCATTCAATCTTTCACTCAAGCATTTAACACCTCATTCAATGTTTACACATGTGATGTTTTATCATATATTCTCCCACTTTCTCTATTGAATCTAACCCTAATTTTAGGCTTACAACAGAGTGCTCGTCGGACGTCGCCCTCTTCTTCTTCAATTTTTATCGGTTTTTGCTTGAGTGTAGAATGAGCTCGCCGGTGCTCCCTTAAATAGGCAAAAAAATTTACGATGGACAGTAGTCCGTCGCTAAAATTGCCGCCTTTACGCCAAAAATAGCATCGTATTTGCAGAATTAAAAAAGTTACGCCCGTTGTAAATATTAAAATTTAATATTTACGATGGGCAGGCCCGTCATAAATCAGTCACCAGCAATAAATAAGCACCGGTTCTCGAAAAGTCGCGGCCAAAATGTTACTTTTTACGACGGGCAAGGCCGTCGTAAAAGGTAAAGTTAAATTCTACGACGGGCCTCCCGTCGTAAACTTGTCGGCCACAATAATTTTGCACCGATTCCGAAAGGTCTCGATCAAACGGTTGGAGTTTTACGACGGGCTTGCCCGTCGTAAATGTCGATTTTGAAACTTACGACGGCTCTTCCATCGTTAAATTTTGCGGAATAAACGAAGAGTGGGACCCACTTGTTTTACGACTGGCTTCACCCTCGTAAAAATCGAGAATTTAGATATTTGCAATCCGTCGTAACTTTTAAGCCCTGACAAGCTTTGGTTAATTTCCATCGTAGATCCGTCGTAAAATGTGTATATTAGCGAAGGAATACATGTCCGTCGTAAAATTTCTTCGTAAAAGCGCGTGCTTTTTTTGTAGTGAATGTCTCCTCATTCATTATCCTTTACTTGAATGACTTCTCGATTACTTTAATTCTCATTACTCTATAATCATTACTCCCAACCAAGCGGATTCTAAATATTATTGTATATACCTAAGACAATATATATATTTATAAAAAATGACAAAAATACCTTGTATATTGTCCGGGTGACAGAGGTTGGTTAATCAACTTGATATTTCATCTCGTACAAAATAGATATTTTTCCCTAAATAGATATATTAGCAGAAAGTAATTAGCTTTAGCCTCTTCTTCAAAAGGACCTTCATTCTGTTTATCGTTTTTCTTGTTTTTATTCCTCTTTTTGTAATAGAGTAGTTGCCTTTTCAACAAAAGGAGTAGTTCCCTATTCCTTAACAAAGCTTTTGTCCCTATGAACTTATGGTTTTAAAAAATATCTTTGTATTTTAGTTTCTTAGTGTTGTGAGCGTATTCTACCCAAGTCGGCACCGATCACCCCAAGCAAGGCAATGGGAGACAACCCGATCCCGACAAGAATGTGGCTGGGGCATCTCCGACCTCCCTGTTACCCGACCTCCCGGCGACCACTCCCGGAAGCCGCAATCACCAGTGGGCTGCCGACCACTTCCAGACTAAACAATCCCCTACCTCCGCAAGAGATCGGAGGTCGGCAACATGTCGACCGCAACCAGGCCTGAAGTACCGGGCACTAAAAGCCAAAGAAAGTCTCCTTCCGATCGGCCGAGCACCGAGCGCCCGGCCGATCCCTGAGTCCGGCGAAGTGCCGACCTCCGACCTCAACAAGAAACCACCCAAGAAAAAAGATTCTGAGAGCACATGATAGAATCCGGCAGAATCGTCCTAAATAAGGGAAAGAGCTGCCTCCGTACGAAGTGAAAGAAGGAATATTTCCTCCGATTAAAGAAATGGCTCAGAGAATCGTCCTTTAGGGACACGTGGCGACGTGTCAATGGCCGACCCTCTGCAAGTAAGGACAATCGGGCACCCGCGCACCTCCAGGGACTGCAGCCAATTAATGTGGTTGTCCCCCGTGGAGGTCGGAAATGACTCAAATACCCTTGTAAAAGAAACCTATAAATAGGTCCACTCTTGTACAAAGAAAACAAAGAGAACTATTCAATCAATACAAATAAAAGTTATACAACCATTCAAGTCCAGGGACTAAAAACCACTGGCAATTCTTGGTGTTCTTGCATTCATATCACCATCATTATCATCTATTAATTCTTGCATTTATGGAGCATTCAATCTCCTTTTCACTTTGATGTTCTTTATCTATGCCCATTAAATAGCCATTAATTCCCAGCGTGATTTTAGGTAAACAACACTTAGTAGTTTCATTTTATTGAGCAAATCACTCGAGTAAAACTATGTCATGGTGCGCAAATGTACCAAAATATGTCAAGGCGAGGAAAAAATGTACTTTTAGTCTCAAAAGAATGGGTTCAAAACACTTTTAGTAATTATGTGCAAAAGTAGTCGTTCTTGTTACAATTTTGATCCCATATTCAGTCAATTTTCATGACCAAAACTGCAATTTTACCCCTTTCTCTTGCGACCGAAACTAAAATTTACCATTCTCTCTTGAGACTAATGTTGTGACCACTTTTATTAGAGTCCGTGACCGACCTCCAACTGCGAGAACGAGGTCGGCGTCCGGCATCGCCCCGACATAAGAGCATCACTTTAGCCGTCCCTGGTCTCCTCAATTTCCGACCTCTCAAGTAAATTTCAAGCTCAAGCACGGGCTGACCTCTTCGGATATTACCGACCAACCGAGGTCCGGACGAGAGCCGACTCCGATCTTAACAGAGACGTACGGAGGGATGAGATATTGCCAAGACGAGCTCAGGGCAGCATTGCCCATTCCCGATCTCCGATCTCTATCTTAGGACGGCCTCCAGCCGACCTCCGACCTCTTCTCACATCAAGTCGGCCTAAGATCCTTTGAGCACGTGATGGAATCCGACAAAATCGACCCAAATAAGGCAAGGAGCCACCTCCGTACACTAGGACAGAAGAAATATTCCATATAAATAGGGAAATCACTCAGAGAATCGTCCTTTAGGGACAGGTGGCGGTACAAGAGTGGTCGGACCCCTAAGCGCAAGGACGGACGGGCGCCCACACACATTCAGGTATTGCAGGCATTAAATGCAATTGTTCCCCTCTAAGGTCGGAAATGTCCAAAATACCCCCATATGTAAAACCTATAAATAGGTTTCCACCTTGTACTAAGAAAAAAGAACTATTCATCAATCAAAAAACACAACACCCACATTTAAGTCCAGGGAATAAATCCTATGGCAATTCTTGATCTTTTTACTGCATTTAAATCTTTTATCTTCTTCTCTCATTCATGATAAATCATCAAGCATTGATGGACTCATTCAATACTCTATTCATTGATGTTTTTGCCCGAACCATCCGCATTGTTATAAATTTTCAGCATTAGTTTTTAGGCAAATAACAACTAAAGTTGCAATTCTTTTGAGACTAAAAGTGTAGAAAAAAAAACTATGGGACTAAAAATATAAAAAAACCATATTTAAATAGATCCATTATCTTGGAACCAAAAGTGCAATTTCCCCAATAAATATATCATATACAAATTAATGAAAGAAAAAAAAGGCTTGATTGAAAAAAAAAATCACAATCTTTTCACCAATTGTAATCTAATCTAAACTTTTGAATCTTTGAAAGAAAATCGTAGTTTAACATTTTATTGCAATTTGAACAAATGAACAAATTACTGTCGAAAATGATGTGCGACCTATATGATAATGAATACTTAATTGGGGAATAATTTCTTTCAAGACCCATAGTTTAGGTTGGTAGCAAATAGTGTTGTTAAACGAAACGAGCTGCTCGTGAGCTCGGTTCGACTCGTAGTGTTAAACGAGTCGAGCTCGAGCTCGAAAAATACTCGTTCACATAATAAGTCGAGCCGAGCTCGGCTCGTGAGCTACTCGCTAGGCTCGAGGTATGGGGGGATTTATGTAAATTCAATAATTAGGTCATAAATCTCTTTTTCCGACCCCAATTTCTCCTTCAATTGCAAATCCTACTTGCGCAGCCCCAATTCTATTCTTGCCGCTGCCTCATATTTTCCAGCCGCCACCGCCCGCCGTCCACAGGCGCCACTTCATGCAGCGTCACAAACCCCGCCCCCACTTCATGCAGCGTAGCCCCAATTTTCCTTGCCCTAATTTTCCAATCGCCACTGTTTGCAATCCGCCGCCCAAGGCCACCTTTCACGCAGTGTCGCAGATCCCCTATTCATTTTATCGGTATCTAACAATTAATTTGGTAATTTTTTTATCTTCTGTGAAGTTTTACTGAACACGTATTATATATTTCTTTCAACATCATTGACCAAATTTCACTTGTCCAACGTCTATATATATCTTCTTCAACAATTTGCTCAATGGAAAAATTCTATTGTGTGTGGGTAAACAAAATTTTGAGCTAACTCGAGCTCAATAAGTCGAGTTAATTTTGTTAAACAAGTCGAGCTCAAGTTCGAGCTTGAGTTTAATAGTTTAATTTTCGAGTCGAGCTGAGCCCAGTTTCGAGCTCGATAGCCTTAACGAGCGAGCTCGAGCCGAGCTCTATACGCAATCGAGCCGAGCTCGAGTAGTCACTACTCGGGTTCACTCGGCTCGTGTAACAGGTCTAGTAGCAAAAGAAGGACCACATAAAAAAATATATAAATATAAAAAATCAAAATAAAAATTAATTATCCCCTTCCCCAACATTCCTCTCACGCCCGAATCATCTTTCTCAATTAATTCTACCTAGCCCCAATCATCTTTCCCAACTAATTCGATAATTTTCCACCCCAAGTTTCGACCGTCGGCCCCTCCTTTCCCGACCCTCGACTCGATCGTCCCACCCCAGGTTCTCGCCTCTCTCTACCCCAAGTTCTGACCATCGAATCTCCCCACCCGCTCCTCTGTAAGTCTTGCAAAATTTGGTGTGAAGAAGATAGTAAAATATGAAATTTGGTTGGGAGAATCGATTCTCGGAGCAAGAAAGAGTTATTAGTTTTAGTCACAAAAAGAGAGGATGGTCGGAATTGAGATTGTGATTAGTGTTTGTCACGCAAAGACAAAGTGTAATCCGGGTCAATTTGGGCCTAATTAGAGTTAATTCGGGCTAAATTTGATCTCAATTTGTAAAATTTTAAACCTGCAAGCCTTAAATTTCAAGTCCGTTGACCTATTGTTTTTATTTTGCTACTCCCACTAAGTTGTTGGCTTTAAAAAAATTATTTCGATAGTTAATTATATTAATATGTTTATATTGGTTTCGGATGAATATGCATAATTAATCATTTTTTTGGGTAGACGTGAATTTGCCCTTTGGTTAGAATTGCAACAAAATATTAAATTGGATTTTGCTTGCAAAGATTTAAAAGTTTAGATTAAATTGTAATTTGCGAAAAAGGTTGTGATTTTATTTGCAATTAACTAAAAATATTAAATCCAAGAAAACAACAAGGAGAACAAAAGTATGTAATTTAATGAAATTCGTGTGGAGGTGAAAATCCACATTATTTATATTCACATGACACCATTACGAACACAACAACACGCTTAAAACAAACGTAAGGACTCAAGTAACAACAAACACACTAAAAACAAACATAGTGACTCAAGTAACAACATAAGACACATAGCACCACCTCCTAAATAAGGATAAGGTGAAAGTTGGATTCCTAGGAAATGAATATTGTAATTATGATAGAATCCTTCCATGACATCCTTCTAGCTTGCTAGCTCAAAGTATGCCGATTCACCTTATTCTCCATGGTGATGGTTTTTACATGCGCCTTCCCCTGCATTATTAAATTGATAAAAAAAAAATCATCATCAAATTATGTCCTATAAAGACTAGGAATAAACGAAAAAATGATTAATCAAATCAAAATTAATTAACAACATAATTGCATTAATGAATATGAAAGAGTAAATACATTTTAAGAATATATACAATTAAAAGAAATTAATGAATGTGCATCCAAAAAAAATATAATTACATACTTGTGTGGGATATGGATAAGCACAAGGAGGAAAAAACCGAAAGCAAACATAGTTGCGGTAAGGGAAACAAGGATGGAGAAGAAGTATGTATTATTGAGTGGTGTAGGTTTGATCAGTGTGAGATGAGTGAAAAAAATCAATGGAGGAAGGTTGGTTATATAGGAGAGGCAGCCCCTTGCCTTGGATCTGGTATGGTGACACGTGTGGCGGCACGTGTTGCACCTTGTAAATGGTAAGATTTGTTGAGAGATGAGGAGTAGTGGAAACATTAACGAAGGGAAGTGAGTAAGGATGGCTTCTAGCCAATTCGCTATGTTTACCAAGCACAAGCCCAATCCAACATTTAACACATTATTCTGCAATATAATTTCAATAATTCATTGAGTTCACAAAATGCGCCATTAATGTTGTTAATGTTATGCTAGTGTTGTAAAAAATATTTAGACAACATTCTGGATAACATTAGTGAGTTTGCCCTTTCTTCTAACACTAACACTTTTGTTCTATGTTGTGTTTGATGTGGTGTTCGCAGGTTGAAGACCTAGAATGTTCCAGGTCATGTGGCTGCAGTTATCAAGTGAGGAGATCAAATACATCATGAGAGGTTATGGAGTTGGTGGAGGATTTGTTTCTAGGTCATTCCAGATTGACCTAGGTTATGGAGTTGGTGGAGGAGTTGGTGAATCCTACATCTATAAATACCAGATTAAGATCGAAGGAAAAACCAGGGGAAGCAAGTCAGGAAGTAGTAAACGAGAGCTACACTATCGAGTGTTCAAATATATCTAGTTTAGAAGGGCAGTTATTACTATCTTTTATGTTGGTCGAGCGCTGCAACGCTCCTATCAACATTGAGATCGAAAATAGATTAGATTAAGGTTTGAGTGTGATCAGTTTTCTAGTCATCATAGATCTTTTTAGGCGGTGTGTTTACACCTTACCTCACTTTGAGGTCTTATGTTAGATCTTTGTTTGTATCACTAGATGGTTATAGTGAAGCTTTTCGCCAGGAGACATCATATACTTTGTATAAGTCTATGAAAAATTTTGAATTCCATTTGCAAGGTGTTTAAGACTTCCGCTAATTGGAAATGTTCATAACTGTTCGTAACTGTCTTGTGTTGTCGTATACGTTGTCAACATTTCAGTTAACACTACTCTGAAAAACACCACGCACACTCTCAAATGTAAATCATATACAAACTTTAGGTGGTTTTATTTTTAGTTTAAATAACTTCTAATAATCAGTTTTTATAATCTAGTAATTTTTAAAATGTGGGGAATTTTATAGTTGTGTTTGTTTTGGATTTTTGAATATGGTTGAATTTAACTTTATGATGTGATTGTACTAATTAAATGAGTATGATGGTAATTATTAGGTGATTGTTATTATTTTAAAAGATGAAAGAGAGTGTAATTTTTGTCAAAATTGATATTGAGTGGAGTGAAAATAGAAATATAGTTAAGGTGAAACCCAAAAGGTGCAATTAATTCGTGATATGAGTCAGTCTATACAGAATTTTGCTGTGGTTTGGAATGAGTCTCCCTGTTAGTGGATGGTGGAATGTGGATCCCATCTAAAGAATTAATCGCACCATGTAGATTTCGATCCAAAAAGAAGCATATTCTTAAATCTCAAAGCCATCGTAATGAATTAAATCGGAGCTGTTAGTTGGTTGTTGGTTGGAATGCAAATGGAGTAAGTAGTCTCTGGACAATTCGATTAACTCGGCAGGTCGAGTAGCACTCCTTCCTTACGTTTCTCTTCGTAATTTGCTATTTTTTTTTTATCCTTTTTTTGAATGGAAGTTACCCTCCACGATAATAAGCGCAACTTAATTAGATAAAAAAACTAGTAAAATAGGCATGAAATCCTATTAAATTGAACATGAAAGTTGCACATGAATTGGAAGCTGTTATTACACCAATCATTCGGCATGTATAGAGAGAGAACTGGATAATAAATTTAAGTTTTATAGCTAATTTGGGGTATAAATTAGTGGATTTTGGGATCGAACCTAGACTTTTTCATCAAATTCTTGCCTTTAATTTAAAAAAATTGAGAATCTTTGTCGAAATATGTGAACAATTATTCCGATGACGGTTCTATCCAACTATCTGTAGCTTTAAATGCATGCCAATTTAATGAAAAATCGGTTGCTTTATATTGCTTGTCCTCTTCTCAACGCTGAGATTTCAACTTAGAAGAAGCGAATTTCGTGCCAGCTCGAGTTGAACCTATTAAGCTCAGCCAAATTTGGGTCGAGCCTAGTCCTTTTTCGACTAGCTAGATCGAGACAGGTTTCATTTTTAATTAATTTTGAAGTTACCGGACCCTTTATAAGGCACTCTCTCTCATTTGTTACGGGAAAAAATATTTTTTTAGGCCCATAATTTAAGTACAATTGTGTTTTAAGGATAATAAATTTACAAGCCTATGAATGTAAAACATATATGTTACAAAATTTGTAAATTAATAAGCAAGCCAATTAATTAATTAATTGTCAGCTGTTAATCAATTTAAATTTTGCGACCACTTTCCATCGCAAAACCTAACAAAACATTATCGTATAGAGGTCCCATCATTAAAGTCCACAATAATATCTGTCTCAATTTAGCAACGGACTGTAATATCCATCGCAAAATTGGGCAAAACTGACAAACTTACTATTTCCGTTGTAGATCCGTCGCAAAATTGGTCAAAATTTGCGACGGATTTGGTGACCGTCATAAATTTCCGTCGCAAAACACCACTTTTTTTTGTAGTGAACGATAATTCGAGTCCATAACCTTATGGTCATAGGTTGTGATGCTCTTGAGTTTTTCAACTCCATCAAGTGTCAGCGCAGAAATTTTAACTTAAAAGCGAATTTTGTGGCAGCTCGGGTCGAGCTGGTGACCAGTCAAATTTGGGTCGAGCCCAGTCATTTTCCAGGGGTTGAGCCAAGTATCATATTTAATCTAATTTTGAGTTTTTATTGGACCCTCTCTCATTTGTTTCTCGGGTAATCTTTTGTCATGTTTGGGAGCACGGCTCCCACACACACTCATACACAGTAGAGGGTGTTTTTCATCATATTTTTTCTTGATATTTTCACAAAAAATATTAAGAATTGCCTATAAAATATTTTCAACAAAAAAGTTCGTAGTAAAAATTGCCTACGATTTGCCTACAAAATTTTCTAATTATGAAAGTTTCAACATTTCTCAACCTATAAACAACTTGTCTACGGAATTAATTTGTCTACGAAATAAAATCCCTAGATATAATTACCTACAAGTCATTTGCCTACAAAATTTTACCTACAACACAATTTCATAGTCAAATTATTTTGTTTGTGGAGAAGGAAGAGGCCTATATAATTAAAAAAAATTATAGGAAATTAGTAGGTAATCCCAACTATGATTTTTTGTTGGAAATTTCGTAGCCACATTGATAATTTCCGTCGGCAATTTTATGTTTTCTTGTAGTGTTTGGAGCTCTAGATATTGGAATAGCTAGCATTTCTTATCATCCACCATTTGCATTAGTCTAATTAAACTTTCTTTTCCTTTTTTTTTTCCCTTTATTTATGTTATTTAATCTTTTAATAATTAAGATTATATTGGTAATGAGCAGATCCATTTGGTTCTAGGGCCATGCAATTACTCTTTCATGATACTTAATTATAGTTTAATTCATAGTTAAATTGTTATCATTAATATTACCACTACTAAAAAATTGGTTATCAAAGATGGATTTTGCGACAGATATCTGTCGCAAATCATGCTTTACGATGGACACAAATCGGTTGCAGATTTGACTAAAGGATTTTCAAGTTTATCAAAAATCCATCTCAAAATAATTATGATCAAAATTTCAATGTGATCGTGTGTTTTGAACCCTCTTTGAGCAAGCCACTGGACGAGAGGTTGATGGAGATTTGGGCCTCCATGCATTTAAATTAAATTTGGGAAATTTTGGCTATTGAAGATAATGGAAATTGTGACCTCTTGGCCTAAGAGTGGTTCTTTAACATTGAGCTATGAGGTTTCTTTCGTTTATATTATGACCAAATTTATATATTTTCGTTTTTTAATTCATTTATTTAATATATTTAATGGGTTAATTGCACTAATTTTGATCCCAAGAGAATGATGTCAAAAAGATCTCTTTTTGACACCTTAAGTTCCGTAGTTTCTTTCTGACACTTTTGGTCACGAGATATTTGCATTTTTAATTAAAAGAAATGAACAAATTGTAGTTTTTGTCCTGGGAGAATGGAGTAAATTTACCGTTTTGGTCCTAAAATATAATGGTTAAGACCAAAAAATTAAAAAAGAAAAAGAAAAAGAAAAAAAAATTCACTTTCACATATAAATATCAAAAGTGTTGCACTCATTCACTTGGGTGCAATCTTTCCTATATTAATATAAGTACTAATTAGATCTGTATTAACAGTAAAATGAAAAACATAGACCATTTAGACCACGGGTAAATTGCAAGGATGGTCTCATGAGAATTTGTAATTGACAGATTTGGTCCCATGTTCTTTTTTGGTCCCATTTTTAGCAGAAAATGTCCCATTTGTTAAATATTTTACAGCATTCTATGGAATACTGGATGGAAAAATCTTTTCAACTTGATTTTTGGAGGAAAATGGGTCAGCTTTTGCTATTAACAATCATTTCAAGGTAAAATGCAAGTATGGAGGCGATCCTGCAACTCTAGTTCGTAGAGTTTTAAAATGTTGGAAATTAATTATTTTTAAGTTGGGAAATATACGCGCTAGTTTTTTGCAGAAAACTAACGGACGTGTGGGCCTCATGCTCGTTAATCAGTTATTTTTTGACGGAAAAATCGAATGGGACTATTTGCGCTAAAAAAAGGACCAAATTCATGAGGACCAATTCTTATGGGACCACTTCTGCAATTTCCCCTTTAGACCACAAACTAATATAGAGGCTAACGCCTTATATAAAACCTTGTCAGGGGACAACACTCATTAGGGACAAAACTCAGAATCAAGGAAAATGGAACTTCCCTAGAGAGAGAAAAAAACAATAAATTAATTGAAACGATACAACTTCGTATCCAACTCTCCCAGTGTTAAAAAGACACTATTCTCCCATGCGATGCACGGATTGAATATTATAAATTTTAAACGCGAAATTGTATAATGAATTATATATAAAAAAATAAATTAAATTTATTTAATCCAAAAACCAATGAATATGTAAAAATTATATTGTATAATATATGAATATTTCAATTGTTTAATTAATCATACAATTTTCAATTATATATTAAATTAATAATAAATACTTAAAATTCATAAAATAATTTTAATATTTATAAAACTTATATAGTCTAAATAAAAATTATTTAAATTCAATCAATCATATATAGTTAAAGTCAATAAAAAACACTTTAAAAATAATAAAATAAATATTTTAAATATGATTTTTCTTTTTATATGTGCAGTATATATGTTAAATTAAAAATATTCAAAAGATAATTTATTTGATATATAGTGTGTTGAAGATAGGTTTAAAATTAATAGTTTAAATGTTTTTGAAATTATTGGTGCAAAATAAAAAAGAAAAGAAAATGGTAAAGTTAATCTACTCTCTTTAATGGAGAATGAGATTCACCATTGCACTACAAAGCAAGTGGACTTCACTTGCTCCAATAATAACAACTTTTTCTCTCTCCACACTTCTACTTTTATATATACATAGATTAGAATGTCGGTGCAAGTTCCAACCAAATTAAAAAACTCTCTGGTGATTCTATCAGTTGCTGCGTTAACCAACAGGCGCATATCTGTCATTATGTGCCACGTCAAATAAAGACTCCGTTTCATTAAGTTTATTTCAAATATTTTATGAACTTTAACATTTTATAAATTGTTTTAAGAGTTTATAATAAATATTTTTTAAAATATTAATAATAATATAAAATAAATGTTTTTCATTTTTCTTATGTTAAGGTTGAGGTAGGTGAGGTTGGGAGGAAGAGTGGCGAGGACCCGGAATGGAGTGGGTGGGGGTGCAGGTGGTTTATAACCAGTTAAACATCGTATTTTACCAAAAACTTTAAGGGTGCTTATAATTAAGCTCCTGGATAGCTTATAAGCTGTTTTAAAAAAATTATAAACTATTTTAAAAAGCTTATAAGCTCTGCCAAATGAGCTCTAAGTCTCCAAGGTATATTGCCAATTCAATGTTTTTAATTATTATTATTATTATTATTATTATTATTATATTTTTACTTAATTTAGTTTTGATTAGAATTAATCTTATTATAATTATATTGTAATTACATTCACATTTATGATTATATTTTTTGTTCATCTAATTCAAACTTCCTCTTGGTGCAATCACTTGACTAAAAACCATGTCATGGTGATTCAACTATACTACAAAATGTAAAATGGTGAAAAAATAAAAAAAGCAGCCAATTTAATGTTTATTATTATTGTTTATATTAATTAAGTTTAATTTTATTATAATTATATTGTAATTACATTTACTTTTATGATTAATATTTTGTTCGTCTAATTCAAACTTCCTCATGTTGCAGTCACTTGACTAACCCAAATGTAACATAATAAATGTATAATTGTGAAAAAAGAAAAACTAGAGGTCAAAGAAAAAATAGAACAAACAAAAATAGGAAATTTATTGAAATTTGTGTGGTGGTGAAACCTTTATTTATTCTTATTCATATGACACCATTAAGAGTACAACAAACACACTTAAAACACACATAAAGACGACATTGACTACTTTGAAAGGTAACACCATCACTAAAATTGGGATAAGGTGAGAGCTGAATTCCTTGGAAATGAATATTATGTATAGGGCAGAATCCCATTCATCTAGGAACGCTCGAAGTTTGGCGACTTGATGTGATACTCACCTTATCCTTCATGTTGATGGTTTTTACGTACGTTTCCCCCTGCATTGATCAACAAATAGAAAAACATTAAATTAATTCCATTATTATAAAAGCATACAAAATACACCAACGACGTTTTATATCCAATCCTTTATAATTGACGTTTTGGAACTTCTAACGTTTTTGGTGCTTTATTTCCATAATACACCCCCCTTGCACTTTAAATTAATTGATGTGTATATTAATGGGGATTGCATAAAAACAGAATATCGACATATTAGTAAAACAAAATAATTCTGAATTTGTGTGACAAACTCAAGGACGTAAATTATAATAAATTTGAGTGAGTGTATATATTTGACTCATGCACTATATGACTCTCCTAACAATTTCTTACCTAAAAAGACTAGAAGGAAACGAAAAATCAACTATACGAATCAATCCAATCAAAACTAACAAAATAAGTTAAATGCATTTTAAATATACAATTAAAGAATGAAGTTTATTAAATGAGCTTTCAAGAAAATATAATTACTTTTGTGGAAAGAGGAGAACCACAATGAGAAGACCGAAAGCAAACATTTTTGCAGTAACAAAAAAGGGTTGGAGAAGAAGTATGCTTGTATTATTGAGTGGTGTAGGAATGAGCAATGTGAGTGAGTGAAAAGATGCATAGAAGAAGGCCTTGTTATATAGGAGAGGCTGCCCCTTCCCATGAATGTGGTACGAAGACACGTGTGAAATCATGCACAGCTTTTACTTGCCAGTTGCCACGCATCCTGAAAACGTGGAAGGGTCCCTTGTAAAAGTTAATATGGGTGGATCTTTTAATCGTTAATATAAATAATTATCCTGCTATTTAGGTTGTGTCCAATTTTATGTTTTTTTTTTTTATATATGTAATACCTATTCAATTTGGTCTTTTTGGAACAGGAAAAATATTTTTTAAAGACCGCAACTTAGAGAATTGTGTTTTATGGACAATAATTTTTTTTTTTTTGATAAAATTAGGTCATTAACTATTTCTTCTTTTTTTTTTTTTTTTTGAAAAATTGGGCCATTACATTCTATTTTGGGCAAATGGAGGACATTATCCCACATTGACGGACCAAATATATACGTAAAAAAATATTTACGGGACCTAAATCTGCAAAAAAATCAAAATTTACGGGCCTATTGGAATATCACAAATTCTAGCATGCACTCAATTGCATGACATACAATTGGATTTTATGCACAATTTTTGCTTCAATTTTTTATTTTTTAAAACACACACTAGTATTTTTTTTTTTTTTTTTTTTTGCAATTGGGGTATTACTTATTTCTGTTTAGGGTATTTTTTTTTTTTTTTCAAAATTCAAGTGCATACCATGCCTCAAGTGCACACTAGAACTACTCTTGAAGTATTTATGATTAGTAGCCCGTCAGGCAGCCTGAAGCAACTAATGATGTTTACGAAATCGGCCATTCATGTATATCATGCTTGAGACTTTGGTGTCAACAAATAATTTAATTTGACCAAATTTTAAATTATCGAATTTTAAGGAAAAAGCTAGTGCGCCGCGGCCCTAGTACTAAGAGTCCGCATGAAACTATAGAAAAATAAATGTAAGTGGATGGAAAAATTTCAAGTGTTCTTCATTGTTAGAAATTGATTCACACTTTCCTTAAGAATCATTCAAAAAATTGCATACTAAGGACAATCACAAAGCATAAGATTAACTCGAATTAGCACACATGCATGATTGTTAAGGTAAGTATCATAGTTCCCATTGGGAACTCTTGTTATTAATGTGTTCCATGTAGCTAGGTAGCGTTAATATTAACGTCTTCCATGTAGCTAGGTAGCATTAATAATATTTCACACTTGGTAACTAAAGACACTGTTCCTTTTTCCCTTAACTAATCACCTGAGCCCTTCTGTGTCGAAGTGATTATTATTATTTTTTTATTATCGAAAAAGAAGATATTATTAAGAGTGTTGGAGGTATTCAAGGAGAAATAATTTCATTAATCTAAAAGTCCGAACTTATAAAGATTTGTAAAAATAATTCATTTAAATTATTTATTTACAATCCCCTTCACTCATGGGCCGAAATCAATTTTTCCTCTTTTTGGGGAGGCCCAATGAGTGGACAATTTAATATGGGTGGAATTGTTTTCAACGGGTCACAAGATCTTTGTCTGGACGTGAATCTATAAATATTTTTTATATCATCTGAAAGTCTGAACTTGTAGAGAGCATTTTTCTTTAAAAAGTGTCGTTTTAAGTATGCAAATAATATTAAAATGGAGGAAGTACAAATTTATACATAGACTAGTAGAAACAATTAATCAAAGGATAAACCCCATCAACAGAAACTCTTATCTAAAAAAAAAAAAAATCAATCTGATCAATCTCATTGTCATTAATCAACACCCAAAGAATATAGATTAGTATCTCTGGAAAATATGCAAATATAAACCATAAAATATGAAATTATCTAGTGAAAAAAATATATAAAGAAAAAAAATATCTTCTATGTAAGTCTTGACGGTTAGAATTAGATCTGTAATTACGGAGAAATATAGCAAGAACAAAAATTTAAAGAATGCAAAATTTGTTGAACCAGTTTGTCAAAAGTTGACTATGTATGGGGCACTACAAAACCAGGAGAATTACTAATTTCTGTGATAACACGATTACCATGAATCAGAGGGACATATATACCCTAAATTGGGTCGCAACCCTAAAATCCATCAAACTTAATTTCCGCTTTAAAGACCCAAAATAATTTGGCTCAGGCTCGCCGTGATCGGGACGTAAAACATTCGCTCAAACTCCATAATCCAACAAATTTTAATTAACAAAACGACAAAAAATACTCTAAAAATATATATACTAATTGTGTATGGATTGGGACTCTCAAAACCTAACCCATTTTCTCAAAAAAAAAAAAAAAAACTGATAATCCCCTGTTTTTGGCTCATGAGTATATTGCTGAACACTACAAATAAGACGCGGTTTAACGACGGAAAATTTGCGACGGCCAAATATCCGTCGCAAATTTCGTGTATTTGCGACGGATTTGGGCAAGCCGTCGTAAAAAATGTCGGTTTGCGACGGATATGAAATTCTGTCGCAACAGTTAGTGTTTTGCGACGGAAATGTCCGTCGCAAATCCTAGGGCCCGCCACCTTCGTTGTACTCCTGCTCATTTGCGACGGATATGTCGTCGCAAAGTCAAAAATGAAATTTGCGACGGAATATTCCGTCGCAAAACGACCCGTTTAAAAGTAGCCACCCGGAAAATGACCCATTTGCCTGTTTTGCGACGGAATAGCCGTCGCAAATTTTAAATTCATATTTGCGACGACCACTTTTCCGTCGCAAAATTGAATAGTTGAAGCTCGTCAGAGGCCAATAATTGACCTGGGTCGTCGCAAAGCGTATTTGCGACGGAATTTCCGTCGCAAAAAATAGAATTTGCGACGGAAAATCAGTCCGTCGCAAATTTGTGCAGATTTATAACAACCCCCTTCCTTTTCCTTCCCTTTCACTTTCACTCTTCTTTCCCTTTCACTTTCACTCACGAAAAAAATAAGAAATGATGCGGTTTTCATATGTTCTTCACGTATAATTGGTGTATTTGTCATTGCCTTCAACCTCACCGTACGTATTTGTCATTGCCTTCTACTTCACCGTACGTTTTCACATTTTTAACCGTTTAAATGTCATATTTTTATTGTTTCAATTTTTTAGTACACTATTAAGTAATGAGCATGATATATGTTTATTTGATGGGTTTAGGTATTATTGATGATATATGTTTATTTGATGGGTACATTAATTTTAGTTTGTGTGATATTTATACCTATTTTTAGTCGAAACTCTGCTCAATTTTTATGTACACTATTAGATAAATTGTGTGATATTTGTTTATTTGATTGGTTTACTATGATTGATATATATGGTTGTGTTGGATTGATTTTTGTGAAGGAAAATTTTGTATATCCTTATTTTTAGGCAAACTCTGCCCAATTTTTTATAACTCACGTGATATTTACTTTTAATCTGTAACATATGCAATTTCCAGATCGTGGTTGGATGTACTCAATACCTAGAATGATAGGAGGAGGCATTAACTCTGCCTTTTGCAATAAAATTGATGAGTTTATTGAGTTTGCACTACAACATCCATGCAGTATGGATTGTATGGGTAATATTAGGTGTCCGTGTAAAGACAGAAGATGCAGAAATATGAGATTCTTGAGTGTTGATGAGGTTAGAACTCATCTTGTGATTTCCGGTTTTGTTCCCCGTTATTACAACTGGACCAGTCACGGTGAACAACGGTGGAATGTTGACATCGAAACCGTAGAATACTGGTATACTGGGTGGAGCGGTGGTGGAAATTTTGATGTTGGTGGTTCAAGTTATGTTCCGTATACTCAATTTGAACCACAAATAGAGGATGAACCTGATAGATATCGGATGATGATTGCAGAATCTGTTTTGGGTGGTCAACCACAATTCAATGAAACACCTATGGAGGAGGAACCAAATCATCGGTCAAAGAAGTTTTTTTATATGCTTAAAACCGTTGATCAAAAGTTGTTTCCTGGTTGTGAGACTGAGACGCAATTGTCATTCAATGCTCAAATGTTGAACATCAAAACTGAAGGCAAGGTCAGTCAAAAAGTGTTCAATCAATTTGCTAAATTGTTCAAACGAGCTCTACCTGAAGACAACACGGCGCCTGATAATTTCTATCAGAGCAAGAGGCTCTTGAAGGATATGGGTCTACCCTTTGAGAAGATTGATTGTTGTACAAACGGTTGCATGTTGTTTTGGGATGAGGATGAGGATGAGGATCATTGCAAGATGTGTGGTCACCCACGGTACAAACCATCTGGTCGTACAAAAAGTAAGAAGAAAGTGCAGTTGAAGGCTTATAAGGCAATGTATTACCTTCCCATCACTCCTCGTCTAGAGAGGTTGTATCAGTCCAGTGCCACGACTAAAGACATGACATGGCATGCTGAGGAGTGTTCTGGTGAGAATTCTGGAGAGATGCGGCATCCTGCAGACTCGGAGGCATGAAAACATCTTGATAGGGAGTTCCCAGATTTTGCAAGGGAGACGAGAAATGTGAGGTTAGGCTTGTGCACGGATGGTTTTGCCCCATTTGGAATGCACGGAAAAAAGTATTCATTATGGCCTGTGCTGTTGACCCCGTACAATCTACCTACTTGGTTGTGCATGAAGCCTCAACATATATTTCTTAGTATCTTGGTGCCTGGACCACACAACCCCAAGCATAAATTGGATGTATATCTCCAGCCATCTGGTACCTTCTCTGGTCACCTCCTCTGGTACCTCATCTGGTCACCTCCTCTGGTCACCTCCTCTGGTACCTTCTCTGGTACCTTCTCTGGTGCCTTCTCTGGTCTGCACAGATTTCTTCCCCCTTAACCAAAGACCTATTCTAGACCTAGACTAATCTGTAGCTGACTAACAGGTTCAGCTAGTCCTATTACAAGTTCTTGTTTTAACATCTTCAAAACATCTAATCTATATCCTAACAATTTCCCCCTTTTTGATGATGTTAAAACTGGAAGAACTTTAAATAAAACAAGACAAGAAAATATTGAAATAACAAATAGAGAATCTAGCAGGCTGGGTCAACTGATCTTCCCCCTCAAAATATGCTCAGCTGATATTGGGGCAAAACATCAGCTGGTCTTCTTGTGTATCTGCAGGCAATCAACTTTTTGGTACCCTACTGGGTCCAGGGGGGTTAGCACAATATTTAGGAAGCCACAAGAATAGATCATCCCTTTTTGAATCAGGTGATCTTATCTTTCTTTCATACAAATCAACAAAAACACACTGAACATAAGAAGCTTCGACATGGTTATTTCTTCTAGAGGCTCTTCTTCTCTTATGAGCTTGTCCAGTAGAAGGAATAACTTGTCTTAAGGCAACAGACTTGAAATTCTTTTGATAAGGATAAGTTTTACTAGAACCATCAAAGGTTCCAGCGGGTCTGGCAGATGATTTGAAAGTCTTCTGCAGGTGAGTAGGAGTCATCTGGTTCTGCCTCTTTTGAGAAGATCCAGATTGTCTTCTACTCTGCTGGCCTGGCTGAGGTCTTTTATTCTGGGTATAACCCTTCTTAAAATTCCTCCTCTGCCTTTTGGGTTTTTGAGTTTTAGGACTCATCTGCCCATTAGGCTGAGTTGCCTGGTCAGCTGGCCTTTTACCCTTATCAATAAAATTACTAGTCTGTTCTTCTTTCTGAACAGGTGAGGATTCAGGTTTGGTATAACCAAGGCCTGTTTTATCATGCTCTCTTTGAGATGAGGCAGCTATATGTGACACAGCATTGTTTGCTATAGTCAGCTGCTCCAGTCTCAGCTTGAGCTTGTCCTCACTATCTTTTACAATTTTGTTTTGATGGAAGAGTTCATCGAACTTAGCTTCCAGCAGAGTATATTCATTATCTTTCTCAATGTTTTCAGCAAGCAACTTTTCTATTAGCTTAGTTTGTTCATCACATCTGGTTTTCAAGTCAGTGGACTCTTCTACCAGAGTTTGAACTTGTTCAGCTGGTAGATCAGTTGGGTTGCTAAAACATTGTGAAAGCTTCTGATTTTCTGCTTTCAACTTTGTGTTCTCTTCTTCCAACTTTTGACAAAGTTGTATAGAAGTTTGGAGATCTAATAGCATCTTCTGCATATCAGACTCCTCTGATTGTTCAGAAAACGAAGAATAAGAAGAAGAAGAAGAGGGAGTTCGATTGCATACCTCGTCTGTCATAAGACAAACCTCTTCGTCTGGTCCAAAATTAGATGATGAACCAGAAGTGGATACCTCATCTTCCTCATCTGCTAAGCTTCTTTTGGAGTACCTCCTGGTGTCTCTTCTACTGCATCTCTTTGAGCCCATTTCTGCAAAATTTGTTAGCACAACAAATATTTGGGTTTTTCAATAAAATATGGATCTGCCCTGGTGACCACCGAGATAATTTCAAAACAGTGGTCTGTAGGACACACTGCTCTGATACCACTTGTTGGTCCCAAAAATATCCAGCGGAATGCGTTTTTAAGTTTATTTTAATGAAAACCCTTTAAAGAAATGCTAAAATTAAGGTGCAGAAAACTTAAATGCAGAAAAGTAGAGAACACCAGATTTATAGTGGTTCGGACCAACTTGTCCTACGTCCACTCTCCCTTTCTTCTAAGGGGTCTTTCTCACTCTCCAACTTACTTACTAACCACTGGAATTGGGAAGTACCAGTTCCTTCTTACAACTGCTTACAACCTTATCTAACAAGATGAACAGGTTGAGTAATAATCCAACTAAACTCCTAATAGAGTGTATGTAAACTAGTATAAACAGGTTGAGTGATTGGAAGAGTTCGTGTGTTCTTGTTGTGTGATCTCGCGCGACTCTTATATATTGAACTAATCCAAGCACTCCATTTATAGTTGTAGGAATTAACTAGCCGTTGGAAGCTAGAAATTCAAACAACCATAATTGGAGGAATATAATCAATCAAAGATTGATTATATTGATTGATTAGTTGACTTTCAATCAAGCAATCAAGCAATCAAATCCTCCATCAGTTGACTATCCAGATTGCCTTCTTCTCCCTCATGATCTCCAAAATCTCCTTGTCTCCAGATTACTACGACGCTACAGGGAGGGTGAACTAATCCGTCTCTCTCATCTGGTCTGGTCTGGGGTCTTCTGGTCCTCATCTGGGAGAGGTCTTCTGGGGAGTCCTCTGGTGAAGTCCTCTGGTAGGGTCTTCTGGTGACACCTCTGGTCAGACTCCTCTGGTCCAAGCTCATCTGGTCAGACTCCTCTGGACCTCATCTGCTCTGGCGACTCTTCTGCTCTGGACATCTCATCTGGTCACCTCTCATCTGGTACCTTCTCTGGTCACCTCCTCTGGTACCTCATCTGGTCACCTCCTCTGGTCACCTCCTCTGGTACCTTCTCTGGTACCTTCTCTGGTGCCTTCTCTGGTCTGCACAGATTTGTTCCCCCTTAACCAAAGACCTATTCTAGACCTAGACTAATCTGTAGCTGACTAACAGGTTCAGCTAGTCCTATTACAAGTTCTTGTTTTAACATCTTCAAAACATCTAATCTATATCCTAACAGTCTCATATATATAAGTTAACCATATATAAATTAATTATTTCAGGTGATTCGTTGTTGTATGAGGTTACAGTCACTGATTTGATAAAGACAACTGAGGCGGGTGCAATGAAGCACAATAAACGTATCCAGGGTGGTTGGAAGAAGAGAAGTATCTTTTGGGACTTACCTTATTGGAGCAAGTTGTTGATTCGACACAATTTGGATGTGATGCATATAGAGAAGAATGTTTTCGACAACTTGTTTCATACGGTCGTGGGTACTGAAGGGAAGACCAAAGACACTTCAAAATCCAGAGATGAGTTGAGACTCTTCTGTTCTCGTGCTTCCCTACACAAGGATGAGCAGACAAGAACATATCCCCAGGCCTCTTACACAATTAGTAAAGCAGAAAGGAAGAATTTGTGTAAGTGGGTGAAAGAGTTGAGCTTCCCTGACAATTATGTGTCGAATTTGGGAGATAGAGTTGACACGGAAACCGGAAAGGTGTCTGGAATGAAGAGTCATGATTGTCACGTGTTCATGCAACGACTCTTACCTATTGCATTTCGGTACTCACTTCCCAAGAATGTATGGAGTGTCATCACGGAATTAAGTCTCTTTTTCAGACACTTAACGGCATCAACGATTACAGTTGAGGACATGAGGCGTTTGGATGAGGAGATCCCTGTTATTCTATGCAAACTTGAGCGGATTTTTCCACCCAGCTTCTTCGACTCGATGGAGCACTTACCCGTACACTTAGCGTATGAAGCCTCAATTGCTGGTCCTGTACAGTATCGATGGATGTACCCTTTTGAGAGGTAATTCTATACCATTTTTTAAATCGACTTTTAAGATCAATACTGAATAAATTTTCTAACACAAGAATGTTTTAGGTATTTGCACAATTTAAAGATCAATATTGGAAATGCGGCCCACATCGAAGCATCAATTGTTAATGCATACCTTACTGAAGAGGTTGGAGCATTTTGTTCTTACTACTTCGGCGATCAAGTTCAAACCAAAATCAGAAATGTGCCTCGCAACTACGATGGTCGTGGAGTAGACCATCCCCTTCGTGATGTTGAAGGTATGTTATCTGTATTTTTGCATCCGGGTCGACCAATGGGTAAGGGCACCAAACGACCGTTCAGGGGCAGTATTGAAGAGGAAACAATACATTCATATGTTTTGATGAATTGTCCTGAAGTCCAACCGTATATAGAGTAAGTAATTTAATTTTATAGTTGAGTTTTTTACAATATGTATACTGTTGATATTTGAAAAGTAATTAATTTCTTTTTTCTGATATATAAGCATGTTCTGTGAGTATAAGCGTCAAGTAGAACCAGACATCACAGATGCAACAGTTTTTCAATCCATCCGCAATGATTTTATGTTTTGGTTCCAACGTTACGTGAGTACCACATAATTATATGATTTTTACCTTATAACAAATATGTTATTATTTTTATACATGATAATTTAATATTTACAGGGACAAAATGGCCTACTTAATAACAACCCACATCTTGAAGCTCTGAGCAAATGACCACTACGTAGTGTGGTATCATACCACGGATATTACACAAATGGATACAAATTTCATACTGAAGCGTATGCTTCAACGAAATCGACTACAAACAGTGGTGTTTGCGTTATCGGTGCAAACTACAACGAAGAACCCATCGATTACTATGGAGTGCTGCAAGAAGTAGTTGAAATAGAATATCCGGGTTGGCCGAGCAGGACGATAGTGTTGTTCTTGTGTGAATGGTATGATCCAGGGAACCAAGGAACAAGAGTCGACAAAAACTACAAGATTGTTGATATCAACACCGGAAAGAAGTTTCCGGCGGCATACGATCCTTATATTTTTGCAACGCAAGCATCTCAGGTATATTATTGCAAATACCCCGGATCAAGTAGGCCCAACTTGAGGACAGTTTGCAAAGTAAAGGCAAGATCACTGGTTGAAGTTTCTAATCCGTCAAACAAAGACGGTGTAGAACCAACAGATCCATTTCAAACAGAGATACAAGAGGCTCAAACAGAGGTTGATCAAGCAGGTGTGAATATTTTTGTCGACTTACTTGCTGCAAATCCAGAAATAATAATGATTGAAAGTGATCATGAGGGTGATGGACAAGAGCGCGGTGGGGAGGAAGAAGAAGAGGAAGAGGAAGAGGAAGAGGAAGAGGAAGAGGAAGAGGAAGAGGAAGAGGAAGAGGAAGAGGAAGAGAAAGAGGATGAAGATGAGGAAGAGGATGAAGATGATGATGAGGATGACGAGGAAGAAGACGACGATTAGAATTACTAAATTATTGTATATATAACAAGTGAAAAACGAAAATGAATTAATTTGGTGAATTGTAGAAAAAAATGAGTCAATTTAGATACATACACAATTAATTGCGTACAAATGAACGAATTATAAATTTAAGCGGGAGTCGAAATAAATAAATTTACAGAAATAATAAAAATTAAATGGCCGCAATATTTATAAAAACAAGTTAGAAACGAAAATAAATTAATTTGGTGAATTGTAGAAAAAAAATGAGTCAATTTAGATACATACACAATTAATTGCGTACAAATGAACGAATTATAAATTTAAGCGGGAGTCGAAATAAATAAATTTACAGAAATAATAAAAATTAAATGGCCCCAATATTTATAAAAACAAGTTAGAAACAAAAATGAATTAATTTGGTGAATTGTAGAAAAAAAAAGAGTCAATTTGGATACATACACAATTAATTGCGTACAAATGAACGAATTATAAATTTAAGCGGGAGTCGAAATAAATAGTTTTACAGAAATAAAAAAAATTAAATGGCCCCAATATTTATAAAAACAAGTTAGAAACGAAAATGAATTAATTTGGTGAATTGTAGAAAAAAAAAAGAGTCAATTTGGATACATATACAATTAATTGCGTACAAATGAACGAATTATAAATTTAAGCGGGAGTCGAAATAAATAATTTTACAAAATAAAAAAAAGAGTTGGGCAAAATATTTTAATAAACAACTTAGATACGAAAAGAAATTAATTTGGTGAATTATAAAAAAAATGACTTAATTTGAATACATATACAATTAATTGCATAAAAATAAACGAAAGTAGCTTGTGCCCTAGTGGCACGCGCCCCCTCCTCTTGCACAAGAGGTCCCGTGTTCGATTCCCCTTGGACGCAAAAATGGATTAATTGTTCAAGGCCTAATAAGACTAATATAGAAGGTGAGCCGCATATATTAAGCAATGGGCCGAGTGGCCCAGTGGTTCGCGCCCGCCCCGGCCGCCTCGGGTGCCCGGGCTCGAACCACGCTAGCCACTTTTTTTTTTGTATAGGCTCGGTAATTTGCGACGGCCATTTTCCGTCGCAAATATTTAATTTTGCGACGGAAAACAGCCCGTCGCAAATTATAACACAAAAAAGTATAAAAAAATATATAAAAACATTTGCGAAGGAATTTAGCCGTCGCAAATGTTGTTGACCCGATCGGGTCTGACCCGAAAAGTTTGCAACGGACTACTCTCCGTCGCAAATTCTTGACCCGGCCGGATCTGACCCGCCGATTTTGCGACGGATTTGTCCGTCGTTAATTTGCGACGGATGGCTGAATCCGTCGCAAAAATTTGCTACGGCTGTTTTAGGTACGGATACGTGTCCGTCGCAGATCCCGTCGCAAAACACTGTTTGCGACGGATTTTCCGTCGCTAATTCCGTCGCAAAACAGTGTTTTTTTTGTAGTGGAAGAAGTTAATGCTCAGCGACTTTTGCATCCCAATCTGAGAGAAAAGGGGTGCGGGTCAACTACAATGCATGAGCAGCTTGCAATTTTTTTGGCTACTATCAAATTATTATTGTGGTTGCTGGTTGGCAATTGGAGTGGGGCCCAGCGCAAGAATTAGGTCAGCTAATACAGCCATTTCGTATAAATATATCTTCTCGAATTGAAAATATATATATTAATATAATGAAATCAATATATTATATAAATATATATGGCAAATTTAATGCTTTTTATTAAATTTTTAATTAACCTAATTCAGTTTTGATTCAAATTAATATTATTACAATTATCAGGTAAACTGTAGTTTTGTCCAGGAGAATATGTTCAGAACACATTTGACACATACGTGTGAAATTAGTTTTTATTATTTTATTTATTTATTTTTGTAAATTTGGTTTCATCCATATATTTTCATGATCTAAACTGTAATTTTACTCCTTTCTCTTGGGTCCAAAATTGTAATTCACCCGAGACAAAAAATGTCAAAAAAAAAATATATATATATTTTTTTGATCAGTAAATGAATTTTTATAAAATATATATATATATATATATATATATATATATATATTGAATCAAATTTGTAAAAAAAAATAAAAAATTGTTTTGCAGATCACCCAATCTGTTCTTATTTTTTTTTTATCGTATTCAAACTTCCTCATGGTGCAATCACTTTACTAATAATAGTGCCATGTTGATCCAAATGTTCAATAATGCCGTTTGGTTTACGGGATAGGATTGAATTAGTTAGGATTGAATTAGAACGACAATTGGAAAACGGATAGACTAGAACAAGAAAATTTGGATTAGAACCAAATGTTTGGATCGAATTGTACACGAGATAGTCATTCTAGTCTATCCAGGACCATGGTCATGTGCAATCCTTCAAACGAAACACGAGATTACCTGGGATTATAAAGACAATCCCAGGCAATCCCTCAAACCTAATGACCATTTTTTTTTTACGGAATAATAAATGTATTATTATAAAAAATAAAGGTGGAAAAATGTAGAATGGTAAAATTAATGAGGGGAAGTGAATAAGGATGGATTTTTTAAGAATAGCATTAATTTCTTTTGTCGAACATAGCTTGCTGATGGCTTCTACCAAAGTCATTATTTTTATAAAACACACAGAATTAGGGTTCTCAAGAAGGAGAGATTTAGAAACTTAACTAATCAGCAAGCCCAAGCCCAAGCACAAGCCCAACAACAAATTATTCTGCTTAATTTGAATAAGAGAAAAGGAACACATTTAGTCAAAAATTTATAGGGCAGTTATTTTTTTTCGCAAATTTTATACCATGAAACTTGTTCATTGGAGATTTTGTTGTTTTTTTATTATAGAAATTAAGCCTTGATTGAAATATTATTCATATAGTTTCATAGTTTTTTTTTGTTGTTTTTTTTATTATAGAAATTAAGCCTTGATTGGTCGATCGCCAGCCAGAAACTATTCATATAGCATTAATATATTTATGTTCGACAGCTAATTTTGTGTATAAAAATAAAGTATTTAACTAATTATAGAGATGCTAAGGCTCTCGAAAGAGAATTGCTCTTAATACTACAATTTTTCTGCTTAGTGTTTAATTAGGGTGCAAACCATTTGTGTAGAAACTACGTCATGGTGATCCAAAATGTACCATAATAAAATAAAGGGTTAATTGCAAAAAAAAAAAAAAAAAAAAAAAAAACACCGACTTTTTACTTTTTATCAATTAAAATATGAACTTTTATTTTTTACAATTTTATAAGTTTGGCAATTCAAATCACCTTCACCATTTTCCGGCGATAATTAAGTGACGTGCTGTTGGAGATGTCACATAGGAATCTATTGCAAATTCTTTTCCTTATACCCTTCCATGCAATTGAAATTACTTTCTTTTATCAAACAAAACAAGAGAGGAAGCTATCATAAGTTTAACCCTTGGTTTATGTTATTCAACGTTGCAGCTTTATATTTTGGGGGAGAGGTATGATTATATGGAGAAATCGATTCAATGACTTGAATATAAAATTGTGAGTTATAATTTTTAGGGTTTTCCTCATAAAAAGAAAAGGAGTGATTTTTGTGTTTCTTTTGCGCCAATAAAAAAACATTTTTTTGGCGTTAATTAAAATAAAACAAAAATTAGCCATCTACAAGGCCGTTTATGTGGCATCTTCCAGAACCACATCATTTAATTATCGCCGAATGATTCGAATTGACGAACATAAAAAGTTGGCTTGAATTGCAAAAAATAAAATAAAAAAAATTCATGTTGTAATTGATAAAAAAAAAAAAAGTTGGTGATTTTTTTTTTATAAAACCTAAAATAAACGTATTATTATAAAAAAAAATAGAGACGAGAGAATAGCAAGGAGAACAAACACAAATATGAAATTTATTATATTGAAATTTGCATGGGGCGAAACCCCAATTATTCGTATTCACGTTACATCATAAAAACCACAACAAACACACTTAAAACAAACATAGATTACATTTGACATATAGCACCATCACTGAAATAGGGATAAGGCGAGATGTGGATTCCTTGTAACTGGATATTGTATTTAGGGTAGGATCCTTCTTCAACATCCTTCTAGCAAAGCTTTTACGTTTGCTGGTTCGATGTGATACTCGCCTTATCCTCCATAGTGATGGTTCTTACACACGTTTCGCCCTGCAATATTAAACAGATAAATAAAGTTAGATTCGTTCAATTATTATACAAGCACAAAATCAACAAAGTTGAATGAGCATCGAAAAAGATATAATTACTTTTTAGGGATCCAGAAAAAGAAAAACAGAAAACCGTAAGCGAACATTGTTGCAGTAGGATTTAGTATGTATTATTTGGTTTGGTGTAAGTGTGGGATGAGTGAAAGAATTAAGAGTGGAAAGCTACTTATATAGGAGAGCCTGCCCCTGCCGTGGAGACACGTGGCAAATATTTACGGTTTGAATTTTAGTCGTTATCAAATAGATTGAGGGAAATGAGTCGAGTGGTGCTGATGGCTCAGCACAGTCAAAAACATAGACTTAGGGTTTTCAAGAAGGAGAAATAAAGATACTTGATAAACAAGACCAAGCCCTACAACAAAATATCCTCCAAAAAAAAATTCAATAATGATATCACCAAGCTACTACGGCGGACCAAAATATCCAAACTCAAATCTACATCGTTTTCACCAAGTCGAGCTTGAACTCGTTCCGTCGAACCTGCAAAAGACACGCTGGGGAAGGATTAAGAGGGTGTTTGGCTGAGCTTATAAGCTCCTTAAAACATCTTATAAGTTGTCTTAGAGCTTATAAGCAGTATCAATGTGTTTGGAAAAATAAGATGTTTAACAGCTTATAAGATTATAAAATAAGCTCCTAACAGCTTATAAGCTGTTAAAAAATAGGGATATAATTTTTTTTACGTTCCATAACTTTTCACTTTTTTCAAAAAGGTCCCAAAAAAGTTAATTCCTCCAATTACGTCCCAATTTTGGCTAAGTGTATAATTTACGTCCCAAAAAATGTTAATTTATCCAATTAAGTCCTAATTTTTGGCTAAATGTACAAATTATGTCCCAAAAAGTTAATTTCTCCAATTACATTTCAATTTTGGTTAAGTGTACAATTTACATCTCAAAGTTGTCGGAATTCACAAAACACAGTTATTTTACTTCATGAGTCAAGAACTTGCACGTTAAAATTAGGGGATTTCCGACAAATATGCTTAGGTGGACCTGTGTGGCCTGTGTACGTAGTATGTAGCTAATAAAATTGAAAAAAATGGACACATCATATATTGAAACTAATGACACTTTAAAAAATTAACAAAACACAACAAAAAATCCCCACCCCCACCTACCCATACCTCAATATAAAAAAATATAAAAAATTTATTTTAAATTAAAATTAAAATTTTAAAAATATTTATTATAATTCTCAAAGATCTTATAAGTTGTATTAGCCAAACACTTTAGCAACTTATAAGCTACTTAAAAGTTACATTTTATAAGCTCTTAAAACAACTTATAAGATGTTAGAGCTTATAAGATGTCATCTTATAAGTTGTTTCAAATAAGCTTAGCCAAACGTTCTCTAAGTTGTGCAGAAAAATTGTTCCTATCCTCACATAATAGAAGAAGACACATATATAATGTTTCATACCTGGTTATTAAAATCATTTTTTATAATTATGACACTTTTTTATTGGTCTTGCTAATAGGCTTAAACTATTAATTATTCATATTGACTTGAGCTTAGTTAGGCTTCGACCAATAATAATTATTTATTCAATGTGGACCGGGTCCTTAATTTTCAATGGTGACTGACTACCCCTCATCACAAGCTTTAAGGCTTAATTGGAATAATTCATGATCAGTATCACCAATTAATGTGAGAGAAAAGGGGTGCGGGTCAATTCCAATGCATGAGCAGCTTGCTATTTTTTGGCTACTTCTCCTTACTCAAATTAATATTGTGGTTGTTGGTTGGCAAATGGAGTAAATCCCAGCGGAATGATTAGGCCAACTTATACAGCCATTTCGTGTGTATATATATATATTCGAATTATATTTCATTTATTTAATATAATCAAATCATATATTGTGAAAAATGTACATGGCAAATTTAATGCTTTTTATTATTGTTTTTAACCTATATCAATTTTGATTCGAATTAATCTTTTTATAATTATAGGGTAAATTTTACTTTTATCACATATGTGTGAAAGTGGTTCTATTTATGACAAAAAGTGCAATTTTACCCTATTCTTATAGAACAACAATTTTCTTGAGTAAATTGCACTTTTGATCCCTAGAGAGTAACTCCATTTCAAAATGGTCATTTTCTCAACGGTTTTGGTCCCATAATTTTTTTGCGACACTTTTGGTTCCAAGAGAATAGATAAATTGCAGTTTTGGTCCCAATAAAATGGGGTAACATTGCACTTTAAGTCCTGAAAACCAATCGATGGAACCAAAACTGCAAATAAAATTAAGGACCACTTTCGTACATAAGTACCAAAAGTGTTCTGAACTCATTCTCTTGGGACCCGAATGCAATTATTTCCAATTCTTTGGAAAAAAAATGTTGAAAGAAACCACGGGAATAAAAATGTAAAAAAAAAAAAAAAAACTGTTTTGCAGATCACCCATTATCTTGGTAATTTTTTTCCATCATATATACAAACTTCCTTATGGTACAATCACTTGACTAATAACTAGGGTTGTTCACGGTATAAACTAAAACATATATTTGAGATAGCCATGTTCATATCGAAATTCAGTTATTTCAAAATTTGATCGCCCGTGTGTACATACGTACGGTACTTATATTTTATTTTTCGATATTGATCGAAACGAATTTTTGATTACAAACGTGTTAGGAATAAACTCACGCACGCAATCACGAAATAGAACACGAGATTTGTTTACCCAGTTCGTCTCACGACTACGTCTGGGGGCGATGCCAAGCCAGGGTTTTTCACTATTTTTCTGATCACAAATACAAGGAGAAAATATGTATATATAACAAACGACCCATAAACCTAAATTTAGGGCCGAAGAAAGTGGGCCAAAAATGGGCCATAAAAATTCGGCCAACCAAAGTTGGATTGCCGGTATTGGGCCCAAGTGTACAGTCCATTCAGCCTCCACACTCCAACAATCTCCCACTTGGAGACTGAATTTTCCATGTAACCATATCTTCTTGTCTCTCCTCCCTCATCCACCTGGCATCGCCAAGCCTTATCTTCAAGTTCCAAGACCAATTGAAGTTTTGCATAGCTTCAATTTCTCTAAGGTCTGCTGGATTCTCACTTCCTAGGATTTTCATAAGCTGCAAGACCTTCTTCTCCAAAAGGTGACGAATTTAGTGATACTTCAACTCAATATGCTTTGACCTCGAGTGAAACGCCGGATTCTTCGCCAGAAATATAGCACATTGACTATCACAGAAAAGAGTGCTATTCCCATGCTTCTTCCCAAGTTCACCCAAGAAATTCTGCAACCACACCATCTCCTTACTTGCCTCTGTCACAGCTACATACTCTGTCTTCGTAGTGGACAATGCAACAATCTTCTGCAATTTAGAAGTCCAAGATATAGCAGTACCACCATAAGTAAAAACATACCCGGTTGTACTTCTTCTTCCATCAAGATCATTTGATGCTAAGTCTGCATCCACATAACCCACCAGCTCCATACTCTTGCCATTGAAACACAAGGAGAATAAAAGTTTTTTGGTCCCATAACTTATCGAGTGTCCGATTTTAGTTCCAAAAATTTTGACTTTTCAATTTTTGTCCCATAACTTCTACGGTTTGCCCAGTTTTGGTCCCATTCTTGCTGAGAAATTTCTTTTTGGTCCCATAACTTATCGAGTGTCCGATTTTAGTCCCAAAAAAATTGACTCTTCAATTTTGGTCCCGTAACTCCCATGGTTTGTCCATTTTTCAACCACATATTAGTGATATGGAAAAAATAATTAAAAAATGCAAAACAAAAAAAAAAGTCGTTTTCCGAACACATCTTCGAGGGTACCGTAAAGGTCCAAATTCGGGCAGAATGTGAGTTGAGCATGACAAAACATGGCACCATTTTTGTATTTTTGAAGAAAATGGGACCAAAATTGGACAATCCCTAGGAGTTATGGGACCAAAATTGAAGAGTTAAAATCTTTGGGACCAAAATTGGACACTTGATAAGTTATGGGACCAAATAACTTTTTATCTCAAACACAAGGCCTTGTCTGTGGTACCTCTCAAGTAACGTAGGACCCACTTTACCGCTTCCCAATGTTGCTCGCCCGGATCACCCATGAATCGGCTCACTACTCCCACTGCATGAGCAATATCTGGTCTTGTACACACCATGGCATACATAATGCTGCCAATTGCTGAAGCATATGGTACTTTCATCATTTGGACACGTTCCTCCTTACTCTTTGGCTACTCCTTCCTCGAAAGCTTGAAGTGACTGCCCAAGGGGACACTCACGGGCTTCGACTCCGTCATGTTAAATCTTTCCAAGATCTTCTGAATATAATTCGACTGTGAAAGATACACATTTCCCGTCACCTTATCACGCTCAATCTCATGCCCAAAATCTGCTTTGCCTCTCCAAGATCCTTCATAGAAAACCGTTCTGACAATTGCTCCTTCAACTTATTCACTTCACTTGCATCAGCTCCTACAATCAACATATCATCAACATATAGCAAGAGAATAAGAAAGTCATTGTCAAACCTCTTGTAGTAACAACAATGATCAGCGTGGCATCTCAGGTAACCAATCTCCATCATGAAACTGTCAAACTTTTTGTACCACTGATAGGGAGCTTGCTTCAAGCCATACAAGCTCTTCTTCAACTTGCACACAAGTTTCTCCTTTCCCTTCACTATGAACCCCTCAGGCTGTGCCATGTACCACTCATGCACCAAGTCACCGTGAAGGAATGCCGTCTTCACATCCATCTGTTGTAACAACAAGTTCTCTGCAGCTACTATACTCAACACCATTCGAATAGTGGTCAATTTCACAACAGGAGTAAAAACATCAGTATAATCAACACCATATCGCTGCTCAAACCCTTTGACAACCAGCAGGGCTTTGTAACGTTTGCTCCAATCAGCTTCATTCTTGATTTGATAGACCCACTTGCAGTGCAAAGCCTTCTTGCCTTTTGGGAGCTCAACAAGCTCCCAAGTGCCGTTCACCAGAAGAGATGCTAACTCATCATCCATAGCAACTCTCCATTTTCGTTTATCTACAACTTGCTCTGCCTCTGCATAACATTCAGGTTCACCACCATCAGTAAGTAATAAGTAGTAGTTAGAGGGTGAATACCTATCAGGTGCACGTCGCTCTCTAGCCGGTCTCTGCAGCGGATTCTCCAGTGGTGGGGTCCTTGGTTCTTCAATAAGAACCTCTTCTTCATTCTGGCTCTCCTTACTCCCACTCGAGTTTGAGATGTCTAACTCGACCTCTCGGGTATCAATCTTGCCAGAATCTGATTCCTCCAATCTATCCTTGTACATAACCTGTTCATTGAAAACCACATCTCTACTGCGAATAATCTTTCGGTTATTCTCATCCCATAATCTATAACCGAACTCATCACCACCATAACCAATGAACGTACACTTAACAGATTTAGCATCTAACTTACTTCTATCAACAAAACTAACATGAGCATAAGCAATACAACCAAAGACACGCAGGTGGGACAGTTTTACCTCTTTTCCTGTCTATTCTTCCTCAGGTATTTTGTTCTCCAGCGGAACTGAAGGACCTCTATTAATCAGGTATGCTGATGTGCTTGCTGCATCTGCCCAAAACGTCTTAGGTAGTCCACTCTTCAACCTCATGCATCTGGCTCGCTCATTCAACGTTTTGTTCATTCGCTCTGCCACTCCATTCTGCTGGGGAGTTCCTCTCATAGTCTTCTCCATGCGAATCCCATTCTCATCACAATACTTCTTGAACTCACGATGTTCATATTCATATGTATTGTCAGAACGGAGACACTTCACTTTCAGGCCTGTTTCGTTCTCTACAAGGGCTTTCCACTTCCTGAAGGTATCAAACGCATCAGCTTTATTTTTCAAAAAATAAACCCATACCTTCCGACTGGAATCATCGATGAAGGTCATGTAATACTCTTAACCACCAAGGGACCTCACGGGCGCTTGTCCCCATAGATCGCTATGCACCAGCTCCAGCTTTTCCACCTTCAAGGTTCTGCCACCTCTCGAGAAACTCACCCTTCTTTGTTTCCCGAAAACACAGTCCTCACATAGGCCAACTTCAACAGATTTCAGCCCTGGAAGTCTCCCTTTCGAACCCATTACCTTCATCCCCTTCTCACTCATGTGACCCAACCGACAGTGCCACAAATCAACATCGGTTGTAGCTCCTGTAAGATCAATGCAATCTTTGGAATTAGTTGTCATATACAACGTACCTTCCTTTTTTCCCCGAGCTACAATCATGGCTCCTTTACTGATCTTCCAACTGTTGCTGCCGAAAGTAACTGAATATCCCTCTACATCAAGCTGCCCGATTGAAAGCAAGTTTCTCTTCAATCCTGGAATGTGCCTCACACCATTTAACTTCAACATCGATTTATTTGGTGTAGATACCCGGACATCTCCTTTTCCTACAATCTTCAGGGGCTCATCATCAGCAAGGTACACTTGTCCGAATTTGCCAGACACATAGTTCTCCATGATTTCAGCATCACTACATGAATGGAATGATTCTCCAGAATCCAACACCCATGATTCCAGCGGACTACTAATACTCAAGACCAATGCATCTCCAATCTCATCCGTGGTTACGTCTACTGTCTTCTTCTCGTTCTGCCCCTTCTTGTTTTTCTTGGGTGCTGTACACTGGTTCTTGTAGTGACAAAACTCCTCACAATTCCAGCACTGGATCGAGTCTTTCCCTTTCTTGGATTAACTCTTCCCTCTGGACTTTGATCTACCACGATTCTGCCTATCCTTCTATTAGGATAAATGTTGTATAGTTTTAGTGAGTTAAAACAAACCAGAAGATGTAATAAGACCATCTGGACCTGTTAGCCAGATGATGAACTAGAATAAGACTTAGTCTAGGGGGAACTGCCAGACCAGAAGAGTCACCAGAAGGGTCACCAGAAGACCTTCCAGAGGACTTCACCAGAAGACTTCATCAGAGAAGACTAACCAGAGGCAGAGAACCTTTCCCCAGACTAGACGAGTCTGGTAAAACAAAAGATGCTCAGAATCATCTCCTGATTCTGATGAGCATTCTGTTTCTTAACCAGATCAGGACCAGAGGATATCAAGTTGCCTGGTGTCTGGTATTGCCTTCTCTGGAGAGAATCAGAGTTTGGCATTGGAACCTATTGACCGTTGGTGATTCAAATCAAGTCAACAAGATCAGGATTGGAAAGTCTTGAACTCAATCAATCCAAGGATCTCACCAACCCAATCAATCAATTAAGGAATTGATTGATTGGAGCTTCCCTAAATATAGGATCTGATTAGATTAGCTCTCCAACGGCTATACCCAAATCACCTCTATATATACAGAGCGCAATCTCAAGAAAAAGGGCTAGAGAGATTCATACGCGCACGAAGTCATATTCCAAGCTCTTGTTTAATACATAGCACTCTTATTCTGTTCATACTTACATATTCACTCTTAAGGAGTAGTTGGACCTCAACCTGTTCATCTACAAGATAAGGTTGAAGGCTGTTGTCTTTAGATCGAAGTTAGATCTAAAGAGTTTGTAAGAAGGAACTGGTACTTCTCAAGTCCAGTAAGTAAGTTGGTTGTTGGTTGGATAGTGAGACCCCTTTGATCAAGGGAGAGTGGACGTAGGATATTCAGATCCGAACCACTATATATTCGGTCTTATTTACTGTTTTCATATTTACTCTCTTGTTTATTCTATTGTGCTCTTGTAAAAAGAAGTTTGTATAAGACATTTACTTTAAAGCTTCCGCAGTTTATCAATCTAGTGGGACCAACAAGTGGTATCAGAGAAGTGTGTCCAAAGACCACTGCTTTGTAAAGCTTTTTGGTGGTCACCGGGCAGATCTATTGCTCTTTATTGTGTTTTGGTTAAATTTTTTCTCTTTAGTAAAAATGTCTGCAAAATCTTCTTACAAGAGCCATAAGTTACCAGAATTCTCTTTCGAGGATTACAGCCACTGGAGCTTCATGATGAGTAATCATCTTGGAGCTATTCATTACCGCATGTTGGATGTGGTAGAGAGTGGCCCAATCAAATTTTCCTGGACTCCTATTGATAGTGGCAGGTCAGAGTCCAGGGAAGAAACAAGTGAAACTGCCCAGAAAGCTGCAGAGGACAGAGTTCCCAGATAAAGAATCCCCAAGAAGAAAGATGAGCTTGACAATGATGAAAGGAAACTCTATAATTTGGACCAGGTAGCAAGGACTGAAATCATCAACACACTCACAAAAGAGGTGATCGAAAAGGTCAGAACATATTCCACTGCCAAGGAGATGTGGGACAAACTTGCACTACTCTGTGAGGGAGCAGAGAAGATCAAGGACAACAAACTACAAGTTGTTCAACACTCATTTGATACCTTCAAAATGAAACCAGATGAGACCATTGACCAGCTGGATATGCGTCTCACAAATCTCCTCAACAAGGCTAGTGCCTTAGGTAAGACCTACTCTGAAAAGGAAATAAATAGTAAAATATTGCGCTCACTAACCAGCAGGTGGAGAATCAAAGTAACTGTGATTAAAGATAGCAAAGACCTCAACACTCTGGATCATCATCTTCTGATATCTGATCTTAAAGCCTACGAATTTGATCTTCAAGAGGAGGATCAAACAGAAGAGGTTTCCTCTTCTGGTCAGAAAGAAGTTGCCTTCTCCACTACCATCAAGACAGATGACAAACCAAAGGAGTCTCCTGCAGATGATTTGAGTCTCAAGGAACATGTAGCACTCCAAACCCATAAACTTGATAAAATGAGTTCAAAATATGGCAGGTACAAAAAGCACTGGAAGGAATCTACCAGAGACAGGAAGAGTTCCTTCAAAGCTGCAGATAAAGAGAGAAAATTTGGAGACTCAAGGGAGATCAGATTCAGAACTCCAGAGAGGAGAAGAGATAGCAGCTCTGGGAGATCAGATTACCAGAGGAGGGATGGCAGTTCTGGCAGACCAGACTACCAGAGAAGAGAAAGTAGTCCAGCCAGAGAAGAGTACAACCAGAGGAGGAGAGATCCAAGTCCCAGTCCCAGAGGAGATAACACATGTTACACCTGCAACAAGCCTGGTCACTACAGCTATGATTGTCCTCAATTGACTCCTAGAGAAAGAGAAGAGAAAAGACTCAAGAGAGATAGGAGATATGCTGACAAGAGAGCACTACTGGCAGAAGCAGAAGAGAAAGATACAAGTTCCAGTTCCTCTTCTTTTTCTTCTGATTTCGGATCAGATGATGATGTATGTCTTATGGCAGACATCACTGAGGTAAATGAAACTACCCTATGCTTATCTAATTACAAATATACTGAATCCTCTCATTCATCTGGTAACTCCAGAGAGTCTGATATGCAGCAAATGCTATCAGATCTCCAAAATTGTGTTCAATTATGTCAAAAACTTGAGAAAGAGAATGGTAGGCTCAGAACTGAAGTTCAATCCTTATCTCATGAACAAAAATCCACCAGAGAACTCATGAAAGATCATTCCAAAGAAGTTTATGAACTCTCAAGTAGATGAGTTAAATGACCTTAGAGCCAAATACCAGACTCTTATCAAGGGAAAACAAGTTGAGCAAACTATTGAGATACCTATGCCCAGAGAAGCTTCCATGAAACCAGATGTTGTATCTATTATATCAGGATCTTCTCAACGCATAAATGATAAGAGTGGTTTAGGATATCCTGGAATCATTAAAAGATCCCATAAATATTGCTTTACCAAAGACAAGTCTGTAAGAGCTGGTGAATTTGTGGAGCTCTGGAATGAAGAGGATCCTTCTGGTAATGATCGCATGGTGGTTCACAGACCTGGTTGGAAATGGGACCCCCCCTGCTAATCATTCAGAATATAGTCCAGAAGAGGTGAATGTTCTGGAAGAGAAAATTCTAGAGCATAAAAGTCAGAGAAGAGAACCTATGAAGATTGATGGTTCTGTTCAGATGCCTAAACCGATTAGGGAACCTCAGAGGAATCCTAAAAGAGTGGAACCTAAGCAAATTGGGGGACCTCAGAAAGGAGACTCTAAGAGGAAACCTAATCAGAATAGGAGATATCAGAGGAGATATACTGAACCAGAGAACCTCAATCAGAATCAGGGATCTCAAAGATGGAATGCTCCAAGAAGATTCCAGAACAGGAAAACTCAGAAGGAATTTCATCATCAGAATAGATCCACTTTTCAAAACCAGAGGAGGTCTTCCAGACCCATCTATAGAAAACCAACTGATCTGGGAAGTTATTACACCAGAGATGGTTCTTCTAGGATGTATCCTTACAACCAGACTTTTAAGACCATGTCTTTAAGGCAGGCCATTCCAAAGGCCAGATTTGAGAAAAGATACACCAGACCTGTTTATAAGAAAGGTGTTCTGATCAGACCAGTAGCTCAATATGTCATTGTAAGAGGACATGTGCTGGTAGATAGATTTGGAAGGAAGATAAGATCTCCTCATCCAGCAAGGGATGATCTTTATCTTTGGATTCCTACAAACTCTGTAACTAACCAATCAGGACCCAGCACCAGTAGGGGACCTAATTAATTTCTCTGCAGGAGGATAAGAGCCTATTGGAGAAAGGACTTTCAAGCAACCATGTGTGGTAAATTTGATAGTGGATGTTCCAAGCACATGACATTCCAAAAAGATAATCTCCAGGATTTCAAGCCAATGAATGGGCCAAGAGTGATGGTGACAACAACTATGGAGTCACCAGAGGAGTTGAAAAGTTGATTTTTAATGACGTATCGGTAGATGAAGTCTACTATGTTGAGGGACTCAAGCATAATCTGCTTTCTGTATCCCAATTTTGTGACAAGGGATACTTAGTGAAGTTTTCTAGTGATTCTTGCACTGTCTTTTCTTCTGATTATAATGATATTCTGCTAATAGGCTTGAGGAAGGGTAACATTTATCTTGCAGATTTCAGCAGTTGCCCAAGAAATGCTTGCCTGGTTGCTAAAGGATCTGCAGAAGATAGCTGGTTATGGCACAAGAGATTGTGCCACCTTAACTTCAAAACACTGAATAAGATTGCCAGAAAAGGTCTTATTCGAGGTCTTCCAAATGAAGTATTTAAGAAGGATCAGGTTTGTGGTTCATGCCAGAAGGGTAAACAACCCAAGACCTCCTTTAAGGATGTCCAGAGCACAACCACAACCAGAGTACTTCAACTACTTCACATGGACCTGTTTGGACCTGTTTCTCCTCTTAGCTTCAGTGGAAGGAAGTACACCTTGGTGATAGTAGATGACTTTTCAAGATACACTTGGGTAGTGTTCTTGTTTAAGAAAAATGAAACTATCACTAAGCTGCCAGAATTCTTTAAGCAGATTCAGAATGAGCAGAACCAGAGTATAGTCCGAATCAGAAGTGACAAAGGGACAGAGTTTCTGAATTCACACATTGCAGAGTATTGCAAAGAACATGAGATTTTTCATGAGACATCTGCTGCCAGAACACCCCAACAAAATGGAGTAGCAGAAAGAAGAAATAGAACCCTTAAAGAAGCTGCAAGGACTCTTCTAGCAGAGTACAACACACCACAAAGGTTTTGGGCAGAAGCCATCAATACAGCTTGTTATACCCAGAACAAATCACTAATTGCCCAGAGACATAGCAAGACTCCATATGAGGTATGGAAAGGTAAAACCCCATTTGTTTCATATTTTCATGTTTTTGGATGTAAGTGTTTCATCCATGACAATGGGAAATCTAAATTAAAAACCTTTGATGCTAAAGTGGCAGATGGAATATTTTTAGGATATTCTAGCACCAGTAAAGCATTCAGAGTTTTTAATAAGAATTCACTTTGTGTGGAAGAAACACCTCATGTTGTTTTTTATGAATTTGCTGTTGAGTGCAAGGTGGAATTCAAGTCTTCTGATGAGACTCAGAATCAGACTACACCCAGAGTAATCAAGGTCAATCCACCCATTCTTAATTCAGACTCAGATTCAGATGGTGACCCACCTTCTGGTTCTCTGAAGAAGAAGTCTTCACAAGGAGCAGAACCAGAGGAGGTTGGAACTCCTGTAGGGGGAAGCTCTTCTGCAGGTGGTGATATTCACCAAGGTACTGCAGAGGATGGTCAATCAGGTAAGGCCACAGGAAGGAGGACCCTGGTTGATCACCCCAATGACCTTATAATTGGAGATCCAACTAAGGGTGTCCAGACTAGGAGAACTCTTAACTTAGCTGCCTTATTCAGTTGCTATGTATCCTTAATTGAGCACAAGAATATCAAGGAAGCACTGAAAGATTCAAATTGGATTGTTGCTATGCAAGAGGAGTTTAATCAATTCACCAGACAAAATGTTTGGGAGCTGGTAGACAGACCAAGACATCAAAAGGTGATAGGCACTAAGTGGGTTTTCAAGAATAAGAAAGATGAGAATGATGTCATTACTAGGAACAAGGCAAGGCTAGTGGCTCAGGGCTATTCTCAGTCTGAAGGAATAGACTATAATGAGACATTTGCTCATGTTGCCAGACTAGAAGCCATCAAATTGTTCTTAGCATATGCTGCTCACATGAAGTTCAAAGTATACCAGATGGATGTGAAATCTGCCTTTCTTAATGGGATTCTCATTGAGGAAGTGTATGTGGAACAACCCCCTGGTTTTGAACAAGGTGACAAGGTGTTTAAGATTAAGAAAGCTCTTTATGGGCTGAAGCAGGCACCCAGAGCATGGTATGACACTCTATCTCAGTTTCTTCTGGATAATGGTTTTACTAAGGGTAAGATTGATAGGACCTTGTTTAGGAAAGAAGAAGGAAAGGACATTCTTCTGGTCCAAATATATGCTGATGACATTATATTTGGATCCCCTAACAAGAAGCTGTGTGAGAAGTTTGGTGAACTCATGCAGAGCCAGTTTGAGATGTCTATGATGGGTGAAATGAATTATTTCTTAGGTCTGCAGGTAAAGCAAACAGAGAAGGGAATTTTCATCAATCAGGCAAAATACATCAGAAACATGTTAGAGAAATTTGGAATAGGATCTAGCAAGTCAGCCAAGATTCCTATGATGACAAATTTCAACATGGATCCAGATGAGTCTGGAGAGAGTGTGGACCAGACTCAGTACAGAGCACTCATTGGTTCTCTTCTGTATCTGACTGCAAGCAGACCAGATATTACCTTTGTTGCAGGTGTATGTGGCAGATTTCAAGCAAATCCTAAGAGAAGTCATTTGGAAGCAGCTAGGAAGATATTGAAATATCTCAAAGGTACAGTGAATTTGGGATTATGGTATCCTGCAGATGACAACTTAGAGTTGAGTGGTTATTCGGATTCAGATTATGGTGGGTGCAGAATAGATAGAAAGTCTACAAGTGGAACATGTCAGTTTTTGGGAAATAAGTTAGTATCTTGGTTCTCTAAGAAGCAGACTTCAGTTGCTACATCAACAACAGAAATAGAGTACATGGCTGCAGGGAGCTGTTGTTCACAACTACTCTGGATTAGTCAACATCTTAGGGACTACCAGATTAGAGCCGAAGATATTCCAATCTTCTGTGATAACAATAGTGCAATAGCAATCACCCAGAATCAAGTTCTTCACACCAGGTGCAAACATGTTGATATAAGGCATCACTTTATCAGAGACCATGTTGAGAAGGGAGATATAAGGATGGAAAAGATTGCAACAGAGAAGCAGAGAGCAGATATTCTGACTAAGCCTTTGGCTGAAGCCAGATTCAGAGAGTTAGCATTTGAGTTAGGCTTATTGGATCCAGAGACAGATTTGGTTTAGGGGGAACTTCAGAGAAGTATCCTTTGTTTATATTTTATCACATAATCTTTGTTCTTTAACACTAACATGCCTGCAGATTAGATAAATCAGGGAAGTGACATCTCCAGATGCGATAAACACCAGATGAGGTACATCCCAGATGAGGTGCTGAATAAAATTCCAGAGAAGTCCGGAGTCTTCTCTGACCAGACCAGATGGGTTTCATCAGATGAGATGTAACACCAGACTAGATGTGGTATCATCTGATTACAATATCAGGTGACAGGTATGCTTTTACTTCTCTGGCCTCTGATCATTGGGATACACATTTCAAATTACTTAATACACCTAAAATGTTTCAACTTCAGAGTGTATTTAAGACTAGGGTATAGGGCCTAGGCAATCATTTCGCTTTTTCTCTTGACTACCACAAAACCCCTTTATACCCAGTCCCAATGATCACGCCTACGCACCAGATTAAATCTGTATTTCGCCTTTTAATCTTGGCCATCAGATTTAATCAATGTGCAATATGTCAATCAATTCAAAATATTGATTTTGTTCCCTAAATTAAATTTGGCAATTACACGCGTTCACACTTCATTAATTTTTCAAGCCACGCGTCTTGCCCTATTTAATTCAAATTTCTCTTCAATCTGTCTTTTCACGTTTCCTTATTTTCAAAGCCCTAATTTTCTCTCTGCAAGTTTTCTTTCTCTCTCTCTCCCTCTCACAGAAATGGCACCCAAGTGCAACTTTGATCCGGAGTACGTTTGCAAGAAGTTGAAGTCTGAAATGGTGGTTGACTTCTACTCCACCAAAAACCCAACAGTGCTCGAGATTCTGGAACTGCTACGGAAATCTGGGGTTGAGGACCTGATCTCCAAGATCCCCAAGGATTTGCGCACTGTGGATAGGTATGCTGCCCAGTTTCTAGTCCGCATGAAGATTCATGATGATCACATTTCCTCCAAGATTGATAAGGAGGATGTCGTCTTCTCAAAGGCTGATTTCTGTAGTCTATTTGGCAACATTTCCGCAGAGGGTGTGGACCCATTGAAGTACAAAGAAGGAGAAGTGTTGGAATCCTTCAAGCTTTTTGCCAGGTCTTCATGTCAGAATTTGACTAAAGGATTTTTGGATAAACATCTGAGGCAGAAGTACAAGGTTTTGTTCGACATCGTTGTGAAGGTTTTGATATGCGAGAGCCATAGCACAGATGCCATCTTTACTGGCAGGCTCTGTGTTATGAGGGCCATTTTGAATGGTGCCCAATGCAATTGGGCAGAGTTCTTCTGGGGAGTATTGAGAAAGAACAGGTTGAAAGTGTAGAAGGAAGAGTGTCCCAGCAAGCCAGGGGAGCAGCAGTTTTTCTTTAATGCCAATGTGTCCTTAGGCACAAAGCTCACCTTAATCTTGGACTCAATCTTTCCAGAGAAGAAGTGGAAAGATTCCTGGTGCAAGGGCTTCCATAAGTCCAAGATTCTGTTCTCTAAGGATGGTCCTCTTCATGGCCATACTGAATCTGATGGTGAGCAGGCCATTCCTGCCCCTCCTCTTCAAGCAATTCCCTTACCTGCTAAGCAGCAGAAGTAGCAGAAGGGACAGAAGAAGCCTGCTGAAGCAACTGGTTCCTCAACCATTGCTTTCTCTGGTTCCTCAGAGGAGGACCAGATTCCCCTTCTTAACATCTTGAAGAAGAAGGGTGAAGGTGCAGAAGCTGCCAAGAAGGCAGGAGCTCCCAAAAGGAAGAGGCCAGATGAGGCCAAGAAGGTGTCTGCCAAGAAACCCAGAACTGGCAGAAGGGTTCCAAGGACACTCCTGGTGGATGAGCCATCAAAGGAGGAGGAGGAAGAAGAGGTTGAGCCCCTTCAAAGGAAGAAATCTAAGGCCAAGAGGGCCATTCTTCAAGAGTCAGATTCTGGATCTGATCTTGGAGATGCTCTGGAGCAGGCAATTGATGAAGCTGCCAAAATCATGCAGGACTCCACTGCTCCAGTCCCACCTGATGAGGTAATCCCCCCTATCCCTACCTCTACCCACATTAATCTTGTTACCCCATCAACCTCTCCCCCAGAAAACCTTCCCCAAAATCCCTCTACTGCTTATGGTGCCCTCATTGCCTCACCTGAGCAGACCCTCCCTGATACCCCCATATTCACTCCCTCCACCATACCTACCCAAACACCTTCTCCCCCACCTTCCCAAACACCCCTTACCATAATCCCTTCTCCCCTAGCCCCTGTACCAGAGGTACCTTCCACTTCTGGTGCTGAACCTCCCCTACCACCCCTTCCATTTCACAATTTCCAATTCCGCTTCTGTACCAGAAGTGCATCTTACTTCTTCTGGTGCAGAACAACCCCTTCCCTCCACCTCTACCTCTCAAAATCCTACCCCTCCCCAATCTCATACAGAACAGGACCCATCCATCTCTATGGCTCTGGGTTTCCCTGTCCCTCATTCTCCCACCTGTTTGTCCAGCGATGATAGTGAAGATGAGGATGCTTCACTGGAGTCGGAGGTCTTAGCACTATCCTCCTCTGCCTCTGGGCCCAAACCCTTCACTTTCTCTTCTGCAGAAATGGGTCCCATTAGGAAGAGTATGAGTGTAAGTGCTCAGCTCTAGCTAAGAGAGCATTTCCCTGGTTTATTGGAGCACTTACCCCTTTTGGCAGAGCTGACTGATGCCAAAGTCTGGAGCAAGGCCAGACTTGAAGATGTGGAGGACCTCATGTTATTGCTTGAGGAATTGGGTCCTTCCAACTTCACTGTCTGGGAGATTGAGCTAAAACAGAAGCTGAACATCCAGAACCCAGCTGAGCTGGAGACCCCCGTTGCAGCGAAGGTTTTGATCCGCACCTTGCTGATTCAGAGAGGTGTTATGATCTCTCCTGAGGGCCCCTCCTACACTTTTGGCCCTCACTTCACCTTTCCTCCAGAGCTCTACTCAGATGAGGAAGATTTTGATGTCACTCCTGCCGTGCTGCAAAAGATGAAGACTTTTTTCTATGAGCAGATCATGCAGATTGGGCGCTTCTCTAAGGCAATTCAACATATGGCCCCTGCTATGATTGAGCATCAGATCCGGCAGGAGAGGAGGATCTTCTTAAAGCAGATTAAGTCCACCTTTTCAGCTGCCAAAGCCTCCTTCAAGGTAAATGGACTTCTTGTTAAACTGGATGTGATGCACAGCCAGAAGCAGCTCCAGGAGCATGTGTTGGAGCAGCCGAGGCCAGTCTCTGTACTGAAGGTTGAGATGGCTTCCCAAATGCTGCAGACTGCTAAGTTTAAAGACTCCCTCCAGGAGATGTTGGAGAAGCAGGAGAGGCTTGTTGCTGAATTAAAAGCTTATCTGGAGGAAGCAAAGCAGCTGCGTGATCTTCACTCTTCCTCCAATACTGCCTTGCCTGATCTCATTAGGCAGGTAGTGGAGCCCCTTATTGATGTAGTTAAAAAGGGGGAAGAGAAGGCTAGAACTGATCTGGCGAAGACTACTAATGAGTCTATCTTCAGCCATGGTGCTCGTTTGGACCTGCTGGAGAACACCTTGGCCCAGGCCGAGCTGCAGAAGAAAAAGAAAGAAGAGCTCAAATCTCTTTCCATGGCAAAGCAGCTGGCGGCAGGAGATGAGTCAGAAGCAGAGCAGGATCCCATCCATATCTCTGGACCTGCAAAGAAGAAGATCAGGAAGGTGAAGAAGAGCTTCCTAGAAGAAGTAGTGGAGGAAGCAGAGAAGAGATTTCGTGAGGAGACGCCTGAAGAGAGGCAAGCCAGAATAAGGAAGAACATAGATGAAGAGCAGAGGCTCCGATATGTTAGGAGACAGAATAAGAAGAGAAGAGAAGTTGTCATCTCTTCTGGTGCCAGTGGATCCAGCCAGAAGAAGAAAGGCCCTGTTGAGGTGATGGACATCTTGCCACTCAGGACAGAAGGGTCCTTTGACTCTACTGTGCCTGTCCCTCTGGTAGAGAAGTGGAGAGAAGCTAAGACTTTGTGGTTCATTCAACACTATATCCAGAGACCTCCACCAGAGGATGATGCACTCATCAACAGGACATTCCATTCTTGGATGAAGGCATATGATGCAGGTCTGTACAAGCAGCTAATGGACTCCACCATAGAGTTCAACCTGGAGGTCACTGCCCCTGAATTTCACTATCTCAACACTCCAATGATAGGGGACCAGGTTGATTGGGCTGAACTGAAGAAGTTGTACAAGACCAAGGTGTTGGCAAATTTCACTCCAACATCTTCTGCAGAGTTGAAGGCCATTCAAGACAGATTCTTCGACTGGTTCCTGGTGCCTAAAGAGAACAGAAGATATGCTTAGAATAGGACCAACATTGCATTGTAATCTGTAATCACTTTTGTCCTTATTATTCAATGAAATATCATATCTTCTCTGTTCAAAAGATAACCTCTTGTTGTCTTAATTGTTTGCCTGATAAGATCTATTCTAAGGCCTTATCCTCTTATTGTTTTATGATTAAGTTTTTGTATTTGATCGGTTCTGGTTTTTGTTTTAACTCCATCAAAAAAGGGTAAATTGTTAGGATAAATGTTGTATAGTTTTGATGAGTTAAAACAAACCAGAAGATGTAATAGGACCATCTGGACCTGTTAGCCAGATGATGAACTAGAATAGGACTTAGTCTAGGGGGAACTGCCAGACTTAAAGAGTCACCAGAAGGGTCACCAGAAGACCTTCCGGAGGACTCCATCAGAAGACTTCATCAGAGGAGACTGACCAGAGGCAGAGAACCTTTTCCCAGACCAGACGAGTCCGGACCAGACGAGTCTGGTGAAACAAAAGATGCTCAGAATCATCTCCTGATTCTGATGAGCATTCTGTTTCTTAACCAGATAAGGACCAGAGGATATCAAGTTGCCTGGTGTCTGGTATTGCCTTCTCTGGAGAGAATTAGAGTTTGGCATTGGAACCTATTGACCGTTGGTGATTCAAATCAAGTCAACAAGATCAGGATTGGAAAGTCTTGAAGTCAATCAATCCAAGGATCTCACCAGCCCAATAAATCAATTAAGGAATTGATTGATTGGAGCTTCCCTAAATAGAGGATCTGATTGGATTAGCTCTCCAACGGCTATACCCAAATCACCTCTATATATACAGAGTGCAATCTTAAGAAAAAGGGCTAGAGAGATTCATACGCGCACGAAGTCATATTCCAAGCTCTTGTTTAACATATAGCACTCTTATTATGTTCATACTTACATATTCACTCTTAAGGAGTAGTTGGACCTCAACCTGTTCATCTACAAGATAAGGTTAAAGGCTGTTGTCTTTAGATCGAAGTTAGAATTAAAGAGTTTGTAAGAAGGAACTGGTACTTCTCAATTCCAGTAAGTAAGTTGGTTGTTGGTTGGATAGTGAGACCCCTTTGATCAAGGGAGAGTGGACGTAGGATATTCAGATCCGAACCACTATATATCCGGTCTTATTTACTGTTTTCATATTTACTCTCTTGTTTATTCTATTGTGCTCTTGTAAAAAGAAGTTTGTATAAGACATTTACTTTAAAGCTTCCGCAATTTATCAATCTAGTGGGACCAACATCTTCGATCTGCCTCTTTCCTCCGTGTTCAATGCCGATCTTGAGGTGGATCCGGAATCTTTTCTGCGAACTTCCTCGCTAATCATTAGATCCCTCACTTCATCAAGCGTCAACTTGGACTTCGCGGATGAAGCGCTAACTGCTGTTACAGTAGCAGCCCAACTATCTGGCAGAGAAGATAACACAACTAAAGCAAGTACCTCATCACTGAAGTCGATCTCAACTGAGTTCAATTGCTCAATGATCATGTTGAACTCGTTCAGATGTTGCTGCACAGGTGTGCTCTCCGACATCCTGAAGTTGAACAGTCGTCTGATCAGATGAACCTTGTTTGCGATTGTGGGCTTCTGATACATCTGCTCCAAGATCTGTAACATCTCCTTTGCGGACTTGGCTTTAGTCGTGTGGTAGGCTACGTTCATCGACAACGATAAACGTATTGCACTCATCACCTTTCTATTCAACAGATTCCACTCCTTCTGTTCCATCTTTTTGGGTTTTGCCTCCTCCTCTAGGGGCACATACAAATCTTTACCGTAGAGATAATCCTCGATCTGCATCTTCCAAAACCCGAAATTCGTCCCATCGAACTGCTTGACTGGAAACTTTCCGTCGCTCATCGTGACTGCTCCCTCCGAACAAGAGGCTCTAGATACCAGTTGTTAGGAATAAACTCACGCACGCAATCACAAAATAGAACACGAGATTTGTTTACCAAGTTCATCTCACGACTACGTCTGGGGGCGATGCCAAGCCAGGGTTTTCCACTATTTTTCTAATCACAAATACAAGGAGAAAATGTGTATATATAACAAACGAACCCTAAACCTAAATTTAGGGCCGAAGAAAGTGGGCCAAAAATGGGCCAAAAAAGGGCCAAAAAAATTCGGCCAAACAAAGTTGGATTGCCGGTATTGGGCCCAAGTGTACAGTCCATTCAGCCTCCACACTCCAACAAAACGGACCGGATCAGGTTGGTACTGAAGTGAGCGGAGAAAAAGATTTTTTATCGCTTTTATATAATCATTTTTTTAAAAGAAATATTGATACATGCACACACAACAGTTTGTTTTCCCTTGAATTATTAAGCAAATAGAAAAATGTAGAATAGAAGCGAAGTGGGAACAATAACGAGGGGAAGTAAGGATGGAATTTTAAAGGATAGCATCAATTTCTTTGGTTGAACCTAGCTTGCTACCCATTTCATTATTTTTATTAAAAATCCAGACTTAGGGTTCCCAAGAAGGAGAAAATTAGAAAACTTAACTAATTAGCATGCCCAAGCTCAATAACAAATTATTCAGCAAAGTTAATTTCCATAATTACACCACCAACCTACCTCGGGGTTTCCTAGAAATTAAGCCATAATTGAAATTGTAAACCAAATTATTCAACACCTGCAAATAAATATATATAAAAGGCGAGAAAAAGAGATAAATATATATTTCAACTAAGAATTATGTGGGTTGCAACTCTCGTTGATCTCTTAATTCCTCTCTTTAAGGACATGGACTTGATTGATCTGGGATACTTGGGTCTCCACGACGTATTCCAGATTTGATTTGTGGTATCGGAGTTTCAGCGATGTTTTTCAGATTTGATTTGTGGTATCGGGGTCTCAACGACTTGTTCAAATCTTGACCTACAATCTGGTTGTAGGGAGTTGATAGGGTCACTGTGACTTATTCCATCAGATCTCTAATTTTGGTGAAGGATTTGACCTACAATTTAGTAGTAGGAAGTTGATGGGATCATTGAAACTTAATTCATCATATATACTAAAACTCTATTCTGAGTCTCTTATTTATAATAAATCAGAGACTTGGGAGAATAAGAAAGCTATATTTCTAAATCTCAGAGATATTCCCGAATCTGAGAGTAAGGAAAATATAATCACAAATCTTGGAGATATTATTGTATATTTTTATCTCCAAAATTAGGATTTAAAAAATATATGGCTCCATGAAATAAAAATCCGCTGCTTACAAATGCCCCTTCGAGACCTGTTGTAGTGACGTATGACGTCTGCAACTTGGTCTTGAAATCTTGTTGTAGAAATCAAAAGATGATTTGACATGCCCCATGAAATTCTACGAATATTATTCTTAAAAAGTGGAGATGAAGAGCGAATATCATCCCACTGGGCGTGACAATTTGTAAACCAAATTATTTAACACCTGCAGATAAATATATATATAAGGCTAGAAAAAGAGGTAAACATATATCTCGACTAAGAATTATGTGATATGTGATACCAGGGTCTCAGCGACGTATTCTAGATTTAATTTGTTGTACCCGAGTCTCAGCGAGGTATTCCAGATTTGATTTGTGGTATCGGGGTCTCAGCGACTTGTTCCGGATCTTGACCTATCATCTGGTTGTAGGGAGTTGACAGGGTCATTGTGACTTATTCCATCAGATCCCTACTTTGGGGAAGAATTTGGCCTACAATTTAGTAGTAGTGAGTTGATGGGGTCATTGAGACTTATTCCATCAGATATACTAACTCTATTTTGAGTCTTCTATTTATAAGAGATTAGAGACTTGGAGAATAAAAAAACTATATTTCTAAATCTCAGAGATATTCTCAAATCTGAGAGTAAAGAAAATATACTCACAAAAAAGCTATATCTGGGCATGCACCCGTTTATACACATGGAAAAGCAAAATTTTCGTTGGTGAGGAGATCAGCCCAGCGAAAACTTTTGAGGAGATCAGAGCCAAAACGTGGAGTATAATTTTCCTTAATAATTGTGTCATTAATTTCTCCTTTCGGGATTTTGGTAGTGTAACCCCAAATTGTGTTGTAAGGGGCTTCGAACGTTGCGTTATGATTTTGTTTGGTAGTTCTCGATAGTTCTGTATTCTATCTATTGTAACATTTTTTCACGATTACCTCTTATACGCTCTAATATTAATTCATCTTTTTTGTTAAGAAATATTTTGTGTACATAACATAAATTATTTAATTAGAGAGAGGCTCTCAAAAGGATATATTGATCTTAACATTAGTAATTTTTTTTTCTTAGTCATGGTGATCCAAAAATATGTTCTTTAATAAAATAAATGTATATATCATTATAAAAATTAATGGTGGAAATAATAAAAATCGGAAAATTGCATTTTAGTCCTATATGAATATTTCCAAAATACTTTTGGTCCCAATGTTCAAGAGTGGTCCCTTTTTATGCAAAAGTGGACCCAAACGTTAAATATAATTACGAATTTCGAAATTTTGAAAAAAAAAAAAATGGGACCAATTTTACAAACAAAATGACTACTTTTGATACAAAATATTTTTGGGAATAGTTCTATGGGATTTAAAGTCCAATTTTTCCAATAAGAATCAGAGACGAGAACAAACACAAGTAAGAAATTTATTGAAATTTGCATGGGGCTAAACCCCAATTATTCTTATTCACGTTACATCATTAAAACCGCAATAAACACACTTGAAAAACATAATCCTCAACATAGATTAAATTTTCTTATAACACCATCGCTGAAATGGGGATAAGGCGAGAGATGGATCTTTCTTCGACATCCTTTTAGCAAAGCTTTTACGTCTGCTGGTTCGATGTGATACTCGTCTTATCCTCCAGAGTGATGGTTTTTACACACGTTTCGCCCTGCAATATATTAAACAGATAAAAAAAGTTAGATTCATTCAATTATTATACAAGCACAAAATCAACAAAGTTGAATGAGCATCCTAAGAGATATAATTACTTTTTAGGAATCCAGAAAAAGAAAAACAGAAAGCCGTAAGCGAACATTGTTGCAGTAGGTTTTAGTATGTATTATTTGGTTTGGTGTAAGTGTGAGATGAGTGAAAGAATTAAGGGTGGAAGGCTTCTTATATAGGAGAGCCTGCCCCTGGCACGCATCGGTCTATCGTGGAGACACGTGTCGAATTTTTACGCTTGGAATTTTAGTCGTTATCGGAGGCATTGAGGGAAGTGAGTCTTGTGGCGCTGATGGCTTAACACAGTCAAAAACATAGACTAAGGGTTTTCAAGAATGAGACATAAAGATAATTAATTAGCAAGCCCAAGCCCTACAACAACCTACCACGGTGATGCGGACCAAAATATCCCCTCTCAAATTTTCATCCACGGCAGGAAAATTGATCTTTTATAACAATAATCCTGTCATTTTTTGTCATTATTGCTTCTTTAGTTAAAAGTTTTTAGTGAAAGAAAACAATTTTTAATGACAGGATCATTTCATTAAAGATTTATTTTTGTCATTAAAGACTTTTAACTAGAAAAACAACAATAACATGATTACTATCACTATAGGTTAGTGATCTTCTCCAACAAGTCAGGCTTGAACTTGATCCATCGAACTTGCAAAAGACACACCGGGGAGGATTAAGTCAGTGCGGAAAAATTGTTTTCATCCTCACATAATTGAAGAAGACAAATATATAATGTTTCATATTTGGGTATTAGAAACATTTGTAATAGTTGGGACACTTTTTCTATTGGTCTTGCTAATGGGCTTTGATGTTTGGGCTTAAACTATATTCATATTAGACTTGAGCTAAGTTAGGCTTCGGCCAACAATAATTATTTATTCAATTTGGACCGAATCACTAATTTTCAATGGTGACGGACTAACCCTCATCACAAGGTTTAAGTCTTAATTGGAATAATTCATGATCACCAATGTGAAAGAAATTAAGGGGATGCGGGTCAATTCAAATGCATGAGCAGCTTGCTATTTTTAGGCTACTTCTCCTTACTCAAATTAATATTGTGGTTGTTGGTTGGCAAATGGAGTAAAGCCCAGCGGAAGGATTAGGCCAACTAATACAGCCATTTCGTGTATATATATATATATATATATATATATATATATATTCGAATTATATTTCATATATCTAATATAATCAAATCATATATTGTGAAAAATGTACCTGGCAAATTTATTGCTTTTTATTATTATTTTTAACCTATATCAATTCAGATTCGAATTAATCTTATTATATTTATAGGGTAAATTGTAGTTTTGATCTCAAGAGAATATGTCCAAAATACTTTTGTCACATATGTGTGAAAGTGGTCCTATTTATGACCAAAAGTGCAATTTTACCCCATTCTCTTAGCACAAGAATTGCAATTCTCTTATAATAAAAAATGTTGAAAGAAACCACGGGAATAAAAATATAAAAAACAAGAAAAAAGTTGTTTTGCAGATCACCAATTATCTTGGATTTTTTTTCATCATATATACAAACTTCCTTATGGTGCAATCACTTGACTAATAATTAGGGTTATTCACGGTATAAATCAAAATAAATATTTGAAAATAGCTGTGTTCGTATCGAAATTCGGTTATTTTAATATTTGATTGTCGAGAAAAAAATTTATTTGGTCGCATAACTTATCAAGTGTCCGATTTTGATCCCAAAAATTTTGACTCTTCAATTTTGGTCCCGTAACTCCTAGGAATTTTCCATTTATGGTCCCATTTTCTTTAAAAATACAAAAATGGTGCCCTTTTTTTGTCACACTCAACTCACATTCTACCTAAATTTCGGCATTTACGGTACCTTCGAAAATGTGTCCGCAAAATGATTTTTTTTTTGTTTTGTATTTTTTAATCATTTTTTCCATATCACTAATATGTGGTTGAAAAATGGACAAACCATAGGAGTTACGGGACCAAAATTAAAGAGTCAAATTTTTTGGGACTAAAATCGGACGCTCTATAAGTTATGCGACCAAAAAGAAATTTCTCAGCAAGAATGGGACCAAAATTAGGCAAACCGTAGAAGTTATGGGACCAAAATTGAAGAGTCAAAATTTTTGGGACCAAAATCGGACACTCGATAAGATTTTCGGTTACAAACGGACCGTTTCGGATTGGTACAGAAGTGAGCGGAGAAACAAAATTTTTACCGCTTTTATTTAATCAATTTTCTTTTTAAAAATATTGATACATGCACACACAACAGTTTGTGTTCCCCTGAATTATTACACAAATGGAAAAATGTAGAATGGAAGCGAAGTGGGAACAATAACGAGGGGAAGTAAGGATGGAATTTTATAGGATAGCATCAATTTCTTTTGCTGAACCTAGCTTGCTATGGCTTCTACCCAATTCATTATTTTTATTAATAACACAAAGTTAGGGTTCTCAAGAAGGAGAGAATTAGAAAACTTAATTAATTAGCAAGCCCAATAACAAATTATTCAGCAAAATTTATTTCAATAACTACACCACCAACATACCACGGTTTTTCCTAGAAACTAAGCCTTAATTGAAATATTATTCGAGACTAGCGCCCGCCAGAAACTATTCATATAGCTAGCGTTAATACGTATATTCAAGACCAGTCGCTTGTCACTAAAGATTATGATTCTGTCATTAAAGACTTTTAACTTGAAAAACAATAGTGACAAGATCTCTGTCATTAAAGATCAATTTTCTTGTAGTGTTGGATTGCGAACGCAGGAAACATGTTTTGCAGTGTATCTGGGCATGCACCCTTTTGTGCATATGGAATAGCAAGATTTTCGTTAAGGTGAGGAGATCAGCCCGGCGAAAACTTTTGAGGAGATCAGAACCAAAACGTGGAGTATCATTTTCCTTATAGTTCTATCATTAATTTCTCCTTTTAAGATTGGTAGTGTAACCCCAAATTGTGCTGTGAGGGGCTTTGAACGTTGAGTTTTGATATTGTTTGATAATTCTCGATAGTTCTGTAATCTATCTATTGTAACCTTTTTTCACGATTACCTCTTGTACTCTAATTTAATTAAAGTCTCAAAAAGATTGATCTTAACATTAGTATTTTTTTTTTTTTTGCTTAGTTATGGTGATCCAAAATATGTTCTTTAATAAAATAAAGGGAAAATAGACTTTTTTGTCCTTTAAGTTTGGTCAATTTTGTTTTTCGTCCTCTAACTTTTGACTTTATTTTTTAGTCCTATAACTTTTAAAAAATTAACATTTTCGTCCTAAAACCGATAATTTTTTAGTCCTAAAATTAACATTTTAGTCCGATAACTTATATTTTAGGACGAAAACGTAAATTTTTTGAAAGTTATCGGACTAAAAAATAAAGTCAAAAGTTAGAGGACGAAAAACAAAATTGACCAAACTTAAAGGACAAAAAAACCAATTTTCCCTAAAATAAATGTATATATCATTATGGTGGAAATAATAAAAATCAGAGACGAGAGAAAATAGCAAGAAGAACAAACACATGTAAGAAATTTATTGGAATTTGCATGGGGCGAAACCCCAATTATTCTTATTCACGTTACATCATTAAAACCACAACACACACACTAAGAAAAAAACATAAGACCCAACATAGATTAAATTTGCTTATAACACCATCACTGAAATGGGGATAAGGCGAGAGGTGGATTCCTTGTAACTGGATATTGTATTTAGGGTAGGATCCATCCATATATGACATCCTTCTAGCAAAGCTTACGTCTGCTGGTTCGATGTGATACTCGTCTTATCCTCTATAGTGATGGTTTTTACACACGTTTCATCCTGCAATATTAAACAGATAAAAAATGTTAAATTCATTCAATTACTATACAAGCACAAAATCAACAAAGTTGAATGAGCATCCAAAAAGATATAATTACTTGTTAGGACACCAGAGAATAAAAAACAGAAATCCGAAAGCGAACATTGTTGCTGTAGGAAAAAGTACTTATTATTTAGTGCAAGTGTGAGCAGTGTGAGATGAGTTAAAGAATCATGAGTAAGGCTTCTTATGTAGTAGAGCCTGCCCCTGCCACACATCTGTTGTGGAGACACGTGTTAATTTTTTAGGGTTCGAATTTTAAGGTATTGTCAGAGAGATTGAGGGAAGTGAGTCTAGTGGTGCTGATGGCTCAGCACAGTCTAAAACATAGAATTAGGGTTCTCAAGAGGAGAAATAAAGATACTTAATTAACGGAAATGATCTCATGCCCACTGGTGGACACAATATAATATACCCACCGCAAATGTGATAATGACACATAAGCAGATAAAATCTATCATTAAACTTATAGTGGACCCAATGCTTATGTGTCATTATCACATTCGCGGTGGGTATATTATATTGTGCCCACGGTAGGCATATGATCATTTTCGACTTAATTAATTTGCAAGCCCTACAACAAAAAATTCTTCAATAATAATATCAATAATTACATCACCAACCTACCACGGTGACGCGAACCAAAATATCCGCACTCAAATCTTCATTTTCTCCATCAAATCGGGCTTAAACTAGATTCGACGAACTTGCAAAAGACACACCGGGGGAGGATTAAAACTATAACGAAACATAAAATTGCCTACCGAAATTTTCAATATGGCTACGAAATTTCCAACAAAAAAATTCGTAGTGGGGATTACCTACGAATTGTCTAAAAAAATTCTAATTGTATAGGCATCTTGCTTCCCAACCTACAAATTGTGTTGTAGGTAAAATGGGTAAATTGCAAGGATGGTCCCATGAGAATTCGTACTAGACAGATTTGGTCTCATGTTCTTTTTTGGTCCAATTTTTAGCATAAAATGTCCCATCCGTTATATATTTAACAGTTTTCTGTGGAAAAACTGGATGGAAAAACCTTTTCAACTTGATTTTTGGAGGGAAATGGGCCAGCTTTTGCTATTAACAGTCATTTCAATGTAAAATGCAAGTATGGAGGCGATTCTGCTACTTTAGTATTTCCTCTCCGCTGCATTTTCTTAGAATCCTCCGGCAGGGATTCAAACCAAATCCGTCCTCTATCTTTTCACCTTTATCAAAATGGTCCTCTATTTATTTTCTTTATCAATTTAGTCCTGTATCTATTCAAGTTTCGCCAAAATGATCCTAATTGGCCTAAAAATGTACAAAACATCACCGTTTTGGTCCTATATTTTTTTTTACCAATTTAGTCATGTATCAATTCACATTTCTCCAATTAGGTCCTAATTGAACGCATAAAACATAAAATGCCACATTTTTAGTCATGCGCACTAGTTTTTTTGGGGGAAGCCTATGATGTGATTTTTTTTCAATGTGGCACTAACGGTGGCCAGCTTTGCATATAGACCCAGTCGTTTAACTAGGTTCACATTTTTTTTCCGTTTGACACCGGAAAACTCCTCCACACCGATTCACCTGGGAACATGGTTCTGATAACACAATTAGGGCCCCCGATGGACCTCCACCTCTGCATTAGTATGATATTGTCCGCTTTGGAACGAGCTAGCCTGCACAAATTTATTTTTGGGCCTTCCTAAAAATATATCATACCAATGGAAAATTTGTTCATCCTTATAAACCCCCAGAAACTCCCATATTATTTTGATGGGATTTAAACCAAATTCATCATCTATCTTTTCACCTTTATCTAAATAGTCATTTATTTATTGTTTTATCAATTTAGTTCTGTATTTCTTCAAGTTTCGCCAAATTGGTCCTAATTTGGTGAAAAATAGTTTTATGCTTTATGCGTTCAATTAGGACCTAATTGGAGAATGTGAATTGATACAGGGCTAAATTGGTAAAGAAAATAAATATAGGACCAAAACGGTGAGGTTTTGTACATTTTTAGGCCAATTAGGATCATTTTGGCGAAACTTGAATAGATACAGGACTAAATTGATAAAACAAATAAATAGAGGACCATTTTGATAAAGGTGAAAAGATAGAGGACGGATTTGGTTTAAATTCCTCCTCCGGCAAACTGGGTAGATTGGGGATGATTTTCTCTCTGCCAGATTTTCTCTCATGCTCGTTAATCCGCTACTTATTGACGAAAAAATCGTATGGGACTATTTGCGCTAAAAAAAGGACCAAATTCATGAGGACCAATTCTTATGGGACCATTTATGCAATTTCCCCTAGGTAAAATTTTGTTGGCAAATGACTTGTAGGTAATTATACCTAGGGATTTTATTTCGTAGGAAAATTAATTCCGTAGACAAATTGTTTCTAGGTTGAGAAATATAGAAGCTTTCTTAATTAGAAATTTTCGTAGACAAGTCGTGGGCAATTCTTACTACAATTTTTTTTTGTTGGAAAATTTTTGTAGACAATTCTTTATTTTCTTATAGGGTAAGTTAGTGAAAAAAAAAATGGTTCTTATCTTCACCTAATAGAAGAAGACATATACATAATGTTTCATACTTGGGGGCATTAGATCATTTGTTGCAATTACGACACTTTTTTTATTGGGCATGTCAATGGGCTTAAACTATTTACTATTCATATATTGAGCTAAATTGAACTTCGGCCAACAATAATTATTTATTCAATATGGGCCGAGGTCCTTATTTCTAACGGTGACGGACTACCCTTATCTCAAGGTTTGCGTAACTGGAATCATTCATGAACACAGAAAAGGGGGGCGGGTCAATTCCAATGATTGAGCAGCTTGCTATTTTTTGGCTACTTCTCGTTATTCAAATTAATATTGTGGTTGTTGGTTGGCAAATGGAGTAGGGCCCAGCGCAAGGATTAGGCCAAGTAATACAGCCATTTCGTGTTTATATATATATATATATATATATATATATATTTTAGAATTTTATTTCATATATTTAAGAGGCGCTTGGTTAGCAACTCTTCAATGATAATGGAAATGAAAATTATTTTGGAATGTTGGGGGAAGAATTGTTATAATAGTGTCCCCATTGCTAGTGTCGTGCCCCAATATTGGAATAGAAGTTGACAACAAATGGTTGTTGGTAAAGGAATGAGGGAGTGATCGAGGAGGATGATTGTAGGAAGATAATAGGGTAATCAAAATGGAGTAGTGATTACCTTATTTAGGAGAGAAAGTAGTGATTTTGTTCTCATTAACCATCATAATTACACTAATTTCCAAACTCATTCTCATTACCATTGAATACATGGCAATTTAATGCTTCGTTATTATTATTTTAACCTATGTAAGTTTTGATTCCAATTAATCTTATTATAATTAAGGGTAAATTGCAGTTTTGTATATAAGATAACAAGTCCAAAACACTTTTGACACATATATGAAAGTGGTCCTATTTATGACTAAAACTGCAATTTTACACTATTCTTTTCAAACCAACACTGCAATTTTCTTGGAATAAATTTTTCTGAATAAAACTATGAGAACAAAGATAAAAAAAAATAAAAAATTGTTTTGCAGATTATACCATTCTCTTTGGAATTTTTTTTCCGTCATATATTCAAACTTCCTTATGGTGCAATCACTTGACTAATCACTACGCCATGTTGCCTACAAAAAATTTCAATAACAAATTTTGTTGTAGAAATTGCTTACGACTTGTCTACAAAATTTTCGAATAATGTAAGCATTTCTACTTCTCAACCTAGAAATAATTTTCCTACATAATAAATTTCCTAAGTATTAATATCTGCAAGTCATTTGCCTACCAAATTTTTCTTACAAAACAATTTGCTTACGGAATTTTCATAGGCAAATTATTTGTTTGTGGAGAATAAAGATGCCTATATAATTAAAAAAAAATTGTAGGCAATCCGTAGGCAATCACCATTATGAAAAATTGTTGAAAATTTAATAATCATATTGACAAATCCGTAGCCAATTCTTCCTTTTTCTATAATATTGATCCAAATTAAATGTTCAATAAATAATAAATGTATCATTGCAAAAACTAAAGGTGGAAACAATAAAAAATATATAGAGCCGAGGAAAAATAGAGGAGAACTAAAACAAATAAGAAATTTAATGAAATTTGTGTGGTGGTAAATTCTTCAACTGTTTCTTCTTCACATGACAACATTAAGAGTACAAAAAAACACAATTTTAACAAACATAAAGACTTAAGTAATAACAATCTAACATAATACATATATCCTACTTAGAAAGGTAAGGCCACCACTGAAATTGCGATAATGATTTTTACATACGTTTTCCCCTGAATTTGGACAAATGGAAAAATCTAGAGTGGAAGCGAAGTGGGAACATTAACGAGGGGAATTAAGGATGGAATTTTGAAGTATAGCATTAATTTCTTTTGTTGAACCTAGCTTGCTGATGGCTTCTACCCACTTCATTACTTTTATTAAAAACACAGAATTAGGGTTCTCAAGGAGAGAATTAGAAAACTTAACTAATTAGCCACCCCAAGCCCAATAACAAATTATTCAGCAAAATTAATCTCAATAATTTCACGACAAACCTAGCACGGTCTCTCCTAGAAATTAAGCCTTAATTGCAATTAATATATTTAGGCTTATTTGTGAATCAAATCAGCTATCTTCTCGTGATGTGTAATCTAATCTCAACTTTTAGATTTTGGCAAATAAAACTCTACTTTAACAATATTTTACAAATCGAGCTCACGAGCAGAAAACTCCAAACTCTGAATAATGTGATATCCTACCTAGAAGAATTAAACGACGTCGTTCCGTCTATAAATATCATGACACTGTTGTTCCAAGTTTAAACATTAAAAAAATGTTGGTTTATGGTAAGGAGATTTTCTGCTCGTGAGATTGAATTGCACAAGATTGTTAAAGTAGGGTTTTAATTACCAAAATAAAAAAATTGAGGCTAGATTGCAATTCGTGAAAAGGTGGTGATTTAATTTGCAATTAACCCTATGTTCAACAGCTAATTTTGTGTACGGCAACATTTTGCTATCTTGGGATGCAAATGGAGGAAACATGTTTTGTAGTGAATCTGGGTATGCACCCTTTTGTACATAAGGAAATCCAGGAAAAGCAAAATTTTCGATGGTGAGGAGATCAGCCCGGAAAAAACTTTTGAGGAGATCAGAGTCAAAACATGGAGTATCATTTCTCTTAATAGTTCTATCATTAATATCTCCTTTCGAAATTGGTGCTGTAACCCCAAATTGTGTTGGAAGGAGCTTTGGTTGTTTGTTCTTGTTTGGTGGTTCTCGATAGTTCTGTAATCTATTTGTTGTAAACATTTTTCACAAGTCTTAATACTACAATTTTTCTGCTTAGTGTTTAATTTCAGGGTGCAAACTATTTGTGTAGTTTCTACGTCATGGTGATCCAAAATATGTACCATAATAAAATAAACGCATTATTATAAAAATCAATGGATGAAATAACAAAAATAAAGACGAGAGAATAGCAAGGAGAACAAACACAAGTAAGAAATTTATTGAAATTTGCATGGGGCGAAACCCCAATTATTCTTATTCACGTTACATCGTAAAAACCACAAAAACACACTTAAAAAACCATAAGACTCAACATAGATTAAATTTGACACATATAACACCATCACTGAAATGGGGATAAGGCGAGAAGTGGATATTGTATTTAGGGTAGGATCCTTCTTTGACATCCTTTTAGCAAAGCTTTTACGTCTGCTGATTCGATGTGGTACTCACCTTATCCTCCAGAGTGATGGTTTTTACACACGTTTCGCCCTGCAATATTAAACGGATAAAAAAAAGTTAGATTCATTCAATTATTATACAAGCACAAAATAAACAACGTTGAATGAGCATCCAAAAATATATAATTACTTTTTAGGAATCCAGAAAAAGAAAAACAGAAAGCCGTAAGCGAACATTGTTGCAGTAGGTTTTAGTATGTATTATTTGGTTTGGTGTAAGTGTGGGATGAGTGAAAGAATTAAGAGTGGAAGGCTTCTTATATAGGAGAGCCTGCCCCGGCCACGTATCCATATGTCGTGGAGACGCGTGTCGAATTTTATGGTTCTTATTTTAGTTGTTATCAGATAGATTGAGGAAAGTGAGTCTATCGAGCTGATGGCTCAACAGTCAATAGAATTAGGGTTCTCAAGAAGAAGAAATAAAGATAATTAATTAGCTAGCCCAAGCCCTACAAAAAATTATTCTGCAAAAATAATTTCAAGAATGCATTCATTTTAAAATTATCTATTTTTTGGAAATTTAGCCCGTAAATTTCTTTTACAATTTTGTCCCAAGAAAATACAATAAAACACAGTCTTGGTCCAAAAAAAAAAATAAATAAATAATAAGAATTAGTTGTAATTTTGGTCCCAAGAAAATGAGGTAAATCTGCATTTTTGGTCCTAACAATTAACGAATGGGACCAAAACTACAAAAAAGAGGACCACTTTTGCACATAGGATAACAAAAGTATTTTGCACCCATTATTTTGAAACCAAGAGTGCAATTTTCCCAATAATTACATAACCAATGTCCTAGCATGGTTTGCAATAAAAAAAAAAAAAAAACTACCAAGGTTTAAGGCTTAATTGGAATAATTCATGATCACCAATGTGAGAGAAAAGGGGTGCGGGTCATTCCAATGCATGAGCAGTTTGCTATTTTTGGCTACTTCTCCTTATTCAAATTAATATTGTGGTTGTTGGTTGGCAAATGGAGTAGGGCCCAGCGAAAGAATTAGGCCAACAAACACAGCCATTTAGTGTGTGTGTATATATATATATATATAATTTTATTTCATATATTTATATAATTAAATCATATATTGTGAACAATGTACATGGCAAATTTAATACTTTTTTATTATTATTTTTAACCTGTATCAATTTTGATTTAATTATAAGGTAAATTGCAGTTTTGGTCCCAAGAGAATATGTCCAAAATATTTTTGGCACATATGTATAAAAGTGGTCCTATTTATGATCAAAACTGAAATTTTACCATTTGTTCTTGAGGCCAAAACTACAATTCTCTTAGAAATGAAATATTAAAAAAAAAAAAAAAAAAACTACGGAATAAAAATGTCAAAAAAAGAATTGTTTTGCAGGTCACCCATCGTCTTGGGAACTTTTTTTTTCCCTTCATATTCAACCTTCCTCATGGTGCAATCACTTGACTAATAACTATGCCATGTTGATCCAAATGTTCAATAATATTAGAAATCTATTATTATACAAACTAAAGGTGGAATAATAAAAAAATAATGCCGAGGAAGAAATAAAGAGAACAAACACAAATAAAAAATTTAATGAAATTTGTGTGGTGGTGAAACTTCAATGTTTTCTCCTTCACATGACAACATTAAGAGTACATAATACACACTTTTCTTCTTCACATGACAACATTAAGAGTACAAAACACACACTAGAAACAAACATATATGTGAAGGATCAAATGTGAAGTATGTAGTCTGCTGAGCTTAATCCAGTAGGAGGCTATGTTGAAAAAGTGTTAGCCGTGAGAATTGGTGAATTTGGGGTACCAGAGGAGGTGGACCAGATGAGGTTGACCAGAGAAGCCTGACCAGAGGAGTCTGGCAGGTGAGCTATCAGAGGAGGTCCATCAGGTGAGGTCTGGTCAGACGAGTCTGGTAGATAAGTCATCAGAGGAGGTCTATCAGAGGAGGTCTGGGACCAGAGGTCATCTGGTGAAAGTGACCAGAGCCAGAGGAGGTCTTGTCATCTGATCCTGAAGTTCGTTATTCGCGAAGTACACCAAATTGAAGCTAATTCGAAGGCGGTTTTAACTGAATCAACCATGGCGGTTATTGAAGTTGTTAGCCAGCTGGATAACTACCTTTACTTTGAGTTTGTTACAACTGAATCGAATCTAGGGTTCGTTTCTGATTTGAAGCGACTACACTAGCTTCTACTAGTAGCTACCCCGCAAGAGAACGGGTTCACTGTAGTATGGGCAAGTATAGGGACCAAGTATTATCGAACCCAAGGGATGGTATGTATGCGAATAGATCCCTGAAGATCTACGCGTCGTAGTTAATATGAGTGTGATGTTTTTGGGTTTTTGAAAAATTAATTAAAAGACTAAAATAGACTAATTAACTAAAGAATGAAAAAGAACGAATTAACTACGGGTTGTTTTCTAATAAGAGATGGTGATGCTCAGGTTAGGAATCCCTACGTATACTAACGGAGCAGGTACATAATCAAAGTAATTGTGACAAACAAGAATTAACCTAAGTAAAAGATCGTAGAATGAAAGCTCAAGATTTCTCACCCTAATACTTTATCCTAGCAATCGACTTCACTAATCCACTAACAAGTTAATGAATTGTGCTCAATTAATGAGACCCTAATTTAACTAAGGTGATGCGGTCGTCCTCCTTCGCTAAACCGGTTGATGAATTAACCTTTCCTAAACCCTCTCGTTAAGACTACTAATTGTTATTGAGTGATGCGGTCGTCCTCTCTCTAACACTTTCGTACGAAATTCAAAGGTAAAGTTAAGATTAATTATATGAATTCATTAATTAAGAGAATTAAAACTAACGTCACCAATTACCTTAATTACGTACCCACATCCTACTTCTACGAGTTCATCCTACCCCAAGCATGCAAGGGTTTTAGCCGGACATGGTTATAACAAAAATAAAAGCAATAGAAGAAACAACGAATAAAAACATGATGAATTGAATAAAGAAAGTAATAAACATAAACTAGGGTTTAAAAAGAAAATAAATACGAAGAACTGAAATTGAATTAACTAAAACGAAATTAAAAGCGTTTAAAGTAACTAACTAATAAAAAGAAACTAAGAATTCGTATGCAAAACCTCAACAAAACGTAAAATAAAGCTTGCTCTTCTTCTTCCTCTCCAAAAACTAAGTCTAAAGTGATTTCTAAAGTCGGGATCCTTTAAAACGTGTTTGGAAGAGGTATATATAGGCACCGGGTCGAAACGGGAGTTAATGGGCCGAAAATACGCATCCGGAGGCAAAAGTATATGGGCGCTCGAGCAAAACGCTCGAGCGGTCGCGCTCGAGCTGTGTAGCTCGAATGATGCATTCGCTCGAGCGGTCGCGCTCGAGCTGCTCGAGCGCTGAATCTCCTCTGTATGTTTTTGGGCGCTCGAGTGATTCGCTCGAGCGGTGGCGCTCGAGCTGCTCGAGCGCAAGAATGGTTCTGTATGTTTTAAGCGCTCGAGTAAGGCGCTCGAGCGGTGGCGCTCGAGCCATGCGCTCGAGTGATCTCTAATCCTTCCAAATGATACTTTTCCTCGTCCGCACTAATACCAATCGTATTTCTTCAATATCTTCTCATCCGGGCATCCGTTTGAGTCGATTCAAAGTCCTACGAACTCCTCTCTTCGTCCTCTATTCACCTATGAGCACCAAAGAGACAATTTTATCAATGTATAGAAATAATGCTCATTTGACTCCAAGCACTAATCGAAAACACTCAAAACATGAGTAAATTGGGCACCAAAACATAACAATTTCACGCCTAATCAACCCCCCCAAACTTACCATGTTGCTTGTCCTCAAGCAATGAAATAATAAGTCAAGTGAAATTATTAGGAATGAATCAAGAATCAAATCATGCAAGTAATTGAACTCGAGCTTCAAAGATCAATCACCCGTATACTCACTCACTTTCTTTTATCGTACTCATGCAACAACAACAAGAAACACCAAGATCAAGCATGGACGTGCACTCAACGGTTTGTTTCACTCCCTCACAAGTGTATAAAAGTGTTTAAGGGACTCACTCAATCAATCAATCACACATATTGGCAGCCATAGGCTTGTAAGCACTCTCAACTTCGACCATACTCTAGAAATCAATGCCGAATCAAAAAGGACTTTTCTCAAGGTTGTAATGTAGGCTCTTTGGACAGGTGGGATAACAATATGGGGTAAGTGACTCAAGTGAATGGAGAATAGAAAAATCAACTTTGGCACTTTGAGATTAGGAGCAGAATCACTTCAACATTTGCAATCAATACACTTTAATTCCACTACTCTCAACACTTCAATTTTTTTCTTTCTCACTCTTTCACTTTTTTTTCAATCACCTTTTTTTTCTTTTTCTTTTTTTTTCGCACAAACATATGAGCTCATTTTTTTTCTTTTGCTCATTCTCAATTTTTTTGTTCTTTCCCACAACTCAAATCTCATCACTCCTTCTTCTCATATTCACTCAACAAACAACTTTTTCCTTTTTTTAACTCAATTCACTCCCTTCATATTCACACTTTCCTATTCTCCACTCAAATTGGGACAAAAAGGCTTAGGAATTGGAATAGTGTTCATATGTGCGAGCAAATAAAATAGGCTCTAGGCTCAAAGGGGCTAACAAGGGATCAATGTCATTGGTAAGGGAAATTTTGGCTAAGTGACTTACTTAAATCAAAGATGGCCTAAGATCACATTCGGCATATCAAACTAGACACAATCAAGAAGCAAGAGCACAGGCAAGTTCTAACATCCTCTAAGGTGACGATCCACTCACAAACGACGAGATTAAATCATGCATTTAAAATCTCATAAGGCTCAAATCTCACATCTTTCACATCCATGCTAGTCCTAGTGCATTCTCACAATCATCACACAAGTACTCAAAAGAAAAATTTACAAGCATACAAGTTCTTTCTCAAATCAACTCTAACTCAAACACTCACACAAGAAAACTCCTAACTCAGCCTCACAATTCACCCTACTCATCAAATCATACTCAAAGATAGCAATCAACAAGCATAAGGTGATTGATAGGCATAAAATATTGAGTAACAAAACAAATTAATAATAGCCCAAGGAGCATCTCAAGGCACCAAATAACTAACTCAACTCAAAGATAAGGGGTGCTCCGGTGCAATGTAATAATAAAACAAATAAAAAACTCCACCCCCCCAAACTTCGACCTTGCTAGAGGTCTAAGTTTGGGGTTGTGGGTTACCTCAACCGAACAATTCAGTTTCTCTCAATAGCTTTGCACACTCCCTTGTCTCAAGTTGGTTCCTTCAATCTAAATAACTCCATGATACCTTTACTCCTTTAGAGACAAGCCTACAAAATAAAACTCTCAAGTACGAGGTTAGACATACGACTCTAAACACCCTAATAATATAAAAAGACACTAAAAATAAATGAAAGCAAATAAAAATGGGTTGCCTCCCATTCAGCGCTATTTTTAAGGTCCTCATGCCGGACCGTGCTCAAAGGAGCTTATGGGACATCATACTCAAATTTACCTCCCTTACTCTCATAAGAGTGGTGTTTGAACTCCTTTCTTTGATGTCCCACCATCATGAGTACTTTTGCTTTCTTCCCATCCCCAAGTGTTATGGGGCTCAACTCCTTCTTGACTCTATCTGGAGGAGTCTTACTAAACAATTTCTTGAGTTTGGACTTTTTCTTCTTAACTCCTCCTTTTCCCTCTAGCTGGACCACGTCCACTTTCTTCACCTCTTCATCCTTCAACTTCTTCACTTCATCCCTATCAAAATAATCAAGATCATAACGCTCATGGGTTAAATAATCAAGTGAAGGACTAACAAAATTATGAATATCAGAAGGATTAGGGATAGAGGGTGTGTCTTCAACACTAGGATCAATTGCATCCGTGCAATACAAGCTCTCATCCTCCTTCGGGTGCTTCATGGCTTCATATAGGGAGATCTTCACTTCTTGATCATCAACCTTCAATGTGATCTTCCCATTTGCCACGTCTAGCACCATCCCCGCAGTAGCTAAGAACGGTCTTCCCAAAATCAGGGGCACGTGCTCATCTTCCTCCATTTCTAACACTACAAAGTCGGCTGGAAAGATGTGACCTCCAACTCTCACTAGGACGTCTTCAACAACACCTTGAGGTCGAGTAATAGACCGATCGGCAAGTTGAAGCGTCATCATTGTGGGTTGAAGTTCAACACCTTCCAACTTCTTGAAAAGCGATAACGGCATGAGATTGATGCTCGCCCCGAGGTCGCACAACGCTCCCTTCTTGATCCCGTTCCCAATATCACATAGGATCGTGAAGCTCCCGGGATCCTTCAGCTTAGGTGGAAGCGCCTTGTGCACTAATGCACTCACCTCGTGGTTCAGCTGCACCAACTTTGGCTCATCCACTCGCCGCATTTTCGCAATCAAGTCCTTCAGAAACTTCGCATAATGCGGCATCTGTTCCAAAGCATCATAAAAAGGAATATTAATATGCAATTGTTTAAAAACATCAAGGAACTTAGCGAATTTCTCATCAAGCTTCTTTTTCATGAAGCGCTGTGGATATGGGACAGGTATCACCGATTTGGGTACCCCCCATTCATCTCTTTCTGTTTCTTTCACTTTCTCCCTTGTTTCCTTTGCCTTTTTCCACTTAGGAACTCTCTCAACCTCCTCAAGGTCTTTGTCTTGATGGGACTCATCCTTATCTCCATGCTTCTCAATCCCTTTACTTTCAATCCCCTTCTCAACTTGGGGCGTCTCAGAATCAGCAGGCATCTGAGGACCTTCGTAGTTGGTTCCACTTCTTAGCTGGATCGCCTTGCACTGCTCTTTCGGGTTCCCCTCCGGCATTCTATTCACTGATTTTGCAATCTGGCTCATCTGGAGCTCTAAAGAGGTGAACCTTCGATTGTTCTCTTGTTGAGTTCTAGTCCACTCAACGTTCATCTTCTGGAGCTCTTGATCACGTTGATCACCCTTCTTATGCAACTCCTTCACATCGTACTCCAAGGATGACAATCTCTTGCTCCCTTCCTCCACCTTCTGAAGGATCGCTCTCAACATCTCCTCGGTTGATGCACCGCCTTCTCCACCAGGAGGTTTAGACCCCGGATCAACACCTGCAGGAACAGTAACACCAGCTTTTGGGTTAGCATAAGAAAAATTATCATTCCTCCTCCATGTGTTTTGAGGAGGCTGCTGGCTTCCTTGAACTCCTTGTGTGTTCCTCCATTGATTTTGAAGTGGCTGAGGGCCTGGAGGCACAAATGGTTGGCCATAAGAAGGTCTTCCATACTGATTACCACCTTGGTAGCCATTCTGATTGTAATATGGACATCCCATGTAATTGGCTACCTCTTGCTGTCCACTGGGTTGGTCTACTCTCTCATTCTCTACTGCATGCTCTCCACCCAAACTCTTTCCCAACTCGAGGTTGTTGATCTTTTCCATCATGGCCATCAGCAGCCTTCTAGTTCCTTCTCCCTCTTCCACCTGATGCACTCTTTGCAAATCTGCATCCACACCCCAAGCACCGGCATTCGTGATAATGTTGTCCACGATCTCCCTACACCTCTCTATGCCTTGGTTGAGGAATGCTCCACCCGCACAGGCGTCTAAATGGGCTTGACCATCCTTGCTGGCACCACTATAGAAGAATGCCATAATGTCCCCCTCATTGTACCCGTGCTGCGGGCACTCTATAAGCATGTTTGAGTATCTCTCCCACGCTTGGCGTAAATCCTCTCCAGACTTCTGGCGAAAGGACGAGATCTCAATTCTAGCCTTGATCGTCCTAGATGGAGGGTAGAATCGCTCGAGGAACAGACGCTCGAGCTCGGCCCAAGTGGTAATACCTCCCCGCGGGAGCGTATTATCATACCACTCCTTGGCTATTCCCGTCAATGAGAATGGGAACAGCCTAAGCCTCTTGGCATCTTCAGACATGCCATTATAATTGAATGTTGAGGCTATCATGAGAAAACTCCTCAGATGTGTATGAGGATTCTCCTTCCCGATCACCCCTTTGAACTGATTCTCGGTCAGCAGCTTGAGAATTCCTGGAGAAATTGAAAAGTTATTGGCCTCAACTGGAGGCAAAGCCACTCCATCATAGTACCTCTGTGGCTGCGCTGCAAACCTCCCTCGAATCGCCATATTATGATCTACGTTTTGAGGAACGTGTTGAGGATTAGCAGCAGGTACTGGTACTTGTTGGGGTGGTGGTGGGTAAACAGGTGGTTGGTTGTAGACTGGTGGTGGATGGTATGGGTATGGTGGGTAAGGATAAGGTGGGTATGGGTAATGTTGGTATGCTGGGTTGTGGAAAGGGTTATTTGGGTTTTGTGGGTAAGCAAGGTTTTGGTTCTGGTTTTGGGGTTGTGTTTGTGCAGAGTTGATTGTGTCTTGTGGGTTCGGGTGTGGGCTCTCAGTTCCCCCTATGGGTATCTGCTGATTACTGCTATTTCCATTGGCACCCTCTGCCCGTTCCACAAGAGCAGTATACTCTGCAGCTATCTTGTCTAACTCCCCAAGTTCATCAGAAATTTTGTCTTTGTTTCCCGCGGCAGTAGTCATTCTTCTCAAGAAGGCTCGGTTCCTTCTGGCTATTGTCTCAGGATCTGCAGGTAATCTCTCTTCGCTCGTATTGCCTTGTGAGCGTGTTTTCATAAGCCTGAAACACTAGCAGAAGGATCAAAACGCAACTGCCGACTAAAATAAAAAATAAAAATAAAACAGAAAAGAAAGCACTCACTACTAACTACTAAGCTATCGACAAGTCCTATTCAAACATACAACGCCATCCCCGGCAACGGCGCCATTGACTTGAAGCGACTACACTAGCTTCTACTAGTAGCTACCCCGCAAGAGAACGGGTTCACTGTAGTATGGGCAAGTATAGGGACCAAGTATTTTCGAACCCAAGGGATGGTATGTATGCGAATAGATCCCTGAAGATCTACGCGTCGTAGTTAATATGAGTGTGATGTTTTTGGGTTTTTGAAAAATTAATTAAAAGACTAAAATAGACTAATTAACTAAAGAATGAAAAAGAACGAATTAACTACGGGTTGTTTTCTAATAAGAGATGGTGATGCTCAGGTTAGGAATCCCTACGTATACTAACGGAGCAGGTACATAATCAAAGTAATTGTGACAAACAAGAATTAACCTAAGTAAAAGATCGTAGAATGAAAGCTCAAGATTTCTCACCCTAATACTTTATCCTAGCAATCGACTTCACTAATCCACTAACAAGTTAATGAATTGTGCTCAATTAATGAGACCCTAATTTAACTAAGGTGATGCGGTCGTCCTCCTTCGCTAAACCGGTTGATGAATTAACCTTTCCTAAACCCTCTCGTTAAGACTACTAATTGTTATTGAGTGATGCGGTCGTCCTCTCTCTAACACTTTCGTACGAAAGTCAAAGGTAAAGTTAAGATTAATTATATGAATTCATTAATTAAGAGAATTAAAATTAACGTCACCAATTACCTTAATTACGTACCCACATCCTACTTCTACGAGTTCATCCTACCCCAAGCATGCAAGGGTTTTAGCCGGACATGGTTATAACAAAAATAAAAGCAATAGAAGAAACAACGAATAAAAACATGATGAATTGAATAAAGAAAGTAATAAACATAAACTAGGGTTTAAAAAGAAAATAAATACGAAGAACTGAAATTGAATTAACTAAAACGAAATTAAAAGCGTTTAAAGTAACTAACTAATAAAAAGAAACTAAGAATTCGTATGCAAAACCTCAACAAAATGTAAAATAAAGCTTGCTCTTCTTCTTCCTCTCCAAAAACTAAGTCTAAAGTGATTTCTAAAGTCGGGATCCTTTAAAACGTGTTTGGAAGAGGTATATATAGGCACCGGGTCGAAACGGGAGTTAATGGGCCGAAAATACGCATCCGGAGGCAAAAGTATATGGGCGCTCGAGCAAAACGCTCGAGCGGTCGCGCTCGAGCTGTGTAGCTCGAATGATGCATTCGCTCGAGCGGTCGCGCTCGAGCTGCTCGAGCGCTGAATCTCCTCTGTATGTTTTTGGGCGCTCGAGTGATTCGCTCGAGCGGTGGCGCTCGAGCTACTCGAGCGCAAGAATGGTTCTTTATGTTTTAAGCGCTCGAGTAAGGCGCTCGAGCGGTGGCGCTCGAGCCATGCGCTCGAGTGATCTCTAATCCTTCCAAATGATACTTTTCCTCGTCCGCACTAATACCAATCGTATTTCTTCAATATCTTCTCATCCGGGCATCCGTTTGAGTCGATTCAAAGTCCTACGAACTCCTCTCTTCGTCCTCTATTCACCTATGAGCACCAAAGAGACAATTTTATCAATGTATAGAAATAATGCTCATTTGACTCCAAGCACTAATCGAAAACACTCAAAACATGAGTAAATTGGGCACCAAAACATAACAATTTCACGCCTAATCAGTTTCCAATCTCTGTAATTATAAAAGGGGCTTCTCAACTGAGAGAGAAGAGAACTGAATTCATTGTGAGAGCATACACAGAGAGATTGTGTGAGATTGTAACTTGTAACTTCCAATTCTTTTTCTTAAGTGGAATACTCTATCCTCTCGGATCCCGTGGATGTAGGAGTATTCATCTCCGAACCACGTAAATCTGGTGTTCTTGTGTGTTTTTCAATTCTGTTCTTATTGCATTTGATACCGATTCCCGGAAACAAGTTTTCTTGTGAATCCAAAACGCGATTAACAAGTGGCGCCGTCTGTGGGAAGCAATCATGGCTGCAACTAAGTTCGACATTGAGAAGTTCATTGGGAAGAACGATTTCAGCTTATGGAAGATCAAGATGAAGGCACTCCTGGTACACAATGGGTTGTACGAAGCCTTGTTACCACCGGCTCAGGTGGCTTCTGGAACTAATCCGGCGAAGGTGGAGGAGAGCAAGAGGAAGGCACACAGTGCACTTATCTTGTGTCTTGGGGACAAGCCATTGAGGGAAGTATCGAAGGAGGAAACCGCTCTTGGGATCTGGAATAAGTTGGAGCAGTTATACCAGACCAAGTCTGTTACGAACAAGTTATACATGAAACAGAAGCTTCAAGTCTTCAAAATGAGTGAAGATAAGAATCTTGGTGATCAGTTGGACGAGTTCAACAGATTGGTGGATGATCTGGAGAGTTTGGATGTTACAATTGATGATGAAGATAAGTCATTGATGCTGTTGAATGCCCTACCTAAGTCTCTGGAAAATATCAAAGATGCCTTGTTATTTGGAAGACAAGATCAGGTGATGTTTGATGACGTTCAAAGATGCCTTCTTCCAATCTGATGGGAAGAAGGCTGCTGAAGGATTGAATGTTCAATCCAAGAAGAAGAAAGGGTTTCAGTCCAAGAAAAAGGATGGTGGAAAAGGGAATAAGGGTGGGAAGAAATCTGATTTTGTTGAGAAGAGGAAGTGTTTCACTTGCCATAAGGAAGGTCATCTGAGAAAGAATTGCCCTGAAAGAAAGAAGAAAGACAATCAAGGTGATCAAGATGGAGATGCAGCTGTTGTGGAGGTTGAAGGATATGATAGTGCAGAGGTCTTGATGGTTAGTCATGAGAGGCTAAGTCAAGAGTGGGTCCTGGACTCAGGGTGTACTTTTCATATGTGTCCACATGAAGACTGGTTCCTGGATCTTGAGAAGATTGATGAAGGTCTTGTTCTTTTGGGTAATGATGAGAGTTGTAGGGTGCAAGGATCTGGTTCTATCAAAATCAAGATGTTTGATGGGGTTGATAGAATCTTATCTGATGTCAGGTTTGTTCCTGAGTTGAAGAGAAATCTTGTTTCTCTTGGTACTTTGAATTCTAAGGGCTTTGAATTCAAGACAGAAAAAGGAATTCTGTCAATTATCAAATCTGGAAGAATTGTTATGAAAGGGATGATCAAGAATGGTTTGTATACTTTGATTGGAAGAACTGTAACAGGATCAGCTGATGTTACCATGGAGTCCTCTGATGTTAACTTGTGGCACAAGAGACTGGCACATGTTGGTGAGAAGGGCCTGGTGGAGTTATCCAAGAAGTGAGCAATCCCTGGGAAGAGGATATGCAAGCTGGAATTCTGTGAGAGGTGTGTTCTTGGGAAATCAAAGAAGCAAGCATACCAGAAAGGGAAACATACCACCAAGGAGGTTATGGATTACATACATTCTGATGTATGGGGACCAGCAAGGGTATCCACTCATGGTGGAGGCAGGTATTTCCTTACCCTAATTGATGATTATAGAAAGGTTTGGGTTTACATTCTTAAACAGAAGAGTGATGCCTTCTCTAAGTTCAAAGAATGGTTGATTGAACTTGAGAATAAGAGAGGCAGGACTATCAAGCACTTAAGGACTGATAATGGGCTTGAATTCCTATCAGAGGAGTTTCAACAATTTTGTAGGGAGAAGGGTATTACTAGGCATAAAACTGTTCCTTCAAACCCCCAGCAGAATGGTCTAGCAGAGAGGATGAATAGAACTATTCTGGAAAGGGTTAGGTGTATGTTATCTGATGCTCATTTACCTAAGAGTTTTTGGGGGGAAGCTGTTAACACAGCTGTGTATCTCATTAATAAAGTGCCATCATCTGCTATTGAGTTTAAAACCCTAGATGAGGTTTGGTATGGAAAGATATCAGATTACTCAAAGTTGAAAGTTTTTGGGTGCCTAGCTTATGTTCATGTGAGGCAAGACAAACTTGAACCTAGAGCTTTAAAATGTGTTTTCATTGGGTATCCAAAAGGTGTTAAGGGGTATAAGTTGTGGTGTCTGGAGCCTGGAAACCAGAAGTGTATTACCAGTAGAGATGTTGTATTTAATGAATCTCAGATGGGATACAAGTCAGGTGGAGGTGATAGGGAGCCATCAGCTGAGGAGATGGATGGGGTTATTTCTGAGCCAAATACTCAAGTTGAGGTGGAGCCTGATCATCATGAGAGTGCATCTGGTTCTGAACCAGAGCAGGAAACAGGAGAGAATGGGTCATCAAATGAGGGTAGTGCACCTGCAGAAGAGGAGGAAGAAGTGCCAGAAGCAGATTTGAGAAATTATAGTCTGACAAGAGACAGATCCAGAAGACAAATACATCCTCCAGCAAGGTTTGGCCGTGTGGATCTGGTCTCCTATGCACTTGTTACAGCAGAAGTCATAGAGTACCAAGAACCTAAAAGCTACAGGGAAGCCCTTGAGTGTGATGATAGGGAGTCATGGGTGACAGCCATGACAGAAGAGATGGAGTCTCTTAAGAAGAATCATACTTGGATTCTTGTTGATAAGCCACCTAGGCAGAAGCTAATCAGTTGTAAATGGTTGTTTAAAAGGAAGCTTGAATCTGGTGTGAAAGATCAGGTGATGTTTAAAGCCAGGTTAGTTGCCAGAGGATTTACTCAGAGGGAAGGAATTGATTACAATGAGGTTTTCTCACCTGTTGTTAAGCATTGTTCAATCAGACTACTTCTCAGTAGAGTTGTCCAAGAGGATCTGGAGCTACAACAACTTGATGTAAAGACAGCTTTTATGCATGGTGATCTTATTGAGGATCTGTACATGCACCAGCCAGAAGGGTTTGTTGAACCAGGGAGTGAAGGGAAAGTGTGCCTACTCAAGAAATCATTGTATGGCCTCAAGCAAAGTCCAAGGCAGTGGCACAAGAAGTTCAATGAAGTTATGCTATCCATTGGATTTGTAAGGAGCAAGTATGATACTTGTGTATACTTGGAAAGGCAAGGTAGTGATGTGATAGCCTATCTTCTGATCTATGTAGATGACATGCTTATTGCCAGTAAAAGTCTTCTGAAGATTCAGAGTATCAAAAGGAAGCTAAGTGCTAGATTTGATATGAAGGACTTGGGAAATGCTAAGAGGATTCTTGGAATGGATATTCTTAGGGACAGAAAAGCTGGAAGACTATTCTTGTCTCAGAAGAGTTACATTGAGAAGGTCCTGAAGAGGTTTAACATGCATGAGAGTAGAGATGTGTCAACTCCTCTGAGACAACAGTTCAAATTATCTAAGGAAATGGAACCAAAGTCTGATGAAGAGAAGAAGACTATGATGAAAGTACCTTATGCAAGTGGGGTTGGAAGCCTGATGTATGCTCTGGTCTGCAGCAGACCAGACTTGGCTTATTCATTGAGTATGGTGAGCAGATACATGGCTAATCCTGGAAGATTACATTGGGAAGCTTTGAAATGGATATTCAGATACCTTAAGGGGTCATCTGATCTGGGTCTGATGTTTGAGAGAATGGTTGACCAGAAGAGTCCACTGGAAGGTTTTGTTGATTCTGATTTTGCTGCTAATCTGGATACCAGAAGATCTTTAACAGGGTATATCTTTACACTCTACAATACTGCTGTGAGCTGAAGATCTGTTCTGCAGAGTGGAGTTGCTTTATCTACTACAGACGCAGAGTTTGTTGCAGTGTCAGAGGCTGTTAAGGAGGCTTTGTGGTTGAAAGGCATAATCAAGGATTTTGGGATAAGTCAAAGGGCTGTGGTCATTCATTGTGATAACCAGAGTGCAGTTCATCTGGTGAAACATCAAGTATTCCATGAGAGGTCAAAGCATATTGATGTAAGGTTGCATTTTGTAAGGGAAATTATTGATAAAGGAGTGGTTCTCATCCAGAAGATATCTACAGAGGACAATGCTGCAGATATGTGTACAAAGTCTTTACCAGGGATGAAATTCAAATTCTGTGTTGAATTGGTAAAGATGAGTGTATGGGATGTTCCTTAGGCCCAAGCTGGAGCATGGAGGAGAGGAGGAGAGGATTGATACTTCTCATCTGAGGTAGATAATTGTGAAGGATCAAATGTGAAGTATGTAGTCTGCTGAGCTTAATTCAGTAGGAGGCTATGTTGAAAAAGTTTTAGCCGTGAGAATTGGTGAATTTGGGGTACCAGAGGAGGTGGACCAGATGAGGTTGACCAGAGAAGCCTGACCAGAGGAGTCTGGCAGGTGAGCTATCAGAGGAGGTCCATCAGGTGAGGTCTGGTCAGACGAGTCTGGTAGATAAGTCATCAGAGGAGGTCTGGGACCAGAGGTCATCTGGTGAAAGTGACCAGAGCCAGAGGAGGTCTTGTCATCTGATCCTGAAGTTCGTTATTCGCGAAGTACACCAAATTGAAGCTAATTCGATGGCGGTTTTAACTGAATCAACCATGGCGGTTATTGAAGTTGTTAGCCAGCTGGATAACTACCTTTACTTTAAGTTTGTTACAACTGAATCGAATCTAGGGTTCGTTTCCAATCTCTGTAATTATAAAAGGGGTTTCTCAACTGAGAGAGAAGAGAACTGAATTCATTGTGAGAGCATACACAGAGAGATTGTGTGAGATTGTAACTTGTAACTTCCAATTCTTTTTCTTAAGTGGAATACTCTATCCTCTCGGATCCCGTGGACGTAGGAGTATTCATCTCCGAACCACGTTAATCTGGTGTTCTTGTGTGTTTTTCAATTCCGTTCTTATTGCATTTGATTCCGATTCCCGGAAACAAGTTTTCTTGTGAATCCAAAACGCGATTAACAATATAGAATCAAGTAATAACAATCTAACATAAGACATATACCCTACTTAGAAAGGTAACACCACCACTGAAATTGCGATTATGAATTTTACAAACATTTTCCCCTGAATTATTGAACAAATAGAAAAAATGTAGAATGGATGCCAAGTGGGAACATTAACGAGGGGAAGTAAAGGATGGAATTTTGAAGGATAGCATTAATTTCATTTGTCGAAACTAGCTTGCTGATAGCTTCTACCCAATTCATTATTTTTATTAAAAACACAAAATTAGGGTTCTCAAGAAAGAGAGGATTCGATAACTTAACTAATTAGCAAGCTAAGCCCAACAACAAATTATTTAGCAAAATTAATTTCAATAATTACACCACCAACCTACCACGTTTTTTCATAGAAATTAAGCCTTAATTGGAATATTATTCAAGATTAGTCTCCCGCAAGAAACTATTCATATAGCAGTAATATATTTAGGCTTAAGTTGTGAATAAAATTAAATCACCACATTTTCGTGACACTACAAAAAATAGTTGATTTAGAGAGGAAAATTAAAGAGGGAAAATAAGCCCTCAATATTAAAGAGGGACTTAAAGAGGGATAAAATTTAACAAGGAATTTAACTAGGGTATAATTTCCCTCGTTTATAAAGAGGGAATTCACGAGGGAAAATTATACACACGAAAATTGCCGAGCGATTTTACGAGGGATCGACTGATACATGGAGATTCACGAGGGTTTATTTTTCCTCGGCCTACTCACGAGGGTTGTTTCCCTCACGAAATCTGACAAAAGCTGACTCACGCAGCAAGGTGCAGACTCACGAGGGAATTCATTCCCTCGGACAAATTTAAGAGGGTTAATTCCCTCGCCTTTTTTGCAGCAGAATGGACACCATCTACATATATATACTTATTTGACCATGAAAACTAACTTAACCCACTTAATCCCTATCCCCACTGACTTAGCCCCACTAATTGATGACTAATTGATGAAGATTAAGGAGACATATGGTAATATTTATAAAACCGTGGAGTTGATTTTCACTTTTAACACGCGGCTTTCTTAAACTGGTTAGAATTGCAATGCAATTAATTAGTGTATGTATTGATTAGTGAATTTTTTGAAAAAAATAAAAACTTATTTTACAATTTTATTAAAAATATTTTAATAAAAATATATGGGTATATATTGATATATGTTAGTAAATAATGTATTAAAATATAAAAAAATATTTATTTTACAATTTTATTAAAAATATTTTAATAAAAACGATCAATATAAGTATATATATTGATACATGTTAGTAAATAGTGAAAAAGAAATAAATAATATATTTATTTTATAATGTTATTGAAAATAGTTTTCTTTTATAAGTGCATATGTTTACACATCTTGATAAATAGTGAAAAAGAATATAAATGTGATTATTTTACAATTATTATTGAAAATATTTTAATAAAAATGATCAATATAAGTGCATATATATACATGTTAGTAAATAGTTAAAACAAATTTAAAAAATATTTTATTTTACAATTTCATTAAATTATTTAATAAAAACGATCAATATAAGTGTATATATTGATACATGTTAGTAAATAGTGAAAAAAAATTAAAAAAATTTATTTTACAATTTTTTTGAAAATATATTTTAACAAAAACGATCAATATAAATGTGTATATGTTAGTAAATAGTGAAAAATGATATAAAAATAATTTATTTTACAATTTTATTGAAAATATTTAAATATAAACTATCAATATAAGTGTATATACGTATATTTGTTTGATCGTGTTTTAGAACTATATATGTTGGTTTAAGATTTTATTGTTTATTTAGATTTAATTGTCTGGAAATTTGAGCATGTGTGGATATTTTAATTTATATGTCTGGATATAATTGGAACTATATATGTTGGTTTGTTATTATTATTATTATTGATTTTAGTGAAAAACAATTTCAAAAATATTTATTTTAAAATTTTATTGATTTAAAAAAAAACCCAGAATTTATATGTGTATATGTGTACACATATTAGTAAATAGTGAAAATAAATATATGTGTATTAGTGTATTAGTGTACACATAATAGTAAATAGTGAAAATGAATTTAAAAAGTACTTTATTTTATTTTATTGATTTTTAAATAAAATAACGATCAATATATGTGTATATGTGTACACACATTAGTAAATAGTAAAAATAAATTAAAAATGTATTTATTTTTAAAAACAAAAACAATCAATATATGTGTAATAGTGAAAAATAATTAAAAGATATTTATTTTAAAGTTATATTGATTTTTAATAATATATACAAGTGATAGTTTAATTTTATATGTAATAATAATTTTCATATAAAATATAAAAAACAATTAATATTAAGTAGTATTATATTTATAATATATAACAGAAAATATATTAAACATATATATTACACCCTAAAACATAACAAGTAAATAGCCTTGTCCAAGCGGCACCACGAAACACGCAAGGCCTCCGCATACATGGAGGTCGCGTGTTCGAAACTTGAGGAGGGCGAATCTCGCCCTATTTCAGTTTAGAGTGAGGTGGGAGGGTGCTAGCCTAGCGGATCCGCGGGGGAGGGGTTGTGCCTGAGGTCATGGGTTCGAATCCCACGAATTACATTTTTTTTCGGAAATTACTGGCCGAGGGAGTACACGAGGGAATTTCCCTCGCCACGTCAGCCGAGGGAAAATTCCCTCGCCCAATGATCGGTTGTCATGTCAACAATGAAGAGGGAATTTTTCCCTCGTGCGCAGTTCCCGAGGGAAATGAAGAGGGATTTTTCCCTCGTGCTCAGTTCCCGAGGGAATAATCCCTCGCCCTCCACGAGGGCTTAGCCGAGGGATTTTTGTCAAGGGCACGAAATCCCTCTTTAAAATCCTCTCCATTTTTCGAGGGATTTTTTTCCCTCGTGTACAGATTGGCGACGAGCATTTTGGAGAGGGAATAAATCCCTCTTCAATACCCTCTCTATCTTCGATTCCCTCTTTAAAACCCTCTCCAAAACCCTCTTTAAATCAACTTTTTTTTGTGGTGTGAATTGTAATCTAATAACTTTTAAATTTTGGTAAATAAAACTCTACTTTAACAATATTTGGCAATTTGTGCTCAAAGACAGAAATCTTTGAACTCGGAATGACGTGATATCCTGCTCAGAAGAATTAAACGACGTCGTTCCGTCTATAAATGTCATAATAATGTTGTCCCGAGTTTTAGCATTAATTCTTTTTTAATTTTTGGTAAGGAGATTTTCTCCTAGTGAACTTGAATTACGAAAGTTTTTTAGTGGGGTTTTAATTAAAGAGATGCTAAGGATCTCAAAAGGATTGCTCTTAATATTAGTATTTTTTTGCTTAGTGTTAAATTTTAGGCTGCAAACCATTTGGAAACTACGTCATGGTGATCCAAAATATGGGCTTTAATAAAATAAATGTATATATCATTATAAGAGTTAATGGTGGAAATATCAAAAATAGCAAGGAGAACAAACACAAGTAAGAAATTTATTGAAATTTGCATGGGGTGAAACCCCAATTATTCTCATTCACGTTACATCATTTAAAACACAACAAACACATTTAAAAAACAAACATAAGACTCAACCTAGATTACATTTGACATTTAGCACCATCACTGAAATGGGGATAAGGCGACATTGTAGCAATGCTTTTATGTCTGCTGGTTCGATGTGATACTCGTCTTATCCTCCAGAAGTGATGGATTTTACACGCGTTTCATCCTGCAATATTAAAAAGATAAAAAAAAGTTAAATTCATACCATTATTATACAAGCACAAAATCAACAAAGTTGAATGAGCATCGAAAAAGATATAATTACTTGTTAGGACACCAGAGAATAAAAAACAGAAAGCCGAAAGCGAACATTGTTGCAGTTGGAAAATGTATGTATTATTTGGTGCAAGTGTGAGCAGTGTGAGATGAGTGAAAGAATCAAGAGTGGAAGGCTTCTTATATAGGAGAGCCTGCCCCTGCCACACATCTCTTGTGGAGACACGTGTCGAATTTGAAGGTATTATCAAAGAGATTGAGGGAAGTGATCAGTCTAGTGGTGCTGAAGAAGGAGAAAAATTATTCTGCAAAATCAATTTCTGTAATTACATCACTAGCCTACCATGTTTTAAGGCCTAATTGGAATAATTCATGGTTGCCTGCCAGAAACTATGCATACAGCGTTTACGTAATAGGCCATTAAAGTAAACATGTATACGAATTTATTGTCAACAAATAATCTAATTTGACTTTATATATATTGAAGAACAACAAAAAATTTAGATTTTCTTTTCCAGACTTTTTTTCACATTTTATTTACGTTTAAATTAATTATTTTTACATTTACTTTTTTTTTTAAATATCAAATTAGAAATGCCATGTCAGCATTACCTGCTGAAAGAGTTGTGGTACCAGATCATAAGAAAAAAAAATTGTGTTGTTCAAGGACTTATTTCAATGTGAAAAAGTTATGAGAACTGAAATCAAAGTTGGGCAAAGTTAGGAGAGTAAAAAATTATTTTACTCAAACATTAATAATCATAAAATCAACAAATATAAAGCAAAAATCTCAATATCAATGTCTTGCACAAATCTAAAGACTCAAAACATAGAGAGATAAGCTTCGTGATTTTGCAAGCAAAATACTATATGAAAATAGGAAATAATATTTTTTTTGGACTAGTAAATTTGGAAATTAATGTTTTAAGGACACTAATTTATCAATTTGAAAAAAGTAGGTCTCATCCTTTGGCAAATATAGGACTTTTTTTGGCAAATGTAGGCATTTTTTTCCATCGCAGAAGAGCCTAAAAGTGAAAAATAATAATTTACGGGTGTAAATTTGCAAAACTTCAAAACTTATATGGTCCTTTATTTGCAGCAAAAAAATAATAAAAATTAATGGCTACTTTTGCAAAAATGAAATACATATTTTCTTTCAAACTCAACCTCCTTAAGTACAGGCCCAAAAAAAAAAAAAAAATTATCTATTCAAATATAAACCATTACTATGAAATTTTATATACTATTGCAAATATAAACCTCCTTAATTATATATCTAAGTGAAATTAAAAATAAAGTAAGGAAACAATCAAAAACAAGTCTTGATAACTATAATATTCAAAACCCACAGAAATTATTCTAGAAGTTAAATACTAGCTAATGTGCTGACCCAGGAGAAGTTAATGAACATCGACTTTTACATTCCAATTTTAGAGAAAAGGGGTGCGGGTCAACTCCAATGCATAAGCTGCTTTCTATTTTTGTCTTGGTGTTGGGCGCTGAAATGAATTTTTGTGGTTGTTAGTTTGCAAATTGAGTGGGGCCCGCCGCAAGAACGGAGTCAGCTAATAAGGCCAAGTAATAAATATCGAGGATGTTGGTTGGCAAATGGATCGAGTGGGCCCCACCGCAAGAATGAGGTCAGCTAATAAAGCCCTTTATTTATTTGGTCAACGTTGTCTATGCTAATCATGAATTGTGGGCTGATTTAAATTCCCATTCTCAAATTTCTGCAATCTCTAGACAATTTATTTTTTTTGATAATAATGTGACTGAACCTATGACATCACGATTATAAATAGTGGAGCTCTAATCACTTGAGCTATTTCACTTCGTCCAATCTCTAGACAATGGTCGCAACTTGATCCAGCCGATGGACTCAGAGCCCATTTGGCTAAACTAAGAGAGTGTTTGGTTGTGCTGAACTTATAAGTTGTTTAAGAGCTTATAAGCACTATTAATGTGTTTGACAAAATATTATGTTTAACAACCAATAAAATTATAAAATAAGCTCCCAACAACTTATAAGCTGTAAAAATTAAGTTGAGATTTCTCAACTTATTTTCCTAATAACCATCTCCACTCCCAACCACTCACCTCACCATGGAACCACAACACCCCTCCCCCCAACCACGATAAACATAATAAACAAACATTAAATATTTTAAACTAAACATAAAATTTAAAAAATATTTATTATAAATTCTAAAAAAATCTTATAAGTTGTACTCCCTCCGTCTCGATATAAGTTTCTTGTTTCTTTTTATTGATTTGTTTAAGAAAGTGTATTATTTATTAATATATGGTGGATCATATGTTGTTTTTTGTGTAAAGTAATGGGGAGTTGTGAAAAAGTACAGAGTAGTTGTTTAAGAAAATATTTGTTTATTAATATATGGAGTGTTGTTTTTTGCTTTTTATGGAATATGAAACTTATAGTGAGACACCCAAAAAAGAAAAGTATGAAACTTATAGTGGGACGGAGGGAGTATTAGCCAAACACTTTATCAACTTATAAGCTACAAAATTTTTTTTACATCTTATAAGCTCTTAACAGAACTTTTAAGATGTTAGAGCTAATAAGATGTTTCAAATAAATTTAGTCAAATAGGCACTAAGATCTTATAAGTTTTAATCATCTTATTTTACAAAAATATAATAAAAAAATTGAGGCAGCTTATAAGCTTCTAAACAACTTATAATTACCTGTTGTAATTAAGAACTTATAAGCTCTGCCAAGCGGACTATCATCATTCATGTTGCATCCTTTTATTACGTTTCTCTTCGCATTTTGCTCGTCTTATTTTATCTATTTTTGGATTGGAAGTTCTTATTAGAAAATCATACAAATGATTTACTTTCACACCCTTTTATAAGTTCAGATTTTTAGATGAAACATAATTCATTTATAGTATCCGAGCCAATAAGTTCACGCTACGCCCACACGTCCTGGGTTCAAACCCCGCTTACAATAATTACACCCTCATTAATGTAGAATATTATGTTTTAAATTTTTTAATGTGTGACAATACAACCCGCATTAGCCCAAATACGACTTAATCATGCGTGAGTTGCATGATTGTCGCAAATTTTCATCGCTAAAACACGAGTTTTTATTAGTGATGTTTTGAAGCCTCACCCGTCAAGATCACTGAACGAGAGGCTGACCGTTGAGCCACTGAGGCATACCTTGCCAAGATTTAGGCCTTCTTGCATTTGAATTGAATTTGGTAAAATTTGGTCATTGAACATAATGGAAATAGTGACCTCTTGGCCTAAGAATGGTGCTTTGCCATTGAGCTATGAGGTCTAATTCGTTTATATTTACCTTAAATAGCATTTTCTTTCTTTTTATTTCATTTATTCATATATTTAATATAATCAAATCGTATATCCTTCAAAGGTCTATATTTTGCACATTTAAAGTTTTTCTTTTTCCTAATATAGTGTTGATTCGAATTAATCTTATTATATTGTAATCACATGTATATTATTAATCTATTTTTTTTCATCATATCAACTTCCTCATGGTGCAATATAGACTAATAACTGTCACGGTGATCTAAATGTAATACTCCCTCCGTCCCATAATTGTTTGCACACTTTCTTTATTCGTCTGTCCCACAATTGTTTGCACACCCATAAAAGGAAACATTTTTATAAACTCCACCCTCACAATATTCACATATTTACAGAAATTATCATTACTTTTTACATTTTGGGCCCACAATACACTCAATTCAACCACTTTCTTCATTTTATACCCCACAAAACACTACTCATTACACTTTTGTCTTAAAAACCGTGCCCAAACTATGGTGCAAACACTTGTGAGACGGAGGGAGTAATGTAATATTATTAAAACTTTTGTGAAAACAATAAATTTGAACCGAAAAATAGAAAAATAGAGGATAACAAACACGAATAAGAAATTTAATGAAATTTGTGTGGGTGAAAACTCAATTTATTCCTATACACATGACACCATTAAGAGTACCTACAACACATTTAAAACTAACATAAAAACTCAAGTAATATAGACTACTTAAAAAGGTAACAATTTTGTTTACTTAAAAATACACAGGGAATTTTTGGCTATTAAATGGACTTAGGTAAAAATATCAATGAAATGGGAAGATTGAGAACCTCATTAATGCAAGTAATAATTAGTAGAGAGTAGTTGATGAAGATGCAAGAACACCAAGAATTGTCAGGGTTCTAGTTCCCTGGACCTAAATGCTAATGTAGCTTTCTTTTTTGTATTGGTGAATAAATCTGTATTTTGTACAAGGGGGAACCTATTTATAGGTTTTTACGAATGAGGGTATTTTGGTCATTTTCGACCTCTACGGGGGACAAATGCATTAAATGTCTGCAACTCCTGATTGTGCGCGGGCGCCCGTTCGTCCTTGTGTTCAGAGATCCGACCACTCCGATGTCGCCACGTGTCTGCAGAGGACGATTCTCTGATTTATTTTCTTATTTGGATGAAATATTCTCTCTGGTGTAGCGTACAAAGACGACTATTTACTCTCTTTGGGTCGATTCTGTCGGATACTATCACGTGCTCATGGTATCTTTGATTTGGGAGGAATTCGTGACGAGGTCGGAGGTCGGCGAGATGTCGGCTGTGACGGCCGCTCATCAGGTCGGGGGCCAGTTAGTGGTCGTTCCGTCCTTCGCTCTCGCGGGAAAAGCACCCAGACTGGGGTCGACCCGGTTCGGATCTTCGGTTTGATCGACGAGGTCAGAGGTCGAAGCTGTTTGAGGGAGATCGGCAGTAGCTTGGGACCCGCGGGGATCGGAGATGGTTTCAAAGGAGGTTGGAAATGTTTGGCGAACCAGCTTGATAACGTTCGACCGGTTTTGTCCTCAATGTCCCTTTTTTCCTTGGGAGAGGTCGGTGCCGACCTCATATGAAAATGGTCACAACAAACAACACCACCGATATTGTGATAATAAGTGAATATCTTGCTAGGATATAATCCTTTTATAACGTCCATCTAGCAGCGGTCAATATTTGTTGGTTTTATGTGGGACTCACCTTATCCTCCAGATTGATGGTTCTACATACGTTCCCCCTGCAATATTAAACAAACATAATGTGAAGTCATATGTGAAATATGTAATAAGTTGAGTTTGAGCTTCAGTCGTCAGTGGAGTTGGAGTTGCTAGATTCAGTATACTTAGATGAAGTCAACTGAAGTTCGGTTAACTCAGTGGACCTGAAGTCATCTGATCAGTTGAGGTGAAGTCCACTGACATATTGTTATTAGCGAGATTCGTATCTAAGCTGAAGTAAAGGCGATTTATTGAGGCGGTTACTTGTTGGGTTGCTAATATATATATGATTACTTGCTCGAGAATGCACAGATCAATATTTTTCATTGCATAAAAAGGTAGGGGTTTGTAATCGATATCACTGTGACGGCCGCTCATCAGGTCGGGGCCGGTTAGTGGTCGTTCCGTCCTTCGCTCTCACGGGAAAGCACCCAGACTGGGGTCGATCCGGTTCGGATCTTCGGTTTGATTGACGAGGTCGGAGGTCGAAGCTATTTGAGGGCGATCGGCAGTAGCTCGGGACCCGCGGGGATCGGAGATGGTTTCAAAGGAGGTCGGAAATGTTTGGCGAACCAGCTTGATAACGTTCGACCGGTTTTGTCCTCAATGTCCCTTTTCCCTTTGGAGAGGTCGGTGCCAACCCCATATGTTTGTTGGTTTTATGTGGGACTCACCTTATCCTCCAGATTGATGGTTCTACATATGTTCCCCCCTGCAATATTAAACAAACATAATGTGAAGTCATATGTGAAGTATGTAATCAGTTGAGTTTGAGCTTCAGTCGTTAGTGGAGTTGGAGTTAGCCAGAGTCAGTATATTTAGATGAAGTCAGCTGAAGTTCAGTTAGCTCAGTGGACCTAAAGTCACCTGATCAGTTGAGGTGAAGTCCACTGACATATTGTTATTAGCGAGATTCATATCTATGCTGAAGTGAAGGCGGTTACATCCAAAGGCGGTTTATTGAGGCGGTTACTTGTTGGGTTGCTAATATATATATGATTACTTGCTCGAGAATCCACAGATCAATATTTTGCATTGCATAAAAAGCTAGGGTTTTGTAATCGATATCTCTGTAACCAAATTAGGGTATCTCAGAAGAAGAAATTCCTTGAGCGTTTGTGAGATTGAGTGATTGTATCATTCCCTGAGTTCTTATAGTGAAAGATCGAACCTCTCCGATTCCGTGGATGTAAGAGTTTTCTCCGAACCACGTAAAATTCTGGTGTTCTTTTTTATTTCGTTGATTTGAATATTCTTACTTATTGTGCCATATTCTAATCCTTGATTACAAGATTTCTTATGAATCATAAATCCTAATTCAACACATAAAATAATCACATAAATAATTGGAATTGAAAGTTAATAACATCCAGAAGGTTATATATACACTACCAAAAAAATAAGAGTAAAAAATTGACTACATAATTATATTGTCAACAAAGTTTTATTTTTTTTAAATAAAAAATTCCATGGTAAGAAATATCTACGACTTGTCTGCACAATCTTCTAATCATATAGTCACCTTCCTTCTTCAACCTAAATATAATTTTCATGTGAAATTAATTTGCATACGAAATTAAATTTCTAGTTAATTAAAGGAGCAATTTGCCTATAGAAATTTTTATAGGCAAATTATTTGTAGGTAAGGAATGATAATGCTTATATAGTTAGCATTTTTTTTAGATAGGTCGTAGGCAATTCCAACTATGAAATTTTTTGTTGAAAATTTCGTAGTTATATTTCGTAGGTAATTCTTTATTTTTTTTAGTGATATCACTACAAGAAAATAAAGAACTGCTTGCAAAAAAATTTCAACAAAAATGTTTGTAGTAGAAATTATCTACGATTTGCCTACGAAATTTTCTAATTATATATGTAAGCATCTACATTTCTCAACCTAGAAACAACTTTCCTACGGAATAAATTTGCCTACGAGATAAAATTCCTAGTTATAATTATCTACAAGTCATTTCCCACGAAAAATTATCTACTACACAATTCGCCTACTGAATTTTCGTAGCCAAATTATTTTGTATGTGGGGAAGGAAGATGCTTATACAATTAAAAAAATTTGTAGGCAATTCGTAGGCAATCCCAACTACAAATTTTTTTGTTGGAAATTTTCTAGCCTTATTGGCAATTTCTCTGTAGGGAATTTTATATTTTCTTGTAGTGTATATATTTAACATGCAGTATATTGCTCTCTCAACCATTTTTACCTAAAAGACTAGAAATAAATGAAAGAAAAAATCAACTACCAAATCAAAACTAAAAAAATGATTTCATTAATACACATGAACGAGAAAAATAAATTAAATGCATTTTAAAAAAATTAAATGTAAAATTAAAAAGATTAATTGAATGAGCAACCAAAAAAAAAAAATATATATATATATATATATATATTATTACTTTTGGGGACAAAGGAGAACCAAAACGAAAGTCCAAAAGCAAACATAGTTGCGGTAAGGAAAAACGGGGAGGAGAAGAAGTATGTCTACATCTATAACACTACTAAAGAGCAAGTATACACATGCTTATGTGTCAAGCTCACATGAATTCTACTCTTTCTTTCAACTTTTCAAATCTCTCCATTTTGAAAAATCCTAATTTTCTTATTCCTTCTCATATATATGGTATGGTCTATCATTTAATTCATTCACATTCATTGAATTAATTTCTTCATCATGATGATAATTGATTGTATAGCTGCAAATTAGGATCTCTTTTTTTGGTATAGTTTATCATTTAATTTTTCCTCCCGATTTATATTCTCCACTCTATTGCTTATCTTCACAAAACAATTGTGAATCTTCAACATTGGTCTAGGTTTTACATGTTGTGTTCATTCTTTTTTAGTTTGAATTGGTGATTATATGATGATATTCAGATTAATCGTATTTTTTTTCTTCCAATGCCCACTTCTTAAACTAAATGAGATGTAGTTTAGAGGTTTTTGTAAGGAATGAATAATGCACTGTGAAAACTAATCTGGGACGGAGGGAGTAATTGATACCTTGCAAAATCAACTACAATTGAACATGCAATCATCAAATAGTCACATGTAAAAAGAAGATTGAATGTGAAAGGTATGTTTTATGTATTTTATTATTTAAATTATTTTTTAATTGTTTGTTAATAAATTTCATATAGTTTTTCTTTGAGTTTTTTAATTTATTAAGATACCATAAAAGATCAAGTTTAGAGTTCAAATAATTTAAAAAAATTAAATAACATATATCATTTTATAATTTTTTTTTTTTTCAAGATTTGCATTTAAGTGATGAACAATTGAAATGTTACGTATTGATAGAGATTGACAAGCTACTATAAAGAAACAGGAGTTCTTTAAGTAAATTTACCTCGATGCCTCATCCTGGAAGTTTCTATAATATTTGAAGTTCAAAATAGGCTCATATATGATGATTTAAATTATGATCAAGTAGAATTATTGCTAGAGCACGAGAGGTTTAATTCAATGTTAAAAAATGAGCATAAAAATGTTCAACAAGAAATTCTTGAAGTTGTATGGTCAGATACTGGGGTGATCTTCTTTTTATATGGCTATGGTGGATCAAGGAAAATGTTCGCATGCAATACTCTTTCAGCAGCTATTTGATCCCAAGGACACATAGTATTCGGTGTAACATCGAGTGGAATAGCTTCGTTATTGTTACCCGGAGGTTGGACTGCTCATTCGAGGTTTGTTATACCTATAAATATTGATGATTTATCGACCTGTCACATGATTTCAGGTTTAGATTTGTCTGAACTTACAAAAAAGACAAAACTCATTATTTGGACGAGACACCTATACTTAATAAGTTTTGTTTTGAAGTTTTAGATCGAAGTCTCAACGATATTATTAGGTCTTTTGATGAGTCTATCTCTACTTTGTCATTTGGTGGAAAAACTATTGTTTTAATAAGATGTGATTTTAGGCAAATTCTGCATGTTATATCAAAGGGTAGTAGGGAAAACATTGTGAATTCTAATATTAATTTGTTTTATCTTTAGCAGCACTGCAAAGTGTTAAGACTGAACATGAATATGAGGCTGCAGTCTGGAATTCATGATTCTCATACATTAGATGAGATTGTTGAATTCTCACAGTAGATTTTGAAAGTTGGTAATGGTGCACTTGAGAATAGTCAAGATGGTTATGATGATATTGAAACTCCCAAAGAAATTTTGATACTAGATGGAGATGATTATGTTGCTTCCATGGTGGAAATATTTATCCATTTATTATTGATAATTTAAGTACATCTAATTACTTTGAGGATAAAGAGATACTTGCTCCGACACACAAAGAGGTGAGGTGCATTAATGAAAGAATGTTAAGTATAATGACAAAAGATACAAAAGAGTACTTGAGCTTCGATAGACTATCCAGCGAATAATATAGAGAAGGTGGTATGGTGAGTTATTTCTACAGGATTCTTAAATTCTATTAAATGTTCAGGACTCCCGAATCACCGTCTGATATTGAAGATTGGTGTGCCCATAATGTTTCTTCAAAATATTGATCAATATGCAAGTTTGTGCAATGGAGCGAGATTGATCGTGACGAGACATGGAGATCTTATAATTGAAGTGCAAATAATTTATGGGAGAAATATTATCATTAATGTATTGATTCCACGAATGACCTTAATTAATTCTGATAACACATTATCAGTCAGTTTTCAGTGGAGGCACTTTCCTATACTTTTGTGTTTGACCATGACAATAAATAAAAGTCGAGGTAAATCATTATCAAGTATCGGTGTGTAACTTCCAAGACCGGTGTTTATACATGGTCAATTGTATGTTGCACTGTCTAGAGTCAAGAGCAAGAGATGCCTCAAAATTCTTTGTCTTGATACAGTGGAAAACCTTGCAATTATACATTGAATGTAGTGTATAAAAAAGTGTTCCGAAATTTGTAATTTAATATACTGCTCAATATTTACTTTTTCACTCCCAAACATATCAAAATTTTATTATTCTTTCTTACACTTAAAAGTATTACAACTAAAATTTGCACACATTTTTATATATTAAATTTTTAAATATGGATATATTTTACAAAATTGAATATACAACTTATAATAAATATATTTTAGGATCTATTTTCTAAATTTAACAAAGTACACATAGATTTATGATTTCATATAGTTTTGAAATTTTATAAAGTATTTTGAATTTTTTAGTATTCGATTCTAATTTTAATTTGTATATATTATTCATTTATAAAATAAAATATATGAACAATATCAATCTAAAATTTCTTGAACAAAATGTATATTTAAAAAAATTGATTTCATTCGTCCCGCGTATTACGCGGGGGCTCGCACTAGTGTATGTATTAATTAGTGAGTGGTATAAGTGTGTGGTGTGTGAAAGGATCGGTGGAGGAAGGTTATATAAGAGAACCTGCCTCTTGCCACGCGTACCATAGGAGACACGTGTGGAATTAATATACAGAAATATGTGGCAAACCTTCCTTGCCACGCATCCGGTGTGGAGACACGTGCGGAGATTTTCCTATTCCAAATTTATGGTTCGCATTTAAAGTTGTTATCAGAGACATTGATGAAAGTTAGATCAGATTTCCGGTTTTCGAATTTATGGATATAGTCATTGAAACCCGGGAAGAATTCCAAATTGCTGTGGGATTTACATAAATAAAAAGGAAAAATTGCACTTTTGGTCCCACGAGAATGAGTGCAAAGCACTTTTGGTACCTATGTGCGAAATTGGTCCTTTTTTTTTTGCAGTTTTGGTCCCATCTGTTAATTCTTGGGACCAAAATTGCAAATTTACTTTATTCTCTTGGGACCAATACTGCAATCTATTTATTTTCTTGGGATCAAATCTGCAATTTATTCAAGTCTCTTGGGACCAAAAGTTAAAAAAAAAAAAAAAAAAAACAATCGGACTATAATTGTCGAAAAAAGGACCATTTTGAAATGAACACATTCTCTTGGGACAAAAAGTGCAATTAACCCTGCAACTAGAGAAAATGTTTTTTAGACCCATATTATTAGGGTGACAATTAAACGACAACATATATTTTTATTTTTTGTAATGTAGGACATTAGTTCGCAAATGTGGACTTCAAGAATTTTCTCATTACACTTTTGATATCATGCATGCTCGAAAATGCTAATTTTATGTGTATTTTAACGGCAAAACTTGTCCCACTAGAATCATTTTATATTTCTTTTTTATAAAAAAAAAGGCCACTTTGGCAATGACAATTTTCTTGTGAGACCACCTTTTAATTTAACCCCCAATGTAGACCCTTATGTTTTTAATTTAAGCTATTTAAGTGCGTGATTTTTTTCTCGCATATTCAAGCATGTAATTAAGTGTATCAAAATGGGAAAATTGGCAAAAATGCCTTGTATGTTAGTGGTATTGGTAAAAATGTCCTTTACATTTTCAACTTTGTGATAATACCCATTATGTTTTTAAAATTAGGCAAAAATACCCCGTAACCGGCTACAATAGGTTTCTAACCGGTTTTCACTGACGTGGCATTTCACTCGGCCAAGTGAAAGAGTCACTCGGCCGAGCGGCCGAGTGGGCATGTCATTCGGCCGAGTGACATTGTTTTGGCCGAGTGAGAATGCTATTTTGTGCCAAAAGCGGAAATTTCAAAATTTTCGAGGACTTAAATGCAAACTTGAACGTGTGGCATTTGGGAACACGTATAAAGGGGAATTTAGAGCATTGGAAGGGGGTGACTAACAGAATTAGATCCCCAACTTTGAAATTAAACATTGAGTTTATAATATCATCATCATATGGAACTAAAACATAACCTACAACATTCTAGCAAACATAATTACGGATTACACTCTACGTTCTAGCAAATATGCACAAAATAATACAATTAGCAATTATAAAAAACACAAATTTAGAAATCCTTGGAATCGGAATAAGGGCAAACTAACTAGACATGGTCGTAGGAATCTCCATGTAAATATCTTCTCGTAACTCTTCCTCGGTACTCGTCCCTGGCGGCTGATATCCCCAAAATAGGGATATGACTGTTCCCTCTTTATATTAATTAAGTAGGATGAAATATATTCTATCACCGTCTAATTCTTTCTTGCCATCTACGAAACTGAAATTGTGGGCTGGAATTACATTAGAAAAAGCCATGTGGGCCTTATTCCCAATGAAAGGCAAGTCTCACGTGTATATGGACATTCATTCTCTTTATTTTGGGGCCCGAATTCGCAAGTTTATTGGACTTTTGTGCAACAATTTTCTTTTTGATTTAAACCAAATTCGTCCTCTATTTTTTTACCTTTATCAAAATAGTCCTCTATTTATTTACTTTATCAATTTAGTCCTGCATTTGTTCAAATTTTGCCAAAATGATCTTAATTTGGTGAAAATGGTCCTAATTGATTTTTTGTGTTTTATTTCAAATGCTTTATTTTTATTTGGCAAAGATTGCGACCTGGCGTGCCACATTGAAAAAAAAAAAAACCACATCATAGGCTTCCCCTAGAAAACTAGTGCACATGACTAAAAAGGTGGCATTTTATGCTTTTGCGTTCAATTAGGACCTAACTGGAGAAATGTGAACCAGGTGGCTTAACCCACCTGGCCACTGGGTTCCTCACTTTATTGAGTGACCCAGGTTCGATTCCCTTTGGGAACGAATTAAGGGAGTTATAAGGTGACTTGGAGAATTCTTGGAGTACTTGGGGGCTTGGTGAACTAACTTCTAATTACTAATAACTAACATTTACCGATAAAAAAAGGAGAAATGTGAATTGATACAGGACTAAATTGGTAAAAAAAATAGAGGATCGAAATGGCGAGGTTTTGTATATTTTTAGGCCAATTAGGATAATTTTGACTAAGCTTGAATAGATATAGGACTAAATTGATAAATAAAATAAATAAAGGACTATTTTGACAAAGGTGAAAAGATAGAGGACGAATTTGGCTTAAAACCCAATTTTCTTTCATTCATAACTTGGGCTCAGAACTATAATGGAATCGATTCTTTTTTGGTTGCGATGCTAGTTTCGAGAAGCTTCACATGGTTTAAGTCTCTTCTCAATTACTCATCTGTATCAGTCCCAGTAATTTTTTTCTCTCACTACAAATGTTCCAAAATACCCCGAAATTCATAGAAAAGTTTAAAATCAATACATTGAGACCATAATTACATAAGTCGAATAATTACGAGCACAATATATAATTGTTGTTCTAAAATAACGAATTAAAGCACACAATTTACTCAATAATTTCGACTTATTAAATCCCCCCACACTTAAATCCTTGCTTGTCCTCAAGTAATCAAATAAACCAAAGAAAAATGAATCAAGTCGCATACACTGAAGAGTTCAAGACAATAACAAGATCAAGTGATAACAAGTGATCGTGAATCAAATGTGATCAGAGAAGATAGAATGCTTCACCTACTTCTAACAACTTCATCAGACTCAAATGCACAAAGATTCAATACCCTCACAATAGATATCACTCTTTTTTTCTCAAGTATATATAAAGGGTAACAAAAACACCCATGTCAAATTTTTGATATAAAAATGGATAATAAAGTCAGAGATGGGTTTTATGCAGCGGAAGAAATGAGTAGAATAATATTATAATATATCTCACACACATATATAAAGCTTAATATTAAAGTAACATTTCATTTAAGTGGGGAACTCTGTGTCGTCTCTATTACTGTCATTGCTCCACGACATCATAATCTGCAAGGGTTGTAAAAAGGGGACGTGAGATTTGAATTCTCACGTATGGGTGATTTGCAACGTCATGGGATTGGTAAATCCGAAGTATATTAAATTGTACTCATTGATAAAGTATTTAATATATTTAAGCAGTTGTCATATAAATATAAACATCATATATCATACAAATAACAAGTTCACATAATAATCAGTTGGGCACAATAGGTTTTCACATCATATAATTGAAATATCGCAAGTTGGTTCACGTTAAGGGGCAAAGCCCACAATCAATTTCACATATAATAAATATCTTCTCAAAACAATATAAACAACTCCCCGTGACCATGCACCTGATCTATTATCAAACATGGCCACATCCACTGTAAATAAATCCCCGTGACCATGCACCTGATTTATTATCAAACATGGCCACGCACCACTTCCACAAATGAATCCCGTGACCATGCACCTGATCTATTATCAAACATGGCCACGCACCACTTCCACAAACGAATCCCGTGACCATGCACCTGATCTATTATCAAACATGGCCACGCACCACTTCCAAAAACGAATCCCGTGACCATGCACCTGATCTATTATCAAACATGGCCACGCACCACTTTCCTCTTCATTACTAAAACTGACAATTCGAACTGTACACATAATTCATACTTAAATAGATTCATGCTCATAAAATGCTCTTATATCATGTAATAGTGACAGATTTAAATAAACAAAAGGCATTTGTATCATATATAAATATATCACGTAATTCAAACAGTTATATAATAGGGTTTACGTTTATGTTGGATTAATTGTTTTAGATTGATTTAGTCGAGTTCAGAGTATACCAGCACAACGTATTATGAGCAGATCAATCAACAGATCATCACCCACCTGATTGTTCTGAATTCCGGGAATATTGGGTAGGTAGGCAGTCGAGTCCTTCGTGCGTATTCCGAAAAGTACAGAATCCTAATAAGGAGTATTTCGATAAAAAGATTGACTTTTGAATTTGAAAAGCTTAAGAGCGCGAAACTCAAGGATTTAGTAGGTCGTTGTCTTCAGAGAACTATTGAAAACTAAAGTTTTCAAAGGTTGATTTCAAATTGATAAGTACACCTCTTTTAAAGGGGAGGTGTATTAGGGGAGTGTATTTACTAAAATTGGTGGTGTAAACAGGGGGTGTATTTACTGAATTTGGTGGTGTACACAGGGGGTGTATTTATCGAATCTGGTGGTGTACACAGGGGGTGTATTACCGAATCTGATGGTGTACACAGGGGGTGTATTTACTGAATTTGGTGCTGTACACAAAAAGGCCTTTTTAATGAAAAATATCTTTATTAAGCTTGGAAAAATACTTAGAAAATAAGATTATTAATTTATAAAAATTAAAGAAAAGGTTATTCTTTCTTACGAATCCTATTTCTCGTTTTTAGACGAAAACTTGAATATAAAACTTTTCTTTTCTAAACTTATTAAAAGACTTTATTTTGTTTGTGTTTTTTCTAAAATTCTAATAGGGGTACGAGGTGAAGACGAGTTTCCCTTTGATTACGAAATTTATTCAAACGTGTTTTTAATCCTTGAAAAACATTAAAACAAGGATACTATATGATTTTTACTAATATCATCATAATACTAAAACAATGATACTAAACATTCATAAGAAAATACTAGTCCTCTAAGTCATTACTACCATTCATCTAAAACAATAATATTTCAACATTCAACTACTAATACTAAATACTAAACTAAGAATCCAATCTCATGGTTTGTGTAAGAAATAAAACAAAGAAATAATCTATCCAAAACTCACTTCTAAAGAGTGATACAAGTGAAACAAAACAATAATACTAAATAAGTCCATAACTAATACTAATTCATCTAACCAACTAACAGTAACTTTTCTTTCATTTCTTTTCTTTGTTCTAAGGTCAAACAACTAACAAAATAACCCAAAAAATCTACCCAAGGTAAAAACGAAGATAGAAACCTTACGAGCTTCAGTTTGAGACGTTAAACGGGCGGCCTAACGGCGTCGTTTCGAAACTCGGAAATTGTTCACGAAATTTGGGCAGCCTTACGGCGTCGTTCGGGAATTCGGAAAAGCGATTTGGGCAGCCTAACGGCGTGGGTTTGGAATTCCAGAATTTTGGCGATAACAACCGGTTCAACGGCGTCAAATAACGATCGGAAATTAACGAAAAGAACGGTTTAGAAATTAGAAATCAAACGAAACTGGAATTAAAAGAGGGCTACTCAATTCCTTACCAAAGAGAAAAGAGGCGGCGACAGCGGAGCTTGAGGGGGGTGCGACGGCGGCGGAGGCGGCGACGCGGCGGAGATAGAGAGAGAGAGAGCGACGGAGCAGGGGAGAGGGGGACGCGACCTGGGCTTCGTCCACGGCGGTGGAGCTCGGCGGTGGAGGCTTCGGCGGCACTGGGTCTGGGCCGTGGCGGCGGCGTCGGCTGGGTCACGGTCTCGACGACGGAGGCGCTTGGTGGCGAGAGCTCTGGCGCGACGGAGGGGCGCGGCGGTAAGGGCTTTGGCGTGACGGAGGGGCGCGGCGGCGAGGCGCCGGAGGAGGTGGAGGAAGGCGGTTGCAGGCGGAGGAAGAGGCGTGAGGCCGAAGGAGGAGAGAAAAAAGAGAAGGGAAATTTTGCGTGAAAGAAAAATGAAAGAAAAATGAAAGGAAATTTTGGCTTCTTTCTATTTATACTCCCTATTTCCAAACTTATCCTCTTTCTAAAATCTTATCCAATATTTCGATATTTTCGTTCCCAAAAGATACGGTTCCGGGATCGTTTGGTTCACGAGATTAATCCCGAATTGAAAATTAATACAGTTTTAAAACTTAATTAATATTTTCTTGTATTTTAATTATTCTCAATAAATTATACGGACCGAAAACATAATTTTAAACTTTGAATAATTAATTTCTCGTAGTCCCTTATCCGTTTGAAATATTCGATTTCTTTCTTCGAACTTGGGAATTTGAAATAGTGTATATATTTAAATTACACAGTAGCACACAAAATAATAAAATTAAAAGAAACACAATAATAATGTAAAATAAGGCTTTCTAGAAAAATAAAAGGTATGAAACGGGACGGGGTATTACATGCAAGACTTGGATAGAAGTCACCTTGATTGAGTGGAGTGCTTGCTGACTGGGAAACCGTCATCCTTAAGAATTTAAAAGACTGTAGGCAAAAATATGAAGAAATCCATGAAGAAGACAACCAAAAAATAAAAAGAGTAAAAATAAAATTACGAAAATTAAAATAATACAGGCTGTCTCCCGTAGAGAACTTTTGTTTAATGTCTTTTAGCTTGACGATCAACCTCCATTTTCATCACGTTACAGGGGCAATGTGATCCTTTCTATCAAATTGTAGTATCTTTTGACAAACAATGCTTCCTCCCATCATGATCTCTTTATTCTCAGTTAGCCTTTGGTAGTTGGTGAGGAACTCCATTAAGAACATAACATGTCCAGGAATTTGCTTTATCAGCTCAAATTGAAGTACATAAATTTCATTCCTCCAAACTACGTCAAGTGCTAATTATTCTTTCACATATTTTCCCACTTCTTGGAACCTGAAATAAGATGGAAGTGAATTAGAAATTATAGAAATTGGTTTGGATAAAATTACCTCGTATTTCACTTCAGTTGTCTTGGCACTAGTGGATGCAGATTTTGTTTGTGCAGTTTGAACTTTTTGAACAAAGTTCACAACACCAACATCATTTGAGATGACTTCAACCCCATTTTCAAAATATTTCTCCATTGCTGGTGGTTCCAACCTAGAAGGAAAAGACAAAATATTAGCATAATAGGACTTGAGAACTGAAGCACTAACCTATTCCCAACTGATTTTTGGATTTTGCTTCACATTGGGTAACCCGGTGTCAGTCTGTTCTGAATCATTTACTTCTTTTTCATCAACTAGAGTTGACGATGCAGGTTTTTTTACTTCTTCCAGCTGCTTTAATTTCCACTCCTCAAAGTGAGAGCACTCACATTTCTTGGATTAACTTTAGTGTGAGATGGTAATTTCTCACCAGTTTGAACCTCCAATCTGCCTACAGTAGTGACAAGTTGACTCATTTGCATCTCCAAGTTCATGATTGTAGAGGTAGTGTTTAGTTGGAACTGCTGCATGTTCTGCTGAAACTGCAAAGATTGAGTAGTGAGCATCTTGATCAATTCCTCTGTAGAATGTCCAAAGCTCACCATGGGTGGCTCGACATGGTATTGCCCTCTCCACGGTTGTTACCAAAAGAAGTTAGTGCAGTTATTGGTATTCTCCTCCAATTATTGGTATTGGGCTCCACCTGCAGTAAGTTTTCTAACAAAAGAAGTTAGTGCAGTTAGTTTCTTACTAATGAATGAATCACTTACCTCTTAAACAACTCTTGTTGTGCATCACGATGAATAATTTTTTGGGAATTTGCTGCTATGTTTGCAATGAGAATTCTTTCTTGTGCTGGGGTTTTGTCAACCAGAGCTCCTCCACTTGCTGCATCTATTAAGCTTAGATCGTTGAGGGCCAATCCCTCATAAAGTACTGGATCAAAAGTTGTTCAGTGATCTAATGTTGTGGATAGCTTGCCACAATCTTGTTCAATCGCTCTCAATACTCGTAAAGAGTCTCCCCTAGGGCTTGCTTCACAACATAAATTTCTTTCCGTAGGCTCGCCACCCTAGAGGCTGGGAAAGTACTTCTGCAAGAACAACTGCTCCATCTGAACTTTCACAACTTTTCCATGCCAGTTGCCACACATTCCGATTGGAGAAACGTGTGTCGAACATTACACTGCCATGCATCTGGTATGGAGAACACGTGTGCTTTTCCTTGCCAATTGCCACGCATACTGCACAAAATTTTAAGTTGTTTTTAGAGAGAGAGAGATGATGGAAGTGAGGCAAGCGATGAAGTATAAATGCGCCAATGGCAAACATCAACATCTAGCTTGCTAGGCGTGTTTGGAAGAAGGCGAAAGAAGAAAGAAAGAAAGTCTTGGAATGTATCTCAACAAATGAGTGAAAATCCAAACAATATTATTCGTACTTTCATAACAAGTCAAGCTTTATGATCTAACTGTGCACAATCCAAGATCCACTGGGTAATTCATGATCTAAATCAAGCACATAAATGAAGAACTAAATAGAAATTATTGCCAGAATTCGAAACTTCAAGAATTATCAAATTGTTTTTTTATGAAAGAAATTGATGAATAATAGCTATGTACTCTTGGCTTAAAACAATAAGTTATGTATTTTAAAATATTACGAAGTGGAATAGTTCAAGTGATTAGTGTCTCACTATCTATATTGTGAGGTCATTGATTTGAATTATCATTTGATTCATATAAAAAAAGGGTTAATTGCACTTTTAGTTTCAAAAGAATGGGTCAATTTCAAAATGGTCATTTTTCGGCGGGTTAATTGCACTTTTGGTCGCAAGAGAATGTGTTCATTTCAAAATGGTAATTTCTTCAACACTTTTAGTCCCGTAGTTTTTTTTAACACTTTTGGTCCCAAGAGAATATGATATATTGCAATTTTGGTCCCAAGAGAATGTATAAATTGCATTTTTTTGTCGTCGTCCTCCAATGCTGCGACCGACCTGAGAGGCCGGCCTCCTTCCTCGTTCCTGAGAGGGGGACACTGCTGTTGCTGTTGATGCGGTTCCTTCCGGCCGGCTGGCCTTTGTAGAAGGTCGTTCAGGCGCCCTTCGTCAAACAACTTCCATAACTGTTTTAAGAGATCACGACACTGGCTCGTATTATGGCCTATAGAGTCGTGATAGGCGCATAACTTTTTTTGGTCCAGCTGGGACCGGTCTCCCGTAAAGGGTCTTGGCCGGGGAAGCACATCCCAGTGTTGGATCGCGTTGAAGATCTGCGCAGGGGATTGCCTCAGGGCCTGGGTGAGGCAAGGTAGTGATGTGATAGCATATCTTCTAATCTATGTAGATGATATGCTTATTGCTAGTAAAAGTCTTCTGAAGATTCAAAGTATCAAAAGGAAACACAGTGCCAGTTTTAATATGAAGGACTTGGGAAATGCTAAAAGGATTCTTGGAATGGATATTCTTAGGGACAGAGCAGCTGGAAGACTATTCCTGTCTCAGAAGAGTTACATTGAGAAGGTCCTGAAGAGGTTCAACATGCATAAGAGTAGGTCTGTATCAACTCCTCTGGGACAACAGTTCAAATTATCTAAGGAAATGGAACCAAAGTCTGAAGAAGAAAAGAAAGCTATGATGAAAGTACCTTATGCAAATGGGGTTGGAAGCTTGATGTATGCTCTGGTCTGCAGTAGACCAGACTTAGCTTATTCATTGAGTATGGTAAGCAGATACATGTCTAACCCAGGGAAGTTACATTGGGAAGCTCTGAAATGGATATTCAGATACCTTAAAGGGTCATCTGATCTGGGATCTATGTTTGATAGGGTGACTGACCAGAAGAGTCCACTGGAAGGATTTGTAGATTCTGATTTTGCAGCTAATCTAGATACCAGAAGATCCTTAACAGGATATATCTTTACACTTTACAATACTGCTATGAGCTGGATATCTGTTCTGCAGAGTGGAGTTTCCTTATCTACTACAGAAGCAGAGTTTGTTGCAGCGTCTGAGGCTGTTAAGGAGGCTTTGTGGTTGAACGGCATTATTAAGGATTTTGGGATAAATCAAAGGGCTGTGGTCATTCATTGTGATAATCAGAGTGCAGTTCATCTGGTTAAACATCAAGTGTTCCTTGAGAGATCAAAGCACATTGATGTAAGGTTGCATTTTGTAAGGGAAATCATTGATAAAGGAGTGGTTCTGATTCAGAAGATATCTACAGAAGATAATGCTGCAGATATGTGTACAAAGTCTTTACCAGGTACTAAATTCAAGTTTTGTGTTGAATTGGTAAAGATGAGTGTATGCGATGTTCCTTAGCCCAAGCTGGAGTGCGGAGGAGAGGAAGAGAGGATTTATACTTCTCATCTGAGGTGGAGAATTGTGAAGTGTCATATGTGAAGTATGAAGTCTACTGAGCTTATTTCCATGAGGAGCTGTGTTGATGAAGTTTAGCCGTAGGTGTTAGTCATATTTAGATATCAGTGGAGCTGCATCAGGTGAGGTTCATTAGATGAGGTCTGACAGTGGAATTCTCTTAGAGGAGGTTTAGATTGGAGGTCATCTGTTGCTGTGTCAAGTCACCTGATACAATGTGGCGCAAACTATACCAATTTGATCTAATGCGTAGGCGGTTTCAACTGAATCAACTGAAGCAGTTATTGGAGTTTGTTAGCCAGCTGGATAACTACTTTACTTATGAGTTTGTTACAACTGAATCGAGTCTAGATTCATCTCAATCTCTGTAACTATAAAAAGAGTTTCTCAGCTGAGAGAAGTAACACAATCTGAGTGAGATCATTATTGAGTGCAAACACAGAGAGTTTGTGAGATTGAGCGATTGAGCGATTGTAACGATTCCAATTCTTACTTAGTGGAAAGTCTATCCTCTCGGATCCCGTGGACGTAGGAGTATTCATCTCCGAACCACGTAAATCTGGTGTTCTTGTGTGATTTCGATTTCGTGCTTATTGTTTCCATATTCCGATTCCCTGATTACAAGTTTCTTGTGAATCTAAAACCGATTAACAAATATAACATAAGACATATGTCCTACTTAAAAGGTAAGGCCACCACTGAAATTGCGATAATGATTTTTACATACGTTTTCCCCTGAATTTGAACAAATAGAAAATTGTAGAATGGAAGCGAAGTGGGAACATTAACGAGGGGAATTAAGGATGGAATTTTGAAGTATAGCATTAATTTCTTTTGTTGAACCTAGCTTGCTGATGGCTTCTACCCACTTCATTACTTTTATTAAAAACACAGAATTAGGGTTCTCAAGAAAGAGAGAATTAGAAAACTTAACTAATTAGCCACCCCAAGCCCAATAACAAATTATTCAGCAAAATTAATCTCAATAATTTCACCACAAACCTATCACGGTCTCTCCTAGAAATTAAGCCTTAATTGCAATTAATATATTTAGGCTTAATTGTGAATCATATCAAATCACTATCTTTTCGTGATGTGTAATCTAATCTCAACTTTTAAATTTTGGCAAATAAAACTCTACTTTAACAATATTTTACGAATCGAGCTCACGAGCAGAAAACTCCAAACTCTGAATAATGTGATATCCTACCTAGAAGAATTAAACGACGTCGTTCCGTCTATAAATATCATGACACTGTTGTTCCAAGTTTAAACATTAAAAAAATGTTGGTTTATGGTAAGGAGATTTTCTGCTCGTGAGATTGAATTGCACAAGATTGTTAAAGTAGGGTTTTAATTACCAAAATAAAAAAATTGAGGCTAGATTGCAATTCGTGAAAAGGTGGTGATTTAATTTGCAATTAACCCTATGTTCAACAGCTAATTTTGTGTACGGCAACATTTTGCTATCTTGGGATGCAAATGGAGGAAACATGTTTTGTAGTGAATCTGGGTATGCACCCTTTTGTACATAAGGAAATCCAGGAAAAGCAAAATTTTCGATGGTGAGGAGATCAGCCCGGAAAAAACTTTTGAGGAGATCAGAGTCAAAACATGGAGTATCATTTCTCTTAATAGTTCTATCATTAATATCTCCTTTCGAAATTGGTGCTGTAACCCCAAATTGTGTTGGAAGGAGCTTTGGTTGTTTGTTCTTGTTTGGTGGTTCTCGATAGTTCTGTAATCTATTTGTTGTAAACATTTTTCACAAGTCTTAATACTACAATTTTTCTGCTTAGTGTTTAATTTCAGGGTGCAAACTATTTGTGTAGTTTCTACGTCATGGTGATCCAAAATATGTACCATAATAAAATAAACGCATTATTATAAAAATCAATGGATGAAATAACAAAAATAAAGACGAGAGAATAGCAAGGAGAACAAACACAAGTAAGAAATTTATTGAAATTTGCATGGGGCGAAACCCCAATTATTCTTATTCACGTTACATCGTAAAAACCACAAAAACACACTTAAAAAACCATAAGACTCAACATAGATTAAATTTGACACATATAACACCATCACTGAAATGGGGATAAGGCGAGAAGTGGATATTGTATTTAGGGTAGGATCCTTCTTCGACATCCTTTTAGCAAAGCTTTTACGTCTGCTGATTCGATGTGGTACTCACCTTATCCTCCAGAGTGATGGTTTTTACACACGTTTCGCCCTGCAATATTAAACGGATAAAAAAAAGTTAGATTCATTCAATTATTATACAAGCACAAAATAAACAACGTTGAATGAGCATCCAAAAATATATAATTACTTTTTAGGAATCCAGAAAAAGAAAAACAGAAAGCCGTAAGCGAACATTGTTGCAGTAGGTTTTAGTATGTATTATTTGGTTTGGTGTAAGTGTGGGATGAGTGAAAGAATTAAGAGTGGAAGGCTTCTTATATAGGAGAGCCTGCCCCGGCCACGTATCCATATGTCGTGGAGACGCGTGTCGAATTTTATGGTTCTTATTTTAGTTGTTATCAGATAGATTGAGGAAAGTGAGTCTATCGAGCTGATGGCTCAACAGTCAATAGAATTAGGGTTCTCAAGAAGAAGAAATAAAGATAATTAATTAGCTAGCCCAAGCCCTACAAAAAATTATTCTGCAAAAATAATTTCAAGAATGCATTCATTTTAAAATTATCTATTTTTTGGAAATTTAGCCCGTAAATTTCTTTTACAATTTTGTCCCAAGAAAATACAATAAAACACAGTCTTGGTCCAAAAAAAAAAATAAATAAATAATAAGAATTAGTTGTAATTTTGGTCCCAAGAAAATGAGGTAAATCTGCATTTTTGGTCCTAACAATTAACGAATGGGACCAAAACTACAAAAAAGAGGACCACTTTTGCACATAGGATAACAAAAGTATTTTGCACCCATTATTTTGAAACCAAGAGTGCAATTTTCCCAATAATTACATAACCAATGTCCTAGCATGGTTTGCAATAAAAAAAAAAAAAAAAACTACCAAGGTTTAAGGCTTAATTGGAATAATTCATGATCACCAATGTGAGAGAAAAGGGGTGCGGGTCATTCCAATGCATGAGCAGTTTGCTATTTTTGGCTACTTCTCCTTATTCAAATTAATATTGTGGTTGTTGGTTGGCAAATGGAGTAGGGCCCAGCGAAATAATTAGGCCAACAAACACAGCCATTTAGTGTGTGTATATATATATATATAATTTTATTTCATATATTTATATAATTAAATCATATATTGTGAACAATGTACATGGCAAATTTAATACTTTTTTATTATTATTTTTAACCTGTATCAATTTTGATTTAATTATAAGGTAAATTGCAGTTTTGGTCCCAAGAGAATATGTCCAAAATATTTTTGGCACATATGTATAAAAGTGGTCCTATTTATGATCAAAACTGAAATTTTACCATTTGTTCTTGAGGCCAAAACTACAATTCTCTTAGAAATGAAATATTAAAAAAAAAAAAAAAAAACTACGGAATAAAAATGTCAAAAAAAGAATTGTTTTGCAGGTCACCCATCGTCTTGGGAACTTTTTTTTTCCCTTCATATTCAACCTTCCTCACGGTGCAATCACTTGACTAATAACTATGCCATGTTGATCCAAATGTTCAATAATATTAGAAATCTATTATTATACAAACTAAAGGTGGAATAATAAAAAAATAATGCCGAGGAAGAAATAAAGAGAACAAACACAAATAAAAAATTTAATGAAATTTGTGTGGTGGTGAAACTTCAATGTTTTCTCCTTCACATGACAACATTAAGAGTACATAATACACACTTTTCTTCTTCACATGACAACATTAAGAGTACAAAACACACACTAGAAACAAACATATATGTGAAGGATCAAATGTGAAGTATGTAGTCTGCTGAGCTTAATCCAGTAGGAGGCTATGTTGAAAAAGTGTTAGCCGTGAGAATTGGTGAATTTGGGGTACCAGAGGAGGTGGACCAGATGAGGTTGACCAGAGAAGCCTGACCAGAGGAGTCTGGCAGGTGAGCTATCAGAGGAGGTCCATCAGGTGAGGTCTGGTCAGACGAGTCTGGTAGATAAGTCATCAAAGGAGGTCTATCAGAGGAGGTCTGGGACCAGAGGTCATCTGGTGAAAGTGACCAGAGCCAGAGGAGGTCTCGTCATCTGATCCCGAAGTGCGTTATTCGCGAAGTACACCAAATTGAAGCTAATTCGAAGGCGGTTTTAACTGAATCAACCATGGCGGTTATTGAAGTTGTTAGCCAGCTGGATAACTACCTTTACTTTGAGTTTGTTACAACTGAATCGAATCTAGGGTTCGTTTCCAATCTCTGTAATTATAAAAGGGGCTTCTCAACTGAGAGAGAAGAGAACTGAATTCATTGTGAGAGCATACACAGAGAGATTGTGTGAGATTGTAACTTGTAACTTCCAATTCTTTTTCTTAAGTGGAATACTCTATCCTCTCGGATCCCGTGGACGTAGGAGTATTCATCTCCGAACCACGTAAATCTGGTGTTCTTGTGTGTTTTTCAATTCCGTTCTTATTGCATTTGATACCGATTCCCGGAAACAAGTTTTCTTGTGAATCCAAAATGCGATTAACAAGTGGCGCCGTCTGTGGGAAGCAATCATGGCTGCAACTAAGTTCGACATTGAGAAGTTCATTGGGAAGAACGATTTCAGCTTATGGAAGATCAAGATGAAGGCACTCCTGGTACACAATGGGTTGTACGAAGCCTTGTTACCACCGGCTCAGGTGGCTTCTGGAACTAATCCGGCGAAGGTGGAGGAGAGCAAGAGGAAGGCACACAGTGCACTTATCTTGTGTCTTGGGGACAAGCCATTGAGGGAAGTATCGAAGGAGGAAACCGCTCTTGGGATCTGGAATAAGTTGGAGCAGTTATACCAGACCAAGTCTGTTACGAACAAGTTATACATGAAACAGAAGCTTCAAGTCTTCAAAATGAGTGAAGATAAGAATCTTGGTGATCAGTTGGACGAGTTCAACAGATTGGTGGATGATCTGGAGAGTTTGGATGTTACAATTGATGATGAAGATAAGTCATTGATGCTGTTGAATGCCCTACCTAAGTCTATGGAAAATATCAAAGATGCCTTGTTATTTGGAAGACAAGATCAGGTGATGTTTGATGACGTTCAAACTGCCCTGAAAACCAAGTTTCTACAGATCCAATCTGATGGGAAGAAGGCTGCTGAAGGATTGAATGTTCAATCCAAGAAGAAGAAAGGGTTTCAGTCCAAGAAAAAGGATGGTGGAAAAGGGAATAAGGGTGGGAAGAAATCTGATTTTGTTGAGAAGAGGAAGTGTTTCACTTGCCATAAGGAAGGTCATCTGAGAAAGAATTGCCCTGAAAGAAAGAAGAAAGACAATCAAGGTGATCAAGATGGAGATGCAGCTGTTGTGGAGGTTGAAGGATATGATAGTGCAGAGGTCTTGATGGTTAGTCATGAGAGGCTAAGTCAAGAGTGGGTCCTGGACTCAGGGTGTACTTTTCATATGTGTCCACATGAAGACTGGTTCCTGGATCTTGAGAAGATTGATGAAGGTCTTGTTCTTTTGGGTAATGATGAGAGTTGTAGGGTGCAAGGATCTGGTTCTATCAAAATCAAGATGTTTGATGGGGTTGATAGAATCTTATCTGATGTCAGGTTTGTTCCTGAGTTGAAGAGAAATCTTGTTTCTCTTGGTACTTTGAATTCTAAGGGCTTTGAATTCAAGACAGAAAAAGGAATTCTATCAATTACCAAATCTGGAAGAATTGTTATGAAAGGGATGATCAAGAATGGTTTGTATACTTTGATTGGAAGAACTGTAACAGGATCAGCTGATGTTACCATGGAGTCCTCTGATGTTAACTTGTGGCACAAGAGACTGGCACATGTTGGTGAGAAGGGCCTGGTGGAGTTATCCAAGAAGTGAGCAATCCCTGGGAAGAGGATATGCAAGCTGGAATTCTGTGAGAGGTGTGTTCTTGGGAAATCAAAGAAGCAAGCATACCAGAAAGGGAAACATACCACCAAGGAGGTTATGGATTACATACATTCTGATGTATGGGGACCAGCAAGGGTATCCACTCATGGTGGAGGCAGGTATTTCCTTACCCTAATTGATGATTATAGAAAGGTTTGGGTTTACATTCTTAAACAGAAGAGTGATGCCTTCTCTAAGTTCAAAGAATGGTTGATTGAACTTGAGAATAAGAGAGGCAGGACTATCAAGCACTTAAGGACTGATAATGGGCTTGAATTCCTATCAGAGGAGTTTCAACAATTTTGTAGGGAGAAGGTTATTACTAGGCATAAAACTGTTCCTTCAAACCCCTAGCAGAATGGTCTAGCAGAGAGGATGAATAGAACTATTCTGGAAAGGGTTAGGTGTATGTTATCTGATGCTCATTTACCTAAGAGTTTTTGGGGGGAAGCTGTTAACACAGCTGTGTATCTCATTAATAAAGTGCCATCATCTGCTATTGAGTTTAAAACCCTAGATGAGGTTTGGTATGGAAAGATATCAGATTACTCAAAGTTGAAAGTTTTTGGGGGCCTAGCTTATGTTCATGTGAGGCAAGACAAACTTGAACCTAGAGCTTTAAAATGTATTTTCATTGGGTATCCAAAAAGTGTTAAGGGGTATAAGTTGTGGTGTCTTGAGCCTGGAAACCAGAAGTGTATTACCAGTAGAGATGTTGTGTTTAATGAATCTCAGATGGGATACAAGTCAGGTGGAGGTGATAGGGAGCCATCAGCTGAGGAGATGGATGGGGTTATTTCTGAGCCAAATACTCAAGTTGAGGTGGAGCCTGATCATCATGAGAGTGCATCTGGTTCTGAACCAGAGCAGGAAACAGGAGAGAATGGGTCATCAGATGAGGGTAGTGCACCTGCAGAAGAGGAGGAAGAAGTGCCAGAAGCAGACTTGAGAAATTATAGTCTGACAAGAGACAGATCCAGAAGACAAATACATCCTCCAGCATGGTTTGGCCGTGTGGATCTGGTCTCCTATGCACTTGTTACAGCAGAAGTCATAGAGTACCAAGAACCTAAAAGCTACAGGGAAGCCCTTGAGTGTGATGATAGGGAGTCATGGGTGACAGCCATGACAGAAGAGATGGAGTCTCTTAAGAAGAATCATACTTGGATTCTTGTTAATAAGCCACCTAGGCAGAAGCTAATCAGTTGTAAATGGCTGTTTAAAAGGAAGCTTGAATCTGGTGTGAAAGATCAGGTGAGGTTTAAAGCCAGGTTAGTTGCCAGAGGATTTACTCAGAGGGAAGGAATTGATTACAATGAGGTTTTCTCACCTGTTGTTAAGCATTGTTCAATTAGACTACTTCTCAGTAGAGTTGTCCAAGAGGATCTGGAGCTACAACAACTTGATGTAAAGACATCTTTTATGCATGGTGATCTTATTGAGGATCTGTACATGCACCAGCCAGAAGGGTTTGTTGAACCAGGGAGTGAAGGGAAAGTGTTCCTACTCAAGAAATCATTGTATGGCCTCAAGCAAAGTCCAAGGCAGTGGCACAAGAAGTTCAATGAAGTTATGCTATCCATTGGATTTGTAAGGAGCAAGTATGATACTTGTGTATACTTGGAAAGGCAAGGTAGTGATGTGATAGCCTATCTTCTGATCTATGTAGATGACATGCTTATTGCCAGTAAAAGTCTTCTGAAGATTCAGAGTATCAAAAGGAAGCTAAGTGCTAGATTTGATATGAAGGACTTGGGAAATGCAAAGAGGATTCTTGGAATGAATATTCTTAGGGACAAAAAAGCTGGAAGACTATTCTTGTCTCAGAAGAGTTACATTGAGAAGGTCCTGAAGAGGTTTAACATGCATGAGAGTAGAGATGTGTCAACTCCTCTGAGACAACAGTTCAAATTATCTAAGGAAATGGAACCAAAGTCTGATGAAGAGAAGAAGACTATGATGAAAGTACCTTATGCAAGTGGGGTTGGAAGCCTGATGTATGCTCTGGTCTGCAGCAGACCAGACTTGGCTTATTCATTGAGTATGGTGAGCAGATACATGGCTAATCCTGGAAGATTACATTGGGAAGCTTTGAAATGGATATTCAGATACCTTAAGGGGTCATCTGATCTAGGTCTGATGTTTGAGAGAATGGTTGACCAGAAGAGTCCACTGGAAGGTTTTGTTGATTCTGAATTTGCTGCTAATCTGGATACCAGAAGATCTTTAACAGGGTATATCTTTACACTCTACAATACTGTTGTGAGCTGAAGATCTGTTCTGCAGAGTGGAGTTGCTTTATCTACTACAGACGCAGAGTTTGTTGCAGTGTCAGAGGCTGTTAAGGAGGCTTTGTGGTTGAAAGGCATAATCAAGGATTTTGGGATAAGTCAAAGGGTTGTGGTCATTCATTGTGATAACCAGAGTGCAGTTCATCTGGTGAAACATCAAGTATTCCATGAGAGGTCAAAGCATATTGATGTAAGGTTGCATTTTGTAAGGGAAATTATTGATAAAGGAGTGGTTCTCATCCAGAAGATATCTACAGAGGACAATGCTGCAGATATGTGTACAAAGTCTTTACCAGGGATGAAATTCAAATTCTGTGTTGAATTGGTAAAGATGAGTGTATGGGATGTTCCTTAGGCCCAAGCTGGAGCATGGAGGAGAGGAGGAGAGGATTGATACTTCTCATCTGAGGTAGAGAATTGTGAAGGATCAAATGTGAAGTATGTAGTCTGCTGAGCTTAATTCAGTAGGAGGCTATGTTGAAAAAGTTTTAGCCGTGAGAATTGGTGAATTTGGGGTACCAGAGGAGGTGGACCAGATGAGGTTGACCAGAGAAGCCTGACCAGAGGAGTCTGGCAGGTGAGCTATCAGAGGAGGTCCATCAGGTGAGGTCTGGTCAGACGAGTCTGGTAGATAAGTCATCAGAGGAGGTCTGGGACCAGAGGTCATCTGGTGAAAGTGACCAGAGCCAGAGGAGGTCTTGTCATCTGATCCTGAAGTTCGTTATTCGCGAAGTACACCAAATTGAAGCTAATTCGAAGGCGGTTTTAACTAAATCAACCATGGCGGTTATTGAAGTTGTTAGCCAGCTGGATAACTACCTTTACTTTGAGTTTGTTACAACTGAATCGAATCTAGGGTTCGTTTCCAATCTCTGTAATTATAAAAGGGGCTTCTCAACTGAGAGAGAAGAGAACTGAATTCATTGTGAGAGCATACACAGAGAGATTGTGTGAGATTGTAACTTGTAACTTCCAATTCTTTTTCTTAAGTGGAATACTCTATCCTCTCGGATCCCGTGGACGTAGGAGTATTCATCTCCGAACCACGTTAATCTGGTGTTCTTGTGTGTTTTTCAATTCCGTTCTTATTGCATTTGATTCCGATTCCCGGAAACAAGTTTTCTTGTGAATCCAAAACGCGATTAACAATATAGAATCAAGTAATAACAATCTAACATAAGACATATACCCTACTTAGAAAGGTAACACCACCACTGAAATTGCGATTATGAATTTTACAAACATTTTCCCCTGAATTATTGAACAAATAGAAAAAATGTAGAATGGATGCCAAGTGGGAACATTAACGAGGGGAAGTAAAGGATGGAATTTTGAAGGATAGCATTAATTTCATTTGTCGAAACTAGCTTGCTGATAGCTTCTACCCAATTCATTATTTTTATTAAAAACACAAAATTAGGGTTCTCAAGAAAGAGAGGATTCGATAACTTAACTAATTAGCAAGCTAAGCCCAACAACAAATTATTTAGCAAAATTAATTTCAATAATTACACCACCAACCTACCACGTTTTTTCATAGAAATTAAGCCTTAATTGGAATATTATTCAAGATTAGTCTCCCGCAAGAAACTATTCATATAGCAGTAATATATTTAGGCTTAAGTAGTGAATAAAATTAAATCACCACATTTTCGTGACACTACAAAAAATAGTTGATTTAGAGAGGAAAATTAAAGAGGGAAAATAAGCCCTCAATATTAAAGAGGGACTTAAAGAGGGATAAAATTTAACAAGGAATTTAACTAGGGTATAATTTCCCTCGTTTATAAAGAGGGAATTCACGAGGAAAAATTATACACACGAAAATTGCCGAGCGATTTTACGAGGGATCGACTGATACATGGAGATTCACGAGGGTTTATTTTTCCTCGGCCTACTCACGAGGGTTGTTTCCCTCACGAAATCTGACAAAAGCTGACTCACGCAGCAAGGTGCAGACTCACGAGGGAATTCATTCCCTCGGACAGATTTAAGAGGGTTAATTCCCTCGCCTTTTTTGCAGCAGAATGGACACCATCTACATATATATACTTATTTGACCATGAAAACTAACTTAACCCACTTAATCCCTATCCCCACTGACTTACCCCCACTAATTGATAACTAATTGATGAAGATTAAGGAGACATATGGTAATATTTATAAAATCGTGGAGTTGATTTTCACTTTTAACACGCGGCTTTCTTAAACTGGTTAGAATTGCAATGCAATTAATTAGTGTATGTATTGATTAGTGAATTTTTTGAAAAAAAGAAAAACTTATTTTACAATTTTATTAAAAATATTTTAATAAAAATATATGGGTATATATTGATATATGTTAGTAAATAATGTATTAAAATATAAAAAAATATTTATTTTACAATTTTATTAAAAATATTTTAATAAAAACGATCAATATAAGTATATATATTGATACATGTTAGTAAATAGTGAAAAAGAAATAAATAATATATTTATTTTATAATGTTATTGAAAATAGTTTTCTTTTATAAGTGCATATGTTTACACATCTTGATAAATAGTGAAAAAGAATATAAATGTGATTATTTTACAATTATTATTGAAAATATTTTAATAAAAATGATCAATATAAGTGCATATATATACATGTTAGTAAATAGTTAAAACAAATTTAAAAAAATATTTTATTTTACAATTTCATTGAATTATTTAATAAAAACGATCAATATAAGTGTATATATTGATACATGTTAGTAAATAGTGAAAAAAAATTAAAAAAATTTATCTTACAATTTTTTTGAAAATATATTTTAACAAAAACGATCAATATAAATGTGTATATGTTAGTAAATAGTGAAAAATGATATAAAAATAATTTATTTTACAATTTTATTGAAAATATTTAAATATAAACTATCAATATAAGTGTATATACGTATATTTGTTTGATCGTGTTTTAGAACTATATATGTTGGTTTAAGATTTTATTGTTTATTTAGATTTAATTGTCTGGAAATTTGAGCATGTGTGGATATTTTAATTTATATGTCTGGATATAATTGGAACTATATATGTTGGTTTGTTATTATTATTATTATTGATTTTAGTGAAAAACAATTTCAAAAATATTTATTTTAAAATTTTATTGATTTAAAAAAAACCCAGAATTTATATGTGTATATGTGTACACATATTAGTAAATAGTGAAAATAAATATATGTGTATTAGTGTATTAGTGTACACATAATAGTAAATAGTGAAAATGAATTTAAAAAGTACTTTATTTTATTTTATTGATTTTTAAATAAAATAACGATCAATATATGTGTATATGTGTACACACATTAGTAAATAGTAAAAATAAATTAAAAATGTATTTATTTTTAAAAACAAAAACAATCAATATATGTGTAATAGTGAAAAATAATTAAAAGATATTTATTTTAAAGTTATATTGATTTTTAATAATATATACAAGTGATAGTTTAATTTTATATGTAATAATAATTTTCATATAAAATATAAAAAACAATTAATATTAAGTAGTATTATATTTATAATATATAACAGAAAATATATTAAACATATATATTACACCCTAAAACATAACAAGTAAATAGCCTTGTCCAAGCGGCACCACGAAACACGCAAGGCCTCCGCATACATGGAGGTCGCGTGTTCGAAACTTGAGGAGGGCGAATCTCGCCCTATTTCAGTTTAGAGTGAGGTGGGAGGGTGCTAGCCTAGCGGATCCGCGGGGGAGGGGTTGTGCCTGAGGTCATGGGTTCGAATCCCACGAATTACATTTTTTTTCGGAAATTACTGGCCGAGGGAGTACACGAGGGAATTTCCCTCGCCACGTCAGCCGAGGGAAAATTCCCTCGCCCAATGATCGGTTGTCATGTCAACAATGAAGAGGGAATTTTTCCCTCGTGCGCAGTTCCCGAGGGAAATGAAGAGGGATTTTTCCCTCGTGCTCAGTTCCCGAGGGAATAATCCCTCGCCCTCCACGAGGGCTTAGCCGAGGGATTTTTGTCAAGGGCACGAAATCCCTCTTTAAAATCCTCTCCATTTTTCGAGGGATTTTTTTCCCTCGTGTACAGATTGGCGACGAGCATTTTGGAGAGGGAATAAATCGCTCTTCAATACCCTCTCTATCTTCGATTCCCTCTTTAAAACCCTCTCCAAAACCCTCTTTAAATCAACTTTTTTTTGTGGTGTGAATTGTAATCTAATAACTTTTAAATTTTGGTAAATAAAACTCTACTTTAACAATATTTGGCAATTTGTGCTCAAAGACAGAAATCTTTGAACTCGGAATGACGTGATATCCTGCTCAGAAGAATTAAACGACGTCGTTCCGTCTATAAATGTCATAATAATGTTGTCCCGAGTTTTAGCATTAATTCTTTTTTAATTTTTGGTAAGGAGATTTTCTCCTAGTGAACTTGAATTACGAAAGTTTTTTAGTGGGGTTTTAATTAAAGAGATGCTAAGGATCTCAAAAGGATTGCTCTTAATATTAGTATTTTTTTGCTTAGTGTTAAATTTTAGGCTGCAAACCATTTGGAAACTACGTCATGGTGATCCAAAATATGGGCTTTAATAAAATAAATGTATATATCATTATAAGAGTTAATGGTGGAAATATCAAAAATAGCAAGGAGAACAAACACAAGTAAGAAATTTATTGAAATTTGCATGGGGTGAAACCCCAATTATTCTCATTCACGTTACATCATTTAAAACACAACAAACACATTTAAAAAACAAACATAAGACTCAACCTAGATTACATTTGACATTTAGCACCATCACTGAAATGGGGATAAGGCGACATTGTAGCAATGCTTTTATGTCTGCTGGTTCGATGTGATACTCGTCTTATCCTCCAGAAGTGATGGATTTTACACGCGTTTCATCCTGCAATATTAAAAAGATAAAAAAAAGTTAAATTCATACCATTATTATACAAGCACAAAATCAACAAAGTTGAATGAGCATCGAAAAAGATATAATTACTTGTTAGGACACCAGAGAATAAAAAACAGAAAGCCGAAAGCGAACATTGTTGCAGTTGGAAAATGTATGTATTATTTGGTGCAAGTGTGAGCAGTGTGAGATGAGTGAAAGAATCAAGAGTGGAAGGCTTCTTATATAGGAGAGCCTGCCCCTGCCACACATCTCTTGTGGAGACACGTGTCGAATTTGAAGGTATTATCAAAGAGATTGAGGGAAGTGATCAGTCTAGTGGTGCTGAAGAAGGAGAAAAATTATTCTGCAAAATCAATTTCTGTAATTACATCACTAGCCTACCATGTTTTAAGGCCTAATTGGAATAATTCATGGTTGCCTGCCAGAAACTATGCATACAGCGTTTACGTAATAGGCCATTAAAGTAAACATGTATACGAATTTATTGTCAACAAATAATCTAATTTGACTTTATATATATTGAAGAACAACAAAAAATTTAGATTTTCTTTTCCAGACTTTTTTTCACATTTTATTTACGTTTAAATTAATTATTTTTACATTTACTTTTTTTTTTAAATATCAAATTAGAAATGCCATGTCAGCATTACCTGCTGAAAGAGTTGTGGTACCAGATCATAAGAAAAAAAAATTGTGTTGTTCAAGGACTTATTTCAATGTGAAAAAGTTATGAGAACTGAAATCAAAGTTGGGCAAAGTTAGGAGAGTAAAAAATTATTTTACTCAAACATTAATAATCATAAAATCAACAAATATAAAGCAAAAATCTCAATATCAATGTCTTGCACAAATCTAAAGACTCAAAACATAGAGAGATAAGCTTCGTGATTTTGCAAGCAAAATACTATATGAAAATAGGAAATAATATTTTTTTTGGACTAGTAAATTTGGAAATTAATGTTTTAAGGACACTAATTTATCAATTTGAAAAAAGTAGGTCTCATCCTTTGGCAAATATAGGACTTTTTTTGGCAAATGTAGGCATTTTTTTCCATCGCAGAAGAGCCTAAAAGTGAAAAATAATAATTTACGGGTGTAAATTTGCAAAACTTCAAAACTTATATGGTCCTTTATTTGCAGCAAAAAAATAATAAAAATTAATGGCTACTTTTGCAAAAATGAAATACATATTTTCTTTCAAACTCAACCTCCTTAAGTACAGGCCCAAAAAAAAAAAAAAAATTATCTATTCAAATATAAACCATTACTATGAAATTTTATATACTATTGCAAATATAAACCTCCTTAATTATATATCTAAGTGAAATTAAAAATAAAGTAAGGAAACAATCAAAAACAAGTCTTGATAACTATAATATTCAAAACCCACAGAAATTATTCTAGAAGTTAAATACTAGCTAATGTGCTGACCCAGGAGAAGTTAATGAACATCGACTTTTACATTCCAATTTTAGAGAAAAGGGGTGCGGGTCAACTCCAATGCATAAGCTGCTTTCTATTTTTGTCTTGGTGTTGGGCGCTGAAATGAATTTTTGTGGTTGTTAGTTTGCAAATTGAGTGGGGCCCGCCGCAAGAACGGAGTCAGCTAATAAGGCCAAGTAATAAATATCGAGGATGTTGGTTGGCAAATGGATCGAGTGGGCCCCACCGCAAGAATGAGGTCAGCTAATAAAGCCCTTTATTTATTTGGTCAACGTTGTCTATGCTAATCATGAATTGTGGGCTGATTTAAATTCCCATTCTCAAATTTCTGCAATCTCTAGACAATTTATTTTTTTTGATAATAATGTGACTGAACCTATGACATCACGATTATAAATAGTGGAGCTCTAATCACTTGAGCTATTTCACTTCGTCCAATCTCTAGACAATGGTCGCAACTTGATCCAGCCGATGGACTCAGAGCCCATTTGGCTAAACTAAGAGAGTGTTTGGTTGTGCTGAACTTATAAGTTGTTTAAGAGCTTATAAGCACTATTAATGTGTTTGACAAAATATTATGTTTAACAACCAATAAAATTATAAAATAAGCTCCCAACAACTTATAAGCTGTAAAAATTAAGTTGAGATTTCTCAACTTATTTTCCTAATAACCATCTCCACTCCCAACCACTCACCTCACCATGGAACCACAACACCCCTCCCCCCAACCACGATAAACATAATAAACAAACATTAAATATTTTAAACTAAACATAAAATTTAAAAAATATTTATTATAAATTCTAAAAAAATCTTATAAGTTGTACTCCCTCCGTCTCGATATAAGTTTCTTGTTTCTTTTTATTGATTTGTTTAAGAAAGTGTATTATTTATTAATATATGGTGGATCATATGTTGTTTTTTGTGTAAAGTAATGGGGAGTTGTGAAAAAGTACAGAGTAGTTGTTTAAGAAAGTATTTGTTTATTAATATATGGAGTGTTGTTTTTTGCTTTTTATGGAATATGAAACTTATAGTGAGACACCCAAAAAAGAAAAGTATGAAACTTATAGTGGGACGGAGGGAGTATTAGCCAAACACTTTATCAACTTATAAGCTACAAAAAAATTTTTACATCTTATAAGCTCTTAACAGAACTTTTAAGATGTTAGAGCTAATAAGATGTTTCAAATAAATTTAGTCAAATAGGCACTAAGATCTTATAAGTTTTAATCATCTTATTTTACAAAAATATAATAAAAAAATTGAGGCAGCTTATAAGCTTCTAAACAACTTATAATTACCTGTTGTAATTAAGAACTTATAAGCTCTGCCAAGCGGACTATCATCATTCATGTTGCATCCTTTTATTACGTTTCTCTTCGCATTTTGCTCGTCTTATTTTATCTATTTTTGGATTGGAAGTTCTTATTAGAAAATCATACAAATGATTTACTTTCACACCCTTTTATAAGTTCAGATTTTTAGATGAAACATAATTCATTTATAGTATCCGAGCCAATAAGTTCACGCTACGCCCACACGTCCTGGGTTCAAACCCCGCTTACAATAATTACACCCTCATTAATGTAGAATATTATGTTTTAAATTTTTTAATGTGTGACAATACAACCCGCATTAGCCCAAATCCGACTTAATCATGCGTGAGTTGCATGATTGTCGCAAATTTTCATCGCTAAAACACGAGTTTTTATTAGTGATGTTTTGAAGCCTCACCCGTCAAGATCACTGAACGAGAGGCTGACCGTTGAGCCACTGAGGCATACCTTGCCAAGATTTAGGCCTTCTTGCATTTGAATTGAATTTGGTAAAATTTGGTCATTGAACATAATGGAAATAGTGACCTCTTGGCCTAAGAATGGTGCTTTGCCATTGAGCTATGAGGTCTAATTCGTTTATATTTACCTTAAATAGCATTTTCTTTCTTTTTATTTCATTTATTCATATATTTAATATAATCAAATCGTATATCCTTCAAAGGTCTATATTTTGCACATTTAAAGTTTTTCTTTTTCCTAATATAGTGTTGATTCGAATTAATCTTATTATATTGTAATCACATGTATATTATTAATTTTTTTTTTTTCATCATATCAACTTCCTCATGGTGCAATATAGACTAATAACTGTCACGGTGATCTAAATGTAATACTCCCTCCGTCCCATAATTGTTTGAACACTTTCTTTATCCGTCTGTCCCACAATTGTTTGCACACCCATAAAAGGAAACATTTTTATAAACTCCACCCTCACAATATTCACATATTTACAGAAATTATCATTACTTTTTACATTTTGGGCCCACAATACACTCAATTCAACCACTTTCTTCATTTTATACCCCACAAAACACTACTCATTACACTTTTGTCTTAAAAACCGTGCCCAAACTATGGTGCAAACACTTGTGAGACGGAGGGAATAATGTAATATTATTAAAACTTTTGTGAAAACAATAAATTTGAACCGAAAAATAGAAAAATAGAGGATAACAAACACGAATAAGAAATTTAATGAAATTTGTGTGGGTGAAAACTCAATTTATTCCTATACACATGACACCATTAAGAGTACCTACAACACATTTAAAACTAACATAAAAACTCAAGTAATATAGACTACTTAAAAAGGTAACAATTTTGTTTACTTAAAAATACACAGGGAATTTTTGGCTATTAAATGGACTTAGGTAAAAATATCAATGAAATGGGAAGATTGAGAACTTCATTAATGCAAGTAATAATTAGTAGAGAGTAGTTGATGAAGATGCAAGAACACCAAGAATTGTCAGGGGTTCTAGTTCCCTGGACCAAAATGCTAATGTAGCTTTCTTTTTTGTATTGGTGAATAAATCTGTATTTTGTACAAGGGGGAACCTATTTATAGGTTTTTACGAATGAGGGTATTTTGGTCATTTTCGACCTCTACGGGGGACAAATGCATTAAATGTCTGCAACTCCTGATTGTGCGCGGGCGCCCGTTCGTCCTTGTGTTCAGAGATCCGACCACTCCGATGTCGCCACGTGTCTGCAGAGGACGATTCTCTGATTTATTTTCTTATTTGGATGAAATATTCTCTCTGGTGTAGCGTACAAAGACGACTATTTACTCTCTTTGGATCGATTCTGTAGGATACTATCACGTGCTCATGGTATCTTTGATTTGGGAGGAATTCGTGACGAGGTCGGAGGTCGGCGAGATGTCGGCTGTGACGGCCGCTCATCAGGTCGGGGGCCGGTTAGTGGTCGTTCCGTCCTTCGCTCTCGCGGGAAAAGCACCCAGACTGGGGTCGACCCGGTTCGGATCTTCGGTTTGATCGACGAGGTCAGAGGTCGAAGCTGTTTGAGGGAGATCGGCAGTAGCTTGGGACCCGCGGGGATCGGAGATGGTTTCAAAGGAGGTCGGAAATGTTTGGCGAACCAGCTTGATAACGTTCGACCGGTTTTGTCCTCAATGTCCCTTTTTTCCTTGGGAGAGGTCGGTGCCGACCTCATATGAAAATGGTCACAACAAACAAGACCACCGATATTGTGATAATAGGTGAATATCTTGCTAGGATATAATCCTTTTATAACGTCCATCTAGCAGCGGTCAATGTTTGTTGGTTTTATGTGGGACTCACCTTATCCTCCAGATTGATGGTTCTACATACGTTCCCCCTGCAATATTAAACAAACATAATGTGAAGTCATATGTGAAGTATGTAATAAGTTGAGTTTGAGCTTTAGTCGTCAGTGGAGTTGGAGTTGCTAGATTCAGTATACTTAGATGAAGTCAACTGAAGTTCGGTTAACTCAGTGGACCTGAAGTCACCTGATCAGTTGAGGTGAAGTCCACTGACATATTGTTATTAGCGAGATTCGTATCTAAGCTGAAGTAAATGCGGTTTATTGAGGCAGTTACTTGTTGGGTTGCTAATATATATATGATTACTTGCTCGAGAATGCACAGATCAATATTTTTCATTGCATAAAAAGGTAGGGGTTTGTAATCGATATCTCTGTGACGGCCGCTCATCAGGTCGGGGGCCGGTTAGTGGTCGTTCCGTCCTTCGCTCTCACTGGGAAGCACCCAGACTGGGGTCGATCCGGTTCGGATCTTCGGTTTGATTGACGAGGTCGGAGGTCGAAACTATTTGAGGGCGATCGGCAGTAGCTCGGGACCCGCGGGGATCCGAGATGGTTTCAAAGGAGGTCGGAAATGTTTGGCGAACCAGCTTGATAACGTTCGACCGGTTTTGTCCTCAATGTCCCTTTTCCCTTGGGAGAGGTCGGTGCCAACCCTATATGTTTGTTGGTTTTATGTGGGACTCACCTTATCCTTCAGATTGATGGTTCTACATATGTTCCCCCCTGCAATATTAAACAAACATAATGTGAAGTCATATGTGAAGTATGTAATCAGTTGAGTTTGAGCTTCAGTCGTTAGTGGAGTTGGAGTTAGCCAGAGTCAGTATATTTAGATGAAGTCAGCTGAAGTTCAGTTAGCTCAGTGGACCTAAAGTCACCTGATCAGTTGAGGTGAAGTCCACTGACATATTGTTATTAGCGAGATTCGTATCTATGCTGAAGTGAAGGCGGTTACATCCAAAGGCGGTTTATTGAGGCGGTTACTTGTTGGGTTGCTAATATATATATGATTACTTGCTCGAGAATCCACAGATCAATATTTTGCATTGCATAAAAAGCTAGGGTTTTGTAATCGATATCTCTGTAACCATATTAGGGTATCTCAGAAGAAGAAATTCCTTGAGCGTTTGTGAGATTGAGTGATTGTATCATTCCCTGAGTTCTTATAGTGAAAGATCGAACCTCTCCGATTCCGTGGATGTAAGAGTTTTCTCCGAACCACGTAAAATTCTGGTGTTCTTTTTTATTTCGTTGATTTGAATATTCTTACTTATTGTGCCATATTCTAATCCTTGATTACAAGTTTTCTTATGAATCATAAATCCTAATTTAACACATAAAATAATCACATAAATAATTGGAATTGAAAGTTAATAACATCCAGAAGGTTATATATACACTACCAAAAAAATAAGAGTAAAAAATTGACTACATAATTATATTGTCAACAAAGTTTTATTTTTTTTAAATAAAAAATTCCATGGTAAGAAATATCTACGACTTGTCTGCACAATCTTCTAATCATATAGTCACCTTCCTTCTTCAACCTAAATATAATTTTCATGTGAAATTAATTTGCATACGAAATTAAATTTCTAGTTAATTAAAGGAGCAATTTGCCTATAGAAATTTTTATAGGAAAATTATTTGTAGGTAAGGAATGATAATGCTTATATAGTTAGCATTTTTTTTAGATGGGTCGTAGGCAATTCCAACTATGAAATTTTTTGTTGAAAATTTCGTAGTTATATTTCGTAGGTAATTCTTTATTTTTTTTAGTGATATCACTACAAGAAAATAAAGAACTGCCTGCAAAAAATTTTCAACAAAAATGTTTGTAGTAGAAATTATCTACGATTTGCCTACGAAATTTTCTAATTATATATGTAAGCATCTACATTTCTCAACCTAGAAACAACTTTCCTACGGAATAAATTTGCCTACGAGATAAAATTCCTAGTTATAATTATCTACAAGTCATTTCCCACGAAAAATTATCTACTACACAATTCGCCTACTGAATTTTCGTAGCCAAATTATTTTGTATGTGGGGAAGGAAGATGCTTATACAATTAAAAAAATTTGTAGGCAATTCGTAGGCAATCCCAACTACAAATTTTTTTGTTGGAAATTTTCTAGCCTTATTGGCAATTTCTCTGTAGGGAATTTTATATTTTCTTGTAGTGTATATATTTAACATGCAGTATATTGCTCTCTCAACCATTTTTACCTAAAAGACTAGAAATAAATGAAAGAAAAAATCAACTACCAAATCAAAACTAAAAAAATGATTTCATTAATACACATGAACGAGAAAAATAAATTAAATGCATTTTAAAAAATTTAAATGTAAAATTAAAAAGATTAATTGAATGAGCAACCAAAAAAAAAAAAAAAAAAATATATATATATATATATTATTACTTTTGGGGACAAAGGAGAACCAAAACGAAAGTCCAAAAGCAAACATAGTTGCGGTAAGGAAAAACGGGGAGGAGAAGAAGTATGTCTACATCTATAACACTACTAAAGAGCAAGTATACACATGCTTATGTGTCAAGCTCACATGAATTCTACTCTTTCTTTCAACCTTTCAAATCTCTCCATTTTGAAAAATCCTAATTTTCTTATTCCTTCTCATATATATGGTATGGTCTATCATTTAATTCATTCACATTCATTGAATTAATTTCTTCATCATGATGATAATTGAATGTATAGCTGCAAATTAGGATCTCTTTTTTTGGTATAGTTTATCATTTAATTTTTCCTCCCGATTTATATTCTCCACTCTATTGCTTATCTTCACAAAACAATTGTGAATCTTCAACATTGGTCTAGGTTTTACATGTTGTGTTCATTCTTTTTTAGTTTGAATTGGTGATTATATGATGATATTCAGATTAATCGTATTTTTTTTCTTCCAATGCCCACTTCTTAAACTAAATGAGATGTAGTTTAGAGGTTTTTGTAAGGAATGAATAATGCACTGTGAAAACTAATCTGGGACGGAGGGAGTAATTGATACCTTGCAAAATCAACTACAATTGAACATGCAATCATCAAATAGTCACATGTAAAAAGAAGATTGAATGTGAAAGGTATGTTTTATGTATTTTATTATTTAAATTATTTTTTAATTGTTTGTTAATAAATTTCATATAGTTTTTCTTTGAGTTTTTTAATTTATTAAGATACCATAAAAGATCAAGTTTAGAGTTCAAATAATTTAAAAAAATTAAATAACATATATCATTTTATAATTTTTTATTTTTCAAGATTTGCATTTAAGTGATGAACAATTGAAATGTTATGTATTGATAGAGATTGACAAGCTACTATAAAGAAACAGGAGTTCTTTAAGTAAATTTACCTCGATGCCTCATCCTGGAAGTTTCTATAATATTTGAAGTTCAAAATAGGCTCATATATGATGATTTAAATTATGATCAAGTAGAATTATTGCTAGAGCACGAGAGGTTTAATTCAATGTTAAAAAATGAGCATAAAAATGTTCAACAAGAAATTCTTGAAGTTGTATGGTCAGATACTGGGGTGATCTTCTTTTTATATGGCTATGGTGGATCAAGGAAAATGTTCGCATGCAATACTCTTTCAGTAGCCATTTGATCCCAAGGACACATAGTATTCGGTGTAACATCGAGTGGAATAGCTTCGTTATTGTTACCCGGAGGTTGGACTGCTCATTCGAGGTTTGTTATACCTATAAATATTGATGATTTATCGACCTGTCACATGATTTCAGGTTTAGATTTGTCTGAACTTACAAAAAAGACAAAACTCATTATTTGGACGAGACACCTATACTTAATAAGTTTTGTTTTGAAGTTTTAGATCGAAGTCTCAACGATATTATTAGGTCTTTTGATGAGTCTATCTCTACTTTGTCATTTGGTGGAAAAACTATTGTTTTAATAAGATGTAATTTTAGGCAAATTCTGCATGTTATATCAAAGGGTAGTAGGGAAAACATTGTGAATTCTAATATTAATTTGTTTTATCTTTAGCAGCACTGTAAAGTGTTAAGACTGAACATGAATATGAGGCTGCAGTCTGGAATTCATGATTCTCATACATTAGATGAGATTGTTGAATTCTCACAGTAGATTTTGAAAGTTGGTAATGGTGCACTTGAGAATAGTCAAGATGGTTATGATGATATTGAAACTCCCAAAGAAATTTTGATACTAGATGGAGATGATTATGTTGCTTCCATGGTGGAAATATTTATCCATTTATTATTGATAATTTAAGTACATCTAATTACTTTGAGGATAAAGAGATACTTGCTCCGACACACAAAGAGGTGAGGTGCATTAATGAAAGAATGTTAAGTATAATGACAAAAGATACAAAAGAGTACTTGAGCTTCGATAGACTATCCAGCGAATAATATAGAGAAGGTGGTATGGTGAGTTATTTCTACAGGATTCTTAAATTCTATTAAATGTTCAGGACTCCCGAATCACCGTCTGATATTGAAGATTGGTGTGCCCATAATGTTTCTTCAAAATATTGATCAATATGCAAGTTTGTGCAATGGAGCGAGATTGATCGTGACGAGACATGGAGATCTTATAATTGAAGTGCAAATAATTTATGGGAGAAATATTATCATTAATGTATTGATTCCACGAATGACCTTAATTAATTCTGATAACACATTATCAGTCAGTTTTCAGTGGAGGCACTTTCCTATACTTTTGTGTTTGACCATGACAATAAATAAAAGTCGAGGTAAATCATTATCAAGTATCGGTGTGTAACTTCCAAGACCGGTGTTTATACATGGTCAATTGTATGTTGCACTGTCTAGAGTCAAGAGCAAGAGATGCCTCAAAATTCTTTGTCTTGATACAGTGGAAAACCTTGCAATTATACATTGAATGCAGTGTATAAAAAAGTGTTCCGAAATTTGTAATTTAATATACTGCTCAATATTTACCTTTTCACTCCCAAACATATCAAAATTTTATTATTCTTTCTTACACTTAAAAGTATTACAACTAAAATTTGCACACATTTTTATATATTAAATTTTTAAATATGGATATATTTTACAAAATTGAATATACAACTTATAATAAATATATTTTAGGATCTATTTTCTAAATTTAACAAAGTACACATAGATTTATGATTTCATATAGTTTTGAAATTTTATAAAGTATTTTGAATTTTTTAGTATTCGATTCTAATTTTAATTTGTATATATTATTCATTTATAAAATAAAATATATGAACAATATCAATCTAAAATTTCTTGAACAAAATGTATATTTAAAAAAATTGATTTCATTCGTCCCGCGTATTACGCGGGGGCTCGCACTAGTGTATGTATTAATTAGTGAGTGGTATAAGTGTGTGGTGTGTGAAAGGATCGGTGGAGGAAGGTTATATAAGAGAACCTGCCTCTTGCCACGCGTACCATAGGAGACACGTGTGGAATTAATATACAGAAATATGTGGCAAACCTTCCTTGCCACGCATCCGGTGTGGAGACACGTGCGGAGATTTTCCTATTCCAAATTTATGGTTCGCATTTAAAGTTGTTATCAGAGACATTGATGAAAGTTAGATCAGATTTCCGGTTTTCGAATTTATGGATATAGTCATTGAAACCCGGGAAGAATTCCAAATTGCTGTGGGATTTACATAAATAAAAAGGAAAAATTGCACTTTTGGTCCCACGAGAATGAGTGCAAAGCACTTTTGGTACCTATGTGCGAAATTGGTCCTTTTTTTTTTGCAGTTTTGGTCCCATCTGTTAATTCTTGGGACCAAAATTGCAAATTTACTTTATTCTCTTGGGACCAATACTGCAATCTATTTATTTTCTTGGGATCAAATCTGCAATTTATTCAAGTCTCTTGGGACCAAAAGTTTAAAAAAAAAAAAAAAAAACAATCGGACTATAATTGTCGAAAAAAGGACCATTTTGAAATGAACACATTCTCTTGGGACAAAAAGTGCAATTAACCCTGCAACTAGAGAAAATGTTTTTTAGACCCATATTATTAGGGTGACAATTAAACGACAACATATATTTTTATTTTTTGTAATGTAGGACATTAGTTCGCAAATGTGGACTTCAAGAATTTTCTCATTACACTTTTGATATCATGCATGCTCGAAAATGCTAATTTTATGTGTATTTTAACGGCAAAACTTGTCCCACTAGAATCATTTTATATTTCTTTTTTATAAAAAAAAAGGCCACTTTGGCAATGACAATTTTCTTGTGAGACCACCTCTTAATTTAACCCCCAATGTAGACCCTTATGTTTTTAATTTAAGCTATTTAAGTGCGTGATTTTTTTCTCGCATATTCAAGCATGTAATTAAGTGTATCAAAATGGGAAAATTGGCAAAAATGCCTTGTATGTTAGTGGTATTGGTAAAAATGTCCTTTACATTTTCAACTTTGTGATAATACCCTTTATGTTTTTAAAATTAGGCAAAAATACCCCGTAACCGGCTACAATAGGTTTCTAACCGGTTTTCACTGACGTGGCATTTTACTCGGCCAAGTGAAAGAGTCACTCGGCCGAGCGGCCGAGTGACATTGTTTTGGCCGAGTGAGAATGCTATTTTGTGCCAAAAGCGGAAATTTCAAAATTTTCGAGGACTTAAATGCAAACTTGAACGTGTGGCATTTGGGAACACGTATAAAGGGGAATTTAGAGCATTGGAAGGGGGTGACTAACAGAATTAGATCCCCAACTTTGAAATTAAACATTGAGTTTATAATATCATCATCATATGGAACTAAAACATAACCTACAACATTCTAGCAAACATAATTACGGATTACACTCTACGTTCTAGCAAATATGCACAAAATAATACAATTAGCAATTATAAAAAACACAAATTTAGAAATCCTTGGAATCGAAATAAGGGATATGACTGTTCCCTCTTTATATTAATTAAGTAGGATGAAATATATTCTATCACCGTCTAATTCTTTCTTGCCATCTACGAAACTGAAATTGTGGGCTGGAATTACATTAGAAAAAGCCATGTGGGCCTTATTCCCAATGAAAGGCAAGTCTCACGTGTGTATGGACATTCATTCTCTTTATTTTGGGGCCCGAATTCGCAAGTTTATTGGACTTTTGTGCAACAATTTTCTTTTTGATTTAAACCAAATTCGTCCTCTATTTTTTTACCTTTATCAAAATAGTCCTCTATTTATTTACTTTATCAATTTAGTCCTGTATTTGTTCAAATTTTGCCAAAATGATCTTAATTTGGTGAAAATGGTCCTAATTGATTTTTTGTGTTTTATTTCAAATGCTTTATTTTTATTTGGCAAAGATTGCGACCTGGCGTGCCACATTGAAAAAAAAAAAAACCACATCATAGGCTTCCCCTAGAAAACTAGTGCACATGACTAAAAAGGTGGCATTTTATGCTTTTGCGTTCAATTAGGACCTAACTGGAGAAATGTGAACCAGGTGGCTTAACCCACCTGGCCACTGGGTTCCTCACTTTATTGAGTGACACAGGTTCGATTCCCTTTGGGAACGAATTAAGGGAGTTATAAGGTGACTTGGAGAATTCTTGGAGTACTTGGGGGCTTGGTGAACTAACTTCTAATTACTAATAACTAACATTTACCGATAAAAAAAAGGAGAAATGTGAATTGATACAGGACTAAATTGGTAAAAAAAATAGAGGATCGAAATGGCGAGGTTTTGTATATTTTTAGGCCAATTAGGATAATTTTGAATAAGCTTGAATAGATATAGGACTAAATTGATAAAGAAAATAAATAAAGGACTATTTTGACAAAGGTGAAAAGATAGAGGACGAATTTGTCTTAAAACCCAATTTTCTTTCATTCATAACTTGGGCTCAGAACTATAATGGAATCGATTCTTTTTTGGTTGCGATGCTAGTTTCGAGAAGCTTCACATGGTTTGAGTCTCTTCTCAATTACTCATCTGTATCAGTCCCAGTAATTTTTTTCTCTCACTACAAATGTTCCAAAATACCCCGAAATTCATAGAAAAGTTTAAAATCAATACATTGAGACCATAATTGCATAAGTCGAATAATTACGAGTTCTAAAATAACGAATTAAAGCACACAATTTACTCAATAATTTCGACTTATTAAATCCCCCCACACTTAAATCCTTGCTTGTCCTCAAGTAATCAAATAAACCAAAGAAAAATGAATCAAGTCGCATACACTGAAGAGTTCAAGACAATAACAAGATCAAGTGATAACAAGTGATCGTGAATCAAATGTGATCAGAGAAAATAGAATGCTTCACCTACTTCTAACAACTTCATCAGACTCAAATGCACAAAGATTCAATACCCTCACAATAGATATCACTCTTTTTTGCTCAAGTATATATAAAGGGTAACAAAAACACCCATGTCAAATCATAATGTGCTATTACCATATGCTTTCTCAAATATCAAATCTCCCCACACTTAGTGTGTTGCTTGACCTCAAGCAATAACAAAACATCAAATAAAAACAACTAGGACGTGCAATGTAACGCCCCGAATCCGAAACACATTAAATATCTCAGATTCGAGGTGCCACTTGTGACTAAAAATACGAACTATAAAATTTTTGATATAAAAATGGATAATAAAGTCAGAGATGGGTTTTATGCAGCGGAAGAAATGAGTAGAATAATATTATAATATATCTCACACACATATATAAAGCTTAATATTAAAGTAACATTTCATTTAAGTGGGGAACTCCGTGTCGTCTCTATTACTGTCATTGCTCCACGACATCATAATCTGCAAGGGTTGTAAAAAGGGGACGTGAGATTTGAATTCTCACGTATGGGTGATTTGCAACGTCATGGGATTGGTAAATCCGAAGTATATTAAATTGTACTCATTGATAAAGTATTTAATGTATTTAAGCAGTTGTCATATAAATATAAACATCATATATCATACAAATAACAAGTTCACATAATAATCAGTTGGGCACAATAGGTTTTCACATCATATAATTGAAATATCGCAAGTTGGTTCACGTTAAGGGGCAAAGCCCACAATCAATTTCACATATAATAAATATCTTCTCAAAACAATATAAACAACTCCCCGTGACCATGCACCTGATCTATTGTCAAACATGGCCACATCCACTGTAAATAAATCCCCGTGACCATGCACCTGATTTATTATCAAACATGGCCACGCACCACTTCCACAAATGAATCCCGTGACCATGCACCTGATCTATTATCAAACATGGCCACGCACCACTTCCACAAACGAATCCCGTGACCATGCACCTGATCTATTATCAAACATGGCCACGCACCACTTCCACAAACGAATCCCGTGACCATGCACCTGATCTATTATCAAACATGGCCACGCACCACTTTCCTCTTAATTACTAAAACTGACAATTCGAACTGTACACATAATTCATACTTAAATAGATTCATGCTCATAAAATGCTCTTATATCATGTAATAGTGACAGATTTAAATAAACAAAAGGCATTTGTATCATATATAAATATATCACGTAATTCAAACAGTTATATAATAGGGTTTACGTTTATGTTGGATTAATTGTTTTAGATTGATTTAGTCGAGTTCAGAGTATACCAGCACAACGTATTATGAGCAGATCAATCAACAGATCATCACCCACCTGATTGTTCTGAATTCCGGGAATATTGGGTAGGTAGGCAGTCGAGTCCTTCGTGCGTATTCCGAAAAGTACAGAATCCTAATAAGGAGTATTTCGATTAAAAGATTGACTTTTGAATTTGAAAAGCTTAAGAGCGCGAAACTCAAGGATTTAGTAGGTCGTTGTCTTCAGAGAACTATTGAAAACTAAAGTTTTCAAAGGTTGATTTCAAATTGATAAGTACACCTCTTTTAAAGGGGAGGTGTATTAGGTGAGTGTATTTACTAAAATTGGTGCTGTAAACAGGGGGTGTATTTACTGAATTTGGTGGTGTACACAGGGGGTGTATTTATCGAATCTGGTGGTGTACACAAGGGGTGTATTTACCGAATCTGATGGTGTACACAGGGGGTGTATTTACTGAATTTGGTGCTGTACACAAAAAGGCCTTTTTAAGGAAAAATATCTTTATTAAGCTTGGAAAAATACTTAGAAAATAAGATTATTAATTTATAAAAATTAAAGAAAAGGTTATTCTTTCTTACGAATCCTATTTTTCGTTTTTAGACGAAAACTTGAATATAAAACTTTTCTTTTCTAAACTTATTAAAAGACTTTATTTTGTTTGTGTTTTTTCTAAAATTCTAATAGGGGTACGAGGTGAAGACGAGTTTCCCTTTGATTACGAAATTTATTCAAATGTGTTTTTAATCCTTGAAAAACATTAAAACAAGGATACTATATGATTTTTGCCAATATCATCATAATACTAAAACAATGATACTAAACATTCATAAGAAAATACTAGTCCTCTAAGTCATTACTACCATTCATCTAGAACAATAATATTTCAACATTCAACTACTAATACTAAATACTAAACTAAGAATCCAATCTCATGGTTTGTGTAAGAAATAAAACAAAGAAATAATCTATCCAAAACTCACTTCTAAAGAGTGATACAAGTGAAACAAAACAATAATACTAAATAAGTCCATAACTAATACTAATTCATCTAACCAACTAACAGTAACTTTTCTTTCATTTCTTTTCTTTGTTCTAAGGTCTAACAACTAACAAAATAACCCAAAAAATCTACCCAAGGTAAAAACGAAGATAGAAACCTTACGAGCTTCAGTTTGAGACGTTAAACGGGCGGCCTAACGGCGTCGTTTCGAAACTCGGAAATTGTTCACGAAATTTGGGCAGCCTTACGGCGTCGTTCGGGAATTCGGAAAAGCGATTTGGGCAGCCTAACGGCGTGGGTTTGGAATTCCAGAATTTTGGCGATAACAACCGGTTCAACGGCGTCAAATAACGATCGGAAATTAACGAAAAGAACGGTTTAGAAATTAGAAATCAAACGAAACTGGAATTAAAAGAGGGCTACTCAATTCCTTACCAAAGAGAAAAGAGGTGGCGACAGCGGAGCTTGAGGGGGGTGCGACGGCGGCGGAGGCGGCAACGCGGCGGAGATAGAGAGAGAGAGAGCGACGGAGCAGGGGAGAGGGGGACGCGACCTGGGCTTCGTCCACGGCGGCGGAGCTCGGCGGTGGAGGCTTCGGCGACACTGGGTCTGGGCCGTGGCGGCAGCGTCGGCTGGGTCACGGTCTCGACGACGGAGGCGCTCGGTGGCGAGAGCTCTGGCGCGACGGAGGGGCGCGGCGGCAAGGGCTTTGGCGTGACGGAGGGGCGCAGCGGCGAGGCGCCGGAGGAGGTGGAGGAAGGCGGTTGCAGGCGGAGGAAGAGGCGTGAGGCCGAAGGAGGAGAGAAAAAAGAGAAGGGAAATTTTGCGTGAAAGAAAAATGAAAGAAAAATGAAAGGAAATTTTGGCTTCTTTCTATTTATACTCCCTATTTCCAAACTTATCCTCTTTCTAAAATCTTATCCAATATTTCGATATTTTCGTTCCCAAAAGATACGGTTCCGGGATCGTTTGGTTCACGAGATTAATCCCGAATTGAAAATTAATACAGTTTTAAAACTTAATTAATATTTTCTTGTATTTTAATTATTCTCAATAAATTATACGGACCGAAAACATAATTTTAAACTTTGAATAATTAATTTCTCGTAGTCCCTTATCCGTTTGAAATATTAGATTTCTTTCTTCGAACTTGGGAATTTGAAATAGTGTATATATTTAAATTACACAGTAGCACACAAAATAATAAAATTAAAAGAAACACAATAATAATGTAAAATAAGGCTTTCTAGAAAAATAAAAGGTATGAAACGGGACGGGGTATTACATCCTCACCCCCTTAACAGGAATTTCGTCCCCGAAATTCAGCTTCTAGGTATAGCTCGACTAAAACTCGTATGTTCATCTTCAAGTGGTTCCTTCCTCTACATGTCAAAGTTATTGAACTAACACACTGGGTGGTGAAATTTGAAATCGTATTAGGGTATGTAGAGTATGGTAGAATTTTCTAACTATTTCAACTTTTGGAATTAGGTCCCATAATATTTTTTTTTTCTCATGAGGTTCTATGGACCTATAATAACTAGTACATGGTGTCCGTCTTCTCGTCATTCTATTGGTGGTTCTGAAGCGAAAAGAATAATATTGTTACGTCATATAAGTATGAAAAATTATAAAAACAGAATCGAATTACGTAAGTAACACAACGCTAGTACTGATATACACGTGAGTATGTAGTTCACCGCAACGCATTGCGGCCGCAAAATGGTACAGTGATCACATACGCACCGTATAATAGAAACCAGTGACGTATCATTTAACAATAATCAGATAAAATATAACAGTTAATATAGAACAAGTAACACACATTGCCAAGTAGCAATTTCATAACACATAATATTATATAAAAGTCTCGACTTCTATGTAGGTCAGTCTACTTACGTCATATCTGGAAATGAAAAATAAGTCTTCTAAGTACCAAACTACTACTATCTTAGATGGATTCTAACATAGAAAGGAAATTTCTAGTCAAAATTTTAGTCATGCTGAAACATAATTTAAACATGTATAGCATAAAAGTTCAAATAGTCACATAATAACAATTTATAAACTTAAAACAAATATATTCATTTATGCAATTCACAAAATATTGTATTTAATTGAATATAAACGACATTTCATAGTTCTTTCCACACCACGTAGGTGTTATTTTGAGTTCTCGATCTTTTGATTGGGGTTTTGTTATGAAAGTCAATTCGTCGCAATGTCATAAACCTTTAGGCAATTTAAATTAAAATAAGAACATACCTTCGAAGAGCTTCAGACGGTAATAGGAGACACATTTCCCCTCAAGTAATTTAATTAGTGATCTATACTTATATGATAAGAAAATTTTAATTAATGAAAAAGATTTTGGCTTGATGAAAACAATGATTTTGAGTTTAGGTCCGAAAGTTTGAACCTAAGCTCTGATACCACCTGTAACGCCCCGAATCCGAAACACATTAAATATCTCAGATTCGAGGTGCCACTTGTGACTAAAAATACGAACTATAAAATTTTTGATATAAAAATGGATAATAAAGTCAGAGATGGGTTTTATGCAGCGGAAGAAATGAGTAGAATAATATTATAATATATCTCACACACATATATAAAGCTTAATATTAAAGTAACATTTCATTTAAGTGGGGAACTCCGTGTCGTCTCTATTACTGTCATTGCTCCACGACATCATAATCTGCAAGGGTTGTAAAAAGGGGACGTGAGATTTGAATTCTCACGTATGGGTGATTTGCAACGTCATGGGATTGGTAAATCCGAAGTATATTAAATTGTACTCATTGATAAAGTATTTAATGTATTTAAGCAGTTGTCATATAAATATAAACATCATATATCATACAAATAACAAGTTCACATAATAATCAGTTGGGCACAATAGGTTTTCACATCATATAATTGAAATATCGCAAGTTGGTTCACGTTAAGGGGCAAAGCCCACAATCAATTTCACATATAATAAATATCTTCTCAAAACAATATAAACAACTCCCCGTGACCATGCACCTGATCTATTGTCAAACATGGCCACATCCACTGTAAATAAATCCCCGTGACCATGCACCTGATTTATTATCAAACATGGCCACGCACCACTTCCACAAATGAATCCCGTGACCATGCACCTGATCTATTATCAAACATGGCCACGCACCACTTCCACAAACGAATCCCGTGACCATGCACCTGATCTATTATCAAACATGGCCACGCACCACTTCCACAAACGAATCCCGTGACCATGCACCTGATCTATTATCAAACATGGCCACGCACCACTTTCCTCTTAATTACTAAAACTGACAATTCGAACTGTACACATAATTCATACTTAAATAGATTCATGCTCATAAAATGCTCTTATATCATGTAATAGTGACAGATTTAAATAAACAAAAGGCATTTGTATCATATATAAATATATCACGTAATTCAAACAGTTATATAATAGGGTTTACGTTTATGTTGGATTAATTGTTTTAGATTGATTTAGTCGAGTTCAGAGTATACCAGCACAACGTATTATGAGCAGATCAATCAACAGATCATCACCCACCTGATTGTTCTGAATTCCGGGAATATTGGGTAGGTAGGCAGTCGAGTCCTTCGTGCGTATTCCGAAAAGTACAGAATCCTAATAAGGAGTATTTCGATTAAAAGATTGACTTTTGAATTTGAAAAGCTTAAGAGCGCGAAACTCAAGGATTTAGTAGGTCGTTGTCTTCAGAGAACTATTGAAAACTAAAGTTTTCAAAGGTTGATTTCAAATTGATAAGTACACCTCTTTTAAAGGGGAGGTGTATTAGGTGAGTGTATTTACTAAAATTGGTGGTGTAAACAGGGGGTGTATTTACTGAATTTGGTGGTGTACACAGGGGGTGTATTTATCGAATCTGGTGGTGTACACAAGGGGTGTATTTACCGAATCTGATGGTGTACACAGGGGGTGTATTTACTGAATTTGGTGCTGTACACAAAAAGGCCTTTTTAAGGAAAAATATCTTTATTAAGCTTGGAAAAATACTTAGAAAATAAGATTATTAATTTATAAAAATTAAAGAAAAGGTTATTCTTTCTTACGAATCCTATTTTTCGTTTTTAGACGAAAACTTGAATATAAAACTTTTCTTTTCTAAACTTATTAAAAGACTTTATTTTGTTTGTGTTTTTTCTAAAATTCTAATAGGGGTACGAGGTGAAGACGAGTTTCCCTTTGATTACGAAATTTATTCAAATGTGTTTTTAATCCTTGAAAAACATTAAAACAAGGATACTATATGATTTTTGCCAATATCATCATAATACTAAAACAATGATACTAAACATTCATAAGAAAATACTAGTCCTCTAAGTCATTACTACCATTCATCTAGAACAATAATATTTCAACATTCAACTACTAATACTAAATACTAAACTAAGAATCCAATCTCATGGTTTGTGTAAGAAATAAAACAAAGAAATAATCTATCCAAAACTCACTTCTAAAGAGTGATACAAGTGAAACAAAACAATAATACTAAATAAGTCCATAACTAATACTAATTCATCTAACCAACTAACAGTAACTTTTCTTTCATTTCTTTTCTTTGTTCTAAGGTCTAACAACTAACAAAATAACCCAAAAAATCTACCCAAGGTAAAAACGAAGATAGAAACCTTACGAGCTTCAGTTTGAGACGTTAAACGGGCGGCCTAACGGCGTCGTTTCGAAACTCGGAAATTGTTCACGAAATTTGGGCAGCCTTACGGCGTCGTTCGGGAATTCGGAAAAGCGATTTGGGCAGCCTAACGGCGTGGGTTTGGAATTCCAGAATTTTGGCGATAACAACCGGTTCAACGGCGTCAAATAACGATCGGAAATTAACGAAAAGAACGGTTTAGAAATTAGAAATCAAACGAAACTGGAATTAAAAGAGGGCTACTCAATTCCTTACCAAAGAGAAAAGAGGCGGCGACAGCGGAGCTTGAGGGGGGTGCGACGGCGGCGGAGGCGGCGACGCGGCGGAGATAGAGAGAGAGAGAGCGACGGAGCAGGGGAGAGGGGGACGCGACCTGGGCTTCGTCCACGGCGGTGGAGGCTTCGGCGGCACTGGGTCTGGGCCGTGGCGGCGGCGTCGGCTGGGTCACGGTCTCGACGACGGAGGCGCTCGGTGGCGAGAGCTCTGGCGCGACGGAGGGGCGCGGCGGCAAGGGCTTTGGCGTGACGGAGGGGCGCGGCGGCGAGGCGCCGGAGGAGGTGGAGGAAGGCGGTTGCAGGCGGAGGAAGAGGCGTGAGGCCGAAGGAGGAGAGAAAAAAGAGAAGGGAAATTTTGCGTGATAGAAAAATGAAAGAAAAATGAAAGGAAATTTTGGCTTCTTTCTATTTATACTCCCTATTTCCAAACTTATCCTCTTTCTAAAATCTTATCCAATATTTCGATATTTTCGTTCCCAAAAGATACGGTTCCGGGATCGTTTGGTTCACGAGATTAATCCCGAATTGAAAATTAATACAGTTTTAAAACTTAATTAATATTTTCTTGTATTTTAATTATTCTCAATAAATTATACGGACCGAAAACATAATTTTAAACTTTGAATAATTAATTTCTCGTAGTCCCTTATCCGTTTGAAATATTCGATTTCTTTCTTCGAACTTGGGAATTTGAAATAGTGTATATATTTAAATTACACAGTAGCACACAAAATAATAAAATTAAAAGAAACACAATAATAATGTAAAATAAGGCTTTCTAGAAAAATAAAAGGTATGAAACGGGACGGGGTATTACATGCAAGACTTGGATAGAAGTCACCTTGATTGAGTGGAGTGCTTGCTGACTGGGAAACCGTCATCCTTAAGAATTTAAAAGACTGTAGGCAAAAATATGAAGAAATCCATGAAGAAGACAACCAAAAAATAAAAAGAGTAAAAATAAAATTACGAAAATTAAAATAATACAGGCTGTCTCCCGTAGAGAACTTTTGTTTAATGTCTTTTAGCTTGACGATCAACCTCCATTTTCATCACGTTACAGGGGCAATGTGATCCTTTCTATCAAATTGTAGTATCTTTTGACAAACAATGCTTCCTCCCATCATGATCTCTTTATTCTCAGTTAGCCTTTGGTAGTTGGTGAGGAACTCCATTAAGAACATAACATGTCCAGGAATTTGCTTTATTAGCTCAAATAGAAGTACATAAATTTCATTCCTCCAAACTACGTCAAGTGCTAATTATTCTTTCACATATTTTCCCACTTCTTGGAACCTGAAATAAGATGGAAGTGAATTAGAAATTATAGAAATTGGTTTGGATAAAATTACCTCGTATTTCACTTCAGTTGTCTTGGCACTAGTGGATGCAGATTTTGTTTGTGCAGTTTGAACTTTTTGAACAAAGTTCACAACACCAACATCATTTGAGATGACTTCAACCCCATTTTCAAAATATTTCTCCATTGCTGGTGGTTCCAACCTAGAAGGAAAAGACAAAATATTAGCATAATAGGACTTGAGAACTGAAGCACTAACCTATTCCCAACTGATTTTTGGATTTTGCTTCACATTGGGTAACCCGGTGTCAGTCTGTTCTGAATCGTTTACTTCTTTTTCATCAACTAGAGTTGACGATGCAGGTTTTTTTACTTCTTCCAGCTGCTTTAATTTCCACTCCTCAAAGTGAGAGCACTCACATTTCTTGGATTAACTTTAGTGTGAGATGGTAATTTCTCACCAGTTTGAACCTCCAATCTGCCTACAGTAGTGACAAGTTGACTCATTTGTATCTCCAAGTTCATGATTGTAGAGGTAGTGTTTAGTTGGAACTGCTGCATGTTCTGCTGAAACTGCAAAGATTGAGTAGTGAGCATCTTGATCAATTCCTCTGTAGAATGTCCAAAGCTCACCATGGGTGGCTCGACATGGTATTGCCCTCTCCACGGTTGTTACCAAAAGAAGTTAGTGCAGTTATTGGTATTCTCCTCCAATTATTGGTATTGGGCTCCACCTGCAGTAAGTTTTCTAACAAAAGAAGTTAGTGCAGTTAGTTTCTTACTAATGAATGAATCACTTACCTCTTAAACAACTCTTGTTGTGCATCACGATGAATAATTTTTTGGGAATTTGCTGCTATGTTTGCAATGAGAATTCTTTCTTGTGCTGGGGTTTTGTCAACCAGAGCTCCTCCACTTGCTGCATCTATTAAGCTTAGATCGTTGAGGGCCAATCCCTCATAAAGTACTGGATCAAAAGTTGTTCAGTGATCTAATGTTGTGGATAGCTTGCCACAATCTTGTTCAATCGCTCTCAATACTCGTAAAGAGTCTCCCCTAGGGCTTGCTTCACAACATAAATTTCTTTCCGTAGGCTCGCCACCTTAGAGGCTGGGAAAGTACTTCTGCAAGAACAACTGCTCCATCTGAACTTTCACAACTTTTCCATGCCAGTTGCCACACATTCCGATTGGAGAAACGTGTGTCGAACATTACACTGCCATGCATCTGGTATGGAGAACACGTGTGCTTTTCCTTGCCAATTGCCACGCATACTGCACAAAATTTTAAGTTGTTTTTAGAGAGAGAGAGAGATGATGGAAGTGAGGCAAGCGATGAAGTATAAATGCGCCAATGGCAAACATCAACATCTAGCTTGCTAGGCGTGTTTGGAAGAAGGCGAAAGAAGAAAGAAAGAAAGTCTTGGAATGTATCTCAACAAATGAGTGAAAATCCAAACAATATTATTCGTACTTTCATAACAAGTCAAGCTTTATGATCTAACTGTGCACAATCCAAGATCCACTGGGTAATTCATGATCTAAATCAAGCACATAAATGAAGAACTAAATAGAAATTATTGCCAGAATTCGAAACTTCAAGAATTATCAAATTGTTTTTTTATGAAAGAAATTGATGAATAATAGCTATGTACTCTTGGCTTAAAACAATAAGTTATGTATTTTAAAATATTACGAAGTGGAATAGTTCAAGTGATTAGTGTCTCACTATCTATATTGTGAGGTCATTGATTTGAATTATCATTTGATTCATATAAAAAAAGGGTTAATTGCACTTTTAGTTTCAAAAGAATGGGTCAATTTCAAAATGGTCATTTTTCGGCGGGTTAATTGCACTTTTGGTCGCAAGAGAATGTGTTCATTTCAAAATGGTAATTTCTTCAACACTTTTAGTCCCGTAGTTTTTTTTAACACTTTTGGTCCCAAGAGAATATGATATATTGCAATTTTGGTCCCAAGAGAATGTATAAATTGTATTTTTTTGTCGTCGTCCTCCAATGCTGCGACCGGCCTGAGAGGCCGGCCTCCTTCCTCGTTCCTGAGAGGGGGACACTGCTGTTGCTGTTGATGCGGTTCCTTCCGGCCGGCTGGCCTTTGTAGAAGGTCGTTCAGGCGCCCTTCGTCAAACAACTTCCATAACTGTTTTAAGAGATCACGACACTGGCTCGTATTATGGCCTATAGAGTCGTGATAGGCGCATAACTTTTTTTGGTCCAGCTGGGACCGGTCTCCCGTAAAGGGTCTTGGTCGGGGAAGCACATCCCAGTGTTGGATCGCGTTGAAGATCTGCGCAGGGGATTGCCTCAGGGCCTGGGTGAGGCAAGGTAGTGATGTGATAGCATATCTTCTAATCTATGTAGATGATATGCTTATTGCTAGTAAAAGTCTTCTGAAGATTCAAAGTATCAAAAGGAAACCCAGTGCCAGTTTTAATATGAAGGACTTGGGAAATGCTAAAAGGATTCTTGGAATGGATATTCTTAGGGACAGAGCAGCTGGAAGACTATTCCTGTCTCAGAAGAGTTACATTGAGAAGGTCCTGAAGAGGTTCAACATGCATAAGAGTAGGTCTGTATCAACTCCTCTGGGACAACAGTTCAAATTATCTAAGGAAATGGAACCAAAGTCTGAAGAAGAAAAGAAAGCTATGATGAAAGTACCTTATGCAAATGGGGTTGGAAGCTTGATGTATGCTCTGGTCTGCAGTAGACCAGACTTAGCTTATTCATTGAGTATGGTAAGCAGATACATGTCTAACCCAGGGAAGTTACATTGGGAAGCTCTGAAATGGATATTCAGATACCTTAAAGGGTCATCTGATCTGGGATCTATGTTTGATAGGGTGACTGACCAGAAGAGTCCACTGGAAGGATTTGTAGATTCTGATTTTGCAGCTAATCTAGATACCAGAAGAACCTTAACAGGATATATCTTTACACTTTACAATACTGCTATGAGCTGGATATCTGTTCTGCAGAGTGGAGTTTCCTTATCTACTACAGAAGCAGAGTTTGTTGCAGCGTCTGAGGCTGTTAAGGAGGCTTTGTGGTTGAACGGCATTATTAAGGATTTTGGGATAAATCAAAGGGCTGTGGTCATTCATTGTGATAATCAGAGTGCAGTTCATCTGGTTAAACATCAAGTGTTCCTTGAGAGATCAAAGCACATTGATGTAAGGTTGCATTTTGTAAGGGAAATCATTGATAAAGGAGTGGTTCTGATTCATAAGATATCTACAGAAGATAATGCTGCAGATATGTGTACAAAGTCTTTACCAGGTACTAAATTCAAGTTTTGTGTTGAATTGGTAAAGATGAGTGTATGCGATGTTCCTTAGCCCAAGCTGGAGTGCGGAGGAGAGGAAGAGAGGATTTATACTTCTCATCTGAGGTGGAGAATTGTGAAGTGTCATATGTGAAGTATGAAGTCTACTGAGCTTATTTCCATGAGGAGCTGTGTTGATGAAGTTTAGCCGTAGGTGTTAGTCATATTTAGATATCAGTGGAGCTGCATCAGGTGAGGTTCATTAGATGAGGTCTGACAGTGGAATTCTCTTAGAGGAGGTTTAGATTGGAGGTCATCTGTTGCTGTGTCAAGTCACCTGATACAATGTGGCGCAAACTATACCAATTTGAGCTAATGCGTAGGCGGTTTCAACTGAATCAACTGAAGCAGTTATTGGAGTTTGTTAGCCAGCTGGATAACTACTTTACTTATGAGTTTGTTACAACTGAATCGAGTCTAGATTCATCTCAATCTCTGTAACTATAAAAAGAGTTTCTCAGCTGAGAGAAGTAACACAATCTGAGTGAGATCATTATTGAGTGCAAACACAGAGAGTTTGTGAGATTGAGCGATTGTAACGATTCCAATTCTTACTTAGTGGAAAGTCTATCCTCTCGGATCCCGTGGACGTAGGAGTATTCATCTCCGAACCACGTAAATCTGGTGTTCTTGTGTGATTTCAATTTCGTGCTTATTGTTTCCATATTCCGATTCCCTGATTACAAGTTTCTTGTGAATCTAAAACCGATTAACAAATATAACATAAGACATATGTCCTACTTAAAATGTAAGGCCACCACTGAAATTGCGATAATGATTTTTACATACGTTTTCCCCTGAATTTGAACAAATAGAAAATTGTAGAATGGAAGCGAAGTGGGAACATTAACGAGGGGAATTAAGGATGGAATTTTGAAGTATAGCATTAATTTCTTTTGTTGAACCTAGCTTGCTGATGGCTTCTACCCACTTCATTACTTTTATTAAAAACACAGAATTAGGGTTCTCAAGAAAGAGAGAATTAGAAAACTTAACTAATTAGCCACCCCAAGCCCAATAACAAATTATTCAGCAAAATTAATCTCAATAATTTCACCACAAACCTATCACGGTCTCTCCTAGAAATTAAGCCTTAATTGCAATTAATATATTTAGGCTTAATTGTGAATCATATCAAATCACTATCTTTTCGTGATGTGTAATCTAATCTCAACTTTTAAATTTTGGCAAATAAAACTCTACTTTAACAATATTTTACGAATCGAGCTCACGAGCAGAAAACTCCAAACTCTGAATAATGTGATATCCTACCTAGAAGAATTAAACGACGTCGTTCCGTCTATAAATATCATGACACTGTTGTTCCAAGTTTAAACATTAAAAAAATGTTGGTTTATGGTAAGGAGATTTTCTGCTCGTGAGATTGAATTGCACAAGATTGTTAAAGTAGGGTTTTAATTACCAAAATAAAAAAATTGAGGCTAGATTGCAATTCGTGAAAAGGTGGTGATTTAATTTGCAATTAACCCTATGTTCAACAGCTAATTTTGTGTACGGCAACATTTTGCTATCTTGGGATGCAAATGGAGGAAACATGTTTTGTAGTGAATCTGGGTATGCACCCTTTTGTACATAAGGAAATCCAGGAAAAGCAAAATTTTCGATGGTGAGGAGATCAGCCCGGAAAAAACTTTTGAGGAGATCAGAGTCAAAACATGGAGTATCATTTCTCTTAATAGTTCTATCATTAATATCTCCTTTCGAAATTGGTGCTGTAACCCCAAATTGTGTTGGAAGGAGCTTTGGTTGTTTGTTCTTGTTTGGTGGTTCTCGATAGTTCTGTAATCTATTTGTTGTAAACATTTTTCACAAGTCTTAATACTACAATTTTTCTGCTTAGTGTTTAATTTCAGGGTGCAAACTATTTGTGTAGTTTCTACGTCATGGTGATCCAAAATATGTACCATAATAAAATAAACGCATTATTATAAAAATCAATGGATGAAATAACAAAAATAAAGACGAGAGAATAGCAAGGAGAACAAACACAAGTAAGAAATTTATTGAAATTTGCATGGGGCGAAACCCCAATTATTCTTATTCACGTTACATCGTAAAAACCACAAAAACACACTTAAAAAACCATAAGACTCAACATAGATTAAATTTGACACATATAACACCATCACTGAAATGGGGATAAGGCGAGAAGTGGATATTGTATTTAGGGTAGGATCCTTCTTCGACATCCTTTTAGCAAAGCTTTTACGTCTGCTGATTCGATGTGGTACTCACCTTATCCTCCAGAGTGATGGTTTTTACACACGTTTCGCCCTGCAATATTAAACGGATAAAAAAAAGTTAGATTCATTCAATTATTATACAAGCACAAAATAAACAACGTTGAATGAGCATCCAAAAATATATAATTACTTTTTAGGAATCCAGAAAAAGAAAAACAGAAAGCCGTAAGCGAACATTGTTGCAGTAGGTTTTAGTATGTATTATTTGGTTTGGTGTAAGTGTGGGATGAGTGAAAGAATTAAGAGTGGAAGGCTTCTTATATAGGAGAGCCTGCCCCGGCCACGTATCCATATGTCGTGGAGACGCGTGTCGAATTTTATGGTTCTTATTTTAGTTGTTATCAGATAGATTGAGGAAAGTGAGTCTATCGAGCTGATGGCTCAACAGTCAATAGAATTAGGGTTCTCAAGAAGAAGAAATAAAGATAATTAATTAGCTAGCCCAAGCCCTACAAAAAATTATTCTGCAAAAATAATTTCAAGAATGCATTCATTTTAAAATTATCTATTTTTTGGAAATTTAGCCCGTAAATTTCTTTTACAATTTTGTCCCAAGAAAATACAATAAAACACAGTCTTGGTCCAAAAAAAAAAATAAATAAATAATAAGAATTAGTTGTAATTTTGGTCCCAAGAAAATGAGGTAAATCTGCATTTTTGGTCCTAACAATTAACGAATGGGACCAAAACTACAAAAAAGAGGACCACTTTTGCACATAGGATAACAAAAGTATTTTGCACCCATTATTTTGAAACCAAGAGTGCAATTTTCCCAATAATTACATAACCAATGTCCTAGCATGGTTTGCAATAAAAAAAAAAAAAAAACTACCAAGGTTTAAGGCTTAATTGGAATAATTCATGATCACCAATGTGAGAGAAAAGGGGTGCGGGTCATTCCAATGCATGAGCAGTTTGCTATTTTTGGCTACTTCTCCTTATTCAAATTAATATTGTGGTTGTTGGTTGGCAAATGGAGTAGGGCCCAGCGAAAGAATTAGGCCAACAAACACAGCCATTTAGTGTGTGTGTATATATATATATATATAATTTTATTTCATATATTTATATAATTAAATCATATATTGTGAACAATGTACATGGCAAATTTAATACTTTTTTATTATTATTTTTAACCTGTATCAATTTTGATTTAATTATAAGGTAAATTGCAGTTTTGGTCCCAAGAGAATATGTCCAAAATATTTTTGGCACATATGTATAAAAGTGGTCCTATTTATGATCAAAACTGAAATTTTACCATTTGTTCTTGAGGCCAAAACTACAATTCTCTTAGAAATGAAATATTAAAAAAAAAAAAAAAAAAACTACGGAATAAAAATGTCAAAAAAAGAATTGTTTTGCAGGTCACCCATCGTCTTGGGAACTTTTTTTTTCCCTTCATATTCAACCTTCCTCATGGTGCAATCACTTGACTAATAACTATGCCATGTTGATCCAAATGTTCAATAATATTAGAAATCTATTATTATACAAACTAAAGGTGGAATAATAAAAAAATAATGCCGAGGAAGAAATAAAGAGAACAAACACAAATAAAAAATTTAATGAAATTTGTGTGGTGGTGAAACTTCAATGTTTTCTCCTTCACATGACAACATTAAGAGTACATAATACACACTTTTCTTCTTCACATGACAACATTAAGAGTACAAAACACACACTAGAAACAAACATATATGTGAAGGATCAAATGTGAAGTATGTAGTCTGCTGAGCTTAATCCAGTAGGAGGCTATGTTGAAAAAGTGTTAGCCGTGAGAATTGGTGAATTTGGGGTACCAGAGGAGGTGGACCAGATGAGGTTGACCAGAGAAGCCTGACCAGAGGAGTCTGGCAGGTGAGCTATCAGAGGAGGTCCATCAGGTGAGGTCTGGTCAGACGAGTCTGGTAGATAAGTCATCAGAGGAGGTCTATCAGAGGAGGTCTGGGACCAGAGGTCATCTGGTGAAAGTGACCAGAGCCAGAGGAGGTCTTGTCATCTGATCCTGAAGTTCGTTATTCGCGAAGTACACCAAATTGAAGCTAATTCGAAGGCGGTTTTAACTGAATCAACCATGGCGGTTATTGAAGTTGTTAGCCAGCTGGATAACTACCTTTACTTTGAGTTTGTTACAACTGAATCGAATCTAGGGTTCGTTTCCAATCTCTGTAATTATAAAAGGGGCTTCTCAACTGAGAGAGAAGAGAACTGAATTCATTGTGAGAGCATACACAGAGAGATTGTGTGAGATTGTAACTTGTAACTTCCAATTCTTTTTCTTAAGTGGAATACTCTATCCTCTCGGATCCCGTGGACGTAGGAGTATTCATCTCCGAACCACGTAAATCTGGTGTTCTTGTGTGTTTTTCAATTCCGTTCTTATTGCATTTGATACCGATTCCCGGAAACAAGTTTTCTTGTGAATCCAAAACGCGATTAACAAGTGGCGCCGTCTGTGGGAAGCAATCATGGCTGCAACTAAGTTCGACATTGAGAAGTTCATTGGGAAGAACAATTTCAGCTTATGGAAGATCAAGATGAAGGCACTCCTGGTACACAATGGGTTGTACGAAGCCTTGTTGCCACCGGCTCAGGTGGCTTCTGGAACTAATCCGGCGAAGGTGGAGGAGAACAAGAGGAAGGCACACAGTGCACTTATCTTGTGTCTTGGGGACAAGCCATTGAGGGAAGTATCGAAGGAGGAAACCGCTCTTGGGATCTGGAATAAGTTGGAGCAGTTATACAAGACCAAGTCTGTTACGAACAAGTTATACATGAAACAGAAGCTTCAAGTCTTCAAAATGAGTGAAGATAAGAATCTTGGTGATCAGTTGGATGAGTTCAACAGATTGGTGGATGATCTGGAGAGTTTGGATGTTACAATTGATGATGAAGATAAGTTATTGATGCTGTTGAATGCCCTACCTAAGTCTCTGGAAAATATCAAAGATGCCTTGTTATTTGGAAGACAAGATCAGGTGATGTTTGATGACGTTCAAACTGCCCTGAAAACCAAGTTTCTACAGATCCAATCTGATGGGAAGAAGGCTGCTGAAGGATTGAATGTTCAATCCAAGAAGAAGAAAGGGTTTCAGTCCAAGAAAAAGGATGGTGGAAAAGGGAATAAGGGTGGGAAGAAATCTGATTTTGTTGAGAAGAGGAAGTGTTTCACTTGCCATAAGGAAGGTCATCTGAGAAAGAATTGTCCTGAAAGAAAGAAGAAAGACAATCAAGGTGATCAAGATGGAGATGCAGCTGTTGTGGAGGTTGAAGGATATGATAGTGCAGAGGTCTTGATGGTTAGTCATGAGAGGCTAAGTCAAGAGTGGGTCCTGGACTCAGGGTGTACTTTTCATATGTGTCCACATGAAGACTGGTTCCTGGATCTTGAGAAGATTGATGAAGGTCTTGTTCTTTTGGGTAATGATGAGAGCTGTAGGGTGCAAGGATCTGGTTCTATCAAAATCAAGATGTTTGATGGGGTTGATAGAATCTTATCTGATGTCAGGTTTGTTCCTGAGTTGAAGAGAAATCTTGTTTCTCTTGATACTTTGAATTCTAAGGGCTTTGAATTCAAGACAGAAAAAGGAATTCTGTCAATTACCAAATCTGGAAGAATTGTTATGAAAGGGATGATCAAGAATGGTTTGTATACTTTGATTGGAAGAACTGTAACAGGATCAGCTGATGTTACCATGGAGTCCTCTGATGTTAACTTGTGGCACAAGAGACTGGCACATGTTGGTGAGAAGGGCCTGGTGGAGTTATCCAAGAAGTGAGCAATCCCTGGGAAGAGGATATGCAAGCTGGAATTCTGTGAGAGGTGTGTTCTTGGGAAAACAAAGAAGCAAGCATACCAGAAAGGGAAACATACCACCAAGGAGGTTATGGATTACATACATTCTGATGTATGGGGACCAGCAAGGGTATCCACTCATGGTGGAGGCAGGTGTTGGTTACCAAATATATTTTGCTGGGATTGGATGGCTATTTATTAAAGCTTTGGTAAAAACACCAAATGATTGGGTTCTTAAATGCTAAAATGAATGCTTGGATGAAGAAAGGCTTTAAATACTTAAGAACACTAAGAACACCAAGAATTGCCAGGGGTTGTTAATCCCTGGACTTGAATGAGTATGTGTATTGATTATACTGAGAATGATTGAACCTTCTTTAACATTACAAGTGTTGGGGTATTTATAGTTTTCTCACTACAGGGGTATGTTGGTCATTTCCGGCCTCTCGGGGGACAGGTGCATTAAATGCCTCCTGCCTCTGAGGACGCGCGGGCTCTGAAGTGTCAGGGCTCGCAGGTGGCCGGCCACTAGGGTGTCGACGCGTGTCCAAAAAGGATGATTCTCTGAAGAATTTCCTCATTTGGATGGAATATTCTCTGTTTCTGGGTACGGAGGCGGCCTTTTTCTCCCTTGGGAGAGGATCTTACACGATTCCGTCACGTGCTCCGGATCTTTTTAGTCGGTCGGGGGCCTTGAGTGATCGAGATCGGCCTCCGGGCGGATGGCGAGGTCGGAGGTTGTTCCTGTCAGTTGGCCGTGTCCGGGCGGCCTCTGCTGGACTTTATTAATCCTGGCCGGGCCGGTCCGGGCACGGCAGGGCTTCAACGTGGATGTGATGAACGTGGATGGACATCTCAAGCAGGCTTCCGGCCTCGCTTTCGAGGCCGGAGGCTAGTGGTTGGGGCCCGCTGAGGTCGGATTCAGGTCGGCCAGGTCGGTTCCGGCCTCTGGGTACCTTCTCGCCTTTTCCGGCTATCTTCCGGCCGGATCCAACATGTGATCAGAAATGGTCACAACAATTGCCCCCCAGCTCGTCGCTCAAAGTTAATGTGGGGCGAGGTGGTCATTTGTCGTTTTGTGTTGGTGTCGGCCTTGATTTGTCCGGGGTGGTCGGAGACCGGCTAAAGGCTACACGTTGATTGGAATGGTGGGCGTTTTATTTATCTTGCCTAAAGAGGTGCGCATGACGTCAGGCGATGCCTCGGGTTACGCGCATCGAAAGCTGTCGTGCGTGACATGACTTGATTTCCTCGAATCTCGCGCATTTAATGCGCGTGATGTACGAGGCGTCTGACGCCGAAACCGTCACTTCAAATTCTTGCACCTAGGTCCCTATACCTAGGATTTTATTTCGAAGTAGGCCCTCAACCATTTCCTATAAATAGGGATGCTACTTCACTCCAAAGAGTTTTCACTCTTTAGCGATTTGTAGTTCTTCTTAGGCGATTTCCGGCAAGCTTCTCACGGCGGCGACGAACTTTGCACGGCGGTGATTGGTTTTGCTAAGGTAATTTTTTAAACTTTTTTGCAACTCCGAACTTTAATTTTACATCATGGTGCGACGGTGGGCTGGTCCTCCGCCTGGGCAAGGGGGCGGAGCTTCCTCAAGTGGCGGCGGTGGTGGCGGAGCCAATCGCCGTTTGTTTGAGGAAGGAGGGAGCTCGCGCGGAGGAAGTGGAGTTTCTCCTTCCCGTCTTGCGGGCTCAATTTGGGCTCGCGATGATGACGGTCTGGATGGCCTGTTTCCGAGCCGGTCGTTGTTGGGCGAAGGTGCTCGGGAAGGGGCTTCGGCTGCGGGCGTGAGACCGCAGACAGAGGCGATGGCCCGGTCCATGGAGAGCAGGGAACCCTTGGACGATCTCCTCGAGGAGGACGAGTATGAAGACGGTCACGGTGAAGGAGACGATCTGGGGACCAACTTGTTGCTCCAGAATCTCGCGGCCGAGCAGATTAAACAAAGACTAGGGATGACGAATGAGGTCTCAGGATCGGAGACTGAGGAGATCGAGAGGCCGGTTGCGGCTGGCCGGAGTGTTAGCCAGGATCGGTGAGAGCAGGTCAGACGGGCCTTTCATCTGTGGTCGGAATACGTGGAGAGGAAAGACGAGGTCGAGTCCCTCTCTTTCGACTACGAGGAGTACTCAGATCACTACCCGAGTGAGCCGACCGTACGCGATCCGGCCACTATTCGAATAGCCGACCTGGAGGAGTCTCGCAGGTGGACTATTGGCCAGATTCAGAGCAAAATGACCCAGCACTTTCTTGATGATGCCCGGGCCGACTGGGAAGTCCCCTACGACGTTCAACTTTACGCTCCTGAACCGAATGAACGGGCGGACCAGCCTCCTCGCGGGATGGTGGCTGTGACTCAAGACATAATGGAGGTTGGGCTTCGATTTCCACTCCATCCGGCCGTCTCGTACCTGTTAAACTACTGGAACCAAGCGCCCATCCAGCTGCTTCCGAACACATGGATGATCCTTGTGAGCGTCATGACTTTGTTTGGCAAGAATCGGCTCTACCGGATGCCGACCCCTGGTGAAATGACATACCTCTATCGAATCCAGAGCGAAAAGAGTGGGACCGGTGAGGTCTACATTCAAACTAAGGGGCAGAAGTTGGTGACCGGCCTACCGAGCAAGGGTCGGAACGATCGGAGGAAGTGGTTTTTCGTCGGTGGGGCGTGGAAGACCGGGTATCCGGATGGGACGGAGATTGACGTTCCGACCGACATCCGTCTTAAGCATCCCAGTAAGGAATTTTTGCTTATATTTGGATAAAAAGTACTGATCTAATTTCTTACTTTCCTTTGTAGGTTATCCTTGTCCTTCCGACCGGGAGCTGAATTTCGACTTTGCGGTTGTCAGAGAGCGGATTCTGTCCTTGCCGGCCGCGGAAAGGAATCAAGCCGTCCTCCGGACCCGACAGTCTCGGATTTCCGGCCGTTTCTTCCAGTTCCCGCGTCACCTGAGATTGACGGGTAAGCATCCAGGCAGGTCCCGGCCTTCGTGTCTCGTCATTGCAGTGCCCGATTTCCCGATAGTGAGGCAGTGCCCGCCAGAACTAATTGAGAACTGCCCGGAGATGTTTTCTATGATCGGAGCCTGCGCAGTGAAGAAGATGGCTAAGGGGGCGAAGAAGAAGAAAGGAACCGGCGCCCGGACCGGGGTCGTGATCGAAGAGCCCCTCCCCCTCCAGTCGGTACCGGCCGTCGCGACCGCTGCTACTGAGGCCCCTGCATCCCCCCAACTCACCGGCCGAAAGAGGGGTCGGGAGGACACCGAGGACGAGGAGACCGGCCATCATGGGTCGAGTCCGGCCCCCATCGTCCTTTCTGACGATACCCCGCCTGGGGCGGTCAGGGCGGAAAATGCGGCTCGTGCGGCACCCGTTCCCGGCCGGGAAGACGACGGGCCCTACTTCGGTCGCGATCCCGCCCGTTTCCAAGCGTAAGTCTGTTGTGTCTGGATTTTTCCTAAGGCATTTTATTCAATACTGACCTAATTTCTCTTTTTGTCCAGATTGACCCGCAACAACTCCGGCCTTCCTCCAATGGTGTTGGATTTCCTTTCTTCCCGGGACCCGGGATCTATCGTGGAGATGCCGGAGTATATGAGCCGGTCGGTGAACTCTTTGCCCCAAGCTTGGACGCGGGAGTTAGCCGATGTCGCCGAGCGCCGACCTCGATATGCCGGTCGGGCCTACATCGCACTCGTTAGCCAGGCGGCCATAATGGCCAATCTCGTGGAGAGCGAGTTCAACAGTGCCCTCATCGCCGTGCGGAGGCTAGAGGCCGACCTGACCCGAGCTCGGGAGGAGAAGGCTGGGCTAGAGAGCGAGAACGCCGTGCTCAGAAAGGAGAGGGACTGTGCGGTCGGCCAGATGGAGGCCGTCTTGAAAGAGAAAGATGATGCTCTTGGTCGGGCAGAGATGGCATACAAGGCGCTGGCCGATGCCCGGAACCGGGTGGCAGAGATGGAGGACACCAGTGCCGATCTGCGGCTGGAGGCTCATCGAGCCCGGGGGGATGCTGATCATGCCCTTGCCCGGCAGGCTGAGTTGGAGAGGGAGCTCCAAAAGAAAGCTGAAGAATTGGCTGCCTCCCTTAGCCGGCCAGCGTACGATCCGGAGGATCCGACCGCCAACCCGGCACTCTTCTCCGAGTTCTGCTTCTATATGGCCGCTGCCAGCATGATCCGGGTTGCGCGCCAGGCCGGCCTTGAGACCAAAGCCATGGAGGAATACTTCCGGGAGTACGCCGACAAGAATCCGGTCGATGAGGGCTACTGGTTCCCCATCCTTGACCTTGAGACCGTCCATGGGGTGGACCTCTCATGGTTCCCCCATCGGCACAGGCTGCTCCTGCCGGGTCAGAATCCCCCGGTCGGCGACGAGGAGGAGGAGGCAGAGGAGGGAGAGGAGGTTCCTCCGGCTGACTCTCAAGTGCCGGGTGGAGGTGATGCCGAAGTTGCTTTGGCTGCCGGAAATGAGGGGCAGGCAGATCCTGCGGCCGGCGAGGGCGAACCTTGAACTTTTAGTTTATGCCTTAACTCTTTTTTACTACTTTCGAATGTAACCGGCTTCTGGCCGGATTTATCTTGCTTTAAACCGTTGTACTTCCCGGCTTCCAGACCAGTTCTGACTTAATATAATTCAGATTTTCCTTGAATTTTATTGTTTTGTCATCGCTTTCTTGCTTTCATATTCTTATCAAAATAAATTTTCACAAGTATGAAATGAGATTTGATCCGGGCTCGAGTGTGATATGCCGACCTCAATACGGTCGGCATATGTTTTGAACTGAGCCCGGTTTGTAAGATTGCCTTGGTTGCCTTGCCAGCTCAAGTGTGATATGCCGACCTTGATACGGTCGGCATATGCTTTTGAACCGAGCTCGGCTTTTAAAGTGGCTAGGGTGGCCTTTTCAAGCTCAAGTGTGATACACCGACCTCGATACGGTCGGCGTACACTTTTGAACTGGGCTCGGTTTTTGGATGGCCTTGAGTGGCTTTTCCGGGTTCAAGTGTGATATGCCGTCCTCGATACGGCCGGCATATGCCTTTGAACTGAGCCCGGTGCTTGGGAAAAGATTGAGCTGTGTTAAGAGCCTTGTATTGATAAGAACTTTGAATACATAGTACAAGATCATTGGTAGTATTTCTTCAAGTGGATTGCATTCCAGGGGTATTGATCCGGAGTTCCATCCATGAGTTCCAGCTCGTAAGCTCCCTTGGAGAGCCATTTGGATATCCTGAACGGACCCTCCCAGTTCGGGCCGAATACCCCTTTTGGTACTTGAACCTTCTTGAGGACGAGGTCCCCGACCTGGAATTGCCTGGCCTTCACCTTGGAGTTGAAAAAAATTTCGGATTTCTTCTTGTAGGCCGCATTTCGGAGATCGGAATTGAGTCTTCTCTCTTCCAACATGTCCAAATCGATCGTCCGGGCGGTATCATTGTCTTCGGTGATCGTCTGGGCTGTCCGGTGGCTTGGTAGGGAGACCTCTGAAGGAATGACGGCCTCGGTCCCAAAAGCTAGAGCGAAAGGTGTTTCGCCCGTTGAGTTCCTTGTGGTCGTTCGGTATGACCAGAGGACATCGGGTAGCTCGGCTGCCCACTTTCCCTTTTTGTCCTCGAGCTTGGCTTTGATAGTGTGCTTGAGGATCTTGTTTACGGCTTCTACCTGGCCGTTCGTTTGCGGGTGGTAGGGGGTGGAGAAAACCTTCTTGATATTCCATTTTTCACAAAACTGGATCATCTGGAGACCGTCAAACTGTTTCCCATTGTCGGAGATGATCACTTGAGGTAGGCCGAAACGGCAGATGATGTTTTTCCAAATGAACTTGATGATTTGGGTCTGGCTGATTTTATTGAGTGGCTTGGCCTCGGCCCACTTTGTGAAATAGTCGACGGCTACGACGGCTACGACGACGAATTTGTGGCCCCCGGGCGCAGTGGGCATTGGTCCGATCAGGTCGATACCCCACTGGGAAAAAGGCCAAGGGCTATACATAGAGGAGAGCTGCTCGGGGGATAGTTTGATATTGGGTCCCAAGACTTGACACTTGTGGCACGACCTCGCAAAGTTGACGGCGTCTTTGTTCAAAGTCGGCCAGAAATATCCTTGTGTGATCACTTTATGGCTAGGGCCCGGCCTCCGGCGTGATTTCCGCAAACCCCCTCATGGATCTCGGCCAGAATGGTCTGGCCTTGTTCCGGGGTTATACATTTTAGGAGTGGGAGGGTAAAGCCTCTCTTATATAAAAGATCGTCAATGAGGGTGTACCTTGACGACCGGAGTTGCAGTTGCCGAGCCCGAGTCCTATCTTCGGGGAGCGCACCGGTCTGAGGTATTTCACGATCGGCGTCATCCAATTCTCATCCGTGCTTAGAATGGTTGCCACCTGTGCTCGGATGACCGTGGGCGTTCCGAGCGTGGAGAGTTGAATGTTGGCGAGGTCGGCTGCTCCCTCCGCTGTTGCAAGCTTGGAAAGCGCGTCGGCCTGGGTGTTGTGTTCCCTCGGGATTTGCTCGATAAAAACCTGATGAAATTTCTCGCATAAGGTTGTGACCAGGTCGATGTACTTCATCATCTGTTCTCCCCGGGCCTCGTATTCACCTTTGATCTGGTTGACCACGAGTAGGGAGTCCATAAAAACGTGCAGTCGGCAAACTCCGATGGCAATCGCGAGCTCAAGGCTCCCGACCAGAGCCTCATACTCGGCCTCGTTGTTGGTGGCCGGGAAGCTGAAGCGGACTGCATGGGTGAAATTTTGGCCCTCCGGACCGATCAGGACGATACCGGCCCCGGCACAAGTATTAGTTGACGATCCGTCCACATAGAGCTTCCAAGGTGGGTGGTTGATTCTTGTGAATTTGGGTGGGAAAGTTAACTCTACTATGAAGTCGGCCAGGGCCTGGCCCTTGATGGCCGTCCTTGGGGCGTATGAGACCCCGTACTGAGCTATCTCCAACGACCACTTCAATAACCGGCCGCTGGTGTCCGGCCGGTGTAGGACTTGCCTAAGGGGTAGAGTGGTGAGGACCAATTTCGCACATAGGTACCAAAAGTGCTTTGCACTCATTCTCGTGGGACCAAAAGTGCAATTTTTCCTTTTTATTTATGTAAATCCCACAGCAATTTGGAATTCTTCCCGGGTTTCAATGACTATATCCATAAATTCGAAAACCGGAAATCTGATCTAACTTTCATCAATGTCTCTGATAACAACTTTAAATGCGAACCATAAATTTGGATCAGGAAAAGCTCCGCACGTGTCTCCACATCGGATGCGTGGCAAGGAAGATTTGACACATATCTTTATATATTCCACACGTGTATCCATATGGGCTGCGTGGCAAGAGGCAGGTTCTCCTTATATAACCAACCCTCCTCCATCGATCCTTTCACACTTATACCACCCAATAATATATACATACTTCTTCCCCTCCCTTTTTTTCTTACCGCAAATATGTTTGCTTTTGGACTTTCGTTTTGGGTTCTCCTCTGTCCCCAAAAGTAATAATATATATATATATATATATATATATATATATATATATATTTTATGTTCATTCAATTAATTTTTTAAATTTTACATTAAATTTTTTAAAATGTATTGAAATTATATTTTTAATTTTAATTTTAATTTGATAGTTGATTTTTCTCATTTTTTTTAGGAAAAAATTGTTGGGAGAGCAATATACACATGTCAAATATAAGTAAGCTAACATGTCGAAGAAATAAGGCCTTAGTTTCCTTACACTCATGACCAGAGCGTAAGCTAACTTTTCGAGAGGGGTGTATCTGAGCTCGGCATCGTGGAGGGCTTGGCTTACGAAGTAGATCGGAAGGTGGTTCTGACCGTCTGCCCGGACTAGTACCGCGCTCAGTGCGACCTCGGAGGCCGCGAGATATAAGTAAAGCTTCTCCCCTGGGACTGGCTTGACTAAGATTTGTGGGTTTGCCAAATATTCCTTTAGTTTCGCAAAGGCTAATTGACTTTCCTTATTCCATGAAAACTTGCCATTTTTAATAGTCGAGAAGAAAGGCTTACTTTTATCTCCGAGCCGGGCTATGTATCTGTTGAGAGACGCGAGGCATCCGGTCAGGCGTTGCACTTGCTTGATCGTCCTTGGCTCTTGCATGTCAAGGACGGCTTTGATCTTGGCCGGATTGGCCTCGATCCCGCGCTGGCTGACGATGTGACCCAGGAATTTGCCGGCCTCCACCCCGAAGTTGCATTTCTTCGGGTTCAACTTCATATTGTGGGCCTTGAGGATCTTGAAAGTCTCTTCGAGATCCCTGAGATGGTCTTCTTTCTTCAAGCTTTTCACCACAATATCGTCGATGTAGACCTCCATTGTCTTTCCGATCTGATCTGCAAACATCTTGTTGACTAGGCGTTGGTAGGTCGCGCCGGCGTTGATCAGACCGAAAGGCATCCGGAGCCAAGAGAATATGTTCTTCTCCGTGTGGAATGAGGTGTGCTTGATGTCTTCAACGGCCATGGGGATTTGATGGTAGCCGGCAAAAGCATCCATGAAGGACATCATCTCGTGTCCGGCCGTGCTGTCCACCAGGTGGTCGATGTGTGGCATCGGAAAGTGATCCTTTGGGCACGCCGCATTGAGGTCGGTGAAGTCTATACATAGTCTCCAGGCGTTGTTTGTCTTTTTGACCAGGACGGCGTTCGCGACCCATTGGGGCTCGTCCCGGGCTTGCTCGATCAGCTTGTTGTCTAGCAACTTCTTGACTTCCTCAGCCAAAGCTTCGTACTTTTCCGGGCCGAACTTCCTTCTTTTTTGATGGACCGGCCTCCTGTTGGGGTCGATCTTTAGACGATGGCATGCGTGCTTTGGGTCTATCCCGACCATGTCTTGGTGAGACCAGGCAAAGACTCCAACGTTGGCTTTGAGGAATTCGATCACTTCCCCCCGCATTTCGGTCGGTATGCGAGAGCCGATCAGTACTTCCAGTTCCGGCCTCGAGGGGTCGACCGGAATGTGTTCCAAATCCTCTAAAGTCGTAGCTTGTTCATAGCTCCGCCGGTCAGAAGAATCGAATTTGGGATCGAGGTCGAGCTCGGATGGTTCGAAACCAATCCTTGGCTCGGGATCGTCGATCTGCATAGGCTGGGGGTCGGCCGATGTGGATCCGACCTCCACGACGGGTTCTGCGGCCGAAATGGCCGTTTCAGAGTCGGGATGTGGCCCGTCCGGTGTTTGGTTGTTGCTAATTGAAAATAAGTAAGAGTAGGAATAGTTCAAACACCTTCTAGCCATTGCCTGGTCACCCTTAATGGTGCCGACCACCCCCTCGGGGGTGGAAAATTTGATAAAGTAATAGTAGGAAGAAGCAACAGCTTCAAAAACTTCTAAAAAGGGCCTACCCAGAAAGCCATTATACGAGCTTGGCTGATTTACAATTATAAAATCTAGCGGCCTAGTTATCCTGACCTCCTTGTTGTAGCAGCAGATGAGTTCCACGGAGAGCTTTATCCTCCCGTACGCGGCGACCGTTGCGTCCCCAAATCCCTTCAGCTGAAGGTCGATTGGCCTGATGAAGTTGACGAGGTCTCCGAGCTGGTCTAGGGCTATTTTGAAGATGAAATTGCAAAAGCACCCATTGTCGACCAGAATGCGTTGCACCTCTTTGCCCAGGATCTGGGCGGCAATCACCAATGCATCACCCTTCGGGAACAGCACCCCGGTCCTGTTCTTGTTGGAGAAAGTTATCTCCAAGCTCTTGTGAATTTTTTGTTCTGGGGGTGTGACCAAGTTGACGTTGGTCGCTGCCCGGACCTCTGCTTTCCGCTTCCGGTTGGACTGCGTCGAGATGGGGGTGAGGCCGCCTAGGTTCCCTCTGCCGGCCTGGATCATGTTGACCCGACCGCCGGGATTCATGGGCGGGAGGAGGTCATCCTCGTCATCGTCCTCCTCCAAAGCTGCGACCGGCCTGAGAGGCCGGCCGCCCTCCTCGTTCCTCTGAGGGCGGCGCTGGGGCTGCTGCTGCTGCTGTTGGTCCTGCCGGCCGGCTGGCCTCTGAAGGAGGTCGTTCAGACGCCCTTCCTCAAATAGCTTCCAAAGCTGCTTTAGGAGATCACGACACTGGCTCGTATTGTGGCCAATAGAGTCGTGATAAGCGCAGAACTTTTTAGGGTCCAGCCGGGACCGGTCTCCAGAATAGGGCCTTGGCCTGGGAAGCACGTCCCGGTGCTGAATCGCATTGAAGATATGCGCGGGGGACTGCCTCATGGCCTGGGTTAGGTGAACCTCAACGTCCTCGAAAGACTTGAAGTTGCCGGGCGGCTTGGCCACCCTTCTGGCCTTTGGGCCGTTATTGGGGAAGATTTGGGCTGCCGCCTCCGTCTCCTTTGGGGTTGGCTCGGATTCCCCCAACCTTAGTGCCAGAAGCTTCCTCCGAGCCAGGTAATCGCCGGCTCGGGCGCGGAATTCGGCGTAGGTTTTAGGGAAATCCTTGCTGAGATGTTTGAACATAGGAGATCGGCCGTGAAAACCCCCCAGGGTTGCGTGCAAAGCCAGTTGATCGCTTACCGCTTCGCCGGTCAGCATGACCTCATCCACTCTGGCCACGTAGTCCTCGTCGGACTCTTCTTTCTCCTGGCGGATCCGCATCAGGCGGTGCCAGCTTTCCGGCCGGGCAATCTTGGCCGCAAAGTAAGATGAGAATTGGGCGCTTAGAGTGGCGAACGAGTCAATGGACCGTGCCGGGAGGGACACGTACCATCTGTTGGCGAGATCGCCCAGGGTGAGGGGAAAAAGCCTGCACTTCGTGGCGTCTGTCGCGCCACGCCCGGTCATATAGATCCGGAATTTGCTCAGGTGAGTCTCAGGATCTGTTTTCCCCTCGTAGAGAGGAGTTGGCGGGGGGACAATCTTGAGCTGGACCGGCGCGAGCTCAATATCGACCGCCAGAGGTTCGCTGGCGACTGGCCGGGCCTTGGTTTGGCCTTGCACTTCGAGGAGCGCCTTCATTTCGTCCAGTTGCTTTTGCAACTTGACGATTTCTGGGCTGGGGGTTTCGGCCAGCTGGTCGCCCACGCCGGCTAGAGGGCCGATACGGTCGAAAATGGCCGTGCGAGGGACTCCGCGTCCCAAAAGGCCGCTTTGGGCGAAGCTTAACTTGCGCCTGGCGGAGTTCGCCGGGGTCAGGCTGACCTCGGCCGCCCTCTTGTGGGGCATTTGGGCCGTGCTCCCAGAGTTGGAGACGGACTCGGTGTCACCGTACCCAGTTTCATAACTGGGTACGCGGCTCGGATACCACGACGGGTCCGTCGTGCCCAAATGATCAAAAACCGGATGGGCGGAGCCTCGTGAACGGGTGGAGACGGGGTTTGCCCGGCATTGGCTTTCGCCTTGGTGCTCCCCAGCTTTCGCCTTACCCTTGAGAGCGCGGGCCTGGGCCTTATTTTTGGAGGCAGAGGTGGTGCTCCGGCACCCCCTCGCCTCTTCCGCCTGGCGGCGTCTTCCTGACCCGGCCTGGTCAGGGGTAAAGAAACCTCGACCCCCGGATGGGAGGGGTTCCTCCGGAAAACGAATTGGGGAGGCCACTCGCGTGGCTTTCCCGTGGGCGTGGGATGACCTCTGGGGATCCATTGCTTTCAAGAGGAGGAGTTTGAGGTTTGAAGGTTTGAAGGTTTGAGGATGTGAAGCTTTGAAGAACAGTGAGTGTTCTTCAAAGAGATGAAGAAAATATGCGTTTGATGGGTTAGATTCCCTTCTTCTAGCGCCAAATGTTGGTTACCAAATATATTTTGCTGGGATTGGATGACTATTTATTAAAGCTTTGGTAAAAACACCAAATGATTGGGTTCTTAAATGCTAAAATGAATGCTTGGATGAAGAAAGGCTTTAAATACTTAAGAACACTAAGAACACCAAGAATTGCCAGGGGTTGTTAATCCCTGGACTTGAATGAGTATGTGTATTGATTATACTGAGAATGATTGAACCTTCTTTAACATTACAAGTGTTGGGGTATTTATAGTTTTCTCACTACAGGGGTATGTTGGTTATTTTCGGCCTCTCGGGGGACAGGTGCATTAAATGCCTCCTGCCTCTGAGGACGCGCGGGCTCTGAAGTGTCAGGGCTCGCAGGTGGCCGGCCACTAGGGTGTCGACGCGTGTCCAAAAAGGACGATTCTCTGAAGAATTTCCTCATTTGGATGGAATATTCTCTGTTTCTGGGTACGGAGGCGGCCTTTTTCTCCCTTGGGAGAGGATCTTACACGATTCCGTCACGTGCTCCGGATCTTTTTAGTCGGCCGGGGGCCTTGAGTGATCGAGATCAGCCTCCGGGCGGATGGCGAGGTCGGAGGTTGTTTCTGTCAGTTGGCCGTGTCCGGGCGGCCTCTGCTGGACTTTATTAATCCTGGCCGGGCCGGTCCAGGCACGGCAGGGCTTCAACGTGGATGTAATGAACGTGGATGGACATCTCAAGCAGGCTTCCGGCCTCGCTTTCGAGGCCGGAGGCTAGTGGTCGGGGCCCGCTGAGGTCGGATTCAGGTCGGCCAGGTCGGTTCCGGCCTCTGGGTACCTTCTCGCCTTTTCCGGCTATCTTCCGGCCGGATCCAACATGTGATCAGAAATGGTCACAACAGCAGGTATTTCCTTACCCTAATTGATGATTATAGAAAGGTTTGGGTTTACATTCTTAAACAGAAGAGTGATGCCTTCTCTAAGTTCAAAGAATGGTTGATTGAACTTGAGAATAAGAGAGGCAGGACTATCAAGCACTTAAGGACTGATAATGGGCTTGAATTCCTATCAGAGGAGTTTCAATAATTTTGTAGGGAGAAGGGTATTACTAGGCATAAAACTGTTCCTTCAAACCCCCAGCAGAATGGTCTAGCAGAGAGGATGAATAGAACTATTCTGGAAAGGGTTAGGTGTATGTTATCTGATGCTCATTTACCTAAGAGTTTTTGGGGGGAAGCTGTTAACACAGCTGTGTATCTCATTAATAAAGTGCCATCATCTGCTATTGAGTTTAAAACCCCAGATGAGGTTTGGTATGGAAAGATATCAGATTACTCAAAGTTGAAAATTTTTGGGTGCCTAGCTTATGTTCATGTGAGGCAAGACAAACTTAAACCTAGAGCTTTAAAATGTATTTTCATTGGGTATCCAAAAGGTGTTAAGGGGTATAAGTTGTGGTGTCTGGAGCCTGGAAACCAGAAGTGTATTACCAGTAGAGATGTTGTGTTTAATGAATCTCAGATGGGATACAAGTCAGGTGGAGGTGATAGGGAGCCATCAGCTGAGGAGATGGATGGGGTTATTTCTGAGCCAAATACTCAAGTTGAGGTGGAGCCTGATCATCATGAGAGTGCATCTGGTTCTGAACCAGAGCAGGAAACAGGAGAGAATGGGTCATCAGATGAGGGTAGTGCACCTGCAGAAGAGGAGGAAGAAGTGCCAGAAGCAGACTTGAGAAATTATAGTCTGACAAGAGACAGATCCAGAAGACAAATACATCCTCCAGCAAGGTTTGGCCGTGTGGATCTGGTCTCCTATGCACTTGTTACAGCAGAAGCCATAGAGTACCAAGAACCTAAAAGCTACAGGGAAGCCCTTGAGTGTGATGATAGGGAGTCATGGGTGACAGCCATGACAGAAGAGATGGAGTCTCTTAAGAAGAATCATACTTGGATTCTTGTTGATAAGCCACCTAGGCAGAAGCTAATCAGTTGTAAATGGCTGTTTAAAAGGAAGCTTGAATCTGGTGTGAAAGATCGGGTGAGGTTTAAAGCCAGGTTAGTTGCCAGAGGATTTACTCAGAGGGAAGGAATTGATTACAATGAGGTTTTCTCACCTGTTGTTAAGCATTGTTCAATCAGACTACTTCTCAGTAGAGTTGTCCAAGAGGATCTGGAGCTACAACAACTTGATGTAAAGACAACTTTTCTGCATGGTGATCTTATTGAGGATCTGTACATGCACCAACCAGAAGGGTTTGTTGAACCAGGGAGTGAAGGGAAAGTGTGCCTACTCAAGAAATCATTGTATGGCCTCAAGCAAAGTCCAAGGCAGCGGCACAAGAAGTTCAATGAAGTTATGCTATCCATTGGATTTGTAAGGAGTAAGTATGATACTTGTGTATACCTGGAAAGGCAAGGTAGTGATGTGATAGCCTATCTTCTGATCTATGTAGATGATATGCTTATTGCCAGTAAAAGTCTTCTGAAGATTCAGAGTATCAAAAGGAAGCTAAGTGCTAGATTTGATATGAAGGACTTGGGAAATGCTAAGAGGATTCTTGGAATGGATATTCTTAGGGACAGAAAAGCTGGAATACTATTCTTGTCTCAGAAGAGTTACATTGAGAAGGTCCTGAAGAGGTTTAACATGCATGAGAGTAGAGATGTGTCAACTCCTCTGAGACAACAATTCAAATTATCTAAGGAAATGGAACCAAAGTCTGATGAAGAGAAGAAGACTATGATGAAAGTACCTTATGCAAGTGGGGTTGGAAGCCTGATGTATGCTCTGGTCTGCAGCAGACCAGACTTGGCTTATTCATTGAGTATGGTGAGCAGATACATGGTTAATCCTGGAAGATTACATTGGGAAGCTTTGAAATGGATATTCAGATACCTTAAGGGGTCATCTGATCTGGGTCTGATGTTTGAGAGAATGGTTGACCAGAAGAGTCCACTGGAAGGTTTTGTTGATTCTGATTTTGCTGCTAATCTGGATACCAGAAGATCTTTAACAGGGTATATCTTTACACTCTACAATACTGCTGTGAGCTGAAGATCTGTTCTGCAGAGTGGAGTTGCTTTATCTACTACAGACGCAGAGTTTGTTGCAGTGTCAGAGGCTGTTAAGGAGGCTTTGTGGTTGAAAGGCATAATCAAGGATTTTGGGATAAGTCAAAGGGCTGTAGTCATTCATTCACTATGCCAAAAATGACTTTCGACAACGGGGAATCAACAACAGGTATCGGTTCTGACCGTTGTCTTAAGTGTTATGCCCGTTGTCTTAGCTATCCCCGTGGTCTTAAATTCAGGGTTCACAACAAAAGACCACGGGGATAAGCCCCCGTTATCTTTTCCCGTGGTGTTAACTCAGGTTTCGCAAAATAAGACAACAGAGGTTAATCCCCGTTGTCTTTTCCCGTGGTCTTATATTTTTATTAATTTTGTAATTATTTTTATTTATTTAATTATCAAAGATATAAAACGCACACTTGGAAAAAAAATTCACCTCTCACTTCCTCTTCTCACCCAACGCTTTCGCTCCATCTCGCTGCTCTCTCGCTCAGCACCGCCACCACACCACCACCACCACACCACCGCTGCCGCCGTCCGTCGCTCAGCACCACCTCCACGACCGTCACTCAGCACCGCCTCCACCACTATCGTTTACTTTCTCCCCTGCTATGAATTGCTCCCACGTGAACTGCCGGCTTCGTCCACCACCGTGAACCGACTTTGTCCACCGTCGTGAACCGATTGCTCGTCCTTCGCTTTGAATCGCCAATGTCAAATTTTTCCCAGGTAATTAAGCCCTAATTTTGCCGCCCTGAATCTCTCTCTCTCTCTCCCTCACTGTATGTGCGTGCCATAATTTTATATGTAAATGCTGCTTCTTCGGAAAGGATTAGTGTATGGGAAAGCAATTTGGGATAATTGTGCTCGATCTTACTCCATCGAATGAACAACATAATTTTTTTCATTTTTTTACGAGTTTTGAACTTCAATTGATGATTTGACCTTTTCGATTGTGATGATTTGAATTTTTCGATTGTGAGAAATTTAGGTTACTAAAATTCAGGTATTGTTATGAAAGGTCTGTTGTTTCGATTGTGAGAATTTCAATTTTGTTACCATAATCGTATTATGAAATCAATTAAGTGCTACTTCGGTGGCTCTCAATCTCATAAATGATGAACTTGGGAACGAATTGAGTAGGAAAATGTTCATCAAATGAGTGCTCTGGTTATTTCTACTTAGAATATTTTGCTTTTTCAGTGAAAAGTCTGCTGTTAGTCATAGTATCACATGGAATTTTTTTTTTCTGTGAAGCCTGTGGAAATTAGTGGAGCAACTGTGTTTGCAGTTTCTGGTGAGCCACAATGCTTTCCGTTTTATTACAAAATATATCTCGTGTATTTATTTACACTTTAAACACAAAATTCTGGAAAAAAAAAATACCCATGTGTTATGTAACACAATGTGAGTTTGAGATGGGGTTGTTTCGATTTCCAGAAATAGAAAAAGTAACACAATGTGAGTCTGAGATGGGGTTGTTTCGATTTGCAACCCAAACTACAACATCTGGGGTGTTCTTGTACCATATCCCCAAATATGTATTGGGGGAATCTTCCAGGGGAGAAAAACCCATCTCAAAATCATGGTTAGGAGAAACCAAGGTTTGGCCAATAGAAATTGTTTGGTTTGGAAAGAGTGTATCTATTCCAAAAGATAATCTCAGAAAATTAATGAAAAGAAGCAGTGTGCATAAAACCGTAGTGGGAAGAATCTGTCCTATTCAAATCAGATTATTAAAGAGAAATGTATAAGGTATCAGATTCAAGTGTTAACTATGGATTATTAAGAAGCAGAGTCGGCAGACGCAAATTCTTTGATCGTTGCGTGTGGACACACGAAAAAGACTTTGACTAAGCAAACATTAAGACTTGCAATCTGTGAAACTTGGTGTTGAGATATTTTATACTGTTTTTCCTTGTAACTGTTTTTCGGCCTAACGTTTGCAACAAGTGTGGCTGCCCCAAAAAACTTTTTCATGAAAAAAATGGCTGGAGAAGGTTAGTTTGGTCCTGTTTATAAGGTAACATAATGCATGAAAGTGCCTAATGTGAAACACAGAACAAAACTCTGACTGCTTATTTGACATGCCGAGCTGTGTATATAAATGTTATGTATTAATTTATAAATGTAATGATATTATTGAAGTCGGCTGGAGCTAGCCGGTTTAGCTTTCTGCAGCTTTATTTCTTCGTTTCAATAATGAAAGATGAACTGATTGCTCTCCATACTGATATCCGAGTTGCTTTACTCCCTGAAAACAGCAGCACAATGTGATTTCAGAAATAAATAGTAGCTAGGTTGAAAAAATGTTGGATAGTATCAATTTAAAAATGTAATTATTGATTAATTGATAGCTTTAGTAATTTTAATTAGATTAGGAGTGTAGGTTCGTATATTGGGCATACTTTGAGTGAGTTATATATTGGGCATACTTTGAGTGATATCATCTTAATTTATCTATGTCAAAATGATAATTATAAAGTGAAGTAAAGTGAATTTTGTCTGTTTTTAATCTATTTCTGCATCGAATTTAGAGAGTACTCCTTTAAAGGATTAATTATATACACACTTAATTAGAGAGTATCAAAATCTCAAATATTATAAATGAAATTGATGTTAACTATTTGAGCATATGCAACAAATTTTGAATTCAGCCTGTTAAAGTAATTAGGCACCACACTATATGCATATCCATGCATTCATAGTTGCTTATATATGAAATTCTCCTGTAAATATAGTAGCTTATATCCATGCGGACTGATTAGGCGTGAAATTGTTATGTTTTGGTGCCCAATTTACTCATGTTTTGAGTGTTTTCGATTAGTGCTTGGAGTCAAATGAGCATTATTTCTATACATTGATAAAATTGTCTCTTTGGTGCTCATAGGTGAATAGAGGACGAAGAGAGGAGTTCGTAGGACTTTGAATCGACTCAAACGGATGCCCAGATGAGAAGATATTGAAGAAATACGATTGGTATTAGTGCGGACGAGGAAAAGTATCATTTGGAAGGATTAGAGATCACTCGAGCGCATGGCTCGAGCGCCACCGCTCGAGCGCCTTACTCGAGCGCTTAAAACATACAGAACCATTCTTGCGCTCGAGCAGCTCGAGCGCCACCGCTCGAGCGAATCACTCGAGCGCCCAAAAACATACAGAGGAGATTCAGCGCTCGAGCAGCTCGAGCGCGACCGCTCGAGCGAATGCATCATTCGAGCTACACAGCTCGAGCGGGACCGCTCGAGCGTTTTGCTCGAGCGCCCATATACTTTTGCCTCCGGATGCGTATTTTCGGTCCATTAACTCCCGTTTCGACCCGGTGCCTATATATACCTCTTCCAAACACGTTTTAAAAGATCCCGACTTTAGAAATCACTTTAGACTTAGTTTTTGGAGAGGAAGAAGAAGAGCAAGCTTTATTTTACGTTTTGTTGAGGTTTTGCATACGAATTCTTAGTTTCTTGTCATTAGTTCGTTACTTTAAACGCTTTTAATTCCGTTTTAGTTAATTCAATTTCAGTTCTTCGTATTTATTTTCTTTTTAAACCCTAGTTCATGTTTCTTACTTTCTTTATTCAATTCATCATGTTTTTATTCGTTGTTTCTTCTGTTGCTTTTATTTTTGTTAAAACCATGTCCGGCTAAAACCCTTGTATGCTTGGGTTAGGATGAACTCGTAGAAGTAGGATGTGGGTACGTAATTAGAGTAATTTGTGACGTTAGTTTTAATTCTCTTAGTTAATGAATTCTTATAATTAATCTGAACTTCACCTTTGAATTTAGTACGAAAGTGTTAGAGAGAGGACGACCGCATCACTCGATAACAATTAGTAGTCTTAACGAGAGGGTTTAGGAAAGGTTAATTCATCTACCGGTTTAGCGAAGGAGGACGACCGCATCACCTTAGTTAAATTAGGGTCTCATTAATTAAGCACAATCTATTAACTTGTTAGTGGATTAGTGAAGTCGATTGCTAGGATAAAGTAATAGGGTGAGAAATCTTGAGCTTTCATTCTACGATCTTTTACTTAGGTTAATTCTTGTTTGTCACGATTACTTTGATTGTGTACCTGCTCCGTTAGTATACGTAGGGATTCCTATCCTGAGCATCACCATCTCTCATTAGAAAACAACCCGTAGTTAATTCGTTCTTTTTCATTCTTTAGTTTACTTAGTTTAATTCAGTCTTTTAATTAATCTTTCAAAAACCCAAAAAAACATTACACTCATATTAACTACGACGCGTAGGTCTTCAGGGATCTATTCGCATATACACTATCCCTTGGGTTCGATAATACTTGGTCCCTATACTTGCCCATACTACAGTGAACCCGTTCTCTTGCGGGGTAGCTACTAGTAGAAGCTAGTGTAGTCGCTTCAAGTCACGGACCAAGTAATTGTTAGTGGTGTGTTGGAAGCATACCCCTTCTTCCTGACATTCAAACAGTTGTTTGCTGATTTGATTCTGAGCTTCCAGGATAAGGAAAACAACATCTCCTTTTTCAGGGCTCTCACTTGGGATCATGCTTTCGGCATTGTAGAGATTGAGCTTGGGTTGGTCTACGATTTGTTTTACACCAAAGCTTTTCTACACTATTCTAGACATGGGTTCTTTTTTCGCTTTCTCAGTCTTTCATTATTGTCGCTGGACTTGTCGTCTTTTTTATCATAGAAAAAAATGCTTACTCTAAAACAGAGGTGATCATCACTTAGTTTTTGTTGGCAGGTGGTATTCTTATTGAAATATATGCAGTCATGATATTTTTATCGTCCGACTGGTTCAAAATTTGGTTGAGTTAGGAGTTCACATCTCCGCCTGTCCGGCGAGTTAGAGAATCGGTGTTATTTACTACATTGCAAGTTGGCTGAAGACTCAACCCCGAGACAAGGTACTTAACGTTATTTCAAGACGTGTTCTCCGCTGGAATATCTTAATTAATAAATGCCATACTAGATCTCCATTTAGTTTTCTGTTATCTCATAATGCTGCAATGCTGACCTTCAGAGGATTTAGTCTTACAATTTGATCCAATGATCCAAGATTCCTTTGGGTGTCATCTACTGTAAATATTAGGAATTGCAACATTGTGTCTTGCTTCTCATTTTAGATAAATTTCTTTATATTTTTGGGAAATAAGTTAGTGTTTTGCTTCTCATTTTGGCTGGAAAAGTTTTTCAGTTTCTTTGGATAGTGTCTGGACATGATGGACTATGTTATGATGAGTGAAATAAATTAGGACAGAATTAATGATGTTGTGATTTGTGAAGAAGGATTTAAGAGTTAATTTATAAGGTGGGATTTTGCATAAATTAAGGAGAGTATGTATTATAATTGATGGTATGGTTTGGTAGGAGATATATGGACTTCGTGACATACATAATTTTAGCTTTTTCTACTGGGGGTTTAAGCAAAACTAGTTATAAAAAGTATATTGGACTTGTAATATAGTTGTGGAAAAGGACAGTTGGATTTCATGATTTTTATCCATCTGTATATGCCCTCCTATCTGAAAAAGCATTAATGAAACAAAATTTCATATCGTGTGAAAAAGATGATACTTGTGTATCAAAGAGGAATATCAATGTTTTCCATCCTTGTGAAGAATGTTTCACTTGTATTTTTCCTACACAATCTATGTTGTATGTTCAGTTTAGCTTGCTCTCAAGGATGCTTAGTGACAAGGTTATGAATCTAAAATTTATGTCAGTGATAACCTGCATTCTTAAGGCCAATGCCTCATCCTGGTGTGTGTGACATTTATTTATGATTCTAATTCTGTTATTCATGAATCCTGGATAAGTTTGCTCTGCATAACTGTAATAATTTGTTCAAAGAAAGGTTGCAGTTTTGATTATACTAATACTACTCTTAGCCATGCAAGCTTTTAGGATTAGTTTTTGTTAATACTTTTACCAGCATATTATTGGACTTTCTCCTGTCATGTCTAACTTATTTATTAACTTAAAACCTCAGAATTATGTCTTTGACAATGATGTTAATGTGATATCGTTTAAACTGTTACAAAAATATATGAGTAGATATATTGATTACTTGGAAGGTTGATGTATACAATTAATGAATATACCCCATCTTTGCTTGAAATGAATAAACAATAGCCCTACGAGTAATTAATAGTTTATTATACTGGATTATTTGTTGGATTATATCAAACTTACTTAGTGATAGGTTTGACATCTTACATCTTGTAGCCTTCTCAGACGCATAACTAAATCAAATGAGACCAACCTCAAAAGGGGATGCAATGAACTTATCTTTTTGTCTTGTTGACTCAGATTTGAAATGGTACTAGGCCCAATACTTTCCTCTTTGACTCATCCTGCAGAGGAAACATGCCATGGAGGTATAGTTTACAGTTTACATATTATTTACATCATTTCATATTTTTAAATTAACTTCACTGATTTGACTTATAGACTTATGATTTGACTTCACTGAAAAATGTGGTTATATTATATTGAAAAATTTACACCAAAAATTCAACGTAAGTTTTTCGGTGTAATTTAACCATACTTTTCAATGTATCAGTCTATACTTTTTAATGTGAACAACCTCAACTATTGAGTAAGTGCATTGTGCATCTGCATATAAGAGCGTGTGATATTTAAGGAGTCTAGTTTAAATTAAAAAGACAAAAACAACTTGAGAATAAAAAAATAAAAAAAGTTGGATAAGAAGTGGAATAAGTCAAGAATTGATGCCAGAAATATGGGATCATCCACTTTATCACACCCTTAGTATAATTAAAGATCCAAAGAAACATTTATTTCGTAAATGCATGGTGGATAATTAACATGGACCGAGTACTTAAAAATAGTTTCATCTTCTAACTCGACATTATCCGAGTTGGTCTTGTAAAATTTATCCAACTCCCCCATTATTATAGCTAACTAATCATGCGTATATTAAGGAGTTAACTTCTTTAAGAAACACATCCATTTCTCTTTCCCTTACTCTTATTTCTTACTCTCGATCCCCATTTCCACCATTCTTTACAAGATTTTGATAACAAATCAAATCAAAGTGTGTCGGAGTTGAATTAAAAATAAGAGGAAACATGCCATGGAGGCCCAAATACTATTTTGGTGGTTTGCAGTAGTAGAATGATGTTAAGAAGTGTGTCGGAGTTGATTTTTCTGCTGCTTGTGCCTGTGACAGTGTCTAGAATCTTGCTCTCTCTTTCTCTGTGTGCGCGCGCGCATTTAGGAATAGAACAATATTTTAGATTAGTTTCTCTGACTAGCATGATTCATTGTCTTAGAAGTAGACAAGTATATTAGGACAAGAAATGTACATTCAGCGAGGCATTAATATTTTAATATAGCTCATTGTTAATTTTTTATTTTTTTTTTGCAGGAATGACGTGCCTCGAAATAGAAGACCAAATATGGGAAAGGAGATGATGTTAGAAGTAGTATCTAAGTTCTTGTGTTTTTATAATATGTTCATAAGTTACATTGTCAAATTATAAATTGTTATATTATGAGGAAATTTGTTCTTGATGTATTATGAGTTTAATAATGTATTGGTTATTATTTTAATTAGAATTTTATAATATATTATTTATTATTTTGTTAGTAATTAAGATTATGTAAATTTGATTTTGCAAAAAAAAATAAAAAAAAAAACACCTACAACAACGGGTAATACCCGTTGTCATAGGGTTATTACAACAATGATTTAATTTATAAAAACTACATCAACGGTTAAATTGAAAATGACAACGGGTTTCCACCGTTGTCGTAGAGATATACGACAACGGGGATTCCCCGTTGTCTTAGGTGTTTTTCCACCGTTGTTGATCGGCTCGTTGTCGTAGTTCCTGACCTTTGACAACGGTTAAAACCCGTTGTCGTAAAGCTTTAAGACCACGGTGGAAAACACCTACGACAACGGGGATTTTCCGTTGTCATAAATGCCTACGACAACGGTGGATAAACCGTTGTCAAAAGTCTGGAGCTACGACAACGAGCCCATCAACAACGGTGGAAAAATACCTAAGACAACGGGGAATCCCCGTTGTCGTAGCCCTTTTCTGGCATAGTGATTGTGATAACCAGAGTGCAGTTCATCTGGTGAAACATCAAGTATTCCATGAGAGGTCAAAGCATATTGATGTAAGGTTGCATTTTGTAAGGGAAATTATTGATAAAGGAGTGGTTCTCATCCAGAAGATATCTACAGAGGACAATGCTGCAGATATGTGTACAAAGTCTTTACCAGGGATGAAATTCAAATTCTGTGTTGAATTGGTAAAGATGAGTGTATGGGATGTTCCTTAGGCCCAAGCTGGAGCATGGAGGAGAGGAGGAGAGGATTGATACTTCTCATCTGAGGTAGAGAATTGTGAAGGATCAAATGTGAAGTATGTAGTCTGCTGAGCTTAATTCAGTAGGAGGCTATGTTGAAAAAGTTTTAGCCGTGAGAATTGGTGAATTTGGGGTACCAGAGGAGGTGGACCAGATGAGGTTGACCAGAGAAGCCTGACCAGAGGAGTCTGGCAGGTGAGCTATCAGAGGAGGTCCATCAGGTGAGGTCTGGTCAGACGAGTCTGGTAGATAAGTCATCAGAGGAGGTCTGGGACCAGAGGTCATCTGGTGAAAGTGACCAGAGCCAGAGGAGGTCTTGTCATCTGATCCTGAAGTTCGTTATTCGCGAAGTACACCAAATTGAAGCTAATTCGAAGGCGGTTTTAACTAAATCAACCATGGCGGTTATTGAAGTTGTTAGCCAGCTGGATAACTACCTTTACTTTGAGTTTGTTACAACTGAATCGAATCTAGGGTTCGTTTCCAATCTCTGTAATTATAAAAGGGGCTTCTCAACTGAGAGAGAAGAGAACTGAATTCATTGTGAGAGCATACACAGAGAGATTGTGTGAGATTGTAACTTGTAACTTCCAATTCTTTTTCTTAAGTGGAATACTCTATCCTCTCGGATCCCGTGGACGTAGGAGTATTCATCTCCGAACCACGTTAATCTGGTGTTCTTGTGTGTTTTTCAATTCCGTTCTTATTGCATTTGATTCCGATTCCCGGAAACAAGTTTTCTTGTGAATCCAAAACGCGATTAACAATATAGAATCAAGTAATAACAATCTAACATAAGACATATACCCTACTTAGAAAGGTAACACCACCACTGAAATTGCGATTATGAATTTTACAAACATTTTCCCCTGAATTATTGAACAAATAGAAAAAATGTAGAATGGATGCGAAGTGGGAACATTAACGAGGGGAAGTAAAGGATGGAATTTTGAAGGATAGCATTAATTTCATTTGTCGAAACTAGCTTGCTGATAGCTTCTACCCAATTCATTATTTTTATTAAAAACACAAAATTAGGGTTCTCAAGAAAGAGAGGATTCGATAACTTAACTAATTAGCAAGCTAAGCCCAACAACAAATTATTTAGCAAAATTAATTTCAATAATTACACCACCAACCTACCACGTTTTTTCATAGAAATTAAGCCTTAATTGGAATATTATTCAAGATTAGTCTCCCGCAAGAAACTATTCATATAGCAGTAATATATTTAGGCTTAAGTTGTGAATAAAATTAAATCACCACATTTTCGTGACACTACAAAAAATAGTTGATTTAGAGAGGAAAATTAAAGAGGGAAAATAAGCCCTCAATATTAAAGAGGGACTTAAAGAGGGATAAAATTTAACAAGGAATTTAACTAGGGTATAATTTCCCTCGTTTATAAAGAGGGAATTCACGAGGGAAAATTATACACACGAAAATTGCCGAGCGATTTTACGAGGGATCGACTGATACATGGAGATTCACGAGGGTTTATTTTTCCTCGGCCTACTCACGAGGGTTGTTTCCCTCACGAAATCTGACAAAAGCTGACTCACGCAGCAAGGTGCAGACTCACGAGGGAATTCATTCCCTCGGACAGATTTAAGAGGGTTAATTCCCTCGCCTTTTTTGCAGCAGAATGGACACCATCTACATATATATACTTATTTGACCATGAAAACTAACTTAACCCACTTAATCCCTATCCCCACTGACTTACCCCCACTAATTGATGACTAATTGATGAAGATTAAGGAGACATATGGTAATATTTATAAAATCGTGGAGCTGATTTTCACTTTTAACACGCGGCTTTCTTAAACTGGTTAGAATTGCAATGCAATTAATTAGTGTATGTATTGATTAGTGAATTTTTTGAAAAAAAGAAAAACTTATTTTACAATTTTATTAAAAATATTTTAATAAAAATATATGGGTATATATTGATATATGTTAGTAAATAATGTATTAAAATATAAAAAAATATTTATTTTACAATTTTATTAAAAATATTTTAATAAAAACGATCAATATAAGTATATATATTGATACATGTTAGTAAATAGTGAAAAAGAAATAAATAATATATTTATTTTATAATCTTATTGAAAATAGTTTTCTTTTATAAGTGCATATGTTTACACATCTTGATAAATAGTGAAAAAGAATATAAATGTGATTATTTTACAATTATTATTGAAAATATTTTAATAAAAATGATCAATATAAGTGCATATATATACATGTTAGTAAATAGTTAAAACAAATTTAAAAAAATATTTTATTTTACAATTTCATTGAATTATTTAATAAAAACGATCAATATAAGTGTATATATTGATACATGTTAGTAAATAGTGAAAAAAAAATTAAAAAAATTTATTTTACAATTTTTTTGAAAATATATTTTAACAAAAAAGATCAATATAAATGTGTATATGTTAGTAAATAGTGAAAAATGATATAAAAATAATTTATTTTACAATTTTATTGAAAATATTTAAATATAAACTATCAATATAAGTGTATATACGTATATTTGTTTGATCGTGTTTTAGAACTATATATTTTGGTTTAAGATTTTATTGTTTATTTAGATTTAATTGTCTGGAAATTTGAGCATGTGTGGATATTTTAATTTATATGTCTGGATATAATTGGAACTATATATGTTGGTTTGTTATTATTATTATTATTGATTTTAGTGAAAAACAATTTCAAAAATATTTATTTTAAAATTTTATTGATTTAAAAAAAAAACCAAAATTTATATGTGTATATGTGTACACATATTAGTAAATAGTGAAAATAAATATATGTGTATTAGTGTATTAGTGTACACATAATAGTAAATAGTGAAAATAAATTTAAAAAGTACTTTATTTTATTTTAATGATTTTTAAATAAAATAACGATCAATATATGTGTATATGTGTACACACATTAGTAAATAGTAAAAATAAATTAAAAATGTATTTGTTTTTAAAAACAAAAACAATCAATATATGTGTAATAGTGAAAAATAATTAAAAGATATTTATTTTAAAGTTATATTGATTATTAATAATATATACAAGTGATAGTTTAATTTTATATGTAATAATAATTTTCATATAAAATATAAAAAACAATTAATATTAAGTAGTATTATATTTATAATATATAACAGAAAATATATTAAACATATATATTACACCCTAAAACATAACAATTAAATAGCCTTTTCCAAGCGGCACCACGAAACACGCAAGGCCTCCGCATACATGGAGGTCGCGTGTTCGGAACTTGAGGAGGGCGAATTTCGAAACTTGAGGAGGGCGAATTTCGAAACTTGAGGAGGGCGAATTTCGCCCTATTTCAGCTTAGAGTGAGGTGGGAGGGTGCTAGCCTAGCGGATCCGCGGGGGAGGGGTTGTGCTTGAGGTCATGGGTTCGAATCCCACAAATTACATTTTTTTTCGGAAATTACTGGCCGAGGGAGTACACGAGGGAATTTCCCTCGCCACGTCAGCCGAGGGAAAATTCCCTCGCCCAATGATCGGTTGTCATGTCAACAATGAAGAGGGAATTTTTCCCTCGTGCGCAGTTCCCGAGGGAAATGAAGAGGGATTTTTCCCTCGTGCTCAGTTCCCGAGGGAATAATCCCTCGCCCTCCACGAGGGCTTAGCCGAGGGATTTTTGTCAAGGGCACGAAATCCCTCTTTAAAATCCTCTCCATTTTTCGAGGGATTTTTTTCCCTCGTGTACAGATTGGCGACGAGCATTTTGGAGAGGGAATAAATCCCTCTTCAATACCCTCTCTATCTTCGATTCCCTCTTTAAAACCCTCTCCAAAACCCTCTTTAAATCAACTTTTTTTTGTGGTGTGAATTGTAATCTAATAACTTTTAAATTTTGGTAAATAAAACTCTACTTTAACAATATTTGGCAATTTGTGCTCAAAGACAGAAATCTTTGAACTCGGAATGACGTGATATCCTGCTCAGAAGAATTAAACGACGTCGTTCCGTCTATAAATGTCATAATAATGTTGTCCCGAGTTTTAGCATTAATTCTTTTTTAATTTTTGGTAAGGAGATTTTCTCCTAGTGAACTTGAATTACGAAAGTTTTTTAGTGGGGTTTTAATTAAAGAGATGCTAAGGATCTCAAAAGGATTGCTCTTAATATTAGTATTTTTTTGCTTAGTGTTAAATTTTAGGCTGCAAACCATTTGGAAACTACGTCATGGTGATCCAAAATATGGGCTTTAATAAAATAAATGTATATATCATTATAAGAGTTAATGGTGGAAATATCAAAAATAGCAAGGAGAACAAACACAAGTAAGAAATTTATTGAAATTTGCATGGGGTGAAACCCCAATTATTCTCATTCACGTTACATCATTTAAAACACAACAAACACATTTAAAAAACAAACATAAGACTCAACCTAGATTACATTTGACATTTAGCACCATCACTGAAATGGGGATAAGGCGACATTGTAGCAATGCTTTTATGTCTGCTGGTTCGATGTGATACTCGTCTTATCCTCCAGAAGTGATGGATTTTACACGCGTTTCATCCTGCAATATTAAAAAGATAAAAAAAAGTTAAATTCATACCATTATTATACAAGCACAAAATCAACAAAGTTGAATGAGCATCGAAAAAGATATAATTACTTGTTAGGACACCAGAGAATAAAAAACAGAAAGCCGAAAGCGAACATTGTTGCAGTTGGAAAATGTATGTATTATTTGGTGCAAGTGTGAGCAGTGTGAGATGAGTGAAAGAATCAAGAGTGGAAGGCTTCTTATATAGGAGAGCCTGCCCCTGCCACACATCTCTTGTGGAGACACGTGTCGAATTTGAAGGTATTATCAAAGAGATTGAGGGAAGTGATCAGTCTAGTGGTGCTGAAGAAGGAGAAAAATTATTCTGCAAAATCAATTTCTGTAATTACATCACTAGCCTACCATGTTTTAAGGCCTAATTGGAATAATTCATGGTTGCCTGCCAGAAACTATGCATACAGCGTTTACGTAATAGGCCATTAAAGTAAACATGTATACGAATTTATTGTCAACAAATAATCTAATTTGACTTTATATATATTGAAGAACAACAAAAAATTTAGATTTTCTTTTCCAGACTTTTTTTCACATTTTATTTACGTTTAAATTAATTATTTTTACATTTACTTTTTTTTTTAAATATCAAATTAGAAATGCCATGTCAGCATTACCTGCTGAAAGAGTTGTGGTACCAGATCATAAGAAAAAAAAATTGTGTTGTTCAAGGACTTATTTCAATGTGAAAAAGTTATGAGAACTGAAATCAAAGTTGGGCAAAGTTAGGAGAGTAAAAAATTATTTTACTCAAACATTAATAATCATAAAATCAACAAATATAAAGCAAAAATCTCAATATCAATGTCTTGCACAAATCTAAAGACTCAAAACATAGAGAGATAAGCTTCGTGATTTTGCAAGCAAAATACTATATGAAAATAGGAAATAATATTTTTTTTGGACTAGTAAATTTGGAAATTAATGTTTTAAGGACACTAATTTATCAATTTGAAAAAAGTAGGTCTCATCCTTTGGCAAATATAGGACTTTTTTTGGCAAATGTAGGCATTTTTTTCCATCGCAGAAGAGCCTAAAAGTGAAAAATAATAATTTACGGGTGTAAATTTGCAAAACTTCAAAACTTATCTGGTCCTTTATTTGCAGCAAAAAAATAATAAAAATTAATGGCTACTTTTGCAAAAATGAAATACATATTTTCTTTCAAACTCAACCTCCTTAAGTACAGGCCCAAAAAAAAAAAAAAAATTATCTATTCAAATATAAACCATTACTATGAAATTTTATATACTATTGCAAATATAAACCTCCTTAATTATATATCTAAGTGAAATTAAAAATAAAGTAAGGAAACAATCAAAAACAAGTCTTGATAACTATAATATTCAAAACCCACAGAAATTATTCTAGAAGTTAAATACTAGCTAATGTGCTGACCCAGGAGAAGTTAATGAACATCGACTTTTACATTCCAATTTTAGAGAAAAGGGGTGCGGGTCAACTCCAATGCATAAGCTGCTTTCTATTTTTGTCTTGGTGTTGGGCGCTGAAATGAATTTTTGTGGTTGTTAGTTTGCAAATTGAGTGGGGCCCGCCGCAAGAACGGAGTCAGCTAATAAGGCCAAGTAATAAATATCGAGGATGTTGGTTGGCAAATGGATCGAGTGGGCCCCACCGCAAGAATGAGGTCAGCTAATAAAGCCCTTTATTTATTTGGTCAACGTTGTCTATGCTAATCATGAATTGTGGGCTGATTTAAATTCCCATTCTCAAATTTCTGCAATCTCTAGACAATTTATTTTTTTTGATAATAATGTGACTGAACCTATGACATCACGATTATAAATAGTGGAGCTCTAATCACTTGAGCTATTTCACTTCGTCCAATCTCTAGACAATGGTCGCAACTTGATCCAGCCGATGGACTCAGAGCCCATTTGGCTAAACTAAGAGAGTGTTTGGTTGTGCTGAACTTATAAGTTGTTTAAGAGCTTATAAGCACTATTAATGTGTTTGACAAAATATTATGTTTAACAACCAATAAAATTATAAAATAAGCTCCCAACAACTTATAAGCTGTAAAAATTAAGTTGAGATTTCTCAACTTATTTTCCTAATAACCATCTCCACTCCCAACCACTCACCTCACCATGGAACCACAACACCCCTCCCCCCAACCACGATAAACATAATAAACAAACATTAAATATTTTAAACTAAACATAAAATTTAAAAAATATTTATTATAAATTCTAAAAAAATCTTATAAGTTGTACTCCCTCCGTCTCGATATAAGTTTCTTGTTTCTTTTTATTGATTTGTTTAAGAAAGTGTATTATTTATTAATATATGGTGGATCATATGTTGTTTTTTGTGTAAAGTAATGGGGAGTTGTGAAAAAGTACAGAGTAGTTGTTTAAGAAAGTATTTGTTTATTAATATATGGAGTGTTGTTTTTTGCTTTTTATGGAATATGAAACTTATAGTGAGACACCCAAAAAAGAAAAGTATGAAACTTATAGTGGGACGGAGGGAGTATTAGCCAAACACTTTATCAACTTATAAGCTACAAAAAAAAAATTTACATCTTATAAGCTCTTAAGAGAACTTTTAAGATGTTAGAGCTAATAAGATGTTTCAAATAAATTTAGTCAAATAGGCACTAAGATCTTATAAGTTTTAATCATCTTATTTTACAAAAATATAATAAAAAAATTGAGGCAGCTTATAAGCTTCTAAACAACTTATAATTACCTGTTGTAATTAAGAACTTATAAGCTCTGCCAAGCGGACTATCATCATTCATGTTGCATCCTTTTATTACGTTTCTCTTCGCATTTTGCTCGTCTTATTTTATCTATTTTTGGATTGGAAGTTCTTATTAGAAAATCATACAAATGATTTACTTTCACACCCTTTTATAAGTTCAGATTTTTAGATGAAACATAATTCATTTATAGTATCCGAGCCAATAAGTTCACGCTACGCCCACACGTCCTGGGTTCAAACCCCGCTTACAATAATTACACCCTCATTAATGTAGAATATTATGTTTTAAATTTTTTAATGTGTGACAATACAACCCGCATTAGCCCAAATCCGACTTAATCATGCGTGAGTTGCATGATTGTCGCAAATTTTCATCGCTAAAACACGAGTTTTTATTAGTGATGTTTTGAAGCCTCACCCGTCAAGATCACTGAACGAGAGGCTGACCGTTGAGCCACTGAGGCATACCTTGCCAAGATTTAGGCCTTCTTGCATTTGAATTGAATTTGGTAAAATTTGGTCATTGAACATAATGGAAATAGTGACCTCTTGGCCTAAGAATGGTGCTTTGCCATTGAGCTATGAGGTCTAATTCGTTTATATTTACCTTAAATAGCATTTTCTTTCTTTTTATTTCATTTATTCATATATTTAATATAATCAAATCGTATATCCTTCAAAGGTCTATATTTTGCACATTTAAAGTTTTTCTTTTTCCTAATATAGCGTTGATTCGAATTAATCTTATTATATTGTAATCACATGTATATTATTAATCTATTTTTTTTCATCATATCAACTTCCTCATGGTGCAATATAGACTAATAACTGTCACGGTGATCTAAATGTAATACTCCCTCCGTCCCATAATTGTTTGCATACTTTCTTTATTCGTCTGTCCCACAATTGTTTGCACACCCATAAAAGGAAACATTTTTATAAACTCCACCCTCACAATATTCACATATTTACAGAAATTATCATTACTTTTTACATTTTGGGCCCACAATACACTCAATTCAACCACTTTCTTCATTTTATACCCCACAAAACACTACTCATTACACTTTTGTCTTAAAAACCGTGCCCAAACTATGGTGCAAACACTTGTGAGACGGAGGGAGAAATGTAATATTATTAAAACTTTTGTGAAAACAATAAATTTGAACCGAAAAATAGAAAAATAGAGGATAACAAACACGAATAAGAAATTTAATGAAATTTGTGTGGGTGAAAACTCAATTTATTCCTATACACATGACACCATTAAGAGTACCTACAACACATTTAAAACTAACATAAAAACTCAAGTAATATAGACTACTTAAAAAGGTAACAATTTTGTTTACTTAAAAATACACAGGGAATTTTTGGCTATTAAATGGACTTAGGTAAAAATATCAATGAAATGGGAAGATTGAGAACCTCATTAATGCAAGTAATAATTAGTAGAGAGTAGTTGATGAAGATGCAAGAACACCAAGAATTGTCAGGGGTTCTAGTTCCCTGGACCTAAATGCTAATGTAGCTTTCTTTTTTGTATTGGTGAATAAATCTGTATTTTGTACAAGGGGGAACCTATTTATAGGTTTTTACGAATGAGGGTATTTTGGTCATTTTCGACCTCTACGGGGGACAAATGCATTAAATGTCTGCAACTCCTGATTGTGCGCGGGCGCCCGTTCGTCCTTGTGTTCAGAGATCCGACCACTCCGATGTCGCCACGTGTCTGCAGAGGACGATTCTCTGATTTATTTTCTTATTTGGATGAAATATTCTCTCTGGTGTAGCGTACAAAGACGACTTTTTACTCTCTTTGGGTCGATTCTGTCGGATACTATCACGTGCTCATGGTATCTTTGATTTGGGAGGAATTCGTGACGAGGTCGGAGGTCGGCGAGATGTCGGCTGTGACGGCCGCTCATCAGGTCGGGGGCCGGTTAGTGGTCGTTCCGTCCTTCGCTCTCGCGGGAAAAGCACCCAGACTGGGGTCGACCCGGTTCGGATCTTCGGTTTGATCGACGAGGTCAGAGGTCGAAGCTGTTTGAGGGAGATCGGCAGTAGCTTGGGACCCGCGGGGATCGGAGATGGTTTCAAAGGAGGTCGGAAATGTTTGGCGAACCAGCTTGATAACGTTCGACCGGTTTTGTCCTCAATGTCCCTTTTTTCCTTGGGAGAGGTCGGTGCCGACCTCATATGAAAATGGTCACAACAAACAACACCACCGATATTGTGATAATAGGTGAATATCTTTCTAGGATATAATCCTTTTATAACGTCCATCTAGCAGCGGTCAATATTTGTTGGTTTTATGTGGGACTCACCTTATCCTCCAGATTGATGGTTCTACATACGTTCCCCCTGCAATATTAAACAAACATAATGTGAAGTCATATGTGAAGTATGTAATAAGTTGAGTTTGAGCTTCAGTCGTCAGTGGAGTTGGAGTTGCTAGATTCAGTATACTTAGATGAAGTCAACTGAAGTTCGGTTAACTCAGTGGACCTGAAGTCATCTGATCAGTTGAGGTGAAGTCCACTGACATATTGTTATTAGCGAGATTCGTATCTAAGCTGAAGTAAAGGCGGTTTATTGAGGCGGTTACTTGTTGGGTTGCTAATATATATATGATTACTTGCTCGAGAATGCACAGATCAATATTTTTCATTGCATAAAAAGGTAGGGGTTTGTAATCGATATCTCTGTGACGGCCGCTCATCAGGTCGGGGCCGGTTAGTGGTCGTTCCGTCCTTCGCTCTCACGGGGAAGCACCCAGACTGGGGTCGATCCGGTTCGGATCTTCGGTTTGATTGACGAGGTCGGAGGTCGAAGCTATTTGAGGGCGATCGGCAGTAGCTCGGGACCCGCGGGGATCGGAGATGGTTTCAAAGGAGGTCGGAAATGTTTGGCGAACCAGCTTGATAACGTTCGACCGGTTTTGTCCTCAATGTCCCTTTTCCCTTGGGAGAGGTCGGTGCCAACCACATATGTTTGTTGGTTTTATGTGGGACTCACCTTATCCTCCAGATTGATGGTTCTACATATGTTCCCCCCTGCAATATTAAACAAACATAATGTGAAGTCATATGTGAAGTATGTAATCAGTTGAGTTTGAGCTTCAGTCGTTAGTGGAGTTGGAGTTAGCCAGAGTCAGTATATTTAGATGAAGTCAGCTGAAGTTCAGTTAGCTCAGTGGACCTAAAGTCACCTGATCAGTTGAGGTGAAGTCCACTGACATATTGTTATTAGCGAGATTCATATCTATGCTGAAGTGAAGGCGGTTACATCCAAAGGCGGTTTATTGAGGCGGTTACTTGTTGGGTTGCTAATATATATATGATTACTTGCTCGAGAATCCACAGATCAATATTTTGCATTGCATAAAAAGCTAGAGTTTTCTAATCGATATCTCTGTAACCATATTAGGGTATCTCAGAAGAAGAAATTCCTTGAGCGTTTGTGAGATTGAGTGATTGTATCATTCCCCGAGTTCTTATAGTGAAAGATCGAACCTCTCCGATTCCGTGGATGTAAGAGTTTTCTCCGAACCACGTAAAATTCTGGTGTTCTTTTTTATTTCGTTGATTTGAATATTCTTACTTATTGTGCCATATTCTAATCCTTGATTACAAGTTTTCTTATGAATCATAAATCCTAATTTAACACATAAAATAATCACATAAATAATTGGAATTGAAAGTTAATAACATCCAGAAGGTTATATATACACTACCAAAAAAATAAGAGTAAAAAATTGACTACATAATTATATTGTCAACAAAGTTTTATTTTTTTTAAATAAAAAATTCCATGGTAAGAAATATCTACGACTTGTCTGCACAATCTTCTAATCATATAGTCACCTTCCTTCTTCAACCTAAATATAATTTTCATGTGAAATTAATTTGCATACGAAATTAAATTTCTAGTTAATTAAAGGAGCAATTTGCCTATAGAAATTTTTATAGGCAAATTATTTGTAGGTAAGGAATGATAATGCTTATATAGTTAGCATTTTTTTTAGATAGGTCGTAGGCAATTCCAACTATGAAATTTTTTGTTGAAAATTTCGTAGTTATATTTCGTAGGTAATTCTTTATTTTTTTTAGTGATATCACTACAAGAAAATAAAGAACTGCCTGCAAAAAATTTTCAACAAAAATGTTTGTAGTAGAAATTATCTACGATTTGCCTACGAAATTTTCTAATTATATATGTAAGCATCTACATTTCTCAACCTAGAAACAACTTTCCTATGGAATAAATTTGCCTACGAGATAAAATTCCTAGTTATAATTATCTACAAGTCATTTCCCACGAAAAATTATCTACTACACAATTCGCCTACTGAATTTTCGTAGCCAAATTATTTTGTATGTGGGGAAGGAAGATGCTTATACAATTAAAAAAATTTGTAGGCAATTCGTAGGCAATCCCAACTACAAATTTTTTTGTTGGAAATTTTCTAGCCTTATTGGCAATTTCTCTGTAGGGAATTTTATATTTTCTTGTAGTGTATATATTTAACATGCAGTATATTGCTCTCTCAACCATTTTTACCTAAAAGACTAGAAATAAATGAAAGAAAAAATTAACTACCAAATCAAAACTAAAAAAATGATTTCATTAATACACATGAACGAGAAAAATAAATTAAATGCATTTTAAAAAATTTAAATGTAAAATTAAAAAGATTAATTGAATGAGCAACCAAAAAAAAAAAATAAAAATATATATATATATATATATATATATATATTATTATTATTACTTTTGGGGACAAAGGAGAACCAAAACGAAAGTCCAAAAGCAAACATAGTTGCGGTAAGGAAAAACGGGGAGGAGAAGAAGTATGTCTACATCTATAACACTACTAAAGAGCAAGTATACACATGCTTATGTGTCAAGCTCACATGAATTCTACTCTTTCTTTCAACCTTTCAAATCTCTCCATTTTGAAAAATCCTAATTTTCTTATTCCTTCTCATATATATGGTATGGTCTATCATTTAATTCATTCACATTCATTGAATTAATTTCTTCATCATGATGATAATTGAATGTATAGCTGCAAATTAGGATCTCTTTTCTTGGTATAGTTTATCATTTAATTTTTCCTCCCGATTTATATTCTCCACTCTATTGCTTATCTTCACAAAACAATTGTGAATCTTCAACATTGGTCTAGGTTTTACATGTTGTGTTCATTCTTTTTTAGTTTGAATTGGTGATTATATGATGATATTCAGATTAATCGTATTTTTTTTCTTCCAATGCCCACTTCTTAAACTAAATGAGATGTAGTTTAGAGGTTTTTGTAAGGAATGAATAATGCACTGTGAAAACTAATCTGGGACGGAGGGAGTAATTGATACCTTGCAAAATCAACTACAATTGAACATGCAATCATCAAATAGTCACATGTAAAAAGAAGATTGAATGTGAAAGGTATGTTTTATGTATTTTATTATTTAAATTATTTTTTAATTGTTTGTTAATAAATTTCATATAGTTTTTCTTTGAGTTTTTTAATTTATTAAGATACCATAAAAGATCAAGTTTAGAGTTCAAATAATTTAAAAAAATTAAATAACATATATCATTTTATAATTTTTTTTTTTTCAAGATTTGCATTTAAGTGATGAACAATTGAAATGTTATGTATTGATAGAGATTGACAAGCTACTATAAAGAAACAGGAGTTCTTTAAGTAAATTTACCTCGATGCCTCATCCTGGAAGTTTCTATAATATTTGAAGTTCAAAATAGACTCATATATGATGATTTAAATTATGATCAAGTAGAATTATTGCTAGAGCACGAGAGGTTTAATTCAATGTTAAAAAATGAGCATAAAAATGTTCAACAAGAAATTCTTGAAGTTGTATGGTCAGATACTGGGGTGATCTTCTTTTTATATGGCTATGGTGGATCAAGGAAAATGTTCGCATGCAATACTCTTTCAGCAGCCATTTGATCCCAAGGACACATAGTATTCGGTGTAACATCGAGTGGAATAGCTTCGTTATTGTTACCCGGAGGTTGGACTGCTCATTCGAGGTTTGTTATACCTATAAATATTGATGATTTATCGACCTGTCACATGATTTCAGGTTTAGATTTGTCTGAACTTACAAAAAAGACAAAACTCATTATTTGGACGAGACACCTATACTTAATAAGTTTTGTTTTGAAGTTTTAGATCGAAGTCTCAACGATATTATTAGGTCTTTTGATGAGTCTATCTCTACTTTGTCATTTGGTGGAAAAACTATTATTTTAATAAGATGTGATTTTAGGCAAATTCTGCATGTTATATCAAAGGGTAGTAGGGAAAACATTGTGAATTCTAATATTAATTTGTTTTATCTTTAGCAGCACTGCAAAGTGTTAAGACTGAACATGAATATGAGGCTGCAGTCTGGAATTCATGATTCTCATACATTAGATGAGATTGTTGAATTCTCACAGTAGATTTTGAAAGTTGGTAATGGTGCACTTGAGAATAGTCAAGATGGTTATGATGATATTGAAACTCCCAAAGAAATTTTGATACTAGATGGAGATGATTATGTTGCTTCCATGGTGGAAATATTTATCCATTTATTATTGATAATTTAAGTACATCTAATTACTTTGAGGATAAAGAGATACTTGCTCCGACACACAAAGAGGTGAGGTGCATTAATGAAAGAATGTTAAGTATAATGACAAAAGATACAAAAGAGTACTTGAGCTTCGATAGACTATCCAGCGAATAATATAGAGAAGGTGGTATGGTGAGTTATTTCTACAGGATTCTTAAATTCTATTAAATGTTCAGGACTCCCGAATCACCGTCTGATATTGAAGATTGGTGTGCCCATAATGTTTCTTCAAAATATTGATCAATATGCAAGTTTGTGCAATGGAGCGAGATTGATCGTGACGAGACATGGAGATCTTATAATTGAAGTGCAAATAATTTATGGGAGAAATATTATCATTAATGTATTGATTCCACGAATGACCTTAATTAATTCTGATAACACATTATCAGTCAGTTTTCAGTGGAGGCACTTTCCTATACTTTTGTGTTTGACCATGACAATAAATAAAAGTCGAGGTAAATCATTATCAAGTATCGGTGTGTAACTTCCAAGACCGGTGTTTATACATGGTCAATTGTATGTTGCACTGTCTAGAGTCAAGAGCAAGAGATGCCTCAAAATTCTTTGTCTTGATACAGTGGAAAACCTTGCAATTATACATTGAATGTAGTGTATAAAAAAGTGTTCCGAAATTTGTAATTTAATATACTGCTCAATATTTACCTTTTCACTCCCAAACATATCAAAATTTTATTATTCTTTCTTACACTTAAAAGTATTACAACTAAAATTTGCACACATTTTTATATATTAAATTTTTAAATATGGATATATTTTACAAAATTGAATATACAACTTATAATAAATATATTTTAGGATCTATTTTCTAAATTTAACAAAGTACACATAGATTTATGATTTCATATAGTTTTGAAATTTTATAAAGTATTTTGAATTTTTTAGTATTCGATTCTAATTTTAATTTGTATATATTATTCATTTATAAAATAAAATATATGAATAATATCAATCTAAAATTTCTTGAACAAAATGTATATTTAAAAAAATTGATTTCATTCGTCCCGCGTATTACGCGGGGGCTCGCACTAGTGTATGTATTAATTAGTGAGTGGTATAAGTGTGTGGTGTGTGAAAGGATCGGTGGAGGAAGGTTATATAAGAGAACCTGCCTCTTGCCACGCGTACCATAGGAGACACGTGTGGAATTAATATACAGAAATATGTGGCAAACCTTCCTTGCCACGCATCCGGTGTGGAGACACGTGCGGAGATTTTCCTATTCCAAATTTATGGTTCGCATTTAAAGTTGTTATCAGAGACATTGATGAAAGTTAGATAAGATTTCCGGTTTTCGAATTTATGGATATAGTCATTGAAACCCGGGAAGAATTCCAAATTGCTGTGGGATTTACATAAATAAAAAGGAAAAATTGCACTTTTGGTCCCACGAGAATGAGTGCAAAGCACTTTTGGTACCTATGTGCGAAATTGGTCCTTTTTTTTTTGCAGTTTTGGTCCCATCTGTTAATTCTTGGGACCAAAATTGCAAATTTACTTTATTCTCTTGGGACCAATACTGCAATCTATTTATTTTCTTGGGATCAAATCTGCAATTTATTCAAGTCTCTTGGGACCAAAAGTTTAAAAAAAATAAAATAAAAAATAATCGGACTATAATTGTCGAAAAAAGGACCATTTTGAAATGAACACATTCTCTTGGGACAAAAAGTGCAATTAACCCTGCAACTAGAGAAAATGTTTTTTAGACCCATATTATTAGGGTGACAATTAAACGACAACATATATTTTTATTTTTTGTAATGTAGGACATTAGTTCGCAAATGTGGACTTCAAGAATTTTCTCATTACACTTTTGATATCATGCATGCTCGAAAATGCTAATTTTATGTGTATTTTAACGGCAAAACTTGTCCCACTAGAATCATTTTATATTTCTTTTTTATAAAAAAAAAAGGCCACTTTGGCAATGACAATTTTCTTGTGAGACCACCTCTTAATTTAACCCCCAATGTAGACCCTTATGTTTTTAATTTAAGCTATTTAAGTGCGTGATTTTTTTCTCGCATATTCAAGCATGTAATTAAGTGTATCAAAATGGGAAAATTGGCAAAAATGCCTTGTATGTTAGTAGTATTGGTAAAAATGTCCTTTACATTTTCAACTTTGTGATAATACCCATTATGTTTTTAAAATTAGGCAAAAATACCCCGTAACCGGCTACAATAGGTTTCTAACCGGTTTTCACTGACGTGGCATTTCACTCGGCCAAGTGAAAGAGTCACTCGGCCGAGCGGCCGAGTGGGCATGTCATTCGGCCGAGTGACATTGTTTTGGCCGAGTGAGAATGCTATTTTGTGCCAAAAGCGGAAATTTCAAAATTTTCGAGGACTTAAATGCAAACTTGAACGTGTGGCATTTGGGAACACGTATAAAGGGGAATTTAGAGCATTGGAAGGGGGTGACTAACAGAATTAGATCCCCAACTTTGAAATTAAACATTGAGTTTATAATATCATCATCATATGGAACTAAAACATAACCTACAACATTCTAGCAAACATAATTACGGATTACACTCTACGTTCTAGCAAATATGCACAAAATAATACAATTAGCAATTATAAAAAACACAAATTTAGAAATCCTTGGAATCGGAATAAGGGCAAACTAACTAGACATGGTCGTAGGAATCTCCATGTAAATATCTTCTCGTAACTCTTCCTCGGTACTCGTCCCTGGCGGCTGATATCCCCAAAATAGGGATATGACTGTTCCCTCTTTATATTAATTAAGTAGGATGAAATATATTCTATCACCGTCTAATTCTTTCTTGCCATCTACGAAACTGAAATTGTGGGCTGGAATTACATTAGAAAAAGCCATGTGGGCCTTATTCCCAATGAAAGGCAAGTCTCACGTGTATATGGACATTCATTCTCTTTATTTTGGGGCCCGAATTCGCAAGTTTATTGGACTTTTGTGCAACAATTTTCTTTTTGATTTAAACCAAATTCGTCCTCTATTTTTTTACCTTTATCAAAATAGTCCTCTATTTATTTACTTTATCAATTTAGTCCTGCATTTGTTCAAATTTTGCCAAAATGATCTTAATTTGGTGAAAATGGTCCTAATTGATTTTTTGTGTTTTATTTCAAATGCTTTATTTTTATTTGGCAAAGATTGCGACCTGGCGTGCCACATTGAAAAAAAAAAAAAACCACATCATAGGCTTCCCCTAGAAAACTAGTGCACATGACTAAAAAGGTGGCATTTTATGCTTTTGCGTTCAATTAGGACCTAACTGGAGAAATGTGAACCAGGTGGCTTAACCCACCTGGCCACTGGGTTCCTCACTTTATTGAGTGACCCAGGTTCGATTCCCTTTGGGAACGAATTAAGGGAGTTATAAGGTGACTTGGAGAATTCTTGGAGTACTTGGGGGCTTGGTGAACTAACTTCTAATTACTAATAACTAACATTTACCGATAAAAAAAGGAGAAATGTGAATTGATACAGGACTAAATTGGTAAAAAAAATAGAGGATCGAAATGGCGAGGTTTTGTATATTTTTAGGCCAATTAGGATAATTTTGACTAAGCTTGAATAGATATAGGACTAAATTGATAAATAAAATAAATAAAGGACTATTTTGACAAAGGTGAAAAGATAGAGGACGAATTTGGCTTAAAACCCAATTTTCTTTCATTCATAACTTGGGCTCAGAACTATAATGGAATCGATTCTTTTTTGGTTGCGATGCTAGTTTCGAGAAGCTTCACATGGTTTAAGTCTCTTCTCAATTACTCATCTGTATCAGTCCCAGTAATTTTTTTCTCTCACTACAAATGTTCCAAAATACCCCGAAATTCATAGAAAAGTTTAAAATCAATACATTGAGACCATAATTACATAAGTCGAATAATTACGAGCACAATATATAATTGTTGTTCTAAAATAACGAATTAAAGCACACAATTTACTCAATAATTTCGACTTATTAAATCCCCCCACACTTAAATCCTTGCTTGTCCTCAAGTAATCAAATAAACCAAAGAAAAATGAATCAAGTCGCATACACTGAAGAGTTCAAGACAATAACAAGATCAAGTGATAACAAGTGATCGTGAATCAAATGTGATCAGAGAAGATAGAATGCTTCACCTACTTCTAACAACTTCATCAGACTCAAATGCACAAAGATTCAATACCCTCACAATAGATATCACTCTTTTTTGCTCAAGTATATATAAAGGGTAACAAAAACACCCATGTCAAATCATAATGTGCTATTACCATATGCTTTCTCAAATATCAAATCTCCCCACACTTAGTGTGTTGCTTGGCCTCAAGCAATAACAAAACATCAAATAAAAACAACTAGGACGTGCAAGACTTGGATAGAAGTCACCTTGATTGAGTGGAGTGCTTGCTGACTGGGCAACCGTCATCCTTAAGAATTTAAAAGACTGTAGGCAAAAATATGAAGAAATCCATGAAGAAGACAACCAAAAAATAAAAAGAGTAAAATTAAAATTACGAAAATTAAAATAATACAGGCTATCTCCCGTAGAGAACTTTTGTTTAATGTCTTTTAGCTTGACGATCAACCTCCCTTTTCATCACGTTACAGGGGAAAAGTGATCCTTTCTATCAAATTGTAGTATCTTTTGACAAACAATGCTTCCTCCCATCATGATCTCTTTATTCTCAGTTAGCCTTTGGTAGTTGGTGAGGAACTCCATTAAGAACATAACATGTCCAGGAATTTGCTTTATCAGCTCAAATAGAAGTACATAAATTTCATTCCTCCAAACTACGTCAAGTGCTAATTATTCTTTCACATATTTTCCCACTTCTTGGAACCTGAAATAAGATGGAAGTGAATTAGAAATGATAGAAATTGGTTTGGATAAAATTACCTCGTATTTCACTTCAGTTGTCTTGGCACTAGTGGATGCAGATTTTGTTTGTGCAGTTTGAACTTTTTGAACAAAGTTCACAACACCAACATCATTTGAGATGACTTCAACCCCATTTTCAAAATATTTCTCCATTGCTGGTGGTTCCAACCTAGAAGGAAAAGACAAAATATTAGCATAATAGGACTTGAGAACTGAAGCACTAACCTATTCCCAACTGATTTTTGGATTTTGCTTCACATTGGGTAACCCGGTGTCAGTCTGTTCTGAATAGTTTACTTCTTTTTCATCAACTAGAGTTGACGATGCAGGTTTTTTTACTTCTTCCAGCTGCTTTAATTTCCACTCCTCAAAGTGAGAGCACTCACATTTCTTGGATTAACTTTAGTGTGAGATGGTAATTTCTCACCAGTTTGAACCTCCAATCTGCCTACAGTAGTGACAAGTTGACTCATTTGCATCTCCAAGTTCATGATTGTAGAGGTAGTGTTTAGTTGGAACTGCTGCATGTTCTGCTGAAACTGCAAAGATTGAGTAGTGAGCATCTTGATCAATTCCTCTGTAGAATGTCCAAAGCTCACCATGGGTGGCTCGACATGGTATTGCCCTCTCCACGGTTGTTACCAAAAGAAGTTAGTGCAGTTATTGGTATTCTCCTCCAATTATTGGTATTGGGCTCCACCTGCAGTAAGTTTTCTAACAAAAGAAGTTAGTGCAGTTAGTTTCTTACTAATGAATGAATCAATTACCTCTTAAACAACTCTTGTTGTGCATCACGGTGAATAATTTTTTGGGAATTTGCTGCTATGTTTGCAATGAGAATTCTTTCTTGTGCTGGGGTTTTGTCAACCAGAGCTCCTCCACTTGCTGCATCTATTAAGCTTAGATCGTTGAGGGCCAATCCCTCATAAAGTACTGGATCAAAAGTTGTTCAGTGATCTAATGTTGTGGATAGCTTGCCACAATCTTGTTCAATCGCTCTCAATACTCGTAAAGAGTCTCCCCTAGGGCTTGCTTCACAACATAAATTTCTTTCCGTAGGCTCGCCACCCTAGAGGCTGGGAAAGTACTTCTGCAAGAACAACTGCTCCATCTGAACTTTCACAACTTTTCCATGCCAGTTGCCACACATTCCGATTGGAGAAACGTGTGTCGAACATTACACTGCCATGCATTTGGTATGGAGAACACGTGTGCTTTTCCTTGCCAATTGCCACGCATACTGCACAAAATTTTAAGTTGTTTTTAGAGAGAGAGAGAGATGATGGAAGTGAGGCAAGCGATGAAGTATAAATGCGCCAATGGCAAACATCAACATCTAGCTTGCTAGGCGTGTTTGGAAGAAGGCGAAAGAAGAAAGAAAGAAAGTCTTGGAATGTATCTCAACAAATGAGTGAAAATCCAAACAATATTATTCGTACTTTCATAACAAGTCAAGCTTTATGATCTAACTGTGCACAATCCAAGATCCACTGGGTAATTCATGATCTAAATCAAGCACATAAATGAAGAACTAAATAGAAATTATTGCCAGAATTCGAAACTTCAAGAATTATCAAATTGTTTTTTTATGAAAGAAATTGATGAATAATAGCTATGTACTCTTGGCTTAAAACAATAAGTTATGTATTTTAAAATATTACGAAGTGGAATAGTTCAAGTGATTAGTGTCTCACTATCTATATTGTGAGGTCATTGATTTGAATTATCATTTGATTCATATAAAAAAAGGGTTAATTGCACTTTTAGTTTCAAAAGAATGGGTCAATTTCAAAATGGTCATTTTTCGGCGGGTTAATTGCACTTTTGGTCGCAAGAGAATGTGTTCATTTTAAAATGGTAATTTCTTCAACACTTTTAGTCCCGTAGTTTTTTTTAACACTTTTGGTCCCAAGAGAATATGATATATTGCAATTTTGGTCCCAAGAGAATGTATAAATTGCATTTTTTTGTCGTCGTCCTCCAATGCTGCGACCGGCCTGAGAGGCCGGCCTCCTTCCTCGTTCCTGAGAGGGGGACACTACTGTTGCTGTTGATGCGGTTCCTTCCGGCCGGCTGGCCTTTGTAGAAGGTCGTTCAGGCGCCCTTCGTCAAACAACTTCCATAACTGTTTTAAGAGATCACGACACTGGCTCGTATTATGGCCTATAGAGTCGTGATAGGCGCATAACTTTTTTTGGTCCAGCTGGGACCGGTCTCCCGTAAAGGGTCTTGGCCGGGGAAGCACATCCCAGTGTTGGATCGCGTTGAAGATCTGCGCAGGGGATTGCCTCAGGGCCTGGGTGAGGTGCACTTCAACGTCCTCGAAGGACTTGAAGTTCCCGGGTGACTTGGCTATCTTTTTGGCCTTGGGACCACCCTTGGGAGAGGCCTGAGTGGCGATCTCCTGCTCCTTTGCTGCTGGTTCGAACTCCCCCAGCCTGAGTGCCAGTACCTTTCTCCGAGCCAGGTAATCGTCCGCCCGAGTTCGGAAGTCGGCATATGTTTTTGGAAAGTCCTTGGTAAGATGCCTGAACATCGGAGATCGGCCATGGAAGCCTCTCAAGGTGGCGTACAGGGCCAGTTGGTCGCCGACCGGCTCACCGGTCAAAATGACCTCGTCCACCCGGGTGATATAGTCCTCGTCAGACTCCTCCTTCTCTTGGCGGATGCGCATCAGCCGGTGCCAGTTCTCCGACCGGGCAATTTTGGCCGCGAAATAGGATGTGAACTGGGTGCTCAAAGTGGCGAAGGAGTCGATCGAGCGGCCCGGGAGTGAGACGTACCACTTGTGGGCGAGGTCGCCCGGAGTGAGCGGGAAGAGCCTACACTTCGTGGCGTCGGTCGCGCCACTCCCGGTCATATAAATACAGAATTTACTCAGGTGAGTTTCCGGGTCCGTCTTCCCTTCGTAAAGAGGGGTCAGCGGCGGAACGATTTTGAGTTGGACCGGGGCGAGCTCGATGTCGACGGACAAGGGCTCATTTGCGACCGGTCGGGCCTTAGGTTGGCCTTGCGCTTCCATGAGCGCCCTCATCTCATCAAGCTGCTTTTGCATCTTGACGATCTCCGAGTTCGGAGTCTCGACCAGCTAGTCGTCACCATCGGCCAGGGGGCCGATTCGGTCAAATACGGCCACTCAAGGAGTACCGCATCCCAACAAGCCGCTTTGGGCGAAGCTAAGCTTGCGTCAGGCGGAGTTGGTCGGGGCCAGGCTGACCTCGGCCGCCCTCTTGAGGGGCATTTGCGGCATACTCCACGTGTTGGAAACGGATTCAGGTATCTCTGTATCCCGTGTCCTAACTAGGGAGATGACTGGGGTACCAGGAGGGATCACTTGAGCCCAGGCGGCCGAAGACCGGATGGGCGAAGCCGCGGGACTGAGCGGAAGTGGGGTTAACTCGGCACTGGCTTTCCCTCTGGTGCTCCGAGGCTTTTGCCTTCACTTTAAAGGCGCGGGCATGCGACCTCCTCTTTGAGGCGGAGGAGGTGCTTTGACACTTTCTCGTCTCTTCCGCCTGACGGCGTCGTCCCGACCCAGCCTGGTCGGGAGTAAGGAAATTCCGTGCCTGCGATGGATGGGGATCCTCCGGATATCGGATGGGAGAGGCCACGTGTGTGGTCTTTCCGGAGCGAGTGGGGTCGGCTCCCCGGAGGCCCGAGCCGCAGGGTCCCGTGGCGTAGCCTAAGCTCCGATGGCTCTGTGGGCCTGTGATGATCTTGGGTTCGTCATTATTTTGTGGAGAGAGGTTTGTAACTTGAAGATTTGAAGATGTGAATCTTTAAAGAACAGTGAGTGTTCTTCAAAGAGGTGAAGAGAAGATGAGTTTGATGGGTTGGAATACCCTTCTTCTAGCGCCAAATGTTGTTTACCAAATAAATGGGGCTGGGAATTACTGACTATTTATGAGAGCTTAGGTAAAAATATTGTTGTGACAGAATAGGATTATAGAGCATAAACAAGAAACATAAAGAAGACAAAAGATTTACGTGGTTCACCAATAAATTGGCTACGTCCACGGGCAGAGAGGAGAACGGATTTTATTACTGATGTAGGTTACAGATTACAGATCTCAAAGACCATATATATAGCACTGAGATAAAACACCTAAATTGGGCTTAAGGCCCAATACTGCATACCGTCAGCGAGACCCCCGTACAACTCAGAGAAGTGTGTGATTCAAGACATATCAACAAATCTCCACCTTGACTTGAATCTTCCTTGCAGATGCATCAATACAATGCCAGATGAAACAGACTCTTCCTTTCTGCCTCAGATTTGCCCTCCTTGGGCAACTAACAGCTTGTGACATTTAGCAAGTCCAAACAATGTCGAAACTTGCTATGTGGGACCGGTTTGGTGAACATGTCAGCAGGATTATCAGCAGTACCTACTTTCATCACCTTGATTCTCTGCTCATTCCTCAGAAAATGATACCTCACATCAATATGCTTGGTCCTCTCATGATGAACTTGATCCTTGGTCAAACAAATTGCACTTAGACTGTCACATAATATAATAACTTGATCATGATGTAGACCAAGATCACCTACAAGCCCTTTCAACCAAACTCCCTCTTTAGCAGCTTCTGTCAGTGCCATATACTCTGCTTCAGTTGTAGACAAAGTAACTGTAGCCTGCAGAGTTGCCTTCCAACTAACAACAGAACCACAAAGAGTGAAAACATAACCAGTCATAGATCTTCTGCTATCAACATCTCCAGCATAGTCAGAATCAGAATAACCAGTCACAGAAACGTGAGCATCACATCTATAAATGAGACCAACATCAGACGTACCTCTGAGATAACGAAAAATCCTCTTCACAGCTTGCCAATGATCCTTTCCAGGTTGTCCCATGAACCTGCTGACAACACTAACAGCGTGTGCAAGATCTGGTCTAGTGCAGACCATAGCATACATCAAACTCCCTACTGCATTTATAGACATTTCATTGAATTGACCTTGACCGTACAAAACTGATTCTGCAATCATCATCTGCAATCATAACTTCCACCACCGCTCCAACCAGTATTATAATAGGATTCTATTATATTGATGTCAATATTCCACCATTCTTCACCATGACACGTCCAATTGTAATAAAACGAAACAAAACCGGACATCCCAAGATGAGTTTTAACCTCATCAACACTCAAGAATCTCATATTTCTGCATTTTTTTTCGTCACACGGACTCCTAATATTACCCGTATAATCCTTACAGTACGGATGTTGTTCTGCAAACTCAATAAACTAATCAATTTTATTGCAAAAGATAGTATTAATGCCTCCTCTTATCTTTCTAGGTATTGAGTACATCCAACCACGATCTGGAAATTGCATCTGTCACAATTTAAAAGTAATATCACATGAGTTCTAAAAAATTGGGCAGCGTTTCCCCTAAAATTGGAGATATACAGATTTTTCCTTCAAATATATCAATTCATATATATCAAATAAACATGTATATCACACACCCATCATCTAATAAACATATATATTTCAATCATTATCTAATATTGTACCCAAAATTAGAACTATAAAACAAGACATTTAAACGGTTAACAGTGTGAAAACGTATGGTGAAGTTGAAGGCAATGAGTAACAGAGTTGTTCCATAGCTACGAACACTTCAATGCAATGTTCAATATATATTATAGGCCAAGAATGGATGAAAAATGTATATAGTGTAGTATTTTTCGTGAGAGTGAAAGAAGAGAAAAGAGAAAAAAGTTTCTGCATAAAACAGCAAAATTAACGACGGACACGTAATTCCGTCGCTAATTTTAATATTTTGCGAAGAAAAGTCCGTCTCTAGAACTAAAATTTGCAGGCGGGTCAATTATTGCTCAACAACCCACCTCATAGGAAAAAAGCGCGCGATTAACGACGGCTTAGATGTCCGTCGTTAATTCAAATTTACTATTAACGATGACAGTCCGTCGTAAATGACAAAAAACGGAGGCGTTTGCTACGCCCGTCGTTAATTTCCGTAGTTAATTTGCGACGGCCTGTGGTTCCCGTCGTTAAGTTTGACAATTGTCGTCCTTTTGACTACTTCCTTCACAAATCCGTCGTTAAAGTAGAGTTTTATTTACCAAAATTTAAAAGTTGTTATTAGATTACAATTCGCGAATAGGTGGTTATATTTTATTCACAAATTAAGCCTAAATATATTAATGCTATATGAATAGTTTCTTGCGGGAGACTAATCTTGAATAATATTCCAATTAAAGCTTAATTCCTATGATTAAACGTGGTAGGTTGGTGGTGTAATTATTGAAATTAATTTTTCTAATTAATTTGTTGTTGGGCTTAGCTTGCTAATTAGTTAAGTTATCAAATTCTCTTTTTCTTGAGAACCCTAATTCTGTGTTTTTAATAAAAATAATGAATTGGGTAGAAGCCATCAGCAAGCTAGGTTCGACTAATGAAATTAATGCTATCCTTCAAAATCCATCCTTTACTTCCCCTCGTTAATGTTCCCACTTCGCATCCATTCTACATTTTTCTCTTTGTTCAATAATTCAGGGGAAAATGTATGTAAAATTCATTATCGCAATTTCAGTGGCGGTGTTACCTTTCTAAGTAGGCTAGCTATATGTCTTATGTTAGATTGTTAATACTTGAGTCTTCATGTTTGTTTCAAGTGTGTTTTATTTGTATTCTTAATGTTGTCATGTGAGAAAAAAAATTGAAGTTTCACCATCACACAAATTTCATTAAACTTCTTATTTGTGTTTGTTCTTTTTTTTTTTTTTTTTTTCCCTCGGCACTATTTTCTTATTGTTTCCACCTTTAGTTTTTATAATGATAGAGTTATTATATTATTGAACATTTGGATCATGAGCATAGTTATATGGATCTCTGATTAAAGCATGGGAAGAAAGTGAAGAATCAAAAGCTGAAAATAAGTAAGTGCTCTGCTCCTTGTCTTTTAAAAGGAAAATTGCACTATGTCAAAGATAGGTTATATTTGTCCTCGAGGTGTGCTTCATTAGATAACTTTACCATCATTTTCAGCAATTTAAGTACATTTAAAGGATTTTTTTTTATTTGACACTGTTTAAAGATTTTTTAAGGAATTGTTGCTGTTGAATATAAATAAGTTAAATAATGGGAAGAACGTTTTTTCTTGTTTAGTTGAGACTGTAGACTTTAATCTCTACAATAAATATTAAGGACCGCTCTAGTAAATTTACCTAATGCTACGAGAAATATCATCTAAGTATATCTGTTAAACTCTAATTCACTTCTTAGCTATCAATTTGTGAATAGTTAAATTTCCATCTTTTCAGGATAAAATGGATAACGCGTTCAGAAGACATAATTTTAAAAACAATGCAAGATTTGACGGGATTGGGTGAGTTTAAATTCATAATTAGGAAAAGGTCAAATCTTATTATTTTTATGGAAACAATAGGGTTTAGTTTTACTTTTTTTTTTTTAAAGGAGTTTTAGTTTTACTTTCAAGATATAGAAATTGGTTTATACATAAATTATTGAAGAGTAATAGTTGTTTTTACTAATGAGTATTAGTTGATAATTGATTTAATTTCTCCAACGCCTGAGACATATAATTACGTATTCCCTTTGATTTTATTTGAATTGTCTAGATATAGCTTGAATATATCAAAAAATGTCCAATCGAATTAATTACTTGCCTAAACCAAACCTAAGCAAGTGGCATGGCCACACTACGCCCACTTCTCCAACTAATCTGCCACCCAAGAACGAAAACACCCAAAAATTTCCCGATATATATTAATTTCTTATAGCTATCTACTTGTTATTGAAAAGAACAATATTTTCATAATATTCGTAAAAAAATAATAAATATCGGTAAACAATATCAGTTTATTGTATATTTTGTGCAAATTGAGCCTAATATAGGTAAAAATATTTAAAAAATGTTGAAAAATGTCGAGAAATATCAAAACACAATTGATAATTTACAAATTTTATTTTTAAATATATGTATTAAAAGTTTGTTACTGAATTTTTAAATTTTTTAAAAATTTACGAATGTGAATATTTAATATCCATATATTCATTGATATTTCCACAAATTTAGAGTCTCGATATATCTCCGAATACCGATATTTACAACTTTGCTCTCACCAGTGCCTCACCCCAACCCAGGTATCCAACATTCTCTTTATCTTTTGCTCTTTTTCCTTTATCTCTGAAGTCTCTTTTTGTTTTTCTTCTTTTAAGTTTGGGGTTGTCAATAATTCAAGGATGTGAACATATTATGTTTTCAAGTTAATTTTGTGAAATCCTATGTTGGATATTGATTTTGTCGTGGTGTTATTCATGATGTGAAAGATCTGTTGCGTATTAATTGTGGTGTTCTTTGCCAGTTGTAGAATTTCTAGTTTGTGCTGCAATTATCATTCATTAAGAAGTTGATTTCCAATTTGGGATTTTGCCTTTTCCATGAGTTGTATGACTTTAGAATTTATTACTAATTATTTTATGAGGACTATTTTGGTTCTGCTTATAGTTGGGTTGCTTAGACAAGTATTTAGCCAATATCCTCTTCTTGATCGTATGGTAGTGGTTATATGGATTGTGTTTACAATTATGCTTACTACAAAAACATTGAATATTGAATGCATTAACTTTTTTCTTGTATTTATTTGTACTTTAACAGTTTCCGCAAAAGAACTACTCAAAAAAAGATATTGATGACTAGAGGAGTGGGCCGATTGTCTTTCAACTTACATGAGATAAATGATCAGCAATACAAGATGCGGTAGTGGGAAGTTTGATTGTTTTTTATGATTTGGAACTTATCATTGTAGTTGGATATTATTTTAGATTTTCATGACTTGATTAGTAGAAATAATGGGTGAAATCGATATTTGTAAGGACTTCTATGATAACAATGTTTGTTTTTTATTTAATGATGTTTGTTTTATAAATCTCTTGCATTCATTTGGAAAAAAAAAAATACATTACCACAGGAAAAAACATACGACAACAAACCAAATATGGTTTTGACAACGGGTAAAAACCTGTTGTTGAAACCATGGACATTGAGAAAAGACAACGGGGATAAAATTATATAACAACGGGTAAAACCCGTGGTCTTATATATATACAACAATAGTGGATGGGCTCGTTGTTGTAGCTCCAAACTTTTGACAACGGGTATAATCCGTTGTCTAAAGAGCTTAAGACCACGGGTATAATGAAGTTACGACAACGGTTAATCACCGTTATCTAAAGTGCTTAAAACCACGGGTTTAATAAAGCTACGACAACGGTTAATCACCGTTGTCTTAAGAGCTTAAGACAACGGTAGAAAACTCGTTGTCAAATGTCCAGACCTACGACAACGAGCCCATCGACAACGGTGGGTAAGGTCATATGTAATGTATGCAGTCATGCTTAGTCTGAGTTTCAATAGTCAGCAGAGTTGAAGTTAGTTGGTGTCAGTCTACTTAATGAAAGTAAGCTGAATTGCAAGTTGCTTAGTGGACTTGAAAACCACTGGTCATCTGAGGTGAAGTCCACTGATTAGATCTTAGCGAGATTCCGAATTAAGCTAAGGAAAAGACAGTTTCATTTAAGGGTGTCGCATTGAGGCAATTACTAGTTGGGTAACTACTATATATATGATGTCTTGACAATAATCCACATCTTTCGTCTTGCTCAACAAATCTAGGGTTTTGCTTGTACAATATCTCTGTAATAAAATTAGTGTTTCTTTTCCTGAGCGTTTGTGAGATTGAGCGACTATAACTTCCTCTGAGTTCTTATAGTGAAAGATTGAACCTCTCATATCCCGTGGACGTAGGAGTTTATCTCCGAACCACATAAAATTCTGGGATTTAAACCAAATCCGTCCTATATCTTTTAACCTTTATCAAAATAGTCCTCTATTTATTAGCTTTATCAATTTAGTCCTATATCTATTCAAGTTTTGCCAAAATGATCCTAATTGGCCTAAAAATGTACAAAACCTCACCGTTTTGGTCCTATATTTATTTTCTTTACCAATTTAGTCCCGTATCAATTCACATTTCTCCAATTAGGTCCTAATTTAACTCATAAAGCATAAAATGCCTCCTTTTTAGTCACGCACACTAGTTTTTTCGGGGGAAGCTTATGATGTGGTTTTTTTTTTTCAATGTGGCACGCTAGGTGGGCATCTTTGCCAAATAAAAAAAAACTTGAAATAAAATACAAAAAAATCAATTAGAACCATTTTCCATCAAATTAGGACCATTTTGACGAAACTTAAAAAAATACAGGACTAAATTGATAAAGCAAATAAATAGAGGACCATTTAGATAAAGGTGAAAAGATAGAAGACGAATTTGGTTTAAATCCCCACCGAAGTGGGAGAAATTAATACCTTTAAACACTTAAGAAAAATGACATTTAGTGACAGTAATCCTGTCACTATTGCTTCCCTAGTTAAAATTCTTTAATGACAGGAAACAACTTTTAATAACAGGATCCTATCATTAAAGGTTGTTTCCTGTCATTAAAGACTTTTACCTAGGGAAACAATAGTGACAGGCCATGACAGGATTGTTGTCACTAAAGGTCATTTTTCTTGTAGTTGTAATTACCCACATATATACAACAGTGACATGATATTGTAGTTGTAATTTAGATGATTTTTTGATGTATAATGTGTGTGCAATGCAATGTCTCTTATTTTGGGCTCAATATTGTGAAAATCTAGCGTGATTGTTTAGAAATTTATTTGAATTGTATGGTGCACATGATTTCAACATTATCAGAAATTAATCATAGAAATAAGAAGCATTTGATCCGAATGGTGTACCTGAGAACTGCTACCGGAAATCATTCAAAAGAATCGTCGAATCTAAATTTGGAAGGGAAAAAAAAAACTGTATGCAGGGTTTAATTTACACGTGTCTTCATACCTCTCCTATATAACAAAAACCTTTTATATTAATGTATTTACATAACATAATTAATAAGAGAGAACAACTATTCAATGAAAATTGTAATAATACGTTCAACATGACATTTTGTTGAAATTCCACTTTTTTATGAAAATTGTAATAATACGTTCAACATGACTTTTTGTTGAAAATTCACTTTTTGATGAAGTAAAAATGATAACTCTCCAAATGAAGTTGCAACTTTTCACTAAAGTTGCAATCTTTCGGTGCAACCCTTTGACATCAATAAATATTCGAGGTGTTTGGAGATTTGAATGCATCGAAATCGAAGTAGAGAATTAGACTTTTTCTAAGCATTGAAAAATCGAGTTATGTTATATAATTAAATATTGAGTCTTCTATTATAAATTTGTTCTACACACTTGTGATTTATATTTCTGAAATTCGCTAGAATGTAACTGTCAAATTTTCGCAAGATAAATTTTATATCTTGAAAGATCAATTATCTATGATAACTATTTACACCAGCGTAGAATGAATTAATACCTTTAAAAATAACAACTTTTTTTATATGTCTAACCTATCAATATTTACTGTATATTACACCACATATATACAACAGTTCCGCCATCCTAATTCTCTCACCCCACATTTACACCACTCAATAATACTTTCATTCTAAACCAGGTGGCTTAGCCCACCTGGCCACCGGGTTCCTCTCTCTAGTGAGTGACCCGGGTTCGATTTTCTTTGTGAACAAATTATGAGAGTTATAAGGTGGCTTGGAGATTTCTTGGAGTATTTGAGGGCTTGTTGAACTAATCTAACTATTAACGACTAACAATTTACGGATAAAAAAAAATACTTTCATTCTCTTTTCTATACTCTTAACTATATTTGTTTTCGGCTCTTATAACCTAAATTACAAAGCCTTAGTCAGAGATGGGCATTATATACCCATCCATCCATTAAAACTACATTCAATTGGATGGACACAAATTTTACAATTACAATTTTATAAATTTATTTACGTATGTCATGCCTCCTACACACATATATGGATATCAAAAGATGGGGAAAACAAAACAAAAAAATTGAAGATTTAACTCAAAATTAAGCGGGTGATATCAATATATGTGGACAAAGTTCCATTTCTAACTTGTTTTGAGAGTATTTGTTTCACCAAATATTATTAGTTATTTTACTATAAGGTGTTATGTTTGAATGATATCTATTTTTCCATTAAAGAATATCAGGTGCTTCATAAAATGTATATTTAATGTATTACTTATTTACAAGTTTCACGGTGAAATGTGTTCATACAATACCAACCTTAAACATTCTAGTTCCAAACTTCCAATAAATTAAACAAGTAATCGTAAAAACAAATATTTAAAATGATTAGGAGGGTCCCAATTTTAAACTCACTCAAACTTTGTTATTTCTAGAATCGACCCTCTAATAATGCCCGGCTCTAATCAGCGACAATACTCTTTCAATTTTTTATTTATTTAAATATGCACTTATTTTTTATGAAAACATGTTAATTCTTTCATCTCTATTGATGCAGTTTTTTTTTTTTTTTTTTTTTCGTTTTAGCTTGATCGGTCTGTAAACCTTGGATGGATGCGTTCCTGATGTTTACCGGTTTCTAAATACTATATTAGTTTTTAAATTATTTTTTCCGTTTATTTCCAGGGGTTTTATTTGATATGTTTAAAGTTGGTTGATGTTATTAGCCTTTATTTCTTACTTAACAATTTAATAAATTTAGTGTTTTTTTATTTGTTTCATTATGAAGAAGAGAACATTTCTAATTTTTTTTTTTAATTGAAATGGCTCCTTTACAAAAAAATTTAAACAACAAATGTAAGATATTTAAATAAAATAAAATTTAAAAATGATGATAAATTTTTTAATATTTAATATAAAATTTACATGTTTAATCCTTTCCAAATTAAATCAAATCCCCCTATAGATTGCAAAAAAAAAAAAACACGAACTTTATTACTTTTCTTTGCAATTTAATATCTCAATTTTATAAATATGCAATTTAAAATATCTGATAATTTTCCATCAACAATTAAATGAAATATTTTTTGAATATGTCATACAGAGCCCAGCAGATATTTTATACTTTTCATTCAAACAAATCTATAACGCATACATGTTAAAATCCGAGAAAAAAAGTTATTTGGTCCCATAACTTTTCAAGTGTCCGATTTTGGTCCCAAAAATTTTGAATCTTCGATTTTGGTCCTGTAACTCTTAAGGATTGTCCAATTTTGGTCCCATATACGTCAAAAATCCAAAAACGACACCCTTGTACGTCATCTGCAAGTCAAATTCTGGACGAATTTTGGGCTTTCCGGTACCCTCCCAGATGTGGCTGCAAAACGACATTTATTTTTGTTTTTTTTTTGTTTTTTTAATCACTGTTTTCTGGAAAAAATAATGGGTTAAAAATGGAACAAAGCCTAGGAGTTTGGGACCAAAATTGAAGAGTAAAAAATTTTAGGACTAAAATCGGACACTCGATAAGTTATAGGACCAACAAAATAATTTCTCGGCGAGAATGGGACCAAAATTCGACAAATCCTAGAAGTTATGGGACTAAAATCAAATAGTAAAATTTTTTGGGACCAAAATCGGACACTTGATAAATTATGGGACCAAAAACCTTTTATTCTCGTTAAAATCCTAATAAGATCATCTATAATACTTTTTGCTATTGATTTTTTGTTGCAAATTCAGTCGCTAATAAGTGTGTTTTTTTATATAGTAATGTATGATATCTAGTGGGTTTCGTAACAAGATGGAAAGTCCTTTTGAAAACCAAATTAAATTGATTAATTGTTAATTTGATTAATTTCCAAAAATCTTCAAACATATTATAAGTTGGTAAAAATGTTAATTTTGTCTTCAATAGATGAATTGGTAAAAGAAATTACGTCACAAATTTTCATATTTTATACTTTTCATTCATTGAAACAAATCGATCTGTAACGCAAACATGTTAAAATCCTAATAAGATCTTCACTTAACTAATTTGTGAATAAAATTTCAAATCTGTAATTTTAAATTAAAATGGCTCCTTTACAATTTTTTTTTAAGGTACTTACTATCTCCATACTTACTAACTTTCCAGAAACTGACACATCAAACTATATAGAGAAAATTACTTGATTGACAACTGAACTGATTCATGCTCACATAAGGTACTTACTCATACAATGGTGATCAATTTATAAAACAACAAGCATTATATATCATATATAGTTATATCACATAATTCAACCAGTTATCTAATAGGTGTTACATTTATGTTGGATTAGATATTTTTGATTGATTTAGTCGAGTTCAGAAAATACCGGCACAACGTTATTATTAGCAGATCAATCAACATATCATCACCCACCTTTTAACTTTATAGCTAAGTTACAACGGTCTTGAAATTCCTTTGGAAGATAACTCGCGTTGTAGAGACGTCCCGAGAGTGATATAAAAACAGAATGTCGGATCCCTCGTGCATATTCCGATTAGCACAGCATCCTAGTACGAAACAATTTGATTAAAAGTTGACCTTTGAATTATTAGGAAAACTTGAGAGTTTGTGTTACGAGAATCGAGGAGATCATTATCTTATAGACCTATTGAAATAGACCTACTTAAAAACACACACTGTCTTGGTAAACGCACCACTTCTAAAAGGTTGGATTTTTGGGGAGTGTACTTACTAATTTCCATGTTGTGTGACCATTTCGATCTCTATAAAACAATCTCTTAATATTTTAAGACTTTTATAACTAAAAGCTTTTATACTTAAAAGTATATACATATAATATTTTTCTTGAAAATAATTAAAAGAATAAGAAAGTTATTTAAAAAATATTAACATAATAAAATTCCCAAATTAATATTTTTCTTTCTAATAAAACTTTATATCTTATTTTAAAAGAATTCTTGAATATAATTATATTTTATAAATAAAATTCCATTTTATTAATCTTATCTGATTTTAGAAAAACTTGTATAATATATATTAAAATAGTATATATTATATATATATAATTGTCTTCCTAATTATCAGTAATACTTCTAAAGCTGATTAGTATTATTTTTAAAAGAATTATATTATTTTCCCAAATATACTCTTTTCATTGTTACTAATTTGGATATAAACGACTTTGTCTTTGTCGGTCCTTTCCCAAACTCGTCTAGTACGATATTACTTTCGAAACTTAACCGTACTAAATACTTTTTCAAAATAAGAGAACAACGAGACCTTAAAGAAAAACAAGATCCCTCCCTACATCAAAAGAAAACCACAACATACTAATCCACTAATTCAAAGGTACTCAACAACTAATTCAATACTACCGAACAACTTAAAATACCAACAGTCCATCCAACAATACTAAACTATTACTTCAATAGTATTCAGCAACTCATCAAGTGATACCAATTCACTAATTCAAATGCTAAATGACTTAATTCAACAATACCAACACCTAGTCCAAGGACAACAGTAGGGATTTCAACAAGAAAACATTTCATCTATCACTTACTGGCCTTCCAAGCCAAAAACAATAATCTCAATTTTAGAAAGTCTCAGGGGAAATTAAAATAGTTCCATTCGTATCTCAAACACTACAAAAATTAAAGAGAAAAGACTAGCAATCTTACGAGTCCCAAATCGGGCAGCCTAACGGCGTAGTTCGGTGACTCATGATCTAAATCAAGCACATAAATGAAGAACTAAATAGAAATTATTGCCAGAATTCGAAACTTCAAGAATTATCAAATTGTTTTTTTATGAAAGAAATTGATGAATAATAGCTATGTACTCTTGGCTTAAAACAATAAGTTATGTATTTTAAAATATTACGAAGTGGAATAGTTCAAGTGATTAGTGTCTCACTATCTATATTGTGAGGTCATTGATTTGAATTATCATTTGATTCATATAAAAAAAGGGTTAATTGCACTTTTAGTTTCAAAAGAATGGGTCAATTTCAAAATGGTCATTTTTCGGCGGGTTAATTGCACTTTTGGTCGCAAGAGAATGTGTTCATTTTAAAATGGTAATTTCTTCAACACTTTTAGTCCCGTAGTTTTTTTTAACACTTTTGGTCCCAAGAGAATATGATATATTGCAATTTTGGTCCCAAGAGAATGTATAAATTGCATTTTTTTGTCGTCGTCCTCCAATGCTGCGACCGGCCTGAGAGGCCGGCCTCCTTCCTCGTTCCTGAGAGGGGGACACTACTGTTGCTGTTGATGCGGTTCCTTCCGGCCGGCTGGCCTTTGTAGAAGGTCGTTCAGGCGCCCTTCGTCAAACAACTTCCATAACTGTTTTAAGAGATCACGACACTGGCTCGTATTATGGCCTATAGAGTCGTGATAGGCGCATAACTTTTTTTGGTCCAGCTGGGACCGGTCTCCCGTAAAGGGTCTTGGCCGGGGAAGCACATCCCAGTGTTGGATCGCGTTGAAGATCTGCGCAGGGGATTGCCTCAGGGCCTGGGTGAGGTGCACTTCAACGTCCTCGAAGGACTTGAAGTTCCCGGGTGACTTGGCTATCTTTTTGGCCTTGGGACCACCCTTGGGAGAGGCCTGAGTGGCGATCTCCTGCTCCTTTGCTGCTGGTTCGAACTCCCCCAGCCTGAGTGCCAGTACCTTTCTCCGAGCCAGGTAATCGTCCGCCCGAGTTCGGAAGTCGGCATATGTTTTTGGAAAGTCCTTGGTAAGATGCCTGAACATCGGAGATCGGCCATGGAAGCCTCTCAAGGTGGCGTACAGGGCCAGTTGGTCGCCGACCGGCTCACCGGTCAAAATGACCTCGTCCACCCGGGTGATATAGTCCTCGTCAGACTCCTCCTTCTCTTGGCGGATGCGCATCAGCCGGTGCCAGTTCTCCGACCGGGCAATTTTGGCCGCGAAATAGGATGTGAACTGGGTGCTCAAAGTGGCGAAGGAGTCGATCGAGCGGCCCGGGAGTGAGACGTACCACTTGTGGGCGAGGTCGCCCGGAGTGAGCGGGAAGAGCCTACACTTCGTGGCGTCGGTCGCGCCACTCCCGGTCATATAAATACAGAATTTACTCAGGTGAGTTTCCGGGTCCGTCTTCCCTTCGTAAAGAGGGGTCAGCGGCGGAACGATTTTGAGTTGGACCGGGGCGAGCTCGATGTCGACGGACAAGGGCTCATTTGCGACCGGTCGGGCCTTAGGTTGGCCTTGCGCTTCCATGAGCGCCCTCATCTCATCAAGCTGCTTTTGCATCTTGACGATCTCCGAGTTCGGAGTCTCGACCAGCTAGTCGTCACCATCGGCCAGGGGGCCGATTCGGTCAAATACGGCCACTCAAGGAGTACCGCATCCCAACAAGCCGCTTTGGGCGAAGCTAAGCTTGCGTCAGGCGGAGTTGGTCGGGGCCAGGCTGACCTCGGCCGCCCTCTTGAGGGGCATTTGCGGCATACTCCACGTGTTGGAAACGGATTCAGGTATCTCTGTATCCCGTGTCCTAACTAGGGAGATGACTGGGGTACCAGGAGGGATCACTTGAGCCCAGGCGGCCGAAGACCGGATGGGCGAAGCCGCGGGACTGAGCGGAAGTGGGGTTAACTCGGCACTGGCTTTCCCTCTGGTGCTCCGAGGCTTTTGCCTTCACTTTAAAGGCGCGGGCATGCGACCTCCTCTTTGAGGCGGAGGAGGTGCTTTGACACTTTCTCGTCTCTTCCGCCTGACGGCGTCGTCCCGACCCAGCCTGGTCGGGAGTAAGGAAATTCCGTGCCTGCGATGGATGGGGATCCTCCGGATATCGGATGGGAGAGGCCACGCGTGTGGTCTTTCCGGAGCGAGTGGGGTCGGCTCCCCGGAGGCCCGAGCCGCAGGGTCCCGTGGCGTAGCCTAAGCTCCGATGGCTCTGTGGGCCTGTGATGATCTTGGGTTCGTCATTATTTTGTGGAGAGAGGTTTGTAACTTGAAGATTTGAAGATGTGAATCTTTAAAGAACAGTGAGTGTTCTTCAAAGAGGTGAAGAGAAGATGAGTTTGATGGGTTGGAATACCCTTCTTCTAGCGCCAAATGTTGTTTACCAAATAAATGGGGCTGGGAATTACTGACTATTTATGAGAGCTTAGGTAAAAATATTGTTGTGACAGAATAGGATTATAGAGCATAAACAAGAAACGTAAAGAAGACAAAAGATTTACGTGGTTCACCAATAAATTGGCTACGTCCACGGGCAGAGAGGAGAACGGATTTTATTACTGATGTAGGTTACAGATTACAGATCTCAAAGACCATATATATAGCACTGAGATAAAACACCTAAATTGGGCTTAAGGCCCAATACTGCATACCGTCAGCGAGACCCCCGTACAACTCAGAGAAGTGTGTGATTCAAGACATATCAACAAATCTCCACCTTGACTTGAATCTTCCTTGCAGATGCATCAATACAATGCCAGATGAAACAGACTCTTCCTTTCTGCCTCAGATTTGCCCTCCTTGGGCAACTAACAGCTTGTGACATTTAGCAAGTCCAAACAATGTCGAAACTTGCTATGTGGGACCGGTTTGGTGAACATGTCAGCAGGATTATCAGCAGTACCTACTTTCATCACCTTGATTCTCTGCTCATTCCTCAGAAAATGATACCTCACATCAATATGCTTGGTCCTCTCATGATGAACTTGATCCTTGGTCAAACAAATTGCACTTAGACTGTCACATAATATAATAACTTGATCATGATGTAGACCAAGATCACCTACAAGCCCTTTCAACCAAACTCCCTCTTTAGCAGCTTCTGTCAGTGCCATATACTCTGCTTCAGTTGTAGACAAAGTAACTGTAGCCTGCAGAGTTGCCTTCCAACTAACAACAGAACCACAAAGAGTGAAAACATAACCAGTCATAGATCTTCTGCTATCAACATCTCCAGCATAGTCAGAATCAGAATAACCAGTCACAGAAACGTGAGCATCACATCTATAAATGAGACCAACATCAGACGTACCTCTGAGATAACGAAAAATCCTCTTCACAGCTTGCCAATGATCCTTTCCAGGTTGTCCCATGAACCTGCTGACAACACTAACAGCGTGTGCAAGATCTGGTCTAGTGCAGACCATAGCATACATCAAACTCCCTACTGCATTTATAGACATTTCATTGAATTGACCTTGACCGTACAAAACTGATTCTGCAATCATCATCTGCAATCATAACTTCCACCACCGCTCCAACCAGTATTATAATAGGATTCTATTATATTGATGTCAATATTCCACCATTCTTCACCATGACACGTCCAATTGTAATAAAACGAAACAAAACCGGACATCCCAAGATGAGTTTTAACCTCATCAACACTCAAGAATCTCATATTTCTGCATTTTTTTTCGTCACACGGACTCCTAATATTACCCGTATAATCCTTACAGTACGGATGTTGTTCTGCAAACTCAATAAACTAATCAATTTTATTGCAAAAGATAGTATTAATGCCTCCTCTTATCTTTCTAGGTATTGAGTACATCCAACCACGATCTGGAAATTGCATCTGTCACAATTTAAAAGTAATATCACATGAGTTCTAAAAAATTGGGCAGCGTTTCCCCTAAAATTGGAGATATACAGATTTTTCCTTCAAATATATCAATTCATATATATCAAATAAACATGTATATCACACACCCATCATCTAATAAACATATATATTTCAATCATTATCTAATATTGTACCCAAAATTAGAACTATAAAACAAGACATTTAAACGGTTAACAGTGTGAAAACGTATGGTGAAGTTGAAGGCAATGAGTAACAGAGTTGTTCCATAGCTACGAACACTTCAATGCAATGTTCAATATATATTATAGGCCAAGAATGGATGAAAAATGTATATAGTGTAGTATTTTTCGTGAGAGTGAAAGAAGAGAAAAGAGAAAAAAGTTTCTGCATAAAACAGCAAAATTAACGACGGACACGTAATTCCGTCGCTAATTTTAATATTTTGCGAAGAAAAGTCCGTCTCTAGAACTAAAATTTGCAGGCGGGTCAATTATTGCTCAACAACCCACCTCATAGGAAAAAAGCGCGCGATTAACGACGGCTTAGATGTCCGTCGTTAATTCAAATTTACTATTAACGATGACAGTCCGTCGTAAATGACAAAAAACGGAGGCGTTTGCTACGCCCGTCGTTAATTTCCGTAGTTAATTTGCGACGGCCTGTGGTTCCCGTCGTTAAGTTTGACAATTGTCGTCCTTTTGACTACTTCCTTCACAAATCCGTCGTTAAAGTAGAGTTTTATTTACCAAAATTTAAAAGTTGTTATTAGATTACAATTCGCGAATAGGTGGTTATATTTTATTCACAAATTAAGCCTAAATATATTAATGCTATATGAATAGTTTCTTGCGGGAGACTAATCTTGAATAATATTCCAATTAAAGCTTAATTCCTATGATTAAACGTGGTAGGTTGGTGGTGTAATTATTGAAATTAATTTTTCTAATTAATTTGTTGTTGGGCTTAGCTTGCTAATTAGTTAAGTTATCAAATTCTCTTTTTCTTGAGAACCCTAATTCTGTGTTTTTAATAAAAATAATGAATTGGGTAGAAGCCATCAGCAAGCTAGGTTCGACTAATGAAATTAATGCTATCCTTCAAAATCCATCCTTTACTTCCCCTCGTTAATGTTCCCACTTCGCATCCATTCTACATTTTTCTCTTTGTTCAATAATTCAGGGGAAAATGTATGTAAAATTCATTATCGCAATTTCAGTGGCGGTGTTACCTTTCTAAGTAGGCTAGCTATATGTCTTATGTTAGATTGTTAATACTTGAGTCTTCATGTTTGTTTCAAGTGTGTTTTATTTGTATTCTTAATGTTGTCATGTGAGAAAAAAAATTGAAGTTTCACCATCACACAAATTTCATTAAACTTCTTATTTGTGTTTGTTCTTTTTTTTTTTTTTTTTTTCCCTCGGCACTATTTTCTTATTGTTTCCACCTTTAGTTTTTATAATGATAGAGTTATTATATTATTGAACATTTGGATCATGAGCATAGTTATATGGATCTCTGATTAAAGCATGGGAAGAAAGTGAAGAATCAAAAGCTGAAAATAAGTAAGTGCTCTGCTCCTTGTCTTTTAAAAGGAAAATTGCACTATGTCAAAGATAGGTTATATTTGTCCTCGAGGTGTGCTTCATTAGATAACTTTACCATCATTTTCAGCAATTTAAGTACATTTAAAGGATTTTTTTTTATTTGACACTGTTTAAAGATTTTTTAAGGAATTGTTGCTGTTGAATATAAATAAGTTAAATAATGGGAAGAACGTTTTTTCTTGTTTAGTTGAGACTGTAGACTTTAATCTCTACAATAAATATTAAGGACCGCTCTAGTAAATTTACCTAATGCTACGAGAAATATCATCTAAGTATATCTGTTAAACTCTAATTCACTTCTTAGCTATCAATTTGTGAATAGTTAAATTTCCATCTTTTCAGGATAAAATGGATAACGCGTTCAGAAGACATAATTTTAAAAACAATGCAAGATTTGACGGGATTGGGTGAGTTTAAATTCATAATTAGGAAAAGGTCAAATCTTATTATTTTTATGGAAACAATAGGGTTTAGTTTTACTTTTTTTTTTTTAAAGGAGTTTTAGTTTTACTTTCAAGATATAGAAATTGGTTTATACATAAATTATTGAAGAGTAATAGTTGTTTTTACTAATGAGTATTAGTTGATAATTGATTTAATTTCTCCAACGCCTGAGACATATAATTACGTATTCCCTTTGATTTTATTTGAATTGTCTAGATATAGCTTGAATATATCAAAAAATGTCCAATCGAATTAATTACTTGCCTAAACCAAACCTAAGCAAGTGGCATGGCCACACTACGCCCACTTCTCCAACTAATCTGCCACCCAAGAACGAAAACACCCAAAAATTTCCCGATATATATTAATTTCTTATAGCTATCTACTTGTTATTGAAAAGAACAATATTTTCATAATATTCGTAAAAAAATAATAAATATCGGTAAACAATATCAGTTTATTGTATATTTTGTGCAAATTGAGCCTAATATAGGTAAAAATATTTAAAAAATGTTGAAAAATGTCGAGAAATATCAAAACACAATTGATAATTTACAAATTTTATTTTTAAATATATGTATTAAAAGTTTGTTACTGAATTTTTAAATTTTTTAAAAATTTACGAATGTGAATATTTAATATCCATATATTCATTGATATTTCCACAAATTTAGAGTCTCGATATATCTCCGAATACCGATATTTACAACTTTGCTCTCACCAGTGCCTCACCCCAACCCAGGTATCCAACATTCTCTTTATCTTTTGCTCTTTTTCCTTTATCTCTGAAGTCTCTTTTTGTTTTTCTTCTTTTAAGTTTGGGGTTGTCAATAATTCAAGGATGTGAACATATTATGTTTTCAAGTTAATTTTGTGAAATCCTATGTTGGATATTGATTTTGTCGTGGTGTTATTCATGATGTGAAAGATCTGTTGCGTATTAATTGTGGTGTTCTTTGCCAGTTGTAGAATTTCTAGTTTGTGCTGCAATTATCATTCATTAAGAAGTTGATTTCCAATTTGGGATTTTGCCTTTTCCATGAGTTGTATGACTTTAGAATTTATTACTAATTATTTTATGAGGACTATTTTGGTTCTGCTTATAGTTGGGTTGCTTAGACAAGTATTTAGCCAATATCCTCTTCTTGATCGTATGGTAGTGGTTATATGGATTGTGTTTACAATTATGCTTACTACAAAAACATTGAATATTGAATGCATTAACTTTTTTCTTGTATTTATTTGTACTTTAACAGTTTCCGCAAAAGAACTACTCAAAAAAAGATATTGATGACTAGAGGAGTGGGCCGATTGTCTTTCAACTTACATGAGATAAATGATCAGCAATACAAGATGCGGTAGTGGGAAGTTTGATTGTTTTTTATGATTTGGAACTTATCATTGTAGTTGGATATTATTTTAGATTTTCATGACTTGATTAGTAGAAATAATGGGTGAAATCGATATTTGTAAGGACTTCTATGATAACAATGTTTGTTTTTTATTTAATGATGTTTGTTTTATAAATCTCTTGCATTCATTTGGAAAAAAAAAAATACATTACCACAGGAAAAAACATACGACAACAAACCAAATATGGTTTTGACAACGGGTAAAAACCTGTTGTTGAAACCATGGACATTGAGAAAAGACAACGGGGATAAAATTATATAACAACGGGTAAAACCCGTGGTCTTATATATATACAACAATAGTGGATGGGCTCGTTGTTGTAGCTCCAAACTTTTGACAACGGGTATAATCCGTTGTCTAAAGAGCTTAAGACCACGGGTATAATGAAGTTACGACAACGGTTAATCACCGTTATCTAAAGTGCTTAAAACCACGGGTTTAATAAAGCTACGACAACGGTTAATCACCGTTGTCTTAAGAGCTTAAGACAACGGTAGAAAACTCGTTGTCAAATGTCCAGACCTACGACAACGAGCCCATCGACAACGGTGGGTAAGGTCATATGTAATGTATGCAGTCATGCTTAGTCTGAGTTTCAATAGTCAGCAGAGTTGAAGTTAGTTGGTGTCAGTCTACTTAATGAAAGTAAGCTGAATTGCAAGTTGCTTAGTGGACTTGAAAACCACTGGTCATCTGAGGTGAAGTCCACTGATTAGATCTTAGCGAGATTCCGAATTAAGCTAAGGAAAAGACAGTTTCATTTAAGGGTGTCGCATTGAGGCAATTACTAGTTGGGTAACTACTATATATATGATGTCTTGACAATAATCCACATCTTTCGTCTTGCTCAACAAATCTAGGGTTTTGCTTGTACAATATCTCTGTAATAAAATTAGTGTTTCTTTTCCTGAGCGTTTGTGAGATTGAGCGACTATAACTTCCTCTGAGTTCTTATAGTGAAAGATTGAACCTCTCATATCCCGTGGACGTAGGAGTTTATCTCCGAACCACATAAAATTCTGGGATTTAAACCAAATCCGTCCTATATCTTTTAACCTTTATCAAAATAGTCCTCTATTTATTAGCTTTATCAATTTAGTCCTATATCTATTCAAGTTTTGCCAAAATGATCCTAATTGGCCTAAAAATGTACAAAACCTCACCGTTTTGGTCCTATATTTATTTTCTTTACCAATTTAGTCCCGTATCAATTCACATTTCTCCAATTAGGTCCTAATTTAACTCATAAAGCATAAAATGCCTCCTTTTTAGTCACGCACACTAGTTTTTTCGGGGGAAGCTTATGATGTGGTTTTTTTTTTTCAATGTGGCACGCTAGGTGGGCATCTTTGCCAAATAAAAAAAAACTTGAAATAAAATACAAAAAAATCAATTAGAACCATTTTCCATCAAATTAGGACCATTTTGACGAAACTTAAAAAAATACAGGACTAAATTGATAAAGCAAATAAATAGAGGACCATTTAGATAAAGGTGAAAAGATAGAAGACGAATTTGGTTTAAATCCCCACCGAAGTGGGAGAAATTAATACCTTTAAACACTTAAGAAAAATGACATTTAGTGACAGTAATCCTGTCACTATTGCTTCCCTAGTTAAAATTCTTTAATGACAGGAAACAACTTTTAATAACAGGATCCTATCATTAAAGGTTGTTTCCTGTCATTAAAGACTTTTACCTAGGGAAACAATAGTGACAGGCCATGACAGGATTGTTGTCACTAAAGGTCATTTTTCTTGTAGTTGTAATTACCCACATATATACAACAGTGACATGATATTGTAGTTGTAATTTAGATGATTTTTTGATGTATAATGTGTGTGCAATGCAATGTCTCTTATTTTGGGCTCAATATTGTGAAAATCTAGCGTGATTGTTTAGAAATTTATTTGAATTGTATGGTGCACATGATTTCAACATTATCAGAAATTAATCATAGAAATAAGAAGCATTTGATCCGAATGGTGTACCTGAGAACTGCTACCGGAAATCATTCAAAAGAATCGTCGAATCTAAATTTGGAAGGGAAAAAAAAAACTGTATGCAGGGTTTAATTTACACGTGTCTTCATACCTCTCCTATATAACAAAAACCTTTTATATTAATGTATTTACATAACATAATTAATAAGAGAGAACAACTATTCAATGAAAATTGTAATAATACGTTCAACATGACATTTTGTTGAAATTCCACTTTTTTATGAAAATTGTAATAATACGTTCAACATGACTTTTTGTTGAAAATTCACTTTTTGATGAAGTAAAAATGATAACTCTCCAAATGAAGTTGCAACTTTTCACTAAAGTTGCAATCTTTCGGTGCAACCCTTTGACATCAATAAATATTCGAGGTGTTTGGAGATTTGAATGCATCGAAATCGAAGTAGAGAATTAGACTTTTTCTAAGCATTGAAAAATCGAGTTATGTTATATAATTAAATATTGAGTCTTCTATTATAAATTTGTTCTACACACTTGTGATTTATATTTCTGAAATTCGCTAGAATGTAACTGTCAAATTTTCGCAAGATAAATTTTATATCTTGAAAGATCAATTATCTATGATAACTATTTACACCAACGTAGAATGAATTAATACCTTTAAAAATAACAACTTTTTTTATATGTCTAACCTATCAATATTTACTGTATATTACACCACATATATACAACAGTTCCGCCATCCTAATTCTCTCACCCCACATTTACACCACTCAATAATACTTTCATTCTAAACCAGGTGGCTTAGCCCACCTGGCCACCGGGTTCCTCTCTCTAGTGAGTGACCCGGGTTCGATTTTCTTTGTGAACAAATTATGAGAGTTATAAGGTGGCTTGGAGATTTCTTGGAGTATTTGAGGGCTTGTTGAACTAATCTAACTATTAACGACTAACAATTTACGGATAAAAAAAAATACTTTCATTCTCTTTTCTATACTCTTAACTATATTTGTTTTCGGCTCTTATAACCTAAATTACAAAGCCTTAGTCAGAGATGGGCATTATATACCCATCCATCCATTAAAACTACATTCAATTGGATGGACACAAATTTTACAATTACAATTTTATAAATTTATTTACGTATGTCATGCCTCCTACACACATATATGGATATCAAAAGATGGGGAAAACAAAACAAAAAAATTGAAGATTTAACTCAAAATTAAGCGGGTGATATCAATATATGTGGACAAAGTTCCATTTCTAACTTGTTTTGAGAGTATTTGTTTCACCAAATATTATTAGTTATTTTACTATAAGGTGTTATGTTTGAATGATATCTATTTTTCCATTAAAGAATATCAGGTGCTTCATAAAATGTATATTTAATGTATTACTTATTTACAAGTTTCACGGTGAAATGTGTTCATACAATACCAACCTTAAACATTCTAGTTCCAAACTTCCAATAAATTAAACAAGTAATCGTAAAAACAAATATTTAAAATGATTAGGAGGGTCCCAATTTTAAACTCACTCAAACTTTGTTATTTCTAGAATCGACCCTCTAATAATGCCCGGCTCTAATCAGCGACAATACTCTTTCAATTTTTTATTTATTTAAATATGCACTTATTTTTTATGAAAACATGTTAATTCTTTCATCTCTATTGATGCAGTTTTTTTTTTTTTTTTTTTTCGTTTTAGCTTGATCGGTCTGTAAACCTTGGATGGATGCGTTCCTGATGTTTACCGGTTTCTAAATACTATATTAGTTTTTAAATTATTTTTTCCGTTTATTTCCAGGGGTTTTATTTGATATGTTTAAAGTTGGTTGATGTTATTAGCCTTTATTTCTTACTTAACAATTTAATAAATTTAGTGTTTTTTTATTTGTTTCATTATGAAGAAGAGAACATTTCTAATTTTTTTTTTTAATTGAAATGGCTCCTTTACAAAAAAATTTAAACAACAAATGTAAGATATTTAAATAAAATAAAATTTAAAAATGATGATAAATTTTTTAATATTTAATATAAAATTTACATGTTTAATCCTTTCCAAATTAAATCAAATCCCCCTATAGATTGCAAAAAAAAAAAAACACGAACTTTATTACTTTTCTTTGCAATTTAATATCTCAATTTTATAAATATGCAATTTAAAATATCTGATAATTTTCCATCAACAATTAAATGAAATATTTTTTGAATATGTCATACAGAGCCCAGCAGATATTTTATACTTTTCATTCAAACAAATCTATAACGCATACATGTTAAAATCCGAGAAAAAAAGTTATTTGGTCCCATAACTTTTCAAGTGTCCGATTTTGGTCCCAAAAATTTTGAATCTTCGATTTTGGTCCTGTAACTCTTAAGGATTGTCCAATTTTGGTCCCATATACGTCAAAAATCCAAAAACGACACCCTTGTACGTCATCTGCAAGTCAAATTCTGGACGAATTTTGGGCTTTCCGGTACCCTCCCAGATGTGGCTGCAAAACGACATTTATTTTTGTTTTTTTTTTGTTTTTTTAATCACTGTTTTCTGGAAAAAATAATGGGTTAAAAATGGAACAAAGCCTAGGAGTTTGGGACCAAAATTGAAGAGTAAAAAATTTTAGGACTAAAATCGGACACTCGATAAGTTATAGGACCAACAAAATAATTTCTCGGCGAGAATGGGACCAAAATTCGACAAATCCTAGAAGTTATGGGACTAAAATCAAATAGTAAAATTTTTTGGGACCAAAATCGGACACTTGATAAATTATGGGACCAAAAACCTTTTATTCTCGTTAAAATCCTAATAAGATCATCTATAATACTTTTTGCTATTGATTTTTTGTTGCAAATTCAGTCGCTAATAAGTGTGTTTTTTTATATAGTAATGTATGATATCTAGTGGGTTTCGTAACAAGATGGAAAGTCCTTTTGAAAACCAAATTAAATTGATTAATTGTTAATTTGATTAATTTCCAAAAATCTTCAAACATATTATAAGTTGGTAAAAATGTTAATTTTGTCTTCAATAGATGAATTGGTAAAAGAAATTACGTCACAAATTTTCATATTTTATACTTTTCATTCATTGAAACAAATCGATCTGTAACGCAAACATGTTAAAATCCTAATAAGATCTTCACTTAACTAATTTGTGAATAAAATTTCAAATCTGTAATTTTAAATTAAAATGGCTCCTTTACAATTTTTTTTTAAGGTACTTACTATCTCCATACTTACTAACTTTCCAGAAACTGACACATCAAACTATATAGAGAAAATTACTTGATTGACAACTGAACTGATTCATGCTCACATAAGGTACTTACTCATACAATGGTGATCAATTTATAAAACAACAAGCATTATATATCATATATAGTTATATCACATAATTCAACCAGTTATCTAATAGGTGTTACATTTATGTTGGATTAGATATTTTTGATTGATTTAGTCGAGTTCAGAAAATACCGGCACAACGTTATTATTAGCAGATCAATCAACATATCATCACCCACCTTTTAACTTTATAGCTAAGTTACAACGGTCTTGAAATTCCTTTGGAAGATAACTCGCGTTGTAGAGACGTCCCGAGAGTGATATAAAAACAGAATGTCGGATCCCTCGTGCATATTCCGATTAGCACAGCATCCTAGTACGAAACAATTTGATTAAAAGTTGACCTTTGAATTATTAGGAAAACTTGAGAGTTTGTGTTACGAGAATCGAGGAGATCATTATCTTATAGACCTATTGAAATAGACCTACTTAAAAACACACACTGTCTTGGTAAACGCACCACTTCTAAAAGGTTGGATTTTTGGGGAGTGTACTTACTAATTTCCATGTTGTGTGACCATTTCGATCTCTATAAAACAATCTCTTAATATTTTAAGACTTTTATAACTAAAAGCTTTTATACTTAAAAGTATATACATATAATATTTTTCTTGAAAATAATTAAAAGAATAAGAAAGTTATTTAAAAAATATTAACATAATAAAATTCCCAAATTAATATTTTTCTTTCTAATAAAACTTTATATCTTATTTTAAAAGAATTCTTGAATATAATTATATTTTATAAATAAAATTCCATTTTATTAATCTTATCTGATTTTAGAAAAACTTGTATAATATATATTAAAATAGTATATATTATATATATATAATTGTCTTCCTAATTATCAGTAATACTTCTAAAGCTGATTAGTATTATTTTTAAAAGAATTATATTATTTTCCCAAATATACTCTTTTCATTGTTACTAATTTGGATATAAACGACTTTGTCTTTGTCGGTCCTTTCCCAAACTCGTCTAGTACGATATTACTTTCGAAACTTAACCGTACTAAATACTTTTTCAAAATAAGAGAACAACGAGACCTTAAAGAAAAACAAGATCCCTCCCTACATCAAAAGAAAACCACAACATACTAATCCACTAATTCAAAGGTACTCAACAACTAATTCAATACTACCGAACAACTTAAAATACCAACAGTCCATCCAACAATACTAAACTATTACTTCAATAGTATTCAGCAACTCATCAAGTGATACCAATTCACTAATTCAAATGCTAAATGACTTAATTCAACAATACCAACACCTAGTCCAAGGACAACAGTAGGGATTTCAACAAGAAAACATTTCATCTATCACTTACTGGCCTTCCAAGCCAAAAACAATAATCTCAATTTTAGAAAGTCTCAGGGGAAATTAAAATAGTTCCATTCGTATCTCAAACACTACAAAAATTAAAGAGAAAAGACTAGCAATCTTACGAGTCCCAAATCGGGCAGCCTAACGGCGTAGTTCGGTGACTCATCGAATAAATTTGAGCAGCCTAACGGCGTCTTACACGGATTCGCTTGTTCGTGGAATTACTTGGACAGCCTAACGGTGTGGTTTCGATTCTTCCAAAATCGAACGGGCAGCAGTTCGTCCTTTGGGCTTCATCGGAAAGGACGGAGAGACGACGGAGTCTCTATTACACAAAAAGGGGATGAATCGTGAGTCTCATTATTTCGAAGGGTTTTAACTGAAGAACTGTGAAATTGAAAGAATTGAAAACAAGACTCACGAGTAGAGGATGGATGGCTTCGTTGGTTGAAGGAAGCGGCGGCGCTTGGCGGGAAGAGCGACGACGGTCGCTGCTCCGTGGAAGAGGAGGCGACGACTGTTGGTGGCTGAACGCGGCGCTTCGATCGGAAGGGACGGCGACGCCATGGACTGAATCAGCGAGAGAGGGAGGCGAGGCACGGTGCAGTGCGACGGCGCTGGCGTGCGATGGCGGTGCTTAGGCGAGAGGTGGAGGGCTGGGCACCGGCGGCTCTTCGGCTGGAGAGAGACGACGGCCGATCGAAGAGGGGGGGGCGCTGGTGGCGCGACGGCGATGCTGAGAGCGGAGACGGTGGCAGTTGTCACCGGAAACAGGGAGGAGAGAGGCGGCGGTGCTCTCTTTTCTAGAGAGAAGGCAGAGCAATTTAGATTGTTAGAGAGAGAGAAATTTGGGAGTTAATTTAAGAGAATTGGGGACGTACGCATTCTTTTGGCTGAGAGTGGAGGTTTTTATAAGGAAAACTAATTTCTTAATTAGTTTATTTTAAAAAAAAGGCTAATAACATGTGGTTGAGATTAATTCTTGAATCCAGATATTTTCGTTCTTACTAGACACGGTTTAGGGATCGTTTGGTTCATGAGTTTAAACTCGATTTGATAATTAATACAATTTTTAAAACTCAATTAGTATTTTATTATATTTGAATTATATTTGTATATTTTTATCAATAAATTATATAGATCGAAATCCTTAATTTAAACTTGAATATTTAATTTCTCGTAGTCCTTTATTCGTTTGAAAGATTCAATTCCTTTCTTCGAATTTAGGAATTTATAAAAGGGTATATATTTAAATTACACAATAGCACACAAAATAATAAAATTAAAAGAAACAAAGATAAGAAAATAAAATAAAGTTTCTAATAAAGAAAAAGGGTACAGAACGGGACGGAGTGTTACAGCTTGTCTGCAAATTATCTTGGGGGTTCAATTACGTGTTGTGTCTCCATACATGAGTACGTGTCACTACACCAGATCAGTTGCAAGGGTGCGCTCTCCTACAAAAACCCTCCTTCCACCATTCATAACTTCACACAGTTCTCAATTCTCATACACTCCATTTAATAATACATACTTCTCACTCTTTTTTTTTTTCCCCTAGCTACCGCATCATGTTTGCGTTCGGCATTTTCTTTTTCAGTGTCCTTACTCCACACAGGTAATTAAATATTATTTTGATGCACAACATTCAATTAACTTTTTGTTTAATTGTATATTTAATATCTTTAAAATTGTTGTGACCGTTTCTACACAAGGTCGGCTCCGGCCCCGCTAAAGGAAAATTGACGAAAATACCCCTGTAGAAGAAAACTATAAATAGGCTCACATCTGTACCTAGAAAAACAAGTTCATTCTCAATACAAAAAGCGACGCATACATTTAAGTCCAGGGATAAAAAAATCCCTGGCAATTCTTGGTGTTCTTGCATTTATATCTTCATCATCATCATTCATAAATACTTGCATTAATGGAGTATCCAACCATATTTCTTTTGATGTTTTTATCTAATCCTACATACTGCCATAAATATTCAGCTCCCATTTTTAGATAAACAACAAAAATGTATCTACTCTTTCATGTTAATTAATGCAATTATTTTGTTAGTTTTGATTTGACTCATATGTGTTGTAACCATTTTTATATGAGGTCGGTACCGACTTCCCCCAAAGATAAAGGATATTAAGAACAAGACCGACCATACGCTATCATTTCGGCTCATCGAACATTTTCGGACTCAAGTGGTCTCCGATCTCCCTTGAGGACCACCTCCGATCTCCACGGACCCTGAGTTTCTGTCCCCCCCCCCCCCCCCCCCCCATTTGTATATTCTTCGTTTCAACCCACATATATATATATATTAATGATATGGAATTTAAAAATAAAAAATAAAAAAACAAAAAAATATGTTTTGCAGCCACATCTTGGAGGGTACCGGATACCCAAAAATTAAGCTAGAATGTGAGTTGCACATGACATGAAAGGGCATCGTTTTTGGATTATTGGCGAAAATGGGACCAAAATTGGACAATCCCTAGGAGTTACAGGACCAAAATCGAAAAGTCAAATTTTTTGGGACCAAAATCCGACACTTGATAAGTTATGGGACCAAATAACATTTTTCTCCTTGTTTAGGCAATTCTGTATTATTGTGAGATTGTCGACATAATATTTGCTTCCTACATACTTTAATCACTGAAAATTCTTTTCCAAATAGCAGATCCAAATAACGAGGATCTTGTGTGAGACAATCTCATACTTGAAAAAAATTTCATTTTAATATTTCAATCATACATACTCTTAAAACATGATTTGGTTGAAACTCCATAAATCCATAAATCATAATATGATCCATCTCATGTTTCTAATTAGTATTTTCAAAACGATCATTTTCCAATTTGACGATTCAGCATAATCACTAAATAGGCAATGATATTGCTTTCTCTAGCATAATTATTGTCGAAAGATGTTGGTTTTGACCACTTTAATTAAATATTAAATGATGATTTAATTAATTAATTATCAATTTTGCGTAAATGAATTTGATTGATTTGGTTTCCCAAAACCAAATTTAGGTGAATGAGGAATTAATATAATTTAATATGTAGATAAATACTTTAATAAATGTATGACAAAAATTTGTATGAGACCGTCCTATGCCATGAGACAACACAAATTAATACTCACCCCGGCTCTACCAAAATGTTAATGAGTCAATGTCTTAGTTATACTCATTCTCATTGTCTCATGTTATGAGACGGTCTCATACAAGACCTACTGTAAATGTATTTATTGTGGTTATAGTGAAGTATTGTGACTAATAGACGTGAAATACCATGTTTTTTTTTTTTTTTTTTTTTTTGAGAATTATATTCTAAAGGTTGCAAATATTAGAAAAATGATTTTGTAATTAAATGAACTATTGGTTGAGGTATAAACACTACATCTCGACCGCCCAAGACTGGCCACTCCCCTCACGCGGACATTAAGAGAAATATTATTGATACAGAAGCATCAGAGGTACTCAGGGAAAACCACCTAATCGAAAGAAAGAATCGCATTTACAATACATGATTACAACATCAAATTTAATTAAACTTGCAATATTCCATCTTTTGAAAATTCCGACAGCAACATGAAACTTAATTTCCAAAGAATTTGTACTTTTGGCTTCTGGAACAATTCTTTCCTCACCTTCTTCAGCAACCACTGCACATCTCTTCCGATCTGACGGATAAAGAATTTTTAATTAGGGAAATTTAATACTAGATCAACATTTAAAAAATAAATATCATTATAAAACTACACACACAACAATAAAATGAGGTAAAAATATAATATAAATACTACAAAAGACATAACATTTTAAAAAATAAAATTGGGAGTATTAACACGACAAATCATGTATTTGGTGGTGGTTGGAGGGAATATTTTGGAAAATTAAAATAAAATCTGATCAGTTGGAAAACTGAGAGATTTGGCACGTTGTATACACACAAAGTGACAAAAGGAAAATAATAATTGTGAAGTGTCTGATATGAAGTATGTAATCTGCTGAGCTTGAGAATCAATAGAAAGCTATGTTGTAAATGTGTTAGCAGAGAGAGTTAGTCACTTTGGAGTATCAGAGGAGTTGGACCGATGAGGCTAACCAGAGTAGTCTGGCAGATGAGCTATCAGACGAGGTCCATCAGATGAGGTATACCAGAGCAGTCCTGTCAGAGGAGGTCTGGACCATAAGTCATCTGATGTAACCAGAACCAGAGAAGGTCAAGTCATCTGATCCTAAGTTCATAATACGAGAATTACACCAAATTGAAGCTAATGCGATGGCGGTTCTAACTGAAACAACTTAAGCAATTATTGAAGTTGTTAGCCAGCTGGATAACTACCTTACATCTAAGTTTGTTACAACTAAATCGATTCTAGGGTTCATCATCAATCTCTGTAACTATAAAAAGGGGATTTCTCAGCTGAGAGAAATAATCATCATTATTGAGCGTACTCAGAGAGTTGAGAGATTGAGTGAATTGTAACTTCTATTCTTTCTTAGTGAAAAGCCATCCTCTCCAATCCCGTGGACGTAGGAGTATTCATCTCCGAACCACATAAATTTGGTGTTCTTATTGTTGATTTCAATTTCGTGCTTACTGTTTCTATAATTCCGATTCCCTGATTACAAGTTTTCTTGTGAATCTAAAATGATTAACAAGTGGCGCCGTCTGTGGGAAGTAATTATGTCTACAACTAAGTTCGACATTAAGTAGTTCACAGGGAAGAACGATTTCAGCTTATGGAAGATTAAGATGAAGGCTCTCCTGGTACACAATGGTTTGTACGAAGCCTTGTTGCCACCGGATCAGGTGGCTTCTGGAACTAGTCCGGCGAAGGTGGAGGAGAACAAGAGAAAAGAGCACAGTGCGCTTATCTTGTGTCTTGGGGATAAACCATTGAGGGAAGTATCGAAGGAGAAAACCGCTCTTGAAGTCTGGAATAAGCTGGAGCAGTTATACCAGACCAAGTCTGTTACGAACAAGTTATACATGAAACAGAAGCTTCAAGTCTTCAAGATGAGTGAAGATAAGAATCATGGTGATCAGTTGGACGAGTTCAACAGATTGTTGGATGATCTGGAGAGTTTGGATGTTACAATTGATGATGATGATAAGTCATTGATGCTGTTAAATTCTCTACCTAAGTCTCTGGAACATTTCAAAGATGCCTTGCTATTTGGAAGACAAGATCAGGTGAAGTTTGATGATATTCAAACTGTCCTAAAAACCAAGTTTCTACAGATCCAGACTGAAGGGAAGAAGTCTGCTGAAGGATTGAATGTTCAATCCAAGAAGAAGAAGGGGTTTCAATCCAAGAAGAATGATGGTGGAAAAGGGAATAAGGGTGGGAAGAAATCTGATTTTGTTGAGAAGAGAATGTGTTTCACTTGCCATAAAGAAGGTCATCTGAGACAGAATTGCCCTGAAAGAAGGAGGAAAGACAATCAAGGTGATCAAGATGGAAATGCAGCTGTGGTGGAGGTTGAAGAATATGATAGTGCAGAGGTCTTGATGGTTAGTCATGAGAGACTAAGTCAAGAGTGGGTCCTGGACTCTGGGTGTACTTTTCATATGTGTCCACATAAAGACTGGTTTATGAATCTTGAGAAGATTGATGGAGGTCTTGTTCTTTTGGGTAATGATGAGAGCTGTAGGGTGCATGGATCTGAATCTATCAAGATCAAGATGTTTGATGGAGTTGATAGGATCTTATCTGATGTCAGGTTTGTTCCTGAGTTGAAGAGAAATCTTGTTTCTCTTGGTACTTTGAATTCAAAGGGGTTTAAATTCAAGACAGATAAGAAAGTTATGTCTATAACCAAATCTGGAAGAATTGTTATGAAGGGTACTATCAAGAATGATTTGTATACTTTGATTGGAAGAACTGTAACAGGGTCAGCTGATGTTACCATGGAGTCTTCTGATGTCAACTTGTGGCACAAGAGATTGGCACATGTTGGTGAGAAGGGTCTGGTGGAGTTATCCAAGAAGGGAGCAATCCCAAGGAACATGATATGTAAGCTGGAATTCTGTGAGAGGTGTGTTCTTGGGAAATCAAAGAAGCAAGCATATCAGAAGGGGAAGCATACCACCAAGGAGATTATGGATTACATACATTCTGATGTATGGGGACCAGCAAGGGTGTCCACTCATGGTGGAGGCAGATATTTCCTTACCCTTATTGATGATTATTCCAGAAAGGTTTGGGTTTACATTCTTAAACAGAAGGGTGATGCCTTCTCTAAGTTCAAAGAATGGTTAATTGAACTTGAGAATAAGAGGGGCAGGACTATTAAACACTTAAAGACTGATAATGGGCTTGAATTTCTGTCAGAAGAGTTTCAACAATTTTGTAGGGAGAAGGGTATTACTAGGCATAAAATTGTTCCTTCAAACCCCCATCAGAATGGTCTAGCTGAGAGAATGAATAGAACTATTCTGGAAAGGGTTAGGTGTATGTTATATGATGCTCATTTACCTAAGAGTTTTTGGGGGGAAGCTGTTAACCCAGCTGTGTATCTCATTAATAAAGTGTCATCATCTGTTATTGAGTTTAAAACCCTAGATGAGATTTGGTATGGAAAGATGTCAGATTACTCAAAGTTGAAAGTGTTTGGATGCCTAGCTTATGTTCATGTGAAGTAAGACAAACTTGAACCGAGAGCCTTAAAATGTGTTTTCATTGGGTATCCAAAGGGTGTTAAAGGGTATAAGTTGTGGTGTCTGGAACATGGGAACCAGACGTGTATTACCAACAGAGATGTTTTGTTTAATGAATCAAAGATGGGATACAAGTCTGGTAGAGGTGATGTAGAGCCATCAACTAAAGAGATGGATTATGTTATTTCTGAGCCAATTACTCAAGTTTAGGTGGAGCCTGATCATGATAAGCATGATAGTTCATCTGGTTCTGAACCAGAGCAAGAAATAAGAGAGAATGAGTCATCAGCTGAAGAGAGTGCACCAGCAGAGGAGGAAGGAGTGCAAGAAGCAGACTTGAGAAATTATAGTCTGACAAGAGACAGGACTAGAAGACAAATACATCTTCCAGCAAGATTTGATCGTGTTGATCTGGTCTCCTATGCACTTGTTACAGCAGAAGCCATAGAATACCAAGAACCTAAAAGCTACAAGGAATCCCTTGAGTGTGATGATAGGGAGTCATGGATTATAGCCATGACAGAAGAGATAGAGTCTCTTAAGAAGAATCAAACTTGGATTCTTGTTGATAAGCCACCTAGGCAAAAGCTAATCAGTTGTAAATGGCTGTTTAAAAGGAAGCTTGAATCTGGTGTGAAGGATCAAGTGAGGTTTAAAGCCAGGCTTGTTGCCAGAGGATTTACTCAAAGGGAAGGAATTGATTACAATGAGGTATTCTCACATGTAGTTAAGCATTGCTCAATCAGATTACTTCTCAGTAGAGTAGTCCAAGAAGATCTGGAACTGCAACAACTTGATGTTAAGACAACTTTTCTGCATGGGGATCTTATTGAGAGTTTATCACTACTACATTTTTAAGCTTAGATAGCCCTTCTTAGAAACGCTCTCCAAGATACAACTTAGACAGCGGTTATATAAAAAAAATTAAAAAAAAGTATTAGAAAGCGGTTATAAACCGCACTCTAAAGTGAAATTTGGAAAGCGGTTCAAAACCGCACTCTAAAGGTATGCACAGCGGTTTCAAAACGCTCTCCAAGTGAGCCCCCTACACAGCGGTTATTAACCGCACTATATACATATATATTTTTTTTTTAAATATTTTTTCTTTTACCGCACTTTAAGTGCATCATATATATACATATTAACCGGCCCTGCTTGTACATATCAGTGCATATACATATACTTAACATGTACATATCAATCTAGCCCTAGCCCTAGCCCTAGCCCTCAAGCCGTCGTCGCCGACCCCGGACGTTACCGTCCCAGCCGCTGACGCGACGCCCCCACCGCCGAGGCTACGCGACGCTCCCGCCGTCCACGCCCCGCCGCCGACGCTACTTCACGCCTCTGCCGTGGATTTTTGGTTAGTAGTTTTTTATTTTGAACTATATATGTAACTGTGTGTATATGTGTTTGTGAATTTCATTTAGATGGAGTGAATTACTTTTTGATCTTGTGTACTCTGTGTTGGAATATGGGTGGATCTAGAGCGGAAAGTTTCCTAAAATTGGAAGCCCCGAATTTCGACCTCCTTGCTGGGTACAATTTCTTCTCTCACTTTTTCTCCAAAATTACTGGATTTGGAGTTTGTTTTTCGTTTTGAGGGTTTTCAGGTGTGGGTTACTTTTTCGTTGGTCTTTTTTCTTGATTTAATCTTGTGGGAGTTTTTTCTTGCAAATGGGGTTTCTATAGTTAATTTCGGAGGTGTTTTTTTTTTTTAAACAAAATAAATAAATAAAGCAGACGATTTTATGAGCAGGGTTTTGCTAATTTATTTAATAATTTTGATATTTTGCAGGCTTGTGGTCAATCTTTTTACATTTACTAATTTCTGGTTGATATTGTGTTATTCAACTTAAAATTTTCTGAATTGTTATTGGGATATTGAGGTATATACACATGGGATGAAATTGTGGGCAAAACAGGGCAGATGTACAACCAGTAGGATTAACATCGGTATAATTTGTAACTAAGTACAAGTGATGTCCTGTTATGTCTTCAATATTAATCCGAAAGTTTTGATCCATCAGCTTGGTGTGTTCATATGATTATATTGGATGATACATGCCAGTATGCCTTAGTTCTTTGTACTGAAATCAACTGTTTTTATTTTGATTTAGGTAAACAGTGATTTCCTAACATAAATCCTGGGAACAAAATTTCCTAACATCTCTTTTAGGTTGACCTCTATAACATCTCGAAACCGGCGAGCTCCAATTGTCTGTTCGTTTGGTGGTAAAGGAAAGCAGGAGAATGAGAATGAGGTAATTCCGTAGATTAAACTTATTGTATGAAATTAATTGCTCATATAACAGAAAAATCCTTATGACATTATATTAAAGCATATATTATTTGAAACATAGTTATCTGTGATACGTATGTTCTCACATAATGCTAGGCTTTACTTATTTCTCAACTTTTGAAGGAATTAATTTTTCAGCATGTTTTTATTTGTGTTTGATTGTACTTGAGAGACATTGGTCAATCACTTGCACTGAGAATTTATAAAGTTATGAACGACATTGTTCTTGGTTTCTTGCATGGGAGTGGTTGTCAAACAGATGACTATATCTCACATAAGAATGTTCCAAAACTACATTAATTTTAAGTTTCAGATAGGTTTATAGTTACTGCAATATTCTTGTAGGATTAACTTCAGAGATCCATTTCATGTTTTTGGCATGTTTGTGTTAATCGAAGTTGAATTAAAGCATTATTGGTTAGTTGATCAATGACTTAGAGTTAAATATACTGATGAAGAGGGGATAAAAGTTTCTAATTCTTGTTGTATGCATTTCCTTTTTTAGTTGATTGTATAGTTATATTTACTGGCTAGAACTTGGAGTTAACATAATTTACGGGTATTGAGGCGTGATAACCATTATTTTGAACTAAAATATTAGGCTTTATACACAAAAGAAAATAAGTTGAATGAGTAGTTGAACAAACTTTGAAAATATTGATGGAGGAAATATCTTATGCTGCTATTGCTTGGTTGATATAAGTTGAGGCCTTTTTTCCCCTCATATCATATTCTTTCATAAGTTAATTATCAGATTTTGGAGTCTTAATTAATGCTATGAGTATATTCAGTTCTTTGGTCGTGTGGACTTGGTATGGTATATAACAACTGCTCTTATGAACATGCCTTTTGTCGATTAATATATTTCTCTACATATGTACTTGTCAACCTTGAAATTATCTCTCAATAGATTTGTTACGAATCAGTTCTGCAGAAAAATTGTTCATTATGAAATTAGCTTCTCACGCTTCTTCTTTTATCCTAGTGAAACTGATGTATAGAGAAAAAAATATCATCCGTGTTTCCCATATTTACCAAAATCTACAAGATATCCTGCTGCCCTTTTCTTCCTCTAAATATGCTACCTGGCTGATAATTTCTCTAAATATGCAGGCAAAAATCATGGCTGAATTGTGTCCGTTTCTTATCCTAACGTGTCAATAATGAGTGTGTTGGTCAATTCGTGCTCTCTTCAGTTTTGGAGTCTAAAAGTAAGGAAGTGGTAAAATGAAAAGCATCAAATGCTCGGACGACCATTCCTTATGATGTAAGTCGATTTATTAATTTATTTAAATTATTATTTGATTGTATAAAAATTCATACATATAATTAAATTTTCAATGTTTGCAGTTTATCTATGATCGTCTGCTCGCTTCTTACCCCAAGAAAAGAATGGACAAATGGAAATTAGATTTGACGGAGTATTTTTACAATCGATTTTTGTATTCTATGACATTAGTATAACTTTTGGTAGCATGTATTATGTATTAATTTGTGATGATATATATTTCATGTTTTTGCTGTATTAATTTAATTGACGTGTATGTTAAATTTATTTGATGTTTTGGTGTTGGACCTATAAATATTGGTATAGGTTTTGTATAAATAGGTCTTTTAAAATATAAAAAAATTATAAAAAAAGGGTAATATAAAAAATAATATAGGTGAAGAAAAATAAAGCTTGAAATTTGGGTTAAATAAAATAAAATAATTGATAGCGGTTCCTAAACGTTGACCAATGTAATGTTAGGCTTGGATAGCTTTAAAAGAACCGCTGTCTAAAGTTATTAGCTTAGATAGCGGTTATTAACCGTTGTCTAAAATATTTAGCTTGGATAGCGGTTATTAACCGCTGTCTAAGACTTTATTTTGGACAGCGGTTATTAACCGCTGTCTAAGGCTGTACTTTAGACAGCGGTTTCTAACCGCTATCTAAGTGGATGTTTTGCTTAGATAGTTGTTGCTTGGACAGCCCTTTTAACCGCTGTCTAAGAGCAAAATTAACAGCTTTCCAAAGTCTTTTATGTACTAGTGTATACATGCACCAGCCAGATGGGTTTGTTGAACCAGGAGGAGAAGGAAAGGTGTGTCTACTCCAGAAATCATTGTATGGCCTCAAGCAAAGTCCAAGACAATGGCACAAGAAGTTCAATGAAGTTATACTATCCATTGGATTTGTAAGGAGCAAGTATGATACTTGTGTATATCTGGGAAGGCAATGAAGTGATGTGATAGCCTATCTTCTGATTTATGTGGATGACATGCTTATTGCCAGTAAGAGTCTTTTGAAGATTCAGAGTATCAAAAGGAAACTCAGTGCCAGATTTGATATGAAGGACTTGGGAAATGCTAAAAGGATTCTTGGAATGGATATTCTTAGGGACAGAACAGTTGGAAGACTATTCTTATCCCAGAAGAGTTACATTGAGAAGGTCCTGAAGATGTCTAATATGCATGAGAGTAGAGCTGTATCAACTCCTCTGGGACAACATTTCAAATTATCTAAGGAAATGGAACCGAAGTCTGAAGAAGAAAATAAGACTATGATGAAAGTACTTTATGCAAATGGGGTTGGAAGCTTGATGTATGCTCTGGTCTGCAGTAGATCAGACTTGCCTTACTCATTGAGTATGGTAAGCAGATACATGTCTAATCCAGGGAAGTTACATTGGGAAGCTTTGAAATGGATATTCAGATACCTTAAAGGGTCATCTGATCTGGGATTGATGTTTGAAAGGATGACTGACCAGAAGAGTCCACTGGAAGGATTTGTAGATTCTGATTTTGCTGCTAATCTGGATACCAGAAGATCCTTAACAGGATATATATTCACTCTTTACAATATTGTTGTAAGCTGGAGATATGTTCTGCAGAGTGGAGTTGCATTGTCTACTACAGAAGAAGAGTTTTTAGCAGTGTCAGAGGCTGTTAAGGAGGCTTTATGGTTGAAAGACATTATCAAGGATTTTAGTATAAGTCAAAGGGCTGTGGTCATTCATTGTGATAATCAGAGTGCAGTTCATCTGGTTAAACATCAAGTGTTCCATGAGAGGTCAAAGCATATTGATGTAAGGTTGCATTTTGTAAGGTAAATCATTGACAAGGGAGTGGTTCACATCCAGAAGATATCTACAGAGGACAATGTTGCAGATATGTGTACAAAGTCTTTACCAGGTACAAAATTCAAATTCTGTTTTGAATTGGTAAAGATGAGTGTATGGGATGTCCCTTAGCCCAAGCTGGAGTGTGGAGGAGAGGAAGAGAGGATTGATACTTCTTATCTGAGGTGGAGAATTGTGAAGTGTCAGATATGAAGTATGTAATCTGCTGAGCTTGAGAATCAATAGAAAGCTATGTTGCAAATGTGTTAGCCGTGAGAGTTAGTCATTTTGGAGTATCAGAGGAGTTGGACCAGATGAGGCTGACCAGAGGAGTCTGACCAGAGTAGTCTGGCAGATGAGCTATCAGACGAAGTCCATCAGATGAGGTATACCAGAGGAGTCCTATCAGAGGGGGTCTGGACCAGAAGTCATCTGATGTAAGTGACCAGAACCAGAGAATGTCAAGTCATCTGATCCTAAGTTCATAATACGAGAATTACACCAAATTGAAGCTAATGAGATGGCGGTTCTAACTGAAACAACTTAAGCAGTTATTAAAGTTGTTAGCCAGCTGGATAACTACCTTACATCTGAGTTTGTTACAACTGAATCGATTCTAAGGTTTATCATCAATCTCTGTAACTATAAAAAGGGGATTTCTCAGCTGAGAGAAATAATCATCATTATTGAGCGCATACTATGAGAGTTGAAAGATTGAGTGAATTGTAACTTCTTCTATTCTTTCTTAGTAAAAAGTCATCCTCTCCGATCCTGTGGACGTAGGAGTATTCATCTCCGAACCACGTAAATTTGGTGTTATTATTGTTGATTTCAATTTCGTGCTTACTGTTTCCATAATTCCGATTCCCAGATTACAAATTTTCTTGTGAATCTAAAACGATTAACAATAATAATAATCATCATCGAGCGTTGGCAAATCCTAAACATATTTCGGTATGTATTTGATTGGCGCCCCCGGAATTAAACCGAGATTTGGACTTGATTATTAACTTTTACAAAAAAATTATTTACGCTAGATACAATTTTTTTATAAAGAAGAATGAAGACAATAAAATACAAGATAAAACAATAAAATAAAATACGCGGTCTTAAAATTAAATTGAAAATAACTAATTTTAATTTTTTTTATGGAATCAAATCTTTTTTTTTATATGCGAAAAATAAGTATATTAAAATGGTTTTATTCCGATGAAAATATATTGCTAGATTTTGATTTGACTCATATGTTAAAAATTGTTGATTTTGCGTTTAATTCTTGTCTTTTTAATTAGGTAAAAAATTAAAGTCTTTATAGATGTTATATGCTTTCATTTCTGTTGATTTTGCGCTCTTATATTAATTAAATGGAATTTAATATTTTTAATTTCTTTAGTAATGTAGGGGGCCGAAACGCATGTAAATATCACCACCTGGAGGGTAAGGTGATGAGTATCACATTGAACAGGCAGATGTTGCCCTAATTACAATATTCATATTTTCGAGAATCCCACCTCTCACTTTATCCTCATCTGGTGCTACCTTTTCAATGTAATTATTGCATCTTATGTTGTTACTTAAGTTTTATGTTTTTTTTTTGTTTTTAAGTGTGTTTCTTTTGTTCAAAATGTTTGTTTTTAGTGCTTTGTTATGTATTTAATAGTATCAAGAAAATAAGAACATTTGGGCACCTCTGCGCAAATTGCATTGATTTCTGTGTTGATATCTTCTCGACTCTAGTTTTGTTATTTCCAACATCAAAATGACCTTTGAAGACATTAAAATCCGATAAAATAATCGACGAGTATACGTTATCAGATATTGAGCAGCCGCCTCTCTAAGAATAAGAAATAAAAGTTACAAAAGTTATCAAATGTACTATAGAGCGTGTACAAAATAAGGATCGTGTGAGAAAAAAAACAACTAGCCAATTCATCTAAAAGTTCGAACTTGTGAATAGGTGTGAAATTAATACATTTCATTATTTCCCTTACATTCTTCGTCACACATGGGTTGAACTCAATTTTTTCTCTTTGGGGAGACCAATAAGTGGACAATTTAATATGGGTGAAAAAGTGTGGAATCAATTCTATAATTATTTTCTATATGCTTCCCCTCGCTCGTGGGCCGAACTCAACTTTCCCTCTTTGGGAAGACTCAATAAGTAGACAATTTAATATGGGTGAAATAGCTCTCAACAGGTAAATAACCACATGATTCTCATGTTTCTCAAAGTAAACACAATTATCATACCTGCGTCTCTCAAGACCAATTTCATTCATGAAACTATTAAATTTCTTGTTCCACTATCTTGAACTTTGTTTTAGTCCATATAGGGACTTTCTCAAGTAGCATACCTTGCCTTCATTTACTGGAAGTATAAAACCTTCAGGGTGCCTCATGTAGATGTCTTCAACCAAATCTCCATTCAAGAATGCAGTTTTAACATCCAATTGATGTAATTCCAGATTATCTTGAGCCACCTTTGCAACCAACAGTCTAATGGAACAATGTTTAACAATTGGAGAGAATGTTTCATCAAAATCAATACCTTCTTTTTTAGTGAAACCCCTTGCTACCAACCCTGCTTTGTATCTTATCTGCTCAATTTTAGCACATTCAATCTTCTTCTTGAACACCCATTTACATCTGATAACCTTCTTTCTCTTTGGTTTATCCATGAGTTTCCAGGTTCCATTATTCTCAAGTGATTGTAGTTCCTCCATCATTGCCATCATCCACTGATCCTTCTCCTTGCTTGCAATAGCTTCTTTGAAACTTTGTGGTTCATGATATTCTATTTCTTTAGCAGCTACCAGTGCATATGAGACCATATCAACATGACCAAATCTATTTGGTGGATGGATCTCCCTCCTGACTTTGTCTCTTGTGAGACTATAGTTCCTAAGATCATGATCATCAATAACATCCTCCTCTTGATCTTCTTCAGAATTTGAGACTTGCTCATCATCTTCTTGAGGTTGTGCTTGATCTGTGCCTGCCTACTCTACCTTAACTGATATGGTGACAGTGGTTATGTATCCATCCAGATCCTGAGCATCCCCAGTGTGCTCATAACCCATCACATCTTCATTGAAAATTACATCCCTGCTAACAATACATCTCTTATGTCCTTGTTCTAAGCACCAGAGTTTGTAACCTTTAACTCCCTTAAGATAACCAATGAAGATGCACCTCAAGGCTCTAGGCTCTAGCTTATCTTATTTGATGCGTACAAAAGCTTGGCATCCAAACACCTTGAGATCTGAGTAGTTGGATAATTTTCTATACCAGGCTTCATCTGGAGTTTTGAAGTCTACAACTGATGATGGTGTCTTGTTTATTAAGAAACAAGTTGTGGTTACTGCCTTTCCCCAGAATGTCTTTGGCAACTTTGCATCTGCCAGCATGCATCTCACTCTTTCAAGTATGGTCATGTTCATTATTTCTGCAAGATCATTTTGTTGTGGGTTTGATTATACTGTTTTATATCTTGTGATTCCTCTTTTTCTGCAGTAATCATTGAACTCTTCTGATAGATACTCAAGTCCATTATCAGTTCTAAGATGTTTTATCTTCTTTCCCATTTGATTTTCTTGTTTGACAACTCAATCTTTGAACTTCTGAAATACTTCATGCTTATGCTTCATGATGTACACCCAGACTTTCCTACTAAAATCATCAATCAAGGTCATAAAATATCTGTCACCTCCATGGGTCTCCACCCTAGCTTGCCCTCATACATCAAAATGGATATAATCCAAAATATCCTGAGTCTTATGTATCCCTTTAGGATATGGGTGCTTCTTGGACTTCCCAAGCATACAATGATCACAGAATTGCAGTTTTACCTCAGTGTTAGTGCCAAATACCATCCTCTTAGATAGTTTGTTCATCCCTTTTTCACCTATATGGCCTAGTCTATTGTGTCGAAGTAATGCTTCTTTGGGATACATGGAATAATCAATGGATCCAGATATAGAGTTTCCCATTAGTATATACAGCCCATTCACTTTCTTCCTTGTCATTACCACCTTTCCATTTTTGGTAACCAGCATAGAACCATTTTAAGTGTTGAACTCACACCCAACAGCATACAAGGATCCTAGGGATATCAGATTCCTCTTGAGATCAGGTACATACCTGACCTTTGTGAATGTCATTGCCATTTATCATTCTGATCTTTATGGACCCTATTCCTTCCACTTTGCATGATTGATCATTCCCAAGCAATACATGTACTCCATCTATCTCCTTCAGATCTTGAAACCAACTTTGATGTGGACAATGTGAAAAGAACATCTAGAATCCAATACCCATTCATTCTTCATCTTCGATTCTGAGATTGTCAAAACTTCAGCACTTTCATAACCATCTTTAGCTACTGTCACATCAGTCTTTTGTTCATCCTTCTCCTTCTTATTTGTTGGGCAGTTCTTCTTTAGATGCCCAACTTTATGACATAAAAAACACTTTCTCTTTTCAACAAAAATGGTGGATTCCTTTGAATCATCCTTTCGATTCTGAAATTTCTTGAACTTGTTACCCTTTTTTTTTGTTCTTGAATTTTACATTCAAACTTTTTGCTTCATTCTGGGATTTCTTGTCACTTGCACCCATGTCCCCATTCAACTGCAAAAAATTGGTTTTGATTGCAGCTTGAATCTAATCGAATGATAGTTGATCTTGCCTACCAAATAACAATGCATCCTTGAAATGATCCAGTGACTTTGGTAATGAGTTAAGCAACATCAGTGCTTTGTCATCTTCTTCCATAATCACACCCAGATCTTCAAGATCATCAATGCACTTGTAAAATTCACACAACTGCTCACTCAAATTGTTATCATCCTTCATCTTGAAGGCAAGAAGTTTCTGCCTCATGAACAATTTATTTGAAACATATTTAGTTTGATAGAGACTGTCCAGTTTGTTCATTACCTCAATAGTTGATTTCGCCTTGCAAACCTCTCTTAGTGTTTTATCACCAAGACACAGGATTATGGCGCTATGAGCCCTTTCCAACACTTCAGCCTTTCGATTCAGGTTAAACGCATTCGCTCATTATTCATCCGTAAGGAAAGCATTCCCCAAACCATGTTGCACCAGTAGAGCTTTCACCTTGATCTTCCACAATCCAAAATCGTTCTTCCATGTGAATTTATCCACCTCTAACTTCAACGTCGTCATACTCAGGTATTCCCACAGACGACGCCAATTTGTTGAGCACAAATAACTTAATATGCACAATTACAACATAATTAAAGGATCAAAATGAAAAATGCACAGAGAATTTTACGTGGTTCGATCTCAAAGGTCTATGTCCACGGGGAGGATCAAAATGCTTTAGTAATGTAACTCACAATGTAACGATTACAGATTAACACTCAACTTAGAAGCTCCCTTCACCGAGTGATGAATATCTCTCAAGAACCCTAATTCCCTAAATTGTAACCGCTCTCGTTGAATTGATGGAGAAAAAACTTGTTAAACCTTGCACACACATGCCCAATATATATCTAAGTTAGCCCTTGAGTCGGTTATGGATTGCCAGCTTTGAATTTGTCAATTCCCAAAACAGATTAACGGTTATTCTGTTATGGAAATAACTGTCAGTATTAGACACACTCTTCAAGTTGATATCTGCATATACATTTGATACTCTACAACTACCACACTCTGTATCTAATATCTGCAGCTATCAGAATCTATATCTGTTAAACTCTGCATTTGCTAAACTCTGCATCTGTTAACAAATTCTGCAGATGTTGATATCCTTCAACTATCACCAAACTCTACAGTTATACTCTTCAACCAAACTCTACAATTTGTCAATCAAACACTTTTGGAAATATGCAATGATGCTTTCTTCACACTTCTCATGTTATTACTTTTGGGGAAAATTAAAGTTTTAGGACATTATCTTATAGAAATTTGCAAAATGAGGACACTTTCTTTACGGGCTGGCAATTTTAGGACACTTTCTTTTAAATTTTGCAATTTTAGGACACTTTCTTTTAAATTTTACAAATTTAGGCCAATTGATACTAATTTCGGGCCAAACGAAAACTTGGAGCCCTAATTCCAACTCTTCCCGAAAATAAAAGAAAATCAATTTTGCAAAAATTCAATTTCACTAATTTTGGGTTGAAAATTCCAATGGGATCAAAATTATTTAAAAAAAGGTGAGACGAAAGTTCTATTGGAATGGAAAATGCAATTACATTTTTTTATTTCTCAACATTATTTACATACCAGCCAAGAATGGTGAAAGCAACGGGGAGAACAAGCAAGGGCTTGAATTCTAATCCCAGAGTGCAAAGTATGATAAGCAGATTTTTAATTGTTCAGATATTTTTGGATTTTAAATTTGCCAAATATTTTAATAACGTGGAAGGATTTTAGTGATATGACATCTACGAAGCAGTCAAGCTGGAGAATCAAGCCCGTTTGAACCGTAATTATTATAAGTTGGCCTAAATTTGCAAAACTTAAAAGAAAGAGTCCAAAAATTGCCAACCCGTAAAGAAAGTATCCTGTGTTGTGGCCATTTCACACCAATGGTCGGCATCAACCTCAATCCGGCCAAAAATGACAAAGCGACACGGCCGCGACGATCTGGCCTGGCCATATACCCTTCGGCCGCCGCAGGCTCCGATCTCGTCCTTCCAACGTCGATATCAAGGTCGGCATCAAGCTCCGAAATAAGTCCACCACGCTTTAGATGTGTGCCAAATAGACGGTGACCGGAACGGTCCGACCACGGCCAGATTAAATGTCCAGAGGTCTCCTCAGTATGGCCAAAACCCAAGAAGGTCTTCCGACCTCATGAACTGTCGGAGACCGATCTCCGACCTCAGCAAGCCTCCGACCTACGGACGGTCAGAAGGGCATGTGATAGAATCTGGTAAGATCTTTCCCCAAGAGGAAAAGAGCCGCCTCCGTACTCAGTGACAGAGAGAATATTCCACCCAAATAAGGAAACTTCTCAGAGAATCGTCCTTTTTGGACACGTGTCGACATGCAAGTGGCCCGCTGCCTACGGACCAGTGCGTATGGACGTCCGCGTTCCCCCAGAGACTGGAGTCATTTATTGCCCTTGTCCCCTTGGAGGCCGGAAAAGACGAATTTACCCTTGTATAGGAAAAACTATAAATAGTCCCACTCTTGTATCAAAGAAAAAAGGTTCATCTCATTCAATCAATAGCAATATATGCACATTTAAGTCCAGGACTCAAAACCCCTGGCATTTCTTGGTGTTCTTGCATTTAATCCTCCATCATCATCATCATCATTCTACAACATAATCATTTATGAAGCATTTATGATCTTATTCATTTGATGTTTTTACCAAAGCTCCATTAAATAGGCATAAATTCCCAGCCTACTTTATTTGGTAAACAACATTTGGTGCTAGAAGGAGGGTATCTAACCCATTAAACTCATTTTCTCTTCACCTCTTTGAAGAACACTTACTGTTCTTCAAAGCTCTCTCTTCGAATCTTCAAATCTTTAAAGCCTCTCAACTTCTCCCCACCAAACGATGACAAACCCAAGGTCATCACAAGCCCACAGAGCCACCGGGGCTCCGGCCACGCCCCTGGACCCTACGGCTCAGATCTCAGGAGAACCGACCCCCGTTCGTCCTGGAAAGGCCACATGCATTGCCTCACCAATCCATTTCCCAGAGGACTCCCGCCCATCGCAAGCGCGGAATTTCTTCACTCCCTCCGTCAGGCAGGAAGAGGCCAGGGGCGTGCCAAAGCACCCCCTCCACCTCGAAAAGGAGGTCGCATGCGCGCGCCCTCAAGGGGAAGGCTAAGGCCCAGGAGCACCAGGTGGAAAACTAATACCGGGCTAACCCTACTTCCGTTCGGTCCCGCGGCTCCGCTCATCCGGTCTTTGGCCGCCTAGGCGCAAACGACCCCTCATGGTATCCGAGTCGACTCCCCAGCTATGACACTGGGTATGGAGACACGGAGTCCGTCTCCAACACTTGGAGCACGGCGCAAATACCCCATAAAAGGGCGGCCGAGGTCAGTCTGGCCCCGGCCAACTCTGCTAGGCGCAAACTCAGTTTTTGCCAAAGCGGCCTCGTGGGACGCGGCACCCCGCGGGTGGCCGTATTCGACCGAATTGGCCCTTTGGCCGACGGTGATGACCAGCTGGTCGAACCTCCGAACCTGGAGATCGTCAAGATGCAGAAGCAACTTGACGAGATGAGAGCGCTCATGGAGACGCAAGGCCAACCTAAGGCCCGGTCGGTCGCAAATGAACCTTTGTCCATTGACATTGAGCTCGCCCCGGTCCAGCTCAAAATTACTCCGCCGCCGACCCCTCTTTACGAAGGGAAGACGGACCCGGAAACTCACCTGAGCAAGTTCTAGATTTATATGACCGGGCGGGGCGTGACCGACGCCACGAAGTGCAAACTCTTCCCACTCACTCTGGGCGACCTCGCCCACAGGTGGTACGTCTCACTCCCGGCCCGCTCGATCGACTCCTTCTCCACTTTGAGCTCCCAGTTCACATCATACTTCGCGGCCAAAATTACCCGACCGGAGAACTGGCACCTATTGATGCGTATCCACCAGGAGAGGGAGGAGTCCGACGAGGACTACATCGCCCGGGTGGATGAGGTCATTTTGACCGGAGAGCCGGTCGGCGACCAACTGGCCCTGCACACCACACTTGGGGGTTTTCACGGCCGATCTCCGATGTTCAAGCATCTTACCAAGGACTTCCCAAAAACATACGCTGAATTCCGAGCCCGGGCAGGCGATTACCTAGCTCGGAGGAAGCTACTAGCGCTCAGGCTGGGGGAATCCGAGCCAGCAGCGAAGGAGCTAGAGGTCGTCACTCAGGTCTCCCCCAAAGGCGGCCCCAAGGCCAAAAAGATGGTCAAGCCGCCCGGAAACTTCAAGTCCTTCGAGGACGTCGAAGTACATCTCACCCAGGCGCTGAGGCAATTCCCTGCTCATATCTTCAATACAATCCAACACAGGGATATGCTCCCCAGGCCTAGGCCATTCATGGGAGACCGGTCCCGGCTGGACCCTAAAAAGTTATGTGCTTATCATGACTCTATTGGCCATAATACGAGCCAGTATCGTGATCTCTTAAAACAGTTGTGGAAACTGTTTGACGAAGGGCGCCTGAACGACCTCATATAGAGGCTAGCCGGCCGGCAAAAACTGCAGCAGCAGCAACAGCAGCGTCCCCCTTGCAGGAACGAAGAAGGAGGTCGGCCTCTCAGGCCGGTCGCAGCATTGGAGGACGACGAAGACGATGACCTCCCCCCGATGAACCCTGGCGGCCGGGTCCACATGATCCAAGCCGGTGGAGGAAACCTAGGCGGCCTCACCCCCATCTCCACACTTTCTAACAGAAAGCGCAAGGCCGAAATCCGGGCCGTGACCAACATAAACCTGGTCACCCCGCCCGAGCCCAAGATCCACAAGGACCTGGAGATCACTTTCACCAATCGAGACCGGAGAGGGGTGTTGTACCCCAAGGGGGATGCATTGGTAATTGCGGCCCACATTCTGGTTAAGGAGGTCCAACGAGTTTTGATTGACAATGGGTGCTTCTGCAACATCATATTCAAAGTGGCCCCAGATCAGCTCGGCGATCTCGTTAGCTTCATCAAACCAATCGACCTCCAGCTTAAGGGATTCGGGGATGCTACAGTCGCTGCTTACGGGAGGATAAAGCTCACTATGGAACTCGTCTATTGTTACAACGAGAAGGTCAAGATCACAAGGCCTTTGGACTTCATAATTGTAGATCAGTCGAGCTCTTATAACGGCTTCTTAGGTAGGCATTTTCTAGATGTTTTCGAGGTCGCAGCCTCTTCTTATTATTATTGTATCAAGTTTCCCACCTCTGAGGGGGTGGTCGGCACCGTTAGAGGTGATCAATCAATGGCCAGAAAATATTTGAACTATTTCGATTCTTCTTTATTTCCAATTTGTAACGATCAAATATTAGATAAATCACAAACCGGCCCCGTGGTGACGCTTCCGGCCACTGAAGTCGTGATGGAGGTCGGGTCCACCTCGACCGACCCCGATAGTTGTTCCAACCCACAACCAATGCAAGTTGACGATCCCGAGCCAAGAATTGGCTTCGAGCCCTCCGAGCTCGATCTCGACCCGAGATTCGACATAAGTGACCGGCAAACCTACGAGCAAGCCACGGCCTTGAAGGATTTGGAACACATTCCAGTTGATCCTTCGAGTCCGGAATTGAAAGTCCTGATCGGCTCTCCCATACCAACTAAAATGCGGGGGGAAGTGATCAGTTTCCTCAAGGCTAACATAGAAGTTTTCGCTTGGTCTCACCAAGACATGGTCGGAATAGATCCAAAACACGCCTGCCATCGGTTGAAAATCGACCCTAACAAGAGACCGGTTCATCAGAAAAGAAGAAAGTTCGGCCCGGAAAAGTACGAGGCACTGGCCCAGGAGGTCAAGAAATTGTTGTGCAACAAGCTTATTGAACAAGCCAAAGACGAGCCCCAATGGGTCGCCAACGCCGTCATAGACAAGAAAACAAAAAACACTTGGAGGCTGTGCATCGATTTCACCGACCTCAATGCAGCGTGTCCAAAAGATCATTTTCCAATGTGCACATCGACCATTTAGTGGATAGCACGGCCGGTCACGAAATGATGTCCTTCATGGACGCTTTCGCCGGCTACCACCAAATTCCGATGGTCGTCGAAGACATCAAGCACACCTCTTTCCATACGGAAAAAGACATATTTTCTTGGCTCTGAATGCCTGTCGGCCTGATCAACGCCAGAGCGGCCTACCAACGGTTGGTAAACAAAATATTCGCAGATCAGATCGGAAAGACCATGGAGGTCTACATCGACGACATCGTGGTGAAGAGCCTGGAAAAGGAAGATCACCTTAGAGACCTCGAGGAAAATTTCAAAATCCTCAAGGCGTACAACATGAAGCTGAACCCGAAAAAATGCAACTTCGGGGTGGAGGCCGGCAAGTTTTTTGGGCACATCGTCAGCTAGAGGGGAATTGAGGTCAACCCGACTAAGATCAAGGCCGTCCTCGACATGTAGGAGCCCAGGACGATCAAGCAAGTACAACGCTTGATCGGTTGCCTAGCTTCATTAAATAGATTCATAGCCCAGCTCGGAGATAAAAGTAAGTCTTTCTTCTCGACTATTAAAAATGACAAGTTTTCTTGGAATAGGGAAAGTCAAATAGTCTTTTCAAAACTAAAGGAGTACTTGGCAAACCCACAAATTCTAGTCAAGCCGATCCCAGGAGAAAAACTTTACTTGTATCTTGCGGCCTCCGAGGTCGCCCTCAGTGCGGTACTTGTTCAGGCAGATGGCCAAATCCATCTCCCGATCTACTTCGTAAGTCAAGCTTTGCACGATGCCGAGCTCAGGTATACCCCACTCGAGAAATTAGCCTACGCTCTGGTAATGAGCATGAGGAAACTAAGGCCCTACTTTTTCGACCACCAAGTGGAGGTCCTTACTACATTACCCCTAAGGCAAGTTCTGCACCGGCCGGACACCAGCGGCAGGTTATTGAAGTGGTCATTAGAGATAGCTCAATATGGAGTCACTTACGCCCCGAGGACGGCCATCAAGGGCCAGGCTCTGGCCGACTTCATAGTGGAACTTACGTTCCCCCCAAAGTTCACAAGAATCGACCACCCCCCATGGAAACTCTACGTGGACGGCTCGTCGACTAGTATATGCGCCGGGGCCGGCATCGTCCTGGTCGGGCCGGAGGGCCAGAGTTTCACTCATGCGGTCTGTTTCAGTTTCCTGGCCACAAACAATGAGGCTGAGAATGAGGCCCTGGTCGTTTGCCGTTCGTCGTTGGTACTGGCCTAGATCTGCCTGGCGTGATCGGAGACCGGTCCTGACTGGACCCCAAAAAGTTCTGCGCCTATCACGACTCAATTGGCCATAATACGAGCCAGTGTCGTGATCTCCTAAAACAGCTATGGAAGTTGTTTGACGAAGGGCGTCTGAACGACCTTCTATAAAGGCCAGCCGGCCATCAAGAGAACCACCAGCAGCAGCAGCAGCATCCCCCTCAAAGAAACGAGGAAGGAGGCCGACCCCTCAGGCCGGTCGCAGCTTTAGAGGAGGACGACGATGAAGACGACCTCCCAACAATGAACCCCGGCGGTCTGGTCAATATGATCCAGGCCGGTGGGGGAAATTTGGGCGGCCTCACCCCCATCCCAATGCTATCCAACCGGAAGCGCAAAGCCGAGGTCCGGGCTGTGACCAATGTCAACCTGGTCACCCCTCCAGAGCCCAAAATTCACAAAGACTTGGAGATAACTTTCTCCAATCAAGACCGGAGCGGGGTACTATACCCCAACGGTGACGCGTTGGTGATTGCCGCCCGTATCTTGGGCAAAGAGGTTCAACAGGTCCTGATCGACAATGGGTGTTGGTCCCACTAAATAGATATATTGCGGAAGCTTTAAAGGTTATGTCTTTAGCAAAGTCTTTTACAAGAGCACTCAAATAATCAAGACAGAAAATAAAGGTAAGCAGTAAATGGACCAGATTTATAGTGGTTCGGATTGAAAGATCCTACATCCACTCTCCCTTGATCAAAGGGGTCTCACTAACCAACCAACAACCAACTTACTTACTGGAATCGTGAAGTACCAATTCCTTCTTACAAACTCTTTAGATCTAACTTCGATCTAAAGTCTACAACCTTCAACCTTTTCTTAGAGATGAACAGGTTGAGATCCAACAACTCCTTAAGAGTAAATATGTAATTATGAACAATAATAAGAGTGCTAAGTGCGTGATAATCAAAAGCTTGGAATGTGACTTTGTGCGCATAAGATTCTAGAGCTTTTTCTTGGTCTGCACTCTTGTATTTATAGAGGTGATTAGATTTTAGCCGTTGGAGAGCTAATCTAATCAGATCCTCTATTTAAGGATCTGATTGATTGATTGATTGGGTCGGTGAGATCCTTGGATTGATTGACTTCAAATACTTTCCAATCCGATCTTGTTGACTTGATATAAATCACCAACGGTCAAATGCTTTCAATGCCAAACTCTGATTCTCTCCAGAGAAGGCAGGACCAGACACCAGGCAACCTCGATGTCTTCTGGTCCAAATCTGGTTAATAACCAGAGTACTCAGTAGAATTAGGAGATCATACTGAGCATCTTGTGATTCACCAGACTCGTCTGGTCCTGACTCGTCTGGTCTGGGGAAGGTCCTCTGCCTCTGGTCAGATCTCCTCTGATGAAGTCTTCTGGTGGAGTCCTCTGGTGAAGTCATCTGGTGGGGTCTTCTGGTGACTCTTCTGGTGAAGTCTTCTGGTCTGGCAGTTCCCCCTAGACTAAGTCCTAATCTAGTTCCTCATCTGGCTAACAGGTCCAGATGGTCCTATTACATCTTCTGGTTTGTTTTAACTAATCAAAACTATACAACATTTTCCCTAACAATTTCTCCCTTTTTGATGGAGTTAAAACATACTAGAACTGATCAACAAAAGATACTTAACCATAAAAACAATAAAAAGATAAGACCTTAGAATAGATCTTATCAGGCAAACAAGAAGACAACAAGAAGTTGTCTTTAGAACAGAGAAGATATGGCTTTTCATTAATAATAGAGGACAAAAGATTACATATTACATTTAATTTCAGAGACCTAAACTATGCATATCTTCTGTTCTCCTTTGGCACCAGAAACCAGTCGAAGAATCTGTCTTGGATAGCCTTGAGCTCAGCAGAAGATGTTGGGGTGAAATTTACCAACACCTTGGTCTTGTAAAGTTTCTTCAGCTCTGCCCAATCAACCTGGTCCCCAAGCATAGGAGTGTTGAGATAATGGAACTCAGGGGCTGTCACCTCCAGGTTAAACTCTATTGTGGAGTCCATCAACTGCTTGTAGAGCTCTGCATCATATGCCTTCATCCAGGAGTGGAAGGTTCTGTTGATAAGTGCATCATCCTCTGGCGGGGGCCTCTGGATGTAGTGTTGAATGAACCACAGAGTCTTGGCTTCTCTCCACTTCTCTATAAGAGGAACAGGCACAGTAGAGTCAAAAGACCCTTCTGTCCTGAGTGGTAAAATGTCCATCATCTCAACATGACCTTTCTTCTTCTGGCTTGAACCACTGGCACCAGAAGATATACCAGCTCCTCTGGTCTTCTTGTTCTGCCTCCTTTCATATCTGAGCCTCTGCTCTTCATCTATGTTCTTCTTTATTCTTGCTTGCCTCTCTTCAGGCATCTCTTCCTTGAATCTCTTCTCTACTTCTTCAACAACAGATTCAAGGAAGCTCTTCTTCACCTTCCTGAACCTTCTCTTGGCAGGGCCAAGAATAGACACAGGATCCTTCTCTGCCTCAAGAGTCTCTTCCTCTGCTGCTAGCTGCTTAGCCATAGTGAGAGATTTTAAATCTTCTTTCTTCTTCTTCTGCAGCTCAGCCTGGGCCAAAGTATTCTCCAGCAGGTCCAGACGAGCACCATGGCTAAAAAGAGTCTCATTTGTGGTCATCGCCAGATCAGTTCTGGCCTTCTCTTCCCCCTTTTTAACTTCATCAATAAAGGGCTCCACCACCTGCCGAATGAGATCATGCAAGGCAGTGTTGGAGGAAGAGTGAAGATCACGCAGCTGCTTGGCCTCCTCCAGGTAGGCTATAGATTCTGCAACTAACTTCTCTTTCTTTGCCAACATCTCCTGGAGGGAGTCCTTAAGCTTTGCAGTTTCCAGCATCTGGGAAGCCATCTCAACCTTCAACACAGAGACTGGCCTCAGTTGGTCCAGCACATGCTCCTGGAGCTGTCTCTGGCTATGCATCCACTATCAATGTACCAGACATGGTTGCTTGAAAGTCCTTTCTCCAATGGGCTCTTATCCTCCTGCAGAGAAATCAATTAGGTCCCTTACTAGAGCTGGGTCCTGATTGATTAGTTGCAGGTTTTGTAGGAATCCAAAGATAAAGATCATCCCTTCCTGGATGAGGAGATCTTATCTTCCTTCCAAATCTATCTACTAGTACATGTCCTCTGACAATGACATATTGAGCTACTGGTCTGATCAGAACACCTTTCCTATAAATAGGTTTGGTGTATCTTTTCTCAAATCTAGCCTTTGGAATGGCCTGCCTCAAAGACATGGTCTTAAAGATCTGGTTGAATGGATACATCCTAGAAGAACCATCTCTGGTGTCATAACTACCCAGATCAGTTGGTTCTCTATAGATGGGTTTCTGGTTCTGATGAAAAGTAGACCTTCTCTGGTAATTATAGTTCCTTTGAGTATATTTGTTCTGGAATTATTTCCTCTGAGAAAACCGCCTCCGAGGTCCCTGGTTCTGATAGAAATTATGTTGTCCATTATTCCATCTCTGAGAGTTCCTATTCTGATTGGAATTCCCCCTGGTTGAGTATCTCCTCTGAGATCCCCTAATCTGGTTAGGTTCCACTCTTTGAGGATTCCTCTGGGATCCTTCAATCTGAGTAAGTCCTACTCTTTGAGGTTTAATGTTAACAGATCTATCAACTTTCATTGGTTCCCCTTGTTGACGTTTAGTCTCTAGGATTTTCTCTTCCAGAACAGTTAACTCTTCTGGACTATATTCCAATAGATTAGCAGAGTGGTTTCTTTTCCATCCAGGATTGTGAGCCACTCTGTAACCATTACCAGTTGAGTCTTTTTCATCCCAGATTTCTACCAACTCACCAGATCTTACAGACTTGTCTTTATTGTAAAGATATTTATGAGATTTAGTGGTGATTCCAGAATATCCTAAACCACTCTTATCATTAATGCGCTGAGAAGACTCTGATATAATATATACAACAGATGGTGTCTTTGGAGCTTCTCTGGGCATAGGTATCTCCTCAAAGGTTTGTTCAATCTGCTTTCCCTTTATAAGAATCTGGTATTTGGCTCTAAGTTCATTGAACTCATCTTCCTGAGAGTTCTTTTCTTTCATGAGCTGATCTACCAGAGTATCTCTTTGAGTGATCTTATCCTGAAGTTCAGAAACTTCTTTGGAATGATCTTTCATGAGTTCTCTGCTAGATTTTTGTTCATGAGATAAAGATTGAACTTCAGCTCTGAGCCTACCATTTTCTTTTTCAAGTTTTTGGCATAATTGAACACAATTTTGGAGATTTGATAGCATTTGCTGCATATCAGACTCTCTGGAGTTACCAGATGAATTAGAGGATTCAGTATATTCAGAATTAGATAAGACTAAGGCAGTTTCATTTACCTCAGTGATGTCTGCCATAAGACATACATCATCATCAGATCCGAAATCAAAAGAAGAAGAACTGGAACTAGTATCCTCCTCCTCTGCTTCTGCCAGTAGAGCTCTCTCATCTACATATCTCCTATCTCTCTTGAGTCTTTTCTCTTCTCTTTCTCTAGGAGTAAGTTGAGGACAATCATAACTGTAGTAGCCTGGCTTGTTGCAAGTGTAGCATGAGTTATCTCCTCTGGGACTGGGGCTTGGATCTCTCCTCCTCTGGTTGCAGTCAGATCTGGCTGGACTATTCTCTCTCCTCTTGTAGTCAGGTCTGCCAGAGCTGCTATCCCTCCTCTGATAATCTGATCTGCCAGAGTTGTCATCTCTCCTCCTCTCTGGAGTTCAGAATCTTGTCTCTCTTGAATCTCCATATGTCTTTTCCTTATCTGCAGGCTTGAATGAAGTCTTCCTATCTCTAGTAGATTCCTTCCAATGCTTCTTATACCTGCCATATTTAGAACTCATTTTATCAAGTTTTCGGGTTAGAAGTGCTACCTGCTCCTTGAGACTCAAGTCATCTGCAGTAGACTCCTTTGTTTTGTCATCTGACATGATGGTTGAGGAGAATGCAACTCCTTTCTGACCAGAAGAGGAAACCTCTTCTGTTTGATCCTCCTCTTGAAGATCGTACTCGTAAGCTTTGAGATCAGACAACAGAAGATGATGATCCAGAGTGTTGAGATCCTTGCTTTCTTTAATCACAGTCACTTTGATTCTCCACCTGCTGGTTAGTGAACGCAAGATTTTACTATTTATTTCTTTCTCTGAATAGGTCTTACCTAAGGCACTAGCCTTGTTAAGGAGGTTTGTGAGATGCATATCCAGCTGGTCAATTGTCTCGTCTGGTTTTATCTTGAAGGTGTCAAATGAGTGTTGAACAACTTGGAGTTTGTTGTCCTTTATCTTCTCTGTTCCCTCACAGAGTAATGCAAGTTTGTCCAACATTTCTTTGGCAGTGGTACATGTTCTGACCTTTTCAATCACCTCCTTTGTGTGTGTGTTGATGATTTCAGTCCTTGCCACCTGGTCTAGGTTGTGCAATTTCCTTTCATCATTGTCAAGCTCGTCCTTTTTCTTTAATACCTTTTGTCTTGCAACTCGTTCACCAGTCCTCTCTGCTGCAACTTCGCTGGTTTCTTCTCTGGACTCAGACCTGCCGTCATCAATAGGAGTCCAGTAAAATTTGATTGGGCCACTTTCTACCACATCTAACATGCGGTGAAGGATAGCTCCAAGATGATTGCTCATCATGAAGCTCCAGTGGTTGTAATCCTCGAAAGAGAATTCTGGTAACTTACGACTCTTGTACGAAGATTTTGAAGACATATTTTACCAATTGAAAATTTAACAAGAGAATTGACCAAAAACACAATAAAGAGCAATGGATCTGCCCGGTGACCACCAAAAGCTTTTTAAAGCAGTGGTCTAGAACACACTGCTCTGATACCACTTGTTGGTCCCACTAAGTAGATATATGGCGGAAGCTTTAAAGGTTATGTCTTTAGCAAAGTCTTTTACAAGAGCACTCAAATAATCAAGACAGAAAATAAAGGTAAGCAGTAAATGGACCAGATTTATAGTGGTTCGGATTGAAAGATCCTACATCCACTCTCCCTTGATCAAATGGGTCTCACTAACCAACCAACAACCAACTTACTTACTGGAATTGTGAAGTACTAGTTCCTTCTTACAAACTCATTAGATCTAACTTCGATCTAAAGTCTACAGCCTTCAACCTTTTCTTAGAGATGAACAGGTTGAGATCCAACAACTCCTTAAGAGTAAATATGTAATTATGAACAATAATAAGAGTGCTAAGTGCGTGATAATCAAAAGCTTGGAATGTGACTTTGTGCGCGTAAGATTCTATCGCTTTTTCTTGGTCTGCACTCTTGTATTTATAGAGGTGATTAGGTTTTAGCCGTTGGAGAGCTAATCTAATCAGATCCTCTATTTAAGGAAGCTTCAATCAATCAATTCCCTAATTGATTGATTGGGTTGGTGAGATCCTTGGATTGATTGACTTCAAATACTTTCCAATCCGATCTTGTTGACTTGATATAAATCACCAACGGTCAAATGCTTCCAATGCCAAACTCTGATTCTCTCCAGAGAAGGCAGGACCAGACACCAGGCAACCTCGATGTCTTTTGGTACAGATCTGGTTAACAACCAGAGTATTCAGTAGAATTAGGAGATCATACTGAGCATCTTGTGATTCACCAGACTCGTCTGGTCTGGGGAAGGTCCCCTGCCTCTGGTCAAAGCTCCTCTGATGAAGTTTTCTGGTGGAGTCCTCTGGTGAAGTCCTCTGGTGGGGTCTTCTGGTGAAGTCTTCTGGTCTGGCAGTTCCCCTTAGACTAAGTCCTAATCTAGTTCCTCATCTGGCGAACAGGTCCAGATGGTCCTATTACATCTTCTGGTTTGTTTTAACTCATCAAAACTATACAATATTTTTCCTAACAATGGGTGTTTCTGCAACATCATTTTCAAAGCAGCCCTAGATCAGCTCGGCGACCTCGTCAACTTTATCAAGTCGATCGACCTCTAGCTGAAAGGCTTTGGGGACACTACGGTCGCCGCTTACGGGAGGATTAAGCTATCGGTGGAACTCGTTTGTTGCTACAACGAGCACGTCAATATAACAAGGCCCCTAGATTTTATTATCGTAGATCAGCTAAGCTCGTATAATAGCTTTCTAGGTAGGCCCTTTCTAGAGGTTTTTGAGGTCGTTGCCTCCTCTTACTATTACTGTATTAAGTTTCCCACCCCTGAGGGGGTGGTCGGCACCATTAAAGGTGATCAATCAATGGCCAGGAAGTGTTTGAACTATTTCGACTCTTGTTTATTTCCAATCTGTAACGACCAAACAATAGATGGACCACAAACCGACCTTGAGTCGGCCACTCCGGTCGCTGAAGCCATAATGGAGGTCGGATCCACCTCGGCCGACCCACAGCCAATGCAAATTGACGATCCCGAGCCAAGGATCGGTTTCGAACCATCCGAGCTCGATCTCGATCCTAGATTCGACCCAAGCGACTGACGAAGCTATGAACAAGCTACGATTTTGGAGGAATTAGAACACATTCTAATCGACCCCTCGAGGCCGGAACTGGAGGTTCTGATCGGCTCTCGCATACCAACTGAAATGCGGGGGGAAGTGATCGAATTCCTTAAGGCCAACATTGGAGTCTTCGCTTGGTCTCATCAAGACATAGTCGGAATAGACCCAAAGCACGCTCACCATCGATTAAAGATCGACCCCAACAAGAGGCCGGTCCACCAAAAAAGAAGGAAATTTGGCCCAGAGAAATACGAAGCTCTGGTCCAAGAAGCCAAGAAGTTGCTAGACAACAGGCTGATCGAACAAGCCCGGGACGAGCCCCAATAGGTCGCAAATACCGTTCTAGTCAAGAAGACAAACAATGCTTGGAGACTGTGTATAGACTTCACCGACCTCAACGCGGCATGCCCGAAGGATCATTTTCTGATGCCGCACATCGATCATCTGGTGGATAGCACGGCCGGTCACGAGATGATGTCCTTCATGAACGCTTTTGCCAGCTACCACCAAATCCCAATGGCCGTCGAAGACATCAAGAACACCTCATTCCATACGGAGAAGGATATATTCTCTTGGCTCTGGATGCCTTTCGGCCTGATCAACGCCGGCACGACCTACCAGCGTCTGGTCAACAAAATATTTGCAGATCAGATCGGAAAAACCATGGAAGTCTACATCGATGACATTGTGGTGAAAAGCTTGAAAAAAGAAGACCATCTCAAGGATCTCGAAGAGACCTTCAAGATCCTCAAGGCCTACAATATGAAGCTAAACCCAAAGAAATGCAACTTTGGGGTAGAGGCCGGCAAATTCTTGGGGCACATCGTCAGCCAGCGTGGGATCGAGGCCAATCCGGCCAAGATCAAGGCCGTCCTTGACATGTAGGAGCCCAGGACGATCAAGCAAGTGCAACACCTGATCGGTGCCTTGCTTCTCTTAACAGATTCATAGCCCGGCTCGGAGATAAAAGTAAGCCTTTCTTCTCGACTATAAAAAATGGCAAATTCTCTTGGAATAGGGAAAGTCAAGTAGCCTTTTCGAAACTAAAGGAGTACTTGGCGAACCTACAAATTTTGGTTAAGCCGGTCCCAGGGGAAAAGTTTTACTTGTATCTCGCGGCCTCCGAGGTCGCCCTCAGCGCAGTACTCGTCCGGGCAGACGGTCAGAACCACCTTCCGATCTACTTCGTGAGCCAAGCCCTACACGATGTCGAGCTCAGATATACTCCACTCAAAAAATTGGCTTACGCTCTGGTCATGAGTCTAAGGAAGCTAAGGCCCTATATTTTCGACCACCAAGTGGAGGTTCTCACCACTCTACCCTTGAGGCAAGTCTTACACCGGCCGGACACCAGCGGCAGGTTGTTGAAGTGGTCATTGGAGATAGCTCAGTACGGGGTCACGTATGCCCCGAGAACGGCCATCAAGGGTCAGGCACTGGCCGACTTCATAGTGGAACTCACTTTCCCACCAAAGTTCACAAGAATTGACCACCCCCCGTGGAAACTCTACGTGGATGGGTCATCGACCAACACTTGCACCGGGGCCGGCATCGTTCTGATCGGACCGGAGGGCCAGAGTTTCACCCATGCAGTCCGTTTCAGTTTCCCGGCCACAAACAATGAGGCCGAGTATGAGGCTCTGGTCGGAGGTCTTGAGCTCGCGATCGCCATCGGAGTATGCCGACTACACGTGTTTATGGACTCCCTACTCGTAGTTAACCAAATCAAGGGAGAGTACGAGGCCCGGGGGGAACAAATGATGAAGTAACTCGACCTGGTCACAACCTTGTGCGAGAGATTTCACCAAGTTTTCATAGAGCAAATTCCGAGAAGCACAATACCCAGGCCGACGCTCTTTCCAAACTTGCAACCGCAGAAAGAGCTGCCGATCTCGCCAATATCCAACTTTCTACGCTCGGAACCCCCACGGTTATCCAAGCACAAGTGTCAACTGTTCTAAGCACAAATGAAAACTGGATGACTCCGATCATGAAGTATTTAAAGGCCGGCACGCTCCCTGAAGATAGAGTCCGGGCCCGACAACTACAACTTCGGTCATCAAGGTACACCCTCATTGACGATCTTTTATATAAAAGAAGTTTCACCCTCCCACTCCTAAAGTGTATAACCCCGGAGCAAGGCCAGAGCATTCTGGCCGAGATCCACGAAGGGGTATGTGGGAATCACGCCGGAGGCCGAGCCCTGGCCCACAAAGTAATCAGACAAGGATACTTTTGGCCGACCTTGAACAAAGACGCCGTCAACTTTGCGAGGTTGTGCCACAAGTGTTAAATTTTGGGACCAAACATCAAGTTGTCCCCCGAGCAGCTCTCCTCCATGTACAGCCCTTGGCCTTTTGCTCAGTGGGGCATCGACCTGATCGGACCGATGTCCACTGCGCCCGGGGGCCACAAATTCGCCGTCGTGGCCGTCGACTATTTCACAAAGTGGGCGGAGGCCGAGCCGCTCAACAAAATCAACCAAACTCAAATCATCAAGTTCATCTGGAAAAACATCATCTTCCATTTTGGCCTACCACAAGTGATCATCTCCGACAACGGGAAGCAGTTTGACGGCCTCCAGATGATCCAGTTTTGTGAAAAGTGGAAAATCAAGAAAGTATTCTCCACCCCCTACCACCCGCAGACAAACGGCCAAGTGGAGGCCGTAAACAAAATCCTCAAGCACACTATCAAAGCTAAGCTTGAGGACAAGAAAGGGAAGTGGGCAGCCGAGCTCCCCGACGTGCTTTGGTCGTACCGAACGACCACAAGGAACTCGACGGACGAAACTCCTTTTTCTCTAGCTTTCGGTACTGAGGTCGTCATCCCTTCAGAAGTGTCCCTCCCGAGTCACCGGACAGCCCAGACGATCACCGAAGAAAACGACACCGCCCGGATGATCGATTTGGACATGTTGGAGGAGAGGAGACTCAACTCCGACCTCCGGAATGCGGCCTACAAGAAGAAATCCGAAAAAAATTTCAACTCTAAAGTGAATGCCAGACAATTCTAGGTCGGGGACCTCGTCCTTAAGAAAGTTCAAGTGACCAAAGGGGTATTCGGCCCGAACTGGGAGGGCCCGTTTAGGATATCCAAGTGGCTCTCCAGGGGAGCTTACGAGCTGGAACTCATGGACGACACTCCGGATCAATACCCCTGGAATACGGTTCACTTGAAGAAATACTATCAATAGCTAAGATGTACTATGTAACCAAGTTATTATTAATGCAAAATTATGCGCGCAGTTCGAACTCTCATCCAAAAACCGAGCTCAGTTCAAAAGTATACGCCGACCGTATCAAGGTCGGCATATCACACTTGAGCTCAGAAAGGCCACTCAAGGCCATCTAAAAACCGAGCTCAATTCAAAAGCATACGCCGACCGTATCGAGGTTGGCATATCACACTTGAGCTCGGAAAAGCCATCCAAGCCACTTTAAGAACCGAGCTCAGTTCAAAAGTGTATGCCGACCATATCGAGATTAGCATATCACACTTGAGCTTGGCAAGGCAACCAAGGTCAATCCAAACACCGGGCTGGGTTCAAAGCATAGGCCGACCATGTCGAGATCGGCATATCTCACTCGAGCCCGGGAAAAATCCCATTTATACTTGTTAAAATTTTTAAATATTTTTTACAGGAATAAAGAACGAGGAGAATAGTAACGAAGCATTAAAGTTTAGCAAAAAACTGAAATTCAAAAGTCAAAACCGGTCCAAAGCCAGAAGGATAAGCATTACAATCAGTTCAAAAGAAAAACAGACCCGGCCGGAGGCCGGTTACATTCAGGAAAGCAGTAAAAAATTAAGATAAAGAAAAGATTTCAGGGTCGCCTGCCCCGCCCGCCGGGCTCGCCTGCCCTCCAGTTCCGGCCACGAAGTCAGCCACTTCGTCGGTGCAGGCCTCCGCCTCAGCCTCACCTCCGCCCGGCACCTGGGAGCCCTCCGGAGGAGCCTCTTCCTCTTCTTCCTCCCCTTCCTCATCATCGGCGGCAGGGGGATTTTGACCCAGCTTGAGCAGCCTGTGCCGATGGGGGAACCATGAAAGGTCCACCCCGTAATCAGTCTCAAGGTCGAGGAAGGGAAGCCAGTAGCCTCCGTGGATCGGGTTTTTAGCAGCATACTCCCGGAAGTAGTCTTCCTGAGCTTTGGTGTCGGCATTGGCCTGGCGTCCAACCCGGATCAGGTCGGCAATGGCCATGTAGTAGCAGAACTCAGTGAAGAGTGCCGGGTTGGCGACTGGATCCTCAGGATCGTAAGCTGGCCGGCTCAGAGAAGCAGCCAACTCTTCAGCCTTTTTCTGAACTTCCCTCTCCAACTCGGTCTGCCGGGCTCGAGCCTGATCGGCATCCCCCCTGGCCCGATGTGCCTCCAACCGCAGCTCGGCATTGGCATCCTCCATCTCAGCAACCAGCTGCCGAGCATCCTCCAGGGCTTTGTAAGCCATCTCCGACCGGTTTAGGGCATCCTTCTTCTCTTTCAGGATGGCCTCCATCTGACCGACCGCCTGATCCCTCTCCTTCTTGAGGCGACAATCTCGCTTTCAAATCCGGCTCTCTCCTCTCGGGCACGGGTCAGGGCGCTCTCTGTTCTCCGGAGCAATCTGGTGGCCTCGTTGAGATTGTTCTCCATCAAATTGACCATGATGGTCGCCTGGCTGATCAGTGCAACACCGGCCCGGCCGGCATGTCGAGGATGGCGCTCGGCAATGTCAGACAGCTCCCAAGTCCAAGACTGGGGTAGAGAATTCATAGCCCGGCTCATGTAGTCCGGCATATCGACCGTCGAGCCCGGAGCACGGGAGAAAAGGAAATCAAGCACCAAGGAGGGAGGTCGGAGTCATTAGGCGTCAGCCTAAGTAAGAAAAAACCAAGTCAGGTACGAACAAATTGTTTAAGTAAAGAAACTTCAAAAGTTGAGCAACTTACGCTTGGAAGCGGGCCGGATCGCGACCGAAGTAGGTCCTGCCATTCTCCCAGCTGGGAGCTGGCGCCACATGGGCTATGGTCTCTGTTCCAACCGGCCTGGGTCCAGGAGGCGTATCGTCCGAGATGTCGATGGGGGCCGGGCTCAACCCATGCAGGCCGTCCTTCTCACTTTCAGTCTCCTCTCGGCCTCTCTTCCGGCCGGTGATCGGGAAGGAAGTGGGTGCCTCAGTAGCAGCTGTCCCGACGGCCAGAACAGACTGGAGGGAGAGAGGCTCTTGGATCACGATCCCCGTCCGGGTGCCAGTCCCCTTCTTCTTTTTCGCCCCTTTTGCCCCCGGCTTCACCGCACATGCTCCCAATCGCGAAAACATCTCCGAACAACGATCAGAAAGTTCTGAGGGACACTGTCTCACTACCGGAAAATCGGGCACTGCGTCACAAAAGTGCAAGGTGTTAAAAAAAGTACAACTTGAGATCCGGGCACACCCTTGTACTTACCCGAAAAATTTAGATGGCGCAGAAACTGGAAGAATCGGTTGGAGATTCGAGCTTGTCGAGTCCAGAAGATGGCTTGATTCCTCTCGGTGGCCGGCAGTGACAATATCCGCTCCCTGATGACCGCGAAGTCGAAATTCAACTCACGATCGGAAAAACAAGGGTAGCCTGCAAAGAAAGTTAGAAAATTAGACCAATACTTTTAATTCAAAGTCAAGTTAAAAATATCTTACTAGGATTCTTAAGGCGGATATCAATCAGAACCCCGATCACTACTCCCCCCGGGTACCCGGTCTGCCACGCTCCACCGACAAAGAACCATTTTTCCGGTCATTCCGGGCCTTACTCGGGAGACCGGTCACCAGCTTCTGCCCCTTGATCTAAATGAAGACCTCGCCGGTCCCACTCTTTTCACTCTGAATCCGGTAGAGATAAGTCATCTCCCCCGGGGTCGGCATCTGGTAGAGCCGATTTTGGCCAAACAGTGACAGGACGCTCACAATGATCATCCATGCGTTCGGAAGCAGCTGGATGGGTGCCTGGTTCCAATGATTCAACAAGTAGGAGATGGCCGGATGGAGGGGGAAACAGAGCCCGACCTCCATCATGTCTTGGGTTATGGCCACCATCCCACGAGGAGGCTGGTCTGCCCGTTCGTTTGGCTCAGGGGCGTAGAGTTGCACATCGTGGGGAATATCCCAATCGGCCCAGATCCCGTCGAGGTAGCTTTGGGTCATCTTACTTTGTACTTGGCCTATGGTCCACCTCTGGGACTCCTCCAAGTTGGCAATTTGGATGGTGGCCGGATCGCGAACGGTCGGCCTCCGCCGGTAACGCTCTTGATATACCTCAAAGTCGAAGTTTAGGGATTCGGTGTCGTCTTTTTCCTCCACATACTCCGACCACAGACGGAAGGCGCGTCTGACCTGGTCCCGCCAGTCTTGACTGACGCTCCGACTTGCCCCAGGAGACCCTCCAACTTCCTCGGCCTCCAACCCTGAGGCCTCATTCATCATCCCGAGCCTTTCTTTTATTTGCTCGGCTGCGAGATTTTGTAGAAGCAAATTGTTAGCCAAGTCATCACCTTCGCCACGGCCACCATCCTCTTCATCCTTCTCAAGAAGGTCGTCCAACGGATCCCTGTTCTCCATGGGACGGGCCACCGCCTCGGCTTGGGATCTCTCAACCGCGGCCGGAACCCTCTCCCGGGCACCCTCGCCCAATATTGACCGGATCGGGCTCGGAAATAGCGCATCCAAGCCATCATCATCACGAGCCCAGATTGAGCTCGCTAGACGGGAAGGAGAAGCGCCACTTCCGCCGCCGGAGCTTCCCCCTTCTTCAAACAGTCTCCGACTGGCTCCACCGCCGCCGCCGCTAGAGGAGGCGTCTCCCCTTTGCCCCGGTGGAGGACAAATCCAACGTCGAACTATTATTTGAAAAATGGAGAGAGTTTTCGAAAAAGTGAAGTTTACCTTTTTCAACCGCCTGTCGCCGCTGTACGAAACTGATCGCCGCCGCAAGAAGCTCGCCGGAGAAATCGCCAAGGAGTTGCTGCGCTTGCTAAGGAGTTTCAAATCGCTCGAAAGTAAAAAAACCAAAAGTGGGGAATGACTCCCCTATTTATAAGAAAGGGGTAGGGACCTACTTGGAGAATAAAATTCTAGGCATAGGGGCCTAGTTGCAAGAATTTGAAATGATTGTTTACACGTCAGATGCCTGCACACGACACGCAATTAATGAGCGGGATTCGAGGGATCGCATCCCATCACGCATGTCAGTCTTTAATGTGCGGGATCCGAGGCGTCATCTGACGGTACGCACGCCTTTTCAGGCACATGCAACAACGCATGTTTAATCAAACGTCACGTAGCGTTGGCCGAGCTCAGATCACGCCGGGCAGATCTCACCCCTCATCTACACTGAGAGCCGAGCTGGGGGGCCATTGTTGTGGCCATTTCATACCACAGGTCGGCACCGACCTAGACAAGCCTAAAGAGGCGAAACGACGGCACCAATCTGGCCGGACGGTGTCTGACCTCCATGGGCTCCGGCCCCATTTTCCGACCTCAAGAGCGAGGTCGGAAACAAGCCCAAACGTCTACCTACTTCGCCTAGGGAGTAGGGCAAATGGCCCCGGACCTGGCCGGTCCGGTCTCAACTCAATAAAACCAATAGGGACCGCTGGAGCATGACCGACGTTCGGAAGAACATCCCGACCTCAAGACCAACCAACAAGACCGGTCTCCGACCTCAAAGCACCTCCGGCCTGCAAGACGAAAATGGAGCACGTGATAGAATCTGGCAAGATCTTCCCTCAAGAGGAAAAAGGCCACCTCCGTACTCAGTGACAGAGAGAATATTCCATCCAAATAAGGAAACAAGCCAGAGAATCGTCCTTTTTGGACACATGTCGACACGCAATTGGCTGGCCGCCTGCAGACTCTGGCGTACTGGTGCCCGCGCATCCTCAGAGGCTGGAGGCATTTAATGTTTCTGTCCCCTGAGTGGTCGGAAATGACCCATATACCCCTGTATTGAGAAAACTATAAATAGTCCCACATTTGTAACAAGAAAGAGGTTCAATCCATTCAATCAAATCAATACAATTCTCATTTAAGTTCATGGACTAACAACCCCTGGCAATTCTGTGTGTTCATGCATTAAGTTCATCATCTTTATTATCATTCTTCATTCCAATCAATCACTTTAGCATGTATGAACCCAATCATTTGATGTTTTTACCAAGGCCTACTTAAATAGCCATTTAATCCCAACCTCGTTTATTTGGTAAACAACAAAAGTAAAGCTTGAGGACAAGAAAGGAAAGTGGGCAGCCGAGCTCCCCGATGTGCTCTTCGCTTTAACTTTTGGGACCGAGGTCGTCATCCCATCAGAGGTCTCTCTCCCGAGCTACCGGAAGGCCCAGACAATCACCGACGACAATGACACCACCCGGAAGATCGATTTGGATATGCTAGAGGAAAGAAGACTCAACCCCGACCTCCAGAATGTGGCCTATAAGAATAAATCCGAAAAAAATTCAAATATAAGGTGAAGGCCAGACAATTCCAGGTCGGCGACCTCGTCCTCAAAAAGGTTCAAGGTCCAAAAGGGGTATTCGGCCCGAACTGGGAGGGCCCATTTAGGATATTCAAGTGGCTCTCCAAGGGGGCTTACGAGCTTGAACTCATGGATGGCACTCCGGACCAATACCCCTGGAATGCAATTCACTTGAAGAAATATTATCAATAACTAAGTTGTACTATGTAATCAAGTCCTTACCAATAGAAAGCTTTACACAACGCTCGATCTCTCTTTTAAAAACCGAGCTCAGTTCAAAAGCGTATGCCGACCGTATCGAGATCGGCATATCACACTTGAGCTCAGGAAGGCCACCAAGGCCATCCAAAAAACTGAGCTCAGTTCAAAAGAATATGCCGACCGTATCGAGGTCGGCATATCACACTTGAGCTCGGGAAGGCCACCAAGGCCATTCAAACACCGAGCTCAGATCAAAAGCGTATGACAACCGTATCGAGGTCAGCATATCACACTTGAGCTCGGGAAGGCCACAAAGGCCATTCAAACACCGGGCTCAGTTCAAAACATATGCCGACCATATCGAGGTCGGCATATCTCACTTAAGCCCGGGAGAAGTCTTGTATATATGATAAATTTCAAACACTTTAGCAGGTATATAAACAACAAGAAAAAAGCAACGATACGACACAGGTAATGATGTTCTAATTTCCATTCAAAGATACGAATAAGTCAAAATAAAGATACAAGAGTTCATAAAATAGTTCAAAAGCCCGGTCGAAAGCCGGTTACATACTCAAAGCAAAATAAAAATTGAAAAAAAGCTAAGTCTCGGGGGCTGCACTCCCGGCGCCAACATCACCGACTATTTTAAAAAGCTAAGTCTCGAGGCTCCCGCCTGGTGCCGGCACACCCGCTGCCCCTTCATCTTCCCCGTTCTCTTCGTCCTCCTCCTCAGCCTCGATCACTGGGGCCGGTGGTGGCACGCCCGGCTCTAGCAGCCTATCCTTCCGCGGATACCAGGATAGATCCACCCCATATACAGTCTCGAGATCGAGAAAGTGGAGAAAGTAGCTCTCGTGGATCAGGGTCCCGGCTACATAGGCTCGAAAGTGGTCCTCAGCAAATTTGGTATTTGCACCAACCTTTCGGCCCTCACGGATGACGTCAGCCACTGCCATGTAATAGCAGTACTCGGGGAAGAGGGCGGGGCTGGTCTTGGGGTCTTTCAGATCGAAGGTCGGACGAGCCTGGGCGGCAGCGAGCTCTTCCATCTTTGCCCGGAGCCGGCCGTAAATTTCTTTCCGCAGCTTCCTCTCGTTCTCCGCAGCGGACCGGGCTTCCTCGGCCTCCAACCTCAGCCTCCCCAGCTCGGCGGCCAAGCCCGAGGCCAGGGCGTCGGCCTCATCCCTCGCCTTGGCAGCGGCCTCGGCCCTAGCTCAGCCTCATCCCTCTCCCGCGCCACCAGCGCGACCTGGCCAAGGGCGTTCTCCTTCTCCCTTTCGAGGCTAGCCAGCAAGCTCTCGAGCGCGGCCTTTGCCTCTTTCTCCCTGGTCAATGACGCCTCTGTCCGGTGGAGAGAGGTCAGCGCAGAGTTCAGTTCAGCCTCCATCTGCGAGGCCAAGATGGCCCCTTGACCGGCCAGGACGACCTGGGCACATGTGAGATCGCGAGCCCGACCTCGGACAATCTCGTCCAGCTCGAGAGTAAGGGTTGGGGGAATTGAGTTCACGGCCCTACGCAGATAGTCCGGCATCTCAGAGTAGGAGCTCGGGATGCGGGACGAGAGGTAGTTAAGTACCATCGAGGGCGGTCGCAGCTCGTCCCGATTCAGCCTATAAGACAAAAACACTATAGTTAAAACCCAAGGTAAGATGAAGGAAAATTTGACCAGTTTTAAGGTTGAGTATCATTCCGTTCTTAAAAATAGTCTATTAATTTTACAAAATTCAAGTTTTCTAACGGGTAAAAGGACAAAAAAATAAAATTGAATTTTGTAAATCTAGGGGACAAATTAAAAAATTGAAAAATATAACGGACTAAAATCAAATTGGTGCAAATTAATGGAAATAAAATAACATTTACCTCGTGCCACTAAATGTATTAGCAAAGAGTAACACTTGTATTTTACAACAGAAAAAAACTATTAATGCTGACCAACTCACTGTGTTCAATAAAAATAATTTATATTATTTAATGAAAACAACAATCCTGTAGAGTAAAAACAATCAATATTATTCAGTAAAAACAACAATGTTAATTGAAAAATAATTAATATTATTCAATGAAAACAACTAATACTCCCTCCATCCTTCAATAAGCGTCTCATCTTTCATTTTCTGACGTTCTTCAATAAACTTCCTATATCATTTGTGGAAACCCGCCTACCTCATTTTTACTTTTCTTTATTGCCACATTTCACTTTTTTTTTCTATGTAATCACACCACTTGTACTGTATTTGTACCACACTCCATGTTATATTAATATTTCATGCAATGTGTTCAGGAGAAACTAATTAAAAGACGGAGAGAGTACAATTAAAAAATATACAACAGTTACATTGTGCAACTGGTATATATAAACACAAATTGTTATATAAAATATTTTACGGATCCTAGATCCGTAGAATAACCCATATTCTAAAAATGGATCCTCATGTCAATTCACGTGTTTTCCTTTTCACATTCTCCACCGTGCGACCCCTTCCCCCGCAAACACTGCCGGACTGCCCCCCATAACAGGCTCCCCCCACCCCCAACAATTCCCATGGCAATTGGCAGGCGCTCACCCCCCTCCCCCAACAATTCCCATAGCAGGCGCTCAACCCTATCCCCCACCCCCTCTGCCCGTTCAATCCCTACTCCTATTCCAAAATTCTTTTTTTTTTCCTTCTCTCCTCAACTTTCCTCTATAAATCAATTTTCAATATATTAACAGGGATGCAAAAGTTTCATAACATATCTTGCACGTCACATGTTCGATCTAATGCCTCAGAAAAATTTCAAAAAATTTGTGTTACCATTGGAGCAAATGTGTATTACTATTGAAGAAAATATGTGTTACTAAAAATATATGTTACTATTGGAGTAAATGTGTGTTACTATTGGAGAAAATGTGTGTTACTAAAAATATATGTTACCAATGGAGCAAATATATGTTACTATTGGAGTAAGTGTATGTTACTATTGGAGGAAATGTGTGTTACTAAAAATATATGTTACTATTGGAGGAAATGTGTGTTACTAAAAATATATGTTACTATTGGAGGAAATGTGTGTTACTAAAAATATATGTTACTACTGGAGCAAATGTATGTTATTATTAGAGTAAATATGTGTTACTACAACTGTGTTAATATTAGAGTAAATGTGTGTTACTAAAAATGTGTGTTACTATTGGAGCAAATGTGTGTTACTGTTAGAGAAAATTTGTGTTACTATTGAAGTAAGGTGTGTTAATATTAGAGTAAATATGTGTTACTGCAAATGTGTGATACGTTAGAGTATATGTATGTTACTAAAAATATGTGTTACTATTGGAGCAAATGTGTGTTACTGTTAGAGAAAATATATGTTACTATTGAAGCAAAGTGTGTTAATGTTATAACAAATGTGTGTTAATGTTAGAGCAAAAAAATGTATTTGATGTTAGAGCAAATTTAAGTTATTGTTGGAACAAATATATTTTAATATATAAAGCCATAAATTTAAATTTAAATTTAAAAGGATGAGAAATAAATTAAAAACACATAGTTGATCTTGTAAAAATATATATTTGTCATTATTATTATTTTAAAGTAGAAAAAACCTGTTTTTTAATGACTTGTAACACATATTTGCCCATATATTAACATACATTTTGCCTATACTGTAACATACATTTTGCTTATATTGTAACACAATCTGGGAGCGAAATTGTGTATTATTGAAAATGTATGTTAATGTTGGAGTAAAAATGTATTTGAAGTTAGAGCAAGTGTATGTTATTGTAGGAGGAAATATATTTTAATGTATAAAACCATAAATTAAAATTTAAAGGGATGAGAAATAAATTAAAAACACATATTTGATCTTGTAAAAATATATATTTGTCATTATTATTATTTTAAAGTAGAAAAAACTTATTTTTAATGACTTGTAACACACATTTGCCCATATTGTAACATACATATTGCCTATCCTGTAACATACATTTTGCTTATATTGTAACACAATCTGGGAGCGAAAATGTGTATTATTGAAAATGTATGTTAATGTTGGAGTAAAAATGTATTTGAAGTTAGAGCAAGTGTATGTTATTGTAGGAGGAAATATATTTTAATGTATAAAACCATAAATTAAAATTTAAAGGGATGAGAAATAAATTAAAAACACATATTTGATCTTGTAAAAATATATATTTGTCATTATTATTATTTTAAAGTAGAAAAAACTTATTTTTAATGACTTGTAACACACATTTGCCCATATTGTAACATACATATTGCCTATCCTGTAACATACATTTTGCTTATATTGTAACACAATCTGGGAGCGAAAATGTGTATTATTGAAAATGTATGTTAATGTTGGAGTAAAAATGTATTTGAAGTTAGAGCAAGTGTATGTTATTGTAGGAGCAAATATATTTTAATGTATAAAACCATAAATTTAAATTTAGAGGGATGAGAAATAAATTAAAAACACATATTTGACCTTGTAAAAATATATATTTGTCATTATTATTATTTTAAAGTGGAAAAAAAATATTTTTTAATGACTTGTAATACACATTTGCCCATATTGTAACATACATTTTGCCTATCCTGTAACACAAACTGGGAGCGAAAATCCTGGAACATGGCCTGCACGAGATTTTGGAAAAAACCCTCCAAATCCGACCCGACCCGGTCAAGATCCGCGATTTTTTTCCTGGAGCGACCCATTTTCAATATTTGCCTATTTTAGGTATATTTCACATATGAAAATATTTCACATGAGTGTGACTCATATATAAAAATTTGTCATTAACATGATTTATATTCTCAAGGAGCATTTCCTTAATTAAAGAATACCCTTTATCACAATCTCCATTTTGCAATATGTATCTTTTTAAATTCTAATTTTGTTCATTATTTTTTTATCATTTTAGTTTTTCTTTTACCCCACCGAAAAGATCTTTTAATATTTTTTTAAATTAAGATTGTTCGTTATTCTTCATCTCATACTTTGATCTACCATATTACTAATAATTTTTTAATTGATTGAGAGTACAAATGTCTAAATATTAAGTTCCTTAATTTATCTTTGCTAATTAGGAAGCCGTTGTGACTAGTTATTACTCCCTCTGTTTATAAATAGTTGATGTTTTAACATTTATTGGTGTAATTAAGAAATAGTGTGTAAATACAAGTTTTTTCCTAATTAATCATATAATTAAAAATATATGACACAATTGAGATAAAGGTAAAATTGGGGAAAGGATGACAAAAAAAAAAGTGAAAATACACAAAATGCCCAAAATTTAGGGGGGCACTTGATTTTTGCCCCCTTTTTTACAAAAGATGTATATTGCCCAAAAAATATTGGTAAAATGTTGGCGAATGGTTGGCACACAGGTTGGCATGAGTGTCAACCCTTTGCCAACCGTTTTGCCAACATTTTTTGGGCAAAAAACATCTTTTGTAAAAAAGGGGGCAAAAATCAAATGCCCCTTAAATTTTGGGCAATTTTACATTTCTCCCTATAATGAATAACGTCATCAGTGTTATACTAGTAGATAAATTTAATATTTTTTTGGGACAGCAAATCTGGTGGGAAATCTTTTTCTGACAATGAAGTGGAGAAGTCCAACGTTAAATCAAACAAATAGTTGTATTTAATCATTTAGAACGAGATTTAGGGAAAATGTTGTCCTACGTACAATCGTAATGCGACAACGACTCATGTCTAATTAATGAAACCACATGATGATTGTATTAACTAAAGATTAATTATCAACCTAAAAAATTGTGTGACACAAATTAATAGAAATTGAATTATCTTCTACCTCCGTTCATAAAGAATTTATGATGTTTTAACTTCATATTATTGTGATAATTTGATGTTTTAGCCTTAAATTTTGGACACTTTTGTGTATTTTCACTTCATTATATTGACAATGAATATTAATAGGATATATAATTGACGAAATAAAATATATAATACTACATCAACAAATTAAAAAGAAATATCATTATAAAACTACAAATACTAAAATGAGGTAAAGATATAATATAAATATTAAAAAATATATATATACATATATATTTATTTATTTTTGAATGGGAGTATTAACACAACAAATCATGTTTTTGTGGTGGTTGGAGGGAATCATTTTAGAAAATTAATAAAAAATCTGATCAGTTGGCAATTGAGAGATTTGGCACGTTGTATACAAAAGTGACAAGAACATAATGATAATAACGATAGGGATTTAAGCCAAATTCGTCCTCTATCTTTTCACCTTTATCAAAATGGTCCTCTATTTATTTGCTTTATCAATTTAGTCCTGTATCTATTCAAGTTTCGCCAAAATGATCCTAATTGGCCTAAAAATGTACAAAACCTCACCGTTTTGGTCCTATATTTATTTTCATTACCAATTTAGTCCTGTATCAATTCACATTTCTCCAATTAGGTCCTAATTAGGTCCAATTTGGGGGGAAGCCTATGATGTGGTTTTTTTTTCAATGTGGCACTAGCGGTGGCCAGCTTTGCATATAGACCCAACCGTTTACCTAGGTTCACATTTTTTTTTCCGTTTGACACCGGAAAACTCCTCCACACCGATTTACCTGGGAACATGGTTCTGATAACATAATTAGGGCCCCCGATGGACCTCCACCTCTGCATTGGTATGATATTGTCCACTTTGAAACGAGCTAGCCTACACAAATTTATTTTTGGGTCTTCCTAAAAATATATCATACCAATGGAGAATTTGTTCATCCTTATAAACCCCATGAACCTCCCATATTATTTTGATGGGATTTAAACCAAATTCATCATCTATCTTTTCACCTTTATCTAAATAGTCATTTATTTATTGTTTTATCAATTTAGTCCTGTATTTCTTCAAGTTTCGTCAAATTGGTCCTAATTTGGTAAAAAATGGTTTTATGCTTTATGCGTTCAATTAGGACCTAATTGGAGAATGTGAATTGATACAGGACTAAATTGGTAAAGAAAATAAATATAGGACCAAAACGGTGAAGTTTTGTACATTTTTAGGCCAATTAGGATCATTTTGGCGAAACTTGAATAGATACAGGACTAAATTGATAAAACAAATAAATAGAGGACCATTTTGATAAAGGTGAAAAGATAGAGGACGGATTTGGTTTAAATCCCCGATAATCATCATTATTAAGCGTTTGCAGTCTATACTATTGTCACTTTTTTAATTTGCAATATGTATTTTTTTTTATCATAGTGCAATTTGTATTAAATAAATTTTGTATATAGTTTCCAACCTAAACTCAATTCTTGTGCTTTTCTCCGGTGAAGACTTTATTTGTTCAAGTTTATAGTTGTCTTTTAATTTATTAATTGTTTCTTTAATAATTTTTTTTTCTAAATTAAGAAACCGTAAATTCAAAGCACCTCTGGTTTTAGAGAGACGGAGGACGTCTGTCAACATGAACACTTCATTGATAAATTTAAACCCATTCTACATGTATTAGATCAAAAAACTTCCATGAAACATCGTTGGTTTTTAGGACACTCTTTGGTCGTCACCCGGTGGATCAAAACATCAGCCACTTTCCAAGAAGGCATGGGTTTCTTAACATTTTGAGGGATTACTAATTTTTAACATTAAAAAGATTGAGCAAATTTCAATTGTTTAAGTTGGAATAGTGATAAGCACCTCAATGACTATATATCTGCCACGGTCGTCTGTATGAAATTAAATAGAAGTGCGGTTTTTCAATATTATTTTTTTTTTAAAAATATTAAAAAGAATAAATAATAAATAAAAAAGACAAATATAACCTTCAACAATTATAATCATTGCCAAAAAATAATGTAAGAATTGGGCTGAGGTTGGAAACGGTCAAATTTGCATAGTACAAATTGTAATTTAATAAAAAAAAATATAGTACAAGTTGAAAATTGAAAAAAGAATAATATTACAGACAACTACAAATTGGTATGTATCTTATTATCTATTGATTGGCGTCACATGGAGTAAAACTGAGATTTGGACTTAATTATACATTACTCCCTTCTTCTTAAAGAAATTTGCACACTTTTCTTATTTGGACGTCTCACACCAATTTGCACACTACCTAAAGAAAACATTGATTTGCGTGCACACTCTCACAAATATACACATATTTGCCCATATACCATTATTTTACCCTTTTTTTTTTTTTAATTCAGTGTAATAGCAGGGTTGCAAATTCCCCTGAAACGGAGGGGGTAACTTTTAGCAATTTTTTTATGTACGCTAGATTAAAAATTCTATAAGAAGAATGAATATAACAAAATATAAGATCAAACACCGAATAAAATACACGGTCTAATAGATTGAAAATAACGTAATTTTGAAAATTATTTTTTATGCCATCAATTATATTGTAGCAGGTATTGTATTAAGAATTAAAATTATTTTATGGTCGAAGTAATGCATTTCTCTAATTTTCTTTAAGGTAATAAGCCTTTGGCACACGTACAAACTCTTGATTAATTAATTTCCTGCAGAATGCAACTCCATTATATTTAAGTTCTTCGTTTGTTGGATAAATGTTAAGAATTGGACCCACAAGGGAGGGATAGTGTAATAAAAACTAATATAATTTAATTTAATTTCATGATACCTCTCTATAAATTATATATCAATCTATTTATATTAATTTCTTTAACACTTCCCCTTATTTAAGGGTCTAATTGATCTCTACTTCACCCTTTAAGGAGAGGAAACCGATCGAGTGAATAATCTGGTATGAGTAGTCGTGTAGAGTTACTTTTCATGAAATTTTGATATGCTTCATGCTCTCTATGTAGGCTCCACACGTGCCACTATACCAAACCCGTTGCGCCCTCCTATAAAATCATCCCTCCACCATTGATAATTTCACTCACTCATACACATACCACTCTCAATAGAATACATACTTCTTCGCCCTCCTTTTTTTTTTTCTAGCTACGTACTGAATCATGTTTGCTTTCGGCCTTCTCCTTTTTATTTTCCTTATTCCACACAGGTTATTATTTTTTTGATGCTCATTCAATTAATCTTTTGCTTAATAGTATATTTAATATACTTTGAAAATTGTACGTTTGCACTTTCATGTTAATTAACGCATGCAATATATTTTTAGTATTAGATTTTCCTCATATATAACTGTTGATTTTGGTTTAATTGTAGTCTTTATATATGTGTGTGTATTAACGCATGCAATTTAGTTTTAGATTTTGCTCATATATAACTGTTGATTTTGGTTTAATTGTAGTCTTTTTATGTAAGAAATAGTCTTATATATATATATATATATATCACTAGTGTGCTTTAGTTTTGAAAAAAATAAATAAATAAGAGGTTACTGATTGTGGCACGGGAAAATATTAAGAAGAAGGATTATAAAAAGATAGAAAGGTAATTAAATGGGGTTTGTTTCTATTTTTTTATTTTCATTAACTATTATATTTATTCTATATTTATCCTCATTTCTATTTTCATTGAATAATTTATAAATAAAGCGCCAACTTAATTTTTTTTTTTTTTTGTTTACTTAATAATGCAGGGGGCCGAAGCGTATGTAAAAATCATTCCCTTAAGGTGACTTTAACGTGGAGCTTTGCTAGAAGGATGTCATGGAGGATTTTGCCCTAATTACATCATCTCAGCGGTGGTGCTACCTTTTCAATGTAATCTATGCATCTTGTGTTGTTACTTAGACTTACGTTTATTTTAAGAGTGTGTTTTGTGTTCGTTATGCTTTTTTTTTTTTTTTTTTTTTTATGTATGTTGGTATGTATTTAATGGTATCAAGCTAATAAGAATATTTGGGCACCTCCACGCAAATTGCATTAATTTCTTACTTTGTGTTTGTTCTCCTCCGTTTTGTCAACTCTAATTTTTGTTATTTCCACAATAAATAAAATTGACTTTTGAAAGACATTAAATCCAGATAAAATTGTAAAAGAAAAATAATTAAATGAATTAATTTTACTATGCTACAATTTTGAACTTTTAGATGAGGCGAAATTATTTCATAGCATTAGAGCCAAAATGCTCATGTTCGCACAAAGATCCTGGGTTCGAATTTCACTGAGAGCAACTTCATTCATTGGGCCTCCCCAAAAAGAGGGAAAGTTGAGTTCGACACATGAGTGAGGGGAAGTGTAAAGAAAAATAATTAAATAAATTAATTTCATACTCTTCTACAAATTCAGACTTTTAGACAAGAAGAAATTTTTCCAAAAATAATTGACGAGTACACATTATAAAATTTTGAGCAGCTCCCTCTTTAAGAATGAGAAATAAGTTACAAATTAAAGTTATCAAGTGGCGTAGAATAAATAATAAAGGATTGTGTGAGAGATAAAATATGACTAGCCAACTAATTGAATATAGATAATTTAATACAATTGATTACATACCATTAATCTACAATATAGAACAGCAACTCATATTTTCGTGCCAAACGTATTAGCAAAGAGTAACACTTGTATTGTACCGTAGAAAACAAATATTGTTAAACGAAAACAACCAATAATGTAAAGTGAAAAATAATAAATATTACCTAGTAAAAAAAAAAAAAAACTAATACTATAATCTAAAATATACACCAAACGCACCGTGCAACTAGTGTATACAAGAATTTGCCATTAAGATGATTCATATTCTCAAGGAGTATTAAGTGTTCTCGTTGAAGGGTATTAGTTGTGTTCACTGAAGAGTATTATTTGTTTACTAAAAAAAATTAAGACTTTTTAGTGAAAACAATTAATAATCTTCGGTTAAAACAACTAACACTACAAAAAAAGGCGGAGTTTTGCGACGGCCAATGTATCCGTCACAAATATATAAAATTTACGACGGATTAGCGATGACCACTAATTAGTACTCGTCAACGGTCGTGATCTGCGACAAACGGAAAAAATTCATTGCAAATTACTAAATTTTGCGATGGAAGAAGCCATCGAAAGTAAGGCGGTTCATGAACTGCCAAAATTTACAACGGACGAGCTGTCGTAAATTTTAAATAGTATTTTGCGACGGATATGTCCGTTGTAAATCCAAACCGTTTGACCGAGACCTTTCGTAAACGATGCAAATTAATTGTGGCCGACAATTTTGCGATGGAAAGGTCCGTCGTAAATTTTAAATTTGTGATTTGCGACGGACTGAGCCATCGCAAATTATGCCCGTTTGACCGCGACCCTTCGGGAAGTGGTTCTTATTTAGTTGTCTGTTGTGATCATTTCGATTAGAGATCGGCATCGACCTCCCCAAAGAAGGACATGTATTTATACCCGACCGGGGGGCGTCAAAGGGAGGCTTTAGGAGTCGCCGACCTCGAGCGCACCCGGCCTCCTGGCAACCTCTTCAGACCTCCGCGGACCCATACTTTAGACGATTAATTCCGATTATCGCTATCTCCGACCTCATCCGGGAAGCTAGAGAATGCTATCTCGGATTCCGACCTGGCCCGAAGTTCCCACCACGGGGATCCAGGCTCAAATCACCCCCGTCCGATCTCCGACCTTACGTCAAGTCGCCGAGACCGGCAGCTTACCGATCTCCGACCTCTCCATTTAAGAAGATTCCGAGAGCATGATTGGGTGAAGAAATGTCCATATTTTGGTGTCTTTTGAGTGCATTTTATGCTTAATTGTGTCAAGAAGTTTGCGAAAATGCTTAGTTTGAGATAATTGGCCCAAATTCGTATTTTCATGTCATTTTTAGGAATTGAAGTGAAGAAGTAAGATAGCACGAGTTCTACAGGCCTTGCTGAGTGTTAGTTTCAGTTTTGAAGTGCTCGGGATTAAGAAACGAGAAGGAACGGTGCGAGTGCGGAGCAAAACGAAAAAAAAGGCAAAAATTAAGCCTTACTCGAGCCAACCACCTGCTCGAGTAAGACTACTCGTGCGTGTTATGGTCGGTGACAACAGAAGGATTCGAGCAAATTTCGCTACTCGACCGAGTGCCTCGGTCGAGTTACCTAACACAGTCGAGTAGCCTGGGAAATTCAAATGCGGTTTTTAAAAGTCGTACTCGACCGAGTGCTGGGGTCGAGCCATCCAATTCGTGCGAGTCAATGTCGGTTTTTCCAGAACGTTGGGAACAAATTTGGTCGTGCTCGACTGAACACCTCGCTCGAGTCAGGCAACTCGCTCGAGTACCCTGTAAAGAAAAGACAAACCCATTTTTTGAAATCGTGCTCTTCCAAGCACCTTGGTCGAGTAGATCGACTCGCTCGAGTCAGGCCAGAATTTTGCAAACTTCAGCTGTGACCTAGGGACACGTGCCAGACATCAAGAGGAGGATATAAATTGAAGAATTTCGGATTTGAGAGAGATACCATGCTGAAAAACACCCAAGAGATGATGAGCCAAAATTTACCTTTCCTTTAAGTTTTCTTCCATAGATTAGCTTAGATTAGCCATAGATTTCAAGTATTAGAGTTGTAGATTTCATTTCAAGGCAAGATTGAAGAATTTGTTGAAGCTTTCATACATTTTGTGAACCAAAGAGGTGATATCTTTCTATTTCATTGCAATTTCAATTAATATTGGTATGGATTTAATTAGTTGTTCTTGTTTAGCCATGAGTTTTTCTCTTAAATTCATGGGCTAACTTTTTTATGCCTTGAATGGTGGAAATTGTGTGATAATTAGGTTTGGGGGTTGACTTATGCCTAGTTTTGATTGTTTGTGGATTTATATCCTTATTGATTGAAGTTTTTGCTTTGCTCTATGCATGAATTGTTCATATTGAGGTGTAAATTCGTTTTAGTGTAGATGAGAATTACATTGACTTGATGAAACCTTCGTATATGAACAAGGAGTGTTTAGATGCGTTTATCTCGTTTTAACTCGTCGAGAGAGAGTTAAAACGTAGGATCCATCAATGAGCCTTAGGCATTTGATAGTCCGTTGAATGTTTAGGTGAAGTGTTACTTGGTGTAGTCCATGAATGATTAGGATTATGGCATAAGTCGACTTGTGAACCTAAGGATCACATAATAGAAACCATTTGGGGCATATCTCCCCCTTGCACTTCGTCGCACGAAGTAAGATTAGTTGTTTATTTTCTTGTTTAGAAGTTATTTGATTTAAATTACTTGTCATTTACATTTTTATCTAGCTAAAACCAAACCCGAAAACTTTTTAATTATAGATTCATGTCAACTTTGAGATTGAGTCCTAAGAACACTTCCCACTTCCTTTGGGTTCGATAAATTTTTAACTTGGTCAATTGCTTAAAATACAACGAACTCGTTCACTTGCGAGTAGTTATAATTTGTGCTTTCATGAATTTTGCAATCAAGTTTTTGGCGCCGTTGCCGGGGAGGTGACGTGTGTTCTTAGTTGATTTAATTTTGTTGCGTGTTATTTTTGTTATTATTTCTTTGTTTTTGCTAATTGCTTTTTGCTTTCTTTTCATTTCTCGAGGTCGGTTTGATACGTGGTATTTGTGTAGGTGTATGAACACGAGGTCTAGTGGAGCACAACTCATTCCGATAGATTTGGAGATTGAAGCTACGGCTAGACGAAATCAAGGAAGAAATCGTAGAAGAGGAGGAAATAGAAATATGGAGGTGAACGAAGCCAATGTGGGTGAAGGAAGTCATAATGGTGAAGGAGAACCGGTGAATGAGGGGTTTGTTGCGAATGATGGGAACGGAAATGGTAATCCACAAGTGGCTCAAGAAAGGAATGGAGGAAATGATCTACATTTAAGATAAGTTCAAGGAGGAAACCCGTTCCATCAACTACAAAACTTCCAACCTTATCCACCTTACCCATACAACTACCCTCCCCCTCAAAATCAACAACCTCCTCACTATCAACAACCACCCAACTATCCACCATACCCACCTCAATATCCACCAAACTACCCCTATCCTTATCCTTACCCTATTCCTCAAATGCCAAATCCACCTCAAAACAACCCGAATCAACAACCTGTGTACCATCCCGAACCCAATCCACAAGATCGTGAGCCACTTCTCAAAGATTTTTATGAACCTAAGATGAAGGAGTTTTATGATGGAATAGCAAGGCCGCATATTGTAGCCGAGAAATTTTAGGTGAGCCCCGCATTGCTCCGTATGTTGAGAGAATCGCAATTTGATGGATCAGATGAACGAGAAGACCCCCATGTTCATTTGGGAAACTTTATGGAGGTTTGTGACACCATGAAATACCCTGGAGTTTCACACGATGCTAAGATGCTACGACTCTTCTCGTTCACGCTGAAGGGGAGGGCCAAGAAATGGATACAGAACATGAACCCTATGGCAAATACTTGGGAGGACTTGAGTACTCAGTTCTTAAAGAAGTTCTACCCCCCTTCCAAGGTTCTCAAAGCTCAAGAGGCCATTACTAAGTTTAAGCAATTTCATGGAGAATCAATAACCGATGCTTGGGAAAGGTATCAAAGTTTGTTGTTGGCGTGTCCTCAGCACGGTCTACCCGAGGTCCAGACTATCCTATACTTTACAATAGGGCTCAATGAATGGGATAGAAACCATCTCAACTCTAGTGCCGGAGGCTCCGTGTGGTCGAAAACTGTAAAACAAGTGAATGAGATAATCGACAACATCGCTGCAAATGACTCATTTTGTAGTTCAAGTGGAGGAGGAAAAAGAGATAAAATTGCTACTTTGGAAGAACAAAACGATGGTTTGAAGAGTGTCAAGATGGCTTTGATCGATAAATTGGGGAACCTTAACCTACCTTCTTCTCATGTGCAAGTAGGACAAGTGGAAGCAAGCCCTAATGTTCAATCATCGAATGAAGAAGTGAACTATATGGGAAGACAACAATTCCAAGGAGGGTATCAAAACAACGTGCAAAGTCAAAAACCTTATCAAGCACTACCGTTTCAAGCAAGGTTTCAAGGAGTCTCTCCTCCTAACAATGTTTACCATCAAGGAGGATCTTCAACTCAACCATGGAGGAAACATAAAAATTTCTCATATGGGAACCCTAGAGGAGCGATTCAATTACCAACGGGGGTAGACCCGGGGTCTAAACCTCCTAGCCATGAAGGGAAAGGGAATACCGATGAAACTCTTCAATTATTGTTGAAGAATATGGAGGATATGAACCGGAGAATGGAGGAAAGCAATCGGAGGATGGAAGAGAATAACCGGAGGATTGAGGAGGTTGGCCAAAGATTGGAGGAGTCGGATAAGAAGAAGGAGACTAAGTTGGCACAACATGATACCCAATTCAAAGCCCTCGAATATCAAATTGGACAAATCGTAAATGCTTTGGGTCCGCAATTAAATAAAGGGAAGTTTTCATCTAATACCGAGATAAATCCAAGGGAACATTGCCAAGCCATAGAATTGAGGAGCGGAACAAGGTATGAAGGACCTTCCATGCCACCACTAGAGGATGAAAGTTAAGGTGAAAAACCATATGAAAGTGTTGAGGGGAAGCAAGAGGAGGTGAATAATGAAGAGGAGGAAGAACATGAGAAGAGACATTTGGAAAAAGGGAAGCAAAAAATGGAAGAAACCATGAAAGAAGAAGTCATCCCTAAATGGAAGAGAGTCAAGATGGATAAAGAAAACAAGAGCAACGTTGAGGTGGATGAATGGGGGTTACCAAAGTCGTTGGTACCAGTTCCATTTCCTCAACGGTTTACGAAGAAGAAGCTAGACGAAAGATTTAGAAAATTCCTCGAGGTGTTCAAGAAGCTTTACATCAATATCCCATTTTATGAAGCCATCGAACAAATGCCAAGTTATGCGAAATTTTTGAAAGACATATTGGCAAGAAGACGGAGGGTGGAGGAACTAGAAATGGTAAAGTTAACTAAAGAGTGTAGTGAACTCCTTCAAAGGAACCTACCACAGGAAATGAAGGACCCGGGGAGCTTTACACTCGCATGCGATATGGGGAACGGAGTAGTTAGAAATGCATTGTGTGATCTCGGTGCAAATATCAATTTAATGTCGTTCTCGATATTCAAAAGCTTGAGTCAAGGAGAGTTGGAACCCACCACAATCACGCTTCAGTTGGCAGATGGGTCGACCACAATCCCTAACAGTTTTGTTGAAGATGTGATTGTCAAAGTAGACAATTTCACATTTCCTGCGGACTTCTTTGAGATGGAGATGGAAGAAGACAAAGAAGTCCCATTAATCATTGGTCGACCATTTCTATCAACCGCCCAAGCGGTGATAGATGTCCACAAGGGGAAGCTCACCTTGAAACTAAATGGAGAGGAGATTAATTTCTCAATCAATGCTTCGTTGAAACATCCCATGGAAAAGGAGGAATGTCATGCGGTTGATGTCATCGACTTATGCCTTGAAGAGGCTTGGGAAGAATCTTCTTACAATCTCTTGACTAAAGATTATGTACTCCCTATGCCTAATTGTCATTCTAATGAAATGTTTGTCTCTTGTGATGATAGGTTTATGAATGATGGAGAAGAGGATGAGGCACGGTCTTTGGAGGATAGGAAAGTAGAGGAGGTCAAGCAAGCAAGATTGGATACTCCATCTCTATTCATACCCGTCCCGGGGAGTGAGCCAAACAAAGAAAAGAAAGACAAGCTAAAGGATCTTCCTGAGCACCTCAAGTACGCTTACTTGGATAGTGAAGAACACCTACCGGTAATTGTTTCTTCTTCTCTAAATTCGTGTGAGTTAGAAAAGTTGTTGGATGTCCTTAGAAAATACAAATCGGCCCTAGGTTGGAGCATAGAAGATCTTAAGGGAATTAACCCGACTATTTGCATGCATAAGATAAGGTTAGAAGAGAATTGTAAGCCGGTTGTACAAAGTCAAAGGAGAGTGAACCCTATACTTCAAGAGGTCATTAGGAAAGAAATTTTAAAACTCTTAAATGCCAACATGATTTTCCCGATTTTCGATAGTCCATGGGTGTCTCCGTTGCATTGTGTGTCTAAGAAAGGAGGAATGACTGTAATCACCACTGAAAGTAATGAAGTTATAGCCACTAGGGTAGCAACGGGTTGGCGAGTTTGTGTTGATTATAGGGAATTGAACAAAGCCACCCAAAAAGACCATTTCTCTCTTCCTTTTATTGATCAGATGTTGGACCGGTTAGGTGGCTTTGAGTACTATTGCTTTCTTGATGGTTATTCGGGGTACAATCAAATCATGATTGCCCCTGAAGACCAAGAGAAAATGACCTTAACATGCACCTATGGAACGTTTGCATTTAGGAGAATGCCCTTTGGACTTTGCAATGCACCGGCTACGTTCCAAAGGTGCATGATGGCCATTTTCCACGGTTTAATAGAAAATGTGATGGAGGTTTTTATGGATGATTTCTCCGTGTTTGGTGATTCTTTTGATTTATGCCTTAACAATTTGGAACTTGTTCTTGAGAGGTGCCAAGAAACGAACCTCGTCCTTAATTGGGAAAAATGCCATTTTATGGTTAAGGAGGGGATCGTTCTTGGTCACCATGTATCTTCAAAAGGATTGCAGGTTGACAAAGCAAAGATTGTTGCTATTGAGAGACTTCCTCCTCCTACAAATGAGAAGGGAATTCGATCGTTCTTGGGACATGCAGGATTTTATCGTCGTTTCATCAAGGACTTCTCTAAGATTTCTAAACCTTTGTCTCATTTATTGGAAAAAGATACTCCTTATGTGTTTTCTGATGAATGTCTTGATGCTTTCAGGAAGCTAAAGGAAGCTTTGGTGAGTGCTCCGATCTTGATAACTCCTGATTGGAGAGAGCCCTTTGTGTTAATATGTGACTCAAGCGATTACGCCATGGGAGTAGCTTTGGGGCAAATGCGTGAAGGCCATTTTCACGTTATCTATTATGCTAGGAAAACATTCAACTCGGCTAAGTTGAATTACACGACCACCGAGAAAGAGCTTCTAGCCGTGGTGTACGCTGTGGACAAGTTTCAGCCTTACTTGGTGGGGGCGAAGACCACAGTTTACACCGATCACGCAGCCATTCGTTATCTGATGAGCAAAGAGGATTCCAAACCAAGACTGATTCGATGGATACTACTTCTGCAAGAATTTGACCTCGACATCGTTGACAAGAAAGGAAAGGAGAATTATATAGCAGACCACTTGTCCCGACTGGAGAGAGAGGAAAGTGCATTGGAGGACAAAGAGGAAGTTAAGGAGACATTCCCGGATGAGAAGCTCTTTCGCTTGGAGGAAACTTCCATTTGGAGAGTCGAAGGTAGTGCGCCTTGGTATGCCGACTATGCCAATTTTTTGGCAAGTGGAGAGACACCGCCCGAGCTCAACTCATATGAGAGGAAGAAGTTTTATAGAGATGTGAGGAAGTATATTTGGGATGACCCATATCTTTTCCGAAGAGGTGTTGATTCATTGATTGGAGGTGTGTGCCACAAGAGGAATGGGAGAGTATAATTCAACATTGTCACTCACTTCCGTGTGGTGGACATTTCGGGGATTTGAAAACTGCTTCAAAGGTGCTTCAAAGTGGTTTCTTTTGGCCTACAATCTTCAAGGATTGTCATGAGTTCGTGAGAAGATGTGATCGTTGTCAAAGATTGGGTGGGATTACAAAGAGAGATGAAATGTCATTGAATATCTTCGTGGAAGTTGAGTTATTTGATGTATGGGGACTTGATTTCATGGGATCGTTTCCACCGTCACACGGATATCTTTACATTCTAGTAGGAGTGGATTATGTTTCAAAGTGGATAGAGGCAATACCAACCAAAGCAAATGATGCTAAGGTAGTAATAGCTTTTTTGAAGAAGAATATATTTACTCGATTTGGGGTGCCCCGAGCTTTGATAAGCGATGGAGGAAGTCATTTTGTGAACAAATTAATGGAAAATCTTCTTGCAAAGTATGATGTGAAGCACAAGGTCTCCACCGCTTACCATCCTCAAACTAATGGCCTAGCAGAAGTGTCCAACCGACAAATCAAACAAATTCTCGAAAAAACGGTGAACTCGACAAGGAAGAATTGGGCAATTAAGTTGGATGATGCTTTGTGGGCATACCGAACGGCTTTCAAAACACCGTTGGAGATGTCCCCTTATCAATTGGTATTTGGGAAGTCGTGTCATTTGCCGGTGGAGCTTGAGCATAGAGCTTATTGAGCAATTAAGAAATTGAACTTTGATAGTGGAGTGGTAGGGGAGAAAAGGTTGCTTCAATTGAGTGAGCTTGAGGAGTTTAGAGAATCGGCATATGAGAATGCAAAATTTTTTAAAGAGAAGACCAAAAAATGGCATGATGCAAAGTTCAAAAAGAAGGAATTTGAGGTGGGAGATGAAGTCTTGGTGTTTAATTCACGTTTGAAACTTTTTGCGGGGAAGTTGAAATCCAAGTGGAGTGGCCCGTTCAAAGTTAAGGAAGTCTTTCCTAGTGGTTATCTTGAGCTTGAAAGCAAAAATGGAAGTCGTTTCAAAGTGAACGGTCACCGGGTGAAGTACTACTTTAGTCCTTGTCAAAAGGACGGGGGAGGTACCAAATCTCTACAAGAGGTTTGAACTCGAATGGGTTCCGTCCGGCATAGGACGATAAAAATAGTGCTAGATGGGAAGTAACCCATCCTTTTTGTGTATTTTGTTTATTTGTCGTTATTTTATTGCTTTATTTTGTTTTGTTAGTTGACTTGTGTAGGTTGGCTTGCTCTTTGTGAGTATGAGGTTTTTTTGCTCTATAACGAAGGGGAAGTACATAAGTGATGATGGGGTCGTGTGTTGAGGCTCGGTGAGGATTTCGAGCTTTATAGGAAACACGTGCTTGAGGGAACCTTTAGGTACAAACACCTCTTCCTAAACTTAGACCAATGTCTAAGTTTGGGGGGGTGTTCGTCTTTTTTATGCATAAATTTTAATTTGCACCGATGCACCCCCGTTTGTGAGAGTTTAGTGTTGGTTATTTTTTATTGAAAGTTTTGGATTTAATAGATGAAATATACTTGTACATGAATTTTGCCTTGACATGTGTTGATAATGTGAGGACTAGATGTTTTTCGGATTTGAAGATGAAAGATCGGAAATGCAAGCATACTCTTGGAGCCTAATGTGAGGTGATAGTATCTTGAAGGAAACGATGATGCTTGGTGCTAATCGGAGGTAATAGACCCCAAACTTAGAATTGCATAGCAATGTCTAAGTTTGGGGGAGTTATTTTTCTTGGTTTTATTGTTTTACAATGCACCGGCGCACTTGAGGCTTCACGTGTACATTGCAAAGGCGCACGCCTCATTGTTTTAGAGTTATGCTTATTTGAGTAGTGATTGTAGTTGTGGAGATGATTGTTGATTGTTGAGTGTTGAATTCTTATCGAGTGATACTTGTGAATGTTGTGTTGGTGGCAAGAGTCTTATAAACATGCTTGATTAAATGTTTGTGTTGAGTGGAAACGTTGGATTCGGACATGTGAAATCATGGTTTATGCAAATTTCATTGTGACACTCTTTTTCCAAACTTTTGAATTGCATAGCAATGAAAAAGTTTGGGGGGGGGGGGGGGTATGTCGTTTTTACAATTCCATTTGCATTATCTTACATGTGATTGATTGTTGTGGATTATTGTGGAAAATGGATATTTTCGTTGTTGTGATATTGAGTGAGACGAGCAAGACGAGTAAATAAAATTTTGGTGGTGTGTTGAGGAAGTGCTATTGCTTGGGAAGAGACCCCGATTGCCTCGATCGAACGAGCGACCTGGCTCGAATCGAGGGATCAAAAGGTTAGTAAATGAATTTTCTGGATTTTTTTTAGAATATCAAACTGTGCACGGTCGAGTTGCACAACTCGTGCGAGTCGTTGTCAGTGGGAACAGAGAGTTTCAAGTTTTTTTGCACCAGACACCCAGATCGAGTTGACCGACTCGATCGAGCACCGTTTTTTTCGAACAGGGTCATCCTACTCGACCCGAGGATCTGCTCGAGCAGATCAACTCGGTCGAGTAGGGCATTTTGACAGCAGTTTATTTTCGAAAGCAGGGGTTTCTTTCTCATTTCAACCCCTTTCCTCTTCCTTTCTCTCTTTCTCACACATTCATATCCACACCCACTCACACACTACCATAAACCTTCATTTCTCTTGCAATTTCTCCACATTCAAGGTATGATTCTCAACTTTCATCTTTTGAATTTACTTATTTTGTTCGTCCTATGAGTTTATTTCGAAATTTTGAAAAAGGGGAACTTATGTGATAGTTTTCTTGAGGATTGTTTTCCATAGTTGTGTTTAATCTTGTTTATATGATATGGGTAACCCTTGAGTTGTTGATTTCATGAAAATTTTGGGTATTCCTTGAGGAAGTGAATTTTGTATAGATGCATACCCTAGGAATTTCGAAAATTTAGTGGAAATGATGGTTATGAATGAAATTTCTTCCCTTGAGTTAAGTAATTTGGATGATTGAGTGTAGAAAACTCCTCTTCGCCTTTGAATTTTGAGTTAAATGTTGATAATAAAGGAATGTGAAAGTTCATGTGGGAAGAAAGAGTGGTACAAATTCTGTCATATGGGTGTGTCCGAGTATTTACTGATTTCTTTTGTTGGACATTGGGATTATGAGTGATAAACATGGCTTTGAAACTCATGTGATTTCTTTGGATTATGAAGGGCAATTGATTGAGCATGTAAGTTGCTGGATGCATTTACTTGTAAATACATATGTGATGAGATAGTTAGCCCCCAAGTAGGAAATGTTGAGATTTTGGTTCAATGCTTGAGAATGTTTATGTGTGATAGATTAAATGCAAATGGATGCTAACTATGAGCCTTATTTAATGGTCTTTGTTTTGTTTGATATAGGAAATGACAGAAAGAAGAAGAGCTAGTGAAGAGAGCTTAGCTGAAATTAACGGAAAGCTCACTGCTTTAGGGAAGTCGCCTCGGGATTTCGGGTTGAACTTGGACGCAACATGGCCATTTATTGCTAAGCAATGGGACAAATTTGCAGAATGCGTGGAGAAAACAAGATGCCCATCTGTCGTGGCGATGAACAAAATTAAACTTTGAATTTGATTTTTGTGATTAGCGACCGATTACAGGCGGTCGCTAATTTATTTTTAAATAAAATTAAACTTTGAATTTGATTTTTGTGATTAGCGACCGACTTGGAGGCGATCGCTAATTTGCAAAGTAAAAAAAAAAAGTGGCTCAGTGGGTTCGAACCTGCGCCCATCGGGGTCCGGGCGGGGCGCGAACCACTGAGTCACTGACCCACTAGCTTATATTAGGCGAGCCATGCAGTATAAAAGCCCTTGTGTGGTTTGTAGAAATAAATGGGCAAATATGCGCCCAAGGGGAATCGAACCCACGACCTCTGGGTAACCGGGAGGAGGTGTGAATCACTATGACACATGATCTTGTTGTTCGTTTATTTGCATTTAATTGTATATAACCTCAAATTGACTCCCTTTTTTAAATAAAAATTCATTAAATTAATTCCTATTCGTTTCTAATTCGTTTATATATAATATATATATATATATATATATATATTTTTTTTTTTTACTAGTTTTTTTTTTTTTGAATTTAATATTTTAGATTTTTATAAATTATTAATTCATTCGTTTTTATCAATTTAATTGTATATAATTCCAAATTGAGTCCCGTTTTTTTTAAGTTTCATCAAATTAATTTCTTTTTGTTTTTAATTCATTTATATGTATATATATACTACCTTTTTTTAAATATGGTAAATTTAATATTTTAGACGAATATAAATTACTAATTTTTTCGTTCTTATGCACTTAAATGTAATCAAGTTCAAATTGAGTCTCGTTTTTTTTAAAATTCATATCAAATTAATTCCTTTTTGTTTCTAATTCATTTATATGTATATATATACTAACTTTTTTTATATTGTAAATTTCATATAGTAGACGAATATAAACTACTAATTTTTTAGAGCATAATAAGAAGCATGATAAAAATATAAATTAACTAAATTAACTGAAATATTCTTTAAAAAACATAAATAAACAGAAATTTAAAAAAAACACAAATTAAATAATTTTTTTAATACTTCTCTCTCCTCTCTCTTCTCTCTTCTCTCTCTCTCTCTTCAAGATCTTCTTCTGATTGAAGGAGTGATCCACCAGACCACGCTTGGCCCAATTCCACCCGCTGCCCACGCTCCCACCGCTTCTTCAGGTCGTAGATAATATTTTTGTACCGTTCTTTCGCTTTCACACAAAACAAGTCGTACATAACACTATCGTGGGCAGGGTCCCAAACGCACCGCCTCTGTAATTAAGTTAAAAATAGAATATTAACAAATAAATTATAAAATTCAAAGTTAAACTCATAATAAATAAATTTTTTATTCCTTGAACTGATCAAATTATTTCATCTTCTTTTTCTCGGCCACTAGTCTCTAAGAGTGGGCACCATACACAAACAGGATCATCTTAATGACATGTGAGACGATTGTGCTAGTCTCATGGGCTGGAAGCAGCCTGTGACAACAAATAAAAAATTCAAGTTAATATTAATATAATTAAAAGTATACATAATTCATTAAAAATAATACTTACTTGCTGTCGATCGGGATAACATTGAGACGATTATCTTGAACTGGGTTCATCTGTAATAATTATAAATTCAACATATCATATCATGTTATATCTCAATCAACTAAATTAATTCATACCTACGTATATATATCAATCAACTAATTAATTAAATTCATACCTACACACACACACACACACTTATATATATATATATATATATATATATATATCAACTAATTAATTCATACCTACGTAAATATACTACTAATTAATCAACTAAATTTCATACCAATCAATTAACATATATGTATATATAAAAGTGAAGCTAAATATATCTAATTCAACTAATTAAACATTCAACCACCACATAAATATATAATTTTCTCAAAAATATTAATATATAATATCATAACAAACATACATAATTATCCTACAAACATATATAATACCTACGTATATGAGTGAAGTAAAACATATATAATTCAACTAACTAAACATCAACTATAACATAATTCCAACAACCACATAAATATATAATTTTCTCAAGAATAATTATATATAATTTCATAACAAACTATCCTACAATCATATATAATATTGTCTCAACATTATAATTCATAAAACATGATTTAAGAATAATTTAAACGGTTAAAATTTTAAAAACTCACAGGTATTGTGTAGAAGGGCGGCGGCGGCGGAAAGAGCGGAGGCGGAGGAGGAGAAGGAGAAGTTTTATGACTATATACAAAATGGTGTACCGAGAAGGTATTTAAAGGAGTTAAAAAAAAACTAGCGACCGCCAAAGGTGGTCGCTAATACCCGATTTTTGGTCTTCTTGACCGAATCTGCCGGTTCAGTTTGACCAATTTAAAATTTGCGACCGTCTATAAGCGGTTGCTAAATCTCTCACATTAATGACCCTCAACTGTTACCAAGACGAGTAAAACGTTACTAATCTGCGACAGCCTCTGAGGTGAAATTTGAAATCAGGAACCGTCTGGGCGGTCGCTAATCAGGTGGTTTAAAGTGTTGATCAATTTTGACCTGTCTTTTGAGTTTAGCGACTGCCTCAATGGTCGTAGGCGGTCGCTAATAATGTGGTTTAGAGATCGATTTTTGTGTCGGTCGCAAATTTTTCTAATTTGAGACTCGTTGACTTCTTCGGTCGCTAAATAGTATATTTGCGACCGATTTAAAGACGATCACTAATATCGGTCGCAAAAACGCGAGTTTTTGTATTGTAGCATAAACTATTAGGGGGTTTCATTATTGTTTAGTGGGGTTCCCGTTTCATTAGGGGTTTCAATTGATCCTTTCAGGATCATTATCTGGCCTTCTTGAAGAAGCCTTATATATTATCGATAATATCGGTGAATATCACGAAGGCTAAGAACTTAGAAATTGAGGGCAAAATTGAAGAAATAACCTTAAATCTTAATGTATAATCCCTTTCAATAAAAATGGACGAAGAAAACTCGAATGCAAGACATAATAAAATTTAAAGAAACATCTATACATTATCAATGCTTGAGGTAATTTTTGTTTTTTTTTAAACTGGGTAAATTAAGGGATGAAATTATTTTTTGTGTTAATGATGCTTAAAATAAATTGAAGGGATTTGAGATGATTAATTTTAACGGCTTCAGGACTATGATCAAGTGGGATGAATTTTTTTATAAAGTAAGGGGGAGTAAAGAAAATAATTATATTAAAAGAATTCATTTCACACCTTTCTACAGGTTCGGACTTTTAGATGAGACGAAATTCTTTTATGATAGCCAAAAAGGCTCACCGCCCAGACAAAGTTCCTGGGTTCGATTCAAGCAACTCCACTCATATTAAATTATCCACTCATTTGCCTCCGCAATTAGGGAAAGTTGAGAGTTCAGCCCATGAGTGAAAGGGAGTGTACAGAAAATAATTAAATGAATTAATTTCACACCTCTCTACAAGTTCTTTCAGGGAGACTGGATTTTTTTTTTCTCTGTACAATTTAGGGGGCGCTTGGTTAGCAATTCTTCAATGGTAATGGGAATGAAAATTGATTTCCATCTATGTCCTCATAATAAAAATGATATGTTAGGGGAAAAAGTGTTCCAATGGTGACTCCAATGCTAGTGTCATGTCCCAATTTTGGAATAGAGGTGGACAACAAATGGTCGTTGGTGGAGGAATAGGGGAGTGATTGAGGAGGATGATTGTAGGAAGAAAATAGGGTGATCAAAATGGAGTAGTGATTACCTTATTTAGGAGAGAAGTAGTGATTTTGTTCTCATGAACCATGTTAATTACACTAATTTTCAATCTCATTCCCATTACCATTGAAGAGTTGTTAACCAAGCGTCCCCTTAAATTATCTCAATCTATGTAAAATAGGTTTTATTTTTTAAAACTAATCACTTTGAAATGTCACTTATTAATATTGCATTGAGCTACATTTTTTAATATACCCTTTAGCATTAATGAACTAAACACCCTTCAACAAAAAAAAAAAAAAATACTAATAAATTCTCAACTTTAAACTTATCATTGATGAACAATTTTTTCATTAAAACTTGCACTATTCGACAGAGATCATCTAATTCGTAATGTAGGGAGTATAATTTAAGGGAAGAAAGTGACCAAATTTTCATAACTTAAAACCTAAATAAATAAAAAAATCTATGTGTAATTAAAAAAAAATGTAAATCTCAACAACACTAACCGCCCTCGTCCTTAAATTCGTTCCTTGATGTGTGTGATTGAAAAGATTTTTAAAGAGGAAACAACAACAAAATTTGGACTTTAAAATGATGAGTTCATTATTAAAAGGTTTCCTCGGAAATTGTGGAGTAGATACGGAATAGAATTTTGACTTTGAAATAATGAGTTCGTTAGTAAAAGGTTTAAAGAAACACAATCCCGAGGCGCATACAATTCCTGTCCTCGGAAATAGCGGAGTAGGTGTGGCATATGTTTAAGAGTATTTTTTTTTTTTTTTTTTTTTTTTGTTAGGGAAAATTGCAGTTTCTAAGAGAATGTGTGCAAAACATTTTTAATATCTATGTATGAAATTGATACTTTTTTTTTTTTTTTCAGTTTTTGTATATTTTTTAATTTTCAGGACCAAAACTGCATATTTGTCCTATTCTCTTGTGACTAAAACTGTAATTTATCCATTTTTTTTTTAATAAAAACTGCAATTTATCTTATTCTCATTGGACCAAAAGTATAAAAATAAAATTACAGGACTATAAGTGCCCAAAAAATATCATTTTGTAATTTACCCATGCTCTTGAAACTAAAAACGCAATTAACTCTTTTTTGTTATGAATCAAATGATAATTCAAATCGATGGCCTCACAACATAGATAGTATTACGCATTTTTCATAAAAAATTATTTGATAATTCTTGAAGTTTCGAATTCTGGCAATGATTTCTATCCAGCTCTTCATATATGTGCTTGATTTAGATCATGAATTACCCAGTGCATCTTCCTTTGTGTACAGTCAGATGATAAAGCTTGACTTGTTATGAAAGTACGAATAAAATTGTGTGAATTTTCAGTCATGTGTCTCCAATCGGAATGTGTGGCAACTGGCAGTATAAGGTCCCACACGTGTTTCCAAACCAGATCCTTGAGAAAGGGCAGCCTCTCCTATAAAACTGGGCATTTTTCTCCGATATTTTTTTCTCACTGCAACCATGTTTTCCTTTGGTCTTGTCCTTGTTGTGCTCCTCCTTTTCCCACACAAGTAACTATATTTTTTGAATGCTCATTCAACTAAATTATTTTTTGTTTAATCGTATATTATTAATAGGGGCATTCACAAAATAATACAATTGAACACCACTATTTACAAGATAGTACAGTGTTCAAAAAATATATACTTATGTTCAACTTTTTTTTGTGCGTCTGTTCAATTATGCTGTACCAATTTGTAAAAAGTGGTTTGGAATTGTATTATCCTGCACTTAATCCTTATTAATATTTTGAAATTGTATTTGCCCTTTAAAGTTACTTAATGCTATTATTTTTAGTATAATTTGATTAGGCTGTAACGGTTGATTTTTTTGGTTTAATCTCATGATCTAGTCTCATGATCATGTCTGTAGAAATTTGTTGATTATAGGCTTTAATTTTGTTGAATTAATTAACTTTTTTTCTTTAATTGCAGGGCTGGGAAACGTACGTAAGAACCATCACACTGGAGGATAAGGTGAGTATCGCATCGAACCAGCAGAGATTGAGCTTTGCTAGAGGATTTTGCACAAGGATTATATATGGGCTAATACAATATCCATTTCCACGGAATCAACCTCTCACCTTATCCCGTTTAAGTGGCAGTGCTTTCTTTCCAATGTATTTTATTATGCGTCTTTGGTGTTATTTCAGTCCTTTTGTTGTTTTTAATTGTGTTGTGTTCTTAATGGTGTCACTTTAATAAGAATAAGTTGAGTTTTCACCTCTATTAAGTTTCATTAATTTTTTTTTTTTTTTTGTTCTCCTTGTTGCTTTTGTCCCTAATTTCTGTTATTTGCACCATTAATTTTTACAATGATGTATTTATAGTATTATAGTTTGAAATGCACTCTAGTACATTTCACAAGCCATAAATGCCAATTAAAACATGAGATTTTCCATAACCCAAATTCATACAATTGACTATCAAATTGTATTTTAAAGTGTAGGACCCACATTATCTCTCTCTCCTCACCTTTTAATAATTAATTTCCATTTAAAAAATTCATTCCCCTCACTTCACTCTCTCACTCTCGTGTGTGTGTCTCTCTTTATATCTGAGAGAAAATCAGATGGAAGAAATCCTTCCACCGACGGAGATCACCGTATGAAGCGGCGACGGCGGCGATGAGAAATCGAGGCGGCGGCAATGCGAAAGTGAGGCGTGTGGAGGTGAGACCATAGGAGATGGCGATGCGAAACCTAGGCGGCGGCAATGAGAAACCGAGGCGGCGGCGATGCGAAACCGAGGCGTGTGGAGGTGAGACCATAGGCGTGTGGAGGTGAGACCGAGGCGGAGGCAATGAGAACCGAGCGACGGCGATGCGAAACCGAGGCGGTGGCAGCGATATGTCCAGATTTCATAGATCTAAAAAATAGACAAATTGATCTATGGTAGATATGTCCAGATTTGGTTTCAGGTAATATACTCTCTTTTATATCTACGATATGTGATATACTCCCTCTATAATTATATATCTTTTTCCGGCACTGAAACTCCATTAATGGTGGATATTCAGTTAATTTTGGCGATGGGGGGTGCTGTGTGTGTGGTTTGTGCAGGAGGGGGATCTAATTTAATTTGGTATTTAGAGTGGATCCAATTTTGCATCATTTTACAGTATTTTTGTGTTGCCAATTTTCTTTGATATTTTAAGTGGATTTAGTTCTATTTCATATATTTTAAGTATGTTCAAGGGGAGGGGAGGGGAGGGGAGGCGTGTATAATGTGTGCAGGAGGTGGAGGGGGAGTGGGTTTGTTTTGTGCAGGAGCGGGAGGGGAGGGGGGCGTGTATAGTGTGTTGGGGAGGGGGAGGGGGGATGCTATGTGTGTGGTTTGTGCAGGTGTGGTTTGTGCAAGGTGGGGAAGATGATGGAAAAATTTGAGATGATATATTTTTGGGTTAATTCATAATCTTTTTTTAATTATACATATTATAGAAACACTAAAAAATGCAGCTTGTTCATAATTTTTGTTATTTTGATTTGCAAGCATTCAAATAGAAGTAGAATTGAAGAATTTTGGAGTCCCGAACACGAAAAAAGCTCTTTGTTCACAATATTTAGCAATTGTTCAATTTTTTTAGCGAATGTTCATACTTTTTTTTCGCTTGTGAGAGCGTTTGTTCATAATTCTAAAGCATTTGTTCATTAATTTTTGTGCTTTTTGCACATTTTTTTAGCAGTCTGTTCATAAATTTTTTGGTTGTATATGCTCAATTTTGCATATGTGATAATTTTGAAAATGTTTATATGTAATTATCCAATTAATAATAAAATAAATTATTTTGAATTTGAATTTGAATTTGAATTTGCTTGAATTCTCAAATATTTATATCTATATTCAAAAATTATTTTATAATTGTGTTCATAAAATTTATGGTTATGTTCAAAATTAACAAACAACCGAAATTAACATATATCACTGGTCAAATTTTTACCTCGAGAACTGTGCAAAAGGTGTCAATCAGTCAAAAGTGTGTCAGATTTTGTAAGAATCAAATTTGAATACGGGCCCACCAAATTGTATGAATTTGTGGTTTTGGTGAATGGTGGGGACCACCAAATTGTATGAAATTGGGTTTTGGAATTTCTTGCCCCTTATTTTGTAATTTAGCCTCTAGGATTGTAGTTAATATTAGCTACCACTTATAGTATATTTGGAATGCCATGGCCCAATTATTGCTCACAAAAGATTTGCAAATGGAGCACTAAACTAATAAAAACAAAGGCTATAACTTCACGATTTGATTTTAGCCATTTTATTTTGTATATTTTGAAAAATTTGTTCATTTACAGGTTAAATTGGGGTTGAAAAAATTGAGATATATAAAGTTATGAGACTAAAATAATAAAAAAAATATTGTCACAGCATGAAGTACTTGTTAGATTACATTCACTAGCCGGTCTTGTGACAAAATTTTAAGCATGCATAGTTTGAGGACTAAAATCAAATTATTGAATGTTTCTTACAAAATCCTTTTTATAGGGGAAGTATTTACATGCACTCTGGGAAATATGTTGGTCTAGCATAAACTATTAGGTGGTTTCTATTGATCCTTTCAGGAAAATTATATGGTCTTCGTGAACAAGCATTTTATTTAGTCATTAATATCGATGAAGATAAAGTTGCGTGCAAAATTGAAGAAACGGCTTGAATTATTTGTGAATAATCCCTTTCAATTATAATAGACGAAGAAAACTAGAATTCAAGACATAATAAAAATTTAAAAAAAAAAACATCTATATATTATCAGTTGTTGAGGTAAACTATCATTAAGTTTGAAGATGAGATTGAAATTCTTTTTTGTGTTAATGGTGCTTGAAATAAATTGAAGGGCTTTGTGATGATTAATATTGATGTGACAAACGGATTCAGGACTATGAGGATGAAATTTTTCATAAAGGGAGACAAGCTTTTACTCCATATGATACCATTTAAATTATTCCAAATTATGAAAAATTAGTTGTACTCTCTAAAATTAATCACTCCTAAACATTACTTGTTTATATCTTATTGCACTACATTTTTCAATATATCTTTTAGCAATGAACTAAACTTCCTTCGATAAAAAAGACAGACTAACAAATCTTCAACTTTACACCTTTTAACACTAATGAGCAATTTATTCATTAAAATTTACACAATTTAATAATGATAATGTAAATCGTAATGTATATTTTAAGGGAAACAAAGTGACCAAATTTTAGAAACTTAAAACATAAATAAAAATAATAATCTACGGTTACACTAAAAAAAATGTAAATCTCAATGACAATGACCGCCCTACGTACGCCCTTAAATTCGTTCGTCGATGTGGGTGAGCGAAAAGATTTTTAAAGAGAAAACAACACAATTTTGACTTTGAAATGATGAGCTCATTATTAAGAGGATTAAAAAACCCAATCCCGAGGCAGATACCACTCCCCTCCTCGGAAATTGTGGAGTAGATACGGTATTCAGTTTTGACTTTGAAATTATGAATTCGTTATAAAAAGGTTTAAAGAAACACAATCCCGAGGTACATACCTCTCCCGTCCTCGGAAATAGCGGAGTAGTTGTGGGATATATATATATATATATATATATATATATATATATATATATATATATATATTAGAAAATTGCAGTTTTAGTTGTGTGCAAAACACTTTTGATATCTATATACGAAAATTATAATTATTTTGCAGTTTTGGTCTCATCCGTTAATTTTCAGGACCAAAACTGCATATATGTCCTATTCTCTTGAGACCAAAACTGCAATTTATCATATTCTCATTGGACCAAAAATGTAAAAAAAAAAAATACGGGATTATATATGCCGAAAAAAAAAATCATTATGAAACTGACCCATTCTCTTGAAACTAAAAGTGCAATTATCCCTTTTTTTTATTATGAATCAAATGATAATTTAAATTGATGACTTTTTTTTTTATTATGAATCAAATGAAAATTTAAAATGATGACCTCAAGAGAAAGATAGTGGAACTCTAATTACTTGAATTTTTCCACTTCTATCATATTTCAAAAGTACATAGTTTATTGTTTTAGGAGTACATAGCTTTTACACGTCAATTTCATTCATAATAATAATAAAATAAAATAAAAAGATAATTCTTGAAGTTTCGAAGTCTGGCAAAAATTTCTATCTAGTTCTTCATTCGTGTGCTTGATTTAGATGATAAAGCTCGACTTGTTATGAATGTAGCAATAAAATCGTGTGAATCTTAATCATTTGTTGAGATACATTCAAAGACTTTCACCTTTCGCCTTCTTCCAAACACGCATTGATGTTCAGTTGCCATTGGCGCATTTATACTTCATCTCTTGGGGAAAATTAAATTTTTAGGACACTATCTTATAACCATTTGCAAAAAAAGGACATTTTATTTACAGGCTATCAATTTTAGAACACTTTCTCTATGGGCTGGCAATTTCAGGACACTTTCTTTTAAATTTTGCAAATTTAGGTCAATTGATGCTTATCGAGTCAAACGGGCTTTTGATCCTCCCGCTTGGCTGCTTCGTGGACACCACGTCACTAAAATCTTTACACGTCATTAAATATCTGGAGAACTTAAAATTTAAAAAAAAAAAAAAAAAAACTAGACATTAAAAACACGTTGATCACGTCAAACAAAAATATGTAGCCTTAATCCCATCTCTTCCCGCAAAATCACGTAGCTCCTGATGAGAAAGAAATCGCCTAATTAAAGAAATCTACGGAAGAAAAACCTTGTCTATGCATATTTATGAATTAAAAACTTTCATATGTATTTACCCTGTGGGTAGCTAAATTTAACAGCATAACTTATTATTTGGCAATACATATATTAATGTTTTGTGGAAGGAGGTTCATTACTTGCCCAAACTAAAAGTAAGGATTAATGTTGTATTTATTCTTTTTCTATGCCTGCAATTGAATTGTTTAAACTAATTATGGCGAAGACACTACAATTAGTTCTTTTCTCTTTGCTTCGTTTATAATGCATATATTTATTCTTTGCTTCGTTTTTTCAGAGGTAGTTGCTCATGATGGGATCAACGTGTTGTACAGATTTTTTTTTTTATTTTAAAAGTTCTCCAAATATTTAATTATGACGTGGAAATATATTAGTGACGTGGCATCCACAAAGCAGCCATGTTGGAGGATCAAGCCCGTCTGGCCTGAAATTAGCATCAAATTGCCTAAATTTGCAAAACTTAACAAAAAGTGTCCTGAAATTGCCAGTCCATAAAAAAGTATCCTATATTTGCAAATGGTTATAAGATAGTGTCCTAAAAATTTAATTTTCCCTCATCGCTTGCCTCACTTCCATCACTCTCTCTCTCCCTCAAAACAACTTAAGATTTATGCATGGAAGTGTAATATTGTTAGACACGTGTCTTCAATTGGAATGCGTGGCAACTTGCAAGGAAAGCTGTGCAAGCTCAGACACGTGTCTCCACAACAGATGTGTGGCAGGGAAAGGCAGAATAAGATCCTACACGTGTTTCCATACCAGATTCGTGGAAAGGGCAGCCTCTCCTATAAATCTGGGCCTTCTTTATGGATTGTTTCACTCACTCACTCACTCATTCTACAACACTCAATTATACATACTTCTTCTCCGATCTTTTTTACTTACTGCCTTTGGTCTTGTGCTTGTTGTGCTCCTCCTTTTCCCCCACAAGTAATTATATTTTTTTGGATTCTCATTCAACTAATTTTTTTTGTTTGTTTAGTTGCATATATTTAATATTGTTAAATTGCATATACTCTTAATGTTCTTATAATTGAAATTATTTTGAGTTTGATTTGATTAGACTGTAACAGTTGATTTCATTTTTTTTTTTTTTTTTGGTTTAATTATATGATCTAGTCTTTATAGGTAAAAGTTATTGGGAAAACCATATACATATGTCATGTCTATAGAAATTTGTTGATATTAGATTTTAATTTTATTGGATTAATTTACTTTTTTCCTTTAATTGCAGGGCTGGGAAACGTACGTAAGAACCATCACACTGGAGGATAAGGTGAGTATCACATCGAAACCAGCAGAGATTGAGGTTTGCTAGAAGATTTTGCACAAGGATTATGGGCTAACACAATATCCATTTCCAAGGAATCGACCTCTCACCTTATCCAATTTCAGTATCTTTCTAATGTATTTTATTATGCGTCTTTGATGTTATTTCAGTCATATATTATGTTGTGTTCTTAAAGGTGTCACATGAATAAGAATAAGTTGAGGTTTCACCTCTACGTAGGTTTCATCAATTTTTTTGTTTGTTCTCCTTGTTGCTTTTGTCCCTAATTTCTGTTATCTGCACCATTAATTTTTACAATGATGCATTTATAGTATTATATATTTAGAATGCCATGGCCCAGTTATTGAGAAAAATAGTTTTTTGGTCCCGCAACTTGTCTAGTGTCCAATTTTGGTCCAAAAAATATTAACTTTTTAATTTTTGTCCCATAACTTATTGAATCGTCCAAATTTGGTCCCAAATGGGACCAAAATTGGACAATTCAATAAGTTACGGGACCTAAATTGAATAATTAAAATTTTTGGAACCAAAATTGAATAATTAAAATTTTTGGGACCAAAATTGGACACCAAACAAGTTAGGGACAAAAAATTATTTTTTCGTATTCATTATTTTTTTTCTTCTTTTCTCACCTTATATATATATATATATATATATATATATATATACATACACACACATACACATATATCAAACACTATTTAATTAATTATACTCTAAAATAATCTTTGTAAGACGAGATCACGATAGCAATTTGGAATTATTTTACGAAGATATGGAGAATCAAAATTTATATGAAAATTATTAATTTATTATTTTATTTACTCTATCGCAATTTAAATTCTTAGTTAGTAATTAAAATTTAATTATTAGTATTTTATGGGAGCTTTGTAATTCATTTTAAATAATAATTATTGGAATTGAAAAATAATGAGTTTTTATTTTTCATGTTTTATAAATGTTTTTCAAATATTTGTATTTATATTCATGAAAAATAAATTCATTGGTATATATATATATATATATATATATATATACATACGCACACATACACATATACCAAACACTATTTAATTAATTATACTCTAAAATTATCTTTGTAATATATATATTATTGGTGGAGACGAGATCACGATAGCAATTTGGAATTATTTTACGAAGATATAGAGAATCAAAATTTATTTGAAATTTGTTTAGTGTCCAATTTTGGTCCCAAAAATTTTAATTATTCAATTTTGGTCCCGTAACTTATTGAATTGTCCAATTTTGGTCACATTTGGGACCAAATTTGGACGATTCAATAAGTTATGGGACCAAAATTGAAAAGTTAATATTTTTTGGACCAAAATTGGACACTAGACAAGTTGCGGGACCAAGAAACTATTTATCCCCAGTTATTACTCACAAGAGATTTTCAAATGAAACATTGAACTAATAAAAACTAATTCCATAACTTCACGGTTTGATTTTGGTCAGTTTATTTTGTATTTTCTTGAAAAAAAATATATTTACCCTGCTAGTATAGGTAACTCAACAGGTCAATCTGGGATGAAAAAGTTGAGAAATATAAAGTTAAGAGAATAAGATAATAATAAAAATATTATCACGTCAACTGATAATCGGATTTAGATTCACAAGAAAACTTGTAATCAGGGAATCAAAATTACGGCAACAAAATAAGAACAAAATTTAAATCACACAAGAACACCAGAATTACGTGGTTTGGAGATTAATACTCCTACGTCCACGGGATTCGAGAGGATAGACTTTTCACTAAGTAAGAAATGTGGAAGTTACAATTCACTCATCCTCACAGTGTTTGCACTCAACAATGAATGTGTTGCTTCTCTCAGCTGAGAAGCCCTCTTTTATAGTTACAGAGATTGAGATGAACCCTAGAATTGATTCAGTTGTAACAAACTCAAATGTAAGGTAGTTATCCAGCTGGCTAACAAATTCAATAACCGCTCCAGTTGATTCAGTTAGAACCGCCATCGCGCTAGCTTCAATTTGGTGTACTTTGCGTATAACGAATTTTTGGATCAGATGACTTGACCTCCTCTGGTTCTGGTTACTCACATCAGATGACTTCTGGTCCAGACCTCCTCTGATAGGACTCCTCTGGTATACCTCATCTGATGAACCTCCTCTGATATCTCATCTGCCAGACTTCTCTGGTCATCCTCATCTGGTCCAACTCCTCTGGTACCCTAAATTCGACTAACTTCTATGGCTAACACATTTCAACATAGCTTCTTATTGAATCAAGCTCAGCAGATTACATATTTCACATATGACACTTCACAATTCTCCACCTCAGATGAGAAGTATCAATCTTCTCTTCCTCTCCTTCACACTCCAGCTTGGGCCTAAGGAACATCCCATACACTCATCTTTACCAGTTCAACACAGAATTTGAATTTCGTACCTGGTAAAGACTTTGTACACATATCTGCAGCATTGTCCTCTGTAGATATCTTCTGGATCAGAACCACTCTTTTATCAATGATTTTCCTTACAAAATGCAACCTTACATCAATGTGCTTTGACCTCTCATGGAACACCTGATGTTTAACCAGATGAACAGCACTCTGATTATCATAATGAATGACCACGGCCCTTTGATTTATACCAAAATCCTTGATAATGCCTTTCAACCACAAAGCCTCCTTAACAGCCTCTGACACTGCAACAAACTCTGCTTCTGTAGTAGATAAAGCAACTCCACTCTGCAGAACAGATCTCCAGCTCACAGCAGTATTATAAAGAGTAAAGATATACCCTGTTAAAGATCTTCTGGTATCCAAATTAGCAGCAAAATCAGAATCTACAAATCCTTCCAGTGGACTCTTCTGGTCAGTCATCCTTTCAAACATCAATCCCAGATCAGATGACCCTTTAAGGTATCTGAATATTCATTTCAAAGCTTCCCAATGTAACTTCCCTGGATTAGACATGTATCTGCTTACCATACTCAATGAATAAGCTAAGTCTGGTCTACTGTAGACCAGAGCATACATCAAGCTTCCAACCCCATTTGCATAAGGTACTTTCATCATAGCCTTCTTTTCGTCTTCAGACTTTGGTTCCATCTCCTTAGATAATTTGAACTGTTGTCCCAGAGGAGTTGATACAGACCTACTCTCATGTATGTTGAACCTCTTCAGGACCTTCTCAATGTAACTCTTCTGGGATAAGAATAGTCTTCCAGCTGCTCTGTCCCTAAGAATATCCATTCCAAGAATCCTTTTAGCATTTCCCAAGTCCTTCATATCAAATCTGGCACTGAGTTTCCTTTTGATACTCTGAATTTTCAACATACTCTTACTAGCAATAAGCATGTCATCCACATAAATCAGAAGATAGGCTATCACATCACTACCTTGTCTTCCAAGATATACACAAGTATCATACTTGCTCCTAACAAATTCAATGGATAGCATAACTTCATTGAACTTCTTGTGCCATTGTCTTGGACTTTGCTTGAGGTCATACAATGATTTCTTGAGTAGACACACATTTCCTTCTCCCCCTGGTTCAACAAACCCTTCTGGCTGGTGCATGTATAAACCCTCAATAAGATCCCCATGCAGAAAAGCTGTCTTAACATCAAGTTGTTGCAGCTCCAGATCTTCTTGAACAACTCTACTGAGAAGTAATCTGATTGAACAATACTTAACCACAGGTGAAAATACCTCATTGTAATCAATTCCTTCTCTCTGAGTAAATCCTCTGGCCACTAACCTGGCTTTAAACCTCACTTGATCCTTTACACCAAATTCAAGCTTCCTTTTAAACAGCCATTTACAACTGATTAGCTTCTGCCTAGGTGTCTTATCAACAAGAATCCAAGTATGATTCTTCTTAAGAGACTCCATCTCTTCTGTCATGGCTGTAATCCATGACTCCCTATCATCACACTCAAGGGCTTCCTTGTAGTTCTTAGGTTCTTGGTACTCTATGGCTTCTGCTGTAACAAGTGCATATGAGACCAGATCAACACGACAAAACCTTGCTGGAGGATGTATTTGTCTTCTAGTCCTGTCTCTTGTCAGACTATAATTTCTCAAGTCTACTTCTGGCAGTCTTTCATCCTCTGCTGGTGCACTATCCTCATCTGATGACTCATTATCTCCTGCTCCCTGCTCTGGTTCAGAACCAGATGCACTATCATGTTTATCATGATCAGGCTCCACCTCAACTTGAGTAATTGGTTCAGAAATAACACCATCCATCTCTTCAGCTAATGGCTCTCTATCACCTCCACCAGACTTGTAACCCATCTGTGATTCATTAAACACAACATCTCTACTGGTAATACACTTCCGGTTCCCAGGCTCTAGGCACCACAACTTGTACCCTTTAACACCCTTTGGATACCCAATGAAAACAAATTTTAAAGCTCTAGGTTCAAGTTTGTCTTGCTTTACATGAACATAAGCTAGGCATCCAAACACTTTCAACTTTGAGTAATTTGATATCTTTCCATACCAGATCTCATCTGGGGTTTTAAACTCAATAGCAGATGATGGCACTTTATTAATGAGATACACAGCTGTGTTAACAGCTTCACCCCAAAAACTCTTAGGTAAATGAGCATCAGATAACATACACCTAACCCTTTTCCAGAATAGTTATATTCATTCTCCCAGCTAGACCATTCTGTTGAGGGTTTGAAGGAACAGTTTTATGCCTAGTAATACCCTTCTCCCTACAAAATTGTTGAAACTCCTCTGATAGGAATTCAAGCCCATTATCAGTCCTTAAGTGCTTGATTGTTCTGCCTCTCTTATTCTCAGTTTCAATCAACCATTCTTTGAACTTAGAGAAGGCATCACTCTTCTGTTTAAGAATGTAAACCCAAACCTTTCTGGAATAATCATCAATAAGGGTAAGGAAATACCTACCTCCACCATGAGTGGATACCCTTGCTGGCTCCCATACATCAGAATGTATGTAATCCATAACCTCCTTGGTGGTATGCTTCCCCTTCTGGTATGCTTGCTTCTTTGATTTCCCCAGAACACACCTCTCACAGAATTCTAGCTTGCATATTCTCTTGCTCCCTTCTTGGATAACTCCACCAGGCCCTTCTCACCAACATGTGCCAACCTCTTGTGCCACAAGTTGACATCAGAAGACTCCATGGCAACATCAGTTGATCCTGTTACTGTTCTACCAATCAAAGTATACAAACCATTCTTGATCATACCCTTCATGACAATTCTTCCAGACTTGGTTATTGACAGAACTTCCTTTTTTGTCTTGAATTCAAAACCCTTAGAATTCAACGTACCAAGAGAAATAAGATTTCTCTTCAACTCAGGTACAAACCTGACATCAGATAAGATCCTATCAACCCCATCAAACATCTTGATCTTGATAGAACCAGATCCTTGCACTCTACAGCTCTCATCATTACCCAAAAGAACAAGACCTCCATCAATCTTCTCAAGATTCAGGAACCAGTCTTCATGTGGACACATATGAAAAGTACACCCAGAGTCCAGGACCCACTCTTGACTTAGTCTCTCATGACTAACCATCAAGACTTCTGCACTATCATATCCTTCAACCTCCACCACAGCTGCATTTCCATCTTGATCATTTTGATTGTCTTTCTTCCTCCTTTCAGGGCAATTCTTTCTCAGATGACCTTCCTTATGGCAAGTGAAACACTTTATCCTCTCAACAAAATCAGGTTTCTTCCCACCCTTATTCCCTTTTCCACCATCCTTCTTCTTGGACTGAAACCCCTTCTTCTTCTTGGATTGAACATTCAATCCTTCAGCAGGCTTCTTCCCTTCAGTCTGGATCTGTAGAAACTTGGTTTTCAGGGCAGTTTGAATATCAACAAACATCACCTGATCTTGTCTTCCAAATAGCAAGACATCTTTGAAATTTTCCAGAGACTTAGGTAGAGAATTCAACAACATCAATGACTTATCTTCATCATCAATTATAACATCCAAACTCTCCAGATCATCCACCAATCTGTTGAACTCATCCAACTGATCACCAAGATTCTTGTCTTCATTCATCTTGAAGACTTGAAGCTTCTGTTTCATGTATAACTTGTTCGTAACAGACTTGGTCTGGTATAACTGCTCCAGCTTATTCCAGACTTCAAGAGCGGTTTTCTCCTTCGATACTTCCCTCAATGGTTTATCCCCAAGACACAAGATAAGCGCACTATGTGCTTTCCTCTTGTTCTCCTCCACTCTCGCCGGATTAGTTCCAGAAGCCACCTGATCTGGTGGCAACAGGGCTTCGTACAAACCATTGTGTACCAGGAGAGCCTTCATCTTAATCTTCCATAAGCTGAAATCTTTCTTCCCCGTGAACTTCTCAATATCAAACTTAGTTGCAGCCATGATTGCTTCCCACAGACGGCGCCACTTGATAATCGGATTTAGATTCACAAGAAAACTTGTAATCAGGGAATCGGAATTACGGCAACAAAATAAGAACAAAATTGAAATCACACAAGAACACCAGAATTACGTGGTTCGGAGATTAATACTCCTAATTCCACGGGATCTGAGAGGATAGACTTTTCACTAAGTAAGAAATGTGGAAGTTACAATTCACTCAACCTCACAGTGTTTGCACTCAACAATGAATGTGTTGCTTCTCTCAGCTGAGAAGCCCTCTTTTATAGTTATAGAGATTGAGATGAACCCTAGAATTGATTCAGTTGTAACAAACTCAGATGTAAGGTAGTTATCCAGCTGGCTAACGAATTCAATAACCGCTCCAGTTGATTCAGTTAGAACCGCCATCGCGCTAGCTTCAATTTGGTGTACTTCGCGTACAACGAACTTTTGGATCAGATGACTTGACCTCCACTGGTTCTGGTTACTCACATCAGATGACTTCTGGTCCAGACCTCCTCTAATAGGACTCCTCTGGTATACCTCATCTGATGAACCTCCTCTGATATCTCATCTGCCAGACTTCTCTGGTCAGACTCCTCTGGTCATCCTCATCTGGTCCAACTCCTCTGGTACCTCAAATTCGACTAACTTCTATGGCTAACACATTTCAACATAGCTTCTTATTGAATCAAGCTCAGCAGATTACATACTTCACATATGACACTTCACATCAACAATTACTAGTTGGATTACACATGCAATAGCCGATCATGAGACACAAATTTATTTTTGAACATATAAAGTTTAAGTACTAAAATCAAAATGTAAAAGTGATGGTGACTAAATTCAAAATACTGAATGTTTCTTTTACAACCACTACAAGATAAAGGGTCTATTACTACATTAATTTTAATACACTATAAAAAAAAGTGAATTGAAAGCTAGTTTAATAATACACTCAGACCTCGAAACTTAAAACTACACTAGTCCATGACCTATCGCTACACTATCATGAATAAGTGTATTATTATCCTTATTTTAGTTTAGAAAAGAATTGTAAATAAATAAATAAATAACATATATACGATTGGTCACTATGGCATAACATATATAAAATATAAAATATAAAATATAAAATATAAAATAAAACTATGGCATAAAATATAGTGACCGAGCTTTTAGGTGTTCGATTGGTCACGATCTCAACCCACTTAGCAGGGAAAAAAAGGATAAACATTTTTAATTTACTATATCTTAATTATTTTCTTAAGCTGTTTGACCGGTTATTTTCTAAATAAAGATATAAAAAAAAGAGGCACCCTCTTATTAAATATTTTAAATATAAAATATACTTAAAATAGGTAAATATTAAAAAATATGTGGACTATAATCGGGTCAAACTGATTAAAAAAAAGAATTAACACAAGACTTATTTTAAAATTTTCGCTCCCAGGTTGTTTTACTATATGGGCAACTATGTATTACTATAATGCAAAATGTGTGTTATCAGTCCTTAAAAAATAGATTTTTGTATTTTAAAACAACAATAAGAACAAATATCTATTTTTACAAGAAAAAATATATGCTTTTTAATTTATTCCACATCCCTTTAAATCTATATTTATTTTTTCATACATTAACGCACATTTGCTCCAACAATAACATACATTTGCTCTAACATTAACATACTTTTGATCCAACGTTAACACACATTTGCAGTAACACAAATTTACTCTAATATTAACACACATTTGCTCCAACAGTAACACATATTTGTAGTAACACACATTTACACTAACATTAACACATATTTGCAATAACACATATTTACTCTAATATTAACACACATTTGCTCCAATATTAACACATATTTGTAGTAACACACATTTACTCTAACATTAGCATACATTTGTAGTAACACATATTTACACTAACATCAACACACATTTCCTCCACCAATAATACACATTTGCTCTAACATTAATACATATTTTATCCAATAGTAATACACATTTGCTTTTACAGTAACATGTGATTGTCCTTATGGTAACACATTATGGGGGTGCTTTTATGTATTTGTGCAAAATCATTTTTATCCATTGAGTTAGATATTTATGTTATTATAGTAATACACTTTTCACTACCTTACATATGTTATTGTATGAAAAAATTATTTTTGTAAAAATAAATAAATATTTGTGAAAACCAATATTTGAATAGATAATAACAATATTGTATGGAAAATATTTATTTCAAAAAAAATATAAAAAAAATGGTGAAAAAACAACATTTAGTCTAATAGTAATACACATTTTACCCTTCAGTAACATACATTTGTCTATAAAGTAACACAAATTGGGATTGCAAAAACCTAGAAATTTGATTTGAGTGAGATTTTGAATTTTTTTTTACCAAATTCGGCCCAATTGAGCCAAGATCCGCGAATTTTTTAAATATGAATTATTCTACGAATCATATATCTATAAAATATTTCATATAACAATTTATGATAAATTAAAAAATAAAATGGGAATGATCTGGATACCAATTTATCAAATGGAGCGAATCCTTATTAGAATATTAAAAACGAAAAAAAAAATGCGGGAGGAAACCCGCCCAAAATTAATAAAAAAAATTATCACAGGCATGGTCGCTAATTTTGGATTGCAGTTTCTAGTTCACAAGGTTGGATTTCTTCCAAATCCAAAACTCGCTACTTCTCTTCATAGCATAGTCCTGATATCAAAGAAGAGATCTAAGGTTTTCTCTCCCTCCCCCCCCGGAAAGGTAAGATTGAAAATGTTGATAGGGTTTGAAATGGTCCTTACTTAATTTATAACTTATCACCATTGGAGTCTCGCTTCCTTTAACAATTCAGGTATTTGAAATTGTTGGTTTCAATAGTTCAATTTTAAGGGATAATGGTTGTGCCCTACTAAATTTTCACGCCGATTGCTTTCAATTTATTGACACAAGTATATAATTTTTAATTTTATTTTAGGGGCAAGTTTTGGATTCACAGATTATAAAATCACAAATAGCATATGAGGTATTTGATTTTTCCTTATCTGTTTCGATTTCATTTATTTAGGAGATTAATAGGTGCTCTTGTTCGTATCCATTGAACCAATTACAGACATTGATGGGTTGATATTGCTTAAAAGTTGCACTTGATCACCACATTTTTTTTATGATTCCAACTTGTCATGTAGGTATTGCAATATATACATTATCTAGCATGCTTTGAACCTATTTTTTGTGAATCTGCTGTCTCTCTATTATTAAAATTAAGATTGATGCTGCTTCTTCTGGGCTTGGAATTTTTTACTGAAATTCACAAAATTGCACTATTTTGAATTCAGAAACATGGTCTTTTCATAATAATACTTGTATTATGGACTCTTAGAAATGTCTCAGCTTCCCACTTCTCGAATATCCGTAGCTGGTAATGTGTTGCAGGGATTTATTATTACATGAGCCACATCCAACTAATACAGTTTCCTAATTTGTTACAGGCTTCTACATATTGTCATGTATTGCTTTTAATGTTGTGTTAATTCGAACATATGATTTTCTCATTATCTCAGAAGCCTAAGAATAAAAGGGGATAGTAAATTATTAGATTATCTCTTATGCCCCTTAAAATTAAGGTAAATCATATTACATTAAATGGCAGGATTAGACTAACCCTTTTTTTTTCTTCATTAATGCTAATGTAGCTTGGAAACTGTGAGAATTTCATGAAATCTTCTCCTAAAGCTGAATTTTTTTATCCAATTCATGTTCTTGAGGTGGTGTAAAATATTGTCGAATTAAGAGAAATAAGGCAGAGAAAATGAACTATGTGTCTATTGTGGTATAATTGTGGTACTTAGTACCTTCCCTTTGTTTTGTTAGTATACTTTACCATGGTTTGCAAGTTTAATATTTTTGTTTTGTTTAAGTATTTTGTCCTTGCGTAGGAGCACATCCAATCACATCCTAAAGGAGCAACAATCACGAATTAAACAATTGGAGACAATGTAATTGACACAACAAAGACAAGGCGTTTCACAAGTGCCCTTAGGACAACATGGATTATGGGTTCTCTCTACAAAACGTGCTAAAACAAATCTACTTCTTATATATGGTGAAGTCACTTTTGTTAACTTCTTTTTTTAAAGTATCTTCACTTGCTTGTGTCTATTCAAATTAGTTATTATTTCATTGTTAATTTTATTTCTATGTTCCCGTAAAAAAACCTTTATATCTATGATGTTTAAATTAGTTGTTCTTTATTGTCTTGTTTTTTTACCCATATCTCGCAAAATCTAGGATTGTACATGTCCAGGTTTTCTTCCCATTGATCATATGCTTAATTATGTGTGATATTGTTCATTCTATATTGCAGCAGCAGATGAGGCATATGTGTTATTCATGAAAGACGAGAGCAACACAATAACCTTCATGATAGTAATGGTATGTAACCTTCTTGATAATCATATTTAACATTACCTAAGAAGGTGTTTATTGTAATCAACTTATTTGTTTTTTTAACATTACCTAAGAGCTTTAGAGTCGACATCATGAAGTCCAACTGCTTTGTGATCATATTGATAGGTTGCAGCTTGCATAATCGTGATAGCAGTGTTCAAAGGAGACATGAAAAGGTTTGTTTCTATGCATTACTTGTCATTGATTGATTTTCACATTATTCAGGCATAAATTTACCTTCTCCAAATTATGTTTTTGTAGAATTTGGATTTAAGGGAAATGTACAAATTTTCGCAAAGGATAGGCATAATGACGGGATATAAAAAGGTGAAGATCAATCAGTTTGTTGATCTTTAGAGAAGCTTTTTACTGAAGATTGGAGGATGAAAGAGAGCCTGCTATATTGTCACTAATTTAAGTCTGCTTTATGTTTTGTTAATGAGTTATGTACATGTTTAGTTATTTTGTTTGAAAAATATTGAAAGACAATGTTGTTTAATTTACTATTGTTAATGGAAAGATATTTTTTTTTCAAATTTTTATTTGGCAAATAAATATTTATTTATAAATATTTTTATGAATTATATAATTATTATTGTTGTGATAAGAATAATCTAGCAAAACATTTTTATTGTCATTATAAAATACCAGTACAATTTATATTGGAATATTAATAATTAGATGAAAATAATTAATGGTTAAATAATTAATTAATTATTAATATAGTTGAAAATTGGTGGTTAATTAAGTGTAGTGAAAACTACTTTTACACCCCATTTATTAGTGTATTGAAAGGTTAATATCTATTGTTACATTAGATCAGACGACACTTTAGGAAAATGTCGTATTAAGTTTAATGTATTAACAAGCACTACAAAAAAAACACTGTTTTGCGACGGAATTAGCGACGGAAAATCCGTCGCAAACAGTGTTTTGCGACGGGATCTGCGACGGACACGTATCCGTTCCTAAAACAGCCGTAGCTAATTTTTGCGACGGATTAAGCCCTCCGTTGCAAATTAACGACGGACAAATCCGTCGCAAAATCGGCGGGTCAGACCCGGCCGGGTCACACAGAATTTGCGACGGACAGTAGTCCATCGCAAACTTTTCGGGTCAGGCCCGATCGGGTCAACAACATTTGCGACGGATAAATTCCGTCGCAAATGGTTTTATATATTTTTTTACTTTTTTGTGTTATAATTTGCGACGGGCTATTTTCCGTCGAAAAATTCAATATTTGCGATGGAATATGGCCGTCGCAAATTACCGAGCCTATACAAAAAAAAAGTGGCTCGCGTGGTTCGAGCCCGGGCACCCGAGGCGGCCGGGGCGGGCGCGGACCACTGGGCCAACCGGCCCATTCCTTGTTATATGCGGCCCACCTTCTATAATAGTCTTATTAGGCCTTGAACAATTAATCCATTTTTTGCGTCCAAGGGGAATCGAACACGGGACCTTTTGTGCAAGAGGAGGGGGCGCGCGCCACTAGGGCACAAGCTACTTTCGTTTATTTTTATGCAATTAATTGTATATGTATTCAAATTAAGTCATTTTTTTTATAATTCACCAAATTAATTTCTTTTCGTATCTAAGTTGTTTATTAAAATATTTTGCCCAACTATTTTTTTTATTTTGTAAAATTATTTATTTCGACTCCCGCTTAAATTTATAATTCGTTCATTTGTACGCAATTAATTGTATATGTATCCAAATTGACTCATTTTTTTTCTACAATTCACCAAATTAATTCATTTTCGTTTCTAACTTGTTTTTATAAATATTGGGGCCATTTAATTTTTATTATTTCTGTAAAATTATTTATTTCGACTCCCGCTTAAATTTATAATTCGTTCATTTGTACGCAATTAATTGTATATGTATCCAAATTGACTCTTTTTTTTTCTATAATTCACCAAATTAATTCATTTTCGTTTCTAACTTGTTTTTATAAATATTGGGGCCATTTAATTTTTATTATTTCTGTAAAATTATTTATTTCGACTCCCGCTTAAATTTATAATTCGTTCATTTGTACGCAATTAATTGTATATGTATCCAAATTGACTCATTTTTTTTCTATAATTCACCAAATTAATTCATTTTCGTTTCTAACTTGTTTTTATAAATATTGGGGCCATTTAATTTTTATTATTTCTGTAAAATAATTTATTTCGACTCCCGCTTAAATTTATAATTCGTTCATTTGTACGCAATTAATTGTGTATGTATCCAAATTGACTCGTTTTTTTTTCATAATTCACCAAATTAATTCATTTTCGTTTCTAACTTGTTTTTATAAATATTGGGGCCATTTAATTTTTATTATTTCTGTAAAATTATTTATTTCGACTCCCGCTTAAATTTATAATTCGTTCATTTGTACGCAATTAATTGTATATGTATCCAAATTGACTCATTTTTTTTTCTATAATTCACCAAATTAATTCATTTTCGTTTCTAACTTGTTTTTATAAATATTGGGGCCATTTAATTTTTATTATTTCTGTAAAATTATTTATTTCGACTCCCGCTTAAATTTATAATTCGTTCATTTGTACGCAATTAATTGTATATGTATCCAAATTGACTCATTTTTTTTCTATAATTCACCAAATTAATTCATTTTCGTTTCTAACTTGTTTTTATAAATATTGGGGCCATTTAATTTTTATTATTTCTGTAAAATTATTTATTTCGACTCCCGCTTAAATTTATAATTCGTTCATTTGTACGCAATTAATTGTGTATGTATCCAAATTGACTCGTTTTTTTTTTCATAATTCACCAAATTAATTCATTTTCGTTTCTAACTTGTTTTTATAAATATTGGGGCCATTTAAATTTTATTATTTCTGTAAAATTATTTATTTCGACTCCCGCTTAAATTTATAATTCGTTCATTTGTACGCAATTAATTGTGTATGTATCCAAATTGATTCATTTTTTTTTTTTTCATAATTCACCAAATTAATTCATTTTCGTTTTTCACTTGTTTTTATAAGTGTTGTGTCCATTAAATAAAAGTAAATTCAAACTAATAAATTCACAAAATTATAAATTAAAGTAACAATTCAAAAATTAAATTAAAGTAACAATTCAAACTAAAAAAAAAATTGTACTTCATAGTTATTAAAAATCAAATTTTTTTAACAATCGGAATTAAATCCGTCTTCCTCTTCATCCTCGCCCAGGTTAACAATCGGCGACATCGATGGCTGGGTCGGCGGGATCGGCGGCATCGATGGCTGGGTCGGCGGCATCGGTGGCGCAGGCATTTGCGCTCGTGGCATTGAATCAGAGGCGAATATCTGCCACCACGCCTGCATGGCGGCTGTATACTCCTGCAGCTGGACCCGATACCGCTCCACCTCAGCTGTATACCGGTCGTGCGCCTCTCGCTGCTGTCTCTCATACTCTTTCTTCTCTCGCTGCTGTCTCTGCATGTTCTTCATCTGCTCCACCACCGTGGCAAGCTGCATCTCGACCTCACTAGGATGAGAGTCGATGGAAGACTGAGAGGAGGATGAGCCTGAGCCACGAGGTCGGAAAAAGTTCTTTCCGAAGCTGCCCAATCCAGCGAACCGCCCCTTTTTAGCCTTGACGTTCTTGAAGTACAATTCATTTTGAACGTCAACAGAAGGCTGTGTGGGGGGCATCGACCCCGACCCCTCTGCCGTTTCCTCAGGCTGAGGCTGGGAGGCAAGGTCCTCGAGCATCTTTCTCTGCAAATTAATTATACAAAAACTTAAATAAATTGAACACAAAATATAAAATAATACTTTTAATTTTAAAAATTAAAATAATACTATTAATATTGAAATAATACTTACGTGGATCTCGGTAGTACGGCCGTAGGTAGACTTCCCAGTCTCCTCGACGAGTGGGTGGGCGAGCTGCAATCTCTCAAAATGAGAGGGCTCGCGTCCTTGCTCCGCCGCCTAATTATAAAAAAAGATAGTAAAAATTAATACCACTCATAAAAAATTAGGAAAAAAATAATATAAATTCAAAAACTACAAAATTAAAGACGAAACTTACAAATCTCAACCCGTGCTCATAAATGGACCGAGAACAGGCCCGATGTCTCGCCATCCCTTCTCCATCAGGGTCACTACGCCGATTCGCCTTGTTTTTCGCCGACTTCTCTTGGAATTCAGGGGAATCCCAGTAGCGGAGGAATTGGTCCCAAATCGGCCGGTTTTCACTGTCAGTCCCCAGGTCGGTCGCCTCTCCCTTCTTGTACCACTTCTCCCTCATTCTAAAAAGGAGGTCTTTGTACCTTTCCGCCGCATATTTTTCGAAATTCTTCCACATCTGGTCATCGTGCTCCGGTGCCCAGACACATTCTTTCTGCAATTACAATTTAAATGTAAATATATGTTTATATATTTGATATTAATAAACGGTGAATTAATAAATTAAATTAATACCTTAAATTCCTCGAAGTATGTCATTTTCTTTGCATCAGTCACTAGCCTCCAGGTGTAAGCGGTGGGCTCGAATCCACATCCAAGGATGGACCGGAAAACCTGATTAGTAGCCTCATGACCAGGATCCAACTGTAAAATTAAAACTTCAAAGTTAGTAAAATAATTAGGTTTTAATTAATAAAAAATTTAGTATAAAATATTAAAACTTACGTTGAACCATGTGGCTGAACAGTCATCCGTGGTTCAACAACCGGATGCTGTCTGGAGGAGGATGAGCCCTCATCAGTCTGCTGTGAGGAGGAGGAGCCCGCACCAGGCTGTGTAGAGGTCTCTGATTGAGACCTCGGTCTGAAAATAGGTGGAACCACGGGTCTCAGTGAGGCCCGTCGTCTCCTCCCTCCTCGCTCTCCTCGACGAGCCTCCTCATCCCTCGGAGGCTCCTGACTGCCACTGCCACTGCCTTGTCCGCTCATCTATAACAAAATTCGAAAAAAAATCAATTCGGCTCTACAATTCAACTATTTCTAAACATGCTTTTAAATTAAATTAAAATTCGATCAACTAATCTAATTCAACTAAAATCAATTCTAAACTTAACAAATTCAACTATTTTTAAACATGCTTTAAAATTAACTATTATAATTCAAACAATTCAACTAAAATCAATTCTAAACTTAACAAATTCAACTATTTCTAAACATGCTTTAAAATTAACCGTTATAATTCAACTAATTAATTCAACTAAAATCAATTCATTTCTAATATAATTCAAACAATTCAACTAGTTCAATTCTAAACTTAACAAAAATTAATTATGCTTTAAAATTAAATTAAAATTCAATCAACTAATTAAATTCGATCAACTAATTCAACTAAAATCAATTCATTTATATATAATATAATTCAAACAATTCAACTAATTCAATTATAAACTTAACAAAAATTAAACATGCTTTAAAATTAAATTAAAATTCGATCTACTAATTAAATTATAATTCAACTAATTCAACTAAAATCAATTCATTTCTAATATAATTCAAACAATTCAACTAATTCAATTCTAAACTTAACAAAAATTAAAATTCGATCAACTAATTAAATTATAATTCAACTAAAATCAATTTATTTTTAATATAATTCAAACAATTCAACTAATTCAATTTAATACCACTTAAAAAAAATTAAACATGCTTTAAATTAAAATTCGATCAACTAAATCAACTAAAATCAATTCATTACTAATATAATTCAACTAAAATCAATTCTCTAAACATGCTTTAAAATTAAATTTTAAACGGTAAAAATGAAGAAAACTTACGGTTTATTTGTAGAAGATGACGAAACGAGAACTCGGTGGGGACGGATTGGCTCTACAGCGACGGCACCCGACTTCTCCTTCCTTTTCCTCTCTTTTTCCTCTTCTTTTCTCTCTTTCTCCGCCTGTAAAGCGGCAGTTCTGTATAAATAAGTGGAAAAAAATTTGCGACGGACCACTGTCCGTCGCAAATTTTGCCCGTCAAACGCAAAACGACGCCGTTTTTCACTGATTTGCGACGGCTTTTCCGTCGCAAATCAGTCAACGCAACGTTTCCCAATAAGACGCGTAAAACGGTTCGGATTTGCGACGGAAATTCCGTCGCAAATCATTCAATGGGCCGTTTCCCGAAAGGTCGCGAATACAAATGTAAGCTTTGCGACGGCTTTTGTCCGTCGCAAATACAAAGTTTAAAATTGCGACGGCCAGTTCCGTCGCAAATCAGTCAAACGGGTCGCTTCCCGAACGGTCACCTTTAAACGGGTATGTTTTGCGACGGAATTGCCCGTCGCAAACTCAAAATTGAAATTTGCGACGACCTTTCCGTCGCAAATGTAGCCGGTTCAAGACGAAGGCGGTGGGCCCTAGTGTTTGCAACGGCTTTTCTGTCGCAAATTACTATCATTTGCGACGGACTTCCTAAGTCGTTGCAAATTGTCGTTTTTTGCGACGGCTTACAAAAATCCGTCGCAAATTCACTGAATTTGCGACGGAAATTCTGACCGTCGCAAAAATCTCGTCGCTAATCTCCTTCTTTTTTGTAGTGAAGTGACATGTAACTACACTTATAAATGTCAAGAAAGCATGATTTTCTTGTAGTGAACCCTTACAGGGGACATATTTACAGGTTCTCTTGGTCTAGCATAAACTATTAGGTTGGGGTTTCAATTGAACCTTTCAGGAAAATTGTATGGTCCTGAACAAGTCACATAAAGTTACCGCGAAGGCTATGAACTTAGAAATTGAGGGTAAAATTGAAGAAATGACTTTAAATCTTTGTGTATAATCCCTTTCAATTATCATTTAATAAAAGTAGGTAAATTATTAGATGAAATAATTTTTTGCGTTAATGATGCTTGAAATAAATTGAAGGGATTTGAGATGATTAATTTTCATGTGACAGATGGATTCAGGACTATGTCCAAGTGGGATGAGATTTTTCATAAAGTAAGGGAGACTAAATTTTACTCACTCTGTTATAATTTAGATGATCTCCAAGTTGGGAAAAAATAGTTTTACTCTCTAAAACTAATTACTTTCAAACATCACTTATTTATATCTTACTGTCCTATATTTTTTTAATATACCCTCTAGCAATGAACTATACTCCCTTCAATAAAACAGACAAACTAACAAAACCTCAACTTTACACCTTTTAACACTAATAAATATCTTTTTTGTTAGAATCTGTACTATTCGGTTATGATAATTGAAATCTTAATTTAGAGAGTATTATTCAAGGGAAACAAAATGACCAAATTTTAGGAACTTAAAACATAAATTAAAAAAAATATATATAAGTGTATACTAAAAAAATGTAAATGTCAATGACAATGACCGCCCTACGTACGCCCTTAAATTCGTTTCTCGGTGTGAGTGCAAAACATTTTTGATTGGGAAAATTACAGTTTTGGTTCCAAGGGATGTGTGCAAAACACTTTTGATATATATGTGCAAAACTGGTAATTTTCTTTTGCAGTTTTGGTCCCATCCGTTAATTTTCAAGACCAATACTGCAAATTTATCTTATTCTCTTGGGACTAAAACTACTGTTTATCCTTTCTCTATTTTATTTTTTTTGGATTAAAACTTCAATTCATCTTATTTTCATTGGCCCTAAATTGGAAAAATAAAATTACGGGACTATAAATGCCGAAAAAAAGAACCATTTTGATTTGTCACATTCTCTTGAAACAAAAAGTGCAATTAACTCTTTTTTTGTTAGTAGACTTATTGGAGGGAAGGATGGGAAAACCCCCACGGTGGGACTGTGGGAATGTATTATTTGGTCAATTTGGAGATTCCGGAATGCTATTATATTTCGAAAGGAAAGAGCAGAAGTTAAGGAGATTGTAGAGAACGTCAAGAGGAAGATATGGAGTTGGGTTAATGCAAGAAAAACTTGGAGACATAAAATTTCTTTTAAGTTAGGGGGATTCTTGAGTAAGTTTGTTTTTCGTTACAGACGTTGTATGTTAGAATACAAAATCTCTAGAAGCTTCTAAGCCAAACTAATTGTATAATAGGGTACTTCTCATGCCCCATTTATCAATGAAAATTTTCTTATAAAAAAAAATAAAAATTGATGACCTCACGACATAGATAGTGGAGCTCCAATTACTTAAATTATTCCACTTCGTCATATTTTAAATGAACATAGTTTATTGTTTTAGGAATACATACGTATTACACATCAATTTCTTTCATAAATTTTTTTTTATAATTTCTTCATCTATGTGTTTGATTTAGATCATGAATTGCCCATGGGATCTTGCTTTGTGCATGGATAATAAAGTTTAACTTGTTATGAAAGTACGAATAAAATAGTGTGAATTTTCACTCATTTGTTGAGATACATTCCAAGACTTTCTTCCAAACACGCCTTGATGGTTGTGGTTGCCTTTGCCGCATTTATACTTCATCTCTTGCCTCACTTCCTCTCTCTCAAAACAACTTAAAATTTATTACCAGATACGTGGCAACTGGCTAGGAAAAGAACACGTGTCTCCACAAGAGATGCGTGGCAGTATAAGGTCCCACACGTGTTTCCATACCAGATCCTTGGGATGGGCCAGCCTCTCCTATAAATCTGGGCCTTCTTTATGCATTGTTTCACTCACTCACTCACTCATTCTACAACACTCAATAATACATACTTCTTTTCCGACCTTTTTTACTTACTGCAATCATGTTTGCCTTTGGTCTTGTCCTGGTTGTGTTCCTCCTTTTCCCACACAAGTAATTATATATTTTATTCAACTAATTATTTTTTTCTTAATTGTATATATTAAATATTTGAAATTGTATTTTCTCTTTAATGTTACTTAATACAATTATTTTGAGTTTGATTTGAATTGATTAACAATTGATTTTTTTTTTGGTTTAATTATATGATCTAATCTCTTTAGGTAATTTTTTTTGGGAGAACCATATACATTTGTCATTTCTATAGAAATTTTTTGATATTAGGTTTTAGTTTTGTTGATTTTGTGCTCTTACTATAATTGAATTAATTAAATTTTCCTTTAATAATGCAGGGCCGGGAGACGTATGTAAGAACCATGGCACTGTAGGGTAAGATGAGTATATATCACATCGAATCAGCAGACGTGGAGCTTTGCTAGAGGGATGTTATAGAAAGATTATGGGCTAATTACAATATCTCATCTTATCCCTATTTCAGTGGCCGTGTTATCTTTAATGTATTTTATGTTTTAAATTCAGTCCTTATGACTGTTTTCAAGTGTACATGTGCTCTTAAGAGTGTAACTTGAATAAGAATAAGTTGAGATTTCAAATTTTATTGAATTTCGTCTTTGTGTTTTTTCTCCTTCTTCAATATAAAAAAATAAAAATAAAAAGAGCCTACAAAATTTATCAATAATATATATGACTACTAATTAAATTTTCAACAAAAAATATCTTAGTGTGAAATGCCTACAAAATTGTCAACAATTTTATTTTATTATATTACTTATGAAAAATTTGCCTACAAAATTTTCTTAGATAAATTACTGTTTGAAGGTAAATTGTTTGTAGGTAATTAATTACCTAGGAATTTCATTTCATACGTCAACAATTACTTGTTAGATTACACATGCAATAGCCCGATCATGAGAAACAATTTTTTTTTTTAAATATAAAGTTCGAGGACTAAAATAAAAATTTAAAAGTGATGGTGACTAGATTTAAAATAATGAATGTTTCTTACACAACCCTTTTTTCAGAGGAGGTATTTATAGGTTCTCTGGGGAAATATTTTTGTCAAGCATAAACTATTAGGTCGGGGTTTCAATTGATCCTTTCAGGAAAATTATATGGTCTTTCTGAACAAGTCGATGAAGCTACGGTGAAGGCTACGAACTAAGAAATTGAGAGCAAACTTGAAGAAATGACTTTAAATCTCTGTGTATAATTCCTAATAATTATATAATAGACGAAGAAAACTCGAATTCAAGACATAATAAAATTGAAAAAAACATACATATTATTAATTCGTGAGGTAAATTATCATTAAAAAAAATAGGTATATTATCATAAATTTTGAAAATGAGATGAAATTATTTTTTGGGTTAATTAAAGATGCTTGAAATAAATCAAAGGGATTTGAGATGATTAATTTTTATGTGACAGACGGATTCAGGACTATGTCCAAGTGCGATGTTATTTTTCATAGAGTAAATCAAGGAGACTAAATTTTACTCCCTCAATTACAATTTAGATGATCTCCAAACTACGAAAAACACTACAAAAAAAAAAAACACTGTTTTGCAACGGAATTTGCGATATCCGTCGCAAACAGTACTTTGCGACGGATTCTGCAACGGACACGTGTCCGTTCCTAAAACAGCCGTAGCTAATTTTTGCGACGGATATTGGAGGTCCGTCGCAAATTAACGACGGATAAATCCGTCGCAACAATGGCGGGTCAGACCCGGCCGGGTCGCACAGAATTTGCGACGGACAATAGTCCGTCGCAAATCTTTCGGGTTAGACCCGATCGGGTCAACAACATTTGCGACGGCAACATTCCGTCGCAAATATTTATATATATTTTTTTTATTTTTTTCTGTTATAATTTGCGACGGGCTGTTTTCCGTCGCATTGTCCGTCGCAAATTACCGAGCCTATACAAAAAAAAAGTGGCTCGCGTGGTACGAGCCTGGGCACCCGGGGCGGGCAGGGCGGGCGCGGACCACTGGGCCACTCAGCCCAGTGCTTATTATATGCGGCCCACCTTCTATATTAGTCTTATTAGGCCTTGAACAATTAATCCATTTTTGCGTCCAAGGGGAATCGAACACGGGACCTCTTGTGCAAGAGGAGGGGGCGCGCGCCACTAGGGCACAAGCTACTTTCGTTCATTTTTATGCAATTAATTGTATATGTATTCAAATTAAGTCATTTTTTTTTATAATTCACCAAATTAATTTCTTTTCGTATCTAAGTTGTTTATAAAAATATTTTGCCCAACTATTTTTTTTATTTTGTAAAATTATTTATTTCGACAATGCATAATTTTATAATTCGTTCATTTGTACGCAATTAATTGTATATGTATCCAAATTGACTCGTTTTTTTTTCCATAATTCACCAAATTAATTCATTTTCGTTTCTCACTTGTTTTTATAAATGTTGGGGCCATTTAATTTTTATTATTTTGGTAAAATTATTTATTTCGACTCCCGCTTAAATTTATAATTCGTTCATTTGTACGCAATTAATTGTATATGTATCCAAATTGACTCGTTTTTTTTCCATAATTCACCAAATTAATTCATTTTCGTTTCTCACTTGTTTTTATAAATGTTGGGGCCATTTAATTTTTATTATTTTGGTAAAATTATTTATTTCGATTCCCGCTTAAATTTATAATTCTTTCATTTGTACGCAATTAATTGTATATGTATCCAAATTGACTCGTTTTTTTCCATAATTCACCAAATTAATTCATTTTCGTTTCTCACTTGTTTTTATAAATGTTGGGGCCATTTAAATTTTATTATTTTGGTAAAATTATTTATTTCGACTCCCGCTTAAATTTATAATTCGTTCATTTGTACGCAATTAATTGTATATGTATCCAAATTGACTCGTTTTTTTTTTCATAATTCACCAAATTAATTCATCTAAGATCATGTATATGTTTGCTACAAGTAATTAATTAATTAACACTGAATAAGTAATATCTTTGTTGAAATACTATTTGTAGCATCATTCCCGGTCACAAGGTTTCCGCCATTATTACAGAGATTTTGAGGGATAATCTAGAGGAGAACGCAATGAAGTTCAAACTCGTCTCGTTGCAGCGGAAGCAGTACTACTTGGATGAGTTTCGGGTATATATATGCAAATATTTTTAACCAACTAATTGTTTATAAATATTTACATATATATACCCGAAACTCATCCAAGTAGTACTGCTTCTGCTACGACGAGACGAGTTTGAACTTCATTGCGTTCTCCTCTAGATTATCCCTCATTATCTCTGTAATAATGGCGGAAACCTTGTAACCGGGAATGTCTTTACCAAAAATTGTTCAAAAAACATAAATAAATTGTTCAAACTGACTCTCTCTTCTCTCCCTCTCCTCTCTCTCTCTCTCTCTCTCTCTCTCTCTCTCTCTCTCTCTCTCTCTCTCTCTCTCTCTCTCTCTCTCTCTCTCTCTCTCTCTCTCTCTCTCTCTCTCTCTCTCTCTCTCTCTCTCTCTCTCTCTTCATGATCTTCTTCTGAATGATGGTTCACTGTTCCAGTGATCCACCAAACCATCCCATATCGATCGTCCATCTGGTGCTCGACCCAACTCCACCCGATCCCCACGCTCCCACATCTTCTTCAGGCCGTAGATAATATCTTTGTACCGTTCTTGCGCTTTCGCACATAACAATTGGTACATAATACTATCGTTGGCAGGGTCCCAAACGCACCGCCTCTGCAGATAAATTAAAAATAGAATATTAACGAATAAATTAAAAAATTAAAAGTTAAATTAAAATCATAATAAATAAATTTTTTATACCTTGAAGTCATCAATGTACTCCATCCTCTTTTGCTCAGACACTTGACTCCACAAGTGGGCACCATACTCAAACTGTCTCATCCTAATGATTTGTGAGAAGATTGAGCTAGTCTCATGGGCTGGAAGCAGTCTGTGACAACAAAATTAAAAAATCAAGTTAATTATATTAATATATATAATTAAAAGTATACATAATTCATTAAAAAATACTTACTTGTTGTCGACTATGATGACACTGAGAAAATTATCTTGACCTGGGTTCATCTGTAATAATTATAAATTCAACTAATTCAATTCTAAACTTAACAAAAATTAAACATGCTTTAAAATTAAATTAAAATTCGATCAACTAATTAAATTCGATCAACTAATTCAACTAAAATCAATTCATTTCTAATATAATTCAAACAATTCAACTAATTCAATTCTAAACTTAATTAATAAAAATTAAACATGCTTTAAATTAAAATTCGATCAACTAATTCAACTAAAATCAATTCATTTCTAATATAATTCAAACAATTCAACTAATTCAATTCTAAACTTAACAAAAATTAAACATGCTTTAAAATTAAATTAAAATTCGATCAACTAATTAAATTCGATCAACTAATTCAACTAAAATCAATTCATTTCTAATATAATTCAAACAATTAAACTAATTCAATTCTAAACTTAACAAAAATTAAACATGCTTTAAAATTTAATTAAAATTCGATCAACTAATTAAATTCGATCAACTAATTCAACTAAAGTCAATTCATTTCTAATATAATTCAAACAATTCAAATAATTCAATTCTAAACTTAACAAAAATTAAACGTGCTTTAAAATTAAATTAAAATTCGATCAACTAATTCAACTAAAATCAATTCATTTCTACTATAATTCAAACAATTCAACTAATTCAATTCTAAACTTAATTAACAAAAATTAAACATGCTTTAAATTAAAATTCGATCAACTAAATTCGATCAACTAATTCAACTAAAATCAGTTCATTACTAATATAATTCAAACAATTCAACTAAAATCAATTCTCAACTAAAATCAATTCTCTAAACATGCTTTAAAATTAAATTTTAAACGGTAAAAATGAAGAAAACTTACGGTTTATTTGTAGAAAATGTCGAAATGAGAACTCGGTGGGGACGGATTGGCTCTACAATCAACTAAACCCGACTTCTCCTTCCTTTTCCTTTCGTTTTCCTCCTCTTCTTCTTTTTTCTCGCACTATCTGTCTGCTTCGCGAGGAGAGTATTTATAATTGTAAAAAAAATTTGCGACGGACGCCTATCCGTCGCAAATTTCGCCTGTCAAAGCCAAAACGACGTCGTTTTTACTGATTTGCGACGACTTTTCCGTCGCAAATCAGTCAACGCACCGTTTCCCGAGAAGACGTGTAAAAACGGTTCGGATTTGCGATGGAAATTCCGTCGCAAATCAGTCAATGGACTGTTTCCCGAAAGGTCGCGAATATAAATGTAAGATTTGCGACGGCTTTGGTCCGTCGCAAATACAAAGTTAAAAATTGCGATGGCAAATTCCGTCGCAAATCAGTCAAACGGGTCGCTTCATGTACGGTCACCTTTAAGCGGGTATATTTTGCGACGGAATGGACCGTCGCAAACTCAAAGTTGAAATTTGCGACGACCTGTCCGTCGCAAATGTAGTCGGTTCAAGACGAAGGCGGTGGGCCCTAGTGTTTGCGACGGCTTTTCCGTCGCAAATTACTAACATTTGCGACGGACTTCCTAAGTCGTCAAAAATTGTCATTTTTTTCGACGGCTTACAAAAATCCGTCGCAAATTCACTGAATTTGCGACGGATATTTGGCCGTCGCAAAATTTCTGTCGCTAATCTCCGTCTTTTTTGTAGTGAAAATAGTTTTATTCTCTAAAATTAATCATTTTCAAACATCACTTATGTATATCTAATTGTCCTACATTTTCAATATACCCTTTAGCAATGAACTAAACTCCCTTCAATAAAATATACAGACTAATAAATCCTCGATTTTACACCTTTTAACACTAATAAACAATTTTTACATTAAAATCTGTACTATTTGACAGTGATGATCTAAATCGTAATGGAGGGAGTATAATTTAAGGGAAACAAAGTGACCAAGTTTTACGAACTTAAAACACAAATAAAAAAATCTATGTGTATACTAAATAAAATGTAAATCTGACAACCTACGCCCTTAAATTCGTTCCTCGATGTGAGTGAGTGAAGATTTTAAAGAAGAAACTGCACATTTTTGACTTTGAAGTGATGAGTTCATTATTAAAAGGTTTAAAAAAAACCAATCCCGAGGCAGATACCACTCCTCTTCTCGGAAATTGTGGAGTAGATACGGAATAAAATACATAATTTATAAACTATTCCACTTCGTCATATTTCAAAATACATAATTTATTGTTTTATGAGATCATAGCTATTACGCATCAATTCTTTCATTAGTAAATATTTGACTTGAGTTTCGAATTCTGGCAATAATTTATATCTAGTTCTTCATTTATGTGCTTGATTTAGATCATGAATTACCCAGTAGATCTTGCTTTGTGTACAGTTAGATGATTAACCTCGACTTGTTATGAAAGTACCAATAAAATCGTGTGAATTTTCACCCATTTGTTGAGATAGATTCCAAGACTTTCTTCTTTCTTTCTTTCGCCTTCTTCCAAACACACCTAGATGTTGACAGTTGCCATTGCCGCATTTATACTTCATCTCTTGCCTCATTTCCATCACTCTATCTCTCTCTCGAAACAACTTAAAATTTAGTACTCGTGTCTCCTATCGGAATGCGTGGCAACTGGCAAGGAAAAGCTGTGCAAAGTTTGGCACGTGTCTCCACAACAGATGCGTGGCAGGGAATTGCAGTATAAGGTCCCACACGTGTTTCCATACCAGATCTGTGGGAAAGGGTTGCCTGTCCTATAAAACTGGGCCTTCTCTATGGATTCTTTCACTCACTCACACTCTACATCACTCGATAATTTTTTTTGATCAGCAAAAGAGATTTCATTTATAAAAAGGGCATGAGTAGTACCCAGTTTTACAATGAAAAGGGCAGTAACTTACCCATAATGACTTTAGCACCAGAAATCATAATGTAAACTAATAACTTTAAACTACTCATGACCAAGAATTGCTCTAGGCTTTATACACCACTCACTATAAGATATCCTATGTCTCCAAGTTCCTCTTGCATTTACCCAACTCCAAAATCTAATCTTGATGTCCTCAACTATGTCCTTCAATTCCGATTTCTCCTTGCGAAAGATGACCGCATTCCTATTTTTCCACAATGTCCAAGCAATACATTCCCACAAGCCAATCATTAGGGTCTTTCCATCCTTCCCTCTAATAAGTCTACTAAAGTGGAGTAGACTTATCTTTGGGTTAGGTGAAAGAACAGAGTATACTCCGAACCATTTAACACATTCCATCCAGACAAGATACACAATTCTACATTCGAATAAAACATGTCTTACGGTCTCGGGTACTTCCCCACAAAGTGGGCAAAGAATATTCGAAGCTTGTGGGAGAGCATTTCGTCGTTGTAGGCTCGTAGTGGTTGGAAGACGCTCCCAAAGAACTCGCCAAGCATGAATGCACACTTTAGACGGCACCCATTTATTCCAAATTAATTTGAAGCTCTCCTTCTCTCCCCTTGTAATTTCTTCATCATCTTCCTCTTCCTGAAACAGTCGCTCATATGCATCTTTCGTTGTATAAGTTCCATTCTTTGTGAATCTCCACCTCCATTTGTCCTCCCTGTCTTGAGATAGCATATACCTGTTAATAAGATCAAGCAAATTGTTAAAGACAGGTAGCTCTCTTTCGAATAAATCTCTCCTCCAATTCCAAACCCAATGCCACTTTCCCTCTCTCCACTCTCTTTCGAATAAATCTCTACATCACTCGATAATACATGCTTCTTCTCCGACCTATTTTACTTACTGCAACCATGTTTGCCTTTGGTCTTGTCCTTCTTGTGCTCCTCCTTTTCCCACACAAGTATTTTTATTTTCCATTTAACTAATTCTTTTTTTGTTTTATTGTATATATTTTGAAATTGTATTTGCTCTTTAATGTTACTTAATGCAATTATTTTGAGTTTTATTTCATTAGACTGTATACCAGTTGATTTTTTCGGTTTAATTATATATTCTCCCTCCGTCCACAAAATTTTTACCCGTTTATTGTTGGGCACCGTTTTTAATAAAAAATAGTATTTTATTGAAAAAGTGGATAAAATAGATAAAGTAAGAGTATTGTGGTGGTGATTGTGGGACCTATTTATTTTTTTGTGAGTGTAGTTTATTTCCAAAAGAGGAATGAGTAAAAATTTGGTGGACAGACGAAAAAGGAAAGCGGGTAAAAGTTGAGGGAGTATATGATAGTCTTTTTAGGTAAAAATTGTTGGGAGAACCATATACATTTGTCATGTTTAATTATACAAATTCGTTGATAATAGGTTTTACTTTTGTTAATTTTTTGCTCTTACAATAATTGAATTGATTAATTTTTTCTTTAATAATGCAGGGCCGGGAGACGTATGTAAGAACCATGGCACTGTAGGGTAGATGAGTATCACATCAAATCAGCATTGAGCTTTGCAAGAAGGATGTTATAGAAGGATTATGGGCTAATTACAATATCTCATCTTATCCCTATTTCAGGGGCCGTGTTATCTTTAATGTGTTTTATGTTTCTTCTGTTTTAAATTCCGTCCTAATGACTGTTTTTAAGTGTACGTGTTGTGCTCTTAAGAGTGTAACTTGAATAAAATTAGTTGAGATTTCAACTGTATGCAAATCTTATTGAATTTCATTTTTGTGTTTTTTTTCCTTATTCACTATAAAAAAATAAAGTGTTGTTTACAAAATTTGTCAATATGACTACTACATTTTTAACAAAAAATTCTAATGTGGGAATTGCCTACGAACTTACCTACAAAGTTTCCTATAATATAGATATCTTCATTTCTTACCTACGAAAAGTTTGCCCATGAAATTTTCGTAAGCAGGTTGTTTGTAGGTAAATTACTTGTAGGTAATTAATTACCGAAAAAATTCATTTCATAGGCAAATTGTTTGTCGTTTGAGGAATGAATATGTCTACATGATTAGAATATTTTGTAGACAATTCGTTGACAATCACACTACAGAAATTTTATGATGGAATTTTTTAAAGACAATTATAATTTTATATATAATTCTCTATTTTTTTGTAGTGGTGATTTTTCGCTCTAATTTATGTTTATTTCCACAATTAATTCTTATAATGAAGCATTTATCACCACAGCCCAATTATTACTCAAGTAAAATGTAAAACTAACAAATAGTAAAATTAATATTACATGCACAAATTTTTGTTCAGAGACTAAAAAAAAAAATGCCACATCTATAGTTTGTAGTTGGGTTACTTGCTTAAAAAATAAAAAATAAGAAGTTAGATGAGTAAAATCAAAATATTAAGTAATGGTTTCTAATTTCTAAATTAAAAATATGTTATAATCTCTTTCAATTATAATAGGCGAAAAAACTCGAACTCAAGACTCTATTAAAATTGAAAGAAACATCTATATATTAGCGTTCTTATTATAAAATTTGAAGATGAGATGATATTTTATTTTGTGCTGATGATCGATGCTTGAAATTAATTGAAGGGATTTGAAATGATTAATTTTGATGTGAGCATAGATGTATGCAAAATTTCTGTCTCAGGGAGCAAATTTTAGAAAAGGCAAAATTTAAAATTTCAAAAAGAGAAATGACAACATTATTCTAATTTAATGTTAATTAAAAAATTATTATACTCTCTCCGTCCAATAATAATAGGCAAAAAATTTTTTACACATAGATTAAAGTATACATAAAATACATGATTAACTCATTTAATTCATAGTAAACTGGAGTATTTTATTAACATTAGACTACAAATATTTAACTATGAAATTAAATAAGAGGCACTTTATAAACATAAATAGGTGCAGTTCAGGAAAAAATATAATTAATCCTCATTTGAATGCAAAACACGTCTATATTGTCGGACATCTTAAAATTAATATTCTAAAAGTCGCTAGTCGGTCAGACTACTGGGGTCTAGCGATTAGAGCGACTAAAGGAGGACTAATCGGAACTACCTAAATGAATAAAATAATTAATTTTTTTAATAAATTAACACATTGAATACATAAAAAATAAAATAACACCACCACCCTTCATTATTAAAATTATAAGTGATATATCATTACCTTAAGAAATACCACAAATCTCAAAACTCAATAAAGTAATAAGGATGCACATTAATAGGGATTTAAACCAAATCCGGCCTCTATCTTTTCACCTTTATCAAAAAGGTCCTCTATTTATTTGTTTTATCAATTTAGTCCCGTAGCTATTCAAGTTTCGCCAAAATGATCCTAATTGGCCTAAAAATGTACAAAACCTCACTGTTTTGGTCCTATATTTATATTCTTTCCCAATTTAGTCCCCTATCAATTCAAATTTCTCCAATTAGGTCCTACTTGAACGGATAAAGCATAAAATGCCACCTTATTAGTCATGCGTACTAGTGTTTTCGGTGGAAGCCTATGATGTGTTTTTATTTTCAATGTGGCACGCTAGGACAATTTTGGTGAAACTTGAAAAAATACAGGACTAAATTGATAATGCAAATAAATAGAGGACCATTTAGATAAAGGTGAAAAGATAGAGGACGTATTTGGTTTAAATCCCTAAAATTATGGTGTTTTTGTTTCGTTGATTTCAATACGTCCTTATTTTCATATTCAATTCCTATATTACCAGTTTTCCTATGAATCATGATTAACATTGAAGAAATCTGAGAATGGGTCAACCACCCGAGCTGAATGACACGGCTCGAGCGGAATTTAAATCAGCCCACAATTCATGATTAGCATAGACAACGTTGACCAAATAAATAAAGGGCTTTATTAGCTGACCTCATTCTTGCGGTGGGGCCCACTCGATCCATTTGCCAACTAACATCCTCGATATTTATTACTTGGCCTTATTAGCTGACTCCGTTCTTGCGCCGGGCCCCACTCAATTTGCCAACTAACAACCACAAAAATTCATTTCAGCGCGCAACACCAAGACAAAAATAGAAAGCAGCTTATGCATTGGAGTTGACCCTCACCCCTTTTCTTCTGGGTCAGCACATTAGTATTTAACTTTTAGAATAATTTCTGTGGGTTTTGAAGATTATAGTTATCAAGACTTGTTTTTTATTGTTTCATTACTTTATTTTTTATTTCACTTAGATCTATAATTAAGGAGGTTTATATTTGCAATGGTGTATATAATTTCATAGTAATGGTTTATATTATGTTAAATATAATTTCATAGTAATTGTTTATATTTGTATAGATAATTTTTTTTTTTTTTTTTTGGCGAGGTTGAGTTTAAAAGATGATATGTATAATTCATTTTTGTAAAAGTAGCCATTAACTTTTTTTTTTTCTTGCAAATAAAGGACCCATATATATAAGTTTTGATGTTTTGCAAATTTACACCCGTACATTATTATTTTTCATATTTAGGCTCGTCCGCAATGGAAAAAAGACTTATTTTTGCCAAAGGAAGAGAGCTAATTTTTTCAAATTGAAGAAATTAATGTCCTTAAAACATGAATTCCCAAAGTTACGAGTCTAAAAATTAATTATTTCCTATTTGCATATTGACCAGGAGTTTTGCTTGCAAAATCACGAAGCTTATCTCTCTATGTTTTGAATCTTTAGGTTTGTGCAAGACATTGAGATTTTTGCTTTAATTTATATTCGTTGATTATTTGAGTAAAATAATTTTTTAGTCTCCTAACTTTGCCCAACTTTGATTTCAGTACTCATAACTTTTTCACATTGAATAAGTCCTTTAACTACACATTTTTTTTTTGTCTTATGATCTGCTACCACAACTATCTCAGCAGGTAATGCAGACATGGCATTTCTTATTTAATTTCTTAAAAATAAAAGTATATCAGAAATAAAGTAAAGCAAAAATAATTAATTTAAAGGTAAATAAAATGTGAAGAAGTCTGAAAACGAAAATCTAAATTTTTTGGTTCGATCTTCAATATATATAAAGTCAAATGAAATTATTTGCTGACAATATATTCTTATACATGATTACTTTAATGGCCTATTTTGTAAACGCTGTATGCATCGTTTCTGGCAGGCAATCATGAATTATTCCAATTAAGCCTTAAACCGTGATAGGCTGGTGACGTAATTACTAATATATTTTTGCAGAATAATTTGTTATTGGGCTTGGCCTCCTTGAAATAATTACGCCTCATCCAAAAGTCCGAACTTGTAAAGAGTTGTAGAATTAATTCATTTAATTATTTTCCAAACATTCTCCCTCACTCATGGGCCGAACTTTCAACTTTCCCTCTTTGGAGAGGCCTAATGAGTGTACAATTTAATATGGGTGGAGTTGCTCTCAGCGGGAATCAAACCAAGGATTTTTGTCCGGGCGTGAACCTTATGGCTCTGATACCATGAAAGAATTCCGCATTATCTAAAAGTCCGAACTTATAGAGAGATTCATTTAATTATTTCCCTAACACTCCTAATTAATATCTTTATTTCTCCTTCTTTAGAACCCTAGTTCTATGTTTTTGCCTGTGGCAATTGGCATCAGCACCACTAGACTCACTTCCCTCAATCTCTATGATAATACCTTTAAATTTGAACCCTAAAAAATTCGACACGTGTCTCCACAAAAGATATGTGGCAGGCGCAGGCTCTCCTATATAAGAAGCATTCCAATCTTGATTCTTTCACTCATCTCACACTGCTCACACTTGCACCAAATAATTCATAAATTTTCCAACTGCAACAATGTTCGCTTTCGGCTTTCTGTTTTTTATTCTCTGGTGTCCTAACAAGTAATTATATCTTTTTCGATGCTCATTCAACTTTGTTGATTTTGTGCCTGTATAATAATTGTATGAATTTAACTTTTTTTTTATCTTTTTAATAATGCAGGATGAAACGCGTGTAAAATCTATCACTCTGGAGGATAAGGCGAGTATCACATCGAACCAGCAGACGTAAAAGCTTTGCTACAAGGATGCCATATATACATGGATTCTGCCTAGGAATCCACATCTCGCCTTATCCCAATTTCAGCGATGGTGCTAAATGTCAAATGTAATCTATGTTGAGTCTTAAGTTTGTTTTTTAAGGGTGTTTGTTGTGTTTTTAATGATGTAACGTGAACAAGAATAATTGGGGTTTCACCCCATGCAAATTTCAATAAATTTCTTACTCGTGTTTGTTCTCCTTGCTATTTTCTCTCGTCTCTACTTTTTGTTATTTCCACCATAACTTTTATAATGATATATACATTTATTTTATTAAAGCCCATATGGATCACCATGACGTAGTTTCCAAATGGTTTGAACCCTAAAATTTAACACTAAGTAAAAAAATACTAATATTAAGAGCAATCCTTTTGAGATCCTTAGCATCTCTTTAATTAAAACCCCCACTTTAAAAAACTTTCGCAATTCAATTCACAAGAAGAAAATCTCCTTACTAAAAATCAACATTTTTTTTAATGCTTAAACTCGAGACAATATCATTATGACATTTACAGACGGAACGACGTCATTTAATTCTTCTAAGCAGGATATCACGTCATTCTGAGTTCAAAGATTTCTGTCTTTGAGCACGAATTTCCAAAGATTGTTTAAGTAGAGTTTTATTTACCAAAATTTAAAAGTTGTTATTAGATTACTATTCGGGAAAAGGTGGTGATTTTATTCACAAATTAAGCCTAAATATATTAATGCTATATGAATAGTTTCTTGCGGGAGACTAATTTTGAATAATATTAAAATTAAGGCTTAATTTCTATGAAAAAACGTGGTAGGTTGGTGGTGTAATGATTGAAATTAATTTTGCTAAATAATTTGTTGTTAGGCTTAGCTTGCTAATTAGTTAAGTTATCGAATTCTCTCTTTCTTGAGACCCTAATTCTCTCTTTCTTCAAAATTTCATCCTTTACTTCCCCTCGTTAATGTTCCCACTTCGCATCCATTCTACATTTTTTCTATTAATTTGTTCAATAATTCTGGGGAAAATGTATGTAAATCTCATTATCGCACTTTCAGTGGTGGTGTTACCTTTCTAAGTAGGGTATATGTCTTATGTTAGATTGTTATTACTTGAGTCTTTATGTTTGTTTCAAGTGTGTATTTTGTACCCTTAATGTTGACATGTGAAGAAGAAAAAACTGAAGTTTCACCATCACACAAATTTCATTAAGGGCGACCGGGCCGATCCGATCACAGATGGCTCCACGTGGAAACATGACCAAAACGATGTCATTTGAGGGCAAAATTGAAGAAATAACTTTAAATCTTTGTGTATAATCCCTTTCAATTATATAATAGACGAAGAAAGCTCGAATTCAAGACATAATAAAATTGAAAAACATCTATATATTATCAATTCTTGAGGTAAATTATCATTCTTAAAAAAAAAAGGGTAAATTATCATGAATTTTGAAGATGAGTGAAATTATTTTTTGTATTAATTAATGATGCTTGAAATAAATTGAAGGGATTTGAGATGGTTAATTTTGATGTGACAGACAGATTCAGGACTATGTCCAAGTGGGATTAAATTTTTAATAAAAGTAAGGGAGATTAAATTTTACTCCATCTATTATAATTTAGATGATCCCCAAGTTACGAATAAAAACAGTTTTATTATGTAAACTTAATCACTTTCAAACATCGCTTATTTATATCTCATTGTTCTATATTTTTTATTGTACCCTTTAGTAATGAACCAAACTCCCTTCAATACAAAAGACGGACTAACAAATTCTCAATTTTACACTTTTTAACACTAATGAACAATTTTTTCATTAAAACCTACACAATTCGGCAGGGATAATCTAAATTCTATTGGAGTGATTATATTGTAAGGGAAACAAAGTGACCAAATTTTAAGAACTTAAAACAATAATAAAAACATAAAAAAACACTATGTGTATACTAAAAAAATGTAAATGCGAATGACCGCCCTACGCCCTTAAATTCGTTCCTCTGTGTGTGAGTGAAAAGATTTTTTTAAGAGGAATTATGGGAATACAACACAATTTTGACTTTGAAATTATGAGTTCATTATTAAAAGGTTTAAAAAAACCCAATCCCGAGGCTGATACCACTCCCCTCCTCGGAAATTGTGTAGTAGATACGGAATACAATTTTGGGTTAGAAATTATGATTTCGTTAATAAAAGGTTTAATGAAACACAATCCCAATGCACATACTTCTCCCGTCCTCCAAAATAGCGGAGTAGTTGTGGGATATATTTCAAGAGTATTTTTCTTGGGATGGAAATTTACCGTTTTAGTTCCAAGAAAATAGGTGCAAAACACTTTTGATATTTATATAAGAAAGTTATAATTTTTTTTTTTATAGTTTTGGTCTCATCTGTTAATTTTCAGAACAAAAACTGCATATTTCACTATAAGAAAATTGATCTTAAGTGACAACAATCCTGTCATGCTCTCTCATTATTGCTCCCCTAGTTAAAAGTCTATAATGACAGAAAATCATCTTTAAAGACAGGATCCTGTCATTAAATGTAATACCCGAGCTTGTCACTGCTCATTGGCCAATATATTTCATGTATTGCATGCATTTAATTATTTGAGTGCAATTTATAATTTGCGTGAATTTCCTATTATTTATGCGTTACTTGTGAATTTGCATTATTTTATCGAACTTTCAGAATATTGAATTATTTATGTGATATTATATGTTTGGTGGTGAGTAAATCCTATTATAATTTATTTGAGACTATAGTGATATTTGAATTTTTTTTTAATGCAAATTATTTGTTTGTTGGGGATAAAAAAATTATAAATGTGATAATTAATAGTATTAATTAAAATTAATAAATGAATAATATATATTTATGCGTGCGACTGCATACATTTTGGGAGGCATTTCTGTAGTGCAGTTCAATAAGTAGCTGTTATAATATTAATATAAGTTAAGTTAATAATTTTATTAAGAATTAAAAAAAAAAAGAAAAAAAAAAAGAAAGGAACTTACCTTTGAAGTAAAGGTTAGGCGATGGGATTGGGTTATACATACCTCCCACCATCCACTCCCCTTATCAATTAGAGAGAGAAAGATCTGTGAGAGTCGAATGAACACGAAAAAAAAAAAAAAAAAGAGAAGAACTCAAAGGGAGGAAATAAGGTTTTGGAGAGCTAGATGGTCCGAAGCACTCGGGTAAGTGGACCAATATATTTCAAGGATTCAGGGTATAATAAGAAAATAGCTAGCTTAATTAGTTAATAATATGCAATAATATTTATAATTTATTTTATTATCTTCGATATTGAAAGGCGAATAGACGGTATAAGAGTTTGTATCTCAACGCCTCACCGATTTGAGGTGACTAGAAATTCATTTTGTTGTAGCCATTTTATACCAGAGGTCGGCACCGACCTCATTCCGACCAGGAATAACAAAACAACACGACTGCGACTGGACCGATCTTGTCGATTACCCTCCAGCCTCCGCGAACTCCGTTCCCATCCTTCCGACCTCGATAGCGAGGTCGGTACCAAGACCCAGATGGTACCCGCCGCATTTCTAGGTGCAAGTCAACCGTGCCGAGCCCGGACCGGTCCGACCGCGATCGAATAAAACATCTAAAGGTCTCCTTAATATGGTTAAAGCCCAAGGAGATCTCCCAACTTCGTGAAGTCTCGGAGACCGACCTCCGACTTCGACAAGCTTCCGACTTCGGACGGACAGAAGGGCACGTGATAGAATCTGACAAGATCTTCCTATAAGAAGTAAAGAGCCGCCTCCGTACTCAGTGACAGAGAGAATATTCCACCCAAATGAGGAAAATTATCAGAGAATCGTCCTTTTATGGACACGTGTCAACGCGCCAGTGGTCGGCCGCCTGCAGACTGTGGCATACGGACACCCGCGCCTCCTCAGAGGCTGGAGGCATTTAGTGCCTCTGTCTCCTGAGAGGTCGGAAATGACGACTGTACCCCTGTAACAAGAAAGAGAGCTCAACACATTCAATCAAAGAAATATAATTCTCATTTAAGTCCAGGGATTAATAACCCCTGGCAATTCCTGGTGTTCTTGCATTTAGTTCATCTTTATTATCCTACTTCATCACAATCATTCATCTAGCATTGATGAACCCAATCATTTGATGTTTGTTGATATGTCTTGAATCACACACTTCTCTGAGTTGTACGGGGGTCTCGCTGACGGTATGCAGTATTGGGCCTTAAGCCTAATTTCGGTGTTTTATCTCAGTGCTATATATATGGTCTTTGAGATCTGTAATTTGTAACCTACATCAGTAATAAAATCCGTTCTCCTCTCTGCCCATGGACGTAGCCAATTTATTGGTGAACCACGTAAGTCTCTTGTCTTCTTTACGTTTCTTGTTTATGCTCTATAATCCTATTCTGTCACAACAAACTGGTATCAAGAGCCTGGTCGTTTCGATCAGGGTTTTTTCCGCACTATTAGGGTTTTTTGGAGCCGATTGAGAATGTCTGCTTTCAACGTAAAGGTTGACAAATTCACTGGGAGAAATAGTTTTGGCTTATGGCAAATCAAGATGCGATCTCTGCTGAAGCAGCAGGGTTTATGGGCGCCGCTATCAGGAAAACCTAAATCTGAGGATGCAGATGAAGAAGAGTGGAATACCCTAGAAGAAAAGGCCCACTCGACTATCATGCTATGTCTGTCTGACGGTGTTATCATCGAGGTTGCGGATCAGGAAACTGCCGATGGTCTCTGGAAGAAGTTAGAGAGTCTCTACATGACGAAGGCTCTAACCAACAAATTTCTTTTGAAGCAACGTCTGTTCCGTTTACGCATGCAGGAAGGTACACCCCTTCGGGATCATCTAGATAAATTAAATAAAATTTTACTAGATTTACGTAATATTGATGTTAAAGTAGAAGATGAGGACGCTGCTTTAATTCTGTTAGTATCTTTGCCTGAATCGTATGAGAATTTTGTTGAATCGTTTATTACTGGGAAAGATACTCTATCTCTGGAAGATGTTCGATCTGCCCTCCACAGCAGAGAAGATCGTCAACAGGCAACTGGCTCGGCCACAGAAAATCAGGCATCGGGGCTGTATGTCACGGGTAAGGGACAAAAGAAATCTGGGAAGAAAACTGGGAAGCCGAATCAGAAAGGTTCAAAAGGTCCTAAACCCAATGACATCTGCAATTACTGTAAAGAACCAGGGCACTAGAAGAATGATTGTCCTAAGAAGAAGAGGATGCAGGAAAAGAAAGAGGGTGTCGGCGGTTCTGCAGCTGTTGCAGAAACTGATACAAATTATGAAGATGATCTGGCCTTGGTTGCAGCTGGACAGTCACATCGTAATGATGTGTGGGTTCTTGATTCTGGGGCATCATACCATATTTGTCCTAATAGGGAGTTCTTCTCGACCTATGAGCAGATAGATGGAGGAAATGTTACCATGGCTAACAGTGTTGCCTGCAAGGTGGTTGGGATTGGCTCAGTCAGGATACAGACACACGATGGGGTATTCTACACCTTGAATGAAGTCAGGCATGTTCCACAGATGATGAAGAATCTGATATCATTGAGTCTCCTTGACAGCAAGGGTTTTAGTTTCAAAGGTGAAGGTGGAGTTATGTATGTTTGTCAAGGTTCAAAGGTGGTTCTGACAGGCTTGAAACGTGGTACCTTATATTATCTGCGAGGTTCCACTGTGACAGGTTCTGCTGATGTTGCATCATCTGAGGTTCAGACCATAGATATGACCAGGTTGTGGCATATGAGGCTCGGTCATATGGGAGAAAGAGGGATGCAGATTTTGTCAAAGCGGGATCTTCTTTCTGGGCATAAAGTGCAGAGTCTTGAATTATGCGAACATTGTGTATTTGGGAAGCTTCATCGCAACAAGTTCCCAAAGAAGGCAGTTCATCAAACCAAGGGGACTCTTGACTACATTCATATGGATTGTTGGGGTCCGTCACGTGTTGAGTCCATTGAAGGCCACAGATATTTTGTGTCTATGATTGATGACTACTCAAGGATGACTTGGGTAATTATGATGAAACACAAAAGTGAAGCCTTCAAGAAATTCATGCAGTGGAAGGCGTTGGTAGAAAATCAGACTGGGAAGAAGATCAAGAGACTGCGAGCTGATAATGGCCTAGAGTTCTGTTCGTCTGAGTTCAATGAGTTCTACAAGGATGCATGGATTGCTCGACACCACACTATTCGACATACACCGCAGCAGAATGGTGTGGCAGAGCGCATGAATCAGACATTGCTGGAGAGAGCGAGATGCATGCTCTCGAATGCTGGTTTGGCTAGAAAGTTTTGGGCAGAAGCAGTAAACATGGCGTGCTATCTGATCAACCGTGGTCCTCACACTGGCATTGATTGCCAGACACCTTATGAGGTATGGTCTAATAAACCTGCAGATTATTCTTTGTTGAAGATTTTTGGTTGTACTGTTTACTATCATGTTAGTGAGGGTAAATTAGAGCCAAGAGCTAAGAAGGGTATATTTGTTGGTTTCGGGGATGGAGTTAAGGGATATAGAATCTGGTCACCTTCAGAGAATAGAGTTATATTCAGTAGGAATGTGATTTTTGATAAGAATTCTATGCTTAACCCCACTGTGAAGTCTATTTGTACAGAAAATTGTAGTAGTGTTGATAAACAGGTGGAGCTGCAAGTCACTCTCGATGAGAGTAAATCACAACTCTAAGGTGGAGAAGATCAACATACTCCTGCTGAAATTACAAGTTCTGATGTTCATCCAGAAGCTCGCCAGACAAGCATAGCTGTTGATAGAGCTAGGAGAACCGGCGTGAAGCCTCCTGTGCAGTACGATTTTGAGGATATGGTGACTTATGCATTACAAGTCGCTGACGAGGTGGAAGAAGAAGAACCATCTGCAGGTGAACCATTCACCTACATAGAGGTTGTTTCATGCAGTGAGAGAAGAGATGGAATCGCTTGCCAAGAATGAGACTTGGGAGCTGGTCAAACGGCCTAAGGAGAGGAAGATTGTTACTTGCAAATGGATATTCAAGAAGAAGGAAGAAACCACACCTGGTGAGGGTGTGAGATACAAAGCTCGGCTAGTTGTAAGAGGGTTCACACAGAAGGAGGGTGTTGATTATAATGAGATATTATCACCAGTGGTCAGACACACTTCCATCAGAGTGTTACTAGCAATGGTTGCATATCAGGATTTAGAAATTGAGCAACTAGATGTGAAGACAACTTTTCTACATGGAAAGCTCGAAGACGATATCTACATAACTCAGCCAGAGGGGTTCCAGGTTCCGGGGAAGGAAGATTATGTTTGCAAGTTGATGAGGTCTTTATATGGGCTAAAGCAGTCTCCAAGGAAGTGGTATAAGAGGTTTGACAGTTACATGATCCAGTTGGGATACAACAGGAGTCCGTATAATTGTTGTGTGTATCACAACAAAGCTGATGATGGTTCCATGATCTATTTCGTCCTGTATGTGGATGATATGCTCATAGCTGCGAAGTCCAAGTCTGATATTCAGAAGTTGAAGGATCTGCTCAGTGCTGAGTTCGATATGAAGGATTTGGGTGCTGCCAAGAAAATTTTGGGTATGGAGATATATAGGGAAAGAGAGAAGAAGAAGCTTTTCTTGTCACAGAAGAGTTACATTCAGAAGATCTTGTCTAGATTTGGCATGTCTACCGCCAAGCCTATTGATACTCCAAGTGCTACAAATATTCATTTATCCACTGATTGTGCACCAAAATCTGTAGCTGAGCAGGTGTACATGTCTCGAGTCCCATACTTTACTCTGATAGAAATTATCAGGCGCTGTATTTTCTTTAGGTAGAGTATTTTTTAACAATTTAGCAAATTGATTGAATACTTTTTGACTCAGCTTGCCTTCAGTTTTGATGTTCAAGATCTGAGCATCGAATGAAAACTGCGTCTCAGTATCACAACCAGGAAATAGCTTTTGATCAACTGTTTTAAGCATATCAAAAAATTTATTTGACTGAAAATTTTGTTCCTCCTCTATCACTACAAAAAAAATCATGTTTAGTGACAATTGAAAATTTGTCACTAAAAATACATATATAGCGACAAAAAATCATTATGTTACAAAGTGAGATAATTTGTGACAATTTTTTATGTTGTTAATATTTTATTGAATAGTTGTCACTAAAAACGCACATGCAGTGACAACAATTTATTATGTTACAAAATAACATTAATTACAATAATTAGTAACAACTTTAAAGATTGTTAATATTTTATTAAATATTTGTCAATAAAAATACACATACAGTGACACTAATTCATTTTGTTACAAAATAACAGAAGTTGAGATAATTAGTGACATATTTGTATATTGTCAATAATTTATTGAATATTTGTCACTAAAATTACACGTATAGTAACAACAATATATTGTATTACAAAATAACATAAGTTGAGATAATTAGCAACAATTTTGTATATTGTTAATATTTTATTGAATATATGTCACTAAAAATACACATACAGTGATAATAATTTGTTATGTTACAAAATAACATAAATTGTATTAATAAGCTTTGTATATTATACAAAAAATTGTGACTAATGAAATTATAAATAATAACAAAATTTGAAATTATCACTATTTATTTAAATTCTTTCCGATGGTTTAATATAAAGAAGTAATAATGAGATGTTATAAAAAAATTGAATGCATACAAATTACAAAGAAATATTTTTTTACAAATTATTATTATTAAAAGTTATTTTTATGAAAAAATTATATATTTTTTAATTAATATGAAAATAACCAAAAAATGTGAAAATTATTTAAAAGTTGAAATTTAAATAAATAAGAGAAAATTGTCTAATAATATTCAAATAAATTGTCGGAATAAGTAACAACTTACCTTAAATTTTGCATCATTGTCAATTCACATAAATCTTTGACCTAATTTAAAAATATATAAATAAGATAAATCCAAAATTTATGAAGATTTTTTTTTTTTTGAGAAATTATGAAAAACTATTTTAAATGAACCCCAAAATGATCAAAATTTATTCAATTAATATGAAAATTACTAAAAGAAGTGTGACAGATATTTCAAAATTTTAGGAATCTAAAAATTTATTTATAAAAATAATTTAGTTAATTTCAAAATAATGAAACAAGTAAAATTATTATCTCAATATATTATCATATTAAAAAATCAAATAAAAATTTAAGAAATTACTATATACATGTTCAAGGCAAACAAAAATTTAAAAATCATAACAAAACCACAAATTCTTGTATGCATCCAAGTGCATAAAATCAATTTTTACTTTTCAAAACTCATTAGATAAATTGGACTTTAAAAAGTTAAAATTGAATTAAACCAAAAATTTAAATGCATGTTATGCACTTCAGTCACATAAGAATCTCTAAAAAAATAAAGTAAAACATATTTAAAATTAAACAAATAAAATTTGAGAAAATTGTCTAATAATTTATAAGAGTAGGTCTCATGTGCTCTTGGTTCACGGTGCACTCAATTGTGACAAAGTATAGAGTGAAAAAATAGTTTATACATGAATCAATAAAGAGTATTTGTCGTTTTCACTGAAGATTATTAGTTGTTTTCACTGAAGGATATTAGTTGTTTTAACTGAAGAGTATTAGTTGTTTACTGAAAACAAACTAAGACTTTTCATTGAAAATAACTAATACTTTTCGGTGAAAACAACTAATACTCTTTAGTGAAAACAACTAATATCTTTCAATAATTCATGTATGAACCAATTTCACTCTCTACATACTCTAGTTGAGGATATTTATATTAAAAAGTGTAGGTTGATTACACTGAAAAGTTTTCAATGTTATCGAATTTCAATGTAAAATTTTCAATGTAATCAACCTACATTTTCATACTTAGAAGTCGAAAGTATTAAAGTCACTACATTTTTCAATTTTTTCATATAGAAGTTGAAAGTATTAAATTAAATAAACATTCAAATTTTAATATTGTAAAGTTACTACTTCCTCCTTTTCAAAATAAATATTGTTTTGGAAGTTAAATTTTATTTCTAAATAAGTGTTGTTTTAACTATTTTTTTACCTAATTTATCTCTAATTCTAATTTATGATATAAGATATCTATTAGAGATTGATTATTAAAATATAATAAATCTTGACAAAGTTTAGAGTGAAATTGGTGTTCATATATGAATCATTGAAGGGTATTAGTTGTTTTCACTAAAGAGTATTAGTTGATTTCACTGAAGGGTATTAGTTGTTTTTACTAAAGATTATTAGTTGATTACTGAAAACAAACTAAGTCTCTTCAGTGTAAACAACTAATACTCTTCAATGAAAACATCTAATACTCTTTAGTAAAATAACTAATATCATTCAGTAATCTATGTATGAACCAATTTCTCTATATATACTCATAAATCTTTTAGAGATTTATATGAGATACATATGTCAAAATATCATGATTTTTAATTTAATACGAAATCTTTAGAATAACACTTATTTTGAAACAGAATAATTACTACATTTCAAATGCCACTTTGATTCTTAGTATTTGAATTCTAATATTAAATCGAAATGATTCTTAACATTCAAATTTGAATACCCAATCAATTATAATAGTTTCCTAACATAATCAATTACAATAGTTCTTAATAAATATAATACCCAATAATATATAAATATATAATTCTTAATACTTGAATTTTTAAAGATAATCAAGCGAATACGTTTGATTTTTAATATTTTGAACTTTAATATAGAATCAAATCAATTGAAATATATTTAATTTTTAATGATACTTTAATCAATTGAAATATTTGATACTTTAAAATAGTTTCATGATAAGTTTATCATTAACTATTTTCATATAATACTTTACCTATATATTATCAATAATTAATAATTTTGATAATTTTTATTTCATGGATAGTTAATATTTAACTTTTTATTTAAGTAATCTTTATTCTAAATTTGAATAATGGTGGATAAGATCAAATTTATATTGTTTGAAGTAGTAAAAAGAAAATATAGAATTAACCTATCCATTCTTCACGTATGTGCCCACGTTTTAATAACCAATCAACCACATTGTATTTCCTTCTTTCACGACACTTTTAACTCATGCAGTATTTGTTTTTTGTTCCCTCCGTGAGTTGGGTGCGATATGTGGAGACCATACGAATAAGGATACGCTGGACCGATGATAACATACGAAGTGAAGCTTCTACCGGATCATAGGTGGCATAGAGTCTGCCTCCCTCAACAAAGCACATCGATCACGTGGTAGATCAGTTGCTCCTCTTGTTACTGCCGCTACCTCTTTTGTTTTGAGACAATCTTTCTTCCTCAATAATTTTTATTTTTCAGATCTCTTCACCATTTTGTTCAATTATATAGTTTCATGACATAATATCTTTCTTCAACTGGACTTTTCTCCGGTACAGTTTTTTTTTTCAATTGTGCAATTGGTATCTTTTTCAAGATTTTACATACTATTGAACCATCTTTCGTTGCAAAAGATGATATATGAATTGTCTTTTAATTCGTGTTTGGATCCATGGTAGGATTAGCTTCTTTGTTGGTTTTCTAAAATTTGCTTTTACTGGTTTATTTAATTGGGAAAAAATGATTTGATTTTTTTTCGTTATTTATAGTTAACCTAAATAGAAAATACTTGATCTTGTTTTAATTTACTTTTCAAAACTCTTAGCGTGTATTTTCTTTTAGGATGTTCATGTCAATTTGTGTTTTGATGTTTAATATGTCCTATTCTCTTTTGGTCATTTCGATATTGATTGCTTCCATCTTATGGGAAAGTATTTTGAGTTTGGAGGTTGCGCTCATTTAGTTTGAGTGCTTTGGAATTTTAAACTATAAATACTGGCTAAAACTCCTAATTTTTGTTTTAATTATTTGATTTGAATATTTATTTGTTTTATTTAAAATGCAGAGTAGATACATATGTTATTTGGTGTGATGCATTTGAGTATTTTATTTATTATTGCAACTAAACAGTACTTAATTTTTTTACAGAATTATTGGAAAAGCACAAAGGCTACAAGCATCAGTTTATACATGGAATTTCATCAACTTGAGGAGGCTATTAATATCATGTAATACTTTTTAGTTTTCATATTTGAATAGATTTTATATACTTTACACTCATGTATAGTTTTTTTAGGCACCTACTGATGTAATCTAAATTTTCATTCAGTGCTTGGTTTTTATATTTAAATCATGTGTTTCGTTTTTATATAAAGTTGATGGAACAGCTTGAGAAATCTAATTTTTATATGTTTATAATATTTAAATTTCATATTAAAATAACAATAGACATGCAATGAAAATAAAAATATCACAATATTATAGAATATTATTATTGTTTAACTAATATTTCTAATATAAAATATAAATACTATTAACGAGATCGATTTTTGGTTCTGACATCTTAATTAGTGATTATTTTAAAGCAATGTTATTATCACAATTATTATCATTATTAATTGATTTGAATTTAAAATATTAATTAATATAAAATTGTATGCAATGTGATGAAATTTCTAGATTTTAATGATAAATACATGTTGACAAAGGACACAACAATAGCGATAACTTGCAAGAAATTATAGTTGCGGATACAATCCCGATACCAATATTAAATTTTAGTGATAAGAACCAATCGTGACTAATTATTTTCACTATAGTGACATGATTATGTTTGCAACTATACCATGTTTTTTTTAGTGATAATAACCAATTATGGCTAAAGATCTTAACTATAGTGTCATGTTGCTTTTTGTAACTAAATACAATGTATTTTAGTGACGCTAATTAAATGTGACTAAAATATTATGTAATAGTGACATCAAAAGATATGTGACTAAAACATAGAAGAATAGTGACAATAATGAAATGTGACTAAAAAATAAGCTTTGGTGACAAATTATGGATGTGGCTAAAAAAAATTATAGTGACAAGTAAAATATTTTCGTCACTAATCTTATAGCGACACTATTTATAGTGACGATATACCGACAACCTTCAAAATTGTCACTAACTATTTTCAGTGACAAAATTTATGAAAATAGTGACAAAAAAATTTATCACTAAAAACTATTTTTTTTTGTAGTGGCAAGAGGCTTTTGAAGGATATGGGTCTACCCTTTGAGAATATTGATTGTTGCACAAACGGTTGTATGTTGTTTTAGGGTGAGGATGGGGATGGGGATCATTGCAAAATGTGTGGTCACCCCCGTTACAAACCATCTGGTCGTACCAAAAGTTTGAAGAAAGTTCAGTTGAAGGCTTGAAAGTCAATGTATTATCTTCCCGTTACTCCTCGTTTGGAGAGGTTGCATCAGTCTAGTGCCACTACTAAAGACATGACCTGACATGCTGAGGAATGTTCTGATGAGAATTCTGGGGAGATGCGGCATCCTGCAGACTCAGAGATATGAAAATATCTTGATAGGGAGTTTCCAAAATTTGCACAGGAGACGAGAAATGTGAGGTTGGGTTTGTGCACATATGGATTTGCTCCATTCGGAATGCACGGAAAAAAATATTCACTGTGGTCTCTCCTATTGACTCCATACAATCTACCTCCTTGGTTATGCATGAAGCCTCAATATATATTTCTTACTATCTTGGTTCCTGGTCTCAAAATCCCAAGCATAAACTTGATGTATATCTTCAACCACTGATTAAAGAATTGATATCTCTGTGGCATACGGGAGTGGAGACCTACGACGTTCATAGGAAGCAGAACTTTACAATGCGGGCTGCTCTTTTGTGGACCAGTGTTTTCTATATTATCTGGGATGTCGACAGTAGGAAAATAAGCATGTCAGTACTGCATGGAAAGATCTGATGCATTCTATCTCCCATTGAGTAAGAAGGTGTCATAGTTCGACAACCATCGAAAGTTTCTTCCTTCTGATCATTCCTTTCGGAGGAACAAAACAGTCTTTCTTAAAGGTAAAGATGCAATACGTGCACAAAGACCGGACATTCGTAACGGTATGCATAATTAGCATTCCATATTTTTCAAATTACTGAATCATTATTATGTTTTGTTCTAACTAAATCCTAAACAATTTATTTTAGGTGAAAGATTGTTGTATGAGGTTACGGTCACGGGGATGAAGAAGACAACTGAGTTTGGTGCAATGGAGAATAATAAAAAAATTAAAAGGTTGTTGGAAGAAGAGAAATATCTTTTGGGATTTGCCCTATTGGAGCAAATTGTTGATTCGACATAATTTGGATGTGATGCATATAAAAAAGAATGTTTTTGACAACTTATTTCATACATTCTTGGGTATTGAAGGGAAGACCAGAGACACTTCAAAGTCGAGAGATGAGTTGAACCTCTTCTATTCTCGTAAACAACTGCACAAAGATGAGTGGACAAAGAGGTATACAAAAGCCTTCGACACAATCAGTAAAGCAGAGAGAAAGGAGTTGTGTAAGTGGGTGAAAGAGTTGAGGTTCCCTGATAATTATGTTTCGAATTTGGGAGACAGGGTTGACATAGAAACCGGAAAGGTGTCTGGGATGAAGAGTCATGATTGTCACGTGTTCATGCAGCGCTTGTTACCGATTACATTTCGGTACTCACTTGTGAAGAATGTCTGGAGTGCCATCACAGAATTAAGTCTATTTTTCAAACACTTAACAGCCTCAACATTTACAGTAGAGGACATGAGGCGTTTGAATGAGGAGATTCCTGTTATTCTTTGCAAGCTTGGACGGATATTTCCACCTGATTTTTTCGACTCGATGGAGCACTTACCCGTACACTTAGCTTATGAAGCCTTAATTGTTGGTCCAGTACAATATCGACGGATGTACCCTTTTGAGCGGTAATTATATAGTATATTTAGCCTTTTACATTATTATTGATGAATATTCACGAACAAAAAATCTTTTAGGTATTTGCATAACTTGAAGCTCAATATTGGAAATTCGGCCCACATCGAAGTATCCATTGTTAACGCATATCTTACCGAAGAGGTTGGAGCATTTTGTTCTTACTACTTCGGTGATCAAGTTCAAACCAGGATCAGAAATGTGCCTCGTAACTACAATGGTCGTGGAGTAGATCATCCCTTTGTGATGTTGAAGGTATGTTATCTGTATTTTTGCATCCGGGTCGAACAATGGGCAAGGGCACCACACGACCTTTTAAGAACAATAATGAAGAGGAAACAGTACATTCATACGTTTTGATGAATTGCCCTGAAGTCCAACCGTACATAGAGTAAGTAATCTTTTTATAGTATTCCATGTTTTTATCTTTATAACTGAAAAATCATTAATTTATTTTTCTAATATATAAGGATATTATGTGAGTATAAGCCTGCACAAGAACCAGTCATTACTGATGCACAAGTTTCTCAGTCCATCCTTGGTGAATTCATGTATTGGTTCCAACGTTACGTGAGTATCACTTTATTCTATCTCTATTTTTTCAGAACGCATGTAATTTTATCTTAGCTGATAATTTAATATGTACATGGAGAGTGTGGTCTACTTGACAATCCACATCTACATGCTCTGAGTCGTAGACCATTACGTAAAGTTGTTTCATTCCAAGGATATTACGCAAATGGATACAAATTTCATACACAAGTGTATGCTGAAACAAAATCATCAACTAACAGTGGTGTTTGCGTGAATGCTGGAATTTGCAACGAAGAATCAGTTGATTACTACGGAGTCTTGCTTGAGGTAGTTGAAATAGAATATCCATGTTTACCCTCAAGGAAAGTGGTTTTGGTCTTCTATGAATGGTATGATCCAGGGAGATAGGGAACGAGAGTCGACAAGAACTACAAGATTATTGATATCAACACTCGACACAAGTTTCCGGCGGCATACGATCCATATGTTTTTGCAACACAAAGATCACAAGTATATTACTGCAAATACCCGGGATCGGGCAAGCCCAACATAAGGAATGTTTGCAAAGTGAAGGCAAGATCCTTGGTGGAAGTTTCTCACCGGTCTAAAAAAGACACCACTGAACCAACATAACCATTTCAAACGGAGGTACAAGAGGCTCAAATAGTGCTCGATCAAGAAAATGTAAATTTTGTTGTGGATTTACTAGCTGCAAATCCAGAAATGATAATGATAAAAAGTGATGAGGATGTCGGACAAACAACATGAAGTGGAGGATGAGGATGAAGATGAAGATGAAGATGATGAAGAAGATGATGATGAAGATGGAGATGAAGATGATGGAGAAGAGGAAGTGGAAGAGGAAGAGGATGACGATTAGAATTATTGAACCATTGTATATATAACAAATTACAAAAGAATGAACGGATTTTAATATTAATTACGCGTTTTTTGAATTAAATAAATTTACAAAATAAAAAATATATAATTGGTAACAACATTTATTAAAACAAGTTAGAAACGAAAAGGAATTAATTTGATGAATAATAAAAAAAGAATGACTCAGTTTGGATACGTATACAATTAATTACGTACAAGTGAAAGGATTATAATATTAATTACGCGATTTTCGAATTAAATAGATTTACAAAATAAAATAAATATAATTGATAACAACATTTACTAAAACAAGTTAGAAACGAAAATGAATTAATTTGATGAATATTAAAAAAAAGAATGACTCAATTTGGATACGTAAACAATTAATTACGTACAAGTGAACGAATTATTATATTAATTACGCGTTTTTCGAATTAAATAAATTTACAAAACAAAAAAAATATAATTGGTAACAACATTTATTAAAACAGGTTAGAAACGAAAAAAGATTAATTTGATGAATAATCACTACAAAAAAGATGGAGATTAGCGACGGGAAATTTGCGACGGCAAGAATATCCGTCGCAAATTCCTGAATTTGCGACGGATTTTTGTAAGCCGTCGCAAAAAATGACAATTTGCGACGGCTTAGGAAGTCCGTCGCCAAAAATAGTAATTTGCGACGGATAAGCCGTCGCAAAATCTAGGGCCCACCGACTTCGTCTTGAACCGGCTACATTTGCGACGGAAAGGTCGTCGCAAATTTCAATTTTGAGTTTGCGACGGTCATTTCCGTCGCAAAACATACCCGTTTAAAGGTGACCGTTCGGGAAGCGACCCGTTTGACTGATTTGCGACGGAAGAGGCCGTCGCAATTTAAACTTTGTAATTGCGACGGACTGAAGCCGTCGCAAATGTGAGCGGTCAGGCGGGTTGGTGGCCAATAATTGACCCGTGTCGTCGCAAAAGAGCTCTGCGATGGAATAGCCGTCGCAAATATTGAAATTTGCGACGGAAATTTAGGCCGTCGCAAATTTACGCAGTTTTATACCAGTCCCCTTCCTTTTCCTTCCCTTTCACTTTCACTCACGAAAAAAAATAAGAAATGATACGGTTTTAATATGTTCTTCACGTATAATTGGTGTATTTGTCATTGCCTTTAACCTCAGCGTACGTATTTGTCATTGCCTTCAACTTCACCGTACGTTTTCACATTTTTAACCGTTTAATTGTCATATTTTTATTGTTTCAGTTTTTTAGTACACTATTAGGTAATGAGCATGATATATGTTTATTTGATGGGTTTTAGTATGATTGATGATATATGTTTATTTGATGGGTTTAGGTTAATTTTAGTTTGTGTGATATTTTATACCTATTTTTAGTCGAAACTCTGCTCAATTTTTCTGTACACTATTAGATAAATTGTGTGATGTTTGTTTATTTGATTGTTTTACTATGATTGATATATATGGTTGCGTTGGATTGATTTTTGTGAAGAAAAATTGTGTATATCCTTATTTTTAGGCAAACTCTGCCCAATTTTTTACAACTCATGTGATATTTACTTTTAATTTGTAACAGATGCAATTTCCAGATCGTGGTTGGATGTACTCAATACCTAGAATTATAGGAGGAGGCATTAACTCTGTCTTTTGCAATAAAATTGGTGAGTTTATTGAGTTTGCACTACAACATCCATGCAATATGGATTGTATGGGTAATATTAGGTGTCCGTGTAAAGACAGAAGATGCAGAAATATGAGATTCTTGAGTGTTGATGAGGTTAGAACTCATCTTGTGATTTCCGGTTTTGTTCCCCGTATTACAACTGGACCAGTCACGGTGAACAACGGTTGAATGTTGACATCGAAACCGTAGAATACTGGTATACTGGGTGGAGTGGTGGTGGAAGTTCTGATGTTGGTGGTTCAAGTTATGTTCCGTATACTCAATTTGAACCACAAATAGAGGATGAACCTGATAGATATCGGATGATGATTGCAGAATCTGTTTTGGGTGGTCAACCACAATTCAATGAAACACCTATGGAGGAGGAACCAAATCATCGGTCAAAGAAGTTTTTTGATATGCTTAAAACCATTGATCAAAATTTGTTTCCTGGTTGTGAGACTGAGACGCAATTGTCATTCAATGCTCAAATGTTGAACATCAAAACTGAAGGCAAGGTCAGTCAAAAAGTGTTCAATCAATTTGCTAAATTGTTCAAACGAGCTCTACCTGAAGACAACACGGCGCCTGATAATTTCTATCAGAGCAAGAGGCTCTTGAAACATATAGGTCTACCCTTTGAGAAGATTGATTATTGTACAAACGGTTGCATGTTGTTTTGGGATGAGGATGAGGATCAGGATCATTGCAAGATGTGTGGTCACCCACGGTACAAACCATCTGGTCGTACAAAAAGTAAGAAGAAAGTGCAGTTGAAGGCTTATAAGGCAATGTATTACCTTCCCATCACTCCTCGTCTAGAGAGGTTGTATCAGTCCAGTGCCACGGCTAAAGACATGACATGGCATGCTGAGGAGTGTTCTGGTGAGAATTCTGGAGAGATGCAGCATCCTGCAGACTCGGAGGTATGGAAACACCTTGATAGGGAGTTCCCAGATTTTGCAAGGGAGACGAGAAATGTGAGGTTAGGCTTGTGCACGGATGATTTTGCCCCATTTGGAATGCACGGAAAAAAGTATTCATTATGACCTGTGCTGTTGACCCCGTACAATCTACCTCCTTGGTTGTGCATGAAGCCTCAACATATATTTCTTAGTATCATGGTGCCTGGACCACACAACCCCAAGCATAAATTGGATGTATATCTCCAGCCATTGATTAAAGAGTTGAAATCTTTGTGGTCTACGGGGGTGGAGGCCTACGACGTTCATAGGAAGCAGAACTTTACGATGCGAGCTGCACTTTTGTGGACCATTAGTGACTTTCCAGCATTTTCTGTGTTGTCTGGGTGGTCAACAGCAGGAAAACTAGCATGCCCGTATTGCATGGACGGTTCTGATGCATTCTATCTTCCGTTGAGTAGAAAAGTGTCATGGTTCGACAACCATCGCAAGTTTCTTCCTCCTGATCATCCCTTTCGGAGGAACAAAACAGACTTTCTAAAGGGTAAAAATGCAGTAGGCCGCCCAAGACCACGGATTCGATCAGGTATGTGTCTGGGTACTGAATCACTACTGATGTCTATGTGTCTCATATATATAAGTTAACCATATATAAATTAATTATTTCAGGTGATTCGTTGTTGTATGAGGTTACAGTCACTGATTTGATGAAGACAACTGAAGCGGGTGCAATGGAGCACAATAAACGTATCCAGGGTAGTTGGAAGAAGAGAAGTATCTTTTGGGACTTACCTTATTGGAGAAAGTTGTTGATTCGACACAATTTGGATGTGATTCATATAGAGAAGAATGTTTTCGACAACTTGTTTCATACGGTCGTGGGTACTGAAGGGAAGACCAAAGACACTTCAAAATCCAGAGATGAGTTGAGGCTCTTCTGTTCTCGTGCTTCCCTACACAAGGATGAGCAGATAAGAACATATCCCCAGGCCTCTTACACAATTAGTAAAGCAGAAAGGAATAATTTGTGTAAGTGGGTGAAAGAGTTGAGCTTCCCTGACAATTATGTGTCGAATTTGGGAGACAGAGTTGACACGGAAACCGGAAAGGTGTCTGGAATGAAGAGTCATGATTGTCACGTGTTCATGCAACGACTCTTACCTATTGCATTTCGGTACTCACTTCCCAAGAATGTATGGAGTGTCATCACGGAATTAAGTCTCTTTTTCAGACACTTAACGGCATCAACGATTACAGTTGAGGACATGAGGCGTTTGGATGAGGAGATCCTTGTTATTCTATGCAAACTTGAGCGGATTTTTCCACCCAGCTTCTTCGACTCGATGGAGCACTTACCCGTACACTTAGCGTATGAAGCCTCAATTGCTGGTCCCGTACAGTATCGATGGATGTACCCTTTTGAGAGGTAATTCTATACCATTTTTTAAATCGACTTTTAAGATCAATACTGAATAAATTTTCTAACACAAGAATGTTTTAGGTATTTGCACAATTTAAAGCTCAATATTGGAAATGCGGCCCACATCGAAGCATCAATTGTTAATGCATACCTTACTGAAGAGGTTGGAGCATTTTGTTCTTACTACTTCGGCGATCAAGTTCAAACCAGAATCAGAAATGTGCCTCGCAACTACGATGGTCGTGGAGTAGATCATCCCCTTCGTGATGTTGAAGGTATGTTATCTGTATTTTTGCATCCGGGTCGACCAATGGGTAAGGGCACCAAACGACCGTTCAGGGGCAGTATTGAAGAGGAAACAATACATTCATATGTTTTGATGAATTGTCCTGAAGTCCAACCGTATATAGAGTAAGTAATTTAATTTTATAGTTGAGTTTTTTTACAATATGTATACTGTTGACATCTGAAAAGTAATTAATTTCTTTTTTCTGATATATAAGCATGTTCTGTGAGTATAAGCGTCAAGTAGAACCAGACATCACAGATGCAACAATTTTTCAATCCATCCGCAATGATTTTATGTTTTGGTTCCAACGTTACGTGAGTACCACATAATTATATGATTTTTTCCTTATAACAAATATGTTATTATTTTTATACATGATAATTTAATATTTACAGGGACAAAATGGCCTACTTAATAACAACCCACATCTTGAAGCTCTGAGCAAAAGACCACTACGTAGTGTGGTATCATACCACGGATATTACGCAAATGGATACAAATTTCATACTGAAGCGTATGCTTCAACGAAATCGACTACAAACAGTGGTGTTTGCGTTATCGGTGTAAACTACAATGAAGAACCCATCGATTACTATGGAGTGCTGCAAGAAGTAGTTGAAATAGAATATCCGGGTTGGCCGAGCAGGACGATAGTGTTGTTCTTGTGTGAATGGTATGATCCAGGGAACCAAGGAACAAGAGTCGACAAAAACTACAAGATTGTTGATATCAACACCGGAAAGAAGTTTCCGGCGGCATACGATCCTTATATTTTTGCAACGCAAGCATCTCAGGTATATTATTGCAAATACCCCGGATCAAGTAGGCCCAACTTGAGGACAGTTTGCAAAGTAAAGGCAAGATCATTGGTTGAAGTTTCTATTCCGTCAAACAAAGACGGTGTAGAACCAACAGATCCATTTCAAACAGAGATACAAGAGGCTCAAACAGAGGTTGATCAAGCAGGTGTGAATATTTTTGTCGACTTACTTGCTGCAAATCCAGAAATGATAATGATTGAAAGTGATCATGAGGGTGATGGACAAGAGCGCGGTGGGGAGGAAGAGGAAGAGGAAGAGGAAGAGGAAGAGGAAGAGGAAGAGGAAGAGAAAGAGGATGAAGATGAGGAAGAGGATGAAGATGATGATGAGGATGACGAGGAAGAAGACGACGATTAGAATTACTAAATTATTGTATATATAACAAGTGAAAAACGAAAATGAATTAATTTGGTGAATTATGAAAAAAAGAACGAGTCAATTTGGATACATACACAATTAATTGCGTACAAATGAACGAATTATAAATTTAAGCGGGAGTCGAAATAAATAAATTTACAGAAATAATAAAAATTAAATGGCCCCAATATTTATAAAAACAAGTTAGAAACGAAAATGAATTAATTTGGTGAATTGTAGAAAAAAAAATGAGTCAATTTATATACATACACAATTAATTGCGTACAAATGAACGAATTATAAATTTAAGCGGGAGTCGAAATAAATAAATTTACAGAAATAATAAAAATTAAATGGCCCCAATATTTATAAAAACAAGTTAGAAACGAAAATGAATTAATTTGGTGAATTGTAGAAAAAAAATGAGTCAATTTAGATACATACACAATTAATTGCGTACAAATGAACGAATTATAAATTTAAGCGGGAGTCGAAATAAATAGTTTTACAGAAATAATAAAAATTAAATGGCCCTAATATTTATAAAAACAAGTTAGAAACGAAAATGAATTAATTTGGTGAATTGTAGAAAAAATAATGAGTCAATTTGGATACATATACAATTAATTGCGTACAAATGAAGGAATTATAAATTTAAGCGGGAGTCGAAATAAATAGTTTTACAGAAATAATAAAAATTAAATGGCCCCAATATTTATAAAAACAAGTTAGAAACGAAAATGAATTAATTTGGTGAATTGTAGAAAAAATAATGAGTCAATTTGGATACATATACAATTAATTGCGTACAAATGAACGAATTATAAATTTAAGCGGGAGTCGAAATAAATAGTTTTACAGAAATAATAAAAATTAAATGGCCCCAATATTTATAAAAACAAGTTAGAAACGAAAATGAATTAATTTGGTGAATTGTAGAAAAAAAATGAGTCAATTTGGATACATATACAATTAATTGCGTACAAATGAACGAATTATAAATTTAAGCGGGAGTCGAAATAAATAGTTTTACAGAAATAATAAAAATTAAATGGCCTCAATATTTATAAAAACAAGTTAGAAACGAAAATGAATTAATTTGGTGAATTGTAGAAAAAAAAATGAGTCAATTTGGATACATATACAATTAATTGCGTACAAATGAACGAATTATAAATTTAAGCGGGAGTCGAAATAAATAATTTTACAAAATAAAAAAAATAGTTGGGCAAAATATTTTAATAAACAACTTAGATACGAAAAGAAATTAATTTGGTGAATTATAAAAAAAATGACTTAATTTGAATACATATACAATTAATTGCAAAAAAATAAACGAAAGTAGCTTGTGCCCTAGTGGCGCGCGCCCTCTCCTCTTGCACAAAAGGTCCCGTGTTCGATTCCCCTTGGACGCAAAAAATGATTTAATTGTTCCAGGCCTAATAAGACTAATATAGAAGGTGGGCTGCATATAACAAGGAATGGGCCGGTTAGCCCAGTGATCCGCGCCCGCCCCGGCCGCCTCGGGTGCCCGGGCTCGAACCACGCGAGCCACTTTTTTTTTTGTATAGGCTCGGTAATTTGCGACGGCCATATTCCATCGCAAATATTGAATTTTGCGACGGAAAACATCCCGTCGCAAATTATAACACAAAAAAGTATAAAAAATATATAAAAACATTTGCGACGGAATTTAGCCGTCGCAAATGTTGTTGACCCGATCAGGTCTGACCCGAAAAGTTTGCGACGGACTACTGTCCGTCGCAAATTCTGTGTGACCCGGCCGGGTCTGACCCGCCACTTTTGCGACGGATTTATCCGTCGGTAATTTGCGACGGACGACGAAATCCGTCGCAAAAATTAGCTACGGGTGTTTTAAGGACGGATTCGTGTCCGTCGCAGAATCCGTCGCAAAACACTGTTTGCGACGGATTTTCCGTCGCTAATTCTGTCGCAAAACAGTGATTTTTTTGTAGTGAATAAAGAAAGAATAAATCAATTTAGATACATATACAATTAGTTGCAAGAAATCGAACAAAAGAAGCAAGTGTCCTAATGGTTCATGCCCTCTCTATATGCAAGAGAGGTAATGGGTTTGATTCCCCTTGGATGCAAAATCGGAATTAATTGTTCCATGCCCAATAGGGCTAATATAGAAGTAGGGCCGGAGTGTATACCTTGGGGGCCAATGGCCTCGTGGTTCGCACCCACGCCAGGTGCACGGCGGTTCGGGTTCGAACCACACAAGCCACTTTTTTATGTTTCAGGTTCGATATTTACGATGGACACGTGTCCGTCGTAAATTATAAATTAACGACGGCTTTGTGCCCGTCGTATATATTCTCCTGACTGATTAAAAAATTGAAAATTGGCTAATATTTACGACGAACTACGTCTGTAGTAAACTTTAAGCCCTGCCGGGTCGTTGACGGGTCAGTTTTACAATGAATTTTGTCCATCGTAAATTTACGACGGCCATCCAAAGTCGTCGTAAATATTAGCTACAGTCGATTAACGACACGATTAACAAAAAAATTGGTAACAACATTTATTAAAACAAGTTAGAAACGAAAAAGAATTAATTTGATGAATAATAAAGAAAGAATAAATCAATTTAGATACATATACAATTAGTTGCAAGAAATCGAACAAAAGAAGCAAGTGTCCTAATGGTTAATGCCCCTTCTATATGCAAGAGAGGTCATGGGTTCGATTCCCCTTGGATGCAAGATTGAAATTAATTGTTCCATGCCCAATAGGGCTAATATAGAAGTGGGGCCGGAGTGTATACCTTGGGGGCCAATGGCCGAGTGGTTCGCACCCGCCCTGGGTGCCCGACGGTTCGGGTTCGTACCACACGAGCCACTTTTTTTTGTTCCAGGTTCGATATTTACGATGGACATGTGTCCGTCGTAAATCATAAATTAACGACGGCTTTGTGCCCGTCGTAAATATTTTCCTGGCTGATTAAAAAATTGAAAATTGGCTAATATTTACGACGGACTACGTCCTTCGTAAACTTTAAGCCGGGCCGGGTCGTTGACGGGTCAGTTTTCCGACGGATTTTGTCCGTCGTAAATTTACGACGGCCATCCAAAGTCATCGTAAATATTAGTTACAGTCGATTAGCGACACGATTATAAAAAAAAATATAATTGGTAACAACATTTATTAAAACAAGTTAGAAACAAAAAAGAATTAATTTGATGAATAATAAAGAGTGAATAAATCAATTTAGATACATATACAATTAGTTGCAAGAAATCGAACAAAAGAAGCAAATGTCCTAATGGTTCATGCCCTCTCTATATGCAAGAGAGGTCATGGGTTCGATTCCCCTTGGATGCAAGATTGAAATTAATTGTTCCATGCCCAATAGGGCTAATATAGAAGTGGGGCCGGAGTGTATACCTTGGGGGCCAATGGCCCAGTGGTTCGCACCCGCCCTGGGTGCCCGGCGGTTCGGGTTCGAACCACACGAGCCACTTTTTTTTGTTCCAGGTTCGATATATACGACGGACATGTGTCCGTCGTAAATCATAAATTAACGACGACTCTGTGCCCGTCGTAAATATTTTCCTGGCTGATTAAAAAATTGAAAATCGGCTAATATTTACGACGGACGTAGTCCGTCGTAAACTTTAAGTCCGGCCGGGTCGTTGACGGGTCATTTTTACGACGGATTTTGTCCGTCGTAAATTTACGACGGCCATCCAAAGTCGTCGTAAATATTAGCTACGGTCGATTTGCCTACGGGTCAACGTCCGTCGTTATTCCCGTAGTTAAACACGATTAACGACAGATAATCCATCGTTAATTCCGTCGTTAATCTACACGTTTTTTGTAGTGAGAAATCTTTGAACTCGGAATGACGTGATATCCTGTTTAGAAGAATTAAACGATGTTGTTTCGTCTATAAATGTCATAATGATGTTGTCGCGAGTTTAAGCATTAAAAGAATGTTAGATTTTTGGTAAGGAGATTTTCTGCCTGTAAATATAGTGGGGTTTTAATTAAAGATATGCTAAGGATCTCAAAAGAATTGCTCTTAATATTAGTATTTTTTTTGTTTTGCTTAGTCTTAAATCTTAGGGTGCAAACCATTTTGAAACTTCGTCATGGTGATCCAAAATATGGGCTTTAATAAAATAAATGTATATATCATTATAAAAGTTTAAGGTTGAAATAACAAACTTAGAGACGAGAGAAAATAGCAAGGAGAACAAACACAAGTAAGAAATTTATTGAAATTTGCATGGGGTGAAACCCCAATTACTTGTTCACGTTACATCATTAAAAACACAACAAAAACACTTAAAATACAAACATAAGACTCAACATAGATTACATTTGACATTTAGCATCATCACTGAAATGGGGATAAGGCGAGATGTGGATTCCGAGGCAGCATCCATGTATATATGGCATCCTTGTAGCAAAGCTTTTACGTCTGCTGGTTCGATGTGATACTCGCCTTATCCTCCAGAGTGATGGATATTACACGCGTTTCATCCTGCATTATTAAAAAGATAAACAAAAGTTAAATTCATACCATTATTATACAAGCACAAAATCAACAAAGTTGAATGAGCATCCAAAAAGATATATTTACTTGTTAGGACACCAGAGAATAAAAAGCACAAAGCCGAAGGCGAACATTGTTGCAGTAGAAAAGAAGTATGTATTATTTGGAGCAAGTTTGAGCAGTGTGAAATGAGTGAAAGAATCAAAGAGTGGAAGGCTTGTTATATAGGAGATTCTGCCCCTGCCACACATCTGTTGTGGAGACACGTGTCGAATTTTTTAGGGTTCCAATTGCCACAGGCAAAAACATAGAATAAGGGTTCTCAAGAAGGAGAATTAAAGATAATTAATTAGGAGGCCAAGCCCAATAAAAAATTATTCTGCAAAAATAATTTCAGTAATTACATCACCAGCCTACCACGTTTTAAGGCATAAATGGAATAATTCTTGATTGCCTGCCAGAAACTATGCATACAGCGTTTACGTAATAGCCCATTAATGTAATCATGTTTATGACTTTATTGTCAACAAATAATCCAATTTGACTTAATATATATTAAAGAACAAACAAAATTTTTAGATTTTCTTTTTCAGTCCTTTTCAGATTCTATTTACCTTTAAATTAATTGTTTTTATTTTACTTTAATTTTTTGATATACTTTAATTTTTAAAAAATCCAATTAGAAATGCCATGTCAGCATTACCCGCTGAAATAACTGTGGTAGCTGGTCATAAGGCAAAAATAAAATAAATTGTGTAGTTAGAGGACTTATTTTAATGTGAAAAAGTTATAGAACTGAAATCAAAGTTGGGCAAAGTTAGGAAACTAAACAATTATTTTACTCATACATTTATCATAAAATCAACAAATATAAAGCATTAAATCTCAATTTCAATGTCTTGCACAAATCTAAAGACTCAAAACATAGAGACATAAGCTTCGTGAATTTTCAAATTAATAGGAAATAATTTTTTCTTAGACCAGTAACTTAGAGAATTTATGTTTTAAGGATGTTTCAATTTGAAAAAAGTAGGTCTCTTCAGTTTGCCAAATATAGGTCTTTTTTTGGGGGGGCAAATGTAGGCTTTTTTCCATGGCGGACGAGCCTAAATTACAGCAAAAGAATAAAAATAAATTAATTAATGGCTACCTTTGCAAAAATGAAGTACATATCGTCTTTCAAACTCAACCTCCTTAATTACAGGCAAAAAAAAAAAAAAAAAAAATCCCTATACAAACATAAACCATTACTATGAAATTATATATACCATTGCATAAATAAACCTCCTTATTTATATATCTAATTGAAATAAAAAACTAAAGTAACGAAAAAATCTAAAATAAGTCTTGATAACTATAATCCTAAAAAAAAAAATACTAAAAAATATTCTAAAAGTTAAATACTAAATGTGCATAGAGCGGGACCCGCAAATCCCTTACTATTTTTTCGCTAAAAGTCTAAAATAATCCCCTTGGCCTTGTTTGTTTGGATGGATAAAGTTGGTAAATAATTATCTTTCGGTCATGGGACAATTAGTTCAATACCCTCCATGTGTCACATGAACCTAACGCATTATTGAATGAGATTAAAATATCAATCTCTCCTAATCCAACACAGCAAACATATCCTTAGTTTATGTTTGTTTGCAGGATGAGATTGATAACTAAGGATAAAATTGTGTAGGATTATATTGTTAGGATTGAAATCCTTAAAGATAGTTGGTATGGTTGGTTTGATTGATTGATTATTTTTATATGATCTTGACAAGTCGGATTAAATAATCTCACCCACCCAATCCAAATTATTTGTCCCCTGATGGTTGAATTTTAGTTAAAATAGTCTCGAGTCAACTTTGAATCTCGTGCAGCAAACCTGCAAACCAAACTCTTAATAAAGTAGTATAAAATAATCAATCCAAACTTATCCATTAAAAAAAAAAACACTTAATGTGCTGACCCTGAAGTAGTTAATGAACATCGAATTTTGCATTCCAATTTTAGAGAAAAGGGGTGCGGATCATCTCCAATGCATAAGCTGCTTTCTATTTTTGTCTTGGCCGCTGAAATGAATTTTTGTGGTTGTTAGTTGGCAAATGGAGTGGGGCCCAGCGCAAGAACGAAGTCAGCTAATAAGGCCAAGTAATAAATATCGAGGATGTTGGTTGGCAAACGGATCGAGTGGGCCCCACCGCAAGAATGAGGTCAGCTAATAAAGCCCTTTATTTATTTGGTCAACGTTGTCTATGCTAATCATGAATTGTGAGCTGATTTAAATTCCGCTCGAGCCGTGTCATTCTGCTCGGGTGGTTGACCCATTCTAAATTTCTGAAATCCCTAGACAATTTTTTATTTTTCTATTGATATAAGTATGACTCAAACCTATTCATAATCTTTCTGTTATAAGTCTCTAACCACTTGACCTGTACTACTTCATCAAATCTCTAAACAATTGTCGCAACTTGATCCATGCCGATGGACTCAGAGCCCGTTTGGCTAAACTAAGAGGGCAGAGCTTACTTTAAAACAACTTATAAGAAATATCAATGTGTTTGAGAAAATAAGATGGTTAGCAGCTTATAAAATTATAAAATAAGGTCCTACAACTTATAAAATGTAAAAAAATAAGTTGAGATCTCCAAACTTATTTTCCTAACCACCTCCATCTCCACCCCCAACCACTCACCCCACTCTCGAACCACCTCACCGCTCCCCCACCCCCACACACCTCCACCTCAACGTGAAACATAAAAACATTATTATCTTTTATTAAAATTTTAAAAATACTTATTATAAATTTTCAAAAATCTTATAAATTGTACTAGTCGAACACTTTAACAACTTATACGCTACTTAAAAATTATATCTTATAAACTCTTAAAACAACTTATAAGGTGTTAGAGCTTATAACATGTTTCAAATAAGCTTAGTCAAACTGGCTCTAATTTTAAGATTTTATAAGCTTTAGACACCTTATTTTACAAAAATATTCGAGGCAATTTATAAGCTCCTAAACAACTTATAACCCGTTTTAAAGAGCTTATAAATATAGCCAAACGGGTTATCAGTCATTCATGTTGCATCCTTTTATTATGTTTTTCTTCGTATATTGCTTGTTTGTTTTTGGATTGGAAGTTCTTATTAGATCATACAAATGAACTATTTTTACACTCTTCTATAAGTTCAAATTTTTTAATTAGACATAATTTTTTTATTGTATTAGAGACCTTGCCAAGATTTAGGCCTTCTTGCATTTGAATTGAATTTGGTAAAACTGGTCATTGAACATAATGGAAATAGTGACCTCTTGGCCTAAGAATGGTGCTTTGTCATTGAGGTATGAGGTCTAATTCGTTTATATTGACCTAAATAGCTTTTCCGTTCTTCTTATTTCATTTATATTGACCTAAATAGCTTTTCCGTTCTTCTTATTTCATTTATAATTCGTTTATATTGACCTAAATAGCTTTTCCGGTGTCTAAAGCTTATGTATCACATGTATATTACTCCCTCCGTCCCATGCTTGTCTGCTATATATCGTCAAAAAGGTCTGTTCCATATTTGTTTGCTATATCTAGTTTATGCTAAAAGGCAACAACATTTTTCAATATTATATTTTCCATACACTTCTAACCAAAAATATATATTTTATCACTTTAAATACTAATAAAAAAAGTTGAGGAGAACAAACACAAATAAAAAATTTAATGAAATCTGTGTGGGGGGTGAAACCTCAATTTATTCTTATACACATGACACCATTAAGAGTTCAACAACACACTTAAAACTAACATAAAAAGCTCAAGTAACAACCGAATACATATATACACTACTTAGAAAGGTAACAACGCCACCGATATTGTGATAAGGTGATAGGTGGATATCTTGCTAGGACAGAATCCTTTTATAACATCCATCTAGCAGCGGTCAATGTTTGTTGGTTTTATGTGGGACTCACCTTATCCTCCATATTGATGGTTCTACATACGTTTCCCCCTGCAATAATAAACAAATATAAAATAATCACATAAATAATCAGAGTTGAAAGTTAATAACATTCACAAGGTTATATACACTAAAATAAAAAATGCCTAGGTAATTAGAATTGTCAACAATTTTTTTTAAATAAAAAATTCCATAGTAAAGAATGCCTACAATTTGCCTACAAAAACTTCTAATTACATAGACATCTTCATTTTTCAATTTAAAAATAATTTTTCTACGAAATCAATTTGCATACGAAATTAAATTTCTAGGTAACCACTGACAAATTGTTTGTAGCTAAGGAATGACAATGTCTATATAGTTATAATATCTTTTAGGAAAGTCGTAGACAATTCCTACTACGAAATTTTTTATTAAAAATTTCATATTTATATTGAAAAATTTCGTAAGTAATTTTTTTTTATCGTGATATATTTGACATGTGTATATTGCTCTCCCAACAATTTTTACCTAAGAAAAAATGAGAAAAATCAACTATCAAATTAAAATTAAAATTAAAAAAATAATTTCAATACATTTTAAAAAATTTAATGTAAAATTTAAAAAATTAATTGAATGAACATAAAATATATATATATATATATATATATATATATATATATATATATATATATATATATTATTACTTTTGGGGACAGAGGAGAACCCAAAACGAAAGTCCAAAAGCAAACATATTTGCGGTAAGAAAAAAAGGGAGGGGAAGAAGTATGTATATATTATTGGGTGGTATAAGTGTGAAAGGATCTATGGAGGAGGGTTGGTTATATAGGAGAACCTGCCTCTTGCCACGCAGCCCATATGGATACACGTGTGGAATATATAAAGATATGTGTCAAATCTTCCTTGCCACGCATCCGATGTGGAGACACGTGCGGAGCTTTTCCTGATCCAAATTTATGGTTCGCATTTAAAGTTGTTATCAGAGACATTGATGAAAGTTAGGTCAGATTTCCGGTTTCAGAATTTATGGACAGTAAGGGAAACCCGAAAAGATATCCAAATTGTTGTAATGCTATGGGATTTGCATATATAAAAGTCCATTTGGAGAATACATTTTTTAGACCATATATTTAATAACAATATATTTATGATTTTGGTAATGTAGGACATTAGTGCGCAAACGTAGTCATTAAGAATTTTGCCATTGCACTTCTGATAACTTGCATGCTAAAAATTTGTCATTTTAATATTTTATGTGTTGTTTAGTTTCAAAATTGCTCCTACTAGAATTATTTGGGAAAATTGCACAAATGGTCCTATGAGAATGTGGTCACTTGAAATTGGTCCTTTTTTTTTTAACACAGATGGTCCCATACGATTTTCCGTCCAAAATTTAACGAATTAAAGAGCATGAATATCACGCACCCGTTAGCTTTCTTTTATTTTTATTTTTTTAAATAAACCCATTAACTGCGCTAACTGTTCTTTTTTTTTTATAATTAATTGATAATTCCAAATATCACGACGGACTTGAATATCACGCACATTTCATTGATAATAATTTTTAGAAAAAATGCATTTATTGTTAAACAACCTGCAACTTAATTAATATTTATTATAATTTTTATTAGGTTGGACAGACGATAAGTTGCAGGATAGCTAATTTTTCTTTTAAATATATTTTAAGATATTATTTAGATTTTAAAATATATTTAACTCTCTTTATTTTTGTAGGGCATGATTTTTTTTTAATCTTTAATGAATATGCTAAATAGTTTTTCTTATTTGATATTATTAAATACTCCCTCAGTCCATGAAAAGTATGTTCGTTTTTTTATAGGTTTTAAGAAAATATTGATAAAGTAAGTGTGTATTTTGGGATCCATATATAAGTTAAATGGTAGTTTGTGAGCGTAAAGTCAATGACATGTGAAATAATTAAGTGATGGTTGAATGACAAAGAAAACAAAATTGTTATAATTAATAAAAAATAATATTATTTTTTTGTATGTATTTTAAATATTCATCTAATTATAAAATTAATTATTTCTACAATAAATTTCAAAAACTAACTGCAACTGTTAGAAACTTAATTTTTGGGACCATTTCTACCAAATATGAGACTAAAAAAGAACGTGGGACTAAGTTTGTCAAGTACAAATTCTCATTAAACCAATTTTGCAATTTACCCAAATTATTTTTATTATTATTTTTTATACACAAAAAGAACCACTTTTGCAACAACATTTTTCTTGTGAGACCACCTCTGAATTTAACCCCAATGTAGACCCTTATATTTTTCTTGTGAGACCACCCCTGAATTTAACCCCCAATGTAGACCGTTATGTTTTTAATTTAAGCAAATTAAAGCCCGTAATTTTTTTCTCGCATATTCAAGCATGTAATCAAGTGTTCCAAAATTTCTCTAACACCTGAAATATCAACCGAAAGTGAACAATGTCTATTCTAATGTGGTAATTATGAATCGTTCTCATAGGAAATGTGTGGTGTAAAACTGATGTTTAATAGTCTAATCTATCTAGAATAATCATTTTGAGAGAGTGTTGTTTGCAAAATTAAGCTATTTCTAGTTACCTTCTCAAAATTCCACGAGCAAGTATTAAATTGAATAGCAACAAAACAGTGATCAATAACAAATTTTATGCAAATCAAATCATAAAAATAAACAAAAGAAATTTAATAAGAGAAAAGAGGTTCTAAGGCATTTGCAATATTAAATATTTATTTATGTTTAAAAACTCGTCCAAATGGCCTCAAAATTTCTGAATTTAAACTTCTGCCCCAATAAACTCTTGTTAATGTACTCCTCGGTCAATGAGTTGATGGTTAGCTTCGCTTGAAATTAAATATAGCTACAAGCATTTTTCTCTAACATTAGATATTTCGCTTTCCCAAATTTCCGTGTGAGTATATGATGAATTCACAAATGGTTGACTTCTGTCTCTTAGCTTTAATTAATTTTTTTCATTTTTTTCAACAAGAGAAGAAAGAGAGCTTTGGAAGCATCTTTCTTCAGCTCAAGATTTTTTAATGGGAAAACCAAGGGCAATATTTTTCTTATTTTATTCAACTTTAATTGATTCATCAGAATTTTATTTATCAATTGATTTTTTTCAATTTTTATTTTTAAGTTTTTTTCTTTCAAATTCTTTTAGATTTTTGTTTTTTACATTTAATTAAACTTTTAAGATTTTAATAATAAATTTAGAAGACTTATTTCAAATTGAAAAAAGATTAGGGGATCGATAACCAAACTTCAGCTTACTTAGAGATTAAAATAATACTTTACCCAAAAGTTAATGACCTACATTTGCTTAAACAATGTTAATGTGCTATATTTGCCAAACTGAGAATTATCCTTAAATTGTCACCTCCAGAGCCACGGCCTAGTTAAAAAAAAAAAAAAAAATCCTACTATTGTCTTATGGTGAAGTTTTGTGTGAACAAGTTTTATCGTAAAATTATTTTGAGAATATTAGTTGTTTCATTAAAGAACATTGGTTGTTTTTACTAAAATATAATAAGTTTAAATAATATAAGTTTTATAATAAAAAGATACTAGTTGAAGAGTAATATTATCTCACTAAAAGATATTAATTATTTTAATATAATATATATCACAAGTGTCACATTGAATTTGGTTCACACAATACAGAATCTTGTTCTAAACAATAGTTGTGGTTCAATGTGTATAAGGAAATAAAGTTGCAGGGCTGTGGACAAATGAAGGAATTGGGTTGATTCTGTCAATGGGGTCAAAAATCATGTCTTCACCTTATTCCGTGATCATTTTGATTTTACCTTCGGTGAGACCAAGATGAATCAATTCACTGTTCCAAAAGAAACTCGGTCTGAGCGATAATGAATTCTTGGTGGCTCCTTTCTCCGAGGACGAGATCAAAGAAGCCGTTTGGAATTGTGATGACAATAGTAGTCACTGCAAAAAAATCGCTGTAAGCGATTGAAATTTACGACGAAATCCTTATCCGTCGCTAATCCAAGTGCTTTGCGACCAATGACTAGTAATTGTAAATGCTAAAAATTTATGATGGCCCAGTGGTTTGCAACCGCCCTGGGTGCACAGAGGGACCGGTCTCGAACCATGCGGACCAATTTATTTTGGTTCCAGGCATAGAATTTGTGACGGACACGTGTCTGTCCTAAATTATTCCGGGGAAAATTAAATTATCAACTTAATTCTATTATTTACGACAATCACGTGTCCATCATAAATATTGACTAGACTGAGTTGTGATGGATTCAGTTGTCATTAATTTGTGACAGACGCCAAAATTATGTCGCAAACATTAGCTACGGCTGTTTTAATAATAGACACTTCACTAAAAAAAACTTGCGTTTTAGCGACCGAAATTAGCGACCGCCTTATAATCGATCCCTAAATATTGTATTAAGAAGACGGTCGCTAAATCGAAGGATTAGCGACCGTCTACGACCGCTCATGCGGTCGCTAAAACTCAAAAGTCAGTCAATATTGACCACCGCTATTTACCGACTGATTAGCGACCGTCAAGGCGGTCGCTGAATTCAATTTTTTAATCAGCGACCGTCTTGAGGCGGCCACAAAATGGTCAGTTGACCCGTTCTTGGAAACGGGCAAAGATCATTAATTCTGGGTAATTAGCGACCGCATAAACTTAAATTTGGTATTCGGGACCGCCTTTATTTGCGTCGCTAAATTTTTAAATCCTTTTAATACTAAGGCCGTACGCATTTCAGCCATCACCTCCAAAAAGTTGTCGCCGCCGCCGCCCGTCGAGCAATCCGTTCCGGTCATTTCACTTGTTGCTTCCCCGTCTACACAATAATAGTAAGTTTTTTAAACTTTAACCGTTTATTATGTTTGTATATCAATTTTTTAAATATATAGGAGAAGTTAGATATATATATATATATATGTTTGTATGATAATCATGCACATTTGTTTATAGGATTTATATATATATATGTACGTATATATGATTTTATATGTTTGTATATGATTTTATATGTTTGTATATGATTTTATATGTATGTATATAATTTTATATGTTAATATATATTAAATTAGTTGGTATGTTAGTATATATTAATATGGATTAGGGTTATTCAATTATTGGTGCAAGAAAAACGATATTTAATTGTTTTAAAGGTTGAAAAATTGGACAAGCTACCTAAAGTGAGAAATTAATTTTTTTTCTTTACCTATAGTGCTACTTGTCAAATGGTCCGGTGTTACTACTAGTAATTATGGTTGTTCGGTTAAATGTACAAGAACAACAATACTAGTGGCAAAATTATTGTGAGATTGTTTAAGACTTTCATAATAAACGAGATAATATTGGACAAGCTACCTAAAGTGAGAAATTAATTTTTTTCTTTACCTATAGTGCTACTTGTCAAATGGTCCGGCGTTACTACTAATAACTAGGGTTATTCGGTTAAATGTGCAAGAACAACTATAATAGTGGAAAAATTATTGTGAGATTGTTTAAGCCTTTCATAATAAATGAGATAATGCTGGACAAGCTACTTAAAGTGAGAAATTAATTTTTTTCTTTACATATAAAATTAGTTGATTTTATATAATTAATATATTTTTGAATTTATAACTATTACAAATGAGCTCTCAAGATAACCCTGATCAGGGTCGGGGTCAGGGTCGGGGGAAGAGGAGGTCAAGGTCGTTGAGACCGGGGCCCCCGGAGGTTCGACGGGCCCCGGAGATGGCACCATCCTCCTCACAGCTAGGGGTGGCAAAATGAGCCCGGCCCGATGGGCCGGCCCGGTTGGCCCGCCATTAAGGATAGGCTGGGCCTAAATAATAGTGTCCCGAAAAGAACCGGGCCTATTTGGCCCGGCCCGATAGGCCCGGCGGGCCAACCGGGCTTGGGCCGGGCCGGGCCGGAACTTTTGGTTGGCCCGGTTATTTTTTTTTTTTTATTTTATATATCAAGTGTAGTTTTGTCTAATATGTCGAGTGTACCTATTATCATGAAAATAATTTCATGTGATGTTTAAAAGTGTTTGTTGAGTTAATATTACTATTTTCTTGTTGTAATAGCTTTTTCTAGAGATTAATATAAGTTATTTATTGAAAATGGATAGTCAAATCATATCATAAACTAATATTAATGGTCATTATAATTCATATCTTGACAAAAAAAATAGGACTATAAGATTTGTTTAAAAATAAAATTATTTTATTGAATATAAATAATTTATTTGACAAAAATAATTTTTTTAAAAGACGGGCCATTTTGGCCCGGTGCCCCGGTGGCCCGTCTAGGGCCAGGCTGGGCCTTTAAAATAGAGGCCCGGTTGCAACCGGGCCGAGCCCGGCCGGCCCGGCCCGCAAAATGAAGGTGGCCCGGAGGCCCAGTGCCGGGCCGGCCCGGCCCTTTTGCCACCCCTACTCACAGCAGTCCAGTGCTGCTGGCTGTGCTTCTGTTGCCAAATCTACGGCTTCACGGCAGCATCCCTAGTTGGATAGTCGTCTCACTGTTGTCCCTAGCGACAACATGTAAGTATTCTTAAATAATTTTAATTGTATTCATTAATATTAATTATTAATATTAATTTGAATTTTTTTATGTTACAGCATGCTTCCTGGCCATGAGACCAGCGCTCGCGTCTCAGAGGCCATTAAGAAGCTCCCGTTCGAGGTTGGCGCCCACTCGTGGTCCATGGTGCCCGAAAGAAAGAGGAGGGAGTACTTCGAGGAGTTGTGCGTTTGGGACACAGACCATGATAGTGGTATATACAGGCTTGTTCTGCGCGAAATGCAGGAGCGGTACAAGAACATTATCTACGGGCCGAAGAAGAAGTTCGATAGTGGGGCGCAACTGGAGCTGGGCACAGGGCCAGAGGAACGTTCCGCCTGGGACGCTTTGGTTGCTCACTAGAATAGTGAGCAATTCAAAGCCAAGTCCGAGAAGTCAAGGGAGAACCGATTGAAGGACCCCACCGTGCAAGACGTCGCCAGACATCGGGCTGGATCCCGGTCTATCTACAAGCACTCCCTAGCCTTTGTAAGTATTATACTTTTTATTTACATTTGAATATTAATACACTTTTAAATGTTTAATATATAAAATCTATTGAATTTGGTTCACAGAAGGAGAGGGAGAAGGGACGAAAGCCCACTCTCTATGAGCAGATGGAGATCTACCACCCAGTGAACCCAGAGACTGGGACGTCTACCTACGCCCGCACCACCGAGATCCACGTAAGTATTTTATAATTTTAATTAATTTTAATTTAATTATTATAATTGTAGTTTAATTATAATAATTTTAATTTTAGAACCAGTTTAAGGGTCGTTTCGCCCAAGCCTCGCAGCAGGTGGCCCCCGGAGACAACAACGGAGAGAACCCCAACCCCCCAGATTGACGAGGAACGCATCTATTTAGATGTGGTCGGAGTCAAGAAGGGGAAGGTCGTGGGGCAGGGCGGTCACAGTAAGGCCATCTTGCAGACCTACCGTCAGAGCAGTGGATCGTCCTCCTCGATCGACTCTGCTCCCTCTCAGGTGGAGCGTGAGCTGAGGGACGTCCGGAAACAGATGGATGCCCTCACGAGCTAAAACATGAGTCTTTGGAATTGATTCACCAGCGTCACTCAGTAGATGGGAATTAACGCTCAACCCCCACTCCCACCACATTTTGATGCCGGGGGGAGCGGTGCCGAGGTGAGTGGGCACGGAGGTGGCCAGGGCGAGGGTGAGGATGACGATATCGATATCAACCAGTTCCTCTCTGGAGATGAGAGTTAATGAGAAAGAGAGAGTGTGAATGAGAGAGAAATATATTTTATATTTTTAGTTGAATATTTTATTTTGTTGAATATTTTATATTTTTATTGAATGTCTTTTATTTTGTTAGTATATATATATATATATATATATATATATATATATATATATATATATATATATATATATATATATAAACGAATTAGAAATAAAAAGGAATTAATTTGATGAATTTAAAAAAAAAAAACAGGAGTCAATTTGGAATTATATACAATTAAATGAATATAAACGAATGAATTAAAAATTCAGAATAGTCTAAAATATTAAATTTGATGAAATTAATAAAAGAGTTAGTAAATATATATATATATATATATATATATAAATGAATTAGAAACAAAAGGGAATTAATTTGATGAATTTAAAAAAAAAACTGGAGTCAATTTGGAATTATATACAATTTAAAGAATAAAAACGAATGAATTAATAATTTAGAATAGTCTAAAATATTAAATTTGATGAAATTAATAAAAAAATTAGTAAATATATATAAAAAAAAAAGACTTAACAAACAAAGGGTACCGTAATTAAAAACAATCCTCAACTTATGATAATTAAAACTGTAAAACATTGATTCCTCATCTTGAAGAGTTCTGAGTAAAAAATAGGACTTACACCACCTCTGGTAACCTCAACACTCAGCTTGTTCAAGCCTTTTGGTCTCAAAATCTTACAGCTCTGATACCAATTAGTTAGGGGTGTGATTTTAATACATGGTACACATTAACCACAGAATAAAACAAAAAGTAGTGTAAAAACACACAAAAATGAAGACAGACAAAGAGGAAAGTGAACAGAACATCAATACAGCTTAAAGAAAAAAGATAGAAACAAAGAAATAACACTTTAAAAAAGGAAAAAAGAGTGACGAAGAAATCAATATTAAGAGAAAGAAGAAAGAACATACTTACAGAAAAGATGAAGCAACAGAAAAATATGGAGCAACAGCAGTAGAACAAGGAAGAGAGGATGTACTCTTTTTGGTTTAAGAATTTATAATATACAAAAGATATAAGGCAATATTTTTGGGGACTAGGGGTGTTTGTTAACTGAAACTAAGAATCGGAAAAGAAATTTAAGCGATCATAGTTGTAGTGAAAGCTAAAAGTTTATTGATAGTAGTGGGAGTTGTGTTTTTTACAATGGAAGAGTTCTCCTTATATAGAAGGAGAACGCAAAAAGATAAAACACGTAATGCAAAAAGATTGGCCTAAAATACAATGGCCGACAAAGAAAAAGAAAAAGTAATTCTATTACAGCAACATTCGTCATGACTGACGTTTTTATTTTTGGATACTTTTCTTTAGTAGTCTCGATGTGTTTCGTCGATTGAGATATCATCATTATCTGTATCACCTTGGCCAAATTCCTGAGTATACAGATATTTTTCATCAGTGTTTAGAATATTATTTTGATGGTCGAGAAATTCTCCTTCTCCAGAGAAGGGTAGAATGAATCTCCAATTTTGAGGAGCCCAAATTTGTAGATAATGTCCTTCGGCAGCTAAATGAAAGTCTTCCCAAGGAAAATTTGGAATATGTTTAGAAGATTGAAAAGTTTGGATTTTTATTTCACTTTCGACAGTCCCAATTTCATAAATTTCTTTGACTGCAAGATCTCTTATTTCTATATCTTTTTCTTTTAGAATAATGCGTTTTCTTGCTGGCCTATAGGATAGTTTTGAAACTTCAGGGAGGCTTGCGAGAATTTTACAAAAAACTCTTTCTTCTGGCCCCAGAGAGGCGATATTCCCTGCTGTAATTAAGAATTTTTCACCAAAACCATTTAGAAGGTTTTCAATTTTTTCTGTAATTTTGAATTCTAAGAAATCAACCATTCCATTATGGTAGAATTTTAGAATTTCATCATCAGGCATGTTTGTTTCATTTAAATTGATTTGTAAAACAAGTAATCCTGGCATAGCATTTCGATAAAAACCTTCATCGTTCTTTACTTTAGCAATGATTTGGTTTATATTTAGATTCTTTTCAAGAAAATTTCTTTGATTAACAACAATTCCTTTATATTTTATCTTTTTAGGTTTTGAATTGTCTCTGTAATTGGATAAAAATCCTAATTCTAGAATTTCTTTTTGGAGACTAATAAGATGTTTTGGAAATTCGTTTAGAATTTTTGAGGAAATAACTTCTTCAAGGTCTGGAACTCTCTCAAGGACTGGCTTCATTACTTGAATCCATGGGATATCAATTATCCTGGCCTTAAATTTTTCAAGAGTTCGATTTAGATTTTTAGAAACTTCTGAATTAGATGCTTCTTTTTCAATTTTACCTTGATTTAGATCTTTGTTGAGCTTCTGGATCATCTTTTCCATGGTCTTGATAGTCTGTTCTTTGTAGCTCAAGGTTTCCTCGAATAGCTTGTATTGAGAATTTTTAACCTCTAGTTCCTTCTGAACTAGTTGCCTTTGCAGATCAATTACCTGTAGTTCAAGAGTTTTTATTTTTTCCTGTTGAGATTGTATAATCTCATCTGGTTTAGATTTTGTAATTTCAGAAAAAGTTTTAACTTGTTCAGGTTCAATGTAAAAATTGAGACCTAAAACTTCTCTTGCACTTTCGATAGCTTCAGCAAATGTTTCGAAACCTTTAAAGAATGGGTCAGCAATAAGGGTGAACCTTCTTACTGAATTATAATTATTAAAAATACCAGTTTTTATTCCCCTGTAAATGACATAATATTTAAAAGGAGATTTGTATGGGGATTTTTTAGAAAAGTTTTGATTTTCAATTTGTCCAAAGTAAGAACATAATGCATTAAGGACTTGAAATTTATAAGTTAATGCATGTGGAGGAGTTTGAAGATGCCAAATATTATCAAGCAAGCATTGCTGCTGTTGATTAACCTTGACCAAAGTTCTAAATTTTTGTAAAGGATCAAAGTATTGCTTTAGAAGGATACTTCCAAAGAGGAGAATATCTTTAGATATTTTTTCATTTCTATCAATTTCCATATCTGATGTAGATGCTGATGTAGATTCTTTTTCTTTTTTCATGGTTTTGGAATCTGTAGAGAGCTTTTCCTTTCCTTTGGGTTTAAGGAGTCTTCGCTCCATATCCTGCATTCAGAAATTTAGAAATGTTTCGTGACAATAAGTCAGCAAGATTATTATTTTTTCCTTTTATATGTTCAAAATTGATGGAATATCCATTTCCTTGAATTAAATTTTGAAGATTTACCCATCTTGTTCTATTAACTTTCTTACTATTTTCGTTTTTTAAAAACTTAACAATGGCTTCACAGTCTGTTCTGTCTGTGAATTCTTTTAGCAAATAGATTTTGAATTTATCTATCGAATTTATGAGGGCTTGTATTTCAAAATCTAAAGAAGTCCAGTTTTGACCAATTTTTCCAAAATTTCCACTAGAATATCCTGCTATTCTTTCTTCGTTTTTAGCAGAATATTTATTTGGTTTACACAATAAGACAGCTCCCCATCCTTCTTTAGATCCATCACACTCTATGATGATATAATCAGAAAGTAAGGGTAGTTCTAGTGGTTTAATATTTTTAATTGCGTCTTTTATTTTTTGGACTAGAATAATATCTTCTTTATTAAAATGTTTTTGTCCATTTTTTGTGGTCTTACTATATAAGGGACCAGCTAATTTACTAAGATTTGGAATAAATTTGCGGGCATAATTAAGAAGTCCTAAAAATGTCTGTATTTGTTTCAGACCTTCAAGTTTGTCAGGGAAGTGTAGTAATTTTTCTGCAATGTGAGGTTGTAATTTAATTTTTCCATTTCCAATTTCAAATCATAGGAATGATATTTTTCTTTTAAAAAGTTCCATTTTCTTTTTTGAAATAACTATACTATTTTTATGGATTTCATCAAAAATAATTTTTAAGTGTTGTTCATGTTCATTTAGACTATTGCTTGCTACAAGTATATCATCAATGTAGACAAGGCAGAAATCATATTTTAGAAAAATACTATCCATAAATCTTTGGAAAATTGATGGAGCATTTTTTAGACCAAAACTTAGGACATTCCATTCAAAATGTCCTTCAGAACAAGTAAAAGCGGTCCAAGGTTTGAAATTTTCTTCTAACTTTAATTGATTAAAACCTGATTTTAGATCAAATTTACTGAAGATTTTTCTAGATTGTATAAGTCCTATTAATCCATCTTTATTTGGAATATTATAACCATCATCGATGGTGTTGTCATTGAGTCTTTTATAATTATAAACAATTCGAGCCTTTCCTCTTTTTATTTCGGAATGGTTTCTAACTATAAATGCTGCAGTTCTGTGTGGACAATCAGATTTTCTAATTAGTCCTTGTTTTATCATTTCCGGAATTTGTTTTTTAAATTCTTGTATATCTAAAGGACTGTATTCTATATTGGATGTAACAATCCTTATATCTGGATTTTTTAATTTAATTTTACAGATATAATTTACTTTTGATTTTGTTATATCTTCTCCAATTAATCCGATTTTCTCAAGTTTTTGAATTATAGGATAATTAATACTTTTCATAACATTAGGCCCTTTTTCAAATTCATGACTTAGGAAATTTCCTAAATAGTATAAAGTTTCATTTTCTATAAAATTTAAACGCTTTTCATTTTTATTTTCTTTTAAGAAATCTAATTGACCAAGTCCACCACGCTTTCGAGCGAACTATGATGTTTGGGAGTATCTATTTGTTGGAAAACTATAAACTTGTTTAGATAATGTTATATGATTTTTAGCAATAGTTATGCTTCCATTTGAGCTTGTTATAAAATTTAATCCTAAAAGGAAGTCTTGGGATTTTATTTCTTTTGGATTAATGAGAATTTGTGGTAATTCATATTTAAAGCTATAGTTTCCGGCAAAATCTAAAAATTGTATTCCGACTGCCTCGACGTTATGAGTAATTTTCATAATTCTATTTTCAACTGTTTTTGTTTCAAGATTGTAGCCTATAAGTTTATGGTATTTCTGAGGAATAAGATCGTATCCTATCATACTTTTAGAACTTCCTGTATCAAGGAGTGCTGCAAGATTTACATAATTATTTTGGTCTAGCCAAACTCTACATTGAAGAGTAATTAAATTGGCTATTCCCTTATTAATGCTTTCGTTACTAAAATTATTATTTATTAAAACAATGTCTGTTACTAATTCGGATAAATTGCTATTTTCAGTATTTTCTATCATGATTGCTTTTCCTTTTGACTCCTTTTCTAATTGTATTATTCTATACTCAAGAGAGTTATATTTTATGTTTTGATTGTCTTCTATTTGAGAATATTTTTTATTAAGCAATTCAATTGCTAATTCGTGTTTTTCTAGACGTTCCTTATAAAAATCTGTACTTTGGATGATTTTTCCTTTCAGTTCTGTTTCTATGTTGAATTTACTTTTTATGCATAAGAAACATATTTCTTTAAAACATTTATTACATTGATACCTTCTGTCTATGGCAGGAAATAAGTTGCAAATAAAACAACTTACATGATTGTTTCCTTTGCCTTTTATCCATTCATGGATACATTCATTTTCAAATTCTGTGTTCATATATGTGTAAGTGATTTTAGAAATTTCTTCATTATCACTTATAATACTGTAAACAAAATCATTATCAGAGTCAGATAAGATTTCTTCAAAATCATATTGTCCAATTTGTTCAAGAAGATTTGATCTTTCAATATTTTTTGGATTTTTATTTTTGTCAGGACACCTATTAGCTAGATGATTTAAATCGCCGCAAATAAAACAGCGACAATTTCTTTTTTGGGGTCTTCTTAGATAATGATTTTTGTTATAGTATTTATCATTTTTATTAAAGGTTTTACTTTTTTGAAGGTATTTTCGTTTCTTTGGTTTATCATAATAGCCATAGGCTTGAGGTGTATAAACAGCAGTTTTGCAGAAAGCCCAAGCTTGTCTTTTAATTTGTTCATTCATAGTAGCTTCTTTACACTTATTTTCTAATTGATTAAAAGTGTAGGTTATTCTAGGTCCAATTCCTAGATTTGGAAAATTATTAAGATTTTTCCATCCTTCATGAATAGTTCTTCCTAAATCACCAGGAAGTTTTATAAAATATTTATCACATAAATCTTCTTCCATAGCTTTTCCAGTTTGAGAGATTAATCTAGCAAAATCTGTAGAAAATTCTTTAATTTATTTAAAGTCTGAAATACTTAATTGTTCAAGATTTCTTATAGCAGTATCTTGTATAAAAGTATTTTCTTTAGAAGGATCTACCCCTAAGAGCAGAATTCTTATTTGACTTGTGAAATTATAAGGATTATCTCCTAATGATTTAATTCTATTGATTTCTTCAGGACTTTTATCTTTTTTAGACTGCCATATTCCTAAAGCAATTTGTCCTAAAGTTGTTTCGAGATAAGCAAACATATCAATGTTATCTTTTTTATTGGTTTCCCAATTTCGAACTACATTTTGTTCCCAGATTAAAATTTCATCTGGCCAAAGCTGTGGACTTTGTTGTTCTATTAGAAGCATTTCTGAACTATAAAGTTTTCCAATAGGCATTCTACCTCCTTTACTTTTAAATTTTGATTCTCCTTCATATTGTAATGAAGCAGGTTTCCAAGATTGTCTTCCTGTATTTTCAATAGAAGTTTGACCAGGATGGACAAATTCAGGTTTTGGTCTTTTAGAAGGGGTTAATTCATATTCCATAAAATTAGATTCATTTTTATAAAAATCTCTTATCATTGTTTCTCCATTTGTAATGCTTGAAACTAAAGGAAGATTAAAATATTTTTCTAAAGTTGTATATGCTTCTTCATATGTTAAACCAAGATCGGTCATACATTCTATTAGCATATCGTCAACTTGTTCTTGAATATTTAAATCGTTAAAGTTTTTATTAATGATTTGTTCTATAGAATTTTTTGTTTCTTCTATTTTAAAACCAGTTTCAATATTATCTTCATTTTCTTCATATTCCTCAGTTTCTTCAAATTTGCAGAAACCGATAAGATTAATTTGATTATAGTCTTCTTCAGATTCGTTTTCAGTATCATAGATAGGTTCAGAATCATAAATAGCATTCATATAGCTAACTTCAGATTCTAAATCTTCATTTTCAGTTTTATTATAATCTGTAAATCTTAAACTAGTATTTTCAGAATTTTCATAAATAACACTTCTTTGGGGGATAATAATTTGTTTTGATTCTTCTTTATATTGATTTAAATTCCACTCTAATCCTGCTAATTCTTCAGGGTCAATTTTTATTGGATCAATCATTCGAATACTTTTACTGACCATATTTTTGACAATTCCATCAATATTTAATTTAAATTTCATTCCAGATCTATTACTGGCTTTTCCTAATACTCCGATACTGATTACTAGATTGTTTCCATCATAATCTTCGTATCCTTTAGTTTGGATTCCAATTTTTAAATTTTTTAAATCATTTATATCTTTTAGAATAGAAGGAGCACAATAAAATAGAGCACTATTTTGGCTCATGTCTATTTCCATACCAGAGATAATGGCCTTTTTGACATCATTTTTCCAAGATTTATCAAGTAATAAACTAAGAACCTTAGTCCCTAATTCTTTTCGACCTAATCCTTTTAGACCTATTATGACAAGACCGATATGGACAAATTTTTTATTTGTTTGTTTGATCTTTTTAATAGTTTCAGGAGATATTAAGTCTATAGTACAAGAGTTATCTATTACTCTAATACTTTCTTCTCTACTACTTTTTATTAAGGCAGTGTTTATGTTGGTGACACCTGTTTGGTATAAAATTCTTGGATTTAGAACATCTAACTGGTGATTATTGTAAGTTTCTAAATTTTTATCTATATCAATCTCTTCTTCTATTTGAATTGTATTTGAATCATTATTATTAGATCTTCTATTTAGAATTTTGTTTAGAAAAGAGTCAGAAGAAACTATATCATTTATATTAGAAGTACTATTTCTACTTTGGATAGTTCGAGAAGTTCCAGGAAATGAAAAGCTATTCATTGTCTGGCATCCAAAATTTGTATTTTGAGGGTTTAACAGGTTTTTTGGGCGAATCAAGTTTCAAATTTTTTAATAAATTAGTAATATTTTCAAGATCTGGATCAGATCTAAACTTTCCTTTATCAACCTTTTCTTCGAAATTTTTAAAACTTACTTCTTCTAAAAGTTTTTCAGAATCAAATCTTTTTAATTTAGAATTTTCAATTTCAAGACTAATTTTTTGAATATCAGCTTGAGAAGGAATACTTTTCTTTAAAGCCTTTAATTCAGAAATAATTTGGTTATTTTGGTCTCTGAAAAAATCTAAGTTTTTTGAAAGATTTTTAACTTCAGTTTTTACTAGCTTTAATTCGTCAAGAACAGGAGAAAGCGAAAAAGTATTTTTAGCCTCCAGTATAGAAGCAGAAGAAGAATAAGCGAGGAGCAAGATAAAAGAAATCCTATCTTAGTTTAGTTAACAACCCCTTTTCTTAAAGATTAATAAAGCCTTATAAAAAAAAAAAAGACTTAACAAACAAAGGGTACCGTAATTAAAAACAATCCTCAACTTATGATAATTAAAACTGTAAAACATTGATTCCTCATCTTGAAGAGTTCTGAGTAAAAAATAGGACTTACACCACCTCTGGTAACCTCAACACTCAGCTTGTTCAAGCCTTTTGGTCTCAAAATCTTACAGCTCTGATACCAATTAGTTAGGGGTGTGATTTTAATACATGGTATATATATATATATATATATATATATATATATATATATATATATATATATATATATATATATATAAACGAATTATAAATAAAAGGGAATTAATTTTATGAATTTAAAAAAAAATGGTAGCCAATTTGGAATTATATACAATTAAATGAATAAAAACGAATAAATTAATAATTTAGAGTCTAAAATATTAAATTTGATGAAATTAATAAATATATATATATATATATATATATATATATATAAACGAATTAGAAACAAAAGGGAATTAAGTTGATGAATTTAAAAAAACAGGAGTCAATTTTGAATTATATACAATTAAATGAATAAAAACGAATGAATTAATAATTTAGAATAGTCTAAAATATTAAATTTGATGAAATTAAGAAAAAAGTTAGTAAATATATATATATATATATATAAACGAATTAGAAACAAAAGGGAATTAATTTGATAAATTTAAAAACACGGGAGTCAATTTTGAATTATATACAATTAAATGAATAAAAATGAATGAATTAATAATTTAGAATAGTCTAAAATATTAAATTTATAAAATTAATAAAAAAGTTAGTAAATATATATATATAAACGAATTAGAAACAAAAGGGAATTAATTTGATGAATTTAAATAAAAACGGAAGTCAATTTGAGCTAATATACAATTAAATGCAAATAAATGAAAAAATAATAGTATGTGTTCTAGTGGTTCACACCTCTTCCGGGATACCCGGAGGTCGTGGGTTCGATTCCCCTTGGGTGCATATTTGCCCATTTATTTCTATAAGCCTCACAAGGGCTTATATACAACATGGCTCGCTTAATATAAGCTAGTGGTTCAGTGGCTCAGTGGTTTGCGCCCCGCCCGAACCCCAATGGACACGGGTTTGAACCCAATGAGCCACTGTTTTTTTTTACGCAGGTTCGCTGATTAACGACCGCCTCAAGGTCGGTTGCTAATCACAAAATAAAATAAAAATAATAATTTTATTTAGAAAAATAAATTAGTGACCGACATCAGTCGGTCGCTAAATTATGACCCGATGGATTCAGCGATTGACTGACGACAGTCGCTGATATTTGCGACCGCCTTGGCGGTCTCAGATTAGCGACCGATGCCGAAAGGCGTTCCCTAATATTAGCTACCCGTTTTTTAACTATCAATTTTTTCGGTCAGAAATCGGTCGCTAATCACGTTTTGCGACCAATAATCGGTCGCTAATTCCCTTTTTTTTTTGTAGTGCTTGTCCGTTGCAAATTTCATTGCAAACGGTGTTTTGCCATGAATTTTCCGTTAAAAAAACTGTCGTTAATTGATGTATTTTGTAGTGAGTCCAGGGCCAGATGATTTTCCTTCGTTTTTTTCAAAGAGAACTGGAGCACGGTCAACGCTGACATTTTTTTAATGTTGGATGAGTTCCATTGTCATGGAATGCTGGTGACAGACATTAATACTTCTTTCACAGTTCTTATACCGTAAAAATCGTGTGCTCAAAATCTAGTGGAGTTTCAGCAAATATCATTAATCTGGAGGAGTTTCAGCCAATATCATTAATTGGAAGCGTCTATAAAATATTAGCAAAAAATACTTGCAAAGATGATTAGCAAAGTTCTGAAATTGGTGATTTCGGAGCAACAATCAGCATTTATGGGCAGTAGAAACATAATGGATCGAATTCAAATTCTAAATTAAGCGGTGGAAGAGGCAAGAAGAAGGAAGCTTCCCATAAAAAAATTCAAAGTAGATTTTGAAAGAATTCTGCATCATCTAAAAGCCCGAACTTGGAAAAGGGTGTGAAATTAATTAATTTGTATAATAATTCTCAATATTCCTCTTACTTGTGGACTTAGTTATACTTAGGACTTATCAACTCTATAATGTAGAGGACTGAGGAGACCCAACAAGTATTTAATTTAATGAATGTGGAATTACTGTTAGTGTGGTTTGATCTCTGGACATGTGGGCAGACGTGAGTCAATTGACTCTGATACCATGAAAGAGTTCCGCATCATCTAAAATGTAGAAGGGTGTGAAATTAATTCATTTGCATTATAGTTTTCAATAGACCTTGGACGAAAGGTTAGAAGGTTTAAATGTTTGTGGCAAGTGTAGAAATTGGATTATAGAACGTGTGTCATCGGCATCGCTACTGGTGAATGGAAGTCCATCCGGTGAATTCAAACACAAAAGGGGGCTAGGTAATGCAAGGAGATCCACTTTCACCTTTTTTTTCTTTTTAGTTTTGGCGGAAGGATTGAGTTGACTTATGCCGAAAGCAATGGAGATGAATATATTAAAAAGGGCTGAAATTGGAAGAGACAAAGTTAGGAAATCACATCTCCAATACGGCGATGATACGTTCTTTTATTTTAGGGTGAAGGAAAACATGGTAACCATTAAAGCCACATTGCAGAATTTCGAACTAATTTCAGCAAATGCTCGATCTCATGGCTGAGTGGGCAAATGATATGGGCTGCTTGCGAACAGCCTTCCCTTTTTCATACTTGGGTCTGTAGGTGGTTTAACCAAAAGAACTGTGAGGCGTGGGGGAATAATGTCTCCAAAATCAGAACAAGTATTGCAAAGTGTAATAATCATTTGATTGATAACTTTGGGAGGGAGGGAAACTTTGGTTCAATCAGTGCTATGCGCAATGCTGATCTGTTACTTGTTATTCTACAAAGCACCCAAAAAAAAAAAAAAAAACCATTTGTGAGATTAAAAAAATTCAAAGAGTGTTTATGTGGGGTGGGAGCGAAAATAAATCAAATATTTCCTGAGTTAAATGGCAGGATGTGTGCAAAGATGGAGGTGGAGGTGGGGGTGGGGGTGGAGGTAGGATTAGGGATGAGAGACTTGGGGAAGTTTAACTTGGCTTTATCAGTAAAGTAGATTTGGAGGTACTTTTGGAAGAGGATAGGTGGTGGGTATGAGTATATTAAAATCAAAGTACGGAGGTTTGGAGGGAGTAGAAGTGGGTAGGGGAAGAATAGGACACTACAAGAAAAATAACATTTAGTGACAGTAATTTTGTCGTTGTTGCTTCTCTAGTTAATAATCTTTAATGACAGAAAATCGTCTCTAATGACAGGATCCTGTCGTTAAAGCTTTTTTCCTGTCATTAAAGACTTTTAACTAGGAAAACAATAATGAGGGGGCATGACAAGATTGTTGTCACTAAATGTCAATTTTTATGTAGTGGGAGCTACTAGGAGGGTTTCGAGTTGATAGAAAAATTGATGTGAGATATACAAGGAGTCAAATGAGGTAGGTTTGTGAAAATTTTAGGAAATGAGGGGTAAAACCCGGTTTTGGCAAGGCCCATAGGTTTGTTTAAAAGATAAATTTATTAGACTCTTTAATTTCAGTCTACAAGAAAAAAGTGTTGTGAGCTGTATTGCACGGATTCTCCAAAAAAAACAAGTATGCAGAATCGGATTCGTCTGGGGTGCGGGTGCGGGTAAGATTCGCGTAGGATTCGCACGGGATACGCCACGTGGCGAATCCCTAATTTTTTTTTTTTAAAAAAAGGGGGATTCGCGAATCGGATACGTGTTGACCAAGAATCGGATACGTTTGACCAAAATTAGGATACGGCGGGGTCAATATTTTAAATTTTAAAATTTTGGGATTCCTTTTGCAATTTCTTAAACTAAATTTCAATTAATATATTTAAAACTAAAATAAATTATTAAATATATCTTACCTTTACCTTACCTTACCAGAACGTGAAAAAGGAAAACAGGGGCAAGCTTTCTGCTTTCAAAACAAATAAAATCTGGACGAGCATTCGCCCGCTGACCGCCGACCGCGGCCGACGCTGCCTTCGACTCCGGCACCGACGCAATCGTAGGTATGGGTTTCTTTCTTTTCTCTTCATTCTTCAATCAATTTGGGGATATTTTCTAGGGTTTAAATTAATACATTGTTTTGATGATTAATTGATCATTTTACTTGATTTTTCACTTCTATGATGAATTCGTGCTATTGTAGATACATTTTTACTATTGTGAAATTGGGTGGCTTATATTCTGTATTGCACGGATTCTCCAAAAAAAACAAGTCTGCAGAATCGGATTCGTCTGGGGTGCGGGTGCGGGTAAGATTCGCGTAGGATTCGCACGGGATACGCCACGTGGCGAATCCCTAAAAAATTTTTTTTAAAAAAAGGGGGATTCTCGAATCGGATACGTGTTGACCAAGAATCGGATACGTTTGACCAAAATTAGGATACGGCGGGGTCAATATTTAAAATTTTAAAATTTTGGGGTTCCTTTTGCAATTTCTTAAACTAAATTTCAATTAATATATTTAAAACTAAAATAAATTATTAAATATATCTTACCTTTACCTTACCTTACCAGAACGTGAAAAAGGAAAACAGGGGCAAGCTTTCTGCTTTCAAAACAAATGAAATCTGGACGAGCATTCGCCCGCTGACCGCCGACCGCCATCCGCCACCTGCCGCCGACCGCGGCCGACGCTGCCTTCGACTCCGGCACCGACGCAATCGCAGGTATGGGTTTCTTTCTTTTCTCTTCATTCTTCAATCAATTTGGGGATATTTTCTAGGGTTTAAATTAATACATTGTTTTGATGATTAATTGATCATTTTACTTGATTTTTCACTCTTATGATGAATTCGTGCTATTGTAGATACATTTTTACTATTGTGAAATTGGGTGGCTTATATTGCTTTTTTTTTTTTTTTGTGTGTTTTTCACTTTCTTACCAAGAGATATAATGAGTATAAGTATACATTAATTATGATGTGGAACTTGTAATTTATTTAACACAAGTTATGTTGATAAATTTTATAATAATGATATTTTAAGATTTTCTAATTCTTTTTAGGGAAGTTCTCTAAATGGCATCTTCAAATTCTATTCATGTTGATGATGATACAAGTGACCAAGAGAATGATGTTAATGAGAATTGGCCTTTGTGGAAATACGTAACAAAGCAAACAAAAGTTGGTAAAGGGGGTGGAAATACAAAGTTTAAGTGTTCTTATTGCAATATTGTGTATACGGGATCTTATTCAAGGTTGAGAAATCATTTGTTGAAAAAATCAGGGACCGGGACAGCCGTATGCCAAAAAGTCACTGTTTCCGATGTACTAGATATGACAACAATTGAAAATAGGGCAGCTAGCATAAGAGATACTAAAACAAAAGATATACCTTTGCCTAGCTCATTTTCTGGTAGTACTCAGTCCGGTTCTTATTCTGTCACCATGAATGAAACACATCCATCTTCGTTTAGGTTCGAAAGCCATGATGATCCTCATAAAAAGAGAAAGATTGTTGAGAGTCCTTTAGGAAAAGCATTTAATGCACAAACTCGAGAGCTATTAGATGGTGAGATTGCAAGAATGTTTTACTCCGCTGGACTTCCTTTTAACCTTGCAAAAAATCCACACTACATCAAATCTTTCAGATTAGCTGCAAATAGCAATGTTTCAGGTTATACACCTCCGGAATATAATGCTTTAAGAACAAAATTGTTGCAAAATGAAAGGTCAAATATTCAGAATTTGCTTGAACCTACTAAAAGCACATGGAGGACAAAGGGTGTGAGCATTGTGTGTGATGGTTGGACGGACCCTCAAAGAAGACCTTTAATTAACTTTATGGCTATAAACGAGGGTGGACCAATGTTTATTCGATCGGTGAATTGTCAAGGTGAGTATAAGGATAAGTTTTTCATCGCTACTTTAATTAAGGATGTCATCTCTGAGATTGGAGTTTCTAATGTTGTTCAAGTTGTTACTGATAACGCCCCAGTTTGTAAAGCTGCAGGAATGTTAGTTGAACAAGCATATCCTAACGTATTTTGGACTCCTTGTGTTGTGCATACTTTGAATCTTGCTTTGAAAAATATTTGTGCTGCAAAAAACACAGAGTCAAATGAGATTACATATGTGGAATGCCATTGGATTAGTGAGATTGTTGCTAATGCTGTTATGATTCGTAATTTCATTATGAATCATTCCATGAGACTTGCTATGTTCACTGAGTTTTCCAAACTGAAATTGCTTGTGGTTGCTGAAACTCGTTTTGCTTCGATGGTTATTATGTTGAAAAGGTTTAGAACTGTGAAATGTCAATTACAGTCCATGGTAATTAGTGAACGATGGTCTATGTACCGTGAGGATAACACTGAGAAGGCTAGAATTGTGAAAGATAAGTTGTTGGATGATGGTTGGTGGGATTTAGTTGATTACATTCTACGTTTTACTGAGCCAATTTATTCTATGTTGAGAAGTTGTGATACGGATAAGTCTTGTCTTCACTTGGTCTATGAGATGTGGGATACCATGATATTTGAAGTGAAAAAGGTTATCTTTGAGCATGAGATGAAGAGTGATGTTGAAGAGTCTAGCTTTTGGAATGTTGTACACAAAGTGTTGGAAGACAGGTGGAGCAAAAGTAACACTCCTTTGCATTGTTTAGCTCATTCATTGAATCCAAGGTATTCGTTTCTTTTATTATATGTTTGATTTTATACGTTTTAAACACAACTAATATTATAATTGTTCACAGGTGCACAACAGAGGATTGGAAAATTGAGCATCCTCATCTTACATCGCCAGATCAAGATCCCGAGGTCTCTAAAATGAGAAAAATCTGCATTAAACATCTATTTCCTGATGAGGAAACATGGACAAAAGTGACATTGGAGTTTGCCAATTTTTGTGGATGTTTTGAAGAGTTTGCGGATGAAGATTCTATACGTGATAGATCGAAGTTGGATCCATTGAAATGGTGGATAGCTTATGGTATAGGAGCCCCACATCTTCGACCTATTGCTGTGAGATTACTTGGTCAAGTTTCTTCATCTTCTTGTTGTGAAAGGAATTGGAGTACTTATTCATTCATCCACTCTACTAAGAGAAATCAAATAACTCCAGAACGTGCTGAGGATTTGGTCTATGTACATAGCAACCTTCGTTTGCTATCGAGAAAAGCTCCCCAATACATGAAGGGAGAATCCAAGATATGGGATGTGGCTGGGGATGCATTTGATGCTTTGGATGATGTTGGAATTCTCGGAGTTGCAAACTTATCACTTGATGAACCTGAGTTAGAGTCTGTTTTATTTGGTGATGAACCAAAAAATGATCCGATTTGATTAGATATTTAGACATGTTTGTGCCATGTGTTTTTTGAATTTCATTTGAGCTTTGTTTTGTAATGACTTTGGAAGACAATGCGTCTTGTTTTAGATTGATTGAATTTCTAATTATGTCTTATATATTTGCATTGATGATGATATTTGAATGATTATTTTTTACATATTTTATAGGTATTATATATAATAAAATATTAATAAATAAACGTATCCTTGCCGAATCGCACCCTAAAATTTTCAAAAAATAGAATCCCCGCACCCGTATCTTACCGCCCCCGCCCCCCGCACCTATGCAACACAGGTTGTGACAGAGATGGGGAGGTGGGTGGAGGTTAAAAGTGGAGTTGTTATCTAGAGAGACGGAGGTGTTTAATGAACTTATGGTTCTGATTGGCCGGTAAAGAAGATATGTGGAGCTGGACACTGGCGCCAAATGGTTTATACTCAACAAGCTGTGGAGAACAGAGTTACCGGAGAAAACGAGAAGAAAGTCATGTTCAAGCGACTCTGGCGGAACTATGCCCCATGGAAAACATCGATGACTGCTTTAAAATATTGCCCAAACATAGAGAACACGGTGGTATCACTCAAATTCCATATTAGATCGTGGCCTGCATTAAAAATCCCCGCTGTCAAGGAGGCGATGACATCGGAATGGATAGGAGATACAAGAAAATGTTTGGGAGAATAATGGTAATACATAGATGAATGTTTCCAGCTACTGTTAATGCAATGGTGGTGTCATCAGAATGTAGAGGCGTAATCTTTATTACATTAGAGTTTGAATACTTCTTCTACTCATTGAATAAGGAATTTTTACTGATAAGAAAACAAAACGTGTATAAGGAATTATCTGAGTTGGTTCTTATCTTTAACACTTGGTGTAAATTTCATTTGCATTAAAGCTAAATATGTATTATTTTATTTTTCCGCTTACTTAGGGAGCTTTTTCAATAGTTAGACCATCGGTAAGGATCAATAATCTAAAGACGCGCAGAGAGAATTTCTTTTTTAAATTGTCCTATAACTTTACCTAAATTCATGTTTGGTCTTTTTTTGTTTTTTTTTTTTGTTTTAATTTATTATCAATTTTGATATTTTTTTATCTCGGTACTTCCATGCCAAATTCTTATAAAATTGCTTGTGTGATGTCTCAAAAATGGCCCTCTTCCAACAAAAATGCTTGTGTGACCAGCCAATACGACAAATTAAAATATATTAACATACACAATTCTAAATTCGTATATTTATTATTCAAGAACAAGAGTTTCATAATCGTTCCTCTCGAACTGCCTAATACATGTATTCTCTTATAAATATCCCGTACCTACTCTACTATTTCCGAGGAGGGGAGTTGATATGTGCCTTGGGATTGCGATTTTTTAACCTTTTATTAATGAACTCATGATTTCAAAGTCAAAATTGTGTTCCGTATATACTCCACTATTTCCGAGGACGGGAGTGATATGTGCCACGGGCTTTGGTTACTTATTATTAATGAACTCATGATTTAAAAGTCAAAATTGTGTTTGTATTCTCATAAATCTTTTCACTCCCTCACATCCCGGAATTTAGGGTGGGCGAGGTCGGTCGATCTGCTTGGAATATAATTTGTTTTTTTTATAACATATACTCCCTCCATTCAACAATAATAATAAAAAATATGATTTTAAGATCTCCCACAATATAGACTTGTTTTGCATTCCCTTGAATATTAACTATATATATTTTTTCCTAAAGTACCCCTATTTAAATTTATAAAGTGTCTTTTATTTAATTTCACAATTTAATTTCATAGTTTAATGTTAATAAGAGTAAAATATGAAGTTCACTATGAATTAAATGAGTTCATCATAAACCAAATCCGTCCTCTATCTTTTCACCTTTATCAAAATGGTCCTCTATTTATTTGCTTTATCAATTTAGTCCTGTATCTATTCAAGTTTCGCCAAAATGATCCTAATTGGCCTAAAATTGTACAAAACCTCACCGTTTTGGTCCTATATTTATTTTCTTTACCAATTTAGTCCTGTATCAATTCACATTTCTCCAAATAGGTTCTAATTGAACGCATAAAGAATAAAACCAATTTTCACCAAATTAGGACCAATTTGGCGAACTTTGAAGAAATACAGGACTAAATTGATAAAACAATAAATAAATGACTATTTAGATAAAGGTGAAAAAATAGATGATGATTTTGGTTTAAATCCCATCAAAATAATATGGGAGTTTCTTGGGGTTTATAAGGATGAACAAGTTCTCCATTGGTATGATATATTTTTAGGAAGGCCCAAAAATATATTTGTGCAGGCTAGCTCGTTCCAAAGCGGACAATATCATACCAATGCAGAGGTGGAGGTCCATTGGGGGCCCTAATTATGTTATCAGAACCATGTTCCCAGGTAAATCGGTGTGGAGGAGTTTTCCGGTGTCAAACGGAAAAAAAAAAAGTGAACCTAGTTAAACGACTGGGTCTATATGCAAAGCTGGCCACCGCTAGTGCCACATTGAAAAAAAAAACCACATCATAGGCTTCCTCCAAAAAAACTAGTGCGCATGACTAAAAATGTGGCATTTTATGTTTTATGCGTTCAATTAGGACCTTATTGGAGAAATGTGAATTGATACAGGACTAAATTGGTAAAGAAAATAAATATAGGACCAAAACGGTGAGGTTTTGTACATTTTTAGGCTAATTAGGATCATTTTGACGAAACTTGAATAGATACAGGACTAAATTGATAAAGCAAATAAATAGAGGACCATTTTGATAAAGGTGAAAAGATAGAGGACGGATTTGGTTTAAATCCCTTAATTTATGTGTAAAATGAAATTTGTCTGTTATTGATAGACGGAGAGGGAGTATATAATATTTTTAATTTAAGCATTAAATTAGAATAATGTTATCATTTCGCTTTTTGAAATTTTAAATTTTGCCTTTTAAAAATTTGCTCCTTGAGACGAAATTTTGCATCCATCTGTGCTCATCAAAATTAATCATTCCAAATCCCTTCGACTAATTTCAAGCATCGATCATCAGCACAAAATAAAATATCATCTCATCTTCAAATTTTATAATTAACAACGATTAATATATAGATGTTTCTTTCAATTTTAATAAAGTCTTGACTTCGAGAATTTTCACCTATTATAATTGGAAGGGATTATAACGTATTTTTAATTTAGAAATTAGAAACCATAACTTAATATTTTGATTATACTCCTCTAACTTCTATTTTTTAATTTTTTTAAGCAAGTAACCCAACTACAAACTATAGATGTGGCAATTTCTTTTTATTTTAGTCTCTGAACAAGAATGCCGAGATTAATATGCATGTAATACTAACATTTATTAGTTTAGAGTTCATTTCAAGGGGCAAAAAATTTATGCATGTAATACTAATTTTACTATTTGTTAGTGTTACATTTCACTTGAATAATAATTGGGCTGTGGTGATAAATGCATCATTATAAGAATTAATAATGGAAATAAATATAAATTAGAGCGAAAAGTCACAACTACAAGAAAATAAAGACTTATCTATAAAATTAGAATTTTCTATAAAAAAAATCCAACATACAATTTCTGTAGTGTGATTGTCTAGGAATTGCCTACAAATTTTTTTCTAATCATGCAGACATATTTAATCCTCAACCGACAAATAATTTGCCTATGAAATGAAAATTTTATACCTACAAGTAATTTACCTACAAATAACCTGTCTACGAAAATCCCATATAGGCAAACTTTTTGTTGGTAAGAAATGAAGATGTCTATATTATAAGAAAAAAATTGTAAGCAATTCCCACATTAAAATTTTTTGGGGGAAATTGCAGAAATGGTCCCATAAGAATTGATCATCATGAATTTGGTCCTTTTTTAAGCGCAAATAGTCCCATACGATTTTTCCATAAAAAAATAACAGATTAACGAGCACGAGGCCCACATGCCCCTTAATTTTCTGCAAAAAACTCGCGCGTATAATTCCCAACTTAAAAATAATTAATTTTCAACATCTTAAAACTCTACGAACTAAAGTTGCAGAATCGCCTCCATACTTGCATTTTACCTTGAAATGATTGTTAATAGCAAAAGTTGGCCCATTTTCCTCCAAAAATCAAGTTGAAAAGGTTTTTCCATCCAATATTCCATAGAAAACTGTAAAATATTTAACGGATGAGACCTTTTCTGCTAAAAATGGGACCAAAAAAGAACATGGGACCAAATCTGTCAAGTACAAATTCTCATGGGACCATCCTTGCAATTTACCCAAATTTTTTGTTGAAAATTTAGTAGTCATGTTGACAAAATTTTGTAAGCAATTCTTTATATTCGTATAGTGAATAAGGAGAAAAAACACAAAAACAAAATTCAATAAAATTTGCTTAAAGGTGAAATCTCAACTTATTTTTATTCAAGTTACACTCTTAAGAGCACAACACGTACACTTAAAAACAGTCATAAGGACTGAATTTAAAACAGAAGAAACATAAAATACATGAAAGAAACACATCCACTGAAATAGGGATAAGATGAGATATTGTAAGTAGCCCATAATCCTTCTATAACATCCCTCTAGCAAACCTTCACGTCTGCTGATTCGATGTGATACTCATCTTACCCTACAGTGCCATGGTTCTTACATACGTCTCCCGGCCCTGCATTATTAAAGAAAAATTTAATTAATTCAATTATTATAAGTGCAAAAAATTAACAAAATTAAAACCTATTATCAATGAATTTTTATAATTAAACATGACAAATGTATATGGTTCTCCCAACAATTTTTACGTAAAAAGACTACCATATAATTAAGGGGCATTTACGTATTGGTTCAAAAAAGTGAACCTATTTATAAATAGGTTCAAAACATTTGCACAGACGCATAAAAATATTTGCACAAAAGCAGAAAAATGAGTTTGTGCAAATTGTTTTGAACCTATTTGTAATTAGAGTCACTTTTTAGAATCATGTTGTAATTTTCCCTATAATTAAACCAAAAAAATCAACTTTTACAGTCTTATCAAATCAAACTCAACATTAAAGAGCAAATACAATTTCAAAATATATACAATTAAACAAAAAAAAAAAATTAGTTGAATGGAAAATATAATTACTTGTGTGGGAAAAGGAGGAGCACAACAAGGACAAGACCAAAGGCAAACATGATTGCAGTGAGAAGAAAAGGTCGGAAAAGAAGTATGTATTATTGAGTGTTGTAGAATGAGTGAGTGAGTGAGTGAAAGGATTCATAGAGAAGGCCCAGTTTTATAGGAGAGGCAGCCCCTTCCCACGGATCTGGTATGGAAACACGTGTGGGACCTAATACTGCCTTTCCCTGCCACGCGTCTGTTGTGGGGACACGTGTCAGACTTTGCACAGCTTTTCCATGCCAGTTGCCACAGATTCTGACTGGAGACACGTGTGTGAAACATTACACTGCCATGCATCTGGTATGGAGCCACTTGTGCTTTTCCTTGCCACGCAAGGTACAGAATTTTAAGTTAGTTTTGAGAGAGAGAGAGTAATGGAAGTGAGGCTAGAGATGAAGTTTAAATGCGCCAGCAACCATCAACATCTAGGCGTGTTTGGAAGAAGGCAAAAGATGAAAGAGAAAGTCTTGGAATGTATCTCAACAAATGAGTGAAAATTGACACGATTTTATTGGTACTTTCATAACAAGTCGAGTTTAATCATCTAACTGTGCACAAAGCAAGATCTACTGGGTAATTCTTGATCTAAATCAAGCACATAAATGAAGATCTAGATAGAAATTTTTTCCGGACTTCCAAACTTCAAGAATTATCAAATATTCTTTTATGAAAGAAATTGATGCGTAATAGCTATGTACTCTTAAAACAATAAATTATGCATTTTGATATATGACGAAGTAAAATAGTTCAAGTGAACAGAGCTCCGCTATTATATCATGAGGTTATTGATTTGAATTATCATTTTGATTCATAACAAAAAAAATGATTAATTGTACTTTTAGTTGGGAATTGGTCAATGTAAAACTGGTCTTTTTTTGGGCTATTATAATCCCGTAATTTTTTTTACACTTTTGATCAAATAAAAATAGGATAAATTGTAGATTTGATTTCAAAAGAATGAAAAATATAGATTTTAATCCCAAGAAAATAGGACAAATATGTGATTTTTGTTCTAAAAATTAACGGTTGAGACCAAAATTGAAAAAAAAAACAAAAAAAAAACTACTTTCATAGAATACTCTTGAAACATATCCCACACCTACTCCGCTATTTCCGAGGACGGGAGAGGTATCTGCCACGGGAATGTGCTTACATGTAGGATATATATCGTAATAAATTAAAAAAAAATAAAAAATTTGCTACGTCACTCGGTAACCGGATAGGTTACCTGCAGTAGCAGGTTGGGGGATGAAAATAAAAAAAAATTGAAACTTAGTGGACGATTTTCAAAATTAAAAACTTAAGAGGACGAAAATCAAAGTCAACCAGACTTAAAGACAAAAAAGTCTATTTTCCCTTATATTTATTTTAGTATACATATAGATTTTTTTTTTATATTTTAAGTTCATAAAACGCGGTCACTTTGTTCCCTTAAATTATACTCTCTCCATTACGATTTAGATCATCACCATCAAATAGTGCAGATTTTAATGAAGAAATTGTTTATTAGTGTTAAAAGATGTAAAATCGAAAATTTATTAGTCCGTATATTTTATTGAAGGAGTTTTGTTTGCTAAAGGGTATATTGAAAATGTAGGACAATGAGATATACATAAGTGATATTTGAAAATGATTAATTTTAGAAAATATAACTATTTTTTTCGTAGTTTGGTGATCATCTAAATTGTAATTGAGTCACTAAAATTTAGTCTCCTTGATTTACTCTATGAAAAATAACATCGCACTTGGACATAGTCCTGAATCCGTCTGTCACATAAAAATTAATCATCTCAAACCCCTTTGATTTATTTCAAGCATCATTAATTAACCCAAGATATTTTTTGTTGAAAATTTAATTAGTAGTCATATATATTATTGATAAATTTTGTAGGCTCTATTTTTTTTATTTTTATAGTGAACAAGGAGAAAAACACAAAGACGAAATTCAATAAGATTTGCATAGAGGTGAAATCTCAACTTATTCTTATTCAAGTTACACTCTTAAGAGCACAACACGTACAGTTAAAAACAGTCATAAGGACTGAATTTAAAACAGATGAAACATAAAATACATTAAAGATAACACGGCCACTGAAATAGGGATAAGAAGAGATATTGTAATCAGCCCATAATCTTTCTATAACATCCCTCTAGCAAAGCTCCACGTACGTCTGCTGATTCGATGTGATATATACTCATCTTACCCTACAGTGCCATGGTTCTTACATACGTCTCCCGGCCCTGCATTATTAAAGAAAAAATTAATTAATTCAATTATAATAAGAGCACAAAATCAACAAAATTAAAACCTAATATCAACAAATTTCTATAGAAATGACAAATGTATATGGTTCTCCCAAAAAATTTACCTAAAAAGACTAGATCATATAATTAAACTAAAAAATAATAATTTAACTGTTAATCAAATCAAATCAAACTCAAAATAATTGTATTAAGTAACATTTAAGAGAAAATACAAATTCAAAATATTTAATATATACAATTAAGCAAAAAAGAATTAGTTGAATAAAATATATAATTACTTGTGTGGGAAAAGGAGGAGCACAACAAGGACAAGACCAAAGGCAAACATGATTGCAGTAAGTTAAAAAGGTCGGAAAAGAAGTATGTATTATTGAGTGTTGTAGAGTGAGTGAGTGAGTGAGTGAAACAATGCATAAAGAAGGCCCAGATTTATAGGAGAGGCTGGCCCATCCCAAGGATCTGGTATGGAAACACGTGTGGGACCTTATTCTGCCTTTCCCTGCCACGCATCTCTTGTGGAGACACGTGTTCTTTTCCTAGCCAGTTGCCACGTATCCGGTAATAAATTTTAAGTTGTTTTGAGAGAGAGGAAGTGAGGCAAGAGATGAAGTATAAATGCGCCAATGGCAACCACCAACATCAAGGCGTGTTTGGAAGAAAGTCTTGGAATGTATCTCAACAAATGAGTGAAGATTCACACTATTTTATTCGTATTTTCATGACAAGTTAAACTTTATTAACCAACTATGCACAAAGCAAGATCCCATGGGTAATTCATGATCTAAATCAAGCACATAGATGAAGAAATTATCAAAAAAAAAAAAAAAAAATTATGAAAGAAATTGATGCGTAATACCTATGTATTCCTAAAACAATAAACTATGTTCATTTAAAATATGACAAAGTGGAATAATTCAAGTAATTGGAGCTCCACTATCTATGTCGTGAGGTCATCATTTTTTTTTTTTTTGATAAGAAAATTATCATTGATAAATGGGGCATGAGAAGTACCCTATTATACAATTAGTTTGGCTTTGAAGCTTCTAGAGATTTTGCATTCAAACATACAACGTCTGTAACGAAAAACAAGCTTACTCAAGAATCCCCCTAGCTTAAAAGAAAATTTATGTCTCCAAGTTTTTCTTGCATTAACCCAACTCCATAGCTTCCTCTTGACGTCCTCTACAATCTCATTAACTTCTGATCTTTCCTTTCGAAATATAATAGCATTCCGGAATCTCCAAATCGACCAAATAATACATTCTCACAGTCCCACCATGAGGGTTTTCCCATCCTTCCCTCCAATAAGTCTACTAACAAAAAAAGAGTTAATTGCACTTTTAGTTTCAAGTGAATGTGACAAATCAAAATGGTTCTTTTTCGGCATTTATAGTCCCGTAATTTATATTTCCAATTTAGGGCCAATGAAAATAAGATGAATTGAAGTTATGATGCAAAAAAAAAAAAAAAAAAAAATTAAGAAAGGATAAACATTAGTTTTAGTCCCAAGAGAATAAGATAAATAAATTTGCAGTTTTGATCTTGAAAATTAATGGATGGGATTAAAACTGCAAAAAAAAATAAATAAATAAAATTACCAGTTTTGCACATATATATCAAAAGTGTTTTGCACTCATCCCTTGGAACCAAAACTATAATTTTCCCTAACAAAAAAAACACTCTTGAAACCTATCCCAAATCTACTCCGCTATTTCCGAGGACGGGAGAGATATGTGCCACTGGATTGCGTGTCTTTAAACCTTTTACTATGACGAACTCATAATTTCAAAGTCAAAATTGTATGCCGTATCTACTCCACAATTTCCGAGGAGGGGAGTGGTATCTGCCTCGGGATTGGGTTTTTTAAACACTTTTAATAATGTGCTCATCATTTTAAAGTCAAAATCTTTTCACACACTCACACCGAGAAACGAATTTAAGGGCGCACGTAGGGCGGTCATTGTCATTGAGATTTACATTTTTTTAGTATACACATATTTTTTTTTTTAATTTATGTTTTATGTTCCTAAAATTTGGTCATTTTGTTTCCCTTGAACTATACTCTCTAAATTAAGATTTCAATTATCAATACCAAATAGTACAGATTCTAACAAAAAAAATATTTATTAGTATTAAAAGGTGTGAAGTTGAGGATTTGTTAGCCGTCTGTTTTATTGAAGGGAGTATAGTTCATTGCTAGAGGGTATATTAAAAAAAAAAAATAGGACAATAAGATATAAATAAGTGATGTTTGAAAGTAATTAGTTTTAGAGAGTAAAACTATTTTTTCCCAACTTGGAGATCATCTAAATTGTAACAGAGTGAGTAAAATTTAGTCTCCCTTACTTTATGAAAAAATTCATCCCACTTGGACGTAGTCCTGAATCCATCTGTCACATGAAAATTAATCATCTCAAATCCCTTTAATTTATTTCAAGCATCATTAACGCAAAAAATTATTTCATCTCATAATTTACCTACTTTTATTAAATGATAATTTACCTCAAGAATTGATAATATATAGATGTTTTTTCAATTTTATTATGTCTTGAATTCAAGTTTTCTCCGTCTATTATATAATTGAAAGGGATTATACACAAAGATTCAAAGTCACTTCTTCAATTTTACCCTCAATTTCTTAGTTCATAGCCTTCACGGTAGCTTTACCTAACTTGTTCAGGAAGACCATACAATTTTCCTGAAAGGTCAATTGAAACCCCGACCTAATAGTTTATGCTAGACCAACATATTTCCCCAGAGAACCGGTAAATACTTCCCCTGTAAGGGATGTAAAAGAAACATTCAGTATTTTGAATTTAGTCACCATCACTTTTACATTTTGATTTTAGTCCTCAAACTTTATATGTTCAAAAATAAATTTGTGTGTCATGATCGGCTATTGCATGTGTAATCCAACAAGTAATTGTTGACGTGATAATATTTTTATTATAATCTTATTCTCTTAACTTTATATTTCTCAACTTTTTCATCCCACTTTGACCTGTTGAGTTACCTATACTAGCAGGGTAAATGAACAAAAATTTCAAGAAAATACAAAATAAACTGACCAAAATCAAACCGTGAAGTTATGGCATTAGTTTTTATTAGTTTAGTGTTTCATTTGAAAATCTCTTGTGAGTAATAACTGGGCCATGGCATTCCAAATATACTATAAATACTATAAATGCATCATTGTAAAAATTAATGGTGCATAACAGAATTTAGGGACAAAAGCAAGAAGGAGAAGAAACAAAAAAAATTGATGAAACTTACGTAGAGGTGAAACCTCAACTTATTCTTATTCATGTGACACCTTTAAGAACACAACATAATGACTGAAATAACAACAAAGACGCATAATAAAATACATTAGAAAGATAGCACAGCCACTGAAATTGGACAAGGTGAGAGGTCTATTCCTTGGAAATGGATATTGTGTTAGCCCATAATCCTTGTGCAAAATCCTCTAGCAAAGCTCAATCTCTGCTGGTTTCGATGTGATACTCACCTTATCCTCCAGTGTGATGGTTCTTACGTACGTTTCCCAGCCCTGCAATTAAAGGAAAAAAGTTAATTAATCCAACAAAATTAAAACCTAATATCAACAAATTTCTATAGACATGACACATGTAAATGGTTCTCCCAATAATTTTTACCTGTAAAGACTAGATCATATAATTAAACCAAAAAAATCAACTGTTACAGTCTAATCAAATCAAACTCAAAATAATTGCAATAAGTAACATTAAAGAGTATATGCAATTTCAAAATATTAAATATATGCAACTAAACAAAAAAAAAAAAGAATTAGTTGAATGAGCATCGAAAAAAATATAATTACTTGTGGGGGAAAAGGAGGAGCACAACAAGCACAAGACCAAAGGCAAACATGGTTGCAGTAAGTAAAAAAGATCGGAGAAGAAGTATATGTATTATTGAGTGTTGTAGAATGAGTGAGTGAGTGAAACAATCCATAAAGAAGGCCCAGATTTATAGGAGAGGCTGCCCTTCCCACGAATCTGGTATGGAAACACGTGTTGGACCTTATGCTGCCTTTCCCTGCCACGCATCTGTTGTGGAGACACGTGTCTGAGCTTGCACAGCTTTCCTTGCAAGTTGCCACGCATTCCAATTGAAGACACGTGTCAAACATTACACTTCCATGCATAAATTTTAAGTTGTTTTGAGAGAGAGAGAGAGTGTGATGGAAGTGAGGCAAGAGATGAGGGAAAACTAAATTTTTAGGATACTATCTTATAACCATTTGCAAAAATAGGACACTTTTTTTGTGGACTGACAATTTCAGGACACTTTCTTTTAAGTTTTGTGAATTTAGGCTATATGATGCTAATTTCGGGCCAGACGGACTTGATCCTTCAACATGGCTGCTTCGTGGATGCCACGTCACTAAAATTTTTCCACGTCATTAAATATTTGGAGAACTTTTAAAATAAATAAAAAATCTGGACAATAAAAACATGTTGATCCCATCATGAGCAACTATCTCTGCAAAAATGAAGCAAAGAACAAATATATGCATTAAAAACGAAGCAAAGAGCAAAGAACTAATTATAGGGTCTTCGCCATAATTAGCTTAAACAATTCAATTGCAGGCATAGAAAAAGAATAAACACAACATTAATCCTTACTTTTAGTTTGGGCAAGTGATGAACCTCCTTCCACAAAACATTAATATATGTATAGCCAAATAATAAGTTATGCTGTTAAATTTAGCTACCCACAGGGTAAATACGCATGAAAGCTTTTAATTCATAAATATGCATAGACAAGGGTTTTTCTTCCGTAGATTTTTTCAATTAGGCGATTTCTTTCTCATCAGGAGCTACGTGATTTTGCGGGAGGAGTTGGGATTAGGGCTACTTATTTTTGTTTGACGGGATCAACGTGTTTTTATTGTCTAGTTTTTTTTTTTTTAAGATTTTAAGTTCTCCAGATATTTAATGACGTGTAAAGATTTTAGTGACGTGGCATCCACGAAGCAGCCACGCGGAGGATCAAAAGCCCGTTTGACTCGATAAGCATCAATTGGCCTAAATTTGTAAAATTTAAAAGAAAGTGTCCTGAAATTGCCAGTCCATAGCGAAAGTATTCTAAAATTGCTAGCTCGTAAAGAAAATGTCCTTTTTTTGCAAATAGTTATAAGATAGTGTCCTAAAAATTTAATTTTCCCTGAGAGATGAAGTATAAATGCGCCAATGACAATTGTCAACATCTAAGCGTGTTTGGAAGAAGGCGAAAGGTGAAAGTCTTTGAATGTATCTCAACCAATGATTAAGATTCGCACAATTTTATTGCTACATTTATAACAAGTCGAGCTTTATCATCTAAATCAAGCACACAAATGAAGAACTAGATAGAAATTTTTGCCAGACTTCGAAACTTCAAGAATTATCTTTTTATTTTATTTTATTATTATTATGAAAGAAATTGATGTGTAATAGTTATGTACTCCTAAAACAATAAACTATGTACTTTTGAAATATGATAGAAGTGAAAAAATTCAAGTAATTAGAGTTCCACTATCTTTCTCTTGAGGTCATCATTTTAAATTTTCATTTGATTCATAATAAAAAAAAAAAGTCATCAATTTAAATTATCATTTGATTCATAATAAAAAAAAGGGATAATTGCACTTTTAGTTTCAAGAGAATGGGTCAGTTTCATAATGATTTTTTTTTTCGGCATATATAATCCCGTATTTTTTTTTTTTTACATTTTTGGTCCAATGAGAATATGATAAATTGCAGTTTTGGTCTCAAGAGAATAGGACATATATGCAGTTTTGGTCCTGAAAATTAACGGATGAGACCAAAACTGCAAAATAATTATCATTTTCGTATATAGATATCAAAAGTGTTTTGCACACAACTAAAACTGCAATTTTCTAATATATATATATATATATATATATATATATATATCCCACAACTACTCCGCTATTTCCGAGGACGGGAGAGGTATGTACCTCGGGATTGTGTTTCTTTAAACCTTTTTATAACGAATTCATAATTTCAAAGTCAAAACTGAATACCGTATCTACTCCACAATTTCCGTGGAGGGGAGTGGTATCTGCCTCGGGATTGGGTTTTTTAATCTTCTTAATAATGAGCTCATCATTTCAAAGTCAAAATTGTGTTGTTTTCTCTTTAAAAATCTTTTCGCTCACCCACATCGACGAACGAATTTAAGGGCGTACGTAGGGCGGTCATTGTCATTGAGATTTACATTTTTTTTAGTGTACCCGTAGATTATTATTTTTATTTATGTTTTAAGTTTCTAAAATTTGGTCACTTTGTTTCCCTTAAAATATACATTACGATTTACATTATCATTATTAAATTGTGTAAATTTTAATGAATAAATTGCTCATTAGTGTTAAAAGGTGTAAAGTTGAAGATTTGTTAGTCTGTCTTTTTTATCGAAGGAAGTTTAGTTCATTGCTAAAAGATATATTGAAAAATGTAGTGCAATAAGATATAAACGAGTAATGTTTAGGAGTGATTAATTTTAGAGAGTACAACTAATTTTTCATAATTTGGAATAATTTAAATGGTATCATATGGAGTAAAAGCTTGTCTCCCTTTATGAAAAATTTCATCCCACTTGGTCATAGTCCTGAATCCGTTTGTCACATCAAAGCCCTTCAATTTATTTCAAGCATCATTAACACAACAAATAATTTCAATCTCATCTTCAAACTTTATGATAGTTTACCTCAACAACTGATAATATATATATGTTTTTTTTTTTCAATTTTATTGTGTCTTGAATTCGAGCTTTCTTCGGCTATTATAATTGAAAGGGATTATTCACAAAGAATTCAAGCCGTTTCTTCAATTTTGCACGCAACTTTTGTGTTCATAGCCTTCACGGTATCTTCATCGATATTAATGACTAAATAAAATGCTTGTTCACGAAAACCATATAATTTTCCTGAAAGGATCAATAGAAACCACCTAATAGTTTATGCTAGACCAACATATTTCCCCAGAGAGCATGTAAATACTTCCCCTATAAAAAGGGTTTTGTAAGAAACATTCAATATTTTGAATTTAGTCTCCATCACTTTCATATTTTGATTTTAGTCCTCAAACTATACATGTTTAAAATTTTATCACATGACCGGCTAGTGAATCTAATCTAACTAGTACTTCATGTTGTGACAATATTTTTTTATTATTTTAGTGTCATAACTTTATATATCTCAATTTTTTCAACCCCAATTTAACCTGTAAATGAACAAAATTTTCAAAAAATACAAAATAAAATGGCTAAAATCAAATCGTGAAGTTATAACGTTTGTTTTTATTAGTTTAGTGCTCCATTTGCAAATCTCTTGTGAGGAATAATTGGCCATGGCATTCCAAATATACTATAATACTATAAATGCATCATTGTAAAAATTATTGGTGCAAATAACAGAAATTAGGGACAAATTAAGCAACACGGAGAACAAAAAAAAAAAATATTAATGAAACTTAATAGAGGTGAAAACTCAACTTATTCTTATTCAAGTGACACCATTAAGAACACAACACACTTAAAAACAAACAAAAGGACGAAAATAACACCAAAGACGCATAATAAAATACATTGGAAAGATAGCACTGCCACTTAAACGGGATAAGGTGAGAGGTTGGAAATGGATATTGTATTAGCCCATATATAATTCTGTCCAAAATCCTCTAGCAAAGCTTAATCTCTGCTGGTTCGATGCGATACTCGCCTTATCCTCCAGTGTGATGGTTCTTACGTACGTTTCCCAGCCCTGCAATTAAAGAAAAAAAGTTAATTAATTCAACAAAATTAAAGCCTAATATCAACAAATCTCTACAGACATGACAAATGTATATGGCTCTCCCAACAATTTTTACCTAAAAAGACTAGATCATAAGATTAAACAAAAAAAATCAACCGTTACAGCCTAATCAAATTATACTCAAAATAATAGCATTAAGTAACATTAAAGGGAAAATACAATTTCAAAATATTAAATATATACGATTAAACAAAAAATAATTTAGTTGAATGAGCATTCAAAAAATATAGTTACTTGTGTGGGAAAAGGAGGAGCACAACAAGGACAAGACCAAAGGCAAACATGGTTGCAGTGAGAAAAATATATCGGAGAAAAAGTATGTATAATTGAGTGTTGTAGAGTGAGTGAGTGAGTGAAACAATCCATAAAGAATGCCCAGTTTTATAGGAGAGGCTGCCCTTTCTCAAGGATCTGGGACCTTGCTGCCACGCATCTCTTGTGGAGACACGTGCCAAACTTTGCACAGCTTTTCCATGCCAGTTGCCACGCATTTCGATTGGAGACACATGACTGAAAATTCACACGATTTTATTCGTACTTTTATAACAAGTCAAGCTTTATCATCTAACTGTACACAAAGCAAGATCCACTGGGGAATTCATGATCTGAATCAAGCACATATATGAAGAACTGGATAGAAATCATTGCCAGAATTCGAAACTTCAAGAATTATCAAATAATTTTTTATGAAAGAAATTGATGCGTAATACTATCTGTGTGGTGAGGCCATCGATTTGAATTTTCATTTTATTCATAACAAAAAAGAGTTAATTGCACTTTTAGTTCCGAGAGAATGGATCAATTACAAAATGATCCTTTATTCGGCATTTATAGTCCTGTAATTTTTTTTTTATACTTTTCGTTCCATGAGATTGAGATAAATTGCAGTTTTTGTTCCAAACAAATGGATAAAATACAGTTTTGGTCCCAAGAGAATAGGACAAATATGCAGTTTTGGTCCTGAAAAATAAAATATGAGACCAAAACTCCAAAAAGAAAAAAGTATCACTTTCGTAAATAGATATCAAAAATATTTTGCACACATTCTCTTGGAACCAACACTGTAATTTTCCATAACAAAAGAAAAGGACAAAAAAGTTTATGAGACCATCTTATGACATGAGACAACACAAATTAATACCCACCCTTACCAAATTTTAATGAGTCAACTCTTAATTATAGTTATTTTCATTATCTCATGCCATGAGATAGTCTCATACAAGACTTGTTCTAAAAAAAAATAATACTCTTAAAACATATCCAACACCTACTCTGCTATTTCCGAGGACAGGACTTGTATGTGCCTCGGGATTTTGTTTCTTTAAACCTTTTATTAACGAACTCATAATTTCAAAGTCAAAATTCTATTCCGTATCTACTCCACAATTTCCGAGGAGGGAAGTGGTATCTGTCCCGGGATTGGTTATTTTTAAACCTTTTAATAATGAACTCATCATTTTAAAGGCAAACTTGTGTTGTTTCCTCTTAAAAAATATTTTCACTCACACACATCGAGGAACGAATTTAAGGACGAGGGCGGTCATTGTCATTGATATTTACATTTTTTTAGTATACACATAGATTGGTTTTTTTTTTTTTTTTTCTGGTCAGAAAAAGAATATTATTAATACTGAGTATGAGTAATACCTCACAAAGTTCATAACATCATTACATCGAGAAAAATGAATTCAACCATCCACTACAAAAAAAACACTGTTTTGCGACGGATTGCGACGGGATCTGCGACGGACACGTATCCGTACCTAAAACAGCCGTAGCAAATTTTTGCGACGGATTCAGCCATCCGTCGCAAATTAACGACGGACAAATCCGTCGCAAAATCGGCGGGTCAGATCCGGCCGGGTCAAGAATTTGCGACGGACAGTAGTCCGTCGCAAACTTTTCGGGTCAGACCCGATCGGGTCAACAACATTTGCGACGGCTAAATTCCGTCGCAAATGTTTTTATATATTTTTTATACTTTTTTGTGTTATAATTTGCGACGGGCTGTTTTCCGTCGCAAAATTAAATACTTGCGATGGAATATGGCCGTCGCAAATTACCGAGCCTATACAAAAAAAAAAATGGCTCACGTGGTTCGAGCCCGGGCACCCGAGGCGGCCGGGGCGGGCGCGGACCACTGGGCCACTCGGCCCATTGCTTAATATATGCGGCCCACCTTCTATATTAGTCTTATTAGGCCTTGAACAATTAATCCATTTTTGCGTCCAAGGGGAATCGAACACGGGACCTCTTGTGCAAGAGGAGGGGGCGCGCGCCACTAGGGCACAAGCTACTTTCGTTTATTTTTATGCAATTAATTGTATATGTATTCAAATTAAGTCTTTTTTTTTATAATTCACCAAATTAATTTCTTTTCGTATCTAAGTTGTTTATTAAAATATTTTGCCCAACTCTTTTTTTTATTTTGTAAAATTATTTATTTCGACTCCCGCTTAAATTTATAATTCGTTCATTTGTACGCAATTAATTGTATATGTATCCAATTGACTCATTTTTTTTTCTACAATTCACCAAATTAATTCATTTTCGTTTCTAACTTGTTTTTATAAATATTGGGGCCATTTAATTTTTATTATTTCTGTAAAACTATTTATTTCGACTCCCGCTTAAATTTATAATTCGTTCATTTGTACGCAATTAATTGTATATGTATCCAAATTGACTCATTTTTTTTTCTACAATTCACCAAATTAATTCATTTTCGTTTCTAACTTGTTTTTATAAATATTGGGGCCATTTAATTTTTATTATTTCTGTAAAACTATTTATTTCGACTCCCGCTTAAATTTATAATTCGTTCATTTGTACGCAATTAATTGTATATGTATCCAAATTGACTCATTTTTTTTTCTACAATTCACCAAATTAATTCATTTTCGTTTCTAACTTGTTTTTATAAATATTGGGGCCATTTAATTTTTATTATTTCTGTAAAACTATTTATTTCGACTCCCGCTTAAATTTATAATTCGTTCATTTGTACGCAATTAATTGTATATGTATCCAAATTGACTCATTTTTTTTCTACAATTCACCAAATTAATTCATTTTCGTTTCTAACTTGTTTTTATAAATATTGGGGCCATTTAATTTTTATTATTTCTGTAAAACTATTTATTTCGACTCCCGCTTAAATTTATAATTCGTTCATTTGTACGCAATTAATTGTATATGTATCCAAATTGACTCATTTTTTTTTTTCTACAATTCACCAAATTAATTCATTTTCGTTTCTAACTTGTTTTTATAAATATTGGGGCCATTTAATTGTTATTATTTCTGTAAAACTATTTATTTCGACTCCCGCTTAAATTTATAATTCGTTCATTTGCTTAAATTTTTTTTTCATAATTCACCAAATTAATTCATTTTCGTTTTTCACTTGTTTTTATAAATGTTGTGTCCATTAAATAAAAGTAAATTCAAACTAATAAATTCATAAAATTATAAATTAAAGTAACAATTCAAAAATTAAATTAAAGTAACAATTCAAACTAAAAAAAAATTGTACTTCATAGTTATTAAAAATCAAAATTTTTTAACAATCGGAATTAAATCCGTCTTCCTCTTCATCCTCGCCCAGGTTAACAATCGGCGACATCGATGGCTGGGTCGGCGGGATCGGCGGCATCGATGGCTGGGTCGGCGGGATCGGCGGCATCGGTGGCGTAGGCATTTGCGCTCGTGGCATTGAATCAGAGGCGAATATCTGCCACCAAGCCTGCATGGCGGCTGTATACTCCTGCACCTCGACCCGATACTGCTCCATCTCGGCTGTATACCGGTCGTGCGCCTCTCGCTGCTGCCTCTCATACTCTTCCTTCTCTCGCTGCTGCCTCTGCATGTTCTTCATCTGCTCCACCACCGTGGCAAGCTGCCTCTCGACCTCACTGGGATGAGAGTCGATGGAAGACTGAGAGGAGGATGAGCCTGAGCCACGTGGTCGGAAAAAGTTCTTTCCGAAGCTGCCCAATCCAGCGAACCGCCCCTTTTTAGCCTTGACGTTCTTGAAGTACAATTCATTTTGAACGTCAACAGAAGGCTGTGTGGGGGGCATCGACCCCGACCCCGACCCCTCTGCCGTTTCCTCAGGCTGAGGCTGAGAGGCAAGATCCTCGAGCATCTTTCTCTGCAAATTAATTATACAAAAAATTAAATAAATTGAACACAAAATATAAAAAAAATACTTTTAATATTAAAAATTTAAATAATACTATTAATATTGAAATAATACTTACGTGGATCTCGGTGGTACGGCCGTAGGTAGACTTCCCAGTCTCCTCGACGAATGGGTGGGCGAGCTGCAATCTCTCAAAATGAGAGGGCTCGCGTCCTTGCTCCGCCGCCTAATTAGAAAAAAAGATAGTAAAAATTAACAACACTCATAAAAATTAGGAAAAAAATAATAAATTCAAAAATGACAAAATTGAAGACGAAACTTACAAATCTCAACCCGTGCTCATAAATGGACCGAGAACCGGCCCGATGTCTTGCCATCCCTTCTCCATCAGGGTCACTACGCCGATTCGCCTTGTTTTTCGCCGACTTCTCTTGGAATTCAGGGGAATCCCAGTAGCGGAGGAATTGGTCCCAAATCGACCGTCTTTCACTGTCAAGCCCCAAGTCGGTGGCCTCTCCCTTCTTGTACCACTTCTCCCTCATTCTGTAAAGGAGGTCTCTGTACCTTTCCTTTCCATATTTATCGAAATTCCTCCACATCTGGTCATCGTGCTCCGGTGCCCAGACACATTCTTTCTGCAATTACAATTTAAATGTAAATATATGTTTATATATTTGATATTAATAAACGGTGAATTAATAAATTAAAATAATACCTTAAACTCCTCGAAGTATGTCTTTTTTCTTGCATCGGACACTAACCTCCAACTGTAAGCGGTGGGATCGAATCCACCGCGAAGGATGGAGTCGGAAACCTGATTAGCAGCCTCATGACCTGGAATCCAACTGTAAAATTAAAATTTCAAAGTTAGTAAAATAATTAGGTTTTAATTAATAAAAAAATTGAGTATAAAATATTATCCCTTACATATGACCACATGGCTTAACAGGCATCCGTCCTTCAACAACCGGATGCTGGCGGGAGGAGGATGAGCCCTCAGCAGTCTGCTGTGAGGAGGAGGAGGAGCTCGCACCAGGCTGTGAAGAGCTCGCACCAGGCTGTGATAGAGACCTCGGCCTGAAAATAGGTGGAACCACGGGTCTTAGTGAGGGCCGTCGTCTCCTCCCTCCTCGTCCTCCTCGACTCGCCTCCTCATCCCTCGGAGGCTGCTGACTGTCGTTGCCACTGCCTTGTCCGCTCATCTATAACAAATTTCACGAATTATTCATTCAACTAAATTAAAATCAATCAACTAATAATATTATTTTATAAATTATATATTAAACTAAAATCAAACAACTAATATTATTTAAAATCAAACAACTAATATTATTTAAAATCAATTAACAACCTACTCAACTAAATTCATTCAACTAAATTAAAATCAATCATCAACTAATATTATTTTGTAAAATTATTAAACTTAAATCAAGCAACTAAAATTATTTTGTAATATTATTTAAACATGCTTAACAATTAAAAATTAACAAATTAATAAAACAATTCAACTAAAATCAAACAACTCAGCTAAAATCAATTCTAAACTTAACAAATTCAACTATTTCTAAACATGCTTTAAAATTAAATTAAAATTCGATCAACTAATTAAATTATAATTCAACTAATTCCACTAAAATCAATTCATTTCTAATATAATTCAAACAATTCAACTAATTCAATTCTAAACTTAACAAAAATTAAACATACTTTAAATTAAAATTCGATCAACTAATTAAATTATAATTCAACTAATTCAACTAAAATCAATTTATTTTTAATATAATTCAAACAATTCAACTAATTCAATTCTAAACTTAAAAAAAATTAAACATGCTTTAAATTAAAATTCGATCAACTAAAATCAATTCATTACTAATATAATTCAAATAATTCAACTAAAATCAATTCTCTAAACATGCTTTAAAATTAAATTTTAAACGGTAAAAATGAAGAAAACTTACGGTTTATTTGTAGAAGATGACGAAACGAGAACTCGGTGGGGACGGATTGGCTCTACAGCGACGGCACCCGACTTCTCCTTCCTTTTCCTCTCTTTTTCCTCTTCTTCTTCTCCTTTTCTCTCTTTCTCTGTCTGCAACGCGGCGGGCCTGTATAAATAAGTGGAAAAAAATTTGCGACGGACGCCTGTCTGTCGCAAATTTTGCCCGTCAAACGCAAAACGATGCCGTTTCTTACTGATTTTTGCGACGGAAAAGCCATCGCAAATCAGTCAACGCACCGTTTCCCGATAAGACGCGTAAAACGGCTCGAATTTGCGACGGACATTCCGTCGCAAATCAGTCAATGGGCCGTTTCCCGAGAGTCGCGAATATAAATGTAAGCATTGCGACGGCTTTCGTCCGTCGCAATTACAAAGTTTAAAAATGCGACGGCTTATTCCGTCGCAAATCAGTCAAACGGGTCGCTTCCCGAACGGTCACCTTTAAACGGGTATGTTTTGCGACGGAATTGACCGTCGCAAACTCAAAATTGAAATTTGCGACGACCTTTCCGTCGCAAATGTAGCCGGTTCAAGACCAAGTCGGTGGGCCCTAGATTTTGCGACGGCTTATCCGTCGCAAATTACTATCATTTGCGACGGACTTCCTAAGTCGTCGCAAATTTTCATTTTTTGCGACGACTTACAAAAATCCGTCGCAAATGATAGTAATTTGCGACGGATATTCTTGCCGTCGCAAAATTCCCGTCGCTAAACTCCATCTTTTTTGTAGTGATCCAAAGTATGCCTATTGCAGTAAATGCATCTATGCTGTACACATAGATTTTTTATTTATTTATATTTTAACACAAAAAAGAATATAAAATTGCCTACAGAAATTGTCAATATGGCTACAAAATTAACAACAATAAATTTCGTAGTGGATATTGCCTACGAAATTGCCTACAAAAGTTTCTAATTATATAGGCATTTTTATTCTCTACCTATAAAGAAATTTGCCTACGAAATTGCCTACAAAATTGCCTACGAAATTGCCTACAAAATTTTCGTAGGCAAATTGTTTGTAGGTAAATTTTTGTAGGCAAATTGATTGTAGGTAATTAATGCCAAGAAATTTCATTTTCGTAGGCAAAATGCTAGGTTGAGGATTGAAGGTGCCTACATGATTAGAAAATTTTGTAGGCAAGTTGTAAGCAATTTCACTGTGAAATTTTTTTGTAGGAAAATTCTGTAAACAATTTTAAATTCATAGGTAATTTTTTAGTTTTTTGTAGTGTAAGTTAGTAAAATTTGGTGGCTTTGTTTCCCTCAAATTATACTCCCTACATTACGAATTCGATTATCATTGTCGAATAGTGCAGGTTTTAATGAAAAAATTGTTCATTAATGTTAAGTTTAAAGTTGAGAATTTATTAGTATGTTTTTTTTTTTATGTTGAAGGGAATTTAGTTTATTGCTAAAGGGTGTTGGAATTTGAGCAACAAATAAACAAATACGCACACACACAATTCAATTAAAGGACTGAAACTAAATTGCACAGATGATTTTATATGGTTCGATCTCAAAAGATCTACGTCCACGGGGAGGATCAAAACACTTTATTAATGCAACTTCCAACTCCAAAGATTACAGAATCACACTCAATTTAGAAGCTCTCTTCACCAAGTGTGAATTTCACTCAAGAACCCTAATTCCCTAAATTGAACTGCTCTCATCAAATTGATGGATGAAAACTGTATGTAAACTCTCACATAAGCCTTGTACATATATGCCCTATATATATCCGAGTTGTCCTTGAGTTGGTTATGAATTCCCAACTTCGAATTTGCCAACTCCCATAACAGATTAACGGTTATTCTATTATAACTGTCAATATTAGATACACTCCTCAAGTTGATATCTGCATACATTTGATATACTCTACAGCTATCAAACTCTGCATCTAATATCTGCAGACTCTGCATCTAATATCTGCAGCCACCAAACTCTGCATCTGTAGACTTTGCATTCTGCACCTGTTAAACTCTACATCTGCTAGCAAATCCTGCAACTTCTTCATATCACCAAACTCTACAGTTCTTTTGAACCTACTCTACATTTCAATGAACAAATGCAGTGATGCTTACTTCACAATCTTCCTCCTCTGTGCATATTGTCCATCACTTCCTCCCAACCTCATGTCCAACCATGTCACTAAGTTCATTAAGCTCGTACAATGAGTAAACCTTGATCTAGAAAGAACTTTAGTGAACATGTCTGTTTCATTCACTTCAGTTGCAACTTTCTTGACCAGCACAACACCTTTGTCAACCATATCTCTAACAAAGTGTGGCCTAACACCGATATGTTACGACCTCTCATGAAAAACTTGATGTTTAACAAGATGGATGGCACTTTAATTATCACAAAATACCTCTAAACTGCTCTAAATGATGCCAAAATCTTTCAATATGCCTCTTAGCCATATTGCTTCCTTGATTGCTTCAGTCAATACAATATACTCTGCCTCAGTTGTAGATAAAGCTACTACTGATTGTTGTACTGCTCTCCACACTACTGCAGTTCCAAATAGTGTAAAAACATATCCAAAAATTGACCTTCTTGTGTCAATGTTCCCTGCAAAGTCTGAATCAACAAACCCTTCAAGTGGATTTCCTCCTACCTCTGATTTCCTGAACATCAATCCAGTATTGAGTGACCCTTTCAAGTACCTAAAAGCCCACTTCAATGCTTCCCATTGGCTCTTACCAAGATCTGCCATAAATTGCACACCACAAATATTCCATGAGATAAATCAGGCCTATTGCATATCATGGTATACATGATACTGCCAACACCACTAGCATATGGTATCTTAGCCATTACATTTCTTTCATCATTGGTCCTTGGTGATTGAGTCACTGAAAGTCTAAATTGTTATCCCAAAGGTACAATCACATCTCTGGCCTCATGCATAGTGAATCTCTTGAGAACTTTGGTTATATAATTTTTCTGAGATAAGAACAAAGTTCCAGCTGCTCTGTCTCTATAAATGTCCATTCCCAAAATCCACTTTGCATCTCCCAAGTCCTTCATCTCAAAATTGGAACTCAATTTTCCTTTCAGTATGTCAATCTTCTTCATTCTCTTACTAGCAATGAGCATGTCATCCACATAAATCAACATATATGTAACCACATGATTCCTATGTTTCTCAAAATAAACACAATTATCATATTTGCATCTCTCAAGACCAGTCTCATTCATGAAACTATTAAATTTCTTGTTCCACTGCCTTGAACTCTATTTAAGTCCATATAAAGTCTTTCTCAAGTAACACACCTTGTCTTCATTTCCTGGAAGTACAAAACCTTCAGTTTGTCTCATGTAGATATCTTCCACCAATTCTCCATTCAGGAATGCAGTCTTGACATCCAATTGCTGCAATTCCAGATCATCTTGGGCCACCTTTTCCAGTAATAATCTAATGGAACAATGTTTTACAACTTGAGAGAAAACTTCACTAAAATCAATACCTTCCTTGTGAGTGAAACCTCTTGCTACCAACCTTACTTTATATCTTATCTGCTCAGTTTTAGCACATGTAATCTTCTTCTTGAACACCCATTTACAGCTGATAACCTTCTTTCCCTTTGGTTTATCAATAAGTTTCCAGGTTTCATTCTTCTCAAGTGATTGTAGTTCCTCCATCATTGCCATCATCCACTAATATTTCTTATTGCTTGTAATAGCTTCTTTAAAACTCTGTGGCCCATGGTACTCAAAATCTTCAGCAGCTACCAGTGCATATGAGACCATATCAACATGACCAAACCTGTTTGGTGGATGTATCTGCCTCCTGACTCTTTCTCTTGTGAGACTATAGTTCCTGAGATCATGATCTTCAGTAACATCTTCCTCTTGATCTTCTTCTGAATCTAAGACTTGTCCATTTTCCTCTTGATCTTCTTCATGAGGCTGTGCTTGATCTGTGCCAATCCCATCTGACTCAACTAATTTAGTGACAGTGGTTATATCTCCATCAAAATCCTGAGCATCCCCTGTGTGCTCATAACACATCACATCTTCATTGAAAATTACATCCCTGCTAACAAGACATCTCTTATGTCCTTGTTCTAAGCACCAGAGCTTGTAACCTTTAACTCCCTTAGGATAACCAATGAAGATGCATCTCAATGCTCTAGGTTCCAACTTATCCTGCTTGGTATGCACAAAAGCTTGGCAACCGAATACCTTGAGATCAGAGTAGTTGGATAACTTTCCATACCAGACTTTATCTGGAGTCTTGAAGTCTACAACTGATGATGGTGTCTTATTTATTAAGTAACAAGCTGTGCTTACTGCCTCTCCCCAGAATGCCTTTGGCAACTTTGCATCTGAAAGCATGCATCTCACTCTTTCAAGTATTGTCCTGTTCATTCTTTCTGCAAGACCATTTTTCTATGGATTTGATGATGCTGTTTTGTTCCTTATGATTCCTCTCTGTCTGCAGTAATCATTGAATTCCTCTGAAAGATACTCAAGTCCATTATCAGTTCTAAGATGTTTTATCTTCTTTCCCCTTTAATTTTCTTGTTTGACAATCCATTCTTTGAACTTCTGAAAAACTTCACTCTTGTGTTTCATGATGTAGACCCAGACTTTCCTACAAAAATCATCAATCAATGTCATAGAATATCTGCCACCTCCATGGGTTTCAACTCTAGCTGGCCCCCAAACATCAGAATGGATGTAATCCAAGACATCTTTAGTCTTATGTATCCCTTTAGGATATGGGTGCTTCTTAGATTTTCCAAGTACACAGTGATCACAGAACTGCAGACTTACTTCAGTGGCTGTCCCAAACACCTTTCTCTTGGATAGTTTGTTCATCCCTTTTTCACCTATATGGCCCAATCTCCTGTGCCATAGTAGTGTCTCCTTGGGATCTATGGAATAATCATTGGATCCAAATATAGAATTTCCCATAAGTATATACAGCCTACTCACATCTTTCCTGTTATTACCACCTTTCCTTTCTTGGTAACCATCATAGAACCATTTTGAGTGTTGAACTCACATCTAGCAGCATTCAAAGATCCTAGAGATATCAAATTCCTCTTGAAGGCAAGAAGTTTCTGCCTCATGAACAACTTATTCGAAATAGATTTGGTTTGATACAAGCTCTCTAGTTTGTTCATTACCTCGATGGCTGAATTTTCCTTGCAAACTTTTTCTCAGGGTTTATCACCAAGACACGGGATTATGGCACTATGAGCCCTCTCCAACACCTCAGCCTTTCGATTCAAGTTAGGCGCATCGCCCATTGCTCATCCATAAGGAAAGCATTCCCCAAAGCATGTTGCACCAATAGAGCCTTCACCTTGATCTTCCAAAATCCAAAATCATTCTTCCCTATGAACTTATCCATCTCTAACTTCAACGTCGTCATGGTTCACGTATTTCCCACAGACGGTGCCAATTTATTGGGATTTGAGCAAAAAAATAAACAAATACGCACACACACAATGCAATTAAAGGACTAAAACTAAATTGCACAAATGATTTTACGTGGTCCGATCTCAAAAGATCTACGTCCACGGGGAGGATCAAAACACTTTATTAATGCAACTTCCAACTCCAACGATTACAGAATCACACTCAATTTAGAAGCTCTCTTCACCAAGTGATGAATTTCACTCAAGAACCCTAATTCCCTGAATTGAACTGCTCTTGTCAAATTATGGATGAAAATTGTATGTAAACTCTCACATAAGCCTTGTACATATATGCCCTATATATATCCGAGTTGTCCTTGAGTTGGTTATGAATTTCTAGCTTCGAATTTGCCAACTCTGGTATCAGATTAACGGTTATTCTGTTATAACTGTCAATATTAGATACACTCCTCAAGTTGATATTTGCAAACATTTGATATACTCTACAGCTATCAAACTCTGCATCTAATATCTGCAGCCACCAAACTCTGCATCTGTAGACTTTGCATTCTGCACCCGTTAAACTCTACATCTGCTAACAAATCCTGCAGCTTCTTCATATCACCAAACTCTACAGTTCTTTTGAACCAACTCTATATTTCAATTAACAAATGCAGTGATGCTTACTTCACAAAGGGTATATTAAAAAAGTAGTGCAATGCAATATAAATAAGTGACATTTGGAAGTGATTAGTTTTAGAGAATAAAACCTATTTTTCATAGTTTGAGATAATTTAAATTGTAACAGAGAGAGAAAAAAGTCAATCTCCCTGAAAGAACTTGTAGAGAGGTGTGAAATTACTTCAATTAATTATTTTCTTTACACTCCCTCTCACTCATGGGCTGAATTCTCAACTTTCCCTAATTAGAGAGGCCTAATAAGTGGATAATTTAATATGAGTGGAGTTGCTGGAATCGAACCCAGGAACTTTGTCTGGGTGTGAGCCTTTTTGGCTAGCATAAAAGAATTCCGTCTCATCTAAAAGTTCGAACCTGTAGAGAGGTGTAACATGAATTCCCTTAAATTGTTTTAAGCATCATTAACACGAAAAATAATTTCATCCCATCTTCAAAAAATATGATAATTTACCTAATTTAATTAAAAATATTACCTCAAGCATTGATAATGTATAGATGTTTTATTCAATTTTATTATGTCTTGAATTCGAGTTTATTCGTCTATTACTATTGAAAGGGATTATACACAAAGATTTAAAGTTATTTCTTCAATTTTTCCCTCAACTTCTAAGTTCATAGCCTTCACGATAGCTTCATCGATATTATCGACTAAATAAAAAGCTTGTTCAGGAAGGCCAGAAAATGTTCCAGAAGGGATCAATTGAAATCCCCAGATGACATGGGAACCCCCACTAATAAACGGTGGATTATGGATCCCCCGAATTAATTGACCAATGAGCCGGATATCAAATACAAAAGAAAAAAAAAATTGAAACCCCTAATAATTTATGCTAGAGCAACATATTTCCCAAAGAACCTGTAAATACTTCCTCTATAAAAAGGGTTGTGTAAGAAAAAATAAATTTTTGAATATAGTCACCATCACCTTTTCATTTTAATTTTAGTCCTCAAACTTTACATGTTAAAAAAAATTTGTGTCTCATGACCAGCTATTGCATGTAATCCAACAAGTAATTGTTGACATGATATATTTTTTATTATTTTATTCTCTTGACTTTTTATTTTTCAAGTTTTTTATCCCAACTTTGACCTGTTGAGTTACCTATACTCGCCGGGTAAATGAACGAAAATTTGAAAAAAAAAAATAACCAAACTAAATAAAATGGCTAAAATCAAACCGCGAAGTTATGGCATTAGTTTTTATCAGTTTGGGTGTTTCATTAGTTGCCATGGCATTCCAAATATACTATAGTACTATAAATGCATGCATCATTGTAAAATTTAATGGTGCAAATAACAGAACTTAGGGACAAAAGCAACAAGGAGAACAAACAATTTTTTTTTTTTTTTTATTGAAGCTTACATGGAGGTGAAACCTCAACTTATTCAAGTGACACCATTAAGAACACAACACACTTAACAACAAACATAAAGGACTGAAACAACAACAAAGACTCATTATAAAATACATTAGAAAGATAGCAGTGCCACTGAAATGGGAGGTGATAGGTCGATTCCCTTTAAATGGATATTGTGTTGTCCCATAATCCTTGTGCAAATTCCTCTAGCAAATCTCAATATCTGTTGATTCGATGTGATACTCACCTTATCCTCCAGTGTGATGTTTCTTACGTACGTTTCCCAGCCCTGCATTATTAAAGCGAAATAATAAATAAATTCCTTCAATTATAACAAGAGTAATTGAATTCCGCTCCATCTAAAAGTCCGAACTTGTAGAGAAGTATGAAATTAATTATTTAATTACTTCCCTTGCAAAGAGCACAAAATCAACAAAACTGAAACTAATACAACAAAGTTCTATACATATGAAAAAAGTATATGGCTCTCTCCCAAGTCCTAACAAATTCTTTCTTAAAAGGACTAGGTCATATAAATGGAATTAATAAAAATAATTGCATTAAGTAATATTAAAGAGTAAATGAAATTTTAAAATATTAAATATATACCATTGAAAAAAAAATAGTTGAATGAGCATTAAAAAAAAATATAATTACTTGTGCGGGAAAAGGAGGAGCACAAGGACAAGACCAAAGGCAAATATGGTTGCTAGTGAGAAAAAAAGTACGTAAAAGAAGTATGTATTATTGAGTGATGTAGAGTGATTAGTGAGAAAAAAAGTACGTAAAAGGATCCATAGAGAAGTCACACGTGTGGGACCTCACACTGCTTTTTCCCTGCCACGCATCTGTTGTGGGGACACGTTTCAGACTTTGCACAGCTTTTCCATGCCAGTTGCCACGCAAGACACGAGTGAAACCCTGAACATCTTTTCCTTGCCAGTTGCCACGAATCGGATTTTGAATTTTAAGTTGTTATAAGAGAGACTGATGGAAGTTATGTTAGAGGTAAAGTAAATGCGCCAATGGCAACCATCGACAGGCCTGCCGCTCATTTCTTGCATCATTTAGGTGTGTTTGGAAGAAAATGAAAGAAGAAAGTCCTAGAATGCATTTGGTTTTTTTTTTTTTTCTTGATACTCGGTATCTGACTCATTGGCCGACGAATCCGGGGGCCCATAACCCACTGCCACTAGCAGGAGTCCCATTTTAAGCCAGAACTAAGTTCTGTATGGACTGACCCAATTTCAAGAATTGATTGCACCCAATGGATTTCGAACCTGAGACCTATAGAGCATCACACTCTTGAAAAGATATTCCAAGAAATTAGAGAAAAGCCTTGGAGCTTACTTTTGAGGGTGTGCAAATTTACCGTTCAAGATTGGTGTTGTGATCTTAAACTAGGGATTTAAACCAAATCCGTTCTATATCTTTTCACCTTTATCAAAATGGTCATCTATTTATTTGCTTTATCAATTTAGCCCTGTATCTATTCTAGTTTCGCCAAAATGGTCCTAATTGGCCTAAAAATATACAAAATCTCATCGTGTTAGTCCTACATTTATTTCCTTTGCCAATTTAGTCCCGTAACAATTCACATTTCTCCAATTAGGTCCTAATTGAACACATAAAGAATAAAATGTCACATTTTTAGTCATGCGCACTAGTGTTTTCGGTGGAAGCCTATGATGTCGTTTTTTTTTTCAATGTGGCACGTTAGGTGGCCATCTTTGCCAAATAAAAAAAAACTTGAAATAAAATACAAAAAATCAATTAGGACCATTTTTCACCAAATTAGGACCGTTTTGGTGAAACTTGATAAAATACAGGACTAAATTGATAAAGCAAATAAGTAGAGGACCATTTAGATAAAGGTGAAAAGATAGAGGACGGATTTGGTTTAAATCCCTCTTAAACTATAAAGTAATTAGGAGCTTCTCTCTCACAAACTAATTGAGGCGTTTCCTTCTTTAAAACTTTATTGCTCCACTGTATAATCTTCTTTTTCTTCCCCCAAGTAAAAGAGGTGAAGTTTAACAACCAAAAAGAAAAGGTGTAGCCTAACAACCGAAACAGGATATAACCATAGAGGGGAAGAGATCATGAGAAGTGGAAACATTAATTCGAGAAAGTGAACCTAGTAGCTTGCTGATGAATCTCTTTAGTCGAACCTACACTAAAAAAAAAAAAAAAAAATTTGCCTACAAAATTATCTAATTATGAAAGCATCTACATTCTCAGCCTAGAAACAACTTTGCCTACGGAATTAATTTGCCTACGAAATAAAATCTCTAGTTATAATTACCTACAAGTCACTTGTCTACAAAAATTTACCTACATCACAATTTGCCTACGAAATTTTCATAGACAATTTTTTTTATTTTTTTTTTGTAAGTGGGGAAGGAAAATGCCAATACAATTAGAAATTTTTGTAAGAATTCGTAAGTAATCTCCACTACGAAATTTTTTGCTGAAAATCTCGTAGCCATATTGGCAATATCCGTAGGCAATTTTTTATATTCTTTTATAGTGCTAGTGGTTTTGTGTTGATGGCTATGGAAATTAATTGTGGTGCGTACAGGGTGGTCCCACATATTGAAGTGCTCCAACATGTGAAAGAGACTGGCCGCGCCCCAATGAGGTTTAATCCTAAATCGATTGGTAATATGCGTAGTCCATCGGGATTATAAACTAGTCTTACTTCTTTCAATATTTTGATGGGAAAACACTCACATCTGTAGATTTTATATCCTCAGCACATCTCCCTCACATGTAAGTTATCAATAATCAAGATAGGATCAATTATGCTCCATTATTTCGACAGCTCATCCAACACGAGCATGGAGTGGGGTGCGTCTGGTCAGTCTCATACATTGAAGCGCAAAGGCTAGTCATGTTTTAGTGACGTTTCATCCCAAAACTATTTGGTAATAGGAGTACTCTACTAGACTTTATAAGCTAAACTTACTTTCAATCTTTCAATGACAACTTACATGATAATTTTCATATTCTCAGCGATGATTTCTAGCCTATTGGTAGCTAAGATATATACATATTTGTTAATCGTATTTAGATTCACAAGAAAACTTGTAATCTGGGAATCGGAATATGGAAAAAATAAGAACGGAATTGAAAATCAACAAGAACACCAGTTTACGTGGTTCAGAGATGAATACTCCTACGTCCACGGGATCCGAGAGGATAGACTTTTCACTAAGAAAGAAATGGAAGTTACAAGTTACAAATCACTCAATCTCACAGAGGTTTGCGCTCAAAATGAAAAGTTACTTCTCTCAGCTGAGAAGCCCTCTTTTATAGATACAGAGATTGAAAAATGAACCCTAGATTCGATTCAGTTGTAACAAACTCAATGTAAGGTAGTTATCCAGCTGGCTAACGACTTCAATAACCGCTATGGTTGATTCAGTTAGAACCGCCATCGAATTAGCTTCAATTTGGTGTAATTCGCATCTTTGAACTTTTGGATCAGATGACTTCACCTCGTCTGATTCTGGTCACTCACATCAGATGATTTCTGGTCCCAGACCTCCTCTGATAGGACTCCTCTGGTATACCTCATCTGATGTACCTCCTCTGAGAGCTCATCTGTCAGACTACTCTGGTCAGACTCCTCTGTCAGACCTCATCTGGTCCAACTCCTCTGGTACACCAAATTTACTAACTCTCACGGCTAACACTTTACCAACATAGCCTCCTATTGAATTAAGCCCAGCAGATTACATACTTCACATATGACACTCCACAATTCTCCACCTCAGATGAGAAGTATCAATCCTCTTCTCCTCTCCTCCATGCTCCAGCTTGGGCCTAAGAAACATCCCATACACTCATCTTTACCAATTCAACACAGAATTTGAATTTCATCCCTGGTAAAGACTTTGTACACATATCTGCAGCATTGTCCTCTGTAGATATCTTCTGGATCAGAACCACTCCTTTATCAATGATTTCCCTTACAAAATGCAACCTTACATCAATGTGCTTTGATCTCTCATGGAACACTTGATGTTTTACCATATGAACTGCACTCTGATCATCACAATGAATGACCACAGTCCTTTGATTTATTCCAAAATCCTTGATAATGCCTTTCAACCACAAAGCCTCCTTAACAGCCTCAGACACTGCAACAAACTCTGCTTCTGTAGTAGATAAAGCAACTCCACTCTGCAGAACAGATCTCCAGCTTACAGCAGTATTGTAAAGAGTAAATATATACCCTGTTAAGGATCTTCTAGTGTCCAGATTAGCAGCAAAATCAGAATCTACAAATCCTTCCAGTGGTCTCTTCTGGTCAGTCATCCTCTCAAACATCAAACCCAGATCAGATGACCCTTTAAGGTATCTGAATATCCATTTCAAAGCTTCCCAATGTAATCTTACAGGATTAGCCATGTATCTGCGCACCATACTCAATGAATAAGCTAAGTCTGGTCTGCTGCAGACCAGAGCATACATCAAGCTTCCAACCCCACTTGCATAAGGTACTTTCATCATAGCATTCTTCTCTGCTTCAGACTTTGGTTCCATTTCCTTAGATAATTTAAACTGTTGCCCCAGAGGAGTTGACATAGCTCTACTCTCATGCATGTTAAACCTCTTCAGGACCTTCTCAATGTAACTCTTCTGGGATAAGAATAGTCTTCCAGCTGCATTGTCCCTAAGAATATCCATTCCAAGAATCCTTTTAACATTTCCCAAGTCCTTCATATCAAATCTGGCACTGAGCTTCCTTTTGATACTCTGAATCTTCAAAAGACTCTTACTAGCAATAAGCATGTCATCCACATAAATCAGAAGATATGCTATCACATCCTTACCTTGCCTTTCCAGATATACACAAGTATCATACTTGCTCCTTACAAAACCAATGGATAGCATAACTTCATTGAACTTCTTGTGCCATTGTCTTGGACTTTGCTTGAGGCTATACAATGATTTCTTGAGCAGGCACACCTTCCCTTCTCCCCCTGGTTCAACAAACCCTTCTGGCTGGTGCATGTACAAGTTTTCAATAAGATCCCCATGCAGAAAAGCTGTCTTAACATCAAGTTGTTGTAGCTCCAGATCTTCTTGGACTACTCTGCTCAGAAGTAATCTGATTGAACAATGCTTAACAACAGGTGAGAAAACCTCATTGTAATCAATTCCTTCCCTCTGAGTAAATCCTCTGGTAACTAACCTGGCTTTAAACCTCACCTGATCTTTCACACCAGATTCAAGCTTCCTTTTAAACAACCATTTACAATTGATTAGCTTCTGCGTAGGTGGCTTATTAACAAGAATCCAAGTATGATTCTTCTTAAGAGACTCCATCTCTTCTGTCATGGCTGTAATCCATGACTCACTATCATCACACTCAAGGGCTTCCTTGTAGCTCTTAGGTTCTTGGTACTCTATGGCTTCTGCTGTAACAAGTGCATAGGAGACCAGATCCACACGGCCAAACCTTGCTGGAGGATGTATTTGTCTTCTGGATCTGTCTCTTGTCAGACTATAATTTCTCAAGTCTGCTTCTGGCACTCCTTCTTCCTCCTCTGCTGGTGCACTATCCTCATCTGATGACCCATTCCCTCCTGTTTCCTGCTCTAGTTCAGAACCAGATGCACTATCATGCTTATCATAATCAGGCTCCACCTCAACTTGAGTAATTGGCTCAGAAATAACACCATCTATCTCTTCTGCTGATGGCTCTCCATCACCTGCACCAGACTTGTATCCCATCTGTAATTCATTAAACACAACATCTCTGCTGGTAATACACTTCTGGTTTCCAGACTTCAGACACCACAGCTTGTACCCTTTAACACCCTTTGGATACCCAATGAAAACACATTTTAAAGCTCTAGGTTCAAGTTTGTCTTGCCTCACATGAACATAAGCTAGGCATCCAAACACTTTCAACTTTGTGTAATCTGATATCTTTCCATACCAGATCTCATATGGGGTTTTAAACTCAATAACAGATGATGACACTTTATTAATGAGATACACAGCTGTGTTAACAACTTCACCCCAAAAACACTTAGGTAAATGAGCATCAGATAACATACACCTAACCCTTTCCAGAATAGTTCTATTCATTCTCTCTGCTAGACCATTCTGCTGGGGGTTTGAAGGAACAGTTTTATGCCTAGTAATACCCTTCTCCCTACAAAATTGTTGAAACTCTTCTAATAGAAATTCAAGCCCATTATCAGTCCTTAAGTGTTTGATAGTTCTGCCCCTCTTATTCTCAAGTTCAATCAACCATTCTTTGAACTTAGAGAAGGCATCACTCTTCTGTTTAAGAATGTAAACCCAAATCTTTCTGGAATAATCCTCAATAAGGGTAAGGAAATACCTGCCTCCACCATGAGTGGATACCCTTGCTGGTCCCCATACATCAGAATGTATGTAATCCATAACTCCTTGGTGGTATGCTTCCCTTTCTGGTATGCTTGCTTCTTTGACTTCCCCAGAACACACCTCTCATAGAATTCAAGCTTACATATCCTCTTCCTAGGGATTGCTCCCTTATTGGATAACTCCACCAGACCCTTCTCACCAACATGTGCCAATCTCTTGTGCCACAAGTTAACATCAGAAGACTCCATGGTAACATCAGCTAACCCTGTTACAGTTCTTCCAATCAAAGTATACAAACCATTCTTGATCATACCCTTCATGAAAATTCTTCCAGACTTGGTTATTGACAGAACTCCCTTTTCTGTCTTGAATTCAAAACCCTAAGAATTCAAAGTACCAAGAGAAACAAGATTTCTCTTCAACTCAGGAACAAACCTGACATCAGATAAGATCCTATCAACCCCGTCAAACATCTTGATCTTGATAGAACCAGATCCTTGCACTCTACAGCTCTCATCATTACCCAAAAGAACAAGACCTCCATCAATTTTCTCAAGATTCAGGAACCAGTCTTCATGTGGACACATATAAAAAGTACACCCTTAGTCCAGGACCCACTCTTGACTTAGTCTCTCATTACTAACCATCAAGACCTCTGCACTATCATATCCTTCAACCTCCACAACAGCTGCATCTCCATCTTGATCACCTTGATTGTCTTTCTTCCTTCTTTCAGGGCAATTCTTTCTCAGATGACCTTCCTTATGACAAGTGAAACACTTCCTCTTCTCAACAAAATCAGATTTCTTCCCACCCTTATTCCCTTTTCCACCATCCTTCTTCTTGGACTGAAAGCCATTCTTCTTCTTGGATTGAACATTTAATCCTTCAGCAGGCTTCTTCCCTTCAGTCTGGATCTGTAGAAACTTGGTTTTCAGGGCAGTTTGAATATCATCAAACATCACCTGATATTGTCTTCCAAATAGCAAGGCATCCTTGAAATTCTCCAGAGACTTAGGTAGAGAATTAACAGCATTAATGACTTGTCCTCATCATCAATTGTAACATCCAAACTCTCCAGATCATCCACCAATTTGTTGAACTCGTCCAACTGATCACTAGGATTCTTATCTTCATTCATCTTGAAGACTTGAAGCTTCTGTTTCATGTATAACTTGTTCGTAATAGACTTGGTCTGGTATAACTGCTCCAACTTATTCCAGACTTCAAGAGCGGTTTTCTCCTTCGATACTTCCCTCAATGGCTTATCCCCAAGACACAAGATAAGCGCACTGTGCGCTTTCCTCTTGTTCTCCTCCACCTTCGCCGGATTAGTTCCAGAAGCCACCTGATCCGGTGGCAACAAGGCTTCGTACAAACTATTGTGTACCAGGAGAGCCTTCATCTTGATCTTCCATAAGCTGAAATCGTTGTTCCCCGTGAACTTCTCAATGTCGAACTTAGTTGTAGCCATGATTGCTTCCCACAGACGGCGCCACTTATTAATCGTATTTAGATTCACAAGAAAATTTGTAATCTGGGAATCGGAATATGGAAACAATAAGAACGGAATTGAAAATCAACAAGAACACCAGTTTACGTGGTTCAGAGATGAATACTCCTACGTCCACGAGATCCGAGAGGATAGACTTTTCACTAAGAAAGAAATGGAAGTTACAAGCTACAAATCACTCAATCTCACAGAGGTTTGCGCTCAAAATGAAAAGTTACTTATCTCAGCTGAGAAGCCCTCTTTTATAGATACAGAGATTGAAAAACGAACCCTAGATTCGATTCAGTTGTAACAAACTCAATGTAAGGTAGTTATCCAGCTGGCTAACGACTTCAATAACCGCTATGGTTGATTCAGTTAGAACCACCATCGAATTAGCTTCAATTTGGTGTAATTCGCATCTTTGAACTTTTGGATCAGATGACTTCACCTCGTCTGATTCTAGTCACTCACATCAGATGATTTCTGGTCCCAGACCTCCTCTGATAGGACTCATCTGGCATACCTCATCTGATGTACCTCCTCTGAGAGCTCATCTGCCAGACTACTCTGGTCAGACTCCTCTGCCAGACCTCATCTGGTTCAACTCCTCTGGTACCCCAAATTTACTAACTCTCACGGCTAACACTTTACCAACATAGCCTCCTATTGAATTAAGCCCAGCAGATTACATACTTCACATATGACACTCCACAATATTGAAATGAATGGAGACGCGATAACCAATCAAGGATTTTTTTTTAAACGACCAATCAAGGTTTTAACTGTAACATTATAAACTTTAGGGTAAACATCAGTATACGTCATATAATTTAGGTTGAAATCTAGTCTTAATTTTTTTTCCAGTTTATCCGGAATTATGCACGTGGGAGTCACATGCTCACATAAAATTATGGATTTTGGATATTCAAGCCAAAGTCACACGCCTTAAGCGTATTTTTAATGCCGTCCACTATTTCTTTTTGGAGATTTAATCTGGCAACTTGCTCAACTAGCATGACGCCACCCTCTCGACTCGGGGAAATTTTTTTTTTTAGGGCCCTATCTTTAGGGTGGTTGGAAAAGGAGTACAATATGTTTTTGGGCTTGGAGAAGGAGGACAATAATTTTAAAAAGTAGTTAATGTAGGACAATTGAGCCCGAATTAGGTCAGATTGTCCTACATTTACCACTTTCTAAACTTATTGTCCTCCTTCTCCAAGTCCGAAAACATATTGTCCTCCTTTTCCAACCACCCTAAAGATACGGTCCTAAAATAATATTTTTCTCCATGGATTTGAATCTAACGAGAAATATAATCCAGTGTTTTTCTTGTTGATCAAGGATCAAATTTATCTATTTTTTGTTACTTAAGATTTGCATGATATATTTTAGTATGTGGATATATAGTTGTAAACGGAGAAATGTAGAATAATGTTACTTCAAGTTTTTATTTTAGAAATTTTTATCTAAATTTATTTTATTTTAAAATCCCACCGAAAAGGGTCACACAAGTTTTATTTTATTTTATTTGAAAACTATCGTTTAAATTAGGAAAAATCAAATTTAAATATAATAACTTACAATGAATGACCTTTAAAACTCACATAAATAAACGTCCAACATTAAAAAAATAACTAAGTTCACAATTAATTTAAACCCAAACATTAGATAAAACTATTAGCTCGATCATACTTTTGACTATTACATTTATGCTTAGCAATCTCATCGTCATCGTTACCTCCCTCTGAAAAGTATTAATTCGCCTTTGAATCAAAATTAGTCTCATCAGATGAATCAAAATTAGTCTCATAGTAGGTTGTGGGGAAAAATATTTTTTTAGGCCCGTATCTTTAGGGTGGTTGGAAAATGAGGACAATATGTTCCGGGCTTGGAGAAGGAGAACAATAAGTTTAGAAAGTGGTAAATGTAGGATAATGAGACCTAATTCGGGCTCAATTGTCCTACATACACCGCTTTTTAAAATTATTGTCCTCCTTCTCCAAGCCCAAAAAGATATTGTCCTCCTTTTCCAACCACCCTAAAGATACGGGTCTAAAAAATCATTTTTCCCTCTCGACTAGTTCAACCACGCATATATAAGAATATGATACACATGGTTTTATTTTATTGGTTAATTAAACACATAATTTTTTAGGAAATTAAAATTTTATTGATTAATTAAGTTAATATACTTTTTTAAATGTATGCACAAATCTTTAGGTGTATTGGGAATATTTACGAAATTAAGAAAATTAGTCGCAGTAGCAAACTAATTAATTTTAATTTTTTATAGGTGGGATTTTCTATATGTTCCACATCTTTTTATTGTGGTCCACTAAGTTGTACCTATTTTGCATTTTGGCCCAAAAATAGACAAAAATAAGTTAAAGGACAAAAAGTAACATTTACCCCTAACTTTTATTAGTTTAGTGTTTCATTCGGAGTAAAAATAATGGTGTTCAAAATGGCTTCGTTTTAGAATTTTCAGTGAAAATGGGATCAAAATTGGACGATTCAATAAGTTATGGGACCAAAATTAAAAAATTATTTTTTTGGAACAAAATTGGAGACTAGACAAATTACTGTAATACTAATTTTTATTACTTCAGTGTTCCATTTTAAGGTGCAAATCTCACTCGAGTAATAACTGGGTCATGGTAATCCAAATATATACCATAAATGCATCACTATAAAAATCAATGGTGGAAATAAATGAACTTGGAGCAGGAACAAACAATTTTTTTTATTGGAATTAGTGTGAGGTGAAACCTCAACTAATTCATATTCACATGACATTAAAAACACAACAAACACTTGAAAACAAAAAATAAAAAGGTAGCACCGCCACTGAACATGGACAAGGTGAGAGGTCGATTCCTTGAAAATGGATATTGTATTTAGCCCATGATCTGAAAGTTTGCCAGTTCGGTGTGATACTCATCTTATCCTCTTGAGTGATGGTTCTTACATACGTCTTCCCCTGCATTATTAAACAGAAAATAAAAATTCCATTCAAGAACACAAATTTGAAAGCTAATATAAACAAAGTTCTATATATATTCGACTAATGTATATGGCTCTCTCCTTGCAAATTTTTACCTAAAAAGACTAGATATAAACGGAAAAAATCTGTTACATTTCAATCAAAATCAAACTCAAAGTAATTGCATTACTTAACATGAAAGAGTAAGCACAGTTGCAAAGTATTAAATATACATTAACTAAGCAAACAATAAGTTGAATGAGCATCCAAGAAAATATAATTACTTGTGTGGGAAAAGGAGGTGCACAAGAGGAACAAGGCCGAAAGCAAACATAGTTGCAGCAAGAAAAAGAGAAGTTCGGAAAAGAAGGTTATATTATTAAGTGGTGTAGGTGTGAACACTGTGAGTGAGTGAGTGAAATGATCAATGGTGTAAGGCCCTATTATATAGGAGAGGCAGCCCCTTGCCTTGGATCTGGCATCAAGACACGTGTGGTACCACGTATTCGGTATGGAGACACGTGTACAACCATGCACAGTTTTTTATTGCCAGTTGTCACGCGTCACATATGGAGACACATGGCAAACCTTTCACCACCATGCATCGAGTATGGAGACATGTGTCCAAAATGCACAAATCTCCCTTTTCCAGTAGTCATGAATCGGATTCCGAAAAGAGAGACTAAATAAAAGGAAAATAATTAAATGCATTAATTCTTTTATGGCAGTAGAGTCAAAAGGCTTGATTCCCGCTAAGAGTAATTTCACTCATATTAAATTGTTCATTGATTGGGCCTACCCAAAGAATGAAAGTTGAGTTCGGCCCATGATAAGTGAGGGGAGTGTAACTAAGGGAAATAATTAAATGAATTAATTTCACACCTCTCTATAAATTCGGACTTTTAAATGAGACAGAATTCTTTCATACAGTTCCGACAAGAAATTAAAATGCTTGAAGAGAAGAAACACCTTGGGCGAAAATGACGATACACCTGTTATTTGAGGGTTCGATATCCCATCAAATCGGGTCCCTTTGTGTTCAAATCGTAGTGATCAATATATAGTAGCTTGCTGATGGCTTGCTTCTAGTCTACTGGTTGCTAAGGTATGTATACGTACCTGAATGAACGAAGACGCAATATGTTAAGAGAAATAATATGAATGAAAGAATTTCATCTCATCTAAAAATTCGCACCTGTAAAGAAGCGTAATATTAATTCATTTATATTATTTTTCTAACACAATAGCCAATCAAAGGTTTCATTGTAACACTATAATTATATGTTCTTTTTTGGTTTTAAGTGACTTTTAAAAACCGATTTTAAAAAATAATGGCTTTTAAAATTTAGGAGATTTTAAAATATGTGTTATTTAATTTAACTATAGGTAAAACATTTCAATTTGATATTTTTTATTTATTTTGACATCAACTCATTATATTGTCGACACATCACCGATTACACAACTAAAAATGCACATGTATGCCGCAATCGATCTTTAGTTTAATCACATCATAATTATTTAAAAGTGGTAAAAATAATTTTTTTTCCCATAACTTTGCCACGTCTAGATTTTGATTCCTTTGACTTTTAAATTATGATTTTCATATTTTTATACAAATTCGAATTTTTAAATAAAATGAATTCTTTTTCGATCCCTCTTAAATCTTGAAATAATAAAAATAGACTCCTCATTCCCAAATAGATATCCATTAGTGGTGTCAGTGTGAGTAGTACTCGCTCTCTAAATTATCTCTCCTAAAATTATGGAAATGTGAATTCCGTATACTTACATATATGTGTTGAAAAAAAAGTGCTGACGAAGAGCCGTATACTTACACTACAAAAAATGCGTTGATTAACTACGGCACTAGCGACGGATAATCTGTCGCTAATCGTTTTTAACGATGGGATTAACGACGAACGTCGACCCGTAGACAAATCGACCGTAACTAATATTTACGACTACTTTGGAAGGCCGTCGTAAATTTACGAAGGACAAACGCCGTCGTAAATCTGACCCGTCAACGACCCGGCCGGGCAACAAATTTTACGACGGACAATGGCCATCGTAAATATTAATCGATTTTCGTTTATTTAATCAGCCTGATAAATATTTACGACGGGCACGAAACCGTCGTTAATATATAATTTACGACGGACACGTGTCCTTTGTAAATACCGAGCTTGGAACAAAAAAAAGTGGCTCGTGTGGTTCGAATTCGGACCCCCGGGCACCCGCATCGGGTGCAAACCACTGGGCCATTGGCCCCCAAGGTATACACTCCGGCCGCACTTCTATATTAGCCCGATTGGGCCTGGAACAATTAATACAAATTTCGCATCCAAGGGGAATCGAGCCAATGACCTCTCTTGCATATAGAGAGGGCATGAACCATTAGGACACTTGCTTCTTTTGTTCAATTTCTTGCAACTAATTGTATTTGTATCAAAATTGAGTCATTCTTTTTTTATTATTCATCAAATTAATTCATTTTCGTTTCTAAATTGTTTTAATAAACATTGTTACCAATTATATTTTTTCGTTTTGTAAATTTATTTAATTCGGAAAACGCGTAATTAATATTATAATTCGTTCACTTGTACGTAATAAATTGTACAAATATCCAAATTGAGTAATTCTTTTTTTATTATTCATCAAATTAATTCATTTTTGTTTCTAATTTGTTTTAATTAATGTTGTTACCAATTTTTTTTTTTCATTTTGTAAATTTATTTAATTTGGAAAACGAGTAATTAATATTATAAATCGTTCACTTGTACGTAATTAATTGTATACGTATCCAAATTGAGTCATTCTTTTTTTATTATTCATCAAATTAATTTATTTTCGTTTCTAATTTGTTTTAATTAATGTTGTTACCAATTATATTTTTTTCGTTTTGTAAATTTATTTAATTTGGAAAACGCGTAAGTAATATTATAAATGGTTCACTTGTACGTAATTAATTGTATACGTATCCAAATTGAGTCATTCTTTTTTTATTATTCATCAAATTAATTCATTTTCGTTTCTAACTTGTTCTAATAAAAGTTGTTACCAATTATATGGATCTTTTTGTTTTGAAAAAGTTATAACAAGATAATAAAAATTATAATAAAAATATAAAATTACAAAAAAAAGAGAATTAAAATTGTTCAAAAAAATCAATAACATGATAATAAAAATCAAGACCCTGTATCATCGAAATCGAAACTGCGATCCTCCCCCTCTTCATTCAACGGATTAGGCCTTTGGAGCTCCGGCGGGGGCGGCGGGATGACGGGCTGCACCGGGACCGGCGGTGGTGATATATGTCCACCTAATGTGGATGTAACTGCCCTCCACCAGTTGTTCATCTTCTCCACATTCTTCCGTTGCGCCTCCTCCCTTGCTGCTCGTCGAATCCTATCGTACTCCAGCTGCGCCTCCATCTGCGCCTGTCGCTGCGCCTCTCGCTGCTGGAGGAGCTCCATCTGCTTGACGACAGTCGAGAGTTGTCTCTCAATGTCGCTGGGATGAGAATCGATGGAGGACTGGGAGGAGGAGGATGAGTGGGGTCCACGAGATCGGAGTAGGCTCTTTCCAAAACTACCAAATCCAGTGAACCGCCCCTTCTTAGCCTTAACGTGCTTAAAGTAGAGCTCATTTTGAACGTCTATAGATTTCTTTTAGGGGGAGGCATAGAGTCCGACCCTTCTGCCTGAGGCTGGGACTGGGAGGCAAGGTCCTCATGCATCCTCCGCTGCAAATTAACAATACTTTAAATTAATAAATGAAATTTTAGAAAATAATACTAAAATTAAAATTAAAAATAATACGTACGTGGATCTCGGTGGTGCGGCCGTAGGTGGAACTTCCGCTCTCCTCATCCAGCGGGTGCGCAAGTTGTAGTCTCTCAAAATGAGAGGGCTCACGTCCATGCTCCCGCTCCTACAATTAAATATTAATAATTTAAATTAAAAATATACAAACTTGCCACTTAAAAAATGCAACCCGTTCTCATAAATAGACCGAGAATCGGCCCGATGTCGAGCGACCCCTTCTCCATTAGGGTCGCTTGTAATACCCCATCCCATTTTATACCTTTTACTTTCCTAGAAATCTTATTTTATATTATTATCTTTGTTTCTTTTAATTTTATTATTTTTGTGTGCTATTGTGTAATTTAAATATATACCGTTTTATAAATTACTAAACTCGAAGAAATGAATTGAATCTTTCAAACGAATAAAGGACTACGAGAAATTAAATATTCAAAGTTTAAATTAAGGATTTTGATCCGTATAATTTATTGAGAATAATTAAAATACAATAAAATATTAATTGAATTTTAAAAGTGTATTAATTTCCAATTTGGAATAAAACTGGTGAACCAAACTATCTGTAAACCGTATCAAGCAGGAACGAAAATATCAGAATTAAAGGGGATTAAAGCCTAACCACATAATTTACTTTTCCTTTTGAATTAAATTAATTTGAAGGCCAGAGGGGTATTCTAAAGAAGATCCAAGGCCCTAGAGGGGTATTCGGCCCGAACTAGGAGGGCCCGTTCAGGATATCCAAGTGGCTCTCCAAAGGGGCATACAAGCTCGAGCTCATGGATGGCACTCCAGACAAATACCCCTGAAACGCAGTTCACTTAAAAAAATACTATCAGTAGTTAGGAGCATCTCTGTAATGAAATTTCTATTTTAATAAAGATTCTTTTGGCACAGCTCGTCAAACCAAAAACCGAGCTCAGTTCAAAAGTGTATGCCGACCGTATTGTTGTAGTCATTTTATACCAGAGGTCGGCACCGACCTCGTTCCGGCCTAGAATAACAAAACAACACGGTCACAACGGGACCGATCTAGTCGATTACCCTCCGGCCTCCGCGGGCTCCGATCCCATCCATCCGACCTCGATAGCGAGGTCGACACGAAGCCCCAGAATTTACCCGCCGCATTTCTAGGTACAAGTCAACCATATCGAGACCGGACCGGTCCAACCGCGATCGGATGAAGCGTCTAAAGGTCTCCTTAATATGGTTAAAGTCCAAGGAGATCTCCCAAATTCGTGAAGACTCGGAGACCGATCTCTGACCTCGACAAGTTTCCGACTTCGGACGGACAGAAGGACACGTGATAGAATCTGGCAAGATCTTCCCATAAGAAGTAAAGAGCCACCTCCGTACTCAGTGACAGAGAGAATATTCCACCCAAATGAGGAAAATTCTCAGAGAATCGTCCTTTTATGGACACGTGTCAATGCGCCAATGGACGGCCACCTGCAGACTGTGGCATACGGGCGCCCGTACGTCCTTCAGAGGCTGGGGGCATTTAGTGTCTCTGTCCCCTGAGAGGTCGGAAATGATGATTTTACCCCTGTATGGAAAAAACTATAAATAGTCCCACATTTGTAACAAGAAATGAGGTTCTACATATTCAATCAAAGAAATACAATACACATTTAAGTCCTGGGAGTATAAACCCCTGGCAATTCTTGGTGTTCTTACCTTTAGTTTATCATCATTATCGTTATTCACCGTAATCATTCATTCAACATTTATGATTTCAATCATTTGATGTTTTTACTAAAGCACTCATAAATAGCCATAAATTCCCAGCCTTATTTAATCAGAATAGACCCAAAATACGCCTGCCATCGATTGAAGATTGACCCTAACAAGATGCCGGTCCACAAGAAAAGAAGAAAGTTCGGCCCGGAAAAATATGAAGCACTGGCCCAAGAGGTCAAGAAATTGTTGGACAACAAACTCATTGAGCAAGCTAAAGACGAGCCCCAGTGGGTCGCCAATGCCGCTCTAGTCAAGAAAATAAACAACACTTGGAGGTTGTGCATCGATTTCACCGACCTCAACGCAGCATGCCCGAAATATCATTTTCTGATGCCTCATATTGACCATCTAGTGGATAGCACGGCCGGTCATGAGATGATGTCCTTCATGGACACTTTCGCCGGCTACCACAAAATTCCAATGGCCGTCGAAGACATCAAGCACACCTCTTTTCATACGGAAAATGACATATTTTCTTGGCTCTGAATACCTTTCGGCCTGATCAATGCCGGTGTGACCTACCAATGATTGGTCAATAAAATGTTCGCAGATCAGATCGGAAAGACCATGGAGGTCTACATCGACGACATCGTAGTAAAAAGCCTGAAAAAGGAAGACCACCTCAGAGACCTCGAGGAGACCTTCAAGATCCTCAAGGCATACAATATGAAGCTGAACCCGAAGAATTGCAACTTCGGGGTAGAGGCCGGCAAGTTCCTCAGGCACATCGTCAACCAGCGAGGAATCGAGGCCAACCCGACCAAGATCAAGGCCGTCCTCGACATGCAGGAGCCCAGGACGATAAAAAAAGTACAACGTCTGACTGGTTGCCTAGCTTCGCTGAACAGATTCATAGCCCGGCTCAGAGATAAAAGTAAACCTTTCTTCTCGACCATAAAAAATGGCAAGTTTTCTTGGAATAGGGAAAGTCAAGTAGTCTTTTCAAAATTAAAAGAGTACCTAGCAAACCCACAAATTCTAGTCAAGCCGGTCCCAGGAGAAAAGCTTTATATGTATCTTGCGGCCTCCGAAGTCGCCCTCAGCGCGGTACTCGTCTGGGCTGACGGTTAGAACCATCTCCCGATTTACTTCGTAAGTCAAGCTCTGCACGATGCCGAGCTCAGGTATACCCCACTCGAAAAATTGGCTTACGCTTTGGTCATGAGCGCAAGAAAACTAAGGCCCTACTTCTCCGACCACCAAGTGGAGGTCCTTACCACTCTACCCTTGAGACAAGTGTTACACCGGCCGGATACCAGCGGTAGGTTATTAAAGTGGTCGTTGGAGATAGCTCAGTACGGAGTCACATACGCCCCGAGAACGACCATCAAGGGCTAGACTCTGGCCGACTTCATAGTGGAACTTACATTCCTCCCAAAATTCACAAAAATCGACCACTCCCCATGGAAACTCTACGTGGACGGGTCATCGACTAGTACTTGCACCGGGGCAGGCATCGTGCTGGTAGGGCAGGAGGGCCAGAGCTTCACTCACGCGGTTCACTTCAATTTCCCGGCCACCAACAACGAGGCTGAGTATGAGGCCCTAGTCGGCGGCCTCAAGCTCGCGATCGCCATCGGAGTATGCCGACGGCACGTCTTCATGGACTCCATACTCGTAGTAAACCAAATAAAAGGAGAATACAAGGCTCGGGGAGAGGAAATGGTGAAATATCTCGACCTGGTCACGACCTTGTGCGTGAAATTTCATCAAGTCTTCATAGAGTAAATCCCGAGGGAGCACAACACCCAGGCCGACGCCCTTTCCAAGCTCGCAATCGCAGAAGGAGCTGCCGACCTCGCCAATATCCAGCTCACCACGCTCGGGGCCCCTACAGTAATTTGGGCACAGGTATCAACCGTTCTGAGTGCCGATGAGGATTAGATGACCCCGATCGTGAAGTACTTGAAGACCGGCACACTCCTAGAAGACAGAGTCCGGGCCCGACAACTACAACTCCGGTCATCAAGGTACACTCTCATTGACGACCTCCTATACAAAAGAAGTTTCACCCTCCCACTCCTGAAATGTATAACCCCGGAGCAAGGCCAGAGCATTCTGGCCGAGATCCATGAGGAAGTATGTGGGAACCACGCCGGAGGCCGGGCCCTAGCCCATAAAGTGATTATGTAAGAATATTTTTGGCCGATCCTGAACAAGGACGCTGTCAACTTTACAAGGTCGTGCCACAATGTCAAATCTTGGGACCCAACATCAAATTGTCCCCCGAGCAGCTCTCCTCCATGTACAACCCTTAGCCTTTTGCCCAGTGGGGCATCGACCTGATCAGACCGATGCCCACTGCGCCCGGGGGCCATAAATTTGCCGTCGTGGCCGTCGATTATTTCACAAAGTGGGCGGAGGCCGAGCCGCTCAACAAGATCAACCAAACCCAGATCATAAAGTTTATTTGTAAAAACATCATCTGCCGTTTCTGCCTATCTCAAGTGATCATCTCCGACAACGGAAAATAGTTCGACGGCCTCCAGATGATCCAGTTTTGTGAAAATGGAAAATCAAGAAAGTTTTCTTCATCCCCTACCACCCGCAGACGAACGGCCAGGTGGAGGCCGTATACAAAATCCTCTAGCACACCATTAAAGCAAAGCTTGAGGACAAGAAGGAGAAGTGGGCAGCCGAGCTCCCCGACGTGCTTTGGTCGTATCGAACAACTACTAGAAACTCGACAGGTGAAACAACTTTCACTTTAGCTTTTTATACCGAGGCCGTCATTCCATTGGAGGTCTCCCTTCCGAGCCACCGAACAACCCAGACGATCACTGAAGACAACCACACCGCCCGGATGATCGATCTGGACATGCTTAAAGAACGAAGACTCAACTCCGATCTCCGAAATGCGGCCTACAAGAAAAAACCCAAAAAAAATTCAACTTAAGGTGAAGGCCAGACAATTCCAGGTCGGCGACCTCGTCCTCAAGAAGGTTCAAGTTCCTAAAGGGGTATTCGGCCCGAACTGGGAGAGCCCATTTAGGATATCCAAATGGCTCTCCAAGGGAGCTTACGAGCTGGAACTCATGGATGGCACTCCGGACCAATACCCCTGGAATGCAATTCACTTGAAGAAATACTATCAATAATTAAGTTGTACTACGTAGTCAAAGTTCTTATCAATATAAAGTTCTACGCGCAGCTCAATCTCATTCAATAAAAACTGAGCTCAGTTCAAAAGCATATACCGACCGTATCGAGGTCGGCATATCACACTTGAGCTCGGGAAGGCCACCCAAGGCCATCTAAAAACCGAGCTCAGTTCAAAAGCATATGTCGACCGTATCGAGGTCGGCATATCACACTTGAGCTAGGGAAGACCACCCAAGGCCATCTAAAAATTGAGCTCAGTTCAAAAGTATATGCCGACCGTATCGAGATCGGCATGTCACACTTGGGCTCGGGTAGGCCACCTAAGCCATTTAAAAAAAAAACAAAGCTCAAGTTCAAAAGCGTATGCCGACCATAGCGAGATCGGCATACCACACTTGAGTTCGGTAAGGCAACCAAGGCCATTTCAAACACCGGGATCGGTCCAAAGTAGATACCGACCATGTCGAGGTCGGCATATCTCTCACTAATGCCCGGGAAAAATCTCATGTACACTTGTTTAAATTTAAACATTTTTAACAGAGATAAACAACGAGGTAAATAACAACAAAGTAGCAAAGTTAGTAAAAACTGAACTTCATAGCAAAACCGGTCTAAAGCCGGAAAAAGCAGTACAATAGTTCAAAAAGAAAACAAATCCGGTCGGTGGCCGGTTACACACAGAAATCAATAAAAAGGTAAGGTAAACTTCGATCTTCAAGGATCGCCTGCCCCACCCGCCGAGCTCGCTTGCTCTCCTGACCCGGCCACGAAGTCAGCTACTTCGTTAATACAGGCCTCCGCCTCGGCCACGTTTTCGCCCGGTACTTGGGGGCCTTCCGGAGGAGCCCCTTCTTCTTGTCCTTTTTCCTCCCCCTCCTCATCCTCGGCGGCCGGATGATTCTGACCCGGTTTGAGCAGCCTGTGCCGATGGGTGAACCATGACAGGTCCACCCCATAATCAGTCTCGAGGTCGAGGAAAGGGAGCCAGTAGCCTTCATGGATTGGGTTCTTGGCGGCATACTCTCGAAAGTAGTCTTCTTGAGCTTTCGTGTCAAGATTGGCCTAGCACCCAACCCGTATCAGGTCGGCAGCGGCCATCTAGTAGAAAATTTGGTAAAGAGCAGCGGACTGGTGACTAGATCATCTGGATCGTAGGCCAGCCGACTCAGAGCGGCAGCCAACTCATCAGCCTTCTTCTGCACCTCCCTCTCCAACTCGGCATGCCGGGCATGAGCCTGGTCGGCGTCCCCTCGGGCCCTATGCGCCTCCAGCCGCAGCTCAGCATTGATGTCCTCCATTTCAGCGATCCGGTGCTGGGTATCCTCTAGGGCCTTGTACGCCGTCTCTGCCCGGCCAAGAGCTTCCTCCTTCTCCTTCAGAACGGCCTCCATCTGGCCGGCCGCATGATCTCTCTCCTTCTTGAGCGCGACATTTTCGCTCTCGAAACCAGCCCTTTCCTCCCGGGCACGGGTCAGGCCGGCCTCTGCTTTTCGGAGCGATCTGACAGCAGTGTTGAGATCGTTCTCCGTAAGGTTGACCATGATCGCCGCCTGGTTGATCAAGGCAATGCTGGCCCGGCCGGCGTATCGAGGATGGCGTTCGGCAATGTCAGCCAGTTCCCGATTCCAAGACTGGAGCAAGGAATTCACCGCCCGACTCATATAGTCTAGCATGTCAACAGTGGAGCCCAGGGCGCGGGATGACAGGAAGTCAAGCACCAGCAGAGGGAGATCGGAGTCATTACGCGTCAACCTGAGTTAGATGGAATAGAAGAAATAAAAAACCAAGTCAGGTACCACACAAATCGATTAAGTAAAAAAAACTCATAAATTTGAGCAACTTACGGTTGGAAACGGGCTGATCGCGACCAAAGTAGGTCCTGTCATCCTCCCGGTCGGGGTCCTGCGCCACTTGGGCCATCGCGTCCGATCCAACCGGCCTGGGCCCGGGAGGCGTATCGTCTGAAATATCGATAGGGGCGAGGCTCTTAGATTATGATCCTTGTCCGGGCTCCGGTCCCCTTCTTCTTCTTCGTCCCCTTGGCCCCCGGCTTCACCGCGCAAGCACCCAACCGGGAAAACATCTCAGGACAGCGGTCAAAAAGCTCTGGTGGACATCTCCTCACGACCGGAAACTCAGGCACTGCATCATCAAAATGAAAAGTGTTAAAAAAAACTACTAAAACTCGAAGACCCGAGCTCACCCTAGTACTTACCCGTCAAATTCAGATTGCACGAAAACTGGAAAAAACAGCTTGAAATTCGAGCTTGTCGGGTCCAGAGAATGGCTTGTTTCCTCTCCGTGGCTGGTAGGGACAATATCCGCTCCTGAACAACCGCAAAGTCGAATTTCAACTCGCGATCGGAAGGACAAGAGTAACCTGCAAAGAAAATTAAAAAATTAGATCAGTACATTTAATCCAAAAATAAATACAAATCTCTTACTAGGATGTTTCGGGCGGAGGTCGGTCGGAAACAATTTCCGTTCCGTCAGGATATCCGGTCTGCCAGGCTCCTCCAACGATGAATCATTTGGTCTGAATGAAGACCTCTCCGGTCCCGCTCTTTTCACTCTGCACCTGGTATAAATAGGACATCTCCCCCGAGGTCGGCATACGATGCAGCCGATTCTGACCGAAAAGCACCATGACCCTCAGAATGATCATCCATGCATTTGGCAGTAGCTGGATGGGCGCCTGGTTCCAGTAGTTGAGAAGATAGGAGATGGCCGAATGGAGGGGGAAACGGAGCCCGACCTCCATCATGTCCTGTGTCACGGCCACCATCCCCGGAGGGGGTTGATCCACCCGATCATTAGGCTCAGGGGCGTAAAGAAAGATGTCATACGGAATGTCCCAGTCAGCCCGGGCTTCATCAAGGAAACTCTGTGTGATTCTGCTCTGAAATTGGCCGATCGTCCATTTATTGGATACCTCCAGATCGGCTATCCGAATCGTGCTAGGATCTCGAACGGTCGATCCCCGGAGATAGTGCTCTTGATACTCCTCATAGTCGAAGGAGAGGGACTCGATCTCATCCTTCTCCTCTACATATTCCGACCACAACCGAAAGGCTCTTCTAACCTCGTCCTTACGGATCTCACCCGCGCTTCGGACCGCTGCAGGTGATCCCCCGACCTCTTCGACATCTGACCCCGAGTCTCGTTTTCCATCTCAAGCCTTTCCCTGATTTGCTCGGCTGCGAGATTTTGGAGCAATAGGTTGTTGGCCATGTCATCGCCCTCGCCACGACTGTCGTCCTCCTCATCTTCTCCTAGAAGATCATCCAACGGTTCCCAATTCTCCATCGGATGAGCTGTCATCTCGATCCGAGATCTCTCAGCCACGGCCAGGTCCCTCTCCCTGATGCCTTCACCCAGTAGCGACCGGCCTGGGCTCGGGAAGAGCGCATCCCGGCCATCATCATAACGAGCCCAAATCGAGCTCGCACTCAGGCGCGACGGAGAGGCTCTTCCTCCGCCGCTGGAGCTTCTCCTTCATCGAAGAGCCTCCGATTGGCTCTGCCACCGCTGCCGCCGCTTGAGGAGGAGCCGCCTCTTTACCCTGGCGGAGGACCAGTCCACCGTCGTACCATAATTGAAAAGAAGAAATAGAGTTTTTTAGTTTAGAAGTAAAGATTACCTCTCAACCACCTAAATCGCCGCCGTACGAGGATTGAACGCCGCCTCAAGTTCACCGGAATAACCACCACGGGTTTGCAATGCTTGCTCTAAAACTCGAAAGCGCGAAAGTGAAAACTCAAAATGGTAATAATCTCTCCTATTTATAAGAAAAGGTGAGGGGTCTATTTCGAAGATAAAGTTCTAAGCCCAGGGGACAAATTGCAAGAAGTTGAAGCGACAGACCCCACATCAAAACGGCTGCGCACGCCAATAATTAATGTGCGGGATCCGAAGTATCATATGACGTCACACACGCCTTTTTAGGCACCCTTACCCACGCACGTCTACTCAAACATCAGGCGATAAGGGACCGACCTCCGGTCATCCAGGGCAGTTAAAGGCCGGCACCGATGACCAATGGCAGACGACCACCTAGCCTCCCATCAACTCTGAGAGCCGAGCTAGGGGGCAATTGTTGTAGCCATTTTATACCAAAGGTCGGCACCGACCTCGTTCCGGCCTAGAATAACAAAACAACACGGCCACAACGAGCTCTAAGCCCCAGAATGTACCCGCCACATTTCTAGGTGCAAGTCAACTGTGCCGAGACCGGACCGGTCCAACCGCGATCGGATGAAGCGTCTAAAGGTCTCCTTAATATGGTTAAAGTCCAAGGAGATCTCCCAACTTCGTGAAGACTCGGAGACCGATCTCTGACCTCGACAAGCTTCCGACTTTAGACGGACAGAAGGGCACGTGATAGAATCTAGCAAGATCTTCCCATAAGAAGTAAAGAGCCGCCTCCGTACTCAGTGACAGAGAGAATATTCCACTCAAATGAGGAAAATTCTTAGAGATTCGTCCTTTTATGGACACGTGTCAACGCGCTAATGGACGGCCGCCTATAGACTGTGGCATACGGACGCCTGCGCGTCCTCAGAGGCTGGGGGCATTTAGTATCTCTGTCCCCTGAGAGGTCGGAAATGACGATTTTACCCCTGTATGGAAAAAATAATAAATAGTCCCATATTTGAAACAAGAAATGAGGTTCTACATATTCAATCAAAGAAATACAATACACATTTAAGTCCAGGGAGTAAAAACCCCTGGCAATTCTTGGTGTTCTTACCTTTAGTTCATCATCATTATCGTTCTTCACCGTAATCATTCATTTAACATTTATAATTTCAATCATTTGATGTTTTTACCAAAGCACTCATAAATAGCCATAAATTCCCAGCCTTATTTAATTGGTAAACAACACATATCGAGGTTGGCATATCACACTAGAGCTCGGAAAGACAATCACGGTCATCTAAGAACCGAGCTCAGTTCAAAAGCGTATGCCGACCGTATCAAGGCCGGCATATCACACTTGAGCTCGGGAAGACCATCAAGGTCATCTTAAGACCGAGCTCAGTTTATAAAGTGTATGCCGGCCGTATCGAGGCCGGCATATCACACTTGAGCTCGGGAAGACCATCAAGGTCATCTTAAAACCAAGCTTAGTTCAAATTTTATGCCGACCATATCGAGGCCGACATATCACACTTGAGCTCGGGAAGACCATCAAAGTCATCTAAAAAAGCCGAGCTCGGGTCGGACCAAGGCCGACCTTGCAAGAAAGGGGGCCGAAAAACCCGGCCGGCAAAAGGAAGGCGACCCCAGATACCTCACTAAAGTTAAGTTCAAATTTCATGGCCTTTCTTTATATTTTAAAATTTTCAAACACTTAAGTCAAATTCTCACATATACTCCCAAACCCTTAGCCAATTTCCTCTTAGTTATAAATCACATACAATTCTGAGCATAAACCCACACCAAAATAAAATCATAAACACAGAACTGATAAAACGGGGAAAAGCAAATTCTTTCATTCATTCAAAGAGAGTTAGTAGAAAAGTAAAGCAGAAGTTGTTCAAAAAGACCGGTCAGAAGCCGGATACAATCAACACAAATAAATTCTAAAGAGTCTCTGCTTATTCCAGGAAGAGTTAAAGAGAAATCAAGCTCCGCCGGTCTCACCTCCTGCACTGGTCTCAGCGACCGAACCGGTTACCTCTTCAGCAGCTCGATCCCCTTCTTCAGCAGGTCGGTCACCGCCAGCCTCGGCCATCACTATCAACTCACCGGCATCCCCGTGCCCCAGTCTCAGTTTCAACTGCAACTCCTCCGACCTCTTCACCATCACCGTCCTTTTCTTCCATCTCCTCGACGACCTCGACTACGGGAGGGTCTTGATTTGGCAAAAACAACTTCTATCGGTACGGGAACCAGGAAAAATCCACCTCAAGCTCGGTTTCGAGATCCAGAAAGTGGAGGTAGTAGCTCTCGTGGATGGGAGATTTAGCCACATAATCTCGAAAGTAGTCTTCGTACACTTTCTTGTCAAGTTTGACTTTTCGGCCCACTCGGATCAAATCAGTGATCGCCATGAAATAACAATATTCTGAAAACAGAAGGGGGCTGGTAGCTGGATCATTCGGGTCACTGGCCAGCCTCGCCAGGGCAGAAGCAATCTCGGCGGCCTTGGCCCTGACCTCTTCCTCTAACTCGGCCTGCCGAGCACGAACTTGGTCGGCTATCTTCCGCATCTCATCAGTTTCCAGTCGAAGCCTCGCCATCACTACCTCCACTTCCGCAACCCGGGCCCGACTCTCCTCAAGAGCTTTCCAGGCCATTTCCAATCGAGCAAGGGTATCTTCCTTCTCCTTCAGAACGATCTTGACCTGGCCGACCACATTGTCCTTCTCCTTCTTGAGCTCAAGGTTCTCACTCTCAAGTATCGCCTTCTCCTCCCGAGCTCGGGTAAGATCCGCCTCCATCTTCCTCAACGCACAAACGCTCTCCATAAAATTGGCCATTATGGCCACTTGACCGATCAGAGCAACATTAGCATGGGCGGCATCACGAGGCCAATGATCAAAGATCTCGGCTAAATCTCAATTCCATGATTGGGGAATGGAGTTCACCGTACGACTCATGTACTCCGGCATCTCCACGATCGAGCTCGGGGCACGGGAGGATAGGAAATCCAGCACTAGAGGAGGTCGGTCGAGATCATTTAACTCTCATTCTGAGTTAAACTAAAGGAACAATGATAAGAAGAAAATCAGTGTGTGAAGGGAGGTGATAATACGAGTCAAACCTAAGGAACTTACGCTTGAAATTTAGTAGAGTCGCGGCCGAAGAAGGTTCGATCACCTTCCCTCCGAGGGGCCTCTGCGATGCGGGCAGCGGGGGGCAGTTTTCCTCGGACCATGCTCGGGCGGCGAGCTATCGATAAGATCGATGGCGGCCGGGCTCGAACCCCCAAAGTCAGCGCGCCCCTCTTCATAGTCATCTCATCCCCTTTTTCTTCCCGAAAGGGGAGAGACTGGAAGTGTTCTGGCCGGGATGGATTGGAGCAGGGTCGACTCTTGAATCACACGACCCCTCCGACCCCCGGTCACTTTCTTCTGCTTCTTGGTCACTTTAACGACCTCAGGCTTCTTTAGCGCCGCTCCAAGCCGTGAAAACATCTCCAGGCACCGATCTATAAGCTCGTCTGGGCAACGGGGCACAATGCAAAACTCGGGAACTAGGATACCAAACGAATCACAATAATAATAAGTACAAAAGAATGACCGGGAAAAGAAGAAAGGAGTTTAGTCTCCGAACATACCGTCCTTGCAAAGATGCCTAGGGAATTGGAAGAGGCGACTGGACAATCGGGCTTGACGAGTCCTTAGCAAGGCCTAATTTCGCTCGTTAGCCGGCAGTGAGAGGATCTTCTCGCGAACAACCGCAAAGTCGAAGTTCAGGTCGCGCTAGGTAGGAGATAGATAACCTGCAAAGAAAAATAAAAAATTAGATCAGTACAACAAGTTTCAAAGGAACGAAAAGGCAATACCTTACTGGCCAATTTAGGTCGGACGTTGGTCGGAATGCCTATCACCTCCCCATCGGCCTACCCGGTCTGCCAGGCCCCTCCAACGAAGAAGCACCTTTCCCTTACATTGTGGGCCTTGCTCCGCAAATCGGTCACTAGTTTTTACCCTTTAGTCTGGATAAAGATCTCCCGGGTCCCGCTCCTCTCATTCTGTATCCTGTACATAAAGGTCATTTCTCCGGGAGTTGGCAGACGGTACAACCTATTTTGACCAAAGAGTGTCATTGCGCCCAGGATGATCATCCACGCGTTCAGTAAGAGCTGGATCGGGGACTGATTCCAGTAATTTAGAAGATAGGAGATTGTGGAATGAAGAGGAAAGCAGAGGCCAATGTCTATTATATCCTGGGTAATGGCCACCATGCCTGGAGGAGGTTGATCGGCACGTTCATTGGGCTCAGGAGCGATCAATTGGATGTCCTGTGGGATATCCTATTCAATCCAAGCTCGACCTAGGAAGCTTTGCTTCATCTTACTCTGGATCAACCCTATCGTCCACCTTTTAGATTCCTCCAGGTCGGTCACCCTCACCATTCTTGGGTCGCGCGCGGCCGACACGAAGGGAAAATGCTCATGATATGCCTCGTAGTCGAAATCTAGCTCCTCCGACCCCACCATATTATCTACAAATTCCGACCTCAGCTGGAATGCCCTCCTGACCTCACTTAGCCGGTCATCCTCAACATTCCGCTCAACCGTTTGCTGGACTTCAGCAACCTCAATATCTGAACCTAAAGCCTCCGACCCAATTCCCAACCTCTCCTTAACCTGCTCGGCTGCCAGGTTCCGCAAGAGGACAGTGGTGGCCATATCATCCTCCCGACGCGCCTCCCCAAAGAGCTCATCGTCCTCATCCAATAGATCGTCCATAGGGTCCCGGGCTTCTGCTGGTTCAGTTGTTCGGACCGTCCCGAAACTCTCGGCTGGGGCAGCCATCCCATGGGTCGAGTCGTGAACTCCGACCGACGGACCTCCCTCTCCCAGCATAGAACGTCCATGGTTTTGGAAGATCGACTCTAGGCCGTCCTCATCATGTGTCCAAAAATTTCCTCCCGTCGTGCGTGGTGGCGAGGGATCTCCACCACTCAAACTTCCACCCTCGTCGAACAATCGCCTACCAATTCTGCTACTCCCAGAGGCGGCACCGCCCCTTTACCCGGGCGGAGGACCAATCCACCGTTGCACCATTTCCAAAAGAAAACTTGAAGAAACGGAAGAGGTAAAAGGAAAAAGTCGAATTACATTACTGGAAATCGCGGCCTAGTCGCCGCCGTACGAACTCAAACGCCGCCCTAAATCTTGTCGTAGAAGTCGCCGGAAACCTCAAAACTAGCTAAAGGCTCTAAAGAGGCGCGAAAGTAAAAACCCAAAACGAATGAAACCCTCACTACTTATAGAGGAAAATGGGACAAATCTGCAATTAAAATCTCCAACCAAGACGGCTGCACACGCCAGCTTTAAAGCGCAAAATTCCAGGCATCGCATGACGTCATGCACGCCTTTTTAGGTGTGCCTACCCACGCACGCCCTTTCGAATCGGTGTCAACTAATACCAGACTGGCCCCCGACCACGCGACCCAGTTGGGGTCGGTACCGACCGCAAACACCGAACGACCAGTTCACCTCTCACTTCCCGTAAGAGCTAAACTTGGGGGAAATTGTTGTGACTGTTTCTGCCCGAGGTCGGCATCGACCACTCTTAGGAAAAACGGCAGGAGACCACCCGGTCTCTTGCGAGAGCTTGACCAGGATGTCCCAACCTCTCAGGATCCTGACCACCCGGTGACTGTTGCTGAAGATAATGGCCATAGGGTCGCAGCGGGTCGCAGCCGACCTCTTCCGGGCTGGATAACGTCCGGCCTCCGCAAGAGATCGGAGGTCGGCAACACGCAGGCCATGACCAAGCCGAGCAGACTGAGAACCAAAGGCCAAAGAAGTCATCTCCCGATCGGTCGGGCTCCTAACATCATGCCGATTGGAATGTCCAACCTCAACAAGCAACCCTCCAAAGAGGAAGACCCTGAGAGCACATGATGAAATATGGCGAGATCTTCTCAAACGAAGTAAAGAGCCGCCTCCGTACGAAATGGCAGAGAAAATATTCCCACCAAAAAAGGAAATAGTTCAAAGAATCATCCTTTTGGGACACATGAAGGGACACCAGTGGCCGACCTCCTGCAAGAAAGGACGATCGGGCACCCGCATGCCTCCAAGGTCTACAATCATTAAATGCGGCTGTCCCGTGGAGGTTGAAAAAGACGAATATACCCCTGTAAAAGAAACCTATTAATAGAGTCACTCTTGTACAAAGAAAAACAGGAACTATTCATTTAATCAAAGAAGTTATACAAGAATTCAAGTCCAGGGATTAATAACCCCTGGCAAATCTCTGTGTTCTTACATTTATTCCTCTTCATCATCATCTTTAAACACATGCATTCATGGAGCATTCATTACCTTTCCATCTTGATGTTTTTACCAAAGTATATATAAATTCCCAGCACATAAATATTGGTAAGTAACACTTGTAAATTGATTAACGGATTTGATATTTTTTATTAATGAGTACAATTTAATATATTTCGGATTTACCAATCCCATGATGTTGCAAATTACCCATACGTGAGAATTCAAATCTCACGCCCCCCCCCCCCTTTTTACAACCCTTGCAGATTATAATTTCGTGGAGTAAGGACAATAATAGGGATGACACGGAGTTCCGTGCTTAAATAAAATGTTACTATTAATACTAAATTTTATATACACATATGTGTCTGTGTGTGTTTGAAATACTTATTTAAATATTACACTCATTTCTTCTGCTGCATAAAACTCATCTCTCATTTTATTATCCATTTTTATATAAAAAAAATTACAGTTCGGATTTTAGTCACAGATGACACCTCGAATCTGTGATATTAAGCCAAAACTCTTTTTCTTTAATTAAAATTTTCTTATCATGTAAGTGTAGATCACTAATTAAATCACTTGAGGGGAAATGTGTTTACCGTCAGAAGCTCCTCGAAGGTATGTTCTTATTTTATTTTAAATTGCCTAAAAGTTTATGACATTACGATAAGTTGACTTTCATAACAAAACTCATATCAAAAGATCGAGAACTCGAAACAATACCTACGAGGTGTAGAAAGAACCATAAATTTTGTTTATATTACAATTGATATACAGATTATTAGTGAATGATAGAAATAAATATTTTTGTGTAAGTTTATAAATTTCATAAATTATATTATATGTCTATTTAAATTATATGCTTTAATTGTTTTAATTGTTTAATTTATATGCTTTATTTGTTTAAAATATGTGCTTTAATTGTTTAAATTATGTTTCATCATAACTAAAATTTTGACTAGGATTTTTCTTTCCATATAAGAATCCACCTAAGATAGTTATATCCTGATAATTAGAAATCATTTGGTTAACCTTAGAATTTATCAGTGTTTTTATAACCCAGTTCACGAGACTGCGTGCAAAAGTAAGAGTTGCTCCTATATCCCATGACGAAGATAGATTTAACGGTTGTGATTCGTTTTGCCAGAAGGATTACTGCGTTATTCTTCGTCCTATCGCTGTAAGACTAATCGAACGGATGAGAATAGAAGACCCAATTCAAGTGCCCCACTTCCACTTAGAGACATACCTAGTAGGAACCAACGATGGAGATTACCATAGTAACGACCAGTCAGAGTAATCAAATCCTTTTAAACAGATATCCTTTTGATGTAGTCACAAATACACACAACATAGGTATTCCACCCTTTCCTGACATATAGTAGTAGTCAGATGTATGACCGTTTTACTTAGGCCATAACAACATATTCTTAATCCCGACTCCTTTTGTCGCTCGCAATCTGTAATGAAGAGAAGATGCGCGTTAACATTATATTTGGAAGCCTTAATTTTCATTTCGGGATAAGAAGTAAGAAGACTAACCGTCATGGAACCCGAGACCTTTATATATATATATGATATGTTGTGAAATTGCTACTTGGCAATGTGTGCTACATGCTCTATATTAATTGTTATATTTTATCTAATTACTGTTTTATGACATGTCACTGGTTTCTATTATATGGTGCGAATGTAATAACTGTACCATTGGTGGCCACAATGCGTTGCGGTGAACTACATACTCACGTGTATCTCAGTACTAGCGTTGTGTTGATTACGTAATTTGATTCTATTTTTATAATTTTTCATACATATACAACATAACAATATTATTCTTTTCTCTTTAGAACTACCAATAGAATGACAACAGGGTGAATGTCACGTACCAAGTATTATAGGACCTTAAAACTTTATGAAGAAACAGATGTGTAGGATTTATGAGACCTAACTCTGAAAACTAAAATAGCTAGAAGATTCTACCATACTCTACGTACCTTAATGCAATTTCAAGTTTCCACACCCTTAGTGCCAATGCCTTAAAATTAGAAATAAAATTCTTGTGATCAAAGTATTTGGATCAACTGCTTATGTATTGATTAGTACTAGAGCATCTCACTCCCTTGTGTCTAAAAATTTAAGAAAATTTGGGGATGTAACGTATAGAAGAATATACCTTAAGTAAAAGTGAACTTTTGAGGAATACAATGAGAACCTAAAATTGAGTGAATTGATTGGAGATAGACCTGGATGAACATCAAATAGAAACTGAACTACACGTTCTTAAGTTGAGTAGCTAGACGTTATTGAAAACGAACTAGTTTTATGCATAAGAAGGAATATGAAACATGGACATAGTTACTTTCTTTTGGGATAACATAAGATTTTAAGCTTAAGTAGAGCCTTTTAAGATAAAGTTGAATGAGCAAGCTAGATGTGACCTTGGTCTTACGTGTTAAGATTAACATTTATATGTTATGGGAATACTTTATTTGAAAAAGAAACGACAATTGATTTTTATCTATGAGATACATAGTGGACTTTGAAGTAGAGAAAAATTTGCAACTATGTAGGAAGAAAACTTTGCATGTTTAAAAACTAGAATACCTTCTAAGTCTTAGATCTAGTAAAGTGACAACAAACTTAGTCGACCCAGAAAATCGAGAAGTTTATTTTGGATCTAACTAATGAGAAAGCTTTCAAATATCAAACTTCCCCACCAATGTTTATCCCCAAACAGGAGTTTTAGAGTAAGCAGACTTTTAGACAAAATTATTTTGAGTAGAGTATGATATAGTACCAGTTCATCCAAAACCTAGAATTAGGTGTGTTCTTATACAACAAGAGTAGGTCATTACCTATGTGTAAAATTGCCAAATCTACATGAACATAATTACTCAATCTAAGATTTAGATACTCACCTTACAACTAGTGAAAAATTTCTTATGAAAATAATTACCAAGTGGCGGTACTTTTGATGTCGCTTATAAAACTTTGTGGATGGAAGTACATAGAGAATTATTTCACAAGCCATGTGAAGGATTATAACAACACAAGATCATTAGAGATTAATTTTCATGTTGAGACTATTAAGGAAGTGTTTCTTAAGGTTACACTGACGAAGTAATTTACTTTTAGAAAGAGAAGCAAGTTAAAGTCTTGCTGCATAGGAATGCTGGATATATTGGATAAGATTAGATATGTTGTCTACCGCTTAGCTTTACCATCGAGACATACCATGCAGAAAATGTCTATCACTTTTCTTCTACCACAAAATACTTGAGTATTTTAGTTCTTGTAACCTGTAATAGAGACTTAGAAGTAAGTTGTGTTTTTAACTTATGAAGAATTATTTATGACTATAGTACGGTTGAGATTTATATTTTTAAGAATTCGAGAAATACCTTGGTTTTTTTTTTAAAAGAGAAAACCCCTTGTTAGGATATAGATTAGATGTTTTGAAGATGTTAAAACAAGAACTTGTAATAGGACTAGCTGAACCTATTAGTCAGCTATAGATTAGTCTAGGTCTAGAATAGGTCTTTGGTTAAGGGGGAAGAAATCTGTGCTGACCAGATGAGGTGACCAGATGAGAGGTGACCAGATGAGGTGTCCAGACCAGAGCAGATGAGGAGTCTGACCAGAGGAGTCTGACCAGAGGAGTCTGCCAGAGGAGTCTGACCAGAGGAGCCTGATCAGAGGAGTCTGACCAGAGGAGTCTGCCAGAGGAGTTTGACCAGAGGACCTCTCTCAGATGAGGTTCAGAGCAGATATGTTACCTGGCCAAATGACACCAGACCAGAAGACCCCAGACCAGAAGAGTCCTGACCAGATGAGGGAGACAGATTAGTTCACCCACATGGAGGCTGCGTGTAATCTAGAGACAAGGAGATCTTGGAGTTTCAATGATGGAGAAGAAGGCAATCTGGAGAGTCAACTGTTAGGAGGATTGATTGATTGGTATCAATCTTGGAAGATCCAATCAATGGAGGAGATCAATCAATATAATCAATTTGTGATTGATTATATTCCTCATATTATGGTTGTTTGAATTTCTAGCTTCCAACGGCTAGTTAATTCCTACAACTATAAATAGGAGTGTTTTTAGTTGAGTTTATTAGAGAGACAAGAGTCGGGCAAGAGCACACAAAGATACACGAATTCTCACCATACACTCACCTTGTTTATACAAGCATTATATCCACTCTTTAGGAGTTTTTAGTTGGAATATTACTCAACCTATTCACCACCCTGAAACGTTGTTGTAAGCAAGTTGTATGAAGGATATGGTACTTCGCAATTCCAGAAAGTTAGTAAGTTGGTTGGAGAGAGAGTCCCCTTTGGAGAAAGGGAGAGTGGACGTAGGACAAGTTGGTCCGAACCGCTATAAGTCTGGTGTTCTCTACTTTATGCTTTTAAGTTTTCTGCACTTTTCTTTTAGCACATAATTTAAAAGGGTTTTCTTAAAAAATAAACTCAAAGCGCTTTCCGCTGGATAACCTTTTTGGGACCAACAAGTGGTATCAGAGCAGTGTGTCCTACAGACCACTGTTTTAAAATTATCTCGGTGGTCACCAAGGTAGATCCATTTTTTAAAAAACCCAAATATTTGTTGTGCTAACAATTTCTACCAGAAATGGGTTCGAAGAAAAGCAGTAGAAAATACACTAGGAGTTACTCCAAAAGAAGCTTAGCAGATGAGGAAGAAGAGGTATCCACTTCTGGTTCATCATCTAATTTTGGACCAGACAAAGAGATATGCCTAGTGACAGACGAGGTATGTAATCGAACTTCCTCTTCTTTTTCATCTTTTTCTTTTTCTGGACAATCAGAAGAGTCTGATATGCAGAAGATGCTATTAGATCCCCAAACTTCTATACAACTTTGTCAAAAGTTGGAAGATGAGAACTCAAAGCTGAAAGCAGAAAATCAGAAGCTTTCACAATATCTAGGCAACTTAGCTGATCTACCAGCTGAACAAAATCATACACTGGTCGAAGAGTCTTCTAACTTGACAACCAGGTGTGCTGAACAAGTTAAGCTGATAGAAAGGTTGGTTGTTGAAAATGTTGAGAAAGACAATTAATATAATCTGCTCAAAGCTAAGTTTGATGAACTCTTCCATCAAAACAAAATTGTAAGAGAAAGTGAGGACAAGCTCAAGATGAGATTGGAGCAGCTGACTACAGCAAACAATGTTGTGTCACACATAGCTGCCTCATCTCAAAGAGAGAATGATAAGACAGGCCTTGGTTATTCCAAACCTGAATCCTCACATGTTTAGAAAGAAGAACAGCCTAGAAATTTTATAGATAAAGGCAAGAGGTCAGTTGACCAGGCAAATCAGCTTAATGGGCAGATGAGTACTGAAACTCAAAAACTCAAAAGGCAGAAGAGGAATTTTAAAAAGGGTTATACCCAGAATAAAATACCTCAGCCAGGCCAGCAGAGTAGAAGACAGTCTGGATCTTCTCAAAAGAGGCAGAACCAGATGACTCCTACTCACCTGCAGAAGACCTTCAAGTCATCTGCCAGACCAGCTGGAACCTTTGATGGTTCTAGTAAGACTTACCCTTATCAAAAGAATTTCATGACTGTTGCATTAAGCCAAGTTACTTCTTCTACTGGACACACTCATAAGAGAGGAAGAACCTCTAGAAGAAATAACCATGTCAAAGGTTCTTTTGTTGAGTGTGTTTTTGTGGACTTATATGGAAGAAAGATAAGATCACCTGATCCAAAAAGGGATGATCTATTCTTGTGGCTTCCTAAAAATTGTGCTACCCCCCCTGGACCCAGAAGGGTACCAAAAACTTGATTGCCTGCAGATACACAAGAAGACCAGCTGATGTTTTGCCCTAATTTCAGCTGAGCATACTTTGAGGGGGAAGATCAGTTGACCCAGCCTGCTAAAATCTCTATTTAGATACTTCAAATTTTTCTTGTCTTGTTTTATTTAAGTTCTTTTAGTTTTAACATCATCAAAAAGGGGGAAATTGTTAGGATATAGATTAGATGTTTTGAAGATGTTAAAACATGAACTTGTAATAGGACTAGCTGAACCTGTTAGTCAGCTACAGATTAGTCTAGGTCTAGAATAGGTCTTTGGTTAAGGGGGAAGAAATCTGTGCAGACCAGATGAGGTGACCAGATGAGAGGTGACCAGATGAGGTGTCCAGACCAGAGCAGATGAGTCACCAGAGCAGATGAGGAGTCTGACCAGAGGAGTCTGCCAGAGGAGTCTGACCAGAGGAGCCTGACTAGAGGAGTCTGACCAGAGGAGTCTGCCAGAGGAGTCTGACCAGAGGACCTCTCTCAGATGAGGTTCAGAGCAGATATGTTACCAGACCAAATGACACCAGACCAGAAGACCCCAGACCAGAAGAGTCCTGACCAGATGAGGGAGACGGATTAGTTCACCCACATGGAGGTTGCGTGTAATCTGGAGACAAGGAGATCTTGGAGTTTCAATGATGGAGAAGAAGGCAATCTGGAGAGTCAACTGTTATGAGGATTGATTGATTGATTGGTATAAATATTGGAAGATCCAATCAATGGAGGAGATCAATCAATATAATCAATCTGTGATTTATTATATTCCTCCAATTATGGTTGTTTGAATTTCTAGCTTCCAACGGCTAGTTAATTCCTACAACTATAAATAGAAGTGTTTTTAGTTGAGTTCATTAGAGAGACAAGAGTCGGGCAAGAGCACACAAAGATACACGAACTCTCACCATACACTCACCTTGTTTATACAAGCATTATATCCACTCTTTAGGAGTTTTTAGTTGGAATATTACTCAACCTATTTACCACCCTGAAAGGTTGTTGTAAGCAAGTTGTACGAAGGATCTGGTACTTCGCAATTCCAGAAAGTTAGTAAGTTGGTTGGAGAGAGAGTCCCCTTTGGAGAAAGGGAGAGTGGACGTAGGACAAGTTGGTCCGAACCACTATAAATCTTGTGTTCTCTACTTTATGCTTTTAAGTTTTCTGCACTTTTCTTTTAGCACTTAATTTAAAAGGGTTTTCTTAAAAAATAAACTCAAAGCGCTTTCCGCTGGATAACCTTTTTGGGACCAACACCCCTATCTATTACAAAGTAACTCAATTAGTCTCCAAGGGGAATGATTTCTCCACCCACGCAGGTATATTCTCTCCACTCCAATCTTGAGAAGTCAGAGTTTCCTTTGCCATTATTGCCAAGGAATGTGCTGCTAAATTAAACTTCCTTGGAATGTGATTAAATGCCCTCACAAATCCATCAAAGTTAGCCTTTAATACATCCTCAAGCATCCTTCCTTCAGGGCTATAAATCTTCTCCCCATTCTTGACAGTTTGTATTGCTTCCATAGAATCCGAGAAGATGTGAATCCCTTCCATTCCATTGCCCCTGCTTTTCCTCATACCATTCATTATAGCAGCCAACTCTGCTCCCAGCACTGACCCAGGTGAGCTTATTTTTGTAAAGGCCGCCTTCATAAAACGGCCATTCGATCCCAAAAGCACGTATCCCGTTGTGTAAATCCCCTTCTCATTGTCGAACCCGACATCGACCAGAAGCTTTCCAGTGCTTATATTCCTTCGTTCTCCTCCTCTCATGTTGAAGTTGGTTTCTTTCCTCTCCTTGATTTCCATAGCTTTCTTAGCTTGTTGGTAACTTTGTAGGTAGTACAAAGCCCATTCTACACTAACATTCCCAGCTCTTTCTCTTTTAGTCCAAATGTTGCCGTCATCGTGCATGATTTTTTATCTTTCTTTCCATATGGCCCAAACTACCATCACTATTTGCTCCAAATTGTATCCCCTATTATTTTTACCAAGATAAGCCAGACACTCTAACGTTGTCCAATGCTTCATTTTTTTTCAGTGTATGCAGTACCTCCATCTTTTTCCAAATATGCTTGATGCTAGGGCAGTAGAACAAACAATGTTTCATATCAGCTATGAAACAGCCGCATAGAAAACAATTTGACCGCATTGGGATATGGTGAACGTGTATATTTCCTTTTGTTGCCACTATATTATAAGCAATTTTCCACAGAAAAACTCTAACTTTAGGCGGTAACTCCACTTTCCACATTTTAGTCCACCATTTCTCCATCCACTTCTCATTCGAAGGACTTGGCTCCATATTTTTTATCCCACTTTTTGTCAGCGCGTGCTTATAATCGGACTTCACAGTGTACTTCTCTTTCGAATCGAACCTCCAATATCTCGAATCTCCATTCTCCCTAGCCCCAATCGGAGTTCTTAGGATTGCCTCTGCTTCAAAGGACAAAAAAGCCTCCCGAACCAAATTTTCATTCCATTCGAAGTTCGGCTCAATAAACCGTGCTACCTTCGAACCACTTGCGATCCTCGATTTTATTCTTCCATTTTCAAGATCAGGAATCCAAGCATCTTTAAAGATATTAGTGGTCTTGCCATCCCCAATTCTCCAAAGCAGCCCCGAATTCAATAAGTCTCTGCTCTAGCATAATGACCTCCAAATAAAAGAGGGGTAAGAGCCTAAACTCGCGTCCATCACATCCTCTTGTTTGAAGTATCTTGCTTTAAAAACTCTCGCCATCATATAATCTGGGAGGCAAATCATCCTCCACACCTGTTTTGCTAAGAGATCTTTATTGAACAAAGAAAATATCCAAAATCCAAGCCCCCCCATATACTTTGGTTTGATGATTGTTTCCCAACTCTTCCATGTAATGCCCTTCCCTTGTTCATTGTTTCCCCACAAAAATTTTGCAATCATGCTCTCAATTTCATGGCAGATTGAGAAAGGGATCCTAAAGCACGACATCGCACATGATGGTATGGCATTTAACACTGCCTTTATGAGAATTTATTTTCCTCCTTCCGAGAAGTCCTTATTCCTCCAAGATTCAATCCTTCTTGCAATCCTGTCCCTCAAATACCCGAATTGAAACCTTTTTTAATTATGGAGAACGTTGGCAATCCAAGGTACATATCATGTGCCTGAGTGAATTTTACCCTCAGTACTTCCTTCACTTTATTTTTATTGTGACTTGATATTCCTGGGCGGACGTGACCGCCGACTTTTCGTAGTTAACTAATTGACCTGAGGCCCTTTCATACGCATCAAGACACTTCTTAAACCTTCTGCAATTGCTTTATGTTGCTCTGATGAAAATAAGTTTGTCATCCGCAAAGAATAAATGAGATATTGTTCTGCCATCTCTTGTTATTGCAACTCCCATCATTTCTTTCTGTTGGATTATTTTTGTTATGATCGAGGATAGCCCTTGAGCACAGAGGACAAAAAGATATGGTGACAATGGATCCCCTTGCCTGAGTCCTCTCGATGGCTCCAAGTTGCCAAATCTTCTGTTATTCAGCTTGAAAGTGTATGAAATGGAGTTAACACATCTTATAATCATGTCTATCCATTTAGATTGAAAGCCCATCTTGCTCAACAGCTTTTCCAAATACTTCCACTCGACTCTATCATACGCCTTCGACATGTCAAGCTTTAGTGCTGCATAGCCCATGTTGCTTCTATTATTTCGTAACCAATGCATACACTCATAGCCCACAAAAATATTATCAGTAATTAGCCTTCCGGGCACAAAGGCACTTTGAGTCGGATCAACGATTTCCGCCATCACTTTCCTAAGTCGATTAGTGATGGTTCTAACAAGTATCATGTAGTTGACATTGCATAAACTGATTGGCCTATAATCCTTGACCCACTTCGGATTTTTTATTTTTGGAATTAAGACAATAGTAGTCTTATTCCATTGCTCTAATTTTTCTCATTCATTTAACACCTTTAGGATAGATCTTGTGATGTCGCTGCCCAAAATATCCCACGATTTCTGGTAGAAGGAAGCTGGGAAACCGTCTGGTCCGGGTGCCTTGGATGGATTAAGTTTGAACGCAGCAATCTTAACTTCTTCCTCAGTGAAAGGGGTATTGAGATAATTATTCATGCTCTCCGTAATCACTCCGTCCATATTATTTATAACCTCATCAATGCATCTTGAATCTGGCTTTGTGGTAGTGAAAAGCTCTGAATAAGTCCCCTCGATAATCTGCTCAATCTCTCCCTGGCTAGTGCACCATACCCCATTCTCGTTAAAGATTCCATTAATAGTATTTATTCTTCTCCTCTCTGAAGCTTTATTGTGGAAGTATTTTGTATTTCTGTCCCCTGCTACCATCCACGCAACTCTGGATCTCTGGTGTCAATAAATTTCCTCTTGAGCCTCTAACATTTGGATTTCCTTTTCAATTCTTTGAATTTCAGCCACATTAATTTCCTTATTTTCCTCCCCCAACAGCCTTTCCAGTAGGTCTCTTTTTTCTATGATAACTTTGTTCATTTTACCAAACTTTGAAGTAGCCCACCTTTGTAAGCTTTCTCCACAATGTTGTAGCTGTGAAACAATATCCTTTTCCCTACTGCTGCTATCCCAGACCTCTTGAATCACTCTGCTATACTCCTCTTCGATCATCCACTTATTTTCAAATATAAAACTCCTCCCCTGCTGTTCATTGTTCCTGCCACTAGTCCCATTGAACGTAATTTTTACCGCTCGATGGTCCGAGCCGTAGAAATTGAGGTTTGTCACCATGCAATCCCCATACATATTCACCCAATCCATGTTAGCCAAAGATTGGTCCAGTCTTTCTCTAATTAAATTACCTCCAAACTGTTTATTTACCCACGTAAATTTAGATCCCTTAGCTTCCAGGTTTCTCATCTCCAACTTATTAATGATCTCCCTAAAGGCTTCCATTTGATTAAAGGGTCTGCTACTTCCTCCCATTTTCTCCGAGTTATCAATAATATCATTAAAATCACCTCCTATTAACCAAGCCGACCCATTGCTTGGGCCATTTGCCGCAAGCCTTTCCAACACTTCCCAAGAGTGTTGTCTAGCTTGAGCCACAGTAATTAACAGAATAAAAAACACAGATATCTATATGACCTCTCGAGTAAGAGAGTAAATTCACATTCAACTTATCATTCCAATACAAAATAAGACCCCCTGACCTTCCATTGGCATCAACAACATAGCAACTCTAAAAATTTAAAAGGTACTTCCATCTATAACACAACTTAGAAGAAACTTTCGACACACAAATAAATAACATATCAGGCTTTTATTCAGCGACAAGCCGTTACAATGACCGGAGTGCACGTTGGTTGCCCAATCCCCGTGCGTTCCACGTTAAGCAAATCGTGGCTTCTAGCAGGACTGACCAACATCTAACTTGGAGTTCATCCACGAAGGGGTAGAAAAAGCCATCTTGGCCGGAGGGGTCGCAACAAACGCGCGAAGCACCTCACTAGTAACCCAATCTCAATCTGGGCAAACTAGGAGTGGAAGCATCTCAACGTATCCTGGTAATTAATCCAGCATCTCTCACGGTAGGAGAGATATTTTCCGTCGCCCTGATAGTTGAGGACCGAATCTCCGGCGAGAAATGGCGGCGTGAGAAAAGGGGGAAAAGGCTAGGTTTTTTAGAGACAGAATTTTGAAAGAGGAAAAAAGTTGGCCTTGCCCTAGAAATACTTTGGTGTTGGTTCAATAAGTTTGGTTTGTAGAGGAAGAATCCAACTTGGAGATGAGCATATGAAATTAACCGAGCGATACCTAAGCAATACCTAGAAGCTGAATTTTTGGGACGAAATTCCTGTTAAGGGGATGAGCATGTAATACCCCGTCCCATTTGTTAGGATAAAAGTTGTTAGTTTTGATGAGTTAAACAAACCAGAAGATGTAATAGGACCATCTGGACCTGTTAGCCAGATGAGGAACTAGATTAGGACTTAGGGGGCGCTTGGTTAGCAATTCTTCAATGGTAATGGGAATGAAAATTTATTTCCATCTATGCCATCATAAGAAAAATGATGTGTTAGGGGAATAAGTATTCCAATGGTGACACTATTGCTAGTGTCATGCCCCAATTTTGGAATAGAAGTTGACAACAAATGGTTATTGGTGGAGGAATGGGGGAGTGATTGAGGAGTATGATTGTAGGAAGAGAATAGGGTAATCAAAATGGAGTAGTGATTACCTTATTTAGGAGGAGAGATAGTGATTTTGTTCTCATGATCCATGTTAATTACACTAATTTTCAATCTCATTCCCATTACCATTGAAGAGTTGTTAACCAAGCGCCCCCTTAGTCTAGGGGAAACTGCCAGACCAGAAGACTTCACCAGAAGAGTCATCAGAAGACCTACCAGAAGACCTTCCCGAAGACTTCTCCAGAGGACTTCATCAGAGGACTCCACCAAAAGACTTCACCAGATGAGACTAACCAGAGGCAGAGGACCTTCCCCAGACCAGACAAGTCCGGACCAGACGAGTCTGGTGAACCAAAAGATGCTCAGAATCATCTCTTGATTCTACTGAGTATTCTAGTTCTTGACCAGATCCGAACCAGAAGACATATTGAATTTGCCTGGTACCTGGTCCTGCCTTCTCTGGAGAGAATCAGAGTTAGGCATTGGAAGCACTTGACCGTTGGTGATTTAAATCAAGTCAATAAGGTCGGATTGGAAAGTTTTGAAGTCAATCATTCCAAGGATCCCACCAACCCAATCAATCAATTAGGGAATTGATTGATTGGAAGCTTCCCTAAATAGAGATCTGATTAGATTAGCTCTCCAACGGCTAAACCCTAATCACCTTTATAAATACCAGAGTGCAGATTCAATGCAAGGCCCTAGATCCTCACACGCACGAAGTCATTTTCTAAGCCTTAGTCCTTATCACTCTTAAGCACTCTTATTGCTCTTATTTTATACATATACTCTTAAAGGAGTAGTTGGATCTCAACCTGTTCATCTCTAAGAAAAGGTTGAAGGCTGTAGACATTAGATCTAAAGAGTTTGTAAGAAGTAACAGGTACTTCACAATTCCAGTATGCAAGTGGTTTGTTGGTTGGATAGTGAGACCCCTTTTTATCAAAGGGAGAGTGGACGTAGGATATTGAAATCCGAACCACTATAAATCTGGTCCATTTACTGCTTTCTTCAATTCTATCTTGATTTTATTTATAGTGCTCTTATAAAAAGATCTTGATAAAAGATAACCTAAAGCTTCCGCGATTAATCTATCTATTGGGACCAACAAGTGGTATTAGAGCAGTGTGTCCAAAGACCACTTCTTTGTAAAGCTTTTTGGTGATCACCGGGCAGATCCATTGTTCTTTATTGTGCTTGGTCAAATTTCCTGCTAAAACTCTTTTAGTAAAAATGTTTTTAAAATCTTCATATAAGAGCCGCAAGTTACCAGAATTCTCCTTTGAGGATTACAGCCACTGGAGCTTCATGGTGAGTAATCATCTTGGAGCTATCCACCACCACATGTTAGATGTGGTAGAAAGTGGCCCCATCAAATTTTATTGGACTCCTATTGATAATGGCAGGTCTGAGAACTGGTGCTCGTGTCCCCAGACAGAAGGTATTAAAGAAGAAAGACGAGCTTGACAATGATGAAAGGAAGTTATATAACTTGGACCAGGTAGCTAGGACTGAAATCATCAACACACTCACAAAGGAGGTGATAGAGAAAGTCAGAACTTGTGCCACTGCCAAGGAAATGTGGGATAAACTTGCCTTGCTCTGTGAAGGAATAGAGAAGATAAAGGATAACAAACTCCAAGTTGTTAGTTTTGATGAGTTAAAACAAACCAGAAGATGTAATAGGACCATCTGGACCTGTTAGCCAGATGATGATCTAGATTAGGACTTAGTCTAGGGGGAACTGCCAGACCAGAGGACTTCACCAGAGGACTCCACCAGAAGACTTCACCAGATTAGATCTGACCAGAGACAGAGGACCTTCCCCAGACCAGACGAGTCTGGTGGAATAAAAGATGCTCAGTTTGATCCCCTGTTTCTACTGAGTACTCTGGTTGTTCACCAGATCAGGACCAGAAGACACCGAGGTTGCCTGGTGTCTAGTCTTGCCTTCTCTGTTGAGAATCAGAGTTTGGCAGAGGAAGTATTTGACCAAGGATACAACCAACCCAATCAATCAATTAGGGAATTGATTGATTGAGGCTTCCTTAAATAGAGGATCTGATTGGATTAGCTCTCCAACGGCTATTTCCTAATCCCCTCTATAAATATAAGAGTGCAGTTCAAGAAAAAGCTCTAGAGAGACACCATACGCGCATAAGTTCATCTAAGCTTTTACTAATCACTCTTAGCACTCTTAGTTGTTCATAATATATATCTACTCTTAAGGAGTTGTTGAAACCTCAACCTGTCCATCTACCAGATAAGGTTGAAGGCTGTTGATCTTTATATTGAAGTTAAATCTAAAGAGTTTGTAAGAAGGAACTGGTACTTCCCAATTCCAGTGAGTAAGTAAGTGAGTTGGTTGATAGTGAGACCCCTTGGATAAAAGGGAGAGTGGACGTAGGATATTCAAATCTGAACCACTATATATCTTGTGTTCTTTATTGCTTTCATTTACTTATTCCCTTATTGCTTTTTGTACTCTTGTAAAAGAAATTTGAAAGACATTTAACTAAAGCTTCCGCAATTAATCTAACTAGTGGGACCAACAAGTGGTATCAGAGCAGTGTGTCCAACGACCACTGCTTTGAAAAGCTTTTGGTGGTCACCGGGCAGATCCATTGCTCTTTAGTACTTTTGTTCAAATTCTTATTAAATCTTTATTTTAGTCAAAATGTCTGCAAAATCTTCTTATAAGAGTCGCAAATTGCCAGAATTCTCATTTGAGGATTATAGTCACTGGAGCTTCATGATGAGTAATCATCTGGGAGCTATTCACCACCGCATGTTAGATGTGGTAGAAAGTGGCCCCATTCAATTTTACTGGACTCCTATTGATAGTGGCAGGTCAGAGTCCAGGGAAGAAACTAGTGAATCAGCCCAAAAAGCTGCAGAGGATAGAGTTCCCAGGAAAAAGATTCTCAAAAAGAAAGATGAGCTTGACAACGATGAAAGAAAGCTCTACAACTTGGACCAGGTGGCAAGAACCGAGATTATCAACACACTCACCAAGGAAGTGATAGAGAAGGTCAAAACCTGTGCCACTGCCAAGGAGATGTGGGACAAACTTGCACTTCTCTGCGAGGGAACAGAGAAGATTAAAGACAACAAGCTCAAAGTTGTTCAACACTCGTTTGACACTTTCAAGATGAAACCAGACGAGACCATTGACCAGCTGGATATGCATCTCACAAACCTCTTGAACAAGGCTAGTGCCTTAGGTAAGACCTATTCTGAAAAGGAAATTAATAATAAAATCTTGCGCTCACTAACCAGCAGGTGGAGAATTAAAGTCACTGTGATCAAGGACAACAAGGATCTCAACACTCTGGATCATCATCTTCTGTTATCTGATCTCAAAGCCTGTAGAGAAGGAGAAGACATCTGGAGACTCAAGGGAGACCAGATTCAGAACTCCAGAAAGGAGGAGAGATGACAACCCTGGCAGCTCTGGGAGATCAGATTATCAGAGGAGGGATGGTAGCTCTGGCAGACCTGACTACCAGAGGAGAGAAAGTAGTCCAGCCAGATCAGACTACAACCAGAGGAGGAGAGAGCCAAGTCCTAGTCCCAGGGGAGACAATGCCTGCTACGCATGCAACAAGACTGGTCACTACAGTTATGACTGTCCTCAACTTACTCCTAGGGAAAGAGAAGAGAAAAGGATCAAGAGAGATAGGAGATATGCAGACAAGAGAGCATTGCTGGCAAAAGTAGAGGAGGAGGATACTAGTTCCAGCTCTTCTTCTTCTGATTTCGGGTCTGATGATGATGTATGTCTGATGGCAGACATCAATGAGGTACAAGAAACTACCTTAGTTTTATCAAATTCCAAATATACTGAATCCTCAAACTCATCTGGTAACTCCAGAGAGTCTGATATGCAGCAAATGCTATCAGATCTCCAGAATTGTGTTCAACTTTGTCAAAAACTTGAGAAAGAGAATAGTAGGCTTAGAACTGAAATTCAATCCTTATCCCATGAACAAAAATCCACCAGAGAACTCATGAAAGATCATTCCAAAGAAGTCTCTGAACTTCAGGATAAGATCAAAGAAAGAGATACTCTGGTAGATCAAATCATGAAGGAAAAGAATTCTCAGGAGGATGAGCTCAATGAGCTTAGAGCCAAATACCAGACTCTTATCAAGGGAAAACAAGTTGAGCAAACTATTGAGTTACCTGTGCCCAGAGAAGGTTCCTTGAAACCAGATGTTCTATCTATTATTTCAGGATCTTCTCAACGCATTAATGATAAGAGTGGTTTAGGATATCCTGGAATTATTAAAAGATCTCATAAATATTGCTTTACTAAAGACAAGTCTATAAGATCTGGTGAACTTGTGGAACTCCGGACTGAAGAGGATCCTTCTGATCGCATGGTGGTTCACAGACCAGGTTGGAAATGGGACCCCCCTGCTGATAGTTCAAAACATAATCCAGAAGAGGTGAATGTTCAGGAAGGAAAAATTCTAGAGCATACAAACCAGAAAAGAGAACCTATAAAGATTGATGGTTCTGTTCAGATGACTAATCTGATTAGAGAACCCCAGAGGAATCCTAAAAGAGTGGAACCTAAGCAGATTTGGGGACCTAAAAAAGGAGACTCTAAGAGGAAATCTAATCAGAATAGGAGATACCAGAGGAGGTATACTGAACCAGAGAACCTCAATCAGAATCAGGGATCTCAAAGGTGGAATGCTCCAAAAAGATTCCAGAACAAGAAACCTCAGAAGGAATTCTATCATCAGAAGAGATCTAACTTTCAGAGACCCATCTATAGAAAACCAACTGATCTGGGTAGTTATGACACCAGAGATGGTTCTTCTAGGATGTACCCTTACAACCAGACCTTTAAGACCATGTCTTTGAGGCAGGTCATTCCAAAGGCCAGATTTGAGAAAAGGTAAACCAGACCTGTCTATAAGAAAGGTGTCCTTATCAGACCAGTAGCTCAATATGTCATTGTTAGAGGACATGTTCTGGTAGATAGATTTGGAAGGAAGATAAGATCTCCTCATCCAACAAGGGATGATCTTTAACTATGGATTCCTACAAAACCTGCAACTAACCAATCAGGACCCAGCACTAGTAGGGGACCTAATTGATTTCCCTGCAGGTAGATAAGAGCCTATTGGAGAAAGGACTTTCAAGCAACCATGTCTGGTACATTGATAGTGGATGTTCCAAGCACATGACCTTCCAGAAGGATAATCTCCAAGATTTCAAGCCACTGAATGGGCCAAGAGTGATGTTTGGTGACAACAACTATGGAGTCACCAGAGGAGTTGGAAAGTTGACCTTTAATGGTGTATCTGTAGATGAAGTCTACTATGTTGAAGGACTCAAGCATAATCTGCTTTCAGTATCCCAATTCTGTGACAGAGGATACTCAGTGAAGTTTTCTAGTGATTTATGCACTTTCTTTTCTTCTTACTATAATGATATCTTGCTAATAGGTTTTAGGAAGGGTAACATTTATCTTGCAGATTTTAGCAGTTGCCCAAGAAATGCTTGCCTGGTTGCAAAGGGATCTGCAGAGAACAGCTGGATTTGGCACAAGAGATTGTGTCATCTTAACTTCAAGACACTGAATAAGATTGCCAGAAAAGGTCTCATTCGAGATCTTCCTAATGAAGTGTTTAAGAAAAATCAGGTTTGTGGTTCATTCCAGAAGGGTAAACAACCTAAGACTTCCTTCAAGGATGTCCAGAGCACAACCATAACCAGAGTACTTCAACTACTTCACATGAACCTGTTTGGACCTGTTTCTCCTCTTAGTTTCAGTGGAAGGAAGTACACCTTGGTGATAGTAGATGACTTTTCAAGATACACTTGGGTAGTGTTCTTGTTTAAGAAAAATGAAACTATCACTAAGCTGCCAGAATTCTTCAAGCAGATTCAGAATGAGCAGAACTAGAGCATAGTCAGAATCAGAAGTGATAAAGGAACATAATTTTTGAATTCACACATTGCAGATTACTGCAAGGACCATGGGATTTTTCATGAAACATCTGCTGCCAGAACACCCCAACAAAATGGAGTAGCAGAAAGGAGGAATAGAACCCTTAAAGAGGTTGCCAGAACTCTTCTGGCAGAGTACAACACTCCACAAAGGTTTTGGGCAGAGGCCATTAATACAGCTTGCTAAACTCAAAACAGGTGCCTAGTTGCCCAGAGACATAATAAGACTCTCTATGAGGTATGGAAAGGTAAAACCCCATCTGTTTCATATTTTCATGTTTTTGGATGTAAGTGTTTCATCCATGACAATGAGAAATCTAAATTAAGAACTTTTGATGCCAAAGTGGCTGATGGAATATTTTTAGGATATTCCAGCACAAGTAAAGCTTTTAGAGTTTTTAATAAGAATTCACTTTGTGTGGAGGAAACACCGCATGTTGTTTTTGATGAATCTACTCTTGAGTGCAAGGTGGACTCAAAGTCTTCTGATGAGACCCAGAATCAGACTACACCAAGAGTAATCAAAGTCAACCCACCTATTCTTGATTCAGATGATGACCCATCTCCTGGTTCTCTGAAGCAGAAGCCTTTACAAGGAGCAGAACCAGAAGATGTTGGAACTTCTGTAGGGGGAAGCTCTCCTGCAGTTGGTGATAGTCACCAAGGTACTGCAGCAGATGGTCAATCAGGTAAGGCCACGGGAAGGAGGACCCTGGTTGATCACCCCAATGACCTGATAATAGGAGATCCAGATAAGGGTGTGCAGACTAGGAGAACTCTTAACTTAGCTGCCTTATTCAGTTGCTATGTGTCCTTGATTGAGCCCAAGAACATCAAGGAGGCACTGAAAGATTCAAATTGGATTGTTGCTATGCAAGAGGAGTTGAATCAATTCACCAGACAGGATGTTTGAGAGCTGGTAGACAGACCAAGACATCAAAAGGTGATAGGCACTAAGTGGGTTTTCAAAAATAAGAAGGATGAGAATGATGTCATTACTAGGAACAAGGCAAGGTTAGTGGCTCAGGGCTATTCTCAGTCTGAAGGGATATACTATGATGAGACATTGGCTTCTGTTGCCAGATTAGAAGCCATCAGATTGTTTCTAGCATATGCTGCTCACATGAGGTTCAAAGTATACCAGATGGATGTGAAATCAGCCTTTCTTAATGGGATTCTCATTGAGGAAGTGTATATGGAACAACCTCCTGGTTTTGAACAAGGTGACAAGGTGTTTAAGCTTAAGAAAGCTCTTTATGGGCTGAAGTAGGCACCCAGAGCATGGTATGACACTCTTTCTCAATTTCTTCTGGACAATGGTTTCACTAAGGGTAAGATTGATAGGACCTTGTTTAGGAAAGAAGAAGGAAAGGACATCCTATTGGTCCAAATATATGTTGATGACATTATATTTGGATCCCATAACAAGAAGCTATGTGAGAAGTTTGGTGAGCTCATGCAGAGCCAGTTTGAAATATCTATGATGGGTGAAATGAATTATTTCTTAGATTTGCAGGTAAAGCAATTAGAGAAGGGAATTTTCATCAATCAGGCTAAGTACATCAGAAACATATTAGAGAAATTTGGAATAGGATCTAGCAAAGTAGCCAAGATCCCTATGATGACAAATTTCAACATGGATCCAGATGAGTCTGGAGAGAGTGTGGACCAGACTCAGTACAGAGCACTTATTGGTTCTCTTCTGTACTTGACTGCAAGCAGACCAGATATTACCTTTGCAGTTGGTGTGTGTGCCAAATTTCAAGCTAATCCCAAGAAGAGTCATTTGGAAGCAGCTAGAAAGATCTTGAAGTATTTTAAGGGAACAGTTAATTTGGGTCTATGGTATCCTGCAGACGATAACTTTGTGTTGAGTGGTTATTCAGATTCAGATTATGGTGGGTGCAGAATTGATAGGAAATCTACAAGTGGAACATGCCAGTTTTTGGGGAATAAGTTGGTATCTTGGTTTTCTAAGAAGCAGACTTCAGTTGCTACATCAACAACAGAAGCAGAGTATATGGCCGCAGGCAGCTGTTGTTCTCAACTACTCTGGATTAGTCAACAGTTAAGGGACTACCAGATTAGGGCTAAAGATATTCCAATCTTTTGTGATAGCAATAGTGCAATAGCAATCACCCAGAATCCAGTTCTTCATACCAGATGCAAACATGTTGATATAAGGCATCACTTTATCAGAGACCATGTTGCGAAGGGAGATATAAGGATGGAAAAGATTGCAACAGAGAAGCAGAGAGCAGATATTCTGACTAAGCCTTTGGCTGAAACCAGATTCAGAGAGTTAGCTTTTGAATTGAGATTATTAGATCCAGAGACAGATTTGGTTTAGGGGGAACATCAAAGAAGTATCCTTTGTTTCATTTTAATACATACTTTATTCATTTTCAAACTAACATGCCTACAGGTTAGATATACCAGGGAAGTTACATCTCCAGATGAGGTATGTACCAGATGAGGAGTGTACCAGGTGAGGTACATCTCCAGAGGAGGTATATATCAAATAAGGTATGTACCAGATGAGGATTGTACTAGGTGAGGTACATTCCTGATGAGGTGCAGAGACAGATTCCAGAGAATTCCGGAGTCAAATCTGACCAGAACCAGATGAGTTTCCATCAGAAGAGCTGTAATACCAGACTAACCGTGGTATCATCTTGTTACAATGCGGGTTTGTATTTACTTCTGTGACCTCTGATCATTGGGATACACTTTCAAAATTAGTAAATACACTCAAAACGTTTCATCTTCAGGGTGTATTTAAGACTCGGGTAGAGGGCCTAGGCAATCATTTTGCTTTTTCTCTTGACTGCCACAAAACCCCCTCGATCCCAGTCCTAATGACCATGCCCACCCACTATATTAAATCTGTAACTTGCCTTTTAATCGTGGCCGTCAGATTTAACAACAGTGCAATATGTCAATCAATTCAAAAATTAATTTTGTTCCCTAATTTAAATTTGGAATTTACACGCGTTCACACTTCATTAATTGTTCAAGCCACGCATCTTTCCCTATTTAAATCAAATCTTTCTCAATCTGTCTTTTCACGTTTCCATACTCTCAAATCCCTAACCTCTCTCTCCCTGCAAGTTCTCTCTCTCTCTCTCTCTCTCTATCACAGAAATGGCACCCAAATGCAACTTCGACCCTGAGCACGTGTGCAAGAAACTCAAATCAGAAATGGTGGTCGATTTCTATTACACCAAGAATCCGGCAGCACTGGAAATTCTGGAACAGCTAAGGAAGTCTGGAGTTGAGGAGTTGATCTCCAAGGTTCCCAAGGATCTGCGCACCTTGGATGGGTATGCTGCCCAGTTTTTGGTCAGAATGAAGATTCACGATGACCACATCTCCTCCAAGCTTGACAAGGAGGATGTAGTATTTTTGAAGCACGACTTTTGCAGATTATTTGGGAATATTTCTTCGGAAGGAGTGGATCCGTTGAAGTATAAGGAAGGAGAAGCTATTGAATCATTCAAGATCTTTGCCAGATCTTCTTGCCAGAATCTGACGAAGGGATTTTTAGATAAGCATCTCAGGCAAAAATACAAGGTACTTTTTGATATTGTGGTGAAGGTGTTGATGTACGAAAGCCATAGCACAGATGCCATCTTCACTGGCAGGCTCTGTGTTATGAGGGCTATCTTTGATGGTGTCAAGTGCAATTGGGCCAAATTCTTCTGGGGAGTGCTAAGAAAGAATAAGTTGAAAGTGCAGAAGGAGGAGTGTCCCAGATTGCCAGGAAAGCAGCAATTTGTCTTTAATGCCAACGTGTCCTTAGGCACAAAGCTCACACTGATCTTAGACTCCATCCTCCCAGAGAAGAAATGGAGGGACTCTTGGTGCAAAGGCTTTCACAAGTCCAAGATCCTGTTCTCCAAAGATGGGCCTCTCCATGGCCACCCTGATTCTGATGGAGAGCACGCCATCCCTGCCCCTCCTCTCCAAGCAGTGCCTTCACCTGCTAAGGGGCAGAAGCAGCAGAAGAGCAAGAAGAAGACTATTGAAGCTACTAGTTCTTCAACCATAGCTTTCTCTGGTTCTTCAGAGGAGGGCCAGATTCCCCTTCAAGATGTCTTGAAGAAGAAGGGTGATGGTGAAAAAGCTGCCAAAAAGGCAGGAGCAGCTAAAAGAAAGAGGCCAGATGTTGCAAGGAAGGCCTCTGCAAAGAAGCCCAGGACTTCTAGAAGGGCTAAGAAAACTCTTCTGGTGGATGAGCCATCAGAAGAGGAGGGAGAAGAGGTAGAAGAGGTTGGGCCTCTTAAGAGGAAGCCAAGGGCCAAGAGGGTCATTCTGCAGGACCCGGATTCAGGCTCTGATCTGGGAGATGCCTTGGAGTAGGCCATTGAGGAAGCCTCTCACCTGATGGAGGAAGCCACAGCTTCGGAACAGGTAAACTCCTCTGATCCTTCCTCTATCCCTATAAACCTCGTTACCCCCACCACTTCTCTCCCAGACACTCTCCCCCAAACTCTCTCCCCTGCTTCTGGTGCCTCTATTGCTTCACCAGAGTAGTCCCTATCTGATACACCCTTATACACTCCCTCCACCCTTCCCACTCAAACACTCTCTCCCCCCACTTCACATATTCCCATTTCCACAAATCCATCTCCCCCAGCCTTTGTACCAGAGGCTCCATCAAGCTCTGATGTAGAACAACCCATTCCACCCTCCTCCTCTTCTCAAATTCCCATCCCAACCTCTGTGCCAGAAGTTCCAACTACTTCTTCTGGTGCAGAGCAGCCCCTCCCCATACCCTCTACACAAATCCCTACCCCTCCCCAATCTCATACAGAACAGAACCCATCAACCCCTATGGCAGTGGGATTTCCTGCCCCTCTCCTTTCTCCCACTTGCCTAACCAGCGATGATAGTGAAGATGAGGATGCTTCACTGTAGCTGGAGGTCTTAACACCATCCTACTCTGCCTCTGGGCCCAAACCCTTTACTTTCTCATCTGCAGAAATGGGTCCCATTAGGCAGAGTATGAGTGTCAGTGCTTGTTGGTCCCACTAGTTAGATTAATTGCGGAAGCTTAAGTTAAATGTCTTTCAAATTCTTTTTATAATAGTACTAAAGGCAATTAAGAGAATAAGTAAATGAAATCAATAAAGAACACAAGATATATAGTGGTTCGGATTTAAATATCCTACGTCCACTCTCCCTTTTATCCAAGGGGTCTCACTAACAACCAACCAACACACTTACTTACTCACTGGAATTGGGAAGTACCAGTTCCTTCTTACAAACTCTTTAGATTTAACTTCAATCTAAAGATCAACAGCCTTCAACCTTATCTGGTAGATGAACAGGTTGAGGTTTCAACAACTCCTTAAGAGTAGATATATGTTATGAACAACTTAGAGTGCTAAGAGTGATTGTTAAAAGCTTAGATGATCATATGCGCGTATGATCAAGTCTCTCTCTAGAGCTTTTTCTTGAACTGCACTCTTGTATTTATAGAGGGGATTAAGAAAATAGCCGTTAGAGGGCTAATCCAATCAGATCCTCTATTTACGGAAGCTTCAATCAATCAATTTCCCTAATTGATTGATTGGGTTGGTGGGATCCTTGGATTGATTATCTTCAAATACTTTCCAATCCTGATCTTGTTGACTTGATTTGAATCACCAACGGTCAAATGCTTCCTCTGCCAAACTCTGATTCTCAACAGAGAAGGCAAAACCAGACACCAGGCAACCTCGGTGTCTTCTGGTCCTTATCTGGTGAACAACCAGAGTACTCAGTAGAACCAGGGGATCAAACTGAGCATCTTTTGTTCCACCAGACTCGTCTGGTCCGGACTCGTCTGGTCCGGGGAAGGTCCTCTTCCTCTGGTCTGATCTCATCTGGTGAAGTCTTCTGGTGGAGTCCTCTGGTGAAGTCCTCTGGTGGGGTCTTCTGGTGACTCTTCTGGTGAAGTCTTCTGGTCTGGCAGTTCCCCCTAGACTAAGTCCTAATCTAGATCATCATCTGGCTAACAGGTCCAAATGGTCCTATTACATCTTCTGGTTTGTTTTAACTCATCAAAACTGTACAATTTTTATCCTAACAATTTCCCCCTTTTTGATGAAGTTAAAACACTACCAGAACTGATCAAAACAAGAAATTTAAGCAAGAAAACAATAAAGAGATAAGACCCTAGAATAGATCTTATCAGGCAAACAATTGAGACAACAAGAGGTTGTCTTTTGAAGAGAGAAGATATAAATTTCATTAATAATAAGGATAAAGAGTTTACAGATTACAATGAAATTTTGGTCCTATCTAAGCATATCTTCTGTTATCTTTAGGCACCAGAAACCAGTCAAGAAACCTGTCTTGAATGGCCTTCAACTCTGCTGAAGATGCTGGGGTGAAATTCACCAACACATTAGTCTTGAATAACTTCTTCAACTCTAGCCAATCAACCTGGTCCCCTACCATGGGAGTGTTGAGATAATGAAACTCAGGGGCTGTGACCTCCAGGTTGAATTCTATTATTGAATCCATTAGCTGCTTGTAAAGCTCTGCATCAAAACTCTTCATCCACGAATGGAAGGTCCTGTTGATAAGTGCTTCATCTTCTGGTGGTGGCCTCTGGATGTAGTGTTGAATAAACCAGAGAGTCTTGGCTTCTCTCCACTTCTCAATCAGGGGCACAGGCACAGTAGAGTCAAAGGACCCTTCTGTCCTGAGAGGCAAGATATTCAACACTTCAGTGGGAGATTTCCTCCTCTGGCTCGATCCACCAACACCAGAAGAAGCACCAGCTTCTCTGCTCTTCTTCGATTGCCTCCTAACATATCTGAGCCTCTGCTCTTCATCTATGTTTTTCCTTATTCTTGCTTGCTTCTCCTATGGAGTCTCTTCTTTATATCTCTTCTCTGCTTCTTCAACTACCTCTTCCAAGAAGCTCTTCTTAACTCTTCTGATCGTTTTCTTTGCAGGTCCAGAGATTTGGATAGGATCCTGCTCTGCTTCTGACTCCTCTTCTGCAGCAAGCTGCTTAGCCATGGAAAGAGATTTGAGTTCCTCTTTCTTCTTCTTCTGCAACTCTGCCTGGGCCAAGGTGTTTTCCAACAGGTCCAGACGAGCTCCATGGCTGAAGAGAGTTTCATCTGTGGTCTTCGCCAGATCAGTTCTGGCCTTCTCTTCCCCCTTTTTAACTTCATCAAGGAGGCGCTCCACTACCTGCCTTATAAGATCAGGCAGGGCAGTGTTGGAGGAAGAGTGAAGATCACGCAGTTGCCTTGCCTCCTCCAGGTAGGCTTTTGACTCTGCAACTAAGCTCTCTTGCTTAGTAAGCATCTCCTGGAGAGAATCCTTCAACTTGGCAGTTTCCAGCATTTGAGTGGCCAACTCCACTTTGAGCACCGAGACAGGCCTCATCTGGTCCAGAACATATTGCTGAAGCTGCTTCTGGCTCTCATGCACATCCATCTTCAAGAACAGGCAGTCAGATTTGAAGGCAGTTTTGGCAGAGGAAAAAACATCCTTGATCTGCTTCAAAAACTTCCTTCGCTCATCTTTAATCTGATGTTCAACCAGAGCAGGTGCCAAGTGCTGCATTGCCTTGGAGAATCTGCCAATATGCTGGATTTGTTCATTGAAGAACAGCTTCATCTTCTGGAGGATAGCATGAGTGACTTCAAAATCCTCTTCGTCTGAATACAACTCCGAGGGGAAGACGAAGTGAGGCCCAAACTTGTAAGAGGGGCCCTCTGGAGAGATCATTACATCCTGCTGGATGAGTAGAGTTCGAATCACCACCTCCGCTGCCTCTGGTGACTCTAGCTCTGCAAGATTTTGAATATTGAGCTTCTGCTTCAGCTCTATCTCCCAGGCAGTAAAGTTGGAGGGACCCATTTCCTCCAGCAGCATCAAAAGGTCCTCCACATCCTCCAGTCTGGCCTTGCTCCAGACTTTGGCATCCGTAAGGTCAGCCAACAATGGTAAGTGCTCCAGAAGAACTGGGAAATGCTCTCTTAGCCAGAGCTGAGCACTCACACTCATATTCTGCCTAATGGGACCCATTTCTGCAGATGAGAAAGTGAAGGGTTTGGGACCAGAGGCAGAGGAGGAAGGTGCTAAGTTAACAGGCTCAAGTGAAGCTTCCTCATCTTCACTATCATCGCTGAGTGAACAGGTGGGAGAAGAGGGAGGGGCAGAGAATCCCAGAGCCATAGAGATGGTTGGGTCCTGGTCTGTATGGGTTTGGGGAGGGGTAGGAATATGTGATGTAGAAGTGGAGGGGATGGGTTGCTATGCACCAGAAGAGGATGGGATCTCTGGTACAGAAGTGGAAGTGTTTGGGTGGGAAAAGTCTGCACCAGAAGAGGTTGATGGCACCTCTGGTACAGAAGGTGGGGGAGAGGGATAAGTGTTTAAAGGTATTTGAGAAGACGGGGGAGAAGGTGTTTGAGGGATGGCAGAAGGGATGAAGGTTGGGGTGTCTGGGAGAGTCTGCTCTGGTGAAGATAAAGGAACACCAGGAGCAGGTGAGATGGGATGTGTTTGGGTGTCTGGTGGTGAAATATAAGGGGTAACAAGGTTTACATGGGCAGGGGGGGGAAGAGAGGATGGGTTAGAAGGGATTACCTCTGCAGGGTCAACACCCGCAGGCACAACATGCTCTGGAGCATCCTCCATCATCAGAGAGGCTTCATCAATAGCTCTCTCCAGGGCCTCTCCAAGATCAGATCCAGAGTCAGGATCTTGAAGAATTGCCCGCTTGGCCCTGGGCTTCCTCTTAAGAGGTTCAACCTCCTCTTCCTCTTCTTCCTCTGATGGCTCATCCACCAGAAGGGTTTTCTTCGGAACTCTTCTGCCAGTCCTGGGCTTCTTAGCAGATCTCTTCTTGGCCTCCTCCGGCCTCTTCCTCTTGGTTGCTCCAGCCTTAACAGCTTTATCATCATCACCCTTCTTCTTAAGAATGTTAAGAAGGGGAATCTGGTCCTCCTCCGAGGAACCAGAGAAGACAACTGTTGAAGAACCAGTTACTTCCGCAGCCTGCTTCTGGGTCTTCTTCCTTGGCTGCTGCTTCTGTCCCTTTGTAGGTGAAGGAATGGCTTGTAGAGGAGGGGCAGGGATGGCTTCCTCACCATCAGAATCAGGATGGCCTTGAAGGGGACCATCCTTGGAGAACATGATCTTGGACTTATGAAAGCCCTTGCACCAGGATTGTCTCCATTTCTTGTCTGGTAGGATCGAATACAGAATGATGGTGAGTTTTGTGCCCAATGAGACATTAGCATTGAACACAAATTGTTGCTCTCCTGGCAACTGGGGGCATTCCTCATTTTGAATCTTCAACTTGTTCTTCTTCAGCACCCCCCAGAAAAACTCAACCCAGTTACAATGGGCACCGTCCAGAATGGCCCTCATAACACAGAGCCTGCCAATGAAGATGGCATCTGTGCTATGGCTCTCACACATCAGGATCTTCACCATGATATCGAACAAAACCTTGTACTTCTGACGAAGATGCTTGTCCAAGAAGCCCTTAGTGATATTCTGGCAAGAACTCCTGGCAAACATCTTGAAGGAGTCCAAAGCCTCTCCTTCCTTGTACTTCAGGGGGTCCACACCTTCCGCAGAAAGATTACCAAAGAGAGTACGGAAATCCGCCTTCGAGAAAACAACGTCCTCTGTATCAATCTTCGAAGAGACGTGGTCTTCATGGATCTTCACCCGGACAAGAAACTGAGCAGCATAGCCATCCAAGGTACGCAGATCCTTGGGAACCTTCGAAATCAACTCCTCCAGCCCAGAACGTCGGAGAAGCTCCAAAATCTCCAAAGCAGCCGGATTCTTAGTGGAATAGAAATCCACCACCATCTCAGTTTTGAGTTTCTTGCAGACATAGTCTGGATCGAAATTGCATTTGGGTGCCATATCTGTGAAGTAGAGAGAGAGAGAGAGAAAGAGAAAGAGATGGAAAGGCTTGCAGAGAGAGAGTTAGGGCTTGAAAAGTTATGAAACGTGAAAGAACAAATTGAAAGAAAATTTGGTTTAAATAGGGCAATACGCGTGTCTTGATTAATAAATGAAGTGTGAACGCGTGTAATACCAAAATTAAATTAGGGAACAAAATCAATTTTTGAATTGATTGACATATTGCATCTCGATTAAATCCGATGGCCACGATGAAAGGCAAGATACAGATTTAATCTGGTGCGTTGGCGTGGTCATTGGGACTGGGCATAAAGGGGTTTTTGTGGCAGTCAAGAGAAAAAGCGAAATGATTGCCTAGGCCCTATACCCGAGTCATAAATACACTCCGAAGTTGAAACATTTTGAGTGTACTTACTAATTTGAAAGGTGTATCCCAATGAACAGAGGCCAGAAAAGTCAAAGCATACCTGTCACCTGATATTGTAACCAGATGATACCACAGCTAGTCTGGTGTTACATCTCCTCTGATGGAACTCCTCTGGTCCTTGTCAGAGAGGACCTTGGAAATTTTGAAATCTGACTCAGCACCTCATCTGGGACAAATGTCACCTGGTGCATACCTCATCTGGAGATATAACTTCTCTGATATGTCTAGTCTGCAGGTATGTTAGTTATATAAAAAAAATAAAGAATATGCAGTAGGGCATAAATAAAGGATACTTCTCTGATGTTCCCCCTAAAACAAATCTGTCTCTGGATCCAACAATCCTAACTCAAAGACTAACTCTCTGAATCTGGTCTCAGCCAAAGGCTTAGTCAGAATATCTGCTCTCTGCTTCTCTGTTGCAATCTTTTTCATCCTTATATCTCCCTTCTCAACATGATCTCTGATAAAATGATGCCTTATATCAACATGTTTACACCTGGTATGAAGAACTGGATTCTGGGTGATTGCAATGGCACTATTACTATCACAGAATATAGGAATATCCTTGGCTCTAATCTGGTAGTCCATAAGCTGTTGACTAATCCAGAGTAGTTGAGAATAACAACTACCTGCAGCCATGTACTCTGCTTCTGTTGTTGATGTAGCAACTGAAGTCTGCTTCTTAGAAAACCAGGATACCAATTTATTCCCTAAAAATTGGCATGTTCCACTTGTAGATTTTCTATCTATTCTGCATCCACCATAGTCTGAATCTGAATAACCACTCAACTCTAGGTTATCATCTGCAGGATACCATAAGCCTAAGTTCACTGTTCCCTTAAGATATTTCAAAATCTTCCTAGCTGCTTCCAAGTGACTCTTCTTGGGATTAGCTTGAAATCTGGCACAAACTCCTACAACAAAAGTAATATCTGGTCTGCTTGCAGTCAGGTACAGAAGAGAACCAATAAGTGCTTTGTACTGAGTCTGGTCCACACTCTCTCCAGACTCATCTGGATCCATGTTAAAATTTGTCATCATAGGAATCTTGGCTGCTTTGCTAGATCCTACTCCAAATTTCTCTAAAATGTTTCTGATGTACTTTGCCTGATTTATGAAAATTCCCTTCTCTGATTGCTTAACCTGCAAACCTAAAAAGTAATTCATTTCACCCATCATAGACATCTCAAACTGAGTCTGCATGAGCTCACCAAACTTCTCACACAGCTTCTTGTTATGGGATCCAAATATAATGTCATCAACATATATTTGGACCAATAGGATGTCCTTTCCTTCTTCTTTCCTAAACAAGGTCCTATCAATCTTACCCTTAGTGAAACCATTGTCCAGAAGAAATTGAGAAAGAGTGTCATACCATGCTCTGGGTGCCTACTTCAGCCCATAAAGAGCTTTCTTAAGCTTAAACAGCCTGTCACCTTGTTCAAAACCAGGAGGTTATTCCACATACACTTCCTCAATGAGAATCCCATTAAGAAAGGCAGATTTCACATCCATCTGGTATACTTTGAACCTCATGTGAGCAGTATATGCTAGAAACAATCTGATGGCTTCTAATCTGGCAACAGGAGCAAATGTCTCATCATAGTCTATTCCTTCAGACTGAGAATAGCCCTGAGCCACTAGCCTTGCCTTGTTCCTAGTAATGACATCATTCTCATCTTTCTTATTCTTGAAAACCCACTTAGTGCCTATCACCTTTTGATGTCTACCAGCTCCCAGCTCCCAAACATCCTGTCTGGTGAATTGATTCAACTCCTCTTGCATTGCAATAATCCAATTTGAATCCTTCAGTGCCTCCTTGATGTTTTTGGGCTCAATCAAGGACACATAACAACTGAATAAGGCAGCTAAGGTAAGAGTTCTCCTAGTCTGGACACCCTTAGTTGGATCTCCTAAGATCAGGTCATTGGGGTGATCAACCAGGGTCCTCCTTCCCGTGGTCTTGCCTGGGTGATCATCTTCTGCAGTACCTTGGTGATTATCACCACTTGCAGAAGAGCTTCCCCCTACAGGAGTTCCAACCTCTTCTGGTTCTGCTCCTTGTGAAGGCTTCTGCTTCAGAGAACCAGGAGATGGGTCATCATCTGAATTTGAATCTGAATCAAGAATAGGTGGGTTGACTTTGATTACTCTGGGTGTAGTCTGATTCTGGGTCTCATCAGAAGACTTAGATTCCACCTTGCACTCAAAAGCAGATTCATCAAAAACAACATGAGGTGTTTCCTCCACACAAAGTGAATTCTTATTAAAAACTCTAAAAGCCTTACCGGTGCTGGAATATCCTAAAAAAATTCCATCAGCCACTTTGGCATCAAAAGTTCTTAATTTAGTTTTTCCATTGTCATGGATGAAACACTTACATCCAAAAACATGAAAATATGAAACAGATGGGGTTTTACCTTTCCATACCTCATATGGTGTCTTATTATGTCTCTGGGCAACCAGGCACCTGTTTTGTGTGTAGCAAGCTGCATTAATGGCCTCTGCCCATAACCTTTGTGGAGTGTTGTACTCTGCCAAAAGAGTTCTCGCAGCCTCTTTAAGGTTCTATTCCTCCTTTCTGCTACTCCATTTTGTTGGGGTGTTCTGGCAGCAGATGTGTCATGAAAAATCCCATGATCCTTGTAGTAATCTGAGATGTGTGAATTCAAAAACTCTGTTCCTTTATCACTTCTGATTCTGACTATGCTCTGGTTCTGCTCATTCTGGATCTGCTTAAAGAATTCTGGCAGCTTAGTGATAGTTTCATTTTTCTTAAACAAGAACACTACCCAAGTGTATCTTGAAAAGTCATCTACTATCATCAAGGTGTACTTCCTTCCACTGAAACTGAGAGGAGAATCGGGTCCAAACAGGTCCATGTGAAGTAGTTGAAGTACTCTGGTTGTGGTTGTGCTCTGGACATCCTTAAAGGAAGTCTTGGGTTGTTTACCCTTCTGGCAGGAACCACAAACCTGATCCTTCTTAAACACTTCATTAGAAAGACCTCGAATGAGACCTTTTCTGGCAATCTTGTTCAGTGTCTTGAAGTTAAGATGACACAATCTCTTGTGCCAAACCCAGCTGTTCTCTGCAGATCCTTTTGCAACCAGGCAAGCATTTCTTGGGCAACTGCTAAAATCTGCAAGATAAATGTTACCCTTCCTCAAGCCTATTAGCAAGATATCATTATAATCAGAAGAGAAAACAGTGCATGAATCACTAGAAAACTTCACTGAGTATCCCTTGTCACAGAATTGGGATACTGAAAGCAGATTATGCTTGAGTCCTTCAACATAGTAGACTTCATCTACAGATACACCATTAAAGGTCAATTTTCCAACTCCTCTGGTGACTCCATAGTTGTTGTCACCAAACATCACTCTTGGCCCATTCAGTGGCTTGAAATCTTAGAGGTTATCTTTCTGGAATGTCATGTGCTTGGAACATCCACTATCAATGTACCAGACATGGTTGCTTGAAAGTCCTTTCTCCGATGGGCTCTTATCTACCTGCAGGGAAATCAATTAGGTCCCCTACTAGAGCTGGGTCCTGATTGGTTAGTTGCAGGTTTTGTAGGAATCCATAGATAAAGATCATCCCTTGTTGGATGAGGAGATCTTATCTTTCTTCCAAATCTATCTACCAGAACATGTCCTCTTAAAATGACATATTGAGCTACTGGTCTGATAAGGACACCTTTCCTATAAACAGGTCTGGTGTACCTTTTCTCGAATCTGGCCTTTGGAATGGCCTGCCTCAAAGATATGGTCTTAAAGGTCTGGTTGTAAGGGTACATCCTAGAAGAACCATCTCTGGTGTCATAACTTCCCAGATCAGTTGGTTTTCTATAGATGGGTCTGGAAGACCACCTCTGGTTCTGAAAAGTAGACTTGTTCTGGTGGTTATAATTCCTTTGAGTATATCTATTCTGGAATTAATTCCTCTGAGAGAATCGTCTCTGGGGTACCTGGTGCTGTTGAACATAGTTCCTTCTCTGGTAGTTCTTACTCTGATTGGTATTCCCCTTTCTTGAGTGTTACCCTTTAGGTCCCCTAATCTGGTTAGGTTCCCTTTGAGGATTTCTCTGGGGTCCTCCAACTTGAGTAGGTTCTACTCCTTGGGACTCATTGTTCACAGGACCATCAATCTTCAATGGTTCCCCTTTTGACTCTTATTCTCTAGGATCTTCTCTTCCAGGACAGTCAACTCTTCTAGACCATATGTTATGTGATTAGCAGAGTGATTCCTTTTCCAATCAGGATTGTGAACCACCTTGTAACCATTACCAGTTAAGTCTTTATCATCCCAGACTTGTCTTTATTATACATGTATTTATGAGTTTTAGTGGTGAATCCAGAATATCCTAAACCACTCTTATCATTAATGCGCTGAGAAGACTCTGATATGATAGATACAACAGAAGGTATCTTAGGAGCTTCTCTGGGCATGGTTATCTCCTCTATGTTGTGAGCAACTTGTTTTCCCTTGATAAGAGTCTGGTATTTGGCTCTGAGTTCATTGAACTCATCTTCTTGAGAGTTCTTTTCTTTCATGAGTTGATCTACCAGAGTATCTCTTTCTGTGATCTTATCCTGAAGTTCAGAGACTTCTTTGGAATGATCTTTCATGAGTTCTCTGGTGGATTTATGCTCATGAGAGAGTGATTGAACTTCAGCTCTGAGCCTACCATTCTCTTTCTCAAGTTTTTGACAAAGTTGGACACAATTTTGGAGATCTGATAGCATTTGTTGCATATCAGACTCTCTGGAGTTACCAGGTGAATTAGAGGATTCAGTATATTTGGAATTTGATAAGACTAGAGTAGTTTCATTTACCTCAGTGATGTCTGCCATCAGACATACATCATCATCAGACCCGAAATTAGAAGAAGAAAAAATGGAACTAGTATCCTCCTCCTCTGCTTCTGCTAGCAATGCTCTCTTGTCTGCATATCTCCTATCTCTCTTGATCCTCTTTTCTTCTCTTTCCCTAGGAGTAAGTTGAGGACAATCATAACTATAGTGACCAGTCTTGTTGTATGTGTAGCAGACATTGTCTCCTCTGGGACTAGGACTAGGCTCTCTCCTCCTCTGGTTGTAGTCTGGTCTGGCTGGGCTACTATCCCTCCTCTGATAATCTGATCTCCCAGAGCTGCCAGGGTTGTCATCTCTCCTCCTTTCTGGAGTTCTGAATCTGGTCTCCCTTGAGTCTCCAGATGTCTTCTCCTTCTCTGCAGGCTTGAAGGAACTCTTCCTGTCTCTGGTAGACTCATTCCAATTCCTTTTGTACCTGCCATATTTTGAACTCATTTTGTCTATTTTACGAGTTAGAAGTGCTACCTGCTCCTTGAGGCTCAAGTCATCTGCAGTAGACTCCTTTGGCTTGACATCAGGCTTGATAGTTGAAGAGAATGCAACACCTTTCTGGCCAGAAGAGGAAACCTCTTCTGTTTGATCCTCCTCTTGAAGATCATACTCATAAGCTTTGAGATCAGACAACAGAAGATGATGATCCAGAGTGTTGAGATCCTTGTTGTCCTTGATCACAGTGACTTTAATTCTCCACCTGCTGGTTAGTGAACGCAAGATTTTACTATTAATTTCTTTTTCAGAATAGGTCTTACCTAAGGCACTAGCCTTGTTCAGGAGGTTTGTGAGACGCATATCCAGCTGGTTAATGGTCTCGTCTAGTTTCATCTTGAAGGTGTCAAACGAGTGTTGAACAGCTTGGAGCTTGTTGTCTTTAATCTTCTCTGTTCCTTCGCAGAGAAGTGCAAGTTTGTCCCACATCTCCTTGGTAGTGGCACAGGTTCTGACCTTCTCTATTACTTCCTTGGTGAGTGTGTTGATAATCTCGGTTCTTACCACCTGGTCCAAGTTGTAGAGCTTTCTTTCATCGTTATCAAGCTCATCCTTTTTCTTGAGAATCTTTTGCCTTGGTACTCTATCCTCTGTAGCTTTTTGGGCTGTTTCACTAGATTCTTCCCTGGACTCTGACCTGCCACTATCAATAGGAGTCCAGTAAAATTGAATGGGGCCACTTTCTACCACATCTAACATGCGGTGGTGAATAGCTCCCAGATGATTACTCATCATGAAGCTCCAGTGGCTATAATCCTCAAATGAGAATTCTGGCAATTTGCGACTCTTATAAGAAGATTTTGCAGACATTTTAGATAAGATTAGGGAAATAAAAAGAACTTGAACAAAAGCACTAAAGAGCAATGGATCTGCCCGGTGACCACCAAAAGCTTTTCAAAGCAGTGGTCGTTGGACACACTGCTCTGATACCACTTGTTGGTCCCACTAGTTAGATTAATTGTGGAAGCTTAAGTTAAATGTCTTTCAAATTCTTTTTATAAGAGTACTAAAGGCAAATAAGAGAATAAGTAAATGAAAGCAATAAAGAACACAAGATATATAGTGGTTCGGATTTAAATATCCTACGTCCACTCTCCCTTTTATCCAAGGGGTCTCATTAACAACCAACCAACACACTTACTTACTCACTGGAATTGGGAAGTACCAGTTCCTTCTTACAAACTCTTTAGATTTAACTTCAATCTAAAGATCAACAGCCTTCAACCTTATCTGGTAGATGAACAGGTTGAGGTTTCAACAACTCCTTAAGAGTAGATATATGTTATGAACAACTTAGAGTGCTAAGAGTGATTGTTAAAAGCTTAGATGATCTTATGCGCGTATGATCAAGTCTCTCTCTAGAGCTTTTTCTTGAACTGCACTCTTGTATTTAAAGAGGGGATTAAGGAAATAGCCGTTAGAGGGCTAATCCAATCAGATCCTCTATTTACGGAAGCTTCAATCAATCAATTTCCCTAATTGATTGATTGGGTTGGTGGGATGCTTGGATTGATTATCTTCAAATATTTTCCAATCCTGATCTTGTTAACTTGATTTGAATTACCAACGGTCAAATGCTTCCTCTGCCAAACTCTAATTCTCAACAGAGAAGGCAAGACCAGACACCAGGCAACCTCGGTGTTTTCTGGTCCTTATCTGGTGAACAACCAGAGTACTCAGTAGAACCAGGGGATCAAACTGAGCATCTTTTGTTCCACCAGACTCGTCTGGTCTGGGGAAGGTCCTCTGCCTCTGGTCTGATCTCATCTGGTGAAGTCTTCTGGTGGAGTCCTCTGGTGAAGTCCTCTGGTGGGGTCTTCTGGTGACTCTTCTGGTGAAGTCTTCTGGTCTGGCAGTTCCCCCTAGACTAAGTCCTAATCTAGATCATCATCTTGCTAACAGGTCCAGATGGTCCTATTACATCTTCTGGTTTGTTTTAACTCATCAAAACTATACAATTTTTATCCTAACAGTGCTCAGCTCTGGCTAAGAGAGCGTTTTACCATTCTTTTGGAGTACTTATCACTTTTGGCTGATCTGACTGACGCCAAAGTCTGGAGCAAGGCCAGACTTGAAAACGTGGAGGACCTAATGTTGTTGCTTGAGGAGATGGGTCCTCCTAATTTCACTGCCTGGGAGATTGATCTAAAGAAGATGCTTAATCTCCAGAATCCTCCGGAGCTTGAGACTCCAGAGGCAGCCAAGGTGGTGGTTCGCACCTTGTTAATCCAGCAGGGAATGATGATCTCCCCAGAGGGCCCCTCGTACAAATTTGGCCCTCACTTCACCTTTCCTCCAGAGCTCTACTCTGATAAGGAGGACTTTGATGTGACTCCTGTCGTGCTCCAGAAGAGGAAGGCCTTCTTCAATGAGTAGATCATGCAAATTGGCATTTCTCAAAGGTCATCCAGCATATGCACCTGCTATGATAGAGCACCAAATCCGGCAGGTGAGGATTATCTTCCTTAAGCAGATCAAGTCTACCTTTGCCGCTGCCAAAGCTTCTTTCAAGGAAAATGGTTTATTTGTGAAGCTTGATGTAATGCACAGCCAGAAGCAGCTCCAGAAGCACGTTTTGGACCAGCTAGGTCCAGTCTCTATTTTGAAAGTGGAAATGGCGTCTCAAATGTTGTAGACTGCCAAGCTCAAAGATTCCCTACAGGAGATGTTGGATAAGCAGGAGCGCTTGGTAGCAGAATCTAAAGCCTATCTAAAGGAGGCCAAGCAGCTGCTTGATCTTCACTCTTCCTCCACCACTGCCTTGCCTAATCTCATAAAGCAGGTGGTGCAGCCCCTGTTTGATGAAGTTAAAAGGGGGAAGAGAAGGTCAGAACTAATCTGGCGAAGACCACAAATGAGACCCTCTTCAGCCATGGGGCTCATCTGGACCTGCTGGAGAACACTTTGGCCCAGGCTGAGCCGCAGAAGAAGAAGAAATAAGAGTTGAAATCTCTTACTATGGCACAGTAGCTTGCGGCAGAAGAGGAGTCCACTGATGCAGAGCAAGATCCTATTTCTATTTCTGGACCTGCTAAGAAGAAGATAAGGAAAGTCAAGAAGAGCTTCCTTGAATCTGTTGTTGAAGAGGCAGAGAAGAGATTCAAGGAAAGGACGCCTGAAGAGAGGCAATCCAGGATAAGTGTTAGGATAAATATTGTATAGTTTTGATAAGTTAAAACAAACCAGAAGATGTAATAGGACCATTTGGACCTGTTAGCCAGATGATGATCTAGATTAGGACTTAGTCTAGGGGGAACTGCCAGACCAGAAGACTTCACCAGAAGACCCCACCAGAGGACTTCACCAGAGGACTCCACCAGAAGACTTCACCAGATGAGATCTAACCAGAGGCAGAGGACCTTCTCCAGACCAGACAAGTCCAGACCAGACGAGTCTGGTGGAACAAAAGATGCTCAGTTTGATTCCCTATTTCTACTGAGTATTCTGGTTGTTAACCAGATCTGGACCAGAAGACACCGAGGTTGCCTGGTGTCTGGTCCTGCCTTCTCTGGAGAGAATCAGAGTTAGGCAGAGGAAGCATTTGACCGTTGGTGTTTCAAATCAAGTAAAAATAGATCGGATTAGAAAGTTATTGAAGTTAATCAATCCAAGGATCTCACCAACCCAATCAATCAATTAGGGAATTGATTGATTGGAAGCTTCCTTAAATAGAGGATCTGATTGGATTAGCTCTCCAACGGCTATACCCTAATCTCCTCTATAAATACAAGAGTGCAGTCACAAGAAAAAGCTCTAGAGATCCTACGTGCACAAGTTACATTTCAAGCTTTTGATAATCACTCTTAGCACTCTTATTGTTCACATTATATATCTACTCTTAAGGAGTTATTGGACTTTAACCTGTTCATCTCTAAGATAAGGTTGAAGGTTGCTTACTTTAGATTTTGGTTAGATCTAAAGGAGTTGTAAGAAGGAACTGGTACTTCGAAAATTCTAGTACGTTAGTAAGTTGGTTGGTTGTTAGTGAGACCCCTTGGATAAAAGGGAGAGTGGACATAGGATATTCTGATCCGAACCACTATATATCCGGTGTTATTTATTGCTTTCATTAAATTACTCTCTTATTTGTTTTGTGCTCTTATAATAAAAAGTTTGTTAAGACATAAACTTAAAGCTTCTGCAATCAATCTATCTTGTGGGACCAACAAGTGGTATCAGAGCAGTGTGTCCAACGACCACTTCTTTGTAAAGCTTTTGGTGGTCACCGGGCAGATCCATTGCTCTTTATTGTTTTTGTTCAAATTCTTGTTAAATCCTTATTTTAGTAAATATGTCTTCGAAATCTTCTTATAAGATTCGCAAACTGCCAGAATTCTCATTCGAGGATTATAGCCACTGGAGCTTCATGATGAGTAATCATCTTGGAGCTATTCACCACTGCATGTTAGATGTGGTAGAAAGTAGCCCAATTCAATTTTACTGGACTCCTATTGATAGTGGCAGGTCAGAGTCCAGAGAAGAAACGAGTGAAACTGCCCAGAAAGCTGCTGAGGGCAGAGTTCCCAGACAAAAGATTCCCCAGAAGAGAGATGTTGGGATATAGATTAGATGTTTTGAAGATGTTAAAACAAGAACTTGTAATAGGACTAGCTGAACCTGTTAGTCAGCTACAGATTAGTCTTGGTCTAGAATAGGTCTTTGGTTAATGGGGAAGAAATCTGTGCAGACCAGATGAGGTGACCAGATGAGAGGTGACCAGATGAGGTGACCAGACTAGAGGTGACCAGATGAGGTGTCCAGACCAGAGCAGAAGAGTCACCAGAGCAGATGAGATCCAGAGGAGTCTGACCAGAGGAGTCTGACCAGATGAGTCTGACCAGAAGAGCCCTACCAGAGGAGTCTGCCAGATGAGTCTGACCAGAGGAGTTTGCCAGAGGAGTCTGCCAGAGGAGTCTGACCAGAGGAGTCTGCCAGAGGAGTCTGACTAGAGGAGTCTGACCAGAGGAGTCACCAGAAGACCTCTCCCAGATGAGTTCAGAGTAGAAGTGTCACTAGACCAGACCAGAAGACCCCAGACCAGACGAGTCCTGACCAGATGAGGGAGACAGATTAGTTCACCCACATGGAGGCTGCGTGTAATCTGGAGACAAGAAGATCTTGGAGTTTCAATGATGGAGAAGAAAGTAATCTGGAAAGTCAACTGATGGAGGATCTGATTGATTGATTCGTATCAATCTTGGAATATCCAATCAATGGAGGAGATCAATCAATCAATATAATCAATCTATGATTGATTATATTCCTCCAATTATGGTTGTTTGAATTTTCTAGCTTCCAACGGCTAGTTAATCACTACAACTATAAATATGAGTGTTGTGATGAGTTCATTAGACACAAGAGTCGCGCGAGAGCACAAAGCACACGAACTCTCCACTCACTCACCTTGTTCATTCAAGTTCATATACTCTTTTAGGAGTTTTAGTTGGAACTTATAATCAACCTGTTCACCACATTGAAAGGTTGTTGTAAGCAAGTTGTACGAAGGAGCTGGTACTTCCCAATTCCAGTGGTTCGTGAGTAAGTTGGTTGGAGAATGAGAAAGACCCCTTTGGAGAAAGGAAGAGTGGATGTAGGACCTGTTGTCCGAACCACTATAAATCCGGTGTCATTTACTTTTCTGCACTTTAGATTTCTGCATTTTCTCTTAGCACTTAATTTGAAAATTGGGTTTTCTTAAAAATAAACTCTAAAACGCTTTCCGCTGGATAACCTTTTTGGGACCAACAAGAGATGAGTTAGACAATGATGAAAGAAAGCTCTACAACTTGGACCAGGTGGCAAGAACCGAGATCATCAACACACTTACTAAAGAGGTGATTGAAAAAGTCAGAACGTGTGCTACTGCCAAGGAGATGTGGGACAAACTTGCACTACTCTGTGAGGGAACAGAGAAGATTAAAGACAACAAGCTCCAAGCTGTTCAACACTCGTTTGACACCTTCAAGATGAAACCAGACGAGACCATTGACCAGCTGGATATGCGTCTCACAAAGCTCCTGAACAAGGCTAGTGCCTTAGGTAAGACCTATTCAGAGAAAGAAATAAATAGTAAAATATTACGTTCACTAACCAGCAGGTGGAGAATCAAAGTAACTGTGATCAAGGAAAACAAGGATCTCAACACTCTGGATCATCATCTTCTGTTGTCTGATCTCAAAGCTTATGAGTATGATCTTCAAGAGGAGGATCAAACAGAAGAGGTTTCCTCTTCTGGTCAGAAATGAGTTGCATTCTCCTCAACTATCAAGACTGATGACAAGACAAAGGAGTCTACTGCAGATGAGTTGAGCCTCAAGGAGCAGGTAGCACTTCTAACCCGTAAATTGGATAAAATGAGTTCAAAATATGGCAGGTACAAAAGGCATTGGAAGGAGTCTACTAGAGACAGGAAGAGTTCCTTCAAGCCTGCAGAAAAAGAGAAGACATCTGGAGACTCAAGGGAGACCAGATTCAGAACTCCAGAAAGGAGGAGAGATGACAACCCTGGCAGCTCTGGGAGATCAGATTATCAGAGAAGGGATGGTAGCTCTGGCAGACCTGACTACCAGAGGAGAGAGAGTAGTCCAGCCAGATCAGACTACAACCAGAGGAGGAGAGAGCCAAGTCCTAGTCCCAGAGGAGACAATGCCTGCTACACATGCAACAAGACAGGTCACTACAGCTATGATTGTCCTCAATTGACTCCTAGAGAACGAGAAGAGAAAAGGATCAAGAGAGATAGGAGATATGCTGACAAGAGAGCACTACTGGCAGAAGCAGAGGAGGAAGATACAAGTTCCAGTTCCTCTTCTTTCTTCTGATTTCGGGTCTGATGATGATGTATGTTTGATGGCAGACATCAATGAGGTAGACAAGAGCCCATTGGAGAAAGGACTTTCAAGCAACCATGTCTGGTACATTGACAGTGGATGTTCCAAGCACATGACCTTCCAGAAAGATAATCTCCAAGATTTCAAGCCATTGAATGGGCCAAGAGTGATGTTTGGTGACAACAACTATGGAGTCACCAGAGGAGTTGGAAAGTTGACCTTTAATGGAGTATATGTAGATGAAGTCTATTATGTTGAAGGACTCAAGCATAATCTGATTTCTGTATCCCAATTTTGTGATAAGGGATACTCAGTGAAGTTTTCTAGTGATTCATGCACTGTTTTGTCTTCTAATTATAATGATATCTTGCTAATAGGCTTGAGGAAGGGTAACATTTATCTTGCAGATTTTAGCAGTTGCCCAAGAAATGCTTGCCTGGTTGCAAAAGGATCTGCAGAGAACAGCTGGATTTGGCACAAGAGATTGTGTCATCTGAACTTCAAAACACTGAACAAAATTGCTAGAAAAAGTCTTATTCGAGGTCATTCTAATGAAGTGTTTAAGAAGAATCAGGTTTGTGGTTCATGCCAGAAGGGTAAACAACTCAAGACCTCCTTTAAGGATGTCCAGAGCACAACCACAACCAGAGTACTTCAACTACTTCACATGGACCTGTTTGGACTTGTTTCTCCTCTTAGTTTCAGTGGAAGGAAGTACACCTTGGTGATAGTAGATGACTTTTCAAGATACACTTGGGTAGTGTTCTTGTTTAAGAAAAATGAAACTATCACTAAGCTGCCAGAGTTCTTCAAGCAGATTCAGAATGAGCAGAACCAGAGCATAGTCAGAATCAGAAGTGACAGGGGGACCAACAAGATAGAGCTCAAAAAGAGGATGAATATCCAAAATCCGGCGGAGCTAGAGACACCAGAGGTAGCGAAGGTGTTGATTCGTACTTTGCTCATCCAGAGAGGAGTAATGCTCACTCCTGAGGGCTTCTCATACAATTTTGGCCCTCACTTCTCATTTCCTCCAGAGCTCTACTCTGATGAGGAAGATTTTGATATGTCTCCTGCCGTGCTCCAGAAGATGAAGGTTTTCTTCAACGAGCAGATCATGCAGATTGGGCGGTTCTCTAAGGCAATTCAACATATTGCCCCTGCTATGATAGAGCACCAGATTCGGCAAATGGTCTTTTTGTGAAATTGGATGTGATGCACAGCCAGAAACAGCTCCAGGAGCACGTGCTGGAGCAGATGAGGCCAGTTTCTGTGTTGAAAGTTGAGTTGGCCACTCAAATGCTGCAGACTGCTAAGCTCAAGAACTCCCTCCAGGAGATGTTAGAGAAACAGGAGAAGCTTGTTGCAGAATCCAAGGCTTACCTGGAGGAAGCAAAGCAGCTGCGTGATCTTCACTCTTCCTCCAACACTGCCTTACCTGATCTCATAAGGAAGGTAGTGGAGCCCCTCCTTGATGAAGTTAAAAAGGGGGAAGAGAAGGCCAGAACTGATCTGGCGAAGACCACCAATAAGACACTCTTTAGCCATGGTTATCGTCTGGACCTGCTGGAGAACACTTTGGTCCAGGCTGAGCTGCAGTAGAAGAAGAAATAGCTCAAATCTCTTACCATGGCTAAGCAGCTTGCTGCAGAAGAGGAATCATCAGAAGCAGAGCAGGACCCAATTTCAATCTCTGGACCTGCTAAGAGGAAGTTTAGGAAAGTCAAGAAGAGCTTCCTTGAATCTGTTGTTGAAGAAGCTCATAAGAGATATAAGGAAGAGACTCCAGAGGAGAAGCAAGCTAGGATAAGGAAAAACATAAATGAAGAGCAGAGGCTCAGATATGTTAGGAGGCAGAACAAGAAGACCAGAGAAACTGGTGTTCCTTCTGGTGCAGGTGGATCTAGTCAGAGGAGGAAAGCTCCTATTGAGGTGATGAACATTTTGCCTCTCAGGACAGAAGGGTCTTTTGACTCTACTGTGCCTATGCCTTTGATTGAGAAATGGAAGGAGGCAAAGACTCTCTGGTTCATTCAACATTATATCCAGAGGCCAGTACCAGAGGATGATGAGCTGATCAACAGAACCTTTCACTCCTGGATGCAAGCTTATGATGCAGATTTGTACAAGCAATTGATGGACTCTACCATTGAGTTCAACCTGGAGGTGACTGCTCCTGAGTTTACCTATCTCAACACTCCTATGAATGGAAACCAGGTTGATTGGGCAGAGTTGAAGAGATTGTACAAGACCAAGGTGTTGGTGAATTTCACTCCAACATCTTCTGCAGAGTTGAAGGCCGTCCAGGATAGGTTCCTTGACTGGTTTCTTGTGCCTAAAGAGAACAGAAGATATGCATAGAATATGACTCTAATCTTTAATGTAATCTGTAATCATTCTATCCTTATGTATCAATGAAAATCATATCTTCTCTGTCTCAAAGACAACTCCTTGTTGTCTTATTGTTTGCCTGATAAGATCTACTCTAAGGTCTTATCCCTTTATTGTTTTTCTTACTTATATTCTGTTTTTGATCAGTTCTGGTAGTATTTTAACTCTATCAAAAAGGGGAAAATTGTTAGGATAAATATTGTATAGTTTTGATGAGTTAAAACAAACCAGAAGATGTAATAGGACCATCTGGACCTGATAGCCAGATGATGATCTAGATTAGGACTTAGTCTAGGAGGAACTGCCAGACCAGAAGACTTCACCAGAAGACCCCACCAGAGGACTTCACCAGAGGACTCCACCAGAAGACTTCACCAGATGAGATATGACCAGAGACAGAGGACCTTCCCCAGACCAGACGAGTCCAGACCAGACGAGTCTGGTGGAACAAAAGATGCTCAGTTTGATTCCCTGTTTCTACTGAGTATTCTGGTTGTTAACCAGATCTGGACCAGAAGACACCGAGGTTGCCTGGTGTCTGGTCCTGCCTTCTCTGTAGAGAATCAGAGTTAGGCAGAGGAAGCATTTGACCGTTGGTGTTTCAAATCAAGTCAAAATAGATCGGATTGGAAAGTTATTGAAGTTAATCAATCCAAGGATCTCACCAACCCAATCAATCAATTAGGGAATTGATTGATTAGAAGCTTCCTTAAATAGAGGATCTGATTGGATTAGCTCTCCAACGGCTATACCCTAATCTCCTCTATAAATACAAGAGTGCAGTCACAAGAAAAAGCTCTAGAGATCCTACGCGCACAAGTCACATTTCAAGCTTTTGATAATCACTCTTAGCACTCTTATTGTTCACATTACATATCTACTCTTAAGGAGTTATTGGACTTTAACCTGTTCATCTCTAAGATAAGGTTGAAGGTTGCTTACTTTAGATTGTGGTTAGATCTAAAGGAGTTGTAAGAAGGAAATGGTACTTCGAAAATTCCAGTACGTGAGTAAGTTGGTTGGTTGTTAGTGAGACCCCTTGGATAAAAGGGAGAGTGGACGTAGGATATTCTGATCCGAACCACTATATATCTGGTGTTATTTATTGCTTTCATTAAATTACTCTCTTATTTGTTTTGTGCTCTTATAATAAGAAGTTTGTTAAGACATAAACTTAAAGCTTCCACAATCATTCTATCTAGTGGGACCAACAATAAGGAAGAACATAGATGAAGAGCAGAGGCTCAGATATGTTAGAAGGCAGAACAAGAAGACCAGAGAAGCTGGCATCTCTTCTGGTGCCAGTGGATCCAGCTAGAGACGGAAGGCTCCTGTGGAAGTGATGGAGATTTTGCCTCTCAGGACAGAAGGGTCTTTTGATTCTACTGTGTCTGTCCCTCTGATAGAGAAATGGAGAGAAGTCAAAACCTTATGGTTTATTCAGCATTACATTCAGAGGCCTCCACCAGAGGATGATGCGCTCATCAACAAGACTTTCCACACTTGGATGAAGACATATGATGCAAGGCTCTACAAGCAGCTGATGGATTCTACCATATAGTTCAACCTGGAAGTCACTGCCCCTGAATTCCATTATCTCAACACTCCCATGATAGGGGACCAGGTGGATTGGGCAGAACTGAAGAAGCTGTACAAAATTAAGGTGTTGGCAAACTTCACTCCAATATCTTTTGCAGAGCTCAAGGCCATTCAAGACAGCTTCTTCGACTGGTTCCTGGTGCCTAAAGAGAACAAAAGATATGCCTAGAATAGGATTCTGAACTTAATGTAATCTGTAATCCTTTTATCCTTATTATTAATGAAACATCATATCTTCTCTGTCTAAAAGACAACTCCTTGTTGTCTTCTTGTTTGCCTGATAAGATCTATTATAAGGTCTTACCCTTTTATTGTTTTCATGCTAAAGTGTTTATCTTTTGATCAGTTCTGGTTAAGTTTTAACTCCATCTGTTAGGATAAAAATTGTTAGTTTTGATGAGTTAAAACAAACCAGAAGATGTAATAGGACCATCTGGACCTGTTAGCCAGATGATGATCTAGATTAGGACTTAGTCTAGGGGGAACTGCCAGACCAGAAGACTTCACCAGAAGAGTCACCAGAAGACCCCACCAGAGGACTTCACCAGAGGACTCCACCAGAAGACTTCACCAGATGAGATCAGACCAGAGGCAGAGGACCTTCCTCAGACCAGACGAGTCCGGACCAGACGAGTCTGGTAGAACATAACATGCTCAGTTTGATCCCCTGAGTCTACTGAGTATTCTGGTTCTTGACCAGATGAGGACCAGAAGACACCGAGGTTGCCTGGTGTCTGGTCCTGCCTTCTCTGGAGAGAATCAGAGTTAGGCAGAGGAAGTTATTGACCGTTGGTGATTCAAATCAAGTCAACAAGATCAGGATTGGAAAGTATTTGAAGATAATCAATCCAAGGATCCCACCAACCCAATCAATCAATTAGGGAATTGATTGATTGAGGCTTCCTTATATAGAGGATCTGATTGGATTAGCCCTCCAACGGCTAGCCCTAATCCCATCTATATATACAAGAGTGCAGTTCAAGAAAAAGCTCTAGAGACTCTACACGCGCACATAGCATACTAAGCTTTTTGATCACTACGCATTTGCACTCACTTTGTTCTTAATTACTCATCCAACTCGTAAGGAGTTTATATACTCAACCTGTTCATCTTGTTAGACAAGGTTGGAGTAAGTTTGTCTTTAGATCGAAGTTAGATCTAAAGAGATTGTAAGAAGGTGCTGGTACTTCGGAAATTCCAGTAAGTAGTGAGTTTGTTGGTTGGATAGTGAGACCCCCTTGATCAAGGGAGAGTGGACGTAGGATATTCAGATCCGAACCACTATAAATACGGTGTTATTTATTGCTTTCTTTAATACCTGTTGTTTATTATTTGTGCTCTTAGAAAAGATTTTCTCTAAAGACATTTTGGTTATAAAGGCTTCCGCAATTAATCTATCTAGTGGGACCAACAAGTGGTATCAGAGCAGTGTGTCCAACGACCACTGCTTTGTAAAGCTTTTGGTGGTCACCGGGCATATCCATTGCTCTTAAAGTGCTTTTGTTAAAGTTCTTATTATTTCCCAAATTTTATTTAAAAATGTCTGCAAAATCTTCTTATAAGAGTCGCAAATTGCCAGAGTTCTCATTTGAGGACTATAGCCACTGGAGCTTCATGATGAGTAATCATCTGGGAGCTATCCACCACCGCATGTTAGATGTGGTAGAGAGTGGCCCCATTAAATTTTACTGGACTCCTATTGATAGTGGCAGGTCAGAGTCCAGAGAAGAAACTAGCGATGCTGCAGAGGATAGAGTTCCCAGACAACGAATCCTCAAAAAGAAAGAAGAACTTGACAACGATGAGAGAAAGCTATATAACCTGGACTAGGTGGCAAGAACCGAGATTATCAACACTCTCACCAAGGAGGTAATATAGAAGGTCAGAACATGTGTCACTGCGAAGGAGATGTGGGACAAACTTGCAATTCTCTGCGAGGGAACAGAGAAGATTAAAGATAACAAACTCCAGGCTGTTCAACACTCGTTTGATACGTTCAAAATGAAACCAGACGAGACCATAGACCAGCTGGACATGCGCCTCACAAACCTCCTAAACAAGGCTAGTGCCTTAGGTAAGACCTACTCTGAAAAGGAAATTAATAGTAAAATTTTGCGTTCACTAACTAGCAGGTGGAGAATCAAAGTTACTGTGATCAAGGACAACAAGGATCTCAATACTCTGGATCATCATCTTCTGTTGTCTGATCTCAAAGCTTAAGAATATGATCTTCAAGAGGAGGATCAAATAGAAGAGGTTTCCTCTTCTGGCCAGAAAGGAGTTGCATTCTCTTCAACTCTCAAGCCTGATGTCAAGCCAAAGGAGTCTACTGCAGATGACTTGAGCCTCAAGGAGCAGGTAGCACTTCTAACTCGTAAATTAGATAAAATGAGTTCAAAGTATGGCAGGTACAAAAGGCATTGGAAGGAGTCTACCAGAGACAGGAAGAGTTCTTTCAAGCCTGCAGAGAAGGAGAAGACATCTGGAGACTCAAGGGAGACCAGATTCAGAACTCCAGAGAGGAGGAGAGATGACAACCCTGGCAGCTCTGGGAAATCAGATTATCAGAGGAGGGATGGTAGCTCTGGCAAACCTGACTACCAGAGGAGAGAGAGTAGTCCAGCCAGATCAGACTACAACCAGAGAAGAAGAGAGCCAAGCCCTAGTCCCAGAGGAGACAATGCCTGCTACACATGCAACAAGACTGGTCACTACAGTTATGATTGTCCTCAACTTACTCCTAGGGAAAGAGAAGAGAAAAGAATCAAGAGAGATAGGAGATATGCAGATAAGAGAGCATTGCTGGCAGAAGCAGAGGAGGAGGATACTAGTTCCAGTTCTTCTTCTTCTGACTTTGGATCAGATGATGATGTGTGTCTCATGGCAGACATCACTGAGGTAAATGAAACTACTCTAGTTTTATCAAATTCCAAATGTACTGAATCTTCTAATTCATCTGGTAACTCCAGAGAGTCTGATATGCAACAAATGCTATCAGATCTCCAAAATTGTGTCCAACTCTGTCAAAAACTTGAGAAAGAGAATGGTAGGCTCAGAGCTGAAGTTCAATCTCTCTCTCATGAGCATAAATCCACCAGAGAACTCATGAAAGATCATTCCAAAGAAGTCTCTGAACTTCAGGATAAGATCGCAGAAAGAGATACTCTGGTAGATCAACTCATGAAAGAAAAGAACTCTCAAGAAGATGAGATCACTGAACTCAGAGCAAAATACCAGACTCTTATCAAGGGAAAACAAGTTGCTCACAACATAGAGGAGATACCCATGCCTAGAGAAGCTCCTAAGATACCATCTGTTGTATCTATCATATCAGAGTCTTCTCAGCGCATCTGTGATAAGAGTAGTTTAGGATATTCTGGAATTTCCTCTAAAACTCATAAATACTTTTATAATAAAGACAAGTCTGTAAGAGCTGGTAAATTGGTAGAAATCTGGGATGATAAAGACTTAACTGGTAATGGTTACAAGGTGGTTCACAATCCTGACTGGAAAAGGAATCACTCTGTTAATCACATTACATATGGTCCAGAAGAGTTGACTGTTCTGGAAGAGAAAATGCTAGAGAATAAGTGTCAACAAGGGGAACCATTAAAGATTGATGGTTCTGTGAACAATGAGTCCCAAGGAGTAGAAATTACTCAAATTGGAGGACCCCAGAGAAATCCTCAAAGGGAACCTAAACAGATTAGGGGACCTCAAAGGAAACACTCAAGGAAGGGGAATACCAATCAGAGTAACAACTACCAGAGAAGGAATAATGTTCAACAGAACCAGGTACCCCAGAGACAATTTTCTCAGAGGAATCAATTCCAGAATAGGTATACTCAAAGGAAATATAATCACCAGAGCAAGTCTAATTATCAGAACCAGAGGAGGTCTTCCAGACCCATCTATAGAAAACCAACTGATCTGGGTAGTTATGACACCAGAGATGGTTCTTCTAGGATGTACCCTTACAACCAGACCTTTAAGACCATGTCTTTGAGGCAGGCCATTCCAAAGGCCAGATTTGAGAAAAGGTACACCAGACCTGTTTATAGGAAAGGTGTCCTTATCAGACCAGTAGCTCAATATGTCATTGTCAGAGGACATGTGCTGGTAGATAGATTTGGAAGGAAGATAAGATCTCCTCATCCATCAAGGGATGATCTTTATCTATAGATTCCTACAAAACCTACAACTAACCAATCAGGACCCAGTTAGATAATTGATTTCTCTGCAGGTAGATAAGAGTCCATTGGAGAAAGGACTTTCAAGCAACCATGTCTGGTACATTGATAGTGGATGTTCCAAGCACATGACCTTCCAGAAAGATAATCTCCAAGATTTCAAGCCACTGAATGGACCAAGAGTGATGTTTGGTGACAACAATTATGGCGTCACCAGAGGAGTTGGAAAGTTGACCTTCAATGGAGTATCTGTAGATGAAGTCTACTACGTAGAAGGACTCAAGCATAATCTGCTTTCAGTATCCCAATTTTGTGACAAGGGATACTCAGTGAAGTTTTCTAGTGATTCATGCACTGTTTTCTCTTCTGATTATAATGATATTTTGCTAATAGGCTTGAAGAAGGGTAACATTTATCTTGCAGATTTTAACAGTTGCCCAAGACATGCTTGCCTAGTTGCAAAAGGATCTGCAGAGAATAGCTGGATTTGGCACAAGAGATTGTGTCATCTTAACTTCAAAACACTGAATAAGATTGCCAGAAAAGGTCTCATTCGAGGTCTTCCTAATGAAGTGTTTAAGAAGGATCAGGTTTGTGGTTCATGCCAGAAGGGTAAACAACCCAAGACTTCCTTTAAGGATGTCCAGAGCACAACCACAACCAGAGTGCTTCAACTACTTCACATGGACCTGTTTGGACCTGTTTCTCCTCTTAGTTTCAGTGGAAGGAAGTACACATTAGTGATAGTAGATGACTTTTCAAGATACACTTAGGTAGTGTTCTTGTTTAAGAAAAATGAAACTATGACTAAGCTGCCAGAGTTCTTCAAGCAGATTCAGAATGAGCAGAACCAGAGCATAGTCAGAATCAGAAGTGACAAAGGAACAGAGTTTTTGAATTCACACATTGCAAATTACTGCAAGGACCATGAGATTTTTCATGAGACATCTGCTGCCAGAACACCCCAACAAAATGGAGTAGCAGAAAGGAGGAATAGGACCCTCAAAGAAGCTGCAAGAACACTTCTGGCAGAATACATCACTCCACAGAGATTTTGGGCAGAGGCCATTAATACAGCTTGCTACACTCAGAACAGATGCCTAATTGCCCAGAGACATAATAAGACTCCATATGAGGTATGGAAAGGTAAAACCCCATCTGTTTCATATTTTCATGTTTTTGGATGTAAGTGTTTCATCCATGACAATGGGAAATCTAAATTAAGAACCTTTGATGCTAAAGTGGCTGATGGAATATTCTTAGGATATTCCAGCACCAGTAAAGCTTTTAGAGTTTTTAATAAGAATTCACTTTGTGTGGAGGAAACACCTCATGTTGTTTTTGATGAATCTACTTTTGAGTTCAAGGTGGATTCTAAGTCTTCTGATGAGACCCAGAATCAGACTACACCCAGAGTTATCAAAGTCAATCCACCTGTTCTTGATTCAGATTCAGATGATGACCCATCTCCTGGTTCTCTGAAGCAGCAGCCTTCACAAGGAGCAGAACCTGAAGAGGTTGGAACTCCTGTAGGGGGAAGCTCTTCTGCAGGTGGTGATAATCACCAAGGCACTGCAGAAGATGATCAACCAGGCAAGACCACGGGAAGGAGGACCCTGGTTGATCACCCCAATGACCTAATCCTTGGAGATCCAACTAAGGGTGTCCAGACTAGGAGAACTCTTAACTTAGCTGCCTTATTCAATTGTTATGTGTCCTTGATTGAGCCTAAGAACATCAAGGAGGCACTGAAAGATTCAAACTGGATTATTGCAATGCAAGAAGAGTTGAATCAATTCACCAGACAGGATGTTTGGGAGCTGGTAGACAGACCAAGACATCAAAAGGTGATAGGCACTAAGTGGGTTTTCAAGAATAAGAAAGATGAGAATGATGTCATTACTAGGAACAAGGCAAGGCTAGTGGCTCAGGGCTATTCTCAGTCTGAAGGAATAGACTATGATGAGACATTTGCTCCTGTTGCCAGACTAGAAGCCATCAGATTGTTCTTAGCATATGCTGCTCACATGAAGTTCAAAGTATACCAGATGGATGTGAAATCTGCCTTTCTTAATGGGATTCTCATTGAGGAAGTGTATGTGGAACAACCTCCTGGTTTTGAACAAGGTGACAAGGTGTTCAAGCTTAAGAAAGCTCTTTATGGTCTGAAGCAGGCACCCAGAGCATGGTATGACACTCTATCTCAATTTCTTCTGGACAATGGTTTTACTAAGGGTAAGATTGATAGGACCTTGTTTAGGAAAGAAGAAGGAAAGGACATCCTTCTGGTCCAAATATATGTTGATGACATTATATTTGGATCCCCTAACAAGAAGATGTGTGAAAAGTTTGGTGAACTCATGCAGGGTCAGTTTGAGATGTCCATGATGGGTGAGATGAATTACTTTTTAGGTTTGCAGGTTAAGCAATCAGAGAAGGGAATCTTCATTAATCAGGCTAAGTAAACCAGAAACATGTTAGAGAAATTTGGAGTAGGATCTAGCAAAGCAGCCTAGATCCCTATGATGACAAATTTCAACATGGATCCAGATGAGTCTGGAGAGAGTGTGGACCAGACTCAGTACAGAGCACTTATTGGTTCTCTTCTATACCTGACTGCAAGCAGACCAGATATTACCTTTGCTGTTGGAGTTTGTGCCATATTTCAAGCTAATCCCAAGAAAAGTCACTTGGAAGCAGCAAGGAAGATTTTGAAATATCTTAAGGGAACAGTAAATTTAGGATTGTGGTATCCTGCAGATGACAATTTGGAATTGAGTGGCTATTCAGATTCAGATTATGGTGGATGCAGAATAGATAGGAAATCTACAAGTGGAACATGCCAATTTCTAGGGAATAAATTGGTATCCTGGTTTTCTAAGAAGCAGACTTCAGTTGCTACATCAACAACAGAAGCAGAGTACATGGCTGCAGGGAGCTGTTGTTCTCAACTACTTTGGATTAGTCAACAACTTAGGGATTACCAGATTAGAGCCAAGGATATTCCTATATTCTGTGATAGTAATAGTGCCATTGCAATTACCCAGAATCCAGTTCTTCATACCAGGTGTAAACATGTTGATATAAGGCATCATTTTATCAGAGATCATGTTGAGAAGGGAGATATAAGGATGGAAAAGATTGCAACAGAGAAGCAGAGAGCAGATATCTTAACTAAGCCTTTGGCTGAGACCAGATTCAGAGAGTTAGCTTTTGAATTAGGATTGTTGGATCCAGAGACAGATTTGTTTTAGGGGGAACATCAGAGAAGTATCATTTATTTCTACTTTATTGCATATTCTTTATTTCGTTTAAAACTAACATACCTGCAGATTAGACATATCAGAGAAGGTACCAGATAAGGTATGCACCAGGTGACACTTGTCCCAGATGAGGTGTTGAGTCAAATGTCCAGAATCTTCTCTGACCAGGACCAGATGAGTTTCATCAGAGGAGATGTAACATCAGATTAGCTGTGGTATCATCTGGTTACAATATCAGGTGACAGGTATGGTTTTACTTCTCTGGCCTCTGATCATTGGGATACACTTTTCAAATTAGTAAGTACACTCAAAACCTTTCAACTTCGGAGTGTATTTAAGACTAGGGTATAGGGCCTAGGCAATCATTTCGCTTTTTCTCTTGACTGCCACAAAACCCCTTTATGCCCCGTCCCAATGACTATGCCAACGCACCAGATTAAATCTGTATCTTGCCTTTCTTTGTGGCCATCGGATTTAATCACTGTGCAAAATGTCAATCAATTCAAATATTGATTTTTGTTCCCTAATTTAATTTTGGTATTACACGCGTTCACACTTCATTTATTACTCGAGCCACGCGTATTACCCTATTTAAATCTAATTTTCTTACAATCTGTCTTTTCACGTTTTTATACTTTCAAACCCTAACCTCTCTCTGCAAAGTTCTTCCCTTCTCTCTCTATCTCTCTCTCTCTCTCACAGATATGGCTCCCCCGTGTAATTTTGACCATGAATTGATGATGAAGAAACTCAAAACGGAGATGGTGGTTGACTTCTACACCACCAATAACTCGTCTGCACTTGCTATTTTGGATCTCTTGAGGAGATCCGGAGTTGAGAAGTTGATCTCCACCATTCCCAGAGATTTTCGTACCCTTGACGGTTATGCGGCCCAGTTTTTGGTTTGCATGAAGATTAATGAAGACCGTATTTCTACAAAGATTGACAGGGAAGATTTGGTGTTTTCCAAGCATGATTTCTGTGCCCTGTTTGGAAACATTTCGGCGGAAGGAGTGGATCCTTTAACCTACAAGGAGGATGATATTGTGGGTTCCTTCAAACTGTTCGCTCGTTCCTCTTGCCAGAATATCACGAAGGGATTTCTGGATAAGCATCTGAGGCAAAAGTACAAGGTACTTTTTGACATAGTGGTTAAGGTGTTGATGTGTGAAAATCACAGCACAGATGCGATCTTTAATGGAAGAATGTATGTGATGAGAGCTTTGTATGACGGCGTCCAATGCCATTGGGCAGAATTCTTTTGGGGCGTCTTGAGGAAGAATAAGGCGAAAGTTAACAAGGAAGCTTGTCCTTCCATTCAAGGGGAGATGCAGTTTTATTTCACTGCTAATGTTTCGTTGGGTACGAAACTTACCTTGATTTTGGACTCCTTGCTTCCAGAGAAGAGATGGAAGGAGTCTTGGTGCAAAGGATTTCACAAGTCTAAGGTGCTATTCTCAAAGGATGGTCCCCTTCATGGCCATCCTGACTCTGATGGAGAAGACGCCATCCCTGCCCCTCCTCTTCAGGCAGTACCGTCACCTGCAAAGGGGCAGAAGCAGCAGCCAAGGCAGAAGGCCCAGAAAAAAGCTGCCGGTGCAACTGGTTCCTCAACCATTGCCTTTTCTGGTTCCTCGGAGGAGGACCAGATTCCCCTTCTTAACATTCTTAAGAAGAAGGGTGGTGATGATGATGAAGCTGTTAAGGCTGGGGCAGCCAAGCGGAAGAGGCCGGTGGAGGCCAAGAAGAAATCTGCCAAGAAGTCAAGGACTGGCAGAAGAGCTCCGAAGAAAACCCTTCTGGTGGATGAGCCATCAGAGGAAGAAGAGGAAGAGGAGGTTGAACCTCTTAAGAGGAAGCCCAGGGCCAAGAGGGCAATTCTACAGGATCCTGACTCTGGATCTGATCTTGGTGAGGCCCTGGAGAGAGCTATTAATGATGCTTCCCAGATTATGGAGGATTCTCCAGAGCTCGCTGTGCCTGCTAGTGTTGACCCAGCAGAGGTAAACCCTTTCTTACCCTCCTCTACTTCCATTGATCTTGTCTCCCCCTCTACCTCCCCACCAGATACTCAAACACATCCCATCTCATCTGCTCCTGGTGTTCCTTCATTCTCACCAGAGCAGACTCTCCCAGACACACCTACATTCTCTACCTCAACCATTCCTCAAACACCTTCTCCCCCATCTTCCCATATACCTCTAAACACAAACCCCTCTCCCCCACCTTCTGTACCAGAGGTACCCTCAACCATTTCTGGTGCAGAAATCCCCCCTCCAAACACTTCCTCCTCCCAGATACCTCCTACACCTTCTGTACCAGATATTCCATCATCTTCTGGTGCAGAGCAACCCATTCCTACACCCTCTACTTCACAAAATCCTAACCCTCCCCAAACCCATACAGACCAGGACCCAACCATTTCTATGGCTCTGGGATTCGTTGGCCCTCCCCCTTCTCCTACCTGTTTAACCAGCGATGATAGTGAAGATGAGGAAGCCTCACTTGAGCCTGCAGACTTAGCACCTTCCTCCTCTGCCTCTGGGCCCAAACCATTCACCTTCTCATCTGCAGAAATGGGTCCCATTAGGCAGAGTATGAGTGTAAGTGCTCAGCTCTGGCTAAGAGAGCATTTCCCAGTTCTTCTGGAGCACTTACCACTTCTGGCAGACCTTACTGATGCCAAGGTCTGGAGCAAGGCCAGACTTGAAGATGTGGATGACCTAATGTTGTTGCTTGAGGAAATGGGTCCCTCCAACTTCACTGCTTGGGAGATTGAGCTAAAGCAGAGGCTGAATATTCAGAACCCAGCAGAGCTGGAGACTCCTGGTGCTGCTAAAGTCTTGATTCGCACCCTGCTCATCCAGAGAGGAGTAATGCTCACTCCAGAGGGCCCCACTTACAAGTTTGGTCCTCATTTTGTCTTTCCTCCAGAGCTTTATTCAGATGAGGAAGACTTTGAGATGTCTCCTGTTGTGCTCCAGAAGATGAAAGCTTTCTTCAATGAGCAAATCATGCAGATTGGGCGCTTTTCAAAAGCTATTCAACATATGGCCCCTGCTATGATAGAGAACCAGATCAAGCATGAGAGGAGAATCTTTCTGAAGCAGTTAAAGTCTTCTCTGGCAGAGGTAAAAGCTTCTTTTAAGGCTAATGACTTATTTGTCAAGATGGATGTCATGCACAGCCAGAAGCAGCTACAGGAGCACGTGCTGGAGCAGTTGAGACCTGTCTCTGTGCTCAAAGTGGAGATGGCCAGCCAGATGATTCAAACTGCAAAGCTGAAAGACTCCCTCCAGGAGATGTTGGAGAAGCAAGAGAGACTTGTTGCAGAGTCTAAAGCTTACCTGGAGGAGGCCAAGCAGCTGCGTGATCTTCACTCTTCCTCCAACACTGCCTTGCCTGATCTTATAAGGCAGGTAGTGGATCCCCTCCTTGATGAAGTTAAAAAGGGGGAAGAGAAAGCCAGAACTGATCTGGCGAAGACCACAAATGAAACTCTCTTCAGCCATGGAGCTCGTCTGGACCTGCTGGAGAATACATTGGCCCAGGCTGAGTTGCAGAAGAAGAAGAAGGAAGAGCTCAAATCTCTTTCCATGGCTAAGCAGTTTGCTGCAGAAGAGGAGTCCGAAGCAGAGCAGGATCCAATTTCCATCTCTAGACCTGCAAAGAGGAAGATAAGGAAAGTAAAGAAGAGCTTCCTTGAATCTGTGGTTGAAGAAGCAGAGAAGAGATTCAAGGAAGAGTCGCCTGAAGAGAGGCAAGCAAGGATAAGGAAAAACATAGATGAAGAGCAGAGGCTCCGATATGTTAGAAGGCAAAATAAGAAGAGCAGAGAGCTGGCATCACTCCTAGTGCTAGTGGATCCAGCCAGAAGAGAAAAGGGCATGTTGAAGTCATGAACATCCTCCCTCTCAGGACAGAAGGGTCCTTTGAAACTCTCTTCAGCCATGGAGCTCGTCTGGACCTGCTGTAGAATACATTGGCCCAGGCTGAGTTACAGAAGAAGAAGAAGGAAGAGCTCAAATCTCTTTCCATGGCTAAGCAGCTTGCTGCAGAAGAGGAGTCCGAAGCAGAGCAGGATCCAATTTCCATCTCTGGACCTGCAAAGAGGAAGATAAGGAAAGTAAAGAAGAGCTTCCTTGAATCTGTGGTTGAAGAAGCAGAGAAGAGATTCAAGGAAGAGTCGCCTGAAGAGAGGCAAGCAAGGATAAGGAAAAACATAGATGAAGAGCAGAGGCTCCGATATGTTAGAAGGCAAAATAAGAAGAGCAGAGAAGCTGGCATCACTCCTGGTGCTAGTGGATCCAGCCAGAAGAGAAAAAGGCATGTTGAAGTCATGAACATCCTCCCTCTCAGGACAGAAGGGTCCTTTGACTCAACTGTTCCTGTGCCTTTGATAGAAAAATGGAGAGAAGCCAAGACTCTCTGGTTCATTCAACATTACATCCAGAGACCTCCACCAGAGGATGTTGCTCTCATCAACAGGACCTTCCATTCTTGGATGCAGGCATATGATGCAGATTTGTACAAGCAGTTGATGGATTCAACTATTGAATTCAACCTGGAAGTCACTGCTCCTGAGTTCCATTTTCTCAACACTCCAATGGCAGGAGACCAGGTTGATTGGGCTGAGCTGAAGAAACTGTACAAGACCAAGGTGTTGGCAAACTTCACCCCATCATCTTCTGCAGAGTTTAAGGCCATTCAAGACAGGTTTCTTGACTGGTTTCTGGTGCCCAAAGACAACAGAAGATATGCTTAGAATAGGACCAGTATTGCTTTGTAATCTGTATTCTTCTTTGTCCTTATTATTAATGAAAATCTCATATCTCCTCTATTCAAAAGACAACCTCTTGTTGTCTTAATTGTTTGCCTGATAAGATCTATTCTAAGGTCTTATCCTTTATATGTTTACTTGCTTAAAGTCTTCTTTGTGATCAATTCTGGTAGTGTTTTAACTCCATCAAAAAGGGGGAAATTGTTAGGAAAAAAATTGTTAGTTTTGATGAGTTAAAACAAACCAGAAGATGTAATAGGACCATCTGGACCTGTTAGCCAGATGATGATCTAGATTAGGACTTAGTCTAGGGGGAACTGCCAGACCAGAAGACTTCACCAGAAGAGTCACCAGAAGACCCCACCAGAGGACTTCACCAGAGGACTCCACCAGAAGACTTCACCAGATGAGATCAGACCAGAGGCAGAGGACCTTCCCCAGACCAGACGAGTCCGGACCAGACGAGTCTGGTAGAACATAAGATGCTCAGTTTGATCCCCTGAGTCTACTGAGTATTCTGGTTCTTGACCAGATGAGGACCAGAAGACACCGAGGTTGCCTGGTGTCTGGTCCTGCCTTCTCTGGAGAGAATCAGAGTTAGGCAGAGGAAGCTATTGACCGTTGGTGATTCAAATCAAGTCATCAAGATCAGGATTGGAAAGTATTTGAAGATAATCAATCCAAGGATCCCACCAACCCAATCAATCAATTAGGGAATTAATTGATTGAGGCTTCCATATATGGAGGATCTGATTGGATTAGCCCTCCAACGGCTAGCCCTAATCCCCTCTATATATACAAGAGTGCAGTTCAAGAAAAAGCTCTAGAGACTCTACACGCGCACATAGCATACTAAGCTTTTTTATCACTACGCATTTGCACTCACTTTGTTCTTAATTACTCATCCAACTCGTAAGGAGTTTATTTACTCAACCTGTTCATCTTGTTAGACAAGGTTGGAGTAAGTTTGTCTTTAGATCGAAGTTAGATCTAAAGAGATTGTAAGAATATGCTGGTACTTCGGAAATTCCAGTAAGTAGTGAGTTTGTTGGTTGGATAGTGAGACCCCTTTGATCAAGGGAGAGTGGACGTAGGATATTCAGATCCGAACCACTATAAATACGGTGTTATTTATTGCTTTCTTTAATACCTGTTGTTTATTATTTGTGCTCTTAGAAAAGATTTTCTCTAAAGACATTTTGGTTATAAAGGCTTCCGCAATTAATCTATCTAGTGGGACCAACACCATCAAAAAGGGGGAAATTGTTAGGATAAAAGTTGTTAGTTTTGATGAGTTAAAACAAACCAGAAGATGTAATAGGACCATCTGGACTTGTTAGCCAGATGAGGAACTAGATTAGGACTTAGTCTAAGGGAAACTGCCAGACTAGAAGACTTTACCAGACGAGTTGTTAGGATATAGATTAGATGTTTTGAAGATGTTAAAACAAGAACTTATAATAGGACTAGGTGAACCTGTTAGTCAGCTACAGATTAGTCTAGGTCTAGAATAGGTCTTTGGTTAAGGGGGAAGAAATCTGTGCAGACCAGGTGAGGTGACCAGAGAAGGTACCAGATGAGGTACCAGATGAGGTACCAGATGAGGTGACCAGATGAGGTGACCAGATGAGGTGACCAGAGAGGTGACCAGAGAAGGTACCAGATGAGGTGACCAGAGAAGGTGACCAGATGAGATGAGGTGTCCTGATCAGAGCAGAAGAGTCACCAGAGCAGATGAGGTCCAGAGGAGTCCAGCCAGAGGAGTCTGACCAGAGGAGTCTGACCAGAGGAGCCTGACCAGAGGAGTCTGACCAGAGGACCTCTCCCAGATGAGGACCAGAGCAGAAGTGTTACCTGACCAGAAGACCCCAGACCAGATGAGAGAGACGGATTAGTTCACCATACCAGAAGCTTCATAGTAATCTGGAGACAAGAAGACTTTTGAAATTCATGATGGAGAAGAAGGCAATCTGGAAGTCAACTGATGGAGGATTTGATTGCTTGATTGAGAGTCAACTAATCAATCAATATAATCAATATTTGATTGATTATATCCCTCCAATTATGGTTGTTTGAATTGCTAGCTCTCCAACGGCTAGTTAATTCACAACTATAAATAGGAGTGTTGTGATGAGTTCAAGAGACACAAGAGTCGGGCAAGAGAGCACAAAGACACACGAACTCTCCCATCACTCAACTTTGTTCATTCACGTATATACACTCTTTAGGAGATTTTAGTTGGAGATTTACTCAACCTATTCACCTTGAAAGGTTGTTGTAAGCAAGTTGTACGAAGGAGCTGGTACTTCGCAATTCCAGAAGTTCGTAAGTTGGTTGGAGAGAGAAAGTCCCCTTTGGAGAAAGGGAGAGTGGACGTAGGACTTGTTGTCCGAACCACTATAAATCCTTTGTGTTCTTTATTTTCTGCATTTTAAATTTCTGCATTTCAATTCTAGCACTTTCTTTTAAAAGGGTTTTCATTAAAAATAAACTGAAAACGCTTTCCGCTGGATAACCAATTTGGGACCAACAAGTGGTATCAGAGCAGTGTGTCCTACAGACCACTGTTTTGAAATTATTTTGGTGGTCACCAGGGCAGATCCATTTTTTTAAAACCCAAATATTTGTTGTGGTAATAATTTCTTGCAGAAATGGGTTCGAAGAAAAGCAGTAGAAGATACACTAGGAGTTACTCCAAAAGAAGCTTAGCAGATGAGGAAGAAGAGGTATCCACTTCTGGTTCATCATCCAATTATGGACCAGACGAAGAGATATGTCTTGTGACAGATGAGGTATGCAATCGAACTCCCTCTTCTTCTTCTTATTCTTCCTTTTCTGAACAATCAGAGGAGTCTTATATGCAAAATTTGCTATTAGATCTCCAAAAATCTGTACAACTTTGTCAAAAGTTGGAAGATGAGAACACAAAGTTGAAAGCATAAAATCAGAAGCTTTCACAATGTTTAGGCAACCCAACTGATCTACCAGCTGAACAGGTTCAAACACTGGTAGAAGAGTCCACTGACTTGAAAACTAGATGTGGTGAACAAACTAAGCTGATAGAAAAGTTGCTTGTTGAAAACATTGAGAAAGATAATGAATATACTCTGCTGAAAGCTAAGTTCGATGAACTCTTCCATCAAAATAAAATTGTAAAAGATAGTGAGGACAAGCTCAAGCTGAGACTGGAGCAGCTGACTACATCAAACAATGCTGTGTCACACATAGCTACCTCATCTCAAAGAGAGCGTGATAAGACAGACCTTGGTTATACCAAACCTGAATCCTCACATGTTCAGAAAGAAGAACAACCTAGTAATTTTATTGATAAGGGTAAGAGGCCAGCTGACCAGGCAACTCAGCCTAATGGGCAGATGAGTTCTAAAACTCAAAAACCCAAAAGGCAGAGGAGGAATCTTAAAAGATCTCAGCCAGGCCAGCAGAGTAGAAGACAGTCTGGATCTTCTCAAAAGAGGCAGAACCAGATGACTCCTACTCACCTGCAGAGGACTTTCAAGTCATCTGCCAGACCAGCTGGAACCTTTGATGGTTCTAGTAATACTTATCCTTATCAACAAAATTTCAAGACTGTTGCATTAAGATAAGTTACTTCTTCTACTGGACAAGCTCATAAGAGAAGAAGAGCCTCTAGAAGAAATAACCATGTCAAAGCTTCTTATGTTCAGTGTGTTTTTGTGGATATGTATGGAAGAAAGATAAGATCACCTGATTCAAAAAGGGATGATCTATTCTTGTGGCTTCCTAAAAATTGTGCTAACCCCCCTGGACCGAGTAGGGTACCAAAAAGTTGATTGCCTGCAGATACACAAGAAGACCAGCTGATGTTTTGCCCCAATATCAGCTGAGCATACTTTGAGGGGGAAGATCAGTTGACCCAGCCTGCTAGATTCCTTATCTTGTTATTTCAAATTTTCTTGTCTTGTTTTATTTAAGTTCTTCCAGTTTTAACATCATCAAAAAGGGGAAAATTGTTAGGATATAGATTAGATGTTTTGAAGATGTTAAAACAAGAACTTATAATAGGACTAGTTGAACCTGTTAGTCAGCTACAGATTAGTCTAGGTCTAGAATAGGTCTTTGGTTAAGGGGAAAGAAATTTGTGCAGACCAGGTGAGGTGACCAGAGAAGGTACCAGATGAGGTACCAGATGAGGTGACCAGATGAGGTGACCAGAGAAGGTACCAGATGAGGTAACCAGAGAAGGTGACCAGATGAGAGGAGGTGTCCTGACCAGAGCAGAAGAGTCACCAGAGCAGATGAGGTCCAGAGGAGTCCGGCAAGAGGAGTCTGACCAGAGGAGTCTGACCAGAGGAGCCTGACCAGAGGAGTCTGACCAGAGGACCTCTCCCAGATGAGGACCAGAGCAGAAGTGTTGCCTGACCAGAAGACCCCAGACCAGATGAGACCAGACCAGATGAGAGAGACGGATTAGTTCACCATACCAGAAGCTTCATAGTAATCTGGAGACAAGAAGACTTTGGAAATTCATGATGGAGAAGAAGGCAATCTGGAAGTCAACTGATGGAGGATTTGATTGCTTGATTGAGAGTCAACTAATCATTCAATATAATCAATCTTTGATTGATTATATCCCTCCAATTATGGTTGTTTGAATTGCTAGCTCTCCAACGGCTAGTTAATTCACAACTATAAATAGGAGTGTTGTGATGAGTTCAAGAGACACAAGAGTCGGGCAAGAGAGCACAAAGACACACGAACTCTCCCATCACTCAACTTTGTTCATTCACGTATATACACTCTTTAGGAGTTTTTAGTTGGAGATTTACTCAACCTATTCACCTTGAAAGGTTGTTGTAAGCAAGTTGTACGAAGGAGCTGGTACTTCGCAATTCTAGAAGTTCGTAAGTTGGTTGGAGAGAGAAAGTCCCCTTTGGTGAAAGGGAGAGTGGACGTAGGACTTGTTGTCCGAACCACTATAAATCCTTTGTGTTCTTTATTTTCTGCATTTTAGATTTCTGCATTTCAATTCTATCACTTTCTTTTAAAAGGGTTTTCATTAAAAATAAACTCAAAACGCTTTCCGCTGGATAACCATTTTGGGACCAACACGAGTCATCAGAAGACCTACCAGAATACCTTCCAGAGGACTTCACCAGAGGACTTCACCAGAGGACTCCACCAGAAGACTTCACCAGATGAGACTGACCAGAGGCAGAGGACCTTCCCCAGACCAGACAAGTCCGGACCAGACGAGTCTGGTGAACCAAAAGATGCTCAGAATCATCTCTTGATTCTACTGAGTATTCTGGTTCTTGACCAGATCCGGACCAGAAGACATTGAATTTGCCTAGTACCTGGTCCTGCCTTCTCTGGAGAGAATCAGAGTTAGGCATTGGAAGCACTTGACCGTTGGTGATTTAAATCAAGTCAATAAGATCGGATTGGAAAGTTTTGAAGTCAATCAATCCAAGGATCCCACCAACCCAATCAATCAATTAGGGAATTAATTGATTGGAAGCTTCCCTAAATAGAGATCTGATTAGATTAGCTCTCCAACGACTAAACCCTAATCACCTCTATAAATACAAGAGTGCAGATTCAAAGCAAGGCCCTAGATCCTCACGCGAACGAAGTCATTTTCCAAGCCTTAGTCCTTATTACTCTTAAGCACTCTTATTGCTCTTATTTTATACATATACTCTTAAAGGAGTATTTGGATCTCAACCTGTTCATCTCTAAGAAAAGGTTGAAGGTTGTAGACATTAGATCTTAGTTAGATCTAAAGAGTTTGTAAGAAGGAACTGGTACTTCACAATTCCAGTATGCAAGTGGTTTGTTGGTTGGATAGTGAGACCCATTTTTATCAAAGGGAGAGTGGACGTAGGATATTTAAATACGAACCACTATAAATCTGGTCCATTTACTGCTTTCTTCAATTCTGTCTTAATTTTATTTATAGTGCTCTTATAAAAAGATCTTGATAAAATATAACCTAAAGCTTCTGCGATTAATCTATCTAATGGGACCAACACCATTTTATACCTTTTATTTTCGAAGAAATCTTATTTTATATTATTATCTTTGTTTCTTTAAATTTTATTATTTTTGTGTGCTATTGTGTAATTTAAATATAACTCGAAGAAAGGAATCGAATCTTTCAAATGAATAAAGGACTACGAGAAATTAAATATTCAAGTTTAAATTAAGGATTTTGATCCGTATAATTTATTGAGAATAATTAAAATACAATAAAATATTAATTGAATTTTAAAAGTGTATTAATTTACAATTCGGAATAAAACTGGTGAACTAAACGATCCATAAACCATATCAAGCAGGAACAAATATATCAGAATTAAAGGGGATTAAACCCTAACCACATAATTTACTTTTCCTTTTGAATCAAATTAATTTGAGAAATAATCCTACCCACATACATATTTTCTTTCCTTTAAATTAATTAAATATTTAAAATAATCTTCCTCTACAAAAGAAAGGAAACCCATGTCTTTTACTCTCTTTCCCAAAATAAATTTCACTCTCAGTTTTCCCTATTCTCTCTCCAATAACCCGGCAATTCCTCTCTCTCTCCCCCCGACGGAAATCATCACCGCCCTTTTGCCTCTTTCTCCGATCATCGAGCGCCGCCCCAGCCCTCTACACCGTCGCACCTCCCCACGGCAGACCGCCCCTTGCCGATCGCTCGCACCTTCGTCCTCTTCGCCTCGCACAAGCGCAGTCATCGTCCCCTGTCCCTGACTCCTCTGCTCTCTCTCGCTCTGCTGCCTCTCGTTCCAGTGCCGCTGCCTCCTTCCAATCAAAGCCGATTCACCCTCCTCCTTAGGTGAGTCTCGTTCTCCCAATTCATTCACTAATTCGGTCTTTTGATTTCAATTTCTTACAATTTCCAATTCGGATTAAATCAATTTGACTCACGCCCTTTTCATCCTTTGATGTATAAACGAGACGTCGTTGTCGCCGTCTTCGCCCTCTCCGATGAAGCTGAAGGACGAACCGCTGCCTGTTTGATTTCGGGAGAACCGAAACTATGCCATTAGGCTGTCCAAATAATCCGACGAACAATCTAATCGATAAACGACGCCGTTAGACTGCTCAAATGTACTCGACGAGTCTCCGGACTATACCGTTAGGCTGCCCGATTTAGGACTCGTAAGAATTACTAATCTTCTCTCTAATTCTCGTAGTAGTTGGATAGTAATTGATCAGTTTTAGTTCCTTGTTGAGACTTTGTAAGTTAGAATAAAAGTTTTTGGATTGGAGCTTGTGAGCTTGTAGATGGACTTTGTTGTTGTTGGAATTCCTACTATTTTAATTAGTTGTTGTTGAATTAGTTGATTAGTACTATTGGATAGATTGTTTGGAATTATTGAATTAACTGATTAGTAGTACTGTTTTAGTTGGTTAGTACTATTGTTGGTGTTGGTCCCAAAAAGGTTACCCAGCGGAAACGTTTTGAGTTTATTTTTTTTTATGAAAACCCTTTAAATAAATGCTAAAAGAAATGCAGAAAACTTAAAGTGCAGTAAAGTAAATAACACAAGGATTTATAGTGGTTCGGACAACAGGTCCTACGTCCACTCTCCCTTTCTCCAAAGGGGACTTACTCTCCAACCAACGTACTCACGAACCACTGGAATTTGGAAGTACCAGTTCCTTCGTACAACTTGCTTACAACAACCTTTCAAGGTGAATAGGTTGAGTAAATCTCCAACTAAAAACTCCTAAAGAGTGTATATACGTGAATGAACAAAGTTGAGTGATGGGAGAGTTCGTGTGTCTTTGTGCTCTCTTGCCCGACTCTTATGTAGAACTCATCCAAGCACTCCTATTTATAGTTGTGAGAATTAACTAGCCGTTGGAAAGCTAGCAATTCAAACAACCATAATTGGAGGGATATAATCAATCAAAGATTGATTAGTTGACTTTCAATCAAGCAATCAATCAAATCCTCCATCAGTTGACTCTCTAGATTGTCTTCATCTCCATCAATGATCTCCAAAATCTAATTGTCTCCAGATTACATGCAGCCTCCATGTGGGTGAACTAATCCGTCTCTCTCATCTGGTCTGGTAACACTTTTGCTCTGGTCCTCATCTGGGAGAGGTCCTCTGGTCAGACTCCTCTGGTCAGGCTCCTCTGGTCAGACTCCTCTAGCCGGACTCCTCTGGACCTCATCTGCTCTGGTGACTCTTCGGCTCTGGTCAGGACACCTCATCTCATCTGGTCACCTTCTCTGGTCACCTCATCTGGTACCTTCTCTGGTCACCTCATCTGGTCACCTCATCTGGTACCTCATCTGGTACCTCATCTGGTACCTTCTCTGGTCACCTCATCTGGTCTGCACATATTTCTTTCCCGTTAACCAAAGACCTATTCTAGACCTAGACTAATCTGTAGCTGACTAACAGGTTCAGCTAGTCCTATTATAAGTTCTTGTTTTAACATCTTCAAAACATCTAATCTATATCCTAATAGTTGGTTGAAGTTCTTAGTGACAAAGGGAAATTCATCTTCTCCCTGAGCCACAGTTCGAAAGTTAGTAAACAAATGAAAATAGTAATTTTGAAAAATTAATATAGTTCTTTAATTTTTCTAAAAGTGTCACTAATTAAATTTGGAAGTATTATTAATAGTAAGAGAAGAAGAATATATTTATATATCATTTTTAGTTTATAATACAAACTTCTTAAAGTCAAAGTTTATTAATAAGCTTAATAAAGGGAATTTTCATTTATAAAATATAAATTATATGTAAGAGTTCCTTTAAAATAAGAAATAGAAATCTTAGAAAGAAAAATCTATTTTTCATTATATTAATATTATTTAAATGACTTTCCTTTTCTTTTAATTATTTTTGGGGAAAATATTAGATAGATATACTTTTAAGTTATAAAAGCTTTTAGTTATAAAGTCTTAGAAAGTAAAAATATCGTTTATAGAAGTCGCAATAGTCATACAACAAGAAAATCAGTAAGTATACTCCCCCAATGCACAAACCTTTTAGAAGTGGTGTATTTACCAAGATAGTATGTGTTTTTAAGTAAGTCTATTCAATAGGTTTATAAGATAACAATCTCCTCGATTCTCGTAACCCAAACTCTCAAGTTTACTAATAATTCAAAGGTCAACTTTTAATCAAATGGTTTCGTACTAGGATTATGTGTTAGTCGGAATACGCACGAGGGATCCGATATTTGGTTTGTATATCACTCTCGGGACGTCTCTACAACGCGAGTTATCTTCCAAAGGAAATTCAAGACAATTGTAACTTAGCTATAAAGTTTAAGGTGGGTGATGATCTATTGATTGATTTGCTAATAATAACGTTGTGTTGGTATACTCTGAACTTGATCGAATAAATCTAAAACAACTAATCCAACATAAATGTATCCATATTATATAACTATTTGAATTATGTGATATAATTATATACGATACCGAATATCTATTGTTTTATTCAAATCAATCACCATTGCATGATTAAGGGCATTATGTGAGCATGAATCAATTCAGTTGTCAATCAAGTAATCTACAGTTTGAAATGTCAGTTTTATAAAAGGACGGAAAGTTAGTAAGTACGGAGATGTGGTGTGGGTATTTATTCCCAACCTCCGGGGAGCTATCGTGGACGCCCTCGGAATAAAGATTGTTAATTTAGATTAGATTCCGACCTCCGGGGAGCTATATTTGGACACCCTCGGAATCAAGGTTGTTGATTATATTTCGGTCTCTGGGGAGCTGTCGTGAACGCCCTCAGAATCAAGACTGTTGATTTAGACTAGAGCTGATCCCCGGTCAGCTGCCTACGTGCGCACTAGGAATGTGGCCATTGATTATTTACTGTCTTTATATATATATTTTGAATACAGGTTGGATAGTTAGTAGAATGAGTATATATGTGGTATGAAAATGGTTTAGAGGAGATTTACAATATCTGGAAAATGATTTTGGCAGATTGGGCCGATACGTGAAAATGGTTTTGGGCTTTGCCCTTTAATGTGAATCAACTTGTGATATATAAATTATATGATGTGAAACTTGTTATGCCCAACTAATTTTTATTGTGATCTTGCTACTTATGTGATATATGATATTCATGTTTACTTGTAAATTGATTAACGGATTTGATATATTTTATTAATGAGTACAATTTAATATATTTCGGATTTACCAATCCCATGACGTTACAAATCACCCATACGTGAGAATTCAAATCTCACGCTCCCCCTTTTACAACCCTTGCAGATTATAATTTCGTGGAGTAAGGACAGTAATAGGGACGACACGGAGTTCCGCGCTTAAATAAAATGTTACTATTAATACTAAATTTTATATACATATATGTGTGTGTGTGTGTTTGAAATACTTATTTAAATATTACACTCATTTCTTCTGCAGCATAAAACTCATCTCTCATTTTATTATCCATTTTTATATCAAAAATTTATAGTTCGGATTTTAGTCACAGATGACACCTCGAATCTGAGATATTTATGTATTTTGGATTCGGGGCGTTACATCGCTGTTACGATTCACCTTGTTCTTCTCCGACTTCTCCTTGAACTCGTCGTTGTTCCAGTAGGCGAGAAATTGGGGCCACACATCATGACCCTTGTTGTCCGTCCCCATGTTCGTTGCCTGTCCTCCCTGAAACCAGGCCTTCTGAATATTAACCATGAGGTCCCTGTATCATTCGGCACATTTCAAGCAGAAGTTCCTCCACATCAGGGCCTCGTGCTCCGGTCTCCACAAGACGTGTTTCTGCGATTATATTAAAATAAAATATATTATTTACATAGTTTATGTTAATAAATAATGAATAAATTAAATAAATTATACCTTAAACTCCTCAAAATATTGTCGTCTCCTCGTTTCAGACACCAAACCCCAACTGTAAGCGGTGGGCTCGAATCCAACGGCCATGAAGGAATCGGTTAAGTGAGTAGTCGCCTCATGTCCCGAGATCCAACTGCAACATTAAAATTACAAGTTAATAATATAATTAAGGTTTAATTAAAAAATGTTGAAAGCTGAAAAGATTAATACTTACAAATTTCACGAGGCTCAACTTCCATCCGTGTCACCCCAGTGGGATGCTGGCGGGATGAAGATGATCCCTTGCCCATCTGTGGTGCGGACGAGGACCCCTCCGGGGCGACAATCGGAGCTACAGTGGGTCTAAGAGACCTCGCTCGTCTCCCTCTCCCTCGAACCCTCTCCTGGCTTTCTTGTCCACTCATCTAAAACATTCAATATATAATAACAATCAACAAATAAAACATATATAACTAACAAAATTAACATATATAATCAATTTCTACAACTAAAACATATATTAAAACTACAAAGAAGAACTCCAAAAAACTAAAAACACTCTCTAGCAGTGTGAGACTGTGTGAAAAAGTGGGTGATGAGTTCTAGTGGTCATGCTCTCGAAGTTATAAGCTACTCCCTCCAATACGTTTTAGATTATCCTTGCTGAATAGTGCAGATTCTAATAAAAAATAAATAGTTCATTAGTGTTAAAAAGTGTAAAGTCAAGAATTTTTTAGTCCGTCTATTTTATTGAAGGGAGTTTAGTTCTTTGTTAAATAGTACATTGAAACATGTAGTGCAATGTAATAAAAATAAGTGATGTTTGGATGTGATTAGTTTTAAAAAGTAAAAGTATATTTTTGTAACTTGAGATATCTAAATAATAACAGAGGGAATGTTCGTCTTTCCCTCCAATCTTCAATAATTTTCATTTTCTCATTTCACTCATGTCTAAGTGACCAGATCGTACCACTTGGACCAGTCAAGCGACATTTTGAGGTTATCTCTTACTGTATGTTTTGCAATGTTCGCTCAAGTGGGGGGTCAAGCTTGGCTGGTCGAGATGTGGTGTTCATAAATCATCCAATATTTAGTTTAAGGAATAATGTCAATCTAAGGCCTGAAAGATGGTAAAACTATCAATTTAAAACCTAAAAGTTTTTTCCTATCGATTCAGGGCCTGAAAGATATAAAACTATCAATCTAGGACCTGAAAGATAGAATCTATCAATTTAAGACTCAAGAATATTAAGACCATGTTTGACATATTATAATTTTTATTTTTATTTTATTTATATACGTTATTATTTTTTCATTAACTCTTTTGTTTCTTATTTTTTCAGTCACTTGAAATTAATATATATTTATATTTTTTTAAATATAATTTATAAAAATATTATCGGATAATAAAAAATTATTAAAAACCAAACACGGTCTTAAAATGAGTAAATCCTAAATTAATAGTTTAATCTTTCAGGTCCTGAATCGATAGTTTTCAATCTTTCAGGCCCTGAATCAATAGGAAAAATATTTTCGGCCTTAAATTGATAAATTAATTATCTTTCAGGCCCTGAATTAATAAAACTCCTTAGTTTAAAATAAAAATTTGCGTGAGATCGTGTCATGGCATTAGACAGTACAAATTAACACCCACTCTTGTTAAAGTGTTAATGCGTCATGTTCAATTTATACCACATTCCACCACCGTCTCATGCCATGAGAGTGTTTCACAAGAATTATTTTTAATTTAATTACAAATCATAATTTAATAAATCAACAAATAGAAAAATCATGATATACGGTAAGATGTGAATCATGTGATAAAATTAATTGATGGTCATAAGAACCAATAATTCAAGTATTAATCATTACCGATTAATATCTATATAATATATTTTGGTACTGCTAGCTGTTATACATATTCTATTTATAATTGTCAATAATAAATAACGTCATCAGTGTTTGATTAATAGAGAAATATCGTTTGATATGAACAGCAAATCTTGTGGGAAACCTATTTGTGACGATGATCCGGAAAAGTCCAACGTTAATTAAATTCAAACAAATAGTCGGCTTCAATCGAACGAGAATTATGGAAACTGTTGTCCCACAACCGTAATGCGACAACAACTCATATCTAATGAAGCCACGTGGTGATTGTACTAATTTACAGTAATTAATTAACCTACTAATCAATAGATTCAAAATAAATGATGTTTTAGAGTGATATATATTTTTAATTCATATTATTTGATGTTTCGGAAATTTTTTACTAATTTTTCCCCCTTTACCTCATTCACGATTTTAGAAATTGCTCATAATTTTGAGTTTACCTTTATGTATTAATACCTTTTCTTACTATTTTCATATGGTAGACCGCCATCCATTTTCTAATGAGGACATATTTGTAATTGAGTACTTACTCTTAATTACTAATAAACTCAAAAACATCACTCATTTTGGATAGGAAGGAGTAATTATGTATCACAAAATTGAAAAATTGAGGGGGCACCTGGTTAAAAAATTCTTCAATAGTAATGGGAATGAGATTGAAAATTAGTGTAATTAGCATGGTTCATGAGAACAAAATCACTACCTCTCCTCCTAAATAAGGTAATCACTACTCCATTTTGATTACCCTATTCTTTTTCTACAATCATCCTCCTCAATCACTCCCCCATTCCTCCACCAACAATCATTTGTTGTCAACTTTTATTCCAAAATTGGGGCATGTCACTAGTAATGGTATCACCATTGGAACACTTCTTCCCCTAACATATCATTTTTCTTATGAGGGCATAGATGAAAATAAATTTCCATTCTCATTACCATTGAAGAATTGCTAAAGTACCAAGCGCCCCCTGAATCATCTAATAATCAGTACCTACCGATTCCTAGCAAATGTAAATTAATTAAGGAACTTAATTAGGTGATGTTTGTTTGGGTTATAATAAGTGATTTTTAAAAATTAATTTTTTTAAATTTAATTAGAGGATTTTAAAATATTTATTAGTTTTGGTTTTTTTGAGTAGAGTTGTTGTTTACCAAATATATTTTGTTGGGATTGAATGGCTATTTATAAAAGCTTTGGTAAAAACATCAAATGATTGGGTTCTTAAATGCTAGAATGAATGCTTGAATGAAGAAAAGCAATAAATGCATAAGAACACTAAGAACACCAAGAATTGCCAGGGGTTGTGAGTCCCTGGACTTGAATGAGTATGTGTATTGATTATACTGAGAGAGATTCAACTTTTTTTTACATTACAAAAGTGGGGGTATTTATAGTTTTCTCACTATAGGGGTATTCTGGTCATTTTCGGCCTCTCGGGGGACAGGTGCATTAAATGTCTCCTGCCTCTGAGGACGCGCGGGCTCTGGTATATCAGGGCGTGCAGGTGGCCGGCCACTAGGGTGTTGACGCGTGTCCAAAAAGGACGATTCTCTGGCGAATTTCCTCATTTGGATGGAATATTCTCTGAGTCTCTGGGTACGGAGGCGGCCTTTTTCTCCCTTGGGAGAGGGTCTTGCTTGATTCTGTCACGTGCTCCAGATCTCTCTTGCCGGCCGGGGGTCTTGAGTGATCGGAGGCCGGCCTCCTGGCGGACAGCGAGGCCGGAGATTGCTCCAGCCAGTCGGTCACGTCCGTGCGATCTCTGCTGGACTTCACTGGTCTTGGCCGGGCCGGTCCGGCCGCGGCCGGACTTGAACGTGGCTGGGACGAATGTGGACGGGCGTCTCAAGCGGGTTTCCGGCCTCGCTCTCGAGGCCGGAGACTCGTGGTCGGAGCCCGCTGAGGTCGGATTCAGGCCGGCCAGGTCGGTCCCGGCCTCTGGGTACCTTCTTGCCCTTTCCGACTTTCTTCCGGTCGGATCCAACACATGGTCCGAAACGGTCACAACAATTGCCCCCCTGCTCGTCGCTCAAAGTTAGTGTGGGGCGAGGTGGTCGTTTGCCGTTTTGTGTTGGTGCCGACCTTGATTTGCCCGGGGTGGTCGGAGACCGGCTTACGGCTTTGCGAAGACTGGAAGGACGTGCGTTGTACTAATTTTGCCTAAAAAGGTGTGCCTGACGTCAGGCGATGCCTCGGATTACGCGCATTGAAAGCTGACGTGCGTGACATGATTTGATCTCCTCGAATCTCGTGCATTTAATGCGTGCAATGTACGAGGCGTCTGACGCCAAAACCGTCTCTTCAAATTCTTGCACCTAGGTCCCTACTCCTAGGTTTTCGTTTCGAAATAGGCCCTCACCCATTTCCTATAAATAGGGGCGTCACTTCACTCCCAAGGGTTTTTACTCTTTGCGATTTTGCTGCAGTTCCTTAGGCGATTTCCGACGAGCTTCTCACGGTGGCGACAAACTTTGCACGGCGGCGATTGGTGTTTCGAAGGTAATTTTCAACTTTCCGTACCTCAAAACTTTTTTTTTTATTTATACAATGGTGCGACGGTGGGCGGGTCCTCCGCCTGGGCAGAGAGGTGGCGCCTCCTCTAGCGGCGGAGGAGGTGGTGGCGCCAATCGGCATCTTTTTTACGAAGGAGGAAGCTCTCGCGGAAGGAGTGGTGCCTCCCCTTCCCGTCTGGCGGGCTCCATCTGGGCGCGAGATGACGATGGCCTAGATGCCTTGTTCCCACGCCCGGGACGGTCATTATTGGGTGAAGGTGCCCGGGAGGGAGTTCCTTTGGCTACGGAACGATCCCAGGATGAAGGGGCGGCCCGGCCCGTGGGGGATAGGGATCCGCTGGATGACCTCCTGGAGGAAGATGAGGAAGAAGGCGGTCGCGGCGAGGGCGACGACCGGGCCACTAACCAGCTCCTCAAAAATCTCGCGGCCGAGATGATTAAAGAAAGGCTTGGGAGCGCGGGGGAGGCTTCGGGATCCGATTCCGAAGAGATTGAGAGGCCGGCCGCAGTTGGTCGGAATGTCAGCCAAGATCGGCGAGACCAGGTCAGACATGCCTTTCGTCTGTGGTCGGAATATGTGGAGAGGAAGGATGAGGTCGAGTCTCTCTCCTTCGACTACGAGGAGTATCTGGATCATTTCCCGCGCGAGCCGACCGTTCGCGATCCGGCCACTATTCGGATAGCCGATTTGGAGGAGTCCCGTAGGTGGACCATTGGCCAAGTACAGAGCAAGATGTCCCAGCGCCAACTCGACGAAGCCCGGGCCGGATGGGAGGTACCTCTTGACGTTAATCTCTACGCACCCGAGCCAAACGAACGTGCGGACCAACCTCCGCGTGGGATGGTGGCCGTAACCCAGGATATGATGGAGGTCGGACTCCGCTTCCCCCTCCATCCGGCCGTATCGTACCTGTTGAACTACTGGAATCAGGCGCCCATCCAGCTGCTGCCGAACGCCTGGATGATAATAGTGAGCGTCATGACCTTATTTGGCAGGAATCGACTCTACCGGATGCCGACCCCCGGAGAGATGACTTATCTCTATCGGATCCAGAGCGAAAGGAGTGGGACCAGAGAGGTTTACATCCAGACGAAAGGGCAGAAACTGGTGACCGGCCTGCCCAGTAAAGGTCGGAACGATCGGAAGAAATGGTTCTTTGTTGGTGTCCGGACCGGGATCGTGATAGAGGAGCCTCTCCCCCTTCAGTCTGTTCCGGCCGCCGGGGCAGCAGCTGCTGAGGTCCCGACCTCTTCTCCGATTACGGGGAAGAAACGGAGTTGGGAGGAGGCCAGGATCGAGGGATCCGGCCAGCATGGGTCGAGTCCGGCCCCGATAGACGTTTCCGACGATACCCCCCCTGGGGCCGGGCCGGTCGGAACAGAAGCGGTGGCTCGTCTGGAGCCCGTTCTTGGACAAGGGGATGATCGGACCTACTTTGGTCGGGACCCGGTCCGCTTCCAAGCGTAAGTCTTTTAACTTCGACGTTCTCACTCTCACACCATTTCATTTTTATACCTGATCTGACTTTTCACTTGTCCAGGTTGACTCGAAATGACTCCGATCTTCCTCCGATGGTGCTCGATTTCCTCTCCTCTCGTGCCCCGAGTTCAACGGCTGAGATGCCGGATTACATGCGCCGGGCTGTGAATTCCCTCCCCCAAGCGTGGACAAAGGATCTGGCCGATATTGTCGAGCGCCGTCCCTGGCACGCGGGCCGGACTGGGGTCGCGCTGATCAGTCAGGCGGCCATCGTGGTCAACACGATGGAGAGCGAGCTTTCAGAGATCTCCAGGTCGCTTCGGAGGACCGAGAGTGCCCTGACCCGCGCCCGGGAGGAGAAAGCCGGGCTAGAGAGCGAAGTCGCCCAGCTCAAGAAGGAAAGAGACGGCGCAGTCGGTCAGATGGAGGCCGTCTTGAAGGAAAAGGACGATGCCCTGGGCCGGGCGGAGATGGCTTATAAAGCCCTGGAGGATGCTCGACACCGCGTGTCTGAGATGGAAGACTCCCTCGCCGATCTGCGGTTGGAGGCGCACCGTGCCCGGGGGGATGCAGACCAGGCTGCTGCCCGGCAGGTCGAGGCGGAGAAGGAGCTCCAGAGGAAAAATGATGATCTGGCCGCTGCACTGAGCCAGCCGGCTTACGACCTTGCGGATCCGACCCAGAACCCGGCGCTCTTTTCTGAGTTTTGCTTCTATGTGGCCGCCGCCAGTGTGATCTGGGCCGGGCGCCAGGCCAGCCTCGAAACCAAACCCCAGGAAGACTACTTCCGGGAGTACGTTACCCAAAACCCGGTCAGCGATGGTTTCTGGTTCCCCTTCCTCGACCTCGAGACCGACTATGGAGTGGACCTCTCTTGGTTCCCCCATCGGCACAGATTGTTCAAGCATGGCGAGAACCCGCCGGCCGGTGATGAGGAAGAAGGGGATGAGGAGGGGGAGGTCCTTCCGGAGGGACCCCAAGCACCGGGCGGAGACGGGGCTGTGGTGGAGGCCCTGGTCGATGAGGTGGCCGACTACGTGGCTGGGACCGGAGGGCAGGCAAGCCCGGCGGCCGGAGAGGGCGACCCTTGAACTCAAACTGCCTTGGATTTTTCATACTGCTTTCCTGAATGTAACCGGCTTCCGACCGGATTTATCTTTTTTAAACCGTTGTACTTCCCGGCTTTCAGACCGGTTTTGATTTTATATAATTCAGTCTTTCCTTGAACTTTATTGTTTTTTTATCGCTTTCTTACTTTCTTATACTTATCGAAGTAAATTTTCACAAGTATGAAATAAGATTTTGACCTGGGCTCGAGTGTGGTATGCCGACCTCGATACGGTCGGCATATGTTTTGAACTGAGCCCGGTTTCTAGGATTGCCTTGGTTGCCTTGCCGAGCTCAAGTGTGATATACCGACCTTGATACGGTCGGCATATGCTTTTGAACCGAGCTCGGCTTTTAAAGTGGCTAGGGTGGCCTTTCCGAGCTCAAGTGCGATACGCCGACCTCGATACGGTCGGCGTACGCTTTTGAACTGGGCTCGGTTTTTGGATGGCCTTGAGTGGCTTTTCCGGGTTCAAGTGTGATATGCCGTCCTCGATACGGCCGGCATATGCCTTTGAACTGAGCCCGGTGCTTGGGAAAAGATTGAGCTGTGTTAAAAGCCTTGTATTGATAAGAACTTTGAATACATAGTACAAGATCATTGGTAGTATTTCTTCAAGTGGAGTGCATTCCAGGGGTATTGTTCCGGAGTTCCATCCATGAGTTCCAGCTCGTAAGCTCCCTTGGAGAGCCATTTGGATATCCTGAACGGACCCTCCCAGTTCGGGCCGAATACCCCTTTTGGTACTTGAACCTTCTTGAGGACGAGGTCCCCGACCTGGAATTGTCTGGCCTTCACTTTGGAGTTGAAAATTTTTTCAGATTTCTTCTTGTAGGCCGCATTTCAGAGATCGGAATTGAGTCTTCTCTCCTCCAACATGTCCAAGTCGATCATCCGGGCGGTGTCATTGTCTTCGGTGATCGTCTGGGCTGTCCGGTGGCTTGGTAGGGAGACCTCTGAAGGAATGACGGCCTCGGTCCCAAAAGCTAGAGCGAAAGGTGTTTCGCCCGTTGAGTTCCTCGTGGTCGTTCGGTATGACCAGAGGACATCGGGTAGCTCTGTTGCCCATTTCCCCTTTTTGTCCTCGAGCTTGGCTTTGATAGTGTGCTTGAGGATCTTGTTTACGGCCTCTACCTGGCCGTTCGTTTGCGGGTGGTAGGGGGTGGAGAAAACCTTCTTGATATTCCATTTTTCACAAAACTGGATCATCTGGAGACCGTCAAACTGTTTCCCATTGTCGGAGATGATCACTTGAGGTAGGCCGAAACGGCAGATGATGTTTTTCCAAATGAACTTGATGATTTGGGTCTGGCTGATTTTGTTGAGTGGCTCGGCCTCGGCCCACTTTGTGAAATAGTCGACGGCTACGACGGCGAATTTTTGGCCCCCGGGCGCAGTGGGCATTGGTCCGATCAGGTCGATGCCCCACTGGGCAAAAGGCCAAGGGCTATACATAGAGGAGAGCTGTTCGGGGGACAGTTTGATGTTGGGTCCCAAGACTTGGCATTTGTGGCATGACCTTGCGAAGCTGACGGCATCCTTGTTCAAGGTAGGCCAGAAATATCCTTGTCTGATCACTTTATGGGCTAGGGCCCGGCCTCCGGCATGATTTCCGCAAACCCCCTCATGGATCTCAGCCAGAATGGTCTGGCCTTGCTCCGGGGTTATACATTTTAGGAGTGGGAGGGTAAAGCTTCTCTTATATAAAAGATCCTCAATGAGGGTGTACCTTGACGACCGGAGTTGCAGTTGCCGGGCCCGAGTCCTATCTTCAGGGAGCGCGCCGATCTTGAGATATTTCACGATCGGCGTCATCCAATTCTCATCCGTGCTTAGAACGGTCGCCACCTGTGCTCGGATGATCGTGGGCGTTCCGAGCGTGGAGAGTTGAATGTTGGCAAGGTCGGCTGCTCCCTCCACTGTTGCAAGCTTGGAAAGCGCATCGGCCTGGGTGTTGTGTTCCCTCGGGATTTGCTCAATGAAAACCTGATGAAATTTCTCGCATAAGGTTGTGACCAGGTCGAGATACTTCATCATTTGCTCCCCCCGGGCCTCGTACTCCCCTTTGATCTGGTTGACCACGAGCAGGGAGTCCATGAAAACATGCAGCCGGCAGACTCCGATTGCGATTGCGAGCTCAAGGCCCCCGACCAGAGCCTCATACTCGGCCTCGTTGTTGGTGGCCGGGAAGCTGAAGCGGACTGCATGGGTGAAATTTTGGCCCTCCGGACCGATCAGGACGATACCGGCCCCGGCACAAGTATTAGTTGACGATCCGTCCACATAGAGCTTCCAAGGTGGGTGGTTGATTCTTGTGAACTTGGGTGGGAAAGTTAGTTCTACTATAAAGTCGGCCAGGGCCTGACCCTTGATGGCCGTCCTTGGGGCGTATGAGACCCCGTACTGAGCTATCTCCAACGACCACTTCAATAACCTGCCGCTGGTGTCCGGCCGGTGTAGGACTTGCCTAAGGGGTAGAGTGGTGAGGACCTCTACTTGGTGGTCGAAGAAATAAGGCCTTAGCTTCCTTACGCTCATGACCAGAGCGTACGCTAATTTTTCGAGCGGAGTGTACCTGAGCTCGGCATCGTGTAGGGCTTGACTCACGAAGTAGATCGGAAGGTGGTTCTGACCATCCGCCCGGACTAGTACCGCGCTCAGTGCGACCTCGGAGGCCGCGAGATATAAATAAAGTTTCTCCCCTGGGACTGGCTTGACTAAGATTTGTGGGTTTGCCAAATATTCCTTTAGTTTCGCAAAGGCTAATTGACTTTCCCTATTCCATGAAAACTTGCCATTTTTAATAGTCGAGAAGAAAGGCTTACTTTTATCTCCGAGCCGGGCTATGAATCTGTTGAGAGAGGCGAGGCATCCGGTCAGGCGTTGCACTTGCTTGATCGTCCTTGGCTCTTGCATGTCAAGGACGGCTTTGATCTTGGCCGGATTGGCCTCGATCCCGCGCTGGCTGACGATGTGTCCCAGGAATTTGCCGGCCTCCACCCTGAAGTTGCATTTCTTCGGGTTCAGCTTCATGTTGTAGGCCTTGAGGATCTTGAAAGTCTCTTCGAGATCCTTGAGATGGTCTTCTTTCTTCAAGCTTTTTACCACAATGTCGTCGATGTAGACCTCCATGGTCCTTCCGATCTGATCTGTAAACATCTTGTTGACTAGGCGTTGGTAGGTCGCGCCGGCGTTGATCAGACCGAAAGGCATCCGGAGCCAAGAGAATATGTTCTTCTCTGTGTGGAATGAGGTGTGCTTGATGTCTTCAACGGCCATGGGGATTTGATGGTAGCCGGCAAAAGCGTCCATGAAGGACATCATCTCGTGTCCGGCCGTGCTGTCCACCAGGTGGTCGATGTGTGGCATCGGAAAGTGATCCTTTGGGCACGCCGCGTTGAGGTCGGTGAAGTCTATACATAGTCTCCAGGCATTGTTTGTCTTTTTGACCAAAACGGCGTTTGCGACCCATTGGGGCTCGTCCCGGGCTTGTTCGATCAGCTTGTTGTCTAGCAACTTCTTGACCTCTTCAGCCAAAGCTTCATATTTTTCCGGGCCGAACTTTCTTCTTTTCTGATGGACAGGCCTCCTGTTGGGGTTGATCTTTAGACGATGGCATGCATGCTTTGGGTCTATCCCGACCATGTCTTGGTGAGACCAAGCAAAGACTCCAACGTTGGCTTTGAGGAATTCGATCACTTCCCCCCGCATTTCGGTCGGTATGCGAGAGCCGATCAGAACTTCCAATTCTGGCCTCGAGGGGTCGACCGGAATGTGTTCCAAATCCTCCAAAGCCGTAGCTTGTTCATAGCTCCGCCGGTCAGAAGAATCGAATCTGGGATCGAGGTCGAGCTTGGATGGTTCGAAACCAATCCTTGGCTCGGGATCGTCGATCTGTATAGGCTGGGGGTCGGCCGATGTGGATCCGACCTCCGCGACGGGTTCAGCGGCCGGAATGGCCGTTTCAGAGTCGGGGTGTGGCCCGTCCGTTGTTTGGTTGTTGCTAATTGAAAATAAATGAGAGTTGGAATAGATCAAACACCTTCTAGCCATTGCCTGGTCACCCTTAATGGTGCCGACCACCCCCTCGGGGGTGGGAAATTTGATACAGTAATAGTAGGAAGAAGCAACAGCTTCAAAAACTTCTAAAAAGGGCCTACCCAGAAAGCCATTATACGAGCTTGGCTGATCTACAATTATAAAATCTAACGGCCTAGTTATTCTGACCTCCTTGTTGTAGCAGCAGATGAGTTCCACTGAGTGCTTTATCCTCCCGTACGCAGCAACCGTTGCGTCCCCAAATCCCTTCAGTTGAAGGTCGATTGGCCTGATGAAGTTGACGAGGTCTCCGAGCTGGTCTAGGGCTGTTTTGAAGATGATATTGCAAAAACACCCATTGTCGACCAAAACGCGTTGAACCTCTTTGCCCAGGATCTGGGCGGCAATCACCAATGCATCACCCTTCGGGAACAGCACCCCGGTCCTGTCCTGGTTGGAGAAAGTTATCTCCAAGCTCTTGTGAATCTTTGGTTCTGGGGGCGTGACCAAGTTGACGTTGGTCGCCACCAGGACCTCTGCTTTCCGCTTTCGGTTGGACTGCGTTGAGATCGGGGTGAGGCCGCCTAAGTTCCCTCCGCCGGCCTGGATCATGTTGACCCGACCGCCGGGATTCACGGGGGGGAGGAGGTCATCCTCGTCATCATCTTCCTCCAAAGCTGCGACCGGCCTAAGAGGCCGGCCGCCTTCCTCGTTCCTTCGAGGGTGGCGCTGGGGCTGCTGCTGGTCCTGCCGGCCGGCTGGCCTCTGAAGGAGGTCGTTCAGACGCCCTTCCTCAAACAGCTTCCAAAGCTGTTTTAGGAGATCACGACACTGGCTCGTATTGTGGCCAATAGAGTCGTGATAAGCGTAGAACTTTTTAGGGTCCAGCCGGGACCGGTCTCCAGAATAGGGCCTTGGCCTGGGAAGCACGTCCCGATGCTGGATCGCATTGAAGATATGTGCGGGGGACTGCCTCATGGCCTGAGTTAGGTGAACTTCAACGTCCTCGAAGGACTTGAAGTTACCGGGCGGTTTGGCCACTCTTCTGGCCTTAGGGCCACTCTTGGGGGAGGTTTGGGTTACGGCCTCCGTCTCCTTTTGGGCTGGCTCGGACTCCCCCAGTCTTAGTGCCAGAAGTTTCCTACGAGCCAGGTAGTCACCGGCTCGGGCGCAGAATTCGGCGTAGGTTTTAGGGAAATCCTTGGTGAGGTGTTTGAACATAGGAGACCGGCCATGGAAACCCCCAAGAATTGCGTGCAAAGCCAGTTGGTTGCTTACCGCTTCGCCGGTCAGCATGACTTCGTCCACTCTGGCCACGTAGTCCTCGTCGGACTCCTCTTTCTCCTGGCGGATTCGCATCAGGCGATGCCAACTTTCCGGCCGGGCAATTTCGGCCGCAAAGTATGATGAGAATTGGGCGCTTAAAGTGGCGAAAGAGTCAATGGACCGTGCCGGGAGAGACACGTACATCTGTGGGCGAGATCGCCCAGGGTGAGGGGAAAAAGCCTGTATTTCGTGGCGTCTGTCGCGCCACGCCCGGTCATATAGATCCAGAATTTGCTCAGATGAGTCTCAGGATCTGTTTTCCCCTCGTAGAGAGGAGTCGGCGGAGGGACGATCTTGAGCTGGATCGGTGCAAGCTCAATATCAACCGCCAAAGGCTCGCTGGCGACTGGCCGGGCCTTAGTTTGGCCTTGCGCTTCGAGGAGCGCCTTCATTTCATCAAGTTGCTTTTGCATCTTGACGAGTTCTGGACTGGGGGTTTCGGCCAGCTGGTCGCCCACATCGGCAAGGGGGCCGATTCGGTCGAAAACGGCCGCACGGGGGACTCCGCGTCCCAAAAGGCCGCTTTGAGCGAAGCTTAGCTTGCGCCTGGTGGAGTTTGCCGGGGTCAGGCTGACCTCGGCCGCCCTCTTGTGGGGCATTTGGGCCGTGCTCCCAGAGTTGGAGACGGACTCGGTGTCGCCGTACCCAGTGTCGTAACTGGGTACGCGGCTCGGATACCATGACGTGTCTGTCGTGCCCAAACGGTCGAAAACCGGATGGGCGGAGCCTCGTGAACGGGTGGAGACGGGGTTTGCCCGACATTGGCTTTCGCCTTGGTGCTCTCTGGCTTTCGCCTTACCCTTGAGAGCGCGAGCCTGGGCCTTCTTTTTGGAGGTGGTGCTCCGGCACCCCCTCGCCTCTTCCGTCTGGCGGCGTCTTCCTGACCCGGCCTGGTCAGGGGTAAAGAAACCTCGACCCCCGGATGGGAGGGGATCCTCTGGAAAACGAATCGGGGAGGCCACGCGTGTGGCCTTTCCGTGGGCGTGGGATGACCTCTGGGGATCCATTGCTTTCAGGAGAGGAGGAGTTTGAGGTTTGAAGATTTGAAGGTTTGAGGGTATGAAGCTTTGAAGAACAGTGAGTGTTCTTCAAAGAGAGGTGAAGAAGATATGAGTTTGATGGGTTAGATACCCTTCTTCTGTTGTTTACCAAATATATCTTGCTGGGATTGAATGGCTATTTATAAAAGCTTTGGTAAAAACATCAAATGATTGGGTTCTTAAATGCTAGAATGAATGCTTGAATGAAGAAAAGCAATAAATGCATAAGAACACTAAGAACACCAAGAATTGCCAGGGGTTGTGAGTCCCTGGACTTGAATGAGTATGTGTATTGATTATACTGAGAGAGATTCAACTTTTTTTTACATTACAAAAAGTGGGGGTATTTATAGTTTTCTCACTATAGGGGTATTCTGCTCATTTCCGGCCTCTCGGGGGACAGGTGCATTAAATGTCTCCTGCCTCTGAGGACGCGCGGGCTCTGGTATATCAGGGCGTGCAGGTCGCCGGCCACTAGGGTGTTGACGCGTGTCCAAAAAGAACGATTCTCTGGCGAATTTCCTCATTTGGATGGAATATTCTCTGAGTCTCTGGGTACGGAGGCGGCCTTTTTTTCCCTTGGGAGAGGGTCTTGCTTGATTCTGTCATGTGCTCCAGATCTCTCTTGCCGGCCGGGGGTCTTGAGTGATCGGAGGCCGGCCTCCTGGCAGACAGCGATGTCGGAGACTGCTCCAGCCAGTCGGTCGCGTCCGTGCGATCTCTGCTGGACTTCACTGGTCTTGGCCGGGCCGGTCCGGCCGCGGCCGGACTTGAACGTGGCTGGGACGAACGTGGACGGGCGTCTCAAGCGGTTTTCCGGCCTCGCTCTCGAGGCCGGAGACTCGTGGTCGGAGCCCGCTGAGGTCGGATTCAGGCCGGCCAGGTCGGTCCCGGCCTCTGGGTACCTTCTTGCCCTTTCCGACTTTCTTCCTGTCGGATCCAACACATGGTCCGAAACGGTCACAACAAGTGTGTGATTTAATTTTATGATGTAAAAGTGAATGATGTTATAATATTATATTATTATTGAGTGTGAATGTAATATGAGAGAGAACCATTTGTTTTAGGATGAAAGAGATTGCAACTATGGTTACAATTTGTATTGGGGGGAGCGGAAGTAGAATAATAGTTATTCCATATTAATTGATAGATTTTATATATAAGTATTTGTATGTAGTATTAGGTTTTTGAAAACTAAATTTTGAAATTATATTAGAATGAGTTTTTAACTTTCAAAACCAGAATTTGAATTTTTAAAACCTAAAACGAACATGGTCTTAATATATAGGCATTTTTACTCTCAATCAATTAAAATAAAGAGGGAGTATTTTATTGTATATGAAAGTATGAAAAAAGAAAAAAAATCTTAATTGAAATTACAAAAAAATAAAATTAGGTGGGGTAAACTGGAAAGATCAAATGAGAGAAAATAATTATAATAACAAAACAATAAGAGAAAAATTTAGAATATAAAGAAACACTTATTGCAAAACAGAGATAGTAACAAAGGGAATTCTTTAATAAAAGAAACACCACTTGAAAATATGAATTTGTTAATGAACAGTTGCACCGTACACTTGGTGTATATTATTTTTGTCGCTGAATATATAGAATTATGTATTGTTGTAACTATTTTGTACCAGAGGTCGGCACCGACCTCATTCCGGCCAGGAATAACAAAACAACACGACTGCGACGGGACCGATCTAGTCGATTACCCTCCGGCCTCCGCGTGCTCCGTTCCCATCCTTCCGACCTCGATAGCGAGGTCGGCACCAAGCCCCAGAAGGTACCCGCCGCATTTCTAGGTGCAAGTCAACCGTGCCGAGCCCGGACCGGTCCGACCGCGATCGAATAAAATGTCTAAAGGTCTCCTTAATATGGTTAAAGCCCAAGGAGATCTCCCAACTTCGTGAAGTCTCGGAGACCGATCTCCGACCTCGAAAAGCTTCCGACTTCGGACGAACAGAAGGGCACGTGATAGAATCTGGCAAGATCTTCCCATAAGAAGTAAAGAGCCGCCTCCGTACTCAGTGACAGAGAGGATATTCCACCCAAATGAAGAAAATTCTCAGAGAATCATCTTTTATGGACACGTGTCAACGCGCTAGTGGTCGGCCGCCTGCAAACTGTAGCATACGGACACCCGCGCGTCCCCAGAGACTGGAGGCATTTAATGCCTCTGTCCCCTGAGAGGTCAAAAATGACGATTGTACCCCTGTATGGAGAAAACTATAAATAGTCCTACATTTGTAACAAGAAATAGGGTTCTACACATTTAATCAAAGCAATACAATTCTCTTTTAAGTCCAGGGACTAAAAACCCCTGGCAATTCTTGGTGCTCTTGCATTTAGTTCATAATCTTTATTATCATTCTTCATCACAATCATTCATTTAGCATTGATAAATCCAATCATTTGATGTTTTTACCAAAGCTCTCATAAATAGCCATTAATTCCCCAGCCTTATTTATTTGGTAAACAACATTTGGCACTAGAAGGAGGGTGTATTCCAACCCATCAAACTCATCTTCTCTTCACCTCTTTGAAGAACACTTACTGTTCTTTAAAGATTTACATCTTCAAATCTTCAAATCTTCAAGTTACAAGCCTCACTCCGCAAAACAATGACGAACCAAAGATCATTACAGGCCCACAGAGCCATCAAAGCTCCGGCCATGCCACAGGACCCCGCGGCTCGGGCCTCTGGGGTGCCGATACCCGCTCGCCCCGGAAAGACCACACGCGTGGCCTCTCCCATCCGATATCCGGAGGATCCCCATCCATTGCAGGCACGGAATTTCCTCACTCCAGACCAGGCTGGGTCAGGACGACGCCATCAGGCGGAAGAGACGGGGAAGTGCCAAAGCACCTCCTCCGCCTCAAAGAGGAGGTCGCATGCCCGCGCCCTTAAAGGGAAGGCAAAAGCCTCGGAGCACCAGGGGGAAAGCCAGTGCCGAGTTAACCCCACTTCCACTCGGTCCCGCGGCTCCGCCTATCCGGTCTTCGGCCGCCTGGGCTCAAGCGATCCCTCCTGGTACTCCAGTCATCTCCCCAGTTACGACACGGGATACGGAGATACTGAATCCGTTTCCAACACGTGGAGCACGGCGCAGATGCCCCACAAGAGAGGTCAGCCTAGCCCCGGCCAACTCCATCAAGCGCAAGCTTAGCTTCGCCCAAGCGGCCTGTTGGGACGTGGCACTCCTCGAGCGGCTGTATTCGACCGAATCGGCCCCTAGGCTGATGGTGACGACCAACTGGTCGAGACTCCAAAACCGGAGATCTTCAAGATGCAAAAACAGCTTGACGAAATGAGGGCGCTCATGAAAGCGCAAGGCCAACCTAAGGCCTGGCCGGTCGCTAACGAGCCCTTGTCTATCGACATCGGGCTCACCCCAGTCCAACTCAAAATCGTTCTGCCGCCGTCCCCTCTCTACCAAGGGAAGACGGACATGGAAACTCACCTGAGTAAATTTTGGACTTATATGACCGGGCGTGGCACGACCGACACCACGAAGTGTAGGCTCTTCCCTCTCACTCTTAGCGATCTCGCCCACAGGTGGTACGTCTCACTCCCGACCCGCTCGATCGACTCCTTCGCCACTTTGAGCACCCAGTTCACATCCTATTTTGCGACCAAAATTGCCTGGCCGGAGAACTGGCACCGGCTGATGCACATCAACCAAGAGAAAGAGGAGTCCAACGAGGACTATATCACCCGGGTGGACGAGGTCATTTTGATCGGTGAGCCGATCGGCGACCAACTGGCCCTGCACGCCACCTTGGGAGGCTTCCATGGCTGATCTCTGATGTTCAGACATCTTACCAAGCACTTTCCGAAAACATATTCCGACTTCCGATCTAGGGCGGGCGATTACCTAGCTCGGAGGAAGCTACTGGCACTCAGGCTGGGGGATTCCAAACCAGCAGCAAAGGAGCAGGAGATCGCCACTCAGGCCTCCCCCAAGGGTGGTCCCAGGGCAAAAAAGATAGGCAAGCTACCTGGGAACTTCAAGTCCTTCGAGGACGTTGAAGTGCACCTCACCCAGGCCCTGAGGCTATCCCCTGCGCACATCTTCAACGCGATCTAACACAGGTATGTGCTTCCCCGGCCAAGACCCTTTACGGGAGACCGGTTCCGGCTGGACCGCGGGACCGAGCAGAAGTGGGGTTAGCCCGGCATTGGCTTTCCCCCTGTTGCTCCAGGGCCTTTGCCTTTCCCTTAAGGGCGCGGGCGTGTGCCTTCCTCTTTGAAGCAGAAGGACTGCTTTGGCTCCCCCTCGCCTCGTCTGCCTGACGGCGTCGTCCTGACCCGGCTTGGTAAGGAGTAAGGAAATTCTATCCTTGAGACGGGTGGGACTCTTCTGGAAAACGGATTGGAGAGGCCACGTATATGGCCTTCCCGTGGCGAGCGGGGGTCGGTTCCCCTGAGGCCCGAGTCGCGGGGTCCCGCGGCATGGCCGGAGCTCCGATGACTCTGTGTGCCTGAGATGACTTTTGGTTCGTCATTGTTTTGCAAGGAGAAGCTTGTAATCTGAAAGTTTGAAAATTTGAAGATGGGAAGCTTTGAAGAACAGAGAGTGTTCTTCAAAGAGGTAGGTAGAGAAGATGAGTTTAATGGGTTGGATACCCTTCTTCTAGTGCCAAATATTGTTTGCCAAATAAATGAGGCTGGGAATTAATGGCTATTTAAGGGAGCTTTGACAAAAACATCAAATGATTGAAATCATAAATGTTGAATGAATGAATACGATGAAGAAGATTAATGATGATGATGAACTGAAAGTAAGAACACCAAGAATTGCCAGGGGTTTCTAATCCCTGGACTTAAATGCAAATTGTGTTGCTTTTTGCTTTTTATCTCCCTTTTCTTGTTACAAGTGTGGGGCTATTTATAGTTTTCTCCCTACAGGGGATGATTGTCATTTCCGACCCCTCAGGGGACAGGGGCATTAAATGCCCCCAGTTTCTGAGGTCGCACGAGTGCCCGTATGCTATATCCCGCAGGCGGCCGACCACTAGCGTGTTGACACGTATTCATAAAATGACGATTCTCTGTGAACTTTCCTCATTTGGGAGGAATATTCTCTCTGTCCCTGTGTACGGATGCGGCTCTTTTCCTCTTGGAGGTTGACCTTGCCTGATTCTGTCACGTGCTCTTCTTCCATTCTGTAGGTCGGGGATAATTTATGGTCGGAGGCCGGCCGCCCGGTGGATCTTGAGGTCGGAAAACCTTCCTGATCGTTGGTCGTCCCCTAATAACCTCTATTGGTTTAATTTGGTTAAGGCCGGATCGGTCCGGTCCCAGCCCATTTGACTTGTATCTTGGTAGAGGTAGACGAGCATTTTCAGCTTGTTTCTGACCTCGTTTTTTAGGTCGGAAAGTGGGGTCGGAACCCGTGGAGGTCAGAAACTGTCCGGGCGGATCGGTACCGTCGTGGACGTGTTGTTTCGTCATTTCCGGCTTATTTTAGATTAATGCCGACCTGTGGTATGAAATGGCTACAATAATTGCCCCCCAGCTCGGCTCTCAGGGTGGATGGGAGGCGAGGTGGTTGTCTGCCATTGGTCGTCGGCGCCGGTCCTCAATTGCCCGGGATGACCGTAAGTCAACCTCTTATGGCCTGACATTTGACTAGATGTGTGTGGGTAAACGTGCCTAAAAAGGCGTGCGTGACATCATTCATTGATGGCGTGCGCAGCCATTTCAATGCGGGGCCTGTCGCTTCAGCTTCTTGCACTTAGGCCCCTAGGCCTAGAAATTTATTTCGAAATAGGCCCCTCACCATTTCTTATAAATAGGAGGGATCCCTACCATTTCAAGTTTTCCACTTTCGCGTGATTTGAATGTTCTCAGCAAGCGTTGCAAACCTAGTGATTTTTTCGACGAACTTCCTGAGGCGGCGTTTGACCTCGTACGGTGGTGATTTAGGCGGTTGAGAAAGGTAATCTTTACTTCTAAACTCGAAATTCTATTCCTTCTTTTTAAATATGGTGCGGCAGTGGACTGGTCCTCCGTCAGGGCAAAGGGGCGGTGCCTCTTCTAGCGGCGGCGACGGTGGTGGAGCCAATCGGCGGCTCTTCGATGAGGGAGGAAGCTCAAGCGGTAGAGGAGGAGCTTCACCATCGCGCCTGAGCGCGAGCTCGATCTGGGCTCGTGATGATGATGGCTTGGACGCGCTCTTCCCGAGCTCAGGTCGGTCGTTACTGGGTGAGGACACCAGGGAGAGGGGTTCGGCCATGGTTGAGAGATCTCGGATAGAGATGATGATTCCTCTAGTAGAGAGTCGGGAACCGTTAGACGATCTTCTGGAAGAAGATGAAGAGGACGGTGGTCACGGCGAGGGCGATGACTTGGCCTACAGCCTATTGCTTCAAAATCTCGTGGCTGAGCAAATTAAAGAGAGGCTCGGAATGGTGAACAAGGCCTCGGGATCGGGGTCTGAGGAGGTCGGAGGGCTATCCGTTGCAGGTCGGAGTGTTAGCCAGGATCGGCGAGATCAGGTTAGGTGAGCCTTCCGCCTATGGTCAGAATACGTGGAGGAAAAAGATGAAGTCAAATCCCTTGACTTTGACTTCAAGGGGTACCGAGATCGTGGGGGCCGACCGTTCGTGATCCGGCCACCATACGAATAGCCGACCTGGTGGAGTCCCAGAGGTGGACCATTGGCCAAGTTCAGAGTAAAATGACCCAAAGCCACCTCAACGAGATGCGGGCCGAATGGGATATTCCATATGACGTTCAGCTCTATGCCCCAAAGCTAAATGAACGGGTTGATCAACCTCCTCATGGGATGGTGGCCGTCACTCAAGATATAATGGAGGTCGGACTTCGCTTCCTCCTCCATCCGGCCATCTCCTATTTGTTGAATTACTGGGACCAGGCGCCCATCCAACTGCTGCCGAACGCGTGGATGATCATCGTGAGCATTATGGCATTGTTCAGTCAGAATCGGCTGTACCGAATGCTGACCCCAGGGGAGATGACTTATATCTACCGGGTTCAGAGTGAAAGGAGTAGGACCGGCGAGGTCTTTATTCAGACCAAAGGGCAGAAGCTGGTGACCGGCCTCCCTAGCAAGGCCCGTAATGACCAGAAGAAGTGGTTCTTCGTAAGAGGGGCTTGGCAGACCGGGTACCCAGGCGGACTCGAGATCGGGGTTCCGACCAACATCCGTCTTAAGCACCCCAGTAAGAAATTTTTAACTCATCTTTGAATAAAAAGTACTGATCTAATTTTTTATCTTTCTTTGCAGGCTACCCCAGTCTTTCTGATCGCGAGTTAAACTTCGACTTCGCGGTCGTTCTTGAGTGGATATTGTCCTTGCCGGCCGCAGAGAGGAACCAAGCTATCCTCCGGACTCGACAAGCTCGCATTTCCAGCCGTTTCTTCCAGTTTCCATGCCATCTGAATTTATCGGGTAAGTTATTGTTTGAGCCCGGATCTCGAGTTGTAACAGTAGTCCTTTTTTTTTGACCTTGCATTTTGATGATGCAGTGCCTGAGTTTCCGGTCGTGAAAAGGTGCCCATCAGAGCTTTTCGACCGCTGTCCAAAGATGTTTTCCTTGCTCAGTGCCTGCGCGGTAAAGAAAATGGCCAAATGGACGAAGAAGAAGGGGACCGGTGCCCGGACTTGGATTGTGATTGAAGAGCCTCTCCCCCTCCAGTTAGTTCCGGCCGTCGGGACAGCCGCCGCCGAGGCACCCACCTCCTCTCCGATCACCGGTAAGAAAATAGGACGGGAGGAGACTGAAGGCGAGGAGGCCGGCCTACATGGATCGAGCCCGACCCCCATTGATATTGTAGGATCAAGCGCTTGCCACTAGACTAAAAGCCCGGACTTGTAGTAAGGTGCTACTTTATTTCCTTTAACCCATATCTAGCTGCAGCGCCACGGGCGGCACCCAACTATGCCTTTAATTGAGCGAGCGGGCAGGACTTGAGCGCTCAAGCCTGGAAGGCAGGAGACTACTAGGATATTTCCCAACAATCCCGCCCCCCCCCCAGCAGTATCCTGACTTTTCACCAAAAATACCACTATTTGCGCCATGGGGGACTCGAACCCGTGACCTGTGCTCTGATACCACTAGTTGGTCCCACTAAGAAGATTAATTGCGGAAGCTTTAAAGATTATGTCTTTTATCAATATCTTTTGTAAGAGCACTAAACAAATGAAATAAACAGAAATTAAGAAAGCAGTAAATGGACCGGATATATAGTTGTTCGGACAAAAAGTCCTACGTCCACTCTCCCTTTGATCAAAACGGGTCTCACTAGCCAACCAACAAACCACTTACGTACTGGAATTGTGAAGTACCAGTTCCTTCTTACAACCACTTTAGATCTATCTTCGATCTAAAGTCTACAGCCTTCAACCTTTTCTTAGAGATGAACAGGTTGAGATCCAACAACTCCTTTTAGAGTGTATATGTAAGGTAAGAATAATAAGAGTGCTTAAGAGTGAATGAACAAGGCTTGGACAACGTCTTCTGCGCGTGTGAATCTCTAGAGCCTTTCTTTGAAACTGCACTCTTGTATTTATAGAGGTGATTAGAGTATAGCCATTGGAGAGCTAATCTAATCAGATACTCTATTTAGGGAAGCTTTCAATCAATCAATTCCCTAATTAATTGATTGGGTTGGAGGGATCCTTGGATTGATTGACTTCAAAACTTTCCAATCCTGATCTTGTTGACTTGATTTAAATCACCAACGGTCAAGTGCTTCCAATGCCTAACTCTGATTCTCTCCAGAGAAGGCATGACCAGGTACCAGGTGACCTCAGTGTCTTCTGGTCTGGATCTGGTCAAGAACCAGAATACTCAGTAGAATTAAGAGATAATTCTGAGCATCTTTTGGTTCACCAGAGTGGTCTGGTCTGGACTCGTCTGGTCTGGGGAAGGTTCTATGCCTCTGATCAGTCTCATCTGGTGAAGTCTTCTGGTGGAGTCCTCTGGTGAAGTCCTCCGGAGGGTCTTCTGGTGACTCCTCTGGTGAAGTCTTCTGGTCTGGCAGTTCCCCCTAGACTAAGTCCTAATCTAGTTCATCAGCTGGCTAACAGGTCTAGATGGTCCTATTACATTTTCTGGTTTGTTTTAACTCATCAAAACTAACAACTTTTATACTAACAATCTTTCAGGATAAAAGTCTCAGGCCAGGAGAGCCATCTTTCAGGAGTCAGACTCTGGCTCTGACCTGGGAGACGCCTTGGAGCAGGCTATTGAGGAAGCCTCTCATCTGATGGAGGAAGCCACGGCTCTAGAGCAGGTAAATCCCCATATCCCATCCTCTGACCCCATAAACCTCGTAACCCCCTCTACTTCTCCCCCAAAAAACATTCCCCAAAACCCCTCTGGTGCCCCCTTTTCCCCACCATGAGCAATCCTTACCTGATACACCCCAATACACTCCCTCCACCATCCCTACACAAACTCCCTCTCCCCCCTCTTCACAAATTCTTCTTCCTACTAATCCCTCTCCCCCAGCCCCTGTACCAGAGGTGCCATCCACTTCTGGTGCAAAACAACCCCCTCCAACCTTCCCTACCTCATAAAATACCATCCCAGCTTCTGTACCAGAAGTTCCAACTACTTCTTCTGGTGCAGAACAACCCCTTCCCACAACCTCTTCCTCTCAAATTCCTACCCCTCCCCAATCTCATACCGAACATGACCCATCTATCTCTATGGCACTGGGTTTCCCTGCCCCTCCTTCTCCCACCTGTCTGACCAGCGATGATAGTGAAGATGAGGATGCTTCACTGGAGCCAGAGGTCTTAGCACCATCCTCCTCTGCCTCTGGGCCCAGACCCTTTACTTTCTCTTCAGCAGAAATGGGTCCCATTAGGCAGAGCATGAGTGTAAGTGTCCAGCTCTGGCTAAGAGAGCATTTTCCCATCTTGTTGGAGAACTTACCCTTGCTGACGGATCTGACTAACGCCAAAGTCTGGAGCAAGGCTAGACTGGAAGATGTGGAGGACCTGATGCTGTTGCTGGAAGAAATAACTCCCTCCACATTCACTGCCTGGGAGATAGAGCTTAAGAAGAGGCTAAACATCCAGAACCCGGCTGAGCTAGAAACCCCAAAAGCAGCGAAGGTGTTGATTCGCACTCTGCTCATCCAGAGAGGACTTATGATTACTCCTGAGGGGCCCTCTTACAAATTTGGTCCTCACTTTACATTTCCTCCAGAGCTCTACTCTGATGAGGAGGACTTCGATGTCACTCATGTCGTGCTGCAAAAGATGAAGACTTTCTTTAATGAACAGATCATGCAGATTAGGCGCTTTTCTAAGGCTATTCAACACATGGCCCCTGCTATGATAGAGCATTAGATCCGGCAGGGGAGGAAGATCTTTTTAAAGCAGACCAAGTCCACCTTTGCAGCTGCCAAAGCATCCTTTAAGGCAAATGGTCTATTTGTGAAGCTTGATGTGATGCACAGCCAGAAGCAGCTCTAGGAGCATGTGCTGGAGCAGCTGCGGCCAGTATATGTGTTGAAGGTGGAAATGGCTTCTCAGATACTGCAGACTGCAAAGCTCAAAGATTCTCTCCAGGAGAAGTTGGATAAGCAAGAGCGCTTGGTGGCAGAATCCAAGGCCTATCTGGAGGAGGCAAAACAGCTGCGTGATCTTCACTCTTCCTCCAACACTGCCTTGCCTGATCTTATAAGGCAGGTGGTTTAGCCCCTTATTGATGAAGTTAAAAATGGGGAAGAGAAGGCCAGAACTGATCTGGTGAAGATCACAAATGAGACTCTCTTTAGCCATGGTGCTCGTCTGGACCTGCTGGAGAACACTTTGGCCTAGGCTGAGCTGCAGAAGAAAAAGAAGGAAGAGCTCAAATCTCTTACCATGGCAAAGCAGCTGGCGGCAGAAGAGTAGTCTACAGATGCAGAGCAGGATCCTATCTCAAAATCTGGACCCGCAAAGAGGTTGATAAGGAAGGTGAAGAAGAGCTTCCTTGAAGAAGTAGTTGAGGAAGCAGAGAAAAGGTTCAAGGAAGAAACACCCGAAGAGAGGCAAGCAAGAATAAGAAAGAACATAGATGAAGAGCAGTGGCTCCGATATGTTAGGAGGCAAAACAAGATGACCAGAGGAGCTGGTATATCTTCTGGTGCTAGTGGCTCAAGCCAGAAGAAGAAAGGCCCTGTTGAGATGATGGACATTTTGCCACTCAGGACAGAAGGGTCCTTTGACTCTACTGTGTCTATCCCTCTGATAGAGAAGTGGAGAGAAGCCAAAACCTTATGGTTTGTCCAGCATTACATTCAAAGGCCTCTACCAGAGGATGATGCTCTTATCAACAGGACTTTCCACTCCTGGATGAAGGCCTACAATGCAGAGCTCTATAAGCAACTCATGGATTCCACCATCGAGTTCAATCTGGAAGTTACTGCTCTAGAGTTTCATTATCTCAACACTCCCATGATAGGGGACCAGATTGACTGGATTGAGTTGAAGAAGATGTTCAAGACCAAGGTGTTGGGAAATTTCACTCCAACATCCTCTGTTGAGCTGAAGGCCATTCAGGACAGATTACTTGACTGGTTTCTGGTGCCAAAGGAGAACAGAAGATATGCATAACTTAGGACTCTGAAATGAAATGTAAAATGTAATCTTTTGTCCTTTATTAATCAATGAAAAGTCATATCTTCTCTGTTCAAAAGACAACCTCTTGTTGTCTTATTTGTTTGCCTGATAAGATCTATTCTAAGGTCTTATCCTTTTATTATTTTCATGCTTTTTATTTTGATCAGTTCTGGTTAAGTTTTAACTCCATCAAAAAGGGGGAAATTGTTAGGATAAAAGTTGTTAGTTTTGATGAGTTAAAACAAACCAGAAAATGTAATAGGACCATCTGGACCTATTAGCCAGATGATGAACTAGATTAGGACTTAGTCTAGGGGGAACTGCTAGACCAGAAGACTTCACCAGATGAGTCACCAGAAGACCTACCAGAAGACCCTCCAGAGGACTTCACCAGAGGACTCCACCAGAAGACTTCACCAGATGAGACTAATCAGGGACAGAGAACCTTCCCAAGACCAGACGAGTCTGGTGAACCAAAAGATGCTGAGAATTGTCTCTTAATTCTACTAAGTATTCTGGTTCTTGAAAAGATCCAGACCAGAAGACACTGAGGTCACCTGGTACCTGGTCATGCCTTCACTGGAGAGAATCAGAGTTACGCATTGGAAGCACTTGACCGTTGGTAATTTAAATCAAGTGAACAAGATCAGGATTGGAAAGTTTTGAAGTCAATCAATCCAAGGATCCCGCCAACCCAATCAATCAATTAGGGAATTGATTGATTGAAAGCTTCCGTATATAGAGGATCTGATTAGATTAGCTCTCCAACGGCTATACTCTAATCACCTCTATAAATACAAGAGTGCAGTTTCAAAGAAAGGCTCTAGAGATTCACACGCGCAGAAGACGTTATCCAAGCCTTGTTCATTCACTCTTAAGCACTCTTATGACTCTTATCTTACATATACACTCTAAAAGGAGTTGTTGGATCTCAACCTGTTCATCTCTAAGAAAAGGTTGAAGGTTGTAGACTTTAGATTGAAGTTAGATCTAAAGTGGTTGTAAGAAGGAATTGGTACTTCACAATTCCAGTACGTAAGTGGTTTGTTGGTTGGCTAGTGAGACCCCTTTTGATCAAAGGGAGAGTGGACGTAGGACTTGTTGTCCGAACCACTATATATCCGGTCCATTTACTGCTTTCTTCATTTCTGTTTATTTCATTTGTTTAGTGCTCTTATAAAAGATATTGATAAAAGATATAATCTTTAAAGCTTCCGCAATTAATCTTCTTAGTGGGACCAACAGATATCTCGGATGATACACCTCCCGGACCCAGGCCGGCTGGGACAGATACCATGGCCCAAGTGGCGCAAGCTCCAGGCCGGGAGGATGATATGACCTACTTTGGTCGCGATCCGGCCCGCTTTCAAGGGTAAGTTTCCCAACTTTAGAGGTTCTTTACTTAAATTGTTTGTTTGTACCTGACTTGGTTTTTCTTCTATTTAGGTTGATGTGTAATGATTCCGACCTCCCCCGATTGGTGCTTGACTTCTTGTCCTCTCCAGCTCTAGGCTCAACGGTTGATATGCCGGACTACATGAGCCGGACGGTGAACTCTCTGCCCTAGTCCTGAACTCGGGAGCTGGCTGACATCGCCGAGCACCGCCCTCGATATGCCGACCGGGCCAGCATTGCATTGATCAACCAGGCGCCAATCATGGTAAACCTGATGGAGAATGATCTCAATAATACCATCAGATCGCTCCAGAAGACGGAATGTACCCTGACCCGTGCTCGAGAGGAGAGAGCCGTATTAGAGAGTGAGAATGTCGTGCTTAAGAAAGAGAGGTATCACACGGTCGGCCAGATGGAGGCCATTCTAAAGGAGAAAGAAGAAGCCTTAAGCTGGGCAGAGATGACGTATAAAGCCCTGGCGGATGCCCGGAACCGGGTTGCTGAAATGGAGAATGCCAACGCCGAGCTGCGGCTGGAGGCGCACAGGGCCCGGGGAGATGCCGATCAGGCTCATGCCCGGCAGGCCGAGCGGGAAGGAGAGGTTCAGAGGAAAACTGATGAGTTGGTTGCCACTTTGAGTCGGCCGGCCTACGATCCGAATGATCCGGCCACCAGTCCAGTGCTCTTCTACGAATTATGCTTCTACATGGCCCATGCCAAATGGATCCGGGTTAGACGCCAGGCCGGTGCCAACACCAAAGCTCGTAAGCTCCCTTGGAGAGCCACTTGGATATCCTAAATGGGCCCTCCCAGTTCGGGCCGAATACCCCTTTAGGAACTTGAACCTTCTTGAGGAGAAGGTCGCCGACCTGGAATTGTTTGGCCTTCATTTTGAAGTTGAATTTTTTTTTATTTCTTCTTGTAGGCCGCGTTCTGGAGATCGGAGTTAAGTCTTCGTTCTTCTAGCATGTCCAGATCGATCATCCGGGCGGTGTCGTTGTCTTCAGTGATTGTTTGGGCTGTTCGGTGGCTCGGGAGGGAGACCTCCGATGGGATAATGGCCTCGGTTCCCAAAGCCAAAGCGAAAGGTATTTCGCCTGTCGAGTTTCTGGTAGTCGTCCGGTACGACCAAAGCACGTCGGGGAGCTCGGCTGGCCACTTCCCCTTCTTGTCCTCAAGCTTCGCTTTAATGGTGTGCTTGAGGATTTTGTTTACGGCCTCCACCTGGCCGTTCGTCTGCGGGTGGTAGGGGGTGGAGAAAATTTTCTTGATTTTCAATTTTCTACAAAACTGGATCATCTGGAGACCGTCGAATTGTTTTCCGTTGTCAGAGATAATCACTTGAGGTAGGCCGAAATGGCAGATGATATTTTTCCAGGTGAACTTTATGATCTTGGTTTGGCTGATCTTGTTGAGCTGTTCGGCCTCCGCCCACTTTGTAAAATAATCTACGGCCACGACGGCGCATTTGTGACCCCTGGGCGCAGTGGGCATTGGTCCGATCAGGTCGATGCCCCATTGGGCAAAAGACCAAGGGCTGTACATGGAGGAGAGTTGCTCGGGGGACATCTTGATGTTGGGTCCCAAGATCTGGCATTTGTGGCACGACCTTGCAAAGTTGACAGCGTCCTTATTCAGGGTCGGCCAGAAATATCCTTGCCTAATCCCTTTATGGGCTACAGTCCGGCCTCCGGCGTGGTTCCTACATACCCCCTCATAGATCTCGGCCAGAATGCTTCGGCCTTGCTCCGGGGTTATACATTTCAGGAGTGGGAGGGTGAAGCTTCTTTTATACAAAAGGTCTTCAATGAGAGTGTACCTTGATGACCGGAGTTGAGTTGCCGGGCCCGAACCCTATCTTCTGGGAGTGTGCCGGTCTTTAAGTATTTCACGATCAGAGTCATCTAATTTTCATCGGTGCTTAGAACGGTTGACACTTGGGCACGGATCACCGTGGGGTCCCGAGTGTGGAGAGCTGGATGTTGGCGAGGTCGGTGGCCCCTTCCGCAGTTGCGAGTTTGGAAAGGGCGTAGGCCTGTGTGTTGTGTTCCCTCGGGATCTGCTCTATGAAAACTTGATGAAACCTCTCGCATAAAGTCGTGACTAGGTCGAGATATCTCACCATTTGTTCTCCCAGGGCCTTGTATTCTCCTTTTATCTGGTTTACTATGAGTAGGGAGTCCATGAAAACGTGCAGTCGGCATACCCTAATGGCGATCGCGAGCTCAAGGCCCCCGACCAAGGCCTCATACTCAGCCTCGTTGTTAGTGGCCTGAAAACTGAAACGGACCGCGTGAGTGAAACTCTGGCCCGACCAGAACGATTCCAGCCCCAGCGCAAGTATTGGTTGACGATCCGTCCACGTAGAGTTTCCACGGGGGATGGTCGATCCTTGTGAACTTTGGAGGGAAATTGAGCTCCACTATGAAGTCGGCCAGTGCCTGGCCCTTGATGGCCGTTCTCGGGGCGTATATGACTCCGTACTGAGCTATCTCTAATGACCACTTCAGTAACCCGCCGCTGGTGTCCGGCCGGTGTAAGACTTGCCTCAAGCGTAGGGTGGTGAGGACCTCCACTTGGTGGTAAAAAATGTAGGGTCTTAGCTTTCTTACACTCATGACCAGAGCGTAAGCCAATTTTTCGAGTGGGGTATACCTGAGCTCGGCGTCGTGTAGGGCTTGACTCACAAAGTAAATCGGGAGATGGTTCTGACCATCCGCCCGAACAAGTACCGCGCTGAGGGCGGCCTCGGAGGCCGCGAGATATAAGTAAAGCTTCTCTCCTGGGACCGGTTTGACTAGAATTTGTGGATTTGCCAAGTACTCCTTTGATTTTGAGAAGGCTACTTGGCTTTCCCTATCCCATGAAAACTTGACATTTTTAATAGTCGAGAAGAAAGGCTTACTTTTGTCTCCGAGCCGGGTTATGAATCTGTTTAGTGAAGCTAGGCAGCCGGCCAGGCGTTGTACTTGCTTGATCGTTCTGGGCTCCTGCATGTCGAGGATGTCCTTGATCTTGGTCGGGTTGGCCTCGATTCCCCGCCGGCTGACGATGTGCCCAAGGAACTTGCCGGCCTCCACCCCGAAGTTGCATTTCTTTGGGTTCAGCTTCATATTGTATGCCTTGAGGATCTTGAAGGTCTCCTCGAGATCTCTGAGGTGGTCTTCCTTTTTTAAGCTTTTTACCACGATGTCATCGATGTAGACCTCCATGGTCCTTTCGATCTGATCTGCGAACATTTTGTTGACCAACCGTTGGTAGGTTGCACCGGTGTTGATTAGGCCGAAAGGCATTCAGAGCCAAGAAAATATATCCTTTTCCGTATGGAAAGAGGTGTGCTTGATTTCCTCGACAGCCATCGGAATTTGGTGATAGCCGATGAAGGCATCCATGAAGGACATCATCTCGTGACCGGCCGTGCTATCCACTAAATGGTCAATGTGCAGCATCGAAAAATGATCTTTCGGGCATTCTGCATTGAGATCGGTGAAATCGATGCACAGTCTCCAAGTGTTGTTTTTTTTCTTAACTAGGATGGCATTGGCGATCCATTGGGGCTCATCTTTTGCTTTCTCGATTAGTTTGTTGACCAACAATTTCTTGACCTCTTGGGCCAGTGCTTCATATTTTTCCGGGCCGAACTTTCTTCTTTTCTGGTGGACCGGCCTCCTGTTAGGGTCGATCTTCAATCTATAGCAGGCGTGTTTTGGGTCTATTCCAACCATGTCTTAGTGAGACCAAGCGAAAACTCCTATGTTGGCCTTGAGGAACTCGATCACTTCCCCCCGCATTTCGGTCGGTATGCGAGAACCGATCAGGACTTCCAATTCTGGCCTCGAGGGATCAACTGGAATGTATTCCAAGTCCTCCAAGGCCATAACTTGTTGGTAGCTTCGCCGGTTGCTTGTGTCGAACCTTGGGTCAAGGTCGAGCTCGGAGGGTTCGAAACCGATCCTCGGTTCGAGATCATCAACTCGCATTGGCTGTAAGTCGGGGCCGTTATCGGGGCTGGCCGAAGTGGACCCGACCTCCATTATTACATCAATGGTCGGAAGGGTCCCTTCAAGGTCGGTTTGCGACTTATCTAATGTTTGATCGTTACTAATTGGGAACAAACAAGAATCGAAATAGTTTAAATATTTTCTGGCCATTAATTGATCACCTCTAACGGTGGCGACCACCCCCTCAGGGGTGGGGAACTTGATACAGTAGTAGTAAGAGGAAGCTACGGCCTCGAAAACTTCTAAAAAATGCCTACCTAAGAAACCATTATAGTAACTCGGCTGATCTACAATGATAAAGTCCAACGGCCTAGTAATCCTAACCTTCTCGTCATAAAAGCAGACGAGCTCTACCGAGAGCTTTATCCTTACATAGGCAGCAACCATCGCATCCCCAAAACCTTTTAGCTGGAGGTCGATTGGCTTAATGAAGCTGACGAGATCATCGAGCTGATCTAAGGCCGCTTTGAATATGATGTTGCAGAAGCACCCATTGTCAATCAAAACTCGTTGGACCTCTTTGACCAGAATGCGGTCAGCTGTTAGGATAAAAGTTGTATAGTTTTGATGAGTTAAAACAAACCAGAAGATGTAATATGACCATCTGGACGTATTAGCCAGATGATGATCTAGATTAGGACTTAGTCTAGGGGGAACTGCCAGACCAGAAGACTTCACCAGAAGACTCACCAGAAGACCCCACCAGAGGACTTCACCAGAGGACTCCACCAAAAGACTTCACCAGATGAGATCTGACCAGAGGCAGAGTACCTTCCCAAGACCAGACGAGTCCAGACCAGACGAGTCTGGTAGAACAAAAGATGCTCAGTTTGATCCCCTGTTTCTACTGAGTATTCTGGTTGTTAACCAGATCTGGACCAGAAGACACCGAGGTTGCCTGGTGTCTGGTCTTGCCTTCTCTGGAGAGAATCAGAGTTTGGCATTGGAAGCTATTGACCGTTAGTGATTCAAATCAAGTCAACAAGATCAGGATTGGAAAGTTATTGAAGTTAATCAATCCAAGGATCTCACCAACTCAATCAATCAATTAGGGAATTGATTGGTTGAGGCTTCCTTAAATAGAGGATCTAATTGGATTAGCTCTCCAACGGCTAACCCTAATCTCCTCTATAAATACAAGAGTGCAGTCACAAGAAAAAGCTCTAGAGAGATACATACGCGCACGAAGATACATTCAAGCTCTTGTTTATCAAGCACATAACACTCTTATTTTGTTCTTAATTCCTTATTCACTCTTAAGGAGTAGTTGGACATCAACCTGTTCATCTACAAGATAAGGTTGAAGGCTGTTGATCTTTAGATCGAAGTTAGATCTAAAGAGTTTGTAAGAAGGAACTGGTACTTCGAAAATTCCAGTAAGTAAGTTGGTTGTTGGTTGGTTAGTGAGACTTGATCAAGGGAGAGTGGATGTAGGATATTCAGATCCAAACCACTATATATCTGGTCTTATTTAATATTTTCTACATTTAAATTCCTGTTTATTATAGTCTGCTCTTGTAAAAAGAAGTTGTCTAAGACATTTAATTTAAAGCTTCCGCAATTTATCAATCTAGTGGGACCAACAAGTGGTATCAGAGCAGTGTGTCCAACTACCACTGCTTTGAAAAGCTTTTGGTGGTCACCGGGCAGATCCATTGCTCTTTATTGCTTTTGTTCAAATTCTTGTTAAATCCTTATTTTTTTCAAAATGTCTGCAAAATCTTCTTACAAGAGCCGTAAGCTTCCAGAATTCTCTTTTGAGGATTACAGCCACTGGAGTTTCATGATGAGCAATCAACTTGGAGCTATTCACCACCGCATGTTAGATGTGGTAGAAAGTGGCCAAATTAAATTTTACTGGACTCCTATTGATAGTGGCAGGTCAGAGTCCAGGGAAGAAACAAGTGAAACTGCCCAGAAAGCTGCAGAGGGCAGAGTCCCCAAGCAAAGAATCCTAAAAAAGAAAGATGAGCTTGACAACTATGAAAGAAAGCTCTACAACTTGGACCAGGTGGCAAGAACCGAGATCATCAACACACTTACTAAAGAGGTGATTGAAAAGGTCAGAACGTGTGCTACTGCCAAGGAGATGTGGGACAAACTTGCACTAGTCTGTGAGGGAACAGAGAAGATTAAAGACAACAAGCTCCAAGTTGTTCAACACTTGTTTGACACCTTCAAGATGAAACCAGACGAGACCATTGACCAGCTGGATATGCGTCTCACAAACCTCCTGAACAAGGCTAGTGCCTTAGGTAAGACCTATTCAAAGAAAGAAATAAATAGTAAAATACTAAGTTCACTAACCAGCAGGTGGAGAATTAAAGTCACTTTGATCAAGGACAACAAGGATCTCAACACTCTGGATCATCATCTTCTGTTGTCTGATCTCAAAGCTTATGAGTATGATCTTCAAGAGGAAGATCAAACAGAAGAGGTTTCCTCTTCTAGTCAGAAAAGAGTTGCATTCTCCTCAACTATCAAGTCTGATGTCAAGCCAAAGGAGTCTACTGCAGATGACTTGAGCCTCAAGGAGCAGGTAGCACTTCTAACCCGTAAATTGGATAAAATGAGTTCAAAATATGGCAGGTACAAAAGGCATTGGAAGGAGTCTACCAGAGACAGGAAGAGTTCCTTCAAGCCTGCAGAAAAGGAGAAGACATCTGGAGACTCAAGGGAGACCAGATTCAGAACTCCAGAGAGGAGGGGAGATGACAACCCTGGCAGCTCTGGGAGATCAGATTATCAGAGAAGAGATGGTAGCTCTAGCAGACCTGACTACCAGAGGAGAGAGAGCAGTCTAGCCAGATCAGACTACAACCAGAGGAGGAGAGAGCCAAGTCCTAGTCCCAGAGGAGACAATGCCTGCTACACATGCAACAAGACTGGTCACTACAGTTATAATTGTCCTCAACTTACTCCTAGAGAAAGAGAAGAGAAAATGATCAAGAGAGATAGGAGATATGCAGACAAGAGAGCATTGCTGGCAGACGCAGAGGAGGAGGATACTAGTTCCAGTTCTTCTTCTTCTGATTTCGGATCAGATGATGATGTGTGTCTTATGGGAGACATCACTGAGGTAAATGAAACTACCCTATGCTTATCTAATTCCAAATATACTGAATCCTCTAATTCATCTGGTAACTCCAGAGAGTCTGATATGCAACAAATGCTATTAGATCTCCAAAATTGTGTTCAACTTTGTAAAAAACTTGAAAAAGAGAATGGTAGGCTCAGAGCTGAAGTTCAATCTCTCTCTCATGAGCATAAATCCACCAGAGAACTCATGAAAGATCATTCCAAAGAAGTCTCTGAACTTCAGGATAAGATCACAGAAAGAGATACTCTGGTAGACCAACTCATGAAAGAAAAGAACTCTCAGGAAGATGAGATCAATGAACTCAGAGCCAAATACCAGACTCTTATCAAGGGAAAACAAGTTGCACACAACATAGAGGAGATACCAATGCCCAAAGAAGCTCCCAAGATACCATCTGTTGTATCTATCATATCAGAGTCTTCTCAGCGCATTAATGATAAGAGTGGTTTAGGATATCCAGGAATTACCACTAAAACTCATAAATACCTTTATAATAAAGACAAGTCTGTAAGAGCTGGTAAATTGGTAGAAATCTGGGATGATAAAGACTCAACTGGTAATGGTTACAAGGTGGTTCACAATCCTGATTGGAAAAGGAATCACTCTGTTAATCACATAACATATGGTCCATAAGAGTTGACTGTCCTGGAAGAGAAGATCCTAGAGAATAAGAGTCAACAAGGGGAACCATTGAAGATTGATGGTCCTGTGAACAATAAGTCCCAAGGAGTAGAACTTACTCAAATTGGAGGACCCCAGAGAAATCCTCAAAGGGAACCTAACCAGATTAGGGGACCTCAAACGAAACACTCAAGAAAGGGGAGTACCAATCAGAGTAAGAACTACCAGAGAAGGAATAATGTTCAACAGCAACGGGTACCCCAGAGACGATTTTCTCAGAGGAATCAATTCCAGAATAGGTATACTCAAAGGAACTATAACCACCAGAACAGGTCTACTTTTCAGAACCAGAGGAGGTCTTCAAGACCCATCTATAGAAAACCAACTGATCTGGGTAGTTATGACACCAGAGATGGTTCTCCTAGGATGTACCCTTACAACCAGGCCTTTAAAACCATGTCTTTAAGACAGGCCATTCCAAAGGCCAGATTTGAGAAAAGGTACACCAGACCTGTTTATAGGAAAGGTGTCCTTATCAGACCAGTAGCTCAATATGTCATTGTAAGAGGACAAGTGCTGGTAGATAGATTTGGAAGGAAGATAAGATCTCCTCATCCAACAAGGGATTATCTTTATCTATGGATTCCTACAAAACCTGCAACTAACCAATCAGGACCCAGCACTAGTAGGGGACCTAATTGATTTCTCTGCAGGTAGATAAGAGCCCATTGGAGAAAGGACTTTCAAGCAACCATGTCTGGTACATTGATAGTGGATGTTCCAAGCACATGACCTTCCAGAAAGATAATCTCCAAGATTTCAAGCCATTGAATGGGCCAAGAGTGATGTTTGGTGACAACAACTATGGAGTCACCAGAGGAGTTGGAAAGTTGACCTTTAATGGAGTATATGTAGATGAAGTCTACTATGTTGAAGGACTCAAGCATAATCTGCTTTCAGTATCCCAATTCTGTGACAAGGGATATTCAGTGAAGTTCTCTAGTGATTCATGCACTGTCTTTTCTTCTGATTATAATGATATCTTGCTAATAGGCTTGAGGAAGGGTAACATTTATCTTGCAGATTTTAGCAGTTGCCCAAGAAATGCTTGCTTGGTTGCAAAAGGATCTGCAGAGAAAAGCTGGATTTGGCACAAGAGATTGTGTCATCTGAACTTTAAAACACTGAACAAGATTGCCAGAAAAGGTCTAATTCGAGGTCTTCCTCATGAAGTGTTTAAGAAGAATCAGGTTTGTGGTTCATGCCAGAAGGGTAAACAACCCAAGACTTCCTTTAAGGATGTCCAGAGCACAACCACAACCAGAGTACTTCAACTACTTCACATGGACCTGTTTGGACCTGTTTCTCCTCTTAGTTTCAGTGGAAGGAAGTACACCTTGGTGATAGTAGATGACTTTTCAAGTTACACTTGGGTAGTGTTCTTTTTTAAGAAAAATGTAACTATCACTAAGCTGCCAGAATTCTTCAAGCAGATTCAGAATGAGCAGAACCAGAGCATAGTCAGAATCAGAAGTGATAAAGGGACAGAGTTTTTGAATTCACACATTGCAGACTACTGCAAGGACCATGGGATTTTTCATGAGACATCTGCTGCCAGAACACCCCAACAAAATGGAGAAGCAGAAAGAAGGAATAGAACCCTTAAAGAGGCTGCAAGAACTCTTCTGGCAGAGTACAACACACCACAAAGGTTTTGGGCAGAGGCCATTAATACAGCTTGCTACACTAAGAACAGATGCCTAATTGCCCAGAGACATAATAAGACTCCATATGAGGTATGGAAAGGTAAAACCCCATCTGTTTCATATTTTCATGTTTTTGGATGCAAGTGTTTCATCCATGACAATGGGAAATCTAAATTACAAACTTTTGATGCTAAAGTGGCAGATGGAATATTCTTAGGATATTCCAGCACCAGTAAAGCTTTAGAGTTTTTAATAAGAATTCACTTTGTGTGGAAGAAACACCTCATGTTGTTTTTTATGAATCTACTTTTGAGTGCAAGGTGGACTCTAAGTCTTCTGATGAGACCCAGAATCAGACTATTCCCAGAGTAATCAAAGTCAATCCACCTATTCTTGATTCAGATTCAGACTCAGATTCAGATGGTGACCCATCTTCTGGTTCTCTGAAGCAGAAGTCTTCACAAGGAGCAGAACCAGAAGAGGTTGGAACTCCTGTAGGGGGAAGCTCTTCTGCAGGTGGCGATATTCACCAAGGTACTGCAGAAGATGATCAATCAGGTAAGACCACGGGAAGGAGGACCCTAGTTGATCACCCCAATGACCTGATAATTGGAGATCCAACTAAGGGTGTCCAGACTAGGAGAACTCTTAACTTAGCTGCCTTATTCAGTTGCTATGTGTCCTTGATTGAGCCCAAGAACATCAAGGAAGCACTGAAAGATTCAAATTGGATTGTTGCTATGCAAGAGGAGTTGAATCAATTCACCAGACAGGATGTTTGGGAGCTAGTAGACAGACCAAGACATCAAAAGGTGATAGGCACTATGTGGGTTTTCAAGAATAAGAAAGATGAGAATGATGTCATTACTAGGAACAAGACAAGGCTAGTGGCTCAGGGCTATTCTCAGTCTGAAGGAATAGACTATGATGAGACATTTGCTCCTGTTGCCAGACTAGAAGCCATCAAATTGTTCTTAGCATATGATGCTCACATGAAGTTCAAAGTATACCAGATGGATGTGAAATCTGCCTTTCTTAATAGGATTCTCATTGAGGAAGTGTATGTGGAACAACCTCTTGGTTTTGAACAAGGTGACAAGGTGTTTAAGCTTAAGAATGCTCTTTATGGGCTGAAGCAGGCACCCAGAGCATGGAATGACACTCTATCTCAATTTCTTCTGGACAATGGTTTTACTAAAGGTAAGATTGATAGGACCTTGTTTAGGAAAGAAGAATGAAAGGACATCCTTCTGGTCCAAATATATGTTGATGACATTATATTTGGATCCCCTAACAAGAAGCTGTGTGAGAAGTTTGGTGAACTCATGCAGAGTCAGTTTGAGATGTCTATGATGGGAGAAATGAATTACTTTTTAGGTTTGCAGGTAAAGCAATCAGAGAAGGGAATTTTCATAAATCAAGCAAAGTACATCAGAAACATGTTAGAGAAATTTGGAATAGGATCTAGCAAAGCAGCCAAGATTCCTATGGTGACAAATTTCAACATGGACCCAGATGAGTCTGGAGAGAGTGTGGACCAGACTCAGTACAGAGCACTTATTGGTTCTCTTCTGTACCTGACTGCAAGCAGACCAGACATTACCTTTGTTGTAGGAGTGTGTGCCAGATTTCAAGCTAATCCCAAGAAAAGTCATTTGGAAGCAGCTAGGAAGATATTGAAATGTCTCAAGGGAATAGTGAATTTAGGATTATGGTATCCTGCAGATGACAACTTAGAGTTAAGTGGGTATTCGGATTCTGACTATGGTGGATGCAGAATAGATAGGAAGTCTACAAGTGGAACATGCCAATTCTTAGGGAATAAATTGGTATCTTGGTTTTCTAAGAAGCAGACTTCAGTTGCTACATCAACAATAGAAGCAGAGTACATGGCTGCAGGGAGCTGTTGTTCACAACTACTCTGGATTAGTTAACAGCTTAGGGACTACCAGATTAGGGCTAAGGATATTCCTATCTTCTGTGATAGCAATAGTGCAATAGCAATCACTCAGAATCCAGTTCTTCATACCAGGTGTAAACATGTTGATATAAGGCATCATTTTATCAGAGATCATGTTGAGAATGGAGATATAAGGATGGAAAAGATTGCAACAGAGAAGTAGAGAGCAGATATTCTGACTAAGCCTTTGGCTGAGACCAGATTCAGAGAGTTAGCCTTTGAGTTAGGATTGTTGGATCCAGAGACAGATTTGTTTTAGGGGGAACATCAGAGAAGTATCCTTTATTTATACCTTATTTCATAATCCTTGTTCTTTAAAACTAACATGCCTGCAGATTAGAAAAATCAGAGAGGTTACATCTCCAGATGAGGTATGCACCAGGTGACCCTTGTCCCAGATAAGGTGCTGAGTCAGATTCCAGAAAAGGCCAAAGTCTTCTCTACCAGATGGGTTCCATCAGAGGGGATGTAACACCAGACTAGCTGTGGTATCATCTGGTGACAATATCAGGTGATAGGTATGTCTTTACTTTTCTGGCCTCTGATCATTGGGATACACTTTTCAAATTAGTAAGTACACTCAAAACGTTTCAACTTCGGAGTGTATTTAATACTAGGGTATAGGGCCTAGGAAATCATTTAGCTTTTTCTCTTAACTGCCACAAAACCCCTTTATACCCAGTCCCAATGACCACGCCTACGCACCAGATTAAATCTGTATCTCGTCTTTCATCGTGGCCATCAGATTTAATCGATGTGCAATATGTCAATCAATTCAAAAATTGATTTTTTTCCCTAAATTAAATTTGCTATTACACGCGTTCACACTTCATTTATTAATCAAGCCACGCGTCTTGCCCTATTTAAATCAAAATTCTATTCAATCTGTCTTTTCACGTTTCCATATTTTCAAAGCCCTAACTTCTCTCTGCAAAGTTTCTCTCTCTCTCTCTCACAACAATGGCCCCTCAGTGCAATTTCGATCATGAGTTGATGATGAAAAAGCTTAAGACAGAGATGGTGGTGGATTTCTACACTAAGAAGAACCCTGTGGTGCTGTCGATTCTGGAGTTGCTCCGGAATGCAGGGGTAGAGAAGTTGATTTCATCAGTTCCAAGAAATTTTAGGACTTTGAATGGATATGCGGCCCAATTTCTGGTCCGTATGAAGATCCACGACGACTACATTTCATCCAAGATCGACCAGGATGATTTTGTGTTTTCCAAGCACGATTTCTGCGCGTTATTCGATAACATTTCGGCAGAAGGGGTAGATTTTCTTCTGACGTACAAGGAGGATGATATTATTGGTTCTTTCAAGCTTTTTGCTCGATCCTCTTGCCAGAACATCACGAAGGGATTTTTGGACAAACATTTGAGACAGAAGTATAAGGTTATTTTTTATATTGTGGTGAAGGTGAACAAGGAGGCATGTCCTTCCATTCCAGGGGAGTTGCAGTTTTATTTCACTGCAAATGTTTCATTGGGAACGAAACTGACTTTGATTTTGGACTCATTGCTTCCAGAGAAGAAATGGAAGGAGTCTTGGAGCAGAGGATTTCATAAATCCAAAATCTTGTTCTCTAAGGATGGTCCTCTTCATGGCCATCCTGACTCTGATGGTGAGCAAGCCATCCCTGCCCCTCCTCTACAAGCAATTCACTCTCCTGCAAAGGGGCAGAAGCAGCAGCAGAAGCAGAAGACCCAAAAGCAAGCTGCTGGAGCAACTGGTTCCTCAACAGTTGTTTTCTCTGGTTCCTCAGAGGAAGACCAGATTCTCCTTCTAAATATCTTGAAGAAGAAGGGTGAAGTTGTTGAGGCTGCTAAGAAGGCTGGAGCAGCCAAGAGGAAGAGGCCAGAGGAGGCCAAGAGAGGCTCTGCTAAGAAGCACAGAACTAGCAGAAAGGCCAAGAAGACTCTTCTGGTGGATGAGCCATCAGATGATGAGGCAGAAGAGGTTGAGCCTCTAAAGAGGAAGAAATCCAAGGCCAAGAGAGTCATTCTTCAAGGGTCAGACTCTGGCTCTGATCTTGGAGAGGCCTTGGAGAAGGCAATTGATGAGGCTTCTCAGATGATGGAGGATGCTTCTGCTCCAGAACCTGTTGTGCCTGCTGATGTTGACTCAGCAGAGGTAAACCCTTCCATCTCATCCTCTATTCCCCCCTCTGATCATGTTAACCTTGTTACTCCCACTACTTCTCCACCAGACACCCAAACACAACCCATATCTTCTGCTCCTGGTGCCCCTATATCATCACCAGAGCAGACCTTACCAGACACACCAATATACACTACTCAGCCATCCCTCAAACACCTTCTCCCCCACCTTCCCAAATACCTCTAAATACAAATCCCTCTCCCCCATCTTCTGTACCAGAGGTGCCATCAACCTCTTCTGGTACAGATATTCCCATTCCAAACACTTCCACATCACAAATACCAATCCTACCCTCTGTACCAGAGATCCCAACTACTTCTGGTGCAGAGCAACCCATTCTTTCCACCTCCACCTCTCAAAATCCTACCCCTCCCCAATCCCATACAGACCAGGACCCAACCATTTCTATGGCTCTGGGATTCCCTGCCCCTCCCCCTTCTCCCACCTGTTTAACAAGCGATGATAGTGAAGATGAGGAAGCTTCATTTGAGCCTGTTAACTTAGCACTTCCTCCTCTGCCTCTGGGCCCAAACCCTTCACTTTCTCATCTGCAGAAATGGGTCCCATTAGGCAGAGTATGAGTGTGAGTGCTCAGCTCTGGCTAAGAGAGCATTTCCCAATTCTTCTGGAGCACTTACCACTTCTGGCAGAGTTGACTGATGCCAAGGTCTGGAGCAAAGCCAGACTTGAAGATGTGGAGGACCTTATGCTATTGCTTGAGGAAATGGGTCCCTCCAACTTCATTGCATGGGAGATTGAGCTGAAGCAGAAGATGAATATTCAGAACCCAGCTGAGCTGGAGACCCCTGGTGCAGCCAAGATCTTAATTCGCACCCTGCTCATCCAGAGAGGGGTAATGCTCACTCCTGAGGGCCCCTCTTACAAGTTTGTGCCTCATTTTATCTTTCCTCCAGAGCTCTACTCTGATGAGGAAGATTTTGACATGTCTCCTGCCGTGCTCCAGAAGATGAAAGCCTTCTTCAACGAGCAGATCATGCAGATAGGGCGCTTCTTTAAGGCAATTCAACATATGGCCCCTGCTATGATAGAGCACCAGATTCGGCAGGAGAGGGGGATTTTCCTTAAACAGATCAAGTCTACTCTGGCTGATGTCAAGGCCTCTTTCAAGGCAAATGGCCTCTTTTTCAAGCTGGATGTGATGCACAGCCAGAAGCAGCTCCAGGAGCACGTGCTGGAGCAGATGAGGCCAGACTCTGTGCTGAAGGTTGAGATGGCCAGCCAGATGATCCAGACTGCTAAGATGAAGGACTCCCTCCAGGAGATGTTAGAGAAGCAGGAGAAGCTGGTTGCAGAATCAAAGGCTTACCTGGAGGAGGCTAAGCAGCTTCGTGATCTTCACTCTTCCTCCAACACTGCCTTGCCTGATCTCATAAGGCAGGTAGTGGAGCCCCTTCTTGCTGAAGTTAAAAAGGGGGAAGAGAAGGCCAGAACTGATCTGGCGAAGACCACCAATGAAACTCTTTTTAGCCATGGAGCTCGTCTGGACCTGCTAGAGAACACCTTGGCCCAGGCAGAGCTGCAGAAGAAGAAGAAGGAAGAGCTTAAATCTCTTACCATGGCTAAGCAGCTTGCTGTAGAAGAGGATTCCTCAGAAGCAGAGCAGGATCCCATCTCAATCTCTGGACCTGCAAAGAGGAAGATCAGAAAAGTTAAGAAGAGCTTTCTTGAAACTGTTGTTGAAGAAGCCCATAAGAGATATAAGGAAGAGACTCCAGAGGAGAAGCAAGCAAGGATTAGAAAGAACATAGATGAAGAGCAGAGGCTCAGATATGTTAGGAGGTAAAATAAGAAGAGCAGGGAAGCTGGTGTTCCTTCTGGTGCAGGTGCATCTAGTCAGAGGAGGAAAGCTCCTATTGAGGTGATGAACATTCTGCCTATCAGGACAGAAGGGTCTTTTGACTATACTGTGCATGTGCCCTTGATTGAGAAATGGAAGGAGGTAAAGACTCTCTGGTTCATTCAACATTATATCCAGAGGCCAGCACCAGAGGATGATGAGCTGATCAACAGAACCTTTCACTCCTGGATGCAAGCTTATGATGCAGATTTGTACAAGCAATTGATGGACTCTACCATTGAGTTCCACCTGGAGGTGACTGCTCCTGAGTTTACTTATCTCAACACACCCATGGTAGGAGACCAGGTTGATTGGGCTGAGCTGAAGAGATTGTACAAGACAAAGGTGTTGGTCAACTTCACTCCAACATCTTCTGCAGAGTTGAAGGCCGTCCAGGATAGGTTCCTTGACTGGTTTCTTGTGCCCAAAGAAAATAGGAGATATGCATAGAATAGGACTCTGAACTTCAATGTAACTTGTAATCATCTTGTCCTTATTATTAATGAAAATATCATATCTTCTCTGTTCAAAAGACAACCTCTTGTTGTCTTAATTGTTTCCCTGATAAGATCTATTCTAAGGTCTTATCCTTTACTGTTTTTATGCTTAAGTCTTATGTTTTGATCAGTTCTGGTAGTGTTTTAACTTCATCAAAAATGGGGAAACTGTTAGGAAAATTATTGTATAGTTTTGATGAGTTAAAACAAACCAGAAGTTGTAATTGGACCATCTGGACCTATTAGCCAGATGATGATCTAGATTAGGACTTAGTCTAGGGGGAACCACCAGACCAGAAGACTTCACCAGAAGACCCCACCAGAGGACTTCACCAGAGGACTCCGCCAGAAGACTTCACCAGATGATATTTGACCAGAGGTAGAGGACCTTTCCCAGACCAGACGAGTCTGGTAGAACAAAAGATGCTCAGTTTGATCCCCTGTTTCTACTGAGTATTCTGGTTGTTAACCAGATCTGGAATAGAAGACACCGAGGTTGTCTGGTGTCTGGCCTTGCCTGCTCTGGAGAGAATCAGAGTTTGGCATTGGAAGCAATTGACCGTTGGTGATTCAAATCAAGTCAACAAGATCAGGATTGAAAAGTCTTGAAGTTAATCAATCCAAGGATCTCACCAACCCAATCAATCAATTAGGGAATTGATTGTTTGAGGCTTCCTTAAATAGAGGATCTTATTGGATTAGCTCTCCAATGGCCATTCCCTAAATACCTCTATAAATACAGAGTGCAATCTCAAGAAAAAGGGTTAGAGAGATACATACGCGCACGAAGATACATTCAAGCTCTTGTTTGTCAAGCACATAACACTCTTATTCTGTTCTTAATTACTTATTCACTCTTAAAGAGTAGTAGGACCTCAACCTGTTCATCTACAAGATAAGGTTGAAGGTTGTTGATCTTTAGATCGAAGTTAGATCTAAAGAGTTTGTAAGAAGGAACTGGTACTTCGCAATTCCAGTAAGTAAGTTGGCTGTTGGTTGGATAGTGAGACCCCTTTGATCAAGGGAGAGTGGACGTAGGATATTCAGATCCGAACCACTATATATCCGGTCCTATGTAATATTCTCTGCATTTAAATTCCTGTTTATTATAGTCTGCTCTTGTAAAAAGAAGTTGTCTAAGACATTTAACTTAAGCTTCCGCAATTTATCAATCTAGTGGGACCAACATGTCAATCAATTATAAAATTGATTTTGTTCCCTAAATTAAATTTTACAATTACACGCGTTCACACTTCATTAATTTTTTAATCCACGCGTCTTCTCCTATTTAAACCAAAAATTTTCGTTCTGTCTTTTCACGTTTTCTTACTTTCAAACCCTAACCTCTCTCTGCAAGTTTTCTCTCTCCCTCTCTCTCTCTCTTTCACAGAAATGGCACCCAAATACAATTTTAACCTGGATCATGTGTGCAAGAAACTCAAATCAGAGATGGTGGTTGACTTCTACACCACCAAGAATCCGGTGGCGTTGGCCATTCTGGAATTACTCCAGAATGCAGGGATAGAGAAGCTCATCTCGTCGATTCCGAAGGACTTTAGGACCTTGGACGGATATGCGGCCCAATTCCTAGTTCGCATGAAGATTCATGATGATCATATCTCTTCCAAGATCGACAAGGAAGATGTGGTGTTTTCAAAGCATGATTTTTGCCTACTATTCGAGAACATCTCTGCTGAAGGTGTTGACCCATTGAAGTACAAGGAAGGAGAAATAGTTGAATCCTTCAAGATATTTGCCAGATCTTCCTGCCAGGATTTAACTAAGGGGTTTTTGGACAAGCATTTGAGGCAAAAGTACAAGGTCCTTTTTGATATAGTGGTGAAAGTGTTGATGTGCGAGAGCTATAGCACAGATGTCATCTTCACTGGCAGGCTCTGTGTTATGAGGGCTATTTTTGATGGTGCCAAATGCAATTGGGCTGAGTTCTTCTGGGGTGTGCTAAGGAAGAACAAGTTGAAGGTGCAGAAGGAGGAGTGTCCCAGATTGCCAGGGGAGCAGCAGTTCTATTTTAATGCTAATGTTTCCCTGGGGACCAAGCTCACATTGATCTTGGATTCCATCTTGCCAGAGAAGAAGTGGAGAGACTCCTGGTGCAAGGGATTTCACAAGTCCAAGATCCTTTTCTCCAAGGATGGTCCTATTCACGGCCATCCTGATTCTGATGGTGAGCAAGCCATCCATGCCCCCCCTCTTCAAGCAGTTCTCTCACCTGCTAAGGGGCAGAAACAGCAGAAGAGCAAGAAGAAGACTGTTGAGGCTACTGGTTCTTCAACCATAGCCTTCTCTGTTTCCTCAGAGGAGGACCAGATTCCCCTTCAAGATGTCTTGAAGAAGAAGGGTGATGGTGAAAAAGCTGCCAAGAAGGCAGGAGCAGCTAAAAGGAAGAGACCAGAAGATGCCAAGAAGGTCTCTGCAAAGAAGCCCAGAACAAGTAGAAGGGCTAAGAAGACTCTTCTGGTGATTGAGCCATCAGAAGAGGAGGCAGAAGAAGAAGAGGAGGTTGAGCCTCTTAAGAGGACGTCCAAGGCCAAGAGGGCCATTCTTCAAGAGTCAGATTATGGGTCTGATCTTGGAGATGCACTGGAGCAGACAATTGATGAAGCTGCCAGAAGCATGCAAGACTCAACTGCTCCAGTCTCTTCTATTGAGGTAAACCCACCTATCCCATCCTCTGACCCCATTAACCTTGTAACCCCCTCTACTTCTCCCCCAGAAAACATTCCCCAAAACCCCTCTGGTGCCCCCACTTCTTCACCAGAGCAGACCATCCCAAACACTCCTATCTTCACATCATCTTCCCAAACCATTCATACACCATCTCCCCCTCCCTCTCAAGCACCCCTTACCACAGATCCTTCTCCCCCAGCTACTGTACCAAAAGTACCATCAACTTCTTCTGGTGTAGAACAAACTCTTCCCTCCACCTCCACCTCACAAAACCCTACCCCTCCTCAATCTCACACAGAGCAGAACCCTTCTTCTTCCATGACAATGGGATTTCCTGCCCCTCCCCATTCTCCCACTTGCTAGTCCAGCGATGATAGTGAAGATGAGAATGCTTCACTGGAGCCGGAGGTCTTAGCACCATCCTCCTCTGCCTCTGGGCCCAAACCCTTTACTTTCTCGTCTCCAGAAATGGGTCCCATTAGGCAGAGCATGAGTGTAAGTGCTCAGCTCTGGCTAAGAGAGCACTTCCCTATTCTTCTTGAGCACTTACCCCTTCTGGTGGATCTGACTGATGCCAAGGTCTGGAGCAAAGCCTGATTAGAGGATGTGGAGGACCTAATGTTGTTGCTGGAAGAAATGACTCCCTCCACATTCACTGCCTGGGAGATAGAACTCAAGAAGAAGATAAACATCCACAATCCAGCTGAGCTTGAGACCCCAGAAGCAGCGAAGGTGTTGATCCGCACCTTACTGATCCAGAAAGGAGTAATGATCACTCCTGAGGGCCCCTCTTAAAATTTTGGCCCTCACTTCACCTTTCCTCCAGAGCTCTACTCAGATGAGGAAGACTTTGATGTGACCCCTACAGTTCTCCAGAAGATGAAACTGTTCTTCAATGAACAAATCTTGCAAATTGGCAGATTCTCTAAGGCCATGCAGCACCTGGCTCCTGCTTTGGTTGAGCACCAGATTAAGGATGAGAGGAGGAAATTCTTGAAGCAAATTAAGGATGTCTTCGCCTCTGCCAAAGCAGCTTTCAAGTCTGACTGCCTCTACTAGCACATGTCCTCTTACAATGACATATTGAGCTACTAGTCTGATCAGAACATCTTTCCTATAAACATGTCTGGTGTATCTTTTCTCAAATCTGGCCTTTGGAATTGCCTGCCTTAAAGACATGGTCTTAAAGGTCTGGTTGTAAGGGTACATCCTAGAAGAACCATCTCTGGTGTCATAACTACCCAGATCAGTTGGTTTTCTATAGATGGGTCTGGAAGACCTCCTCTGGTTCTGAAAAATGGATCTATTCTGATGATGAAATTCCTTCTGAGTATTTCTGTTCTGGAATCTTCTTTGAGCATATCTCCTTTGAGATCCCTGATTCTGATTGGAGTTCTCTGGTTCAGTATATCTCCTTTGATATCTCCTATTCTGATTAGGTTTCCTCTTAGAGTTTCCTTTTTTAGGTTCCCTAATTTGTTTAGGTTCCACTCTTTTAGGTCTTCTCTGAGGTCTCCTAATTTGATTAGGCATCTGAACAGAACCATCAATCTTTATAGGTTCTCCTATCAGGCGTTTATGCTCTAAGATTTCCTCTTCCAGTTCAGTGAACTCATTTGGAACATTATCTATATGGTCAGCAGAGCAGTCTTTATTTCAATTAGGATTTTTAACTACTCTGTAACCTTTTCCATTAGGATCCTTTTCATCCCAGATTTCTACCACTTCACCAGATCTTTCAGACATCTTGTCTTTATTGCATAAAAATTTAGTAGATCTGGTTGTAATTCCAGAATATCCTAAACCACTCTTATCATGTACTCTTTGAGAAGATCCTTGTATCATGGATACAACAGTTGGAACTTCTCTGGTCTTAGGTACTTCCATAATAGGTTGTTCAACTTGCTTACCCTCTATAAGATATTGATATTTGGCCTTGAACTCATTGAACTCTTCTGTCTGAGAGTTCTTCTCTTTCATGACCTGGTCTACCAGAGTATCTCTTTCTGTGACCTTTTCTTGAAGTTCGGAGACTTCTTTAGAATGGTCTCTCATGAGTTCTCTGGAAGGTTTCTGCTCATTAGATAGAGACTGAACTTCAGCCCTTAGCCTACCATTTTCTTTCTCAAGCTTTTGGCAAAGTTGAACACAATTTTGGAGATCTGATAGCATTTGTTGCATATCAGACTCTCTGGAAGCACAAGATGAATGAGAGGATTCAGTATATTTTGAATTAGACAAACATAGGTTAGGTTCATTTACCTCAGTGATGTCTGCCATAAGGCATACATCATCATCAGATCCGAAATCAGAAGAAGAAGAACTGGAACTAGTATCCACCTCTTCTGCTTCTGCCAGTAGTGCTCTCTTGTCTGCATATCTATTATCTCTCTTGAGTCTTTTCTCTTCTCTTTCTCTAGGAGTCAACTGAGGACAATCATAGCTGTAGTGACCAGGCTTGTTACAGGTATAACATGTATTGTCTCCTCTGGGACTGGGACTTGAATCTCTCCTCACCTGGTTGTATTCTGGTCTGGCTGGACTACTTTCTCTCCTCTGGTAGTCAGATCTGCTAGAACTGCCATCCCTCCTCTGGTAATCTGATCTTCCAGAGCTACCATCTCTCCTCCTCTCTGGAGTTCTAAATCTAGTTTCCCTAGAGTCTCCAGATGTCTTCTCTTTATCTACAGCTTTGAAGGAAGTCTTCCTATCTCTAGTAGATTCCTTCAATGTTTTTTGTACCTGCCATATTTAGAACTCATCTTATCAAGTTTACGGTTTAGAAGTGCTACCTGCTTCTTGAGACTCAAGTAATCTGCAGTAGACTCCTTTAGCTTATCATCTATCCTGATGGTTGAGGAAAAGACAACTTCTTTCTGGCCAGAAGAGAAACCTCTTCTGTTTGATCCTCCTCTTGAAGATCATACTCATAGGCTTTGAGATCAGACAGCAGAAGATGGTGATCCAGAGTGTTGAGATCCTTGTTGTCTTTAATCACAGTCACTTTGATTCTCCACCTGCTGGTTAGTGAACGCAAAATTTTATTATTGATTTCTTTCTCTGAATAGGTCTTACCTAAGGCACTAGCCTTGTTAAGGAGATTTGTGAGGCGCATATCCAGCTGGTCAATGGTCTCGTCTGGTTTCATCTTAAAGGAGTCAAACGAGTGTTGAACAGCTTGGAGTTTGTTGTCCTTGATCTTCTCTGTTCCCTCACAGAGCAATGCAAGTTTATCCCACATCTCCTTGGCAGTGGCACATGTTCTGACCTTTTCAATCACCTCATTTGTGAGTGTGTTGATGATTTCAGTCCTTGCCACCTGGTGTAGGTTATACAACTTCCTTTCATCATCGTCAAACTCATCTTTCTTCTTTAATATCCTCTGTCTAGGGACACGGTCACCAGTTCTCTCCTCTGCAGATTCACTTGTTTCTGCCCTGGACTCAGACCTGCCATCATATATAGGAGTCCAGTAAAATTTGATGGGGTCACTTTCTACCACATCTAACATGCGGTGGTGGATAGCTCCAAGATGATTACTCATCATGAAGCTCCAGTGGCTGTAATCTTCAAAGGAGAATTCTGGAAACTTGCGGCTCTTATATGAAGATTTTGAAGACATTTTTACAGATTTAAAAGATTTAACAAGAGATTTATCAAACACAATAAAGAGCAATGGATCTGCCTGGTGACCACCAAAAAGCCTTACAAAGCAGTGGTCTTGGACACACTGCTCTGATACCAAGTAGATTAATTACGGAAGCTTTAAAGGTTATGTCTTTTTAACAAGATCTTTAATAAGAGCACTATAACTAAAGCAAGATAGAATTGAAGAAAGCAGTAAATGCACCAGATTTATAGTGGTTCGGATTATAATATCCTACATCCACTCTCCCTTTTATCAAAGGGGCCTCACTAACCAACCAACAACCAACTTGCGTACTGGAATTGTGAAGTACCAGTTCCTTCTTACAAGTCCTTTAGATCTAACTTTGATCTAAAGTGTACAGCCTTCAACCTTTTCTTAGAGATGAACAGGTTGAGATCCAACTACTCTTTTTTGAGTAAATATAAAAGTATGAACAATAAGAGTGCTAAGAGTGATAAAACAAAGGCTTGGAATATGACTTCTTGCGTGTGAGAATCTAGAGCCTTTCTTGAGTCCGCACTCTTGTATTTATAGAGGTGATTAGGGTTTAGCCGTTGGAGAGCTAATCTAATCAGATCTCTATTTAAGGAAGCTTCCAATCAATTAATTCCCTAATTGATTGATTGGGTTGGTGAGATCCTTGGATTGATTGACTTCAGAACTTTCCAATCCGATCTTGTTGACATGATTTAAATCACCAACGGTCAAATGCTTCCAATGCCTAACTCTGATTTTCTCCAGAGAAGGCAGGACCAGGTACCAGGTAACCCTGATATCTTCTGGTCCAGAGTTGGTTAAGAAACAGATTACTCAGGAGAATCAGGAGATAATTCTGAGTATCTTTTGTTTCACCAGACTCGTCTAGTCCGGACTCATCTGGTCTGGGGAAGGTTCTCTACCTCTGGTCAGTCTCATCTGGTGAAGTCTTCTAGTGGAGTCCGCTGGTGAAGTCCTCTGGTGAAGTCCTCTGGAAGGTCTTCTGGTAGGTCTTCTGGTGGTGAAGTCTTCTGGTCTGGCAGTTCCCCCTAGACTAAGTACTAATCTAGTTCCTCATCTGAATAACAGGTCCATATGGTCCTATTACATCTTCTGGTTTGTTTTAACTCATCAAAACTAACAACTTTTATCCTAACAGATTAAATTCTTAAAATAAAATAGTAAATTTTATTTGATAATAATATTTAATTTGTACACGTTTCACTATTTAATTGGGTGCAAATTTAATTTGCTTACAAATGCCCCCTCGTGCTTTGTTCACGGTCGTTTTGACTTGGAGTGAATGAAGCACGAAAGTATTTTGCGCCCCCATATGCATTTGGAGTTTTGAATCATAATGGAACTTAGAGGATGTCTAAGCTGCCTATGTATCCCTTTAAAGAGGATCAAGTCAAAATGTAGTTCAAGGGGGTGCCATAAACAGTTTATACTCATATAGAGTAGGAGTGACATACAGTTTAAACTCGTGTGTCATGGTGACTTGATTTGGATTTATTAGATAGTTTATACTCGTATCAAGGAGTATATTTTGAATTTGTAGATAGTTTATACTCATAACAAGGAGTATTGCTTGATTCGGGGAGGCTTCAATTTAATCTCCAACTTGAAAACTTCAGACAGTTTATTCTCTTGTCAAGGAGAATGAATTTGATAGAGATTTCAATTTGAACTTCGGCTTGAAAACTTCAGATAGTTTATTCTCTTGTCAAGGAGAGTGGATTTGATGGAGACTTCAATTTGATCTCCGGCTTGAAAACTTCAGACAGTTTATTCTCTTGCCAAGGAGAGCAGGTTTGATGGAGACTTTAATTTGATCTCCGGCTTGAGAGCTTCAGAAAGTTTATTCTCTTGTCAAGGAGAATGCATTTAATGGAGACTTCAATTTGATCTCCGGCTTGAGAGCTTCAAACAGTTTATTCTCTTATCAAGGAGAGCGGATTTGATGGAGACTTCAATTTGATCTCCAGCTTGAGAGCTTCAGATAGTTTATTCTCTTGTCAAGGAGAATGCATTTGATGGAGACTTCAATTTGATCTCCGACTTGAGAGCTTCAGACAGTTTATTCTCTTGTCAAGAAGAATGCATTTGATGGAGACTTCAATTTAATCTCCAGCTTGAAAACTTCAGATATATATTTGTCTCTTATCAAGGAGAATGTCAGACAATTTATGCTCATGTCAAAGGAGCATCGCAAACAGTTTATGCTCGTATCAAGGAGCATCATTTTAATTTGGAGAGTGGGGTCAATTTGTTCTTCAGCTTGGGAGCTTCAGACGGTTTTGCCTTGTCGAGGAGATTTGATTTGATGGACTTTGAGATAGTTTCCGCTCGTATCAAGGAGTATCATAGACAGTTTATGCTCTTGTCAAGGAGCATGCACAGACAGTTTATGCTCGTATCAAGGAGCATTTGATTTGGAGAACATTAGATAGGTTCTTTGAGCACTATATCTCCTTGCTCGACCAATTGCATGATTTTTTCCTTGAAGTTAAAACAGTCTTCAATTGAGTGGCCCACTAAGCGGTGGTACTTGCAGTATTTTGGATCGTTGGTGTGTCCAGCTTCTTCTGGCCGCTTCATCTTAGGCAATTCAATGAGCTCTATATCCATCAAGTCATCGAATATCCCCGAGACATCAGAGTCTAAGAAAAGATATTATTTTTGTCGTAGCTCTTTCAGAGTCAATCCATTTTGCCCTCTATCGCGAGGAAGGTCCGTAATGCATTCCTTGCTTGAAGGCTTATTACGATGCTTTTGAATTGGTGGTCCGCTGGATCCACTAGCAGCCATGCTTAACTCCATGTCATGAGCTCTTGTAGCCAGATCTTCGAAGGTCTTTGGTTGAATTCCTTGAAGAATATATCGGAGACCTCACTGTATGCCTTGGATGCACATTTCAATTGTAAACGTCTCAGACAGTCGGTCTTTGCAATTTAGTCTCAAATTTCTCCATCGATTAATATAATCGATCACGGGCTCATCTTTATCCTGGCGAGTGTTGGTTAGCTCGATCATGCTAAATGTCCTCCTTGTGTTGTAGAAGTGGTTTAGGAACTCATATTCCATTTGATCCCAACTGTCAATGGAGTTGGCCTCCAAGTCGATGTACCAGTCGAAGGCATTCCCTTTCAAGGAGCAGACAAACTGCTTTGCTAGATGATCTCCATAAGTTCCGGCGGTGTTGCAAGTTTCGACGAAGTGAGCTACGTGTTGCTTCAGGTTTCTTTTGCCATCAAATTATTGGAATTTTGGAGGTTGGTAGCCGGTTGGGATACTCAAGCCATCAATCCTCTTAGTATAAGGCTTGGTGTAAGTGAAGGATGGTTTGGAGCCGTCATTAAACTTATTTTTTACCGTCTCTAGTATAAGCTCCTTGAGTTGATCGACTTGGATCCTTCAATCTGACGAGATCTATAACTCCTTTGTGATTGTCTCGGTTCCACCAACTTGGCATTTGGTTGAGGTATCCTCGTCACCATGCTCCCCGACTTGCTTTCCTTTGACATGGCTTGCTTCGCCGCCATCTACCCTATTCATCAGGTTGGAGATTTGGACATCTTGATTCTTGACGTGTTGGGTAAGCCCTTCAATAGCTTTGAGTAGACTGGCGAGTCGTTCCTCGATGGTTGATGCATTCACCGTCATGGTAGTTAAGCTTGCTTGAGTAGAGAATAGATGAGAGGTAAAGTAGGTCCCACTGGGCGTGCCAAATTTGTAACAACGAATTTCGTGAAAAACACGAAAAGATATTACAACTTGAATTTCTTTAAATTCGAACCGAGAAATTTACGGGTTCATGACTCTAGATTTGATCCTCTGATTCCTCTCTTCAGCTGACTTTGACTTTGATCGAATCTTGACTTCGATCTTGAGCTTGAATTTTATAACGTTAATCCAAGGGTGAAAACACCTTATTTTGGATTAAATGTGTTTCTGAATGAACACTCTTGAATTTGGTGAAAAATGCTCTTTGAAGACAAACACTGGATCGGAGGGGTTTTGAACCTTGATCTTCAATCTGCAGCTGGTTCAGGTGGATTTGGACGAAGAACGACGAAGAACATTTTTTAAGGATCTTCGAATCTCCAAAGAGAAAATGCTGGAACGGAGGGGCTTCGAGTCTTAGTCTTCAATCTCGAGCTGGTTCAGGTGGACTTAAGCGAAGAACGGCGAAGAACGTTCTTGGAGAATCTTCGAATCTTCAAAGGGAAAACGTCAGATCGGAGGGGTTTCGAGCCTTGATCTTCGATCTTGAGCTGCTTCCGGTTGATTTCCATGAAGAATGAAGAAGAACGCTTTGAGTCTTCAAGAACAGTTGCAGAGGATTCGCTTGTTGATTGTCTGAATACTCGTTTGCTAGTGTTTGCCTTGTTTATCTTATCTTGGCCGTGTTCAAAATGAATGAGCAAAGGACCCTATTTATAGGGTGGAGGTTTACAAACCTACCTTTCCCGTTGTGCCATGTGGCGCGCCTGATTGGCCCATGCCATTTGATTGGCGTGATTTACAAATTAGTTTAATTAGCTTCCATTTTTTACGAGATATCATTTAATTCTCGTTCTTATGGTAAATAAAGCGCATTTATTACTCAATATGAGTATCGAACACTCATTTAATTTGTCCGACTTGTACCGTGTACATTTAATATCAAGTTAACTATTTAATTTAAGAATTAATTTGATTAAATTCTTAAAATAAAATAGTAAATTTAATTTGATATTAATATTTGATTTGTACTCGTGTCACTATTTAATTGGGCGCAAATTTAATTTTCTTACAATGTGTTAAACTTTGGTTGATAATTAATGGAGTCAAATTTGAATGAACTTTAATTGAGCTCAAATAGTTACACCCTCCACAACTAATCAAGTAACTTATATAATAATGAATCACATATATATTTTTAGCTCTGTGAAAATACATTTAACTCAATTTTGCGTATAATTAACCAAATATTTTTTACATGTCGTTTTTCAAATATGGATGAGTTGTTACTCGAATCAGGTAGCTTGATAGCTCGACTTATGAAAGCTTGACCTCATGGTGTGACCCAATTTAAGTTTTTCAACTCTTTTATACCTATTTTATAAGGGTATGTAGGTCTTATATTATGAAATGGGTATAAAAGATTTTTTGAAATGGAGGTGGGTAAAACAAATTTTTAGAAATGGTATATTTGAGCAATTTCACTGTACTAAATCATCATAAGTTAAACAATTCCATCAATTATATATATCCTATTTATAGTAATTGTCAATAATTTTGATGTGATAGCTTAGTCTGTGATAATAACCATTAATTCAAGTAATCATAATTGACTATACTATAAATTAGTAATTATAGTACATGCAAGTATAAGCTCTATAATAAGAAAATATTTTGGGACCGTACGTTATGCATAATTATATCTTTATTTATATGAATAATGAATAAAGTCAACCGTCTTAGATTAGTAGAGAAATATCGTTTTATATGGACAGCTTTTTTTTTTTGAACCAGGTGGCTTAGCCCACCTGACCACCGGATTTTTCAATTTAGTGAGTGACCCGGGTTCGATTTCCCTTGGAAACAAATTATGTGAGTTATAAGATGGGCTTGGGTATTTTCTTGGAGACTTGGTGTACTAATCTAACTAACCACTACCATTTACTGATAAAAAAAAAGGACAGCTTTTTTTGAGAATCTATTTCTGACGATGAAAAATGGATAAGTCCAACGTTTAATTAATTCAAACAAGTAGTTGGGTCAATCATTTAGAGCGAGAATTTAGGAAAATGTTGTTACAACCGTAATGCGACAACGACTCTAGATCTAGTCTCATGAAACCACATGAAGATTGTACTAACTTAATATTAGTATTAACCTAATAATTGTGTGTCACAAATTAATAGAAATTGAATTATTATTTTGTTCATAAATAATAAATGAGAAAGGTTATTTTTTTGTACCATAATTTGTTTAGTGTCCAATTTTGATCTAAAAAAAGTGAACTTTCCAATTTTGTTTTCATAACTTATTGAATCGTCCAATTTTAGTCTTATTTTCACCGAAATGTCAAAATAATGTCGTTTCAAATTTTATTTTTTTGGCGAAATTGAGACCAAATTTGGACGATACGTTATGATAGCAAACTTGAAAAGTTAATATCTTTGGAACCAAAATAGGGCTCTAGACAAGTTACTGGACCAAAAATAGGGTTCAATGTCATATTTTTGTGCAAAATTGCTTAATGTTTTAACTTTTTTTTTTCACTCTTTCTCCTAATTGTATCCTTATTTCAATTTTAAAAATTATTTCATAATTTTAATTATTAAATAATTAAGAACAAACTTGTATTTGTGAGACCAAAATTACTATTGACACTGGATCAAATTTACAATTTTACCAAAAAAAAAAATGATATGTCGAATTTTGAATACGTGGCGCTGATGGGGATGGGAAGCCCAAAATCTGACTTAATCAGATCTAATACGGACTCAATTGGCCTAAATTTATAAATTTTTCAAATTATTTTCCTACTTTTTCAAGTTCACACATGTATTGTTCTTAAAACACAACTACCCTAAAAATATTTTTCCCCGATTATATATATAGAAATTTGTTTAGAAATTGCCAACGCTTGATGTTGATTATTGTTATTATAATTATTTTCCTTTTGTCACTTTCTGTGTATTCAACGTGCCAAGTCTCTCAAATGTCAACTGTGAAGTGTCATATGTGAAGTATGAAGTCTACTGAGCTTAATTCAATAAGGAGCTATGTTGATGAAGTGTTAGCCGTGGGAGTTAGTCTGTTTGGGGTATCAGCAGAGTTATATCAGATGAGGTTTATCAGATGAGGTCTAACAGTGGAGTCCCATCAGGGGATGTCTAGACCGGAAGTCATCTGATGTTAAGTGGTCAGCTGAGGACAAGTCATCTGATATAAAGTACAAAGACGCGAAACACCAAGTTGAAGCTAACTGAAGGCGGTTCTAACTGAATCAACTGAAGCGGTTATTGAAGTTTGTTAGCCAGCTGGATAACTGCTTTACTTATGAGTTCGTTACAACTGAATCGAGTCTAGATTCTTCTCAATCTCTGGAACTATAAAAGTGCTTCTAGCTGAGAGAAGAACTAAGAACTGAGAACTTAAGATCTTCATCTGTGAGCGAAAAACACGAGAGATTGTGAGCAATTGTAACTTGTAACTTCCGTTTTCTTTCTTAGTGGAATACTCTATCCTCTCGGATCCCGTGGACGTAGGAGTTCTTCTCCGAACCACGTAAATCTGGTGTTCTTGTGTGATTTTCAATTCCGTTCTTATTGCATTTGATTCCGATTCCCGGAAACAAGTTTTCTTGTGAATCCGAAACCGTGATTAACAAGTGGCGCCGTCTGTGGGAAGCAATCATGGCTGCAACTAAGTTCGATATTGAGAAGTTCACGGGGAAGAACGATTTCAGCTTATGGAAGATCAAGATGAAGGCACTCCTGGTACACAATGGGTTGTACGAAGCCTTGTTGCCACCGGCTCAGGTGGCTTCTGGATCTAATCCGGCGAAGGTGGAGGAGAACAAGAGGAAGGCGCATAGTGCCCTTATCTTGTGTCTTGGGGACAAGCCATTGAGGGAAGTATCGAAGGAGGAAACCGCTCTTGGGATCTGGAATAAGTTGGAGCAGTTATACCAGACCAAGTCTGTTACGAACAAGTTATACATGAAACAGAAGCTTCAAGTCTTCAAAATGAGTGAAGATAAGAATCTTGGTGATCAGTTGGACGAGTTCAACAGATTGGTGGATGATCTGGAGAGTTTGGATGTTACAATTGATGATGAAGATAAGTCATTAATGTTGTTAAATTCTCTACCTAAGTCTCTGGAAAATTTCAAAGATGCCTTGTTGTTTGGTAGGCAAGATCAGGTGATGTTTGATGATGTTCAAACTGCCCTGAAAACCAAGTTTCTACAGATCCAAGCTGATGGGAAGAAGCCTGCTGAAGGATTGAATGTTCAATCCAAGAAGAAGAAGGGTTTTCAGTCCAAGAAGAAGGATGGTGGAAAAGGGAATAAGGGTGGGAAGAAATCTGATTTTGTTGAGAAGAGGAAGTGTTTCACTTGCCATAAGGAAGGTCATCTGAGAAAGAATTGCCCTGAAAGAAAGAAGAAAGACAATCAAGGTGATCAAGATGGAGATGCAGCTGTTGTGGAGGTTGAAGGATATGATAGTGCAGAGGTCTTGATGGTTAGTCATGAGAGGCTAAGTCAAGAGTGGGTCCTGGACTCTGGGTGTACTTTTCATATGTGTCCACATGAAGATTGGTTCCTGGATCTTGAGAAGATTGATGGAGGTCTTGTTCTTTTGGGTAATGATGAGAGCTGTAGAGTGCAAGGATCTGGTTCTATCAAGATCAAGATGTTTGATGGGGTTGATAGGATCTTATCTGATGTCAGGTTTGTTCCTGAGTTAAAGAGAAATCTTGTTTCTCTTGGTACCTTGAATTCAAAGGGGTTTGAATTCAAGACAGACAAGGGAAGTCTGTCAATAACCAAATCTGGAAGGATTGTCATGAAGGGGGCTATCAAGAATGGTTTGTATACTTTGATTGGAAGAACTGTTACAGGGTCAGCTGATGTTACCATGGGGTCTTCTGATGTTAACTTGTGGCACAAGAGATTGGCACATGTTGGTGAGAAGGGCCTGGTGGAGTTATCCAAGAAGGGAGCAATCCCTGGGAAGAGGATATGTAAGCTGGAATTCTGTGAGAGGTGTGTTCTTGGGAAATCAAAGAAGCAAGCATACCAGAAGGGGAAGCATACCACCAAGGAGGTTATGGATTATATACATTCTGATGTATGGGGCCCAGCAAGGGTATCCACTCATGGTGGAGGCAGGTATTTCCTTACCCTTATTGATGATTATTCCAGAAAAGTTTGGGTTTACATTCTTAAACAGAAGAGTGATGCCTTCTCTAAGTTCAAAGAATGGTTGATTGAACTTGAGAATAAGAGAGGCAGGACTATCAAGCACTTAAGGACTGATAATGGGCTTGAATTCCTATCAGAGGAGTTTCAACAATTATGTAGGGAGAAGGGTATTACTAGGCATAAAACTGTTCCTTCAAACCCCCAACAGAATGGTCTAGCAGAGAGGATGAATAGAACTATTCTGGAAAGGGTTAGGTGTATGTTATCTGATGCTCATTTACCTAAAAGTTTTTGGGGGGAAGCTGTTAACACAGCTGTTTATCTCATTAATAAAGTGCCATCATCTGCTATTGAGTTTAAAACCCCAGATGAGGTCTGGTATGGGAAAATATCAGATTACTCAAAGTTGAAAGTTTTTGGGTGCCTAGCTTATGTTCATGTGAGGCAAGACAAACTTGAACCTAGAGCTTTAAAGTGTGTTTTCATTGGGTATCCAAAGGGTGTTAAGGGGTATAAGTTGTGGTGTCTGGAGCCTGGAAACCAGAAGTGTATTACCAGCAGAGATGTTGTGTTTAATGAAGTACAGATGGGATACAAGTCTGGTGGAGGTGATAGGGAGCCATCAGCTGAGGAGATGGATGGTGTTATTTCTGAGCCAATTACTCAAGTTGAGGTGGAGCCTGATCATGAAAATCATGAGAGTGCATCTGGTTCTGAACCAGAGCAGGAAACAGGAGAGGATGAGTTATCAGATGAGGATAGTGCACCTGCAGAAGAGGAAGAAGGAGTGCCAGAAGCAGACTTGAGAAATTATAGTTTGACAAGAGACAGATCCAGAAGACAAATACATCCTCCAGTAAGGTTTGGCCGTGTGGATCTGGTCTCCTATGCACTTGTTACAGCAGAAGCCATAGAGTACCAGGAACCTAAAAGCTACAGGGAAGCCCTTGAGTGTGATGATAGGGAGTCATGGGTGACAGCTATGACAGAAGAGATGGAGTCTCTCAAGAAGAATCAAACTTGGATTCTTGTTGATAAGCCACCTAGGCAGAAGCTAATCAGTTGTAAATGGCTGTTTAAAAGGAAGCTTGAATCTGGTTTGAAAGATCAGGTGAGGTTTAAAGCCAGGCTAGTTGCCAGAGGATTCACTCAGAGGGAAGGAATTGATTACAATGAGGTTTTCTCACCTGTTGTTAAGCATTGTTCAATCAGGCTACTTCTCAGTAGAGTTGTCCAAGAGGATCTGGAGCTACAACAACTTGATGTAAAGACAGCTTTTCTGCATGGTGATCTTATTGAGGATCTGTACATGCACCAACCAGAAGGGTTTGTTGAACCAGGGAGTGAAGGGAAAGTGTGCCTGTTCAAGAAATCATTGTATGGCCTCAAGCAAAGTCCAAGGCAGTGGCACAAGAAGTTCAATGAAGTTATGTTATCCATTGGTTTTGTAAGGAGCAAGTATGACACTTGTGTATACCTGGAAAGGCAAGGTAGTGATGTGATAGCCTATCTTCTGATCTATGTAGATGACATGCTTATTGCCAGTAAAAGCCTTCTGAAGATTCAGAGTATCAAAAGAAAGCTAAGTGCTAGATTTGATATGAAGGACTTGGGAAATGCTAAGAGGATTCTTGGAATGGATATTCTTAGGGACAGAAAAGGTGGAAGACTATTCTTATCCCAGAAGAGTTACATTGAGAAGGTCCTGAAGAGGTTTAACATGCATGAGAGTAGAGCTGTGTCAACTCCTCTGGGACAACAGTTCAAATTATCTAAGGAAATGGAACCAAAGTCTGATGAAGAGAAGAAGACTATGATGAAAGTACCTTATGCAAGTGGGGTTGGAAGCCTGATGTATGCTCTGGTCTGCAGCAGACCAGATTTAGCTTATGCATTGAGTATGGTAAGCAGATACATGGCTAATCCTGGGAGATTACATTGGGAAGCTTTGAAATGGATCTTCAGATACCTTAAAGGGTCATCTGATCTGGGATTGATGTTTGAGAGGATGACTGACCAGAAGAGTCCACTGGAAGGTTTTGTAGATTCTGATTTTGCTGCTAATCTGGATACCAGAAGATCTTTAACAGGGTATATCTTTACACTTTACAATACTGCTGTGAGCTGGAGATCTGTTCTGCAGAGTGGAGTTGCTTTATCTACTACAGAAGCATAGTTTGTTGCAGTGTCAGAGGCTGTTAAGGAGGCTTTGTGGTTGAAAGGCATAATCAAGGATTTTGGCATAAACCAAAGGGCTGTGGTTGTTCATTGTGATAATCAGAGTGCAGTACATCTGGTTAAACATCAAGTGTTCCATGAGAGATCAAAGCACATTGATGTAAGGTTGCATTTTGTGAGGGAAATCATTGATAAAGGAGTGGTTCTCATCCAGAAGATATCTACAGATGACAATGCTGCAGATATGTGTACAAAGTCTTTACCAGGTACTAAATTCAAGTTTTGTGTTGAATTGGTAAAGATGAGTGTATGGGATGTTCCTTAGGCCCAAGCTGGAGCATGGAGGAGAGGAGGAGAGGATTGATACTTCTCATCTGAGGTGGAGAATTGTGAAGTGTCATATGTGAAGTATGAAGTCTACTGAGCTTAATTCAATAAGGAGCTATGTTGATGAAGTGTTAGCCGTGGGAGTTAGTCTGTTTGGGGTATCAGCAGAGTTATATCAGATGAGGTTTATCAGATGAGGTCTAACAGTGGAGTCCCATCAGGGGATGTCTAGACCGGAAGTCATCTGATGTTAAGTGGTCAGCTGAGGACAAGTCATCTGATATAAAGTACAAAGACGCGAAACACCAAGTTGAAGCTAACTGAAGGCGGTTCTAACTGAATCAACTGAAGCGGTTATTGAAGTTTGTTAGCCAGCTGGATAACTGCTTTACTTATGAGTTCGTTACAACTGAATCGAGTCTAGATTCTTCTCAATCTCTGGAACTATAAAAGTGCTTCTAGCTGAGAGAAGAACTAAGAACTGAGAACTTAAGATCTTCATCTGTGAGCGAAAAACACGAGAGATTGTGAGCGATTGTAACTTGTAACTTCCGTTTTCTTTCTTAGTGGAATACTCTATCCTCTCGGATCCCGTGGACGTAGGAGTTCTTCTCCGAACCACGTAAATCTGGTGTTCTTGTGTGATTTTCAATTCCGTTCTTATTGCATTTGATTCCGATTCCCGGAAACAAGTTTTCTTGTGAATCCGAAACCGTGATTAACATCAACTGATCAGATTATATTTTAATTTTCTAAAATGATTGCGCTCTTCAAGTAATTATTATTGATTAATTAATATATATTCATTAGTAATTAACGGTACATACACTTTATGATAAGAAAATATTATTGTGCTGTTTTTTTTTTTTTATGGTGCTGTTGTACGTATTTATATATGTCCTATTTATAATTGTCAATAATGAATAACGTCATCAGTGTTGCATTAATTGAAAAATCGTTTGATATGGACGGAAAATCTCGTGGGAAATCGATTTCTAATTAGTAATTATGAAATGGAAAATTCCAATGTTACGTTAAATTCAAGCAAATGGTTGTCTTCAATCATTAATTTAGAACAAGAATTAAGGAAAATGTCGTCTTACAACCGTAATGGGACAGCTCATGCCTAATGCAAGTTCTGAACCAGCCAACCTAAACTGGTGATTGTATTTTTTTTTTTTTTATCAGCAATTGGTGATTGTATATATAATTTACCGTCGAATAAAAATGATTCATTTGTTAACCCTTTAACATAATTGTTTTTAAATTAACAATTGTTTTTAATTTCACAATTGTTATTGTAAATTAATGATTTAGCTTAATTCTTAATTTTCAATCTCATTTCATATATTAATAATACAAATTGAATAATTTGCAATTTAAATTGAAAATACATATAATATTAACACAATAAATAAGTCAATTGCATAAAATTTGAGAATTTTGAAATAAATTTTTTTGGTGAGGTGAGGATTGATTCTCAAAAAATAAATATAAGATATTAGAATAATCTCCGTAACATTTGAGGAAGCGTATATTTGTAAAACCAACATTCATAATATATACTATCTCCGTCCATAAAAAATGGTCATGTACACTACAAAGAACACTTTGTTTTATGACGAACATGTGTCCATAGTCAAAACAATTGCAGCAAATTTTTGCGATGGAAATTGGACACTCATCGTAAATTTACAAGGGTCTTTCTCTGTCGCAAAACACCCCGGTCACGACCTCATCCGTTTGTCAAAATTTGTGACGGATAGTTGGCCGTCGCAAAAATGATGAATTTTTTATTATTAATTCCCCCAGAAAAAAAAAATTTCGATGACACCATTCCTGTTGCAAAATAACTATTTGCGACAGACACTTGTACACCACAAATCATGAGCTTGGAAGAAAAAAATGGTTCGTGTGGTTTGAACCCGGACCCTCCGTGCACCCGAGGCGGGTGCGAACCACACGAACTATCAACCCCCAAGCTATATATTCCGGCCTAAATTTCATATTAGCCTTATTGGGCCTAGAAGAGTGGTGCAATTAATTCCAAATTCGCATCCAAAGGGAATCGAACCCGCGACCTCTTTTGCATGTAGAGTGGGCGCGCACCGTTAAGACGCTTACTTCTATTGTTCGATTTCTTGCATTTAATTGTATATGTATCCAAATTGAGTCATTTTTTTTATATAATTCATCAAATTAATTCATTTTCGTTTCTAACTTGTTTTAATATATGTTGTTACCAATTATATTTTTTTTGTCTTGTAAATTTATTTAATTCGAGAACGCGTAATATTATAATTCATTCATTTGTATGTAATTAATTGTATATGTATCCAAATTGAGTCATTTTTTTATAATTCATCAAATTAATTTATTTTCGTTTCTAACTTGTTTTAATAAATTTTGTTACCAATTATATTTTTTTATTTTATAAAATTATTTATTTCGACAATGTAAATTTATAATTCTTTTGCTTGTAAACTAAAACATGTAAATTATTCATGTAATAAAAATATAAAATTGGCAATAAATATAACAAAAGTAATGTCGAAAAAAAATTCAATACATGATATAAAATAAAATAAAATTCTTTATCATCGGATTGAAATCCGGGATCATCCCCCTCTTCATCCTCCTTATCCAGGTTTTAGAGGAGCGATGGCGGCGACGGGATCTCAGGCTACATCGGGTCCGGCGGTGGTGGTAACTCTCCACCTAATGTGGAGGAAAATAGTCTCCACCACTTGGCCATATCCTCCCTATTCTTCCGTTGCGCCTCATCCGCCACTTCTCGTCGCTTCCTCTCATACTCTCGTTGCGCCTCTTACTGTTGGAGGAGCTTCATCTGCTTGACGACAGTCGAAAGCTGTCTCTCGATCTCGCTGGGATGAGATTCGATGGAAGACTAGGAGAAGGATGAGTCGGATCCACGAGATTGGAGTAAGTTTATTTTCAAAACCACCCAATTCAGTTAATCGCCCCTTTTTAGACGTTCTTAAAGTAGAGCTCATTTTGAACGTCCACAGAAGGCTTTGGGGGGGGGAGGGGGAAGGGCATAGAGCTCGACTCATCCGCCTCTTTCGGAGGTTAAGACTGGTTGGCAAGGTCATCGCGCATCTTCCTCTGCAAATTAACAATACTTTTAACTAATAAATGAACCCTAAAATTTTAAAATATTATTTTAATTAAAATTAGAAATAATACTTAGGTGGATGTCGGTGGTGCGGCCATAGGTGGACCTTCCAGTCTCCTCATCCAGTGGGTGGGCAAGCTGCAGTCTGTCAAAATGAGAGGACTCACGTAATTTCTCTCACTCCTACAAATAAATATTTAGTAATTAATATTACAAAAATTCATAAATATTATTAAAAATATAAAATTTGTTGCTTGCAAATTGCAACCAGTGCTTATAAATGGACCGAGAACCGGTCCGATGTCTTGCGATCCCATCTCCATAAGAGTCGCTAAGGTGATTCGCCTTAATTGTTCTTCTCCGACTTCTCATTGAATTCGTCGTTATTCCAGTAGGTGAGAAATTGGTGTCAAATCTACCGGCCCCAATTGTCCGTACCCATATTAGACGGGGTCTCATCCGTGTTATAGGCTAACTGAATGCGATACATCATTTATCTGTATCGATTGGCGCCCTTCACACAGAAGTTCTTTCACATCAGGGCCTCGTTCTCCGATGCCCAAATGCAGAATTTCTGCAATTACATTAAAATATGGATATTAATTTATTTATATAATTTATATTAATAAATTCAATAAATTATAACTTAAACTCCTCAAAATACCGTCGTTTCTTCTCTTCGGACACCCCTGTAGTAACCAGTGGGCTTGAATCTACCCTTAAAGATGGACCGAGTCACTTGAGTAGTAACCTCATGTCTCGAAATCCAACTGCAAGATTAAAATGTCAAAGTTAGTAAAATAAAATATTAGAACTTACGCTGAACCACGGGGCTCTATAGGAATGCGCTTCTAAGCAATCGGATGCTGGCGGGAGGAAGATAAGCCCTCACACGCTTGAAATGCGGATGAGGATCCCCCAGGCGGAACAATCAGAGCAACCACAGGTCTGAGTGATCCCGTCTGTCTTTTCTCTTTTCCTCGACCCCTCTGCTAACTCCCACTCCCACAAGCGGATCCACTGACTTGTCCACTCATCTAGAAAAAATTCAATAAACACAAAAATAATAAAATTTAACTAACCTAATCATACCACTCTCCTATATATAATAATCTTAGATATTAAAATTCAATATAACAAAAATCAACATACATAAAAATCTAAACAATAATCCTAAAATATTAAAAATCTAAAACATTCAATATAACAACATCAATCAACATATATAAAAATCTAAACAACTATATCCTAAAATATTAAAAATTAAAACATTCAATATAATAACAACAGTCAACATATATAAAAATCTAAACAACTATATCCTAAAATATTAAAAATCTAAAACATTCAATATAACAACAACAATTAACATATATAAAAATCTAAACATTTATATCCTAAAATATTAAAAATCTAAAACATTCAATATAACAACAATCAACATATATAAAAATCTACATAACTATATATATCCTAAAATATTAAAAATCTAAAACATTCAATATAACATGTTTCATCACATACTAACTATTAATACTCATATTTATTTAAAAAATTAAAGACTAATTAACATGTTTTAAAATAAAATTTAAACGTTAAAAAATAAAAAAAAAACTTACAATAATTGGGTAGAGATCAACGAAACGAGGACTTTGATCGGGATGAATTTGGCTCTTGAGTGCTCGCCAGACGTCACTTCCCTTCCTTCTTCTTCTTTTATGCTAGGGCGTGGAATGAGCTCGCCGACACTGCCTTTTACGGGCAAAGAAAATTTGCGACCGACATAAGTACCGCCGCAAATTTTGCCGCCTTTGATGTCCAAAACAGCGTAGTATTTGGCATTTTACGATGGACATGTCCGTCGTAAACCAAGCGCCGATAATAAATATGCACCGGTTCGCGAAAGGTCGTGATCAAAACATCCGGTTTTACGACGGGCAAGGCCGTCGCAAAACACAAAGTTGAAATTTACGACGGACATGGCCGTCGTAAAGTTGTCGGCCACAATAAGTTTGCACCAATTTCGCAAGGTGTCGGTCAAACGGTAGGATTTTACAACAGGCATTTCCGTCGCAATATACAAATTCGAAATTTACGACGGTCTATCCAATAATGCACAACCACGAACGACGGAAAAAATTATTTTTAAGGCCAGTAGATTTGGGGGGGTAGCAAAAAGAGGTCAGTACATTTGCGGGCTGGCATTATAAGGACCGCAACTTTTCAACGTGACAAATTAAGGCTAAATTGGCCCATATTACCTTCAATTAGACTGAATTTGACCTTAATTTGCCACGTTGAAGAGTTGCGGTCCTTATATGCCAGCCCACAAATGTACTGGCCTCTTTTTGCTAACCCCCAAACCTACTGGCCTTAAAAATAATTTTTCCCGATGGTTTTCATGTCAGTATAGTCATTCATTCTCCAATCATCTTTCGTATCGTGTCATTAAAGTAGGCGACTATGGAATAAAAATGAATTATATGAACCCAAAATTGTAACAAAAAAACTTGTGATTTTAATTAATGATTAACTTGAAAAGTTAGATGAAATTTTACAAAAGACAGGAAGAACAAATAAATGTGCAATAAAATTGAAAGCATCTCCATGGAAGAAAAATGAAGCAGGGCAAGGTGATTTATATAGGAAGATGTTGTGACTCACCTACCCTCTTATCGAATTTGTCACAATGTTTGAATTTGGGAGAATATTTAAGTAGATTTAGTCCTCTGTTTTTTTTTTTTTTCTTTTAAATGGCTTGTGCATCCATACATCATTCTTGTAGTTGTAGACCAACTTCTCGGAAATCTTGGAGTTTTCCACACATCACAATTTTTACCAGAAATGACTTGATTAGCAGTTTCCTCGAAAATATTACAGGGTTCGTTGCTGTAAAGATCCCTCTCCAATATGTCATTCCATGGAGATGCTTTCAATTTTATTCAATTTTATTACACATTTATTTCTTCTTCCTGTCTTGTGTAAAATTCCATCTAACTTTTTCAAGTAATCATTAATTAAAATCACAAGTTTTTTTGTTCTCTATATATATATAGATGCCTATACAATTTTGGGTTCATATAATTCATTTTTATTCCATAGTCGCCTACTTTAATGACATGATATGGCCGGAAGATGATTGGAGAATGAACAACTTTACTGACATGAAAACCATCTGGAAAAAATTATTTTTAAGGCCAGTAGGTTTGGGGTGAGGCTAGTACATTTACGGGCTGGCATTATAAGGACCGCAACTCTTCAACGAGGCAAATTAAGGCCAAATTCAGCCAAATTGAAGGTAATACAGGCCAATTTGGCCTTAATTTGCCACGTTGAAAATTTTTGGTCCTTATAATGTCAGCCCGCAAATGTACTGGTCTCTTTTTGCTACCCTCCCAAACCTACTGGTCTTAAAAATAATTTTTCCCCACGAACGACTGTTGCAAACCTCCATCCTCATTTTCGTAAGATATTCGAATCTATTCTCCGTAGAATTATGAGTAACACAAGCTCCAATTGTGGCCACTCCCAAGTTTTGCATCTCCGAAACCTATCCAATACATCCCACGCAACGGAAACCCGGAAACCACCACATTCCACGCTACAACATCTCTTTCAGGCATTTCGTCGAACACCTCCCATGCCTCCAACAAACACCACACTTGACTTAGAAATCAACCAAAGCTGTACACACATAAACATCACTATCAAGATTAAGTCCTTTCGCATGCCCATGAATCTCTATTCCAGTTTCCAAATCCTGCAAAGCGGAACAAGCCATGAGCACATAAACTGATTTTTTTAAATGTCTATATATAGAGTGAAATTACATACATCAATAATTTTGTTAATCAATTAATAACTATTAGTTAATCAACTAATGTTTTTCGTATCCTTCAATTAATACCCTTCAGTGAAACAACTAATATCTTCAGTAAAAATAATTAATACACTTTAACAAATACAACTAATACCCTTCAAATGCTTCGTTAATGAACCATTTTCACTCTATACTTTATTTTTTTAATTGATTTATAAATAAAAAATTGTAAATAATTTTATTCCAATGTAGATTTTTCTTAATTTTGATTACCAAGAAGATTTAATTTCAACTTTGCGCATATTTAAATTTTTGTGATAGGCTCCTGTCAAAATAAAAAATTGTGATAGGGCTTCACTTCTAAACCACAGTAATTAAACAAGTTCAACTATTTTTAAAAAGAGGGATTTGGTTATTTTAAATGCATAACAATTTAAATGCCAATTAAATAAAAATGAGGGACTAATAAGAAGCAACTGTCATGTTAAAATAATATTACTTTGTAATAATTTTCTTAATATATTTTAATAAAACAATCAGTACTATTAAAAAATTGGCTTAATTGCAATTTAAATCACGACCTTTTCAAAATTGTATTTTAAGCTAAACTTTTGGATCTTGTAAAAAAAAGCTTCAACTTAACTTTTTTTTGGCAATAAAGACTTACGGGCAGATTTGCCTCTACCCATTGCTGACGTGGCGTCTACGTGGCAACCGCCCAAAAAAACTTAAATTAGATGGAAAATAACTTTTTGATGTAATTGCATTTTATATCATGACATTTTTTTAAATTGCATTTTAAGCTGAACTTTTGGATCATGCTAAAAAAAAGTTTCAGTTTAACTTTTTTTGGTCCTATAACTTATCGAGTACCCAATTTTTGTCTTAAAAAATTTGACTCTTCAATTTTGATAACTCCTAGGGTTTTTCCAATTTTTTAGCCATTTTTTTCTTCAAAAAACAAAAACGACATCGTTTTTTTAATCACACGTGGCTCAGGTGCCGGCGAAATTGGAAGGTTTCCATTATGTTCACTGACATGGCTGCCAAGTGACAATTTTTATTACACTCCACTAAATAAACTAATATAAATAAAAATTAACAAAAACTAAAAGAAATTAAAAACTAATCTAAATAAACATATTATTCTTCCCCAACTCCTGCAACATGCGTGGTTCATTTTCCTAGACAACCCAGCCCTACTCCACCTACTCCCAATTTGTAGGTTATTCTCCCCTATGTTTCCAACCACGTATATAAATTAATGATATGTTAAAAAATGATTAAAAAAAGCCAAAAAATATGTGGTTTTGCAGCCACATCTAGGAGGGTACTAGAAAGCCAAAAATACGGTCAGAATGTTATCAGTAAAAGGACATCATTTTTTAATTTTTGGCGAAAATGAGACCAAAATTGGACCATCTCTAAGAGTTATAGGACCAAAATCAAAGAGTCAAAATTTTTGGAATAAAAATCTGACACTTTATAAGTTATGAGACCGAATAGCTTTTTTTCTCATAAAAGGAACACTGCTTGAACATATGAATTTGTTAATGAATAGTTGCACCGTATAATTGGTGTATATTAATTTTTTCACTGAATATATAGAATTATGTAGTTTTTTTCATTAAACAATATTATTTTCTTTCACTGAACAGTATTTTTTTTATAAACAATATTAGTAGGTCAATACTACATGTTTTTGCTAAACAATATAAGTTGAAAACTAGTTGTACGTACGACCCAACTATTGCACACATATGTTGCTCTTTTGGCATCTGGTATAAGATTTATAACTAAGCGGTCCGTGTTACTTATGTCACTTTACTTGCGCCATTTCTTTATTTTAGTATACTAATTTTTTTCGATTTTAAAATTCATCCTTTAGGTTTACCAGATTCAATTTTTTAAAATTTTTTCGTTTTGACCGTTCAAAAAGACCGAGAAGTTTATTAAAAAAAAAATTTTGACTACTACCGGCGTTACAAAAGTTAGGTTATTGAAATCAAAATTTGTGAAAGTTAAAAGAACAAAAAAATAATAATCTTTCACCTTAACTAAAGTTAACTGAATATATAAAAAGGCTAAAACTTATCAGAATTTATTTTATTCATGTTTATTGTGTTTACTTAGTTGAATGATATGTTTGTCTTTTAAAACTGAAGAATGTGTTCTTTAATATCGAAATATCAAAGTCACATTAATCATCATTGAAAATTAGGTGTGATAATTCTAAATACGACAATGATAACTCAGTGTGAAAATGATACGGAAATTGTAGGTTTTTATTTAGGCTTATCATGTTCGTGTCTTTTCGTGTCAACAAATCTATGTGTCATGTTCATATCAATCCATTAAATTCGAAAAAAATTCCAAATGTATATATAACTAATATTTATTAATTTTTATTAGATATTTTGTATTTTTTTTATTGTATTTTATCGTGTAACATGAATTAACATGTAATATAATATATAATGCAAGTTCTGTTTTAAATTATTATTATTATTTTTCCTTGTTTTGTCGTGCCGACAAATGAAAATTTCATTTTTGTATGTGTCAGCACATGTTTATATTGTGTCGTGTATTTGTTTGGTCTATCGAGACAAAACACGGCCCGATTGAAATTACAAATTGCCACCCCTATTGAAGATTTATGATATGTAATCAATTGTATTACCAACTGTCCTCTTCGGGAAGGAGGCCAAACGTGTTAACATTTTAATATTGGTGAGTTGTTCTATGTAAATCGAATCAAGAATTTGAGCATTCAAAGACTCTAATATCATAAAATAATTTTATTTCATCTAAAAATTTGAATTTGTTGAGAATTGTCATGAAATTAATACATTTATATTAATTTCCTAACTATTAGTCATATTTTATCTCTCACATGCCCTTATTTTACACGCTATGCTGTATTATTATATTTGATAATTATCGCAACTTTAATTTCTTATTCGTAGAGAGGGGCTGTGTACTCGTTATCGATTGTTTTATTGAGTTTTAATGCCTTCAAAAGTTAGTTTTATGGTTGAAAAAATAAAATCAAAGTCGCATTAAATAAATTTAATGCAATTTGGGTGGAGGTGCCCAAATTATTCTTATTCAAATGACACGTTTAAACACATAACCACACCCTTAAACCTAACATTAATATTACAAGAAACACTCTTAAGATAAGACTCATGTAACAACAGAAGACGCATAGATTACATTACATTGAAAATGTGGCACCACCATTGAGATGAGGATAAGGTGAGAGGTGGATTTATTGAGAATGAATATTGTAATTAGGGCATAATCCTTTAATAACATTCTTCTAGCAAAGTTCAACGTCTGCCAGTTCGATGTAATATTCACCTTATCCTCTAGAGCGATGATTTTTACATACGTTTTGGCCCCCTATATTAAACAAATTTAAAAAAAATTAAATTCATTCCATTATTATAAAAGCAAAAAATCAACAGAAATGAAGCTTGTAATTAACATCAACAAACACTAAGAAAATAAAAAATTGTAACAAAATTTTCCAACAAAAAGTTCTATAGTGGAAATTGTCAACGAAATTGCCAATAAAATTTTCAAATTATGTAAGTATCTTCGTTCCTTAACCCACAAACATTTACGTACGAAATTGTCAACGAGAAAAAATTCCCAGGTAATTAGTTGATTACCTACAAGAAACTTGACTACAAAAATTTGATCACAAACTATTTGCTTATGAAACTCCTTTAAAAACAAAAATTTGTAGGTAAGAAATGAAGAAGATGCTTATATAATTAAAAAAAAAAAAAATTGTAGGCAATCCCCATTACGAAATTTTTTGTTGGAAATTTTATAGTCATAACAACAAATTTTGTATAGGATTTTTTATTAATTTTCTAGTAATATATATTCGACATATTCAGCATATAATAAGCTCTACATGTTATGTCGAATATTTATTATAAATAATAAAGACTGCTATTTCTTACCTAAAAACTCACATTTAAATCAAAATCAACAATTACATATGAGTCAAATCAAAACTAACAAAATATTTTGCATTAATTAACATGAAAGAGTAAATACATATTCAAGATATTAAATATACAACTAAACAGAAATTTAATTGAATGTTGTGGATCAAAATAAAATATAGTTACCTGTGTGGAAAGAAAGTGAAAAAGAAAAAGCCGAAAGCAAACATGATGCAGTAGCTAGGGGGATAAAAGAAAAGGAGTGAGAAAGAAGTATGTATTATTGAATGGTGTGTATGAGAACTGTGAAATTATGAATGGTAGAAAGGAGGGTTTTATAGGAGAGCAACAGATCTGGTATACAAGTAATTAATATAAATAAATTTATCGAATTTATATGAATTGAGAAATTTTACATTTTTTTAATATTTTGAATTTTTAGATGAGTTTAATTTAATTTTTTTGATATCAGAGTTAAAATTTTGGGATCAAACCTCACGGAAAGCAACTTTGCCCCCAAAGAATTAGTAAATTTAGTCTACGAATGAAGGGAAGGGTAGGAAGAATTGATAAAAATGGATAAATTTTACACTTTTTAATAAATTCAGTTTTTAAATGAGATGAAGTCTATGGGAGTTAACGCGCTAATTAATTTGATGCATGTCATAAAAAGAAATCAAATCACGTTATCTAATTTCCTACCTATAAGATCACTTGTTTTAGTTGGGTGTTTGGTCTTGCCTTTTGTTATTTTTATATTTATAAAATAAATTTTTCTCACTAAAAACAAATTGTAAATGAGCTGTTTTAATTTAAAATTAGAGATTTGAAACTTTATTCACAAATTAATTAAGTGAAGATCTTTAAAGGATTTTAACATGCATGCGTTATAGATTTGTTTCAATGTATATAATATGAAAATTTGTGACGTAATTTCTTTCACCAATTCATCTATTGAAGACAAAATTAACATTTTCACCAACTTATAATATGTTTGAAGATTTTTGGAAATTAATTAAATTAACAATCAATCAATTTAATTTGGTTTTCAATAAGACTTTCCATCTTGTTACGAAACCCACTAAATAACCTACATCACTACAAAAAAAAAAAAAAAAAACGCTTATTAACGACGGAAATTGCGTTTACAAATTCATCGCAAATCTATAATCTATATCTATAATCTGTAATATATAATACACACAACATTTCTATATATAGGTTTGGGCGGGAAATTTTTTTGGCCGTCGATCATCATTTTGTTACTTGATCATAACCGTACATTTTTTGTTTAGTGATTAAGGTAAAATGGAATTTAATTTTCACGTAAATCGCTATAGATTAGGAGCCAATATATGCATCATTAGCTACAATTTAGGGGTCGGTTACATTTCTCTCCTATTTATACTCCATACGTCATTCAATCTCTCACCAAAAAAATTGTAAATCTTCATTTTTCGTATGTAATCTCCATATTTCCGGGTTTTTTTTATATATGTTTTATCAAGATTTTTATTGTTTGAAATTTGTTCCAATATATTATTTACAGATTTGAAAACATTCGCCAAATTTGAAAATTCATAGAGAATTGCAGGAGATCGGTGGAACAGCGGACCGGAATCCCCCTAAATATGATCGATGAAAATAGAATTGTGATGCATTACTGAGGATTGGTGTGGGTGCTGATTTAAGTGTCGTGTTGAGGGATGAGATTGGGAGTGTTTGCTTTTGTTTTGTGAATGTAATGGCAAGTTAGGATGATTTGGAAACAAGTGAATAAGAGTGTGCAGTTGCAGAAAGAGATTAACGTGGGGCGAGGATTTGGTCAAATCCGTTCTTTTTTTTTTTTTTTTTTAAGTTAAACCATGTGATGATATTGGCTAATTAGAGGAATTTTTAGAAATGTAATTCATTTACTAATTAGAGGATATTTTGTATTTAAGTTTATGTTATATTGTGTATCATTCATTCCATATTGAAAATATAATGTATTCACCAGCACCATCCTATATTTTCAATATCATATTGACAATAATAATTTTTGTTTATATATATATATATGAATTATTTATGTATCATTTATATATATATATATATATATATATATATATATATATAATTAAATTTATACATTAAAGAATTCTTTATTCTAGACATTTGCACAAAATATTCCACAAATTATATGGATACAATTATCTTTGACTGTGTTGATTATAATTTAATCTATGAATACAATTAATAATTAATTATATGGAAATTTATCAAAAGACTAATTCCAACATCTTATACCGGAACCTTAGGCATCTCACCATGCTTATAAATTATATATCAAATTAATATATATGTTAATCTCCCAAAAATATCAATTTTGATACTTTTATGTATTAACACATGTAATTCTATTATGTAAATTTTCTAATTATATTTTCTTGATTCATATATTTGGTATTTTTCTTTTTTAAAAGGGGACCTATTACCTAATTTTATAGGAGTGATGCGAGTTTATATGTTGCCAAGTCTTTAAATTTAAAGCCATCAAACTTTAGTCAATCTAAATTGTTAATATGTTTATGAATTATATTAATTGACGAAACACATTAAAATCCCCAAATATCTCAAATCAATTTAACCAAATATTTCTCTCTTATATAAATTTTGATATCATTGAATTAGTACAGATTATATGATACGTATGAGTTTTCAGTTATATGTGATTAACATTTTTTTTCTTAATTATCATCAAGTTATGTGTTTAATTTTTTTTTAATATAATATCCACATTTAAATTCGAAAACATTATTTGGCATATGTGCAATTGTACTCCTTATTCGATATTTAAAAAAGAAATCCACGCCCTCCATCTTAGGATTTCTTTCCCACTAACAAATGAAATATTCTTTAAGGAAAATGGGCAAGTGAGTGTGAATTGATCATTTGTTAATAAAATAAAATTATTTTATTAAGAGGGAGTTATTTCCGTTTTTAAAGTGTGAAAATAATTGTGAAACATCCAAAAGACACGTGTGAAAGTAATTGTGAGACTAAGGTAATATTATTTAATGATAAAAAAAAGTTAGGTTCAAATTTTTATTTTTGAAAGAAGACGGCATTCTTCATTGCATAAATTTTAGCATGCACTCAAGTGTATGATATATGCACTTCGATTTTAAGCTCAATTTTGACTTCAATTTTGATTTTTTTTAAAAGACACAATAACATGCAGAACTGTATACTTTTTTTTCTTTTCTTTTCTTTTTTTTTTTCCAATTTGGATTTTACTGATTATTATTTACTCTATTATTATTTCATATTATGTTATATCAATATAAATTGATCTAAAAATACTTATGAAATTAAATTATCTTTTTTATTCTATACATATTAATAAATATTAACATATTATATTTATACATATTATTATTTATATAATATAATTGGGTCAGAAGAGGGTTGGACAAATTGTCATCCTTAATTAAGATTTATTGGTGACCAGATCTAACACACATTTTGCCTCACTAAAGCTTGATATAAATTTGTTTGAAGTTTGAATTTTCTAAATATGGTAAAAAAAAATTAAAATATAATAATATTGATGTCGGAGGAAAATTAAAATTTGGTGTTTATGTACCAAGATTTAGTATTCGATATTTACCTTTTTAATAATGTTCATTTGTTGGGTTTTTTTTTTTTTGTATCGCTCAATTTCAATTAAAAATGTTAAACGGGCGGCTGGCTGGTGGGTCAGTCCGTTTAGCCCTGAATAACATAGGGTTAGGTTCGAGCATATGGTGGACCGTTTAAAAAATTAGTTTTTTTTTCCGGACCGCTTAGCCTACGGGCTGGCCTGCTCAGCCCGAAAGTGTTTTTTTAATTAATTGATTAATTTACCTTACGTACGAATTAGAACTGACTATTTTTTTAATTATTTCATAGCTACTTTGTTTTACATAATTAATAACTAATTTATATTTTTGTATATGTTTTAGATGATGATGATGATGATGATGATGATGATGATGATGATGATGATGATGATGATGATGATGATGATGATGATGATGATGATGATGATGATGATGATGATGATGATGATGATGATGATGATGATGATGATGATGATGATGATGATGATGATGATGATGATGATGATGATGATGATGATGATTTGGAAGATGATGATTTGTCATTGTCCAAGGAATTATCAAATGTCGAAGATTGAAGAGCCATGAGCCATTTATATTAAATTTCGAATCAATTGTTAATGCTTGAACTTTATGAACAATGTCTAAATGTAATTCTCATTAATATTTGAACAATGTTTGAAATTTAAATTTAAATGGTATTGTATTACAATAACAAGTCTATATTTTATATTAAAAAAAAATTCAGAGCCCGTTAGTGGCCTGTTTAGCCCGCGGACCGTTGGGATTATGATTAGCTTTCGAGTATTAGTAGACCGATAAAAAATGAACTAATAAGGTCCGAGACTGTTTAAGCTCGCAACCCTACAGGGCTGGCTCTAATGGGTTAGGACAAGCCCGTTTAACATCCCTAATTTTAATAATAATTTAATATTTTATTGTTATATCGAATATTTATTATTTTTTGTGAATGTCTGGGTTTAGAAATAGTTCACTTTCTAATTACATAGATTTGAGTTTTGGGTTTTTTGTTATGATTATTGGTACTTATTTTTGTTATATTTGTCTTAAATCATTTGATTTTTTTTTTTTTTGTTTGTTACAGTTATTAATATAAAATTATTTTAAATCATTCATCAATCTCATTTAATTTTAATACAGCCACCAAACATACCCACTCACTAACTTTTTTAATCCAGTAGCAACAATTATGATTAAAATATTCGCACAAGAATGTCAATTAGGTAGAGGGATTGGGAATTAGGTGTGAAAGAAATCAATAAAATAATATAATTAATTGATATGTATTTTTTTATGTTAATGTGATAGTCAATTTTTTTATATTATATTTAAAAAATTATTACTTTCTGTTTGAGCAAAATGCTAATGGACTATGTGAATGCATTTTAAAATTTCCTCCAAATATCATGGTTGAAAGTCAAATTGAACATTTTTAAGATGATGTTGAACTAAAATAAGAACAAGCGAATGTTAGTTAAATATTTGGGATTCTTGTGAATTGAAATAATAATGAATTTAAATGTCATTTGATAAGATTTATAGTTATTTGGATGCAAATCTATTTCTTTTTATTTCTTACTAAAACTATAAATATAATATATTTCTGGAGAAACGTGCTTTATTATATATGTGTAATTTATTAGAACTAAAGAGTTGAACCTGGTTTAATACAAGTCCATGTGAATTGGTGATATGAATCGCAGCATGCATCGTCTCGCTAAAGTTTGGTACAACATTAATAGAATTGTTCGATTGCGTAAAAGCGATAAAATTATTTTTAAAGTATAAAATGTCGAGTGAATTTCTCCCCAATTTGTTAGTGACATATTTGTCATTTTTAAATTTGCTAGAAATGTTGGACTATGTAAAAATTAATAAATTATTTTAATAAGTATAATGGTATTGATGTCGGAGCTAAAACGATTCTCATTAATTGTTTATGAAGGTTGAGTACATGATATTGTTTTTTTTAATGAATTTTCTTTATTGATTCTTTTATTTATTTTTCTAAATTTAATAGATGATGGAATATTTTGATATAGTATCAAAGATTTATTATATTATGTGGATATTAAGGATTAGATACAATTCACTGTCAGGTTATGCCGATTTAAATTGGTGATTTTATTAAAAAAAATGAGGTACTTTTTTTACTTTAATTATTTGTTACTCCGTTCATCCCAAGAGGATTTGCACCCTTAAGATTGCACATGGAATAAGAAAAACGATAAAGAGTGGCAAATGGGTAAATACGTGTATATTTTTTGTAAGTGTGGACACAATTTTTTTTTTATAGTGTGCAAATTGGTGTGAGACGTCAAAATAAGAAAATTATGCAAATTTCTATAGGACGGAGAGAGTATTTAATTGTGTTTGTGTGTTTGTTACCGATATTAATATAACCTTGATTTTATAAAATTAAAAAAAACATTGACTTTAATATTATGTATATGTTTTTAAATAAATAATTTTTTAATTAAAAATCTAATATGGAAATTAATAATTTTATCAAATAAATTATGAGATTGTGTATAATTAATTTAATTATGCAAATTTCTATAGGACGGAGAGAGTATTTAATTGTGTTTGTTACCAATATTAATATAACCTTGATTTTATAAAATTAAAAAAAAAAACATTGACTTTAATATTATGTATATGTTTTTAAATAAATAATTTTTTAATTAAAAATCAAATATGGAAATTAATAATTTTATCAAATAAAATATGAGATTGTATATAATTAATTTAATTATACGACTAATTTGACCTATTTTTTTCCTTTTTGACGGGTATCATCCACTTCTAAATTCACTTATATTCACTATAAAATTATAAATTTATCCAACATATAATAATTAAATCCACTATTCTAAAAATATTCATCCGCTCAATCTCATTTAAACCACAAAATATACACACTGTCCCACCTCTCTAATATAGGGATGACAATGATGTGGATTCAAATTCGGACCCACATTGAACCCTGTAATACCCCGTCCCGTTTTATACCTTTTAATTTCCTAGAACCCTTATTTTATTTTCTTATCCTTGTTTCTTTTTATTTTATTATTTTGTGTGCTTTTGTGTAATTTAAATTTATACCCTTTTACAAATTCCTAAATTCGTAGAAAGAATCGAATCTTTCAAAGCGAATAAAGGACTACGAGAAATTAAATATTCAAGTTTGAAATTAGGATTTCGATCCGTATAATTTATTGAGAATAATTAAAATACTTTAAAATATTAATTGAATCTCAAAACCGTATTAATTATCGAATCAGAATTAAATTCGTGAACCAAACGATTCCTAAACCGTATCAATTGGGAACGAAAATATCCGAATTAAAGGGGGTTAATCCTAAACCACATAAATTATTTTCCTTTTTAAATTAATTAGATGAATTAATCTCATCCACAAGTTTTATTCATTTGTTTTAAATTAATTCTTTAATTAAACTATTTTTTTTCTCTATAAAAGAAAGGAACACGTCTTCCTCTTCATTTTTTCCCCAAAATCAATTTCCAAAATTTCACTCTCTCCTCTCGTCTCTGTCGCTCCACCGTATCAGCGAAGCCTCACGTCTCACCGCCTTCACCGTCGTCCCTCTCTCCTTCACGGCAACGCCGCCGTGCTACCGCCTCTCTCTCTTCCTCCTTTCTTCCTTCTCCCCGTCGCGCTTCGACCGCCGTACTCCAGCGCCCAGCCGTCGCGACCCCTGCGGACGCAGCGTCGCGAGCCGCCGTCGCGACGCGACCTAGCGCCGCCGGCTCCCCTGTTTCTCCGTCGAAGTCGAAGCCAAATCGCCGTCGTCTCTCTCTCTGATGCGCGACGGCTATCGCTCCAGCCCAGGTGCCGTCGCGACGCATCCACCGCCGAAGAGCAGCGCTGCCGTTGATCCCAGTTTCCGACCGAAGCAACGCCGCCGCCTCCTTCATCCCAGCCGCCGCCTCTTTAATTTCCTTCCAGTAAGTTTTAAGAAAAATCCCCTTTTCGATTTCTAATCCGTCGAGATCAATTTCACTTTGTAACTCTTCTCTTTTGTGTTAATTTCTCTTCGAGATGACGCTGCAAATCGAAGCCGCCGCTGCCGGAATTTCTGTAAATCCCGATCGACGCCGTTAGGCTGCCCAATTTCCACCTCGAACCCGAAGAAACGTAAGGGCTTTACCTTCGTTTTCTTCCTTTTGTAAATTCTTTTTTTTTTCTTTTTGGGGGACTATTCGGAACCGTAGAAACAAGAATTTACGAAGACATTTTGAACCTTGGATATCTTTTTTCATTCTTCTGTTAAAATTGTTCATGTTCTTGAGTTGGGTTGTACCCTCTTGAATTTTGAGTTGATGATTATCAGAATATGAATTTTCTTGTGTTGGGATGTTTCGAATTATTGAGACCTTCGAACACAAATGGACTGGTATTTCTTTTGTAAAGGTTTAGTATCACTGTTTTAGTGATATAGTGTTATTGGTTTTGACCATTAGTATTTTACTTGTATGAGTATTATTCTTATAGATGTGTGGTATCACTGTTTAGTTGGACAGTGTTTTGGAAATTAGTATTGTTAATTTCTATTGGATGATGATTTCAATTGTTAAAACGCTTTTGTTTTAAATCCGTAGACAAAGGGAAACTCGTCTTCTCCCTTGTCTCGGGTTAAACGGTTGTATCAAATGAAAAACATTTTAGTAGAAAATAATAGTACTCTTTTGTTTTGAAAATGATACAAGTTAACTCAATTAATAATACTAATAATATAGGAAAATATTTTTATTCTTTTAAGTTTTATTAAAATCTCTTTAAAATCAAGTACTTCTAAAAATGAAGAAAAATATATATATGACATTATTTTAGTATTTATTCTTTAAATGAAATAATTTTCAAAGGGTTTTATTTATAAAAGTATAAACTATATTCAATGGCCTTCTAAGAATAAGAGAGTAAAATCTTAGAAAAGAAAGACATTAAATTAATACATATGTAATTAGTGTAAATTTCTATAAATTTCTTATCTTTTATCCTTTTCAAGAAAAGTATTTAAAGTTATACTTTTTAAAATAGTAAAAGTTTTTACAAAAGAATAAAGGAAATTAAAGGTTTGTTTTGTAGAAATTTAAATAATCATACAATCAAGAAAATTAGTAAGTACACTCCAAAAATACACCCACCATTTTTAGAAGTGGTGTATTTACCAAATTAGGGTGTGACCCTTAAACAAGTCCTTTTTGAGTTTATAAGACCACAACTTTCTCGATTCTCGTAACACAAACTCTCAAGTTTTCCTAAACGATTCCAAAGGTCAACTTTTAATTAAATATTTTCCTATTAGGATTCGGTACTAGTTGGAACGCACACGAGGTTTCTGACCATCTGTCTATACATCATTCACGGGACCCGGAGCAAACAGGTGGGTGATGATCTGTTGATTGATCTGCTAATAATAACGTCGTGCCGGTATTTTCTGAACTCGATTAAATCAAATCAAAAATATCTGATCCAACATAAATGTAACACCTATCTATATAACTGTTTGGATTATGTGATATAACTATATATGTTATTTAATGCCTGTTGTTTTGTAAGTCGATCATCACTGCATGAGTAAACACCTTACGTGAGCATGAATCAGTTCAGTTGTCAGTCAAGTATTATTCTTTGTAAAGTTTATTGAGTCAGTTTTGTGGAGAGTCAGTATGTACGGATTCGGGATCGAGTTTTAAATCCGACCTCCGGGGCTGCTGTCGGGGACGCCCTCGGAATCAAGGTTGTTGATCAAGTAGATCTGGTCCCCGGTCAGCTGTCGTTTGACGCACTGGGAAGAAGGCCATTGATACTTGCTTATTTTGAGGGATGTTATAAGGCTGGATGATGTGAGCTTGTATGGTTGGATGAAGTACGTTTCAGTTGGAGTTGAAAAGAGTAACTTTGATGGAACTGGTTGTAGTTGAAAAGAGTAACTTTGTTGGAAGTGGAATGATTGTACGTTTATGGTTTGACAGTTGTGATAATATGTGAAATTGATTGTGGGCTTTGCCTTAATGTGAACCAACTTGTGCTATTTCAACTATATTATGCGAAATATGTTTAAATGCCGTTTAAATTTTATACGTCAACTGATTAAATAAAATAAACACTTTATCAATGAGTATAACTTAATATATTTCGGATTTACCAATCCCATGATGTTGTAAATCACCCATATGTGAGAATTCAATTCTCACGCCCCTTTTTCCTAACCCCTTGCAGATTATGATTTCGTGGAGCAAGGACAGTAATAGAGACGACACGGAGTTCCTCACTTAAATAAAACATTATTGTTGATACTATGTTTTATGTACACATATATGTGTGTAAGATACTTATTAAAATTATTCTACCTATTTCTTCCGCTGCATATAAAAACTCATCATCTCTCATTTTCGTTATATTTCCTTCAAAAATTTTATAATTCGGACTTTTGATCACAATAACACTTCGAATTCGATATAATTAATATATAGGGGGACTTACAGTTGAGTGTATTTCCTAAGACAAAATTGCAACTAGGTATAGTACCTTTTTTCAATTGCATACAGGTTAAGTTTTCAGTCACTATTCATTGATTAGACACTATTCATTTTACTTTTCATCATTTTATGATTTGATATCTATTTTTCCACTTTTCTCTTGTAGTTTTTTTTTAAATTTATCAAGTTTTATGTTCAATTTTTTAATAAAAAAAATACAGACATTTTTTTATTTGCATTTCGTTATTTAATAATTATTCTCGCAAATGTATAGTACAAAAGATAATAACATAGTACAAATTTGAACAATAGTATAAATTTTTAATTATTTGTACCACATTGTAAGATATAATACTATAGTACAAATATAAAATTTGTAGTACAAGAGTGTGGGCATTAGTACAAACGAGTTGTTTGTACTATGGATTAAAGATATACCATAATATACATTTTGCATTTAAACAATTCTCTTTCTTCTCTTCCTATTCTCTTCTTCTCCTCCTTCCCTTCTTCTCCTCTTTCCTTTACTTGAAACATAATTTACCTATCATAAAATAAACATATAATCCTTCAAACTCCAAAATAAGTGTTCATTCCATTTAATCCAGCTACATCCCATTCCACGACAAAGAAAAATATGATTCCAATCACAAGAAATCCCAACACCGTGGCTATTAGCAACAAAGAATGCAACCTTGGAAGCAAATGAAGATACCCAATTTTTTTTGGAATTATTCAACAAATAATTAGCCTCTCTTTTGTTCCTCTTGTTCCCAACTGCCCAAGAAGACGACGAAGATCGTAGGTTTAAGCTCCCCAACCCCCCCCCCCCCCCTCCCTACATCAACATCCCCAATCCCCCCAAACCCAGTAGCAACCCCATCCCCAATACCGTAGCCCCACACCTGCAGCAAAATTCCCAATCCCCCCAAACCCATTAGTCCCCTCCCCCACTCCCCAATCGACCAATTATACAGTAAATTAATCCAAAATCAACTAGAGAGAATCCAGAAGAATGTGAGGAGTAGATAAACATTCCCAAATTGAAAGCCCAAATCAAAAGGGACAACGAAAAGGCCAAATCACTCACCTGAGAAAACATTCCCAAATCTTCGCGTGGCCGGAAAAAATGGCATACGAGAACACCGAAAATAAAAAAAATTCCCAAATTGAAAGCCCAAATCAAAATAGGGACAGCGAAAAGGCATACGAGGAGCAAAGATAAACGTGAGGAGTAGATAAACACTCACCTGAGTTAGACGAAGAGAGAAAAAGCCATGGATGCCGGAAAGCTTCGCGTGGCCGGAAAAAATACCAGATTTTGGTGGATTTGAATTGAGAGAGAGAGAGAGAGTCGTGGCCGAAAGAGAGAGAAGGGGAGGAGTGAAATGAGGAGAGTTGATTGAGGATTTTGGGAAAAAGTGGATTGAGAGTGGGGGATATATAATATATTATTAAATTGGAAAAGTTAACCTATATGCAATTTTAAAAAGGTACTACACTACAATGCATTTTTAGCTCTCAGAGGTAAACCTAGATGCAATTATCTCTAATATATATTGGGTTCGGGGCGTTACAAACCCACTCCGCTCGGGCGTTGGTAACCCGATCAAGGGGTTTGGGGCTGGTCGTGGTATTTATAGGAACCGTCCCGTGAACCCATCTTATTAAAATATTATTATTATTTTATGTATGTATATGTATGTATTTATATAAATTTATATTTTAATTAATGCATTTATTTAATATATATATCTTTAAGTATTATATGAATATTAAATATGATTTTAAAATTAATGTTAAAAAAAATTACGTTTATAATTAATTTTAAAATAATATAAAATCAAAGGGGCGAAGGCAGGTTGGACCCAACCGATTAAGAGGCTGGTCCGGGTCGATAAAATTATGGCAGAGCAGTTTCTAGGAATAGTCAAACCCATCTCAGACCTGCTTCGTTGCCATCACTACTCTAATGCGTTGGTGAAAAATATTATTATTTTCATTGCGCATGAGTACCGACAAAGCAATCTAATCTATTAGCGGCATGTATCATTGTATACTTCGTCTCACTAAAATATGATATAAATTTGTTAGAAGTATTGAATTGCGTAAAAGTAATTAAAAAGTATAATGTTATTTATGTCGAAGCAAGAATGATATCCTTTTAATTAAGTTTCTTCGTTATTTCGTTATTTGTATTGCTCAATTTCGACATTGACATAATATATGTTATTGTATCAATTTTTTTAATTATATGTGAATGTTGGTTACATGGAATTGATTTTGGTGATTTTTTTCATGAGGTACTTATTTTTTTTTCTTAAATTATTTGCTATTTAATTAATTTTGTTTGTATTTGTTACTGTTATAAATATAAAGTTGATTTTTTTTAACTTTAAAATCATTGACTTTATTTTTATGCAATTGTTTTAATAACAATTGTTTTTGTTATTTATTAAAACTTAAATATGTAAATTATTAGCTCTTAATCAAATCAAATACAAACTTATTTATATATATATAAACTTAGAGGAGGTTTTATATGAAAATGGTTCATGATAAGCTTTTCATGAAACTGTTTTAAAGTATCGAATATTTGACCAGGAGTATCATTAATCTGGGTTCAAGAAAATTTACAACAATTACAATATAATACCACTGACTCGGATTAATGATACTCCTGGTCAAATATTCGATAGTTTAAAACAATTTCATGATAAGCTTATGATAAACTATTTTCATATTATACTTTGTTATAAATTTATTATAGGACACAACTACCTGCACCACCTTATTTTAGAATTTTTATTATACATATACCAAATAAAATTATAATTTTATTTAACATACAATACTTACACACTCACATTCTTAGAAATACTCACTACCAGTCTCATTTAGTTTCAATACAACCATCAACCATACTCACTACTCCACCTCTATTGATACTATTGATGACCATATTGTTATTATTGTTGATTGTATTTATCATGATTTCATATTGAGTTTAAATTACAAATAGCTCATAAATTTCTGACTAAATTGATCTGGTTACATAATTAACTTTTTTTTATCAAATTTAGTCCCAGTTAATCTGACGGGGTCCAATTTTGGTCCCAAAATAATGGTAAAAAATGAAACAACGTCACTTTAAAGTTTGAATGTGGTGATTTCCGACAAGGGTGCTGATGGAATATTTATATCTGTTTTTTTATTTATAATTTTATTACACATCATGTATATTTAAAAATCATAAAAAGAAAGGGAAAAATCAAATACAATTAGCAAATATGGAAGCCACATCAATACATTTGCCATAAATCTCCAATTTTTGACTTCAAAACGACACCGTATTGATTTTTTTGGCCGATTTGAGACCAAAGTTGGATTTTGTTAGAAAATTGGGACCAAACTGATAAAATTTAATTTTTTTTTTTTGCCTAAATATGTTTTTTCATAAAGTTTTGGGATAATTTATAGTTTAAACTCTCAAATCTTAGATGTATGATCACAATTTTTTAAAAGACAATGTTAACCTTGCTTCAACACTTGGTTATGTTAGATCTATAAGTGATTACGTAATTTGGTTAAATGTGGAGTCACTTAAATATTTTAGTTTCGATAGTGTTTGCAAGTCTGAATCGAATTTGATATTGTTGTTGATTTGCATACTTCAGAATTTCTCAACACTTCATAGTTCTCCTATGTGCCTAATCATTTTGGAACACCGGTGATATTATTGAGAAATATGTAATCATTTAAGGGGATTGTGTAATGGAACCAAGTAAGTTTATAATTTGTGTTTATATATATATATATATATATATATATATATATATATATATATATATATATACACACATTTATACACATTTTAGTAGTTTTTGTATAGTAATTATTCTTTATTTTTATAAATAAAAATTTAATGCATTGTTATTTTTTCGTATGTACAAGATGGTTATACTATGTTGAGTAATGGAGTTGTTGAGGGGAAAGTTCCTACTGATAGCAGTATTGGTGAATTTGCATTCTTAAATTAAAACTAACTCATTTTTTATCTGAAACTATCATTCACTTTTCTTTATTCATTTATCATATAACTCAGTTTTGTATGAGGTTATTAATTAGTTTCTTTATTATGTTATTTTATTTTATAATTGTGTATTTCTTTTTGGGTTCTTTAATTATGTACATATATATATATATAGTTTTGATATGGAGCCCAACAATGGACTCCTTATAGAGCCAAATGGTTGATGTGGCATTCCACATCACTTTTTTATTAATTATTTAAGTTATAAAAAAAATTAGGTATTCACAAATCTCTCCCCTTCTATTCCCTTCTCAATTTTTTCTGAATTATTGGATTATGAAAATTAAAAAAAAACACAAATTGTTCTCCCTCTTCTCATCTCTCACCATTATTATTCTAGCGCTTTTGTAAATCTCTCTAATGTCTTCATCTCTACAATTTTAATTAAAACAATAAGAAAATTAAATCTCCAACACTCTGCTACTCTAATTCTAATTTAGTATATGTTGCTTCAAAATGAATTTGATGGTTATATATCTTGATTAATACACCAATTGGGTACTCTATTTTCTGCAATTGCAATAGTTGTATAATTAATTCTTATAGGCGCTGCATTTCTTGAATTCTTCAACGGTGGAGGATTAATTGTTGGATTCTTCATTCGGATCTAAATCAATGGATGAATTATAATTTAATTTGGTATTAAGATTTGAAAGAAATTTGTAAAAATGAATAAAATCAATTTAGTTTTTCATCAATGTGGGTTTTTTTCAAGGTCTATTTATAGTTCTTGTGGGTTTTGATTCCCCAGAATCAATTGTGGCTTCCAGTGGTAGTTTGTGATTTTGGGAGATGTATCTTCTAATTTCTTTGGCGTCGTTAGTCGTCGGCGGTTTTTGGTTTCAATTCTGTTGTAGTTCCAGCGAAGCTCTATTCTGCCACAACTTAGTTTTTATCTTTTGAGTTTTTTGAATGGAAAAAAATTAAGAAAATAATGATGTGGAATGCCACATCATCCATTTGACTCCATAAGGAGCCCATTGTTGGGCTCCATATCAAAACTCTATATATCAATGTGTTCTTTATAGATTATAATATATATATATATATATATATATATATATATATATATATATTTATACATTTCTTTCATTTGTATATATAAAGTACTCAAATTAATATATAATTATATAAAATTTTATGGATATGTACTTGATTTTAACATATCATTTAATAAAAAATGGACAAATATTCACACACACTCACACACACATATATATAAAGTATAAATAGTATTTTGTCATTAATGTATTATTGTTAGTAATTATTTCATAAAAAAAAAAATTGTTGTAATATTTTAATTATAGAAAAGACATACATATACCAATATTTTATGTGTTATCCAATACATTGTTTATTCGTGTTTAAGAATAAAATCTGAGAGATGTTACATGTTTTAAATAAAATATTCCCTCCATCTATAAAAATTATGCCCAATTGTTTGGGCACATTTTTTGAAAAAATTGAATAAAGTAGATTGAGGTAGCAAATAAAGTAAGAGATTATGAGGTCCATATGCATAAAGTAGAGAATAAAGATAAAATGATTGATGACATTTATGGGTCGGTAGCTTTTATTGTAAAATTATTGAGTGTAAATATGAAGATTTTTTTTTAAAGAAATAGAGAGTGTGTAATGTGTATATAATTCTTTTGAAGAAATCTTTTAAAAAAAGAAATGTGTTAATGTTATAAATAATGCATTTTTGGGCAATATATTTAACTAAAGGGGATGGAGAGAGTACTATCTTGTGTTTAAAAAATTAAAAGTTGTACAAATTCGTATTATATTTACACTTTATACTAGCTCTTGAACCCTCCGTATTACGCGGATTTATAAATATTATGTTATTAGTTTTAAATTAAATGTTTAAAAAAATTAATTCAGTTAGAATTATGTTTATCCTCTAAATTAATTAATTAATTTATCTTAATTTAAATTTGTGACCTTTAATTAATTATTGTTTCAATTAAATTTATGATTATAATTTTAATTAATAGATTAACTAAAAAATAGATAATATATTTAGAGTGAAAGACCAAAATCGATTATTTCTTATATTATGATATAGAGATACAACCATTTAATAGATGATTCCATTGTAATTTATCTAAAATAAGACACAATTCATTAATCAATTGTAATTTAGAAAAAAAACTAAAAAAATCATTTCGTAATAGAAAAGAAGAAGTTATAAATCGAACTAATACAAAAATAGAGGCTTTAGAAAAGTAGGGAGTGATTCAAGAATAGATTAAAATTAGAGAACATAAATAGTTGAAATTATAAATTAAAATAAATATAATACCATACATAGCATAAATGCATGAAATCAAAGTATTTCAAAATAGAGACTTTTGAGAGGTGGAGGGTGATTCACAAATAGATATATAGACATGGTAAATTATTTGAATAGAAATAATTTTGTTGAAAATAAAAAATTAAACTATTATTTATTTGTTGATGTATATGTTATAATAAAACACATAATACGAATATGTTTAATATAAAAAGTTTGTACAATTTTTTTTTCTAAAGAGAAAGTGATAAACATAATATATAATAGATATGAAGGTTGACATATAAAACACTAGATGAGCCCCGCGTATTACGCGGAATCTCCGTTGAATTCAACTTTACAATATAATGCATTATATACACTGTTTAATTCAGTCAATGGTAACTGATATCATAAATAATATTTTTTATAATTTATTTTTTAATTAAATTTTATAAATTATAATGTACAATCACAATAAATTTTTTAAATTGATACAATCACAATAATATTTTTAATGTACTTTTGTAGACCCAAATTAACTATAAGATGTATTCAAAATTTAAAAAAATTCATAGTGTCGTTTAATTAGTAAGATATTATAAAAATATTCCATGAATTGCAAGGTTCACCTCTAAATAAATTTTTTTTATTAGATCACTTATATAAGACCACATGATATTTATAACTTTACAACTTAATATAGATATCAACTCATATTTTATAAAATGATATGTATTACTCAAATTATTTATAAAATGAAATATAAATTAAGTTAATGACATAGACTGTCAACTCATATTTTATAAAAATGTCATGTATTACTAAAAAAATTCTTAAAATGACACATAAGTGAAATTAATTTGAAAATGATATATCATGAAGATAAACTCTCTATTAGTATAAACAGAGATATAAAATATAAATCACTATATTAAAAATTTAAGACAAAGTATAGAGTGAAAATGGTTCATATATGAATCATCGAAGAATATTAGTTGTTTTCACTAAAGAGTATTAGTTGTTTTCACTGAAGGGTATTCATTGTTTTCACTTAAAAGTATCAATTGTTTACTAGAAAATAAACTAAGACACTTCAGTAATAACAACTAATACTCTTCAGTGGAAACAACCAATACTCTTTAGTGAAGACAAGTAATACCCTTCAATGATTCATATATGAACCAATTTCACTTTATACATACTCAAAATTTAATGATTAATATGACTGCCGTGCGAAGCACGGGTGGGCTTGATACTAGTAATATTGTAATTGAGCTATTTTAATTTTAAATTAGAGATTTGAAATTTTATTCACAAATTAGTTAACTGATGATCTTATTAGGAATCTTAGGATTTTAACATGTATGCGTTATAGATTTGTTTCAATAAATGACGAGTATAAAATATGAAAATTTGAGAAGAAATTTCTTTCACCAAATCATCTATTGAACACAATATTAACATTTTTACCAACTTATAATATGTTTGAAGATTTTTGGCAATTAATCAAATTAACAATTAATCAATTTAATTTGGTTTTCGATAACACTTTCCATCTTGTTACGAAACCCACTTAATAACAGACATCACTACAAAGAAAAACATGTTGATTAGTGACGGAATTTCCGACGAAAAATCCATCGCAAAATACTATTTGCGACAAATTTTGTGATGAACACGTGTTTGTGGATAAAACAGTTGTAACCAATATCGCAATAACTTTTTGGCGTCCGTCTCTAATTAACGACGGCTAAATCCGTCGCAAAATTATTTAATTAATTTATTGAATTAATTGTTCTTGAAATTATTTGCAACGGACACGTGTCCGATGTAAATCCTTAGCCTACAAAAAAAAAAAAAAAAGTTAGCTCCTGTGGTTCGAGCTCGGGCCACGGGCACCCGAGGCGAGCGCGAACCACTGAACCACCAGCCTTGAAGTCATCATAGGCTCACCTTTTAAATTAGTCTTATTGGGTCTAGAACAATTAATTGTATATGTATCCAAATTAAGTTTTTTTTTAATAATTCACCAAATTAATTCATTTTTGTTTCTAACTTGTTTATACAAATGTTGTGCCCAGTTTTTTTGTTTTTTTTGTAAAATTATTTAATTCGACAATGCGTAAATTTATAATTCATTCATTTGTACGCAATTAATTGTATATATATCCAAATTAAGTCTTTTTTTTAATAATTCACCAAATTAATTCATTTTTGTTTCTAACTTGTTTATTTAAATGTTGTGCCCAACTTTTTTTATTTTGTAAAATTATTTATTTCGACAATGAGTAAATTTAAAATTTGTTCATTTGTACTCAATTAGTTGTATATGTATCCAAATTGACTCTTTTTTTTTCATAATTCACCAAATTAATTGATTTTCGTTTCTAACTTGTTTAAAAAGATATTGTGCCCAACTTTTTTTTTTTTTGTAAAATTTAAAATTTGTTCATTCGTACGCAATTAATTGTACATGTATCCAAATTGACTCATTTTTTTTATAATTAATCAAATTAATTTTTTTTCGTTTCTAACTTGTTTTTAAAAAAAAGTTGTGCCCAACCTTTTTTTTAATTATTTATTTCGACGACGAGTAAATTTATAATTTGTTCATTTGTACGTAATTAACTGTATATGTATCCAAATTGACTCATTTGTGTCCAACCTTACATCCAAAACGACATCGTTTTTAAAACTTCGACGGCCTTATCTAATAAAATTTTGCGACGGCTCTATCCTTTGGCAATCCGGTTGGCCAAACGGTCTCGGTCAAACGTGTCAAGTTTGTGACGACTATATCCGTCATTAATTCACTCCTTGAAATTTGCGACGAACATTTCGCCGCAATATGAACAGGCAAACTGGTCTCGGTTAAATGAGTCAGGTTTGCGACGGCTTCGATCGCTAATTTCAATTTAAAAATTTGCGACGGACATTCCATCACAAATTTTGGCGAAAGAGACGAAGTCCGATGGTCCCTTCTTTTGCAACAGCACTATCAGTCGCAAAACCTAAGAATTAGCGACAGACTTATCCATTTGTCGCTAATTCTTAGCATTTACGACTACTGGTCAAAACTCGTCGCTAATCCATCGCAAAAAATACGACTTGCTACGGATAAGGTGTCTGTCGTAAATTTTCGAAACTAATCAGCAAAGTTTTTTTTATAGTGCATGTAAACTATGACACACAAATAAAATGCCACACTTTTCGCTTATTAATCATACCCTAAAAAAAACATACTCTTAAAAAAACCAAATAACTCTTCAAAATTATTAATGTGGGAAATTAGATATGTTAAAGACACCAAAAAAAATTACACGAAGAAGATGATACATAAGGGAAAAAGGGAGTTAGTTGCAAAAATAAGTCACGTACTTTTTTTTAAAATTTTGCAATTTATAACGTATTATTAATTTTTTTACAATAATTGAATGACATCAGTGCCTCGAATTTCAAATAAATTATGTTTCTAATGTTAAAATAAATTTTAAGGACGTTATCTCATTATAAAAAAATCAAAATTTTATTTGCTGGCATCTACGTACGTGGGCTCTATATATATTAAATGTTCGGCAAATATGTCATTTAATTGTTCATGGAAAATTATCAGATGTTCTAAATTGCAAATTTATAAAATTGGTATATTAAATTGCAAAGAAAAAAGTTCATGTTGATAAAAATAATAAAATTCGTTATTTTTTTATTGCAATTAACCCAAAAAAAAATCTATAGGGAGATTTGATTTAATTTTGAAAGGATTAATCATGTAAATTTTATTTTAAATAGTAAAAAATTTCTCGTCATTTTTAACTATTATTTTAATTAAAATCTTACATTTGTTCTTTAAATTTTTTTTAAAGGAGCTATTTCAATTATAAAAAAAATATTTGAATTTTTCTATTCTTCATAATGAAACAAATAAAAAACATTAAATTTATTAAATTGTTAAGTAGGAAATAAAGGCTCATTAATAACATCAACCAAGTTTAAACATATTACATAAAAACTCAAGAAATAAACGGAAAAATAATTAACACACTAGTATAGTATTTAGAAACCGGTAAACACCAGGAACGCATCCATCCAAGGTTTACAGACCGATCAAGCTAAAACGAATTAAAAAAACTGCATCAATATAGATGAAAGAACTAACATGTTTTCATAAAAATTAAGTGCATATTTAAATAAATAAAAAACTAGTCTAGAACCCCGCGTATTACGCGGATTGATATTATATATATACATATATATATAAAGTGTTTAAATTAAATATTTTAAATATTAATTCAATCAAAATATAGTATTTTTTAATTTAATTAAAATATCAATTTGTAATTAGAAAATATTTATTCTAACTAACTCATGCAAATTAAAAAAGGTGGTTTATATAGTAAAAATAAGTGAATAAGGGGTATGAATATAAATATAGGATATATAATATTACCAAAAATATTATAAAGTTATAGAATTGTAGGATTTTGAAATAAAGGATTGAAAGAGGTGGAGAGATTCACAAATATATATATATATATATATATATATATATATATATATATATATATATATATATATATAATGTGGAGTTTTTTGGAGATATAAAAAAATAGGAGTAGGTGGGAGTGGATTAATTCAATGGTGGTAGTTTTTAATTTAATTTAAGTAATTTAGAGTTTTTAGAATATAAGTTAATTAATAAAATAGGAAGTTAATATTTAATAGAATAGGAAATTAAGAAGAGAAATCATGTGATCGCAGGATTTTAAAATAATTCACGATGGGACATGCCACGTAGGAGAGAGGAGATTCACAAATAAAAGAGGTAATGATTGAAAGAGTATTGTCGATAATCAGAGCTAGGCATTATTACTTGAGTCAATGCCGGTCCTAAAAATTACAAAATTTGAATCGAGTTTAAAATTGAGGCCCTTCTAATAATTTTAATTTTTTTTCTTTTTTTTTTTTACGATTATTTGTTTATATATAATTTGGAACTAAAATGTTTAATGTTGGTATTGTGTGAACACATTCCACCGTAAAACTTGTAAACAAATAATACATTTTATGAAGCAACTAATACTCTTTAATGAAACAACGGATATCATTCAAATCTAACACCTTATAGTAAAATAACTAATAATCTTTGGTAAAACAACTAATACTCTCAAAACAAGTTAGAAATGGAACTTTGTCCACACAATATTAAACCAAATACATATATCACGCGCTTAATTTTGAGATGAATCTTCAATCTTTGTTTTGTTTCCATCTTTTGAAATACATATATTTGTGTGTAAGAGGTATGACATACGTAAATAAATTTGTTAAACTGTAATTGTAAAATTTGTGTTCATACAATTGAGTATAATTTTAATGGATGGATGAAGTATATAATGCCTAGCTCTGGCTTTGTAATTTAGGTTATAAGAGCCGAAAAAAAATATAGTTAGAGTGGAGAAAAGAGAACGAAAGTATTATTGAGTGGTGTAAATGAGGGTGAGGGAACTAGGATGGCGGAATTATATACATGGGGTAATAGAGTGAATGACTGGTTAAATATATCGAAAAACGATGTTATCTTTAAGAGTAGGTTTTATATGAAAACGCTTCATAATAAGATTAACATGAAATAGTTTTAGAGTATCATTAATTTCAGCAGGAGTGTCATTAAACCTGTCAGGGGTATCAGTAGTCTGAGTTCAAAAAATTTTAAAACAACTTTCTTGAACTCAGACTAATGATACCCCTGGTGAGATTAATGATACTCCCGATTAGTTTAATGATACTTTAAAATATTTTCATGATAAGCTTATCATGAACTATTTTCATATAATATTTTGCCTATCTTTAAAGGTATTAATTCCTTCTACATAGATGTAAATGATTATCATAAAAAATTGATGTAACACCCTAGAAATTATTAACTTAGTTTTTTAAATAGTTATTTATTTATTTTTAGTCTAGAAGTAATATATGAATTTGCCCAAATATCTCAACAAGAAAATTATAGATATTTATTTAGTTAAATCTTTTGAAACTTTAAATTTTATCATTTACGTTTTCACCAAGTCTATGTATTTCTATCTTTGAGTTAAAAAAATATGGATGACGTGGTCTTTTAATTCCACGTTTTTCTCAACTGACACCTTCTCCCTTATCACTATTAATACGTTGGTCTTGCAAAGTCCTAGGAAAGAGAATTATCACAGAATACACGTTCCCCTTCCAGCATAAAACTCATATCTATAACTATATTCTTTGGGTCGAGCCTTAAATCATTGAAAGTCCATTGAGAAATAATCAAGACCCATAGCAGTCGTTGATCTAAGAAAAACAGTAACCTTCTTTTCTTTTCTTCTTTTAATTTTGTGTTCGAGTCTTTCCATTTTATTTTCTTTCTTTAATTTGTATCTATATTCAAATCCAATATATACATGGGTAGATTATTAATTTTTTAGTCAATCGATTTTTTCTGGTATATAAATTTTAGATAGTTTAGTTGTCCACGTTTTGAATCGGTGAAATTATATTGGCGGCTTGAAGATTCATCGGATTTACTGCTGATGAGTGTGCATTTGAAGAATTTATACTAAGGACACTAGCGAAATTTGATTATAGGAAGACAAATTATTCTTCAATGCCTTTCTGGTAAATTGTGGACTATGTTTGTGATATTTCTTTAATAATAAAATTAAGTGGGAGGAGTATTGTTGAGGTTAGATTTTGATGCCTAATTAGGATATATTAATTAAAGGTCAAATAGTGGACTTAATCAGTAGTGATAATGTATGGTGTCAAGCTTTCACTAGCATGTTTTAAGTATTCCAAGTTTTATAAAAACAAGCATTCAGCATGGATATGGTATTGAGGTATCTCATCTATTTTCATTAGATTAGTTAGCAGTTTGTGCAGATCATGGGGAAATTAAATTATTTAAATTTAGGAGCATAATTAAGGTTATGAAATTAAGTAAGTTCTGAGTATTATAAATTTTGCTCAGTGATACTTTTGATTATTTAATCAAGGTAATAGGTACAATAAGTTTATAGGCTTAACTAGGAATTATTTGTTTTTAGAGGTGGAAATTTATATCCATTACTAAATAGATTTAAAGATTCACTTCTAATATAGCTAAATAGAGTAAATTATCTATTTTTTAGGTGACGGTAAATGCGAGGTGTAGGCTTTTGAGTTATTGCATTCACTTCATCCACGATATTATTTTTAGGTGGGGTTTCTATTTAAATTATCTCTACAGTGGTTAGTAGAGCATATTGTTCATTGTTAAAATGTTTTACGTGATATGTTGAATGTGTATGCTACGTGTTATGTTCCATGTATTCCATGTTATGAGACAGTTCAAAAATCAGATAGCCAGGGACTAGGTCACGAGTCCGGGACCATGAAAGTTGTCCTCGGGAATCACCAGGGTCAATTAAACGACCTTGGCAAGGCTCGCAGTGCTCAGTCAGTTATGATACAGTTCAATTTGGTAATGTATTCATGTTTGCATTGATGTGTTTGACTATCTGTTTGATATTTAACTCTGAACAGCTAGACCCCAGTGAGTGTGTTTACATACTCACCCCGTCCATTTTAACATATTTCAGATTGAGGAGCTGGTGGTGAGGAGGAATTGTGGATGTCTTTCTACTATTTTATTTAGTATCATGCAAAACAATTTATTTCTTTAGCATATTTTTACTTTGTGGAGTTCTCACCATTTAGACAACCTTTTGGTACATTGATTTAGATGATTAAATTGTCTTTGAGAGTTTGATTTTATTTTCAAGTCGTACTCTACTTATTAAATGGTTTTACTTATTCAAAATTAATTAGTTCACGTCTTTAATTTATAATTAAAGTAATTATTTTTATTTTAAAAAAAAAAGATTTATAAAATTTTGGGGCGTGACAATTGACTTTCAGGATATAAAATTTATCTCGCGAAAATTCAACAGTTACATTCTAGCGAAATTTCAGAAACAAAAATTACAAGTGTGTAGAACAAACTTAAAATAGAAGACTCAATATTTAATTATATATCATGACTCGACTTTTCAGTGCTTTGGGAAACTCTAATTCTTTATTTCTATTTCAATGCTTTCAAATCTCCAAACACCTCGAGCAATCATTGATGCTAACGAGTTGCACCGAAATATTTCAATTTTAGCAAAGAATTGCATTGAAAGGTTGCAACTTCATTTGGCGGGTTATCATTTTTACTTAATAAAAAAGGTGCAATTTCAACAAAAATTCACGTTGAACCGTATTATTACAATTTTCATTTTAAAAGATGTTAAGAGCTCGCGGAGTAATTATAACCAAGGTTTTTGTTAAATAGGAGAGGTATGGAGACACGTAAGAATTAAACCCTGCATACACTTTCTTTTTTTCCTTCCAAATTTAGGTTCAACGATTCTTTTGAATGATTTCCACTTGTAGCAGTTCTCAGGTACACCATTCGTATCAAATGCTTCTTATTTCCACGATTAATTTCTGATAATGTTGAAACCAGATGCACCTATAATTCAAAATGAACTTTGAAACAATCCTTTAGATTTTCACAGTATTGAACCCAATATAAGAGAAATTGCACTGCACACACATTATACATCAAAAAATCATCTAACTTACAACTACAATATCATGGCACGATACCTTGAAAATTTCCTTGTTTCGAAACAATCCAAAAGGAAAATCAAGTCCACAGCTATATTAAATCATCTATTTATGTACCTTCCATCTTCATGATCTTCATTGTGAGTTCCAGCACCAAGACATAATCCTGCATTGCCCGTAAATGCTGACTCGTTGATATTCTGCTCGAAAAATTGTTCTTGGGCTTGCTGGAACCTCGCCAGCAAGCCTGTTTCTTGATAAATCAAGAAAATTTCACAACCAAGCTGTTTCTCAAAAGGGATTTCACCAATCATATCATTGCATAAGAAATCAATGAGCTTAATAAGGCTCAAGTTGCTGATGTACTTGATTTCTTTCCCTTTCCAGGATTGTAAACAGCGAGTAGAAGAGACAGACGCGGTCATTTGATTCATTGAAATGCACAAGTTTACTCGAAAAGGAGGAAACCATGAAGGGCTAATCTTTTGTCTTCACCAGAATTCCCCACAGCTACATATTCCATTTCTAAAATGATGAAACCTACTTGTATCTCTAACAGTTATATCTCTCCCAGATATGATTGTGATGTATTTTAAAGCAGTATGGCAATCACCACAGACCCTCAAATTCTTGGTAACAAGAATAGGTTTATTGGGTTTAAGGCTAATAATCCCATACGCAACAGCAAGCTTCTCACTATGACACAGAAGTATATTTTCCTTCTCCTCCTCTTCAACATCATGGTACACAAAATCAGATTCAGCACTATATCCTAATCTCTTCATTTCATAGAAAAGTTCCTCCAATTTCTTGTATATCATCGAAGACTCGGGGTGAGACCAATCTCCGCCAACAAACGCATGAACGACCCCGTTTACTTCCATCCAACTACACCCCGGTTTCTTCTTGAATCCCAGTTCCTTCTGCTGGATCCTGACATTTGCAGCGTCGTCCCATCTCTGAGCAGTGGTGTATAAATTATACATGAGGACGAAATTTCCAGGGCTCGAATGTCCCAAAGCCTGAATCTTTCCGGAAACTTCTTCTCCAAGCTCGATGTTTTTATGGACCCTACATGCAGCGAGCAAGGCGTTCCAGAGATGAGCATCGGGCTCAAATGGCATTGTGGTGATAAGCTCGTGAGCCTCGTCTAAAAGACCCGCACGCCCTAATAGATCCACCATGCAAAAATAGTGATCAATCTTCGGAACAACGCGAAATTCTTTACTCATTAGAGAAAATAGACGCTTCCCTTCGGAAACAAGGCCCGAATGGCTACAAGCTGAAAGCAGCGCGATGAAGGTTATTTGATCCGGTTTGTAGCTTCGACTCTGCATATCATCGAAGAGAAGAATTGCTTCCGTCCCCCTTCCATGGATTCCGTAACCCACAATCATCGCATTCCAAGAAACGGCATCCTTTTCGTGCATTCTATCAAACACACATCTAGCTTCATCCATTTTACCGCACTTACTATACATATCGATTAGAGCATTGCAAATCGAGATATCTTCTGTGAATCCACGAATTATCGAATAGCCATGTGCACAAACTCCGTGTTGTAGTGCAGAAAGATAGGAACAAGCTGGTAGGATGCCCATCATGGTTGCCAGTTCCGGGCCCACGTCTTTAAGTTGCATTTTGTGGAACATTTGAAGAGCTTCCTCTGCATAACCACTCTGAACACAACCCGAGATTACAGCACTGTAAGAAACAGAGTCCTTAACCGGCATTTCTTCAAAGAATTTCATCGCCTCGTCTAGTGATCCACATTTTGCGTACATTGAAACGAGCGTATTAGCCACCATAAGTTCCAAAGAGGACCCCAACTTAATCACGTAACAATGTAGCTGATGCCCCATGTACAAATCATTCAGCTTTGCACAACCACGAATGACTGTCGCGAGTATAATAAACGACGGATTCTCACAAACCTCCATCCTCATTTTGGCAAGATACTCTAAGGCATTCACAGTAGAATTACAGGTAACACAAGCTCCAATTATAGCACTCCAAGTTACCTCATTTTTCAAACCCAATGCACAAAATATCCTCCTTGCATAAACCAAGAGGCCACATTTCCCATACATATCAAGAAACCCGGTCCCAACGACAACATCAAGATCAAGACCCCTTCTCAAGCAAAAACCATGTAAACTCTTTCCTTCCCTCAGCCTACTCGCCTCTCCAATTACAGGCAAAATCGACACAACTGTCGACGAATTCGGTTCCACTCCCCTCCTTTGCATCTCCGAAACCAATCCAACTGCATCCCAATACATCCCACGCGACGAAAACCCGGAAACCATCGCATTCCACGCTACAACATCTCTCTCAGGCATTTCGTCGAACACTTCCCGTGCCTCCAACAAACACCCACACTTGACGTAGAAATCAACCAAAGCTGTACACACATAAACATCACTATCAAGATTAAGTCCTATCGCATGCCCATGAATCTCTATTCCAGTTTCCAAATCCTGCAAAGCGGAACAAGCTTTGAGCACAAAGGGGAATGTGTATTTTGTGGGTTTAATCCCAGATTCCACCATTTCATTGTACAAGTCGACGGCTTTCTCAAAGGGGTCGTACCATGCGTAAGATCTGATCATTTGGTTCCATAATATGGTCTTGTTTTTCCTTACTGGAATTGGGATTGAGTTGAAGACTCGGTGCGCAAGTTGAGGCCTTTTGCAGGAAATATAGAGACGAGTGAGCTTATCCAAGACTAATGATTGACCGACGAAATCGTTGCCGTTGAATTTGAGAAGGAATTGGTGAATGATTTTGCCTTGTTTGAGTGATTTTGATCCTATACAGGCTTCAAGAAGTTGTAAGCAATTGTTGATGGGTGCGACAAAGCCTCTGCTTGGCGTCATTATAATGTAGGTTGTCGAGGCTACGGTGATATATATACTTTAGTAGTAATAAAATTGATTTTACTCTTTTTTTTTTTAAATATATAAAAGTGTATTTGTTTATTAATATATGGTGGGCCACATGTTGACTTTTGGGATAAAGTAATGAATAGTATTGAAAAGTAAAGTGAATGAGTGACATTTTTGATAATATTGTGTGAATTTAAAGATTAAAGTTTATATATAATAGAATGTTGTTATTTCCATTTATGGAATGAAAAACTTACTCGTGGACGGCCTGAAAAGGAAAGTGGGAAGTTTACTCATGGATGGAGGGAGTAATATTTTTTTAATATAATAAACTAATAACTTTTAGTTAAATAACTAATGTTCTTCGTATATTTAAACTAATACCTCGTAAGTGAATAATTCAAAATTATTACCTTCAATTAAAACAACTAATATCCTTTAATGAAAATACTAAATAGTTTATGTATAAATTATTTTCACCTTATATTTTTTTTAATTCATTAATAATTAAAAGAAATTAGTAAATAAGTTTATTTCAAATGCAGATTTTTCTTAATTTTGATTACCAAGAAGAAGTAATTTCAACTTTGCCCATATTTAAATTTTTGTGATAGGCTCCCGTCAAAATAAGAAAAATAAAAAATTTGCGATAGGGCTTCACTTCTAAAACACATTAATTAAACAACTTCTATTATTTAAAAAAAAAAATTCGAAGTACGCACTTGGTGCATAATATGCATTTTGGATTAAAAAATATACTCCAAGTAAAAATTAGTAATACTCCAAAAAATAATTAGTGATACTCCAAAAAATAATTAATAATACCCCAAAAAGTAATCAGCAATACCTCAACTCCAAAAAAATACATGGTTCGGTGTATTTGTGTGTATTTAAAAAAAAAAAAAAATTGAAATCAATATTAAGTTTATAATTCAAAAATGCATAAATATTTAAATGCCTATTAAATAAAAATGGGGGACTAATAAGAAGCAACTATCATATTAAAATAAAGACTTGTTGTGTAAACCAATTTTAGCATCCACCGATTTTCAATTATTACTTTATAATAATTTTACTAATATTTTTTAATTAAATAATTGATATTGTTAAAAAATTCACACAAAATACAAACCGATTGCACAGAAAAATTGATCTATACACGACTTTATCTAAAATAAAGTGTATATTGTATAACAGCACTATGTTCCCAAAAAAAGATGGGATTTATAACTTTGGAACAGATGAAATCAAAGTCTCCATTTCTCTTGAATTCTAAATATCCATATTTTGACTTGCATTTTTTTTAAATTGCAAAACATTATTTATTATGACCTCATCCTATCCTTCATCTTTGAACCATTTTCAGAACTCTAATTTAATATGCAACACAAAAGACTGAAGGATTAAGGCAAAATTCCTTAAAGCAGAGCATATCTTATCACTAAAAATTTGAAATACAAGGTCTCCTACAAAACCAACTTTTGACAATGGCTATTTCTATTACTTCATACTACTAAGAGCTATCATGGCAAAATGGAGGCAAAAAGACAAGTATCCAAAACTACAGGACATCATCAATGGTACCATAATCCCGTATATAATCGTTCCAAATCTCAGTAGTGATAGCATCTCGCACCTGAGAAGCGTGTTCAGCCTCTTCCTCGCCAACAGGGCCGTCTGAAAGTTGCATTTCAGCAGGCTGTTCAATTGGCAACGGATCATCCACGTGTTCATACATTTTGAAGATCCAATCATTAGGACTCTCGTCTCGGATGAAATTGTGAAGGGCACAAGCTGCTATTACAAGCTTCACTTGTGTTGCCAGAGGATAAGGAGGAGCAGACATCAAAATGGGAAACCGTTCCTTCAACGCTGCCAAACTCCGACCAGTGGCGTTGTGCAATATAGAATGTCGATGATTGAAGAGCTCCCTAGCGTCTTCGAGTTGTGTGTGGGATACTCCAGGATATGGAGCAATGAACCCAGGGATATTTGCGAATTTGGTATTCACGAGATAGTATTTACCTGAAATAATACATGATACACTAGTAAACATGCTGAATAGTTTTTAATTTCAATTACATTTATCGCAGAAATTAATGAGTTAAAAATTAATTTGTCCCATAACTTCTATACTATCAATTTTGGTACTCGAATAGTTAACTTTTTTGATTTAGTTCCAATTTTGGCACGAAGATTGAAATCGGTGTAGTTTTATGTCACGTGAATGTCTAATTTTGGGACCATAACTGGTTTACTGCCCAATTTTGGCCCCAAATGAAATCTTCATCTGACATTTGTGTGACATAAAACGAAGCCGTTTTCAATTTTTGGGCAAAGATGGAACAAATTTTTAAAAATAGGAACTCAATTGAAAAGGTTAACTTTTTGTGTCCAAAACTGGATAGTAAACAAGTTATGAGACCAAAAAACTCTTCAACACTACAAGAAATCATGAATTTAAAATTCTATTGATTATACAGAATGTGCTGTTGAAAGACGAGATATTTAGTGTTCATACATAGTGCAGGAAAAAAAAACGTACTTTTGGGTAATTCCAGGTTGTAACGCCTAGTCAGAGCTGAATCGAGAAGTTGCATCTCTGGTGCAGAGCCTTCCCAACCAGCAAGAACATAGTGAAATTTCATGTCAAACGACAATGCTACCAATACATTTTGTGAAAGAAAACCATTCTTATTTCGGAAAGGCCCTTGTTCATCCACACCTACTGTCACTGGAAAATGTACGCTATCGACTGCTCCAATACAATTCTTATTGAAAATCATACATTATAAGAATGATGGAGAAAAGGAAAGAAAACAGCATAAGAATCTAGAAGCCTCTTCCTTACCAGAAAATATGGATAAAATCGAGGATCTTCTCGAATTGCTGGTGGAACATCAGGTTTTGGAGGCTTGAACATTTCTAATGAAACAGACATAATCGCAGACAGAACATTGTTGAAATGTCGACTGATTGTTTCACCCGAGTATCTGAACAGCTCTTGAACTGCTCTGGTTCGTAGATTATGTCCAACTATAAACATAAATATTCCTAATTGCTCCTCAATCTTAATTCGATTTGTATGACGCAGTAGGCCTCTGCCGTGTAGCATATTGCACAATTTATAGAATGCCTCTTTATCCATCCGGAAATTCTCTAAGCAACCCTCGTTTGGTCCTTTAAGAACAGCGTCCACAAATTTTGTACGCTTAGGTTCTGAAGAATGGTCTACTTCCTTTGGTATGAACGTTTCATTATTACCTTCCTTTTCATCATCAGAACTCTCCATTTGAGAATAACTCACTGCATTTCCATTATTATTATAGTCAACAAGATATCAAGAAAACATTACAGAAAGAAGGCAGCAAGCAAGAACTATAACCCCATTATCATACATCCACCACCACTACCCGCCCCCCTTCAAACACCTAAACTTTCAACTGCATTGCTCACAATATGATATTCACTGGAGAACCACAAAATCGTCTTCGGGACATTATTCTTAAAGAAATCAAACAAATCACTCCCCCCCCCCCCCCCCCCCCCACCCAACACCTAAACCTTCAACTGCATTGCTGACAATATGATATTCACTGTAAAACCACAAAATTATCGTCGGGACATTATTCTTAACGAAATCAATCAAACAAATTGCAGGAATATAAAACATATGGAGCATCACAATTAAACAGGCATTCGATTAACAATACATAAGTTCAATAAAACCGGATATTCGATAATGCTTATACCATGAATACCACCACAAGTATAAGGTATACCTTAAATCAAATCAACAAATTCCTTTTCATAAGCCATAAACTAACTTCTATTGAATAAACATAAGTTTTAGCAGACATGATTTGCTGAATTTTGAACCTTTAGCCGAAAATGAAAAAGGACAAAAAAAAAAAAAAATCGATCTTACATAGTAGCTCTGCGCATTAATAAGTTCTTTTTTATATTTCCCTACTAACAATCGATATATACTGTATCATAAGACGGGTAAACAGATAATGGTGGACCTTTACAAATACCAAACCAATATATGAACCCTAAATTTAGGGGAATTAGAAAATGAAATCTACATAACAGAAATTAAATTGAGGAAATAAGTGAAATGTGAGATAGAATGGCGTACCGAGAGAACGAGATTTCAGAGGAAATCCTCCGAAAGAATTATTGGAAATCTCCTTTGATTAGTCACTCGGACGAAGCAAAGAAGCGGAAAACAGGGTTTAACAGTGTATATTTGTGTGGAAATATTATGATGGAAATATAAAATCAAGAGCTTTTCTACGTTTAAAAAAAACTTTGATATGTTCTCTATTTTTTTTTTTTCAATAAACTGCTCAAGTAAACTAAACGTGATGTTACCGTAAAAAAAAAAAACTAAAGGTGATGTTAGTTTTAATTGAAAGTTAAAATAATTAGAACTGTGATATTAGATTTAATTCAAAATATGAAATAAAATATGACTCAAATTTAAATTTTAATATGACACTGACTAAAGCATGACGAGTCGCACTTAGTGCATAATTAAATGTTTTATATTAAACATTAAATAAATTAAACTGTCCTGCACTCCCACTTATTCAAATTCTGGCAGAAGCTTCCTTGACTTTGAATAATGGATGGTCTCTTACGAATGATCACATAATTGGATGCGTGACTCTAAAACTCTTGTGAGGAAGAGGGAGATCAAGTGGAGAAATTAGCTTGACTTGGATTTTTAGTCAGGTTCCTGTTTCATACCAACAATTTGTTATTTGAAAATTAATACAGGATACAAAAATTAATTAAAAGAAAAAATTAAAATGATGTCTATTGTGTTGTGATGACGTCAAGCCATTAACTATTGTAGTCCGATGGCTTATTAATTTTGTTTAAAAATTGTTTGGTATCTTTTTTGCGGGCCCGCGATAATCCAACCGGCCCTTCATTAAACACTGGTCCGCTCAAACTTTTCAACAGTCAAAAAATGGATTGATTTTTATTAGGGGTGACAAATCACAATAAGGGTAAACATGAATACGACACGAACACGAAAAATTTTGTGTCGACACGACACGATAAGAACCGATAAATGAAAATAATAATATAATCTAAAAAAATTGATAAAATATATTAATAATATTATCATATTCTAATTTTATATTAATTTGTTATTAATGGGTCACTATCAGATATGTGTTAGTAATATATCGAATCACTAACAGATTAACAGGTTGCTAACAGGTTAATGTGTCATCTGTTAATTTTATCATGTTTAATGAATTGACACGACACGACACGAAATTTTCGTGTCCTTATCAGGTCGACACGATAAGGACACGAACACGATAAACCCAAACACTAACCCGCAATTTTCGTATCATTTTCCTGTTGTGTCCGAAATTGTCACCCCTAATTTTTAATCTAGTTTTTTTTTGGTAATGAATATTATCCCCGGTGCACATAAACTCTCTCCACATCTGATTTCTCTCATTCACCAATTTTCCCCTTCTTGAACACATTGAGGACGACGATTTGGATTCCTGAGCCCAAGGTCCATAGATTGGTCGAAGCAGTTTGCTGATATTCCCTAGTAAATGTTACTCCCTCCGTCTCAAATGAATTTGCACACTTTCCTTTTTTGAATGTCTCAAATCAAACACTACCTAAAAAGGAAACATCGATTTGCGTGCACACTCACATAAATATACACATATTTACCCATATGCCACTACTTTATCATTTTTCTTAATATGTGTGTCATCCAAGGGATGCAAATTCCAATTCTAAATTCTTTAATTATTTCTAATCGAAAATTCTTTCGATCCAATTCATAAGGATTGATCGACCTGAAAATTAGATTCTCATTTTTTCTAATTTGTTTGATTTTTTTCAAAAGGCTTACCATCAATTCAACACAAACAATTAGAGCGAAAATCCAATATTTGGACATATACAAAATTGAATGATACATAAAGCCATGACAAATATTTGAACGGTTTTCGTACACTACAGTTAATTGAGCCTTGATACTAAGCTGGGACCAAACCACTCTTGGAGATAATCACTAATCAACTAACGTTGGGAAAATCACGACCAAGAAGAACGAACAAATATTTGGAAGAATATGATATGATGTTGATGAGGACAATTTGGTCAATTTAAAGGTAAAAAATGCAACCGTTCCGTATTCACATACCACACCTTCAATCGGTGCAAACCAAATGGCTGGAGCAAGTATCTAATGATTGAGAAATTATCTTATCAACCCAGATAATTAATGGATCCCACCAAATGGGGCCTAAAGAGATGGGAAGTATAATCTCAAAGTTTGAAATAACGGGCTTGTAATATTCAAAAAAGCCGTCTTGGTTGGTCCACAATTCATATTTACTGTAACAAATTTACACAATGATGCAATTTCTTCTATTTCCAAATTGCATTACATTCATATTTATTGTTACGAATTCACACCAAAATGCATACTCATGTATTTTAAAATCGCATCAAATTCAGGAGTAGCTCAACAACAATTATATGATACAGACAGTTTAAATTCGATAACTACATCTATATCTCCTTCTCACTTTGTAAAAAATAAGAGTAATTCTCTTGTAAACTCGAGTTCCCACGATTTTTTTTTTTTTTCAAGTATCACTGTAAGGTATATATATTATCACAATTATGCATAACAACTATCACAGTTTAAAAAAATACTTAACTTTTTAGACAGTGGTGGTGGATATTCATGACAAGTATAATAGGTATACATAATAGTGATATTGGAAGAAACCAAATTAACATAAACTCGAGTTCACACAAATTTTTGTCCAAAATGAAAAATACAAGTTGTACTCAAAGTTTATTGTATGAGCTCATAAGTCGTTTTAATGACTCATATAGTCAACATGGAATTCCATGTCAAATATATGATTTGATTTTGTCCTATAATGTGAACTATTTCTTGCTAGGCGTTGAAACTGAGTAGCGCTCTCTATATCATAATATAACATACTTGACTATATACTTAAAAAAAAAAAAAAAATTAGCAACAAAATCAAACATAAAAAATCTTACAGTTTATAGTATGGATCATCCACAGTTTCTCTGCTTTGTTCTCTGTCTTTTAGCCATTTTTCAATTCTCTATAGCCGTTGATATACTTTCTCCAAATCAAACTCTTGATGATGGAAAGGTATTAATTTCTCCAGGAAAAGTGTTTGAGCTGGGGTTCTTCTCCCCTGGAAAATCCACCTCTAGATTCTTGGGAATATGGTACAGAGCTACACCAGATGTCGTTGTTTGGGTTGCAAACCGAAATAATCCGATCATGGATTCACGGGGAGTTTTAACTTTATACGAGAACGGCACCCTAGTTCTCAGCACGTCTGATCAGACATCGAAAATCTGGTCTTCTGATCCATCAAGGCCAGCCTCAAGTCCAGCTCTCCAACTCCTAGATACTGGAAACCTGGTTCTTGTGGACAATTCGTCGAACATCTGGCAGAGTTTTGATTATCCAACCGACACCAGATTGCCAGGGATGAAGATAGTGGAGGACCCTGATACTGGAGTGAGTAGATATCTGACATCATGGATGAGTGCTGAAGATCCATCCACCGGGCAATTCAGTTACAGGATTGAAAATCGAGGATTGTCTCAATTGGTAACCTTGGAGAAGACAGAGAAAAGATTCAGAACTGTCTTCTGGAATGGCTATTTCCATGGAATTCCATTTTCACAGCATCAAGTTTGGAATTATGAAGTTGAATCCAGAAGGGGGAGGTTGATTTCTGTCATGAATCCTTTTAACGACATCAGGTTAACGATGAATTACACGGGGTCTATTCAACGCTACATGATGAATGAGCAGAAAGACGGTTGGAATCTTCTGATGGCAGAGCCACGCGACTCGTGTGACAAATACGGTTGGTGTGGTAATAATACTATCTGTAAAATTAACAGGACACCGGAATGCGAGTGCTTGAGGGGATTCAAGCCAAAATCGGGGAAAGAATGGGGAATTTTCGAGTGGAAAAGTGGATGTTATAGAAATCTCCCATTGGATTGCCAGAAGGAAGATGGGTTTCTCAGGGTTGAAGGAATCAGATTCCCTGATTCAATCGACTTTCGGTTAAACACTAGCACGAGCTTTGGTGAGTGCCGTGATGAGTGCTTAAAGAACTGTAACTGCACAGCTTACGCTGATCCATACTCTAAAAACGAGACCAGCTGCTTGATGTGGTTCGGGGACTTGATTGACATAAAGGAACAGGATGAAGATCCCAACGCAAAGCCAAGTGTGTATATTCGAGTGCCTGTTTCAGAAATTGGTAAATGATAGATCGTATAAATTTTTAAATTCAAGAATTACATACATTCGGCTATGTTTTGCACGGGTTCACATGGGGGCGGAGAAATTGACTCTGAAATTCAGTAATTTGCAAATCTTGAAACGTAGTTAAAATGCATGTTTGCAATGAGATTCTGTCACATAAATGCGGGTAAAGTAGGTGATAATGTATTGTTAAATTATGAAAATTTTGATTCTATGCATGATAGCAGTAGTGATATTGTGTGATTGGAGTAGTAAAGGGGATTATGCAACACAAACACAAAGAAAAATATATTTTAGTGAGCCTGACTAATAGTTGATCTTTTATTATAGGACATGTGACAGATTGGAAAGAAAAGAATAAAGGATCTGCAAAGAAAAAAATTATATTTATAGTTCTTGCTTCTTGCATCGGAATACTTCTCATGGGATTATCCTTTCGAGCATTAATTCTTAGAAAGAGACGCATGTTACAAGGTTAAATTACTGATCCTTTCATATATGACATACTCTATAAGTCTATAAAAGCATTATCACAGATAATGAAACAAACGTACAACTCCATTTGGCAGCTCGTAGGAGAACGCGAGAGGAATTAGAGTTACCTTGCACTCCTTCGACAAGTAATAAGATGACAAGGGAGGAATCAGAGCTACCTTTATTTGATTTCGCAACCATTGCAGCAGCAACAAATAACTTTACAAGAGAAAACCTGATTGGAGAAGGTGGGTTTGGCCCTGTTTACAAGGTAAATCACCATTTAAGTAAAACATACGATGATAGACTGAAGTAAGCACTCGCATTAGTAACATATGCAATTTATTTTTGTTGCAGGGACATCTATCAGCAGAACAGGTAATCGCAGTGAAAAGAATGTCTAAAACTTCTGGACAAGGCCCTGAAGAATTTAAGAATGAGGTTAATTTGATCGCCAAACTTCAACACAGAAACCTCGTCAGAATTCTGGGATGTTGCACTGAAGGGGAGGAAAAGATGCTAATCTATGAGTACATGCAGCATAGAAGCTTGGACTATTTCATTTTTGGTTTGATCAATCGTTCAATGATTTTTCACACATCACAGAACCATTAACTTGTACCCCAAGTAGATCAAACATTTATTTCTTAAACTCACTCAAGTTCTTCATTACTTGCAGATCGGAACAACAGTTCCGTATTGACTTGGCCCAAGCGCTTCAACATTATCATGGGAATCGCAAAAGGTCTTATTTACCTACATCATGATTCCAGGCTAAAAATTATCCATAGGGACCTGAAAACAAGTAATATATTATTGGATGAGAACTTGAACCCAAAGATTTCAGATTTCGGTTTAGCAAGAATGTTTGAAGGGGACGGAACCAAAGCAAGAACAAAAAGGGTTGTCGGAACATAGTAAGTTTCTTACATACACATAGAATATATATATAAAGATATATTTCTTATAGATCCTAATGTATGATACTATTGCAGCGGTTATATGGCTCCGGAGTATGCATTTACGGGAAACTTCTCAATCAAGTCGGATATATATAGCTTGGGAGTTGTGATATTGGAGATAGTGAGCGGGAAAAGGAACAGAGACTTCAAGCATCCTTCTCCGTATCAGAACCTTTTGGAACAGGTAAACTACTGCATCTCCCTAGTCTAGTATGAGGGTGAAAACATATATACAACTATACGAGGCCACTTAACAAGTTCAATTAATCTTTGCAGGCATGGCTTTACTGCATGAATAACAAGGAGTTAGAACTGATGGATCCATGTTACAAGGATACGTACGAGGAATCCCAAGTAAGGAGGTGCATTCAAGTTGGGTTATTATGCGTTCAAAACACAGCAGACTACAGGCCGATGATGTCTTCTGTGCTTCTCATGTTAAGCAGTGAAGACACGGCCTTGCCTCAGCCTAGGGAACCCGGATTTTTCTTGCAAAGCTGTGGCAAATTTTCACATTCAGGATGTGGCATGTCTAGTAGTAATGATATAACCATGAGTGATATAGAAGCTAGGTAGTTATTGAAAGTTGAAACTTGAAAGAGGTGAATGTACATACATTTATGGAATGATATTAATTGGCTCCAATGACTTTTTATGGAAAAGACTCCAAAAACATCTTTGTAACATCTGAATGTATTTACTAGAAAATTGTATATACATAACATCTACATCTACTCATCCCCACCCCAAACCTTCACCTCCAATTCTCACAACAATAGCAACACAAAATAGCATTCAGAAATTATATCCTTATGGGAATTTACCAGTAATTTATGACAATAAGAAGCATCATTAGACATAGAGCTGGAAATTTGGGCCCGGCCGGCCGGCCCATGGGCTGGGCCCAAAAAATAGAGGCCCGAAAAAATCGGGCCGTTTTTGGCCCGCCCGGAGGGCCAAATGGGCCACGGGCCGGCCCGTTTGGCCCGGTTAATTTTTTTTTTTTTTTTATCTATTTTTTAAAATATTATAATTAGTGTTATTTTTTTAAATGATATTAGTGTTGTAATTACACATATATGGACATACTTGACTTGATACTGTCATAATAAAGAATTAGACCAACAAATTAGACATTTAACTGGAATTAGACCAACAAATCTTAAGATTATATCAGACACCATTGAAATACATAATCCCTTTCATGTATCACTAAATAACATTATTTTTACCTCTACGAATCCCAAGTAAGCTACAGTTTCTACTGCATTATAAACACAATGTTAAGCTAATAATTAACTCCATTACGAATTCTTCTCTTTCCAAAGACAGAATAAAAGATCAAATTTACAAACAAGCAGCCAAAATTTTGTAATTTCATCACTGTAAAAGCTCATTGCAGTAAAAACAGAATATGTAAATAAAAACGACGCCGATTCATGACACGATTGCACACCAGTTTCCTATACAATCAAGAAACTGACAACAACACCCAACATTTCAGAAATTATTCGAAGAAATAAGAAGCAATTGAAAAAATCGCGTACGAAATTAAAATCATTACAAAAGAATTACCAGTAATTCACGATCGTCGCCGAAGGAACTGGGCACAGTGATTGGAGATGAGCGGGGATTTACTTTCATAGAAAAAGTAATGGCTTTTCAAATGATCCCGTATCGAGGAGATAGTGTATATGTTTATCAATCAATTAAAAGAATTATTTATTGCATATATTTAAAAAGATTCTCGAAAAGTATTACTTCCTCGTTCACGGACAAAGTATAGACTGAAATTGTGTTTATACATAAATAACTGAAAGGTATTAATTATTTTCATTAAAGAGTATTAGTTATATTTACTGAAGAGTATTACTGATTTACTCTAAAGAGTCTTAATTGTTCGGTAAAAATGAACTAAGACTCTTCAGTGTAAACTAATAATACTCTTCAGTAAAAATAACTAATATTTTTCAGTGAAAACAACTAATACCCTTCAGTGATTCATATATAAACCAATTTCACTCTATACACGCTCTCCGTCCTAAACTCGTTTGCTATATTGTCAAAAAGGTCCGTCTCATACTCGTTTGCTATATCTACTTTTGACAAAAAAGTAACAATAATTTTTAATATTATATTCTCCATACACTAAGGCTCAACTTGGTAGGGCATATAAGCCCATATTATGGGGTGTTGTATAATTAATATTCTGCTTGGTAGGGCATACTAAAATAATATCAACCCGTTTCTAATTATATGCCCGACCCTGTAAAATAGTAAGGTGTAATACCTCCAAAGCACTATTCACCTTTACAAAATTAATTCGGTCCGAAAGGTCGTACTATTTTATTATTGGTTTGTCACACGGACCGCCGCCGCCGCCGCCGGAAAGTCGCCGTAGTGCCGCCGTCCTCCGCCGCCGCGCCGGAGTGCCGCCGTCCGCCGCCGGAATTTCGCTGGAGGCTGCCGGACTACTACTATTCCTAAATTTTACCTTTTTTATTACTTCCTACCAAGTAAGTATAAGAATTTTGCATAAATTAGTAGGACCTTTTTTATATGTCCTACCAAGCAATTTTATATGACTTTTCCATATTAAATTTGTACACCTTACTAAAATTATTACTCCCTACCAAGTGGAGCCTAATAACTAAAAGCATTTACTTTATCACTTTAAATATAATAAACAACTCTTTTCTGTTGTGACATTTTGGCCCGCGCGGTCGGCGCCAGCCGGAATCCAGCCAGAAAAGGCAACGCGACGCTCAGAAGGCGGGCCCGACCAGGCCGGCCTATGTCCGACCTCAGCGGGCTCCGACCCCGTTTTCCGACCTAAAAAATCAAGACCGGAAATCACCGTGAAACATTCGTATACGTTGATCCGGGTGCTGGACGAGTGGGCCGAGACCGGACCGGTCCGGCCTCAACCAAGGAAGACCATTAGAAGACGCCCGGACACCACCAACGTGCAGGGATAATCTCCGACCACTCGACCTGTCAAAAGACCGGTCTCCGACCTCGGAATACCCCCGGCCGGCAAGGAAGGTTTTGAGCACGTGACGAAATCCAGCGAGATCTTCCCCCTAGAGGAAAAAGGCCGCCTCCATACTCGGTGACACAGAGAATATTCCATCCAAATAAGGAAAAACACCAGAGAATCGTCCTTTTTGGACACGCGTCGACACCCTAGTGGCCGGCCACCTGCAAACTCTGGTACACCAGTGCCCGCGCGTCCTCAGAGGCAGGAAGCATTTAATGCCCCTGTCCCCCGAGAGGTCGGAAATGGCCTATGTACCCCTGTAGTGAGAAAACTATAAATAGTCACTCATTTGTAACAAAGAAGAGGGCTCAATCTCTCTCAGTATATTCAATACAATCATCATTCAAGTCCAGGGACTAACAACCTCTGGCAAATCTTGGTGTTCTTGTTCTCATTTCATCATCTTTCATTCAAACCAATCTTTTAGTATCTAAGAACCCAATCATCTGATGTTTTTACCGAAACACTCATAAATAGCCATTTAATCCCAGCAACATTTATTTGGTAAACAACATTTGGCGCTAGAAGAAGGGTGCCAACCCATCAAACTCATCTTTTCTTTACTTCTCTTTGAAGAACACTCACTGTTCTTCAAAGCTTCATATATTCAAATCTTCAAACCTTCAAGCCACTAATTCGCTCCTTCTAGGAGCAATGGATCACCAGAAATCATCTCATGCCCACAAGGCCACCGGCGCTCCGGCCACGCCGAGGGACGTCACGACGCGAGCATCGGGGGAACCGACCCCTGCCCGCCAGGGAAAGGCCAAACGCGTGGCCTCCCCGATCCGCTTTCCAGAAGAGCCCATTCAGTCCCAGGGCGGAGGTTTCCTTACTCCTGACCAGGCCGGGTCAGGACGACGCCGCCAGGCGGGAGAGGCAAGGGGGTGCCGAAGCACCACCTCTGCCTCAAAAAAGAAGGCCCATGCCCGTGCACTCAAGGGAAAAGCGAAAGCCGTGGAACACCAGGGCGAAAGCCAAGGCCGAGCGAACCCCGGTTCCACTCGGTCGCGAGGCTCCGCTCACCCGGTTTTTGACCGTTTGGGCACGATGGACCCATCGTGGTATCCAAGCCGCCTCCTCAGTTATGACACTGGGTATGGTGACACGGAGTCCATCTCCAACTCACAGAGCACGGCCCAAATGCCACACAAGAGGGCGGCCGAGTTCAGTCTAACCCCGGCAAACTCCGCCAAGTGCAAGCTGAGTTTCGCCCAAAGCGGTCTTCTAGGATGCAGAGTCCCCCGTGCTGCCGTGTTCGATCGAATCGGCCCCCTGACTGACGCTGGCGACCAAATGGTCGAAACCCCGAGTCCCGAACTCATCAAGATGCAAAAGCAGTTTGACGAGATGAAAGCGCTCCTAGAAGCGCAAGGCCAACCTAAGGCCCGGCCGGTCGCCAACGAGCCCTTGTCTGTGGATATTGAGCTCGCCCCGGTCCAGCTCAAAATCGTCCCTCCGCCGACCCCGCTCTACGAGGGAAAAACACGATAGAACTTGGAGCCCGGGAAGATAGGAAATCCAGCACCAGTGGAGGGAGGTCTGAGTTATTGCGCGTCAGTTTGGACAAAAGAAAAGATCAGGTCAGGTACGAGTAAAAATTCCTTAGGAAAATTTTAAAATCAACAAACTTACGCTTGGAAGCGGGCCGGATCACGACCGAAATAGGTCCGGTCATCCTTCCGACCTAGAGCCGGCACCCCATGGGCCGCGGTCTCCGTCCCGACCGGCCTGGGTCCGGGCGGTGTGTCGTCGAAGATGTCAATCGGGCCCGGGCTCGACCCATGCAGGCCGGCCTCCTCGATCTCAGCCTCCTCCCAGCTCCTTTTCTTGCTAGTAATCGGAGAGGAAGTCGGGACCTCAACAGCAACCGCCCCGCCGGCCGGAACGGACTGGATAGGGGTCGGCTCCTGGATCACGATCCCGGACCCGGCGCCGGTCCCTTTCTTCTTCTTCTTAGCCCCTGGGGCCGTCTTCTTCACTGCGCAAGCCCCCATTAAGGAAAATATCTCCGGGCAGCAATCAAGAAGTTCTGGCGGGCACTGCCTCACGATCGGGAAATCGGGCACTGCAATGTCGAGGCACGAACTAAAGGTTGGGACCCGGTCCCGCCCTGGTGCTTACCCGTCAATTTTAGATGGCGCGGAAACTGGAAGAAATTGCTGGAAAGCCGAGCTTGTCGTGTTCGGAGGAGGGCCTGATTCCTTTCTGCGGCCGGCAAGGAGAGAATCCGTTCCCGGACGACCGCAAAGTCAAAGTTCAGCTCCCGGTCGGAAGGGCAAGGGTAGCCTGCAAAAGAAGTAAAAAATTAGATCAGTACTTTTGGTTCGAATATTAACTAAAAATTCCTTACTAGGATTTTTCAGACGGATATTGGTCAGAACATCGATCTCTGTCCCGTCCGGGTACCCGGTTTTCCAAGCCCCACCGACAAAGAACCATTTCTTCCGGTCGTTGCGGCCCTTACTTGGCAGGCCGGTCACCAGCTTCTGCCCTTTCGTTTGGATATATGACTAGCCGGTCCCACTCCTCTCATTCTGCATCAGATAGAGATATGTCATCTCCCCCGGGTTCGGCATTCGATAGAGCCGATTCTGCCCAAACAAAGCCATGACGCTCGTGATAATCATCCATGCGTTCGGAAGCAGTTGGATGGGCGCCTGGTTCCAATAGTTCAAAAGATAGGAGACGGCCGGATGGAGGGGGAAGCGGAGTCCGACCTCCATCATGTCCTGGGTCACGGCCACCATCCCGCGAGGAGGCTGATCGGCCCGCTCATTCGCCTCCGGGGCATAGAGTTGGACATCATATGGAATGTCCCAGCCAACCTGGGCCTCGTCCAGAAAGTCCTGGGTCACCCGGCTCTGTACTTGGCCGATAGTCCACCGTTTAGACTCTTCTAAATCCACAATCCGAATCGTGGCCGGATCGCGAACGGTCGAACCCAGCCGGAAATGCTCGTGATAAGCCTCGAAATCGAAGACGACGGAGTCCACATCATCCTTCTCCGCCATATAGTCCGACCACAGACGAAAGGCTCGTCTGACCTAGTCTCGCCGGTCCTGGCTAAGACTCCGGCCGGCTGCAGCCAACCCTCCAGTCTCCTCAGCTTCCGACCTCGAAGCCTCATTCACCATCCCGAGCCATTCTTTTATCTGCTCGGCTGCGAGATTCTGAAGCAATAGGTTGTTGGCCGTGTCGTCACCTTCACCATGGCCGATTTCCTCGTCCTCTTCCTCAAGGAGGTCGTCCAATGGGTCCCTATTACTCTCCATAGGCCGGGCCGACGACCCGGTCTGAAGCCCTCCTATCGCCATAGGAACTCCTTCCCGGGCACCAGTACCCAGCAGTGACCGGCTCGGAGTCGGAAACAATGCATCCAAACCGTCGTCATCGCGAGTCCAGATCGAGCCCGCTAGACGGGAAGGAGAGGCCCCACTCCCTCCACTAGAGCTTCCTCCCTCTTCAATTAAACGGCAATTGGCTCCGCCACCACCGCCGCCACTCGAGGAGGCGCCGCCCCTTTGCCCAGGCGGAGGACCCGTCCACCGTCGTACCATAGTATTCAAAAAGAGAGAGTTTTGAGCTACGAGAGCTTAAAAATTACCTTTCTAGCAAACCACCAGTCGCCGCCGTGCAAAAACTCTTCGCCGCCGTGAAAAGCTCGCCGGAGTATTCACCGTAGAATTGCAACGCTTGCCGAAGAAATTCAAAGCACACGAGAAGTGAAAAGTATGGAAATGAAGAATTCCTTCCCAATTTATAAGAAAGAGTCGGGGGCCTATTTCGAAATAAAAATTCTAGGCTTAGGGGCCTATGTGCAAGAATTCGAAGCGACGATTCACGCGTTAGGCGCCTGCGCACGACATGCATTAAACGCGCAGGATTCGAGGGGTCACATCACATCACGTATGTCGGATCGATGTGCGCAGAATCCGAGGCGTCAACTGACGACACGCACATTTTTCGAGGCACATGTTACAACGTGTCTTTTCGAGACATCAGTCAATGGCTGGATTTCGATCACTCCGGGCGGTTTGAGGCCGGAACCAACAACGAACGACAAACGACCACCTCGCCCCTTATTAAACTCTGAGAGCCGAGCTGGGGGGCAATTGTTGTGACCATTTTGGCCCGCGTGGTCGGCGCCGGCCGGAATCCAGCCGGAAAAGGCAACGCGACGCTCAGAAGGCGGGCCCGACCAGGCCGGCCTATGTCCGACCTCAGCGGGCTCCGACCCCGTTTTCCGACCTCAAAAACCAAGACCGGAAATCACCGTGAAACATTCGTATACGTTGATCCGGGTGCTGGACGAGTGGGCCGAGACCGGACCGGTCCGGCCTCAACCAAGGAAGACCATTAGAAGACGCCCGGACACCACCAACGTGCAGGGATAATCTCCGACCACTCGACCTGTCAAGAGACCGGTCTCCGACCTCGGAATACCCCCGACCGGCAAGGAAGGTTTGGAGCACGTGACGAAATCCAGCGAGATCTTCCCCCTAGAGGAAAAAGGCCGCCTCCGTACTCGGTGACACAGAGAATATTCCATCCAAATAAGGAAAAACGCCAGAGAATCGTCATTTTTGGACACGCGTCGACACCCTAGTGGCCGGCCACCTGCAAACTCTGGTACACCAGTGCCCGCGCGTCCTCAAAGGCAGGAAGCATTTAATGCCCCTGTCCCCTGAGAGGTCGGAAATGACCGATGTACCCCTGTAGTGAGAAAACTATAAATAGTCACTCATTTGTAACAAAGAAGAGGGCTCAATCTCTCTCAGTATATTCAATACAATCATCATTCAAGTCCAGGGACTAACAACCCCTGGCAAATCTTGGTGTTCTTGTTCTCATTTCATCATCTTTCATTCAAACCAATCATTTTAGTATTTAAGAACCCAATCATCTGATGTTTTTACCGAAACACTCATAAATAGCCATTTAATCCCAGCAACATTTATTTGGTAAACAACATTTTCTTAAAAACTCGTGCAAACAGTAAATGGGAAAATGAGTTTGGGGCAGAGGGAGTAGTACATTATAAAGTTACGGAAATGAATGCATCTAATGTTATCAAGAAAAAATATCTAATGGTATCATTTTCATATTATGAACACATTTAACAAGGGATTTACTCATTTATTGTCATTCAAATATATTTTATGTGTTTCATTATTAGCTTTCATACTTAATTAATCCACTATAACTTAATAAATATTCGATTTCTAATTCAACACACATCTTCAAATTCACATTTAATGTGTTATTTTCTACTCCCTCTGATTCAAAATGTGGTGGCTTTTGTACAATTTTTCAAGTTTCTTTCAAGTTTACTCTTTAAAATAAATTTTCTTAATTAATAAATATATGTATGTATTTCCACAAAATTAACATTTTTCACATTAAAAATAGGAGTATATTTTGCAACCTTCTTACCTCTCTATCCATTTTTAATTACATATATTTTTAGTCAACTAATGGGGATAAAATTAATGATAAACAAAATATGGAAGGTCCTGTACCAGGGATCATAATCCATACTATGACCGTGTCAAATAAATTGAGCACTTTTATGTTTTAATGAATTTTTCCTTTGTTATCCTACAAGAAACTAAGAAAGTGCCAAACAGGAATTTAAGGGATTGTTCATTTTGGGTCTCAAGCGACTTTTGAAAATAAAATTTTAAAATGTTGTGATTTTCTAAATTAAATTTTTTTTAAATGCATGTTTGTTTTGAATTTTTGAATAGAGTATAATTTAACTTTATTATATAAAATTTGTATTATCATATTATTTGTTGAGTGTGATTGTAATGATTAGATGACTAATTGACAGGTTTTATACGTTATTTATAGAGATGTATTATTACGCCTGGTTCTCTTAAACGCAACTTCGAACAAGTTTTAAGTTTCAATACCCATATTCAAACTTTAAAAACTAAAAAAACACAATGTAAAAATTGTACCATCTATTATAATGTTTGAATAAAAAATATTAACACGAATGATATAACACCTTAAAAAAAATTTGAGCAAGGCCCACACATAGAATAGAATAAACCCATGGGTCCTTGTTCACATCATGATAAGGACTTCAGTAAAGACTTCCATATATAATATTTTGATGCATTGAATTCAATCTTTTTGGTGGTAGTTTGGAATATGAATAAATGGAAAACAATATTGGCGTATAAATGGGTCCATATGATAAGGACTTCAGTATTAAGTCTTATTCAACCTTCTTGGTGGAAATTTGGAAATTGAATAGTGTCAAAGAACAATATTCTAAACGATCTTTAGATCCAATAAAAATTATATGAATCATGGAAATTTTACTGTGAACTCCATAATATCTTTTAGTAATATGAAGTAATGTCTTTAAGAGATTGTTCATTTTGGGTCACAAATACAAATGACACATAAAAAGGAGATCTAATTTGTATCCGCGGATATACGCATGATAAATTACGTACCAAAATGAGTCAAATTTCATTTTTTGACTTCTTACATTAAAATTTACAAAATTTCATCAGGTGTGTAACTAATGAGTGCATTCAACTATTTTGAGTATAAAAAAGAGGATCAGGCACGCTTTGCTAGGTTTTAATTAATGTTACCCTACAACAACTCAATTAAATTTACAAGTCAAATTTAAAAGCATATAAAATCAATTCATTTAATATATTAATTTTTTAATAGTACTTAAATAGTTCATAAAGTAAAATTCATACTTTAAAATTATTCTAAATAAAATTTTCATATAAATTTTAATTTTTTATTATAGGAATTCTTTTTATTTCAAATAATGTATTGAGTTTCCGTTTATATATTGACTCATAATTTTAAGACAAATGTATAGGGTGAAACTGATTCATATATGAACCACTTTGAAGGGTGTACGCTGTTTTATTAAAGGAAACTCCTTCCGTCCCAAACTTGTTTGCTATGTTACTGTTTGCACGAGTTTTTAAGAAAATAGTTGTTTATTAGTATTTAAAGAGATAAAATGATAAAATAGATGTTTTTTGTTATTGGTGTATGGAGAATATAATATTAAAATGTATTGTTACTTTTTTGCCAAAAATAAATGTAGCAACCAAGATGAGATGAACCTTTTTGACAATGTAGCAAACAAGTATGAGATGGAGGGAGTATTAGTTTTAAAGGGTATAAATTATTTTTCACTAAAGAATATGAGTTGAATGTACAAAGGGTATAAATTTTTTCACGGAAGGGTATTAACTATTACACTAAAGAATATGAATCGTTCTACGAAAAATATTGCAAAATAGTTTATATATAAACAAATTTTACACTACACATACTGATCATAGAGTATGTATAAATTGAGAGTGGTTCATATATGAAACATTGAAGGATATGACTTGTTTTCATTAAAAAATATTAGTTATTTTCGCTGAAGAGTATTAGTTATTTTTACTGAAGAGACTTAGTATATTTTAGGTAAACAACCAATACTTTTCAGTGAAAACAACTAATACCCTTTAATGAAATTAACTACTACTATTTGTGGAGAAGCCCCTGAAATGGTAAAACATGTTTTATTTGAATGTAATTTTTCTTACTCCATTTGAATGTCGATTATGAATTGGTGGGAAATTAGCATTGCTTTTACTTCGAACCCCCTTAGAAATTTGCTCCACTTTAGTAGATTTTTTGAGGGGAGGAAAGGGAAAATGGTTGATGTAAGTCTATGAGAGTGCATTACTTGGTTGATATGGAAGGTAGAAATAAAAATGTATTTGAGCAAGTGGGTTGTTCTTTAGAAAAGGTTGTGGACGAGCTGAAAGCAAGGACGTGGAGCTGGTTTGTGAGCAAGGAGAGGAGGTGGAAAGATTTTAATTTCCAAACTTGATTAGAAAATTCTAGATTAGTAGTGGGAGTTTGAACAAAATTTGTCTATCTTTGTAAGAGAGGTTACATTATTAGATCATTCACGATGGTAAAGGTATTACTCATGCCTTTGTAAACTTTTTCGCGAATGAAATAAAATTGCCCGTTTATTGATAAGAAAAAAATAACTATTTAGTGAAAATAATTAATACCCTTCTATGATACTTGTATAATCCATTTTCGCTCTATACTTTGTCTTAGTATTACAATTTACGGCCCACCAGCGAAAAGAAAGTAGTCAATTATTGTAATATTAGGATTAGGATTATCGTTTCACTATGAAATGATCCACGATGCTAAGATCCCAAAAAAAAAAAAAAAAAACATATTAACCATCGTTAAACTTAAATAAGAATCTAAAGAACCGGTTTCATAGTATTACATATAACATTATTCGTATTCAATACTATTACATATATACAGTAATACTGTAAAATTTCATAGTATAAAATGTAATAATATAGAGTTAACGTTATCCGTTAGAAGTTGGAACAAGTTTTACTTGAAACTTACCCCACGAGAGTAATGGAACAACCAAAATAATAGAGGCGGCCGTACTTGTGTAGAAACGTTGACTTTGACTTCACAATTTAGCATTAATGGACCTGACTTTCACGTGTATTTCATAAATAGACTTCAATAATTGAATTTAGGAGCAATTAAATAGTGGAAAATGTTATTTAGCAATCTTTATTCTTTAGTACCCGGTTTTAACGGCGATGCATATCAATAATCATCTAATAAATATCTAAATTAGATTTAATTATTTCCTACACTTTTTGATTTTTCTTCTTCTTTTCAAACATAAAGTTTCAACACTTTTATTGCAATCAAGATTGTTGTTGCCTTCCGTCCATCCCCATCTGGGAATGGATCATCTACACTTCCTCTGTTCTGCTCTCTGTCTCTTAACCATGCTCGAATTCTGCCTCACAATCGACACTCTTTCTCCGGACCAAACATTTGGCGATGGAGACGTGTTAACTTCTCCGGGCCAAGCGTTTGAGCTCGGATTCTTCTCTCCCCGAAAATCAACCTCCAGATTCTTGGGAATATGGTACAGAGCTACACCAGACGTCGTCGTTTGGGTTGCAAACAGAAACAATCCGATCAATGATTCACGAGGCGTTCTATCTTTATCCGAAAACGGCACCCTGGCTATCGGAACAACTAATCATAGCTCCAAAATTTGGTCGTTGGTTCCACCCAGACCAGCCTCAAGTCCAGCTCTCCGCCTCCTGGATTCCGGAAACTTGGTTCTTTCAGACATTTCGTCGAACATCTGGCAGAGCTTCGATTTTCCAACGGATACCAGATTGCCCGGGATGAAGATGACGGAAGACCCTGATTCCGGAATGAGTAAATACCTGACGTCATGGAAGAGCGCCGACGATCCTTCCGTCGGGGAATTCATTTTCAGAATCGAAAACAACGGAATATCGCAAACGGCGGTGAAGAAAGGGAACGAAACGACATTCAGGGGAATTTTCTGGAACGGGTATTTCCCCGGGTTCCCGGTTTCTCCGGGTCAGGCCTGGAATAACGAAGTTGAAACAGAGAGAGGGAGGCTAGTTGCTCTGTTTAACATCTACAACGGCTCGTCGATTACCCGATTAACCATGAATTACTCGGGCATGCTTCAACGGTACTGAAAGAATTCCGCCACATCTAAAAGTCCGAACTTATAGAAGGGTGCATTTAATTATTTCCCTTTAAACCTAGGATCTTTGTCCGAGCGTGAGCCTTGTGGCTCTGATACCATGAAAAAATTCCGTCTCATCTAAAAGTCCGAACGTATAGAAGAGTGTGAAAATTAATTAATTTAATTATTTCCCTTTGCAGGTACATGATGAACGAGCGGAGAGACGGTTGGATCGATATGGTGGAGGCCCCGCGCTACTCGTGCGAAAAGTACGGCTTCTGCGGCAACAACAGCATATGTTTGATTAACAAGACGCCGGAATGCGAGTGCCTGAGGGGGTTCAAGCCAAAATCGGAGCGAGAATGGGGGATTTTCGAGTGGGGGAATGGGTGTTATAGAGATCGTCCGTTGGATTGTCAGAAAGAAGATGGATTTCTTAGGGTTGAAGGGCTGAGATTCCCTGATGCGCTCGATTTTCGATTGAATTCGAGCATGAGTATTGGTGAGTGTCATGATGAATGCTTGAAGAATTGCAGCTGCACGGCTTATGCTGATCCGTTATCTGATAATGGGACCAGCTGCTTGATGTGGTTTGGGGACTTGATTGATGTGAGGGAGCTGAGCAATTTATACGGCAGAGCAAGGCCGAGCGTCTATATCCGCGTCGCGGCTTCAGAACTAGGTAAACGAAGGATTTTTCTGTGTTACCCTGCAGGACAATGTCGTTCAATGCTTTAATGTGTTGTACTATACAATGCGTCAAAATATATGGTACAACACATTAAAACACTAACTAGACAAAACACAAATGAAAGAGTAAATAAGTATTTGGGAAAAGATTTTTTTTTTTTACCAAATTTCAAGTGCCCAAAATCTTTTTTCCCAAAGTGTACACAAATGTTATTTTGTATCCAATCATGACTAGTCTACCCTTACTCTTTCATTTCTCCAACTGTATATTTTTCAACTATATTGGGGGCATTTTAGTCATTTAAGACAAAAAAAACAATTTTGTACAAATGGGAAAATTATCCCTATTTTGATTTAAGGTTTTTCGATTTTCACGAGTTGAAATACCGACAATTGGCAGTAGGTTGAGTTCGGATGGAGGAATTAATTAGGGCAATAACTTTAAAACCCACAACCTAAATTCACTCCATTTGTTTGGATAAAATATTCAAATTGATGGATTTTAAATACTTAACTTTAAGTCTATAGAAAAATGGGGGGAAATTTCAAATGCTTAGCAAAGTCGTATCATTTGAAATCCATAAATTCTTAAATTAATTTATTTTCAAATCCTTTAATTTTCAAATGACTCTATCCCAATGCAATCTAAGCAAAATTTCGTGCATTAGGGTGCGATTGTATTGGCTTTTAAAGAACAGTATTTTAGTGAATGTAACTACTAATAGTTGATTCTTTTTTCAGACCCTGTGACAAATCAGAAAGAAAAAAAGAAAGGATCTGCAAAAACGAAGGTGATTGCTGCAGCTGCTGCTTCTGGAGTCGGATTACTTATCCTGGGCTTATTTTTCGGAGGTTTACTTCTGCGGATGAGACGGAAGAGAAAAGGTTAAATCACTCATCTTTCTTTTTATAATACACTCTATAAGTCTATAAAGCATTATTTAAGACAGTGAAACAAATGTACTACTTGTTTGACAGCTTATAAGAAGACAGGGGAGGAATCAGAGTTGCCTTTATATGATTTGGCAACCATTGCATCAGCCACAGATAACTTTACAAGAGAAAACCTCATCGGAGAAGGTGGTTTCGGCCCTGTTTACAAGGTAAAACACCTTTTGAGTAAGAGTATGTGGGAAGTGAAATTGGTCCATACATGAATTATTAAAGCATTAAAGGATAGTAATTTTACTAAAGAGTATTAGTTGTTTTCACTGAAGAGTTTTAGTTTATTTTCAGTAAAGAACTAATATTTTTCAGTGAAAACAACTGATACCTTCAGTAGAAAACAACTAATACTTTTAATGCAAACAACTAATACCCTTCAGTGGTTCATGAATGAACCATTTTTACTCTATACTTTGTCTTTGAGTATTACATGTACATATCTACGCGTGCATTAGTATATCGAATGCTGCTTCAGGGGAAGCTATCAGTAGGACGGATAATCGCAGTGAAAAGAATGTCGACAACTTCTGGACAAGGCCCTGAAGAATTCAAGAATGAAGTTACTTTAATTGCTAAACTTCAACACAGAAACCTTGTTAAAATTTTGGGATGTTGCACTGAGGGACAGGAAAAGATGTTAATCTATGAGTACATGCAGAATAAAAGCTTGGACTATTTCATTTTTGGTATGATCTTCAATCCATAACTTTTTCTCTTTGGTCTCATATAGTTCATAATACTTTTCTTTCTATAAATTGCATTCCTATTTAATAAATCTCCTCACTTATGGTCAGATAAAAGTAGAAGTGCAGAATTGAGTTGGCCAAAACGGTTCGATATTATCATGGGAATCGCAAGAGGTCTACTTTACCTCCATCACGATTCCAGACTAAAAATCATCCACAGGGACCTCAAAACAAGCAACATCTTACTGGACGAGAATTTGAATTCCAAGATTTCAGATTTCGGTTTAGCAAGAATGTTTGAAGGGGACGAAACAATAGAAAGAACAAAAAGAGTTGCTGGAACATAGTAAGTTTCTCGCGTACTATAGTAGATACAAATTTATTTCTTATACAGCTTAACCTATACATGAAACTAATTGCAGTGGCTATATGGCTCCGGAATATGCATTTAACGGAAAATTCTCAATTAAGTCCGATATATTTAGCTTGGGAGTCGTAATATTGGAGATAGTGAGCGGGAAAAAGAACAGAGGATTCGAGCATTCTTCCCTCTACCAGAACCTTCTAGAACAGGTGAATACTACTGAATCACTACAACTCTGTTCCTTTTAATTGTTTTTCCCCTGCTTCATATGCTAAATAAATTTCTGCAGGCATGGCTTTATTGTATGGAAGATAGGGAGTTGGAAATAATGGATCCATCTTACAAGTATACGTACGACGAATCGCAAGTGAAGAGGTGCATTAAAGTCGGGTTGTTATGCGTTCAAAACTCCGCGGACGATAGGCCGATTATGTCCACCGTGCTTCTAATGTTGAGCAATGAGGACTCGGTGTTGCCGCAGCCCAAGAAACCCGGTTTTTTCTTGCAAAATAGTCGCAGATTTTCGCCTCCCGGAGGCGACAATTATAGCAGTAGTAATACTGTAAGCATGACCGATGTAGAAGCCAGATAGTTTCTTAAAAGAGGCTATCATTTTTTGATTGGTGACTTAGTGTTATGTATATTAGTCGTGTATTTTGCCAACTATTGCACAAAGGAACAAGATTTTTCATGTACATTTTTAATAGAGATTAGAATTGGATTTGCTGGGGTATAAATTTGTCATATTTTTATTATTTTGCAAAAGCTGAAGTATTTAGATATAATTTATATAAACTCGAAAGATCTGGATTTCATAAGTGAATAACAAAGGGATTATCCAAGGATTTGGATCCTTTGCTTTGCTGTACAGGTAGCTTAACTAAAATAAAGAAAAATATCATAAATACCTTAAAGTGTGTTTGGCTTAGTTTATTTGAAATATGTTATAAGTTGTTTTAAAAACTTGTGTACTTTCCGTCCACTAATAATTTTATATATGTGTAGGGTAGCACACTTTTTAAGAAAAACTATTTTATTGATATTATGGACCAATAAATGAAGAATATTTTAAAATAAAGTGAGTAATATTATAAGAGTGTTTTATTTTTATTTTGGGGGTGAAAGTTATTGTCCGACTCTCAAAAAGAAACGTGCGAAGTTTAGTAGGGGATGAAGGGCCGGGTAATTTTTAAGTAACGTATAAGTTGTTAAAGTATTTGAATTATACAACTTATAAGATCTTTGAGAATTTGTAATAAATATTTTAAAAATTTAAATATGAATAATTTTTTTATTTTTTTATGTTGAGGTAGAGGAGACTTACCAGCTTTAACAAATTGAAAATAGACCAATAATGTTCTCTTTTCCGACATCTCTGAAAGGATCAACATACGGTTCATCAATTAGACTCTATCTCGAAATGAATAAGACTATGTCATGTCAGTGCCAATCGGATGTTTCACCTCCTATATCTGGTTACTGGATTAAAATGTCAAAACTTAGGGAAATCTATCGGATTTTTTTGGACTTTAAAAAGTCTGTGGATTTAGAAAATCTATAGACTCCATGCAGAGTTTGACTGACTTTTTTATTGATTTATTTGGATTTTCATAGACTTTACAGGATTGTGGAATACATTTTTTTTATTGATTTACATGGATTTACATAGACTCCGGCGCTGTAACCACTGATGCAAATATATATGAGACACACTTGTATATAAAAAAAAGTTATCCAAATTATTTAGAAAAAAAAAATACATTAGTTAAAAAAATACATTATTATTTCATCTTCATTTCCATCACTGTTATACCTCGCCCTCATTAGAAATCTCAGGTTGTTAGAAGAGATTTTGGAGAATAAAATTTATTTATATTTTTTGAAGAGTAGACTTGACAACGGGGCGGGCAATCCCCAAAGCAAACAGAGAAGGGGAATTTTTTTGCCCTGTAGGCGGGGACCGGGATAGTATTCTCAGCCCGAGGGATCTTCGTCTCGTTCCCCGCGGGGAGCCGCATTATTTTTATATAATTAATATATTTATATATTATTTTTATTGTTAAAGTAAATTACAAATAAATATTTCATAGTTTCCTACTCAATTAACTATTTATTAAAAAAATAAGTAAGCGGGGAACGGGAAATCGCCGCGAGACGGGGATCCCCGGTGAGGCGGGGATGGGAGAAAAATTTCCCCATTTATTTTGCAGGGACGGAGATGGGGGATGACCCCCCGTCCCCGCCCCGTTAACATCCCAATGGAAAAGAATCAAAGAAAGTCCATAAACTGTTGAATACCTAAAGATTTGTTTAAGACTTTTCAAAATCCGTAGAAATCTCTGGTTATTAGAAGAGATTTTGAAGAGTGAAATCTATTCATATTTTGGAAGGGAAATCTAAGAAAATCAGTGGAGTATTAAAATCCATAGATTGTTGAATATCTAAAGATTTTTTAAGACTTTTTAAAATCCGTATTGAATACCTCGGGATTTTTAATGACTTTTGAAAATTTAGATTGAATACACTCAGACTTTAAAAGTCTAAAAAAATCCTACAGACTCTATAACCAATACACCCCTCTTATTTTATAGTTTTATAAGCTATTAATCATCTAATTTTAGGAAACACAGACTTACCAGCTTTAACAAATTGAAAATAGACCAATAATGTTCTCTTTTCCGACATCTCTGAAAGGATCAACATACGGTTCATCAAGTAGACTCTATCTCGAAACGAATAAGACTATGTCATGTCAGTGCCAATCGGATGTTTCACCTCCTATATCTGGTTACTGGATTAAAATGTCAAAACTTAGGAAAATCTATCGGATTTTTTTGGACTTTAAAAAGTCTGTGGATTTAGCAAATCTATAGACTCCATGCAGAGTTTGACTGACTTTTTTATTGATTTATTTGGATTTTCATAGACTTTACAGGATTGTGGAATACATTTTTTTTATTGATTTACATGGATTTACATAAACTCCGGCGCTGTAACCACTGATGCAAATATATATGGGACACACTTGTATTTAAAAAAAACTTATCCAAATTATTTAGACAAAAAAAATACATTATTATTTCATCTTCATTTCCATCACCGTTATACCTCGCCCTCATTAGAAGTCTCAGGTTGTTAGAAGAGATTTTGGAGAATAAAATTTATTTATATTTTTTGAAGAGTAGACTTGACAACGGGGCGGGCAATCCCCAAAGCAAACAGGGACGGGGAATTGTTTTGCCCTGTAGGCGGGGATCGGGATAGTATTCTCAGCCCGGGGGATCCCCGTCTCGTTCCCCGCGAGGAGCCGCATTATTTTTTATATAATTAATATATTTATATATTATTTTTAATGTTAAAGTAAATTACAAATAAATATTTCATAGTTTCATACTCAATTAACTATTTATTAAAAAACTAAGTAAGCGGGGAACGGAAAATCACCGCGAGACGGGGATCCCCGGTGACGCGGGGATGGGGGAAAAAATTTCCCCATTTATTTTGCAGGGACGGAGATGGGGGATGATCCCCCGTCCCCGCCCCGTTAACATCCCAATGGAAAAGAATCAAAGAAAGTCCATAGACTGTTGAATATCTAAAGATTTTTTAAGACTTTTCAAAATCCGTAGAAATCTCTGGTTATTAGAAGAGATTTTGAAGAGTGAAATCTATTCATAATTTGGAAGGGAAATCTAAGAATATTCGTGGAGTATTAAAATCCATATATTGTTGAATATCTAAAGATTTTTTAAGACTTTTTAAAATCCGTATTGAATACCTCGGGATTTTTAAAACTTTTGAAAATCTAGATTGAATACACCCAAACTTTAAAAGTCTAAAAAAATTCTACATACTCTATAATCAATACATCCCTCTTATTTTATAGTCTTATAAGCTATTAATCATCTTATTTTAGGAAACACAGACTTACCAGCTTTAACAAATTGAAAATAGACCAATAATGTTCTCTTTTCCGACATCTCTGAAAGGATCAACATACGGTTCATCAATTAGACTCTATCTCGAAACGAATAAGACTATGTCATGTCAGTGCCAATCGGATGTTTCACCTCCTATATCTGGTTACTGGATTAAAATGTTAAAACTTTGGGGACTATTTTCAATTCATGGTAAATATTTGAAATATTATTATATAAGAATAATAGATATGGTAAATATATTAGTCGTAGGAACATATCTAGGGAGATATAATCCGTAGAGATTATATTACGGGATAGGCCCGATATCTTGCTTAGGAACTAAGCCAAGTTAATCCCTATAAATATGTGTCCTATGGGAATTCCGAATCGAGCATAAGAAATGTAATTTCTCCATAAAATCTCTAGTTATCTCGAGATTCAACGCTGGCATATCGGTGCGAGTTGGTAGAAGGCCGTTACGTGGATACCATAGTTGAGGATTCCGCGTACAAATCGCTGTAAGGATTTATATATTATTATTTATCCTTTTGTTTCTATGATTATACAACCTTGTGTAGATTCGTTGTTGGTGAATCATTTGCTTCCGCTACGCCGAACATGGTGTTCGTGCCTCTAAAACCCAACAACTTTTTCTTCATAAAGCGTTGTGGATACGGGATGGGTATCACAGATTTGGGTACCCCCCATTCATCACGCTCGGTCTCTTTCACTTTCTCCCTTGCTTCCTTTGCCCTCTTCCACTTAGGTACTCTCTCAATCTCCTCAATGCCTTTGTCCTTCTGGAACTCATCCATATCTTTACTTCTCTGAATGCCTTCTCCCTCTATCTCCTTCTCAACTCCTACCTCCTCAATTTCATCTCTATCCTTCTTAGGCTCTTTCCCTTCTATCTCAACCTCTACTTTGGGCGTCTCAGAATCAGCAGGCATCTGAGGACCATCATAGTTGGTCCCACTTCTAAGCTGGATCGCCTTGCAATGCTCTTTCGGGTTCTCCTCCGGCATAGAAGGATACTTACCCGGCTCTCTTCCCAATGATTTTGCAATCGGGCTCATCTGGTAATCCATCGAAGTGAACCGCCTATTGTTCTCTTGCTGAATTTGATTCAGCTCTACATCTATCTTCTGGAGTTCTTGATCACGCTGATCACCTTTCTTATGCAACTCTTTAACATCATACTCCAAAGAAGATAATCTTTTGCTTCCTTCCTCTACCTTCTGAAGGATAGCTCTCAACATCTCCTCAGTTGAGGCACCGCCTTCTCCACCCGGAGGCTTTGAACCTGGATCAACACCTGGAGGAACTGTAATTTTGGCCTTCGGATTGGCATACGAGAAGTTCTCATTCTTCCTCCATTGGCTTTGTTGAGGCTGCTGGCCTCCTTGGTAGCCTTGATTATTCCTCCACTGATTTTGAGGAGGTTGTGGACGAGGTGGTACAAATGGTTGGCCATAAGAAGGCCTTCCAAATTGATCGCCACCTTGTAGATATCCGCCTTGATTGTAGTAAGGTCCTCCTATATAGTTGGCTACCTCTTGCTGAACTGGGGGCTGGTCCACTTTCTCACTCACTGCTACATTCCCTCCAACCAAATTCTGCCCAACCTCAATGTTACTTATCTTCTCCATCATAGCCATCAACAGCTTCCTCGTCCATTCACTCTCCTCAATCTGATATGCCCTCTGAAATTCTGGGTCCTCATTCCACTGCATGGTATTCGTGATAATATTATCAATGATCTCTCTGCATCTAGCTGTACCATGATTCAGAAATGCTCCATTAGCACACGCGTCAAGATGGGCTTGACCAGCCTTGCTGGCTCCACTATAGAAGAATGCCATGATATCTCCCTCATAGTACCCGTGCTGCGGGCACTCAATTAACATGTTAGAGTATCTCTTCCACGCCTGACGTAAGTCCTCTCCTGGCTTCTGGCGAAAAGAAGAGATCTCTATCCTTGCTCTAATGGTTCTAGATGGAGGGTAGAATCGCTCGAGAAATAGACGCTCGAGCTCAGCCCAAGTGGTTACACATCCCCGTGGGAGCGTGTTATCGTACCACTCCTTTGCTATTCCCGTTAAAGAGAATGAGAACAGCCTGAGCCTCTTGGCATCTTCAGATATGCCGTTATAATTGAACGTGGATGTGATCATCAGAAAGCTCCTCAGATGAGTATGAGGATTCTCCTTTCCAACCTCCCCTTTGAATTGATTCTCGGTAAGTAGCTTTAGAATTCCAGGGGAAATTGAGAAGTTGTTGGCCTCTACTGGAGGCAATGCCACTCCATTATAATACCGTTGCAGCTGTGCCGCAAACCTTCCTCGAATAGCCATGTTCTGATCGGCGTTCTGAGGAACGTGCTGAAGAATAACAGGTGGTACGGGTACTTGTTGGACTGGTGGTGGTTGATAGACTGGTGGTTGGTTGTAAATAGGAGGTGGAGGGTACGGGTATGGTGGATATGGATATGGTGGGTATGGGTAAGGGTAATGTAAGTTGTTTTGTGGGAAGTTGTTATGTGGATATGTAGGGTTGTTCTGAGGATGTTGGACAAGGTTATGAGCTGGATTTTTTACGTTCTGTGTACCCGGGTTTTTGCTCTGGCTTTCCCCTAACAGAACTTGATTATGACTGTTAGTTCCTCCAGTGCCCTCAACCCGTTCCACTTCCTGATTGAACTCAGTTGCAGTATCATCCAACTCATTACTGATGTCCATGTTTTCGTTCTCTCCTCTGGCAGCATTCGTCCTTCTTAAAAAGGCTCGGTTTCTTCTTGCTATTGTCTCAGGATCTAGCTGTAATCTCTCTTCGCTCGTATCTCCTTGCGAGCGTGTTTTCATAAACCTGAAACACTAACAAAAGAATCAAAATGCAACTGCCAAACGAGTAAGAATAAAACAGAAAAATAAAGCACTCACTACTAACTACTAAGCTATCTACAAGTCCTATTCAAATGACATACATCACTATCCCCGGCAACGGCGCCATTGACTTGAACCGAAAATACTAACTTTCTACTAGTAGTTTCCCCACAAGAGTATGGGTTAACTGTAGTATGAGCAAGTATATGGACCAAGTATTATCGAACCGAAGGGAAGAAATGTATGCGAATAGATCCCCGTAGATCTACGCGTCATAGTTAATATGAGTGTATATTTTTGGGTTTTTTTAAAAGAAATATAATCTAAACTAAATTACTCTACAAATGCAAAAAGGAAAATCAAACTAAGAACGTAGAAGTGTGTTTTTGAATGTGAGATATAGATGTTCAGGATAGGAATTCCTACGTATACTAACGGAGCAGGTACATAATCAGAATAACCGTGATGTACAAGAAATAACCTAAGTAAAAGATTATAAGATGAAACTCAAGAATTCAAACCCTAATACTTTATTCTAACAATCGACTTCACTAATCCTCTAACAAGTTAATAGATAGTGCTTAATTAACGAGACCCTAATTTAACTAAGGTGATGCAGTCGTCCTCCCTAGATAAACCGGTAGATTAATTAACCCTTTCTAAACCCTCTCGTTAAGTCTACTAGTTGTTAAAGAGTTATAAGGTCGTCCTTTCTCTAACACTTTTCGAACGAAATTCAAAGGTAAAGTTAAGATTGATTTTAAGAATTCAATAATTAAGAGAATTAAAACTAAACGTCATGAATTACCCTAATTACGTACTCACATCCTACTTCTATGAGTTCATCCTATCCCAAGCATACAAGGGTTTTAGCAAGACATGGTTTTAACGGTAACAAAAATAATTGAAAAATTAACGAACATAAACATGATGATTTGAACTAAGAAATTATTAAACATAAACTAGGGTTTTAAGAAATAAATGCTAAGAACTGAAATTAGATTGATAAAAATGAAGTCTCAAGTGTTTAACGTCAACGAGCGAACGAAAATAAATGAAAACCTAAACTGAAACAAGAATTCGTAAAGTAAAACCTCGATTACACGAAAAATAAAGCTTTCTCGTCTCTTCCCTCTTCTAACTCCCAAAAATGAACTCTAAGTGTCAAGTGGTGTGTAAAATCATGTTCGGAAGGGGTATATTTAAGCAACGGGTCGAATCGGGAGTTAATGGGCCAAATCCACGCATGCTCGAGCACTACTCGTACATTAAGTGCACGAGCACAATCCATTCGAGCACCAAAAACTTCCAGAGAGCCAAAAGTGCTCGACCACTTGAGCTCGTGCACTAGGTGCACAACTTGATGTTGCTCGAGCACTCGTGCACTAGGTGCACGACCTAGTGTTACTCGAGCACTATGCTTGACCACTCATGCACTAGGTGCACGAGTTCTTCTCGCTTGTGTACTCCAATGATACTTTTGCTCCCTCGAACTAATACTTTTCATATTTCTTCAATATCTTCTCATCTGGGCATCCGTTTGAGTCGATTCAAAGTCCTACAAACTTCTCTTTTCACCCTCCATCCATCTATGAGCATCAAAGAGACAAATTCATTAGTGTGTAGAAATTGTACTCAATTGACTCTAAATACTCAATAAAATCAACCATAACTTGGGCATTTCCAGCTTCGAATCATGACAATTTCACGCCTAATCAATGTCTAGCTGGTCAATGGTCTAATCTGACTTCATCTTGAAGGTATCAAAGGAATGTTGGACAACCTGTAACTTGTTGTCCTTGATCCTATCTGTACCCTCACAGAGTAAAGCCAACTTATCCCACTTCTCTTTAGTAGTGGTACAAGTTCTGATCTTCTCAATCACCTCATTTGTAAGGGTGTTGATGATCTCTGTTCTGGCCACCTGGTCCAGATTGTGCAACTTTCTCTCATCATTGTCCAGTTCATCTTTCTTCTTGAGAATCTTTTACCTAGCAAGTCTGGCATCTCCAATAGTTCTTTCTCCATCTGTGCTTGTCTCTTCTCTAGCATCAGATCTACCATCATCAATTGGAGTCTAGTAAAATTTTATAGGGCCACTTTCTACCACATCAAGCATGCGGTGGCGTATAGCTCCAAGATGATTAATCATCATGAAACTCCAGTGGTTATAATCATCAAATGAAAATTCAGGTAACTTACGACTCTTAGATGTAGATTTTGAAGATATTTTGATAAGAATGTATGAATGAAAATGGTTTTATGCAAAGGTTAAAAGAATGTAGTGGATCCGCCCTGGTGACCACCAAAATCTTTACAAAGCCGTGGTCTAGGACACACTGCTCTGATACCACTTGTTGGTCCCACTAGTAACAGTTTAAGGTGGTTAAGAAGTCTAGAAGGTGGGTTGAATAGACTTCTCTACACAAATCACTTTTTATTCTGACTTTTGAAAACTCCAGACTATTCTGGTAGTAGGTCGTCTGGTGAACAGTTTGCGGAAGCTTAAGTAATTAACTTTTGATTATAACCTATTAGTAACTTATCAAATATGATGCACATATAATGTAAAACAGTAAAGTAAAGAACACAACGATGTATAGTGGTTCAGATATCAAATCCTACGTCCAGTCTCTCTTATACAAGGAGTCTTTCTTTCTTACTCTCCTTCTTACTATCCACTGGAATTGACAAGTACCAGCTCCTTGTTAACACTTAGATCGAACTCGACCTAATCCTCAATACAACAACCTTATCTTGATAGATGAACAGGTTGATTGTTGATTATCCAACTATTCTCCTTAAGAGTGTATAAGTATGAATGTGCTAGAGTACTGGAATGCTTGAATGTGTTCTTCGCGTGCTCCAATATTCTTCTCCTTTCCAGTCTCTTTATTTATAGAGTAATTTAGGGTTTTAACCATTGGAGGGCTAAATAAATCAGATCTCTATAAATGGAAGTCAATCAATCAATTTCCCTAATTGATTGATTGAGTTGGTGGGCTCCTTAGGATTGATTCCTTCAATTGACTTTCCAATCCTTATATCCAGTAAGCATTAAAGACACCAACGGTAATAACTTCCTAAAAGGCTCTTCTGGTTTGTTTGACACGACAAGACCAGATACCAGATGACACAAAGGTCCTCTGATCCAGATCAGAGTAGTGAAATGAGTAGTTCCTTAGATTCAAGTGATGATTCTAAGACTTTCTTATTTCACCAGACTCGTCTGGTCTCCAGGACTCGTTTGGTTCTGGGGAAGGTCTTCTGCCTCTGTTCTGGTCCTCCTCCAGAGAGGTCTTCTGGTCGACTCCTGTGGTCCGACTCCTCTGGTCTGACAGTTACCCCTAGACTATGTCCTAGTCTATTTCATCATCTGGCTAACAGGTCCAGATGGTCCTATTACATCTTCTGGTTTGTTTTAACATCTTCAAAACTAAAAAAATTATATCCTAACACCAGGCCCTCCACGTACTCTGACCACAGCCAGAACACCTTCTTAACTTCATCCTTACAAAGTTGCTCAGTACTTTTTTCGACCATCAGACGGGCCTCGACAGCCTCAACATCCGACGCCGAGGTCTCGGCTACAATTTGCAACCTCTCATTCATTTTCTCGGCAGCCAAATTTCGTAGAAGGAGATTAGTGGCCAGATCATCCTCCTTATTCCGATCCCCAAATGCTTCGCCATCTTCCTCCATGAGATCATCTAGGGACTCTCTTGCGTCTGTCAGGACGATGACCCGAATGGTTCCAAAGCTCCCGCCCTCGGCCAAAGCGGTCGCTACTTGCGAAGACTCGCCAACTTCCACTCTGCGAGCGAAGGCCGTCACACTACTTTCCCCCAATAATAAATGGCCTAGATCTCAGAAGATTAACTCCAGGCCGTCTTCATCACTTGCCCAAAAGTTTCCTGCCGCCATCCGAGGAGAAGGATCACCTCCACTACTAGAACTGCCGCCGGTGTCAAAGAGACGACGGCCGATACCTCCGCTGCTCGAGGCGGCACCCCCCCTTTGACCCGGAGGAGGTCCAATCCAAAGATGCACCAGTTTTTGATAAAGAGAAGAAGAAGAAGAAGAAAACTAGAGTACCTAAGGAAGAGAAGCTCAACTTACCCCAAACTTGATTCACGCACCGTCGCCGCTGATTCCACCGCCCTGAAAATCGCCGAAAAATTAAAAGCTTGAGGATATTTCTAAGGAAGCACGAGAGTGAAAATTTCAAATGAAGGAAGATCTCTCCAATTTATAGAGAGGAATCGGGGGCGAGAACGCAATTAAATTATTTAGGCCTAGGGGCCTAATTATCAAAGCACACTTGAGTACGTGCGCGATTTTCCAGGCGACGTTTGATGCTGTGTGCGTCTTTTCAGGCACGATTTCCCATATGCGTCTTTTCATCTTCTGCGATTGCAAAGCCTCCTAGGTCTCCAACCTCTGATCTCTTTTGTATCTGTGATGGGGTCGGACCCAGCCTCAAGAAAATTGAAAGATCCAGTTCACCCCTTATTCACCATAAGGGCTAAACTGGGGGGCAATTGTTGTGACCATAATAATTGGGCAAGTCAAGGGAGCCCCAGAGGTCGGAGGCCGACCCCTGGTAGGGCAAGGGAGGTCGAAAGAGACCTCCATCCCACAAGGCACCTGACCTCGTTTTTTTACCGATATCACCCGATCTCAAAGAGTTTATCAAAGAGATCGGCACCGACCCCTCAAGAACAGTGCTCAGCTTTAAGAAGATAGTGGAGGTAACCCAGAAAGTTACCGCTCCGATTTGATCTCTTTAACTAAGGAAGAGATCAGATACCGACTATTTTCCGATCTCAGCTTTGGTCCAAATATCTGGAGACTCGTCGAGCACGTGGCCAAATCCGACAAGATCGGCCCAAATATGGCAAAGAACTGTCTCCGTACACAAGGACAAAGGGAATATTCTACCAAAATTTGGAAATTATTTAGAGAATCTTCACCTAGAGACACGTGGCAAAATCGTAGTGGTCAGACATCTGGAATAAGGGACAGACGGGCCCCCGCGCCATTTCAGGGACTGGCGAGCATTAATTGCAATGATTCCCTCCGAGGTCAGAAAAGACCAAAATACCTCCCATATGTAAAACCTAAAAATATGTTCCCACTTGTACAAAAAAGAACAACAATTCATCAATACCTAAAAAAGAACACATATTCAAGTCCAGGGATTAAAACCCCTGACAAATCTCCCTCAATTTATTGCTTCCTTTACTTCTTCATCATTCAACAATGATGAACTATCAAGCATTTATGGAGTCATTCAATGTCTATTTCATTGATGTTTTAGCCTAAATCTCCCACGTACTCATTTCTTTCCAGCCCTAATTTTAGGCTAACAACAGAACTCACACAAAATTGCGCTCTTAGGTCAAATAAAATCCAGATCTTTTGAGTTTATACTAATGATATCTATACAATTCACATTTTGAAAAATAAATAAAGAATGACAAATTTATACCCCCAACGTATCCAATACTTTTCATGTTCACCTCTCCTAAGAACTACCTGGCTTCTACTTCACTCATACTTACAACATTACTATTACTAGAGTTATATGAAAATCTGCGACTATGTTGCAAGAAAAATCCAGGTTTCTTGGGCTGCGGCAAGACCGTGTCCTCACTGCTCAACATCAGAAGCACGGAGGACATAATCGGCCTCATATCTGTAGAGTTTTGAACGCATAATAATCCGACTTTAATGCACCTCTTCACTTGTGATTCATTGTATGTATACTTGTATGATGGATCCACTAAATCCAACTCCCTATCTTCCATACAATAAAGCCATGCCTGCAGAAATTAAGAGGCTTATGATGCAGGAGAATTACAATTAAAAGGAGCAAAGTTGTAGTGAATTACTATTATTTACTGTGTACCTGTTCTAGAAGGTTTTGGTAAAGCGAAGATTGCTCGAATCCTCTGTTCCTTTTCCCGCTCACTATCTCCAAAATTACGACTCCCAAGCTGAATATATCCGACTTGATTGAGAATTTTCCGTTGAATGCATATTCCGGAGCCATATAGCCGCTTCAATTAGTTTCATGTACTGGTTAAGCAGTGTAAGAAAAAAAGTTGTATGTACTTTAAAATGCATGAAACTTACTATGTTCCCGCGATTCTTTTTGTTCTTTCTATTGTTTCGTCCCCTTCAAACATTCTTGCTAAACCGAAATCTGAAATCTTCGGATTCAAATTCTCGTCCAGTAAGATATTGCTAGTTTTGAGGTCTCTGTGAATGATTTTTAGTCTGGAATCATGATGAAGGTAAAGAAGACCTCTTGCGATTCCCTTGATAATATCGAACCGTTTTGGCCAATTCAATTCGTTACTTCTGTTTTTATCTGGTGAGGAGTTCTATTGAATATGAATGCATGTTATAGAAAGCAAAGTATTCTGAACAATGACATTCATGTGCACCAGCATCATAGTTCAATTGGTGCAAAATTATCTCTTTTTATAGTAGAACTTAATTTTAAAAAAATCACACTCATTGCATGGTACAATTTTTATATAAAAAGAAAAATTCTGAGAGAGAGTTACGGATTGAAGATCATACCAAAAATGAAATAGTCCAAGCTTTTATTCTGCATGTACTCATAGATTAACATCTTTTCCTGTCCTTCTGTGCAACATCCCAAAATTCTAACAAGGTTTCTGTGTTGGAGCTTGGCAATCAAAGTAAGTTCATTCTTGAATTCTTCAGGGCCTTGTCTAGAAGTTGTCGACATTCTTTTCACCGCGATTACCCGCTCTGCAGATAGCTTACCCTGCAACAACATTCGTTATACTTGTAAGCCAGCTAACTATAAGATGTTGAGCGTTATAGGATGTCTAGCTTATGCACACATTAAACAAGACAAACAACCTCCTAAACGAACTCTATGAGCTGTGCAAAATCATACAAACAAGCACTTGAGCTGGAAGTTAGTTATAACTGTCATTCTGTTATAACTTCATTTCTGCAATAATGTGGCGTGCAATGTGATCACATTCGATCCCACATCATCTGAATCCGACCATAGCTTAAAACCAATGCATGATCTTGGTGAATTAAGAGCTACACTCTACAATACTAATGCATGCACTTATTTGTGTATATCAGTATATGTATATGCATTACCTTGTAAACAGGACCGAAACCACCTTCACCGATCAGATTTTCTCTTGTAAAGTTATTCGTGGCCGCTGCAATGGTTGCCAAATCAAATAAAGGTAGATCTGATTCATCCCTTGTCTTAGTATAAGCTGCCAAACAAGTTGTAAATTCGTTTCAATGTCCATAACAATGCTTTATAGAATTACATAGTAAATTATAATATTAAGGCAAAAATTTGTATGAGATCGTTTCATAACATGAGACAACATAAATTAACACCTACCCTTCTCATACCCATTCTCATCATCTCATACCATAAGACGGTCTAATACAGGACCCACTCTAATATTAAAGGATGAGTAATTTAACCTCGTCTCTTGCGTCTCATCCGAAGAAGTAAGCCTCTGAAAAATAAGCCCAAGATAAGTAATCCGACTCCAGAAACAGCAGCTGCAACGATCCCCTTCGTCTTTGCAGATCCTTTCTTCTTTTCTTTTCGATCTATCGCAGGGTCTGAAGAAAAAAATCAATGGTTAGTAGTCTCATTCCCTCAAATATCCATATTTTGATTTTAATCAACCAATTTTCATGACTTGAAAATAATTATGTAATTTTCAATTTTTCAACATTTTAATCTGGTGACGAACAATAAGAGGTGAACATTCAATTGACCAATTAGAATTTGTCAACTGGACAAATCAGATGCTTTCATGTCAACATCAAGTCAATGTTTCACCTCCTATAGCCGCACGCCAGACCTAAATATAAAAAAAAAATTACTTGATTATTTTCAATTCGTGAAAGATAGAGTTAGAATAGGAATAATTAGTGGACTAAAAACATTATTTACCCTTTCGTTTACCTAGTTCGGAAACAGGGACGCGAATATATGCAATCGGCCTTGCTCTGCCGTCGCTGTTGCTCAGCTCCTTCACGTCGACCAAATCCCCAAACCACATGATGCAGCTGGTGCCATTAATCGAAAACGGATCAGCATAAGCCGTGCAGTTACAGTTCTTGGAGCATTCATCATGACATTCGCCAATATTCATACTCGTGTTCAGTCGAAAATCGAGCGCAGCAGGGAATTTTATCCCTTCAAACCTGCGAAACCCATCTTCCTTCTGGCAATCCAATGGAACATCTCTATAACACCCATTCCCCCACTCGAAAATCCCCCATTCTCGCTCCGATTTTGGCTTGAACCCCCTCAGGCACTCGCATTCCGGAGTCTTGTTAATCAAACATATGCTGTTGTTACCGCAGAAACCGTACTTTTCGCAAGAAAAGCGCGGGGCCTCCACCATATCGATCCACCCGTCTCTCTGCTCGTTCATCATGTAGCGTTGAAGCTTCCCGGAATAATTCATGGTTATTCTCGTAATCGACGAGCCGTTGTAGATGTTAAACAGAACAACCAACCTCCCTCCATCTGTTTCAACTTCATTATTCCAGGCCTGACCCGGAGAAATCGGGTTTCCCGGGAAATACCCGTTCCAGAAAATGGTCCTGAATGATGTTTCGTTCCCTTCCTTCACCACCATTTGAGACAATCCATTGTTTTCGATTCCGTAACTGAATTCTCCAACGGAAGGATCGTCGGCGCTCTTCCATGACGTCAGGTATTTACTCATTCCAGAATCAAGGTCTCCCGTCATCTTCATCCCTGGCAACCTGGTATCCGTTGGAAAATGGAAGCTCTGCCAGATGTTCGACGAAATGTCTGAAAGAACCAAATTTCCGGAATCCAGGAGCCGAAGAGCTGGACTTGAGGCTGGCCTGGGTGGAACCAACAACCAAATATTTGAGCTCTTATTAGTTGTTCGGATAGCCACGGTGCCGTTTTCGGATAAAGATAGAATTCCGCGGGAATCTATGACCGGATTGTTTCGATTCGCAACCCAAACGACGACGTCTGGTGTAGCTCTGTACCATATTCCCAAGAATCTAGAGGTGGATTTTCCGGGAGAGAAGAATCCGAGCTCAAACGCTTGGCCAGGAGAAGTTAACACGTCTCCGTCGTCTAGCGTTTGATCCGGAGAAAGAGTGTCGATTGTAAGGGAGAATTCGAATGAGGTTAAAAGACAGAGAGCAGAACAGAGGAAGTGTAGATGATCCATTCCCAGATGGAGGAGGTTACAAAAATCTTGACTTTTCAATCTGAATTTTGAAGCTTTATGTAGCTTTTACTTGAAAAAAGAACAAAATTTCAAGTGTTAGAAATAATTTATGTACTATAGATTTTCTTTTAATAGTTATTTTTATACACAAGCGCGCCGCCTCTATTATTTAATTAGGTGTTCAGTTATTCTTATTTAAGTTTTAAACTGGTCAACAGGTTTTTTGTGTGATAGGTTCACCATGGATCATTTCTAATTTGAAACGGTAATCCTAATCCTAATACTATAATTATGTGTTGGCTTTCAAAAAAAAAAAATATTATTTACGTAAAGTCTAATTTGCCGGTGGTTTAAAGATTAAAAATTCTTCATTTAAATTGCATTTTTGGTCCCATGAGAATAAGTGGTTTGCAAAAATGGTTTTTTTTTTTTTTTTTTATACTTTTGATCCCTAAGTTTTATTCGATATTATTTATCCCAAGAAAAATTTAGTTTTCAAAAGAATGTATAAATTACAGTTTTAGTCCCAAAATATTGCAGCTTTGGTCCAAAAAAAATTAAAAGAAATGACCAAATTTGCAAAAAATAAGACAAAAAAAAAAAAAAAAAAAAAATCGTGGGAACAAATTATTATTAAAAATATATCATGGGACCAAATTTACAATTTTCCCTTGTTAATTAACAACTAATTGCCTCGGTCTAGGAAGCCAATTACATTTGGTTCTCAGTTACATCAGAAAAAAACATAAAAATATACAGTAGCACAATGCAACAATTTCGGCCAACTTTACATAGCAGAGATTAAAGAAGTACCTGAATGAATTATCCCAGTAATGGAGATATTTCGTTCTTCAAATTATCCCTGATCAAACAAAATATCTGCCCTATGCCCTGATCGATTGCTGTTTAAAATATTATTTTTCTAGTGTTGGCCATATACGATTAAATATTAAGTGACAATTTAATTATCCATTTTGCGTAAATGGATTTGGTTGGTTCAATTTCTCAAAACTAATTTTCGGGTGAATGAGAAATTAATGTCATTTAATATGTGGATAAATACATTAATATTCGTATTTATAAAGGTAATAGTGAAGGATTGTGATGAGAAAATATCAAAACTAGTCCTGTAACTTAGGTTGATTCCAATTTTAGTCCTGTAATTTTTCATTTTCTCAATTTTAGTCCTGGAGTTGTCAATTTTAGTCCTGTAACTAAGGTTGATTCCAATTTTAGTCCTTTAACTTCCCATTTTCTCAATTTTAGTCCTGGAATTGTCAATTTTAGTCCTATAACTTTTCATTTTTTCAATTTTAGTCCTGTAAATTTTCATTTTCACAGTTTTAATCCTGAAGTTGTCAATTTTAGTCCTTATATTGCCTCAAAATTAAAAAACTCACTGATTTGGGTCGGGGCCATTTTTGTTTCCAAACGGGCCAGTTATAATTAGATGGTCGTTTAATTTTTTGATTATGTGGTAGTCCACGTGTACAATTTCCCGGAAATAAAAAAACTCCAATTCTTCTGGTGAGTATTTTAATTTTAATACAAAAAATGACTGAAATTGATAACTCTAGAGCTAAAATTGAAAAAATAAAAAGTTACAGGACTAAAATTGACGACTCCAGGACTAAAATTGAGAAAATAAAAAGTTACAGGACTAAAATTGACAACTTCAGTACTAAAATTGAGAAAATAAAAAGTTATAGGACTTAAATTGGAATTAACCTAAGTTACAGGATTAATTTTGATATTTTCCCGATTGTGACTTATAGACATGAAGTGTCGTGTCTTTTGATAAAACAATTCCAAAGGTTGTATCTTTAAGAGATATACCTTTTGATGAATAGTTGCTTATTTCCAAGAGTTATGACTTTTGGAAAAGTAATGTTTATAGTGAAGAGTCGCAACTATTACCTACGACCATTGAAAATCTATAAATAGACTCCCTACATTTATCGTTTGTATTCAATTCAGTAAATTGTTTTCATTCACATTGAAAGTTGAGTGAATTGTCAAGTGCATACATACATATCCGGAACTTTCAGACTCGATTCTAATGCAGGACTACTAATGCATGTATGCATTTGACAATTCACTTAATTTTCAATGTGAATGAAAACAATTTTCCGAACTTAGTCCAAACGACAAATGTGGGGGGTCTATTTATAGATTTCCAAGGGTCGTAGGTAAAAGTTGCGACTCTTCACTATAAACATTACTTTTCCAAAAGTCATAACTCTTGGAAATAAGCAATTATTCACCAAATTAAAGATACAACCTTTGGAATAGTTTTATCAAAAGACACGACACTTCATGTCTATAAGTCACAATCCTTCACTATTGCCTTTATAAATACGAATATTAATGTATTTATCCACATATTAAATGACAATAATTTCTCATTCACCCGAAAATTGGTTTTGAGAAATCGAACCAACCAAATCCATTTACGCAAAATGGATAATTAAATTGTCACTTAATATTTAATCAAATATGGTCAAAACCATATTTTCCAACATCTACTCCTTTATTACAAATTATTTATACTCAAAATAGTTGAGTGTGCACCCATCATCAGTCATCAATTACCAGCTGGCTGTTGTAACATAAAGGATCGTCTAAATCTCGATCGACTCAATTAAAAAATGTTATTGAATTGAACTGAATAGAACAATAGATTGTTTTGGTACCAAAAAGTAAAGAATTGTCTATAAAATTAGAATTGCCTACAAAATATGCGTACAAAGTTTTCTATTATGAAAAATTTTACATTTCTCAACCTAGAAACAACTTGCCTACGGAATTAATTTGCCTACGAAATAAAATCTCTAGGTATAATTACCTACATGTCATTTGCCTACAAAATTTTACCTACAACACAATTTGCCTACGAAATTTCCGTAGGCAATTATTTTTTTTTGGGTCAATTAGAAACTTTTGTAGGCAATTCGTAAGTAATCCCCACTACGAATTCTTTTGTTGAAAATTTCGTAGCCATTTGACAATTTTCGTTGGCAATTTTATGTTTAAAAAAAAAAACGTTGTTTAAGATGGATTTTAAGACGGATTTTTCGTTTGAAAACGTGGATTTTTAAGTCCGTTGCTAATTTAAGACGAACAGTCTCCGTCGCAATTTTTCTGGGTCAAGACCTGCAAGGGTCGAAGACTTTAACGAAAATAAACTAAAACTTTTCAACCAAACAAATCATACACTTCAGTGAAAACAATTAATATCCTTCAATGATTCACTTTTTATAAACTAATTTCACTCTACACACACTCATTAGATATATACACTTGGTCAAGGACTAATCTAGAAAATCATACTCAAGGAAATAATCACAAATGAATCAAATTTAATCCCCAAAATATAGAGGAAATCTTGCACGAGATCTATGTGAATTATCTCCTGCTATCACTATTGCTCTAGTTTATATTGAAGTTAATTGTGCTTTTTCTAAAAAAAAAAGAAAGAAAGATTATTTAGAATATTGTCCTTCATTATTCAATTTCCAAGAAGGTTGAACAAGACTTTGATCAAGGTATTCAATGCATCATTATATATACAAGTCTTTACTGAAGTCCATATTCACCAATTTTATATAAATAACATTGTTTTCCATTATTCAGATTCCAAACTATTCACCAATTTTATATAAATAACATTGCTTTCCATTATTCAAATTCCAAAGTACCACCAAGGTTGAATTGAATGCATCAATATTTTATATAAAAATCTTTACTGAAGTCCTTATAATGATGTAAACAAGCAGATTTATTTTATGTAATTCCACATTATAGTGTCCAACATAATTTTAAAGTATTGAACAATATTTTAGTTGACGTACAACATCTTAAAGTCATGTAATATTGTGTGTCAATTTCACCATAAAACTTGGATGTATTTTATGTGTATCTTATAATTTTTAACAATATTAATTAATTAGTCTTAGTTACTATTTAAATCACAATATTTTTCAAAATTACATTTTAAAATAAACTTTTAATCGAACAGGATCTTCGTCCGGGCATGAGCCTATTGGCTCTGATACCATGAAAGAATTCCGCCTCATCTAAAAGTCCGAACTTGTAGAGAATTGTAGAATTAATTCATTTAATTATTTTCCTAAAAGTTAGCTTGAAAAAGGCTTAAAAGGGATGAAAACTTAGCTTTGTTAGATTTATTTTATAAAATTCTGGAATGGATCTCATGTATTCAACAAGAATCCACTCAATTTTGTGGAAACCCTCACGTCATAGCTCGAATTTTCCATAGACGATGCCATTTGATGAGTACTTGAATATCCGTCCTCAGATCTTCATCTTCCCTACTAACATTTTTTATACACTTGAATACATTTCCTAAAAACATTTGGTTTTACCAATATTATTAACATTAAATAATTGCCAAAAACTAATCAGCAAGGGGATTAAGCACTTGGCCGATGAATAGAACCACCCCGGTGAAATTTTCTCTGATAACGAACAGGAATGGATGGTCCGCAACAAAGTCTAGTGGCTTCTCAAAGGATAACGCACAATCACTACAAGAAAACATAAATTTGCATACAGAAATTGCCAATATGACTACGAAATTTTCAACAAAAAAATTCGTAGTGTGGATTGTCTACGAATTGCCTACAAAAATTTCTAATTGTATAGGCATCTTCCTTCCCCACCTACAAAAAAATTTGCATACGAAAATTTCATAGGAAAATTGTGTTGTAGGTAAAATTTTGTAGGGAAATGACTTGTAGGTAATTATATCTAGGGATTTTATATTGTAGGCAAATTAATTTCGTAGGCAAGTTGTTTCTAGGTTTAGAAACGTGGAAGCTTTCATAATTAGAAAATTTCGTAGGCAAATCGTAGGCAATTCTTACCACGAACTTTTTTGTTTGGAAAAATTTCGTAGGCAATTTAATTTTGTAGACAATTCTTTATTTTCTTGTAGTGAACCTAACTCTTCATCAGCAGCAGAAATAGCCGCAGCTTCATTCACCTCGATGAATGACTTATGGAATATTCTAGGGTCATCCACAGTCTCTGGGAGACCACCACATTCTTCGTGTAAGTAGCATACTTCCTTAAATTATATACCAAATGAAATTACTGCATCTCGAAATGCATTTTCAGTTTAAGCAAATATTTCTATTTTACGGAAGTTTGTAAAATTATGTCACTTTCTTTACGGAAGTTTGTAAAATTACAAGTTTGCGAAATTAGGGCATTATCTTTACAAACTTGTAAAACTAGGACACTATCTTTTAATTTTATCAAATATAGGCCAAATTTTATAAAATTCGGACCAACTGGGCACATCATAATCGGGCTTTATTTGACCCAAATTTTATAAAATTTGTCCATCATAAAAGATAGTGTCCTTGTTTTTTAAGATTGTAAAGATATTGTCCTGATTTTGCAAGCTATAAAAAGATAGTGTCTTGATTTCACAAGTCCAAAAAGATAGTGTCCTAATTTTACAAACACTCATAAGATAGTATCCTAAAAATATAATTTTCCTTTTAAATTTAGCAGATATGAATTTCCCGAGAATAATGGGAGCTGAAACATAAAAAAGAAGCTTGCGAGACAAAAAGGAAACTATGATTTAGGTACTTGTTTTAGAGAAGGTGCGTAGATATCACTTTAAAAATCTTTGAAAATGCAAAAACGCATGTAGAAATTAGTTTAGGGGATTATGAAAATATATTGTCCTTAAAACGTAACTACCCTAAATAATAGACATAAAAAAACATTTTTCCCAAAAAAAAATCACATGAAGGGAGCAGCCCAGCAAGGACATCTAAACACCGTAAAATAAAGGAACAACTTACCCAACCGCCAGATTGGGAGGAAGATTGGATGGGTGAAGGGGTGTTGAGACATTACCATTGAAGAATTGTTAACCAAGCGCCCCCTTAATTTAGATAAAGAGGGGAAGGTTGGGGAGATGGGTAGTTGGGTATTGTCTTCGTGAATTGAATCCTCTTAGTAATCCTTTATCTTTGATTAACATGACACATATTTTCAATGGAGTTGAAGATACTTGGAAGTGGAGGATCTCCATCTACAAGAAAATAATGTTTTTCCTACAGAATTAAAATTGCCTACAAAATTTTTCCAACAAAAAAGTTCGTAATAAGAATTGTCTACGATTTGCCTACGGAATTTTATAATTATGAAAGCTTCTACATTTCTCAACCTAGAATTAACTTGCCTACGGAATAAAATTCCTAGGTATAATTACCGACAAGTCATTTGCTTACAAAAACTTACCTACAACACAATTTGCCTACGAAATTTTTGTAGGCAAATTATTTTGTAGATGGGGAAGGAAGATGCCTATACAATTAGAATTTTTTATAGACATTCCGTAGGCAATCCTTACTACAAATTTTTTTGTTGGAAATTTCGTAGCGATTTTGGCAATTTCCATAGACAATTTTGTTTTTCTTGTAGTGTCCCCAACCGGTAGTCAACGGTTGAATTCCATATATAATGTTTTTAGGAAAACTAATTAGAGAGGGTTGTATATAGAATTAGGCATTCAATTCTACAATCCTCATATGGGAACTCGATGAACAAAACACCCTCTTAGCTTACAAGGCAAGTAAGATCTCGAAGTATATTCAACCTTTGAGGTTGCCCCTTTCTTTGCAATCTCCCTTCCAACACTGGGCACTCCCGAATGGAAATCAAGAGAAACTACAGCAGATAAGTAGAACAAATATGCACAATTTTAATGGTTAAATATGCATTCTAATACATTTATATTGTTCGCACTTTGTTATTTTTTGACCTATGAAATTATACTCTACTAACTTGAGTGTCAGAGTCCCCGCATTGGGGCCTCCCCCGGCGTGTCTTTTGCAGGTTGGACGGAACCCAACTTCGTGGAGAAGATGAAGATTTGAGGACGGATATTCCAGTATTCATCACATTCTTCTTTGTTTCTTTATTCATTAATTCTCGGGAATACTAGTGTTTTACGGCAGTTTACACCCTCGTGTTCACTATAAATGAATGATACAGATAGATGACCGCATTCTAAATCTACATTTTGTGACACGAAGGCGGAGAAATGCCTCAAAAATATCTATTCGTAATAGCAAGAGCTAGATTGTCAATATAATTATTTAAAAGTTAGTGTCCTTGTTTTACTACTTTTAAAAGTTAAGGTCCTCGTTTGGCTACCTTTAAAAGTTATGATCCTTGTTTTGCTACTCTTAAAAATTGCAGTCTTTGTTTTGTCAGCCCAAAAACTTACAGTACTTGTTTTGCTACCACACAAAAATTACTGTCCTAAAAAAACAATTATCCGGAAATTCTTCAATGGTAATAGAAATGAAGTTAAATATAAAGTAAGCATTAATATTACCCCATGCCATTTGATTATATTTCTATCTTCTTATATAATCATCCCCCACAATCATTCCTCTATGCCACAACCAATAACCTATTCTTTTATCCTTTTTTTCCGAAACTAAAGCAAACACTAATGATGTAATCACCATGGAGACAATCATTCATCCAATATATTTGAGGATGAAGAGGGAAAAGAAAATAGTTGTAATTAATTCATTATATAAATATAAATAAATAGTTGTAAGGCAACAAAAGAGCTGGATAAATTTGAGTAAATGTCCGTCCAAAAAAAAAAAAAAAAAAAAGAGAAAGATAAATTGGAGTAAATCATGTTTAGAAAAAAGAAATTCAAGTAGAGCTGATGGTGAGGATAAAAACAGATTTCAATTAAACATGTGTTAATTTGATCTATTAAAAAACACAAACATAAATGAAAGAATTGAAGGTAGGGTGGTGCCCAGAAGTGGGTAATTCACAACTACTACAACGCAAAATCAAGTCTCCTGTACTCACCATTATCCATTCGATTGATGAAAACAATTCTGGGAACGTGAGCTAACCTCCAATGATCTCCTCCATTTCTTTTCTCTTCAACTACTCTCTCCACAAATTCCTCATTCATATTGTAGAATCCAAGGTATTGAAGACGGGGCAAATGCTCCATTCCTTGAGGTAACTCTCTCACCAATTTGCAGCCGTTCATGCACCACTCCTCAAGACTGGGCATGGACCCCTCCTCCACTATCACCCATTTCATGCATTCTAGATCTATTAACCACAATAGTTTGAGCTTCTTGAATCCCTGGGATTTGAATCTCAATCCCTCAAAGTAGGCATCATGAATAGTTAGGTTCACCAGATTAGGCAAATCTTGAAGGTTGTTCAGTGGATCATCCCTCAATCTGCTACAATACAGAATGAGAGTGGTAAGGCAATTCGAAGACCTTATCCATTCAGGTACTTTCTCTATACCCCCATTCAATTCAAGGCTTCTGAGGAACGGCAAACTCACTGAATAGTCTAGCTCCAAAATTTCATCACCATTTTCAAAAGAAGATATCACTAATGACCGAAGATTGGTTAACTTGGAAATTGAACAGCAAAGCTCCTCTCCATCTTCCCTTCTCAATTTCGCTATACCTAATCTTCTCAGCTGCGTAAGCTTCCCTATCTCTCTCACCATTTTCATGCCATCACTTTCATTCGCATCAATATAGCATAGTTTTGTTAGCAATGGCAACTTTCTTCCAATATCGCATGGAGCCTTAACACTCTGTATGTTATCAAACAAACCAGCAGGATCAATCTTGTAAGCGTACACTAAGAGATGACGAAGTCGGTGAAGCTCTAGAATTTCTTCAGGCAATTCTGTCACATTGCAATGCTTGAGATCCAGTGTTTCTAAATTAACAAGATATTTAATTGACTTTGGAATGAGTTTGACCATTGTGTTCCTTATGCTCAAATGCTTGAGATAATATAATTTGAAAACCCTATTCGGAATAGTTTCCAGTGGAGCTCCCCTCAGTTCCAGCACCCTTAAAAGCCTACACCTTCCTACCAGCTCATTGATTACGTCGTGTTCCATCTCCCCTGAGCACAACAAAATAAGAGAACGAAGACACTCCAAGTTATAGGTGTCTTGAGAGAAATTGAATGATTTTTGAATTGCAAGGTGCCTAACTCTACTCGGCCACTGCATCTCCCCTCCATTGCATATCGTCACAATGTTGTATTCTCTTGACTTTAAAACAATATAATCTCTTAGCAAGTCGTGCATACGAAATGCTCTTACTCTTCCATCAATATCTCTATTTGACACTTGAATTAGGCTTCTGCTGAAAAGATCATTGAGATATTTAACCGCTACCTCTTCCACGGTAGTATCTTGGTTTGGCTGCACAAAACCTTCGGCCATCCACAATCGAACAATTGTCTCCTTCTCCAACAAACTATCTTCGGGAAAGATGCTCAAGTACAAATAGCAATACTTGAGATAGTATGGCAAGTCATTGTAGCTCAAAAATACTACCGAATTCCATAAGTTTTCTAGGTTGCCCCCACCTTTTAATTCATGACCAAGACTCCGTTCAAACATATCCCATTCTTCGGGGCGGTTGTCCTTCGTAGCTAAAAGGCCGCCAATTATAGAAATTGCTAATGGTAAACCCCGACATCTCTTTAATATCCTTTCAGCATATTTTCTTAAATAATCAGGACATTGATTTCTTGGAAATGCTCTTTTGTGGAACAACTCACATGATTCTTTTTCTGGTAAAAGCTTCAACTCATACACGTGATTTGTCTCGCTACAAGCTTCATTGGCGATGATGTGAGAGCGTGTGGTGATGACAACACAACCATGAGGACCTCTTTTGGGAAGTGCAGGCCTAATAACATTCCATCTAGATATATTCCAAATATCATCCAGAACAATTATGTAATTCTTTTCCTTGAGAAAATTAAAAATAAACTCTCTCATGTCTCCATCACCCATACCTTCCAGTCCTTGAGGTGGTGATTCCTTAATTTCGCCAACCAACTTTTCAATAAGGTTTGCCAACATATGCTTTTCATCCTTGTACTCCGAGGCAATGATCCAAACATGATGGTTAAAATGTTTCTTGAGTGATTCATCATCATAGACCTTTTTAACTAGAGTAGTTTTACCAAGTCCTCCCATTCCCACCACTGAAATCACTTCAAGTCCATCTTGCCTCGAATGGATCCACTCAAGAAGTTGTTCCTTTGGTTTTTCAATCCCCACATCGTCATCCAAGAATAAGGCATCGCCTCGACCATCATAGCATTCATTTCTTGGAATGGTAGAGCTTGACCCTTGACCAATGCTAGCCCTAATACCTCCATATCTCTCTCGGCTCTCAAAAAGATCTTTTAATCGGGACTTGATTGTTTGGATTTCAGAAGCAATCTGGTGTCGGGCTTTCAAATTCTTAATTGAAGCATATTTTTTCATGATGTAGCCGCTGACTCCACTTGCACCACGATATCCTTGAAATCGGAACATGTATTTGTCGAGAACGTCCTCAACATCATAGGTGATGTCCCGGAGTTGTCTAATCCACTCGGTAGCGGAGTTACTATCATCTCTCTCCATAGTACCTCCGAGGAACTCGTTCATCTGCAACATTTCATCTCGGATGGATTGGATTTCTCGTTCTAGCCCTCCAAGTAGATGTCCCTCCTCAATTAGCAAATCAGAAAGCTTGTCCAAAAGAAATGATACCGCACTCTCTGCCATCCTCGAGTTGCTGTTGAACCAACAAAATAACTCTTGATCATAATCTAAGAATGTTACTATCTAGGAAGCAATTATACCTCAAGCAGTCAATAATGTCATTTATCACCTAGCTACAACACAATCTGAGATTGAGACATCAATCTTAAAAAAGAAAAGAAGTGTTATTTATATATATATATATACACATTTTAGAAACGAACTTGAGAGTAGGCGTTGAGTTGCAGTAAAAATTTGTAGTTGTCAAGTTCAGGTACTGGCTGAGAATTAATAATTTATTGTATTAATATGTTTAGATTGGTAGAAAATAAAAAATAGGAATCGTGCACAGAAATCGCAAGCAGCGAACAACAATAAAAATTTTCGAGTAAAAAGGACTAAAATTGACACTTGTAAATTGATTAAGTGAAGTAGACCTGAGTTACAGGACTAATTTGGAATAATATGGGAAACAAAATTTGAGTGGAGTTATATTTGATTTCATATTACATGTAATAATACTGTAAGAGAAAAAATTAAATGAATTAATTTCACACCTCTTTACAAGTTTGGACTTTTAATTGAAGCGAAATTCTTTCACTATATCAAATCACTAAAAAAAAAAAAACGCATTTTTGCAATAGAAATTAGCGACCGCCTAAATATCGGTGTCAAAATAATTTATGAACAACTGATCAGCGATCGAAACAGACCAGTAGTCTCAAAATTAAAAAATTTGCGACCGCCAGCAAAGTCGGTCTCTAATTTGAGAAATCAGCGACCACCCTGGACGATATATCCCTAATTGAACAGGATGAATCACCGCCAAGGCGGTCACAAAATCCAAAGGTTGGTCAAATCGGACCACTAATTTTAACCGCCAGATCTGCGACCGCCTAGGCGGTCGCTGATTTCAATTTCATATCCAGCGAGGCCAAGTCGGTAAGTTTGACCCGTTCTTGGAAATGGTTGATGGTCATTAATACCGCCAACTTAGCGACCGCCAGAAGCGGTCACTAATCCTAAATTGGTCAATAGGAACCAGTAAAATCTGTGATTAGCGACCAACATAGGTGGTTGCTAATTTTTTTTACCCTTTTTAGGCTCGAATCCATATGCCATTTCTCCCACACACCTCTCATTTGCCACCGCCGCCGTCGAGCAATACATTCCGGTCAAACCATTCGTTACATCCCCGTCTACACTATAGCCTTAATTTTTTTTAAGTTTTAACCATTTAAATTATTTTTAAATCATATTTTATGAATTATAGGATAGTTATATATATATATATATATATATATATATATATATGTTTGTAGGATAGTTATATATACGAAACTATATATGTTGTTAGGAATATACATCTTTATATGTTGATTGGTATGTTAGTTGATTGGTATATGTAGATATGAATTTAGTTGATTGATATATGTGGGTATGAATTTAGTTGATTGGTATTCTTAGGTATGAATTTAGTTGATTGGCATACGTAGGTAAGAATTTAGTTGATTGGTATGCGTAGGTATGAATTTAGTTGATTTATATACGTAGATATGAATTTAGTTGATTGATATACGTATATATGAATTTAGTTGATTGGTATATGTAGGTATATATGAATTTAGTTGATTGATATACGTAGGTATGAATTTAGTTGAATTTGTATAAATATAATATGGTATGCTGATCTGTTGAATTTATAATTATTATAGATGAGCTCTCAAGATCACACTGATCAGAGTGGGGGTCAACGTCAGGTACGGGGGAGGGGTAAGAGGAGGTCGGGGTCGTTGAGACCAGAGATCCTGGAGGTTAGACGGGCCCCAGAGATGACACCATCCTCTTCACAACAGTCTAGTGCTGTTGTCGGCTCTTCTTCAGTAGCCGGATCTTTGGCATCACGGCAGCATCCTGTGTTGGATAGTCGTCTCACTGTTGTCCCTCGAGACAAAATGTAAGTATTTTTTAATGAATTAGACAATTTTAATTATATTCATTAATATTAATTATTAATATTAACTTGAATTTTTATTTTGATTTCATAGTATGCTTCCAGGCCATGAGACTGTCTCGCGTCTCAGAGGTCATTAAGAAGATCCCATTCGAGGTTGGTGCCTACTCGTGGTCCATGGTGTCCGAGCGAAAGAGGATGGAATACTTCGAGGAGTTCAAGGTATAAAATATTTATTTATTATGATTTTAATTTTTAATATTTTATTTTGACTTTATTTGTTAATATTTTATTTTTAATTTAATTGCAGAAGCAGTGCGTCTGGGACCCTGCCCATGATAGTGTTATGTACGATTTATTCTGCGTGAAAGCGCAGGAGGCGATTCAAAAATATTATCCACAATCTGAAGAAGCAGATTAATGCGGGGCAACAACCGGAGCTAGGCCTAGAGCCAGATGGACGTTCCGTATGGGACACTTTGGTTGCTTACTGGAATAGTGATGCATTCAAAGCCAAGTCCAAGAAGGCTAAGGAGAACAGGTTGAAGGACCCCACCTAGTACGGCATCGCCAAACATCGGACTGGATCCCGATCCATCTATTTGTACTATTTTTATTTACATATAAATATTATTAAATTATTAAATGCTTAATATATAATTATCTATTGAATTTGGGTTGTAATAGGAGAGGAAGCACGGACGACGGCCCACGCTTTATGAGTAGATGAAGATCACCCACCCAGTGAACCCGGACGACGGCCCACTTTCTATGAGCAGATGGAGATAGCCCACTCTCTATGCTTAATACTGGGACATCAACCTACACCCGCACCATCGAGATCCACATAAGTATTTTTTAAATTTTAATTATAATTTTATTTATATAATTCAGAACCGGTTCAAGGATCGTCTCGCTCAGGCCTCGCAGCAGGTAGCTCCCACCGACAACAGCGGGGAGAACTCCACCCTTCACTCGATTGACGAGGACCACATTTATTTAGATGTGGTTGGAGTCAAGAAGGGGAAGATCGTTGGGCAGGGCGGTCACAGTAAGGCCGTCCTGCAATCCCACCGCAGGACTAGTGGATCGTCCTCCTCGATCGACTCTGCTCCCTCTCAGGTGGTGCGTGAGCTAAGAGACGTCCAAAAGAAGATGGAGACCCTGACGAGGTACAACGAGTCTCATCTTAACTGGTGCTCCCCCATCTCTCAACAGATGGGATTCAACCATCCACCTCGACCTCCACCAGACCTTGGTGTCTGGGGGAGCGGTGTCGGGGGAAGCGGTGTGGGAGGAGCGGTGTCGGGGGAAGCGGGCACGGAGGGAGTGCAGCCGATGGGGCAGGTGGCGAGAATGACGATGACGAGGAGAACGAGCCGCATGTGATCTTCTTCATCTCTGATGAGAATTAGGTGGAGGGAGAGGGGGAGGGGGAGGGGGAAGTAAAAAATAATTGATTAAAATTTTCTTTTTTTGAATATTTTATATTTTTTGTTGGATATTTTATATTTTTTAATTGATGCTAATATTGCTATTATGTTTTTATTATGATTTTATAATTAATTTGTATGAATCATTACAAATTTGCATATATTGAATGAATCTATATAAATCAACTAGAAACAAAAAAAATTATTTAATTTGATGAATTTAAAAAAAGGGACTCAATTTGGAGTTATATACAATTAAATGCATAAAATGAATAAATTAATAATTTATTGTAGTCTAAAATATTAATTTTACAAAATAAAAAAAATTAGTAAATATATATATAAATGAAATAGAAACAAAAAGAAATTAATTTGATGATATTTTTAAAAACGGAACTCAATTTGGAGTTATATACAATTAAATGAATAAAAAATGAATAAATTAATAATTTATATTAGTCTAAAATATTAAATTTACAAAATAAAAAAAAGTTAGTATATATATATATATATATATATATATATATATATATATATATATATATATATATAACCTAGAAACAAAAAGGAATTAATTTGATGAATTTAAAAAAAAAAAGTCAATTTGAAGTTATATACAATTAAATGCATAAAAACGAAAATTAATTGCAAATGTCCTAGTGGTCCACGCCCCCTCCGGGATACCTGGAGGTCGACCATTTGATTCCCCTTGGGCGCATATATACCCATTCATCTCAATGGTTCGCGCCCCTCCCGGATACCAATGAGCGCGAGTTCGAACCCACTGAGCCTTTTTTTTTTCCGCAGGTTCGTTGATTAGCGACCGTCCATATGTCGGTCGCTAATCACAAATATCAAACTGAACAATTATTTTTATTAAAATTAAATTAGAGACTGCTTGACAAGCGGTCGAAAAACCTGATCCAACCGGGTTAGACCCGGTAAGGTCAGCGACTGACCGGCGGTAGTCTCTAAACATTAGCGACCGTTTAGACGGTCTCTAATCGGCGACCGATTTTCAAAGGCGGTCGCTAATATTAGCTACCCGCGTTTTAGCGACCGACTTTTATCGGTTAGAAATTGGTCGCTAATCACATTTTGCGATAAAAAATCGATCGCTAATTCGCGTTTTTCGAAAACTTTGCTGATTCTGTGATGTGGTGAAAAGCTTAGTAGGACAGCTAAACAAATATTAACTATTTCAGTTTGAATTAAAAATACACACAAATGAAATATATATTATACAAGACTATTGAATCAAATCATTTATGAATTATGGTGAAATATGATTTGTACAGAATGTCGGTAGTGTTAATACCCACTAGAAAATAAAAATATGTAAGACTATGCGTACTTCTATTGAACGCCTTATAATTGTAAAAATGGGTTGATAGACGGTGTATTTCAAGGACCGTCGGTTCAGTCTGATGTATATATATATAAAGATAGGCACTCCCTTGAGAAATATTTCACATGTAAAATATACCTAAAATAAGTAAATATTAAAAAATGGGTTAATTGCAAATAAAATTACAATCTTTTCGCAAATTGCAATCTAATCTAAACTTTTGAATCTTTGCAAATAAAACTCCAACTTAACATTTAGTTGCAATTTTAACCAAAATGTAGATTTCAATCAGCCCGAAAATGATAATAAATTATGTGTTGTCATCCGAACCAATATAAACATATTAATACTATTAATTATTCATTATTAGGTAAGTGAAATATCATTTTCAGACAACAAAAAATTCATATATTGGTTCGAATTGCAAATAAATATTAAGTTGAGGTTTTGTTTGCCAAGATTCAAAAGTTTAGATTAAATTGCAATTTGCGAAAAGGTTGTGATTTAATTCGCGGGTCAGGTTGCTTTAGATCAAAATTTGCGGATCCTAAGCTGGTCAAACTGATTTTAAAAAATAAAATCGCACATGACTTATAATTTTCGCTCCCAGATTCACGTCGTATTGAAATCCATGGATTTTGAAATCTCTTAGATTTAAAATGACTCCATCCAAACACAATCTTAAGGAAAATGCATTTTTTGTCCTTTAACTTTGGTTGACTTTGATTTTCGTTTTGTTAACTTTGGAGTTCTGAATTTTTTCCCATAACTTATAAAATTTGTGTTTCTTGTCCTGTTACCTGCTATACCAGGTAACTCCTCAGGTAAATTTGATGCGATATTTTAATTTCGTCCCATATCTAACAAAAAGCCGGTGTCACGTCAGATTTACCGAAAAAGTTATTTGGTGTAGTAGGTCACATGACAAAAAACACAATTGTTTATAAGTTACGGGATGAAATATGATATTCCAAAGTTAACAAATTGAAAATCAAAGTCAACCAAAGTTAAATGACAAAACATATATATTTTCCCATTCATTTAATTGTTTATTTATCCAGGATATTGTTAAATATGTGCAATTTTGTATATTAAACTAACCTATCATGCCATGGTCCTATTCCAACTAATAAAAAAAGGGATATTCCAATTATTTTCGATTAATTAACTCTGTTTTGTTTCTAACCTTCTTAGTTAAATAAACAATGACCTTTTACCTTTTGAATATAACTTAAGCAAAATTTCACTTAAAACAACTTTGTAGAAATATAACTCACTTTCTAAGTGAATACTCTGATAAGATTTATTTATTAATTTACAAGATGAATGAGCAGTTATGGGGAATTGATCGAAGTAAATAGTAACATTTAGCAAAATCATAATAAAATTAAAAAATAATTTAACAAGGATTAATTACAAGATGCATACCTTAAAGTTTGTTTAGCTTTGATGATGCAGGAAGAGTAAATCGATATTCAAAGGATTTTTGAATTATGAGAAATTATTTTAAACAAACTGACAACTTTGGTATTTAAGAATAAAGAAATAATACTTCAGCTAAAGGTATAGCCACACAATTTTTATCCTCAATATATGGTCAAGTCATTGTGGGGTTGCTTTCTTGATTTTTCTTTTTCGTTTTCCTGAAGAAATAGAAAATTATAGATTATTGATTTCAGGGGCTCCACACTGGAAATTCTTTGCGATGAATAAATTTGTTGTATATATAATTTTCAAATGTGGAAAAGTAAGTGTAGAACTTTCAAATTGTTTAAATGTGGAAAAGTCTACTCCAGTTACCCCTACAATAATTGAGTTTTATTTGTATTTATGTTTTAGCTATTTCAAGTATATGATCAATGTGTAAACTCCAAGGCTGCTGTATTTTTTTCAAATTTTTTATGTGGGCACTTTATTTTCTCGTTGAACTCAGCAAAATAACTTGGGTAACTGAAAAAAAAAAATCACGAACTTTATAGTTATTATCAATTTCAATATATATATTTTTTCTTTGCAAATTATTATTCCACCTTTTAAAATATTGCAATTGATAATTTTTCAACAATAATTAAATGAGGTTCCTGCTGAAAATGTCGCATAAATATCCACGTAGACTCCAACAAATAAAATTATTATTTTTAAATGAAAATAACATCTTTTTAATACATTTTAAAGTTAAAAATGTACTTTAAAGTCGTTATTCTCACTATAAAAATTAATAATTGTACTAGTTGGCATTTATGTGGGCTCTATATATGTGTCATATCCGGCAACCATAACATTTAATTGTAGATGGAAAATAATCAGATGTTTTAAATTGCAAATCGTTAAAATTGGTGCATTGAACTCCATTGGAAAAAAAAATTATATTGTAATTGATAAAAACATAAAAAAATTGTGATTTTTTTTCAATTAAACCAATTATCTTTATTTAAATTTCTAGTAAATGTTTGGAAAAGAAAATGCAAGCAGAGCAGGGCTCATGATAATCTACATTAAATGTTAAATTAGAATAGTTTACAATATATAAAATTTAAAGGACACATGGTTTGGGCGAGGATATTAGTAAGAAAGATATTGTGTTAAGAAAATTTAAAGGACATATATATTTCAATTGTAAATATTGTTTTAAGAAATACATAAATGAAAATGCAATATAACAACTACAGCATTGAAACTAATCTCCACTCACCATCATCCATCAAATTGAAGAAATCAAGGAATTGAAGATGGGACAAATGCTCGATTCCTTGAGGCACTCCTCTCACCAATTTACACTCACTCATAATCCACTCCTCGAGATTGGGCTTTAAATCCCAGGGCTTTGAATCTCAATCCCTGGGCTTTAAGTCAATATAACGTCGTTTTAAAGGTTGAAACTGAGAATTTATGGTAAGGGTATTAATGTGGCATCCATATGTATTAATTATATTTTATTTTCCTTTTCCTTTCAAAATTTTTAAATATATATGATGTGTAATAAATTTGTAAAAAAAAAAAAAAAAAAAAAATCTAATATAAATAGCAAACACAAACGCAATATCAGTATCCTTGCCGGAAATCACAAAGTTTGGACTTCAAAATGGCGTCGTTTCGCTTTTACCGCAAATTTGAAATCAAAATTGGACCATGTCTGAGAAAATGAGACTAAGTTTGATAAAAAATTAATTTTAAAATTAAATCTAATTTATAAAAAAATTAATGAACGATTTGTAATTTAAACTCCAAAGGGTGTCGCAGTGAGTGCCCAATATTTCCTATTGGGTCAGTGAGTGCCCAAAAAGAAACATTTTGAAAAAATTGCAAAACATGTGACGGAGAAAGTATAAATTTCAATTGGTGATGCAGGGGCAATATTGTCAATTGGCTTGTGGGCCACCGAATTATTGATGATTTCAGAAATTGGGCCCATATGGGAAAAGAAAGTGGCATGAAAATAGAGAGTCTCACATCAATTTGAATCAACCGATTGCAACTGTATGGAACCACACTACTGTTAAAACAAATAACAGAAGAGAACGAAGCTTGCGAATTCAAAACAGGAAACTTAGAGGACCAAAACTAGAAAACGAAATTGAGCACACGATTTTACGTGGTTTGATCAATTGATCTACGTCCACAGGAGGTCCGAACTTCTTGATTGAACAATTTGGGAGAAGAATTACAGAAATCGCACAAATCACTCAATTCTACTCAAGAACCCTAGATTTTGCTCTCTCAACTAATTCTCACAAGTAAAGTGTAATTGGAATCAATTTGATACAACTATATATTGCCCATAACCTTTTGTAACTAATTTCATAACAGATTTGGCACGTCAAAGTTGGAATCGAAAACGCCCAATTTGAAATCGCAAACTTGCGGTTATTTCTGTTGTAACTGCCTTCAGACTCAAACACTACTAAATGTGATAAGTGCACCACCCGTAAAGAAACTAATACTTTTGAACAATTGCACTGATACCAAATGTAACCAACTTCACAATACTCCACCTGATTGCATATTGTTCATCATCTTCTCCTCAAAACAAGTCATTTCAGTGAACATCCCAGATTACCAAGTTAACCAAGCTCATGCAAAGATTGAACTTTGAACTTGGTAGCACTTTGGTAAACATGTCAGCAGCATTGCTCTCAGTAGCAACCTTCTTCACCTTTATCACCCCTTTTTCTACCATGTCTCTAACAAAGTATAGCTTGACATTAATGTGTTTGGACCTTTCATGAAAGACTTGATGTTTAGCTAAGTGTATGGTGCTTTGATTGTCACACATGATCTGAACTCCCTTCTGTGTTACACCAAAATCCCTTAGCATACCTCTTAACCACATGGCTTCCTTCACAGCTTCTGTTAGTGCAACATATTCTGCCTCAGTAGTAGATAGGGCTACTACAGATTGTTGCACTGCTCTCCATACAATAGCAGTTCCATACAATGTGAAAACATATCCAGATATTGATCTCCTAGTATCAATATTGCCTGCAAAATCTGAGTCAACATACCCTTCAAGAGAATCACCCCCAAGTTCATGCCTTTTGAACATAAGACCTGTGTTAAGTGAACCTTTCAAGTATCTCAGTAGCCATTTCAATGCTTCCCAATGTTCCTTCCCAGGATCTGCCATGTATCTGCTAATAATTGAAATTCCATGTGCTAAGTCTGGTCATGCATATTAAACCTCTTTAAGACTTTCAAAATATAGTTCTTCTGTGATAAGAACAATCTCCCATGTATCCTGTCTCTATGTATGTCCATTCCTAGAATCCTTCTGGCATCACCCAGGTCCTTCATTTCAAATCTGGAATTCAGTTTATGCTTTAATGCCTCAATTCTTTTCATGCTCTTGCTGGCTATCAACATGTCATCTACATATATCAGCAAGTAAGTAATCACTTGGCCTTTTTCCCTTTCAAAGTATACACAATTGTCATACTTTGATTCTCTCAAGACCTATCTCCTTCATAACACTGTCAAACTTCTTGTTCCACTGCCTGGAACTTTGTTTCAGGCCATAAAGTGACTTTCTTAGATGACAGACCTTGTCTTCATTCCCAGGTAGTATAAAGCCCTCTGGCTGTCTCATGTAAATGTCTTCTATGAGGTCTCCATTTAAGAAAGCTGTTTTAAACATCCAACTGTTGCAGCTCTAGATCATCATGAGCTACCTTAGCCAGCATAATCCTTATGGAAAAATGCTTCACCACTGGAGAAAATACTTCATTAAAATCAACCCTTTCTTCTTGTGTGAACCCTCTAGCAACAAGCCTTGCTTTGTACCTGATCCTTTCAGTGTCTGCAAATTCAATCTTCCTTTTGAATATCCATTTGCAACTGATAATTTTCTTGCCACTTGGTTTTCTCACAAGCTTCCATGTTCCATTCTTGTCAAGGGATTGAATCTCCTCCATCATTTCTTGTATCCATTGATCCTTCTCATTGCTAGCAATAACTTCTTTGAAGTTCTGAGGTTCATGGTATTCAAGCCTTTCTGCTGTCACAAGTGCATAGTGTACCATATCAGCTTCCCCAAACCTGGAAGGAGGATGTATACTCCTCCTAACTCTATCTCTAGTCAAAATGTAGTTCCTGAGGTCCATTCCATCAGATGCATTCTCATCAGATGAATCTGGTTCATCTTCAGAATCTGGCACTTGTTCTTCTTCTAGCTCTTGATGTGGAAGTTGACTCTGATCCATTTCTTCTTATTCAATTTCAACAGATGTATTTCCAGGTATGATATCACCATCAATATCCTAAAAATTCCCAGTGTGCTTATATCCCATCACTGATTCATTGAATGTGACATCCCTGCTCACCATACATCTTTTGTATCCTGGTTCTAAACACCACAGTTTATAACCTTTTACACCTTTAGGATAGCCTATGAAAACACATCTTATGGCTCTTGGATCCAACTTGTCCTATTTGACATGAGCAAAAGCTTGACAACCAAACACTTTTAGATCACAATAGTTAGAAAGTTTACCATACCAGATCTCATCTGGAGTCTTGAAGTTAATGGCTGAAGAAAGAGTTTTGTTAATTAGAAAACAAGCCGTACTAACAACTTCTTCCTAGAAAGATTTTGGCAACTTTGCATCAGCTAGCATGCATCTTACCCTTTCAAGAATTGTTCTATTCATTCTCTCTGCAAGCCCATTCTGTTGAGGGTTTAATGGAACAATCCTGTTCCTTGTTATTCCTCTTTCTCAGCAGAATTCATTGAACTCTTCTGAAAGGTATTCCAAGCCATTATCAGTCCTGAGATGTTTCACATTCTTTCCCATTTGATTTTCTTGCTTGATGATCCACTCCTTGAACTTCTGTAGAGCTTCATTTTTATGTTTCATAACATATACCCAGACTTTCTTGCTGTAATCATCAATAAGTGTCATGAAATATCTCCCACCACCATGGGTTTCCACTCTGGCAGGTCCCCATATGTCAGAGTGGATATAATCAAGTGTTTCTTTTGTCTTATGAACCCCTTTTGAATAAGAATGTTTCTTGGATTTACCAAGAACACAATGTTCACAAAATGTGAGTTTTGTGACAGTATCCTTTCCAAATAACTTCCTCATGGATAGTTCATACATTCCCTTCTCACCTATGTGAGATAATCTTTTATGCCATAACATTGATTCCTCTGAGCTCATTGAGTTGTCAACAGATCCCATCATACAGCTTCCTTTCAAAAGGTATAGCCCATTGCTTTTGTGCCCTTCCATCAGGATCTTTCTATTCTTGGTTATCATGATGGATCCATCCTTGGTACTAAATTCACAACCTGCCTCATTCAGTGTTCCAAGGGATATTAAGTTCCTCTTCAGATCAGGAACATATCTTACCTTGGTCATGTGAATTTTGGTACCATTTGTCATGGTGATCTTCACTGCTCCAATTCCTTCAACCTTGCAGGATTGGTCATTACCCAGCAACACATGTCCACCATCAATACTTTCCAGATTAGTAAACCGTTCCTTGTGTGGACACATATGGAAGGAACATCCTGAGTCAAGAACCCATTCATCATCAATTCTGGATTCTGATACAGTTAACACTTATGCACTCTCGTAACTATCTTCAGCTATGGTAACATCAGCCTTCTATTCTTCCTTGTCCTTCTTGCCATTAGGACAATTCTTCTTGAGATGACCAATCTTGTGACAAGAGAAGCATTTCCTTCTGTCCACAAATCCAGACTTGTCCTTGGTATCATCTTTCTGATTCTGTCCCTTCTTGAATTTTTATGTTTTCTTCTTCCCCATTGAATTTCACATTCAATCCATCTCCTTCAGTCTGAGATTTCTTGTCTCCAGCAACCTTGTCTCCATTGATTTGAAGGAACTTGGTTTGATTGCTGTTTGCACTTGATCAAAGTCAAGCTGGCTCTCTCTACCAAACATCAGTGCATCCTTGAAGTTCTCATCAAGAGATTTTGGTAGGGCATTCAATAGCATTAATGCCTTATCATCATCTTCCATCTTGACTTCCAAATCTTCAAGATCATCGATGCACTTGTTGAACTCATCAAGTTGTTCAACCATGTTCTTATCATCCTTCATCTTGAAACCAAGAAGTTTCTGCCTAACATACAACTTGTTTGAAATTGACTTAGTCTGATAAATGCTTTCCAGACAAAGAATAATGGCACTATGAGCTCTTTCAAGAATCTCAACCTTTCGATTCGCATTCGTAGCAGAGGCCCATTGCTCATCAGTCAAGAATGCATTAGATAAGCCATGTTGAGTTAAGAGTGCTTGAACCTTGATTTTCCATAATCCAAAATCATTCTTGCCCGTGAATTTGTCCACTTCCAGTTTCAGCGACGTCATCTTCAATCCAAATCGCTTCCCACAGACGGTGCCAATTTGTTAAAACAAATAACAGAAGAGAACGAAGCTTGCGAACTCAAAATAGGAAACTTAGAGGACTAAAACTAGAAAATGAAATTGAGCACACGATTTTACGTGGTTCGATCAATTGATCTACGTCCACGGGAGGTCCGAACTTCTTGATTGAACAATTTGGGAGAAGAATTACAGAAATCGCACAAATCACTCAATTCTACTCAAGAACCCTAGATTTTGCTCTCTCAACTAATTCTCACAAGTAAAGTGTAATTGGAATCAATTTGATACAGCTATATATTGCCCATAACCTTTCGTAACTAATTTCGTAACGGATTTGGCACGTCGAAGTTGAAATAAAAAACGCCCAAACTTGAAATCGCAGACTTGCGGTTATTTCTGTTGCAACTGCCTTCAGACTCATACACTACTAAATTTGATAAGTGCACCACCCGTAAAGAAACTAATACTTTTGAACAATTGCACTGATACCAAATGTAACCAACTTCACAACTACCAAATAAAAAATAAAAAAGAAAAGAAAGTGACATGCTAAAACCATAAAAATCAAGAAAAAATAAATCTTATAAGGGGAAAAGTAGTCGGAATGTATACATTATAATGAACTTATTCCAATTTGATCCTCAAATAAAAATGTACTTTAGAGTATTAACATTGTCTTATTGTTGGAAAAAGTACAAATATTTGCATGATTTTAGATAATTTATTTATTTCTTCTAAATATATAAATTTACCAGCAAGCTTATTAAGTAGTAATTTATGGGACGATTGAAATGTTAAATTTCATAATATTGTATTTCCCACAAATGACTTATGTTTGCCCTATTTTTGGTATACTCCTTTCGTCCCCTATTAATATTCATATGTGGAGTAGACACTTTTTAAGGAAACTGTTTTATTAATTTTTAGAACCAGTAAATGAAAGGTATTTTAAAATAAAATAAAATAAATAATGTGAAAATATTTTATTCTATTTTTTTGGTGTAAAAATTACTATGGAATATTTAAAAAAATAATATTGTGAAAATAATTAGAGGGTGGAGATAGTAAGTAATTACTTTCTTACTTTTTTTAGCTGCTGCAACGGGTGACATAATTGAATTGTCATTTATTATAATGCCACCACAGCTGTGCGTACTGTCTAATCTGTAGAGAACAGTACAATGTGGCTGCATTGAACATTAACTGAGATATTAAATTTCTTCTTGACCTTTATACCTTCTTCTTCTCTGGTGAAAAAAATAAAACCCTCTTTTTCTCTTATTTTTTCCAACCGTGAAAACTCTTCCCCTCTTCTCTCATCCTAGGCGGCGGTCGGCGGCACGACAGCGGCGAGATCAAGGTGAGCTTATAAAATTGCTTACGGATATTGACAATCTGGCTACAAAATTTCCAATAAAAAAATTCGTAGTGGGAATTGCCTACGAATTTACCTACAAAAATTTCTAATTGTATAGGCATCTTCCTTCCTCACCTACAAAATAATTTTGCCTACAAAAATTTCGTAGGCAAATGACTTATAAGTAATTATACCTAGGAATTTTATTTCGTAGGCAAATTAATTTCATAGGCAAGTTGTTTCTAGGTTGAGATATGTACATGCTTACACAATTAGAAATTTTGTAGGTAAATCGTAGACAATTCCTACTACAAACTTTTTTGTTGGAAAAATTTGTAGGCAATTCTAATTTTGTAGGTAATTTTTTATTTTGTTGCGGTGGTTAATTTGTAGCAGGACCATTGAGATAATTAATCGAAGATAATTGGGATTCCTTTTTTTTCTTTTAAGGGAAAAAGTTTGTTGGAATAACTCTGTTTCCCTTCTTTTAATGGTATGTGTGAAGTGTCATATGTGAAGTATGAAGTCTACTGAGCTTAAATCAATAAGGAGCTACGTTGATGAAGTGTTAGCCGTGGAAGTTAGTCTAATTGAGGTATCAGCAGAGTTATATCAGATGAGGTTCATCAGATGAGGTTTAAACAGTGGAGTCCTATCAGTGGAGGTCTAGACCGGAAGTCATCTGATGTTAAGTGACCAAATCATCTGATATAAAGTACAAAGACGCGAAACACCAAGTTGAAGCTAACACGAAGGCGATTCTAACTGAATCAACTGAAGCGGTTATTGGAGTTTGTTAACCAGCTGGATAACTGCTTCACTTATGAGTTTGTTACAACTGAATCAAGTCTAGATTCATTTCAATCTCTGTAATTAAAAAGGGGAGTTTCTTAGCTGAGAGAAACACAATTAGAGTGAGATCATCTTTGAGAGAAAACACTGTGAGATTGAGTGCTCTGTAACTTGTAACTTCCATTTCTTGCTTAGTGAAAAGTCTATCCTCTCGGATCCCGTGGACGTAGGAGTATTCATCTCCGAACCACGTAAAATTCTGGTGTTCTTGTGTGATTTTCAATTCTGTTCTTATTGCATTCGATTCCGATTCCCGGAAACAAGTTTTCTTGTGAATCCAAAATCGTGATTAACAAGTGGCGCCGTCTGTGGGAAACAATCATGGCTGCAACTAAGTTCGATATTGAGAAGTTCACGGGGAAGAACGATTTCAGCTTATGGAAGATCAAGATGAAGGCACTCCTGGTACACAATGGGTTGTACGAAGCCTTGTTGCCACCGGCTCAGGTGGCTTCTGGATCTAATCCGGCGAAGGTGGAGGAGAACAAGAGGAAGGCACACAGTGCCCTTATCTTGTGTCTTGGGGACAAGCCATTGAGGGAAGTATCGAAGGAGGAAACCGCTCTTGGGATCTGGAATAAGTTGGAGCAGTTATACCAGACCAAGTCTGTTACGAACAAGTTATACATGAAACAGAAGCTTCAAGTCTTCAAGATGAATGAAGATAAGAATCTTGGTGATCAGTTGGACGAGTTCAACAGATTGGTGGATGATCTGGAGAGTTTGGATGTTACAATTGATGATGAAGATAAGTCATTGATGTTGTTGAATGCCCTACCTAAGTCTCTGGAAAATTTTAAAGATGCCTTGTTGTTTGGTAGGCAAGATCAGGTGATGTTTGATGATGTTCAAACTGCCCTGAAAACCAAGTTTCTACAGATCCAAGCTGATGGGAAGAAGCCTGCTGAAGGATTGAATGTTCAATCCAAGAAGAAGAAGGGGTTTCAGTCCAAGAAGAAGGATGGTGGAAAAGGGAATAAGGGTGGGAAGAAATCTGATTTTGTTGAGAAGAGGAAGTGTTTCACTTGCCATAAGGAAGGTCATCTGAGAAAGAATTGCCCTGAGAGAAAGAAGAAAGACAATCAAGGTGATCAAGATGGAGATGCAGCTGTTGTGGAGGTTGAAGGATATGATATTGCAGAGGTCTTGATGGTTAGTCATGAGAGACTAAGTCAAGAGTGGGTCCTGGACTCTGGGTGTACTTTTCATATGTGTCCACATGAAGACTGGTTCCTGGATCTTGAGAAAATTGATGGAGGTCTTGTTCTTTTGGGTAATGATGAGAGCTGTAGAGTGCAAGGATCTGGTTCTATCAAGACCAAGATGTTTGATGGGGTTGATAGGATCTTATCTGATGTCAGGTTTGTTCCTGAGTTGAAGAGAAATCTTGTTTCTCTTGGTACTTTGAATTCTAAGGGTTTTGAATTCAAGACAGAAAAAGGAACTCTGTCAATAACCAAATCTGGAAGAATTGTTATGAAAGGGATGATCAAGAATGGTTTGTATACTTTGATTGGAAGAACTGTAACAGGATCAGCTGATGTTACCATGGGGTCTTCTGAGGTAAATTTGTGGCACAAGAGGTTGGCACATGTTGGTGAGAAGGGCCTGGTGGAGTTATCCAAGAAGGGAGCAATCCCAGGGAAGAGGATATGTAAGCTGGAATTCTGTGAGAGGTGTGTTCTTGGGAAATCAAAGAAGCAAGCATACCAGAAAGGGAAGCATACCACCAAGGAGGTTATGGATTATATACATTCTGATGTATGGGGCCCAGCAAGGGTATCCACTCATGGTGGAGGCAGGTATTTCCTTACCCTTATTGATGATTACTCCAGAAAAGTTTGGGTTTACATTCTTAAACAGAAGAGTGATGCCTTCTCTAAGTTCAAAGAATGGTTGATTGAACTTGAGAATAAGAGAGGCAGGACTATCAAGCACTTAAGGACAGATAATGGGCTTGAATTCCTATCAGAGGAGTTTCAACAATTCTGTAGGGAGAAGGGTATTACTAGGCATAAAACTGTTCCTTCAAACCCCCAGCAGAATGGTCTAGCAGAGAGGATGAATAGAACTATTCTGGAAAGGGTTAGGTGTATGTTATCTGATGCTCATTTACCTAAGAGTTTTTGGGGGAAAGCTGTTAACATAGCTGTGTATCTCATTAATAAAGTGCCATCATCTGTTATTGATTTTAAAACCCCAGATGAGGTCTGGTATGGGAAGATCTCTGATTACTCTAAGCTGAAAGTATTTGGGTGCCTGGCTTATGTTCATGTGAGGCAAGATAAACTTGAACCTAGAGCTTTAAAATGTATTTTCATTGGGTATCCAAAGGGTGTTAAGGGGTACAAGCTGTGGTGTCTAGAGCCTGGGAACCAGAAGTGTATTACCAGTAGAGATGTAGTGTTCAATGAATCACAGATGGGATACAAGTCTGGTGGAGGTGATGGAGGGCCATCAGCTGAAGAGATGGATGGTATTATTTCTGAGCCAATTACTCAAGTAGAGGTGGAGCCTGATCATGACAAGCATGATAGCTCATTTGGTTCTGAACCAGAGCAAGCACCAGGGGAGAATGAGTCATCAGATGAGGATAGTGCACCAGTAGATGAGGAAGAAGGAGTGCCAGAAGCAGACTTGAGAAATTATAGTCTGACAAGAGACAGATCCAGAAGACAAATACATCCTCCAGCAAGGTTTGGCCGTGTGGATCTAGTCTCTTATGCACTTGTTACAGCAGAAGCCATAGAGTACCAAGAACCTAAGAACTACAAGGAAGCCCTTGAGTGTGATGATAGGGAGTCATGGATTACAGCCATGACAGAAGAGATGGAGTCTCTTAAGAAGAATCAAACTTGGATTCTTGTTGATAAGCTACCTAGGCAGAAGCTAATCAGTTGTAAATGGCTGTTTAAAAGGAAGCTTGAATCTGGTTTGAAAGATCAGGTGAGGTTTAAAGCCAGGCTAGTTGCCAGAGGATTCACTCAGAGGGAAGGAATTGATTATAATGAGGTTTTCTCACCTATTGTTAAGCATTGTTCAATCAGGCTACTTCTCAGTAGAGTTGTCCAAGAGGATCTGGAGCTACAACAACTAGATGTAAAGACAGCTTTTCTGCATGGTGATCTTATTGAGGATCTGTACATGCACCAACCAGAAGGGTTTGTTGAACCAGGGAGTGAAGGAAAGGTGTGCCTGCTCAAGAAATCTTTGTATGGCCTCAAGCAAAGTCCAAGACAATGGCACAAGAAGTTCAATGAAGTTATGCTATCCATTGGTTTTGTAAGAAACAAGTATGACACTTGTGTATACCTGGAAAGGCAAGGTAATGATGTGATAGCTTATCTTCTGATTTATGTGGATGACATGCTTATTGCCAGTAAAAGTCTTCTGAAGATTCGGAGTATCAAAAGGAAGTTAAGTGCTAGATTTGATATGAAGGACTTGGAAAATGCTAAAAGGATTCTTGGAATGAATATTCTTAGGGACAGAAAAGCTGGAAGACTATTCTTATCCCAGAAGAGTTACATTGAGAAGGTCCTGAAGAGGTTTAACATGCATGAGAGTAGAGCTGTGTCAACTCCTCTGGGACAACAGTTCAAATTATCTAAGGAAATGGAACCAAAGTCTGATGAAGAGAAGAAGGCTATGATGAAAGTACCTTATGCAAGTGGGGTTGGAAGCCTGATGTATGCTCTGGTCTGCAGCAGACCAGACTTAGCTTATTCATTGAGTATGGTGAGCAGATACATGGCTAATCCTGGAAGATCACATTGGGAAGCTTTGAAATGGATCTTCAGATACCTTAAAGGGTCATCTGATCTGGGATTGATGTTTGAGAGGATGACTGACCAGAAGTGTCCACTGGAAGGTTTTGTAGATTCTGATTTTGCTGCTAATCTGGATACCAGAAGATCTTTAACAGGGTATATCTTTACACTTTACAATACTGCTGTGAGCTGGAGATCTGTTCTGCAGAGTGGAGTTGCTTTATCTACTACAGAAGCAGAGTTTGTTGCAGTGTCAGAGGCTGTTAAGGAGGCTTTGTGGTTGAAAGGCATAATCAAGGATTTTGGCATAAACCAAAGGGTTGTGGTCGTTCATTGTGATAATCAGAGTGCAGTACATCTGGTTAAACATCAAGTGTTCCATGAGAGATCAAAGTACATTGATGTAAGGTTGCATTTTGTGAGGGAAATCATTGATAGAGGAGTGGTTCTAATCCAGAAAATATCTACAGATGACAATGCTGCAGATATGTGTACAAAGTCTTTACCAGGTACTAAATTCAAGTTTTGTGTTGAATTGGTCAAGATGAGTGTATGGGATGTTCCTTAGGCCCAAGCTGGAGCATGGAGGAGAGGAGGAGAGGATTGATACTTCTCATCTGAGGTGGAGAATTGTGAAGTGTCATATGTGAAGTATGAAGTCTACTGAGCTTAAATCAATAAGGAGCTACGTTGATGAAGTGTTAGCCGTGGAAGTTAGTCTAATTGGGGTATCAGCAGAGTTATATCAGATGAGGTTCATCAGATGAGGTTTAAACAGTGGAGTCCTATCAGTGGAGGTCTAGACCGGAAGTCATCTGATGTTAAGTGACCAAGTCATCTGATATAAAGTACAAAGACGCGAAACACCAAGTTGAAGCTAACACGAAGGCGATTCTAACTGAATCAACTGAAGCGGTTATTGGAGTTTGTTAACCAGCTGGATAACTGCTTCACTTATGAGTTTGTTACAACTGAATCAAGTCTAGATTCATTTCAATCTCTGTAATTAAAAAGGGGAGTTTCTTAGCTGAGAGAAACACAATTAGAGTGAGATCATCTTTGAGAGAAAACACTGTGAGATTGAGTGCTCTGTAACTTGTAACTTCCATTTCTTGCTTAGTGAAAAGTCTATCCTCTCGGATCCCGTGGACGTAGGAGTATTCTTCTCCGAACCACGTAAAATTCTGGTGTTCTTGTGTGATTTTCAATTCTGTTCTTATTGAATTCGATTCCGATTCCCGGAAACAAGTTTTCTTGTGAATCCAAAATCGTGTATAACAGTATGATTTGTCTATGGTTTAGAGGATTTAAAGTAATATACTAAAAATTCGAATAAACAAAAGATTTGAATTTGATATCCAAGAAGTGGCGTGAGAAACCATAAAAAGACATAGCCCTTGAATGATAAATTAGTTTATGTTCAACTATATATGTCTTGGAAATCATTTCACGAGTCTATTGAATTTGCTATAAATTTATAAGAATATGTCTTTTGTGAGAACGTGATTAATCAACACATTGGTTTGGTAAGGGTGTCATTTTCTAAATAGACAAATTTTTCTCACGGGCAATGAGGTTATTTTAAGTTTGTGCTCATCATACGTAATTGTGTAGAACTAAATAAACCTTGTATTATGAAAACTATATAGGGTCTCAAACATCGTTTTTCTTGGCTTCACAGCAGGTGAGGATGAAAACTATATAGGGTCTCAAACATCGTTTTGGACAAGCTTTCTAAGTTGTTAACTGCGGAGAGACATCTACTTAGAGGGCTTGATCGAGAAGTCCAGTCAATTCACTACTACAAATTCGAACTTAGATAGCTCTACTTAGATAGCCTTTATAAAAACCGCTCTCCAAGAACCCACTTGGAGAGCGGTTATGTAAATTAATTTATTAAAAAAAATAAAAATTCTAAGATAGCGGTTTATAACCGCTTTCTAAGGTTTAACCTTAGAAAGCGGTTAACAACCGCTATATAAGTACTAAATTGCTAGATAGCGGTTCAAAACCGCTATGTAAGATCTAACTAGTATAGCGGTTCTAAACCGCTATCCAAGTGACCACTAGGATAGCGGTTAAGAACCGCTCTCTAAGTAAAGACTTGCATAGCGGTTAAGAACCGCTTTCTAAGTGTTTGACCCAATTTAAATGCCTAAATCCCTAATTTATTCAGCCCGCGCAGCAGATTAATTCCTCCCCCCTCTCTCCCACCCGCGACGGCACGCCACTGTACTCAACCAGCCTTGCGCCGATCGTAGCCTTGCGGCGCCACCCTCCCCGTCGGCGCCCTGCCCGCCGCGCCTCGCCGCGCCTCGCCACGCCGTCCCAGGCCGCGCGCCTCTTCCGACGAGGCCCCAGTCCGCGCACCTCCGCCGCCGCCTCTCCGCCGCCGCCGTAGCCCGCCGCCTCCAGGTAATACTCCAATTTCTCTGTTAATTTCATTAATTTATACTATAGTTAGTTAATTAGTGTTAATTTCATGAATATATATATATATATATACTAATTAGTGTTAGTTTATTTATATATATACTAGTTAATTAGTGTTATAATTTCATGAATATATATATATACTAATTAGTGTTAGTTTATTTATATACTAATTTATTTGATGAATATATATAAATAGGTATATATAGAAATTGTTAATTTATATACTAATATAATTAATTTGATGAATATATATACTAGTTAATTTATTTATATATACTAATTTATTTATATACTAGTTAATTAGGTAATTAGTGTTTGTTTATTTAAATTCTAATTTATTTGATAAATATATAATATAATTAGGTATATATAGAAATTGTTAATTTATATACTAATTAATTTGATGATTATATACTAGTTAATTTATTTATATACTAATTTATATACTAATTTATTTATATACTAGTTAATTAGTGTTTGTTTATTTATATACTAATTTATTTGATGAATATATAATATAATTAGGTATATATAGAAATTGTTAATTTAATTTATATTTGATGAATATATTTGATTCTAAGCTCTTGATGTCGGTAATTAATTTATATATGCATCTCATGTTGTATGATTGTGAATGAGGATGATAATGGAAATTTAAATGAATAATAATTATTAGTGATATAATTTGCCTTCCATTAATTGAGGTGGTGAATTAATTAAAATGGTTTTTGGGCCCAAAATTATTGAAATTGTGTGATTGCGTAATTTGATTCACTCTAGTTATGCATGACTAAACGGTAGAAAAGAGATACTAACCACGATATGATTTAAATTGCCTTGTGATAATTTATTATTAGCATTCAACTCATAATAAGATTGTTATCATGTCCTTGTTAGGGTTAGAATTCTTAATTGAAGGCTTTATGATTAATTTTAGATGGAATTGTTAGAATGCATGTTAGAATTTTAATTAGCATGCCTAGCTAGAGGTTATAAAATTTTACAAAATAGTAGTAGTTGTAAATAGAGTTGGATTGCTAATTATATATAGACTCAACTCGTGTGCTTTTCGATTAATGTATATAGGCATCTCTAGTTTTATATGGATCGGAAGTGGGTTCGAGCAGATAGATTATCAGAGGAGTATAGGAATGGGGAGGAAGAGTTTTGTAATCATGCAATTAGACATTGCACCGACCATCGATACATATTATGTCCGTGTTGGAAATGTATGAATGGAAAAACTGTTAGTGGTCGAGAAAGTTTGTTAGACCACTTGATGTGTCATGGTATTGATAAAACATATACCATTTGGACATTTCATGGTGAGAGAAGAGATGAATGTAGCTCAAGCAACATAAGAACTGACTTTAGGTTTGAAGATACAGTGGTTGAGGATAGTATTGGAGATGTACCGAATATTGATACATCAAGTGGGGATGACACAAATCTGCGAGATCACCCTTATATGTCAGAGAAATTAAGGGATGACGCTGGATTACCCCTTTGGCCCGGGTGTAAGAAGGCAACAAAAGTGTCAGCTGTGTTGATATTGTTCAACCTAAAAGCAGCACACCAGTTGACCGATGCGTGCTTCTCAAGCATGCTGGAAGCAGTTAGTGGTCTATTGCCCGATGGAAATGTACTGCCTACGAAAGCATATGAGGCTAAGCAAATGCTTAAGTCCATTGGGTTAACACATCAGAAAATCCATGCTTGCCCGGGTGATTGTATCTTGTTTCGGAAGGAGTATGAAGACCTCGATGAATGTCCCAAGTGTGGAAAGAAGAGATATCTGAAAAATAAATCTCCAGCGAAGGTGATGTGGTACTTCCCGATAATACCAAGATTCAGAAGAATGTATAGTAGCGATGTGGATGCCAGAAATTTGACTTGGCATCATGATGATAGGATCAAGGATGGAATGCTAAGACACCCTGCTGATTCACCCCAGTGGAAGACATTCGATGCCAGATATCCAGAATTTGGGAACGAACCACGACATTTGCGTCTTGTACTCTCAACTGACGGAATGAATCCGTTTGGTATGCAAAGTACCAACCATAGTACTTGGCCAGTGATTCTGATGGTTTATAATCTTTCACAGGACTTGTGCATGAAGCGCACTTACATGATGTTGTCTATATTGATATCAGGACCCAAACAACCTGGTAACGACATAGATGTATATCTGGCTCCTTTGATAGAGGACTTGAAGCTCCTGTGGGATGAGGGTATCGATGTGTATGATGCTTATAGAAAGGAGAATTTCAAGTTGAAGGCCATGTTGTTTGGAACTATCAATGACTTCCCCGCTTATGGGAATGTATCTGGATATAGTGTGAAGGGAGCCGATGCATGTCCTTGGTGTACCACGAACACAGATCACATTCGTTTATGTCATTGTAGGAAGACTGTTTATATGGGGCATAGAAGGTGGTTGGAGCCAACACATGAGTATAGAAGAATGGCTGATGCATTCGATGGCACAATCGAGGAATGTGGACCTCCACGTTTATTGTCAGGTACAGATGTATTGAACGAGATGAAGAATGTCAACACACAATATGGAAAACACTTTGCAAAGAGTCTCCCAACTAGAGGCTGGAAGAAGGAATCAATTTTCTTTCAATTGCCATATTGGAAAGAGTTGTATGTTAGACACTTCATTGATCTAATGCACGTTGAGAAGAATGTTTGTGCTAGTTTGCTCAATACTCTGCTAGCTGATAACAAGTCCAAGGATGGTTACAATGCAAGAATGGATATGGTTGCTATGGGTATAAGAGCAGAATTGGCACCTGTGTGTGAAGAAGGTAAACCACCGAAATTACCTCCTGCTGCACACACCTTGTCCAAGAGTGAGAGAAAAGTGTTTCTTCAAACACTAAAGGATGTGAAAGTACCAGAGGGTTATTCGTCCAACATACAGAGACTTGTTTCAGATGATGGCGTGAAATTGACGAATCTGAAATCGCATGACTATCATGTCATTATGGAGAATTTCTTGCCCATTGCAATACGTTCTATCTTGCCTGAAAATGTGCGCATAACCATAACAAAGCTTTGTTGGTTCTTCAAGGCAATGAGTAGCAAGGTCATTGATCCTAAAAAATTGCTTGGTTTTCAGAGACAGATTGTGGGGACATTATGTGAGCTTGAAATGTATTTCCCTCCATCATTTTTTGATATAATGATTCACCTAACCGTTTATTTGGTACACGAGACAAGAATGTGTGGTCCTGCTCGTATGCGATGGATGTATGGTGTAGAGAGATACATGAAAGTGCTGAAAGGGTATGTGATGAATATGTTCAGGCCGGAGGGATGCATTGCAGAACGCTATTTAGTAGAAGAAGCAGTTGAGTACTGGTCTGAATTTATTCCAAATGTTGATGCAATTGGACTTCCAAGTACCCGATACACTAATAGGATGGATGGTGAAGGCATTACCGGTGGTCAACCTGTATGTGTTAGTATGAGGGAGCTAACACGGATGCACTTGTGCGTACTTCACAACACGGTCGATGTGCTTCCTTTTATTGACCTGCACATGCAAGCACTGTCTGAGTCCTTTCCCACCAGAGATAGATCATGGATTGAAGCTGAGCATAATCGGACGTTTGTTGACTGGTTCAATGGTTATGTTGCAAATATGTTGTCACAGAATAAAGAATCAGTGAAAGAAAGAGTTAAGTGGCTATCCAGATTGCCTGATAGGCATGCGTATTCATACAAGTGTTATCTTATCAACGGATACACTTTTTATACCAGGGATCATGATGCCGCAAGTACAATGCAGAATAGTGGGGTGTCTATTACTGCAACTGCATGGAATGAGTCGATTACCACATACTTTGGGCAGATTGTCAATATTTGGGAACTCGACTATGTTGGTCACCGAGAACCAATTTTCGATTGTAGTTGGGTGAGGATCCCAAATGGAGTCCAAGTTGAATGTTCTGGGTTTGTACGCGTCGATTTGAAGAATATGGGATACAGAGATGACTCTTACATAATGGCCAGTCAAGCTCAACAAATTTTCTATGTCCCCGACCCAGTGAACAAGAAATGGTCAATTGTGCTTCTGTCAAACAAATTTAATCATAGTTACCAGATCAACGACCAAGTCGATGAAGATGTTGACATGATTGATGATCCTTTTCAGAACTTCACACATTCTGTACCCTCTTTTGATGATCTTGCAAATCCACGTACATACCAGAGAAATCTTAGAAACGAGGATGAATATAACAATCCGGATCTCGTTAACATTCATGGTCATGAACAAGAAAAGTCAACCAAAAAACGAAAAAGAAAAATCAGTGCTAAAAAGAAATGTACGACTTTATTAAATGTTGTTTCCACATACTTTATTAAATGTTGTTTCTGTTTATTTTTTTAATATTTTTTTATTCTGTTTCACAGGATCATGGATCAACCCCCCTATGATGGAGATGATGGAGATTATGGGGGTGATGGAGATTATGGGGGTTATTTTCCCTATGATAGAGATGATGGGGATGATGGAGATGATAGAGATGAGGGAGATCATGATGACTTGGGTCATGATAACACTGATGCTCACACCTCTAGTAGCTCTGGAGAGAAGCGCAAGAGGGGTATAGTCACGATGACTTCATTGAAAAAAGACCGTAGCAAAGGAAAATTACTGAAGGTAATTAATTTTATTACATCTGAACAGTTTAATTTTTATTATATTAATTAATTGTTTGTTGAGCTAACGTTATCATTGAATTGCAGTTATCATTCAATGAGTATGGGCAGCCGATTGGACCTGAGAGTGCGAAGTTGGCGCACTACATTGGGTCTGCAGTCAGGAGAGTGGTCCCTATCGTACCACCATGCAGTGACTGGCGTAAGCCTGAAATGAGTCCTTACAAGGAAGCGTTATGGGATGAGCTCGTGGTATGTAAATTAATTATATGCATATTTTCATTGTTGCATGACTTATTTTTATGTATAAGCTTGTGAAATTACTAAATGTGTATGCAGCAAACATTCTCCGGCCTTGATCACACAAGGAAGCATCAAATACTTATGCAAGCTGGGAATGCGGCAAAAAATTTTCGGTCTTTTCTGAGGAGAAGTTCACGAGACCCGAAGACTGGTCAGTACTCGCCTAAACCGCCTAAGGACTATGAGGAATCCCCTATGGTGGCCCCATATTGGCAGGAATTCGTGCGTAGATCTATGCTTGATGATTTCAAGGTAATCTTGATCAATGTCATTTCATCTATTCCTATTAATGCACAATTTTTTAAGTGTTTATTGTATTTATATTACACTGTAGGAAAAAAGCAATAGAAATAGCGTACAAGCTAAGAATATGGAAGCGCGATATCGTGGATCTTCCAAAGGTTATGCACGTATTAGGGAAGATTTGGTGAGATAAAAATACTAACTTATAATATATTACACTCTTAATATATATTCACTTTTAATAATTTGGGGATATGTTTATCATTATCGTAGAAAGAAGAAAAAAGGAAAGCTGGAGAGAGTGCGCCTGTTGTTACCCGTTACGAGTTATTTCAAACTACAAGAAAGACTCGAGATGGAAATTTTCCCGATAACAGATCTCAGCGTATCTCTGAAGAAGCGGTAATTCATCCATTATTTTATCCTTTACATTAAAAACAATTACTTCATTTGAAATGATTTAATAATATTTTTTGTTATTCAGGAGCGCATATCTCAGAGCATGACGCCCGACGACATCCGCACTGTGGGGACTGATGATCTGTTTGCACGGGCAATAGATCGTCAAGAGCATCCCGGACGCTTACGAGCTTTTGGATATGGCGTCACGAAGAAAACATTAGAGATGACAGCCGGTTATATTGCGGCTATGTCTATGGTGGAAAAGCTTTCTGTGCAGGTTACCGACTTGACTAAACAGATGGAGATCATGAATCAAAGACAATTGAGACAAGGGATGTCGTCGAGTGCTGCTAGTTGTGAATATAGTGCCCCGACTATGTTTTCCGCTGATGCTAGAAACGAATTCGACGATCCACTTCAAAATGTCTCTCAGGTATCAGATGTATCTCGTATTTATTTTAATTAAAGACAAGTATAATTTTCTAAACTTATAATATCTTCTTCGAACAGCCAGTGGAATGTTTCCTTTATGTGGAGCATCCTCTTCGATTGGTGGCAACTGGAATGTTGCACGACAGCTCTAGTGGAATCATTCACGGTCGTCCCCAGGCTTCTGGTTGTGTAAGAGTCACACTTATTGTACCTGAAATCGGAGAAGAGAATTCACCAGTGCCAAGACCAGAAGATGATGCCACCACAGTCGGAACAGCGGTCGGACATTTTCTCGAATGGCCGAGGAACTTGGTCTCTCTCACCAAGAAGGTAAAATTCATGATATTAAAGTTTAATATCTTATTTATTCTAAATTATATTAAAAATTGATTGTAGATACTGCCGACTCCACAAAAGGCTCCACAAAGATCAAGTGGTATTGAGAGGGAGAGACCGAGGGAACCCACTATTGGTGTTCGCAGACGACGATTAGGTTATCCAGTGCACGGTGACTTACCCCACGATGTCACTACAATGTCAACGGCGCACTTGATGGTTTCGTCCCCCACCTACGATGCAGTTGTGGTTCCCATTACTTCTTACTTTCACCAGGTTGGTTATGAAGAGACCATCCTACCGGAATATGTGGATGAAGTAATGCACGACAAGTGGTTGAGTGCAACTACCATTAGTCTTTACCTCAGGTATGTGTTAACTAATTCTCAATATTTACTTCATATATAGTTTAATTTTCTTATTAAATATTAATTAGCGTATGTTTGTTTAAGGTATTTGGGTGAGGTATATTTCACCCTAGATATCGGGGCAAGTGCAAAGTATTCATTCGTCTCTCCACAAGTGTGTTGCATGTTTGGTAAGAGGACACCATTAATGAGGGATATTGTTAACCATATGTTGAAATATACTGGGAAAAATCATCTCATTTTCTGGCCGACAAATGTGGGGTGAGTACAATTAATATTTCATAAAATATTTTTTTTATATATAAACAAATGATTATCTTTTAATATTCTTAATATAATATTGTAGTAAACATTGGGTGCTGGTGGCCATAGACATGAATCAACTTAATGTGTATTTTATGGATCCAGCTCAAGGTGGAGTGTATACAAATCGTCCTAATCTCATTACATTTATGGACAGGTAAGTTAGTTTTTAATATTCTCATATTATTATTTATTTTACTTTTAAAAAGTATGCATATGATCTAATCTGAGCTTTATTTTCTAAATATTTTTTATAGTGTAATGAGAATGTTTCGGAGTAGTCTTCCGGGTCAAAGCTAAAAAACCATTAGTAAAGTGTTGTGGAAAAATATTTCGGTAAACTTACTTTATAAATTTTTCAATTCAATTAAAAATAATCATAGGTATATATATAGTACGTGATTATAATTGCTAATCAATATATAGGTTCCGAGGCAGCAAGATGGTGATCATTGTGGACATTTTGTGTGTTGCTACATTGAAGATATAATCTTGACTTCTCAAACGAATATACCTGATGAAGTAAGTTGATTTATCGATTTATTTAAATTATTATTGATTGTTATAACATATTCGTATTAATTAATTAAATTTTAAATGTAATTTGCAGTTTGTGCATAATCCTCGGATCCCTTTTTACAACAAAGCTAGAATCGACAAATGGAAAATGGATTGGATGGGGTATTTATACAATAGGTTCTTAATGTAATTTTCTTTTTACAAGACATTATTACTATATAACTTATGGAATTAATTTGTGATGATATGATATTATTATGAATTTTTTGGTATAATTAATTATATTTATTTGATGTTATGGATTAATATTTAATGGTATGGATAAATATATTTATTTGTATATAAACAGGTTTATTAAAATAAAATAGAAAATATAAAAAAAAAATATAAATCAAAGAAAGCGGTTAAGAACCGCTTTCCTAGTGAATTAAATTTAAAAAAAAAAAACGTTTTGTCACTTAGATAGCGGTTAAGAACCGCTTTCTAAGTTAGGCACTTGGATAGCGGTTCAAAACCGCTTTCTAAGTTAGGCACTTGGATAGCGGTTCAAAACCGCTTTCTAAGTAAGGATCTTGGATAGCGGTTCGAAACCGCTTTCCTAGAACACAGCGGTTTATAACCGCTATCTAAGAGGTTATTTTGCACAGCGGTTTCCGAACCGCTTTCTTAGCTTAGATAGCTGATTCTTAGAAAGCGGTTAGAACCGCTTTCTAAGCTAAAAAGTAACCGCTATCTAAGTCATTTTTTGTACTAGTGATTCAAGATGAAATGTTGCAGATGAACGAGTTTCTCTGAGGTACTATGGAGAGAGATGATAGTAACTCCACTACCGAGTGGATTAGACAGCTCCAGGACATCACCTACGATGTTGATGACGTTCTCGATAAATACATGTTCCGATTTCAACGACGTCGTGGTGCAAGTGGAGTCAGTGGCTGCATCATGAAAGCTTATGCTTCAATTAAGAATTTGAAAGCCCGACACCAGATTGCTTCTGAAATCCAAACAATCAAGTCCAGATTAAAAGATCTTTTTGAGAGCCGAGAGATATATGGAGGTATTAGGGCTAGCATTGGTCAAGGCTCAAGCTCTACCATTTCAAGAAATGAATGCTATGATGGTCGAGGCGATGCCTTATTCTTGGATGACGATGAAGTTGTGGGGATTGAAGAGCCAAAGAAACAACTTTTTGTGTGTATTCATTCGTGGCATGAAGGACTTAAAGTGATTTCAGTGGTGGGAATGGGAGGACTTGGTAAAACTACTCTGGTTAAGAAGGTCTATGATGATGAATCATTCAAGAAACATTTTAATCATCATGTTTGAATCATCGTCTCAGAGTACAATGATGACAAGCATATGTTGACAAACCTTGTTAAAAAGTTGGTTGGCGAAATTAAGGAATCACCACCTCAAGGACTGGAAGGCATGAGTGATGGAGACACACTGGTCAAACTCATTCAATGACATCTAGTGAATTTAGAGACACTGGATCTCAAGAATTGCTATGTGACATAGTTGCCAAAAGAAATATTAGAGCTCCACAAACTTCGTCATCTCTTAGTGTACAAATACAATTGTCCCAATGATATTTCATTTGAGAGTATACAGGGCGTGAAGGCTCCGTGTGGCATTGGAAGAAGTTTATCAAAGCTAGTAAAACTTAGTTGTGTAGATGCAAATGAAAGTGAAGGCATGAAGATGGTGGAGGAGACAGGGAAGCTTACACAGCTGAGAACTGAGAAGTGAAGATGGAAAGGAGCTTTGTTCTTCCACTATATATATAAATTGGAGCAGACTGAGAGAGGATACACTGAACAACCTTCACGATTTGCCTTATCTGGCGACACTAGCTATTCATGGCGCCTACTTTGAGGGGTTGACATTCAGAGCTCAAGGTTTCAAGAAGCTCAAAGAATTGTGGTTAGGAGATCTAAAATGCATGAAATGGGTGATAGTGGAGGAGGGGTCCATGCCCATTCTTGAGGAGTGGAATATGAAGAGCTGTAAATTGGTGCGAGAGCTGCCTCAAGGAATCGAGCATTTGCCCCGTCTTAGTTTCTGCAGTGTGGGGGATGAATTTGTGAAGAGTGTTGTTGAAGAGAAAATATATGGAGTTCAGTGGAGGTTGGCTCACGTTCCCAGAGTTTGTTTCTCCGAAGTGATGGATAATGATGTGTGGACAACTGATTTTGTGTTGTAGTTGTTGGGTATTACCCCACTTCAATCAATTAATTCATCAATCTTAATACATTTCATTTGTTTGTATTTAATTTTTAATTCGAATGTGTTTTCAGTTTCTTCAATGTTCAATCGAGACATACTAGTGTTTGGCACTAATACAGAATCACCAAACTAAATATTCATTAAAGAGTAGGTCTTGCGTGAGACCGTCTCATGGCATGAGACGATGGAATGAGGTACACTATAAAAAAATAAAATATTACCTACAAAATTAGGATCGCCTAAGGAAATTTCCTATAAAAATGTTTCATAGTGGAATTGCCTACAATTTTTTTTATTCATGTAGCCACGTCATTCCGCAACCTACAGACAATTTGCCAGCGAAATAAAATTTGTAGGCGCTAATTACCTATTGGTGATTTGTCTACAAAAATTTACCCACAAACAATTGCCTATGAAAATTCTATAGGCAAATTTATTTGTAGGTAGAGAACAAAAATGCATATATAATTAGAAACTTTTGTAGACAAATTCGTAGGCAATTCCCACTACAAAAATTTTCGTTGAAAATTTTGTAGTTATATTAACAATTTATGTAGGTAATTTTATATTTTGTTGTAGTGGTTTAACTTGGGCATTGACGCATTAACACTTTGGTAGGGATGGGTGTTAATTTTTATTGTCTCATACTATGAGATGGTCTCATACAAATTTTTCCTTTCATTAAATTAAATTTTGTCTATCTATATCTTATGATGGATGGTTTCCTCTAAATGAGAAAAAAGAAAAATAATTTACCTAGTTTTTGTTAGTTGTTTAAAGCTATGCTTCCTCCTGAATTGTACACATAGCAAAAAATTGGGGACGTAATTGGAGAAATTAACTTTTTTGGGGCGTAAATTGTACACTTAGCAAAAAATTGAGACGTAATTGAAGAAATTAATTTTTTGGGACGTCTTTGGATAAGGTGAAAACTTATGGGATGTAAAAAAACTCTATCCCCACATATAACTGTGAAACTAATTATTTCCTTAATTACCATTTCTCTGCCTCCTTCTGTTACTCAGTCAAGCTATATTTAACATTTCACCATTTCTTTAAAGTGATTCACTCGCCTACATTTCTCCATAATTCAACTGGCTATGCATACGCTTCACCCCTTCTACCATCGAATCCCTGCTTTTCCATAATAGTTCACGAGATTCATCAACATCGGGCTTGATCCCTTCGTCTTGCATTTTCATGAACACATTCGATGCCTCATCAATCTTCCCATATCACTACAAGAAAACATAAAATTGCCTATAGAAATTGTCAATATGGCTACAAAATTTCCAACAAAAAAATTTGTTGTACGGATAACCTACGAATTGCCCAGAAATATTTCTAATTGTAAAGACACCTTCCTTTCCCACCTACAAAATAATTTGCCTACAAAAATTGCGTAGAGAAAATGTGTTGTAGGTAAAATTTTATAGGCAAATGACTTGTAGGTAATTATACCTAGAGATTTTATTTCGTAGACAAATTAATTCCGTAGTCAAGCTGTTTCTAGGTTGAGAAATGTAGAAGCTATTATAATTAGAAAATTTTGTAGGCAAATCAAAGACAATTCTTACTACAAACTTTTTTGTTAGAAAATTTTTGTAGACAATTCTAATTTTGTAGGGAATTCTTTATTTTCTTGTAGTGTATGCCACATAAGAAAAATGATCTTTAGTGACAGTAATCCCGTCATTATTGTTTTTTCTGGATAATAAAATTTAATGACAGGACACAATCTTTAATGACAGAATCATGTCATTAAAGATTGTTTCATGTCATTATAGACTTTTAACTTGAGAATCAATAATGACCAACCATGACAGGATTGTTGTCACTAAAGGACAATTTTCTTGTAGTAATATTGAGGTAAATTATGGGTCTTGGGGGTCGGGGTATCCACATGCAAATTATCTCTGGCATTTTATAGGTGGTGGCTTGCCAGCATCTCCTACTGCTACATATTCGTTAAATCATGACAGGACAAGCCTTAAAACGCAGGTGATACGTTATTACATACTTAGTGAATGGCAATATGTTGATACACTATTATATACTAAAGTGAAGAACTACTAGAAAGATCGTGCATAATGTCATAACTTCTATTGTATTAAATGAAATCCTGTGATTTATTTTGTAAGGACATGGAGTACTAGAGTAAGTGAACTAATCTGTTGTTTGTATATACTAGCGAAAGATATCTTGAATTTGAACAGTAGAGGACTGATGTGGACACTTGTTATAGGTTAATTATGTACATTTTGAGAAGTTAGTTTCACTATCTAACGTCTGTTTTCCCTTATATCAAGTCATAGCTCTTCTAAAATGTTAGTGATTATTATATGGGAAAATACACTTTTTTGTGCCTTAACTTTGGATGAATTTGGTTTTCATCCAATTAACTTTGAAATTTTGAATTTAGTTTTGTAACTTACAAAAAAATTGTGTATTTTGTCCTATTACCTGCTACACCAGGTAATTCTTCCGGTGAAGTTGATGTGGCGCCACTTTTTTCAAAGTTATAGGACTAAATTACCGGAAGTTTTTGTTTACTGATTTAGCAAGTTGTAGGACAAAACACACAAACTTTATAATTTATAGGACGAAATTCAAAAGTACAAAGTTAACAGGACAAAAATCAAAGTTAACAAAAATTATAGGACAAAAAAGTACATTTTTGCTTACTATATATTTTGTTTTATACCTTGATTCATACCAGACAGTGTTAATATTCATGATGGTATGAGTGTTCGACATGAGCATGGCTTTAGTAGTTAATCATCTATTTGGGATTGAATGCTGATGTACAATTGCTAGATTGATGAATAAGCAGATGTGGGTACTGCAAATGACATTGATTAATAGACCAGTTAGACTACATAGCCTGAAGATTAATTAATCTTCTATTTTAGGTATATTTTTTATACTCTTTTAAAAGTTCTCAAATTATTGACCCTTCTTTTTAAGATTTCGCTAATTAAGCATTATTTGTTTCCCTTTGACTCTTGCCACCTAAATGTGTCGGAGTTCCTTACCTCTTGCATACTCAATTCCTGTGTTCCAGTATACTATGTACATATAAATATACTGATATAGTTTTACATGTGTGAATATATATAAACTGATATAGAATTACACACAAGAATGTAGAGAATAAAACTTTTTTTGGTCCCATAACTTATCAAGTGCCCGATTTTGGTCCAAAAAAATTTTACTCTTTGATTTTGTTCCCATAACTTCTAGGTTTTGTCCAATTTTGGTCTCATTCTCGCTGAGAAATTATTTTGTTGGTTCCATACCTTATCGAGTGTCCGATTTTAGTCCTAAAATTTTTAACTCTTCAATTTTGGTCCCATAACTCCTAGACTTTGTTCCATTTTTAACCCATTGTTTTTTTTTTTTTCAGAAAACAGTGATTAAAAAAATAAAAAAATTTGAAAATGAATGTAGTTTTGTTGCCACATCTGGGAGGGTACCAGAAAGCCAAATTTCATCCATAATTTGAGTTGTAGATGATGTACAAGGGCGTCATTTTAGGATTTTTGACGTATGTGGGACCAAAATTGGACAATCCCTAAGAATTATAGGACCAAAATCAAAGAGTAAAAAAATTTGGGACAAAATCGAACACTTGAAAAGTTATGGGACCAAATAACTTTTTTTCTCCAAGAATGTATATTGGGAGGGCTGAAATCACATGGATAAAAAGGATGCCACATTTATAACTGTGGACGTAATCCATTTCTTTAAATGTTATCCCAATACTACAAAAGAAAATAACTATACATTCTATAATTTAAACCAAATTCATTCTCTATCTTTTCACCTTTATCAAATGGTCCTCTATTTATTTGTTTTATCAATTTAGTCTTGTACCTATTCAAGTTTTACCAAATAGGTCCTAATTGGCCAAAAATTATACAAAACCTCACAATTTTAGTTTTCTATTTATTGGATTTATCAATTTAGTCCTGTATCAATTCGCATTTCACCAATTAGGTCCTAATTGAACAGAAAATGCATAAATACCACATAATATTTAAACAATAACGAATGTGGCTTTTGTCATATATGCCACCCACATCAATAATGAAGGCACGTATGTATATAGATGTAGAAAACCTTGTTCTTATTATTATGAAGGCATGTAAGAAACACAATTTTGGGACTTAGCTACGAATATATATATGATATAACCCTTGCACCCACGACAAAAATAAAATCTCCTTAATCTTTTGTTGATATGTCTTGAATCACACACTTCTCTGAGTTGTACGGGGGTCTCGCTGTTTTGGTGTTTTATCTCAGTGCTATATATATGGTCTTTGAGATCTGTAATCTGTAACCTACATCAGTAATAAAATCCGTTCTCCTCTCTGCCCGTGGACGTAGCCAATTTACTTGGTGAACCACGTAAATCTCTTGTCTTCTTTACGTTTCTTGTTTATGCTCTATAATCCTATTCTGCCACAACAAATTGGTATCAAGAGCCTGGTCGTTTCGATCAGGGTTTTTTCCACACTATTAGGGTTTTTTGGAGCCGATCGAGAATGTCTGCTTTCAACGTAAAGGTTGACAAATTCACTGGGAGAAATAGTTTTGGCTTATGGCAAATCAAGATGCGATCTCTGCTGAAGCAGCAGGGTTTGTAGGCGCCGCTATCAGGAAAACCTAAATCTGAGGATGCAGATGAAGAAGAGTGGAATACCCTAGAAGAAAAGGCCCACTCGACTATCATGCTATGTCTGTCTGACGATGTTATCATCGAGGTTGCGGATCAGGAAACTGCCGATGGTCTCTGAACGAAGATAGAGAGTCTCTACATGACGAAGTCTCTAACCAACAAATTGCTTTTGAAGCAACATCTGTTCCGTTTACGCATGCAGGAAGGTACACCCCTTCGGGATCATCTAGATAAATTAAACAAAATTTTACTAGATTTGCGTAATATTGATGTTAAAGTAGAAGATGAGGACGCTGCTTTAATTCTGTTAGTATCTTTGCCTGAATCGTATGAGAATTTTGTTGAATCGTTTATTACTGGGAAATATACTCTGTCTCTGGAAGATGTTCAATCTGCCCTCCACAGCAGAGAAGATCGTCAACAGGCAACTGGCTCGGCCACAGAAAATCAGGCATCGGGGCTGTATGTCACGAGTAAGGGACAAAAGAAATCTGGGAAGAAAACTGGGAAGCCGAATCAGAAAGGTTCAAAAGGTCCTAAACCCGATGACATCTGCAATTACTGTAAAGAACCAGGGCGCTGGAAGATTGATTGTCCTAAGAAGAAGAGGAAGCAGGAAAAGAAAGAGGGTGTCGGCGGTTCTGCAGCTGTTGCAGAAACTGATACAAATTCTGAAGATGATCTGGCCTTGGTTGCAGCTAGACAGTCACATCGTAATGATGTGTGGGTTCTTGATTCTGGGGCATCATACCATATTTTTCCTAACAGGGAGTTCTTCTCGACCTATGAGCAGATAGATGGAGGAAATGTTACCATGGCTAACAGTGCTGCCTGCAAGGTGGTTGGGATTGGCTCAGTCAGGATACGGACACATGATGGGGTATTCTGTACTTTGGATGAAGTCAGGCATGTTCCACAGATGACGAAGAATCTGATATCATTGAGTCTCCTTGACAGTAAGGGTTTCAGTTTCAAAGGTGAAGGTGGAGTTATGTATGTTTGTCAAGGTTCAAAGGTGGTTCTAACAGGCTTGAAACGTGGTACCTTATATTATCTGCGAGGTTCCACTGTGACAGGTTCTGCTGATGTTTCATCATCTGAGATTCAGACCATGGATATGACCAGGTTGTGGCATATGAGGCTCGGTCATATAGGAGAAAGAGGGATGCATATTTTATCAAAGCGGGATCTTCTATCTGGGCATAAAGTGCAGAGTCTTGAATTCTGCGAACATTGTGTATTTGGGAAGCTTCATCGCAACAAGTTCCCAAAGAAGGCAGTTCATCAGACCAAGGGGACTCTTGACTACATTCATATGGATTGTTGGGGTGCGTCACGTGTTGAGTCTATTGGAGGCCACAGATATTTTGTGTCTATGATTGATGACTACTCAAGGATGACTTGGGTAATTATGATGAAACACAAAAGTGAAGCTTTCAAGAAATTCAAGCAGTGGAAGGCGTTGGTAGAAAATCAGACTGGGAAGAAGATCAAGAGACTGCGAACTGATAATGGCCTGGAGTTCTGTTCATCTGAGTTCAATGAGTTCTGCAAGGATGCAGGGATTGCTCGACACCACACTATTCGACATACACCGCAGCAGAATGGTGTGGCAGAGCGCATGAATCAGACATTTCTGGAGAGAGCGAGATGCATGCTCTCGAATGCTGGTTTGGCTAGAAAGTTCTGGGCAGAAGCAGTAAACACGGCGTGCTATTTGATCAACCGTGGTCCTCACACTGGCATTGGTTGTCAGACACCTTATGAGGTATGGTCTAATAAACTTGCAGATTATTCTTTGTTGAAGGTTTTCGGTTGTACTATTTACTATCATGTTAGTGAGGGTAAATTAGAACCAAGAGCTAAGAAGGGTATATTTGTTGGTTTCGGGGATGGAGTTAAGGGATATAGAATCTGGTCACCTTCAGAGAATAGAGTTATATTCAGTAGGAATGTGATTTTTGATGAGAATTCTATGCTTAACCCCACTGTGAAGTCTGTTTGTACAGAAAATTGTTGTAGTGTTGATAAACAGGTGGAGCTGCAAGTCACTCTCGATGAGAGTAAATCATAACTCCAAGGTGGAGAAGATCAACATACTCCTGCTCCTGCTGAAAGTACAAGTTCTGATGTCCATCCAGAAGCTCGCCAGACAAGCATAGCTGTTGATAGAGCTAGGAGAATAGGCGTGAAGCCTCCTGTTCGGTACGGTTTTGAGGATATGGTGACTTATGCATTACTAGTCGCTGACGAGGTGGAAGAGGAAGAACCATCTGCCGGTGAACCATTCACCTACAGAGAGGTTGTTTCATGCAGTGAGTCGGCCCAATGGCTCACTGCAATGAGAGAAGAGATGGAATCACTTGCCAAGAATGAGACTTGGGAGCTGGTCAAACGGCCTAAGGAGAGGAAGATTGTTACTTGCAAATGGATATTCAAGAAGAAGGAAGAAACCACACCTGGTTAGGGTGTGAGATACAAAGCTCGGCTAGTTGCAAGAGGGTTCACACAGAAGGAGGGGGTTGATTATAATGAGATATTCTCACCAGTGGTCAGACACACTTCCATCAGAGTGTTACTAGCAATGGTTGCACATCAGGATTTAGAACTTGAGCAACTAGATGTGAAGACAACTTTTCTACATGGAAAGCTCGAAGACGATAGCTACATGACTCAGCCAGATGGGTTCCAGGTTCCGGGGAAGGAAGATTATGTTTGCAAGTTGATGAGGTCTTTATATGGGCTAAAGCAGTCTCCAAGGCAGTGGTATAAGAGGTTTGACAGTTACATGATCCAGTTGGGATACAACAGGAGTCCGTATTATTGTTGTGTGTATCACAACAAAGCTGATGATGGTTCCATGATCTATCTCGTCCTGTATGTGGATGATATGCTCATAGCTGCGAAGTCCAAGTCTGATATTCAGAAGTTGAAGGATCTGCTCAGTGCTGAGTTCGATATGAAGGATTTGGGTGCTGCCAAGAAAATTTTGGGTATGGAGATATATAGGGAAAGAGAGAAGAAGAAGCTTTTCTTGTCACAGAAGAGTTACATTCAGAAGATCTTGTCTAGATTTGGCATGTCTACCGTCAAGCCTATTGATACTCCAAGTGCTACAAATATTCATTTATCCACTGATTATGAACCAAAATCTGTAGCTGAGCAGGTGTTCATGTCTCGAGTCCCATACTCTAATGCAGTAGGGAGTTTGATGTATGCTATGGTCTGCACTAGACCAGATCTTGCACATGCTGTTAGTGTTGTCATCAGGTTCATGGGACAACCTGGAAAGGAGCATTGGCAAGCTGTGAAGAGGATTTTTCGTTATCTCAGAGGTACGTCTGATGTTGGTCTCATTTATGGAGGTGATGCTCACTTTTTTGTGACTGGTTATTCTGATTCTGACTATGCTGGAGATGTTGATAGCAGAAGATCTATGACTGGTTATGTTTTCACTCTTTGTGCTTCTGTTGTTAGTTGGAAGGCAACTCTGCAGGCTACAGTTACTTTGTCTACAACTGAAGCAGAGTATATGGCACTGACAGAAGCTGCTAAAGAGGGAGTTTGGTTGAAAGGGCTTGTAGGTGATCTTGGTCTACATCAAGATCAAGTTATTGTATTCTGTGACAGTCTGAGTGCAATCTGTTTGACCAAGGATCAGGTCCATCATGAGAGGACCAAGCATATTGATGTGAGGTATCATTTTCTGAGGAATGAGCAGAGAATCAAAGTGATGAAGGTAGGTACTGCTGATAATCCTGCTGATATGTTCACCAAGCCGGTCCCGCATAGCAAGTTTCGATATTGTTTGGACTTGCTAAACGTCACAAGCTGTTAGTTGCCCAAGGAGGGCAAATCTGAGGCAGAAAGGAGGCGTCTGTTTCATCTGGCATTGTAATGATGCATCTGCTAGGAAGATTCAACTCAAGGTGGAGATTTGTTGATATGTCTTGAATCACACACTTCTCTGACTTGTACGGGGGTATGCAGTATTGGGCCTTAAGCCCAATTTCAGTGTTTTATCTCAGTGTTATATATATGGTCTTTGAGATCTGTAATCTGTAACCTACATCAGTAATAAAATCCGTTCTCCTCTCTGCCCGTGGACGTAGCCAATTTACTTGGTGAACCACGTAAATCTCTTGTCTTCTTTACGTTTCTTGTTTATGCTCTATAATCCTATTCTGTCACAACATCTTCAATAGTAATCTTGGTGTTGGGAGCAGCATCATGAGGGAGCAAGGATATCGAATCACGTGAGTACGTACTCCAGCTTTCATCCTCGCAATTTATTGCAACATGGGCCAATTCAGATGCCCGATTAGGAACTCGGAGGCGCACAACTTGACCTTTCAGCATTTCCACCACTTTATTCATCGGAGGCCGATCACCTGGACTCGTCTGTATAAACCACAATGCCACTATCGTCATCTTCTTAACAATAGTTTCATCATCATTGTTTTCATCAATAACTTCGAATTCAATGTCATGATCTTGCTCAAAACAGTCATATATCCAACACGGGAAATATTGGCTAGATGCTTGGTTGTTCCTTTCAGGTCTTTATTTAAGCCTATCATCTCCATAAGTAACATCCCGAAATTATAGACCTCACCAAAGCCCCTATTGTTGAGTTCAGGAGCTACATAGCCTATTGTTCCTCTTATTGCAGTCATAGTCACCACTTTTTTATCCGTGGAGATGAATTTTACTAAACCAAAACCGGTGATTTTTGGAGTGAAGTTGTCGTCGAGAAGTATATTGTGAGGCTTGATGTCGAAATGCAGGATTTGAATGTCACAACCCTTGTGCAAATATTCGATCCCCCGAGCAAATCCAACCGCAATCTCATACTTTCTTGCCCAACTCAAACAATTCGCTATTTCTCGACCATAGTTGTGCTTATCAAGCGAACCATTAGGCATGTAGTCGAATACAAGAGAACGCTTGGAAGTTTCCGCACAATACCCAAGTAGCTTCACAACATTTACACGATGGATCCTTCCAATGGTCGGGATTTCATTCATGAAGTCGATCTTGACCATTTCCTCCGGGTTTTCCGAGTTTTACCGCTACATCATAACCACTTCTAAGTCTTCCTTTGTAAACAGTACCATATCCTCTAAGGCCAAGTTTTTCTCGAAAACCTCTAGTCATCTTCTTTTGTCGGAATAGATTGTTCTCACTTTGTAGGAAGTCTTCAATTTCAGCAAACCTCGACAATTGTCTTCTTCAAAACTTGTAGATAAAAAACCAGAAGATGCAAGGAAATACAATGAAGAATCTTACTGCAAAAAATAGCCCTGCCCGGAGAAAAATACCAAGAAGGATTTATCTTCTACCGTGCTTATCGAATTAAGAAAAGAAACTTAATGCTTTAAATTATAGACTAAAGAAGATTAAAAAGTCATCTCATTATATGTAGACTAAAGAAGATTAAAAAGTCATATCAGTATATGTAGACTAGAAGAAGAATCAATGTGGCACATTAGGTGGCAATCTTCGCCAAATAAATAAAAAACTAAAAATAAAATACAAAAAATCAACTCACTATGGATTTGCGAGTGTCATTAGATCTTTCCAAAAAAATAATTCTTTAAACTCAAATTTAACCCTCATTTTCTTGGATTGGATTGTTTAGACTTAGAGTTGCGTCAATGGTTAAAAGGCTGCACAAGTGAAGAAGAAGACAATCTTATAAAAATAAATTTGTTTTAATATAATTTTGATTTTATCTTTAACTTATTCATTTTTAATGTGTTGAAATTCATTTTTTATTTTACATTATTTTTTAATTGTGATAATTACCATACAACAAGTCACATGCCAAAAATGGGCCATGTAAACATTTGTAATCACAACCGGCCTTGAAATCACAAGTACGTGACCGAAATGGTTGCGTTTTGTGCATTTTTAGCCAATTAGGACCATTTTTCAACAAATTAGAACCATTTTGGCGAAACTTGAATGAATACAGGATTAACTTGATAAATCAAATAAATAGAGGACCATTTCAATAAAAGTGCCGGAAAAAAAGAGACAATTTTGAAATGAATAGTACATTCTCTTGGCGACCAAATGTGGAATTATTCCGCGCACTAACGAATGTAACATACAAATCAAACCGTGTTAGAATTGTAAGCTAAAAGTAACATAATAATGAATATGATGGATCCAAGACCACATAACAAATCCATCCATTAAGTGATGGATTTCAACCAACATAAATTTTAAACAATAACGAATGTGGCTTTAGTCATATATGCCACCCACATCAATAATGAAAGCATGTATGTATATAGATGTAGAGGTGCTTTTGTCTAATTTTTATGAAGGCATGTAAGAAACACAATTTTAGGGGAAATTGCAGAAATAGTCCCATAAGTATTGGTTCTCATGAATTTGGTCCTTTTTTAGTTCAAATAGTTCCATACGATTTTTCCGTCAAAAATAACAGATTAACGAGCATGAGGCCCACACGCCCGTTAGTTTTCTGCCAAAAACTCGCGCGTATAATTCCCAACTTAAAAATAATTAATTTCACTTCACAGTGATAATTTTCACATACGCTTCCATCTGCGTAATTAAATAGATATAAAGACATTAAAGTCATTCAACTATTATAGAGCACAAAGCCCATAAAATATTAAAAGTAACAAATTAAATTAATTAATTATAGGAAAATGTAAATACATGTTCAAAACATTAAATATACAATAAATGACTAATTTGCTTTGATGGATATAATTGATAAATAATTATCTCTATTTATGGGACAATTAGTCCAACTCTCTCCATGTGACAATTATCCTTATAACCAGTTATACCAGGCCCTTGTCACATGAACCAAAAGCATGTTAGATTAGATTTAAGTATCAATCACTACAAAAAAAACATTGTTTTCCGACGGAATTAGCGACGAAAAATCCGTCGCAAACAGTATTTTGCGACGGCATTTGCGACGGACACGTATCCGTCCCTAAAACAGCCGTAGCTAATTTTTGCGACGGATTTCGACCTCCGTCGCAAATTAACGACGGACAAATCCGTCGCAAAATTGGCGGGACAGACCCGGCTGGGTCACACAGAATTTGCGACGGACAGTAGTCCGTCGCAAACCTTTAGGGTCAGACCCGATCGGGTCAACAACATTTGCGACGGCCACATTCCGTCGCAAATGTTTATATATTTTTTTTAATTTTTTTCTGTTATAATTTGCGACGGGCTGTTTTCGGTCGCAAAATTCAATATTTGCGACGGAATATGACCGTCGCAAATTACCGAGCCTATAAAAAAAAAGTGGCTCGCGTCGTTCGAGCCCGGGCACCCGGGGCGGCCGGAGCGGGCGCGGACCACTGGGCCAACCGGCCCATTCCTTGTTATATGCGGCCCACCTTCTATATTAGTCTTATTAGGCCTTGAACAATTAATCCATTTTTTGCGTCCAAGGGGAATCGAACACGGGACCTCTTGTGCAAGAGGAGGGGGCGCGCGCCACTAGGGCACAAGCTACTTTCGTTCATTTTTATGCAATTAATTGTATATGTATTCAAATTAAGTCATTTTTTTTATAATTCACCAAATTAATTTCTTTTCGTATCTAAGTTGTTTATTAAAATATTTTGCCCAACTATTTTTTTTATTTTGTAATATTATTTATTTCGACAATGCATAATTTTATAATTCGTTCATTTGTACGCAATTAATTGTATATGTATCCAAATTGAATCATTTTTTTTCTATAATTCACCAAATTAATTCATTTTTGTTTCTAACTTGTTTTTATAAATATTGGGGCCATTTAATTTTTATTATTTCTGTAAAATTATTTATTTCGGATCCTGCTTAAATTTATAATTCGTTCATTTGTACGCAATTAATTGTATATGTATCCAAATTGACTCATTTTTTTTCTATAATTCACAAAATTAATTCATTTTCGTTTCTAACTTGTTTTTATAAATATTGGGGCCATTTAATTTTTATTATTTCTATAAAATTATTTATTTCGACTCCCGCTTAAATTTATATATTCGTTCATTTGTACGCAATTAATTGTATATGTATCCAAATTGACTCATTTTTTTTCTATAATTCACCAAATTAATTCATTTTTATTTCTCACTTGTTTTTACAAATATTGGGGCCATTTAATTTTTATTATTTCAGTAAAATTATTTATTTCGACTCCCGCTTAAAATTATAATTCGTTCATTTGTATGCAATTAATTGTATATGTATCCAAATTGACTCGTTTTTTTTTTCCATAATTCACCAAATTAATTCATTTTCGTTTCTCACTTGTTTTTATAAATGTTGTGTCCATTAAATAAAAGTAAATTCAAACAAAAATAATTTCGCAAAATTATAAATTAAAGTAACAATTCAAACTAAAAAAAAATTGTACTTCATAGTTATTAAAAATAAATTTTTTTTAACCATCGGAATTAAATCCGTCTTCATCTTCCTCCTCATCCTCGCCCAGGTTAACAATCGGCGGCATCGATGGCTGGGTCGGCGGGATCGGCGGCATCGATGGCTGGGTCGGCGGGATCGGTGCATCGGTGGCGCGGCATTTACGCTCGTGGCATTGAATCAGAGGCGAATATCTGCCAACACGCCTGCATGGCGGCTGTATACTCCTGCAGCTCGACCCAATACCGCTCCATCTCGGATGTATACCGGTCGTGCGCCTCTCGCTGCTGCCTCTCATACTCTTCCTTCTCTCGCTGCTGCCTCTGCATGTTCTTCATCTGCTCCACCACCGTGGCAAGCTGCCTCTCGACCTCACTAGGATGAGTGTCGATGGAAGACTGAGATGAGGATGAGCCTGAGCCACGAGGTCGGAAAAAGTTCTTTCCGAAGCTGCCCAATCCAGCGAACCGCCCCTTTTTAGCCTTGACGTTCTTGAAGTACAATTCATTTTGAACGTCAACAGAAGGCTGTGTGGGGGGCATCGACCCCGACCCCTCTGCCGTTTCCTCAGGCTGAGGCTGAGAGGCAAGGTCCTCGAGCATCTTTCTCTACAAATTAATTATACAAAAAATTAAATAAATTGAACACTAAATATAAAAAATACTTTTAATATTAAAAATTTAAATAATACTATTAATATTGAAATAATACTTACGTGGATCTCGGTGGTACGCCGTAGGTAGACTTCCCAGTCTCCTCGACGAATGGGTGGGCGAGCTGCAATCTCTCAAATTGAGAGGGCTCGCGTCCTTGCTCCGCCGCCTAATTAGAAAAAAAGATAGTAAAAATTAATACCACTCATAAAAATTGGGAAAAAAAAAATTCAAAAACTCCAAAATTAAATACGAAACTTACAAATCTCAACACGTGCTCATAAATGGACCGAGAACCGGCCCGATGTCTCGCCATCCCTTCTCCATCAGGGTCACTACGCCGATTCGCCTTGTTTTTCGCCGACTTCTCTTTGAATGCAGGAGAATCCCAGTACCGGAGGAATTGATCCCAAATCGGCCGCCTTTCACTGTCAGTCCCCATGTCGGTGGCCACTCCATCCTTGTACCACTTGTCCCTCATTCTGTAAAGGAGGTCCCTGTATCTTTCTGTCGCATATTTTTCAAAATTCCTCAACATTTGGTCATCGTGCTCCTGTGCCCAGACACATTCCTTCTGCAATTACAATTTAAATGTAAATATTTGTTTATATATTTGATATTAATAAACGGTGAATTAATAAATTAAATTAATACCTTAAACTCCTCGAAGTATGTCTTTTTTCTTGCATCAGACACTAACCCCCAACTGTAAGCGGTGGGCTCGAATCCACCGCGAAAGATGGACTTGGAAACCTGATTAGCAGCCTCATGACCCGGAATCCAACTGTAAAATTAAAAATTCAAAGTTAGTAAAATAATTAGGTTTTAATTAATAAAAAAATTGAGTATAAAATATTAAAACTTACGTATGACCACATGGCTGAACAGGCATCCGTGCTTGAACAACCGGATGCTGGCGGGAGGAGGATGAGCCCTCAGCAGTCTGCTGTGAGGAGGAGGAGGAGGAGCCCGCACCAGGCTGTGAAGAGGTCTCTGATAGAGACCTCGGCCTGAAAATAGGTGGAACCACGGGTTTTAGTGAGGTCCGTCGTCTCCTCCCTCCCCGTCCTCCTCGACTCGCCTCCTCATCCCTCGGAGGCTGTTGACTGTCATTGCCACTGCCTTGTCCCCTCATCTATAACAAATATCACGAATTATTCAATCAACTAAACTAAAATCAATCAACTAATAATATTATTTTGTAAAATTATTAAAATTAAATCAAGCAACTAATATTATTCAAACTACCTACTCAACTAAATTCATTCAACTAAATTAAAATAAATCAACTAATAATATTATTTTGTAAAATTATTATACTTAAATCAAGCAACTAATATTATTCAAACTACCTACTCAACTAAATTCATTCAACTAAACTAAAATCAATCAACTAATAATATTATTTTGTAAAATTATTAAACTTAAATCAAGCAACTAATATTATTCAAACTACCTACTCAACTAAATTCATTCAACTAAATTAAAATCAATCAACTAATAATATTATTTTGTAAAATTATTAAACTTAAATCAAGAAACTAATATTATTTTGTAAAATTATTAAACAGTTCAACTAAAATCAATCAACTAAAATTATTTTGTAATATTATTTAAACATGCTTAACAATTAAAAATTAACAAATTACTAAAACAATTCAACTAAAATCAAACAACTAAAATTACTAAAATTAAAAATATAATGTAAACTTAACAATTCAACTAAATTCAATTCTAAACTTAACAAATTCTAAACATGCTTGAAAATTAAATTTTAAACGGTAAAAATCAAGAAAACTTACGATTTAATGAAGAAACGAGCACTCGGTTGGGACGGATTGGCTCTACAGCGACGAGATAAATAGTTTTTTGGTCCCGCAACTTGTCTAGTGTCCAATTTTGGTCCTAAAAATATTAACTTTTCAATTTTGGTCCCATAACTTATTGAATCGTCCAAATTTGGTCCCAAATGGGACCAAAATTGGACAATTCAATAAGTTACGGGACCAAAATTGAATAATTAAAATTTTTGGGACCAAAATTGAATAATTAAAATTTTTGGGACCAAAATTGAATAATTAAAATTTTTGGGACCAAAATTGGACACCAAACAAGTTAGGGACACAAAATTATTTTTTCGTATTCATTAATTTTTTTTCTTTTCTCACCTTTTATATATATATATATATATATACATCAATGGATTTATTTTTCATGAATATAAATACAAATATTTGAAAAACATCTATAAAATATGAAAAATAAAAACCCATTATTTTGCAATTCCAATAATTATTATTTAAGATGAATTACAAAGCTCCCATAAAATACTAATAATTAAATTTTAATTACTAACTAAGAATTTAAATTGCGATAGAGTAAATAAAATAATAAATTAATAATTTTCATATAAATTTTGATTCTCCATATTTTCGTAAAATAATTCCAAATTGCTATCGTGATCTCGTCTCCACCAATAATATATACATGATTATTACAAAGATTATTTTAGAGTATAATTAATTTGATATATGTGTATGTGTGTGTATGTATATATATATATATATATATATACATATAAGGTGAGAAAAGAAAAAAAATAATGAATACGAAAAAATAATTTTTTGTTCCTAACTTGTTTGGTGTCCAATTTTGGTCCCAAAAATTTTAATTATTCAATTTTAGTCCCAAAAATTTTAATTATTCAATTTTGGTCCCGTAACTTATTGAATTGTCCAATTTTGTTACCATTTGGGACCAAATTTGGACGATTAGATAAGTTATGGGACCAAAATTAAAAAGTTAATATTTTTGGGACCAAAATTGGACACTAGACAAGTTGCGGGACCAAAAAACTATTTTTCTCCTACAGCGACTGCACCCGACTTCTCCCTCTCTTTTTCCTCTTCTTCCTCTTATTCTTCTCGCCTTCTGCGCTGTCCTTTATATAAGGCGAAAAATTTTGCGACGGACGCCTGTCCGTCGCAAATTGCGACCGCCAAACACCTGAACGACGTCGTTTTTTAGTATTTGCGACGGCCAAGCCGTCGCAAATGTGAAATTTAAAATTTTGCGACGGACAGTCAGTCGCAAATCAGTCAACGCGACGTTTCCCGAAAGGTCACGCAAAACCGGGTCAATATTTGCGACGGAATAGCCCATCGTAAATTCGAAGTTAAAAATTGCGACGGCAATATCCGTCGCAAAATAGTTATGTGGACCGTTTCCCCAACGGGTATTTTTTAACGGGTCGGCTTGCGACGGACACGTCCGTCGCAAAATTGATATTGAAATTTGCGACAGCTAATCCGTCGTAAAATTTGTCGGTATGCAACGAAGTTAATGGATCCCACACTTTGCGACGGACTAGCCGTCGCAAAAAAGTGCAATTTGCGACGGTTTTTTATTTCCGTCGCAAATTATCTTTTTTTCCGACGGGTCTCCAATATCCATCTCAAATTCATGAAATTTGCGACGGATAATTATCCGTCGCAAGTTTCCCGTCGCAAAACAATGTTTTTTTTGTAGTGAATCCCTCCGAATCCAACAAAGTAAACATGCACTATATTAAAGAATTCCTTGAATGAGAATTAGAAAATACAATTACTTTAGTGGACCACCGAGGATAAATATGATGCCTGAACTGATTAATCGGACGAGAATAATGATAGAGTTGGACTTATTCTTTCAATGGGTCTTTTTGGATATCTTCCAATTTTGAAAAATGGAAACTTAGGTAAATGCTTTAGAAACATATGCATAAAAATAACATATTTCATTTAGCCCTTTCATGCTTACTATAACTAGTTATTTCGGTTTTCTACTAGTAGCTTTAACTATAACTTCAGCTCTCTTTATTGGTCTGAGCAAGATACGACTTATTTAAAATTTCTATTTGAAAGAAAAAATTCAGAAAATTCCCAATAAATATTGGATATTGAGAAGAAGTATGTAATATTGTGTGGTGTGGTGAAAGATCAATAATGGAGGGTTGGTTATATAGGAGAGGCAGCCCATTGCCTTTGATCTGCTATCAACACACGTGTAGAACCTTCCTCGCTATTTGTCCGGTATGGAGACACGTGTGTCACCTTACTCACCACGCATCCACACGTGTTTCTTGCCACGTGTTCGATACGTGGGCACATGCCTTTCCAATTTCCTTTTGAATTCTAGGGCTCGATGACCATGATTCAATGATAATTGTTGGGAAAGATTTCTATTGGAAACGGTTAGTAAATAAGTATTTGGGGAAGGTTTTGTAAGATTTTTAACCATGCAATTTTCTGCCCAATCATGGCCCATCTACCTTTACACACCTATTTCTTAAACAGTATTCCAGTTTTTTTTTTTCAACTATATTTGGGGTATTTTAGTCATTTTTAATACAAAAAAGAACAATTTTATACAAGTGGGCAGAAAAAACTTTGGGCACTTTAAATTAGATATTTTTATACATTTTATCTAAATATTTTAGTTCGATAAATTATTCCTATTTTAGTTCCAGGTTTCTCGATTTTCATGAGTTGAAATACCAACAATTGTTGGTAGGAAGTAAAATATTTGATTGAAATTAACATAACAAAGTCAAATTTGTCCATGTGACAAAATCTGATTGGTTAATCGATGTTTCATCTCTAACCGGCGGTCACCCTACCAAAGTATGAAAGTTACAGTGCCATTTTCAATTCATGAAAGTCGGCAGAACTAAAATCGAATTAGGAGTAACTTACAGGATTCAGAAATTTTTTTCACTAAGCGAAACGATTGTATTGGCTTTTAAAAAACAATATTTTAGTGAACGTGACTACTTATAGTTGATTCACCTTTCAGACCAGGAGACAGATCGGAAAGAAAAGAAGAAAGGATCTGCGAAGACGAAGGTGATCGCCGCCGCAGCTGCTTCTGGAGTCGGATTACTTATCCTGGGCTTATTTTTTTGGAGGCTTACTTCTGCGGTTGAGACGCAAGAGAAAAGGTTAAATCACTCATCTTTCTTTCTATAATATACTTAATAAGTCTATAAAGCATTATTAAAGAGGATGAAACGAATGTACAACTCGTTTGACAACCATTGCAGCAGCCACAGATAACTTTACAAGAGAAAACCTGATCGGAGCAGATGGTTTCGGCCCTGTTTACAAGGTAAAACACCTTTTGAGTAAGAGTATGTATAACGTGAATTGGTTCATAAATGAATCATTAAAGGGTATTAGTAGTTTTTACTAGAGCGTATTAGTTGTTTTTACTGAAGAGTATTAGTTGTTTTTCACTGAAGAGTGTTAGTTTATTTTCAATAAACAACTAATACTCTTCAGTGAAAACAACTAGTACCCTTCTATGAAAATAACTGATACTTTTCAATGCAAACATCTAATACCCTTCAGTAATACATGTACATATATACGAGTACATTAGTATAACGAATGCTGCTGCTGGGGAAACTATCAGCAGGACGGGTAATCGCGGTGAAAAGAATGTCGACATTTTCTGGACAAGGCCCTGAAGAATTCAAGAATGAAATTACTTTAATTTCTAAACTTCAACACAGAAACCTTGTTAAAATTTTGGGATGTTGCACTGAGGGACGGGAAAAGATGTTAATCTATGACTACATGCAGAATAAAAGCTTGGACTATTTCATATTTGGTATGATCTTCAATCCATAACTTTTTTCTCTCTCTCGGCAAATATATTACTCCCTCCGTCCCAATTTTATTTTTTTATTTAACTTTAAACGGAGTTTAATGGAACCGTTGAATTTTAGTATTTAAATGAACAAAGTAGTTTTTTTGTGAGGTGAAGTTTAAAAAGGTGAGTGCCCTCCTGGGTCGCATAATGTTCATACTACTTTTCTTTCTATAAGATGATTTCCTATTTAATAAATCTCTTCACTTATGGTCAGATAAAAGTAGAAGTGCAGAATTGAGTTGGCCAAAACAGTTCGATATTATCAGGGGAATCGCAAGAGGTCTTCTTTACCTCAAAACAAGCAACATCTTATTGCAAGAATGTTTGAAGGGGACGAAACAATAGAAAGAACGAAAAGAGTTGCTGGAACATAGTAAGTCTCGCGTACTATAGTACATACAAATTTATTTCTTGCATTGCCTAATGCATTTATTGAACTGATTACAGTGGTAATATGGCTCCCGAATATGTATTTAACGGAAAATTCACAATTAAGTCCGATATATTTAGCTTGGGAGTCGTAATATTGGAGACAGTGAGCGGGAAAAAGAACAGAGGATTCGAGCATTCTTCGCTCTATCAGAACCTTCTAGAACATGTGAATACTAAATCACTACTACCTCAGTCCCAGAAAAATAGTCATTTTTTTGCACGTGGTTTAATGTTATATGTCGGAGGGTATTATGAGGTTTTCCGAGGTCCACTTTTTAATAAAATGGTCGTTTATGGAAAGTATGCGAAACAAACTTTTCATTAATTAACGATCATTTTAATAAAAAAACAAACCTTAGAAAACCCCGTGATACTCTCTGACATATCGCATTAAACCACGCATAAAAAGACCTGACTATTTTTCAGAGAAGGATGAAGTACGACTCTATTCCTGTTAATTGTGTTTCCCCTGCATCATATGCTGAATAAATTTCTACAGGCATGGCTTTACTGTAAGGAAGATAGGAGTTAGAGATAATGGATCCATCTTACAAGTATTCATACAACGAATCACAAGTGAAGAGGTCACAACAAAAAAGACGAGGTTTAATGACGGAATATTTGCGACGGCCAACTATCCATCGCAAATTTCGTGTATTTGCGACGGATTTTGGTTAGCCGTCGGAAAAAATGACAGTTTGCGACGGTTTTGTAAAGCCGTCGCAAAAATTATTGTTTTGCAAAGGGTATGTCCGTCGCAAAATCTAGGGCCAACCACCTTCGTTGTATACCGGCTATATTTGCATCGAAGAAGAAGAAGAAGAAGAAGAAGAAGAAGAAGAAGAAGAAGAAGAAGAAGAAGAAGAAGAAGAAGAAGAAGAAGAAGAAGAAGAAGAAGAAGAAGAAGAAGAAGAAGAAGAAGAAGAAGAAGAAGAAGAAGAAGAAGAAGAAGAAGAAGAAGAAGAAGAAGAAGAAGAAGAAGAAGAAGAAGAAGAAGAAGAAGAAGAAGAAGAAGAAGAAGAAGAAGAAGAAGAAGAAGAAGAAGAAGAAGAAGAGCCAATCCGTCCCCACCGAGTGCTCGTTTCGTCATCTTCTACAAATAAACCATAAGTTTTCTTCATTTTTACCGTTTAAAATTTAATTTTAAAGCATGTTTAGAATTTGTTAAGTTTAGAATTGATTTTAGTTGAATTGTTTGAATTATATTAGTTGTTTGATTTTAGTTTAATAATTTTTAATAATATTAGTTGATTGATTTTAATTTAGTTGATCGAATTTAGTTGAGTAGCTAGTTTGAATTATATTAGTTGTTTGATTTTAGTTTAATGATTTCAAGTAATATTAGTTTATTGATTTTTGTTTAGTTGATCGAATTTAGTTGAGTAGTTTGAATTATATTAGTTGTTTGATTTTAGTTTAATAATTTATAATAATATTAGTTGATTTATTTTTGTTTAGTTGATCGAATTTAGTTGAGTAGTTTGAATTATATTAGTTGCTTGATTTAAGTTTAATAATTTTAAATAATAATAGTTGATTGATTTTTGTTTAGTTGATCGAATTTAGTTGAGAAGTTTGAATTATATTAGTTGCTTGATTTTAGTTTAATAATTTTAAATAATATTAGTTGATTGATTTTAGTTTAGTTGAGTAGTTTGAATTATATTAGTCGTTTGATTTTAGTTTAGTGGAATTGAATAATATTATAATTTGATCGAATTTAGTTGAGTAGTTTGAATTATATTAGTTGTTTGATTTTATTTTATTAATTTTAAATAATATTAGTTGATTTATTTTAGTTGAGTGGTTTGAATAATATTATAAATTGATTGATTTTAATTGAGTAGTTTTAATAATATTAGTTGTTTGATTTTAGTTTAGTAATGTTAAATAATATTAGTTGATTTATTTTAGTTGAGTGGTTTGAATAATATTATAGGTTGATTGATTTTAGTTGAGTAGTTTGAATAATATTAGTTGTTTGATTTTAGTTTAGTAATATTAGTTGATTTATTTTAGTTTAATTTAGGATAGTGGTTTGAATAAAATTATATTTAGAATATTATGTTATGAGTATTTCATTGATTATAATCTAATATTTCGATTAATATTATAAGTATTTCGAATAATATTCGTGAATTTTGTTATAGATGAGCAGACAAGGCAGTGGCAGTGGCAGTCAGCAGCCTCCGAGGGATGAGGAGGCGAGTCGAGGAGGGCGAGGAGGGAGGAGACGACGGGCCTCACTGAGACCCGTGGTTCCACCTATTTTCAGGCCGAGGTCTCTATCAGAGACCTCTTCACAGCTTGGTGAGGGCTCCTCCTCCTCACAGGAGACTGCTGAGGGCTTATCCTCCTCCCGCCAGTATCCGGTTGTTCAAGCACGGATACCTGTTCAGCCACATGGTTCAACGTAAGTTTTAATATTTTATACTCAATTTTTTTATACTCAATTTTTTTATTAATTAAAACCTGATTATTTTACTAACTTTGAAGTTTTAATTTTACAGTTGGATTCCGGGTCATGAGGCTAGTAATCAGGTTTCCAAGTCCATCATTCGCGGTGGATTCGAGCCCACCGCTTACAGTTAGGGGCTAGTGTCCGATGCAAGAAAACAAACATACTTCGAGGAGTTTAAGGTATTAATTAATTTTATTAATTCACCGTTTATTAATATCAAATATATAAACAGATATTTACATTTAAATTGTAATTGCAGAAAGAATGTGTCTGGGCACTGGAGCACGATGACCAGATGTGGAAGAATTTCGAAAAATATGCGACCGAAAGATACAGAGACGTCCTTTATAGAATGAGGGACATGTGGTACAAGCAAGGAAAGGCCACCGACAGGGGACTGACAGTGAAAAGCGGTCGATTTGGGACCAATTCCTCCAGTACTGGAATTCCCCTGAATTCAAAGAGAAGTCGGAGAAAAACAAGGCGAATCGGCTTAGTGACCCTGATGGAGAAGAGATGGCGAGACTTGTAAGTTTCGTCTTTAATTTTTTAGTTTTTGAATTTTTATTAATTTTTCCTAATTTTTATGAGTGATATTAATTTTTACTATCTTTTTTTCTAATTAGGCTGTAGAGCAAAGACGCGAGCCCTCTCATTTTGAGAGATTGCAGCTCGTCCACCCACTCGTTGAGGAGACTGGGAAGTCCATCTACGGTCGTACAACCGAGATCCACGCAAGTATTATTTTAATATTAATAGTATTATTTTAATTTCTAATATTAAAACTATTATTTTATATTTTTTGTTCAATTTATTAAAAATTTTGTATAATTAATTTGCAGAGAGAGATGCTCGAGGGCCTTGCCTCTCAGCCTCAGCCTGAGGAAACGTCAGAGAGGTCGGGGTCGATGCCCCCCACATAGCCTTATATTGACGTTCAAAATGAATTGTACTTCAAGAACGTCAAGACTAAAAAGGGACGGTTCGCTGGATTGGGCAGCTTCGGAAAGAACTTTTTCCGACCTTGTGGCTCGGGCTCATCCTCCTCTCAGTCTTCCATCGACTCTCATCCCAGTGAGGTCGAGAGGCAGCTTGCCACGGTGGTGGAGCAGATGTAGAACATGCAGAGGCAGCAGCGAGAGAAGAAAGAGTATGAGAGGCAGCTGCGAGAGGCGCACGACAAGTATACAGCTGAGATGCAGCAGTATACAGCCGAAATTCAGCAGTATACAGCCGCCATGCAGGAGTGGTGGCGGTAGTTCGCCTCTGATGTAGTGCCACGAGCACACATGCCTGCGCCACCGATGCCGCCGACCCAGCCGCCGATCCAACCGATGCCGCCGATGCCCCCAATGCAGCAGCAGATTGTTAACCTGGGCGAGGATGAAGAGGAAGACGAAGTCGGATTTAATTCCAACGAGTTGAAAAATTTGAATTTTAATAAATGTGAAGTACAATTTTTTTTAGTTTGAATTGAGGTTACTTTTATTTAATTTTTTGTGAAGTACAATTTATTTACTTTTAATTCGAAATAAATAATTTTACCAAAATAATAAAAATTAAATGGCCACAACATTTATAAAAATGAATTAATTTGGTGAATTATGAAAAAAAAATGAGTCAATTTGGATACATATACAATTAATTGTGTGCAAATGAATGAATTATAAAATTACGCATTGTCGAAATAAATAATTTTACAAAATAAAAAAATAGTTGGGCACAACATTTATAAAAACAAGTGAAAAACGAAAATGAATTAATTTGGTGAATTATAGAAAAAAAAAGGAGTCGATTTGGATACATATACAATTAATTGCGTAAAAATGAACAAATTATAAATTTAAGTGGGAGTCGAAATAAATTATTTTACCAAAAAAATAAAATAAAATGGCCACAACATTTATAAAAACAAGTGAGAAACGAAAATAAATTAATTTGGTGAATTATAGAAATTTTTTTGAGTCAATTTGGATGCATATACAATTAATTGCGTACAAATGAACGAATTATAAAATTACGCTTTGTCGAAATAAATAATTTTACAACATAAAAAAATAGTTGGGCACAACATTTATAAAAACAAGTGAGAAACGAAAATGAATTAATTTGGTGAATTATGGAAAAAAATGAGTCAATTTGGATACATATACAATTAATTGCGTACAAATGAACGAATTATAAATTTAAGCGGGAGTCGAAATAAATAATTTTACCAAAATAATAAAAATTAAATGGCCACAACATTTATAAAAACAAGTGAGAAACGAAAATGAATTAATTTGGTGAATTATAAAAAAAAATGAATCAATTTGGATACATATACAATTAATTGTGTACATATGAACAAATTATAAAACTACGCATTGTCGAAATAAATAATTTTACAGAATAAAAAAAATAGTTGGGCAAAATATTTTTATAAACAAGTTAGATACGAAAAGAAATTAATTTGGTGAATTATAAAAAAGAAGACTTAATTTGAATACATATACAATTAATTGCGTAAAAATGAACGAAAGTAGAACGTGCCCGAGTGGCGCGCGCCCCCTCCACATGCACGAGAGGTCGTGCGTTGGATTCCCCTTGGGCGCAAATTTGGATTAATTGTTCAAGGCCTAATAAGGCTAATATAGAAGGTGGGCCGCCTATAATAAGCTATGGGCCGGTGGTCTAGTGGTCCGCGCCCGCCCCGGGTGCCAGGGCTCGAACCACACGTGCCACACTTTTTTTTTTGTATAGGCTCGATATTTGCGATGGCCAAATTCCGTCGCAAATTTTTAATTTGCGACGGAAAAATGTCCGTCGCAAATATTAATCGAAAAAAATAAAAAAACATTAATAAATATTTGCGACGGACTATTTCCGTCGCAAATATTGTTGACCTGATTGGGTCTGACCCGAATAATTTGCGATTGAATATTGTCCGTCGCAAATTTTGAGCGACCCGGTCGGGTCTGACCCTCCAATGTTGCGACGGTTTTGTCCGTCGTTAAATTGCGACGGACGGCAAAAATCCATCGTAAAAATTAGCTACGGCTGTTTTAGGAACGGACACGTGTCCGTCGCAAAACACTGTTTGCGACGGATTTTCCGTCGCAAATTCCGTTTTTTTTGCAGTGGGTGCATTAAAGTCGGGCTGTTATGCGTTCAAAATTTCAAGGACGATAGGCCGATTTTGTCCACTGTGCTTCTAATGTTGAGCAATGTGGACACGGTGTTGCCGCAGCCCAAGGAACCGGGTTTTTTCTTGCAAAATAGTCGCAGGTTTTCGCCTTCCGGAGGCTACAATTCTAGTAGTAGTAATGCTGTAAGCATGACCGATGTAGAAGCCAGATTTTTTCTCATAAAGAGGTGAAGATGCTATCATTTTTTGTTCACTATATATCCTTATATCAACTGGATTGGTGACTTAGTGTTATGCTATCAATATTAATTTATTTTAAAACAATATTAATTTATTTTAATTACAGAAAAATTATTATTTTACTATAAAATATTAGTTGTTGGGTTAAAAAATATTATTATACATCAATTACACTGTTTAACTGATGCACAAGTGACTGACCAATTCTTGTGAATAACATCTGCATATTGAAAGTAACAAATTAAATTTATTAATTATAGAGCACAAACCCCATAAAATTGAAAGTAACTATTATAGAGCACAAAGCCCATAAAATTGAATGCGAATAACATCTGCATATTAAAAGTAACAAATTAATTTCATTAATTATACAAAACTGTAAGTACATGTTCAAAACCATAAATATACAATAAAAGAATTCCTTGAATGGGCATTAGAAAATATAATTACTTTAGTGGAGGAAAGATGATAATAAAGAGGCCGAAAGCAAACATAGTTGTAATAAGAAAAAAGAAAGGGAGAAGTATGTAATATTGAGTGGTGTGGTGAAAGATCAATAATGGAAGGTTGTTTATATAGGAGATGCAGCCCCTTGACTTTGATCTGGTACGAACACACGTGTCGAACCTTCTCGCCACTTCTCAAGTATGGTGACACGTGTGTGACCTTTCTTGCCACGCGTTCAATAGGTGGGCACGTGCCTTTTTAATTTCCTTTTGATGATCATGATTTAATGATAATTGTTTGGATCCCGTCAAAAAAAAAAAAAAAAATGATAATTGTTTGGATAGATTTCTATTGGAAACGATTCCCGGGTTTGCGAATTCAAATAAAAAATGCTTTTTATTTACTAAAGGGAAAATTGAGTATTTTGTCTTCTAAGTTTGGTCAACTTTGCTTTTCATCTTACTAAGTTTTGACGTAACATTTTAGTCCTCTAACTTTCAAAAAAATTACCTTTTCGTCCTATAACCGGCCACAGGCGGTAACCTATCCGGTCACGCTGACGTGGCACGAATTAAATTTTTTTTTTATTTCAGAACAGAGGGAAAGTGAGCATGTGCGCCTCACGTGACATTAAAGAGGCGGGTCTAACAGATAAATCGCCCAATTTTCGCTCCAGAACTAAAAAAACTCTAATTCCCAAATATTAGCCCCAATTCCCTCTCTCAGTCGATCCCAAATTACCACATCATTGTTGGGGTGTTCGATCCTGGGGGTGTCGAATCTAGGAGAGTCTTCAAGAAGAGCATTCGATGTCTTCAACTAGTTCGTATAATTCCGAGTGTGTCGAACATAATGTTCGATGTGAATGTATGGTTCGTGCTCGAATACGTACCTCTTATACGAGGGAAAATCCGGGTAGAAGATTCTATGGGTGTAAGTGTTGGAAGGTATGATTTTTTTCATCTTTTATGCTGAATTTTAAAATTTTGAGCATTCACTGGTAGGTTAAATTCGAAATTTGAAACTCTTGTCAGCCTGGGGGTGGAGGTTGCAATTTCTTTGACTGGGTAGACCCTCCAATTCCTCCAGCAACAAAAAAAATTATCGAAGACTTGAGGGTGCAAAATGGCGAATTGGAAGCTCAAGTGAAAAAGCTGAAACAGGGGATGGGAGGATGGAAACAAATGCAAGTAGCTTTGGTTGCATCTTGGTGTATTGTTTTTGTAATGTGGTTTCTATAATGTGTAATGTAATGTGGTCATGTTTGTGTAATGTAATGTGATCATGTTTGGTGGTCATATTTATTGTAATGTGTTTTCTAGTAAATGTAATGCAATTTTATTGGGTTGAATTTCTTTGCATATTTGATCTGTCCCAAGAATTGAAGTGTTAATGATATAATGTTAAAGTAATTGAAGTGTTAATATGTTAGAGCAATTTAAGTGTGAAAATTAAAGTGTTAATGATATAATGTTAGAGCAATTGAAGTGTTAATAAGTTAGACCAATTGAAGTGTGAAAATTGAAGTGTTAATGATATAATGTTGGAGCAATTGAAGTGTTAATATGTTAGAGCAATTGAAGTGTTAATGATATAATGTTGGAGCAATTGAAGTTTTAATATGTTAGAGCAATTGAAGTGTGAAAATTGAACTGTTAATGATCATCTAAAGTTATAAGAATTGAAGTGTAAAAATTGATCTGAATACAACAACCTGTATTGATTTTCCAAACACCATATCCAAATGAGGTACATTGTTTTCAAAATAAACATGTGAAATCAACCATTTGGCCTTGCTCTACTAAAGTGCCAAAAAGGTCATCTAAACATCAACTAAAGTTCCAAAAAGACCAGCTTAAACAGATACTAAAATGCCAAAATGATCATCAAAATATGTACTTGAGCAGTACTTGGCAAAGTACCTATACAACTATTGTGCCATAATGCCAAAATAGGGCCAAAACAAGTGCCAAAACAAGTGCCAAAATGCCATATACAAGGGCCAAAATGCCATAAACAAGTTCCAAAATTCCATAAACAAGTGCATCTAAACATCTACAAGTGTTTCACATCTTCTTCTTGCCCCTATGCTTTTTCTTTGCACTTGTCTTCCTCTTTCCAGCAACATATGAGTTCAGATTCGAACCCAACAAATAATTTTTTCCACCCTTCTTGAAAACCTTACTAGTAGTACTCTGGTCTCCTTTTGTTTGAATTTGCTTGATAGTAGTACAAGTCCTAGGTTGTGCATCCTGTGTAGAAAACATAGAGGCAGTAAGTATTTGACTCAAAAAGTGCAATTCTTAAACAAAAAATACTCGAATCAAAACACACATACCTCTAAGATTGAAGCTTCATTTGGTGTTGGATTGTCAATAACTTGATCAACACTTGTAAATCCACATCACCAAAGCTATCAGCTGCAACATCAAGTAATAGGATTTACATCAAGTAATAGAATTTACATCAAGTAATAGAAAAGTACCCAAGTTATCATCTGGAGGCTTATCTGGATTTTCCTCTGGAGCATCCTCTTGTGGAGCAGCTTGTGGAGCATCCTCTGGAGCAGCAACTGGAGCATCTTGTGGAGCAGCAACTGGTGCCTCTTGTGGAGCTTTGCATCCTCTCTTATTGTGTCCAATTTGGTGGCATTTGCTACACCTTAAGGAGTTTTAGTTCCTCTTTGCTCTAACAGTGTTAGGCCTCCCTCTTGGGTTCTTTTTCTGCTTCTGAAGTGGCTCTTCAGGCTCTCTTCTTCTAGCCTTTGTTGGTCTACCAGCTTGTCTTCCAATCAATGGAGGCAACAATGGTTGCAGTCCAGTAGGTATCCACTCATTTCTCCCATTAATAGGTGTGATGGTGTAATCATACACCATCTTGTAGGTGCTCACTCTGCAAAATATGCTTGAAAGATTAGTAAAATATCTTGTGGGTGCTCACACTACATAAAATTGAACTTAAAAAACAGAATTAATTTACATGTAGCATGCATCTGTGAAATCCTCAGGCCTTTTTCCTTCACAATAGATGGCTCTAATAGCATGCACACATGGGATCCCTGTCAAGTCCCATTTTCTACACATCCACACTATAAGCAGTGTTTTCATAACCTCTGATAAGGTATTGACTCTCACTAGCCTTCACTGGAACCCACTCACCTAAATGCTTCACAGATTGTTGAATTTCATGTTGAATTTTTGGACATAACAGTCCCTTCCATTTCTTTCCTCTAAACATGTTAGATCTATTCTTCACAATTCTCCTCATAAGGTGCCCCATTAGCCACTCCATCATACTAATCACAGGCATTTCTTTCCCAGGCAATATGCTACTGTTGTAAGACTCACACATATTGTTCATTACCATATCACACTTAGGAGTGCAATTAAAGTATGCCCTACTCCAGTGTTCCGGAGGCTTATCACTTAACCACTGAGCAACAGCCTCACTCAACTCTCTCATTTCATTCATCCTCTGCAAGTATTGAGGTATTGTTGTGGCTTTAGATGCCTTATACAAAGCTATCTTAAATGCTTGACCCCTAAAACCTGCATTCCTAAAGTTACTGTGTAGATGTCTTACACAGTACCTATGAGAAGACCCAGGGAAAATATTGTTGAAAGCCTGTATTAGACCTTTTTGCTTATCAGAAATGAAGGTCCACAATGAGTCATCATCAATCTCTAAGTTTGCCTTCAACAGTCCCAAAAACCACTCCCAAGTGTCACCAGTTTCCTTACTAACCAAAGCATATGTTATAGGGTACAAATTATTATTAGGATCAACCCCCACAGCAGACAACAAAATACCCTGAAGTTGCCCCTTAAGATGACACCCATCCACCCCAACTAGAGGTCTACACCCAGTCATAAATCCCTCTTTCACTGGCCCCAGACACATATACATCCTACTAAACCTATGTTCACCAGTAGAATCATCAGGTCTTATAATTATAGTGGATCTAGGGTTAGCTCTTCTAGCTTCATTGGCATAATCCCATAACAGCTTATACTGCCCATCAAAATCCTCACAAGTGGTCTTAAGGGTTAATTTCTTGCATCTATAACCCTGATGTGGTGTAATATCCAGACCCAATTCAAATGAGATGTCATTTACAAAATGGGTAACCTTTTTGCCAGGATCATTTTTAAACTGATACCCAAACCTCCCACTTAGCAACCTAGACATAATGCTCTTGATATGGTAAGATTCTGGACAAGTGTGTGTAGGGTAGTAAGTTCTGATTTGGAAAGTTTCCTCACCAGGAATGCATAAAGCATGAATTTTCCACTCACAATCTGTACCTCTACACTTAGCATGAACCCTAAGTTTGTCATTTTTGCTTATGATAATTGACCTCCTACTTAAAATTGCTCCAAAGTGCACTGCATCAATTAGTTCTTTTTTAGTGCTAAAGATCATGTTTATAGAAAATTCAGGGTCATAAAGTGTTTTAGCATTGTAAATAGGAAAATTATGACCCCCATTCTCCTCATCAGAGTCTCTAGAACTATCAAAATCCTCCCCACTCTCTGCCACATTATCCTCCCTAGAATCATCATCAAACTCCTCTTCCTCACTCTGACTCTCTAACTCACTGCAATTCTCCTCAACACCGTCACTCTCACCCCCCACACAAACATCTCTGTCCTCACTATCCACATTCTCACTATCAGCTAAATAACTATCATCACTACCACTCTCATTGCCTATTGTAAAGTCACTATCCTGAGAGTCATCATCATCCTCCCCCCCATCCTGCTCAACATCACTCCCCCCTTCACTCACCACAAATATATCTAACTCTCTACCCAGCCTAATAGCATTTGATGAAAAAGTTTGCCAATCATTTTCAGTATTAAGTTGGACTAGTTTCCCACTGTTACTTGTTACATATAATAGGCTCACTGCATCACCACTCAAATGACAACAAAACTCCTTAAGTGACCCAATATTGAATAGATTCCTATCAACTTCATCAAATATATATATTCCCATCTACCATCTACATATTCTACCCCATTACATAATTTTCCCCCCGTGTAAAAACAGAGTGTTAAAACACTACCATTTGCATCTGAAAAAAACAAAAAATAAAAAAAAATGCCACATCAGTATAGCCACTTCAATCCAACACAAAGGAACTAAAAAACACATATGGGACCACAATACATTGATTACACAATACTATATGCACAAAACACATACCAAGAGAATCTTCAAACATACTTTATTTGAAAAAACAGAGCATATGGACCACACTATCATTTAAAGCATACAACTTTACACCTACACGATTTATTGCATGCCCTAAACCCTATTAAAATACTAAAGAGTAAAAAAATGACTTACCGTAGTGAGGGGGGGATCTACATATTTTTCAGGATCCCGAAGCCTCATCTCTTTCGCAATCGAGAACGAGCGTGACTTCTTTTATCTTCAATAGCCTTTCGAAATCACCTACTTCACCGAATGAAGCTTCGATCGATGGTGCTAAGATTTGGGGATTAGGGTTTATGTGAAATGGTGGTGAAATTGGGTGTTTTAACCCCTTTAACCCACCTCTTCAATGTCACGTGAGGCGCACATGCTCACTTTCCCTTTGTTCTGAAATAAAAAAAATTAATTTGTGCCACGTCAGCGTGACCGGATAGGTTACCGCCTGTGGCCGGTTATAGGACGAAAAAGTAATTTTTTTGAAAGTTAAAGGACTAAAATGTTACGTCAAAACTTAGTAGGACGAAAAGCAAAGTTGACCAAACTTAGAGGACAAAAAACACAATTTTCCCTTTACTAAATTAATTTCTGTTATGTTGGATTTTCTTTCTGATTCCGGGCTCGGCGACATTATTTATTCTCCGATTCTGTGTTTATTTTAGGAGCTTTTAAGTGTAAGAAAAGTACCTAAATTTGGGTTGATATTCGTGCTAACACTGTGTAGAAGCAAGATTAATGTCTTTGAATGATTAGGATGGTGTTTGGCTGAACTAAAACAGCTTATAAGATTATAAAATACACTACCGTGTAAGGAAAGTTGATCTTACATTTACAGCTTATTAGAGGTGGGTGAGTACCAAATCCAGATTTATATGATAATATACTACAGTGTAAAGAAAGTTGACCTTACATTTATAGAGTGCTCTTCAGAAAAAATAAAGGATTTGGATCTTGTACACAACAACAATGGTGTGCTGTATTGGATCCAAATACACAATAAAACTGTACCATTTTATTGCACCGGAAAATCATGTACAACACAAGATAATGCAATATTCAACACCTTTCATTTTTGGTATGATCTTCAATCCATAACTATCTCTCTCGGCAAATAAATTACTCCCTCCGTTCCATTTTTATTTTTCCGTTTGACTTTACATTGAGTTTAATGTAAGAGTTGAATGGTAGTATTTAAATGCTCAAAGTAGTTTTTTTTGTGCGATGGAGTTTAAAAAGGTGAGTGCACTTTATTTCTATTTTGGGAAATGGAAAAATAAAACTGGGACAGAGGGAATACATAAGTGTTACTTCTGGGTTTCATAATACTTTTCTTTGTATAACACGCATTCTTATTCAATAAAACTCTTTACTGTGGTCAGATAAAAAGAGAAGTGCAGAATTGAGTAGGCCAAAACGGTTCGATATTATCATGGGTATCGCAAGAGGTCTTCTTTACCTCCATCATGATTCCATACGAAAAATCATCCATAGGGACCTCAAAACAAGCAACATCTTACTGGACGAGAATTTGAATTCCAAGATTTCAGATTTCGGTTTACCAAGAATATTTGAAAGGGACGAAACAATAGAAAGAACAAAAAGAGTTGCTGGAACATAGTAAGTTTCTCGCGTACTGTAGTCGATACAAATTTATTTCTTACATTGTGTAATAGATTTATTGAACCAATTACAGTGGTTATATGGCTCCGGAATATGAATTCAACGGAAAATTCTCAATTAAGTCCGATATATTTAGCTTGTGATTCGTAATATTGGAGATAGTGAGCTTGAAAAAGAATAGACGATTCAAGCATTCTTCACTCTATCAGAACCTTGTAGAACAGGTGAATACTAAATCACTACAACTCTGTTTTCCTTTTAATTTTTTTCCCCCTGCATCATATGCTGAATAAATTTCTGCAGGCATGGCTTTATTGTATGGAACATAGGGAGTTGGAAATAATGGATCCAACTTACAAGTAATCATACGACGAATCGCAAGTGAAAATGTGCATTAAAGTCGGGTTGTTATGCGTTCAAAACTCCGCGGACGATAGGCCGATTATGTCCACCGTGCTTCTAATGTTGAGCAATGAGGACACGGTGTTGCCGCAGCCCCAGAAACCGGGTTTTATATTGCAAAATAGTCGCCGATTTTCGCCTTCCGGAGGCTACAATTCTAGTAGTAGTAATGCTGTAAGCATGACGGATGTAGAAGCCAGATAGTTTCTTAAAAGAGGTGAAGATGCTATTATTTTTTGTTCACTATTTATCCTGATATCAAGTGGATTGGTGACTTAGTGTTATGTATATTAGTCGTGTAGTTTTCCAAATATTGCACAAAGGAACGAGATTTTTCATGTACATTTTAATAGAGATTAATAAGAATTGGATTTTGTGATGATGATTAGAATATCATCCTTATTGAGGTGATTAAGAGATTTCCACTATATATTAGAGATTACAATACAACAGATTGTCCAATTATTAAGGAAAAGATCAGAAAAAATCAAAACAAAATCTATACTATATTTACATTTATTTAATGTCCCTAATACCCCACCGCAAGCGTTGCGTGGGGTGAAGACAAACGTGGAGCTTGGAACGAAGAAGCTCGAAGGCAAGACTAGGCAAACTCTTAGTGAAGATGTCTGCAAGCTGAAGATGAGATGGAACAAAGCGGGTGGAAATCCTTCCTGATAAAAGTGGTAATCTAGATCAATGTGTTTTGCCCATTTATGAGCAACTGGATTCTAGCTGAAAAAAAAGAGCACTCTTGTTGTCACACAATAGTTTCGGGCAAGCGGGGAGTGTGATACGAAGTTCACCAAGCAGGTTGGTGAGCCAAATAAGTTCAGCAGCTGCATTCGCCATAGCACGGTACTAGGATTCACAACTCGAGCGAGCCACGGTAGGCTGCTTCTTGGCACTCCAGGACATGAGATTGCCGCCAAGAAAAATGGAGTAGCCATAGGTGGAACGCCTGGTCTCAATGCAACGAGCCCAGTTAGCATCGGAATAACCAGTGATAGTCGACTCGGGATACTTGGTGCCCTTTACATATCGTAAGAATCTCTTAACAACATTGAAATGAACATCTATAGGCGAGTGAAGAAACTGACTAACAACATTGACGGCATACGACAAGTCCGGACGAGTAATGGTCAAGTATTGAAGTGCCCCAACTAGAGAACGGTATAAAGTAGGATCATGAAATAAAGGACCATCACTTATCAACACCTCCCCGGCTGCTAACGGGGTTGCAATCGGCTTAGAGTCCACCAAATTGGCCCGGTCCAAAATGTTAGAAGCATACTTGACCTGACCCACAAAAAGACCATCTGAAGTATGTGAGACCTCTAGACCAAGAAAATAGTAAAGGGGCCCTAAATCTCTAATAGCAAATTCCTTGTGAGTGCATGCAATGAAAGTCTTAAGCATGTTAATCATTTACAGTTACAATAATATCATCTACGTACAAGAGTAGATAAAGAACATAATTACCTCGAAAGAGGAAAAAAAGTGATGAATCACAGTGACTCTAGCCAAATCCCAAGCCAAAAATATAAGCACTGAAGCGCTGAAACCAAGCAAGAGGTGCTTGTTTCAAACCATAAAATGCCTTCTTTAGGCGACATACGTGATCGGGAAAGCGCGGATAAACAAAGCCCAGTGGTTGAGCCATGAAGACCGCTTTGGCAAGAACCTCAGAAATGCATTCTTGACATCCAACTGATGAAGAGACCACTGATGTTGCACAGCAAGAGCAAGAATAACCCGAACCGTAGCGAACTTGACAACCGGGTTGAACGTATGGTGAAAGTCGGCTCTGGGAACCTGAGTAAAGCCTAGTGCAACAAGGCAGGCTTTATGACGCTCTATGGTGCCATCGGAATGATACTTTGTACGGAAAACTCACTTTGAACCGACGATATTGGTGCCCGAAGGATGAGGCACAAGATCCCATGTGTTGTTGTTGCGGAGGGCATCAAACTCTTCTTGCATAGCGTACATCCATTCTGGAACTTTGCAGCAAATTTAAAACCTCTAGGCTCAGGACTAGCAACGAGGGTTGTAAGTAATGTCGTGCAAGAGAGATCAATCAGGTAACGTGGCTTGAAGACCTCGGTGCGGGCTCTCGTTACCATCGGATGGACAAGACCTGGAATTGGTGCCTGCGGAACAGAAACTAGAGTATGTTGAATGGGAACCATGCCCGAGCCAGGATCAGGGATGGTCGGTGGTGCAGCAGCAGGCTGTGGGTGGGCATGCACAATCGCCGGATCAGGAGCAGGGGGGAAATAAACCCGCGGGTCGTCATCATCTGAGGAAATAATACGCTGGCGAGACGGGGCCGAAGAAGGCGAAGGGCCTACATCTGGTGGTGCAGGGACGGGCAAGATGACTGTGCCGTCCAAGAAGCTCGAGACATCTAAAGTGGACACAGGTGAAGGAGTTGGGTTTTCAGAAAAAGGAAAACAAGCTCATCAAACTGAGAATACCACGAAATAAAGACCCGAGAAGAATACAAATCAAGACACCAAAACCCCTTGTGCATACTGCTGTATCCAAGAAAGATACAAGGCTGACTCCTGGGTGCCAACTTGTGCTCAGTGTAATCCCTCAAGAAAGGATTGACACGACATCCAAATGGTTTAAAAGTGGCGTAGTTCGGGAGTGTGCCAAAGAGAAGCTCAAACAGAGACTTATTGGACAACACCGACGAAGGCAGACGGTTGATAACAAAGACTGCAGTGGCAAAAGCATCAAACCATAAGGAAACAAGAGAATGAGAGTGAAATAGCATGGAGAGACCTGTCTCAGAAATATGTCGGTACTTTCGTTTTGCACGCCCATTCTGTTGCGGAGTGTACGGGCATGAGAGACGATGAGGAATTCCATTCAGAGACATAAATTCATGGACTCGAGAGTTTACAAACTCGGTTCCACCATCACTCTGGAAGATCTTAATTTTACGAGAAAACTGAGTACACACAAAGTTATAAAATATGACTAAAACATCATAGAATTCTGACTTGGCACGAAGTGGATAAATCCACGAGAAACGAGAAAAATCATCCACAAAGGCTACGTAATATTTAAACCCATCAGATATAACAACAGGGGTCAAACCCCACAAATCGCAATGCACCAAATCAAGAACAACATCAGCACATTTTTCATTCAACAAAAAAGACAAACGTTTACTCTTAGCCAACTGGCAAGAGGAACAAAATGCAGGATTTGGTAAAATAGAAGTAATTGACAACTGGCCTAATTTTTGAAATAAAGAAATATAAGAAAATGGGACATGCCCCAAACGAAGATGCCATAAATCAAAGCTAGCCTTCAAGTCTTTATTTCGAATAGCAACAACAAGCACCGGAACACCCCGATCAAGCAAATATAAACTATTATCACACCTTCCCTGATCTTGAATTTTCTTGGTTACCCGGTTCTGAATCGCAAACATCTTATCAGAAAACACAACGTCGACATGATAATCAGCAGTTAACTTAGAAATAGACAATAAGTTCTTAGTGATAAGCTGCACAACTAATACTTCTAACAAGTGTACATCCCCAGAAATTTTAGAAGTGCCAACATGCAAAATACTTAAAGAAGAACTAGTACCAATAATAACAGAACCGTTACCAGAATATGGTGCAAATGAATCAAGAGCAGTAGTCTTATTCGTCATATGGGCAGAAGCGCCAGAGTCCAAGTACCAATCAGGAGTCGAGTCAGATACTTGACATGCAGAGTTAAACACCTGAGCAAGATTTGTCTGGGACAAGGCAGAGCTGGCAGTAAGAAACTGAGGACACTTATTGGCATAGTGATCCCCACGATAAATTTGATATCGAGGGGTATACGTGCGACGACCCTGATTATTGAATTGGCTACGTGAAGCACCACCCGTGGTGCCACGAACCCGGAGTGATTACGCTGGCCAGAATTCGGCGCACAGCCCCCACCGGAAGCACCCTGAGCGGAAGAGGACGAGCCACCATGAGGGGTGCATAGGCTGGTGTCGACCATTTCCGGAGTTACGGTCACAACGAGATGTCGTGAAGGCAGCGGACGAAGTGTGACCACCTTCCATGGCCCGGAGCATGGCCTCAAACTGTCTGGCCTGGTGAAGCAAGTCGGGAAATCTGGGAACAACAGCAAGGGCCAGCTTGGTGTCCGCAAAACTGGCGAATTGGATGCCATGTGATACCATGTGATGATGATTAGAATATCACCGTTAATGAGGTGATTACGAGATTTCCACTATATATTAGAGATTACAATACAACATATTGACCAAGTATTAAGGAAAATATCAGAAGAAATCAAAACAAAATCTATACTATATTTACATTTATTTAATGTCCCTAATAGATTTGCTGGGGTATAAATTTGTCATATTTTTTTTTTATTTTGCAAATGGTGAAGTATTTAGATATAATTTATATAAACTCGAAAGATCTGGATTTCATGAATGAATAAAAAAGGGATTATCCAAGGATTTGGATCCTTGGCTTTGCTGTACAGGTAACTTAACTTAACTAAAATAAAAAAAATATATCATAAATACTTTAGAGCGCGTTTGGCTAATCTATATGAAGCATGTTATAAATTTTGACATATTATAAATTGTTTTAAAAATTTATGTACTTTTTGTCTACTGATAATTTTGTGTGGGGTGATGCACTTTTTAAGAAAAAATATTTTATTGATTTTTTGGACCAATAAATGAAAAATATTTTAAAATAAAGTGAGTAATATTTTGGGAGTGTTTTATTTTTATTTTGGGGGGTGAAAGCTATTGTGGGACATCTAAAAAAGAAAAGTGTGAAGTTTATTAGGGGACAATGGGAGTAATTTTTAAGTAACATATGAGTTGCTAAAGTGTTTGACTAATACAACTAATAAGATCTTTGAGGATTTATAATAAATATTTTAAAAATTTTAATATAAATTTTTATTTTGTTTTGGTTAGAAACTTATTTCATAATCTTATAAACTATTAAACATCTTATTTTTGTAAACACAGACTTACCAACTTTAACAAATTGAAAATAGTCCAATAATGTTCACTTTTCCAAAATCACTAAAAGGATCAACATACAGTTGATCAATTAGACTCTATCTCAGGAACGGATAAGACTATGTCATGTCAGTGTCAACCGGATGTTTCACCTACTACATCTGGGTATCAGATCCAAATGTCAAAATTTAAAAGTTAGGGGACTATTTTCAATTCATGAAAGTCCGCTGTACTAAAATCAAAATAAGAGTGATTTACAGGACTAAACATATATTTTTCCTAATAAATTAGGATATATACTATAAGATGTTAAAGATGGTATTAATATTTATGAGTCTTAAATCCATAATGGTCTTAATATTTATGAATCTTAAATCCATAGTTTCATTTTTTATGGCCCCACATTGATATTTTCTTTTTTTAGGTCCTGTTTTAGCCATTTTATGTCAACAGGTCGGCACCGACCTATAACAAGCCGGAAGCGACAAAACGACGCGTCCGCAACGAAACTGATCTGGCCGGACTGTTTTTGGCCTCCATAAGTTCCGACCACATTTTCCGACCTAAAAAACGAGGTCGGAAACGAGCTTAAACACTTATCGACCTTGATCGAGACACAGGACAAAGGTGCCGAGACTGGACCGGTCTGACCTCGATCATGTAAAATCAATAGAGGTCGCTGGGGCACGGCCAATGTTCAGGAGGGCTTCCCGAACTCAAGACCAACCAAGAGGACCGACCTCCAACCTTAAAGCATCTCTGACCTACGAAAGGGAAATAGAGCACGTGATAGAATTTGGCGAGATCTTCCCCCAAGAGGAAAAGAGCCGCCTCCGTACTCAGTGACAGAGAGAATATTCCACCAAAAGAAGGAAACATTTCAGAGAATCGTCCTCCTCGGACACGTGTCGACACGCTAATGGCCAGCCACATGCAGACTGTAGCAGGCGGGCACCCGCGCGTCCTCAGAGGCTGGAGGCATTTAATGCCTCTGTCCCCTGAGAGGTCGGGAATGACTTTTGTACCCCTGTATGGAGAAAACTATAAATAGTCCTACATTTGTAACAAGAGGGAGAGCTCAACACATTCAATCAAAGCAATATAATTCTCATTTAAGTCTAGGGACTAAAAACCCCTGGCAATTCTGTGTGTTCTTGCATTTAGTTCATCATCTTTATAATCATTCTTCATCATAATCATTCATCTAGCATTGATGAACCCAATCATTAGATGTTTTTACCAAAGCTCTCATAAATAGCCATTAATTCCCAGTCCCGCTTATTTGGTAAACAACATTTGGCGCTAGAAGAAGGGTATCCAACCCATCAAACTCATCTTCTCTTTACTTCTTTGAAGAACACTCACTGTTCTTCAAAGCTTCCCATCTTCAAATCTTCAAATCTTCAAGTTACAAGCTTCTCCCCACAAAAACGATGACGAACCAAAAACCATCACAAGCCCATAGAGCCATCGGAGCTCCGGCCACCCTACGGGACCCCGTGGCTCGGGCCTCATGGGAGCCGACCCCCGCTCGCCCCGGGAAGACCACACGCGTGGCCTCTCCCATCCAATATCCGGAGGATCCCCACCCGTCACAGGCACGGAATGTCCTTACTCCCGACCAGACAGGATCGGGACGACGCCGTCAGGTGGAATAGACCAGGGCGAGCCAAAGCACCCTCTCCGCCACAAGAAGGAGGTCGCAGGCGTGCACCCTCAAGGGGAAGGCCAAGGCCCAGGAATACCAGGGAGAAAGCCAGTGCCGGGCTAACCCCACTTCCACTCGGTCCCGCGACTCCGCCCATCCAGTTTTTGGCCGCCTAGGCTCAAGCGATCCTTCCTGGTACCCCAGCCAACTCCCCAGTTACAATACTGGGTATGGAGACACAGAGTCCATCTCCAACTTGTGGAGCACGGTGCAGATGCCCCACAAGAGGGCGGCCGAGGTCAGCCTGGCCCCGGCCAACTCCGCCAGGCACAAGCTTATCTTCGCCCAAAGCGGCCTGTTGGGACGCGACACTCCTCGAGCGGCCGTATTCGACCGAATTGGCCCCCAGGCTGACGTTGACGACCAGCTGGTCGAGACTCAGAACCCAGAGATCGTCAAGATGCAAAAGCAGCTTGACAAAATGAGGGCGCTCATGGAAGCACATGGCCAACCTAAGGCCCGGCCGGTCGCAAACGAGCCCTTGTCCATCGACATCGAGCTCACCTCGGTCCAACTCAAAATCGTTCCGCAGCTGACCCCTCTTTACGAAGGGAAGACGGACCCGGAAAATCACCTGAGTAAATTCTGGATTTATATGATCGGGCGTGGCGAGACCGACGCCACGAAGTGTAGGCTCTTCCCGCTCAATCTGGGCGACCTCGCCCACAGGTGGTATGTCTCACTCCCGGCCCGCTCGATCGATTCCTTCGCCACTTTGAGCACCCAGTTCACATCCTATTTCAAGGCCAAAATTGCCCGGCTCGAGAAATGACACCGGCTGATGCGTATCGGCCAAGAGAAGGAGGAGTTCGACGAGGACTATATCACCCGGGTGGACGAGGTCATTTTGACCGGTGAGCCGGTCGGCGACTAACTGGCCCTGCACGCCACCTTGGGAGGCTTCCCATGGCCGATCTCCGATGTTCAGGCATCTTACCAAGGACTTCCCAAAAATATATGCCGACTTCCGGGCTCGAGCGGGCGATTACCTGGCTCGGAGGAAACTATTGGCACTCAGGCTAGGAGAGTTCGAACCGGCGATAAAGAAGCTGGTGATCGCCACTCAGGCCTCCCCCAAGGGAGGTCCCAAGGCCAAAAAGATAGCCAAGCCGCCCGGAAACTTCAAGTCCTTCGAGGACGTTGAAGTACACCTCACCCAGGCCCTGAGGTAATCCCCTGCGCACATCTTCAACGCGATCCAACATATGGATATGCTTCCCCGGCCAATACCCTTTACAGGAGACCGGTCCCAGCTGGATCCAAAATAGTTCTGCGCCTATCACCACTCTATTGGCCATAATACGAGCTAGTGTCGTGATCCCTTAAAACAACTATGGAAACTGTTTAATGAAGGGCGTCTGAACGACCTTCTATAAAAGCCAGCAGGCCGTCAGGAGCCCCAGCAGCAGCAGCAACAGCGTCCCCCTCGGAGGAACGAGGAAGGAGGCCATCCTCTCAGGCCGGTTGCAGCATTGGAAGAGGACGATGATGACGACGACCTTCCACCAATGTACCCCGGTGGTCGGGTCAATATGATCCAGGCCGGTGGGGGAAACTTGGGCGGCCTCGCTCCCGTCTCCACTCTTTCTAACAGAAAGCGCAAGGCCGAAATTTGGGCCGTGACCAACGTGAACCTGGTCACCCCGCCCAAGCCCAAAACCCACAAGGATCTGGAGATCACTTTCTCCAACCGAGACCGGAGTGGGGTACTATACCCCAAGGGGAATGCTTTGGTGATCGCGGCCAGCATTTTGGGCGAAGAGGTCCACCGAGTTTTGATCGACAATGAATGCTTCTGCAACATCATATTCAAAGCATTCCTAGATCAGCTCGGGGAGCTCGTCAGTTTTCTAAAGCCCATCGACCTCCAACTAAAAGGTTTCGGGGATGCAACTGTCATCGCATACGGGAGGATAAAGCTCTCGGTAGAGCTCGTCTACTTTTATGACGAGAAGGTTAGAATTACTAGGCCATTGGACTTTATCATTGTAGACCAGCCGAGTGTTTATAACGGCTTTCTAGGTAGGCCTTTTCTAGAGGTTCCCGAGGCCGTGGCCTCTTCTTATTACTACTATATCAAGTTTTCCACCCCTGAGGGGGTGGTCGGCACCGTAAAGGGTGATCAGTCAATGGCAAGAAAATGTTTGAACTATTTCGATTCTTGTTTATTTTCAATTTGTAATGATCAAACAATAGATGAATCGCAAACCGGCCTCGGGGGGATCCTTCCGACCACTAAATTCATAATGGAGGTCGAGTCCACCTCTGCCTGCCCCGATAATGGTCCCGACCTACAACCAATGCAAATTGACGATCCCAAGCCTAGGATCGGCTTCGAGCCCTCCGAGCTCGATCTCGATCCAAGGTTCGACACAAGCGACCAACGAAGCTACCAACAAGCCACGACCTTGGATAACTTGGAACACATTCCAGTCGATCCTTCGAGGGCGAAATTGGAAGTCCTGATCGGTTCTCGCATACCAACCGAAATGCGGGGGGAAGTGATCGAATTCATCAAGGCCAACATAGGAGTTTTCGCTTGGTCTCACCAAGATATGGTCGGAATAGATCCAAAACACGCCTGCCATCGATTAAAGATCGACCTTAACAAAAGGCCGGTCCACCAGAAAAGAAGAAAGTTCGGCCCGGAAAAATATGAAGCACTGGCCCAAGAGGTCAAGAAATAGTTGGACAACAAACTAATCAAGCAGGCCAAAGACGAGCCCCAATGGGTCGCCAATACCATCCTAGTCAAGAAAACAAACAACACTTGGAGGTTGTGCATCGATTTCACCGACCTCAATGTAGCATGCCCAAAGGATCACTTTCCGATGCGGCACATTGAGCATCCAGTGGATAGCACGGCCGGTCACGAGATGATGTCCTTCATGGATGCCTTCACCGGCTATCACCAAATTCCGATGGCCGTCGAAGACATTAAGCACACATCCTTCCATACGGAAAATGACATATTTTTTTTGGCTCCGAATGCCTTTCGGCCTAATCAGCACCGGCGCGACCTACCAACGGTTGGTTAATAAAATGTTCGCAGAGCAGATCGGAAAGACCATGGAGGTCAACATCGACGACATCGTGGCAAAAAGCCTAAAAAAGGAAGGCCACCTCAGAGACCTCGAGGAGACCTTCAAGATCCTCAAGGCATACAATATGAAGCTGAACCCGAAGAAATGCAACTTCGGGGTGGAGGCCGGTAAGTTCCTCGGGCACATCGTCAGCCAGCAAGGAATCGAGGCCAACCCGGCCAAGATCAAGGCCGTCCTCGACATGCAGGAGCCAAGGACGATCAAACAAGTACAACGCCTGACCGGTTGTCTAGCTTCACTGAACAGATTCATAGCCCGGCTCGGAGATAAAAGTAAGTTTTTCTTCTCGACTATGAAAAATGACAAGTTTTCTTGGAATAAAGAAAGCCAAGTAGTCTTTTCAAAATTAAAGGAATACTTAGCAAACCCACAAATTCTAGTCAAGCCGGTCCTAGGAGAGAAGCTTTACATGTATCTTGCAGCCTCCGAGGTCACCCTCAGCGTGGTACTTGTTCGGGCGGACGGTCAGAACCATCTCCCGATCTACTTCGTAAGCCAAGCTTTGCACGATGCCGAGCTCAGGTATACTCCACTTGAAAAATTAGCTTACGCTTTGGTCATGAGCGTAAGAAAACTAAGGCCCTACTTCTTCGACCACCAAGTGGAGGTCCTTACCACTTGACCCATGAGGCAAGTATTACACCGGCCGGACACCAGCGGCAGGTTATTGAAGTGGTCGTTGAAGATAGCTCAGTACGGAGTCACGTATGCCCCGAGAACGGCCATCAAGGGCCTGGCTTTGGCCGACTTCACAGTGGAACTTACATTCCCCCCAAAATTCACAAGAATTGACCACCCCCCGTGGAAGCTCTACGTAGACGGGTCGTCGACCAGTACTTGCGCCGTGGCCGGCATCGTTCTAGTCGGACCGGAGGGCCAGAGTTTCACTCATATGGTCCGTTTCAGCTTCCCAGCCACCAACAACGAGGCTGAGTATGAAGCTTTGGTCGGGGGCCTCGAGCTCGTAATCGCCTTCGGAGTATGCCGACTGCACGTCTTCATAGACTCCCTATTCGTAGTAAACCAGATAAAAGGAGAATACGAGGCCCGGGGAGAGCAAATGGTGAAATATCTCGACCTGGTCACGACCTTGTGCGAGAAATTTCATCAAGTCTTCATAGAGCAAATCCCGAGGGAGCACAATACCCAGGCTGACGCCCTTTCCAAGCTCGCAACCGCAGAAGGAGCCGCCGACCTCGCCAATATCCAGCTCACCACGCTCGGGACCCCCATAGTGATCCGGGCACAGGTATCAACCGTGCTGAGCGCTGACGAGAATTGGATGACTCCGATCGTAAAATACTTGAAGATCGGCACACTCCCAGAAGACTGAGTCCGGGCCCGGCAGCTACAACTCCGGTAATCAAGGTACACTCTCATTGATGACCTCCTGTACAAAAGAAGTTTCACCTCCCACTCCTGAAATGTATAACCCCGGAGCAAGGCCAGAGTATTCTTGCCGAGATCCATGGGGGGTATGTGGGAACCACGCCGGAGGCCGGGCCCTAGCCCATAAAGTGATCAGACAAGGATATTTCTGGCCGACCCTGAACAAGGACGCTGTCAACTTTGCAAGGTCGTGCCACAAATGTCAAATCTTGGGACCCAACATCAAATTGTCCCCCGAGCAGCTCTCCTCCATGTACAGCCCTTGGCCTTTTGCCTAGTGGGGCATCGACCTGATCGGACCAATGCCCACTGCGCCCGGGGGCCACAAATTCGCCGTCGTGGCCTTCGATTATTTTACAAAGTGGGCGGAGGCCGAGCCGCTCAACAAAATCAATCAAGCCCAGATCATGAAATTCATTTGGAAAAATATCATCTATCGTTTCGGCCTTCCACAAGCGATCATCTCCGACAACGGGAAGCAGTTTGACAGTCTCCAGATGATCCAGTTTTGTGAAAAATGGAAAATCAAGAAAATTTTCTCCACTCCCTACCACCCGCAGAAGAACGGCCAGGTGGAGGCCGTAAACAAAATCCTCAAGCACACTATTAAAGCAAAGCTTGAGGACAAGAAGGGGAAATGGGCAGCCGAGCTCCCCGACATGCTTTGGTCGTACCGAACAACTACAAGAATCTCGACAGGCGAAATATCTTTCGCTTTAGCTTTTGGTACCGAGGCCGTCATCCCATCAGAGGTCTCCCTCCCGAGCCACCGGACAGCCCAGACGATCACTGAAGACAATGACACCACCCGGATGATCGATCTGGACATGCTAGAAGAATGAAGACTCAACTCTGATCTCCGGAATGCGGCCTACAAGAAGAAATCCGAAAAAAAATTCAACTCTAAGGTGAAGACCAGATAATTCCAGGTCGGCGACCTCGTCCTCAAGAAGGTTCAAGTTCCTAAAGGGGTATTCAGACCGAACCGGGAGGGCCCATTTAGGATATCCAAGTGGCTCTCCAAGGGAGCTTACGAGCTGGAACTCATGGATGGCACTCCGGACCAATACCCCTGGAATGCAATTCACTTGAAGAAATACTATCAATAATTAAGTTGTACTACATAGTCAAAGTTCTTATTAATACAAAGTTCTACGCGCAACTCAATTTCATTCAAAAAACCGAGCTCAGTTCTAAAGCATATGCCGACCGTATCGAGGTCGGCATATCACACTTGAGCTCAGGAAGGCCACCCAAGGCCATCTAAAAAGCGAGCTCAGTTCAAAAGTATATGCCAACCATATCGAGGTCGGCATATTACACTTGAGCTTAGGAAGGCCACCCAAGGCCATCTAAAAACCGAGCTCAGTTCAAAAGTATATGCCGACCGTACTGAGGTCGGCATATCACACTTGAGCTCGGGTGGGCCACCCAAGCCATTTTAAATACCAAGCTCAAGTTCAAAAGCGTATACCGACCATATCGAGATTGGCATACCACACTTGAACTCGGTAAGGCAACCAAGGCCATTTCAAACACCAGGCTCGGTCCAAAGCATATGTCGACCATGTTCGGGAAAAATCTCAACTCGTTAAAATGTAAACATTTTTAACAGGGATAAATAATGAGAAAAATAATAACAAAGCAACAAAGTTAGCAAAAACTGAATATCATAAGAAAACCGGTCTAATGCCGGAGAAAGGAGTACTACAGTTCAAAAGAAAAACAAATCCGGTCGGAAGCCGGTTACACACGGAAAGCAATAAAAAGGTAAGGTAAAATTTTATCTTCAGGGATCGCCTGCCCCGCCCGCCGTGCTCGCTTGCTCTCCTGACCCGGCCACGAAGTCAGCTACTTAGTTGATACAGGTCTCTACCTCGGCCACGTTTCCGCTCGGCACCTGGGGGCCTTCCGGAGGAGCCTCTTCTTCCTCCCCCTCCTCATCCTCGGCGGCCGGAGGATTCTGACCCGGTTTGAGCAGCGTGTGCCGATGGGGGAACCACGAAAGGTCCACCCCATAATTGGTCTCGAGGTCGAGGAAGGGTAGCCAGTAGCCTTCATGAATCGGGTTCTTGGCGGCATACTCCTGGAAGTAGTCTTCTTGGGCTTTGGTGTCAAGGTTGGCCTGGCGCCCAACCCGGATCAGGTCGGCAGCGGCCATGTAGTAGCAGAATTCGGTGAAGAGCAGCGGGCTGGCGACCGGGTCATCTGGATCATAGGCCAGCCAACTCAGAGCGGCAACCAACTCATCAGCCATTTTCTGCACCTCTCTCTCCAACTCGGCCTGTCGGGCACGAGCCTGGTCAGTGTCCCCTCTGGCCCTATGCGCCTCCAGTCGCAGCTCAGCATTGACATCCTCTATTTCAGCGATCCGGTGCCGGGCATCCTCTAGGGCCTTGTACGCCGTCTCCGCCCGGCCAAGAGCTTCCTCTTTCTCCTTCAGAACGGCCTCCATTTGGCCGACCGTATGATATCTCTCCTTCTTGAGCGCGACATTCTCGCTCTCGAAACTAGTCCTTTCCTCCAGGGCACAGGTCAAGTCGGCCTCCGCTTTCCGGAGCAATCTGACGGCTATGTTGAGATCGTTCTTCGTAAGGTTGACCATGATCGCCGCCTGGTTGATCAAGGCAACGCTGGCCCGACCGGCGTATCGAGGACGGCGTTCAGCGATGTCAGTCAATTCCTGAGTCCAAGACTGGGGCAAGGAGTTCACCGTCCGGCTCATATAGTCTAGCATATCAACAGTTGAGCCCGGGGCGCGAGATGACAGAAAGTCAAGCACCAGCGGAGGGAGATCAGAGTCATTGTGCGTCAACCTGAGTAAAAAGAAATAAAAAAATCGAGTCAGGTACCACACAAATCGATTAAGTAAAAGAGACTCTTAAATTAGAGCAACTTACGCTTGGAAACGGGCCGGATCGCGACCAAAGTAGGTCCTATCATCCTCCCGGCCGGGGTCCTGCGCCACTTGGTCCATCACGTCCGCTCCAACCGGCCTGGGTCCGGGAGGCGTATCATCTGAAATGTCGATAGGGGCCGGGCTCAACTCGTGTAGGCCAGCCTCATCGCTCTCGATCTTCTCACGATCTCTCTTCCGACCGGTAATCGGGGAGGAAGCAGGTGCCTCGGTGGCAGATGTCCCGACGGCCGAAACAGACTTGAAGGGGAGAGGCTCTTGGATTACGATCCCTGTCTGGGCTCCGGTCCCCTTCTTTTTCTTCGCCCCCATGGCCCCCGGCTTCACCGCGCAAGCACCCAACCGGGAAAACATCTCAGGACAGCGGTCGAAAAGCTTTGGTGGACACCTCCTCACGATCGGAAACTCAGGCAATGTATTATCAAAATGCAAAGTGTTAAAAAAAATTACACTACTACAGCTCGGAGACCCGGGCTCACCCTAGTACTTACCCGTCAAATTCAGATGGCGCGGAAACTGGAAGAAACGGCTTGAAATTCGAGCTTGTCGGGTTCGGAGGATAGCCTGGTTCCTCTCCGTGGCCAGCAGGGACAATATCCGCTCCCGAACAACCGCAAAGTCGAAGTTCAACTCGCGATCGGAAGGACAAAGGTAGCCTGCAAAGAAAGATAAAAAGAATTGGATCAGTACTTTTTATTCAAAGATAAGTTCAAAATTTCTTACTAGGATTTTTAAGGCGGATGTCGGTCGGAATCCCAATCTCGATTCCGCCGGGGAATCCGGTCTGCCAGGCCTCCCCCCACGAAGAACCACTTTCTCCAGTCATTATGGGCCTTGCTCGGGAGACCGGTCACCAGCTTTTGCCCTTTAGTTTGAATGAAGATCTCGCCAGTCCCACTCTTCTCACTTTGGATCCGGTAGAGGTAAGTCATCTCCCCCGGGGTCGGCATCCGGAACAGCCGGTTCTGGCCAAACAATACCATGACGCTCAAGATGATCATCCACGCGTTCGGCAACAGCTGGATGGGCGCCTGGTTCCAGTAATTTAGCAAATAAGAGATGGCCGGATAGAGGGGGAAACGGAGTCCAACCTCCATCATTTCCTGGGTGACGGCCACCATCCCTCGAGGAGGCTGATCCGCCCGCTCATTTGGCTCGGGGGCATAGAGCTGAACATCAAAGGGAATGTCCCATTCAGCCCGAGCTCCGTCGAGATAGCTCTAGGTCACTTTGCTCTGTATTTGGCCAATGGTCCACCTCTTGGACTCCTCCAGATTGGCTATTCGAATGGTGGCCGGATCGCGAACGGTCGGCCCCGCGGGAAACGCTCTTGGTACCCTCAAAGTCGAAGTCGAGGGATTCAATTTCATCTTTCTCCTCTACATATTCCGACCACATGCGGAAGGCTCGCCTGACCTGGTCCCGCCGGTCCTGACTAATGCTCCGACCAGTAACGGGCGACCCGCCGACTTCCTCGACCTCCGACCCCGAGGCTTCAAACACCATCCCGAGCCTCTCTTTGATTTGCTCGGCTGCGAGATTCTAAAGCAGTAGGTTGTTGGCCAACTCGTCGCCCTCGCTGCGACCACCGTCCCCATCGTCTTCTTCAATAAGATCATCCAACGGATCCCGGATGGGCCATCGTCTCGGTCCTGGAACTCCCAACCGCTCCAGGGCCTCCCTCCTTGGCACACTCTCCCAGGAATGATCGGCCCGGGCTCGGGAAGAGTGCGTCCAAACTGTCATCGTCATGAACCCAGATTGAGCTCACGCTCAGGAGCCATGAAGAGGCACCGCTTCCGCCACTGGAAGTCCCCTCTTCATCGAACAGCCTCCGGTTGGCTTCACCGCCGCCACTCGAGGAGGCGCCACCCCTTTGCCATTGTGGAGGACCAGTCCACCGCCGTACCATTTCGGAAAAGAAAGAAATAGAAAGGTTTACGAAATCAAAAACGAAGTTACCTTACTCAATTTGCCTAATCGCTGCCGTACAAGTCGAACGTCGCTTCAACGATTTCGGCGGAGAAATCACCACGAGATTACAATGTCTGCAATGAAAAACTCAAAGGCGCGAAAGTGAAAACTCGAAACAAAGGATGTCTTACCTATTTATAAGAAAAGGGGAGGGGCCTATTTTGCAAATAAAGTCCTAAGCCTAGAGGCCTAGATGCAAGAAGCTGAAGCGACAGATCCCATGCCAAATGTCAGTGCACGCCAATAATTAATGCGCGGGATTCGAGGCGTCACTTGAGGTCGTGCGCACCTTTTTAGGCAAGCGTAACAATGCACGTCCACTCGAACGTCACGTATCAAAAAGCCGACTCCCGACCACGCTGGGCAAATCAAGGCCGGCGCCCGCAAACGAGCAGCGAACGACCACCTCGCCTCCCATCAACTCTGAGAGCCGAGCTGGGGGGCAATTGTTGTAGCCATTTTATGCCAACAGGTCGATACCTACCTATAACAAGCCGAAAGCGACAAAATGATGCATCCGCGACGGCACCGATCTGGCCGGACGGTTTTCGACCTAAAAAATGAGGTCAGAAACGAGCTTAAACACTTATCGACCTTGATCGAGACACAGGACAAAGGGGCCTGGACCGGTCCGGTCCGGTCCGGCCTCGACCATGTAAAATCAATAGAGGTCGCTGGGGCACGACCAATGTTCAGGAGGGCTTCCCGACCTCAAGACCAACCAAGAGGACCGACCTCCGACCTTAAAGTATCTCTGACCTACGAAAGGGAAATAGAGCACGTGATAGAATCTGGCGAGATCTTCCCCCAAGAGGAAAAGAGCCGCCTCCGTACTCAGTGACGGAGAGAATATTCCACCCAAAGAAGGAAACATTTCAGAGAATCGTCCTCCTCGGACTCGTGCCGACACGCTAATGGCCAGCCACCTGCAGACTGTAGCTGGCGGGCACCCGCGCGTCCTCAGAGGCTGGAGGCATTTAATGCATCTGTCCCCTGAGAGGCTGGGAATGACTTTTGTACCCCTGTATGGAGAAAACTATAAATAGTCCTACATTTGTAACAAGAGGGAGAGCTCAACACATTCATTCAAAGCAATATAATTCTCATTTAAGTCCAGGGACAAAAAAACCCCGTCAATTCTGGGTGTTCTTGCATTTAGTTCATCATCTTTATAATCATTCTTCATCATAATCATTCATCTAGCATTGATGAACCCAATCATTAGATGTTTTTACCAAAGCTCTCATAAATAGCCATTAATTCCCAGCCCCGCTTATTTGGTAAACAACAGATCCTGAATCGATATGAACAAAGTTATATAATTTTATATTTTCTTGAATTGACAATATTTGTATACTTATTTTAAAATCTATCAGGTTTTAAACATTTCCATTAAAAAATATGTCTAATTATTTAATTTCTTAAAATTCTAACTTAGTTACTAGTTAGGTGATGCTTGAAAATAGCTCAATTTCAATCCACACTTGAGTGGCAAGTAAGATTTAACACGTGTTAAAGTATTTTGGATCAAAATTGGTCTAACTGTACGATTCTTATATGTTGGTGTATTCAATGTGCCTGCTCGCAAATGTGTCATATTTTTGCCAACTCCTATAGTGTCCTCAAAAATATATCCTCATCATTTGTAGGTTTTCAAAACAATATTAACTTATTTAAGTAAAGAATAATAATAAGTTTACAATAAAATATTAGTTGTAGAATTAAAAAAATATAATTATACATCAATTACATTGTTTGATTGGTGCACAAGTGACTGGCCAATTCTTGTGATTCAGAGGAGATAATAACGCACACAATTAGAAAAAAAATTCCCAATTATTATTATAACACCATTAAAAATACAACAAACACACTTAAAACCAACACAACATAACAATAAAAGACACAGACTACACTAGAAAAAAACACCACCATTGAAACAAGGATAAGATGAGAGGTGGGTACATTTGGGATTAATATGGTAACTAGGAGTGAGTACTTCTATGACATCCTTCCATCAAAGCTCAAAGTCTGTCGATTCGCCACTCATCTTATTCTTCACTTCACAGTGAAAGTTTTCACATACGCTTCCATCTGCATAATAAAATAGATATAAAGACATTAAATTCATTCAACTATTATAGAGCACAAAGCCCATAAAATATTAAATGTAACAAATTAAATTCATTAATTATAGGAAAGTGTAAAAACATGTTCAAAACATTAAATATACAATAAATGACTAATTTGTTTTGATGGATAGAATTAATAAATAATTATCCCTATTTATGGGACAATTAGTCCAACTCTCTTCATGTGACAATTATCCCTATAATCGATTATCCCAGGCCCATGTAACATGAACCAGAAACATGATAGATTAGATTTAAGTATCAATCCCTCTTCATCCAACAAAGCAAATATGCCCTAAAAGAATTCCTTGAATGAGAATTAGAAAATATAATTACTTTAGTGGACCACCGAGGATAAATATGATGCCGAAAGCAAACATAGTTGTAATAAGAAAAAAAAGAGAGGGTGAGGGAGAAGAAGTATGTAATATTGAGTGGTGTGGTGAAAGATGAATAACGGAGGGTTGGTTATATAGGAGATGCAGCCCCTTGCCTTTGATCTGGTTTGAACACACGTGTAGAACATTCCTCGCCACTTGTCCGGTATGGAGACACGTGTGTCACCTTACTCACCACGCATCCACACGTGTTTCTTGCCACGTGTGGGCACATGCCTTTCCAATTTCCTTTTGAATTCTAGGGCTCGATGATCATGATTTAATGATAATTGCTGGGATAGATTTCTATTGGAAACGGTTAGCAAAGAGTAAATAAGTATTTGGGGAAAGGTTTTTAATCTTTTTAACCATGTCATTTTCTGCCGTCTACCTTTACTCACCTATTTCTCAAACTGTATTCAATTTTTTTTTACAACTATATTGGAGGTATTTTAGTCATTTTTAAGACAAAAAAGAACAATTTAATACAAATGGGCAGAAAAAACTCTGGGCACTTTAAATTAGATATTTTTATACATTTTATCTAAATATTTTAGTTCGATAAATTATTCCTATTTTAGTTCCAGGCTTCTCGATTTTCATGAGTTGAAATACCGATAATTGTTGGTAGGAAGTGAAATATTTGATTGACATTAACATAACAAAGTGAAATTTGTCCATGTGACAAAATCTGATTGGCCAATCAATGTTTCATCTCTAACCGGCGGTCACCATACCAAAGTATCAGCAAATTAAAAGTTACATTGCTATTTTCAATTCATGAAAGTCGGCATAACTAAAATCAAAGTAGGGGTAGCTTATAGGATTGAGAAAACTTTTTTCACTAAGCGAAACTGATGAAGCTGGTAATATAATTAGAAACAAAGCTAGGCTAAAAGGTTATACTCAAATAGAAGGAATAGACTTTGATGAGACATTTGCTCATGTAGCAAGAATTGAGTTTATTAGACTGTTATTAGCCATTGCATGCTTTGTTTATATTAAACTACACCAAATGGATGTTAACGCTGCCTTCTTAAATGAAATTCTTAAGGATGAAGCTTATGTAGAACAACCAAAAGGCTTTGAAATACCTGAATATCTTGATCATGTTTATAAATTGAATAAGAATTTGTATGGTCTCAAACAAGCACCTAAAGCTTGGTATGGAAAACTAACTGATTTCCTAATTCAATTTGGTTTTGTTAGAGGAGAAGCTGATAAGACTTTGTTTATTAAACATTCAAATGATTATCTCTTAATTGCTCAAATTTATGTGGATGATATTGTATTTAGTTCAACAAGTGAACATATGCTGAATAAATTTTTGCATGAGATGACTTCAACATTTGAAATGTCTATGGTTGGTGATTGAAATTACTTTCTTGGATTGCAAATTAAACAAAGTAAAGATGATATATTTTTCTCACAAAGTAAGTATGCTAAGAATCTGGTTAAAAGGTTTGTATTAGAAAATGCTAAAATCATGAAAACGCCAATGAGTTCTACACAAAAATTGAGTAAAGACAATGATAGGCAGAATGTAGACTCAATATTGTACATATCAATGATAGGAAGTTTGTTATATCTTACTTCTAGTAGACCTGACATCATGTTTAGTGTTTGTTTATGTGCAAGATACCAGGCAATTCCTAAAGAGTCTCATCTAAATTCTGTAAAAAGAATTATAAAATATGTGGCTGGAACTTGTGAAATGGGTGTAATGTACTCAAAAGATACTAATTGTGCTTTAGTTGGCTATAGTGATGCTGATTGGGCAGGAGATGCAGATGATAGGAAGAGCACCAGTGGTGGATGTTTCTTCATGGGAAACAATCTGATCTCATGGCATAGCAAGAAGTAGAACTGTGTTTCACAATCAACTGTTGAATCAGAATATGTTGCTGCAAGAAGTTGTTGTACACAACTTCTATGGTTAAGAAAAATATTTTATGATTATGACATTGATAGTGGTGTTCTGACTGTTTATTGTGATAATACTAGTGCCATAAATATCTCTAAAAACCCTGTGCAACACTCATTAACTAAGCATATTAGTATAAGACATCATTTCATAAGAGACCTTGTAGAGAAAGAAGTTGTAAAATTTGAGTATGTTTCTACTGAAAAACAATTAGCTGATATATTTACTAAAGCCCTTGATTATGAGAGTTTTTCTTCCCTTAGGAAATCTCTTGGTTTATGTAATATCTGAATCCATTTTAACAGGATGTTGTGCAAAATTTTGACAACATTTTAAACAACATCAATATGAATCATGTTTTTAAATTTAAGTGTCAAACCTATTTTGTCTATTAAGTGAATTTCTTGTAGAAAATTTCAATTTGAACCTTGAAAAATTATTTTTCTGGACACACATCTCTTGAATGTTTCAAGATTGAAAATCACAATACATGCTTAATCACTGAATAACTATGGGACACAGAGCTCGCTACTACGATGATCTCTTTTCAAAAGGTGATTAAATATATATCGATATTGGGTTAAAAACTGAGTAACTATGGGTCACGGTGCTCACTACTACAATGATCTCTTTTCAAAAGGTAATTAATTCAACATGGTCATAATCCATTGAGTAGCTATGGGACACGGAGCTGACAACTATGATGTACTCTTTCAAAAATGTGGATCAATATGATCAAGTGATTTTGTGCTTGAAAATTGGAATTTATAAGTGTGTTGAGGTGTGTGTACGCCATCATTTTGGTTATAACTGTGTTGGTTCAAATGTTCGAAATTTTCACTCGCATATTCGCTTAAAATTTGAAAAATGATAGATTCTAGAATATTAATGTGATAATTACATTGTTATTTCATGATTTTAGATTAATTACAGTATTTATGATTAAGGTAGTTATTTAATTATTAAGTTAATTATCCCATATACTCCACACACAAACCCACGTTCCTCTCTTACTCAACATAACCGGATATCTCTCCATTACCCACGTTTTCCACTTCATCTTGATGTGCTTCAATTAACTGTTTTTCACTCTATAAATATCGAATTGATTTGTGTGTTAAATATACAAGAAGCTGACATTAATTGAGTGATAAAGCACATAGTTATTTTGAAAGTATTTTCGGTTCGAATATTATTGCATGTGTTTGTTACGGTTTCATTCTTGCTTATGTGATTGGACTTTAATGATATTTTAATTGTGTGCATTATATTCATGCAGGTATAATGTCTAACACTCAAACCTTTTCGAATTCACAAAGCTTAAGCAAACAAAATTCTCCAAACACATCCACAACCTCCGAAAATCCTCTCAACCTACTTGCTTCAATGGCTACTGGAAAGGAACTCTCAATGTCGACCAAAGTTTTGTGTCATCTACGCCTACACAACAGTCCATTCCTCTCTCCATGGTTCTCCTTGAATCCACCACGGAGGAAATTGAGCGAATAGTACGCGATGTTTGTAGTGCACCTGTGCCTCCCACAATCATAATTGGGTCTGTACCAGTTGAACTATCTAAGTATATGCCATAATCAAGTGAAATTCCTTCTGAAAACCCTAAACCTATTAAATCCTACTCCCATGGCAACAGATGAACCTACACCTGTTGTTGAATTTGTAGTTTAACCTAACCCCACTCAAAATTCACCAAAACCTGCTGAAACCTCTAATGTTATTGGAAGTGTTGACCCAACACTATTACCAGAAGAAGACTTTCTTTTGCATGTTGAACTGGATGCAAATGTAACTGTGCTTGACATCATTCAAACCTATGAAAATATGGTTCGATACTCTTCAAGGCAAAGAATGACTATTGGTGGTAGGGATGTTAACTTGAACCAGTTTGCTTATATCAAGGAGAAAGCTGAGAAAGAGAGAGCTGATATGAGAAAAGCTGAAGAGGAGAAAGCTGGAAAAGGAAAGGAACATGTTGAACCTTCTAACCCTGAGGAAGGTGAAACTGATTCTAATCTTGGTGAAGAGTCATCTGACTCTGATGGTGGATTGGCCAAGAAACTACAGAACCTAGCTGCCAAAGGAAAGAAGAAGAAGAATAATCCAACACATTTTAAAAGGTATGGTGGCAAACGGAGGGTGTCATTTAGGACTATGGGAAAGAAGGTGGACTATTCTGATTCCAGGAGGAAGAAGCCAAGGGATGATGGAACAAGTTCAAAGCCTGTTCAAGTGTCTGAATCTGAGAAGGAAGAAAATGAACCTGAACCTAAAGGAAAAGATGCTCAAGATGTGGAAGCTGAAGCTAATACTGCCATGAAGGAGATGTCATCTGAAGAAGATGTTGACACGGAGATCCCACTCAAAGATTTCTTTGCAAATAGAACTGAAGGAAGGACAAAGCACAAACATGATCCTTCTACTGCTAGGAGAGAAATCAGAAGCAAAAGAAGTGATCTTACTCATGTTGTCCAAAATGTTGCCTCACCTGAGAAAACATCAGAATCTGAAGAAGAAGTTGTTGAACCTGAAGAGGTATACTCTGACTCTGAGACTGATGATGAAACATATAATGACATGACTAGTTCTAGGTACACTACTATTAGAACTAGAGTGGTTGTAAGTGAAAGAGTCATTAGAGCACCTGAGTTTGAAGCCATGAATCTGATACCATTCCTTACACAAAGACATCTTATGCATGCACTACAGTTTGCTACACCATACAATGTTGATTGGGTGTAATTTTATGCTAACTTGTATAGGAGTCTTGATAGAGTGAATTCTAAGAACTATGGGAATGTAAGATTTAGAGGTAATAAGATTAGGGTTAATCCTAGGGTAATCAACCGCATTTTAAGAACAAAGAACACGGAGGAAAGATCAATTACTGATTTAAATTTGGTGATATCTGTGATCACTGGTGGTAAAGTCAGAATTTGGGTAAAGAGAATTTTGACTTCTAGATTGACAAGTTTATACTCTGCACTGCATAGATTGGTGATCCACAATTTGTTGCCTACAACCAATTCAATTTATTTGACTGAAGAACAAACTATCCTTTTGTATAGGATAGGTGAACTGAATGAGTTTAATTTAGGTCAGACTATATTTAATAACATGTTGAGGTATGCTGGAGAAATTAGTGGAAGAGGTATGTTGCTCTATCCTTGTTTGATTCACCAATTGCTGCAAGATAAGAAGTTTGAAAGAGCTGATAATGAAGTAATCAGTAGCTATGCACATGCTCTTGGAATCAACCATCAGTTGTTGATTGGCAACAACAGAGTGATTGATTTACCCCTTCCAGGACCAAGAGTTGATGAACCTATGCCTGTAGCTGAACCAGAAGAACAGTCTACTCAAAACAGAGGGAGTGTTGACCCCAATGTTATCAACATACATGCTGACATCAATGTTGATGGGTCATCTGTTTCTTCTGTTACAATATCTGCTCCATATATCTCTAATCAAATTGCAGATTTGGACAAGACTATTGAAGACTTGAAGAGATCTCTTTCCAGGATGGAACAACAAAGAAACTTTTGGAGATTCTTGCTTTCTACTCCAACAGGGGGAGTAACTGATGAAAATGCTCCACAAAGACCTAAAGATGTTGCTGGACCATCTGGACATGGAGGTTCTAATCAAGGAGAAGATGCTGGTGATGATGCTAAAGTCAATGTTGCTGTTGATGCTAAAGTCAATGTTGCTGTTGATGCTGGATTAAGGAATGAAGGTGGTGATCCAGATTTGGATACACTGTATGGTGACCTTTGAAGGTCAATTTAGAGATTGAAGATAGGGGGAGATTCAAATATTGGGGAGTCTGTGCAAATTTATTGAAGATGCAACTGTTGATATCCTACAACCCAATCCTTTCCCATCTTGGTTTATATTTTTCTTTATTGTAATAGCTCTTGAATGTTTGTAGCTAGCTAAGCCTTTGATAGCTTTCTAGCTCTGTTAGATTTGTAGCTAGGATTAGCTCTTGTAGATATATCTAGTTCTGTTAGTTTTTCTATTGTTTAGAATCATTTGTTTAAGTTCTCTCTTGCTCTGAACAATAGTTGTTTGAACATAGTTTATTGTTTGTGTTTGTTTCTTATACAAAGGCTCTGAACAATAATTATATTTTGTTGCTGTTGTCTTATCTTAAGAACAACTTGTTTATTTTTGGATTATGTTTGGGTTAAGCATGATTTGTGCGTAGTTAAATCCTGATCTTTTGGCATTTTCGGCAAACTAATATCTATTTTGGACATTCATTTGTCATTGTCTATTACACACATATTACTGAGATTTTCATCAGTTGTGTTGTTGTAGCTATTACACACATATTACTGAGATTTGGGGGAGATTGTTAATGTTGTGCCAGTGTTGTAAAAAATGATTAGCCAATATTCTGGATAACATTACTGAATTTGCCCTTTCACCTAAGACTAATACTTTTATTCTATGTTGTGTTTGATGTTGTGTTCGCAGGTTGAAGACCTAGAATATTCCAAGTCATGCGGCTGCTGTTATCTAGTGAGGAGATCAAATATACCATGGGCGGTTATTGGAGTTAGTGGAGGATGTATTTCTAGGTCCTTTCAAACTGCCCTAGTGATTGTAACTTCCGGTGGATCCTGCATCTATAAATACCATATTATAGTCGAAGGAAAAAGCAGGGGAAACAAGCCAGGAAGTAGTAAACGAGAGCTACACTATCGAGTGTTCAAGTGCATCTAGTGTAGAAGGACAATTATTACTATCTTTTGTGCTGGTCGAGCGCTGCAACGCTCCTATCAGTATTGGATCAAAATAGACTAGATTAGGGTTTGGGTGTGATCAGTTTTCTAGTCGCCGTAGATCTGTTTAGGCGGTGTGTTTACACCTTACCCTTACTTTGAGATCTTATGTTAGATCTTTGTTTGTATCACTACATGGTTATAGTGAAGCTTTTCGCCATGAGGCATCATAGACTTTATTTAAGTCTATGAAAAAATTTGAATTCCATTTGCAAGGTGTTTAATAATTCCGTTGTTTAAAAGTGCTTAGATATGTTCATAACTTATCATAACTGTCTTGTGTTGTCGCGCATGTTTGTCAACATTTCAATTAACACTACTCTGAAAAACACCACGCACACTCACATTTTTCACTTAAGAGTCTTAGTTTATTTTCAATAAACAACTAATACTCTTTAATGAAAACAACTGATACCCTTCTGTGAAAACAACTGATACTTTTCAATACAAACAACTAATACCCTTCATTAATACATGTACATATATACGAGTGCATTAGTATAACGAATGCTGCTGCAGGGGAAACTATCAGCAGGATGGGTAATCGCGGTGAAAAGGATGTCGACAACTTCTAGACAAGGCCCTGAAGAATTCAAGATTTAATTTACTTTAATTGCTAAACTTCAACACAGAAACCTTGTTAAAATTTTGGGATGTTGCACTGAGGGACAGGAAAAGATGTTAATCTACGAGTACATGCTGAATAAAAGCTTGGACTATTTCATATTTGGTATGATCTTCAATCCATAATTTTTTTCTCTCTCTCGGCAAATAAATCACTCCCTCCATCCCAATATTATTTTTAGTTCCAGAATTCTCGGTTTTCATGAGTTGAAATACCGACAATTGTTGGTAGGAAGTGAAATATTTGATTGACATTAACATAACAAAGTCAAATTTGTCCATGTGACAAAATCTGATTGGCCAATCGAGGTTTCATCTCTAACCGGCGGTCACCATACCAAAGTATCAGCAAATTGAAAGTTACAGTTCTATTTTCAATTCGACAGAACTTAAATCGTAGTAGGAGTAACTTATAGGATTGAGAAAACTTTTTCAATAAGCGAAACGATTGTATTGGCTTTTAAAGAACAATATTTCAGTGAACGTGACTGCTAATAGTTGATTCATCTTTCAGATCAGGAGACAGATCGGAAAGAAAAGAAAAAAGGATCTACAAAGACGAAGGTGATCGCCGCTGCTGCTGCTGCTTCTGGAGTCGGATTACATATCCCGGCTTATTTTTCGGAGGCTTACTAATAAGTCTATAAAGCATTATTAAAGAGGATGAAACGAATCTACAACTCGTTTGATAGCTTATAAGAAGACATGGGAGGAATCAGAGTTACCTTTATATGACTTGGCAACCATTGCAACAGCCACAGATAACAAGAGAAAACCTGGTCGGAGAAGGAGGCTCCGGCCCTGTTTACAAGGTAAAACAAATTTTGAGTAAGAGTTTATACGTATAACTTGAAATTTGTTCATAAATGAATCATTAATAAAGAATATTAGTAGTTTTTAATAGAGCGTACTAGTTGTTTTTACTGAAGGGTATTAGTTGTTTTCGTTGAAGAGTCTTAGTTTATTTTCAATAAACAACCAATGCTCTTCAGTGAAAACAACTGATACCCTTCTGTGCAAACAACTGATACTTTTCAATGCAAACAACTAAAACCCTTCAGTAATACATGTACATATATACGAGTGCATTAGTATATAACGAATGCTGCTGCAAGGGAAACTATCAGCAGGACGGGTTATCCCGGTGAAAAGAGTGTCGAAAACTTCTGGACAAGGTCCTGAAGAATTCAAGAATGAAGTTACTTTAATTGCTAAACTTTAACACTGGAACCTTGTTAAAATTTTGGGATGTTGCACTGAGGGACAGGAAGAGATGTTAATCTATGAGTACATGCAGAATAAAAGCTTGGCCTATTTCATATTTGGTATGATCTTCAATCCATAACTTTTTTCTCTCTCGGTAAATAAATTATTCCTTCTGCCCCAATTTAGTTTTTTTGTTTGACTATATTATTTAAATAAGCAAAATAATTTCTTGGTGTGGTAAAGTTTAAAAAGGTGAGTGTACTTTATTTCTATTTTAAAAAATGGTAAAATAAAATTGGGACAGATCTTTATGGCAAATGAAAAAGTAAAACTGGAACGGAGGGAGTACAAGAGTGTCACTCCTGGGTCTCATATTAATTGTTCATAATACTTTTCTTTCTATAACATGCATTCCTATTTAATAAATCTATTCACTTATGGTCAGATAAAAGCAGAAGTGCAGAATTGAGTTGGCTAAAACGGTTTGATATTATCATGGGTATTGCTAGAGGTCTTCTTTACTGGACGAGAATTTGAATTCCAAAATCTCTGTTACATATCAAAGGCGTAATAGGAAGAAGAATAAGAAGATGGATTGTGGGCCTTAGTTGCTGGTTTAATTATTTTACTACGTTATTTATGTTTTAATTAGTAGCTTTATATTTTGGATTATTGTGGGCCTGATTTTATATGGGCTTTAGGAAGACTATAAATATTTGTTTGAGATTGTGATGAGGGTTTGCGGAGAAATTATTGATTGCCGTATTTTGGCATTGGACGGTCATTCCGTTGGGTTTTCTTGTGTTCTTCGTGTGCTATTCCCTTGCTTCTAACAATTTGGTCCGACCTGCCGGATCGCCATGACGAGAAGCGAGGCACGCGTGGATACCTTGGAAACTGTTGTTGCTACGTTAGAGAAGGGGGTAGCAGCATTGACGAAGGGTCAGGAACTGTCAACCACTCGCCATGATTCCCTCGATCATCGTGTGGACAGTTTACACTCGGAGATGCAGGCCGTTCGCTCCAGCCTCTCTGAGATTCAGGCTACGTTATCCCTGCTTGCCAAAGACAAGGGCATCGCCACTGGCGATTGCTCGACCACCGCAGTCTCGCGGAGGCTCGCTGAGTCATCACCGCTGCCGCCTCTAGCAGCGCCTCAACCTGCTAATAAGTTTGAATTGTCTATTTTTTTAGGAGAAAATCCATCAGCTTGGATTTCCAGAGCAGAGCAGTTTTTCTGCGTACACAATACACCCGATGATATGCGAGTGGATATGGCCCTGATCGCTATGGATGGGAACGCGCTTCATTGGTTACAATGGACAATGAACCGTTTTCCGAATCTTAGTTGGCAGAAGCTCACGGTTGAGCTTTTGAAACGGTATGGGGACGATCCTCATACAAATCCCTATAAGGCTTTGGCCGCTACTCGTCAATCAGCGACAGTGGATGAATATGTTGACATTTTCATAGCCCGTTTGTCGGCCGTTCCAAATCTTCCGGACTCTGTGGCCTTGGGGATGTTCTTGAACGGACTGCGAGAGGACATTCGCTTGAGGATTCGTTCAAAAGACGCGGTGGAAATCAGTGCCACAATGCATTTGGCACGGGAGATTGAACGTGAGGTGGATGCACTTAAGCCATCTTATGCCAAGAGCAATCTCTCCGCTCCTTCTCGCCACAATTTCTCCAGACCGCCCCATTCTGGAGGTTTTCGACCATCTCTGCCCTCAACATATTCGCGACAAGGGGGAGGGAACTCTCCCCAGCCTTCATCCGCCTCACCCAGCCGTGATTCCGGTGTGAACAAATCAGCACGCACGCCACCGGAATCGGCTGCATCGTCTGCTTCTTCTCGTGGTCGCTTTATTAAACAAATGAATCATTCTGAATACTTAGACTTGCGTTCCAGAGGGCTCTGTTACAAGTGTCGTGAGCCGTATTCACCGACTCACGTTTGCTCCCAACGCTCACTGCGTGTCATGGTTATGTTGGATGATGAGGAGGATTGTAACCTCAATGAACTGCATGTGACTGAATTAGATTCGGGCCAGGGTTCTGAGGAGTCTCACGATCTTGAAATTTCAGCTGCCACTGCTTGTGGGTTCGATGGGCCACACACAATGAAGGTGCTGGGACTAATTGGCAACTATCAGGTTGCGGTAATGGTGGATAGTGGAGCCACCCACTGTTTTATTTCACCCCAGATTGTAAAGTGTCTTGCTCTTACGGTGGACGACTCAATCACTCTCCCGGTTCGTTTAGGTGATGGCAACCAGGTACTCACTGCGGGACTTTGCACGGGTATGCGCCTTACTTTGGCCTCTGTTGATTTTGATATACCTGCATATGTGTTTCCCGTTACGAGTGTTGATATAATTCTTGGGGTTTCATGGTTGGCTTCGTTGGGTGAGGTTCGGGCAAATTGGGCTATACTATCTATGTCCTTTATATACAATGATGTCCAGGTCACTATCCGGGGTATCCCTGGGCTCGAGAGGCGACAAATATCATCTGCCTCCTCTCTAAAATTGACCGATGTTGATCAACGTTGGATTGTGTGGCCAATGGAGTTGACGCAAGCGACTCTGCCTCATCCCAACTCACTTCCAAATGAGATTCGTACATTGTTGCAGGATTTCAGTAAAGTTCTTGAGCCCCTGCCCGGCCTGCCTCCGGCCCGCGACTGCGATCACCGGATTCCGTTGATTCCCGGGGCTGCACCAGTTTCAGTTCGACCATATCGGTACAGTGCTTCACAAAAAATGAGATCGAGCGATTGGTCGATGAGATGCTTAAGGCTGGGTTAATTCAGCCTAGTTCAGGGCCCTACTCGAGCCCTGTCCTTCTTGTGCACAAGAAAGATGGTAGTTGGAGATTTTGTGTGGACTACCGCGAACTGAATAAACGTACGGTGCCCGATAAATATCCGATTCCCATAATCCAGGAGTTGCTTGATGAGTTGCATGGTGCGACTTGGTTCTCTCGTTTGGACCTACGTGCGGGTTATCACCAGATTAGATTGGCGCCCGAAGACATTTCCAAGACAGGTTTTCGTACCCACTCGGGCCACTACGAGTGGCTGGTCATGCCGTTTGTGCTGCAGAATGCTCCTTCTACCTTCCAGGCGGTTATGAATGATTTGTTCCGACCGTTCCTTAGGAAGTTTATCCTGGTTTTCTTCGATGACATTCTGATTTACAGCCCTGATTGGACATCCCACCTTCAACATCTCCGCCAGGCTTTATCACTTTTGGCCTCTGCCTCCTTAGTCGTAAATCCGAAGAAATGTGCATGGGCCCAACGTTCTATTGATTATTTGGGTCATATTGTTTCATCAGAGGGGGTGAAGATGGATCCTTCTAAGGTTAAGGCAGTTTTGCAATGGCCCATTCCAAAGTCGGTTAAAGGGGTGCGTGGATTTTTGGGCTTAACAGGTTATTACAGGCGTTTCATCCGGGATTATGGTAAATTAGCCCAACCTTTAACAGATTTGCTTCGAAAGGATGCTGGGGATAAATTTGTATGGGGTCCACAGGCCCAACAAGCCTTCGCTGTTTTAAAGCGAGCAATTACATCGGCACCTGTGCTAGCGATGCCCGACTTCACTGCTGATTTTGTGGTAGAATGTGACACTTCTGGTCACGGTCTAGGGGCTGTCCTAATGCAGAAAGGTCGCCCTGTGGCCTACTTTAGCAAGGCCTTATCTGCTAGTAATTCCTCCAAGTCGACTTACGAAAAAGAACTCATGGCACTCGCCTTGGCAGTCACTCATTGGAGACAATACTTGTTGGGTCGAAAATTCATTGTTCGAACGGACCACAGGAGTCTAAGACACTTGCTCCACCAGGCAATCACGGCACCAGCGCAACAATATTGGGTCGCTAAGTTGTTGGGTTTTGACTTTCAGATTGAGTACAAACCAGGGTCCACGAATGCAGCAGCGGATTCCCTTTCGAGACGTGATAGTGATGTTGAGTTAGGTGCAGTGTCGATGCCAAGATGGGTTGATTGGAACGACTTGAGAGAGGCCGTCGCCCGGGACCCGATTTACGCTGCCGTTATTCAGGAACTAGAGAAAGGCAACACTGTCAAGGGGCCGTACACTTTTGTCCATAGGGTGCTATTTTTTCGTGATCGATTGGCAATTCCAAAGACTTCGGTTTGGGCCAATCGTATGATGTCCGAATACCACTCTTCACCTATGGGCGGTCATTCGGGCGCATACCGTACGTATCGGCGTCTAGCAGCCAATGTTTATTGGCCTGGGATGATGAAGTCTGTTACTGAGTTTGTCGCAAGTTGCCTTATTTGCCAACGGAACAAGTCAGATACGCGCTCACCGGCTGGTCTATTGCAACCCCTTCCAATACCAGAACGCATTTGGGAGGACATAAGCATGGATTTCATATCCGGGCTTCCCCGTTCACAGCAGTGGGACGTGATCCTGGTCGTGGTGGATCGATTGTCCAAGGCTGCTCATTTTGTGGGGCTCTCACATCCGTATACCGCTAAGGATGTGGCTTCAGCAATGGCGCGAGAAATTGTACGTCTTCATGGAGTTCCTCGTACAACCGTCCTGGATCGTGACCCGATCTTTATTAGTTCATTTTGGAAGGAACTGTTCAAGGCAATGGGGACTCAACTAAAAATGAGTTCTTCATATCATCCCGAGACGGATGGTCAAACTGAAGTGATGAATCGTTGTCTCGAGACATACTTGCGGTGTTTTACTTTTGAGCACCCGAAGAGGTGGGCACAGTGGCTTCCTTGGGCCGAGTATTGCTTTAACACGAGTTTCCACTCGTCGACGGGGTGTACTCCATTCGAGGCTGTCTATAACCGACCACCCCCCACCTTGGCACAATTTTTACTGGCTGAGATTCGGGTCAAGTCTGTGGCAGATGACTTGGTCGAGCGGGACACCATATTACGGAGTTTGCGTTTCCATTTGGAAAGGGCACAACAGCGCATGTCACGAGCAGCTAACAAGCACCGCCGGGAAGTCACGTTTGATGTAGGCGATAAAGTGTTCCTCAAGTTCCGTCCATACAGGCAGGCCTCTCTGTTCAAGCGATTGAATGTCAAGTTAGCACCACGGTACTTCGGCCCTTTTGAAGTGGCTGCTCGCATTGGGCCGGTTGCCTACCGTTTGATTCTTCCGAAGGGATCCCGACTGCATCCAGTTTTTCACGTTTCACTATTGAAACCGGTTGTTGGGGATCAGCAGGTAGCTTCAGCTCTTCCTCCAGAGTTATGTGATGAATCACCAGAATTCGTTCCTTCTCGGATTCTGCGTATGCGGGAGGTGTGGAGAGGTGAAGACCGTGTGGCACAGGTTTTAGTGGCTTGGGCTGGTTTGACTGAAGACGACGCCACATGGGTGGATGAAGTACATTTCCGATCTCAGTTTCCAGATTTCCGCCTTGAGGACAAGGCGTTTTTGGAGGGGGAGAGAATTGTTACATATCAAAGGCGTAATAGGAAGAAGAATAAGAAGATGGATTGTGGGCCTTAGTTGCTGGTTTAATTATTTTACTATGTTATTTATGTTTTAATTAGTAGCTTTATATTTTGGATTATTGTGGGCCTGATTTTATATGGGCTTTAGGAAGACTATAAATATTTGTTTGAGATTGTGATGAGGGTTTGCGCAGAAATTATTGATTGCCGTATTGTGGCATTGGACGGTCATTCCGTTGGGTTTTCTTGTGTTCTTCGTGTGCTATTCCCTTGCTTCTAACAATCTCAGATTTTGGTTTAGCAAGAATGTTTGAAGGGGACGAAACAATAGAAAGAACTAAAAGAGTCGCTGGAACATAGTAAGTTTCTCGCGTACTATAGTAGATACAAATTTATTTCTTGCATTTATTGTACTTATTACAGTGGCTATATGACTCCAAAATAGAGTGTTCGAGCATTCTTCGCTCTATCAGAACCTTCTAGAACAGGTGAATACTAATAATTTACTACAACTCTGTTTTCCTTTTAATTGTTTTTCCCATGCATCATATTCTGAATAAATTTCTGCAGGCATGACTTTATTGTATGGAAGATAGGGAGTTAGAGATAATGGATCCATCTTACAAGCATGCATACGACGAATCGCAAGTGAAAAGGTGCATTAAAGTCGGGTTGTTATGCGTTCAAAACTCCGCGGACGATAGGCCGATTATGTCCACCGTGCTTCTAATGTTGAGCAGTGAGGACACGGTGTTGCCGCAGCCCAAGAAGCCCGGTTTTTTCTTGTAAAATAGGCGCAGATTTTCGCCCTCCAGAGGCGACAATTCTTGTAGTAGTAATGCTGTAAGCATGACCGATGTAGAAGCCAGATAGTTTCTTAAGAGAGGCTACAGCTTATTGCACAAAGGAATAAGATTTTTGATGTACATTTTTAATAGAGGCTACAGCTTCCCTCCCAAAACTTAGAATTGGATTTGCTGGGGTATAGATTTTTCATATTTTTATTATTTTGCCAAAGGTGAAGTATTTAGATATAAGTTATATAGACTCGAAAGATCTGGATTTCGTAAAATAAATAAAAAAATGGAATATAAAGGATTTGATGTTGGAAAATGAGTGAATGAAAAATTAATTTTCAAAATTGTTGTAACCAAAAATTGAAAAAGAGAAGAGCAAGAGGCTTAGTCTCGATTTTATTTCCGTATTGTAACGTATAAAGGAATAAATTCAAAACGGTTTTGAATTTTAAACCTGAAATAATTGTTCATTATTCAGGTGATAAATACATCTGAAATAATTACTCATTATTTAGATGGTGGTTACAACAGTTTCAAAACGTCATGATTTTATGATCATTATTGTTACGTTACAAAGGTCATATTTCGAGGATTATAAATAGCACCTCAAATGAGGACGAAAAGAGATGACGAAAAGAAATAACACATAGAAATGTGAAAGATGCAGATACTATTTTTCGGCAATTGCTATATTCCTCATGTTTTCGTTTTGTTCTCGAAATTCTTTCTTATTCCGGTGATAATTATCGGGCAACTTCTCAGTTCGCCCCAGGCAAGATATTGTGTTATATCGTTGCTCTTAATCGTTGTATCCTGAAAAACAAGTGTCCTACGATTTACTAGCACCGAGAGTCAAGGGTATAATTTGTTTTAAGGAAATCGTGTCTAACACGAGCCTCGATTTTCCGCTTTTATTATTTTCAACAATCTACGGTGCATATTTCCTACATTTGGATCCTTTACTGTACAGTACCTTATAACTAAAAAAAGAAAAATATCGTAAATACCTTAGAGTGCGTTTGGCTAAGTTTATTTGAAACATGTTATAAGTTTTATCATATTATAAGTTGTTTTAAAAACTAATGTACTTTTCGTCCCCTAATAATTTTCATGTGGAGTGACACACTTTTTAAGAAAAATTACTTTATTGATTTTTTGAACCAATAATTAAGAGTATTTTGAAATAAAGTGAGTAATATTGTGAAAATATTTTATTTTCATTTTGGGGGTGAAAGTTATTGTGGCCTGTGGGACATCTCAAAAAGAAAAGTGTGAAGTTTATTAGGGGACGGATGGAGTATTTTTTAAGTAACGTATAAATTGCTAAAGTGTTTGGCTAATACAACTTATAAGATTTTTGAGGATTTATAATAAATATTTTTAAAATCTTAATATAAATATTTTTATTTTTTTATGTTGAGGTTGAGGTAGAGGTGGGTGGGGCGAGGAAGGGGTGGGGTGGTTGGTTGAGGATGCAGATGGTTAGGAAAATAAGTTTAGAAACCTAACTTACTTTTTTTTATTTACACTTTATAAACGGTTAGAAACTTATTTTATAATCCTATAAGCTATTAAACATCTTATTTTTTAAACACATACTTACCATCTTTAACAAATTGAAGATAGTCCAATAATGTTCACTTTTCCGACATCTCTAAAATGATCAACATATGGTTGATCAATTAGACTCTATCTTGGGAACGAATGATTCCGACATATCTAAAAGGATCAACATACGGTTGATCAACTCTATCTCGGAACGAAATAAGACTATGTAATGCCAGTGTCAATCGGATGTTTCACCTCCTACGTCTGGTTACCAGATCAAAATGTCGAAATTTTAAAGTTAGGGAACTATTTTCAGTTCATGAAAGTCCGCCGTACTAAAATCAAAATATATATATTTATTAAATCCTGAATTGATATAAAAAAAGTTATATAGTTTTTATATTATCCCGAATTGATAATACTTCTATACTTATTTTAAAATCTATCAGGTTTTAAATATTTCCATTTAAAAATATGTTTAATAATTTTTATTTTTAAAATTTAACTAATTAGTGGCTAGTTAGGTGATGTACCCCAAATGTGGCACTGATATGGAGAGGTGAGGTGTCAAATTGAAGTGGCGATGGCTTGGAACATTGTCATGAAAAATAGCTCAATTTCAATCCACACTTGAGTGGCAAGTAAGATTTAACTCGGGTTAGGGGCGTTTGGTTTGAGCAATTGTTGGAGATTGTGGTTTAAGAGATTGTACAGGGCCATGACCCTAGATTATATTAAATTTTAGGCATATTTCAATTCTACAATCTAAACGTACATTCACACTCAAATAATCTCAATTAATCCAAACTCCTCCAGCCTAATCTCATCTAATCAAATCCTGTCCCGTGAATCAAACGGCCATTTAGAGTATTTTGGATCAAAATTGGTCTAACTGTAGGATTCTTATAAGTTGGTGTCCACAATGTGCCCTGCTCGCAAATGTGTCATATTTTGCCAACTCCTATAAATTAATGTCCTTAAAAAATATTCCCCCGTCCCTGAAAAATAGTCCCGGTTGCCTTATTAGGCCGTCCCCATAAAATAGTTCTATTCCCTAAAATGGAAATAATAAACGTTATATACACTTTTCAACATACACACATAATATTTTTAAAATAATTTATTTTGTACTTGATGTGACACTATATTTTTATTTTCAATATATTATTTCAATTTTCTTAATAATCGTGAAAAAGTAACATGACTATTTTTTTGGGACGGTTGGTTTAAAAAAATATTAATTTATTTTAAGTAAAGAATAATAATTATTTTACTATAAAATATTAGTTGTTGAATTAAAAAAATATTATTATACATCAGTTACATTGTTTGATTGGTGCACAGTGACCGACCAACTCTTGTCATTCTGAGGAGATAACAACGCACATAACTAGAAAAAAAACCCCAATTATTATTATAACACCATTAAAAATACAACAAACACACTTGAAACAAACATAATATAACAATAAAAGACAGACTACACTAGGAAAAAAAAAGCGCCACCACTGAAACAGGGATAAGATGAGAGGTGGGTACATTTGGGATTAATATTGTAATTAGGAGTGAATATTTCTATGACAGCCTTCCAACAAAGCTCAAAGTCTGTCGATTCACTGTCATACTCATCTTATTCTTGACAATGATAGTTTCTACACACGCTTCCATCTGCGTAATTAAAGAGATATAAAGACATTAAATTCATTCAGCTATTATAGAGCACAAAGCCCACAAAATTGAAAGCGAATAATATCTGCATAATAAAAGTAACAAATTAAACTCATTAATTATAGAAAAGTGTAAATACATGTACAGGTTCAATACATTAAATATACAATAAAAGAATTCCTTGAATGAGCATTAGAAATATAATTACTTTAGTGGAGGAAAGATGCAAAAAAAGAGGCCGAAAGCAAACATAGTTGTAATAAGAAAAAAAGAGAGGGAGAAGAAGTATGTAATATTGAGTGGTGTGGTGAAAGATGAATAACGGAGGGTTGGTTATATAGGAGAGGCAGCCCCTTGCCTTTGATCTGGTATCAACACACGTGTAGAACCTTTCTCGCCATTTCTCAAGTATGGCGACACGTGTGTGACCTTCCTTGCCATGCATTCAGTATGGAGACACGTGTGCAACCTTTCTTGCCACGCGTTCAATACGTGGGCACATGCCTTTTTAATTTCCTTTTGAATTCTAGGGTTTGATGATCATGATTTAATGATAATTCACTATAAAAAAAATGCGCTGATGGAATTTGCGACCGAAAATCCGTCTAAAAACACTGTTTGCGACGGACACGTGGCCGTCCCTAAAACAGCCGTAGCTAATCTTTGCGACGGATTTTTGGCGTCCGTCGCTAATTAACGACGGATAAATCCGTCGCAAATCAGCCGTGCAAAAGACACGGTTGGGTCGCCGAAATTTACGACGGACACATGTCCGTCGCAAATTCATCGCAAATTAAAAAAAAAGTGGCCTGTGTGGTTCGAACCCAGGCCCTTCGGGCACTCGAGGCGGGTACAAACCACTGAGCCACCGACCTTAGAAGCTAACATAGGCGGCCCACCTTATATATTAGCAAGATTGAGCCTTGAACAATTAATTAAATCCAAGTTTACGCCTTAGAGGAATCGAACATGCGACATTTCGTGCATGCGGAGGAGGCGCGCTCCGCTCGTGCACAAACTTCTTTTGTTCATTTTTACACAATTAATTGTATATATATCCAAATTAAGTATTTTTTAATAATTCACCAAATTAATTCCTTTTCGTTTCTAGCTTTATTTATATAAATGTTGTGCCTACTTTTTTTTTTTTTTTTTTGTAAAATTATTTATTTCAACGTGTAAATTTATAATTCGTTTATTTGTACGGAATTAATTGTATATGTATCCAAATTGAGTTTTTTTTTTCATAATTCACCAAATTAATTCATTTTCTTTTCTAACTTGTTTATATAAATGGTTTGCCCAATTTTATTTTTTTTGTAATTTTTTTTATTTCAACAACGCGTAAATTTATAATTCGTTCATTTGTACGCAATTAGTTGTATATGTATCCAAATTGAGTCCCTTTTTTTGTCATAATTAATCAAATTAATTCATTTTCATTTCTAACTTGTTTATATATATGGTGTGCCCAAATTTTTTTTTTGAAAATTATTTATTTCAACAACGCGTAGATTTATAATTCGTTCAGTTGTATACAGTTAATTGTATATATGTTCAAATAATTTTTTTTCATAATTCCCCAAATTAATTAGCTGACCAAAAATTAAACCTGATTTGAATTAATTATAAAATTTTTATAATTTAAATGATGACTAATTACAAATATGAATCTTTTTAGAGATGGAAAGATGGTTGATTTTGTTTTAATTATTAAATTTATGCGAGATTTACGCCTTCAAACGGGTCAATTTTGCGACGGCTATGTCCGTCGTTAATTCAATTTTTTTAAATTTGCGACGGACATTCCGTGTTAAACAAGTCGGTTAAACGGGTCTCGGTCAAGCGGGTTGATTTTACAACGGCTTTGTCCATCGTTAATTTCAACTTTGAATTTTGAGACTGACATTCCATCGCAAATGTCCGTCGCTAATTCCAAATTTTAAATTTGCAACTGATTTTCCGTCGTAAAATCTAAAAATTAGAGACAGATGAAAAAGTCCGTCACAAATTCATAGAATTTACGACTAATGGTCAAAATTCGTCACTAATCCGTCGCAAAAAACTGTGATTAGCGACGGATAAGGAGCCCATCGCAAATTTTCGTCTCTAATCAGCGAATTTTTTGTAGTGATTGTTTGGAAAGATTTTATTGGAAACGGTTCCCGGGTTTGCGAATTCAAATAAAAAATTCTTGTTATTTACTCAATTAATTTCTGTAATGTTGGATTTTCTTTCTGAATTCCGGGCTAGGCGACATTATTTGTTCTCCGATTCGGTGTTTATTTTAGTAGCTTTTAAGTGTGAGAAAAATACCTAAATTTGGGTTGATCTTCATGCTAACACTGTGTTGAAGCAAGATTAATGTCTTTGAATGATTAGGATGGTGTTTGCCTGAACTAAAACAACTTATAATATTATAAAATAAACTAAAGTGTAAGGAAAGTTGATCTTACATTTACAGCTTATAAGAGGTGGGTGAGTACCAAATCCGGACTTATATGATAATTTACGACGGACTTTTATTCCCGTTGCTAAATTTGCCAAAAGTCGTCCACCTAACTTTTTCCGTCGCAAATCCGTAGTAAATTTCAATATTTGTGATGGATATGAAAGTCCGTCCACCTAACTTTTTCCGTCGCAAATCCGTAGTAAATTTCAATATTTGTGATGGATATGAAAGTCCGTTGCGAAGTCGTCCACCTAACTTTTTCCGTCGCAAATCCGTAGTAAATTTCAATATTTGTGATGGATATGAAAGTCCGTTGCAAAGTTTCGTCGGTAAGGAGACCGTTTTTTGTAGTGTATATTTTGGGGACGGAGAGAGTATATCTCGTCATTGGTAGGTTTACAAAACAATATTAATTTATTTTAAGTAAAAAATAATAGTTATTTTACTATAAAATATTAATTGTTGAATTAAAAATATATTATTATACATCAATTACACTATTCAACTGATGCACAAGTGACTGACCAATTCTTGTGATTCTGAGGAGATAACAATGCACATAATTAGGAAAAAGAAATCTCAATTATTATTATAACACAATTAAAAATACAACAAACACAACATAAAATAAAAGACACAGACTACACTAGGAAAAAAAAACACCACCATTGAAACAGGGATTAGATGAGAGGTGGGTACATTTGGGATTAATATTGTAATTAGGATCGAGTACTTCTATGACATCCTTCCAACAAAGCTCAACGTCTGTCGATTCGCCGTCATACTCATCTTATTCTTCACTTCACAGTGATAGTTTTCACATACGCTTCCATCTGCATAATTAAATAGATATAAAGACATTAAATTCATTCAACTATTATAGAGCACAAAGCCCATAAAATTGAAAACAAGTAACATCTGCATATTAAAGGTAACAAATTAAATTCATTAATTATAGGAAAGTTTAAATACATGTTCAAAACATTAAATATACAATAAATGACTAATTTGCTTTGATGGATAGGATTGATAAATAATTATCCCTATTTATCGGACAATTAGTCCAACTCTCTCTTTGTGACAATTATCTTAGACCCAGTATCAATCCCTCCTAATCCAACAAAGTAAACATACCCTAAAAGAATGAGAATTAGAAAATATAATTACTTTAGTGGACCACCGAGGATAAATATGATGCCGAAAGCAAACATTGTTGTAATAAGGAAAAAAAAGAGAGGAAGAAGAAGTATGTAATATTGAGTGGTGTGGTGAAAGATGAATAACGGAGGGTTGGTTATATAGGAGAGGCAGCCCCTTGCCTTTGATCTGGTATGAATACACGTGTAGAACCTTCCTCGCCATTTGTCAGGTGTGGAGACACGTGTGTGACCTTACTCACCACGCATCCACACGTGTTTCTTGCCACGTGTTCAATACGTGGGCACATGCTTTACCAATTTCCTTTTGAATTCTAGGGCTCGATGATCGATCATGATTTAATGATAATTGTTGGGAGATTTCTATTGGAAACGGTTACCGGGTTTGTTATTTCCTCAATTAATTTCTGTTATGTTGTATTTCCTTTTTGAATTCCGGGCTCGACGACATTATTTGTTCGTCAATACGGTGTTTATTTTTAGAGCTTTTACAGTTTGAGAAAAATACCTAATTTTGGGTTGATCTTCATATTAACACTGTTAGATGTAAGATTAATGTTTTTGAATGATTAGGATGGGATTTGGTTGAACTAACACAATTTATAAGATTATAAAATACACTACAGTGTAAAGAAAGTTGATCTTACATTTACAGAGTGGCCTTCAGAAAAAATAAAGGATTTGGATCCTGTACACAGCAACAATGTTGCGTTGTATTGGATCCAAATACACAATAAAACTGTACCATTTTATTGCACCAGACAATCCTATAAAACACAAGATACAAATCCAATATTCAACACCTACTAAAATATCCAACCTTTTTTTTTTTTTGTAAAATTTCAACAACGTGTTGATTTATAATTCGTTTATTTGTACAAAATTAATTGTATATGTATTTAAATTGAGTCATTTTTTTCATAATTCACCAAATTAATTTCTTTTCGTTTCTAACTTGTTTATATAAATGGCGTGCCCAATTTTTTTTAAATTATTTATTTCAACAATGTGTAGATTTATAATTCGTTCATTTGTACACAATTAACTGTATATGTATCCAAATTTTGTCTTTTTTTCCATAATTCACCAAATTAATTCCTTTTCGTTATAACTTGTTTATATAATGGTGTGCCCAAACTTTTATCTTGTAAAATTATTTATTTCGACAACACGTAAATTTATATTTGATAAGTCAAGTTTAGCATGTAAATTTGGTGCTCATTGTCATTATATTATGTAATTTACTTTGCTATTTTCTTCGTATTTTCCGACTTATTTTATTTTTGGTCCGTTTTCTTTGATTTGGTGTTTTAATTTATTGGTAGGTTGGATTGGACCATTTTTTTTTTATTAAGGAAGAACCGAGCCAATTTAAGAGCAACCGATTTTGGGAATTCTAGTATTAAAGCTAGCAAATTATGTGTGCATTAATTTATTAGCTCTTTTAATTGAGACATTATGATAATTTATGTGGTGTTTTTATGAGGGAAGAAAAGGGGGGATTACAATGAATGGTAGTCCTTATATATGGAGGAGATGAATGTGGACATAGGGGAAGTCTTGAGGAGTCTAGGAGAGTAAAAAATTCTTGAAAGGGAGAACGTACTCACACACACATACACATGAGAGTTCGTGACATTTCATAGCCATGTTTGGCTAATTGTTATTCTAGTTCGAGGATATGCGGAACCTTTGATGATTTGAGACTCCTTAATAATTGACGGTTTTTTTACTCTATCTTAATTTCTTCGTTATTTGGTTAATGCTATGCATGGAATATTTATTAATTTTGTAAGCTTGATCACCTTGCTTGATTAATTTAGTATTCATAGCTAGATTACATGATATAATCCGTAATTGTTATATGCATGTGGTCATAGTAGCAAATAGGGCAGAACACCCTAGGGATAACGAAGTCTAGGTTGTATGATTCGGACGTTCCGCTTTCGTAGCCGAGTTTGCTCTATTTTTTTATTCGTTAATGCATTCAATAAATTGAATCTCGAATACATGTTTCGGGATTATTTATTTGGATAGGTTAATTGGGGGTCGTACCTTCTAATTAATTACACTTAAAAAAAATTCGGACTAGTTTGGTCGTACCACTGGTCTAGGGGCAAGATTTGAGTAGAGTGGAAAAATACCGTTAGTTTTTAATTGAGTTGAGAATTATTTACGGAGAAGTTATCCGAGAACTAGAGCGTTTTTTTATTTATTTATTGATTTCCATTTATTATGCATTCTAGTAGTTATAGAATATCAAACCAAAACACCCCCCATTTTATTTGTTTTATAACGCGATTTATTTAATTAAATTACACTATTCCTCGTGGGTTCGACTCCTTGCTTACCCTACTACATTAGTGGGTTAGTTTAGATGATTTATTTTTTGGTGCCTGCGACAGCACACTAATAATTCTTCCATTTGTACGCAATTAATTGTATATGTATCCAAATTGACTCATTCTTTTTTCATAATTCACCAAATTTGTTCCTTTTCATTTCTAACTTGTTTAAAATAAAATTTTGTGCCCAACCTTTTATTTTGTAAAAATATTTATTTGGATGACGCGTAAATTTATAATTTATTTATTTCTACGCAATTATTTGTACATGTATCCAAATTGACTCATTCTTTTAATAATTCACCAAATTTATTCCTTTTTGTTTTTAACTTGTTTAAAATAAAATGTTGTGTCAAACCTTTTTTTGTGTAAAATTATTTAACTCGACAATGCGTAAATTTATAATTTGTTCGTTCGTACGCAACTAATTGTATTTGCGACGCTTACGTGTCCGTCGCAAATTATTTAATTAATTTATTAAATTTAAACTTTGAAATTTGAGACAGAAATTCAATCGCAAATGTTCGTTGATAATTTCAACTTTGAAATTTGCTACAGACTTTCTATCGCAAGTATGTCGTGTCAAGACCCAGTCGGGTCGCCAAAATTTGCGACGGACACGTGTCCTTTGTAAATTATTTAATTAATTTTTAAAATTTTAATTTTTAAATTTGAGACGGACATTCCGTCGCAAATATCCATCGCTAATTTCAAATTTGAAATTTGCTACGGACTTTCCGTCGCAAATTAGTTGGGTCAAGACCCGGTCGGATCACCAAAATTTGAGACAGACTTTTCGTTGCAAAACCCAAGAATTAGCGACGGATGGACAAGTCCGTCGCAAATTTTCATAATTTACGACTAATTGTCAAAACCCGTCGATAATCCATCGCAAAATACTAAAATTAACGATGGATAAGGTGTCCGTCGCTATTAGGGATATTTGACCCGTTGATAATCCAAACCCTAAGTTTTTCTAATTTTTTTCTTTTCCGCCGCTTTCTTCTCCCTCGTTGCAGGGCCTCTTGCCCGTCGGATTCCTCTACCTCTCCGACGCATCACCCGGATTGTTCTCCTCTCTAATTCTCGCGCAACCCTAGCGCTCCTCCGCCTCTTTCTGACTTTCGTTCGATATCGGTGATCGTCTTTATATCATGGCCGCATCTACTAATGATCCTCTTCCTGTGACAACTATGCTGAATATGGTTCCAATTAAACTGGAACCCTCTACGTATATGATGTGGTACCGTCAAGTCGTTTACATGGCCGAATGTTTCGACCTGATGGGTTTTCTTGATGGCTCCGCCGTCGCTCCGAGCCCGATGGTTTCGTCTGCCTCTGGTGAGCAATCTCCGAATCCCGATTTCACCGCTTGGCGTATGAAAGATAAGAAATTGTTGAGCGTGATGTTTACTTCTCTTTCTCCTGATGCTGCGTCTGAGGTCCTCGATTGTGATACTTCGCATGCTGCCTGGTCCACACTCCTGGCCGTTTATTCCGATTCATCTGCTTCTCACACCCACCAACTGCGTGAGGAGCTATTGTCGCTTCGAAAGGGCGAACTCTCAGTATACGATTATGGCAAGAAGTTTAAGAATTTGTGTGATCATCTCTCGGCAATTGGCCGTCCAATTGATGAGGAGGACAAGAGCCACTGGTTTCTTCGTGGTCTCGGCATCCAGTTCGCCAATTTTGCAGATACGAGAATGACGTTAGATAAGCTTCCGGTGTTTCGCGATCTGCTTCATCAGGCTCGTCAATACGAGATGATGATTCGTTCCATGGAGGGTAGCACTCAGTCTTCTGTGGCTTTTACTGCGTCAAATGCAGGAGGAAGCCGAGGTAATTTCGGCCGAAACTCAGGAGGTCAGGGCTCGAATGGTGGTGGTCACGGCTCGAATGGTGGTCGAAATTACAGAAATGGCCATACTCAGCAGCATAGTGGGCGTCATTCTCAGCAGGGCTTTCGCCAGAATTCTGGATTTCGTGGGAACTCTAGCAACAATCAGGGTGCTCCTAATGGTAATGGGGGTCGTCGAATTCCTCGGTGCCAGATATGTCGTGGGGAGCATTATGCTGATAAGTGCCCCCAATTTATCGCTGCTCGTAATGCTGTCTCTTCTGCTAACCTTGCTCAAGCTTTTAGTACAGCTTGCACTGTCTCGGATCCTGCACCGGATTGGTATCTGGACTCTGGCGCCTCTGCTCATATGACCAATCAAACCTCTGCACTTGACTCTTATGAGCCGTATACTGGTAACGGTTCTATCATTGTTGGTAATGGGAATGCACTTAATATTTCGCATATTGGTTCTTCTGCTTTATCTCCAGGTGTACATTTGTTGGATGTTTTGGTGGTGCCTCATATCACCAAAAATTTGCTATCAATCAGTAAATTAACTGCCGATTATCCTGTTGACGTTGTTTTTTCTGATAAATTCTTTGCGATTCAGAATCGGGTCACAAAGCCAGTTCTGGCTCAGGGAAGGTGTGATAAAGGCCTATATTTGCTTGATAGGGGTGTTCCAGCTTTGGTTGCTGCTATTCGGAATAAAGCTTTGAAGGCCAGTTTTGATTTGTGGCATTTACGCCTGGGGCATGTCTCATTTGCAGTTATTTCAGTTTTGAATAAGTTAGGACATATCTCGGTTTCGTCTTTATTACCGAATCCTACTGTTTGTTCCTCTTGCCAATTGGCCAAGAGTAAACGTTTATCTTTTGCTTTGAATGAAAAACGTGCTGATGCTGTTCTTGACTTGATTCATTGTGATTTGTGGGGTCCGGCTCCGATTACTACCTCTGATGGGTTTAAATATTATGTTGCCTTTGTGGATGACTTTTCTCGTTTTTTGTGGATTTTTCCGATGCGTGCAAAGTCTGATTTCTATGATATCTTGGTGCGCTTTCATGCTCTTGTTTGCAATCAGTTCTCTCGTTCGATTAAGGTTTTTCAAAGTGATGGTGGTACGGAGTTCGTAAACTCTCGTGTTCGTGATTTTATGTCGTTGCATGGAATACTTCATCGTCTCTCTTGTCCATATACTCCACAGCAAAATGGTCGTGCTGAAAGAAAACATCGCCATATCTCTGAAACGGGCCTCTCTATGATGTTTCATGCTCATGCTCCGGCTTCTTTGTGGTTTGATGCCTTTGCTACCGCTGTCTACGTAATTAATCGTTTACCATCTTCTGTCTTGCATGATAAGTCACCGTTTGAGCTGTTATTTGGGTCTGTTCCGAATTACTCTAACTTCAAACGATTTGGCTGTCGAGTTTATCCATTCTTACGGGATTATGCAGATCACAAACTTGCGCCCAGTAGTCCTTGCATTTTCCTTGGGTACAGCAGCATGCACAAGGGTTTTCGGTGTTTTGATCCTACTTCTTCTCGGGTGTTTACAACTCGCCATGCTCAGTTTGATGAGTTGTGTTTTCCATTCTCGAGGGCTCCGTCACCTCCTTCCGCCTCGGACTTGGAGATTTCTAGCTTTCTAGATGGTGTTGCCATTCCGCCGCCGCCCTTGGTTCGGCACCCTGTCCCACCTCCGGTTAGTGCACCGCTGCCCCGCCTGCTTTCGGATGATGCCGAGCTCGGCCCTCCGCCTATGCTCGATGTATTTCCAGAACCCATCCAGCCTGCAGCGCCTAATGCGCAATCTGCGCCGCCCGATGCGCCAGTCCCAGCGCCCGGGTCGCCTGTCGAGCCCACTGTCTCGCAAACCGGTGCAGCACCTCCTCCCCTTCAGCCCATGCACCATATGATCACACGGTCTCGGGTTGGTACGTTCAAGCCACGCTACCCTGTTGATCTCTCCATTTCGGCGTTACTTTCAGCCTTGGTCGCTTCTCCTGAGCCCAGAGGATTCAAGTCGGCTGTCAGGTCTCCCCAATGGTTGGCCGTCATGCAGGAGGAGATTGATGCTTTACGAGATAATCACACTTGGGATTTGGTGCCTCGACCTCCGGGTACTAATATTGTTGGGTAAAAATGGGTTTTTCGCACCAAATATCATGCTGACGGTTCTATTGAACGTCACAAGGCTCGGCTTGTTGCTCAAGGTTTTACTCAGGTTCCCGGCACGGATTTTCATCATACCTTCAGTCCGGTGGTTAAGGCGGCCACTGTTCGTGTCATATTGGCTCTGGCCGTTCAGCATCAGTGGTTCTTACATCAGCTTGACGTAAAAAATGCCTTCCTTCATGGGATTCTTAAAAAACCGGTGTTCATGGCTCAGCCTCCGGGGTTTATTGATGCTTGTCATCTGGAGTACGTCTGTCGCCTCAAGAAGGCGCTTTATGGCCTTAAACAGGCTCCTCTAGCCTGGTTTCAGCGATTAAGCACCTTTCTTCTGAGCTTGGGTTTCTGTCAAAGCCGTTCCGATTCTTCATTATTCTATCTGATTCGGGGTACTTTAGTTATTTACCTTTTATTGTATGTGGATGACATCATTGTCACAGGTAATGATGAGCCTCTCTTGAAAGAATTCATTGCTCGCACACACAAGGAGTTTAAAATTAAGGACTTGGGCCGTCTTAATTACTTCCTTGGTCTGGAGGTTTCGTACACTGCGGATGGTCTTTTCGTTGGGCAAGCCAAGTATGCTCATGATATTCTTGATCCTGCTGACCTGGTTGATTCGAAACCAGTATCTACCCCTTTGGCAGCTGGGGAAATTTTACTTAGTGAGGGCTCCCCGTTCCGTGATCCCACACTCTATCGTTCGTTGGTTGGAGCTCTACAATATTTGACCATCACTCGTCCGGACCTTTCTTATGCTGTGAATGTTGTAAGTCAGTTCCTCCATTCTCCTACAGATGAGCACTTTAATGCTTTGAAGCGAATCTTGCGATATGTGAAGGGCACAATCCACTTTGGCTTATCGTTTTCTAAGCGTTCTGAATCCTCAGTAGTGGGTTACTCAGATGCTGATTGGGCTCGTTGTATTGAAACGAGACGTTCTACATATGGCTATTCGATTTTTCTTGGAGGTAATCTTGTTTCTTGGAGTGCCAAGAAACAACCGACAGTGGCTCGTTCAAGCTGTGAGTCTGAATATCGAGCTATGGCGAATGCAGCAGCAGAACTCGTTTGGCTTACAAACCTTCTTACTGAGCTCAAGATCAAGACCTCGTCTCGCCCGACTCTCTTGTGTGACAACAAGAGTGCTATATTTTTGAGTCAGAATCCCGTTGCTCACAAACGGGCTAAGCACATTGATTTGGACTATCATTTTGTTCGGGAGTTAGTTTCTACAGGAAAGATTTCCACTCGCTTTGTTCCGTCTCATTTACAGTTGAAAGATATTTTTACCAAAAGCCTTCCTCGTCCTGCTTTCGAGTTTCTTCGTTTCAAGCTCTGCGTTTGTCTTCATCCCACGCAACGCTTGCGGGAGGGTATTAGGGATATTTGACCGTGTGTATATTTATAGACTAGATATTATTCATTCTTTTCTTAATTTACTTAGTCAACAATGTTGTATTTTGTAATCCCTTTATATAGTGGAAATCCCCCATCATCGGGTGATTGGTGATCATTCACTTAATCTTTACAGTCGCAAATTTCCGTCGCTAATTAGCGAGTTTTTTGTAGTGAGATAGTTTGTTAAAAGAGGTGAAGAGATGCTATCATTTTTTGTTCACTATTTATCCTGATATCAACTGGATTGGTGACTTAGTATTATGTATATTAGTCGTGTATTTTGCCAACTATTGCACAAAGGAACAAGATTTTTCATGTACATTTTAATAGAGATTAATTTGAATTGGATTTGCTGGGGTATAAATTTGTCATATTTTTATTATTTTGCAAAAGGTGAAGTATTTAGATATAATTTGTATAAACTCGAAAGATCTGAATTTCATAAAGGAATAAAAAAGGGATTATCCAAGGATTTTGGGATCCTTTGCTTTGCTGTACTGGTACCTTAACTAAAATAAAGAAAAATATCATAAATACCGCATTTGACAAAATTTATTTGAAACATGTCATAAATTTTAACATTTTATAAGTTGTTTTAAAAATCTATGTACTCTTCGTCCTATAATAATTTTCTCATATAGGTTGACACACTTTTTACATTACAAAAAAGACGGAGATTAGCGACGGAAAGTTTGCGACGGCCAAATATCCGTCGCAAATTCAGGGAATTTGCGACGGATTTTTCTAAGCCGTCGAAAAAAATGCCAATTTGCGACGACTAAGAATGTCCGTCGCAAATTTTAGTAATTTGCGACGGAAAGGCCGTCGCAAACACTAGGGCCCACTGCCTTCGTCTTGAACCAGCTACATTTGCGACGGAAAGGTCGTCGCAAATTTCAACTTTGAATTTGCGATGGTCCGTTCCGTCGCAAAATATACCTGTTTAAAGGTGACCGTTCATGAAGCGACCCGTTTGACTGATTTGCGACGGACTTTGCCGTCGCAATTTTTAACTTTGTATTTGCGACGGACCAAAGCCGTCGCAAATCTTACATTTATATTCGCGACCTTTCGGGAAACGGTCCATTGACTGATTTGCGATGGAATTTCCGTCGTAAATACGAACCGTTTTTACGCGTCTTCTCGGGAAACTGTGCGTTGACTGACTTGCGACGGAAAAAGCGTCGCAAATCAGTAAAAACGACGTCGTTTTGTCTTTGACAGACGAAATTTGCGACGGATAGGCGTCCGTCGCAAATGTTTTTCCAATTATAAATATTCTCCTCACGAAGCAGACGGATCCTGCGAGAAAAAAGAAGAAAAGGAGGAAAACGAAAGGAAAAGGAAGGAGAAGTCGGGAAAAGGAAGGCGTCCGTCCCAACCGAGTTTTCGTTTCGACATTTTCTACAAATAAACCGTAAGTTTTCTTCATTTTTACCGTTTAAAATTTAATTTTAAAGCATGTTTAGAGAATTGATTTTAGTTGAGAATTGATTTTAGTTGAATTGTTTGAATTATATTAGTAATGAATTGATTTTAGTTGAATTAGTTTATCGAATTTTAATTTAAATCATTTTTAAATTTTTGTTAATTAAGTTTAGAATTGAATTAGTTGAATTGTTTGAATTATATTAGAAATGAATTGATTTTAGTTGAATTAGTTGATCTAATTTAATTAGTAGATCGAATTTTAATTTAATTTTAAAGCATGTTTAATTTTTGTTAAGTTTAGAATTGAATTAGTTGAATTGTTTGAATTATATTAGAAATGAATTGATTTTAGTTGAATTAGTTGATCTAATTTAATTAGTAGATCGAATTTTAATTTAATTTTAAAGCATGTTTAATTTTTTTTAAGTTTAGAATTGAATTAGTTGAATTGTTTGAATTATATTAAAAATAAATTGATTTTAGTTGAATTAGTTGAATTATAATTTAATTAGTTGATCGAATTTTAATTTAAAGTATGTTTAATTTTTGTTAAGTTTAGAATTGAATTAGTTGAATTGTTTGAATTATATTAGAAATGAATTGATTTTAGTTGAATTAGTTGAATTATAATTTAATTAGTTGATCGAATTTTAATTTAATTTTAAAGCATGTTTAGAAATAGTTGAATTTGTTAAGTTTAGAATTGATTTTAGCTGAGTTGTTTGATTTTAGTTGAATTGTTTTAGTAATTTGTTAATTTTTAATTGTTAAGCATGTTTAAATAATATTACAAAATAATTTTAGTTGCTTGATTTAAGTTTAATAATTTTACAAAATAATATTAGTTGATGATTGATTTTAATTTAGTTGAATGAATTTAGTTGAGTAGTTTGTTAATTGATTTTAAATAATATTAGTTGTTTGATTTTAAATAATATTAGTTGTTTGATTTTAGTTTAATATATAATTTATAAAATAATATTATTAGTTGATTGATTTTAATTTAGTTGAATGAATAATTCGTGAAATTTGTTATAGATGAGCGGACAAGGCAGTGGCAACGACAGTCAGCAGCCTCCGAGGGATGAGGAGGCGAGTCGAGGAGGACGAGGAGGGAGGAGACGACGGCCCTCACTAAGACCCGTGGTTCCACCTATTTTCAGGCCGAGGTCTCAATCAGAGACCTCTTCACAGCCTGGTGCGGGCTCCTCCTCCTCCTCACAGCAGAATGCTGAGGGCTCATCCTCCTCCCGCCAGCATCCGGTTGTTGAAGGACGGATGCCTGTTAAGCCATGTGGTCATATGTAAGTTTTAATATTTTATACTCAATTTTTTTATTAATTAAAACCTATTTATTTTACTAACTTTGAAATTTTAATTTTACAGTTGGATTCCGGGTCATGAGGCTGCTAATCAGGTTTCCGACTCCATCTTTCGCGGTGGATTCGAGCCCACCGCTTACAGTTGGAGGTTAGTGTCCGATGCAAGAAAAAAGACATACTTCGAGGAGTTTAAGGTATTAATTTAATTTATTAATTCACCGTTTATTAATATCAAATATATAAACATATATTTACATTTAAATTGTAATTGCAGAAAGAATGTGTCTGGGCACCGGAGCACGATGACCAGATGTGGAGGAATTTCGATAAATATGGAAAGGAAAGGTACAGAGACCTCCTTTACAGAATGAGGGAGAAGTGGTACAAGAAGGGAGAGGCCACCGACTTGGGGCTTGACAGTGAAAGACGGTCGATTTGGGACCAATTCCTCCGCTACTGGGATTCCCCTGCATTCCAAGAGAAGTCGGCGAAAAACAAGGCGAATCGGCGTAGTGACCCTGATGGAGAAGGGATGGCAAGACATCGGGCCAGTTCTCGGTCCATTTATGAGCACGGGTTGAGATTTGTAAGTTTCGTCTTCAATTTTGTAGTTTTTGAATTTGTATTATTTTTTTCCTAATTTTTATGAGTGTTGTTAATTTTTACTATCTTTTTTTCTAATTAGGCGGCGGAGCAAGGACGCGAGCCCTCTCATTTTGAGAGATTGCAGCTCGCCCACCCATTCGTCGAGGAGACTGGGAAGTCTACCTACGGCCGTACCACCGAGATCCACGTAAGTATTATTTCAATATTAATAGTATTATTTAAATTTTTAATATTAAAAGTATTTTTTATATTTTGTGTTCAATTTATTTAATTTTTTGTATAATTAATTTGCAGAGAAAGATGCTCGAGGATCTTGCCTCTCAGCCTCAGCCTGAGGAAACGGCAGAGGGGTCGGGGTCGGGGTCGATGCCCCCCACACAGCCTTCTGTTGACGTTCAAAATGAATTGTACTTCAAGAACGTCAAGGCTAAAAAGGGGCGGTTCGCTGGATTGGGCAGCTTCGGAAAGAACCTTTTCCGACCTCGTGGCTCAGGCTCATCCTCCTCTCAGTCTTCCATCGACTCTCATCCCAGTGAGGTCGAGAGGCAGCTTGCCACGGTGGTGGAGCAGATGAAGAACATGCAGAGGCAGCAGCGAGAGAAGGAAGAGTATGAGAGGCAGCAGCGAGAGGCGCACGACCGGTATACAGCCGAGATGGAGCAGTATCGGGTCGAGGTGCAGGAGTATACAGCCGCCATGCAGGCGTGGTGGCAGATATTCGCCTCTGATTCAATGCCACGAGCGCAAATGCCTGCGCCACCGATGCCGCCGATCCCGCCGACCCAGCCATCGATCCCGCCGACCCAGCCATCGATGTCGTCGATTGTTAACCTGGGCGAGGATGAAGAGGAAGACGGATTTAATTCCGATTGTTAAAAAAATTTGATTTTTAATAACTATGAAGTACAATTTTTTTTTAGTTTGAATTGTTACTTTAATTTAATTTTTGAATTGTTACTTTAATTTATAATTTTGTGAATTTATTAGTTTGAATTTACCTTTATTTAATGGACACAACATTTATAAAAACAAGTGAAAAACGAAAATGAATTAATTTGGTGAATTATGAAAAAAAAAATTTAAGCAAATGAACGAATTATAAATTTAAGCGGGAGTCGAAATAAATAGTTTTACAGAAATAATAAAAATTAAATGGCCCCAATATTTATAAAAACAAGTTAGAAACGAAAATGAATTAATTTGGTGAATTGTAGAAAAAAATGAGTCAATTTGGATACATATACAATTAATTGCGTACAAATGAACGAATTATAAATTTAAGCGGGAGTCGAAATAAATAGTTTTACAGAAATAATAAAAATTAAATGGCCCCAATATTTATAAAAACAAGTTAGAAACGAAAATGAATTAATTTGGTGAATTGTAGAAAAAAAAATGAGTCAATTTGGATACATATACAATTTAATTGCGTACAAATGAACGAATTATAAATTTAAGCGGGAGTCGAAATAAATAGTTTTACAGAAATAATAAAAATTAAATGGCCCCAATATTTATAAAAACAAGTTAGAAACGAAAATGAATTAATTTGGTGAATTGTAGAAAAAAAATGAGTCAATTTGGATACATATACAATTAATTGCGTACAAATGAACGAATTATCAATTTAAGCGGGAGTCGAAATAAATAGTTTTACAGAAATAATAAAAATTAAATGGCCCCAATATTTATAAAAACAAGTTAGAAACGAAAATGAATTAATTTGGTGAATTGTAGAAAAAAAAATGAGTCAATTTGGATACATATACAATTAATTGCGTACAAATGAACGAATTATAAATTTAAGCGGGAGTCGAAATAAATAATTTTACAAAATAAAAAAAATAGTTGGGCAAAATATTTTAATAAACAACTTAGATACAAAAAGAAATTAATTTGGTGAATTATAAAAAAATGACTTAATTTGAATACATATACAATTAATTGCAAAAAAATAAACGAAAGTAGCTTGTGCCCTGGTGGCGCGCGCCCTCTCCTCTTGCACAAAAGGTCCCGTGTTCGATTCCCCTTGGACGCAAAAAATGGATTAATTGTTTCAGGCCTAATAAGACTAATATAGAAGGTGGGCTGCATATAACAAGGAATGGGCCGGTTGGCCCAGTGGTCCGCGCCCGCCCCGGCCGCCTCGGGTGCCCGGGCTCGAACCACGCGAGCCACTTTTTTTTTTGTATAGGCTCGGTAATTTGCGACGGCCAAATTCCGTCGCAAATATTGAATTTTGCGACGGAAAACAGCCCGTCGCAAATTATAACACAAAAAAGTATAAAAAATATATAAAAACAATTGCGACGGAATTTAGCCGTCACAAATGTTGTTGACCCGATCGGGTCTGACCCGAAAAGTTTGCGACGGACTACTGTCCGTCGCAAATTCTTGACCCGGCCGGATCTGACCCGCCGATTTTGCGACGGATTTGTCCGTCGTTAATTTGCGACGGATGGCTGAATCCGTCGCAAAAATTTGCTACGACTGTTTTAGGTACGGATACTTGTCCGTCGCAGATCCCGTCGCAAAACACTGTTTGCGACGGATTTTCCGTCGCTAATTCCGTCGCAAAACAATGTTTTTTTTGTAGTGTTTAAGAAAAACTATTTTATTGATTTTTTGGACTTATAATTGAAGAGTATTTTGAAATAAAGCGAGTAATATTGTGGGTCATCTAAAAAAGAAAAGTGTGAAGTTTATTAGGGGACGGAGGGAGTAATTTTAAGTATTGTATAAGTTGCTAAAGTGTTTGGCTAATACAACTTACAAAATCTTTTAGGATTTATAATAAATATTTTTAATATTTCAATATAAAAATTTTATATTATTTCTAAGTTGAGGTAAAGGTGGGTGGACGAGGAAGGGATGGAGTTGGTTAGAAAAATAAGTTGGGAAACTCTAACTTACTTTTTTCACAACATATAAACGATTAGAAACTTATCTTATAATAATCTTATAAGTTGTTAAGCATCTTATTTTAGCAAATACACACTTACCAACTTTAAAAATTGAAAATAATCCAATAATGTTCACTTTTCCAACATCTCTAAAACGATCAATTAGGCTCTATCTTGGGAACGTATAAGACTATGTCATGTTAGTGTCAACCGGATGTTTATACTTATCGGATAAAAATGTCAAAATTTAAAAGTTATGGGACTATTTTCTTTTCACGAAAGTTCGTTGTACTAAAATAAAAATAAGAGTGATTTACGGGATTAAAAAAATATTTTTCCTAATAAATCGGGAATATAAGATAAAATGTCAAAGTTGGTCTTAATATTTATGAGTCTTAAATCAATAGTTTCAATCTATATGGCCCCACATTGATTTTTTCTTAGGTCTTGAATCGATATAAAAAAAAATTATATAGTTTTTATATTATCCTGTATTGACAATATTTCGATACTTATTTTAAAATCTATCAGGTTTTAGATATTTCCATTTAAAAATATGTTTAATTTTTTTTAATTTTTAAAATTTTAACATAGTGGCTAGTTAGCTGATGTATCCCTCTTGTGGCACTGATATGGAGAGGTGAGGTGTCAAATCGGTTGAAGGGGCGATGACTTGGAAAATTGTCATGAAAAATAGCTCAATTTCAATTCGAGTTTAAATTATCAATCGTCCCATAACTTTCTGACAATATAAATTTATTCCAAAAATTAATTTTCTATCAGATTTACTCCCAAATTCTCTAACAAAGCCCAATTTTGGACCAAATTTGATTGGAAACGTCAATACGACACGTTTTAAAGTTCGAATTTGAGGATTTATGATAATGATGTTGATGTGGCGTCCATATGAGCTAATTATATTTTATTTTTCCTTTTCTTTTAGGATTTTTAGATATATATATATATATATATATATATATATATATATATGACGTGTAATAAAATTTAAAAAAAGAAAAAGAAAAAATTAAATATAAACACCACATCATCACCCTTGCTGGAAATTACCAAATTCGGATTTCGAAGTGATGTCGTTTCACTTTTACCGCCAATTTGGTATCAAAATTAGACCCTGTCAGAAAAGATTGGGACTAAATCTGATAAAAAGTTAATTTTGGGATCTAATCTATTTTCACTACAAAAAAAACACTGTTTTGCGACGGAATTTGCGACGAAAATCCGTCGCAAACAGTGTTTTGCAAAGGATTCTGCGACGGACACGTATCCGTTCCTAAAACAGCCGTAGCTAATTTTTGCGACGGATTTCGCCATCCGTCGCAAATTACCTAATGATAAATCCATCGCAAAAGTGGCGGGTCAGACCCGGCCGTGTCACACAGTATTTGCGACGGACAATAGTCCGTCGCAAAATCTTTCGAGTTAGACCCGATCGGGTCAACAACATTTGCGACTGCAACATTCCGTCGCAAATGTTTATATATATATTTTTTTTTCTGTTATAATTTGCGACGGGCTGTTTTCCGTCGGAAAATTCAATATTTGCGACGGAATTTGGCCGTCGCAAATTATCGAGCCTATACAAAACAAAAGTGGCTTACGTGGTTCGAGCCCGGGCACCCGGGGCGGGCGCGGACCACTGGGACAACCGGCCCATTCCTTGTTATATGCGGTCCACCTTCTATATTAGTCTTATTAGGCCTTGAACAATTAATCCATTTTTGCGTCGAACACGGGGCCTCTTGTGCAAGAGGAGGGGGCGCACGCCACTAGGGCACAAGCTACTTTCCTTCATTTTTATGCAATTAATTGTATATGTATTCAAATTAAGTCTTTTTTTTATAATTCACCAAATTAATTTCTTTTCGTATCTAAGTTGTTTATTAAAATATTTTGCCCAACTATTTTTTTTATTTTGTAAAATTATTTATTTCGACAATGCATAATTTTATAATTCGTTCATTTGTACGCAATTAATTGTATATGTATCCAAATTGACTCATTTTTTTTCTATAATTCACCAAATTAATTCATTTTTTGTTTCTCACTTGTTTTTATGAATGTTGTGGCCATTTAATTTTTATTAGTTTGGTAAAATTATTTATTTCGACTTCCACTTAAAATTATAATTCGTTCATTTGTATGCAATTAATTGTATATGTATCCAAATTGACTCATTTTTTTCCATAATTCACCAAATTAATTCATTTTCGTTTCTAACTTGTTTTTATAAATGTTGGGGCCATTTAATTTTTATTATTTCTGTAAAATTATTTATTTCGACTCCCGCTTAAAATTATAATTCGTTCATTTGTATGCAATTAATTGTATATGTATCCAAATTGACTCATTTTTTTTCCATAATTCACCAAATTAATTAATTTTTGTTTTCTAACTTGTTTTTATAAATGTTGGGGCCATTTAATATTTAATATTTCTATAAAATTATTTATTTCGACTCCCGCTTAAAATTATAATTCGTTCATTTGTATGCAATTAATTGTATATGTATCCAAATTGACTCGTTTTTTTTTCATAATTCACCAATTTAATTCATTTTCATTTCTCACTTGTTTTTATAAATATTGTGGCCATTTAATTTTTATAAGTTTGGTAAAATTATTTATTCCGACACCCGCTTAAATTTATAATTCGTTCATTTGTATGCAATTAATTGTATATGTATCCAAATTGATTCATTTTTTTTCATAATTCACCAAATTAATTCATTTTCGTTTCTAACTTGTTATATATACAATAATTTAGTAATTCTAATCGTCTTCTTCTTCCTCGTCATCCTCATCATCATCCTCATCCTCATCATCATCATCATCATCATCATCTTCTTCTTCTTCTTCTTCATCTTCTTCTTCTTCTTCTTCTTCTTCTTCTTCTTCTTCTTCTTCTTCTTCTTCTTCTTCTTCTTCTTCTTCTTCTTCTTCTTCTTCTTCTTCTTCTTCTTCTTCTTCTTCTTCTTCTTCTTCTTCTTCTTCTTCTTCTTCTTCTTCTTCTTCTTCTTCTTCTTCTTCCTCCTCCTCCTCCTCATCGTTCTCTTGTCCATCACCCTCATGATCACTTTCAATCATTACCATTTCTGGATTTACAGCAAGTAAGTCGACAAAAATATTCACACCTGCTTGATCAACCTCTGTTTGAGCCTCTTGTATCTCTGTTTGAAATGGATCTGTTGGTTCTACACCGTCTTTGTTTGACGGATTAGAAACTTCAACCAATGATCTTGCCTTTACTTTGCAAACTGTCCTCAAGTTGGGCCTACTTGATCCGGGGTATTTGCAATAATATACCTGAGATGCTTACGTTGCAAAAATATAGGGATCGTATGCCGCTGGAAACTTCTTTCCGGTGTTGATATCAACAATCTTGTAGTTTTTGTCGACTCTTGTTCTTTGGTTCCCTGGATCATATCATTCACACAAGAACAACACTATCGTCCTCTTCGGTCAACCCAAATATTCTATTTCAACTACTTCTTGCAGCACTCCATAGTAATCGATGGGTTCTTCGTTGTAGTTTGCACCGGTAACGCAAACACCACTGTTTGTAGTCGATTTCGTTGAAGCATACGCTTCAGTATGAAATTTATATCCATTTGCGTAATATCTGTGGTATGATACCATACTACGTAGTGGTCTTTTGCTCAGAGCTTCAAGATGTGGGTTGTTATTAAGTAGGTCACTTTGTCCCTGTAAATATTAAATTATCATGTATAAAAATAATAACATATTTATTATAGGGTAAAAATCATATAATTATGTGATACTCACGTAACGTTGGAACCAAAACATAAAATCATTGCGGATGGATTGGAAAACTGTTGTATCTGTGATGTCTGGTTCTACTTGATGCTTATACTCACAGAACATCTTTATATATTAGAAAAAAGAAATTAATTACTTTTCAGATACCAACAGTATACATATTGTAAAAAACTCAACTATAAAATTAAATTACTTACTCTATATACGGTTGGACTTCAGGACAATTCATCAAAACATAAGAATGTATTCGTTTGGTGCCCTTACCCATTGGTCGGCCCGGATGCAAAAATACAGATAACATACCTTCAACATCACGAAGGGGATGGTCTACTCCACGACCATCGTAGTTGCGAGGCACATTTTTGATTATGGTTTGAACTTGATTGCCGAAGTAGTAAGAACAAAATGCTCCAACCTCTTCAGTAAGGTATGCATTAACAATTGATGCTTCGATATGGGCCGCATTTCCAATATTGATCTTTAAATTGTGCAAATACCTAAAACAAGAAGTGTTAGAAAATTTATTCAGTATTGATCTTAAAAGTCGATCTAAAAAATGGTATAGAATTACCTCTCAAAAGGGTACATCCATCGATACTGTACGGGACCAACAATTTAGGCTTCATACGCTAAGTGTATGGGTAAGTGCTCCATCGAGTCGAAGAAGTTGGGTGGAAAAATCCGCTCAAGTTTGCATAGAATAACATGGATCTCCTCATCCAAATGCCTCATGTCCTCAACTGTAATCGTTGATGCTGTTAAGTGTCTGAAAAAAAGACTTAATTCCGTGATGACACTCCATACATTCTTGGGAAGTGAGTACCGAAATGCAATAGGTAAGAGTCGTTGCATGAACACGTGATAATCATGACTCTTCATTCCAGACACCTTTCCGGTTTCCGTGTCAACTCTATCTCCCAAATTCGACACATAATTGTCAGGGAAGCTCAACTCTTTCACCCACTTACACAAATTATTCCTTTCTGCTTTACTAATTGTGTAAGAGGCCTGGGGATATGTTCTTGTCTGCTCATCCTTGTGTAGGGAAGCACGAGAACAGAAGAGCCTCAACTCATCTCTGGATTTTGAAGTGTCTTTGGTCTTCCCTTCAGTACCCAGGACCGTATGAAACAAGTTGTCGAAAACATTCTTCTCTATATGCATCACATCCAAATTGTGTCGAATCAACAACTTGCTCCAATAAGGTAAGTCCCAAAAGATACTTCTCTTCTTCCAACCACCCTGGATGCGTTTATTGTGCTCCATTGCACCTGTCTCAATTGTCTTCATCAAATCAGTGACTGTAACCTCATACAACAACGAATCACCTGAAATAATTAATTTATATATGATTAACCTATTTATATGAGACACATAGACATAAGTAGTGATTCAGTACCCAGACACATACCTGATCGAATTTGTGGTCTTGGGCGACCTACTGCATTTTTACCCTTTAGAAAGTCTGTTTTGTTTCTCCGAAATGGATGATCAGGAGGAAAAAGTGCAGCTCGCATCGTGAAGTTCTTCTTCCTATGAACGTCGTAGGCCTCCACCTCCGTAGACCACAAAGATTTCAACTCTTTAATCAATGGCTGGAGATATACATCCAATTTATGCTTGGGGTTGTGTGGTCCAGGCACCAAGATACTAAGAAATATATGTTGAGGCTTCATGCACAACCAAGAAGGTAGATTGTACAGGGTCAACAACACAGGCCATAATGAATACTTTTTTCCGTGCATTCCAAATGGAGTAAAACCATCCATGCACAAGCCTAACCTCACATTTCTCGTCTCCCTTGTATAATCTGGAAACTCCCTATCAAGATGTTTCCATGCCTCCGAGTCTGCAGGATGTCGCATCTCTCCAGAATTCTCACCAGAACACTCCTCAGCATGCCATGTCATGTCTTTAGCTGTGGCACTAGACTGATACAACCTCTCTAGACGAGGAGTGATGGGAAGATAATACATTGCCTTATAAGCCTTCAACTGCACTTTTTTCTTACTTTTTGTACGACCAGATAGTTTGTACCGTGGGTGACCACATATCTTGCAATGATCCTCATCCTCATCCTCATCCCAAAACAACATGCAACCGTTTGTACAACAATCAATCTTCTCAAAGGGTAAACCCATATCCTTCAAGAGCCTCTTGCTCTGATAGAAATTATCAGGCGCCGTGTTGTCTTCAGGTAGAGCTCATTTGAACAATTTAGCAAATTGATTGAACACTTTTTGACTGACCTTGCCTTCAGTTTTGATGTTCAACATTTGAGCATTGAATGACAATTGCGTCTCAGTCTCACAACCAGGAAACAACTTTTGATCAACGGTTTTAAGCATATCAAAAAACTTTTTGACCGATGATTTGGTTCCTCCTCCATAGGTGTTTCATTGAATTGTGGTTGACCACCCAAAACAGATTCTGCAATCATCATCTGATATCTATCAGGCTCATCCTCTATTTGTGGTTCAAATTGAGTATACGGAACATAACTTGAACGACCAACATCAGAACTTCCACCATCGCTCCACCCAGTATACCAGTATTCTACGGTTTTGATGTCAATATTCCACCGTTGTTCACCGTGACTGGTCCAGTTGTAATAACGGGGAACAAAACCGAAAATCACAAGATGAGTTCTAACCTCATCAACACTCAAGAATCTCATATTTCTACATCTTCTGTCTTTACACGGACACCCAATATTACCCATACAATCCATACTGCATGGATGTTGTAGTGCAAACTCAATAAACTTATCAATTTTATTGCAAAAGGCAGAGTTAATGCCTCCTCCTATCATTCTAGGTATTGATACATCCAACCACGATCTGGAAATTGCATCTGTTACAGATTAAAAGTAAATATCACGTGAGTTGTAAAAAATTGGGCAGAGTTTGCCTAAAAATAAGGATATACAAATTTTTCCTTCACAAAAATCAATCCAACACAACCATATATATCAATCATAGTAAACCAATCAAATAAACAAATATTACACAATTTATCTAATAGTGTACAGAAAAATTGAGCAGAGTTTCGACTAAAAAAATGTATAAATATCACACAAACTAAAATTAACGTACCCATCAAATAAACATATATCATCAATCATACTAAAACCCATCAAATAAACATATATCATGCTCATTACCTAATAGTGTACTAAACAATTGAAACAATAAAAATATGACATTTAAACGGTTAAAAATGTGAAAACATACGGTGAAGTTGAAGGCAATGACAAATACGCACGGTGAGGTTGAAGGCAATGACAAATACACCAATTATACGTGAAGAAAATATGAAAACCACATCATTTCTTAGTTTTTTCGTGAGTGAAAGTGAAAGGGGAAGAAAAGGAAGTGGGTTGTTATAAATCTGCGCAAATTTGCGACGACTTTTACATCACAGATACAGTTTGCAACGACCCGGGTCAATCATTGGTCACCAACCCGCCTGACAAGATTCAACCGCTTAAATTTGCGACGAAAAAGTGGTCCGTCGCAAATTTGAATTTAAAAATTGCGACGGAAAGCCGTCGCAAAATGTAACCCGGCCGAATTTGCGACAGAAATGTTATCCGTCGCAAATGATTTGCTTAGAATTTGCGACGGCGTCCGTCGCAATTAGGTGCAAAACGTCGGCGTTTTATGTCTCCGTCACTAAATTCCGTCGCAAATTTGCGACGGGCTTCTCTTGCCGTCGCAAAATCAGTCAAAATTGACCAACTGACGAAATCCGTCGCAAATGGGTGAAAAGTCCGTCGCAAATGTCCTAATTTGCGACGGATATACGTCCGTCGCAAATTTCCCGTCGCTAACCACCGTCTTTTTTGTAGTGTTTGTCAAAAAGTTAAGAGACGATTTGTAATTTAAACTCATTTCAATCCACACTTGAGTGGCATGTAAAATTTAATTTGGTTTAGAGTATTTCGGATTAAAATTGGTTTATCGGGACGATTATTATATGTTGGTGTCCTCAATGTGCCTGCTCGCAAATGTGTCATATTTTTGCCAACTCCTATTAATTAGCTTGTGTCCTTGAAAAATATATCACATCATAGGTAGGTTTACAAAACAATATTAATTTATTTTAAGTAAAGAATAATTACTATTTTATTTTATGTTGTTGGGTTAAAAAATATTATTATACATCAATTACACTGTTTAATAGGTACTTTTGAGGAGATAACAATGCACATAGTTAGGAAAAAAAAATCCCAATTATTATTATAACACCATTAAAAATACAACAAACACACTTAAAACAAACACAACATAACAATAAAAGACACAGACTACACTAGAAAAAAAACACCACCATTGAAACAAGGATAAGATGAGAGGTGGGTTTATTTGGAATTAATATTGTAATTAGGAGCGAGTACTTCTATGACATCCTTCCAACAAAGCTCAAAGCCCGTCGATTTGCTGTCATACTCATCTTATTCTTCACTTGATAGTTTTCAAGTACGCTTCCATCCATAAAGACATTAAATTCATTCAACTATTGTTGAACACAAAGCCCATAAAATTGAAAACGGATAACATCTGCATATTAAAAGTAACAAATTAAATTCATTAATTATAGGAAAGTGTAAATACATGTTCAAAACACTAAATATACAATAAATAACTAATTTGTTTTGATGGATAGGGTTGATAAATAATTATCCTTATTTATGGGAGGATTAGTCCAACTCTCTCCATGTAACAATTATCCTTATAACCAATTATCCCAGGCCCGTGTCACATGAACCAAAAGCATGATAGATTAAATTTAAGTATCAATCCTCCTAATCCAACAAAGCAAACATGCCCTAAAAGAATTTTTTGAATGAAATTAGAAAATATAATTACTTTAGTGGACCAAGGATGGCAACTAAGAAGCCGAAAGCAAACATAGTTGTAATAAGAAAAGAGGAGAGGGAGAAGAAGTATGTAATATTGGGTGGTGTGGTGAAATATGAATAACGGAAGGTTGGTTATATAGGAAAGGCAGCCCCTTGCCTGTGATCAGTTATGAACACAAGTGTCAAATCTTTCTTGCCTTTTGTCAGGTATGGAGACACGTGGGTGATCTTCCTTGCCACTGCATCCCGTATGGAGACACGTGTGCAACCTTTCTTGCCACGTGTGGGAACATGCCTTTCCGATTTCCTTTTGAATTCTTGGGTTTGAAGATCATGATTTAATGATAATTGTTTGGAAAGATTTCTATTAGAAACGGTTCCCACGTTTGCGAATTCATATAAAAAATGCTTGTTATTTCCTCAATTAATTTCTGTTATATTGGATTCCTTTTTGAATTCTGGGCTCGGAGACTTTATTTTTTCTCAAATTTTGTGTTTATTTTAAGATCATTTAAGTTTGAGAATAATACCTAATTTTGGGTTCATCTTCATGCTAACACTGTGTAGAAGCAAGATTAATGTCTTTCTATGATTAAAATGGTGTTTGGCTGAACTAAAACAACTTATAAAATTATAAAATATACTACAGTGTGAAGAAAGTTGATCTTACATTTACAGAGTGGTCTTCAAAAAAAGAAAAAGAAAAAAGGACTACATTTACAGCTTAAAAGAGGTGGGTTAGTACCAAATCCAAACTTACACTACAAGAAAAATGAGATTTAGTGATGTTGTTTGCCAAATAAATGAGGCTAGTGATTAATGGCTATTTAAGTGAGCTTTGGCAAAAACATCAAATGATTGAAATCATAAATGCTGAATGAATGATTATGATGAGAAAAATTAATGGTGAAGATGAACTGAAAGTAAGAACACCAAGAATTGCCAGGGGTATTTAATCCCTGGACTTGAAAGTAAATTATATTGTTTTTTTTGATTGAATGTGTTGAACTCCTTTTCGTGTTACAAATGTGGGGCTATTTATAGTTTTCTCCCTATAGGGGTATGATTGTCATTTCCGGCCCCTCTGAGGACTGAGGCATTAAATGTCCCCACTCTCTGAGGACGCGCGGACTCCCGTATGCTATGCTCTGCAGGCGGCCGGCCACTGGCGTGTTGACACGTGTCCATAAAAGGACGATTCTCTGAGAACTTTCCTCATTTGGGAGGAATATTCTCTCTGTCACTGAGTACCGAGGCGGCTCTTTTTCTCTTGGAGGTTGATCTTGCCTGATTCTGTCACGTGCTCTCCTTCCTTTCCGTAGGCCGGGGACAATTCGAGGTCGGAGGCCTGTCTCCCTGCGGGTCTTGAGGTCGGCAAGCCTTCCTAATCTTTGGATGTGCCCCAGCGACCTCTATTGGTTCAAATTGGTTGAGGCCGGACTGGTCCGGTCCGGTCCGGTCCCTGCCCATTTGGCCTGTATCTTGCCCGGAGTAGACGAGCGTTTTAAGCTCGTTTCCGACCTCGTTTTTTAGGTCGGAGAACAGGGTCGGAACCCGTGGAGATCGGGATCGGGACCGTCGCGGGCTTGTTGGTTCGTCATTTCTGGCTTATTTTAGGCCGGTGCCGACCTGAGGTACAAAATGGCTACAACAAGTGACAATAATCCTGTCATTGTTGTTTCTCTAATTAAAAATCTTTAATGATAGGAAACAATCTTTAATAACGGGATCCTATCATTAAAGATGATTTATTGTCATTAAATATCTTTAACTAGAGAAACAATAATAACAGGTCATGACAGGATTGTTGTCATTAATGGTCAATTTTCTTGTAGTGTTACATGATAATACACTACAGTGTAAAGAGAGTTGACCTTACATTTACATAGTGGTCTTTTGAAAAAAATAAAGGATTTGGATCCTGTAAACAACAACAATGTTGTGATGTATTGGATCCAAATACACAATAAAACTGTACCATCTTGTTGCACCAGATAATCCTGCACAATACAAGATACAAATTCAATATTCAACACCTTAACTAAAATATAAAAAAAATCTCATAATTACCTTAATCACTCAATGAAATGAAGATCAAACCCAAAAGGAAAAATTGCACTTTTGTTCCCAAAAGAATAAGTTCAAACCACTTTTGATATCTATGTACTTAAGGGGTTCTTTATTTTGTAGTTTTTCTCATATTCGTTAATTTTGAGACCAAAACTGCAACTTTACCACATTCTCTTGGGACCAAAATATTGGAGTGTGTGTTGATAGGCGAACAAACATCAATCAATGATGGGCAAACACGGATTAAGACCGTAATAAGAATTACAAAGAATAAACCTCAAATCAAAGATGATTAATAAAGAAAACCAAGTTGAGGTGCATAAATCGATCCAGGAGGTGTACGAAATGACGAACAACTCTACCGACGAACAACATACTGGCGAACAGGTATAGAGGCCTGAAGCCGAATATGGACCCTCCACCAAGCCACAAATGACGAACAACATTATAAAAGATGGTGCGTCAACCAACCTAAGGGGTGTATGAATACGAACAAAGGGCCGAGATCCCAAAGTCTATCTATACGAAATAAAAAGACGAACAGCTTACGAGCCATGACCACAAGAGGCGAACAACTTTTATGAAGAAACTATTCTGGATCAATTAAGCCGACCTGGACGAACAACAATGAGTCCGAGATAAGACCAAAGAAGACTTTGTAACTAAGATTCAACTTAAATAAGGTCAAATAAGGTCAAAGGACACTTGTCTAGCATGCAAGCTAGGGAGGCTAAGAGTCTTGGACACCTCCTGCTTGCTAGTCTCTATAAATATTTGTTCTCCAGCTAAGAAATACAAGTTCAAATTCACACACACACCAAAACGTACACATACACGGGACAAATACAATTTCGACTTTCGTAATTACGATTTCATATCCCAAATCTTCGACTTACCATTTACGATGGTAATCAATCACACGTTATTGATTGGTGATCTTAAGCAAAACTAAATAGCCACTAATCCTCACGACTAAATTTGATCACCAACAGTGTGGAGCCTAAATGGACTGTACACTAAGGCCCATTTTTCGGCCCAATCGATCCTGATTTTAGATTTTAATATAAATATTTTTATTTTATTTTTAATGTTGAGGTAGATGTGGGTGGGGCGAGGAAGGGGTGGGGTGGGTGGTTGGGGGTGGAGGTGGTTAAGAAAACAAGTTGAGAAATTCTAATATACATTTTTTACACCTTATAAACGGTTAGAAACTTATTTTATAATCTTATAAGTTGTTAAACATCTTAGTTTAGCAAACAGACTGACCAACTTTAACAAATTGAAAATAGTTCAATAATGTTCACTTTTCTGACACCTCTAAAAGGATCAACATACGGTTGATCAATTAGACTCTATCTCGGGAACAAATAAGTCTATGTCATGTCAGTGTCAACCGGATGTTTCACCTCCTACATTTGGTTACCGATCAGAATGTTAAAATTTAAAAGTTAGGGAACTATTTTCAATTCATGAAAATCCGCCGTACTAAAATCAAATTAAGAGTAATTTACGGGACTAAAAATATTTTCCCTAATAAATCGGAATATATATATATACTATAAGATGTCAAAGTTGGTCTTAATATTTATGAGTCTTAAGTTTCAATCTATATGGTCCCACATTGATATATTTTTTCAGCTCCTAAATCGATATAAAAAAAGTTATATTGTTTCTATATTATTCTGAATTGAAAATATTTCTATACTTTTTTTTTAAAATCTATCAGGTTTTAAATATTTACATTTAAAAATATGTTTAATTATTTTATTTTTTAAATTTTAACTAACTTAGTGGAGTGATGTATCCCTCATGTGGAACTGATATGGAGAGGTGAGGTGTCAAATTGGTTGAAGTGGCGATGACTTGGAACATTGTCATGAAAAATAGCTATTTCAATCCACACTTGACACTTGAGTGGCAAGTAAGGTTTAAAACCGCTGTCTTAGTTAAAAGTAGGATAGCGGTTTTTAACCGCTGTCTTAGTGTTTTCTCTTGGATAGCGATTTTAAACCGCTGTCTAAGTGGTTAGTCTTTGACAGCGGTTACAAACCGCTCTCTTAGCCTTAGATAGTTGTTTCTTGGAGAGCGTTTATAACCGCTTTCTTAGTTGAAATTTAACCGCTCTCTTAGACCATTTTTGTACTAGTGATTATTAGTGTTCTTAAGTAAAATTTGTTGATGTTATTGGCTTTCAAATTTGTGCACTTTGTGCTCTATGAAAAAATGAATATAATAATATTTTTGTATTTGTTTAATTGTGCAGATGGAAGCGTATATGAAAACCATCATTTTGAAGAATAAGATGAGTATTGCATAGAATCAGCAGATCTTGAGCTTTGTTGGAAGAATGTTGTAGGAGTACTCAAATTAACAATTCCCAATGGATCCACCTCTCACCTTAACCCCGTTTCACTGGTGGTGCCGTTGTTTTTTTCTTAACGTAGTGTGTTTGTTGTATTTTTAATTGTGTTATATGAATAACAATTGGGAATTTTTAATTTTTAATTACACGTGAATTTCATTAATTTTATTTATTTATGTTTGTTCAGCTTTTTATTTTCAAATAAAGTATATTATGAACTAATTTCGCTGTGGAATTTGATAATTTTTAATGTATTTTTTTAATTAAAATTTATTAGTTTGATAGTAATATTGTATAATAAAAATAATTATTGTTTTGAGTTTCACGTGAAAGATATTTATGAGAGACTTAGCTGACTTCCTAGTTTTTTTTTTCACCATTATTTTTAATATACTACTCCTACATTATTACATTATAAATATGTGCATTGTTATCTCCTCAAACTCAAGACATGCTAGGTATCTCAAGAATAAAATTTGCAAAAAATGAGATAATAAAAATATTAAACTAGTAAACCCTTAAAAAAAATTAAACGAGTAGAGGTGAATGGGATTAAAATAAGTTTCGTCCCATAACTTTAATCTTTTTTCTTTTGGTCTCATAATTATTTACTTTATTGATTTCGTCCCAAAATAATTTAAAATCGGTTCCGTGTGACTGAAAAAAGCATGAAAAGACGTCGTTATAGATACCTACTGGGCACATGCTCATATTTTTCAGCGGAATAGAATGATGTGTCCCATTTTTCACACATGGCACCTTGATTGATTAAATTTAGCAAATAAAAATATCTTAAATAAAAAATAAATTTCAACACATTAATAGAGATAAAAATTAAAATAACCAGGTGGCTTAGCCCACCTGGCCACCGGGTTCCTCACTGTAGTGAGTGACCTGGGTTCGATTCCCTTTGGGAACGAATTGGGAGGGAGTTATAAGGTAGACTTGGAGATTTCTGGGAGTGTATTGAGACTTGGTGAACTAATCTAACTACTAACAACTAACATTTACCGATCAAAAAAAAAAAAAAAAAAGAGATAAAAATTAAAATAAAACTAAAATAAAATCAGCTATTGAAATTTAAATAGTACTCCCTCCGTCCTGTGATTACTTTCACACTATATTTTTCTCGTATTTTAGTGAACGAATTATTTATTAGTATTTGAAATGATAAAGTGATTTTTTAAGAAAGGGTATGATAAATATCTCTCCTCTATTATATGTATTCTTAAAAATTATTTTATCATTTTAAATACTAATAAAAAACTTGTTCACTAAAATACGAGAAAACAGTATCTGTGAATATAATTTAAGGAGGGAGGTAGTATATTAAGCGAAAAAAAAAAACTAACATAGGAAACAATATTAATTTATTTTAAGTAAAAAATAATTATTATTTTACTATAAAATATTAGTTATTGAATTAAAAAATATTATTGTCCATCAATTACATTGTTTGATTGGTGCACAGTGACTGAACAGTTCTTGTGATTCTGAGGAGACAACAACGCATATAATTAGAAAAAAAAAATCCCAATTATTGATATAACACCATTAAAAATACAACAAACAAGCTTAAGACAAACACACCAAAACAATAAAAGACACAGGCTACACTTGGGGGAAAAAAAAAGAAGCGCCACCATTGAAACAGGGATAAGATGAGATGTGGGTTCATTTAGACTTAATATTGTAATTAGGAATGAGTACTTCTATGACATCCTTAAAGCTCATAGTCTGTCTATCCGCTGTCATACTCGTCTTATTCTTCACAATGATAGCTTTCACATACGCTTCCATCTGCAAAATTAAATAGATATAAAGACATTAAATTCATTCAACTATTATAGAGCACAAAGCCCATAAAATTGAAAGTGTAACATCTGCTTATTGAAAGTAACAAATTAAATTCATTAATTATATGAAAGTGTAAATACATGTTCAAAACATTAAATATACAATAAAGGAATTCCTTGAATGAGTATTTGAAAAAATAATTACTTTAGTGGAGGAAAGATGATAATAAAGAGGCCGAAAGCAAACATAATTATAATAAGAAAAGAAAGAGGGAGAAGAAGTATGTAATATTGAGTGGTGTGGTAAATAATCAATAACGGAAGGTTGGTTATATAGGAGAGGCAGCCCCTTGCCTTTGATTTGTTATGAACACACGTGTCGAACCTTCTTCGCCACGTGTTCGGTATGGAGACACTTGTGTGACTTTTCTTGCCACGCATTAGGTATGGACACACGTGTGTGACCTTTCTTGCCACGCGTTCAATACGTGGGCACATGCCTTTTCGATTTCTTTTTGAATTCTAGGGTTCGATAATCATGGTTTAATGATAATTGTTTGGAAAGACTTCTATTGGAAACGGATCCCGGGCTTACGAATTTAGATCAAGAATGCTTGTTATTTTCTCAATTAATTTCTGTTGGGTTGGATTTTCTTTCTGAATTCCGGGCAAGGCAACATTATTTGTTCTCCAATTCTGTGTTTATTTTAAGAGCTATTAAGTTTGAGAAAAATACCTAATTTTGGGTTGATCTTTGATTAGGCGAGAAATTGTGATGTTTTGTAGCCCGATTAGTCTTTATTTTGAGTATTTTTTATGAGTATTTAGAGTTATTTGAGCTACATTTTCATAAACTCATTAATTTATCTCTTTGATGCTCATATTAGGAAAGAGGGCGAAAAATGGAGTTCGTAGAACTTTGAATCGACTCAAACGGTCTCCCGGATGAGAAGATATTGAAGAAATACGAAAATGATTAGTTTGAGCGAAGAAAAGTATCACTATGTTCAAAAGGAGGAAGCACTCGAGCAAAGGGAGCTCGAGCACTAGGGCTCGAGCGCCCCCACTCTGTTGTCAAGCCACGCTCAAGCAAGGCTGGGTCGAGCGGATTCTGCTCGAGCAAATGGTGGTCGAGCACCTCCCGAGCGCTGGTGAAGTTGGCCGCTCGAGACCAAGGCACTCCAGCGCCAGGCGCTCGAGCGAGGGGCGTGCTCGAGTGCTTGGTCGGTTTTTATCCCATTTTAGGCCCATACCCTATAAATACCCTTTTCAAGCCAATTTGTACATATCTACACATATTTTGACATAATTTTCAAAGGAGAAGAGTTTGGGAAGGAGATTTTGGGTCTTTAGCAAGGTTTTGAAGATTGTAATCGAGGTTTTTAGCATACGAATTCATTAGAATATTTACCTCTTTGAACGGTTCGGATTTTCCTTTTGATTTCTCGATTCTTGATATTCTTAGACCTAATTTTCCAGATTTTATAGATTTGATTTTGAGACTTGATTTAATTTCTTACATAATTAGTTGATGTTCTTTATTTCTTTCATAGTTTTAATTATGTTGATGATTGTTTATCTTATTATTGCTTTTATTCTCATAACCATCATGTTAGGCTAAAACTCTTGTATGCTTGGGAACGGATGAACTCGTTGAATTAGGATGTTGGTACATAATTAGGATAATTCGTGATGTATAGTTTTAATTCTCTTATTTATTGGATAATTCTAATAAACCCTAGAATAATCTTATAATTAAGTACGAAAATTGTTAGAGAGAAGACAACCGCATCACTCTTTAATAACGAATAGGCTTAAGGAGAGGGTTTTTGAAGGGGTTTATAATCAACTGGTTAATCTAGGGAGGACGGCCGCATTACCTTAGTTACATTAGAGCCTCAATAATTAAGCACAATCCATATAATTTAATTAGTGGGTTAGTGATGTAGGTTGATAGAACTCAGTATTGGGATTAATTCTTTAGTTTTTACTCTTTCAATTCCTTTGCTAGATTAGGGAAGTTGATTGCCTAGTTTTAGTAAACTTAAGATTATTACTTGTACATCACGATTATTTTAATTATCGTACAAAGTCCGTTAGTATACGTAGGGATTCAAATCCCAAGCATCACCATCATATTCGCACTCAAACAAGAGTTAGTATAGTTTTTATTTTTTCTTTAGAATTTAATTAGTATATAATAATTAGTAGAAGTAATTTAAACCAAACATCGCATTCATATTAACTACGACACGTACATTTCCAGGGATTTAATCACATACAAAATTTTCCTTGGGTTTGATACTACTTGGTCCCTATACTTGCCCATACTGCAGTGATTCTATACTCTTGTTGGGTAACTACTAGTAAAGCTAGTATTTTACGGTCAAGTCAATCTTCATGGTAACACTGTCTAAATGTAAGATTAATGTCTTTGAATGATTATGACGGTGTTTAGCTTAACTAAAATAATTTTTAAGATTATAAAATACACTACAATGTAAAGAAAGTTGATCTTACATTTACATAGTGGCCTTCAGAAAAAATAAAGGATTTGGATCTTGTACACAACAACAATGTTGTGTTGTATTGGATCCAAATACATAAAATTCTACTATTTTATTGCACTAAATAATCCTATACAACACAAGATACTAATCCAATATTCAAAACCTCATCTGAAATAAAAAAAATCTCATAATTACCTTAATCACTCAATGACATTAAGATCAAACTCAAAAGGAAAAATTACACTTTGGTTTCAAAAGAATGAATTCAAAATATTTTTTATATATATGTGCGTAAGAGGTCCTTTAATTTGCAGTTTTTTTCCGAATTCGTTAATTTTGGGACCAAAACTGCAACTTCACTACATTCTCTTGGGACCAAAAATGCAATTTTTTTAAGATCAAAAGTGACAAAAAAAACTATGGGATCGAAAATGCCAAAATAAGGAGTTTTGAAATTAACTCATTCTCTTATAACCAAAAGTACCATTTATCCCAACCCAAAGTTATGTATATTTGTCAAATGTAAAAGCTCTTAAAATTATTGAACACAGAATTGCATAAGAAATAACGTCGCCGAGTCCGGAAAATATTAAGAACCAACCTCCGACACAATCATGAACCAAGTTATGATACGAAATTGAGAAAGGAAATCCATCGTAACAGAAACTAATTGATGAATTAAAAACCGTTTCAAATGGAAATATTTCAAAGGAATCATCATTAATTATTTCAATATTATCGAATCCAAAAAGAAGTTGGAACCAACTTTCACATGTGGCAAGAACGGTTTCACACGTGTCTCCAACGTGTCTCCATACTGGATGCGTGGCAAATAAGCTTCCACACGTGTAGAGGAAGGTTGCACACGTGTGTTCATACCAGATCAAAAGCAAGGGGCTGCCTCTCCAATATAACCAACCTTCAAGCATTGATTTTTCACTCATCTCATACTGTTCACATCTATTATTGCAACAATGTTTGCTTTCGGAATCTTTGTTGTCGTCTTACCTCTCTTACCTCCACTAAAGTAATTTCTTTTTTTTTTTATGCTCATTCAACTACTTCTTTTATGGTATATTTAATATTTTGAGCATTTCTTTACTCTTTCACATTTAACTAAGAAAATTAATTAGTTAGTTTTAATGAATTGATTTATCCCATGAGAATAGGTTGTCTGCAAAAATGATCATTTACAAAAAAATTGGTCCCATAATTTTATTCAATATTTTTAATCGCAAAAAAAGTGCAGTTTTGAGAATGTATAAATTGCAGTTTTAGTCCCAAAAAGTTACAGTTTTGGTCCAAAAAAAAAAAAATCAACGGAAAAGACCAAATTTGCAAAAAATGAGACTGAAAAAGAACGTGGGACCATGTAATCGAATATTTTTTTTCGTTTATTAGTAGTGTTCTTAGGTAAAATTTTTTTATTTTATTGGCTTTCAAATTTGTGGACTTTGTGCTCTACAATACAATGAATATAATAATATCTTTGAATTTGTTTAATTATGCAGATGGAAGCGTCTGTAAAAACCATCATTTTGAAGAATAAGATGAGTATCGCGTCGTATCGGCAGACCTTGAGCTTTGTTGGAAGGATGTCGTAGCAGTGCTCAAAATAATAATTCCCAATGGATCCACCTCTTTCCTTATCCTCGTTTAAATGGTGGTGCCAATTTTTTTCTAACGTAGTCTGTGTCTTTATTGTTACTGTTACTTGAATCGTTATGTCTCTTTTAAGTGTGTGTGTTGTATTTTTAATGGTGCTATATGACTAATAATAATTGGGAATTTTGAATTTTATAACTTACTCGTGAATTTCATTAATTTTTCTTTTATGTATGTTTGTTCAGCTTTTTATTTTTAGACCACCACCTGCCTGTGTGAGGTTGGTATGTGTGAAACGAGACAATTTGCATCCCTTGGAAGGGGCAAATGCTCTTCATGTGATTTCATGTTTTTTGTTCACGAATATCTTGATTTATTAACTAAAAAACTCAAATTACAAGGAGACATATTGACCCATTAAGGAAATAATCAAATTAGCAAAACTTTTCTGCATAATTTAAATAATATTGCCATTTTTCCCCTATAATTATAAATTTAATTATTAGCTTCAAAGGAAAATACACTTTTTTGTCCTTTAAGTTTGGTCAATTTTATTTTTCGTCCTCTAACTTTTGACTTTATTTTTTAGTCATATAACTTTTAAAAAATTAACATTTTCGTCCTAAAACCGATAATTTTTTAGTCCTAAAATTAATATTTTAGTCCGATAACTTATATTTTAGGACGAAAATGTTAATTTTTTTAAAGTTATCGGACTAAAAAATAAAGTCAAAAGTTAGAGGACGAAAAACAAAATTGACCAAACTTAAAGGACAAAAAAACCAATTTTCCCAAATATTTATTAGAAACCTGGAAAATCACCATTGATTTTATTATTTTTAGAAATATACATTAGATTTGTGGTATATAATCTAAAAGATATAATCAAATCTAAAAATATTCAAAATATACGTAAAGTAATAATGGAAAATAATAAAAATCATTATGTGTCATTGCTACGTGGATAATCATGTAGACGGTAGACACAAATATAGTGCCCACTGATGAACTATATATTATCACAACAACAAAAAATACTGTTTTGCGACGGATTCTGCGACGGACACGTATCCGTTCCTAAAACAGCTGTAGCTAATTTTTGCGACGGATTTCGCCAAGGGGAATCAAACACGGGACCTCTTGTGCAAGAGGAGGGGGCGCGCGCCACTAGGTCACAAGCTACTTTAGTTCATTTTTATGCAATTAATTTTATATGTATTCAAATTAAGTCTTTTTTTTTATAATTCACCAAATTAATTTCTTTTCGTATCTAAGTTGTTTATTAAAATATTTTGCCCAACTATTTTTTTATTTTGTAAAATTATTTATTTCGACAATGCATAATTTTATAATTCGTTCATTTGTACGCAATTAATTGTATGTGTGTCCAAATTGCCTCATTTTTTTTCTATAATTCACCAAATTAATTCATTTTTGTTTCTCACTTCTTTTTATAAATGTTGTGGCCATTTAATTTTTATTAGTTTGGTAAAATTATTTATTTCGACTCCCGCTTAAAATTATAATTCGTTCACTTGTACGCAATTAATTGTATATGTATCCAAATTGACTCATTTTTTTTTCTATAATTCACCAAATTAATTCATTTTTGTTTCTCACTTGTTTTTATAAATGTTGTCGCCATTTTATTTTTATTAGTTTGGTAAAATTATTTATTTTGACTCCCACTTAAAATTATAATTCGTTCATTTGTATGCAATTAATTGTATATGTATCCAATTGACTCGTTTTTTTTCCATAATTCACCAAATTGATTTTCGTTTCTAACTTGTTTTTATAAATGTTTGGGCCATTTAATTTTTATTATTTCTGTAAAATTATTTTTTTCGACTCCCGCTTAAAATTATAATTCGTTCATTTGTATGCAATTAATTGTATATGTATCCAAATTGACTCGTTTTTTTTCCATAATTCACCAAATTAATTCATTTCCGTTTCTCACTTGTTTTTATAAATGTTGTGTCCATTAAATAAAAGTAAATTCAAACTAAAATAAATTCACAAAATTATAAATTAAAGTAACAATTCAAAAATTAAATTAAAGTAACAATTCAAACTAAAAAAAAAATTGTACTTTATAGTTATTAAAAATCAAATTTTTTTACCAATCGGAATTAAATCTGTCTTCCTCTTCCTCCTCATCCTCGCCCAGGTTAACAATCGGCGGCATCGATGGCTGGGTCGGCGGGATCGGCGGCATCGATGACTGGGTCGGCGGGATAGGCAGCATCGGTGGCGCAGTCATTTGCGCTCGTGGCATTGAATCAGAGGCGAATATCTGCCACCACGCCTGCATGGCGGCTGTATACTCCTGCACCTCGACCCGATACCGCTCCATCTCGGCTGTATACCGGTCGTGCGCCACTCGCTGCTGCTTCTCATACTCAACTAATTTCATTCAACTAAATTAAAATCAATCAACTAATATTATTTTGTAATATTATTAAACTTAAATCAAGCAACTAATATTATTTAAAATCATTAAACTAAAATCAAATAACTAATATAATTCAAACTAATTCAACTAAAATCAATTCTAAACTTAACAAATTCAACTATTTCTAAACATGCTTTAAAATTAAATTAAAATTCAAACAATTCAACTAAAATAAATTCTAAACTTAACAAATTCAACTATTTCTAAACATGCTTTAAAATTAAATTAAAATTCGATCAACTAATCTAATTCAACTAAAATCAATTCTAAACTTAACAAATTCTAAACATGCTTTAAAATTAAAATTCAAACAATTCAACTAAAATCAATTCTAAACTTAATAAATTCAACTATTTCTAAACATGCTTTAAAATCAAATTAAAATTCGATCAACTACTCTAATTCAACTAAAATCAATTCTAAACTTAACAAATTCTAAACATGATTTAAAATTAAATTATAATTCAAACAATTCAACTAAAATCAATTCAAAACTTAACAAATTCAACTATTTCTAAATATGCTTTAAAATTAAATTAAAATTCGATCAACTAAGCTAATTCAACTAAAATCAATTCATTTCTAATATAATTCAAACAATTCAACTAATTCAATTATAAGCTTAAGAAATTCTAAACATGCTTTAAAATTAAATTAAAATTCGATCAACTAATTAAATTATAATTCAACTAATTCAACTAAAATCAATGCATTTCTAATATAATTCAAACAATTCAACTACTTCAATTATATGCTTATGAAATTCTAAACATGCTTTAAAATTAAATTAAAACTCGATCAACTAATTAAATTATAACTCAACTAATTCAAATAAAATTAATTCATTTCTAATATAATTCAAACAATTCAACTAATTCAATTCTAAACTTAACAAAAATTAAACATGCTTTAAATTAAAATTCGATAAACTAATTCAACTATTTCTAAACAAGCTTTAAAATTAAATTAAAATTTGATCAACTAAGCTAATTCAACTAAAATCAATTCATTTCTAATATAATTCAAACAATTCAACTAATTCAATTATAAGCTTAAGAAATTCTAAACATGCTTTAAAATTAAATTAAAATTCGATCAACTAATTAAATTATTATTCAACTAAAAATAATTCATTTCTAATATAAATCAAACAATTCAACTAATTCAATTCTAAACTTAACAAAAATTAAACATGCTTTAAATTAAAATTTGATCAACTAAATCAACTAAAATCAATTCATTACTAATATAATTCAAATGATTCAACTAAAATCAATTCTCAACTAAAATCAATTCTCTAAATATGCTTTAAAATTAAATTTTAAACGGTAAAAATGAAGAAAACTTACAGTTTATTTGTAGAAAATGTCGAAACGAGAACTCGGTGGGGACGGACGGCTCTACAATCAACTAAACCCGACTTCTCCTTCCTTTTCCTTTCGTTTTCCTCCTCTTCTTCTTTTTTCTCGCACTCTCCGTCTGTTTCGCGAGGAGAGTTTTATAATTGTAAAAAAATTTGCGACGGACGCCTATCCATCGCAAATTTTACCTGTCAAAGCCAAAACGACGTCCTTTTGACTGATTTGCGATGACTTTTCCGTCGCAAATCAGTCAACGCACTGTTTCCCGAGAAGAAGCGTAAAAACAGTTCGGATTTGCGACGGACATTCCGTCGCAAATCAGTCAATGGACCGTTTCCCGAAAGGTCGCAATATAAATGTAAGATTTGCGACGACTTTGGTCCGTCGCAAATACAAAGTTTAAAATTGCGACGACCTGTTCCATCACAAATCAATCAAACGGGTCGCTTCCCGAACGGTCACCTTTAAACGGGTATGTTTTGCGACGAAAGTGACCGTCGCAAAGTCAAAGTTTAAAATTGCGACGACCTGTTCCATCACAAATCAATCAAACGGGTCGCTTCCCGAACGGTCACCTTTAAACGGGTATGTTTTGCGACGAAAGTGACCGTCGCAAAGTCAAAGTTGAAATTTGCGACGATCTCTCCGTCGCAAATGTAGCCCGTTTAAGACGAAGGCAGTGGGCCCTAGTTTTTGCGACGGCTTTTCCGTCACAAATTACTAACCTTTGCGACGGTCTTCCTAAGTCATCTTTTTCAACGGCTTAACAAAATCCGTCGCAAATTCACGAAATTTGCGACGGATATTGTGCCGTCGCAAAATCTCCGTCGCTAATCTCCGTCTTTTTTGTAGTGTATTCCCGTATATATTTCTTTTGAACACTAATTAATAGGAGTTGGCTAAAATATAACACATTTTGGAACTGACTCATTGAGGACAATAACATGTAAGAATCGCCCGATTAGACCATTTTTGGTCCGAAATCGACATTACAAGAAAATTAACATTTAGTTACAGTAATTCTGTCATATTCTCACTATAATTTTTTAGTTAAAAGTCTTTAATGACCTAATTCTTTCAGAATTTTAGGGTTCGATGACATAATTCCTTGGAAAGATTTCCTTTTGAAACGGATCTCAAATTTGCGATTTCAGATCAAAAAATGCTTCTTTTTCAGTTAAAGTGTTGGATATTGGTCTTGTGATGTATAGGACAATCCTGCGCAATAAACTATACAGTTTTATTATGTATTTTCTTAGTTTCACAACACAATGTTGTCCTGCATTGGATTCAAATACCCAATAAAATTGTACAGTGTTAATTATTGCACAAAATAGTCTTGTACAACACATGATGGTTATGTAATGCATTTTTTTAATTTATTTTTATTGAAGGGAGGCACTCTGTTTTTCTTAATGGATGTATTGTTGTTACACTACAAGAAAATAAAGAATTGCTTATGAATCCGTAGATATGGCTACAAAATTTTCCACGAAAATTTATGTAGAGTGGATAATTAGCTTCTTTATTTCCTACCTACAAATTAATTTTCGTAGGCAAATTGTTTGTGGGTAATTTTTAGTTAATTAATTACCTAGAATTATATTTTGTTGGAAATTTGTTTTTATGTTGAGAAATTAAAATATCTACATTATTAAAAGAATTCGTAGGCAAATCGTAGGCGATCTTCATTGCGAAAATCTTTTATTGAAAATTTTTGTTCACAATTCTATATTTTTTTATAGTATGAGTATTGCAGTTGATTGGAGGCGAGGGTGGGGATATGAGTGGAAGTTTGTGGATAAGTGAGATGGGTGGAATTAAAAGAAATAAGAATATGAAATAGATGGAATGCTAAATTCGATTTACAAGTCGGGAAGAACGAGAAAATGAGAACTCTATTCTCAATCTTGATAAAAAAATTAATACAATATTTAAATTTGCTTGAAAACATCATAATACTAGATGTTAATAGTAACAGGACAAGATACGTTCATTGGATAAATAGTAAATAAGTTCAAAATTACAAGGTGACTTGTTTACTTCGGGACAAAATTGTGAAGAAATATAACCCTCTGAATACTTTGAACCAGACGTTCCATAATATATCGTTGGAAAGATAATCGAGTTGATTTTCCAATTGCCGCAAACGGTGCAAGAATTTGAGTCTTCTAGAGAAAGTTATGACCGAAATACTAGGTTGTGACAATCAATAGGAGATGAAAATACATATCGAATTCATCAATTATCAATATTTAAATTTTAAAATCTGCAAATTTCTATTGATCCTAGTAATATGACTACTCAAGAGAATCACATGATGAAAGTTATGGATGGACATAATTGGTGTGTGAAATTAATGTTTTCTGATGAGCGTACATTTTTCCTGGTAATTAAATTTGATCATGAGGCAGAATCCTTATTCACTGGATAAACTTTCTACAAATTTAAGTCACTGCTGTGTTTTATTATATAAGTGGGGATTTGGTACTCGGGTCAAAGAGAATTTGCAGATTTAGAGAGTTCGGGATTTCCCTCGCCCACTATAATCCCAAAATAATGGGAAAATACACTTTTTTGTCCTTTAAGTTTGGTCAATTTTGTTTTTCGTCCTCTAACTTTTCACTTTATTTTTTAGTCCTATAACTTTTAAAAAATTAACATTTTCGTCCTAAAACCGATAATTTTTTAGTCCTAAAATTAACATTTTAGTTCGATAACTTATGTTTTAGGACGAAAACGTTAATTTTTTGAAAGTTATCGGACTAAAAAATAAAGTCAAAAGTTAGAGGACGAAAAACAAAATTGACCAAACTTAAAGGACAAAAAAACCAATTTTCCCCAAAATAAACAATGTCCTAATTTCCCGTTTAGGTGTTTTTCCGAACAATAGTATGCAGATGTCTACTTTCTCTCCTCTCTCTCTCTATATTTGCTAGTATGGATTTAACAGAATGTGGTTCAAGAAACTCCCTATAATGTAGATTGGAAAAATTGCATTTTTGGTCCCACAAAAATTGAGTGCAAAACACTTTTGATACATATGTGCGAAATTAGTCATTTTTTTTTTTGCATTTCTGGTGCCATATGTTAAGTTTCAGGACTAAAACTGCAAATTTGTCCTATTCTCTTGGAACCAAAACTACAATTTATTCATTTTCGTGGGATTCTTGGAACCAAAAGTGACCAAAAAATATTATGGAACTATAAGTGCTGAAAAAGGGCAATTTTAAAATGAACACATCCTCTTAGAACCAAAAGTGCAATTAACCCAATATAGATTAGTTCAAGGAAACTTCATGCAAAATTGCTCTTAGGTCAAATTAATAAAGAATGAAATCCAGATCTTTTGAGTTTATATTGATTAAATACATAAAATTCACATTTTGCAATATAATAAATAAAATGACAAATTTATACCCCAAACATATCCAATAGTTCTCATGTTCACTTCTCCTAAGGATTACCTGGCTTCTACTTCACTCATACTTACAGCATTACTATTACTAGAGTTGTTCCCTCCAGAAGATGAAAATCTGCGACTATGATGCAAGAAAAATCCGGGTTTCTTGGGCTGCGGCAAGACCGTGTCCTCACTGCTCAACATTAGAAGCACGGACGACATAATCGGCCTCATGTCTGCAGAGTTCTGAACGCATAATAACCCGACTTTAATGCACCTCTTCACTTGTGATTCATCGCATGTATACTTGTATGATGGATCCATTAAATCCAACTCCCTATCTTCCATACAATAAAGCCATGCCTGCAGAAATTTATGCGGCTTATGATGCAGGAGAATTGCAATTAAAAGGAACAAAGCTGTAGTGAATTACTAGCATTTACTGTGTACCTGTTCTAGAAGGTTTTGATAAGGCGAAGATTGCTCGAACCCTCTGTTCCTTTTCCCGCTCACTATCTCCAAAATTACGACTCCCAAGCTGAATATATCCGACTTGATTGAGAATTTCCCATTGAATGCATACTCCGGAGCCATATAGCCGCTTCAATTAGTTTGATGTACCGGTTAAGCATTGTAAGAAAAAAATTTGTATGTACTTTAATATGCAAGAAACTTACTATGTTCCTGCGACTCTTTTTGTTCTTTCTATAGTTTCGTCCCCTTCAAACATTCTTGCTAAACCGAAATCTGAAATCTTCGGAATCAAATTCTCGTCCAGTAAGATATTGCTTGTTTTGAGGTCTCTGTGGATGATTTTTAGTCTGGAATCATGATGGAGGTAAAGAAGACCTCTTGCAATTCCCTTGATAATATCGAACCGTTTTGGCCAATTCAATTCGTTACTTCTGTTTTTATCTGGTGAGGAGTTTTATTGAATAAGACTGCGTGTTATAGAAAGCAAACTATTCTGAACGATGAGAGGTAGAGGAGTAACATTTATGTGCACCAGTAACACGTTTTTGCAAAACTTTCACTTTTTATAGTAAATTTTTTTAAATAATAAAAATAAATACTCAGTTGCATGGTACAATTTTTGTATAAATTTATTTTTGCCGAGAGTGAAAGAGAGAGTTATGGATTGAAGATCATACCAAAAATGAAATAGTCCAAGCTTTTATTCTGCATGTACTCATAGATTAACATCTTTTCCTGCCCTTCGGTGCAACATCCCAAAATTCTAACAAGATTTATGTGTTGGAGCTTGGCAATCAAATTAAGTTCATTCTTGAATTCTTCAGGGCCTTGTCTAGAAGTTGTCGACATTCTTTTCACCGCGATTACCCTCTCTGCAGTTAGCTTACCCTGCAACAACATTCTTTATACTTGTAAGCCAGCTAACTATGAGATGTTGAGGTTTTAGGATGTCTAGCCTATGCACACATTAAACAAGAAAAACAACCTCCTAATCGAACTCTATGAGCTGTGCAAAATCATACTAGCAAGCACTTGATCTGGAAGTAAGTTATAACTGCCATTCTGTTACAACTTCCTTTCGGCCACAATGTGACGTACGATGTGATCACATCCGTTCCCACATCATCTGAATCCGACCATAGCACAAAACCAATGCATGATCTAGGTTAATTAATATGCATACAATACTTATGCACGCGCTTATTTGTGTGTATATGGATTACCTTGTAAACAGGACCGAAACCACCTTCTCCGATCAGGTTATCTCTTGTAAAGTTATTTGTGGCCGCAGCAATGGTTGCCAAATCAAATAAAGGTAACTCTGATTCATCACTTGTCTTATTATAAGCTGCCAAACAAGTTGTAAATTATTTTCATCGTCCATAAAAATGCTTTATAGAATTACATAGTATATTAAAGTATGAGTAATTTAACCTCGTCTCTTGCGTCTCATCCGAAGAAGCAAGCCCCCAAAAAATAAGCCCAGGATAAGTAATCCGACTCCAGAAGCCGTAGCTGCAGCGATTACCTTCGTCTTTGCAGATCTTTTCTTCTTTTCTTTTCGATCTGTTGCAGGGTCTGAAGAAAAAATACCAATGGGTAGTAGTCGCATTCACTCAAATACCCTTATTTTAGAATCCAATATAATGCATCCTAATACATGATATTTTATTTAGGAAAAATAGTTTCTTTTACACATTTTAGTTACCCCTATTTTGATTTTAATAGTCCAATTTTCATGACTTGAAAAAAGTTATGTAACTTTTAATTTTTTAACATTTTGGTAGAACTTGTCAAGTGAACAAATCAGACTCTTTTATGTCAGCATCAACTAAATGTTTAAATTCCAATAGCTGAATGCAGAACCAAAATATAAAAAAAATTAAATTACTTGATTATTTTCAGTTCGTGAAGGCCAAACAGACTAGAGTTAAAAATACACCCTACGATTCAAAATAAGTGTCGTTCTAGGAATTTCGTATCAAATTAAAAATTATAAATTTTGACATATATACCCCACCTAAATCTCTAAAAGATCTACTCCCTCGGTTCCAAGAGAATTTGCACCTCTTGGGTGGCACACATATTAAAAAAAGTGATAAAATAGTGACATATGGGTAAATACGTGTATATTTATGTGAGTGTGCACGCAAATCGATGTTTCATTTTTAGGTAGTGTGCAAATTGGTTTGGACATCCAAAAAAAGAAAGTGTGCAAATTCGTTTGGGACGGAGGGAGTATTATATTTTGATAATCTCTAACAGATTTGTTATATTTTAATATAATCCCTAAAATATATCTTATATTTTGAATTTGAATTCGGGGTAAATCAGGAAAAAAAAAGTGAAAAATAGATAAAAAGCAACACTTACTTTGAAACAAATTGTAACCTCTAAAAATACTTTCTTTGAATTTGAGGTAGTATTTAGCCATTTTCTTACCTAGTTCGGAAACAGGGACGCGAAAATAGGCAATCGGCCTTGCTTGGCCGTCGTTGTTGCTCAGCTCCTTCACGTCGATCAAATCCCCAAACCACATGATGCAGCTGGTGCCATTAATCGAAAACGGATCAGCATAAGCCGTGCAGTTACAATTCTTCGAGCATTCATCGCGACATTCACTGATATTCATACTCGCGTTCAGTCGAAAATCGAGTGCAGCAGGGAATTTTATCCCTTCAAATCTGCGAAACCCATCTTCCTTTTGGCAGTCCAAAGGAACATCTCTATAACATCCATTTCCCCACTCGAAAATCCCCCACTCTTTCTCGGATTTCGGCTTGAACCCTCTCAAGCACTCGCATTCCGGAGTCTTGTTAATCAAACATATGCTGTTGTTGCCGCAGAAACCGTACTTTTCGCAAGAAAAGCGTGGCATTTCCACTATATCCGTCCACCCGTCTCTCTGCTCGTTCATCATGTAGCGTTGAAGCTTGCCGGAATAATTCATGGTTATTCTCGTAATCGACGAGCCGTTGAAGATGTTAAACACGGCAACCAGCTCCCCCCTCTCCGTTTCGACTTCATTATTCCAGGCCTGACCCGGAGAAAACGGGTTCCCTGGGAAATACCCGTTCCAGAAAATGGTACTGAATGATGTTTCGTTCCCTTCCTTCACCACCGTTTGAGACAATCCATTGTTTTCGATTCCGTAACTGAATTCTCCGACGGAAGGATCATCGGCACTCTTCCATGACGTCAGATGTTTTTTCATTCCAGCATCAGGGTCTCCCGTCATCTTCATCCCTGGCAACCTGGTATCCGTTGGAAAATCGAAGCTCTGCCAGATGTTCGATGAAATGTCTGAAAGAACTAAATTTCCGGAATCCAGGAGCCGGAGAGATGGACTTGAGGCTGGCCTGGGTGGAACCAACGTCCAAACTCTTGTGCTCTGATTAGTCGTGCTGATAGTCAAGGTGCCGTTTTCGGATAAAGATAGAATTCCCCGCGAATCCATGACCGGATTGTTCCGATTTGCAACCCAAACGACGACGTCTGGTGTAGCTCTGTACCATATTCCCAAGAATCTGGAGGTGGATTTTCCGGGAGAGAAGAATCCGAGCTCAAACGCTTGGCCCGGGGAAGTTAACACGTCTCCATCGCCAAGCGTTTGATCCGGAGAAAGCGTGTCGATTGTAAGGGAGAATTCGAACGAGGTTAAGAGACAGAGAGCAGAACAGAGGAATTGTAGATTATCCATTCTCAGATGGAGGAGGTAAAAACAATCTTGATTTTTTCAATCTGAATTTTGAAGCTTTTTATGTAGCTTTTACTGGAAAGAAGAAGAAAATTTTAAGAGTAGGAAATAATTTATGTCCTTTAGATTATTCTTTTTTTTTTTTTTTTTATGGTTATTTATACACAAGCACGCCGCCTCTATTATTTAAGGTATTCCGTTATTTTTATTTAAGTTTTAAAATGGTCAATAGGTGTTTTGTGGGATAGGTTCACTATCGATCATTTCCTAGTTTGAAACGGTAATCCTAATCCTAATACTATAATAATTAGTTCAAATATGTGACATTATGTGGTTGCTTTCAAAAAAAAATTATTAACCCAAAGTCTAATGTGCCGGTGGTTTAAAGATTAAATTAAATTGGTAATTAACAACTAATTTTCTCGGTCTAGGAAGCCAATTACTTTTGGTTCTCAGTTAAATGTGAAGAAAATATAAAAAAAAATTATATATTAGCACAATGCAACAGTTTCAGATACAAATTATTTAGGGGGTGCGACAGTTAGGTACACTATAGAGAAAATTGTTACAAAGAATTTGTAATCACTTTATTTGTTTACAAACACTACATTGTAGTGTGGTGTAATTTCGTGAATAGTTTATTGACACTTTATACAGTTCACTGACATTGTTTTACACTGTTCACAAATATTGATTTGACAACTGCAACAACTTTATCGATTTTTTTATACAACACTAGTTTTAGTGTAATATACCCTAATTATATATACCATTGATATGTTGAGTATACTACACCGTTATTTTTAATATACTACACCATTATTCTTTATACTATAGTTATACTTAACATACTATACTATTTTTCATTATACTATTTTTAGTGTAGTCTGTATGTTTCATTATACTATTTTCTTATATAGGAACCCAAGTGTCATCTTTATACAAGAACCCCTCTCTCTCCCCTCCGAAATAATGTACAAAAATATTTACTATACTATATTTATATTTAATAAGCTATACTATTTTTCATTATACTATTTTTAGTGTACTATGTGATTTTCCATTATACTATTTTCTTATCTAGGAAACCAAGTGCCAACTTTATACAAGAACTCCTCTCTCTCTCTCTCCTCCCAACCAATTTACAAAAATATAAGTTTCAGCTCATGTTGCTTTCATACTCCATATAAGAAGCCAAACAAACAACCCCTCCACCAATTTGCACTTTTCCCCCCTTGTTTTTTCAATTCAATTGCCCTATTTTTTTTTACTTTAGCTCATTTTCTCTGTTTAGGCTAGAATACCAGAAAGATGGAGTATACTAATTGCTATAAAAAATGGATTCCCAATTTAATTCAATACAAAATAGGGGATAGACCTAACAAAAATTCCAAAACAAACATGGACATATATCGTGCATAATTTCACAAAATTTTGTATTTTCCATCACCGAAGTGCACAATATTCAGCAAAAATCAATGAAATTCACAAGTAAATTATGGGCAAGACAAGAAACAGTTCCAAACAAGTAGATTTAAACTACAAAAGAAAGTGTGAATGCGTGGAAAAATTGTAGGCTAATGTTTGCAAAAAGAGGCCGTAATTGCAAGCATAGCTTTTCAAGCTGTCTACTATGGTAAAACCATAAAATGTGTATGCACAACGACAAAGAATAGATAAATGTATAATTACAGAAATTGAGAAATCTACAAATGAGATATCCACCTCGGTGAGCCAAATAGGAAGCTTCAACACTGCAAATTTATCAAGAATTGCTCTGATTAGAGGTGGGTTTGGAACCATAAAGTGTTCTTCAAGCCCGTTTCCATTCATAAACACACCACCTTCTCCATTGGTTCCAACCCTAAACCCTAAACCCTAAACCCTCGATCCCATCCATAAACACACCCCTTCAAGCCCGATTCCAGCCCGAGCCTTCATTGAAATCAAAAGGTGGGAGGGGTGGGTGTCGAAGAGGGTCTCATCGGAGGAGCGGCGGTGTACGGTGAAGCCGAAAGAGGTAGTGTTTCGGAGCGCCAAGGTGAGGTCTGAGCTGGGGATGGAGAGGGCGTTCCGGTGAAGGGGTGGTGACATGGGTTTCACCCGGTGGCATTGGCGAGGGGAGAATGTCGTTCGGGATTTCCCATTGGGGGTTTCTGGCGTCGGTTATTGTGACGCGCAGACGGTCGTTTGTTTCCAAGCTGGAATGTCAGCGACGTTTGCTCTCGGTGCCGTGCTTGACAGAGAGAGGAGAGAGAATAATTTGAATTTGGGATTGTGGGTTATGAGATGAGAGAGAGTGAATGGTGGAGATATTGGAGGTGAGAGAGTGTAGATTTGAATTAAAGCATGAGAGAGAAGGTGAAGGGGGAGGGAGAGTATCAAATGTAGTTGAATTAAATAAATTGTACCCAATAAACTAAATTTGTAAATTGATGGGGAAGGGAAAAATAGTTTGTATTAGAGGACAATTATTTCAATTATTTATACTCAAAATAGTTGTGTGTCCACACATCATCAATCATCAATTACCAGCTGGCTGTTATAACATAAAAGATCATGTTAATTTCGATTGGAAGCCCAATGAGTGGAAAATTAAATATGGGCGGAATTGCTATCAGCGGGAATCGAACCAAAAACTTTTATCCGGGCGCGAGCCTCTTGGCTCTGATACCATAAAAAAATTATAAAATTAATTCATTTAATTATTCCCTTTACAAACTGAATAGAAAAATAGATTGTTTGGCAATTTACTTGCACTATTATAAAAATGTTGTTTAGGATGGATTTTATGTCTGGATTTTTCGTTTGAAAACGTAAATTTTTTTACTTCGTCGCTCTAATTAACAACGGAACTTAAGACTGACAGTTTCCGTCGTAATATTCCTAAGTCAAGACTTGCACGGGTCGAAGGTTTTAACGAAAACAAACTAAAAAATATCAGTGAAAACAATTCATATCAGTGAAAACAAGTCATACCTTTCAATGATACACTTTTTATAAACTAATTTCACTCTATACACACTCCTTAGATATATACATTTGGTCAAGGACTAATCTAGAAAATGCTCCCTCCATCCATGAAAATTTGGCTTGTTACTTTTATCACGGTTATTAAGAAAGTTGATATAATATGTAAAAAGTAAGAATATTGTGTAAAATCAAATACAAAATAAATTATTATAAAAATATTATGTGTGTATGTTGAAAAAGTAGATGAAGTTTATTATTACATTTTAGGCAACAAGACTATATTTCGTGGACGGCCCATATAAGACAACAAAGCCTATATTTTGTGTACGGAGGGAGTAATACACAGAGAAATAAATCACAAATGAATCAAATTTAACCCCTAAAATATGGAGGAATTCCTGCACGAGATCTATGTGAATTATTTCTTGCTATCTCTATTGCTCTAGTTTATATATATATTGATGTTAATTGTGCTTTTTCCAAAAAATAATAATAATAATTATAAAGCGAAAGATTATTTAGAATATTATCCTTCATTGTTCAATTTCCAAGAAGGTTGAACAAGGCTAGATCAAGGTATTCCATGCATCATTATATATCCAAGTCCGTACTGAAGTCCTTATTCACCAATTTTATATAAATAAAATTGTTTTCCATTATTCAAATTCCAAACTACCACCGTTGAATGCATCAAAATTTTATATAGAAGTCTTTACTGAAGTCCTTATAATAATGTCAACAGGCATTAATGGATTTATTTTAGGTAATTCAACCCAACATAATTTTAAAGTATTGAACAACATTTTAATGTACGTACAACATCTAAAAGTCATGTCATATATGGTAATATAAAAACAAAAAAAATTGTAAGTCAATTTCACCACAAACTTAGATGTATTTCATATGTATATTACAATTATCAACAATATTAATTAGGCTTAGTTGCAATTTAAATCATGATATTTTTTAAAATTATATTTTAAAATAAATTCTTAAATCTGGTTAAATAAAAGCTCAAATTTAACTTTTTTGCAATGAAGAGTTATGGACAAATTTTTTTCTATCTATCTCCTACATGACATTTGTGCGACAACAACCCACCAAAAACTTAAATTACGTAGCAAAATCTATTTTTTTCAGGAAATACAGCAACCCATGTGGCATGGGAAACCATTGTGGCATGGAGCCCTCCACCTCAAAATTTATATTCCTGTCTCACCATGAAAAGATTTCACGCAAGATCTATGCTTGTTATTTATTTTTATTTTTTAAGGCCACTTTGTGTTTTCTTAATGGATGTAATTCGGTGAATGGATGTTTGTGTATAAGGAGATAAATATGAGATTTCTCTGATGTGGTCTTTTATTTAAAACGGTGATAAGAACCCAAAATACTTATTATGTGGACAGATTTCTATAGATTTTAAAAGTCACTGCTGTGTTTAATTATATAAGCTGGCATTTGGTATTCAACAGAACTTCTTGATGTTAGAAACAGGGCAGCCCTGTTCCTGGGCAATTTGATTTTGGGAGGTGAGGTGTCAAATCGGATGATGTTGCTATGACTCGGAACATTGTCATGAAAAATGTTCAATTTCAATCCAATATAATATAACAATTAAATTAATATATTCTTAACTATTCTTTTTTTTATTAAATAATATAACAATTAAATTAATATATTTTAATAAAACAATCAATATTATTAAAAATGCACACAAAATAAAATAAGTTTATTGATGAAATAGGTTCACAATATACTTTATCTGTAAATGATAACGTGAACAAACATAAATAAAAAAAAAAAGATATTTATGTGTAGGTAAAATTCCCAATTTTTGTTATTAACATCAAACCATTGAAAATACAACTATGTTGTTTACCAAAATTGTGGTGCTGGGATTAAATGGCTTTCTAAGTGGATTCTGGTAAAAACATCAAATGATTGGGTTCTTTAATGCTAAAATGAATATTTGAATGAAGAAAGGCAATAAATGCGTAAGAACACCAAGAATTGTCAGGGGTTGTTAACCCCTGGACTTGAATGAGTATGTGTATTGATTATACTGAAGGAAATTGAGCTCCCTTTGTGTTACAAATGTGGGGGTATTTATAGTTTTCTCACTACAGGGGTATTTTGGTCATTTCCGGCCTCTCGGGGGATAGGCGCATTAAATGCCTCCTGTCTCTGAGGGCGCGCGGGCACTGATATGTCAGAGCTCGCAGGTGGCCGGCCACTAGGGTGTTGACGCGTGTCCAAAAAGGACGATTCTCTGGCATATTTCCTCATTTGGATGGAATATTCTCTGTGTCTCTGAGTACGGAGGCAGCCTTTTTCCCTCTTGGGGGAGGATCTTACTTGATTCTATCACGTGCTCCAGACCTCCCTTGCCGGCCGGGGACATTATTGGATCGGAGGCCGGCCGGGGAGTGGAAAATGAGGTCGGAGACTCTTCCAGCCGGTTGGTCGCGCCCGGGCGACCTCCGTTGGTCTTCACTGGTCGTGGCCGGGCCGGGCCGGTCACGGCCATTCTTCACTGTGGCCGCGTTAAACATTGACGGGCGCCCCAAGCAAGCTTCCGGCCTCGTTTCCGAGGCCGGGGACTCGCGGTCGGAGCCCGCTGAGGTCAGACACCAACTGGTCAGGTCGATCCCGTCTCCTGGGCATCTCTTTGCCTTTTCCGGCCTGTCCCCGACCGGCTCTGACTTCTGGTCCGAAACGGTCACAACAATTGCCCCCCAGCTCGTCTCTCAAAGTTGATGAGGGGCGAGATGGTCGCCTGCTGTCTTTTGTTGGTGCCGGCCTTGGTCTGCCCTGGGTGGTCGGAGATCGACAAACGGCTATGTGACGACTGGAAGGACGTGCGTTGTACTGTTTGCCTAAAAAGGTCCGCATGACGTCAGACGACGCCTCGGATTACGCGCATTAAAGACTGACGTGCGTGACATGATTTGATCTCCTCGAATCTCGAGCATTTAATGCGTGCAATGTACGAGGCGTCTGACGCCGAAACCGTCTCTTCGACTTCTTGCACCTAGGTCCCTAAACCTAGGATTTTATTTTGAAATAGGCCCTTACCCATTTCCTATAAATAGGGGAGTCATTCCACTCCCAAGGGTTTTTACTTTTTCGCGATTTGCAGCTATTCCATAGGCGATTTCCGGCGAGTTTCTCACGGCGGCGACGAGCTCCGAACGGCGGCGAGTGGTAGTTTTTAGAAGGTAATTTTCGAATTTTCGTAACTCAAGCTTCTTTTTAATACAATGGTACGACGGTGGACGAGTCCTTCGCCTGGACAGAGAGGTGGCGCCTCCTCTAGCGGCGGAGGAGGTGGAGGAGCCAATAGGCGTCTATTCGACGAAAGAGGAAGCTCCCATAGTGGGACTGGTGCTTCTCCTTCCCGTCTAGCGGACTCGATCTGGGCGCGTGACGACGACGGTTTAGATGTCTCGTTCCCAAGCCCGGGACGATCACTATTGGGTGAAGGTGCCCGGGAGGGGGTTCCTTTGGCTACGGAGCGATCCCAGGATGAAGAGGCGGCCCGACCCGTGGGGGATAGGGATCCACTGGATGACCTCCTGGAGGAAGACGAGGAGGAAGGCGGCCGCGGCGAAGGCGACGACCGGGCCACTAACTTGCTCCTCAAAAATCTCGCGGTCGAGATGATTAAAGAAAGGCTCGGGAGTGCGGGAGAGGCCTCGGGGTTTGATTCTGAAGAGGTTGAGAGGCCGGCCGCAGTTGGTCGGAGCATCAGCTAAGATCGGCGAGACCAGGTTAGACAGGCCTTTCGTCTGTGGTCGGAGTATGTGGAGAGGAAGGATGAGGTCGAGTCACTCTCCTTCGACTATGAGGAGTATTTGGATCACTTCCCGCGCGGTCTGACCGTTCGCTATCCGGCCACCATTCGGGTAGCCGATCTGGAGGAGTCCCATAGGTGGACCATTGGCCAGGGCGGGACCGGGTCCCGCCCTGGTGCTTACCCTGATGACGGGGAAACTGGAAGAAGCGGGACCGGGTCCCGACCTTTAATTTGTGTTTGTGTGGTTCTCTTTTTTTTAACACTTCGTGTCTCGACATCGCAGTGCCCAACATCCCGATTGTGAGGCAGTGTCTGCCAGAACTCCTTGAAAACTGCCCGGAGATGTTTTCCTTGATTGGGGCCTGCGCGGTGAAAAAGACGGCCAAAGGGGGGAAGAAGAAGAAGGGAACCGGCGCCCGGACCGGGATCGTGATTGAAGAGCCCCTCCCCCTCCAGTCGATTCCGGCCATCGGGGCCGCTGCTACTGAGGCTCCTGCCTCTCCTCAACTCACCTGTCGGAAAAGGGGTCGGGAGGAAACTGAGCACGAGGAGACCGGCCAGCGTGGGTCGAGTCCGGCCCCTATCGTCCTTTCTGATGACACACCGCCTAGGCCGGTCGGGGCAGAAAATGCGGCCCGTGCGGTGCCAGTTCCTGGCCGGGAAGACGACAGGACCTATTTTGGTCGTGATCCCGCCCGTTTTCAAGCGTAAGTTTTCTGATTTCGAAATTCCATAGTTGAATTCTAATCGTACCTGACCGTCGTTTCTTTCTTATCCAGACTGACGCTCAATAACTCAGGCCTCCCTCCGATGGTGTTGGATTTCCTTTCCTCCCGGGCTCCGGGTTCTATCGTGGATATGCCGGAGTATATGAGCCGGTCGGTGAACTCTTTGCCCCAAGCTTGGATGCAGAAGTTAGCCAATGTCGCCGAGCGTCGCCCCCGATACGCCGGTCGGGCCGGCGTTGCACTCGCCAGCCAGGCGACCATCATGGCCAATCTTGTGGAGAGCGAGCTTAACAGTGCCCTCAGCGCCGTGCGGAGGTTGGAGGCCGATTTGACCAGGGCTCGGGAGGAGAAGGCCGGGCTCGAGAGCATGAACGCCGCGCTAAAAAAGGAGAGGGATTACGCGGTCGGCCAGATGGAGGCCGTCTTGAAGGAGAAGGACGACGCTCTTGGTCGGGCAGAGATGGCGTACAAAGCGCTGGCAGATACCCGGAACCGGGTGGCCGAGATGGAGGATGTCAGTACCGATCTGCGGCTGGAGGCGCACCGAGCCCGGGGGGATGCCGATCAGGCCCTTGCCCGGCAGGCCGAGTTGGAGAGGGAGCTCCAAAAGAAAGCTGAAGAGCTGGCTGCCTCCCTTAGCCGGCCGGTATACGATCCGGAGGATCCGACCGCCAACCCGGAGCTCTTCTCCGAGTTTTGCTTCTACATGGCCGCCGCCAGCATGATCCGGGTTGCGCACCAGGCCGGTGTTGAGACCAAGTCCCTGGAAGACTACTTCCGGGAGTATGCTGCCAAGAACCTGGTCAACGAGGGCTATTGGTTTCCCTTCCTCGATCTGGAGACCGTCTTGGGAGTAGACCTTTCCTGGTTCCCACACCGACATAGGTTGATCCAACCGGGTCAGGGACCCCCGCAGTTGCAAGTTTGGCGAGGTCGGCAGCTCCCACCGCAGTTGCAAGTTTGGAAAGAGCGTCGGCCTGGGAGTTGTTCTCCCTTGGGATCTGTTCAATGAAAACTTGATGAAATTTCTCGCACAAGGTTGTAACCAGGTCGAGGTACTTCATCATTTGCTCTCCCCGGGCCTCATATTCACCCTTGATTTGGTTGACCACGAGCAGGGCGTCCATAAAAATATGCAGACGGCAAACTCCGATGGCGATCGCAAGCTCAAGGCCCCCGACCAGAGCCTCATACTCGGCCTCATTGTTGGTGGCCAGGAAGCTGAAGCGGACTGCATGGGTGAAATTTTGGCCCTCCGGGCCGATCAGGACAATACCGGCCCCGGCACAAGTATTGGTTGACGATCCGTCCACATAGAGTTTCCACGGGGGGTGGTTGATTCTTGTGAACTTGGGTGGGAAGGTTAATTCTACTATGAAGTCGGCCAGGGCCTGACCCTTGATGGCCGTCCTTGGGGCGTATGAGACCCCGTACTGAGCTATCTCTAGCGACCACTTCAACAACCTGATGCTGGTGTCCGGCCGGTGTAGGACTTGCCTCAAGGGTAGAGTGGTGAGGACCTCTACTTGGTGGTTGAAGAAGTAAGGCCTTAGCTTCCTTACACTCATGACCAGAGCGTAAGCTAACTTTTCGAGCGGGGTGTATCTGAGCTCGGCATCGTGTAGGGCTTGGCTTACGAAGTAAATCGGAAGGTGATTCTGACCGTCCGCCCGGACGAGTACCGCGTTGAGGGCGACCTCGGAGGCCGCGAGATACAAGTAAAGCTTCTCTCCTAGGACCGGCTTGACTAAGGTTTGTGGGTTTGCCAAGTACTCCTTTAGTTTTGCAAAAGCTACTTGACTTTCCCTATTCCAAGAAAATTTGCCGTTTCTAATAGTCGAGAAGAAAGGCTTACTTTTATCTCCGAGCCGGGCAATGAATCTGTTAAGAGAGGCCAGACATCCGGTCAGGCGTTGCACTTGTTTGATCGTCCTGGGCTCTTGCATATCTAGGACGGCCTTCATCTTGGCCGGGTTGGCCTCGATCCCGCGCCAGCTGACGATGTGCCCCAAGAATTTACCGGTCTCCACCCCAAAGTTGCATTTCTTTGGGTTTAGTTTCATATTGTAGGCCTTGAGGATCTTAAAGGTCTCTTCGAGATCCCTGAGATGGTCTTCCTTTTTTAAACTTTTTACCACAATATCGTCGATGTAGACCTCCATGGTCTTTCCGATCTGATCTGCAAACATCTTATTGACCAGGCGCTGATAGGTCGCGCCGGCGTTGATCAGACCGAAAGGCATCCGGAGCCAAGGAATATGTTCTTCTCCATGTGGAATGAGGTGTGTTTGATGTCTTGGACGGCCATGGGGATTTGATGGTAGCCGGCAAAGGCGTCCATGAAAGACATCATTTCGTGACCGGCCGTGCTATCCACCAGGTGGTCGATGTGCGGCATCGGAAAATGATCTTTTGGGCATGCTGCATTGAGGTCGGTGAAGTCTATACATAGTCTCCAGGCATTGTTTGTCTTTTTGACCAGGATGGCATTTGCGACCCATTAGGGCTCGTCCCGGGCCTGTTCGATTAGCTTGTTGTCTAACAACTTCTTGACCTCTTCAGCCAAAGCTTCGTACTTTTCCGGGCTGAACTTCCTTCTTTTCTGATGGATCGGCCTCTTGTTGGGATCGATCTTTAGACGATGGAATGCATGCTTTGGGTCTATCCCGACCATGTCTTGGTGAGACCAAGCGAAGACTCCAACGTTGGTCTTGAGGAATTCAATCACTTCCTCCAGCATTTCGGTCGGTATGCGAGAGCCGATCAGAACTTCCAGTTCCGGCCTCGAAGGGTCGATTGGAATATGTTCCAATTCCTCTAAGGCTGTAGCTTGTTCATAGCTCCGGCGGTTAGAAGAATCGAATCTGGGGTCGAGATTGAGCTCGGATGGTTCGAAACCAATCCTTGGCTCGGGATCGTCGATCTGCATAGGCTGGGGGTCGGCCGATGTGGATCCGACCTCCGTGGTGGGTTCTGCGGCCGGAGTGGCCGTTTCAGAGTCGGGATGTGGCCCGTCCGGTGTTTGGTCGTTGCAAATTGAAAATAAATGAGAGTTGGAATAATTCAAACATCTTCTAGCCATTGCTTGGTCACCTTTAATGGTGCCGACCACCCCCTCGGGGGTGGGAAATTTGATACAGTAGTAGTAGGAGGAAGCAACTGCTTCAAAAACTTCTAAAAAGGGCCTACCCAGAAAGCCATTATATGAACTTGGCTGATCTACAATTATAAAATCTAACGGCCTAGTTATCCTGACCTCCTCGTTGTAACAACAGATGAGTTCCACGTAGAGCTTTATCCTCCCGTACGCAGCGACCGTTGCATCCCCAAATCCCTTCAGCTGAAGGTCGATTGGCCTGATGAAGTTGACGAGGTCCCCGAGCTGGTCTAGGGCTGTTTTGAAGATGATATTGAAAAAACACCCATTGTCGACCAGTATACGCTGAACCTCTTTTCCCAGAATCCGGGCGGCAATTACCAACGTATCGCCCTTCGGGAACAGCACCCCGGTCCGGTCCTGGTAGGAGAAAGTTATCTCCAAGCTCTTGTGAATCTTTGGCTCTGGGGGCGTGACCAGGTTGATGTTGGTCACCGCCCGGACCTCTGCCTTCCATTTCCGGTTGGACTGCGTTGAGATGGGGGTGAGGCCGCCAAGGTTCCCCCCGCCGGCCTGGATCATGTTGACCCGACCGCCGGGATTCATGGGTGGGAGGAGGTCATCCTCGTCATCATCTTCTTCCAAAGTTGCGACCGGCCTGAGAGGCCGGCTGCCTTCCTCGTTTCTTCGAGGGTGGCGCTGCTGTTGCCGCTGCTGGTGGTCCTGACAGCCGGCTGGCCTCTGAAGGAGGTCGTTCAGATGCCCTTCGTCAAACAGCTTCCAAAGCTTTTTTAGGAGATCACGACACTGGCTCGTATTGTGGCCAATAGAGTCGTGATAGGCGCAGAACTTTTTAGGGTCCAGCCTGGACCGGTCTCCAGAATAGGGCCTTGGCCGGGGAAGCACGTCCCGGTGCTGGATCGCATTGAAGATATGCGCGGGGGACTGCCTCATGGCCTGAGTTAGGTGAACTTCAACGTCCTCGAAGGACTTGAAGTTACCGGGTGGTTTGGCCACTTTTCTGGCTTTAGGGCCGCTTTTGGGGGAGGGGTTTGGACTACAGCCTCTGCCTCCTTTGGGGTTGGCTCGGACTCCCCCAGCCTTAGTGCCAGAAGTTTCCTCCGAGCCAGGTAATCGTCGGCTCGGGCGCGAAATTCGGCGTAGGTCTTTGGGAAATCCTTGGTGAGGTGTTTGAACATAGGAGACCGGCCGTGGAAGCCCCCCAGAGTTGCGTGCAAAGCCAGTTGGTCGCTTACTGCTTCACCGGTCAGCATGACCTCGTCCACACTAGCCACGTAGTCCTCGTCGGATTCTTCCTTCTCTTGGCGAATCCGCATCAAGCGATGCCAGCTTTCCGGCCGGGCCACTTTGGCCGCGAAATATGATGCGAATTGTGTGCTCAGGGTGGCGAACGAATCTATCGACCGTACCGGGAGAGACACATACCAAATGTGGGCGAGATCGCCTAAAGTGAGGGGGAAGAGCCTGCACTTTGTGGCATCGGTTGCGCCACGCCCGGTCATATAGATCCGGAATTTTCTCAAATGGGTTTCCGGGTTCATTTTTCCCTCATAAAGTGGGGTTGGCGGAGGGATGATTAAGAGCTGGACAGGGGTAAGCTCAACATCCACCGCCAGGGGCTCGTTGGCGACCGGCCGGGCCTTAGGTTGGCCTTGCGCTTCTAGGAGCGCTTTCATCTCGTCAAGCTGCTTTTGCATCTTAACGAGTTCTGGATTGGGGGTTTCGGCCAGCTGGTCACCCACGTCGGCTTGAGGGCCGATTCGGTCAAAGACGGCCGCACGGGGGACTCCGCATCCCAAAAGGCCGCTTTGGGCGAAGCTTAGCTTGCGCCTGGCGGAGTTTGCCGGGGTCAGGCTGACCTCGGCCGCCCTCTTGTGGGGCATTTGGGCCGTGCTCTGCGAGTTGGAGACGGACTCCGTGTCACCATACCCAGTGTCATAACTGGGGAGGCGGCTTGGATACCACGATGGGTCCGTTGCGCCCAAACGGTAGAAGACCGGGTGAGCGGAGCCTCCTGACCGAGCGGAACCCGGGTTCGCTTGGCCTTGGCTCTCGTCCTGGTGTTCCACGGCCTTCGCTTTTCCCTTAAGCGCGCGGGCGTGGACCTTCTTCTTTGAGGCAGGGGTGGTGCTCCGGCACCCCCTTGCCTCTTCCGCCAGGCGGCGTCGTCCTGACCCGGCCTGGTCAGGAGTAAAGAAGCCTCGGCCCTGGGACTGAATGGGCTCTTCCGGAAAGCGGATCGGGGAGGCCACGCGTTTGGCCTTTCCATGGGCATGGGATGATTTCTGGTGATCCATTGCTTTCAGAAAGAGAGTTTGTGGCTTGAAGATTTGAAGATTCGAGGATGTGAAGTTTTGAAGAACAGTGAGTGTTCTTCAAAGAGAGGTAAAGAAAATATGGGTTTGATGGGTTAGATACCACCCTTCTTCTAGCGCCAAATGTTGTTTACCAAAATTGTGGTTCTGGGATTAAATGACTTTCTAAGTGGATTCTGGTAAAAACATCAAATGATTGGGTTCTTTAATGCTAAAATGAATATTTGAATGAAGAAAGGCAATAAATGCGTAAGAACACTAAGAACACCAAGAATTGCCAGGGGTTGTTAATCCCTGGACTTGAATGAGTATGTGTATTGATTATACTGAAGGAAATTGAGCTCCCTTTGTGTTACAAATGTGGGGGTATTTATAGTTTTCTCACTACAGGGGTATTTTGGTCATTTCCTGCCTGTCGGGGGACAGGCGCATTAAATGCCTCCGGCCTCTGAGGGCGCGCGGGCACTGATATGTCAGAGCTCGCAGGTGGCCGACCACTAGGGTGTTGACGCGTGTCCAAAAAGGACGATTCTCTGGCATATTTCCTCATTTGGATGGAATATTCTCTGTGTCTCTGAGTACGGAGGCGGCCTTTTTCCCTCTTGGGGGAGGATCTTGCTTGATTCTATCACGTGCTCCAGACCTTCCTTGCCGGCCGGGGATATTATTGGATCGGAGGCCGGCCTCCTGGTGGAAAATGAGGTCGGAGACTCTTCCAGCCGGTTGGTCTTCACAGGTCATGGCCGGGCGGGGCCGGTCACGGCCATTCTTCACTGTGGCCGCGTTAAACATTGACGGGCGCCCCAAGCAGGCTTCCGGCCTCGTTTCCGAGGCCGGGGACTCGCGGTCGGAGCCCGCTGAGGTCGGACACCAACTGGTCAGGTCGATCCCGTCACCTGGGCATCTCTTTGCCTTTTCCGGCCTGTCCCCGGCCGGCTCTGACTTGTGGTCCGAAACGGTCACAACAAACTAACACACTTAAAACAAATGTAACGAGTCAAGTAACAATAAAAGACATAGACTACATCACTACAAGAAAATCATGATTTGTCTACGGAATTAAATTGCCTACAAAAATTTACCAACAAAAAAAGTTTGTAGTAAGAATTGCTTACAATTTGCCTACGGAATTTTCTAATTTTTAAAGCATCTATATTTCTCAACCTAAAACAACTTGCCTACGGAATTAATTTGCCTACGGAATAACTACCTACAAGTCATTTGCCTACAAAAATTTTCCTACAACACAATTTGCCTACATAATTTCCGTAGGCAAATTATTTTGTAGGTGAGGAAGGATGATGCTTATACAATTAGATACTTTTATAGGCAATTCGTAGACAATTCCCCCTACGAATTTTTTTGTTGTTAATTCAGTAGTCATATTGACAATTTCTGTAGCCAATATTATTTTTTCTTATAGTGCATTAAAAGGGAAAATATGGCACCTCTACTGAGACGAGGATAAGGTGAGATTACCCATTTACTAATGACTCATTATTAAACGGATAATAAGTAAGTTGTGGTTTTTAGACGCGCTTCCATCTGCATAATTAAACGGATATAAAGAAGTTTATGTTATAAATCAATAATGAATGCCCATTATAATATTATTTTTTATTTGCTAGTGAGATTAGCCATTTACTAATGACTCATTATTAGGTTAACATATTTAACGTTTATGCATGATTATAAATAGGTGTTTGTATTAGTTGTTGAGATGGACAAAAAAACAAAAAAGAACTAGTAAATCCTCTGGCTTGGTACGCCCCAGACGTAGTCATTATTGACGAACTAGGTAAACAAATCAGGTATTTTTTTCAATATCGCTTATTTTACAACAGTTTAATTCATTCTACTATTACTGAGCACAAAATCGACAAAATTGAAAGCCAATAACATCAACAAATTTTTTCCCAAAAACACTACTAAAAAAACTAAAAAAATTATGATTACATATATCAAAACTAACTAATTAATTTCATTAATTAAATATGAAAGAGTATATACATGTTCAAAATTTTAAATATGAAATAAATTAATTAATGGAGTGAGCATTAAAAAATATAATTACTTTAGTGGAGGAAAGACGGGCCAAAACCAGCCGAAAGTAAACATAGTTGCAATAAGAAGTAAAAAAAAGGAGGGAGAAGAAGTATGTATTCTTGAGAGAACTATGTTCATTTTAAGAGCTTTTACGTTTGAGAAAAATACATAACTTTGAGATGTTAATTTTAGTGACCTTTGACCTTTTCTCTTCTTTTTGAAGTAGGCGTTAATCTTTATGTAAACATTGCCTAGAAGAATAATAATGTCATGTGCGGGTCTCACGTGAGACAGTTTCACGATGAAATGGAGCACAATTTTTTTGGATGGGGCTTTAATGCCTGAAAAAAATGAGTACTAATTTATGCTAGTTAATTATTTAGACCGCCGTACAAGAATTCGCCGAATATCATCGAGTGATTAAGATAACGTGCAGATGTTAGAAACAGAGCAGCCCTGTTCCCGGAAAGATTCTGTTAAAATTCATTGCTCAGAGATGCATCTTTGGTTTACTTCAGATTATTCCGTGTGCTGTCATTTTTATGTGAAAGTCATTGCACTATTTAGTACTACACAGTATTAATTTCTGATCTCATTAGTGAGAAACAATGTGCAATAATATTTTATAAAAATTCGATAGAGTTTCGACTACTCATTGTCAATTTCCTAGTCAACCAACAATCTAGCAACTATCTAACAAACTAAAATATATATCTAATTAAAACAATCTAACTACAATCATCAATATTTAAACATAAAACATAATATAACATCCTAGTCTAACTATATTAATCCATCAAAATGGTTAAAAATAAAAAATCTAACCAGTTAAAATGAAAAAACTTACCGTCAAAATAAAGAGCAATGAGAACTAGAAACGTTGAGCACCTCCGCATATACAGACTTTTGTTTTTCGACGAGCACTCGAGGAGAGAGAGAGGAATGAGAGGATGGCAGATGGCGAAAATGTCCATGCACTGGTAAAAATAATTGCGACGAAATAAAGTTTGCCGCATGAAGGGGAACAATGACGTTGTTTTTGGAATTTGCAAGTGTTGTTTACCAAATAAAGTATGCTGGGAATTTATGGCTGATTAATGGAGCTTTGATAAAAATATCAGAAGTGGGAGATCATAAATGCTTCATGAATGCAAATGTTTGATGATGATGAAGATGTAGATGCAAGAACACCAAGAATTGTCAGGGGTTTTTAGTCCCTGGACTTAAATGCTTGTATAGGTTTTTGTATTGAATAGTGAACTTCTTCTTTTTTCTTGGTACAGATGTGGATCTATTTATAGGTTTCTTCTACAGAGGTATATTAGTCATTTCCGACCTCTATGGGAGACAACCGCATTAAATGACTATAGTCCTTGGAGGCGCGCTGATGCCCGATTGTCCTTACTTGCAGGAGGTCGGCCACTGGTGTCTTGCCACGTGTCCCAAAAGGACGAAACTCTGGATCATTTCCCTATTTGGTGGTAATATTCTTCCTGTCACTTCGTACGGAGATGGCTTTTTACCCCATTTGGGAGGATCTTGTCGGATTCCATCACGTGCTCTTCGAGTCGTCGCCATATGTCGGAGGCTCGCTGAGGTCGGAGACCGGACTCTTACTCTTTAGGGGGTCGGAAGACTTCCCTGGGCTTGACCGTTCAGAGGAGATCCTTAATCGCTTTCTCTGACTGTGGACGGACTGGTCCGGTCACTGTCTTCTTGGCATACATCAGTCGCGTGACAAACGTATTCTGGGGTCTGATGGTGACCTCGATGGCGAGGTCGGAAGAAAGAGACCGGAGACCGCGGTGGTCGGAGAGTATCCGGCCTGGCTGGCCCACCATGACCGCCGTGCTCTGTCACTTTTGGTCATATAGAGGTCGGTGCCGACCTGTGGTGGAGAATGGCCACAACAGCGAGGAAGAATATCGTCGCAAATTAAAAATTAAAATTTGAAATCGTCGCAAATCATTTGTTGGCATTCATATCGCACAAACAACGATGCGTCATGGTAACCGCACCAACTTTGTGACGACCCTTGTCGTTACAATTTGAAAAACAAAATTTTCGAGGAAAATGAGGTTCTTTTAATTTATAATTAACAGTGGTCATAAATATCGTCATATTTCATCGAAGAATTTGTAGGCTTTGACCAAACATTGACTAATCGTCACAAATTCATCGCAATTTGCAAGAATATTGTGTCGTTGCAAATCTCCAACTTTTTTTAGTGATCTTTAAGGTCCCATATTCATATAGTTTACTTACAACTTATAAAATCTATGAGAATTCATAATAAATATTTTTTAAATTTTAATTTTAATAAAAAATAATTTTATTTTTTATTTTTTGTAAGTCGAGATTAAGGTGGATGACGGCGGGAAGGGGTGAAGTGGTTTCAGAGTGGGTGGGTGGTATGGAATAGAAAATAAGTTGGGAAATCCCAACATATTTTTTAACAGCTTATAAGCTGTTAGGAGCTTATTTTGCCAAACAAATTGATAATGCTTATAAGCACTAAAACAACTTATAAGCTCTTTCAGTCAAACACCCTCTAACAATGACTTTCAAATAAACACGACAAAGTACACAAAATAATCTGCATATATCCGTATAGTAAATGGAGTCTCATCGGAAAAATTGTGCTCCCTCTCTCATCGTGAAACTATCACAGACAAGATCTGCATATGACAGTAGTCTTACTTCTTCTAGGCAATGTTAATATAAAGATTAACGCCCACTTCAAAAAGAAGAGAAAGTTCAAAACTCACTAAAATTACATCCCAAAGTATGTATTTTTCTCAAATGTAAAAACTCTTAAAATGAACACAGTGTTGAAGAATAAATAATTTCGCCAACCCGGAATTGAGAAAGGAAATCCAACATAACAGAAATTAATTGAGGAAAAAGAAGAGTTTTTTATCTGAATCGCAATCCTGAGAACCGCGATTCCTGCCAGAATCGTAAAAGCTGTGCAAGATCCACACGTGGCAAGAATGGTTGCACACGTGTCTCCATACTGGATGCGTGGCAAAAACGCTTCCACACGTGTGTTCCTACCAGATCAAAGGCAAGGGGCTGGCTTTCCTATATAACCTACCTTCCGCCATTCATTTTTTCACTCATCTCACAGTCCTCTCAATAATACATACTTTTTCTCCCTCCTTTTTTTTACTTCTTAATGCAACTATGTTTTCTTTCGCCTTTTGGCCCCTCTTCCCTCCACTGAAGTAATTATATTATTTAATGCTCATTCCATAAATTCATTTAGTACGTATTTAATATTTTAAATATTCAAGTAATGAAATTAACTAGTTAAGTAATTATATTTTTTTATGCTCATTCCATTAATTCATTTATTACATGTCTAATATTTTGAACATGCATTTGCTCTTTCATATTTAATTAATGAAATTAGTTAGTTAGTATAAATTTGGTTGATATATGTAATGGTAGATATTTTCCCCTTTTTTTCACTAGTGCTCTTTAATAGTAGAATGAATTTAACTTCTTGATATTCCTTTGATTATGCAGATGGAAGCGTACGTTTCCTGGAAGGATGTCGTAGAAGCATTCAGTCCTAATTGCAATAATAATTCCCAATGGATACACCTCTCAGCTTATCCCCCTTTCAGTAGTGATGCCATTTTATTTCCTTTTAATATAATCTATGTCTTTTATTGTTACTCAGCTCATTGCATTTTTTTTAGGTGTGTCGTATTTTCAATGGTGTAGTTAATAAAAAAATATTGGGAATTTTACCTGCACATATATTTCACTAATTTATTTTCTATTTATGTTTGGTCATGTTATCATTTTAGGTAAAGTATTATTGTGAATCAATTTCACCAATAAACTTGTTTTATTTTATGTGTATTATTAACAGTATTAATTGTTTCTTTTAAATATATTAGTTTAATTATTATTTTATATAATAAAAACATTTAATATTAATTTGAGTTGTAGTGGTGAAATTGGTTTACGAGAAATTAATTTATTCATATTTTTTAGGTTCTAATTTTATTATTTTCACCTATTTTAATTGAGTAGATTTTATATGAAAATGACTCATAATAAGTTTATCACGTAACTGTTTAAGAATATCGAATATTTAATTAGGAGTACAAAAATTCTCACCAGGAGTATTAAAAGTTGGGGTAAAAAATACTACAACTATTATAATATAATACCACTGACCCCAATTTTTTTTTTTGATATTTCTGATGATATTTTCGATACTCCTAATTAAATATTTGATTCTTTAAAAAAGTTTAATAATAAGTTTATCATGATGTATCTTAATGTAAAACTTTCCAATTTTAATATGATACATTATTGTATTTGTTACAAATGAGAAAATAAAACAAGAATTGGTCCGTCACCACCAATTAGAAAGTATTAACGGATGCCTAATAATTTTTTTATTCAAAAAACTTATACTTTATAATAAAATAATAAATACTCTTTATTCATAATAAATCAATATTGTTTAGTAAACATTTTTTTAATATACATCAATTTAGGACACTTAACATAAGTTGTCAGAAATAGGACATACTAGATGATTGTACGTGTATTACGCGGGATTTTCGTAAAATTATTAAATATTATAATGCATTGTATACAAAAAAATAAATTTGTCCACCATAAAATAGTATAGCTATCACTACAAAAAACGCGTCATTTAACGATGGGATTAACGACGGATTATCCATCGCTAATATTCGTATTTAACGACGGGCATTGACCCGTAGGCAAATCGACCGTAGCTAATATTTACGACGGCTTATCCAAAGCCGTCGTAAATTTACGACGGACAAACACCATCGTAAATCTAACCCGTCAATGACCTGGTCGGGCAACAAATATTACGACGGACAACGACCGTCGTTAATATTAGAAGATTTTCGTTTATTTAATCAGCCTGAAAAATATTTACGACGGGCACAAGGCCGTGGTTAATATATAACTTACGACGGACACGTGTACGTCGTAAATACCGAACCTGGAACAAAAAGAAAAAGTGGCTCGTGTGGTTCGAACTCGGACCCCTCGGGCACCCGGGACGGGTGCTAACCACTGGGCCATTGGCCCCCAAGGTATACACTCCAGCCCCATTTCTATATATTAGCCCTATTGGGCCTGGAACAATTAATACGAATTTCACATCCAAGGGGAATCGAACCCATGACCTCTCTTGCATATAGAGAGGGCATGAACCATTAGGACACTTGCTTCTTTTGGTTATTTACAACGATCTTTCCATCGTAAATATTAAATTTAAATTTAACGACGGACTCAACCGTCGTTAATTAGTCTCCGGTAATAAATACCCGCCGGTTCTCGAAGAGTCGCGGCTCAACGGGCGGGAATTTACGATGCAAAGCCCGTCGTAAAACATTAAGTTGAATTTTACGACGGGCTTTCCGTCGTAAACTTGTCGGCCACCACCGCTTTGCACCGAATCCGATAGGTAACGGCCAAACATGTGGGAATTTTCCGTCGTTAAACGCCGCGGTTTTTGTAGTGTATGTTATATAATAAAAATATTATAATTATAAAATGATGGTCTAATTTCTTGAGTCTCAATCTCAATTGTTTACGAATTTTATTTTTCTTATGAAAATTTACTATAATTCTTTTGTTTTAATTTGGTTAAATTATAACATAATTTTCTCAAGCACGCGTAATATTCTTTTATTTTGATACTTGAGACAATTTCATCGATGTAAAAAAATTTCCGTTATCCAAGCACCAATGCACTCTCATGCATTTTTTTTTAACTTTCTAAAAATGCAAGTCATATGTTAGGTTGAAACAACAAAATATGTACAGAATTTTAATAGGATAATTGAAAGTTGTGATTAAATTGGGATTGAAGCTAAAGATCATGAATTAATACAGAATTAACTCTAATTGTTGATATTATTATATTTATATTTTAAACTTATTTTTTCCAAATATATTTATTTAAATAATATTACACAAAATAACATCACATGTTATATGTAAAATCACAATGAAATTTATAATATATTTTTATAAATTTAAGTTATATACTAATATTCAAAATTTATAAAGATTATAATTTAACTTAGTTGGTAGACATCAAGACAATAAATACAGGGTTCAACAGTAAAATGACACATAAAAAATCTCAAACTCTCGTATAATAGGGAATTTGCGAGCTCGCACATTTAGGACACCAAAATTTATGAATCTAACACGAGCTAAATCTTAATTTCAACTCATGTTTGGATTGAAATTGAACATTTCTCATGACAATGTTCCAAGACATAGCCACATCAGGAAGTTCTGTTAAATACCAAATGCCAGCTTTTATAACTAAACACAGCAGTGACTTATAAATCTATAGAAAGTCGTACACAAAATTAAGTATTTTAGGTTATGATCACCATTTTAACAAAGAGACCACATCAGAGAAATCACATTTTTATCCCCTTATACACAAACATCCATCCACCGACATTACATCCATTAAGAAACACAAAGTGACCTTAAAAATACAAGACTCGATTGCTATGTATAGAGATGCTTGACTTTTTAGTGCCTTGAAAAATTCTAAGTGAAAATAAACAAAATTGCCCAAAAATTAGGGGGCACTTGTTTTTTACTCCCATTTGTAAAAAATATGTATTTTGCCCCAAAATAGTTGGAAACAGTTGGCACCATGTCAATCTGTGTACCAAGAATTTGCCAACCTTTTCTAGAGCAATAAACATCTTTTCTAAAAAGTTGGGCAAAAGACATTTTGCCCATAAATTTAAATGCAATTTCATTTTTCTCCCAAATTCTTTTACTAATTATCAAATGTCTATACATCTCAAGTATTTATAGATGTTCAAGAGTTACATCGAAAGGTTGCAACACTACTCAAGATCTGCAGTAAACTCAAGACTTGCAGTAAACTCAAGACTTGCAACTCTTACCTACTAACATCATTGAATAGTTACATTGAAGCGAATGGTTACAACCTTTCACTTAAAGATACATTTTCACTAAGAGCTCTCTCAAATAATTGTATTATGTAAATATATTAAATACACAACATTGGGTGGGAAGGTTAAATCCTGACTCTCCTCAATATCCAAATCCAAAAGCCTTTTCAAATATGAAATCAAATCCTCATCCATACAATAACGGCTCCCCGAAGATGCATTTCCGAGCAATGAATTTTAACAAAAGAATCTTCCCAGGAACAGGGCTTGTCTGTTTCAAACATCCACAAGTTATCTTAATCACTCAATGATATTAGGCAAATTCGGCGTGACGGTCTCAGTAATGAACGAGCACAAATTAGTACTCATCAGTAATGAACAAGCACAAATTAGTAATGAACGGCGTGACAGTCTCAGTAAATTGTACACTTAGCCAAAAATTGAGACTTCATTGGATAAATTATTTTTTTGAGACATAAATTATTCATATAGCAAAAAATTGGGACGTAATTGGAGATATTAACTTTTTTTGGACGTAAATTGTACTCTTAACAAATAATTGGGACATAATTGAAGAAATTTTTTTTTTTTGGATGTTTTTGGAATAGGTGAAAAGCTATGGGATGTAAAAAAACTCTATCTCCAAGGTTAACATAAAGATTAACGCCCACTTCAAAAAAGAAGAGAAAAGGTCAAATTAAACTCACTAAAATTAACTTCCCAAAGTTATGTAATTTTCTCAAACGTAAAAGCTCTTAAAACTAACACAGTATTGAAGAATAAGTAATTTCGCCAAGCCCGGAATTGAGAAAGGAAATCCAACGTAACAGAAATTAAATGAGGAAAAAAGAAGAGTTTTTGATCTGAATAGCAAACTTTTCCAACAGAATACTTTCCAAACACGTGGAAAGTATTTCACACGTGTGTTCATACCAGACACGTGGAGAATAAGGGTTCCACACGTGTGTTCATAGTAGATTCAACCCTTCCATTATCGATCTTTTCACTCATCTCATACCTACATCACTCAATAATACAAAATTTTTCTCCCTCCTTTCTTTACTTCTTATTGCAACTATGTTTGCTTTCGGCTGGGTTTGGCCCATCTTTCATCCACTAAAATAATTATATTTTTTAATGCTCATTCCATTAATTCATTTATTACGTATTTAATATTTTGAATATGTAATTACTCTTTCATATTTAATTAATGAAATTAATTAGTTAAGTAGGTATATTTTTTAATACTCATTCGATTAATTCATTTATTACAAATGTAATATTTTGAACATGTATTTATTCTTTCATATTTAATTAGTGAAATTAATTAGTTGGTATTAATTTGGTTGATATATGTAATCGTAGACGGTGCTGGGCAGCACACAGTGCAATCGGCGCGTGGGCTGCTCGGCGGGTGTCATGGCGCACGGCTCGCGCGTGCTTGGTGCTCGGCGGCCGTGGCACCGAGAAGCGCACGGCCCACCTTCTTGGGCAGACGTGCGCCGGATCTCGGGTCGTGAAATTTTTTTTCCGTTCTAATTTATTTTGTATGATTTCAATCGTCGTTCCGAACCCCAAACAAAGTTGTTTTTGATGAAGTGCTGATGTTCGAGTAGGAGTTTGTTGAGACGAACGATGAAAGCAACGAGGACGATTTCTCGCATCAAGACGTGAAGAAAATTAAACCCTTGACAATTGGATTTGAGTGTTCCAATATGTTTTAATTTTTGTTTTGATGGATCTTTTAATTTTCGTGCAATTATTATTTGTTAGTTTTTGCATGATTATTTTAAATTGTCCATGAAAAACCTTACTTTCGAAAATTACTAAGTATGTTTCTTTAATCACAATTTTATTCCCGATAATAAAATTGGATTAATTTGACCTCCATGATTTATTTATTTGTGAAGTCTTTTTGGAATACATTTCCCCCTCGGATCGGCCAAAAAGACGGATTTCACATGAATAAATTTCGAAATGATGATTGTGGATTATTACTAGTGGCGGTATTGACCCTCACCACGAGTGGCTTGCTCAAAGCGAAATAATAATCCTGTATTGAATTATGGTTATTACTTAGGCATAAGAAATTGATATAACTTACTCCCCTCGGAGTCCCTGTCAGTTTTTATGTGGTCAAAGTGGGAGCCAACTATTAATTTTGAATTAAATATTTGTAACTTTTAAGTTGTGGTCCGCTTGAATGTGTTTAAATGTATAGAACATCCCTCGTGGCACATTTAAATTGTTTCGAGATATTGACTGATGCATGATTATATTGTTTTAAGGTTTCAATATAATTTATGTGATCAAATTATGTGATAATTTCATATTTTTTCTAGATAATTGGTACAAATGCATATTTTATTCTCAGTTCATCATGTCGCAACCTTTTAATCCATTGTTTAGTATACTTTAAGTTAACAAACTTTTTGGAGAAGAATTATGTTGATTGGAAATGTAATTTAAATTTTGTCCTTACTGTAAAAAAACACAATTGGGATATTCACGTTTATATACCTGACAAGCCTACTGATAATTCAAGCAATGGGAAAGGTAGTTTATGATTGGAAGCATGATATTTAACACATGAATTGCATCATTTTGACATCTATGTCTGAGGATTTGAGGCGCATTCATGAAGACATTGTATCCCCTGTTGAAATCATGGAAAATCTTGAAGAGATGTTTTCACATCAGAAATCCATGACCAATCAGTTCACCAAACATGACTTGGTCAAGTTTAAAATGGTGGAGAGAACGCCCGTGAGGGAGCACGTTCTCGAGATAATGACATACCTTAACAATTTGGAAGTACTTGGTGCGGATTTTGATGTCCCTTCTCAGGTTGACTTCATAGACCATTCTCTACCGAAAAGTTTTGAGCAGTTTCAACCGAACTATCAGATGAATGAACGGACTAGTCGTTTGCCCGAGCTCTTGCAAGTTTTAGTTTCGATGGAGGCGATAATGGTGCAACAGTCTACTGCTATGGTGGCTAATGGTCCGTCTATCTCTTCTGGTCCCAAGGGAGGGAAGAAGAGGAAGAAAACCAAAAGTCGGATCCAAGCAAATCCAACTATTGCGAAAGGCAAATGCAAAGGTTAGCATCGAAGGGGAAGTGTTTTAGTTGCGGACATTGGAGGTCTGCCTGTTCCAAGCCTAAGAGACTAGGAAAGTTAGGTAATTCACATGCCTAGTCATCGAAACTTGTGAAGTGGTGTATGCTATCCATTCGTGGATAGTGGATACGAGAGCCGCTGATCACATTTATTTTATTTTGCATGGGTTCAAGTTAACTAGACGACTTAGTGGAAGTGAGATCCCCATCGCACTGGGCAAAGCTACGAGAGTGAAAGCTGAAGCAGTGGGAGAAGTGTGCCTATCTTTTGAGGATAGAGTTATGGTCTTGAAAGACGTTCTTCATGTTCCTAGTTTAGAAAGAACTCAACCTTCAGTGTCTAAACTGTTTTGAATAGATACTCAATTTCTTTTAATAAGGATGTTATTATTTCTTGAAACGATGAGTTTGTCAGTCCCAGAACTTCAATGGATGATCTTTATACCATTATTTGGGCACACCATTCACAAATTGAATCTAATAACACATCGATTATTTCGATTAATAAAAGGAAGTATTCTTCAGACATGAACGAAACACTTCTATGGCATTTTAGATTAAGTCATATTAATCTAATGCGGATACAAAGATTGGTGAAAAATGAATCCTTGGAGTCACTTCAAGTTGAGTCATTTCCAACTTGTGAATCATGTTTAGAGGGTAAAATGACCTACAGGGCATTTGGAGCCAAGAGGAATAGAACCACCGAAGTGTTAGAACTCGTTCATACCGATATGTGTGGTCCAATAACGATCATAGCAAGAAGAGGTATGAGTAATTTGTCATTTTGGCAATTACTCAAGATAAGGATACATCTACCTTATGATGCAAGGGAAAGAAGTATCAAGTTTCTACGATCTGATCGTGGAGGCGAATACCTTAGCGATGAATTCTTGAACTACCTATCGAACGAAGGGATTGTATCCCAATTGACCACATCGGGAATCCCTCAACACAACGGTGTGGCGGAATGAAGAAACTAGACTCTTTTAGAAATGGTCAGGTCCATGATGAGTTATTCAGATTTACCCAAGTCGTTTTAGGGTAATGCCTTGGAAACAACGACTTACATTCTAAACTTGGTGCCGTCCAAATCGGTTCCTAAAATCTCGGTAGAATTGTGGACTGGGCTTAAGCCTAGTTTAAGACACGTGAGGATCTAGGGGTGTCCGGCATATGTGCTAGACAAGGAAGCCAGTAAATGGATCCACGTTTGGAATTAAGATTGTTTATAGGATATCCCACGGGAACAAAGGGGTGTATGTTCTATAGTCCCAAGGATCAAAAGACTGTGTTTGGTACACACTTTAAATTCTAGAAAGAAGACTATAGGAATAATAAAGAGCCTAGAAGAGAGATTACCTAAGGCAAATTAAGAGGGCAAACTCATATACCAAGTGTACAAAATAATATACCAATCGTCACACCTTCACAACCGGTACCCCGTCGCAGTGGGAGGGTTGTTAGACAACCCGAGAGATTCATGGGAATAGGAGAATCTTCGGATTTGATTCCCGGTGATGAATCAGACCCATGGACTTACGACGAGGCAATCCAATTCAAAGACGCAGATTTATTGCAAACCGCAATGGAAGCCGAGATGGGTTCGTTGGATCATAATCAAGTGTGGGAGTTGGTCGAACCACCCAATGGGGTAAAACCCATTGGATGCAAGTGGGTATACAAGAGGAAAAGAGGACCGGACGAAAGGGGTGAAACCTTCAAGGCAAGGCTAGTAGCAAAAGGGTATACTCAAAAGGAAGGGATCGATTAAGAGGAAACCTTTTCACCTGTAGCTATGTTTAAGGCCATCCGTATTCTCTTGTCGATCGCTGTGTACCTAGATTACGAGATCTGATAAATGGATGTCAAGACGACTTTCCTTAACGAAAGTCATGACGGGTTAGATATCTATATGCAGCAACCTAAGGGCTTTATTGAAAAAGGCCAAGAGAATCTCGTATGTAAGCTCAAGAGATCCATATATGGACTTAATCAAGCATCACATACTTGTTACCAGTATTTTGATCAAGTGATTAAGACTTATGGGTTTGATCAAAATGAGTTCGAGAGTTGTGTGTATAAAAAGTGTGACGGAACTGCGGTGGTATTCTTAGTATTATACGTAGACGATATACTGCTCAATGGAAATAATGTAAGGGTTTTGTCAGACGTAAAGGTATGGCTATCAAAACAGTTTGATATGAAGGACTTAGGGGAAGCCGGGCACATCCTTGGGATCAAGATTACTCGCGATTGCAAGAAAATGATGTGGGGCTTATCGCAAGTTTCATACAAAGGCATTGTTTTGAAGCGATACAACATGCAAGATTCCAAGAAAGGTTTTGTACCTTTTAGGCACGAAATCCATCTATCCATACAAATATACCCTAAGACGCAAGTGGAGAGAGATGACATGAAAGACGTTATGTACGTAGGAAGCCTTATGTATGCAATGTTGTGTACGAGATCGGATATCTGCTTTACTGTGGGCATGGTGGCAAGATATCAAAGTAACCCCGAGAAAGCTCATTGGACTGCAGTTAAATGCATTCTGTAGTTTCTAAAAAGAACTCGAGATAGAATGCTGATTTACCGTCAGACTGTCTAATTCCCATGTGATACACGGACTCAAATTTCCAATCAGACATAGACTCCAGAATATCTACCTCGGGTAATGTATTTTGCATGGGAGAAGGAGTCATGACATGGAGAAGCGATTTGCAGAAATGCATCGCAGATTCGGCCATGGAAGCCGAATAAGTAGCTGCATTTGAAGCAGCGAAAGAAGCGGTTTGGCTCAAGTACTTCTTAGTGAACTTGGACGATGTTCTGAATTTGCCCAACAACAATCACTGTCTATTGTGATAATGCCGGAGCAGTTGCAAATTCAAGGGAACCGAGAGCCCACAAGGCCAGCAAACACATAGAAAGAAAATACTATCTTATACGAAAAATCGTTAAGAGAGGAGATAAAGAGGTAACAAAGATATGCGTCGGGGACAACCTAGCAAATCCATACACAAAGGGTATGCCTCAGAGTACATTCGAGAGACATGTGAATGGAATGAGAGTCAAGACTATTGTCAATTTACTTTAAGTATAAGTAATAGTTACTGCTTTGATTCATGTTGGGTGCAAATCATCATGACTTCAAACCTTGTGCTTTGGGCAGTAATATTAATCATAGGATGATTGCTAAGATTTAATACGAAGAAACACGTGCGAGTATGGCTCGTGTGATTTGTCCCCTTGGTGGGCTCAGAAATTTTATCGTACCAAATCTTGCAAGTGAAGAATTAGTTTCTTCGGTACGGATAATAATGTTGAGCTGTCTTTACTCCAAGGTGAAAAGATATTAATTAATTTAGAGCTATTCAGAAGCTCAATTAATTAATGGACTAGATAATCTTAAACGCGGAAAATAATAACCGGGAGCCCATATTATCGTAATATGGATTAAGATGGATAGTGCAGTATTAATTTATTAGTGGTACTAATTAATATTAATGGACTGAATTATATTGGGGCTCAATATTGAGTAATTTCATACCTTATCACCACAATACAAAATAAAAGGCCAAATGAGTGAATTTAACACACAAAATATCATATTCTTTCATTTGGGACTTTTGTCAAACACTTGGTGGGCATCTACATGAAAGAAATTTTACTTAACAAATGCTTTGAGTAATTTCATACCTTATCACCCCAATACAAAATAAATGGCCAAATGAGTGAATTTAACACACAAAATATCATATTCTTTCACTTAGGACTTTTGTCAAACACTTGGACATCTACATGAAATAAATTTTACTTAACAAATGCTTTGAGTAATTCCATACCTTATCACCACAATACAAAATAAATGATCAAAGGAGTGAATTTCCATACCTTATTGACATAAATTGAATTGAATTGGAGACTCAATCACTTTTGCATCTTTTTTTGTGGAGATACATTGGCCAACCAAACAATGGTGTTTGATTTCTTGAATGAGTGTTATATGAATAAAATTGGCCTCTAAAGCTCTTGATTTAAACAATAATAGTGATGTTAAACCTTTGTTCGACCTCAAACACACAGCAGACATCGAGAAAGCTTTCCCCGTCGACCATCTTCATCCCCAAAGTTTTTTATTCTTTCAGTCTTCAGTTTTCGAATTTCTCATTTCAATTCCCAGATTTGTATAATTAATTGGAGTGTTTGGATGCAAGGATGTTATATTATTGAAATAAGTATTATTTTCTGAATTTGCAAAATTAATAAATAAGGGTAGTGTGGACAATTTAGCTCCAAAAAGGACAATATACATCTTTTTTAAAAAAGGAGGCAGAAATCAAGTGCCCCTTAAATTTTGGGCACTTTTGTGTATTTTCACTAAAATAAAATGGAGCATCACATTAGAATAAGGAATTGATGAGAGTTGGTTGGATTGCTCTGGAAGCTGAAGGAAATAAAATACTCCACTAGTCTATACAGTAAAACCTCTATATATTAATAATCTTGGGACCGGAGGATTTTATTAATTTATAGAGATATTATTATATCGATAAATTCATAATTTATTAATTTAAAGAGGGTTTAACGTATATGCACAATTGATCTTCAAAGTTCCAAATTCTTTGAATAACTTTAAGCATACATGCATAGTTATTGATGAAAATTAAGTTAAAATACAAATGTACTAGTAGAATTCCATGAAAAGATCAATGTTTTAGATGCTATCAATATGGCAGTGTCAGCTTGGACCGATAATTTTCATCAAGAAGCAATAGCAAATTGCTTTCGACACTGCAAAATTCGCTCGGAACATCAAAGCGACTCAAGTGCAAATAATGCAACTCCTGGAGAAGACATTCGTGAGCTTGAGAATTTGATCACCGGTATGCAATATCACCACAAAATGGATGTGAATCAGTTGCTCGACTTTCCGGGTGAAAATAATCAATGTCACGAAGTTTAGAGTCTAGAAGAGATAGTAGCCGATGTCATTCATAATCCGGAAGATGATGAAGCAGAGGATGATTCAATAGCTTTGCAACCAGTCACTCTAAAAGAAGCATGACAAGCATCAACAACTCTTTATAACTTTTTGTTGCAGTACGAGAAGACAACGCCACAACTATTGAGTGCAGTAAGGAGATTTAAAGATGAGATCAACATAGATTCGAAGTTCAAGATAAAGCAAGTTACAGTAGATTCTTATTTTACTAAGTTGTCTTAAGAATATTCAAGTGCATCGTATATATATATGAATTATTTTTAAATAATTATTAATTTATAGTTTCGTCGGGACCAATATATATACACTGAGATCTCAAAAAAATTATTATCTTATAATTTTATTGATTGGGTCCCAAATTTGTATTGGTCCCAACTTGAGACCGGACAAATTATTAGTTTTAGCGAGGTTATTAGTTTATCGAGTATTAATTTAACAAGGTTTTATTGTAGATTGCAGAGGAAGCTTCATTTTAGTTTAAGTCAACGCTCTTCTAAATTCTATAAAAAGAAAAAGAAATTCATTATTTTTCTATGTTTGTTAGTTTGACCGGTTAACCAAACTTAAAAATTTAATACTAAGGTTCCTTAGTAAATGCCCTCTAATAATTTACAAAAAAATTAAGGAATACTTCCTCCGTCCCAACTCTTTCTTCACATTTTCCTTCTTAGGACGTCCCAACTCGTTTTCCACACCCTTAAAAAAAAAAATTCATACTCACAAAAGTCAATAAAACATATTATTTCTTAAAAATTGTGTCATGTACCGCTATGAAGAAAGATAAGGGACGGATGGAGTATAAAATTTAGTACCCTTAAACAATTAAGAATTAAGAATAGATAATTTAAGATTTTAAGGAAAGATAATACTGATAAATAATAAAAAGAGTTCTTATTCAAAAAATTCTGAAATCTCTCGAATAATTGATTTCGTCAAGCAACAAACTGTACGGCCTAATATAAGAGCAAACTAAACTTCAATGACCAATTTTAGGAGTGAGTGAAAGTAGGCGAACATATAGTAAACTTTAATTTGGCACTATTACTAATATTTATCCATCCTAACCTTTAAAAAAAAAAAAAAACACCCAAATATTTATTTCTTTTTTATCTTTAATAGAATTTAGAAGAGCGTTGAGTTACAACTAAAACAAAACTTGCTCCCATGTAATATTTACACTAATCTTAATACTTAGTGTTAGAGAAATAATTAAATGCACTAATTCTACAACTCTCTGCAGGTTTGAACTTTTAGATGATGCAGAATTCTTTCATGGTATCAGAGCTACAAGGCTCACATCCGGACAAAGATCCTGGGTTCGATTACCGCTGAGAGCAACTCCACCCATATTAAATTGTCCACTCATTGGGCCTCTCCAAAGAGGGAAAATTGGAAGTTTGGCCCATGACTGAGGAAGAGTGTTAGGGATATAATTAAATGAATTAATTCTACAACTCTCTACAAGTTCGAACTTTTAGATGAGACTGAATTTTTTGACTTAGTATTTTATATCCATCAACTTCCAAAGCAATTCATCTAACTTTCATCACTTCATTGTATATTTTACTACTTTTATTATACTAACATCACCCATCATCCTCAGCTATCCAACCGCTACAAAACAGAGCTTAATAAATTCTCACGAATCCAAAAACACACATTCCATCAGCATGAAAATCAAAGTCTAAATCAGTAGAACATCAGCTGAAATTGTTGCTTCGATTGATGATCTTTTATCAAATATTCTTCTCCGCCTTCCCCTGAAATCACTAGTTTGCTTCAAATCAGTTTCCAAGCACTGGCATTTCCTCATCACCAATCCTTCCTTCCCTCTTCTCCGAACCCTGCCGTTGGCCTCTTCTTACACCATTCCTTCCCCTTCTCTCAATTCGACCTCACATTTGAATACTTTTCCTTCTCAACCAAAACACATTATTCACCCGACCCGAAACTGAATTTCACCGACGACCCTGCTGGCATCGGGATAGTGCAATCGAGCAACGGGCTGTTGCTCTGTTGGAGCTACCAAAACCTTAATAATAAGAGGTACTATATCAATAATCCCACCACCAAAAGATTCCTACAACTTCCAAAATTAGAGGAAAGAATCGGGACAGTGGAAGGGATGAGTTTGGCCTTTGATCCCACCAAGTCTTGTCATTACAAAGTTGTTTGTGTTTTTTACGGGACCCACAAATTCAGATATGCAATTTATTCGTCCAAGACGCGTTCTTGGAGGAAAAGTGCAGAGCCCTTCGTAGCTCATAGGGTAAACTTTAAGAATGGGGTGTATTGGAATGGATCGATCCATTGGGTCAGCTTTGTGGCTGATGGTTCTTTATATCTAAAACTTGACGAAGTAGATGATGAGATGCCGAAAAGATTGAGTATGCCGCCTATCCAGAGCGGTCGCGATTGGAGATTCCATTATTATCTTGGAGAGTCTTGTGATCACTTGCATTACATTGAGTTCTTTGAGGAGAAAATTGAGTTCGATGTGTACGAGATGAAGAGAGATTATTCGGAGTGGTTTATTAAGTACAGGGTTGATCTGTCACCAGTCGTGGCGTCTTATCCGGCGATATACATGGATGATTATGACGGGACGATGTGGTACCCGTACGGCTTTTGGATTAGCAGTCTGGTTCGGGGCGTGGAAGAGGAGGATTCGTTCTTGGCGTTGCACATTTCTGGAGAAGTGGTGAGATATAATCTTGTGAATGGGAGTTTTGAAACGATGTATGAGTTTGAGGATTGGGAGATTGATGTTGTTGAAGGTTCTCTGAGATATGCGGATTCAAATGGTTATCAATACATTGAGTCTATTTCTTGTGTGGATCCGGATCATCTGCTATTTTAGCACACCTTGTGGGAGTTCGGTATTGGGAAATTTGGATTGGATGTTGTTTTGTTTGATAAATAGGAATATAGTTTTTATTTTACCCATGTGTTTACTCTATTTTGGTTTCAGTAATGTCGACTTTCATGATCATGTATGGTCCAGGAACTTACAACTGTTCGCCATTTTAATTTGGTAATCAGTTGTAGGACGTCAAATATTTGGATTTGGATCCGATTCTATACAGGAGCGTCCTGTGCAGCACAAATACATGGTCACAGGGTCAAACCAATTGGTGTGACCATGTATTTGTGCTGCATAGGATGCTTCTGTACAGCATCGGACCCAAGTCCCAAATATTTGGTTGATACTGACATGATAGGGTCTAATTAGTCTATGTGACAGAGTCTAATTAGTTTTACCTCCTAAGTCCGGTAATGTGAAAAATCAAAAGTTACAGGATCATTTTCCATTCATGAAAATGGACATGACTGAAATTGAAACACGACTAACTTACGAAGCTAAAAAGTATTTGTAAACAAATCGTAACTTAAAACTTTATTATAAAACCTATAAGTAAGAATAGGATACAATATTATAACCTTATTACACACCATAAACTGGCACTATATTAAAATTAGAGAACTGCACCAGATTATCATTAGACACCATAATCTGGCACTATATTGACTTGGAACACAACGCAAACATTACCACAAGAACACGTGTAAATGTCGGACGTTATTTTTTAAATTTCCTATGAAAATAATATTTTTAGGTAACAAAATGACCATAATTGATAAATTAAAAATATAAAGAACCAAATCTGACCTAGGACAAAGTTACATGTCATTTTTGATATTTTTCCAATTTATCCTTACATAAAAATTTGAGAAATTTTTAATTAAGAACTTTTTTTAATTATTTATGTCATATCTTTCTTAAAGTCTTAAATTAACTTTTCTTTAAATCTTAATTGATTTACGTATAAATTGTCTAAAATTTAAATTTTCTAATATTTTGTTTTTCAAATTAGTATTCTCTCTAATTCATTTTAGATTACCTATTTTGCATAAAATGACCTGTGTATTATTTTTTTTTCATTAAATGAAGTTTTCTTTTTTGTTTTCCTCTTTTTTCAAAATAGCAAAAAGTAAATTCGAATTTTAAAATTTACTTTTTAAAAAATTGAAAGAACCATTTTTACCCCAAAAAAAAATTTAAAACCAAAAATACAAACCTAAAATGAAATAGAGGGACTATTAAATTTTGGAGTTCCGGTCAAACTAACAGACACAGCAAAATAATTGAATTTTTTTTTCTTTGAGCGTTGACTTAACCTAAAATGAAGCTTCCTCTGCAATCTGTAGACTAGTGAAGTATTTTATTTCCTTCAACTTCCAGAGCAATCCAACTAATTTTCATCAGTTCCTTATTCTAATGTGATGCTCCATTTTTTTATTATTTTTATTATACTAATACCACCAATCATCAACTACCGTGTACATTTACTATATATCCTAACCTCTACAAACAGAGCTTAATAAATACTCAACATCAAATTCAACAACACACATTCCATCAACATGAAAATCAAAATCAAACTCCGCAGATCATCAGCTGAAATTGTCGCTTCCATTGATGATCTTTTATCAGAAATTCTTCTCCGCCTTCCCCTGAAACCTCTGCTTTGCTTCAAAGCAGTTTCCAAACACTGGCATTTTCTCATCACCAATTCTTCCTTCTCCCTTCAGCGCAATCCTTCTCCCCACCCCGCCGTCGGCCTCTTCTTACACCAATCCTTGTGCGGCATTATTCATTTCCAACACAAATTTGAATATTTTTCCATCTCAACCAAAAAACATTTCCCACCCTATCCGGAGCTGCATTTCACTGCAGACCCTGCGCCCATCGCGATAAAGCAATCTAGCAACGGGCTTTTGCTCTGTTGCAGCCATCTGAAAATGGTTAGATACATGAATTGCTATATCTATAATTCCACCACCAATGGATTCTTGCAACTTCCGAAATTCAAGGTAAGTTTTCCGAAAATTCAGGGGATGAACTTGGCCTTCGATCCCGTCAAGTCTCCTCATTACAAAGTTCTTTGTATTTTCTTAGGAAGTACAAACGCATTTGAATTCACAATTTATTCATCAAAGACGGGTTGTTGGAGGAAATGTACCGAGCCTTTCAAGAGCGACGGTTCTTTATATCATCACGTAGTTTTCAATAAAGGGGTGTATTGGAATGGAGCAATCCATTGGATCAGCCTTAAGAGTGATGGCTCTTTATATCTGACAAAACAATGACGAAACCACAAATAGATAAGAGACCGCACCTTGTACGCCAACATACACTCGAAAAATAGATGGCGAACACTTTCATCATGTGAAGAGTCATATGTGAAGTATCTAATCTGATGTGCTTGAGTTTCAATAGAAAGCTACGTTGTTAAAGTGTTATCCGTGGGAGTTAGTCAATTTGGGGTACCAGAGGAGTTGGATCAGATGAGACTGACCAGAGGAGTCTGGCAGAAAAGGAAGATCAGAGGAGTCTGGCAGAGGAGGAAGACCAGAGGAGTCTGGTAAGAGACCAGAACAAGATGAGTAAGACCAGAGCCAGATGAGGTCATGTTATCTGCTCCGAGGATCGTTACTCGCGAAATACACCAAATTGAAGCTAACGCGAAGGCGGTTCTAACTGAATCAACTAAGACGGTTATTGAACTCGTTAGCCAACTGGATAACTGCCTAACATATGAGAATTCGTGAATCTAGGGTTCATCTCAGTCTCTGTAACTATATATAAAGAGTTCTTCTCGACTAAGAGAACATTATCATCATTTTTAGTGCACACATACATAGAGATATTGTGAGATTGAGTGAACTGTAAATTCTCTATTATTCTTAGTGAAAGATCGATCATCTCCGATCCCGTGGATGTAGGAGTATTTTCTCTGAACCACGTAAATCTGGTGTTTCTTAATTTCCGTTGATTTTAATTTAATTCTTAAGCTGTTGTCATAATTCCGATTTTCGATTACAAGTTTTCTTGTGAATCAAAACCGATTAACAAGTGGCGCCGTCTGTCGGAAGCAATTATGGCTACAACTAAGTTCGACATTGAGAAGTTCACGGGGAAGGACGATATCAGTTTATGGAAGAATAAGATGAAGACTCTCCTGGTACACAACGGTTTGTAAGCCTTGTTGCCACCAGATCAGATCGCTTCTGGAACTAATCCAACAAAGGTGGAGGAGAACAAGAGAAAAGCACACAGTGCGCTAATCTTGTGTCTTGGGGATAAACTGTTGAGGGAAGTATCGAAGGAGAAAACCGCTCTTGAAGTCTGGAATAAACTGGAGCAGTTATACCAGACCAAATCTGATACGAACAAGTTATACATGAAACAGAAGCTTCAATACTTCAAGATGAATGAAGACAAGAATCTCGGTGATCAGTTGGACGAGTTCAACAGATTGGTGGATGATCTGGAGATTCTGGACGTTACTATTGATGGTGAGGACAAGTCATTAATGCTGCTGAATTCTCTACCTAAATCTCTGGAGAATTTCAAAGATGCCTTGCTATTTGGAAGACAAGATCAGGTGATGTTTGATGATATTCAAACTGCCCTGAAAACTAAGTTTCTACATATCCAGACTGAAGGGAAGAAGACCGCTGAAGGATTGAATGTTCAATCCAAGAAGAAGAAAGGGTTTAAATCCAAGAAGAAGAATGGTGGAAAGGGGAATAAAGGCGAGAAGAAATCTAATTTTGTTGAAAAGAGAAAGTGTTTCACTTGCCATAAGGAAGGTCATTTGAGAAAGAACTGCCCAAAAAGGAAGAAGAAAGATAGCCAAGATGATCAAGATGGAAATGCAGCTGTGGTGGAGGTTGAAGGGTATGATAGTGCAGAAGTCTTGATGGTTAGTCATGAGAAACTTGTTGGAGAAATTGGTTTATTATTTAATGTTATTAATAATGAGGTTGTTTATCCCTCATGTTTAATAAATTAAATAATTGATAAAAGTTTAATTTACAATAAATTAAACGTCGTAGGATCGATCTACTCTCGGTGTAGATGATCGTGGTATATTTAAAATCTCAAAACCGAATTTCGGTGAGTGAGAATTTAATATACGAAGTTGAAACGTCATTGCGCTTTCTTTATTCTCAAACTATAATGTGCATGTGAACTTGGACTTGGACTCCACTTGGATTGGTCTTGATAATATTTCTTTTGGGCTTTTGAAAATCTAGCTTAGTTGATGATTTGACTCAAATGTCCAAATAAGTCGATGTGCTTATCTTTGATAACGTACTGAAACTATCAGATAAGTTATCTGACTTAGCTTGAAATGTGGTAGTGTAGCACCATTTATGGCTAAGAAAATGCACATGTGGGAAATGTTTGAGAAACGAACTTGGATGGACGTTTCAACTTAATTGATGGGCGGTTACTAGAGAGAATTACGCCATATTAATTATGGTACTAAATCCACCTTCCCGAATGAAGTGGCTTGAAGGCCTATAAATAGGGTGTCTCATTTCATTTGACAATAACCCGAAAATCCAACAAAATACTCTTGTCCCTAGCATGTATACATGATTTCCACAAACTTTGCATGTTTTTTTTATCAAAAGTGCATATAGAAATCAGTCCAGTTTTAGATGTTCTGCTTTTGTTCGTCGGTACCTTTACACGCTGTGGTGCAACTCGTGTAAAGGGGAAAAGTCGTTTTACCTCTTGGAACAATACGTCAAACCGTGTGCACTAGCAGGGACGTAATTGTTTAGCGGGAAAAGGGTTTTCCCTTGACTCGACTTTACTCGTTCTGATCGTGAATAATTATTTGTTCGTGGTTGCGGTTCATCCGAGTTCGTGTTGGTGATTCTTTCTACCCGGTGTGCAGTTTTTTCGGAAGGAAATATTATTTTATTTCCAATTTAATAAATAATTGTGATTATCTTTTGTTTCAATTATTTAATTTTATTTATTATTTTTCCTGTCCTTTGTAAGCCATCGTTGGTGCACCTATAAACCAACAATCGCAAAACAATTATATACGGTTGAGCGATGGCATCCGATGGGGAAAATGATAACCCCTTTCAATTGTAACTCCTGCCTCTTCAGTTCATACGGTCTTTACCCCTGCTCCTGATGTAACTGCCCAACTGGGGCATCCCTCTATCACTTCTGTGATGGCTCCATTTTCTTTCACTGATGGATGACCTTTTGTGTTCCATAGTGAAAGACCCGAGAAGTTCTCGGGTAAGCATTTTAAGAGGTGACAGTAGAAAATGCTATTCTACCTCACTACTTTGAGCCTGGCGAGGTTCCTTACTGAGGATCCGCCAACGGTCGTTGAGAACGGCCCGGTAAATTAAGATGTCCGATCTAAATGGTGGAATCTTGATTTCTTTGCCCGGAGTTATATTCTGGGAGGATTGGTAGACTCACTGTATGATGTCTATCGGAAGATCACTACTGCCGAGGAGTTATGGAATTCCTTGGAAGCAAAGTATGTGGCTGCAGATGCTGGTACTAAAAAGTACCTCGTGGGAAGGTTTTTGAACTTTAAGGTGGTGGATTCGAAATCCATCACAGAAAAAGTTCAAGACTTCCAACTTATTCTGCACGATATAGCTGCAGAAGGGATGGAACTGCCAGATACTTTTCAAGCAGCGGCAGTAATTGAGAAATTACCTCCCAGTTGGAGGGATTTCCAAAGTCACCTGAAACTAAAGAAGAAGAATATGACTTTACAAGAGGTCATAGTTCTTCTTCAGATACGTGAAGGTGGTATGGAAAGAAACCAAGAATAATCAGAGGCGAGAGCAAATCTGGTGGAACGTGAAGAACCCTCCAGGAAGAGGAAGAGGCCGAATAATGATGGCAAGAAACCTGTTACTGGGAAAACCACCTTTAGCGGTAATTGCTACAACTGTGGAAAATCTGGTCACAAGGCGAAGGACTGCTCTGAGACTAAGAAAGAGAAATATAAGGGCAAACGCAAGGCACAATCAAGTGCAAATCTGACTCAATATGAACTTACAGACTTGGATATGTCGGCGTAATAAATTTGAGTCTGGAATAAGCAAACCTAGATAGTTCTTGGGTTGTAGCTATGCATTGTTCAATATAAATGTAATAATCATTGATGTGATGAATAAATATTTTTTATTCTATCAATGTTATTGGGTGTTCCAAATTTATATTTTTTTAGATTGGAGTGGAAGATGAAATAGTTAATAAATCTAAAAGTTATGAAATAGTTAATAAAATAATTTTATTAACATTCCAAGTATCAATATCCTTAAAAGGTGTATGACATGTGTGGAAGTGGAAGATGACAACACTGTCATTATTTTTTAACACTGTACCTCTAATACTTAGTTCACACAGACGTGTGTGATTTATGTTGGTGTAATTTAGAGGTGTATACCCTAAATGTGGGGGTGTATGATGAAAATTTGACCTTTAGTTATAGTGGATCCACTCACTTAAAGAGCTAGCTGAGATCAAATAAAGTGCTAGAAGGAATGAGTGTAAAATCCACAAAATGAACTGAAGCAGCGGTAACCCAACCTTGGTGACTGGAGATCCCATGATCTTGGTTCAAAGGGACAACTAAGCTGTGAATGTTCAGTCGAATACACTTGGTAATCTAACCATTCCTTAGAGAGCACAACACCAAGTGTTGTAGCCCGTCTTTGTGGTGTAGGTTAAGTCTTTTGACTTTTAATGAATCCTCAAACCTCTAGGAGGTGGAGTATGACGGGATACTCTGGGAGGAGTTCACCTATATAAGTAAGAAGTGTGGGCCGCTTCGCTAGAGACTTATGAATACAAGAGTGTCCAGGGCCGAGACGGATAAAAACGTGAGAACAAAATGCATTAGAGATTTTATTGTGTCAACATTACTGTCTCAGTGCACACCAAGGTGGAATGGTTCAAGGCATTGTGTCCACTAGGCCGCCGGTGTACTCGGTAATGTCTGACTATGGAAGGTTCAAAGCTCTAAACTACCTATACAGATGCAAAACATCTCGTTTGAACTGGACTGTGAGTTTGCATAACTATAGGCTTAATTTCCACTCATGTGGGGGATTGTTGGAGAAATTGGTTTATTATTTAATGTTATTAATAATGAGGTTGTGTAACCCTCATGTTTAATAAATTAAATAATTGATAAAAGTTTATTTTTTGATAAATTAAACGTCGTAGAATCGATCTACTCTCGGAGTAGATGATCGTGATATATTTGAAACCTCAAAACCGAATTTTGGTGAGTGGAAAATTAATATACGAAGTTGAAACGTCATTAGTGCTTTCTTTATTCTCAAACTCTAATGTGCATGTGGACTTAGACTTGGACTCCACTTGGATTGGTCTTGATAATATTTCTTTTGGGCTTTTGAAAATCTAGTTTAATTGATGATTTGACCCAAATGTTCAAATAAGTCGATGTGCTTATCTTTGATAACGTACTGAAACTATCAGATAAGCTATCTAACCTAGCTTGAAATGTGGTAGCGTAGCACCATTTGTGGCTATGAAAATACACATGTGGGAAATGTTTGAGAAACGAACTTGGACGGACGTTTCGACTGAATTAATGGGCTGTTCCTAGAGAGAATTACGCCCTATTAATTATGGTACTAAATCCACCTTCCCGAATGAAGTGGCTTGAAGGCATATAAATAGGGTGTCTCATTTCATTTGACAATAACCCGAAAGGGTAAATTGCAAGGATGGTCCCATGAGAATTTGTACTTGACAGATTTGTTCCCATGTTCTTTTTTGGTTCCATTTTTAGCAGGAAAGGTCTCATTCGTTAAATATTTTACAGTTTTCTATGGAACATTGGATGGAAAAACCTTTTGAACTTGATTTTTTGAGGGAAATGGACGAGCTTTTGCTATTAACAATCATTTCAATGTAAAATGCTAGTATGGAGGCGATTCTGCAACTTTAGTTCGTAAAGTTTTAAGAAGTTGGAAATTAATTATTTTTAAGTTGGGAATCATACGTGCTAGTTTTTGGCAGAAAACTATTGGGCGTGTGGGCCTCATTCTCATTAATCCGTTATTTTTTGACGGAAAAATCGTATGGGACTATTTGCGCTAAAAAAAGGACTAAATTCATGAGGACTAATTCTTATGGGACCATTTCTGTAATTTCCTCTAACCCGAAAATCCAACAAAATACTCTTATCCCTAGCATGCATACATGATTTCCACAAACTTTGCATGTGTTTTTTTTATCAAAAGTGCATATAGAAATCAGTCCAGTTTTAGACGTTCTACTTTTGTTCGCTGGTACCTTTACACGCTGTGGTGCAACTCGTGTAAAGGGGGAAAGTCATTTTACCTCTTGGAACAATACGTCAAACCGTGTAAACTAGCCGGGACGTGACTCGACTTTACTCGTTCTGAGCGTGAATAATTATTTGTTCGTGGTTGCAGTTCATCCGAGTTCATGTTGGTGATTCTTTCTACCCGATGTGCAGTTTTTTCGGAAGGAAATATTATTTTATTTCCAATTTATTAAATAATTGTGATTATCTTTTATTTCAATTATTTAATTTTATTTATTATTTTTCCTGTCCTTTGTAAATCATCGTTGGTGCACCTATAAACCAACAACTAAGTCAAGAGTGGGTCCTAGACTCTGGTTGTACTTTTCACATGTGTCCACATGAAGATTGGTTCTTGAATCTTGAGAAGCTTGATGGAGGTCTTGTTCTTTTGGGTACTGATGAGAGTTGTAGAGTGCAAGAATCTTGTTCTATCAAGATCAAGATGTTTGATGGAGTTGATAGGATCCTATCTGAGGTAAGATTTGTACCTGATTTGAAGAGAAATCTTGTTTCTCTTGGTAATCTGAATTTTAAAGGTTTTGAATTCAAGACAGACAAGGGAGTTTTGTCAATAACCAAGTCTGGAAGGATTGTTATGAGGGGGGTAATCAAGAATGAATTGTATACTTTGATTGGCAGAACAGTAACATGATCAGTTGAGTTTTGCTATGGAATCTTATGATGTCAATTTGTGGCACAAGAGATTGGCACATGTTGGTGAGAAGAGTCTGGTAGAGTTATCCAAGAAGGAAGCAATCTCTGGGAAGAGGATATGTAAGCTGGAATTCTGTGAGAGGTGTGTTCTGGGGAAATCAAAGAAACAAGCATACAAGAAGGGGAAGCATACCACCAAGGAGGTTATAGATTACATACATTCTGATGTATGGGGACCAGCAAGGGTATAAACTCATGGTGGAGGCAGGTATTTCCTTACCCTCATTGATGATTATTCCGGAAAGGTTTGGGTTTACATTCTCAAACATAAGAGTGATGCCTTCTCTAAGTTCAAAGAATGGTTGACTGAACTTGAGAATAAGAGTGGTAGAACTATTAAACACTTCAGAACTGATAATGGACTTGAATTTCTATCAGAAGAGTTTCAACAATTTTTTAGGAAGAGTTGTATCACTAGGCATAAAATTGTTCCTTCAAACCCCCAGCAGAATGGTCTAGCTGAGCGAATGAACATAACTATTCTGGAAAGGGTTAAGTGTATGTTATCTGATGCTCATTTACCTAAGAGTTTTTGGGGAGAAGCTGTTAACACAGTTGTGTATCTCATTAATAAAGTGTCATAATTTGCTATTGAACTTATAACCCCAGATGAGATCTGGTATGGAAAAATATCAGATTACTCAAAGCTGCAAGTGTTTGGATGCCTAACTTATGTTCATGTGAAGCAAGACAAACTTGAACCTAGAGCCTTAAAATATGTCATCATTGGGTATCCAAAGGATGTTAAAGGGTATAAGTTGTGGTGTCTATAGCCTAGGAACCAGAAGTGTATTACCACCGAGATGTAGTGTTCAATGAATCACAGATGGGATACAAGTCTGGTGGAGGTGATGGAGAGCCATTAGCCGAAGAGATATATGGTGATATTTCTGAGCCAATTACTCAAGTTGAGGTGGAGCCTGATAATGATAAACGAGATAGCTCATCTGGTTCTGAACCAGCAGAAGAAGAGGAAGAAGTGCCAGAAGCAGACTTGAGAAATTATAGTCTGACAAGAGACAGATCCAGAAGACAAATACATCCTCCTGCAAGATTTGGTCGTGTTGATCGGGTCTCCTATGCACTTGTCACAACAGATGCCATAGTGTACCAAGAACCTAAAAGCTACAAAGAAGCTCTTGACTGTGATGATAGGGAGTTATGGATTACAGCCATGACAGAAGAGATGGAGTCTCTTAAGAAGAATCATACTTAGATTCTTGTTGACAAGCCATCTAAGCAGAAGCTAATCAGTTGCAAATGGTTGTTTAAACAAAATCTTGAGTCTGGTGTGAAGGATCAAGTGGGGTGTAAAGCCAGGTTAGTGGCCAAAGGATTTACTCAAAGAGAAGGGATTGACTACAATGAAGTTTTTTCACCTATGGTCAAGCATTGTTCAATCAGATTACTCCTGAGCAGAGTAGTCCAATATGATCTGGAGCTACAACAACTTGATGTGAAGACAGCTTTCCTGCATGGCTATCTTATTGAGAATCTATACATGCACCAGCCAGAAGGCTTTGTTGAACCTGGAGGAGAAGGAAAGGTGTGTCTACTCAAGAAATTATTGTATGGCCTCAAGCAAAGTCCAAGACAATGGCACAAGAAGGTCAATGAAGTTATGTTATCCATTGGTTTTGTAAGAAGCAAGTATGACACTTGTGTATATTTGGAAAAACAAGGGAGTGAAGTGATATCTTATCTTCTTATTTATGTAGATGGCATGCTTATAGCTAATAAGAGCTTGTTGAAAATTCAGAGTATCAAACAGAAGCTAAGTGCCAGATTTTATATGAAAGACTTGGAAAATGCTAAGAAGATTCTTGGAATGGATATTCTTAGGGACAGAGCAGATGGAAGACTATTCTTATCCCAGAAGAGTTACATTGAGAAGGTCCTAAAGAGGTTTAACATGCATGAGAGTAGATCTGTGTCAACTCCTCTAGGACAACAGTTTAAACTATCTAAAGAGATGGAACCAAAGTCTGAAGAAGAAAAGAAGACTATGATGAAAGCTTGCAAATGGGGTTGGAAGCTTGATGTATGCTCTGGTCTGCAGCAGACCAGACTTAGCTTATTCATTTAGTATGGTAAGCAGATACATTTCCAATCCTGGAAAATTACATTGGGAAGCTTTGAAATGAATATTCAGATATCTTAAATGGTCATCTGATCTGGGATTGATGTTTGAAAAGATGAATGACCAGAAGAGTCCACTAGAAGGATTTGTAGATTTTGATTTTGTTGCTAATCTGGATACCAGAAGGTCCTTATCAGGGTATATTTTTACTCTTTACAATACGACTGTTACCTGGAGATCTGTTCTGCGGAGTGGGGTTGCATTATCTACTACAGAAACAAAGTTTGTTGCAGTATCTGAGGCTGTTAAGGAGGCTTTGTGGTTGAAAGACATTATCAAGGATTTTGGCATAAATCAAAAGGCTGTGGTTATTCACTGTGATAATAAGAATGTTGTTCATCTGGTTAAACATCAAGTGTTCCTGAGAGATCAAAGCACATTGATGTAAGATTACACTTTGTAAGGGAAATCATTGACAAAGGAGTGATTCTGATTCAGAAGATATCTACAGAGGATAATGCTGCAGATATGTGCACAAAGTCTTTACCATGTACGAAATTCAAATTCTGTATTGAATTGGTAAAGATGAGTGTATGGGATGCTCCTTAGCCTAAGTTGGAGCATGAAGAAGAGGAAGAGAGGATTGATACTTCTCATCTGAGGTGGAGTATTGCGAAGAGTCATATGTGAAGTATATAATCTGATGTGCTTGAGTTTCAATAGAAAGCTACGTTGTTAAAGTGTTATGAGTGTGAGTTAGTCAATTTGGGGTACCAGAGGAGTTGGACCAGATGAGACTGACCAGTGGAGTCTGGCAGAAGAGGAAGACCAGAGGAGTTTGGCAGAGGAGGAAGACCAGAGTAGTCTGGTAAGAGACCAGAGCCAGATGAGTATGACCAGAGCCAGAGGAGGTCATGTTATCTGCTCCGAAGATCGTTCCTCGCGAAATACACCAAATGGAAGCTAATGCGAAGGCGGTTCTAACTGAATCAACTAAGGCGATTATTGAAGTCGTTAGCCAGCTGGATAACTGCCTAAGATATGAGAATTCGTGAATCTAGGGTTCATCTCAATCTCTGTAACTATATATAAAGGGTACTTCTCGACTAACAGAACATTATCATCATTTTTTAGTGCCACACACACGTAGAGATATTGTGAGATTGAGTGAACTGTAAATTCTCTATTCTCTTAGTGAAAGATCGATCCTCTCTGAACAAGTAAATCTAGTGTTTCTTAATTTCCGTTGATTTCAATTTCATTCTTAAGCTGTTGTCATAATTCCGATTCCCAATTACAAGTTTTCTTGTGAATTAAAACCGATTAACACATCATAATTCCCACATAAATCACAATAAAGGACATCACCAATAGCTTAAAGAATTCCGTCTTTCCAGACCAAGCAATCGCTCACGAAGAGCTTTCCAAGTCAATCCAGACATTTTGGAGGGTGTAAATGCAATCCAGATCTCTGGAAAAGCCAAGTATACTTCCATGCCCATCGTAGTCGAAAGAGGTATGAGGTTAATCTGCGCCTAGTAAGCACTTGAAACAGTGAATTTCCCGGGCCTCCAATGCCAATGATCAATATCTCCTGCCTGCAAATGAACTTGATTTAATAGAGAGGTAAGTTGTTGTTGGAATATTTGATGACTGTGGAAATAATAATTTGAAAAATTAAAATAAAATTACAACTCGATACAGAAATTTATATTGAAACAGAAAAGAAAAGAAAAATGTGTGTCGAGTCGAGGAAGGACTCTTCCCGCAAGACGAAATTTCCCCGGTAGTGCTCTTCGGTTTTGGAAATACGTCCCCAAAGGTAAAACGACACTTTCATCTTCAAGAGTGCAGCACCGCAGGTCTTGAAGCTCCGGCGAATAAAAAGAACGTATGAACTGGACTGCTTTCTTAAGGACTCTATATGCTAGAATACTTAGGGAGAGAGTGAGAGAGATTTTCTGTGTGGCGCCAGAAACTATGCATGAAGACACCTATTTATAGGCCTCCAAGACCCACACATGCATGGAAGGATTGTTAGTCAAACTACGAACCTGGACCTTTCTGCATTCCGGTTCGTCTCAACCAAAATAAGGGAGGCGTAAGTCACTCCCAATTAAACGAAAATCAGGAAATTTGCCAACAATTGAAATTCATCACATGTTTTGCATGATAATAATGTCATCTTCAATGAATATGGATACTCCATATTTCTGGGCTATGTCCAAACTTTTGGGCTCAACAAACTTAGAAAACTCTTCTAAGGTCCAAATGCAGCCCAAAGTTCAGTTGTCAAGGACCAATAACCAATGTCCAAGATCCAATTTCTTCAACCCAATCTCAATTTAATCCCTTTTCATTTTCACTCACATATTATTATTGGTACACACCAATAATTCCAACAATCCCCCACATGAGTGAAAATTAGAGCCTATAATATGCAGACTCACAGTCCAGTTCAAACGAGACGTTATTGTATCTGGATAGGTAGTTTGTGGCTTTGAACCTTGGTGTGCACTTAGACAGTAATACTGACACAATAATATCTCTACGCTCATTTCTTGTTCTCACGTTTTTGTCCGTTTCGGCCATGGACACCCTTTGGATTCATAAGTGTTTAATATCCACTGATATTTGAGGCGGTCTCTCACCTCACACTTACATAGGTGATCTCCTATCTTGAGTATCCCGTTATACTCTAGGAATCATTAAAAGTCAAAGACTTAACCTATACCACAACTCACGGGTTCCAACACTTGGTGTTGTGCTCTTCTAAAGAATGGTCAAATTACCAAGTGTTCCTAACAACAAACATCCACAACTTAGTTTTCCCATTGAAACAAGTTCTTGGGATCTCCAGTCATCATGTTTGGGTTACCACTGCTTCATTTATTATTTGTGGATTTTAGACCCATTCTTTCTAGCACTTTATTTGATCTTAGCTAGCTCTTTTCATTAGTGGATCCACTATTACTAGAGATCAAATTTTCATCACACCCCCACATTTTAGGGTATACACCTCTAAGTTACACCAACTTCAAATCACACACGTCTGTGTGATCTAAGTATTAGAGGTAAAGTGTTCCAAACTAATGACAAATATTTGTCATTTCCCTTCCACATATATCATACACCTTTTGAGGTTTTGATATTAGGAATGTTAATAAACAAATTTAATTAATAACTTTAGATTTATACACCTAAACCTCAAAAGTTATAAATTGGAACACTAAATTTTTCCATGGTGAACTCTTTAGTTCCAGCTTCCTTGGCAAACTGCTTTAGATTTTCCATTTAAATTCAAAGCCACGCCACACATCAAATTCGAATATATCAATGGAGAAACCTTTTCTTCCCCCACATTCGAATTTATCAATGGCGAGAACTCATCCCCCACATTCGAGATTGTTCGTCCGTTTTATTTAATATTTCACCAAATATTAATTTGGACACAATTTTGAAATAAATTGGAAAACCGACATTTGAAGTTACACTTCAAGTCCCTCATTTGAAACTGTGCTTTGAGAGCATGAACGATGTGAATTTAATTCACAAGACTTGACTCATAGCAATGACAATTTATTTGAGAGTCAAAGGTGGCAATTAAGGCACTAATGAAAATTGAATTTAATTTGTCAAATACCAAATTAAATTCAATTTTCATTAGTGCCTTAATTGCCACCTTTGACTCTCAAATAAATTGTCATTGCTATGAGTCAAGTCTTGTGAATTAAATTCACATCGTTCATGCTCTCAAAGCACAGTTTCAAATGAGGCCTTAATGCCACTATTTATTCGCGAGCAAATCTCAAGCGAATTATACGACACCTCAAATCAAATAATAATATGTACTCTCAAGCACATGTATTTTATCCCATATCAAATCTCAAGGAACTCATCATAGCCTTCTTTTCTTCTTCAGACTTTGGTTCCATTTCCTTAGATAGTTTAAACTGTTGTCCCAGAGAAATTGACACAGACCTACTCTCTGTTTGAATGTTATACGTGAAAGTATGCTTTTACTTTGTATAACTCGTGTATCAAACACTCATTTTATGAGAATAATTCTTTTATCGCATTTGCTTTAGTTATGATTGAATGTTTAATTTCTAATGCAAACCGTTCAATAAATGTACGTGTTACATTGTAGTTAATGTGGTGATACCCGATCACGGAAGACAACATTAACAGTTTACTTGTAACTAAATGTACATTTTCACGACCTAGGTGGAATTGAACAATCCGCCGTGAAAGGTCGATGTGTAAGGCTCAGATTGGTCTTTCTTGACTAAGAGATTGCACTAGCACATTTAGTATGTGTTGAAGAGGTCCTACAGCGAGGAGAAATTCTTCTGTTCTGAAAGGTGAAGAATTAGACCTCAGTGGTTGTTGATTTCTTAATCTCCGTCACTTAAATAGGACCGTGTGTGCTTAATAGTTACTGCTTTGATTCATGTTGGGTGAGAATCATTGCGACTTCGAACTTTGTGTCTTGGGCAGTAATATTAATCATACGGCGGTTGCTAAGATTTAATACGGAGAAACACGTGCGAGTACTTAATGGGCCTTAAGGAGAATTAAGATTGGACCTCCTAATGGACTTCTGAATTTCAATATTGAGCCCCAATATAATTCAGCCCATTAATATTAATTATTACCACTAATAAATTAATATTGCACTATCCATCTTAATCCATATTACGATAATATGGGCTCCCGGTTATTATTTCCCGCGTTTAAGATTATCAAGTCCATTAATTAGTTAAGCTTCTGAATAGCTCTAAATTAATTAACATCTTTCACCTTGGAGTAAAGACAGCTCAACATTATTATTCGTACCGAAGAAACTAATTCTTCACTTGCAAGATTTGGTACAATAAAACTTCTGAGCCCACCAAGGGGACTAATCACACGAGCCGTACTCGCACGCCTTTCTCCGTATTAAATCTTAGCAACCGTCGTATGATTAATATTACTGCCCAAGACACAAAGTTCGAAGTCACAATGATTCTTACCCAACATGAATCAAAGCAGTAACCATTAAGCACACACAGTCCTATTTAAGGGACGGAGATTAAGAAATCAACAATCACTGAGGTCTAATTCTTCACATTTCAGAACAGAAGAATTTATCCTCGCTGTAGGTCCTCTTCAACACATACTAAATGTGCTAGTGCAATCTCTTAGTCAAGACAGACCAATCTGAGCCTTACACATCGACCTTTCACGGCGGATTGTTCAATTCCACCTGGGTCGTGAAATTGTACGTTTAGTTACAAGTAAACTGTTAATGTTGTCTTCCGTGATCGGGTATCACCACATTAACTACAATGTAACATGTACTATATATTGAACGGTTTGCAATAGAAATTCAACATTCAATCATAACTAAAGCAAATGTGATAAAAGAATTATTCTCATAAAACGAGTGTTTGATACACGAGTTATACAAAGTAAAAGCATACTTTCACGTATAACTCCAACACGCGGGCCCACTTCGTGGGCCGACGCGCGCTGTATCTCAGGCCGTGGAATTTTTTCGTGTGATTTTAAACGTCGTCCTGAACCCCAAACGATGTTGTTTTGGAAGAAGTGTTGTTCGAGTGGGAGCACGTCGAGACGAACGTCGGAAAGCAACAAGGACGATTTTTCGCATCAAGACGTGAAGAAATTAAACCGTGACAATTGGATTTGAGTGCTCCAATGTGTTTAATTTTGTTTTGATGAATGTTTTATTTCGTGCACTTATTATTATTTGTTAATATGTGTTTGCATGAATTTAATTGTCCAAGAAAAACCTTACTTTCGAAAATTACTAAGTATGTTTATTTATAATCGCAATTTTATTCCGGATATTAAAATTGGATTATTTTGACCTCCATAATTTATTTATTTGTGAAGTTCTTTTGGAATACATTTCCCCCTCGGATCGGCCAAAAGAACGTTTTTCACATGAATAAATTCTGAAAGGATGATTGTGGATTATTACTAGTGGCGGTATTGACCCTCACCACGAGTGGCTTGCTCAAAGCGAAATAATAATCCTGTATTTAATTATGGTTATTACTTAGGCATAGGGAATTGATATTAACTTACTCCACTCGGAGTCCCTGTCAGTTTCTATGTGGTCAAAGTGGGAGCCAACTATTAATTTTGAATTAGGGATTTATAACTTTTAAGTTTGTAATCCGCTTGAATGTGTTTAAATGTATAGACCACCCCTCGTGGCGCATTTAAATTTTTTTGAGATGTTGGCTGATGCATGATTATATTGTTTTAAGGTTTCAATATAATTGATGTGATCGAACTATGTGATAATTTCATATTTTTCTAGATATTGATATGAATGTATGTTTTATTCTCATTTCATCATGTCGCAACCTTTTAATCCACTGTTTAATATACTTAAAGTTAATAAACTTTTTGGAGTGATTTATATCGATTGGAAATGTTTTTTTTTAAATTTGTCCTTACTGCACGAAAACACAATTGGGTTATTTACGTTAATATACCCGGCAAGCCTAATGATAAGTCAAGCAATGAGAAGAGGCAGTTTATGATTGGAAGCGTGACAATGAACACATGAAGTGCATCATCTTGACATCTCTGTCTGAGGATTTGAGGCGCGTTCATGGAGACATTGTATCCGCTGTTGAAATCATGGAACACCTTGAAGAGATGTCTTCACATCAAACTCATGACTAATCAGTTCACCAAACATGACTCGGTCAAGTTGGAAATGGTGGAGGGAACGCCCATGAGGGAGCACGTTCTCAAGATAATGGCATACCTTAACAAGTTGGAAGGACTTGGTGCGGATTTTGATTGTTTTCATATACCATTCTCTACTGAGAAGCTTTGAGTAGTTTCATCTGAACTGTCAGATGAATGAACGGATAAATTGTTTGCCCGAGCTCTTGCAAGCTTTAGTTTCGGTGGAGGTGAAAACGGAGCACCAGTCTAGTGCTATGGTGGCTAATGGTCCGTCTACCTCTTTTGGTCCCAAGGGAGGGAAAAAGAGGAAGAGAACCAAAGGTCGGATCCAAGCAAATCCAATTGTTGCGAAAGGCAAATGCAAAGGCTAGCATCGAAGGGGAAGTGTTTTAGTTGCGGTGAGAGAGGACAATGGAGGTCTGCCTGTTCCAAGCCTAAGAGGCTAGGAAAGTTAGGTAATTCACACACCTTAGTCGTCGAAACTTGTGAAGTTGCGTATGTTATCTATTCGTGGATAGTGGATACGAGAGCTACTGATCACATTTGTTTCATGGGTTTAAGCTAACCCGACGACTTAACGGAAGTGAGATCCCCATCACATCGGGCAATGCTACGAGAGTGGCAGCTGAAGCAGTGGGAGAAGTGCGGCTATCTTGTGAAGATAGAGTTATGATCTTGAGAGACGTTCCTCATGTTCCTAGTTTAGAAAGAACTCACTCTTCAGTTTCTAAACTGTTTGAATGGATACTCAGTTTCTTTTAATAAGGATGTTATTATTGCTTGAAACGATGAGTTTATCTACTCTGGAACTTCAATGGATAATCTTTATACCATTATTTGGGCACACCACTCACAAAATTGAATTTAATAACACATCGATTATTTCGAGTAATAAAAGAAAGCGTTCTTCGGAGATGAACGAAACACTTCTATGGCATCTTAGACTAGGTCATATTAATCTAAAGCGGATAGAGAGATTGGTGAAAGACGGATCCTTGGAATCATTCCAAGTCAAACCGTTTCCAACTTGTGAATCCTGTTTAGAGGGTAAAATGACCAAGAAGGCATTTGGAGCCAAGGGGAATAGAACCACGGAAGTGTTAGAACTCGTTCATACCGATATGTGTGGTTCAATGACGATCATAGCAAGAAGGGGTATGAGTAAATTGTCTTTCTCAATGATTACTCGAGATATGGATACATCTACCTTATGATGCATAGGGAAAGAAGTATCAAGTTTGTACGATTTGATCGTAGAGGCGAATACCTTAGCAATGAATTCTTGAACTAGCTATCAGACGAAGGGATTGTATCCCTGTTGATCACACCGGGAACCCCTCAATAGAACGGTGTGGTGGAACGAAGGAGCAAGACTCTTTTAGAAATAGTCAGATCCATGATGAGTTATTCGGATTTACCCAAGTCGTTTTGGGGTAACGCCTTGGAAACAACGACTTATATTCTAAACTTGGTGCCATCCAAATCGGTTCCTAAAACCCCAATGGAATTGTGGACCGGGCGCAAGCCCAGTCTAAGACACTTGCGGATTTGGGGTTGTCCGGCATACGTGTTAGACAAGGAAGCCGGTAAATTGGATCCACGTTCGGAATTAAGGTTATTTAGAGGATATCCCATGGGAACGAAAGGGTGTATGTTCTATAGTCTCAAGGATTAAAAGATCGTGATTAGTTCGCACTTTAAATTCTTGGAGGAAGACTATATGAACAAAAGAAAGCCTAGAAGTGAGATTACCTTAGACGAGTTAAGAGGGCAAACTCCTATACCAAGTATACAAGATGATATACCACACGTCACACCTTCACAACCGGAACCCCGTCGTAGTGGGAGGATTGCAAGGCAACCCGAGAGATTCATGGGAATTGAAGAATCTTCGGATTTGATTCCCGGCGATGAATCAGACCCATGAACGTACGACGAGGCAATCCAAGATAAAGACGCGGAGGCGTGGCAAGCCGCAATGGAAACCGAGGTGGGTTCGATGGATTATAATCAAGTGTGGGAGGTGGTTGATCCACCTAGTGGGGTAGAGCCCAATGGATGCAAGTGGGTGTACAAGAGGAAAAGAGGACCGGACGGAAGGGTAGAGACCTTCAAAGCAAGGCATGTGGCCTGTGGCCTGTAGCTATGCTTAAGTCCATCCGTATTCTCTTGTCGATCGTTGCGCACTTAGATTACGAGATCTGGCAAATGGATGTCAAGACAGCTTTCCTTAACGGAAGTCTTGATGGGGTCTATATGCAACAGCCCAAAGGTTTCGTTAAAAAAGGCCAAGAGCACCTCGTATGCAAGCTTAAGAGATCCATTTATGAACTTAAGCAAGCATCGCGTACTTGGAACCAGTGTTTTGATCAAGTTATTAAGTCTTATGGGTTTGTGATCAAAATAAGTTTGAAAGTTGTGTGTATAAAAGATGTGACGGAACTGCGGTGGTATTCTTAGTATTATACGTAGACGATATTCTGCTAATTGGAAACAATGTAAAGGTATTGTCAGACGTAAGGGTATGGCTGTCAAATCAGTTTGATATGAAGGACTTAGGGAAAGCCGGTCACATCCTTGGGATCAAGTTCACTCGAGATCCAAGAGGAGGATGTTGGGTTTATCTCAAGTTTCATACAAAGCCACTGTTTTGAAGCATTTCAGCATGCAAGATTCCAAGAAAGGTTTTGTACCTTTTAGGCACGGAATCCATCTATCTAAAGAAATATGCCCTAAGACGCAAGTGGAGATAGATGACATGAAAGACGTTCCGTACGTTTCGGACGTAGGAAGTCTTATGTAAGCAATGTTGTGTACGAGACCGGATATCTATTTTGTCGTGGGCATGATGGCAAGATATCAAAGTAGCCCCGGGAAAGCACATTAGATTGCAATTAAATACGTTCTTTAGTTTCTGAAAAGAACTTGGTATGGAATGCTGATTTAACGATCAGACAATCTAATTCCCATGGGATACACGGACTCAAATTTCCAAACAGACATAGACTCCAAAAATACCTACCTCGGGTAGTGTGTTTTGCATGGGAGAAGGAGCCATGACATGGAGAAGCGATTTGCAGAAATGCATCGCAGATTCGACCATGGAAGCCGAATAAGTAGTTGCTTGTGAAGTAGCAAAAGAAGCGGTTTGGCTCAAGTACTTCTTAGTGGACTTGGACGTTGTTCAGAATTTGCCCGACAAGATAACTGTCTTTTGTGACAATGCCGGAGCAGTTGCAAATTCAAGGGAACCGAGAGCCCACAAGGCCAGCAAACACATTGAAAGAAAACACCATCTTATACGAGAAATCGTTAAGAGAGGAGATAAAGAGGTGGCAAAGGTAAATGTCGGAGGACAACCTAGTATATCCATTCACAAAGGGTCTGCCTCTGAGTACATTCGAGAGACATGTGGATGGAATGGGAGTCAAGACTATTGCCAATCTGCTTTAAGTATAAGTGGGAGGAATTATTAGGTTAGTGTAGGTTGACATAAGATGTCACGGAGAGCTACTACACTAAGACAAGCATGATGTATACTAAAAGCAGACTTTAAGTATAAGTGGGAGATTGTTGGAGTTATACGTGAAAGTATGCTTTTACTTTGTATAACTCGTGTATCAAACACTCGTTTTATGAGAATAATTCTTTTATCGCATTTGCTTTAGTTATGATTGAATGTTGAATTTCTATTGCAAACCGTTCAATATATAGTACGTGTTACATTGTAGTTACTGTGGTCATACCCGATCACGGAAGACAACATTAACAGTTTACTTGTAACTAAGCGTACATTTTCACGACCTAGGTGGAATTGAACAATCCGCCGTGAAAGGTCGATGTGTTAGGCTCAGATTGGTCTGTCTTGACTAAGAGATTGCACTAGCACATTTAGTATGTGTTGAAGAGGTCCTACAGCGAGGAGAAATTCTTCTGTTCTGAAAGGTGAAGAATTAGACCTCAGTGGTTGTTGATTTCTTAATCTCCGTCACTTAAATAGGACCGTGTGTGCTTAATAGTTACTGCTTTGATTCATGTTAGGTGAGAATCATTGCGACTTCGAACTTTGTGTCTTGGGCAGTAATATTAATCATACGACGGTTGCTAAGATTTAATACGGAGAAACGCGTGCGAGTACGGCTCGTGTGATTAGTCCCCTTGGTGGGCTCAGAAGTTTTATTGTACCAAATCTTGCAAGTGAAGAATTAGTTTCTTCGGTACGAATAATAATATTGAGCTGTCTTTACTCCAAGGTGAAAGATGTTAATTAATTTAGAGCTATTCAGAAGCTTAATTAATTAATGGACTTGATAATCTTAAACGCGGGAAATAATAACCGGGAGCCCATATTATCGTAATATGGATTAAGATGGATAGTGCAATATTAATTTATTAGTGGTAATAATTAATATTAATGGGCTGAATTATATTGGGGCTCAATATTGAAATTCAGAAGTCCTTTAGGAGGTCCAATCTTAATTCTCCTTAAGGCCCCTCAAGTAGCCCATTAAGTAGCCCAATAATGATAAGGTGATTAAAATAAAAAGAAAATATAATGCTGATTTTTCTTATGTAATTTTCGAAAATTGATTATTTGAAGTAAGAAGAGATCTTGTTGATTTTCTTGAAAAGATATTATGGAAGATAAGTATTTTTGGAATACAAGATTATCTCATATATTCAAGAAGATCCAAATCTTGGATTCTTATTCATTATTTTCGAAAAATACAAGCTTATTTAGAAGAATGAGATTTTTTGTGGAATATTTTATTTTGGAGAAAAGAATATATGAGATATATTCAAGATTTCTTAGAGTCTAAGAAAAGATTTTCTCCAAGGCCCAAGTAACCTCAAATTTTCGTCCACCTCCTCTTATAAATAGGGGATGATTATTTCATCCCCAAGTACATAATTCCATGTGTTGGAAAAATCAAGAAGCATAGATATTTTTCTTTTTCCTTAGTTTATTAAATTACTTGAAAGCGTCTCCCACCGGCGATTAAGTGAGGTGAAAAGGGAAATACTTGAGAAGGCTTTGGGTTGATAGGGCAAGATTACAATTGTCCCGTATATCCAAAGGCCAATTCTACAAGACGTACGTTAATCGCATATTTACTTGTTTATTCCGCCTAGTTAAATATATGAAATTAATTTAACATGCATGATGATAATTAGTTGTTGGAATTATTATTTGAATTAATTAGGATTAATTCATGCTAGTAATAATTGTATTTAAATTCGTATTTAAATTTCATCCCGAATAGATTCCGGGCACCCCTATTTTCCCAACACTCTCATGCATATTAAACCTCTTCAGGACCTTCTCAATGTAACTCTTCTGGAATAAGAATAGTCTTCCAGCTGCTCTGTCCCTAAGAATATCCATTCCAAGAATCCTTTTAGCATTTCCAAGTCCTTCATATCAAATCTGGCACTTAGCTTCCTTTTGATACTCTGAATCTTCAAAAGACTCTTACTAGCAATAAGCATATCATCTACGTATATCAGAAGATAGGCTATCACATCACTTCCTTGTTTTTCCAGATATACACAAGTATCATACTTTCTTCTTACAAACCCAATGGATAGCATAACTTTATTGAACTTCTTGTGCCATTGTCTTGGACTTTGCTTGAGGCCATACAATGATTTCTTGAGTAGACATACCTTTTCTTCTCCTCCTGGTTCAACAAACCCTTCTGGCTGGTGCATTTATAAACTCTCAATAAGATCTCCATGCAGAAAAGCTGTCTTTACATCAAGTTGTTGTAGCTCCAGATCATCTTGGACAACTCTGCTCAGAAGTAATCTGATTGAACAATGCTTAACCACAGGTGAAAATACCTCATTGTAATCAATTCCTTCTTTTTGAGTAAATCCTCTGGCCACTAACCTGGCTTTAAACCTCACTTGATCCTTCACACCAGATTCAAGCTTTCTTTTAAACAACCATTTGCAACTGATTAGCTTCTGCTTAGCTGGCTTATCAACAAGAATTCAAGTATAATTCTTCTTAAGAGACTTCATCTCTTCTGTCATGGCTATAACCCATGACTCCCTATCATCACACTCAAGGGCTTCCTTGTAGCTTTTAGGTTCTTGGTACTTTATGGCTTCTGCTGTAACAAGTGCATAGGAGACCAGATCAACACGATCAAACTTTGCTGGAGTGTGTATTTGTCTTCTTGATCTGTCTCTTGCCAGACTATAATTTCTCAAGTCTGCTTCTGGCACTCCTTCCTCCTCTTCTGCTGGTGCACTATCCTCATCAGATGACTCATTCTCTCCTGCTTCCTGCTCTAGTTCAGAACCAGATGAGCTATCATGTTTATCATAACAAGGCTCCACCTCAACTTGAGTAATTGGCTCAGAAATAACACCATCCATCTCTTCAGCTAATGGCTCTCCATCACCTCCACCAGACTTGTATCCCATCTGTGATTCATTGAACACTACATCTCTACTGGTAATACACTTCTGATTTCTAGGTTCTAGACACCACAACTTATACCCTTTAACACCCTTTGGATACCCAAGGAAAATACATTTTAAGGCTCTAGGTTCAAGTTTGTCTTGCTTAACATGAACATAAGCTAGGCATCCAAATACTTTCAACTTTGAGTAATCTGATATCTTTCCATACCAGATCTCATCTGGGGTTTTAAAATCAATAGCAGATGATGACACTTTATTAATGAGATACACAGCTGTGTTAACAGCTTCACCCCAAAAACTCTTAGGTAGATGAGCATTAGATAACATACACATAAACCTTTCCAGAATAGTTTTATTCATTCTCTTGGCTAGACCATTCTGCTGGGTTTCAAAGGAACAATTTTATGCCTAGTAATACCCTTCTCCCTAAAAAATTGTTGAAACTCTTCTGATAGAAATTCAAGCCCATTATCAGTCCTTAAGTGTTTGATAGTTCTGCCCCTCTTATTCTCAAGTTCAATCAACCATTCTTTGAACTTAGAGAAGGCATCACTCTTCTGTTTAAGAATGTAACCCAAACCTTTCTAGAATAGTCATCAATAAGGGTAAGGAAATACCTGTCTCCACCATGAGTGGATACCCTTGCTGGTCCCCATACATCAGAATATATGTAATCCATAACCTCCTTTGTGGTATGCTTCCCCTTCTGGTATGCTTGCTTATTTGATTTCCGCAGAACACACCTTTCACAGAATTCCAGCGTGCATATCCTCTTCCCAGGGATTGCTCCCTTCTTGGATAACTCAACCAGGCCCTTCTCACCAACATGTGCCAATCTCTTATGCCACAGGTTGACATCAGAAGACTCCATAGCAACATCAGCTGATCCTGTTACTATTCTGCCTATCAAAGTATACAAACCATTTTTGATCATACCCTTAATAACAATCCTTCCAGACTTGGTTATTGACAGAACTCCCTTTTCTGTCTTGAATTCAAAACCCTTAGAATTCAATGTACCAAGAGAAACAAGATTTCTCTTCAACTCAGGAACAAACCTGACATCAGATAAGATCCTATCAACTCCATCAAACATCTTGATCTAGATAGAACCAGATCCTAGCACTCTACAGCTCTCATCATTACCCAAAAGGACAAGACCTCCATCAATCTTCTCAAGATTCAGAAACCAGTCTTCACGTGGACACATATGAAAAGTACACCCAGAATCCAGGACCCACTCTTGACTTAATCTCTCATGACTAACCATCAAGACTTCTGCACTATCATATCCTTCAACCTCCATCACAACTGCATTTCCATCTTGATCACTTTGATTGTCTTTCTTCTTTCTTTCAGGGCAATTCTTTCTCAAATGGCCTTCCTTAAGGCAAGTGAAACACTTTCTCTTCTCAACAAAATCAGATTTCTTCCCACCCTTATTCCCTTTTCCACCATCCTTCTTCTTGGACTGAAACCCCTTCTTTTTCTTGGATTGAACATTTAATCCTTCAGCAGGCTTCCTCCCTGCAGTCCGAATCTATAGAAACTTGGTTTTCAGGGCAGTTTGAATATCATCAAACTTCACCTGATCTTGTCTTCCAAATAGCAAGGCATCTTTGAATTCCAGAGACTTAGGCAGAGAATTCAACAACATTAAAGACTTGTCCTCATCATCAATTATAACATCCAAACTCTCCAGATCATCCACCAATCTATTGAACTCGTCCAACTGATCACCAAGATTCTTGTCTTCACTCATCTTGAAGACTTGAAGCTTTTGTTTCATGTATAACTTATTCGTAACAGATTTGGTCTGGTATAACTGCTCCAGCTTATTCCAGACTTCAAGAGCGGTTTTCTCCTTCGATACTTCTCTCAATGGCTTATCCCCAAGACACAAGATAAGTGCACTGTGCGCCTTCCTCTTGTTCTCCTCCACCTTTGCAGGATTAGTTCCAGAAGCCACCTGATCCGGTGGTAACAAGGCTTCGTACAAACTATGGTGTACCAGGAGAGCCTTCATCTTAATCTTCCATAAGCTGAAATCGTTCTTTTCCGTGAACTTCTCAATGTCGAACTTAGTTGTAGCCATGATTGCTTTCCACAGATGGCGCCACTTGTTAATCGGTTTTTGATTCACAAGAAAACTTGTAATCAGGGAATCGGAATTATGGTAACAATTAGAACGAAATTGAAATCAACTTGAACACTACAATTACGTGGTTTGGAGATGAATACTCCTACGTCCATGGGATCGGAGAGGATAGCTTTTCACTAAGAAATAATGGAAGTGTTACAAATCGCTCAATCTCTCAGTAGTTTCACTCAACAATGATACTCTTAATGATAGTTCCTTTCTCTCAGCTGAGAAAGCCCCCTTTTATGTAGATACCGAGATTGAGATGAACCCTAGAATCGATTCAGTTGTAACAACCTCAGCTATAAGGTAGTTATCCAGCTGGCTAAAGACTTCAATAACCGCTTCCGTTGATTCAGTTAGAACCGGCATCGCGCTAGCTTCAATTTGGTGTAAATTGCGTATAACGAACTTTGGATCAAATCAGATGACTTAACCTCCTCTGGCTCTGGTCACTTACACCAGACTCCTCTGATCAGACTCCTCTGGTAGACCTCCTCTGCCAGACCTCATCTGATAGACCTCACTTGGTAGACCTCATCTGTCAGACTACTCTGGTCAGACTCCACTGGTCACCCTCATCTGGTCCAACTCCTCTGATACACCAAATTAACTAACTCGTACGGCTAACACATTTACAACATAGCTTCCTATTGAATCAAGCTCAGCAGACAAGATACTTCACATATGACACTTCACAAAAGTTATTGTGGCCTGTGGGACATCTCAAAAAGAAAAGTGTGAAGTTTATTAGGGGACGGATGGAGTTATTTTTAAGTAACGTATAAGTTGATAAAGTGTTTGACTAATACAACTTATAAGATCTTTGGCGATTTATAATAAATATTTTTAAAATCTTAAAATAAATATTTTTATTTTATTTTTTTATGTTGAGGTAGAGGTGGGTGGGGTGAGGAAGGGGTGGTTGGTTGGTTGAGGGTGCAGGTGGTTAGAAAAATAAGTTGAGAAAATCCTAACGTACTTTTTTTATTAGATCTTATAAACGGTTAAAAACTTATTTTATAATCTTATAAGCTATTAAGCATCTTATTTTTGCAAACACATACTTACCAACTTTAACAAATTGAAGATAGTCAAATAATATTCACTTTTCCGACATCTCTAAAACTATCAACATACAGTTGATCAATTTACGGTAGATCAATTAGACTCTATCTCGGAACAAAGTAAGACTATGTCATGTCAGTGTCAATTGGATGTTTCACCTCCTACATCTGGTTACCGGATCAAAATATCGAAATTTATAAGTTAGGGAACTATTTTCAATACATGAAAGTCCGCCGTACTAAAATCAAAATAAGAGTGATTTACAGGATTAAAAAAATATTTTTCCTAATAAATCAGGATATATGCTATAAGATGTCAAAGTTGGTCTTAATATTTATCAGTCTTAGATCGATAGTTTCAATTTTTATGGCCCCACATTGATATATATATATATATATATATATATATATATTTTTTTTTTAAGTCCTAAATCGATATAATAAATGTTATATAGTTTTTATATTATCCAGAATTGATAATATTTCTATACTTATTTTAAATCTATCAGGTTTTAAATATTTCCATTAATTTAAAAATATATTTAATTATTTTAATTTTAAAATTTAACTAATTAGTGGCTAGTTGGGTGATGTACCCCAAATGTGGCACTGATATGGAGAGGTGAGGTGTCAAATTGAAGTGGCGATGGCTTGGAACATTGTCATGAAAAATAGCTCAATTTCAATCAACACTTGAGTGGCAAGTAAGATTTAACTCGGGTTAGGGGTTGTTTGGTTTGAACAATTGTTTGAGATTGTCTTTATAATCTTAGGTAATCTCATGTTTGATTTGAGGGATTGTACAAGACCATGACCCTAGATTATATTAAATTTTAGGCATAATTCAATTCTACAATCTAAATATACATTCACACTCAAATAATCTCATTTAATCCAAACCACTTCAGCCTAATCTCATCTAATTCAATCCTGTTTCGTGAACCAAACGGCCCCTTAGAATATTTCGGATCAAAATTTGTCTAACTGTATGATTCTTATATGTTGGTGTCCTCAATGTGCCCTGATCGCAAATGTGTCATATTTTTGCCAACTCCTATAAATTAATGTCCTTAAAAAATATTCCTCCGTCCCTGAAAAATAGTCCTGGTTGCCTTATTGGGTCGTCCCCATAAAATAGCCCTATTGCCAAAAATGGAAATAATAAACGTTATCTACACTTTTCAACTTACACACATAATATTTTTAAAATAGTTTATTTTGTACTTGATTGACACCATATTCTTACTTTTTACATATTATATAAATTTTCTTAATAATCGTGCAAAAAATAACATGACTATTTTTTGGGGACGATTGATTTACAAATTAATATTAATTTATTTTAAGTGAAGAATAATTATTATTTTACTATTAAATATTAGGTGTTGAATTAAAAAAATATTATTATACATCAATTACATTGTTTGATTGGTGCACAGTGACTGTCCAACTCTTGTGATTCTGAGGAAACAACAACGCACATAATTAGAAAAAAATCCCAATTACTATTATAACACCATTAAAAATACAACACACATTTGAAACAAACACAACATAACAATAAAAGACAGACTACACTAGGGAAAAAAAAGCGCCACCATTGCAACAGGGATAAGATGAGAGGTAGGTACATTTGGGATTAATATTGTAATTAGGAGTGAGTATTTCTATGATATCCTTCCAACAAAGCTCAAAGAATGTCGATTCGCTATGCTCATCTTATTCTTGACAATGATAGTTTTCACATACGCTTCCATCTGCATAATTAACTAGATAAAGACATTAAATTCATTCAGCTATTATAGAGCACAAAGCCCACAAAATTGAAAGCGAATAATATCTGCATAATAAAAGTAACAAATTAAATTTACTAATTATAGGAAAGTGTAAATACATGTTCAATACATTAAATATACAATAAAAGAATTCCTTGACTGAGCATTAGAAATATAATTACTTTAGTGGAGGAAAGATGCTAAAAAAGAGGCCGAAAGCAAACATAGTTGTAATAAGAAAAAAAGAGAGGGAGAAGAAGTATGTAATATTGAGTGGTGTGGTGAAAGATGAATAACGGAGGGTTGGTTATATAGGAGTGGCAGAACCTTCCTCGCCACTTCTCAAGTATGGTGACACGTGTGTGACCTTCCTTGCCATGCATTCAGTATGGAGACACGTGTGCAACCTTTCTTGCCACGTGTTCAATACGTGGGCACATGCCTTTTTAATTTCCTTTTGAATTCTAGGGTTTGGTGATCATGATTTAATGATAATTCACTATAAAAAAATGCGTTGATTAACGACGGAATTTGCGACGGAAAATCCGTCTAAAAATATTGTTTGCGACGGATTTTGCGATAGATACGTGGCCGTCCCTAAAACAGCCGTAGCTAATATTTGCGACGGATTTATCTGTCGTTAATTAACGATGGATAAATCCGTCGCAAATCAGCCGGGTAAAAGACACGGTCGGGTCGCCGAAATTTGCGACGGACACGTGTCCGTCGCAAATTATTTATTTAATTTGCGATGAATTTGCGACAGACATGTGTCTGTCTCAAACCTTGAGCCTACATTAAAAAAAAGTGGCTTGTGTGGTTCGAACCCCGGCCCTCCGGGCACTCGAGGCGGGCACAAACCATTGAGCCACCAACCTTTGAAGCTAACATAAGCGGCCCACCTTATATATTAATAAGATTGGGCCTTGAACAATTAAATCCAAGTTTGCGCCCTAGAGGAATCGAACACGTGACCTTTCGTGCATGCGGAGGAGGCGCGCCGCTCGTACACGAACTTCTTTTGTTCATTTTTAAGCAATTAATTGTATGTGTATCCAAATTAAGTCTTTTTTTTAATAATTCATCAAATTAATTCCTTTTCGTTTCTAGCTTTATTTATATAAATGTTGTGCCTACTTTTTTTTTTTTTGTAAAATTATTTATTTCAACAATGCGTAGATTTATAATTCGTTCAGTTGTACACAATTAATTGCATATATGTTCAAATAATTTTTTTTCATAATTCCCCAAATTAATTAGTTGACCAAAAATTAAACCTGATTTGAATTAATTATAAAAAATTTATATTATTTAAAATGTTGACTAATTACAAATTTGAATCTTTTTAAAGATGGAAAGATGGTTGATTTTGTTTTAATTATTAAATTTATTCGAGATTTATGCCTTCAATTGAGGAAAAAAAATTATGAAACTTAAATTGAAACTAATCACACTTCAACTTAAGGCGCTGAAGCTTTAGCAGAGCGCACTTCCCTCTTGAGAACAACTCCCACCAACTTCAACATATCATAAATTCTTGACATTTTAACCCCCCCTCCCACAATATAACAATTTGCGACGGCCATCCGTCGTAAACTGTCAAATTAAAATTTACGACGGCTCTATCCGTTGGTAAGCTGGTCGGCCAAATGGATCTCGGTCAAACGGGTCAATTTTACGACGGCTATGTCCGTCGTTAATTCAATTTTTGAAATTTGCCATGGACATTCCATTGCAAACAATTCGGTTAAACGGGTCTTGGTCAAGCGGGTCGATTTTACGACGTCTCTGTCCGTCGTTAATTTCAACTTTGAATTTTGAGAGGGACATTCCATCGCTAATTCCAAATTTGAAATTTGCGACGAATTTTCCGTCGTAAAACCTAAAAATTAGAGACAGATGAACAAGTCCGTCGCAAATTCATAGAATTTACGTCTAATGGTCAAAATCCATCTCTAATCCGTCGCAAAAAACTGTGATTAGCGAAGGATAACGAGTCCGTCGCAAATTTTCGTCGCTAATCAGCTAATTTCTTGTAGTGATTGTTTGGAATGATTTCTATTGGAAAACGGTTCCCGGGTTTGCGAATTCAAATAAAAAATGCTTGTTATTTACTCAATTAATTTCTGTTATGCTGGATTTTCTTTCTGAATTCGGGCTAGGCGACATTATTTATTCTCCGACTCGGTGTTTATTTTAGGAGCTTTTAAGTGTGAGAAAAACACCTAAATTTGGGTTGATCTTCATGCTAACACTGTGTAGAAGCAAGACTAATGTCTTTGAATGATTAGGATGGTGTTTGCCTGAATTAAAACAGCTTATAAGATTATAAAATACACTACAGTGTAAGGAAAGTTGTTCTTACATTTACAGCTTATAAGAGGTGGGTGAGTACCAAATCCGGACTTATATGATAATTTACGATGGACCTTTATTCCCGTTGCTAAATTTGCCAAAAATCCTCCACCTAGCTTTTTCTGTCGCAAATCCGTCGTAAAATTCAATATTTGCGACGGATATGAAAGTCCGTTGCAAAGTTTCGATGGTAAAGAGACCGTTTTTTGTAGTGTATATTTTGGGGGCGGAGAGAGTATATCTCGTCATTGGTAGGTTTACAAAACAATATTAATTTATTTTAAGTAAAGAATAATAGTTATTTTACTATAAAATATTAGCTGTTGAATTAAAAAAATATTATTATACATCAATTACACTGTTCAACTGATGCACAAGTGACTGACCTTGTGATTATGAGGAGATAACAATGCACATAATTAGGAAAAAGAAATACCAATTATTATTATAACACCATTAAAAATACAACAAACACACTTAAAACAAACACAACATAACAATAAAAGACACAGACTACACTACGGAAAAAAAAAAACACCACCATTGAAACTAAGGATTAGTTGAGAGGTGGGTACATTTGGGATTAATATTGTAATTAGGATCGAGTACTTCTATGACATCCTTCCAACAAAGCTCAAAGTCTGCCGATTCGCCGTCATACTCATCATATTGTTCACTTCACAGTGATGGTTTTAACATACGCTTCCATCTGCATAATTGAATAGATATAAAGACATTAATTCATTCAGCTATTATAGAGCACAAAGCCCATAAAATTGAAAATGAATAACATCTGCATATTAAAAGTAATAAATTAAATTCATTAATTATAGGAAAGTGTAAATACATGTCCAAAACATTAAATATCCAATAAATGACTAATTTGCTTTGATGGATAGGATTGATAAATAATTATCCCTATTTATGGGACAATTAGTCCAACTCTTTTCATGTGATAATTATACCTATAACCAATTATTCCAGGCCCGTGTCACATGAACCAAATGCATGATAGCTTAGATTTAAGTATCAATCCCTCGTAATCCAACAAAGCAAACTTGCCCTAAAAGAATGAGAATTAGAAAATATAATTACTTTAGGGGTCGTTTGGCTTGAGGGATTGTCTGGGATTGTCTTTATAATCCCAAGTAATCTCGTGTTTGGTTTGAGGGATTACACAGTACCATGACACTGGATAGACTAGAACGACTATCTCGAGTACAATTCGATCCAGAAAATTTGGTTCTTGTCCAAATTTTCTAGTTCTAGTCTATCTGTTTTTCAATAATCGTTTTAATCCAATCCTAGTTAATCCAATCTTATCCCGCAAACCAAACAGCCCCTTAGTGGATCACCGAGGATAAATATGATGCCGAAAGCAAACATAGTTGTAATAAGGAAAAAAGAGAGGGAGAAGAAGTATGTATTATTGAATGGTGTGGTGAAAGATGAATAACGGAGGGTTGGTTATATAGGAGAGGCAGCCCCTTGCCTTTGATCTGGTATCAACACACGTGTCAAATCTTCCTTGCCATTTGTCCGGTATTGAGACATGTGTGTGATCTTCCTTGCCACGCATCCGATATGGAGACACTTGTGTGATCTTCCTTGCCACGCATAACTTATGGAGACACGTGTGCAACCTTTCTTGCCACACATTTAATACGTGGGCACATGCCTTTCCGATTTACTTTTGAATTCTAGGGTTCAATGATCATGATTTAATGATAATTGTGTGGAAAGATTTCTATTGGAAACGGTTCTCGGGTTTGCGAATTCAGATAAAAAAATGCTTGTTATTTCCTCAATTTATAGTAAGACAGTGTTTGGCTGAACTAAAACAATTTATAAGATTATAAAATACACTACAGTGTAAAGAAAGTTGGTCTTTCATTTACAGAGTGGCCTTCAGAAAAAATAAAGGATTTGGATCCTGTACACAACAAAAATGTTGTGCTGTATTGGATCCAAATATACAATACCATATTAGGGTTGAAGGGTTAAGATTCCCTGATGCGCTCGAATTTCGATTTGATTATCATCCCAATGAACCGTTTTTCAATGAACTCATTCTATTAGAACCAAAAGTACAATTTATAATCCCAACCCAAAATGGATGTTATAGAGATCTTCCGATGGATTGCCGGAAAGAAGATGGGTTTCTTAGGGTTGAAGGGCCCAGATTCCCTGATGCGCTCGATTTTTGATTGAATTCGAGCATGAGTATTGGTGAATGTCATGATGAATGCTTGAAGAACAGCAGCTGCACGGCTTATGCTGATCCGTTAATTGATAATGGGACCAGCTGCTTGATGTGGTTTGGGGACTTGATTGATGTGAGGGAGCTGAGCAATTTATATGGCAGAGCAAGGCTGAGCGTTTATATCCGCGTCGCTGCTTCTGAACTAGGTAAACGAAGGATATAACTGTGTTATCGCGCAGGACACTGCCCTTAAGTGCTTTAATGTGTTATACTATACAATGCGTCAAAGCATATGGTATAACACATTAAAGAACAAACTACTCTTCTGGGTAGCAAAGTCAAATTTAAAGGAAAGAGTAAATAAATATTTGGGAAAAGATTTTCTTTATTCTATTACCTAATTTCTAATTTTCAAGTGCCCAACTGTACACAAATCTCATTTTCTGCCCAGTCATGACTTGTCTAACCTACTCACCCATTTCTTCAACTGTATTCCAATTTTTTTCAACTATATTGGGGACATTTTATTCATTTTAAGACAATAAAGAACAATTTTATACAATAGGCAGAAAAAACATTGGACACTTGAAACTAGACATTTTTATAAACATTCTCTAAATATTTCAGCCGGGTAAACTATCCCTATTTTGATTCAAGGTTTCTCGATTTTCTCGAGTTGAAATAAGGGGGCGCTTGGTTAGAAACTCATCAATGGTAATGAGAATGAGGTTGAAAATTAGTATAATTATGATGGTTAATGAGAACAAAATCACTATCTTCCCTCCTAAATAAGGTAATCACTACTCCATTTTGATTACCCTATTCTCTTCCTACAATCCTCCTCCTCAATCACTCCCCTATTCCTCCACCAACAACCATTTGTTGCCCACTTTTATTCCAAATTTGGGGCATGACACTAGCAATGGAGTCACAATTGTAACAAGTCTTCACCCAATATATTATATTTATTATGGGGGCATAAATGGAAAATAATTTCCATTCCCATTACTATTGAGAAATTGCTAACCAAGCGCCTCCTAAATCGACGTTAGGAAGTGAAATTTCTGATTTGACATTGACATAACAAAGTCAAATTTTCTGATCGGTGAATCGATGTTTTATCTTTAAACGGCGGTCACCAAACTGAAATGTCGATAAAATGAAAGTTAAAGTGCTAATTTCAATTCATGAAAGTCAGAATAACTAAAATCGAAATAGGAGTAATTTATAGGATTGAGAAAGCTATTTCACTAAGCTCGTGTTTGGATGGAAGAATTTGGGGCAGTGTATTTAAAATCCACAATCTAAATCCACTCCGCTTGTTCGGATAAAATATTCAAATTGATAGATTTCAAAGATTTAGATTTAACTCTAGAGAAAAATGGGGGGAATTTCAAATGCTTAGCAAAATCGTATAATCTGAAATCTATGGATTTCTGAATCCAATCATTTTTAAATTCCTTAAATTACAAATGACTATCTAAATGCAACCTAAGTGAAATTTCGTGCATTAGGGTGCAATTGTATTGGCTTTTAAAGAATAATATTTTAGTGAATGTGACTACTAATAGTTGATTCATCTTTCAGACCAGGAGACAGATCGGAAAGAAAAGAAGAAAGGATCTGCAAAGACGAAGGTGATCGCTGCAGCTGCTGCTTCTGGAGTGGGATTACCTATCCTGGGCTTATTTATTGGAGGCTTACTTTTGTGGATGAGACGCAAGAGAAAAGGTTAAATCAATCATCTTTCTTTTTATAATGTACTCTATAAGTCTATAACGCATTATTAAAGAGGATGAAAACGAATGTACAACTTGTTTTTCAGCTTATGAGAAGACAGGGGAGGAGTCAGAGTTACCTTTATATGATTTAGCAACCATTGCATCAGCCACAAATAACTTTACAAGAGAAAACTTGATCGGAGAAGGTGGTTTCGGCCCTGTTTACAAGGTAAAACACCTTTTAAGTTATAAGTAAAGAGTATATATAGAGTGAAATGGGTTTATACATAAATATTAAAAGGTATTAGTTGTTTTACTAATGGATATTAGTTGTTCTTGTTGGGTCTTCTTCCTCCTCACACAACTCACGATTCGTGTCCTTGGGACTAGGGTTCAGGCCGCCTGAGAACGGACTCTAAACTGGTGTCAACGAGAGGGCCAAAGACGAGTATGGGTAGCACTCCTCACCAATACTCTCCTCACTTTCTCTCTTCAGCCGTCGAAGTCACTGAGAAGAGAAGAAGAATCGGTTTTTGTATGGAGGCTGCCTACAATACCCTAGGTTAGAAGTGTGGGCCTCAGACTTAATCCAAATGGGCCAAAACCCAATTGGGCTCAAGCCCAAACCCAACATTCTCCACCTTTTGGCCATTCTCATCAACACCGGAATCCACAGGTTGTCATCATTACCCAAACACACGCACATGCACAACACAAAGCCGTACAAGGAGCTTGCACAAACAAACAGTTAGTGCAAAACCTGCAAAAGACACAAAGTTAGTCCAGGTTATCACAAAGAAAACATAACACACAATCATGCAATTGACACAAAGCAATAAAACATGAAAAACACAAAGACTCGCTGCTCCACCTCACTTGGAGCAACTACGACACAAAGCACATGAAACTCAAATATGCAAACAGATGAATACGGGTACGGGGAAAACATGAAACAAGCTTCGATGTTGTTACGCAAAACACACATGCAAGCACATATACACGTCATTCCCAAAGAACCCACGAGTATTTTCATGCTATCATTCCCCCCTCCTACCCACTATCTCAACATCTAAAGCAACATAAGAGAACAAAGAACAAAAAAACATGCACCACAAAGAGCATGCTAAACACAACGTTATAACAAATCCTAGACATGCTGCACTAACAAGAAGCATTCTATCCGATTTAAATAGCCAAACAACATTCTGAAAAACGTAAAAGTCATGCACCAACACAAGGCAATCGCATACTTAACACATTTTAAAGAATAACAAGCTAACACAAAGAAGCATATAAAGACACAAAGAAGAGTGCTCATCCTCAATGGGAACACTCTAACAGACAACAAGTAGTAGAAAACAAACATGCATACAAACCACACAAAGAGAAGAAAGCAAACAAAACACACAAAGGACTAGAAAGCATCACCAAACATCACCATAATGCTCCTCCTCAGTAGAGGCCACATTAGCACATTCAACCTTTTGGTTCTTGTTTGGCTTAGTACACTCTCTAAACATGTGACCGGGGTCACCACAATTATAGCACTTTCTCACTTTGAGTTTCTTAACATGCTTTTCTACATTCTTCCCCCTAACATGCATAGCCCCACCCAAGTTAGCATCACCACCATTTTGTTTCAAATCCATCTCCTTACTCTTCAAACCATTAATCACAGTCTCAAGGGTAACATTATCCCTACCATATTTAATAGCAGATTTCACATCACAATAAGAGTCAGGAATAGCATTCAACAAGATAATGGGGGTGTACTCATCAATGCACTTATCACCGGTATGCTTAATATCTTGAATCAATTTAGTGAACTCATCTAAGTTCCCATCAATATCCTTACTCAAGTCAAGTTTAAAACTAAAGAACCTTTCAAGCAAGAACATACGACTAGGCAAAGAATTTTCAGTATATAACTCTTCTAACTTATCCCAAAGATCTTTAGCAGAGTCCATCACACCTACTTTCCTAAGCACAGTATCAGACAGATTCAAAACAATAGCAGATAAAGCAAGTTCATTCATCTCACCTTTCTTTTCCTCAGACACACCAGCAGCATATGAGTGATCAATATCTTTGAAAACACGTTGTTGTACCAAAATACATTTCATTTTTTGTTTCCATATGCTAAAATCAGCTTTTCCATTAAAAGGGGCCATAACATACAAGGGAGTAGTGGTAGCAGCCATTTCAGAAAACAGCAAATCCACAAACACAAAGATGCAGATAGACAGAACAACGGCAAGCGGAAGCAAGCACAACACAGGTCACAAGACACGAGACCACAAAACAAGGATAACGAGCACGTAAATTTCCCAAAACTACACCACGAAAATCCCAACAGCCCTAAACCACGGCAAGAGGTTCACTAAGAAAGCAATAAACCCGCGGCAAGCGGCTACACTACGAAAGCAGTAAAAAAAGGACAGGTTACAACCAATTTACCAGAGCGAGACCCTAGGAAACGATCTCAAAACGCCCAAAAAATGCACCACGAAATCCCGGGACCACGCACAAAGTGCCGTAGAAAAATCACACAACAACCTTATAACAAAGGCTCGAAGTAGAAAAAGAAATATTAAGCACTTTTCAAAGCTTAAATTCTTCTGCAGAAACTGGTTAGCAAACTTCAATAAAATAATATAAGTATTTTAAAAGAATTGCCCAACTGAAGGTACGGGAGAAAGGAAAACAAAGTAAAGGACAGAGTTCGAACTTACCTGACCTTACCTTTCCATGGACGGCGGTCGACAGCGGCTCCGGCAAGCGGCACGGCGGCGCTGCAGCAGACGGCACGAAGCCGGCAAACTAGCGGCGGACGAACGGAGAACTAACTCCAGGCGGCGCACACGAACAGCGGCGATCGAACAGGGGGCGCAGACCTCTGGCAGGTCCCGGCGAGCACGGCAGCGGTGCGAGCAGGGTCACAGCGGCGGCGGTCGGGCTGATCTCCACGGAGGCGGCGAAGACGACGAATGGACGGAGCACCGGCGAACACCCTCGGACCACGAACAGAGTCGACGGAGGTACCCGTGGCTCTGATACCACTGTTGGGTCTTCTTCCTCCTCACACAACTCACGATTCGTGTCCTTGGGACTAGGGTTCAGGCCGCCTGAGAACGGACTCTAAACTGGTGTCAACGAGAGGGCCAAAGACGAGTATGGGTAGCACTCCTCACCAATACTCTCCTCACTTTCTCTCTTCAGCCGTCGAAGTCACTGAGAAGAGAAGAAGAATCGGTTTTTGTATGGAGGCTGCCTACAATACCCTAGGTTAGAAGTGTGGGCCTCAGACTTAATCCAAATGGGCCAAAACCCAATTGGGCTCAAGCCCAAACCCAACAGTTCTCACTTAAGGATATTAGTTGTTTTCACTAAATAGTATTAACTGTTTTCAATAAATAACTTATATACTTCAGTGTTAACAATTAATACACTTCAGTTATAACAACTAGTATTTAGTGAAAACAATTAATACCCTTCAATAATTCGTGTATGAACCATTTTCCCTCTATACTTTCTCCTTAAGAAATACATGTACATATACGCGCATGCATTAGTATAACGAATGCTGCTGCAAGGGAAACTTTCAGCAGGACGGGTAATCGCGGTGGAAAGAATGTCGACAACTTCTAGACAAGGCCCTGAAGAATTCAAGAATGAAGTTACTTCAATTGCCAAACTTCAACACAGAAACCTTGTTAAAATTTTGGGATGTTGCACTGACGGACAGAAAAAGATGTTAATATATGAGTACATGCAGAATAAAAGCTTGGACCATTTCATATTTGGTATGATCTTTAATCCACAACTTTCTCTCTCTCGGCAAAAAAATTGTATGAATTGTACCATGAAGCCTGTGTGTATTTTAAAAAAAGAGTTTTACTATAAAAAGTGGAGAAATACAGGATAATACAATACCAAACCACTTTTCATAAATTGGTACAAAATAATTGAACTGATGCACAAAATAAAGTTGAACATAAGTATATATATTTTTAACATTGTATTATTTTGTAAATAGTTGTTTGGTATTGTACTATTTTGTCAACGCCCCTAAAAAGTAAGTGGGCGCTTGGTTAGCCATTCTTCAATGGCAATGGGAATGAAAATATATTTTCATTTATGTCCTCATAATAAAAATGATATGTTAAGGGAAGAAGTGTTCCAATGGTGACTCTATTGCCAGTGTCATGCCCCAATTTTGGAATATGAGTGGAAAACAAATGGTTGTTGGTGGAGGAATAGAGGAGTGATTGAGGAGGATGATTGTAGGAAGATAATAGGGCAATCAAAATGGAGTAGTGATTACCTTATTTAGGAGGAGAGGTAGTAATTTTGTTCTCATGAACCATGCTAATTACACTAATTTTCAATCTCATTCCCATTACCATTGAAGAGTTGTTAACCAAGCGCCCCCTAAGAGTATTTCACCAATTTAACAATGCTACTGGTGCACAGGAATGTTACTCTTGTGTCTCATATTGTTCATAATAATTTTCTTTCTATAAACATGCATTCTTATATAATATAACTCTTCACTACGCTTCAGATAAAAAGAGAAGTACAAATTGAGATGGAAAAAACGGTTCGATATTATCATGGGAATCGCAAGAGGTTTTCTTTGCCTCCATCATGATTCCAGACTAAAAATCATCCACATGGACCTCAAAACGAGCAACATCTTAGTGGACGAGAATTTGAATTCCAAGATTTCAGATTTCGGTTTAGCAAGAATGTTTGAAGGGAATGAAACAATAGAATGAACGAAAAGAGTTGCTGGAACATAGTAAGTTTGTCGCATACTATAGTAGATATAAATTTATTTCTTGCATTGCCTAATGCATTTATTGTACTAATTACAGCGGCTATATGGCTCCGGAATATGCCTTTAACGGAAAATTCTCAATCAAGTCCAATATATTTATCGTGGGAGTCGTAATATTGGAGATAGTGAACAGGAAAAAGAATAGAGGGTTCGAGCATTCCTCGCTCTATTAGAACCTTCTAGAACTGGGGAATACTAAATCACTACAACTTTTATTTTTTCCTTTTACCTGCATCATATGCTGAATAAATTTCTGCAGGCATGACTTTATTGTATGGATGATAGGGAGTTAGAGATAATGGATCCAACTTACAAGTATTCATACGACGAAGTGAAGAGGTGCATTAATGTCGGGTTGTTATGTGTCCAAAACTTCGCGGACGATAGGCCGATTATGTCACCGTGCTTCTAATGTTGAGTAGTGAGGACACAGTGTTGCCGCAGCCCAAGAAACCCGGATTTTTCTTGCAAAATAGTCGCAGATTTTCATCTTCCGGAGGCTATAATTCTAGTAGTAGTAATTCCGTAAGCATGACCGATGTAGAAGCCAGATAGTTTCTAAAAAGAGGTTATCATTTTTTGTTCACTATCAACTGGATTGGTGACTTAGTGTTATGTATATTAGTCGTGTAGTTTGCCAACTATTGCACAAAGGAACAAGACTTTTAATGTACATTTTTAATAGAGAATATAATTACTTTAGTGGAGGAATATAGAGGTTGAAAGCAATCATAGTTTTAATAAGAAAAAAACAAAAGGGGGAGAAGAAGTATGTAATATTGGGTGGTGTGGTGAAAGATCAATAATGCAAGATTGGTAATATAGGAGAGGCAGCCCCTTGCCTTTGATCAGGTATGAACACACTTGTCAAATCTTTCTTGCCATTTGTCAGGCATGGATACACGTGTGTGACCTTCCTTGCCACGCATCCGGCATGGAGACACGTGTGCAACCTTTCTTGCCACGTGTGGGCACATGCCTTTCCGATTTCCTTTTGAATTCTAGGGTTTGATGATCATGATTTAATGATAATTGTTTGGAAAGATTTCTACTAGAAACGGTTCCCACGTTTGCGAATTCAGATAAAAAATGCTTGTTATTTCCTCAATTAATTTCTGTTATGTTGGATTTCCTTTCTGAATTCTGGGCTCGGAGACATTATTTGTTCTCCAATTTAGTGTTTATTTTAAGAGTTTTTTAAGTTTGAGAAAAATACCTAATTTTTGGTTAATCTTCATGCTAACATTGTGTAGAAGCAAGATTAATGTTTTTGTTTGACTAAAATGGTGTTTGGCTGAACTAAAACAACTTATAAGATTATAAAATATACTAAAGTGTAAGGAAAGTTGATTTTACATTCACAGAGTGGTCTTCAAGAAAAAATAAAGGATTACATTTACAGCTTATAAGAGGTGGTTAGTACCAAATCCAGACCTACATGATAATACACTACAGTGTAAAGAAAGTTGACCTTACATTTACATAGTGGTCTTTTGCAAAAATAAAGGATTTTGATCCTGTACACAACAACAATGTTGTGCTGTATTGGATCCAAATGCACAATAAAACTGTACCATCTTATTGCACCGGATAAGCCTGCACAATACAAGATACAAATTCAATATTTATTGCACCGGATAAGCCTGCACAGTACAAGATACAAATCCAATGTTCAACACCTTAACTAAAATATAAAAAAAATCTCATAATTACCTTAATCACTCAATGACATGTAGATCAAACCCAAAAGGAGAAATTGCACTTTTGGTTCCAAGATAATGAATTCAAACCACTTTAAATATCTATGTGTGTAAGTGGTTCTTTGGTTTGCTGTTTTTGTCTCATTCGTTAATTTTTGGACCAAAACTTCAACTTTACCGTCTGGGGACCAAAAGTGTCAAAAAAAAATTACGGGACTATTTTAAATTCATGAAAGTCCGCCGTACTAAAATCAAAATGAGAGTGATTTACTGGACAAAACAAATATTTTTCCTAATAAATCAGTATATATACTATAAGATGTTAAAGTTGGTCTTAATATTTATGAGCCTTAAATCGATAGTTTCAATTTTTATGGCCTTACATTGATATTTTTTTAGGTCCTGAATCGATATAGAAAAGGTTATACAGTTTTTATAATATCCCGAATTGGCAAATTTGTATACTTATTTTAAAATCTATTAGGTTTTAAACATTTCCATTTAAAAATATGTCTAATTATTTTATTTCTTAAAATATTAGCTTAGTGGCTAGTTAGGTGATACTTAAAAATAGCTCAATTTCAATCCACACTTGAGTGGCAAGTAAGATTTAACTCGGGTTAGAGTATTTTGGATCAAAATTGATCTAATAGTACGATTCTTATATGTTGGTGTCCTCAATGTGCCTGCTCGCAAATGTGCCATATTTTTGCCAACTCCTATAAATTAGTGTTGGTAGGTTTACAAAAAAATATTAATTTATTTTAAGTAAAGAATAATTATTATTTTACTATAAAATATTAGTTGTTGAATTTAAAAATATTATTATAAATTAATTATATTGTTTAATTGGTGCACAAGTGACTGACCAATTCTTGTGATTCTGAGGAGATAACAACGCACATAAGTAGAAAAAAAATTCCAATTATTATAACACCATTAAAAATACAACGAACACGCTTAAAACAAACATAACATAACAATAAAAGACACAGACTACACTAGGAAAAAAAATAGTACCACCATTGAAATAGGAATAAGATGAGAGGTGGGATCATTTGGGATTAATGTTGTAATTACGAGTGAGTACTTCTATGACATCCTTCCAACAAAACTCAAATTATGTCGATTGGCTGTCGTACTCATCTTATTCTTCATATATAATGATAGTTTTCACATACGCTTCCATCTGCATAATTAAATAGACATAAAGACATTAAATTCATTCAACTATTTTAGAGCACAAAGCCCATAACATTGAAAGCGAATAACATCTACATATTAAAAGTAACAAATTAAATTCATTAATTATAGGAAAGTGTAAAAACATGTTCAAAGCATTAAATATACAGTAAATGACAAATTCTCTTAGATGGGACAATTAGTCCAACTCTCTCCATGTGAGAGTTATCCCTATAACCATTCAGTGACGGACGCAGGATTTTCTTTCAGTGGGGCCCAACTAATAAGGATAATAATTTTGACAATATGATATATTATTGTATAAATGACTTTATTCAAAACAAATACTTTCTCAGTCTCAAATCAATTTGCACACTTATAGTAACACGTATTTTTAAGAAAAATACACTTTTTAATAAAAAATAGTGACATAGGGGTATATATGTGTATATTTTTGTGAGTGAATTAACGGGTAAGTTTCTTTGGGGCGGAGGTAGTATTTAATTATATATTTCATGGATATTTTACATACTGTGAAATCTTTGCATAATAACTTCATTGCTAACATTTTTAAATATTTTTTTTTTCAATGTATTTAATCAAAACAAAATTAAAATATTAAATTAGAATTAAAATTTAATCAACATTTATAATTAAAAAAATAGTAATCAAATAACTAATGTAATAAACAAATCATCAATAAATTTTACATTCATATCAACCTTAACAATTAATAAATTCAAAAGAACTAATGAAAATTGAAGTTAATTGTGGGTGGAGAAACAAATTTTTGTTTTTCATAAAAAGGGGAATTTTTGAATAAAATATGAATGAAGAAAAATAAAAACAACACCTCAAATAAAGGCTCAGGGTTTCGAACACAGGGACTCAGCTAAAAAAAACCCCGACTCACAACCACTTGACTATACTGCCATAATCAATTTTTGTTACTAAAATATCTATATATATATGCCAATATATACGCTAACATTTTTTTTTAAAATTTATGGGGTCCAGTGCCCTCCTTGGCCCTAGTGTGGGTCCGTCCCTGTAACCATTTATTCCAGACCCGTGTCACATTTACCAAAAGTATGATAGATTAGATTTAAGTATCAATTTCTTCTAATCCAACAAAGCAAACATGCCCCAAAAGAATTCCTTGAATGAGCATTTGAAAATATAATTACTTTAGTGGAGGAATATAGAGGTTGAAAGCAATCATAGTTGTAATAAGAAAAAAAGGGGGAGGGAGGGGGGGGGGGGGGGAAGAAGAAGTATGTAATATTGGGTGGTGTGGTGAAAGATCAATAACGCAAGATTGGTTATATAGGAGAGACAGCCCCTTGCCTTTGATCAGGTATGAACACACGTGTCAAATCTTCCTTGCCATTTGTCCGATATGGAGACACGTGTGTGATCTTCCTTGCCACGCATCCAGTATGGAGGCACGTGTGCAACCTTTCTTGCCACGTGTGGGCACATGCCTTTCCGATTTCTTTTTGAATTCTAGGGTTCGATGAAATTGTTTGGAAAGATTCTATTGGAAACGGCAATTAATTTCTGCTATTGCGACATTATTTTGTTCTTCAATTCTGTGTTTATTTTAAGAGCATTTAAGTTTGAGAAAAATACCCAATTATGGGTTGATCTTCATGCCAACACTGTGTAGAAGTAAGATTAATGTCTTTGAATGATTAAGATGGTGTTTGACTGAATTAAAATAACTTATATGAATATAAAATAGACTACAGTGTAAGCAAGTTGATCTAACATTTATAGAGTGGCCTTAAAAAAAAAAGGATTTGGATCCTGTACACAACAATAATGGTGTGTTGTATTGGATTCAAATACAAAACTGTACTATTTTATTGCACCAGATAATCCTATACAACACAAGATACAAATTGAAATATTCAACACATTACCTGAAATAAAAAAATCTCATAATTACCTTAATCACTCAATGACATGAAAATCAAACCCAAAAGAAAAAATAAATTGGTTCCAAGGGAATGAGTTCAAAATACTTTTGATATCTATGTACGTAAGTTGTTCATTATTTTGCAGTTTCTGTCGCATTCGTTAATTTTAGGACCAAAGCTGCAATTTTACCACATTCTCTTGAAACCAAAAGTGTCAAAAAAAATTATGGGACTGAATATGCCGAAAAAAGAATCGTTTTAAAATGAATTCATTCTTTTAGAACCAAAAATACAATTTATCCCAACCAAAAATTATGTATATTTGGCAAATATAAAAGCTCTTAAAATAAACACAGAATTGCATAAGAAATAACGTTGCCGAGTCCGGAAAAGAAACCGATCTCCGACAAAATCATGAACCAAATTATGGTACGAAATTGAGAAAGGAAATCAATCATAACAGAAACTAATTGAGGAATTAAGAACCGTTTCAAATGGAAATCTTTCCAAGGAATTACCATTATTTCAAGATTATCGAATTCAGAAGGAAGTTGGGACCAACTTTCACGTGGCAAGAACGGTTACACACGTGTCTCTGACGTGTCTCCATACTGGATGCGTGGCAAAGAAGCTTCCACACGTGTTTTCATACCAGATTAAAGGCAAGGGGCTGCCTCTCCTATATAACCAACCTTCCGCCATTCATTTTTGCACTCATCTCATACTGTTCACATTTACGTCACTCCATAGTACATCCCTCTTCTCCCTTATTTCTTTTCTTTTTATTATAACTATGTTTGCTTTCGGCATCTTAGTTGTTGTCTTACCTCTCTTACCTCCACCTAAAGTAATTTTTTTTAATGGTCATTCAATTAATTCTATTATTGTATATTTAATATTTTGTGCATGTATTTACTCTTTCACATTTAACTAAGACAATTAATTAGTTAGTTTTAATTTGATTGATATGAGGTAAATTGTATTTTGGTCCCATGAGAATAAGTTGTCAGCAAAAATGATAATTTTTAAAATATTTTTGGTCCCATAGTTTTATTCGACATTTTTAATTGTTGTGATTAGTTGAATATGAAACACTCTAACTCACACACTTAAGCATGAAAGGAAGATAAGAAACTTAATGAATGTAAAGTAAAGAGGCAACGATTTTAAGTGGTTCGACTTATCAACAAGTCTACGTCCACTGAGGAGATCTTCAAGCTTTTATTAATCAATGGAGATGATGAAAGATTACAGAGAAATGAGCTAAGAGATAGCAACTCAAAAACTGAACTGAAAACTGAACTTGTGTTAATCTTCACACTTTGTGCCCTTTTATCTTGAAGTGTAGTGTTAGTTGTAACTGAAATTTTCAACCAACTTGTAGCCTGACAGCTCAGCTTTCAAGCCAAGCCAAATTCCGTTGCAAACCATCTGCTAACCGTTCTGAACGAACCTCACAAAGTCGAACCAGTAAACATGCAAGTAACCGATTTCTGTTATAACCGTTTTTCCTTGATGTTGGCTTCAATGTTGCCACACCCGTTCCAACATTCCAGGATTCGAACAAAAACTAACAATTTGCATGAATTGATTGCTACACCTCTTAACAATTCTCCACCTTAGCATCAATTCTTGACCACCATGCTGTAAGAACTCCACCTTAACACTACTCTGAACTTAAGAGCAGCTTCTTTCTTCTTGTCTTTAATTCAATCCAACCAAACCAAGACACAACTCAAACTTTGAAGTTGAAAGTGCCTTGGTGAAGCAATCTGCAGGATTCTCTTCTGTGTTGATCTTCTTTACCTTTACAATTCCTTTGTCTATCACATCTCTCACAAAATACATCTTCACATCTATGTGTTTGGTTCTCTCATGATAGCCTTGGTGCTTTGACAAATGTATGACACTTTGATTATCACAAAAGACTGAAACTCTCCTTTGATTGATGCCAAAATCCCTTAGTATTCCCTTCAGCCACATCTCTCTTTAACAGCTTCTGTTAAGGCAACAAACTCAGCTTCTGTTGTTGACAAAGCTACTGTGGATTGATGAGTTGATCTCCAGCTGAAGGCTGTTCCATATAGGGTGAAGACATATCCATTGAGTGACCTTCTTGTATCAAGATTTGCAGCAAAATCTGCATCCACAAAGCCAACAAGTGCATCAGTTTCTTCTTTGCATTTTCTGTATTGCAGACCTTTCTCCTTTGTCCTATGAACATATCTCATGATCCATTTGACAGAATCCCAGTGTTTCCTTCCTGGATTTCCCATGAATCTGCTAACTAAGCTCATAGCATGAGTTAGATCAGGCCTACAGCACACCATGGAGTACATTAGACTTCCAACAGCATTAGCATAAGGTACCTTGCTCATTTCTAACTTCTCATCTTGTGTCTTTGCTTCCTGTCTTAGAGACAGTTTATCACTTTGCCTTATTGGAGTTGATACATCTTTGCACTGATTCATATTGTATCTCTTAAGTACCTTACTCAAGTAAGTTGGCTGACTTAGCATTACCTTACTTGAGGTTCTGTTCCTTTTGATCTCCATCCCAAGAATTACCTTAGCTTCTCCCAGATCGTTCATTTCAAATTCTGCTCTTAACATAGCTTTAACAGATTCAATCCCTTCCATTGATTCACAAGTTATCAACATATCATCTACATATAACAGTAGATAAGTGCATGAGGATGTACCTCTCTTGATGTATACACAGCTGTCATACCTGCTTCTGTAAAATCCACATGATAGGATGTATTCATCAAACCTCAAGTACCACTGCCTTGGACTTTGCTTCAGTCCATACAGTGACTTATTTAGTAAACAAGCCTTATATTCAGAGTTATCGACCATTACTCCTTCAGGAATCTTCATGTATATGTCTTTGTCCAGATCACCATGTAGAAAAGATGTGGTAACATCCATCTGATGTAGCTCAATATCAAATTGAGCCACTAAATCAAGTAAAATTCTTATTGAGCAGTGTTTGACCACAGGAGAAAAAATTTCATTGTAATATATCCCTTCCTTCTGTGAGAACCCCCTTGCCACAAGTCTTGCTTTGTACCTAACTCCACCTCCTTTCATAGTTTCTGGTTTCTTCTTATAAATCCACTTACAACTCACAAGTTTCTGAGATTTAGGCCTGTTCACAATGGTCCAGCTGTTGTTCTTGCTTAAGGATAGAAGCTCCTGTTCCATTACTACAAGGCACTTGTTTTTATCTTTGCAGCTGATGACCTCCTTATAGTTCTTTGGCTCAGCAGCCTCTACCTCAAGAGCTGTGCATAAAAAAAATGATACTAAGTCAGTTTGACCATATCTTGTAGGAGGGTGTATGGTCCTTCTCTCTCTGTCCCTAGCAAGCTGATAAGTGTTGTAGTCTGTGTCACTTTCTGAATCTCCAGCTTCATTCTCCTCTTGAGTATCATATATAGTGTGTATCACAGGGTGCTCCACCTCAAACTGAGTATCTCCTCCTTGAGTGTTGCTAGTTGATGCTCCAACATCTGACCCTTTCAGTGGCATAATTTCTTCATCAAAGATGACATCTCTACTGATGATGCACTTTTGATTTCCAGAATCTAAACACCATAACTTGTAACCTTTCACTCCCTGAGGATAACCTATGAATACACACTTGACAGCTCTTGGATCCAGCTTGTCTTGCTTGATGTGTGCATATGCAAGGTATCCTATTACCCTTAGCATCTTGTAATTTGCTGGTCTACCACACCAAATCTCCTCTGGAGTCTTGAACTTCAAAGCTGTGGATGGACATCTGTTTATAAGATAAGCAGCATTCACAACTAATTCACCCCAGAAACTCTTTGACAGACCAGAGCTACTCAACATGCATCTAACTCTTTCCAGTAGTGTTTGATTCATCCTCTCTGCAATTCCATTATGTTGTGGAGTGCCATGTACAGTTTTGTGCCTAACAATCCCTCTATCCTTGCAGAACTGATTGAACTCTTCAGATAAGTACTCTAAGCCATTATCTGTCCTTAAATGTTTCAACTTCTTTCCACTTATGTTCCCAACTTCAGCAAGCCACTCTTTAAACTTATCAAATGCATCAGACTTAGCTCTCAAGATATAAATCCAAACTTTTCTGGAAAAATCATCAATGATTGACATAAAGTACTAACCTCCACTTTTGGTAAGATTCTTTGCAGGCCCCCATAGATCAGAATGTGCATACTCCAGGATCTCCTTTGTAGTATGAGTGCTGGTACTGAACTTCATCCTCTTTGCCTTTCCATAAATGCAATGCTCACATGTTTCCAGCTTTGTAATGGCATCCCCTTCTAACAGGTTTTGTTTGGACAGTTCTTGCAGACCTCTTTCACTCACATGAGCCAATCTTTTATGCCATAGTAGAGTGTTATCCCTGCCCTTTGTTACATGAGAACTACCAGTTACTGTGCTTCCCTTTAGGAAATACAAATCATTCTTTCTTATGCCTTTCATCACAGTAGTAGAGTTTCTTGACACTGTTAGTTCACCATTTTCTGATTGAAACTTATAACCCATGGAGTCTAACATACCAAGAGATATGAGATTCCTTCTAAGTTCTGGGACATATCTGACATTCAGGAGAGTCCTTATTGCTCCATCAAACATCTTGAGTCTGATTGATCCAGTTCCTCTTACCTTGCAGGCTTGATCATTGCCTAGCAGTACAGATCCACCATTTTGATGCTTAAAGTCTGTAAACCACTCTCTTATAGGACTCATATGGAATGTGCATCCTGAGTCCAGAACCCACTCAGATCCAACCTCAGAAGATGTGATTGAGAGTGCTTCTGAAGATTCATAACCAGTTTCAGGTTGCTTATCAGTGACTTGATTTGCTTGGTGATTCTGATTTGCAGGATGATTTTTGAACTTTGATATGTAGGCCTTCCATTTGGTACATTGCTTTTTGAAATGTCCAGTTTCCTTACAATGGAAGCACTTCTTTTCCTCTGAATCTTGAGAAGTATCTGTCTTCTTCTCAGCTTTCTTATTTCCAGGAGTTGGTTTCTTCTTGAACTGATTCTTCTTCTTGTGGCCTCCCTTGATAGTGAGACCTTCACCTGTTGTAACTTGCTTATGATCACTTCCTTTCTGTAACAGTTTAGACTTTAGAGCAATTTGTACATCATCCAGAGTGATGCCTTCTTTTCCTCCATACAGTATAGTATCCTTGAAGTGATCATAGGATTTTGGAAGAGCACTCAGAAGGATAAGAGCCTTATCTTCATCTCCCATCTTAACATCAATGTTCTCAAGGTCATCAAAGATCTTGTTGAACTCATCCAATTGTTCCAAGATGTTCTTATCTTCTGCCATTTTGAAACCATACAGCTTCTGTTTCATGTACAATCGATTGGCTAGAGATTTCACCATGTAGAGACTTTCTAGCTTGTCCATTACTCCTTTAGCTGTGGTTTCCTTACTAACTTCTCTTAGTGCCTTATCCCCAAGGCATAGAATTACAGCAGAATGTGCCTTAGCCATCATCTTGGCCTGATCATCTGGTTTTGAACCAGATGATATCTCAGATTTATCCTTCAAGGCATCATAGAGGCCTTGATGAATGAGTAGTGCCTTCATCTTCACTTTCCATAACCCAAAATCTGATTTCTCTGTAAACTTCTCTATCTCAAACTTTCCTGAAGCCATCTTCAATCGAATTCAATCCTTCTTCCTCCGTTCCCACAGACGGCGCCAATTTGTTGTGATTAGTTGAATATGAAACACTCTAACTCACACACTTAAGCATGAAAGGAAGATAAGAAACTTAATGAATGTAAAGTAAAGAGGCAACGATTTTAAGTGGTTCGACTTATCAACAAGTCTACGTCCACTGAGGAGATCTTCAAGCTTTTATTAATCAATGGAGATGATGAAAGATTACAGAGAAATGAGCTAAGAGATAGCAACTCAAAAACTGAACTGAAAACTGAAAACTGAAAACTGAACTTGTGTTAATCTTCACACTTTGTGCCCTTTTATCTTGAAGTGTAGTGTTAGTTGTAACTGAAATTTTCAACCAACTTGTAGCCTGACAGCTCAGCTTTCAAGCCAAGCCAAATTCCATTGCAAACCATCTTCTAACCGTTTTGAACGAACCTCACAAAGTCGAACCAATAAACATGCAAGTAACCGATTTCTGTTATAACCGTTTTTCCTTGATGTTGGCTTCAATGTTGCCACACCCGTTCCAACATTCTAGGATTCGAACAAAAACTAACAATTTGAATGAATTGATTGCTACACCTCTTAACATTAATCCAAAGAAAAGTGTAGTTTTGATCCCAAAAGAATGTACAGATTGCAGTTTTAGTCCAAAAAAATTACAGTTTTTGTCCTAAAAATTATCGGAAATGACCAAATTTGCAAAAAATTGATCAAAAGAGAACGTGAGACCAAAATTGTTATTGAAAAATTCTCACTGGACCAAATTTACAATTTTCCCAATTGATATGCAATCGAATATTTTTTTTTTTTTGTTTATTATTAGTGTTCTTAAGTAAAATTTGTTGATGTTATTGGCTTTCAAATTTGTTCACTTTGTGCTTTATGAAAAATTGAATATAATAATATTTTTGTATTTGTTTAATTATGCAGATGGAAGCGTATATGAAAACCATTATATTGAAGAATAAGATTAGTATTGCATAAAATCAGCAAATCTTGAGCTTTGTTGGAAGAATGTTTTAGGAGTACTCAAATTAACAATTCCCAATGGATCCACCTCTCACCTTAACCACGTTTCAGTGGTGGTGCTGTTGTTTTTTTCCTAATGTAGTGTGCTTGTTGTATTTTTAATTGTGTTATATGAATAACAATTGGGAATTTTGAATTTTTACTTACACGTGAATTTCATTAATTTTATTTATTTATGTTTGTTCGGCTTTTTATTTTGAAACAAAGTATATTATGAACTAATTTCACCATGGAATTTGTTTATTTTTTAATGCATTTTTTTAATTAAAATAAATATTGTTTTGAGTTTCACGTGAAATATATTTATGAGAGACTTAGCTGACTTTCTAATTTTTTTTTCACCATTATTTTTAATATACTACTCCTACATTATTACATTATAAATATGTGCATTGTTATCTCCTCAAACTCAAGACATGCTAGGTATCTCAAAAATAAAATTTGTAAAAAATGAGATAATAAAAATAATAAACTAGTAACCTCTTAAAAAATATTAAACTAGTAGAGGTGAATAGGATTAAAATCAGTTTCGTCCCATAACTTTAATCTTTTTTCTTTTGGTCTCATAATTATTTACTTTATTGATTTCGTCCCAAATTAATTTTAAATCGGTTCCGAGTGACTAAAAAAAGCATGAAAAGACGTTGTTATAAATACGTACTAGGCACATGCTCATATTTTTCAGCGGAATAGAATGATGTGTCCCATTTTTCACGAGAAAAAAAGTTATTTGGTGTCATAACTTATCAAGTGTCCGATTTTGGTCCCAAAAATTTTGACTCTTCAATATTGGTCCCGTAACTCCTAGGAATTGTCCAATTTTGGTCCCATTTTCTTCAAAAATACAAAAATGGTGCTCTTTTTTGTCATGCTCAACTCACATTCTGCCCAAATTTGGGCCTTTACGGTACCCTCTAGTATGTGTCCGCAAAACAATATTTTTTTTCGTTTTGTATTTTTTAATCATTTTTTCCATACCACTAATATGTGGTTGAAAAATGGACAAACCATAGGAGTTACGGGACTAAAATTGAAGAGTTAAATTTTTTGGGACTATAATCGGACACTCGATAAGTTATGTGACTAAAAAGAAATTTCCCAGCAAGAATGGGACCAAAATTGGGCAAACCATAGAAGTTATGGGACCAAAATTGAAGAGTCAAAAATTTTCGGACCAAAATCGGACACTCGATAAGTTATGGGACCAAAAAACTTTTATTCTCCATTTTTCACACATGGCACATTGATTGATTAAATTTAGCAAATAAAAATATCTTAAATAAAAAATAAATTCCAACACCTTAATGGAGATAAAAATTAAAATAAAACTAAAATAAAATCAACTATTTAAATTTAAATAGTACTCCCTCCGTCCCGTGATTATTTTCACACAGTATTTTTTCTCGTATTTTAGTGAGCGAATTGTTTATTAGTATTTGAAATGATAAAGTGGTTTTTTAAGAAAGGGTATGATAAATATCTCTCCACTATTATATGTCTTCTTAAAAATTATTTTATCATTTTAAATACTAATAAAAAACTTGTTCGCTAAAACACGAGAAAACAGTAACTGTGAATATAATTTCAGGACGGAGGTAGTATATAAAGAAAAAAAAAAAAAAAAACACTAACATAGAAAACAATATTAATTTATTTTAAGTAAAGAATTATAATTATTTTACTATAAAATATTAGTTGTTGAATTAAAAAAATATTATTATACATCAATTACATTGTTTGATGGGAGACAAGCAAAAGTGCCCAAAATTTAAGGGGGCACTTGTTTTTTGCCCCCTTTTTTTCAAAAGATGTATTTTGCCCATTTTGCACCTAAATTCACCACACTACCCTTACTTATCCATTTTGCATTTCAGTTTTTTTTTTCTTGTTCCAATATTAGGATTCCCTTCCCCCAAACACTATCCAATCCAAATTTCCCTTGCCCCCAAACACTATCCAATCCAAAATAAAAAAAATCTGAAAACAAAAGAGAGAGAGAAGAGAGAAGAGGAAAATTCAAGAGGAAGAACAATCTGAAAAATTCACGTGTTCAAAAAATCTGAAAACAAAAAAAAAAAAAAAAAAAATCGAGAAGAGAGAAGAGGAAAATTCACGGTTCCTCTTCCAAAAATCCAGTCGACGGTTCTTCCAAAATCCATCTGCTCTTTGCACGATCGCCTACAAAACCGGACGACTTCTTTCCAACTATCCTTGTTCTTCCATAACTTCGTCCAATTTAGGAGGAGTAGGAGCAGGAAATTCACGGGTTTCGTCCAATTGACGGGAATAGGAGTCCAAGATCCAATTTTTGTCGAAGGGAGTAAGATTGCAGTTCATGTCATTCAATTTATGTCTATATGGTATGGAAATTCACTCTTTTGATTGTTTATCTTGTACTATGGTGTTAATGAAACATGGATTACTCAAAAAAATTCTGAAAAAATTTCATTCATGTAATGCCCACCAAGTGTTTGACAAAATTCCTAAATGAAAGAGTATAATAATTTGATGTGCTAATTCACTTCCTTGGTCATGTTTTTTTGCAATAAATGTCATCTCATATTAACCACAATAGTTTGGGCTTGATATAATGTTCAATAATTTTATATTAGTACATTCATATATTCAACTCAATGCCAACTCTCACAGCCATATTGATGTTGGAAAGAAAATATTGGAGTAGGATGAGTGAGCTTTGAGATTTTCACATGATTAATAAAGGATAGAAATTCACTCTTGTGATCTTTTATTTTGTATTGTGGTGTTAATGTCCACCAAGTGTTTGATAAAACTCCTAAATGAATGAGTATTACCTTGATGTGTTAATTCACTTCCTTGGTCATGTATTTTTTTGCAATAAATGACATCTCATATTAACCACAATAGCTACGGCATAATATAATCCTCAATAATTTTATATTAGTACATTCATCTATGGTTCCCAATTTTTTGCCAACTATATTCAACTCAATGCCAACTGTTTGCCAACTCTCACAGCACTATTGATGTTGGAAAGAAAAGATTGGAGTAGGATCAGTGAGCTTTGAGCTTTGATTGAATGATTATTTTTCACATTTATTTTTTAATGTATGTAAATTTTGATTTACTTGAATGTTGTATCCAGTTAAATGTCACCTCCTCCATGTGCATGTGGAAATGGGTCAATGCTCACAAAGTGTGCGGGTAAAGAAAGACCTAATGCTGGAAGGTACTTCTATATTTGCCCAAAAAATGGGAGTCACAAGGGTCGCTTCATTTGGTGCGATGAACATCACAAGCATGATCCACCAGAATTAGTTCCTGCATTTTTGTATTATCAAACGTACAAACATCCAAACTCCTTCACAAATTCATATGCCAGTGAGTCTAGTAGAAGCTTTGTCAATCGTCGATTGAAGGAAGAAACTTTTGATAGCCAATCATGTCGTGGGAATACAACCTATCAATCTTGGTCTCTTGCAAATGAAAATGGAACGCCGTCGAAATTTCTCACCTGGTTGCTAGTTGTAATTTTTATAATATTTGTGTTGTTTGTTGCTGTGTTGCTTGGTTTCATTTTAGGTCGTGCTGTTTAAAATTATTCAGTGTTTTGGACTATTGTTTCTCGTTTTGTTCATTTAGGATTAGGACTAGACCTGTGGTTCATGTACTATTTCATTATAATGTATCTTGAATCATTCAATTTGATGTCCTTGTTTTTTACTTAAAGATAGTTTTGTTACATTAGTTGCTAATTATAAAATAATTCAAAGCTAATTCAACATGTTCGTTATTTATGAGGAAGAAGGCCGTTCAAGAAATACACGAGTTGTCATTTCAAAATTAAAGGCCTGCTTTGCAAACACTTCTTTCGAGATTAGTACAGCTTCAACTGTACTTTTCAGATTCCTGACCATTATTTTGAAATTTTAAAATTCATTGTGTAGTGCTCTCAAGTATGTTGGCCTCAATTTTTTAGATTCCCTAGTTCGTATTCTTACGTAATGTCATTAAGATTCCTGACTCAAAATAGTATACTAAACTGTAGCATTGAGTTGTCAGCTTTTAAGTGATGGCCTCGTTTGGATCATTCACAAAGTATTACATATTCACGTCTATATAAAGCCATTTTCCATTTCATTTCTCTTGTAATTGTGCATCATGGATCTTACCGAAATTACACCACAAGAAACTTATTTCTATGATAAGATTTGGAGCTACGAAATGGACAAGGTGTTCATTAACACCTTGGTCACTGAAAAAAAATTTGGTCGTTGGTATGGAAGAGGGAAGGTCAACTTCAATGCAATGATTACTGCTATTGCTAAGGTCAATGAAGTTTGTTTCAAAAGTCTCGCATTGCACGATGCTATGGAACGACTATCTGATCTTGAAAATCGTTACGATTTGTTCAAGTTAATAACTGAGCACCCTCGTGTGTGGTGGAATCGTGATGCAAACACCATCCACACTACTGATAAGATTTGGGGTCGAATAATAGCGGTTTGCGGCTTTTTGTTGTTTTTATTTATGCTTTATAAACAATTAATTTGTACTACTTAGTTAAGTTGTTGCATATTTCATGTTTAAATCAGGAGAATGAACTTGCAAAAGCCTATGTGCATGAAGGAGAGCCAGAATACGTGAAGCTCCGTTACTTGTTTGCTAGTGAGGGGGAGTTAGGGCCAGAAGAGGGGAATTTTGTTGCAAATCTTGACAACCCCGTCGAGATTATCAACATTACTGATAGCCCTGTTGTATCTGTTGAACGTCATCATGGATTGAACGTTCCAATTGTCATTTCGGATGATGAAGCTAAAACTATGCCAAGTGGATGCAATCGTCGTTCCACTCGAAGAAATCTGTTTGCCGAGGATGACGAAACTATGGCAAGTGGACGCAAGTGGTCAGGTGCGTCTTCTAGCAAGTCAAAGAATGGCGACTACTAAGCATACCGTGGCGTTCTCCAGTTGAATCTAAGTGATGACCTTGTTTTCAATATGTTTACTATGTTGATGTTTTTATGTTTACCTGATGATCCTATGTAGTGGTTTAGGTTTTGTGTCGATAGGGATGGTATTCTCTATTTTGTTCTTGTAATTTTCTAATTTCTATTTATTTACGCTATGACATTTTTAGGTTATTATGCCGTATTAAGTTAATTTAATGGGTTTCCTAAGCATGAAATATGTTTAATACGAGCATCATGTTTGCAAAAAATGCTAAATCATGATCATAAACTGAGGAATTAGATAAACAAGATCCTAATAAATTTAAACATGCTTACAATCATCGAAATACTACTAAGCATATCATTAAGTTAACAAAAGCAAACATCCAAATCCTACCACCATCCAGTTAAGTTCTTACATGCCGACATAAATAGATAATAAGTTTGGCATAAAGCCCAAATGTCTAACAAACAACAAGGAATTAACACGAAGGAAATCAAGGAAGATCCCTGTTAATGAAACGGGTCACGTAACGGGCACGAGGTTCCTCAGAAAAACCCAAAACTGCTCCAAAGTATCACTGTCTTTGGCTAGCACTTTTGGCTAAAACAAACTAGATTTACTTCACGATAAAAAAACAACGTGGACCAAATGAGGATGCCAACCAACCTAACTTGGCCTACTTTTGGAATAGAAATGCATACTAAGAAAAGGTGAAAACAATTCATAATACAACCAACTTTTTCAATCTTGTCTACGGGAAGAGAAGGACCACTCGTAGAAGTTTTTTGAAGCAGAAGAGCTAGAAGTGTCAGCATTGGCTGAGCTAATACTTGAAGTTGGAAAGATATTTGTCGGTTGAGAGAGATTGCGTGGAATGGTTGTAGATGCATTTGAGGTGCGAACTGGTTGGCAGTTAGGAATTTCATGGGTATCATCAAGATTTGGAATAGATGATGTTGACGACTTATGAAACAACCTTCTTCGACTGGAAGCGTGCCTGGTGGCAGTAGAAGACATGTCTTCTTCATCTTCCGAGTCAGGAACAATCATGTTGTGTAGGAGTTGATTGTTTGGGTCTTGTTGATGATTTTGTGTTTCATCACTTGTCTCAATCTCACCAGACTCCTTGAATAGAAATGACAGGGACGAGAAGAATGGTTCTCCTTCACGGACGTAGGCCATAGCAAGACGATCACTCTATATAACAAAAGCAAGATGTATATTAATATTTTGAACTCAGTAAATATCACATTTACCACTTTCCAAATTTTTAAAACCTGCTAGAAAAAACAAACCTTGACCATCTGAATCCAATCTTTCTTGCCTGCTTTTAGCTTGTTAGTATTTGGATCCCAAGTGAACCCATCAGCCCCTTGACACTTCACAAACGTGTCATACCTTTGTCGTAGATAGTTCAGTTGTAGACGCCCCTCTTCAAAAGACAAAGACTTATGGAACACCTCATTCACAGTGTTGATTGATGTTGAGATTGCATTAAAGTTTAACGCATCACGACCTTCCGAGTTACCTTGATGCTTTTGCATCAACAATGTGTTTATGAAACATGATTCCATTTCGAAGGTCCATATTCCATCATACAATATTTCATTTTGAAGGGGAATTTTTTTTAGTGGAGGCATTTTTTGTGGAACTCTTGAGATAGTACATTGATGTTTGGTGCATAACCTCGTTTATATACTACTAAAGTATTTTATTGTTGATGTGGTCCATTTACTAGAAGACAAATATTTGAACTGGATAAAAAACTCTCGTGACTAGAGGGGATTTGACTGATGAGTCACTGAAAAATTGACCTGTCATAACGTGTTGTCAATTTTCACTGAATACTACAGTGTTTTAGTGGGTTGTCAAGTCACACTGCAACCATACATACAAAATGTTACAATCCCTATTCAATAGATACCTTTTTTTGGCCCCCAATTTTTCATTTGATGTTCACCCTAATCCAAAACATCATCACATATAGAGATACTATATGCAAAATGATGATGTTTTAATCCATAAGTATGCAAAAGTAAGCTACATCATCCTTAACTAAGCAAAATTAAACATCATCTATAACTACGCAAATTAAAAGTCTAGTTCAATGTTCTAAAAGTTCTAGTTAGAATGCAATACCACCCACATCATCCATGAAGTTAGCACACATCACTTCATTGTGGCGGGTCTTCATATTCAAAATGTCCTTGTTGGATGTGCCAATTCAACATGGCTTGTTGGCGCCGCTCCATATTTTCTTCTCTCTGACTCCGCTCCCTAAGTATTTCTTCGATCGTTGTCTGTCTTGTAACCACATCTTCAATTTTAGTAGTCAACCTATCATTGCTACAACGGAGTCCTTGAATATCCACCCTAAAGCTCTCTATAGTAGTGATTAAACTTTCGATGTCGTTTCTCCGTCTTGAATACACCAATGGTTGTTGAGTTGGTTGGACTTGCGGTTGTGATCTGTCCACTTGTTCTTCTTCTTCCTCCCTTGTTTCCTCCATTCCAACTTGCTCTTGACCTCTACTCGTTCCTTCTCCCGCTCTCGCACGCTTCCTCGCTCTTGCTCGTTTTACAGCAACATTATCATGAAACTCTTGTCGAAATCGAATGTGCTCCTGAGATTGCATGAGCCAATTTCCTGCTTCCTCTCTTCTCCATGTTATTAGAGACAAGTTATTCAATGGAAATCCAAGTTCATCCTTCAACTTCACGCAATACTCATCTCCCACCTTCTCTATTACTTCGCTCTTTAATAGATAAGGGATGTCAATGTACTCCTCAGCAATGCTTTCCATTCCATCGGGTCTCCAACCGACACTTTCAGCTATATGAGTAATCATCCCTCCTACTGCACATTGCTTGATGTTAGATGAACACCGACTCCCAAGGTGTGCCATTAGGTAAGCACCGAAGTTGGCATGCATATCATGGATCATAGAATAAATCAAATACAACTCCTCACCCCTCATGGCCCCAGCTTCATGCCTAGCAAACACAGTGTTCATCATCACTCTATGGACCATTTTGAACATGGGGTTACGAATCCTACATGCTTTTGACTTCCCAGCTACAAATTCTACTTGCTTCGGATTTTTAGTGGAGATCGCATCCCATGTTTTTTGCTCCTCCTTATAACAGCCCCTTTCGTAATGATTCCTGTTGTGTACACGAGTTGCCGTCTGGAAAATCTCATTCAAGCGCTGACAAGTGATCGAGCGATCCACATTTCCAGCTCTGAACGTCATCGTTGCTGGCACTTTACCGGCATCAGTTAAAACTTCCACCGTGCTCAGGAACTCGATGGCCAAATCCTTGTAAAGAGGCTTGTGGATTGAAAGCATCTCTTTCCATCCAATCCTTTCGAAGAGCTCTTCTACATCTCTTCTAGTGTTCAATACATCCATGGTTGTTGAGTCGTAGAACCTTGTGGGATGGAGAGTCATGGTGCTAGCTTTGATGAAGTTATTGTAATACCTCGCTTCATCGCCAAAATATAACCCAAGATCGGATGGCCTCTTTTGACATTGTTGAAAGCAATGAATTTCATTATCTTCATTATTTACCCTTGGAGCTTGATTCCTTCCTCTTCCACGGCGTTGGTTCATATCTCTACACATAAAGGGGAAAAAAACATATGGTCTCTCATTTAATATCATTTAATACACCTGACGTTTATTAAAAGTATATTAAAATACCAAAATAACATGAATAGGAAAAGTCATTGTGTCGCAAAAGTCATTGTACATTTTTGTCATGGAAATTGTTGTTTCATTTCCTATATCAATCATTGTATGTCAAGTACAAGAGGAAACATGATAGATCGATATACATGACATGTTTAATGTATATTAATACTATAAAATCTTAAAATACTAAGAGTATGAACATGTGTGTTTGCAACAAGACCTACAAGTTACTTGTTTAAGGATCATGTGTTCTTGTTAACTTCTTTTATTGACATCTAAATTCCCCAACCAGATTGGTCCTCTTTGTTGGGGTGATCTAATTGTGTGAGTAAATATCTTTCACGGTCCTTTTTTATTAAAAATGTATATCGATCGATTTGATCATAAGAAATAGTATCACTATATCAGTTTGTACGATTTGTTTGGAAAAAAATGCAGTAATCTAAAGAAAGAAAAATTGAAACACAACAATGAAAATTACAAAATAATTGGCTCAATTCATCAAAGAGTTGACTATATCTAGAGGCACTTAAAAGTCAGGCTTATTGTATGATTACAATTTACAAGTAAATTAGAAGTCAATATATATAATCTAATGTAAATTCTCCGGTAAATAAATTTTAAAGAATGGGAGACCATTATCAAAATAGAACGCATTATACTCAACAAGGAATTCACAAGAAATTCACCACTATAAAGCAAGTAATGCCAACTTTTGCCAGTATTCAACACAAGAAAGTTAAAATTTTCAATTCATAATTAAAATACCCACAAACCAGCCAAATTAGGGCTTCAATTGTAAAAAAAAACAATTCAAGCCAATTATCGTCATTACTCACCACAATAAGAATAGCAAATTTCCTATTCATGAATTTTCCCAACAATTTGCATAAAATTGAAGACATTTTGAGTTACCCATCCCTAATAAACCTCAAACAACACCAAAGATGAAGGAATGAGATAAATAAATAGGGCTTAGAAGTTTCATTTTTTCGACCACTATGCACAACACATTAATCCTCCAAAAGGATGCTTCAATCTTGCAAAATAATATAGTGTAGATGAAAAAATTACCTTGAATGGGAAGATTATTGCCAAAGCTTGAATCCCCAACGAGAGCAATTGAAGGTGTAGAAGGTGTATATGTAAGAGGGCGTGAAATCGTGGGTGTAGTATGGAAACTGAAATTTTTATGACCAAGTCAATGTTAGTGTTATTTATAAATGTTTAAAATGGGTATGGATATAATTCCGGGGCAAAAATGTGGGTTTGGGTATTTTCTGGGGTCTACTCGACTATGTACAATATCACACGCCCGAGCCGAAAAAATTATCCCTTGGTCGAGCAGTACTTAACGTAAAAGATACATTCGACACGACCAAAGTCACTCGGCTGAGCAAAAATAATTGGTCTTCGTCGAGCAGTATTTGCCGTGATAGTTTTACTCGGCATGAGCAAAATCATACGGTCGAGCAAATCCGAAATACTCTTGGTCGAGTAGTATTTGCCGAAACTAAGAAATTCGACCACGATTGGCTTCACTCGGTTAGTCTTATTAGGCTCGGTCGATTACTTATTAAAATTAAAAAAAAAGAACAAAACCAAATAAGGACTCATTCGGTCGATTTAATATCGAGAACAACCCAAGTCCTCGCACGCCACTCCCGTCCGTCAATCGCCGGTGAATCACCACAACCCATCCGCCACTCCCGTCCGCTAATCTCCGTCCGTCACACGTTCCCTACACAGTGGAGAAGCACCACTCCATCCGTGTTTCACGGCGGAGAAGCACCACACCATCCATGTTTCACGGCGGAGAAGCATCGCTCCACCCGCCATTCTCGTCGGAGAACACACTCAAATCCTCGCACCACACAAAAGGTATACGTCTTTTTCTAAATAATGGTGAAATATTTTGCCCAAGTCAAATTAGGGCTTCATTTCAATTTCATTTCTGAAATTAGTGGTTCATTCAAAATTATGGCTCCTATTCAATCTCTATCCGAAAATTAGGGCTTCAATTCTGTTTGTAATCCGAAATTAGGGGTTTTGGCAATTCGAAATTAGGTCTTCAATTCTATAGGGGTTCATTCATTTTGAAATTAGGGCTTCAATTAGACGAATTGGGGATTCAAAATCGAAGAATTGGGGCTTCAATTAGACGAATTGGGGATTCATTATTCAAATTTATTGTGTCATTTTATTCATTGGAACTGCCCCAACATTTGAGAAAAAAGCTAACAGATGAGATCCTCGATAGGTTAAGAAGCTTGGATTCCAGTGCTAATTCAACACAACAACGAGGTTGAGTTTTTTGTGATTCTGAAACTAACCCTTTCGTTTTGCTATTCTATTTTAGAGGGGGAGGGGGCTAAGGTTGTGGGATTGGAGTCTTCAAGAATGAAATGATCATTATTATTTGGGGGTTTTCTATAAACCACGATCATAATTATTTATGAGATTTGACTCATTAACCACTGCCTAGTAGGAGATGGTGCTCTAAGTGCATGCACAAATTTAAGATTTGCATTGTTGAGTAATAGGTCTAAGAATTTCAGCCTTGCCATATGAAATTTAAGATACAACAACCGGCACTTATTCTATGTGCTTACTATCTTGATGCTTGTGCATTACCTTTCATGGTATGAAGTTGAATTATAACTTTGTTTTGAAGGTGCGTCCTGTATGGGAACCCTCTTCAGATTTTAAGTTATAGATGGGTAGAGTGTGGCTGCATTATCAATTTAATAGTAGAATTGCAGTTGATATTTCTTTTATGTATTTTCTATTGCATTTGTTATGTGTTTAGGGTATATGAATTACTTGATTAATCTTCTTTAAAATAGGGCAAGTCTTGTATAAGAGTGTCTTGTATATAAGATGTGATACTACATAGCCTTGTACCACTCTTTTAAGTTTCATTACTTGACTACTCTTGTTAACTACATGCATTAATAAATCTTGGTTACTTGAGGAGAACCGCAATGCCATCTGATTTAATTTACTCTCTAAATGATGATGGTGCAGGTTTCAATGGCTAGAGTCAATTCTAGGGCTGATATCAAATGCGTTGTCGATGCCATTCAAACTCATTTGGATGAGGATAACCTGACAAGGTTCCAGGCATCATGTTTTGGGAAGTTCTTGGAAGTGCATCCACTTCAATTTCAAGGCCAAGTTGTACACCACCTTTTATTGAAACAAGATAACTCTGGATCCCGGAAGAAGATTACATTTGATGTCAATGGTTGCGACGCAGAGTTTGGACCAGCCGAGTTTTCATTGATCACCGGATTGAGTTTCGGCAAGGTTCCAAATACACCCTATGCTTCAGAGTTCTTCACTAGTGTATTTCCCGGAAAGAACCACCTGTTTCTTAACGACATATTCGAAGCTTTGGAAGCTCAAAACGGGGGTTCTGAAACTGCATTAAAACTGTCCATGCTACTGGTTGTGTACGGCTTGTTGTTAGTACGACACCGAACTAACAAGAAGCTTGACCTGCAGTACATTCACCTGCTCGACGACTTGGATTCATTCAACCAATTCCCATGGGGTTCCATAGCGTACGAGTTTCTCGTTGATAACCTGCGTAACATAATGGACAGGCAAGATGCGAAGGACAGGAAAGTTGAGAACACAAGACGGAGAAAGAAAGCCAAGCAGAGAGACGTAGAGGAAACCAAGAAACCGTGGTTCGATTGTTACGGTTTCGTACACGCACTTCAACTGTGGGCGTATGAAGCTACCCCTAAGTTGGCAAAACTTGGCGCAAGTCTTGTTGAACCGTTGAAGCTTCCTAGAATGTTGAGATGGACATGCACAAACAGTTTGTCCAAAAAAGATTTGGAGAAGCATGTCTTCACCGACAAGATTTCTTCTACAAATGTAAGTTAATTTACTTTTTACCTCCAATGCCGCTAATGTAGTTTGTAACTTTTAATTGTTTTGTTTTAGGCCACCCATACTGTACATCGGAGATTGGAACCAACTGAGGCTGAGATTACTACCCCCTGTTATTTGAGTGCTCTTCATTGGGAGCAAGATCATCCAAGTACTCCGATTGATAGTTCCAGAAAGCGAAAGTTGGAGGAGATGGACTTTGAAGATGAAGAGGAGGAGATCAAAGACCGCCCTGATGATATTGCCGGGTCCAGCAACAATCCTCGCATTCTCAAGTTGGAAAGAAAAATAGATGATTGTGCACTTCAGTTGTCCGCGGTCCGCAAGAAGCAGGATTATTTTGAAGTGCTAATGAAGACACTTTTTCACCATTTGGGATGCACTTTGCCAGAAGGGCCGGATGAAACCAACAAGGAAGAGGTTAGCTTTGATTTCACTATTTTGCGTGGAATTGTTGTATTATAAATAACGTAAGATTCCTTTGTTAATATCTTGATGATGTTTATTATTGTGCTTGATCTGCAGAATGTTAGTGGTCCAGGTTTAGGAGTACATGATGATTCTATCTTTGATCATGGGAGGGGGAGTGTAGGGAGAGATGCAGAGACGATTGAGAAAGATGAAGGGAATGATAGTGGACACAAAATCGTGGACCCTGAAGTTGAGGGAGAGGTTGGAGTGGATAGCGGAGGTACGGCTAAGGAATCGGTTGAGAGAGATGGAGGGAAGGAGAGTGGAGCAATAGTTGTGGAGCCGATTGACAGACACGAACAGGAGGAGAATCTGGATAGAGATGCAGAGAAAAAGTTGGAGGTATTGGTGGAAGAACCTGAAAGTGAAGGAAAGGAAAAGACGGAAGAAGAGGTTCAGGAGGTTGTGGTGGAAAAGGCTAGACGCTTTAGAACAAAGGTTAGATCAAAGCGGGTCATGAGGCCGGGGCCTTCGAAGATTAGTCCGTTCACAGACCCAACTCACTACCCAAAACCAAGGAGCAAAAAGGTTATCGTAGCAACGGAGGAGAGATCAAAACCACAGTTCGACCCCATGTCCCTATTTGATGACGCTGCCATTCAAGAGTTTGAAAATTGGTGGAAAATGGCACTGGAGAAGAGGTTGAAAACTGCGGTTGTCACCCCGAATATGCATGCTGTGGACGCTGAATGGTTCAAGAACTTGTGGGAATTTAACGGATGGCTGGAAGATTCGGTATTTTACTTTCCTTGTATTTCATCTTGAATTCGTATGGCAGCATATTGATTCACTTGTATTCGTATGACAGCATATTGATTCACTTGTGTACCTCGTGGCGCATAAATTCAAGACGATGCCTGATAGCTTCCTCAACAATTGGACTTTTGTGGACTTTTTTTTCACGGTAATTCATATGCATATATGTATTTTAACTAGGTTCTTGATAACTTTTTTGCTGAAACCTTCTCATAAAAAATCTGTTTGACGACTTTGTAGAGCCAGTTGACATCACTTCATACAATATGGTCAAAGGCAAAGAAAAAGAAACTACCGTGGGATTGGAAGGTGGAGTGTAAGAGTGCATTAGAGTACGTCGCTGGAGTCCGGCCACACAACGCCCGTAATAGGCCGTGGTCAGAGGTATCCACTGTATACGGTGTCGGGCACGTGATGGGAAAACATTGGGTGCTATATGAGATAAACCTGAAGAGTTTCCATATCACGGTGTACGATTCCATGTCAGAATGCACGCGTTGGACCCAAATGGCTAGGTATTTTGAAAATTTCGGTTCAATTCTATTTTCCCTATGCGAACAGGGGATGGTTTGGGGTGAAGATCAACCGAGGATGAATGCAAAGAAGTTCTCAGTGGGGAGATTTGACAAGCCTCCTCAACAGAATAACGGAAGCGACTGTGGCATTTTATGCATAAAGTTCATGGAGTGTTTGGTCACAGGTCGACCCGTGTCATACATTGATCCTTCTATGTGTCGCTTGTTTAGGAAGTCCTATTGTGTTGATTTTATATCTAGGGAACTCGTCAGCAGATTATATTCGTAGTGTTGTACTGTTTCACTTGTTTTCGTATGACAGAAGAATGTACCTCGGTGAAGGATGTACCTCGGTGAATTGCTATTTTGTTGGATTTAAATTTGGTTAATTCACTTGTTTTGTAAAAGTATATGCATGATACCATTACAAGGAATATAAAATCATCACTAGTAGCAGGACCAGTTTCATCACAAACAAATGACAATATATTTTTGCATGACTTTCAAAATCTTCATGCAAGCATAACTTGTATCTATGATCTTTATTTTAGTAGTAAATTTACTCAAAACTTTAAATTGAACACATATATATCGCTTTGATACTTCCATAGGTTTTCATTTAAAACAGATGAATGCACCTACATAGCACAAATAAGTTAAATATATGTCTCATTTTCAATACAATATTCAGAAGGACGATGGGAGAGAATAACTACCAGTTACACCACAAACCCTAAACTAATACATATAAAAGAAAAACAAACGGCCCAATTTAAAAACACAATTAGATAATTAGGCACTCAGGCCACAACAACAGTGACAACCGAAAAGGACATTGCACTAATCCTTATCTTCTTGCGTCTTCGACCACGATGCATATTCCCTTGCACATTTAGACTCAATATCTCGTACTTGTTGAGGTATATTATCCAGAAACTGTTTGAACTTGATAACACCAAAAGCATGAAACATATCTTGAACAAGAGGTTCGCCTTTTTCTTTAAGTCTCTGTGCGTACGGATTGGCCTACACAAATTGGATTGTTGAATTTATAAAAAAGACTTTTTTTTTGTGGAGAAATAATATACGTTTAAATACCTTTATGATTGCATCCCATGTAGCTTCATCAGCAAGAAGCATCCCAGTATTATCAGGGTCCGTCTTAATTCCTCTATGCATCTTCACCTTGTCGACTTTATTCCATCTCTCGAGTAGAGAGTAGAACTTTTTCGAGACTTTCTTGGATGAGAAATCCTTTCGAAGTGTTGAACAAAGTTGTTGGGTAACATGCTCCAAAAGTGCACCCTCAATTCTGCACTCCACCATATAGCCATCATGTCTTGCCTTCATCAAAAGGAATAACAAAGTCTCTTCCTCCTTTTGTGTCCAACTCACCATGTCGAACATTTCATCTACACGTTTTTGGATCTTAGCCATTTGACAAGAAATTTGGTTGCTGGTGTTTCCAATTGGTAATGTTGAACTATATTTATACTGATTTTAGGGTAGAAAACGACAAATACACATATGCCAACTCATTCACAGATAACCTGAGGAATTCCAACTTATTGCCAATCAGTCTACCAACATCACTCAACAATAAATGACACCATGCTTAAAAAATTGGACAAGGGGAACCCAAGGTACATCAGTAATTTATTCACATGTAGGCTAATAGCCCTGAAAACGTGTTGCATCAACAAGACAATTCAATTAAATATTGTGGAGCATTTTTATTGAATGAGTAGTACTAAATGATTCTCACTCTAAAGAAGCAAAGAATATGGTTGTATCATCAATACTGAAAGGATACTATGAAAATATACTTATTTTGGGGTAGAAAACGACAAATACACATATGCCAACTCATTCACAGATAATCTGAGGAATTCCAACTTATTGCCAATCAGTCTGCCAACATCACTCAACAATAAATGACACCATGCTTAAAAAAATTGACAAGGGGAACCCAAGGTACATCAGTAATTTATTCACATGTAGGCTAATAGCCCTGAAAACGTGTTGCATCAACAAGACAATTCAATTAAATATTGTGGAGCATTTTTATTGAATGAGTAGTACTAAATGATTCTCACTCTAAAGAAGCAAAGAATATGGTTGTATCATCAATACTGAAAGGATACTATGAAAATATACTTATTTTGGGGTAGAAAACGACAAATACACATATGCCAACTCATTCACAGATAACGTGAGGAATTCCAATTTATTGCCAATCAATCTGTCAACATCACCCATCAATAAATGACACCATGCTTAAAAGAATTGAGAAAGGGAACCCAAGGTACATCAGTAATTTATTCACATGTAGGCTAATAGCCATGAAAACGTGTTGCATCAACAAGACAATTCAATTAAATATTGTGGAGCATTTTTATTGAATGACTAGTACTAAATGATTCTCACTCTAAAGTAGCAAAGAATATGGTTGTACCATAAATACTGAAAGGATACTATGAAAATATACGTATTTTGGGGTAGAAAACGACAAATACACATATGCCAACTCATTCACAGATAACGTGAGGAATTCCAATTTATTGCCAATCAATCTGCCAACCACAATATTGTCAATAAATGACACCATATTTAAAAAATATAAAAACTAAAATATATGCAAAGTAAATCAGTAATTTTTTCACATGTAGGGTAAACCCTAATATCCCTAAACATGCCAACTCATTCACAACTCATTTTAAAGGAATCTTACCTATAAAAGAATGGAGTTTAGGTAGGCCTGAAAATGAATAAAGTTACCAATACTCCTACTTTTGGTGGGATAGGAAACGACAAAAACACATATGCCAACTCCATAAAAGTTAACAAAAGTAATTCCAACACTTTATCAAACACTATGCCAACCCTCCCTTGAATCAATTATAGAATTTAGTGAATCTTGTGAATTGATATGAAATGACTTGTACATTGGAAAAAAAAGAAGCCATCCTTTTTAGAGTGTTACCTTTTCAAATATTATATGCACTTCAACTATAATTTTCCTATATAATGCTCACAGTATATGTATTTATTTAACTCAAACTAAAATATTTCTAAATAACTGAAAAAACATGCTTCCCGACCATTCCCAAGAGGAACTGTTATATGGGTGGCCCTGGGATGCTCAAACATCATCCACATTTGCTGAAGCTCTCTCCGACCAAGCATTACAGTTCGGCTTTTCTACGACAGGAGATAACACCGATGCAATCGAAACTGCACAATTGGCTGTCAACATGTGTCACAAGATCAGGTTGTCCTTTGCTCATTGTCGTAGCCACGTTCACAGGCTACAAAACCGACATCGTGTTTTCTCGTGGTTGCTCACCGTACCTGGAGTTAGGTATGATGAAGCAACAAATCGTGTGCACGCTGATCCTACACTCTGGCATACCATAGTTGGGGTAACATTTTTGTTCATTGTTTATAAATAACATCAGAAATCCATAAAGTTGTCACTCATATGTTTATTCATCTTAATAGGAAGAACATTTTGCTCAAGCTTACACAGTGTATGGTGATCCATGTTGGGAATACCTGAAGATATTGTTCGGTGACCCCAATCAAACTACGCAAATGGTTGAAGTCATTGATATTCCACCTTACGAAAAAGAGGAATCTGATTCAAACGATTCTGATTCGGACAAATTTGGTTCAGTGAATGAGGAGGCAAGCTCGTCCAACCCAACTGCTTCTTGTCTACCTCAAAAAAGGAAATCTCCAAATACCTTTGCTCTATGGCCTCGTTGGAAAAAGTGATTGGTGTCTCCTACTAAAAATCAAGAATATATCATATCGTCACGTTTGTGTTTGTGTTGTTTGTTATTTTAAAAAAAGTACGACACGTACTAGGATGTATTCGGAACAACTCGTTTGAGTTTCTGTTTGTGTTAAACTCGTGTGTTCATTAAATGTTTCTACTTTTGACAATAATATTAGTGTGGATCCTTTTAGGTGTTAATATGGCTGTAAATGGAGGTCACTCGACCAGACTAGAGTACACTCGGCCGAGTGATACAGCATTTGCCCGAGTAGTATATGCCGTATGCATTATACTCGACCTTATATATTATCACTCGACCGAGTGAAACATCTTTTGCCCGAGTAGAATATGCCTTAGGCATTATACTCAACCAGATGAATATCACTCGACCGAGTGAACTCCAGTCCGGTCGAGGGATTACGGCCGTGGGTACTACACTCGATCAAGGGAGTTTTCACTCGGCCGAGTGATCTTCTTTTTGGTTGTGTGTAGTGTTTATTCAGTTTTAACATTACATTTTAGCTTACATAACTCATTTTTGGCCGAGCAAACTCCTTTTTGGTCGAGTCTATTATCACTTTCTTTGAGTTTCCTTCTATTATAATATTAATGCATTACGATACATGATGCTTCATAAATACATGATACACGTTAAAAGTTAACGTTCACAACAATTAAAGTTTACATCATAAATACTAATACACGTCGAAAGGTACACGATACTTCCATAAAAATATAAGTAGAGTTGATAATCCTAATATCACAACAACCTCACCACACCTCAATATCACAACAACCGTACAATTTAGATATCAATAGGTCTTGGGCATTTTCTCTTTGTATGACCGAGATCACCACACATTGAACACCTGCGTGGTTGACGTCCAAGAAGATTGACCCTATTCGATTGTGGCAAATCGGATGCTTCTGCATCAGGAGTTCCAGATGGAATGTAAACGTCACAATTTATTCGATTGTGGTTGGGTTGTTTGCATCGTGAACATTGTTGATTTGTACGCCTTGAGGAAGTCCCTTCCTCGAAATGTGAACGCTTCCTGCTTTTCCTAGGGCGTCCAGCTTGTCGGGGACAAGGTGGAGAATGACAATTAATGGATTTGATGTGAGGAGGCACAACCCATTCTTTTGGATGAGGTACGGGCATGACTGATCCACCCCACATTTTCTTCAAATGAACAGAGGTGTAACATTCCTCAACAAAATTTTTTACATCATAATTTGCGTGCCTATAGACAAATTGAAAGTAAAAAAGAGTGGATTCATAAGGATATTGGAATAACAAAACATGATAAACAGAATCATTCTCGGGGTATTTATCATTCTTACCTAATTGCAGCAAGGGCATGAAGACAAGGAATCCCTAGGGACTGGAATTCACAGCATTCACAACTACGTTCAGACAAATCAACTATGTAGCTCTTAACACCGTGACGTACCTTATACCTATCGAATGACAATGACTCAACACGAAGCTTATCACAAAACTTGGTAAGCTTTGACAATTTAGATGTAACTTCAGTAGATAAATCCCCCTGTGAAGATTTGGCATCTCTTGATTGAGTATGAAACCATTGTTGAATGATTTGTCTAACACATTCCAACACATACACAATGGGTTTGTCACGAGCCCATAAAATTGTTTTGTTCCAAGACTCAGCGGCATTGGAGGTCATGAACTCGTACCGCCTAACAGGACAATGCACTCGAGACCATCGCTCGGGACCTATACTACTTAAACTATCCTTGAAATTGCCATTGTCAAAACGTCCGATGGAATCCATTATTCTGTTAATTGTACATATGGCGATGATCAACATAATGAGAAATGTGAAACAAAACAAAATTGGATATAAACATACCTGTCGTATTCTGACTCTCGATAAGTGTATGCAGCGCTCTTGAAAGAACGAATAATGTGCCGGCCGTACGATGCAAACTTCTTCTGTATATGATAGTAACAAAATCCATGCTTTGCTTCAGGGTAAACGGTCTCCACGGCATGGATTATGCCTTTGTGTTGATCGGAAACAATCAACAAATCATCGGGACAACTATATGCTTCTCGTAATCTATCAAAAAACCACGTCCACGACTCATTACTCTCCACATCACCTATGCCAGTTGCAAGTGGAAATACTTGATTATTGGAATCCTGAGTAACCGCAACAAAAACTACTCCCTTGTATTTACCCTTCAGATGAGTCCCATCCACAACAATAACAGGTCTGCCATAATTCATGAAACCGTTAATTGATGCACGAAGCGCAAAGAAACAATACTTGAATCTATCTTCATCATCAGTGTGTAACTTTATATGACTCCCGGGGTTTGCAGTAAGAAGCTGATCCAAATAAGATGGTAACATGTTGAAAGACTCCTCAGGATCACCATATATCATATTCATGGCCCGTTGTGCAGACCTCAGCGCTTGACTGTACTGTAAATTCATCCCATGATTTAATTTTAAATCTCCCAAAATATCGGTAGGGGTCATTGATGTTGATTTCTCTTGCTGTCTAGCGGCATAAAATGATCCAACCACTTTTGAGGGCAATGACCGTGGTGCATTCCGATTTGGATCGAAAGCACATGTGTGAGGGGTCAACTTTGTTGTCTTCCAAAACCCATGTTTTCCACCTGCACGGAATGAAAATTCACAATTTGCATGCTTGCACTTCAAAACCCATCTGCCTGGATCCGATTTTCTTACACGGTACTCCACTTTATTCGTCAAATGGTAAAAACCAACAGAAGTACACATCTCTTCTTTGCTAACAAATATGTCGTCTATCTTGAGTACCCCGGGAGTGAAGTTCACATTTGGAACATCCACAGGAGGAGGAGGTAAAATTGAAGGCATACACGGAATGGACCATGGACGAGCACATTCGGGAAGAATTTCAGGATTAATTTCGGTGGGATCCTCAAAGGACTCATAATCACCATAAGACTCATCAGAAGAATGATCAACTTCTATACCAATATCATCATTGGATGTGGGGCTGTCTTCACCCAATTCTGGAATGTTTTGCGAAGGATCATTAAATAGATGGGCATCCTTCAAGGCATTGAATGTATCCATCATCTTCAAAAAGCCCCCCGGTTGTGTGAAAGAAGAACAGCTACCGACAACTCCATCAATGAAGGGTTCAATTATTTCCGGTTGTGCACCTAGACGGGACACGTAAATCACAGGCGAATGTGTTGTGCGAAATAGTGACTCAACATCGTCATCAGTATCTATATTAACAATAACCGAATCTCCCTTAACGTTAGCAACTTCAACGATTTGATAATCACTTGCACTCGTGTTAGCATCTTTCAAAACACTATTAACCAAACTTCTAAGACTTGATAGGTTGATATGTTCATCGTGGATAACTTTACCACGAGAAATACCACCCACGTAAGAAGTGCCATCCCATTTTCCGTTAAAATGGATCACCAAAAATCTTCGTTCACTCATCTGGGAACTAGACAAAAGGGTGCGGGTAAGAGTATAAACTAATAAAATCACAAAAATAAAATCATACACATTCATAACTTTCACAAAATGTGCTGTTGCAGTTGGCAAATTGTTGGCAATAAGTTGGCAAGCGGTTGGCAAGCTTCGTTAGCACAAATTCCCTTCATTTTTTAAACATCACACTCAAAAGAGATATCATAGCTGAACATTCTGAGAAATTCATGCTTCATTCTCACCATACCACAAAATACATGGACAAATGAGTGAATTAAATACAAAAATATATCATGTTCTTTCATTTAGGACTTTTGTCAAACACTTGGTGGGCATCTACATGAAAGAAATTTTACTTAACAAATGCTTTGAGTAATTCCATACCTTATCACCACAATACAAAATAAATGGTCAAATGAGTGAATTTAACACACAAACATATCATATTCTTTCATTTAAGACTTTTGTCAAACACTTGGTGGGCATTTACATGAATGAATTTTTTTGAGATTTTTTTTGAGTAATTCATGTTTCAATAACACCACAATACAAAATAAATGATCAAAGGAGTGATTCCATACCTTATTGACGTAAATTGAATTGAATTGGACACCTTGCCCAACCAAACAATGGTGTTTGATTTCTTGAAGGGTGTAATATGATTGAATGAAAATTGACAATTCTCAAAGTCTTGATTTAAGCAATAATGTGTTGTGTAAATCGATTTGGACCACAGTAGCGAAACAGAAGCATGATTTCGCCGGAAACCTTGGCCAACACCACCAACGCCCGCCGCCCAATTTCTTTTCTCTGCTCCACCCGCTGTTTCTTTCTTCTCTGCTAACTCACGAAAATGGAATGTAAGAATGGGAGTGTTTGGTAGCGAAACAGAAGCATGATTTCGCCGGAAACCTTGGCCAACACCACCAACGCCCGCCGCCCAATTTCTTTTCTCTGCTCCACCCGCTGTTTCTTTCTTCTCTGCTAACTCACGAAAATGGTCTGCTAACTCACGAAAATGGAATGATGTTTGTATATTGAATTGGAGTGTTTGGTAACAAGAATGTTAATTTGTGAAATAAGAATTATTTTGTGAAAATGAAAAATGAATGAGTAAGGGTAGTGTGGACAATTTAGGTCCAAAATGGGCATAATACATCTTTTGAAAAAAAAGGGGCAAAAATCAAGTGCCCCCTTAAATTTTGGGCACTTTTGTGTATTTTCTCTTGTTTGATTGGTGCACAGTGACTAACCAATTCTTGTGATTCTGAGGAGATAACAACACATATAATTAAAAAAAATTCCAATTATTGATATCACACCATTAAAAATACAACAAACAAACTTAAGACAAACACACCATAACAATAAAAGACACAGGCTACATTAGGGAAAAAAAAAGCGCCACCATTGAAACAGGGATAAGAAGAGAAGTGGGTTCATTTGGAATTAATATTCTAATTAGGAATGAGTACTTCTATGACATCCTTCCAACAAAGCTCATAGTCTGTCTATCCGCTGTCATACTCGTCTTATTCTTCACAATGATAGCTTTCACATACGCTTCCATCTGCAAAATTAAATAGATGCAAAATTAAATTGATATAAAGACATTAAATTCATTCAACTATTATAGAGCACAAAGCCCATAAAATTGAAAGTGTAACATCTGCCTATTAAAAGTAACAAGTTAAATTCATTAATTATAGGAAAGTGTAAATACATGTTCAAAACATTAAATATAAAATAAATGAATTCCTTGAATGAGTATTTGAAAATATAATTACTTTAGTGGAGGAAAGATGATAATAAAGAGGCCGAAAGCAAACATAGTTATAATAAGAGAAGAAAGAGGGAGAAGAAGTATGTAATATTGAGTGGTGTGGTCAAAAATCAATAACGGAAGGTTGGTTATATAGGAGAGTCAGCCCCTTGCCTTTGATTTGTTTTGAACACACGTGTCGAACCTTCTTCGCCACATGTCTGGTATGGAGACACTTGTGTGACCTTTCTTGCCACGCATTAGGTATGGACACACGTGTGTGACCTTTCTTGCCACGTGTTCAATACGTGGGCACATGCCTTTTCGATTTCTTTATGAATTCTAGGGTTCGATGATCATGATTTAATGATAATTGTTTGGAAAGACTTCTATGGGAAACGGAGCCCGGGCTTGCGAATTTAGATCAAGAATGCTTGTTATTTCCTCAATTAATTTATGGAGAAAATAGAGTTTTTTGTCCTTTAAGTTAGGTCACTTTTGTTTTTCGTCCTACTAACTTTTTACTTTATTTTTTAATCCGATAACTTTCCAAAAATTAACTTTTTCGTCCTAAAACCGGCTACAGAAGGTCAACCAACCGGTGACGCCGACGTGGCACGAATTTTTTTCTTTTTTAATTTTATTGTGATATATATATATTAAATTTAAATTTAAATTTATATAAAATATTAATTTAAAAACCCAACCCCCACCTACCCCCAACACCCCCAAACACGATTTCGGGCCTGCTAGTCCAGCCCACAGTCGATTTGGGCAGCGTCGCCCCTTCATCGTCGCTAGAGCTAGCCTCGTTGTCGTTTCCCAAATCAGTTACGCCACTGATTTGAAAAAGGAATACAGAGGCCCACCACCATGAAAAAGGAATACAGAGCATTTGCGATGCTAGTCGGGATGCATCGCCGTAAATTCAAAAACTGGGCGTCGGAATTTATGGAGTTTCACGCCCTTCTATTCGCCGGAAATGGAGAGCTAAGGCGCCGATCTGTTTACGCCGGAGGGATCAAACTCAAAATCGGAATTAATTGAAGCTATCTCACCAGAAATAATGGGGGAATCGAATCAAACTCAATCCCAGCCCCGCACTGGAGTTTCGAAGCAATCGGAAATTGGGGGTAATCGAATTTCCAGCGTGAGGCACAAATTCCGGCGATATCACAACTTTTCCGGCAAAGAATTACAAATTTACGGCTGCTGCTTCTTACATTGGGGAGGGGGAGTTATTTGTTACTTGCTTGTTACGGAATATTAGCCGCCGCCGGAGATTCCATCGTTGAGAGAATATCAGAACGGTTAGAGGCGGGATTGGAACCGTGGCTCATATTGAATTTTAACGGGGGTAGGGCGAGGGGTGTGGGGGTGGGGTTTGTTTCTTACCGCTGGGGGATGGGGGTGATTAATATTTTTATATGATTTTTAATTTAATTTTTGTATATATATATCATATATACCATAGTAAAATTTAAAAAAAAATTAAAAAATGTGCCATGTCAGCGTCACCGGTTAGATGACCTTCTGTAGCCGGTTTTACGACAAAAAAGTTAATTTTTGGAAAGTTAACAGACTAAAAAATAAAGTCAAAAGTTAGTAGGACGAAAAACAAAGGTGACCTAACTTACGGGACAAAAACTCTATTTTCCCTAATTTCTGTTATGTTGGATTTTCTTTCTGAATTTCGAGCTCGGCGACATTATTTGTTCTCCAATTCTGTGTTTATTTTAAGAGCTTTTAAGTTAGAGAAAAATACCTAATTTTGGGAAGATCTTCATGCTAGCACTCTGTAGAAGTAAGATTAATGTCTTTGAACGATCACTACAAAAAAATGCGGATTAGTGATCAATTTTCAGTCGTAAAATATGATTAGTGACTGATTTCTGACGAGAAAAAATTGCTCGTTAAAACGAGGGTAGCTAATATTAGCGACCGCCTTTTGAAGTCGGTCGCTAACGGTTAGCGACCGCCTGTTAAAGTCGGTCGCTAATCTGAGACCACCTATGCGGTCGCTAATGGTTAGCGACCGCCACCTGTCAGTTGCTGAATATTACGCGTTTGACCCGGTCGGATCAGATTTTGAGACCGCCTTCCAGGGGGTCGCTAACTTATTTTTTAAATAAAATTAATTTTTTAATTTGATTTTTGTGATTAGCGACCAACCTGTAAGCGGTTGCTAATTGTCAAACTTTCGAAAAAGAAAATGGCTCAGTGGGTTCGAACCCGCGCCCATTGGGGTCCGGACGGGGTGCGAATCACTATGCTACTGATCCACTAGCTTATATTAGGTGAGTCATATAGGATATAAGCCCTTATGAGGCTTGTAGAAATAAATGGATAAATATGCGCCCTAGGGGAATCGAACCCACGACCACCGGGTAACTCGGAGGAGACGTGAACCACTAGAACATTTGCATTTAATTGTATATAACCTCAACTTGACCCCGTTTTTTTTAAATTCATCAAATTAATTCACTTTTATTTCTAATTCGTTTATATATATATATTTACTATTTTTTTTTTATTTTGTAAATTTAATATTTTAGACTATTATAAATTATTAATTCATTCGTTTTTATGCATTTAATTGTATATAAATTAAAATTAACTCCCGTTTTTTTAAATTCATCAAATTAATATATTTTTGTTTCTAATTCATTTATATATATATATATATATATATATATATATATATTTACTAATTTTTTTTGAATTTTATAAATTTAATATTTTAGACTATTATAAATTATTAATTCATTTATTTTTATGCATTTAATTGTATATAAATTCAAATTAACTCCCAATTTTTTTAAATTCTTCAAATTAATTTCTTTTTGTTTATATATATATATATATATATTTACTAATTTTTTATTAATTTTGTAAATTTAATATTTTAGACTATTATACATTATTAATTCATTCGTTTTTATGCATTTAATTGTAGATAACTCCAAATTGAGTTCTTTTTTTTTTTTAATTCATCAAATTAAATCTTTTTTTTTTGTTTCTAATTCATTTATATAAATTCATAAAATATATAAAAATCTATAATATTCAACAAAAAATATAAAATATTCAACAAAAAATAAAATATTCAACAAAAAATAAAATATTCGACAAAAAAACTCCCTCCCCCCCTCTCTCTGTTCACCTAACTGTCATCATCATAGAGGAAGTAGTTCACCCGAGGCTCCTCGCCATCGTCATCCTCGCCACCTGCCCCACCGGCTGCACTCCCTCCGTGCCTGCTTTCCCCGGCACCGTTCCCCCCGACTTCAAGATGTGATGGAGGTGGGGGTGGAGGTGGATTGTTGAATCTCATTTGTTGAGAGACATTGGAGAACCAGTTACGAAGAGTCTCGTTGTAGCTCGCCAGGGCCTCCATCTGCTTCCGGACATCTCTCAGCTCACGCTCCACCTGAGAGGGAGTAGAGTCGATCGAGGAGGACGATCCACTTTGTCCGGCGGTAGGACTGCAGGATAGCATTACTGTGACTGCCCTGCCCAACGACCTTCCCCTTCTTGACTACGGCAACATCTAAATAGATGCGATCCTCGTCAATCCGGGGAGGGGTAGGGTTCTCCCCGCTGTCGTCGGTGGGAGCCACCTGCTGCGAGACCTGGGCGAGACGATCCTTAAACTAGTTCTGAAATTATATAAATAAAATACAATTATAATTAAATTACAATTATAATAATTAAATTATAATTAAAATTTAAAAAATACTTACGTGGATCTCAGTGGTGCGGGCGTAGGTAAACGTCCCTGTCTCCGGGTTCACTGAGTGGGAGATCTCCATCTGCTCATAGAGAGGGGGCTTTCGTCCGTGCTTCCTCTCCTGTTGTGAACCAAATTCAATAGATATTTAAATATTAAATATTAAAAAATTTATTAATATTCAAATATAAATAAAAATTATAGTATTTACAAAGGCGAGGGAGTGCTCGTAGATGGACCGGGATCTAGCCTGATGTCTATCGACGCCGTGCCCAGTGGGGTCCTTCAACCGGTTTTCTCTGGACTTCGTTGACTTGGCTTTGAATGCATCTCTATTCCAGTGAGCAACCAAAGCGTCCTAAACGGAACGTCCGTCTGGCCCTCGGCCCAGCTCCAATTGTTTCCCCTCATCAAACTGATTCTTCAGCCGGTAGATAATATTTTTGTACCGCTCCTGCGCTTTCGCATGGAACAAGCCATACATAACACTATCATGGACAGGGTCTCAGATGCACAGCTTTTGCAATTAAATTAAAAATAAAATATTAACAAATAAATTCAAAATAAAATATTAAAAATTAAAATTATAATAATTTTACCTTGAACTCTTCGAAGTAGTCTCTCCTCTTTCGCTCGGACACCATGGACCACGAGGAGGCACCAAGCTCGAACGGGATCTTCTTAATGGCATCTGAGACACGAGAGCTAGTCTCATGGCCTGTAAGCATACTGTGACATAAAAAATCAAGTTAATATTAATAATTAATATTGATGAATAATATTAAAAAAATTAATTCATTATAAAATACTTACATGTTGTCATGAGGGACAACAGTGAGACGGCTATCCAATGCAAGATGCTGCCGTGAAGCCGAAGATCGGGCTACTGAAGTAGAGCCAGCAGCACTAGACTGCTGTGAAGAGGATAGTGTCATCTCTGAGGCCCGTCTAACCTCCGGGATCTCCGGTCTCAACGATCCCGACCTCCCCCTCCCCCTCCCCCCACCCTGTCCCCCACTCTGATCAAGATTATCTTGAGAGCTCATCTGTAATAATTATAAATTCAACAGATCAACATACCATGTTATATTTATACTCATTCAACTAAATTCATACCTACGTATATCAATCAACTAAATTCGTATATACCTATGTATACCAATCAACTAAATTCATATATACCTACATATACCAATCAAATAAATACATACATATGTATACCAATCAACTAAATTCATACCTACACATATCAATCAACTAAATTCATACCTACACATATCAATCAACTAAATTCATAACTACGTATATCAATCAACTAAATTCATACCAATGTATATCAATCAACTAAATTCATACCTACGTATTTCAATCAACTAAATTAATACCTAGTTACGTATATCAATCAACTAATGCAATACCTAAGAATATCAATCAACTAAATATATATCAATCAACTAACATACCAACTAAACATATATACAAACATGATATACAAACATAATAAACGGTTAAAATTTTAACTTCATGTATATAATATAAATACAAACATATAAACGGTTCAATCAACAAACATATATATATATATATATAACTTCATATATAAATCCTATAAATTTTAAAAAATGATATACAAAAATAATAAACGGTTAAAATTTAAAAAACTTATGGTTTTTGTCCCCCCCCTCCCCCGTGGAAGAAACAAGTGATTTGACCGAAACAGATTGCTCGATGGAGGCGGCAGCAGCGACGGCTGCGGTCGATTTTTAAGAGTGATGGGCGAAAGTGAGTACGGCCACCGCCTAAAAAGGGTAAAAAAAATTAGCGACCACCTTAGGCGGTCGCTAATCACAGATTTCAACGGTCCCGATTGACCAAATTTGTGATTAGCAACTGCCCGGGCGGTCGTAGGCGGTCGCTAATCTTTCGATTTAGAGACCGATTTTTCTATCGGTCGTAAAAAATTTTAGTTTGAGACCAGTGGTCTTTTTCGGTTGTTGATCGGTCGCTAATATATTATTTAGAGACCGATATCTAGGCGGTCGCTAACTTCGATGGAAAAAGCGCGAGTTTTTTTGTAGTGGATTAAGATGGTGTTTGGCTAAATTAAAGCAACTTAAAAGATTATAAAATACACTACAGTGTAAAGAAAATTGATCTTACATTTACAGAGTGGACTTCAGAAAAAATAAAGGATTATATTTACAGCTTATAAGAGGTGGGTGAGTACCAAATCCAAACTTATATGATAATACAATAAAGAAAGTTGATCTTACATTTACAGAGTGGCCTTAAAAAAAAATTTGGATCCTGTACAAAATAAAAATGTTGTGTTGTATTGGATCCAAATACACAATAACACTGTACTATTTATTGCACTGAATAATTCTGTACAATACAAATCCAATATTCAACACCTTAACTGAAACAAAAAAAAATCTCATAATTACCATAATCGCTCAATGACATGAAGATCAAACTCAAAAGGAAAAATTGCACTTTTTATCCCAAAAGAATGGGTTTAAAACATTTTTGATATCTATGTGCATAAGAGGTCCTTTATTTTGTAGTTTTTGTCTCATTTGTTAATCTTAGGACTAAAACTGCAACTTACCACATTTTCTTGGAACCAAAACTGTAATTCTTTTGGGACCAAAAGTGTCATAAAAACTACGGGACTGAAAATGCCTTAAATGGACAATTTTGAAATGAACTCATTTTCTTTAAACCAAAAGTACAATTTATCCCAACCGAAAATTATGTATATTTGTCAAATGTAAAAGCTCTTAAAATAAACACAGAATTGCATAAGAAATAACGTCGCCGAGTCCGGAAAAGATTAAGAACCAATCTCCAGCACGATCAATAACCAAATTACGATACGAAATTGAGAAAGGAAATCCATCACAACAGAAACTAATTGAGGAATTAAGAACCGTTTCGAATTCAGAAGGAAGTTGGAACCAACTTTCACATGTGGCAAGAACGGTTTCACACGTGTCTCCAACGTGTCTCCATACTGGATGCGTGGCAAAGAAGCTTTCACGCGTGTAGAGGAAGGTCCCACACGTGTGATAATACCAGATCAAAGGCAAGGGGTTGCCTCTCCTATATAACCAACCTTCCACCATTCATCTTTCAACTCATATAACACCAACATCACTCCATAATACACACTTCTTCTCCATCATTTCTTTTTTCTTTCTTATTGCAACTATGTTTGCTTTCGGCATCTTGGTTGTCGTCTTACCTCTCTTACCTCCACTAAAGTAATTTTTTTTTTAATGCTCATTCAATTAATTCTTTTATTGTATATTTAATATTTTGAGCATGTATTTACTCTTTCACATTTAACTAATTAAGAAAATTAATTGGATAGTTTTAAGTTGATCGATATGGGGTAAATTGTATTTTTGTCCCATGAGAATAGGTGGTCAGCAAAAATGGTCATTTTAAAAATATTTTTGGTCCCATAGTTTTTTTCGACATTTTTAATCCAAAGAAAAGTGCAGTTTTGATCCCAAAATAATGTATAAATTGCAGTTTTAGTCCAAAAAATTTTCATTTTTGATTCCAAAAATTAACGGAAAGGACCAAATTTACAAAAAGTGGATAAAGAAGAACGTGGAACCAAAATTGTTATTGAAAAATTCTCACTGTACCAAATTTGCAATTTTCCCAATTGATATGTAATCGAATATTTTTTTCGTTTATTAGTAGTGTGCTTAGGTAAAATTTGTTGATGTTATTGGCTTTCAAATTTGTGGACTTTGTGCTCTATAATAAATTGAATATAATAATATCTCTGTATTTGTTTACTTATGCAGATGGAAGCGTATGTGAAAACCATTATTTTGAAGAATAAGATGAGTATCGTATCGAATCTGCAGACCTTGAGCTCTGTTGGAAGGATGCCGTAGCAGTACTCAAAATAATAATTCCCAATGGATCCACCTCTCACCTTAACCCCATTTCAGTGGTGGTGCCATTGTTTTTTTCCATATGTAGTCTGCGTCTTTATTGTTACTTAAATCGTTGTCTTTAATAAGTGTGTTTGTTGTACTTTTAATGGTGCTACATGAATATTAATAATTGGGAATTTTGAATTTTACTTACACGTGAATTTCATTAATTTTGTTATTTATATTTGTTCACCTTTTTATTTTCAGACCACCACCTGCCTGTGTGGAGTTGTTATGTGTGAAACAAGATAATTTGCCTCCCTTTTTTCTATCCTTGTAAAATTATTGCATCCTTGGGAAGGGGCAAATGCCCTTCATGATTTTCTATTTTTCACGACCTATATATGGAAAAAAATCATTAATTCTCTGTTCACAAATATCTTGATTCATTAATTAAAAAAAAAAAAAAAACTCAAATTACAAGGAAAGATATTGATCCATTAATGAAAAAACTCAAATTAGCAAAACTCTTCTGTATAATTTAAATAATTTTTTGCCATTTTCCCCTATAATTATAAATTTAATCATTAGCTTGAAAACGTTTATTGGAAACCTGGAAAATCACCATTGATTTTATTAATTTGGAGAAATATACATTAGATTTGTGGTATATAATCTAAATGATATAATCAAATCTAAAAATATTCACAAATATATGAATAGTAATAATGGAAAATAATAAAAATCATTATGTGTCATTGCCACGGAAAAGATTACGCAGACGGTGGACAAAAATACAGTGCCCACGGATGAACTCTATACTATTCCCGTATATTTTTTTTGAAAAACAATTAATAGTAGTTGGCTAATATGACACATTTTGGAGTTGCCACATTAAGGACACCAACATTTAAGAATCGCCCGATTAGACCATTTTTTATCTGAAATCGACACTACAAGAAAATTAACTTTTGAGGGCAGTAATTCTGTCATATCTTATCACTATAACTTTTTTAGTTAAAAGTTTTTAATGATAGATTACGATTTTTAATGACAGGATCTTGTCATTAAATTTTTTTAACTATAAAAGTTATAATAACAATGTTATTGTCACTAAATGTCAATTTTTTTGTAGTCGCGAGCTAAATCTCACTTGCAAGTTGCAACTCAAATGTGATGTGAAATTGAAATATTTTTCATGACAATGTTCCATGTCATCACCACACCATTCGATTTGACATCAAGGCTAAATCACCTAACCAGCCATACCGTTCATAAAATAAATAAAATTAATATAAAAATAATTAAATTTATTTTTAAATGGAAATATTTAAAACCTGATAGATTTTAAATTAATGTCTAATTAACAAAATTTTAAATTTTAAATATATGAATATTTTAAATCATATGTCTAAGTATCAAATTTATCAATTTATAACTTAAAAGATTTTTCATATAAATTCAAGAACTTAAAAAAAAAAAAAAACAGTAAACTATAAATGTGGAACCTTATAGATCACTACAAAAGCCGGAGATTTGCAACGACACAATATTCATCGCAAATTGCGACGAATTTGTGACGATCAGTCAATATTTGGTCAAAACTTACTAATTCTTCGACGAATTATGATGATATTTACGACCGCTGATAATTATAAATTAAAATAACTTCCTTTTACTCGGAAATTTCATTTTTGAAATTGTTACAAGGGTCATCACAAAATTGGTGTGGTTACCATGATGCCTCGTTGTTGGTGCGATATGAATGCCACCAAAAGATTTGCAACGACATCAAATTTTAATTTCAAATTTGCGACTGGCATTCTTCCTTGCAAATTCCAAATACATCATTGTTTCCCTTTAGGCGGCAAACTTTGCGACGAAATCCATATCGTCGCAAATATATATATTTTTTATTTTGCCAGCGGATGGTCGTTTTTTTATTTAGATAGTAGCTAGATTGTTGGTTGAATAGGAAATAATTTTGACAATGTATAGTCGGAACTCTGTCGAATTTCATTAAAAATAAATTTTTCGTATGCTCCCCAAAAATTTGACTTATTTAGTTGAATTTTGAATTCAGATGAGTGGATAGGGTGCTCAAGCGCCTAAATAGGGGCAGAGCCACAGTGCCAACATCTTTCTCGGTGTTATAACATTTTGGAACAAGTTAACTAAATTACTGCACATTGTTTCTCACTAATGAGATCAGAAACTAATACACTAAATAGTGCAATGACTTTCAAATAAACACGACAGAGTACACAAAATAATCTGCATGTATCCGTATAATACATGTAGTCTAAGTAAAGAGGGGTGTAATAAAATGGAGTATGAGTAAAACAAAGATGCATTTCCGAGCAATGAATTTAAAAAAAAAAAGAATCTTCCCGGGAACAGGGCTTCTATGTTTCTAACATCTGCAAGTTATCTTAATCACACAATGATATTAGGCAAATTCGGAGTGACGGTCTAAGTAATTGACTAGCACAAATTAGTACTCATTCTTTTTCTGGCGTTAAAGCACCATCCGAAAAATTATGCTTCATCTCATTGTGAAATTGTCTTGCGCAAGACCTGCACATGACATTAATCTTACTTTTTCTAGGCAATGTTAACATAAAGATTACCGCCCACTTTAGAAAGAAGAGAAACGGTCAAAACTCACTAAAATTAACATCCAAATGTTGTGTATTTTTCCCCAACGTAAAAACTCTAAAAATGAACACAGTATTGAAGAATAAATAGTTTCGCCAAGCCCGGAATTGAGAAAGGAAATCCAACATAACAGAAATTAATTGAGGAAAAAAGAAGAGTTTTTTATCTGAATCCCAAACCTGAGAACCGTTTCTAAAGTTGCAACCGTGATTCTTGCCGGAATCGTAAAGGCTGTGCAAGGTCCACACGTGGCAAGAACGGTTTCACACGTGTCTCCAACGTGTCCCCATACAGGATGCGTGGCAAAGAAGCTTCCACACGTGTCCAGGAAGGCTCCACACGTGTGTTCATACCAGATCAAAGGCAAGGGGCTGCCTCTCCTATATAACCAACCTTCCGCCATTCATTTTTGCACTCTTATCACAGTGCTCTCAAAAATACATACTTCTTCTCCTTCCGCCCCTTTTTTTTTTTACTTCTTATTGCAACTATGTTTTCTTTCGGCATTTTTTGGCCCCTCTTCCCTCCACTAATGTAATTATATTTATTAATGCTCATTCCATTAATTCATTTATTACGTATTTAATATTTTGAATATGTATTTACTCTTTCAGATTTAATTAATGAAATTAATTAGTTAAGTAATTATATTTTTTAATGCGCATTTCATTAATTCATTTATTACATGTTTAATATTTTGAACATGCATTTGGTAGATATTTTCCTTTTTTTACTAGTGCTCTTTAATGGTAGAATGAATTTAACTTCTTGATATCCCTTTGATTATGCAGATGGAAGCGCACGTAAAAACCATAATCTTGGAGAATAAGGTTAGTATCATATCAAATCAACATGCTGGAAGGATGTCGTAGAAGCATTCAGTCCCAATTGCAATAATAATTCCCAATGGATACACCTCTCACCTTATCCCCGTTTCAGTAGTGGTGCCATTTTATTTCCTTTTAATGTAGTCTATGTCTTTTATTGTTACACAGCTCATTACGTTTGTTTTAAGTGTGTCGTATTTTCAATGGTGTAGTTAATAAAAAAAATTGGGAATTTTACCTGCACATAAATTTCACTAATTTATTTTCTATTTATGTTTGTTCACGTTATCATTTTTAGGTAAAATATATTGTGAATCAATTTAACCAATAAACTTGATTTATTTTGTGTGTATTACTAACAGTATTAATTGTTTCTTTAAAATATATTACTTTAATTATTATATTATATAATATAAACAAATAATATTAATTTGAGTTGTAGTAGTGAAATTGGTTTACGAGATATTAATTTACTCATATTTTTTAGGTTCTAATTTTGTTATTTTCACCCATTTTAATTGAGTAGGTTTTATATAAAAATGACTCATAATAAGTTTATCACGAAACTGTTTTAGAATATCGAATATTTAATTAGGAGTACAAAAAATCTCACCAGGAGTATTAAAAATTGGGGTAAAAAATAGGGATTTAAACCAAATCCGTCCTCTATCTTTTCACTTTTATCAAAATGGTCCTCTATTTATTTGCTTTATCAATTTAGTCCTGTATCTATTCAAGTTTCGCCAAAATGATCCTAATTGGCCAAAAAATGTACAAAACCTCACCGTTTTGGTCCTGTATTTATATTCTTTACCAGTTTAGTCCTATATCAATTCACATTTCTCCAATTAGGTCCTAATTGAACGCATAAAACATAAAATGCCACATTTTTAGTCATGCGCACTAGTTTTTTCGGGGGAAGCCTATGATGTGGTTTTTTAGTGGCTAGCTTTGCCAAATAAAAAAATGAAATAAAATACGAAAAATCAATTTGAACCATTTTTCACCAATTTAGGACAAATTTGGCGAAACTTGAAGAAATACAGGACTAAATTGATAAAATAAATAAATAAATGACCATTTAGATAAAGGTGAAAAGATAGAGGATGAATTTGGTTTAAATTCCATGATTTCATCTTCATCCAAATGGTCATTTATTTATTTGAAATGGTACGAATTGATTTTTTGTATTTTATTTTCAAGATTTTATTTTATTTGGCAAAGATGGCCACCTGACGTGCCACATTGTAAAAAAAAAACCACATCATAGGCCTCCCCAGAAAAACTAGTGCACATGACTAAAAAGGTGGCATTTTATACTTTTTGCGTTCAATTAGGACCTAATTGGAGAAATATGAATTGATACAGGACTAAATTGGTAAAGTAAATAAATAGAGGACCAAAACGGTGCAATTTTGTACATTTTTAGGCCAATTAGGATCATTTTGGCGAAACTTGAATAGATATGGGACTAAATTGATTAAGCAAATAAATAGAGGACCATTTTGATAAGGGTGAAAAGATAGAGGACGAATTTGGTTTTAATCCCTAAAAAATACTACAACTTTGACCCCAATTTTTTTGATATTTCTGATGAGATTTCAATACTCCTGATTAAATATTTGATTCTTTAAAGTTTTTTAATAATAAGTTGGGCTTTTCTACGGTTAGGAAGGCTTTCGCCCTTCCTGATATCAGTAAACCAATAGGAACTTGACGCATCATTTTATTCCGCCATTTGCGATCTAGCTTCGCCCGGAAATAAATAATTATTTTTTATAGAAAAAATTATAAAATTACAAAAATATGCTTATATTTTTTTTATTTAAAAAAAAATTAACCTTGTATCTTATTTATAATAATTAAAAAAACTTAAATTAGAGTTTTCAAAAATCATTTAAATTTTGAAATCAAATGAAATAACACAATTATCATTCTAATTCCTCTCCAAGTTAGTTTCGACCCTTTCTCTCTTCTTTTTTTTCCCTCTCTCTTTTTTATTTTTCTTCTTGTTTTTTCTTTTTCGGTTCTTATTATTAAACCTGGGTTTCGACCTTTGCTTCTTTCAATGATATTAACACGTTCCTCCAAATCGCAAATATGTAAAACATTCAATTTTTTCTTTCTTTATAAAATGTATTTTTGTTCAACTTCAAGTATATATGGCTATTAGCATTGAATTTACACGTGGCGGCTGCTAATGGCCGGATCGAGGTGTGTTTTTCTCCAATCTTGTTGATCTAAAATAATACAAATGGAAATAACAACTTCTTGAATATAAGGGTTCCGCGAATAGGTGCGACTTACTTTCCAATCGTATGTGGCCTGCAAATTAAGGCAACAACTTTCTTCATTTTTTCAATTATCAAGTCGGCTTCAAAATTTAATGGATTAAGCATGGAATTTGAGGTTTAAAATTGCAGCCATTAAGCGTGGAACCGGAGGCTTAAAATCGCAGCCTTCTGCACCCATTTTCTTCAAATTCGTTGTCAAAGTGCTGAGTTGTTTCTGACTTGCTAATTCATATTCTCACGCCACTTAAAGCATATCAAATGGCTGCAGCATGTCTTGATAATGGGCTTCTTTTAATTGCGAATTTGGAAATGCAGACGACGAATGTTGACGGATCTTCAATGGGTAGGTCAAAACTTAATGCGTGAATTTTATTTTAATCCGTGAAAAATTGGGATCAGGGTTGAAGAACTAATTAATGACGACAAAATTAGAGTTTGAGATGATTTTTTTATTAAAATATTATAAATATTTTATTTTTTTATTTAATAATATGTAAAAGAGTTTTATTTAAATAATGTTAATTAATTAATATTATAAATTATTTAAAAATAAAAAGGTTATTTTTGTACTTTTATATTCATTAATTTAATTTATTAATAGGGGGATACACTGCGATTGCAATATGCAAGGGGCAAACGCTCTAATGCAAAGTGCAATCCTTTGAAAAGAATATTATACGTTGGATCGAATATGTAATGGTATTTAAAAAGTTTACTGACGTTAGAAAGGGTGAAAGTCTACCTGACCGTAGAAAAAATCTAATAAGTTTATCATGGCCTATCCTAATGTAAAAACTTTCCAATTTTAATATGATACATTATTGTATTTGTTACAAATGAGAAAATATAACAAGAATTGGTCCGTCACCACCAATTTTAAAGTATTAACGGATGCCTAATAATTTTTTTATTCAAATAACTAATACTTTATAATAAAATAATAAATATTCTTTATTCATAATATATAAATAAATATTGTTTAGTAATTTTTTTTTAATATACATCAATTTAGGACACTTAACATAAGTTGTCAGAAATATGACATACTTAGATGATTGTATGCGTATTACGCGGGATTTTCATAAAAATATTATATATTATAATGTATTACATATAAAAAATAACCTTGTCCACAGTAAAATTATATAGCTATGTTATATAATAAAAATATTCAAATAATATATAATTATAAAATCTTGTGCTAATTTCTTGAGGCTCAATCCCAATTGTTTACGAATTTTATTTTTCTTATGAAAATTTACTCTAACTCTCTTTTTTTAATTTGGTTAAATTATAACATAATTTCCTCAAGCACGCGTTATATTCTTTTATTTTGATCCTTGAGACGATTTCATCGATGTAGAAAAATTTCCGTGATTCAAGCACCAATGCACTCTCATGCATTTTTTTAAGATTCTGAAAATGCAAGTTGTAGGGTAAATTTTTTTTTAAGGACTGTAACTTTGGGGGGGTGGCAAAATAAGGACCGTAACTTTTCGGGCTGGCAAAACAAGGACCGTAACTTTTTGGGCTGGCAAAACAAGGACAATAACTTTAAAAGGTGGCAATTTAAGGACCGCAACTTTTAAAAATAGCAATTTGAGGACAAAATTAGCCCGGATTTTTAAATTCTACCTCTATTTTTACTTTCTATTTTTATTTTCCAACTCATTTCATTATTCTTAAAAAAAATGAAGTGGAATTTTTTTTTTAAATATACATTTAGTACATCACACACATTGCAATAATATAATACTTAGAGTTAAAAATATTTAATCTAAGTAAATTAATACTTACTATACGTTTAATGAATGAGTTGGAAATTATTTTAAAAAATAAAATACTTTCATTATACTCAAAAAATAAATACTTTCATTATTTCAAAAAATATTCATTTCATTTTTTTTTCTTAGAGTATTTTGAGTATAATGAATGAGATGAAATTATTTAAAAAATTTAAAGAAAAAAATGAAGTGAATTTTTTTTAAAATAGTTTCATTCAAAATAATATCCATGTTGGCGATTAGAGCCCGAAATCCGATCTAATTAGCCCGAAAGAGAGTATTCCGGGCTAATTTGTCCTCAAATTGCTATTTTTAAAAGTTGTGGTCCTTAAATTGCGGCTTTTTAAAGTTACGGTCCTTAAATTGCCACTTTTAAAAGTTACGGTCCTTGTTTTGCCAGCCCGAAAAGTTACAGTCCTTGTTTTGCCACCCCCCCAAAGTTACGGTCCTTAAAAAATAATTTACCCCAAGTTGTATGTTAGGTTGAAACAACAAAATATGTGGTGAATTTTAATAGGATAATTGAAAGTTGTGGTCAAATTGGGATTGAAGCTAAAGATCGTGAATTAATATAGTATTAACTCTAATTGTTGATATTTTTATATTTATATATTTTAAACTTATTTTCAAATGTATTTATTTAAATAATATTACACAATATAACGTCATATGTTATAAATATGTATAATCACAATGAAATTTATAATATATTTTTATAAATTCAAATTATATACTGATACTCAAAATTTATAAAGATTTATAATTTAACTTAGTTGGTAGACATCATAAATATTAGTCAAGACAATAAATACAGGGTTCAACCGTAAAATAACACATAAACAATCTCAACTCTCTAATGATATAATATGGAATTTGAGAGCTGGCACGTTTAGGACACCAACATTTAAGAATCTAACACGAGCTAAATCTTAATTTCAACTCAAGTTTGGATTGAAATTGAACATTTCTCATGACAATGTTCCAAGTCATAGCCACATCACCTCTCTTAAATACCAAATGCCAGCTTATATAATTAAACACAGCAGTGACTTATAAAATCTATAGAAAGTCGTCCATAGAATAAGTATTTTAGGTTATGATCACCATTTTAAACAAGAGACCACATCAGAAAAATCACATGTTTATCTCCTTGTACACAAACATCCATCTACCAACATTACATCCATGAAGAAACACAAAGTGACCTTAAAAATACAAGACTCGATTCCTATATACAGAGAGGCTCGACTTTTTAGTGCCTTGAAAAATTCTAAGAGAAAATAAACAAAATTGCCCAAAAATTAAGAGGACGCTTGTTTTTTACCTCCTTTTGTAAAAAAATATATATTTTGCCCCATAATGGTTGGCAAATGTTTGGCAAACAGTTAGCACCATGTCAACCTGTGTGCCAACCATTTGCCAACATTTTTTAGGGCAATAAACATATTTTTTAAAAAGTTGGGCAAAAGACATTTTGCCCATGAATTTAAGGGCAATTTTGTTTTTCTCCCAAATTCTAATTCTCAACTTCAATTAAATTTTAGTAATTATCAAATGTCCATACATCTCAAGTATTTATAGATGTTTAAGGGTTGCATCGAAAGGTTGCAAACTACTCAAGAGCTTCGGTAAACCCAAGGATTGCAACTCTTACTCATTAACATCATCGAATAGTCACGTCGAACCGGATGGTTACAGCCTTTCACGAAGATACATTTTCACGAAAGCCTCTATCAACTAATTATATTATGCAAATTTATTAAATACACAACATTGGGGTGGGAAGGTTAAATCTTGACTCTCCTCAATATCCAAATCCAAAAGCCTTTTCAAATATGAAATCAAATCCTCATACATACAATAACGGCTCCCCGGAGATGCATTTCCGAGCAATGAATTTTAACAAAAGAATCTTCCCTGGAACAGGGCTTGTCTGTTTCTAACCTCCGCAAGTTATCTTAATCACTCAATGTTATTAGGCAAATTCGGCCTGACGGTCTCGATAATTAACTATAGTACTCATTCTTTTCAAGGCGTTCAGGTCCCATTCGAAAAATTGTTTTCCATATTGTGAAGTCATATGTGAAGTAGGTAATCTGCTGAGCTGAAGTTTCAACAGAAGCTATGTTGTAAAGTGTTAGCCGTAGAGAGTTAGCTAATTTGGGGTATCAGATGAGTTGTACCAGATAAGGCCAACCAGAGAAGGTCTGACCAGAGGAGTCTGGCAGAGGAGTCACCAGAAGATGTCTATCAGATTAGAGTCATCAGAGGAGGCTTATCATATGAGGTCCACCAGAGGAGTCCTATCAGAGGAGGTCTGGTCTTGGAGTCATCTGTTGTAATTGACCAGTGCCAGAGGAGGTCGTGTCGTCTGGTCCAATGTGAAAATACGGGAATTACACCAAATTGAAGCTTGCGAAAGGGCGGTTCTAACTGAAACAACTAAAGCGGTTATTGAATCTGTTAAGCCAGCTGGATAATTGCTTACATTGGGGTTGTTACAACTGAATCAAGTTAGGGATTCAGCTCAATCTCTGTATCTATAAAAGGGGGATTTCTCAACTGAGAGAAATTAACAATCATTGAGAGAGATCAACATCTGTGAGTGCAAACACTGTGAGATTGAGTGTGATTGTAACTTGTAACTTCTAATTTCCCATCTTAGTGAAAAGATATCCTCTCGGATCCCGTGGACGTAGGAGTATTCATCTCCGAACCACGTAAATCTGGTGTTCTTGTGTGATTTTCAATTACGTTCTTATTGCATTTGATTCCGATTCCCGGAAACAAGTTTTCTTGTGAATCCAAAACGTGATTAACACATATCATCGTGATATTGTCTCACGCAAAACCTGCACTTGGCATTAATCTTACTTCTTCTAGGCAATGTTAACGGGATATAATTTTTTTACGTCCAATAACTTTTTACCTTTTCCAAAAAGATCCCAAAAAAGTTAATTTCCCCAATTACTTCCCAATTTTTGACTAATTGTACAATTTACGTCCCAAAAAAGTTAATTTATTTAATTACGTCCTAATTATTGGCTAAGTGCACAATCTACATCCCATAGCAAAAAATTGGGACGTAATTGGAGAAATTAATTTTTTTGGGACGTAAAATGTTCTCTGAACAAAAAATTGGAACGTAATTGAAGAAATTAACTTTTTTTTGGATGTTTTTCGAAAAGGTCAAAAGTTATGGGATGTAAATAAACTTTATCCCCAATGTTAACATAAAGATTAACGCCCACTTCAAAAAGAAGGGAAAAGGTCAAATTAAGCTCACTAAAATTAACTTTCCAAAGTTATGTATTTTTCTCAAACGTAAAAGCTCTTAAAACTAACGGGATTAAAAAAAATTTAGGACACTAACTTTGGGGGTGTGTCAATTTTAGGCCACTTTTTGATCGGGCTATCAATACTAGGACACTATCTTTTAAGTTGTGTCAATAAAGGTCAAATTTGGGCTGAAATTAGAAAATACAGGGTGATATGCACATGCCTCTAACATGACTTGCTTTAGTTGGGCCCGAGTCTTATGTGGCGTCCACATAATATCCATGTCAGATTATTTTATAAAAAATTTGAAAAAAATTATCAAAAGAAACCAATATTAAGTCTTCCCAACATTACAAAATCCCCAAATTATATTTCTCTCATTTAGATACCCTAATCTGTTGCTCATGCCAACCATGAGTGAGTGCACACGAAAATTCAGTCCTTGTAAGCTCCACCAATTTTTCTACAAACAAAACAAAATTTCTAGACCACAAACCACCCTTAAGACATTATTATTGATTATGTTACTCACTATACATGGGAGGAGGACGTTTCAGATTTTTCTTCTCACAGACTTTTACCATTTTCACAGGCCTTTTAATCTTACACCAGCTTCTGGAATATTTAGGGTCTGTTTCGACTTGGGAAAAGCTTTGGATTAGGGTTCATGAGAAATCTTCAAGTTTTGATCGTCGATTAGGGGTTACGGGCTGGAGATATGTTAGTTCCCAAATTAGCCCGTATCTTCAAGACTCGGGTCCAACTAAAGCAAGTCATGTGAGAGGCATGTGCAAATCAGCCCGTATTTTCTATTTTATGCCCAAATTTGGCCTATATTGACACAACTTAAAAGATAGTGTCCTAGTATTGATAGTCCGATCAAAAAGTGGCCAAAAATTGACACACCTCCAAAGTTAGTGTTCTAAAAAAAAATTAATCCCTAACACAGTATTCTAGAATAAGTAATTTCGCTAAGCCCGAAATTGAGAAAGGAAATCCAACATAACAGAAATTAAATGAGGAAAAAAGAAGAGTTTTTGATCTGAATAGTAAACTTTTCCAGTAGAATACTTTCCAAAGTTGGAACCACACGTGGCAAGAAAATGTCTCCATACTGAATGCGTGGCAAGGAAGGTTGCACACGTGTCTCCATATCGGATACGTGGAGAGGAAGGTTTCACACGTGTGTTCATACTAGACACGTGGAGAATATGGTTCCACACGTGTGTTCATAGCAGATCCAAGGCAAGGGGCTGCCTGTCCTATATAACCAGCCTTCCGCCATTGATCTTTTCACTCATCTCACAGTGCTCAAACATACACCACTCAATAATACATACTTCTTCTCCCTCCTTTTTTTTTTTTTTAATTCTTATTGCAACTATGTTGTCTTTCGGCTTGCTTTGGCCCATCTTTCCTCCGCTAAAGTAATTATATTTTTTAATGCTCATTCTATTAATTCATTTATTACGTATTTAATATTTTGAATATGTATTTACTCTTTCATATTTAATTACTGAGATTAATTAGTTAAGTAATTATATTTTGTAATGCTCATTCCATTAATTCATTTATTCCATATTTAATATTTTGAATATGTATTTACTCTTTTATATTTAATTAATGAAATTAATTGGTTAGTATTAATTTGGTTGATATATGTAATGGTAGATATGTTCCTATTTACTAGTGTTTTTGAGTAAAAATTTGTTGATGTTATTGGCTTTCGATTTTGTGTTAGGTAATGGTAGAATGAATTTAACTCCTTTATATCCATTTAATTATGCAGATGGAAGCGCACGTAAAAACCATAATTTTGGAGGATAAGGTGAATACCATATCAAATCAACAGACCTCTAGCTTTGTTGGAAGGATGTCCTAATTACCATAACAATTCCCAATGGATCCACCTCACCTTATCCCCGTTTCAGTGGCGGTGCAATTTTTTTTCCTTTTAATCTAGTCAGTGTCTTCTATTGTTACTTGAATTGTTACGTTTGTTTCAAGTGTATGTGTTGTATTTTCAATGGTCTAATATTAATAATAATAATTGGGAGTTTTACCTACTCATATTCATTAATTTTTATTTTATTTATGTTTGTTCATGCTATTATTTTCAGGTAAAGTATATAGTGAACCAATTTCACCAATAAACTTGTTTAACTTTGTGTATATTTTTAACAATATTGATTATTTTATTAAAATATATTAATTTATTTGATATATTATATAATAAAAAAAAGTAATGTAATTTAAGTGGCAGTAGTGAAACCGGTTTACGAGATATTAATTTACACTTATTCTTTAGGTTTTAGTTGAGTAGGTTTTATATGAAAATGATTCATCATAAGCTAATCATGAAACCGTTTTAAAGTATCGAATATTTAATTAGCAGTACCAAAAATCTCATCAGGAGTATCAAAAGTTGGGGTAAAAAAAATCTACAACCACTATAATATAATACTACTCACCCTAAAAAAGTTTATACTCCTGATGAGATTTTCGATACTCCTAATCAAATATTTGACACTTTAAAATAATTTCATAATAAGTTTATCATGAACTATTTTCATATAAAATTTTATCATTTTAATATGATACATTAGTATATTTGTAACAATTGAGAAAATATAACAAGAATTGGTCCGTCACCACACATTATAAAGTATTAAAGGATGAGTGTGTGCGTATTACACATAATTTGTCAAAAATATAAAAATGAGTGTGTGCGTATTACACATAATTTTTGTAAAAAAATAATTATATATTATAATGCATTACATATATAAAAATAAATTTGTTCACCATAAAATAATATAGCTATATTATATAATAAAAATATTAAAATAATGTATAAGTATAAAATCATGGGCTAATTTCTTGAGGCTTAATCTTAATTTACTACCGTTCTTTTGATTGTTTCAATTTGGTTTTATAACATATAAATTTTCTAAAACACGTCTCATATTTTTTTATTTTCCTACTTGAGATAATTTCATCGACGTAAAAAAAATTCCGCAATCCAAGTATCAATACACTCTCATGCATTTTTTATTTTTTATTTTTGAAAATGCAAGTCGTATGTCAGATTGAAACAACTAAAATATGTGGTGAATTTTAATAACATAATTGAAAGTTCTGATTAAATTGAAATTGAACCTAAAGATCGTGAATTAATATATAATTAACTGTAAATTGTTGATTTTTTTTAATATTATATTATAAACTTTTTTTTTTCAAATATATTAAATCAATAAATTATTTAAATAATATTACACGTCACGTGTTATAAGTTTGTACAATTACAATGAAATTTATAATATACTTTATTAGATTCAAGTTATATATTGATATTCAAAATCATAAAAATTAATGAGAAAATACACAAAAGTGCCCAAAATTTAAGGGGGCACTTGTTTTTTACCCCCTTTTGTAAAAAAAATATTTTTTGTCCAAAAAATGTTGGCAAAAGGTTGGCGAATGGTTGGCACATAGTTTGGCATGAGTGTCAACCCTTTGCCAATATTTTTCGGTCAAAAAACATTTTTTTTAAAAAGTAGGGCAAAAAACATTTTGTCCATATGAAAAGGACAATTTTGTTTTTCTCCCAAAACTAATAGTTTATTTTAGTTGGTAAACATCATTAATTATTAGTCGAAGACAAGAGATGTAAGGTTCAACACTAAAAAATGACACCTAGACAATCTCAACTCCTAATACTATAATAGGGAATCTGCGAGCCGGCACATTTAGGACACCAACATTTAAGAATCCAACCAAAGCTAAATCTAACTTACAACTCAAGTTTGGATTGAAATTGAACATTTTTCATGACAATGTTCCAAGTAATAGCCACATCATCCGATTTGACACATCACCTCCCAATATCAAACTGCCCAGGAACAGGGCTGCCCTGTTTCTATCATCAGGAAGTTCTGTTTAATACCAAATTCCAGCTTATATAATTAAACACAGCAGTGACTTATAAAATCTGTAGAAAGTCGTCCAGAAAATAAGTATTTCATTTTTAATAGGAGACCACATCAGAGAAATCACATTTTTATCTTCTTATGCACAAACATCCATTCACCGACATTACATCCATTAAGAAACACAAAGTGACCTTAAAAATACAAGACTCGATTGCTATGTAAAGGGAGGCTCTACTTTTTAGTGTCTTGAAAAATTCTAAGAGAAAATATACAAAATTGCCCTAAAATTAAGGGGTACTTGTTATTTACCCCCTTTTGTAAAAAAATTTGTATTTTGCCCCAAAATGGTTGGCAAACGATTGGCAAACAGTTGACACCATGTCAACCTGTGTGTCAATCATTTGTCAACCTTTTTTTTAGGGCAATAAACATCTTTTTTTTAAAAGTTGGGCAAAAGACATTTTGCCCATAAATTTAAGGGCAATTTTGTTTTTCTCCGAAATTCTAATTCTCAACTTCAATTAAATTTTAGTAATTATCAAATATCCATACATCTCAAGTATTTATAGATGTTCAAGGGTTGCATCGAAAGGTTCCAACACTATTCAAGAGTTGCGGTAAAACAAAGGGTTGTTACTCTTACTCACTAATATCATCGAATAGTCATGTTTAATCCAATGGTTATAACCTTTCACAAAGATAATTTTTTACGAAAAAGCTCTCTCAACGAATTATATTATGTAAATATATTAAATACACAACATTGGGGTGGGAAATCCTGACTCTCCCCAATATCCAAATCCGAAAGCCTTTTCAAATTTGAAATCAAATCCTTATCCACAAAATAATGACTCCCCGAAGATGCATTTCCAAGCAATGAATTTTAAAAGAAGAATCTTCCCAGGAACAGAGCTGTTCTATTTCTAACATTCGCACGTTATCTTAATCACTCAATGGTATTAGGAAAATTCGGCATGGCGGTCTCAATAATTAACTAGCAGAAATTAATACTCATTTTTCTCAAGGTGATAAAGTCCCATCAGAAAAATTATGCTCTCAATGATATTAGGAAAATTCAGCGTGGCGGTCTCAGTAATTAACTAGCACAAATTGTAACAGTTGGCATGTTATAGTATCACGGCATTTGTCTTCCAAGTGTTAATTCTGAGTTCATGGTGTGTATTTACTAATAATCTATGCGGGGTGTGCAGTTGCCAGAAATTGGAAGTGGACAAATTCACGGGCAAAAACGATTATGGGCTATGGAAGATCAAGGTGCGAGCTCTATTGACTCAACACGGTTTAGCCAATGCTTTCTTGACAGATGAGCAATGGGCTAGTGCTCCAAATTTGAATCGCAAGACTGAGATTCTGGAAAGGGCACTTAGTGCCATAATTCTGTGTTTAGGAGACAAGCCATTGAGGGAAGTGTGCAAGGCTAAATCGGCTATTGAGATCATGGATAAATTGGATAGTTTGTATCAAACAAAGCCAGTCTCTAACAAGCTCTATGCCAGGCAGAGGCTCCGTGGTTTCAAGATGAAGGAGGACAAGAACATGAATGAACAACTTGATGAATTCATCAAGTGCATAGATGACCTTGAAGATCTGGAGGTCAAGATTGAAGATGATGATAAGGCATTGATGTTGTTAAATGCATTGCCTAAATCATTGGAGAACTTCAAGGATGCATTGCTATTTGAGAGACAAGATCAATTGGATTTTGATCAGATTCAAACTGCCATCAAGACTAAATTTCTACAAATGCCTGGAGATAGAAATGCTACTGACAAGAAAGATAACAATGAGGGTGAAAGTCTGAATGTGAAATTCAAGAACAAAAGAAAGAACAACAAGTTCAAGAAAGGGCAAAACCAAAAAGAGGAATCAAAATCTGGAACTGGTTTTGTGGAGAAAAGGAAATGTTTCTACTGCCATAAGATAGGACATTTGAAGAAGAATTGTCCAAGCAAAGGAAATGACAAGCAAGATCAAAAAGCAGATGTGGCAGTAGCTGAAGAGGGGTATGATAGTGCAGAGGTTCTTACAGTTTCTGAGTCCAGAATGCACAATGAATGGGTGCTTGATTCTGGATGTTTTTTTCACATGTGTCCTCATAGGCACTGGTTTCAAGACTTGAAGGAAATTGATGGAGGCAGTGTGCTTCTAGGCAATGATCAGTCATGTAAAGTGGAGGGGATAGGCTCTGTGAAGATCATTATGGAAATTGGATCAACTGTCATATTAACCAAAGTCAGGTATGTGCCTGATCTCAAGAGAAATTTGATTTCACTTGGATCCTTGAATGCTGCTGGTTTTGAGTTCTGCACTAAAGATGGAACTATCATCATAACAAAGGAATCTAAGATCTTAATGACAGGAAACAAGAAGAATGGCTTATATCTTCTTATGGGGAAATCTGTAAAAGGATCTGTGAATATTGTTATGAGCAATACAGAATCAATGGTGTGGCATAAGAGACTTGACCATATTAGTGAGAAAGGGTTAATGGAACTTGCAAAGAAGAAGGCCTTTGGTGACAACACTGTTGCAAAATTAGACTTCTGTGAACACTGTGTCCTAGGAAAGGCAAAGAAACATCCTTACCCTAAGGGAATTCACAAGACTGAAGGAATCCTTGATTATGTGCACTCAGATATATGGGGTCCTGCAAGAACAGAAACTCATGGAGGAGGAAGATACTTCATAACCCTGATTGATGATTACAGCAAGATAGTGTGGATCTATGTGATGAAACACAAGAATGAGGCTCTCCAGAAGTTTAAGGACTGGATCATAAAACAAGAAAACCAAACTGGAAGAAAGGTCAAGCATTTGAGGGCTGACAATGACCTGGAGTATCTTTCACAAGAGTTCAATGATATCTGCAAATCAAAAGGTATAATAAGGCATAAGACAGTTCCAACAAAATGGGCTTGCAGAGAGGATGAATAAGACTATCCTTGAGAGGGTAAGATGTATGTTAGCAGATGCAGCAATGCCAAAAGCATTTTGGGGAGAGGCTGTAAGCACAACATGTTTCCTCATTAACAGAACTCCATCATCATCCATTGAGTTCAAAACACCAGATGAGATCTGGTATGGTAAGCTGTCAAATTACTTTGATCTTAAGATTTTTTAGCTGTCAAGCTTTTGTGCATGTTAGACAGGATAAGCTGGAACCTAGAGCCATCAAGTGTGTGTTCATAGGCTATCCAAGAGGAGTGAAAGGCTACAAGCTATGGTGCTTGGAACCTGGATACAAGAAATGCATTATTAGCAGGTATGTTGTTTTCAATGAAGCTGTGATGGGTTATAGGCATACAGGAGAAACTCAAGAAATAGATGGAGACATCTCTCAAGATAGCACAACTGTTGAAATTGAAAAGGATGACCAAGCTCAAGATCAAACCAATGAACAAGATATGAATTATGAGGAGGATCCAGATTCTGAAGAGGAGCAAGATGGTCTTAACCAGGATGCTGCTGAGACTCAAGACCTTAGTAACTATAATCTGACAAGAGACAGGGTTAAGAGGAATATCAATCCTCCAATCAGATTTGCAGAGGCTGATATGATGTCTTATGCTCTTTTCACAGCTGAAGAAGTGGATTACCATGAGCCTAGGAGCTTCAAGAAAGCCATGTCAAGTGAGGATAGAGATCACTGGATGCAAGCTATGGTGGAAGAATTGCAATCTCTTGAGAGCAATAACACCTGGAAGCTGGTAAGAAGGCCAAATGGTAAGAAGATTATCAGCTGCAAATGGATATTCAAGAGGAAGATAGAGGTTGGAAAGACTGAGCAAGTAAGGTATAAAACAAGACTTGTTGCAAGGGGTTTTACACAGGAAGAAGGAGTTGATTTTAATGAAGTCTTCTCACCTGTTGTGAAACATTGTTCAATAAGGATCTTACTTGCAAGAGTAGCTCAAGATGATTTAGAATTGCAGCAGTTAGATGTCAAGACTGCATTCTTAAATGGTGATCTAATAGAGGATATCTACACGAATCAACCTGAAGGATTTGTACTACCTGGAAATGAACAGAAGGTTTGCCACTTGAGGAAGTCACTCTATGGTCTTAAACAAAGTTCCAGACAATGGAACAGAAAGTTTGATAGCTACATGACAGAAATATGACTTGAGAGATCAAAGTATGATAACTATGTATACTTTGAGAGGCAAGGAAGGCAGGTGGTCACTTATCTACTGATATATGTGGATGATATGCTCATTGCAAGCAAGAGCATGAAAAGGATTGAAGTTTTGAAACATAAACTGGGAGCAAGATTTGAGATGAAAGACTTGGGTGATGCAAGGAGGATTTTGTGAATGGACATCTACAAAAATAGAGTAGATAGGATTCTGTTTCTATCTCAGAAGAGCTATATCTAGAAGGTGCTAAAGAGGTACAATATGCATGAAGCAAGGACAGTATCTATACCTCTTGGACAACATCTTAAACTTACAGATGCTCAATCACCAAGAAATGAGGAAGAACTGAAAGAGATGGAGAAGATCCCTTATGCCAGTGAAGTAGGAAGTATCATGTATACCATGATATGCATCAAACCAGACTTAACTCATGGGATTTCAGTTGTTAGCAGGTACATGGCAAACCCTGGGAAAGAGCACTGGGAGGCATTGAAGAGGATGTTCAGGTACATGAAAGGATCTATCAATGCTGGTCTCATGTTCAGGGGGAGTGAAGTCAAGACTGATCCATTGGAGGGGTTTGCAGACTAAGATTTTGCAGGAAATATTGACACTAGAAGATCAATATCAGGTTATGTTTTCACTCTATATGGAACAAGAATTGTATGGAGATTTGTTTAACAATCTGTAGTTGCATTATCAACCACAGAAGCTGAGTACATTGCACTCACAGAGACAGTGAAGGAAGCAATGTGGCTGAGGGGGATTCTTAAAGATTTTGGGATCATTCAAAGAGGTTTTGATGTTCTATGTGATAGTCAAAGTGCTATACATTTATCTAAGCATCAAGTGTTCCATGAAAGATCCAAACATATAGATGTGAAGCTCCATTTCATTCGAGACATTGTGGACAAAGGTGTGGCCAAGGTGAGGAAAGTATCAACCGAGGAGAATGTTGCAGATATGTTCACTAAGGTTTTATCAAGTGCTAAGTTTAAACATTGCATGAACTTGATAAACTTAATGACATGAGATATGCATTGATGTCTTGAATAGTTTTGAGGAGGGGAGGATGGAAAATAAGCATTGAGGAGGAGGATTGTAACAGTTGGCATGTTATAGTATCACTGCATTTGTCTTCCAAGTGTTAATTCTGAGTTCGGGGTGTGTATTTACTAAAAATCTATGCGGGGTGTGCAGTTACCAGAAATAGGAGTGTATGATTGCTTTGATAGTTATAACATAATTTGTTATAACTGTCACAATCGATTTGGGGGTTTAACACACAGGCGTTATTGTTTGCCAATTTTGATTAAAGCACAAATTGAACTACTCGCAAGTGAACGAGTTCGTCGTATTATAAGCAATTGACCAAGTTAAAATTTATCGAACCCACAGGAGGTGGAAAGTGTTCTTAGGAATCAATCTCAAAGTTGACATGATGTTACAAATAAAAAGTTTTTGGGGTTTGATTTTAACTAGATAAAATGTAAATGACAAGTAATAGGAGTGTATGATTGCTTTGACAGTTATAACAAAATTTGTTATAACTGTCACAATCGATTTGGGGGTTTAACACACGGGCGTTATTGTTTGCCAATTTTGATTAAAGCACAAATTGAACTACTCACAAGTGAAAGAGTTCGTCGTATTATAAGCAATTGACCAAGTTAAAATTTATCGAACCCACAGGAGGTGGAAAGTGTTCTTAGGAATCAATCTCAAAGTTGACATGATGTTACAAATAAAAAGTTTTCGAGGTTTGGTTTTAACTAGATAAAATATAAATGACAAGTAATTTAAATCAAATAACTTCTAAACAAGAAAATAAACAACTACTCTAACTTCGTGCTACGAAGTGCAAGGGGGAGATATGCCTCAAATGGTTTCTATTATGTGATCCTTAGGTTCAAAAGTCGACTTATGCCATAATCCTAATCATTCATGGACTATACCAAGTAACATTTCACTTAAGCATTCAACGGACTATCAAATGCTTAAGGCTCATTGATGGATCCTACGTTTTAACTCTCTCTCGACGAGTTAAAACGAGATAAACGCATCTAAATATTCCTTGTTCATATACGAAGGTTTCATCAAGTCAATGTAATTCTCATCTACACCAAAACGAATTCACACATCAATATGAACAATTCATGCATAGAGACAAGCATAAACTCCAATCAATAAGGATATAAATCCACAAGCAATCAAAACTAGGCATAAGTGAACACCCAAACCTAATTCTCACATAATTTCCACCATTCAAGGCATAAAGAAGTTAGCCCATGAATTTAAGAGAACAACCCATGGCTAAACAAGAACAACACATGAAATCCATACCACTATCAATTGAAATTGCAATGAAATAGAAAGATATCACCTCTTTGGTTCACTAAATGTATGAAAGCTTCAACAAAATCCTTCAAACTTGCTTGGGAATAAAATCTACTTCTATGAAAATTGAAATCAAAAGCTAAGGCTAAGCTAATTAATGAGAAAACTTGTGTGTGAGAGTGGGTATTTCCATGAGAGCTCTTCTATCCTTCAAAATCAGGGGTCTTCATTCTAATTTCCGAATTTTCTCCTTAAATACTCTTCCTCTTGATCTTTGGCACGTGTCCCGATCTAAAAATGTGAAAATCTGAAATTCCACGTTGCACGACCGTGCAGATGTGCACGACCACTCCTCTTGGTCGTGCACGACTTCAAAATAATACTTAAATCGCTGAAAACAATGGAGTGCACGACCGTGCAGATGTGCACGACCACTCCTGGTCGTGCACTTCCCCAAAACCTTGGCTACGCACTTTTTACAAAGGTGCACGACCGTGCACTCTTGCACGACCAAATGCCCTTGGTCGTGCACGATCTCAAAAAGCGTTTTTCTCTCTCTAAATCGTGCACGATCTCCTAACTTGCACGACCATATGCACGATCAGGTGAACGACCAAGTGTAATTCTTCATTTTTGCTCGATTCAAATCCTATTTTTGGTCGTTGCTTCCTTTTTCTTCCTTTCTCCTTTATCCCTTGTCTTCAATAGTCCTCTCCTTGGGTTCGTTTTGACCATTTTGCCTCGAATTCCTGAAAAACAGTAGATGTTTTTTAATTAAGCACTTGTTACGCATTTTCACCAAGACTCTTGCAAAATCCAAACAATTGTTCATGATTCGACCTTAAATCTCAAGAAAATATGCACAATGTTATCACCAATCAATCGCCCCAAACTTAAACCTTCGCTTGTCCCCAAGCGAATCAAAAGAAAAGAACAAGTGAATAACATTGTGTCATACTCAGTCAAATGTGTCCACAACAATAGGTACATGTAATCAAGCATCTCTCAAACCATGAGATGTCTCATTCATTAAATCACTCATCCTTTATACACATGTTTGATCTAAGCATTGCAATTCGAACACTTAACCCTCACATTCCTCGCATGTCGTGTTTCACTCCACTCAAGTGTATCAAGGATATGCAATCACTCAATGAATCATTTCACAACAATGCATCCATATGCTTGCCCATGGTCTCAACTCTCTACCTTTTATGCAAAGTCATCAATGAATCCAATGAGGACTTTTTAAGGGATGTAATGTTGGCTCTTTGGTTGAGGTGGGATTACTTTGGATTAAGGACTAACTTAACAAGTAGAGCTACAAGTGTGTGTAATCTTCTCACGTTTGTTTTATTACCAACACAACTTCTGTTTCTCTTCTTTTCTTTTCAAAGCATTTTCTTTCCTCACATCCTTTCTTGACTTCTCCTTTTTTCTTGTTTTTCCGCCTACCCCTTTTCATTTTCTTTTTCCTCTACCTCAACATAATGAACAATTTTTCTCTTTGTTTTCCACTCATTTTCTCAAACTCATCATTTTACACATTTCAACGAATTCTTCATGCATATTAGGCTATCATCACCCTCAACACTTTGTCCCACTATTTACCACTCTTGCAACCCTACAAGTTGATTTGGAAAGGCTCGTACATGCATTTGGCTCTACGATTCAACTTTTAAGGTTTTTCAAGAAAATGGTTTTCGTTCAAGGCTCAACGGGGTTGACTAGGGAATTTTATGTTAAAGGTTGGATTTGTTTGGCTATGTGAATTTAACAAAGAAGGCCTCTTATCATTTCCATTAATATACTCCACATCAAGTGTCGAGTAAGTCCAAGGGCAAGTTCTAGAGCAAAAGATTGTGAAAGACCCCACACAACAAATGAATTGGGTTGATTATTTTAAAAACCCATTTTGGCTCAAATCTCGCAAGGTCAATTGAATGTGAAAATTAAGAGTTTTCCTATACAATGCTCGTCACGACACATTTATACAAAGGACAACTTTTCTAACAATCAAAGATCACTCTCATATTTTCAAGCAACTCAATCGCATAAACCTTTAATATGAACACACCAACAAGTAAACACATGTTCATCACAAGTCAATTGAGCACATCCATTCAAAACATATCAAAGCATCCAAGGAACATAAATTCAATAAACACCCATCAAGTAAAATAATTACAGACCCCAAATCAAAAGTAATCAGAATTCGAATGCAAGTCAGAGTAAATAAGAGATTAGAGATAGAGATAGAGATAAAGATAGATAAGGTTATCCAAATTAGGGTCTTCAGAAATGTGGTGGTTGGTCAGTGTCATCATCTGGAAACTGGGCTCTCTCCATCCTCAGTACAGCCCTCTCAATGTTGCTCACTGATCCCTCTACAGCCTCCATCCTGGTGTTCATCATCATCCAATCATGATAGCTCAATCTCCAATCGCCCATGTCAGGCTGAGGCGGGACGTTTTCATGTGGCACTTGCTGGGATGACCCTTCACCCTGAACTCTCTGTCGTCTGCTATATCTTCTGAATTCTGGAGCAGGTGGCACCTCTGTTTGTTCTTGAGGTTGACTTCCTTCATTCCCACTTCCTTCTTCATTGACCTTCTTCGTCCGACTCATCTCCTTCTTCAACTCCCTGATTCTTTTTTCTTCCCTTGATCTTCTCCCCAGTAACTGGATGTACAACAGGATAACCACGAGCCCGAAGATACTCAAACGTGGACATAATCACTGTGTGATGCTCCTCTCCTGTCATGCTCAAATTCTCCAAGTTTACAGAGGTTCTCCTCCCAAAGAGTTTCGTCAAATGCGGCTTGTCCACTGGAAAAACAATTCCCTTATGAAGACGGTAATACCACGTCTTCCCTCGAACCTCAATCGTCTGAGTCCTTCTCAAATGGTCTTCATCCATATACCGAGACTCCATACCTCCAATGAGTTTGATCTTCAGATGTCTGGCGATCAAAGTTACCAATCCTCCAATGTTCAACTCTTTTTGCCCTTTAGCAATCCTCCGATCAATGTGTAGCATAAAGAAAGCAGCAGCGTTAAACTTGATTTTAGATATGCACGCCCATATGCAATACAAATCATCACCCACCACTGTTCCTCCTTCGGGCCTTGAAAAGATGGTATTGGAAAAGATTTTTTCTAAGATCCTCACAGCTGGATTTCTGATGTATGTTGCCTTTGCTAATCGAGAGCAATAGGATGGTGTCGGCTCCTGGTTCCCCATAGTGATCATGTCCCACGCATGCTTCTCTCTGTAGTTCACACTTCTCCCATAATGACCTCCTTCACTCTCCCTTGGTGCTCCAATTGCTTTGTTGAGCTCATTCGTGATCATTGTATATTGATTTCCTCTCAGAAGGAAGGTGATGGACACTGGCTTATCTTTATCCACTTTCTGAACATTTACTGAACTTAAAAACTCCATGGTTAATCCTTTGCAAGTCTTCAATTCTCTGTTCTCGGGCAGAAGGTTCAAGAAAAACTTCGACATCCCAACGTTACTAAATAGATCTTTAACATCCTCATAAATTCCAAGCTGGTTGAGTACCTCAGCTGTTGGGCATCGTGTTGCTGTGACTTCATCGATGTACCTTTCCCATCTTCGTACACAAAAAGGCCACCAATTTCTGAAGTTCACCTCAAAATTCGACGGCTTCTTTCCTTCCAAATTCCTCTCAATTTGCATCATTTCTTGAGGGTTTATGATATTCTTGTCTCCAATCATCTACATGAAGAAGAAAAGAGTGCTCAATATAAGTTCAATCATAAGTGACATTTAAACACAACTCTCAAAACATTGATGTTTCTCAAGCCGAAACAAAGTATATGCATCATGTCAAAACCAAAAATAAGAATAACATATTCAAATGAAAATTCTATCAAGGGATCTTCTCCTCTTAAACTTGTTTCCATTTTCCTCCACAAACATTCCAACATCCTAATGACAAGGCAAAATTCTTTGAAAATCAATTTATCTCAACCTCTAAATTACATCCATTTCTCTCAATAGGTCCAATTAATTCCAAAAAGAAACAATCTTCTCATAACAATTCACCCTAAATACTCATCTAAGCAAGAAATTGACAAATAATCATGAACCCCCAAATTTCGAGCCTAATAGGGCAAGATATTCAAACTTCTACCATTCATTTAACAAGAAAAAATTCGAAATTAGGCCTCAATTTACAAAATCCATGAACCTTTCAGCAATGTATGACATGTACAATCAATATTCATGAGGAACAACTCAGGAAATCAAGCATTCATTTCATTCTCACTTTCAGAATTGAGACAAGCCCTAGAATCCTTTAAATGTAAACAAAACCATGATTCTTGCATAAAAGGGAAAGAGAGAGAGAGAGCATACCTTGGTTGTGTGAAGAGTGGAAGAAAAATGGAGATTTTGGTGATGGAATGTGGAAACCCGTCGATTAGTGTGGGCGGAGAAAGGGGTTTTGTGTGTGAAATGAGGTTAAGTTGTGTGAGGAAATGAGAGACACAGAAATAAAAAGAACTAAAATCGGGGCCCTGCACGACCGTGCAGATGCACGCGAGCAGATATGGTCGTGCAGGCACCAACCCGCGTCTCTTCGCAAAAAATCCAAGGCTGCACGACCGTGCAGATCTGCACGAGCAAAGGTGGTCGTGCAGCTGTGAAGAATTTTTGGCTACACAATTTTACTAAGGTTGCACGACCGTGCACTCTTGCACGAGCAAGGTTGGTCGTGCAACTCTTCAATTTAGACCAAAATTTTCGAAATCGAACTAACCTTTTGATCCCTCGATTCGAGCCAGGTCGCTCGTTCGATCGAGGCAATCGGGGTCTCTTCCCAAGCAATAGCACTTCCTCAACACACCACCAAAAATTTTACTCGTCTTGCTCGTCTCATTCAATATCACAATAACGAAAATATCCATTTTCCACAATAATCCGCAACAATCAATCACATGTAAGATAATGCAAATGGAATTGTAAAACGAAATACCCCCCCAAACTTTTTCATTGCTATGCAATTCAAAAGTTTGGAAAAAGAGTGTCACAATGAAATTTGCATAAACCATGATTTCACATGTTCGAATCCAACATATCACTCAACTCAAACATTTAATCAAGCATGTTTATAAGTCTCTTGCCACCAACACAACATTCACAAATATCACTAAAAAAGAATTCAACACTCAACAATCAACAATCCATCTCCACATCCGAAAAAGAATCTAGTCCTCACATCATCAACACATGCCAAGGCAAAATTCATGTACAAGTATATATCATCTATTAAATCCAAAATTTTCTAGCAAAAATGACAATCACTAAACTTTCACAAACGGGGGTGCATCGGTGCAAATTAAAAATTATGCATAAAAAGACGAACACCCCCCCAAACTTAGATTGTGGTCTAAGTTTTAAGAAGGTGTTGTACCTCAAGGTTCCCTCAAGCACGTCTTTCTATAAAGCTCGAAACTCTCACCGAGCCCCAACACACGACCCCATCAAAACTTGAGTACTTCCCCTTCGTTATAGAGCAAAAACACCTCCTTCACACAAAGAGCAAGCCCACCTACACAAATAAACTAACAAAACAAAGCAATAAAAAACGATAAATAAACAAAATGAACAAAAAAAAAAACAAAAAAAAATGATGGGTTGCCTCCCATCTAGCGCTATTTTTATCGTCCTATGCCGGACGGAACCCATTCGAGTTCAAACCTCTTGAAGAGATTTGGTACCTCCCCCGTCCTTTTGACAAGGACTAAAGTAATACTTTACCCGGTGACCATTCACTTTGAAGCGACTTCCATTTTTGCTTTCAAGCTCAAGATAACCACTAGGAAAGACTTCCTTAACTTTGAACGGACCACTCCACTTGGATTTCAACTTCCCCGCAAAAAGTTTCAAACGTGAATTAAACACCAAGACTTCATCTTCCACTTCAAATTCCTTCTTTTTGAGCTTTGCATCATGCCATTTTTTGGTCTTCTCTTTAAAAAAATTTGCATTCTCATATGCCGATTCTCTAAACTCCTCAAGCTCACTCAATTGAAGCAACCTTTTCTCCCCTACCAATCCACTATCAAAGTTCAATTTCTTAATTGCCCAATAAGCTCTATGCTCAAGCTCCACCGGCAAATGACACGACTTCCCAAATACCAATTGATAAGGGGACATCTCCAACGGTGTTTTGAAAGCCGTTCGGTCTGCCCACAAAGCATCATCCAACTTAATTGCCCAATCCTTCCTTGTTGGGTTCACCGTTTTTTTGAGAATTTGTTTGATTTGCCGGTTGGACACTTCCGCTAGGCCATTAGTTTGAGGATGGTAAGCGGTGGAGACCTTGTGCTTCACATCATACTTTGCAAGGAGGCTTCCCATCAATTTGTTCACAAAATGACTTCCTCCATCGCTTATTAAAGCTCGTGGCACCCCAAATCGAGTAAAGATATTCTTCTTTAGAAAAGCTATCACCACCTTAGCATCATTCGTCTTTGTTGGTATTGCCTCTATCCACTTTGAAACATAATCCACTCCTACTAGAATGTAGAGATATCCATGTGGCGGTGGAAACGGTCCCATGAAATCAAGTCCCCATACATCGAATAACTCAACTTCCACGAAGATATTCAATGGCATTTCATCTCTCTTTGTGATCCCACCCAATCTTTGACAACGATCACATCTTCTCACGAACTCATGACAATCCTTGAAGAGTGTAGGCCAAAAGAAACCACTTTGAAGCACCTTTGAAGCAGTTTTCAACCCCGAAATGTCCACCACACGGAAGTGAGTGACAATGTTGAATTATACTCTCCCATTCTTCTTGTGGCACACATCTCCTAATCAATGAATCAACACCTCTTCGGAAAAGATATGGTTCGTCTCAAATATACTTCTTCACATCTTTATAAAACTTCTTCCTCTCGTATGAGTTGAGATCGGGCGGTGTCTCTCCACTTGCTAAAAAATTGGCATAGTCGGTATACCAAGGTGCACACCTCTCGACTTTCCAAATGGGAGTTTCCTCCAAGCGAAAAAGCTTCTCATCCGGGAATGTCTCCTTAACTTCCTCTTTGTCCTCCAATGCACTTTCCTCTCTCTCCAATCGGGACAAGTGGTCCGCTATGTAATTCTCCTTTCCTTTCTTGTCAATAATGTCTAGGTCAAATTCTTGCAGAAGTAGTATCCATCGAATCAATCTTGGTTTGGAATCCTTTTTGTTCATCAGATAACGAATGGCTGCGTGATCGGTGTAAACTGTGGTCTTCGCCCCCACCAAATAAGGCCAAAACTTGTCCACAGCGTACACCACGACTAGAAGCTCTTTCTCGGTGGTCGTGTAATTCAACTGAGCCGAGTTGAATGTTTTGCTAGCATAATATATGACGTGAAAGCGGCCTTCACGCATTTGCCCCAAAGCTACTCCCATGGCGTAATCACTTGAGTCACACATTAACACAAATGGCTCTCTCCAATCGGGAGTTATCAAGATCGGAGCACTCACCAAAGCTTCCTTTAGCTTCCGGAAAGCATCAAGACATTCATCAGAAAACACATAAGGAGTATCTTTTTCCAATAAATGAGACAAAGGTTTAGAAATCTTAGAGAAGTCCTTGATGAAACGACGATAAAATCCTGCATGACCCAAAAACGATCGAATTCCCTTCTCATTTGTAGGAGGAGGAAGCCTCTCAATAGCAATAATCTTCGCTTTGTCAACCTGCAATCCTTTTGAAGACACATGGTGACCAAGAACGATCCCCTCCTTAACCATAAAATGGCATTTTTCCCAATTAAGGACGAGGTTCGTTTCTTGGCACCTCTCAAGTACAAGTTCCAAATTGTTAAGGCACAAATCAAAAGAATCACCAAACACAGAAAAATCATCCATAAAAACCTCCATCACATTTTCTATCAACCCGTGGAAAATGGCCATCATGCACCTTTGGAACGTAGCCGGTGCATTGCAAAGCCCAAAGGGCATTCTCCTAAATGCAAACGTTCCATAGGTGCATGTTAAGGTCGTTTTCTCTTGGTCTTCAGGGGCAATCATGATTTGATTGTACCCCGAATAACCATCAAGAAAGCAATAGTACTCAAAGCCACCCAACCGGTCCAACATTTGATCAATAAAAGGAAGAGGGAAATGATCTTTTCGAGTGGCTTTGTTCAATTCCCTATAATCAACACAAACTCGCCAACCCGTTGCTACCCTAGTGGCTATCACTTCATTAGTTTCAGTGGTAATTACAGTTATTCCCCCTTTCTTAGACACACAATGCAACGGAGACACCCATGGACTATCGGAAATGGGGAAAATCATGTTGGCATTTAAGAGTTTTAAAATTTCTTTCCTAATGACCTCTTGAAGTATAGGGTTCACTCTCCTTTGACTTTGTACAATCGGCTTACAATTCTCTTCTAACCTTATCTTATGCATGCAAATAACCGGGTTAATTCCCTTAAGATCTTCTATGCTCCAACCTAGGGCAGTTTTGTGTTTTCTAAGGACATCCAAAAACTTGTCTAACTCACACGAACTTAAAGAAGATGAAACAATTACCGGTAGGAGTCCTTCACTATCCAAGTAGGCATACTTGAGGTGCTCCGGAAGGTCCTTTAGCTTGTTCTTCTTTTCTTCGTTTGGCTCACTCCCCGGAACGGGTATGAATAGAGATGGAGTACTCAATCTTGCTTGTTTGACCTCCTCTACTTTCCTATCCTCCAAGAACCGTGCTTCATCCTCTTCTCCATCATTTATAAACCTATCATCACAAGAGACAAACATTTCATTAGAATGGCAATTAGGCATATGAAGTACATAATCTTTAGTTAAGAGATTGTAAGAAGATTCTTCCCAAGCCTCCTCAAGGCATAAGTCGATGACATCAACCGCATGACATTCCTCCTTCTCCATGAGATGTTTCAACGAAGCATTGATGGAGAAATTAATCTCTTCTCCATTTAGTTTCAAGGTGAGCTTCCCTTTGTGGACATCTATCACCGCTTGGGCGGTAGATAAAAATGGTCGACCAAGTATTAATGGGACATCTTTGTCTTCTTCCATCTCCATCACGAAGAAGTCCGCGGGAAATGTGAAATTGTCTACTTTGACAATCACATCTTCAACAAAACCGTTGGGGATTGTGGTCGACCCATCCGCCAATTGAAGCGTGATTGTGGTTGGTTCCAATTCTCCTTGACTCAAACTTTTGAATATCGAAAAAGGCATTAAATTGATACTAGCGCCAAGGTCGCACAATGCATTTCTCACCACTCCGTTCCCCATATCGCAAGCGAGTGTGAAACTCCCCGGGTCCTTCATCTTCTGGGGTAAGTTCCTTTGATGAAGTTCACTACACTCTTTAGTTAACTTCACCATTTCCGGTTCTTCCACCCTCCGTCTTCTTGCCAATATGTCTTTCAAGAACTTCACATAACTTGGCATTTGTTCGATGGCTTCATAAAATGGGATGTTGATGTAAAGCTTCTCGAACACATCAAGGAATTTTCCAAATCTTTCATCTAACTTCTTCTTCATGAACCGTTGAGGAAATGGAACCGGTACCAAAGATTTTGGTACCCCCCATTCATCCACCTCAACCTTGCTCTTGTTGTCTTTCTCCATCTAGACTCTCTTCCATTTAGGGATGACTTCTTCTTTCACGGTTTCTTCCACTTTTTGCTTCCCTTTTTCCAAACGTCTCTTCTCATGTTCTTCCTCCTCTTCATTATTCACCTCTTCTTGCTTCCCCTCAGTGCTATCATGTGATTTTCCACCTTCACTTTCATCCTCTAGTGGTGGCATGGAAGGTCCTTCATACCTTGCTCCGCTCCTCAATTCTATGGCTTGGCAATGCTCCCTTGGATTTATCTCGGTGTTGGATGGAAACTTTTCTTTGTTTAATTGAGGACCCAAAGCACTTGCGATTTGTCCAATTTGATATTCGATAGCTTTGAATTGAGTATCATGCTGCGCCAACTTAGTCTCCTTCTTCTTATCCGACTCTTCCAATCTTTGACCAACCTCCTCAATCCTCCGGTTGTTCTCTTCCATCCTCCGATTAGTTTCCTCCATTCTCCGATTCATATCCTCCATATTCTTCAACATTAATTGAAGAGTCTCATCGGTATTCCCTTTTCCTTCATAATTAGGAGGTTTGGACCCCGGGTCTACCCCCATTGGTAATTGAATTGCTCCTCTAGGGTTCCCATATGAGAAATTTTCATGTTTCCTCCATGGTTGATTTGAAGATCCTCCTTGATGGTACACATTGTTGGGAGGAGAGACTCCTTGAAACCTTGCTTGAAACGGTGGTGCTTGATACGGTTTTTGACTTTGCACATTGTTTTGATACCCTCCTTGGAATTGTTGTCTTCCCATATAGTTCACTTCTTCACTCGATGATGGAATATTAGGGCTTGCTTCCACTTGCCCAACTTGCACGTGAGAAGAAGGAAAGGTTTAGGTTCCCCAATTTGTCGATCAAAGCCATCATGACACTCTTCAAACCATCGTTTTGTTCTTCCAAAGCAGCAATTTTATCTCTTTTTCCCCCTCCACTTGGATTACAAAATGAGTCATTTGCAGCGATGTTGTCGATTATCTCATTCACTTGCTTCACAGTTTTCAACCATACGGATCCACCGGCACTTGAGTTAAGGTGATTTCTATCCCATTCATTAAGCCCTATGGTAAAGTATAAGATAGTCTGGACCTCGGGTAGACCATGTTGAGGACACGCCAATAGCAAGCTTTGGTACCTCTCCCAAGCATCGGTTATTGATTCCCCGTGAAATTGCTTGAATTTCGTGATCGCTTCTTGTGCCTTTAGAACCTTGGACGGAGGGTAGAACTTCTTCAAGAACTGAGTACTCAGATCCTCCCAAGTATTTGCCATAGGGTTCATGTTCTGTATCCATTTCTTGGCCCTCCCCTTCAATGTGAACGAAAAGAGTCGTAGCATCTTAGCGTCGTGTGAAACACCAGGATATTTCACGGTGTCACAGACCTCCATAAAGTTACCCAAATGAACATGAGGGTCTTCGCGTTCATCTGATCCATCAAATTGTGATTCTCTCAATATACGGAGCAATGCGGGGCTCACTTCAAACTTCTCAGCTACAATATGCGGCCTTGCTATTCCATCATAAAACTCCTTCATCTTAGGTTCATAAAAATCTTTGAGGAGCGGCTCACGATCTTGGGGATTGGGTTCGGGTTGGTAGACAGGTTGATGATTCGGGTTGTTTTGAGGTGGATTTGGCATTTGAGGAATAGGGTAAGGGTAAGGATAGGGGTAGTTTGGTGGATATTGAGGCGGGTACGGGTGATAGTTAGGTGGTTGTTGGTAGTGAGGATATTGTTGATTTTGAGGTGGAGGGTAGTTATATGGGTAATGTGGATAGGGTTGGACATTTTGTAGTTGATGGAACGGGTTTCCCCCTTGAACTTGTCTTTGATGAAGATCATTCCCTTCATTCCTTCCTTAAGCTACTTGTGGATTCCCATTTCCGTTTCCATCATTCGCTACAAACCCCTCATTCACCGGTTCTCCTTCACCATTATGACTTACTTCACCCATATTGGCTTCATTTACCTCCATATCTTGATTTCCTCTTCTCCTACGATTTCTTCCTTGATTTCGTCTAGCCGTGGCTTCAATCTCCAAATCTATCAGAATGAGTTGTGCTCCACTAGATCTCGTGTTCATACACCTACACAAATACCACGTATCAAAACGACCTCGAGAAACGAAAAGAAAGCAAAAAACAATGAATAAAAATGAAAGAAATAACAAATAACAACATGCAACGAAATTAAATCAACGGCGCCAAAAACTTGTTTGCCAATTTTGATTAAAGCACAAATTGAACTACTCGCAAGTGAACGAGTTCGTCGTATTATAAGCAATTGACCAAGTTAAAATTTATCGAACCCACAGGAGGTGGAAAGTGTTCTTAGGAATCAATCTCAAAGTTGACATGATGTTACAAATAAAAAGTTTTCGGGGTTTGGTTTTAACTAGATAAAATGTAAATGACAAGTAATTTAAATCAAATAACTTCTAAACAAGAAAATAAACAACTACTCTAACTTCGTGCTACGAAGTGCAAGGGGGAGATATGCCTCAAATGGTTTCTATTATGTGATCCTTAGGTTCAAAAGTCGACTTATGCCATAATCCTAATCATTCATGGACTATACCAAGTAACACTTCACTTAAGCATTCATCGGACTATCAAATGCTTACGGCTCATTGATGGATCCTGCGTTTTAACTCTCTCTCGACGAGTTAAAACGAGATAAACACATCTAAAAATTCCTTGTTCATATACGAAGGTTTCATCAAGTCAATGTAATTCTCATCTACACCAAAACGAATTCACACATCAATATGAACAATTCATGCATAGAGCAAAGCATAAACTCCAATCAATAAGGATATAAATCCACAAGCAATCAAAACTAGGCATAAGTGAACACCCAAACCTAATTCTCACATAATTTCCACCATTCAAGGCATAAAGAAGTTAGCCCATGAATTTAAGAGAACAACTCATGGCTAAACAAGAACAACACATGAAATCCATACCACTATCAATTGAAATTGCAATGAAATAGAAAGATATCACCTCTTTGGTTCACTAAATGTATGAAAGCTTCAACAAAATCCTTCAAACTTGCTTGGGAATGAAATCTACTTCTATGAAAATTGAAATCAAAAGCTAAGGCTAAGCTAATTAATGAGAAAACTTGTGTGTGAGAGTGGGTGTTTCCATGAGAGCTCTTCTATCCTTCAAAATCAGGGGTCTTCCTTCTAATTTCCGAATTTTCTCCTTAAATACTCTTCCTCTTGATCTTTGGCTGTCCCGATCTAAAAATGTGAAAATCTGAAATTCCACGTCGCACGACCGTGCAGATGTGCACGACCACTCCTCTTGGTCGTGCACGAATTCAAAATAATACTTAAATCGCTGAAAACAATGGAGTGCACGACCGTGCAGATGTGCACGACCACTCCTGGTCGTGCACTTCCCCAAAACCTTGGCTACGCACTTTTTACAAAGGTGCACGACCGTGCACTCTTGCACGACCAAATGCCCTTGGTCGTGCACGATCTCAAAAAGCATTTTTCTCTCTCTAAATCGTGCACGATCTCCTAACTTGCACGACCATATGCACGATCAGGTGCACGACCAAGTGTAATTCTTCATTTTTGCTCGATTCAAATCCCATTTTTGGTCGTTGCTTCCTTTTTCTTCCTTTCTCCTTTATCCCTTGTCTTCAATAGTCCTCTCCTTGGGTTCGTTTTGACCATTTTGCCTCGAATTCCTGAAAAACAGTAGATGTTTCTGAATTAAGGACTTGTTACGCATTTTCACCAAGACTCTTGCAAAATCCAAACAATTGTTCATGATTCGACCTTAAATCTCAAGAAAATATGCACAATGTTATCACCAATCAGTTTTCACGCGAATTCAGTTATATGGTTAGCTTCGGAATGCAATGGGCAGTATATGAAGACATCAATTAGTTCCAATTGTGACGATTCATTCAAGCAATTAGAGAGTGTTCCATTTTTTAGGGTTCTTGAGCGTTTTGAGATTAATTCACGTATAATCTCTGTAATTCATACTCAATCGCGTAATAAGAAGTTCATCCCTCCCCGTGGACGTAGATCAATTGATCAAACCACGTAAATGGAGCTTCATACTTTGATTTTTAGTTTTTAGTCCTGCATCTTTTCGATTTTGTTTTTCTGCGCAATTTGGCTTGCGGCTTTTGTGTTAATTTCTTGATTTGATTAACATAAATTAATACTCATTTTTCTCAAGGCGTTAAAGTCCCATCAGAAAAATTATGCTCCATCTTATCGTAAAATTGTCTCATGCAAGACCTGCACATGACATTATCTTACTTCTTCTGGGCAATGTTAACATAAAAATGAACGCCCACTTCAAAAAGAAGAGAAAAGGTTAAAACTAACTAAAATTAACATCCCCAAGTTATGTATTTTTCTCAAACGTAAAAGCTCTTAAAATGAACACAGTATTGAAGAATAAATAGTTTCGCCAAGCCCGGAATTGAGAAAGGAAATCAGACATAACAGAAATTAAATTAGGAAAAAAGAAGAGTTTTTGAACTGAACCATTTCCAAAGTCGGAATCATGCATAAAGGCTGTGCAAGGTCCACACGTGGCAAGAACGTGTTTCCATACTGGATGCGTGGCAAGGAAGTTTACAGACGTGTCTCATACCGGAAACGTGGCGAGGAAGGTTCCACACGTGTGTTCATACCAGATTCAAGGCAAGGGGCAGGCTCTCCTATATAACCAACCTTCCTTTATCGATCTTTTCACTCATCTCATACCTACATCACTCAATAATACAAACTTCTTCTCGCTCCTTTTCTTTTTTTTTTTTACTCCTTATTGCAACTATGTTTGCTTTCGGCTTGCTTTGGCCCTTCATTCCTCCACTAAAGTAATTATATTTTTAATGCTTATTCCATTAATTCATTTATTACGTATTATTTAATATATATTGTGAATATGTATTTACTCTTTCATATTTAATTAATGAGATTAATTAGTTAAGTAATTATATTTTTTAATGCTCATTCCATTAATTAATTTATTACATATTTAATATTTTGAAAATGTATTTACTATTTCATATTTAATTAGTGAAATTAATTAGTTAGTATTAATTTGGTTGATATATGTAATCGTAGATTTTTCTTTTTTTTACTAGTATTTTTAGTAAAAATTTGTTGATGTTATTGGCTTTTGATTTTGTTGATTTGTGCTCTTTAATAGTAGAATGAATTTAACTTCTTATTATATCCCTTTGACTATGCAGATGGAAGCGCACTTAAAAACCATAAGCTTTGAGAATAAGGTGAGTATCATATCAAATCAACCGACCTTGAACTTTGCTGGAAGGATGTCGTAGAAGCATCAAGTCCCAATTGCAATAATAATTCCCAATGGATCCACCTCTCACCTTATCCCCGTTTCAATAGTGGTGCCATTTTATTTCCTTTTAATGTAGTCTATGTCTTTTATTGTTACTCAGCTCATTACGTTTGTTTTAAGTGTGTCGTTGTATTTTCAATGGTGTAGTTAATAAAAAAAATTGGGAATTTTATCTATCCATAAATTTTATTAGTTTTTTTTATTTATGTTTGTTCACATTATCATTTTTAGATAAAGTATATTGTGAACCAATTTCACCAATAAATTTATTTTATTTTATGTGTATTGTTAACAGTATTAATTATTTCATTAAAATATATCAATTTAATTGTTATATTATATAATGAAAACAAATAATATTAATTTGGGCTGTGGTAGTGAAATTGGTCTACGAGAGATTAATTTACTCTTATTTTTTAGGTTCTAATTTTTGTTATTTTCACCAATTTTAATTGAGTAGGTTTTATATGAAAATTGTTAATAATAAACTTATCATAAAAGTGTTTCAAAATATCAAATATTTAATTAGGAGTACTAAAAATCTCATCAGGAGTATAAAAAATTGGAGTAAAAAAAATCTACAACTATTACAGTATAGTACCACTGACTTCAATTTTTTTCATACATCTAATGAAATTTTCGATACTCCTGATTAAATATTTATTACTTTAAAACAGTTTCATGATAAGTTTATCATGAACTATTTTTATATAAAACTTTTCAATTTTAATATGATACATTAGTATGTTTGTAACATATGAGAAAATATAAGAAGAATTGGTCCGTTACCACCAATTATAAAGTATTAAAGGATGCCTAATAATATTTTTATTAAAATAACTAATACTTTATAGTAAAATAATAAATACTCTTTATTCAAAATAAATCAATATTTTTTAGTATTTTTTTTTAAATACATACCAATTTAGGACACTTAACATAAGTTGTCAAGAATATGACATGCTAGATGAATGTGTGCGTATAACTTGGGATTTTTGTAAAAAATATTATATTATAATGCATTATGTATAAAAAAATTAATTTAACCACCATAAAATGATATAGCTATGTTATATAATAAAAATATTCAAATATTATATATATATAAAATCATGGGCTAATTTTTTGAGGCTCAATCTCAATTTATTTATGATTTTTATTATTCTTATAAATATTCACTACAGTTCTTTTGTTTTAATTTGATTAAATTATAACAAAATTTTCTCAAGTACACGTCATTATCTTTTATTTTCCTCTTTGAGACGATTTCTTCAATGTAGAAAAATTTCTGGGATCCAAGCACATATGCACTCTCATGCATCTTTTTTTTTTTTTTTCTTTCTGAAAATGCACGTCGTATGTTAGGTTGAAACAACTATATATGTGGTGAATTTTAATAAGACAAATGAGAGTTGTGATTAAATTGGGATTGACCTAAAGACCGTGAATGAATATAGAATTAACCCTAAATTGTGTATTTTTGTACATTATATTCTAAACTTTTTTTTTTAGACATATATTAAATCTATACACTATTGAAATAATGTTACAGAATATATATAACGTCGCATGTTATAAATCTGTACAATCACAACGAAATTATAATATATATTTATAGACTCAAGTTATATGCTAATATTCAAAATTTATAAAGATTTATTGTTTAGCTTAAATGACAAACATTATAAATATTATTCAGGACAAGAGGTGCAGGATTCAGCCGTAAAATGGTGCGTCTATTTGGCAATGATTCACAAAAAACCTAAAATACGTGGCAAAATTAAAATTGAATTGGCACGTGATTTGCATCTCTTTCTCTTGTAACAAAGCTAAACCTCACAGTGCCCATCTCACTAGTTAGCACGCCCAAAAATCAAGTTGTCCTTTAATGGTTTGGATCAAGTTTTTGGAGTCAAATTCAAAATTCAAATTGCACAGACCCCTTCCCTTAGACTTTTCCTCTCCAAAGCGGAGGGCAAGAGCTTCGATCAATGTTGCACTGCATCTCTTTGAACCTGCCAAAATCACCTCGCCCCGGTTGTGACAAAACCAAGTCCCACCGACCCGTTGGAAAAGACTGCCGCATCAGAATTAAGCTTGCGGTGGAAGGCTCTATGCCACAATGGCTTGATCCCTGTGATGTTTCTTGCCCATAGAGATTTCCCCTGCTAGATGGATTCCTGTATTTCCTTATAAAAATAGCCCTGTGAAATGAAATGGGAACATAGGATTTTGGAAAATTATTTGGGATCTGATAATTTAAATTTTTAAGCTTTGCCCCGTATTATAAGTTTTTAGTGGGTTGTTGCCGCACAAATGCCACGTAGGATTTGCCCATATGTATTCATTGTAAAAAAGTTAAAGTTGAGTTTTTTTTTTTTTTTTACCAGATTTTAAAGTTAATTAATTTGAAAATGCAATTTCGAAAAATGTTGTGATTTAAATTGCAACTAAGCCTAATTAATAATGTTAAAAATTGTAAAATACACATAAAATACATTCAAGTTTTATGGTGAAATTGATTCACAGTATTTTTTGTTTCTATAATGTTACCATACACACTACAAAAAAAACACTGTTTAGCGACAGAATTTGCGACGGAAAATCCGTCGCAAATCACTGTTTGCGACGGACACGTGTCCGTTGTTAAAACAACCGTAGCTAATGTTTGCGACGGACTTTTGCCTCCCGTCGCAAATTTACGACGGACAAAACCGTCGCAAAATTGGCGGGTTTGACCCGACCGGGTCGCTCAACTTTTGCGACGGCCACTAATCCGTCGCAAGTCATTCGGGTCAGACCCGACCGGGTCTACAACATTTACGACGGATCATTGCCGTCGCAAATTTTTTTTTTAATATTTCCGATTACAATTTGCGACGGGCATATTCCGTCGCAAAAAATTCAATTTGCGACGGAATTTGGCCATCACAAATTCCGAACCTGTACAAAAAAAAATGTGATTCGCGTGGTTCGAGCACGGGCACCCGGGGCGGGCTCGGACCACTTGGCCACCGGCCCATAGCTTGCTATATGCGGCCCACCTTTTATATGTATCAATATTGGGTCTTGAACAATTAATCTAAGTTTGTGCTCAAGGGGAATCGAACACGCGACCTCTTGTGCATGAGGAGGAGGCGCGGCCGCTAGGCCATGAGCTTCTTTCGTTCATTTTTATGCAATTAATTGTATATGTATTCAAATTAAGTCACTTTTTTTTTCATAATTCACCAAATTAATTTCTTTTCGTATCTAAGTTGTTTATTAAAATATTTTTCCCAACTATTTTTTTTATTTTGTAAAATTATTTATTTCGACAATGCATAATTTTATAATTCGTTCATTTGTACGCAATTAATTGTATATGTATCCAAATCGGCGGGATCGGCGGCATCGGTGGCACATGCATTTGCGCTCATGGCACTGAATCAGAGGCGAACAACTGCCACCACGCCTGCATGGCGGCTGTATACTGCTGCACCTCGACTGAATACCGCTGCATCTCGGCTGTATACCGGTCGTGCGCCTCTCGCTGCTGCCTCTCATACTGTTCCTTCTCTCGCTGCTGCCTCGGCATGTTCTACATCTACTCCACCACCGTGGCAAGCTGCCTCTCGACCTCACTGGAATGAGAGTCGATGGAAGACTGAGAGGAGGATGAGCCCGAGCCACGAGGTCGGAAAAAATTCTTTCCGAAACTGCCCAATCCAGCGAACCGCCCCTTTTTAGCCTTGACGTTCTTGAAGTACAATTCATTTTGAAAGTCAACAGAAGGCTGTGTGGGGGGCATCGACCCTGACCCATCTGCCGTTTCCTCAGGCTGAGGCTAAGAGGCAAGGTCCTCGAGCATCTTTCTCTGCAATTTAATAAATAAATTGAACAAAAAATATAAAATAATACTTTTAATATTAAAATTTGAAATAATACTATTAATATTGAAATAATATTTACGTGGATCTCGGTGGTACGGCTGTAGGTAGATTTCCCAGTCTCCTCGACGAGTGGATGGGCGAGCTGCAATCTCTTAAAATGAGAGAGCTCGCATCCTTGCTCTGCCGCCTAATTAGAGAAAAAGATAGTAAAAATTAATACCACTCATAAAAATTAGGAAAAAATAATAAAAATTCAAAAACTACAAAATTAAAGATGAAACTTACAAATCTCAATCCGTGCTCATAAATGGACCGAGAACCGGCCCGATGTCTCGCCATCCCTTCTCCATCAGGGTCACTACGCCGATTCGCCTTGTTTTTCGTCGACTTCTCTTTGAATTCAGGAGAATTCCAGTACCGGAGGTATTGGTCCCAAATCGACCGCTTTTCACTGCCAGTCCCCATGTCGGTGGCCACTCCATGCTTGTACCACCTCTCCCTCATTCTATAAAGGACGTCTCAGTATATCTCGGCCGCATATTTTTCGAAATTCTTCCACATCAGGTCATCGTGCTCCGATGCCCAGACACATTCTTTCTGCAATTACAATTTAAATGTAAATATCTATTTATATATTTGATATTAATAAATGGTGAATTAATAAATTAAATTAATACCTTAAACTCCTCGAAGTATGTCCGTTTTCTTGCATCGGACACTAGCCCCCAACTGTAAGCGGTGAGATCGAATCCACCGCTAAGGATGGACTTGGAAACCTGATTACTAGCCTCATGACCCGGAATCCAACTGTAAATTTAAAACTTCAAAGTTAGTAAAATAATTAGGTTTTAATTAATAAAAAAATTGAGTATAAAATATTAAAACTTACGTTGAACCATGTGGCTGAACAGTCATCCGTGCTTTAACAACCGGATGCTGTCGGGAGGAGGATGAGCCCTCAACAGTCTGCTGTGAGGAGGAGCCAGGTTGTGAAGAGGTCTCTGATTGAGACCTCTGTCTGAAAATAGGTGGAACCACGGGCCTCAGTGAGGCCCATCGTCTTCTCCCTCCTCGCCCTCCTCGACTCGCCTCCTCATCCCTCGGAGGCTGCTGACTGCCACTGCCTTGTCCGCTCATCTATAACAAAATTCGAAATATTAAATTAAAATCAATGAAATTAAACATGCTTTAAAAATCTATAACAAAATTCGAAAAAATTCTAAACATGCTTTAAAATTAAATTAAAATTCGATCAACTAAGCTAATTCAACTAAAATCAATTAATTAACTACAATTCAACTAAAATCAATTCTAAACTTAACAAATTCTAAACATGCTTTAGAATTAAATTAAAATTCGATCAACTAAGCTAATTCAACTAAAATCAATTAATTAACTACAATTCAACTAAAATCAATTCTAAACTTAACAAATCCTAAAATGCTTTAAAATTAAATTAAAATTCGATCAACTAAGCTAATTCAACTAAAATCAATTTTAAACTTAATAAATTCTAAACATGCTTTAAAATTAAATTATAATTCAAACAATTCAACTAAAATCAATTCTAAACTTAACAAATTCTAAACATGCTTTAAAATTAAATTAAAATTCGATCAACTAAATTCGATCAACTAAAATCAATTCATTTCTAATATAATTCAAACAATTCAACTAAAATCAATTCTAAACATGCTTTAAAATTAAAATTTAAACGGTAAAAATGACGAAAACTTAAGGTTTATATGTAGAAAATATCGAAACGAGCACTCGGTGGGGACGGATTGGCTCTACAGCAACGGCACCCGACTTCTCCTTCCTTTTCCTTTCTTTTTCCTCCTCCTCTTCTTCTTTTCTCGCATTCTCCGTCTGCATCGCGAGGGGAGTATTTATAAGTGGAAAAAAATTTGCGACGGACACCATTCCGTCACAAATTGTGCCTGTCAAAGCCAAAACGACGCCGTTTTTACTGATTTGCGACGGCTTTTCCGTCGCAAATCAGTCAACGCAAAATCGGGTCGGATTTGCGCGGACTTTCCATCGCAAACCAGTCAATGGACCGTTTCCCGAAAGGTCGCGAATATAAATGTAAGATTTGCGATGGCTTATCTCCGTCGCAAACTCAAAGTTAAAAATTGCGACGGCCTTATCCGTCGCAAATCAGTCAAATGGGCCGCTTCCCGAACGGTCACTTTTAAACGGGTATATTTTGCGACGGAATGGGCCGTCGCAAAATCAAAGTTGAAATTTGCGACGAGCTATCCGTCGCAAATGTAGCCGGTTTAAGACCAAGGTCGTGGGCCCTAGACTTTGCGACGGGCATTGCCGTCGCAAAACACTAACTTTTGCGACGGTCTTCCTAAGTCATCGCAAATTGTATTTTTTTGGACGGCTTACAACAATCCGTCGCAAATTCACGAAATTTGCGACGGATATTTGTCCGTCGCAAATTTTCCGTCGCTAAACTCCATTTTTTTGTAGTGACATGCCATGACTTTACGATGTTGTGGGTACATTAAAATGTTGTTCAATACTTTAAAATTATGTTGGACACTATCACGTAGAATTACATAAAATAAATCCATTAATGCTTGTTGACATCATTATAAGGACTTCTGTAAAGACTTTTATATAAAATATTAATGCATTTAATTCAACCTTGGTGGCAGTTTGGAATTTGAATAGTTATGGAAACAATGTTATTTATATAAAATTGGTGAATATGGACTTTAGTAAAGACTTGTATGTATAATGATGCATTGTATACCTTGATCTAGCCTTGTTCAACCTTCTTGGAAATTGAATAATGATGGACAGTACTCCAAATAATCTTTCCTTGTTATTTTTTTTTTTAAAACACACAGATAACTTCAATATAAACTAGAGCAATAGTGATAGCAAGAGATAATTCACATAGACCTCCTGCATGATTTCCTCCATATTTTAGGGATTAAATTTGATTCATTTAGTGATTATTTCCTTGTGTATTATTTTCTAGATTAGTCCTTGACCAAGTGTGTATATCTAAGGAGTGTGTATAGAGTGAAATTGGTTTATAAAAAGTGAATTTTTGAAGAGTATTAGTTATTTTTTTGAAAGGTATGAGTTGTTATTACTGAAGAATTCCAGTTTATTTTTGTTATAGTCTGACGAAAATTGTTTGTCTTAAGTTCCGTTGTTAATTAGAACGACGGACTTAAAAAATCCACGTTTTCAAATGGAAAAACCATCTTAAAATCCATCTTAATCAACGTTTGTTTGTTTTTTTTTTTTTTTTTGGGTGCAAGTAATACGCGTAACAATCCATTGTTCTATTCAGTTAAATCCAATTACATTTTTTAATTGAGTCAGGTCGAGATTTACACGATCCTTTATGTTATAACAGCCAGCTGGTAATTGTTGACTGATGATAGGTGCACACTCAACAATGCTGGGTATACCTTTGTATCTGAAATTGTTACATTGTGCTACTATAAATTTTTGAGGTGGGTCAGTCCATACAGAGCTTAAAATGGAATCCCCGCCAGTGGACAGTAGATTATGGGTCCCCCAAATTAGTCGGTCAATGAGCCTGATATCGAGTACCAAATTTTTTTATATATGTTTTCTTCTGATTTAACTGAGAATCAAATGTAATTGGCTTACTAGACCGAGGCAATTAGTTGTTAATTAACAATCTAATCTTTAAATCACCGGCAAATTAGACTCTACGTATATAATTTTTTTTGAAAGCAACCCCATAATGTCACATATTTGGACTAATTATTATAGTATAAGGAATAGGACTACCGTTTCAAACTAGGAAATGATCCGTGGTGAATCTATCCCACAAAAAACCTATTGACCATTTTTAAACTTAAATAAGAATAACGGAACACCTTAAATAATAGAGGCGGCCGTGCTAGTGTATAAATAACCATTAAAAAAAAAAATCTATAGTACATAAGTTATTTCTTACACTTAAAATTTTCTTTTCTTTACAGTAAAGGCTACATAAAGCTTCAAAATTCAGATTGAAAAATCAAGATTGTTATTACTTCCTCCATCTGTTAATGGAACATCTACACTTCCTCTGTTCTGCTATCTGTCTTTTAACTTTGTTCGAATTCTCCCTTACAATCGACACACTTTCTCCGGATCAAATGCTTGGCGACGGAGACGTGTTAACTTCTCCAGGCCAAGCATTTGAGCTCGGATTCTTCTCTCCCGGAAAATCTTCCTCTAGATTCTTGGGAATATGGTACAGAGCTACCCCAGACGTTGTCGTTTGGGTTGCCAACAGAAACAATCCGATCATAGATTCGCGCGGAATTCTATCTTTATCCGAAAACGGCACTCTGGTTGTCAGCACGAATAATCAGAGCTCGAAAATTTGGTCGTTGGTTCCACCCAGGCCAGCCTCAAGTCCATCTCTCCAGCTCCTGGATTCCGGAAATTTAGTTCTCTCAGACATTTCGTCGAACATCTGGCAGAGTTTCGATTACCCAACTGACACCAGGTTGCCAGGGATGAGGATGACGGGCGACCCTGATGCTGGAATGGAAAAACATCTGACGTCATGGAAGAGCGCCGACGATCCTTCCGTTGGAGAATTCAGTTACGGAATCGAAAACAATGGATTGTCTCAAACGGTGGTGAAGAAAGGGAACGAAACATCGTTCCGAACCATTTTCTGGAACGGGTATTTCCCCGGAAACCCGATTTCTCCGGGTCAGGCCTGGAATAACGAGGTTGAAACAGAGGGAGGGAAGGTGGTTGCCGTGTTTAACATCTTCAACGGCTCGTCGATTACGAGAATAACCATGAATTATTCCGGAAAGCTTCAACGCTACGTGATGAACGAGCGGAGAGACGGGTGGACGGATATGGTGGAGTTGCCGCGCTTTTCTTGCGAAAAGTATGGTTTTTGCGGTAACAACAGCATTTGTTTGATTAACAAGACTCCGGAATGTGAGTGCTTGAGAGGGTTCAAGCCGAAAGCCGAGAAAGAGTGGGGGATTTTTGAGTGGGAAAGTGGGTGTTATAGAGATGTTCCATTGGATTGCCAGAAGGAAGATGGGTTTCGCAGGTTTGAAGGGATAAAATTCCCCGCTGCGCTCGATTTTCGACTGAACACGAGTATGAATATTGGCGAATGTCATGATGAATGCTCGAAGAACTGTAACTGCACGGCTTATGCTGATCCGTTTTCGATTAATGGCACCAGCTGCATCATGTGGTTTGGGGATTTGATCGACGTGAAGGAGCTGAGCAACAGTGACGGAAAAGCAAGGCCGATTGCGTATATTCGCGTCCCTGTTTCCGAACTAGGTAAGCGAAAGGGTAAAAAAAATTTAGTCCACTAAGTTATTCCTATTTTTAACTCTAGTCATTTTGGCTTTCACGAATTAAAAATAATCAAGTAATTTTTTTATTTATATTGGGCTTATATATATATATATTTTTATGTTTAGTTGGTGCTGACATGAAAAAGTCTGATTTGTTCACATTACATATTCTGATAGGTTAACCGAATGTTCACCTCTTATTGTTGGTCTCCATAACAAAATGTTGAAAAATTGAAAATTACATAGCTATTATCAAGTCATGAAAATCTGCATGATTAAAATTGAAATAGGGGTAACTTAAATGACTAGAAAAACTATTTACCCAAAACAAAATAGCATGTAAATTTGTTTATTTTAGTGAATGAGACTACTAATAATTAACGATGGCAAAGCAAGGCCGATTGCCAATATTCTTGTCCCTGTTTCCAAACTAGGTAAACGAAAGGGTAAATTTTTTTTTAGTCCACTAAATTATTCCTATTTTAACTCTAGTCCGTTTGATTTTCACAAATTGAAAAAAATCAAGTAATTATAATTGTTTTTTATATTTTGGGCTAGTATTCAGTTGATGCCAATATTAAAGCCCACTTGACGAATTCTGATAGGTCAATAGAAAGTTCATCTCTATCGTTGCTCACCAGACCAAGATGTTGAAAAATAAAAAATTACATAACTAGTTTCAAGTCACGGAAATCCGCCGACTAAAATCAAAATAGGGGTAACTTAAATGACTAAAAAAACTATTTCCCTAAACAAAACATCATGTAAATATGGGTATTTTAGTAAATGAGACTACTAACCATTGATATTTTTCCTTCAGACCCCGCGACAGATCGAAAAGAAAAGAAGAAAGGATCTGCAAAGACGAAGGTGGTCGCTGCAGCTGCTGCTTCTGGAGTTGGATTACTTATCCTGGGCTTACTTTTTGGAGGCTTGCTTCTGCGGATGAGACGCAAGAGACGAGGTTAAATTACTCATCCTTTAATACTATAATATACTATGTAATTCTATAATGCATTGTTACGGACGATGAAATGAATTTACAACTTGTTTAACAGCTCTTACTAAGACAAGGGATGAATTAGAGTTACCTTTATTTGATTTGGCAACCATTGCAGCGGCCACAAATAACTTTACAAAAGAAAGTCTGATCGGAGAAGGTGGTTTCGGTCCTGTTTACAAGGTAATCTATATCCATATACAAAAATAAGCGCGTGCACTATTATAACAAATGCTGTTGCAGGGCAAGCTATCTGCAGAGCGGGTCGTCGCGGTGAAAAGATGTCGACAACTTCTAGACAAGGACTTGAAGAATTCAAGAATGAACTTACTTTGATTGCCAAGCTCCAACATAGAAATCTTGTTAGAGTTTTGGGATGTTGCACTGAAGGACAGGAAAAGATGTTAATCTATGAGTACATGCAGAATAAAAGCTTGGACTATTTTATTTTTGGTATGATCTTCAATTCATAACTTTCTTGCTCTCGAATTTTTTTTTATACAAAAATTGTACCATGCAACGAGTTTGTATTTAAAGAAAACTATTTTACTATAAAAGTGATAGTTTTCATCAATTGAACTGTGCTACTGGTGCACAGGAATGTTACTCCTCTATCACTCATTATTCGGAATAGTTTGCTTTCTATAACATGCATTATTATTCAATAAAACACTTCACCAGATAAAAATAGAAGTGAAGAATTGAATTGGCCAAAGAGGTTCGATATTATCATGGGAATCGCAAGAGGTCTTCTTTACCTCCATCATGATTCCAGACTAAAAATCATCCACAGAGACCTCAAAACAAGCAATATCTTACTGGACGAGAATTTGAATCCGAAGATTTCAGATTTCGGTTTAGCAAGAATGTTTGAAGGGGACGAAACTATAGAAAGAACGAAAAGAGTCGCTGGAACATAGTAAGTTTCTTGTGTACTAGAATACATACAAATTCATTTCTTACAGAGCTTAACCTTTACATGAAACTAATTGAAGTGGCTATATGGCTCCGGAGTATGCGTTCAGTGGAAAATTCTCAATCAAGTCGGATATTTTTAGCTTGGGAGTCGTAATTTTGGAGATAGTGAGCGGGAAAAGGAACAGAGGATTCGAGCAATCTTCGCTTTATCAAAACCTTCTAGAACAGGTAAACAGTAAATACTAGTAATTCACTATAACTCTGTTACTTTTAATTGTTTTTCCCCTGCATCATATGCTGAATAAATTTCTGCAGGCATGGCTCTATTGTATGGAAGATAGGGAGTTGGATTTAATGGATCCATCATACAAGTATACATACGATGAATCACAAGTGAAAAGGTGCATAAGAGTCGGGTTATTATGCGTTCAGAACTCTGCAGACATGAGACCGATTATGTCCTCCGTGCTTCTAATGTTGAGTAGTGAGGACACGGTCTTGCCGCAGCCAAAGAAACCCGGATTTTTCTTGCAACATAGCCGAAGATTTTCATCTTCTGGAGGCGATAACTCCAGTAATAGTAATGCTGTAAGTATGAGCGAAGTAGAAGCCAGGTAGTTCTTAGGAGAAGTGAACATGCGAACTATTGGATATGTTGGGGTATAAATTTGTCATTTTGTTTTTATTATATTGCAAAAAGTGAATTGTATAGACATCATTAGTATAAACTCAAAAGATCTGGATTTCATTCTTTATTTGACCTAAGAGCAATTTTGCATGAGTTCGTTTCATGAATCTATGTTATAGGGAGTTTCCTTGAACCACATTCTGTTAAATCCAAACTAGCAAATTAATAGAGATAGAGAGAAAGTAGACATCTGTATAGGGAAAATTGTATTTTTTATTCCAAGAGAATGAGTGCAAAACACTTTTGGTACCTATGTGCAAAAGTTGTCCTGTTTTTTGTAGTTTTAGTCTCATTCATTAATTTCTAGAACCAAAACTGCAAATTTGACATATTCTCTTGAGACCAAAACTGCAATTTATTCATTCTTTTAGGACGAAAACTGCAATTTATATAATTCACTTGGGACCAAAAGTGTCAAATAAAATTACGGGACTATAAGTGCCAAAAAAATGATCATTTTGAAATGAACACATTCTCTTGGGACTTAAAAGTGCAATTAACCCCATCTGTATATTATTGTTTGGAAAAACACCTGAAATTAGGGAAGGAAAACCCAAACCTTGAAATCTCGAACTTTCTAAATCTGCAAATTCACTTTGACCCGAGTACCAAATCCCCACTTATATAATAAAGCACAGCAGTGACTTAATTTATAAAAAATTGATCTAATGAATAAGGATTCCGCCTTATATGATCAAATTTACAAAAAAAATAAAAAATTCTTTATTGGAGATTGACTATGATTTACCTACACTTTAACTGAAAAAAAATAAAAATCCCCAAATCACCTTAATCACTCAATGACATGAGTCTTAATTTCTTCTACACTATGTTAGCATGAAGATGAAATCCACTTCAAAGATAAGAGAAAAGGTCAAAACTCATACTCCATCCCTCCCAATTTTGTTTTTCCATTTGACAAAAAGGTTCATTCCAATTTTGTTTTCTCACCCCCAAAATAGAAATAAAGTGATTCGCCTTTTTAAACTCCACCCCTACAATTCAACTACTTTATTCACACTACAACATAATTGACTTTAAGTAACGTCTTATTGTAACACAATTAGTTTATGTAACATATTATGGTAACACTTCTTTTAGTTTAACCTCATTCCACTTTATTCTCTTCTCTCTCCATCACATATTATGTATCCCTCCGTCCCGCTATAATGTTCTCCTTTTGCCATTTTGGTCCGTCCCACTATAAACTTCCTATACCTTATTTGGAAATCAAATAATATTATTATATTCATCTACTTTATTCATATCCACTCATTTAACCTCATTCCACTTTATTCTCTTCTCTCTCCATCACATCATTTGTACTATATCTATATTTTATTATCTATCTTAAATCTTGTGCCAAAAAGTAACAGGAACGTTATACCGGGACGGAGGGAGTATTATGTAACACTTTATGTAACACTTTGTCAATATGCAACACTTATATGTAACACTTTTAAATAAGTAACGCTTATAGGTAACACTTTATAGTAGGTAACGCTTTTTAGGCAACACTTTTATATATGTAACTTTTTTTTGGTAACGCTTTTACAAAGGTAACACTTTTTAGTAACACCTTAACATAAGTAACACCTTTCAGGTAACACTTTTATACAGGTAACATATTTTGGTAACATTTTATAATAAATATTTAAATTCAGCATATATATAATCTTACATTATCTATAATACCTATAATAATATTATTAGCTAGTTTGAAATATATATATATATATATATATATATATATATATATATATATAATTATTAGTTCCATATATATATATATATATATATAAATATGCATATGATTTAAAAAAAATCATATGCATATGATTTAAAAAAAAATATTCATATGCATAAAATTTATTTATCATTTAAATCAATTTATTAATTAAAAAATATGTTTAATTATATACCTACAAAATAATTTATATTTTTCATTTAAAATTATTAAATAATACAATTATACTATTTATGAATTTATATTATATGTATACAAACACACACAAATATATATATATATACACACGCATATATTATTTTATAAAGTAAGTAGAAAATTATTTGGTCCATAATTAGTAATTTTAATTATTCATGTGAGTTAATATTACTGTTGTTCTACCTATAAAAAAAAAGAATAAAGAAAAAAAGTTAATAAGTTAAATAATATTAAAGTCCAAAATTTATTAAGTGTTATGAGTAGCCTAGATGGAAAGTACCAAGTTTTCGGGTTCAATACCTAGAGACTACATTTTTTTCCCTTTGTTCATTATTTATTTATTTACACAAGTATTACCTAATGTTTTTATGTAGGTGTTACATATTTATATAATATTTTTTAAAGTGTTACATATATTATAAAAAGTGTTGCATTAGACTTTAGGCTACGCCAGCAACTGCAACGCCCTTAAAAGTGTCACTTATTGTACATAGGTAACACTTTATACATATTATGTGGTGTGCTGTCGTAGGCACCCAAAAATAATTTACCTTAACTAACCCACTTAATGTAGTAGGGTAAGTAAGGGTCGAACCCACGAGGAACAGTGTATTTCAATTGATTTGATTCGTGTATCAAAAACAATAAAAATAAGGGGGGATTTGTTTGGTTGATTCTAATTACTATTATGAAATAAAATTATGCAAGCAAGGAAAAATAAAGTGAAACAATCAATGTGGAAAAGGCCTAGTTCTTGGACTTGTATCCCCCTGAATAATTTAGTTAATTCGATTAAAAGTAAATGAGACTCCTAATTCTATTCGAATCTTGTCCCTAAACTAGTGGTACGACCAAACTAGTTCGAATTATTTCTTAAGTTTAGTTAATTAGCAGGTACGACCCCCAATTAATCTATTCATATAAACAACCCCAAAACATGTATTTAAGGTTCAATTTATTAGAACGCATTAACGAGCCAAAATAATAGGACAAACTAAACTATGAATACGATACGATCGTTTCATACAATCTAGACTACGTTGTCCCTAGGGTGTTCTGCCCTAGTCGCCACTCCAATTACACAATTATAACAATTACGGATTATAAAGTGTAATTTAGCTAGAAACTTATAATTAACGTACTCAGATGGCCAAACCGAATAAATTAATCATGAGACCATGCTTCTCATAAAAACAAACAACGTAGAAATCAAATAAAAAATTAGGAAAAACTCATAACTATTAAAAAGAACAACAAATTATTCAGGGTTCAACCGTTTCCAAGAACTAGAAAAATAGTCTAGCCACTAAACATGGCTATAAAACAATGAAATGAAATACTTGAAACTAAAATTATCCTATGATACCGATAGAAATTAACCACGCAATCGGACTTGAATGTACGAAAGCCTCATGCACTCATCTTCTCAATCCCCATGCACGTATCTCCTTCGTCTCGTACGTCCGTCCGAACACCACTCTTCTCTCAAGAATTCTCCAAGACTCCCCTATGTCTACATTCATCCCCTCCATATGTAAGGACTACAATTTAATGTAATTCCTCCTTTTCTTCCCTCATAAAAGCTCACATTAATTATCATTATGACACGATTTAAAAGAGCAATAAATTATTGCCATAATCACACAATAATTGCCAACTTTCAAGGCTGAAATCCCCCATGCCGGGCTGCTCTTAAATTGGCTCGTCTCATCCTTCATCAAAACGGGTCCAAAACAGCCTACAAATAAGAGAAAACACCAAATCAAAGCAAATTGGCCTACAATAAAATAAGTCGTAAAATACGGAGAAAATAGCAAAGTAAATTACATAATATAATCACAATAAGCACCAAATTTACATGCTAAACTCGACTTATCATTATGTAACATTGTTTGGGTGTTACATAATATCACTTATGTTGTAGTGTCATTTAAATACTACTTTATTCATCATTCATCATTTCCAAACTACTTTATTCATTTAAATACTAAATTTCAACTTTCTCATTCAACTCCGTGTAAATCAATCTGGAAAACAAAATTGGGACGGAGGGAGTAATAATTACTGACAACCCAAATTATTATTTTCTTAAATTGTGACACCACAAAAATAACCTCATAAGACGAGAGATTTTAAAGAGGGAAATTCCGCCCTCATATGTACGAGGGAATAAACGAGGGTTAAATAAAAAAGAGGGTTCTGACGGGGAAAAATATTTTCTCGCCTAGAACGAGGGTTTTCCCGACCAATTTCCTATCCCCCGACAAATGCACGAGGGTAATGACGAGGGATTTGGTCTGACAAATTTCTCGAGGGTTTAAAACCCTCGTCAAGTCTCCGCTGCAACTACATGAGGGAAAAATCCCTCAGCTGGTGGCGTCTGACATTTCTCGAGGGACGCATTCCCTCGCCTAGCCTAGGATACCGTGTCACAAGGGTTTGGTTCCCTCGGCTGATTCTGGCATGCATGCAGTTTTGCAGCTTTGTTGACTGCGTGGGTGGGAATATTTGGGCATGAAGAGGGGTTTTCCCTCTTAAAAACCCTCGCCCAATTGAATTTATGTCTTACCACCAACTCTCTTTTGCAGTTTATCAACCGAGAAGACCAGAAGGAGGAGGAGGAAGAAAAGAGCTGAGGAGGAGAAGGAGGAAAAGAGCGGGGGAAGAGTCTACCACACCGTCGGACGTGAAAATTAGTCCACCACGAGTCGTATTTTGCTCTACACATTGACGGGAACATTTATACGGTAAGTTTTTTCATTTTAATCAGTAAAATAATTATTTATTAACTAATTAATTTTGCATTTTCGACTTGAATATATATATGTTAATTGTGTACATGTATGTATACATGTTTTATGCAATTAGTTGTTTAATTTGTAGTATATAGCTAATTAATTAATTAATTCAATATTTGCATGCTTAATTTGCTGAATTAATTAATTATTAGTATATATAGTATATATGAATATAGGTAGAGCTACGTATGTGTGTATATATTTAGTATTTATATAGTATATATATATAATTGGTGTATATAGCTAATTATGTATATTCTTCAATTTGTGCATTGTGTTTTATGGAATTAAATTTGTTCTATTTAGTTGCTGATTATAATTACTATTGTGTATATATATATATATGCTTAATTAATGTAAATGTTGGAGTTGAAGGAGGGGTATTCATGAACATTTGTTGTTTGTTGTAGAATACGTGTGTTCTGACTTGATTAATTTTAATTAATGAAGTCGGAAATGGATGCACGTAGGATTTTGATTAATTGGGAAATATGATCAAATAAAATGAAACTCTGTCAAAATTTTAGAAATTATTAATTAATTAGTTAAATTAATAATTAATAGGATAATTAAAAAATATTAATTAAGCTAATTTGACTTTTAATTCATTAATATGAAACAGATTGATATTGATTATTCAAGTTGTTTACGTTGGATGTATGGTCCAAGATCGATTAATGGCATGATAGCTCCTGAATTTATTAGTGGACTCGATTCATTCGTAGACTTCGCCACTAGTAATCCGAATTGGATGAATCGAGGAAAGATTAGGTATCCCTGCAACAAATTTAAATGTAGGAAACAAGACGTTTCAGTACCCCGATGACGTGAAATCTCATTTGTATAGAAATGGTTTTATGCCAAATTATTACAATTGGGTTTTTCACGGTAAGGAAAATTGGGGTCAAATTCCACATCAATACAATGATCAGGCGTCGTCTTCTTACGGGCCGGTTGATGAGACCACAGGATCTAGCTCGTACCACGATATGATCACAGACTTAACTTTCGGTCCCCACTTTGGAAATGTAGATAACGAGCCGACTGTTGAGGAACCCCCTAATCAGTATGCTGCACAGTTTTATGATATGCTTCGTGCAGCGGATTTGGATTTGTATCCTGGCTGCGAATCACACTCGCAACTGTCATTCAATGCCTGTATGTTGAACATTAAAACTGAAAACAGACTATCTGAAATGGGTTATAATCAAATCGTTGACCTGGTTCGTGAGATATGTCCTCCGGATAATTTGGTGCCCAGAAAGTTTTCCGATAGCAAACAGTTGATGGGTGAGATGGGGCTTCATGTGGAGAGGATCGATTGTTGTGCAGGGAATTATATGTTATATTGGGTGCGGACAGCGATCTTGAATATTGTAAGTTTTGCGGTCGGCCACGGTTCAAACTCGCTAGACGCGATGTGAATGGTCGACTAAAAAAGAAGAGCCCTTTCAAGGAGATGTTCTACTTTCACATCATCCCTAGACTGCAAAGATTATATCAGTCCAATGCAACTGCGAAGGATATGTCATGGCATTCAAGTTGCTCTAATAATGATCAGTCCGGTGTTATGCGTCACCCTGCAGACTCGCAGGCTTGGAAACACTTGGACCAGTCGTATCCTGAATTTGCATCGGAAATTCGGAACGTGAGGTTGGGCTTGAGCATCGATGGTTTTCAGCCGTTTGGGCAGTCGGGGAAACAATACTCCTCATGGCCGGTGATACTGACACCGTACAATCTACCGCCATGGATGTGCATGAAGGATCAATTAATGTTTCTTACGGTTCTGGTGCCTGGTCCAAAAAATCCAAAGGATAAATTGGACGTATTTTTACAACCATTGATCTATGATTTGATAATTTTATGGAAATATGGAGTGGTAATATACGATATTGCTAGAAAGCAGAATTTTTTTATGCGAGCTGCACTAATCTGGACCATAAGTGACTTTCCAGCCTACTCGATGTTGTCTGGATGGAGCACATCTGGAAGACTTGCTTGTCCATATTGTGCAGAATACACAGATGCTTTCACTTTGAGGCTCAGTCGAAAGCAGTCATGGTTTGACAATCATCGTAAGTTCTTACCCAGATATCATCCGTATCGAAGGAACAAGACTGCATTCAGAAAGAACAAAACAGTTGATGATGATCCACCGCCCATCCGTACAGGTGTTTCGATCCTTCAGGAAATTAATTGGATTGGATTTATGAAAGTTACGGAAGAGGGTGCTGATGCTCACAACAAAGTTTTAGATGCGTGTTGGAATAAGAAGAGCATTTTCTGGAATTTGCCGTACTGGAGTACCCTGTTGATCCTACACAATTTGGATATGATGCACATCAAAAAAAATGTGTTTGATAATCTCTTCTACACAGTGATGAATGTGGAAGGGAAAACGAAGGACACAAATAAATCTAGGGATGAGCTCAATGAATACTGTCATCGACCCTCGTTACAGAAATGTCCACATATAGGAAAGTACCCCAAAGCTGCTTATTCACTTGATAAGAGGCAGAGAGATATTGTTTGCAAGTGGGTAGATGAGTTGAAATTCCCTGATGACTATGTGTGCAACATGTCTCGTTGCGTAGACTGGAGCAAATTGAAGATGTTTGGGATGAAGTGTCATGATTGTCACGTGTTTATGCAGAGACTGCTTACAATTGCTTTCCGTGAATTACTATCGGCCAACATTTGGAAAGCTATTACTGAAATTAGTTTGTTTTTCAAAGAGTTAACATCTAGGACCATTACAGTGGAAAACATAACTCGGTTGGACCATGATATCCCAACCATCTTGTGCAAGTTGGAACGAATATTTCCACCCAGCTTCTTTAATTCAATGGAGCATCTACCTGTCCATCTTGCATATGAGGCAAAGATCGCTGGTCCAGTACAATACAGATGGATGTACCCGTTTGAGAGGTAGTCTATTAATTTACCTGTTTATTTTAAATATATAATCTCGTCCGAGAATTATAGCAGCTCATCCGTGGACCTTGAATTAGGTATCTTCACAATTTAAAGTTAAGTGTGGGTAACAAGGCGCATGTGGAAGCTTCAATTGCAAATGCTTATTTAACAAAAGAAGCATCAATGTTTTGTTCCCATTATTTTGAGGATCATGTACTGACGAGGCGACACAATGTACCTCGCAATTTTACCGGTCGTGGAGTACCCGAAGTAGTGAAAGGTAATCTTTCGATATTTGTGCCTCCTGGTACACATCTTGGAAAAAAGGGTAAAAGATGGATTGTAGACTTGGAGAAGCAAGTTGCTCACACGTACATGTTACTAAATTGCAATGAGGTGCAACCGTATATTGAGTAGGTTAACCTACCTCTTAGTGGAAACTTAACATTTTAGCGATCTTCTAATTTGTGCCAATTGTACGTAGTGTGTTTTTCGAGCAACTACTGCTTGTTCAACAGAATCTATCAGGTGCTGAGAAAGACAATGTGCTTCAAATGGAATTTGCATCGTGGTTTGAACAACTTGTAAGTGATATGTATAAGTAACATTTTATTACTAATGTTCATTTATAAAGTATGAACTTAATGGAATATATCATAACTTATGTACATATAGGTGACGAGAAATCGTATTCAGGATCAGTTTATACGTGCTCTCGCGGGCGGTCCTAGCAGTAGTGCCACCACATACCCTGGGTATTACGTTAATGGTTTCAAATTTCACACACGAGATTATGGTGCCTCTAAAACAACCATTAACAGTGGAGTTTGCATTAGAGGAACAAACTATGATTCCAATGAAAATAATTTCTATGGGATACTCGAAGAAGTAGTGGTTTTGGAATACCCTGGACTTACTGAAAAAGGAGTTGTCTTGTTCAAATGCCAGTGGTTTGATCCTACTGTACCGGGGGGAACAAGAATACATCCTGATTATAAACTCGTGGATGTTAATCCAAGAGGTCGATACGGTCGTTATGATCCATTCATACTAGCAAGTCAAGCTACTCAAGTTTACTATTGCAAGTACCCCGGTGCATCTGTCCAACCGGTCGAGAGTGGTGGGAAGTTTGCACCACCAAGGCACGATCCTTAGTGGAAATGGATAGAAATAGTGAACCAGAGCTTCCCCCATTTCAATAGGAAGATATAGTGTCCTAGATGAATGTGCGAATGGATGATGATCCTGTCGTTTTGGCTGATTTGGACGCTGCACTAATTGAGGTACAAAATGAAGAAGAGGAAGAAGATCAAGAAGAAGAAGAAGATGATGAGGATGATGATGATGATGAGGATGAAGATGAAGATGATGATAATGATCAAGAAGATGAACATGATGATTATGATGACGATGATTGATATTGTTAATTGATTGGACCATTATTTATTATGTATACATGTTACAATTTTATATTAATTATTGATGTGTTCATTATTTGTTATTTATACATGTTACAATTTTATATTAACTATTGATGTGTTCTGTTAATCGTTTTGGATTCACAAGAAAACTTGTTTCCGGGAATCGGAATATGAAAGCAATAAGAACGAACCAAGAACACCATTTACGTGGTTCGGAGATGAACTCCTATGTCTACGGGATCCGAGAGGATAGACTTTTCACTAAGAAAGAAATGGAAGTTACAAGTTACAATCACTCAATCTCACAGTGTTTGCGCTAAAAAATGATGTGTTACTTCTCTCAGCTGAGAATCCCCTTTTATAGATAGAAGATAGAAAAGGAAACGAACCCTAGATTCAATTCAGTTGTAACAAACTCAAAGTAAATGTAGTTATCAAGCTGGCTAACGACTTCAATAACCGCCGTAGTTGATTCAGTTAGAACCGCCATCGAATTAGCTTCAATTTGGTGTAGTTAGCAAATAACGGACTTCAGGATCAGATGACAAGACCTCCTCTGATTCTGGCCACTTACACCAGATGACCTCTGGTCCCAGACCTCTTCTGATAGACCTCCTCTGATGTCTCATCTACCAGACTCGTCTGACCAGACCTCACCTGATGGACCTCCTCTGATAGCTCTTCTGCCTGACTTCTCTGGTCAGGCTTCTCTGGTCAACCTCATCTGGTCCATCTCCTCTGGTACCCTAAATTTACTAACTCCCACGGCTAATACTTTATCAACTTAGCCTCCTATTGAAATAAGCTCAGCAGACTACACACTTCACATTTGATCCTTCACAATTCTCCACCTCTGATGAGAAGTATCAATCCTCTCCTCCTCTCCTCCATGCTCCAGCTTGGGCCTAAGGAACATCCCATACACTCATCTTTACCAATTCAACAAAGAATTTAAATTTCGTCCCTGGTAAAGACTTTGTACACATATCTGCAGCATTGTCCTCTGTAGATATCTTCTGGATGAGAACCACTCATTTGTCAATGATTTCCCTTACAAAATGCAATCTTACATCAATATGCTTTGATCTCTCATGGAACACTTGATGTTTAACCAGATGAACTGCACTCTGATTATCACAATGAATGACCATAGCCCTCTGACTTATGCCAAAATCCTTGATTATGCCTTTCAACCACAAAGCCTCCTTAACAGCCTCAGACACTACAACAAACTCTGCTTCTGTAGTAGACAATGTAACTCCACTCTGCAGAACAGATCTCCAGCTTACAACAGTATTGTAAAGTGTAAAGATATACCCTGTTAAAGATCTTCTGGTATCCAGATTAGCAGCAAAATCAGAATCTACAAATCCTTCCAGTGGACTCTTCTGGTCAGTCATCCTCTCAAATATCAAACCCAGATCAGATGACCCTTTGAGGTATCTGAATATCCATTTCAAAGCTTCCCAATGTAATCTTCCAGGATTAGCCATGTATCTGCTCACCATACTCAATGAATAAGCTAAGTCTGGTCTGCTACAGACCAGAGCATACATCAGGCTTCCAACCCCACTTGCATAAGGTACTTTCATCATAGTCTTCTTCTCTTCATCAGACTTTGGTTACATTTCCTTAGATAATTTGAACTGTTGTCCCAGAGGAGTTGCCACAGCTCTACTCTCATGCATGTTAAACCTCTTCAGGACTTTCTCAATGTAACTCTTCTGGGATAAGAATAGTCTTCCAGCTTTTCTGTCCCTAAGAATATCCATTCCAAGAATCCTTTTAGCATTTCCCAAGTCCTTCATATCAAATCTAGCACTTAGCTTCCTTTTGATACTCTGAATCTTCAGAAGACTTTTACTGGCAATAAGCATGTCATCTACATAAATCAGAAGATAGGCTATCACATCACTACCTTGCCTTTCCAGGTATACACAAGTATCATACTTGCTTCTTACAAACCTAATGGATAGCATAACTTCATTGAACTTCTTGTGCCATTGTCTTGGACTTTGCTTGAGGCCATACAATAATTTCTTGAGCAGGCACACCTTCCCTTCTCCCCCTGGTTCAACAAACCCTTCTGGCTGGTGCATGTATAAACTCTCAATAAGATCCCCATGCAGAAAAGCTGTCTTAACATCAAGTTGTTGTAGCTCCAGATCTTCTTGAACTCTACTGTGAAGTAATCTGATTGAACAATGCTTAACCACAGGTGAGAATACCTCATTGTAATCAATTCCTTCTCTCTGAGTAAATCCTCTGGCAACTAACCTGGCTTTAAACCTCACCTGATCTTTCACACCAGATTCAAGCTTCCTTTTAAACAGCCATTTGCAACTGATTAGCTTCTGCCTAGGTGGCTTATCAACAAGAATCCAAGTATGATTCTTCTTAAGAGACTCCATCTCTTCTGTCATGGCTGTAACCCTTGACTCCCTATCATCACACTCAAGGGCTTCCTTGTAGCTTTTAGGTTCTTGGTACTCTATGGCTTCTGCTGTAACAAGTGCATAGGAGACCAGATCCACACGGCCAAACCTGGCTGGAGGATGTATTTGTCTTCTGGATCTGTCTCTTGTCAGACTATAATTTCTCAAGTCTGCTTCTGGCACTTCTTCCTCCTCTTCTGCAGGTGCACTATCCTCATCTGATGACCCATTCTCTCCTGTTTCCTGCTCTGGTTCAGAACCAGATGCACTCTCATGATTGTCATGACCAGGCTCCACCTCAACTTGAGTAATTGGCTCAGAAATAACACCATCCATCTCTTCAGCTGATGGTTCCCTATCACCTCCACCTGACTTGTATCCCATATGTGATTCATTAAACACAACATCTCTGCTGGTAATACACTTCTGGTTCCCAGGCTCTAGACACCACAACTTATACCCCTTAACACCCTTTGGATACCCAATGAAGATACATTTTAAAGCTCTAGGTTCAAGTTTGTCTTGCCTCACATGAACATAAGCTAGGCACCCAAAAACTTTCAACTTTGAGTAATCTGATATCTTTCCATACCAGACCTCATCTGGGGTTTTAAACTCAATAGCAGATGATGGCACTTTATTAATGAGATAAACAGCTGTGTTAACAGCTTTCCTCCAAAAACTCTTAGGTAACTGAGCATCAGATAACATACACCTAACCCTTTCCAGAATAGTTCTATTCATTCTCTCTGCTAAACCATTCTGCTGGGGGTTTGAAGGAACAGTTTTATGCCTAGTAATACCCTTCTCACTACAAAATTGTTGAAACTCCTCTGATAGGAATTCAAGCCCATTGTCAGTCCTTAAGTGCTTGATAGTTCTGCCCCTCTTATTCTCAAGTTCAATTAACCATTCTTTGAACTTAGAGAAGGTATCACTCTTCTGTTTAAGAATGTAAACTCAAACCTTTCTGGAATAATCATCAATAAGGGTAAGGAAATACCTGCCTCCACCATGAGTGGATACCCTTGCTGGTCCCCATACATCAGAATATATGTAATCCATAACCTCCTTGGTGGTATGCTTCCCCTTCTGGTATGCTTGCTTCTTTGATTTCCCAAGAACACACCTCTCACAGAATTCCAGCTTACATATCCTCTTCCCAGGGATTGCTCCCTTCTTGGATAACTCCACCAGGCCCTTCTCACCAACATGTGCCAATCTCTTGTGCCACAAGTTAACATCAGAAGACTCCATGGTAACATCAGCTGACCCTGTTAAAGTTCTTCCAATCAAAGTATACAAACCATTCTTGATCATACCCCTCTTAACAATTCTTCCAGATTTGGTTATTGACATAACTCCCTTTTCTGTCTTGAATTCAAAACCTTTTGAATTCAATGTACCAAGAGAAACAAGATTTCTCTTCAACTCAGGAACAAACCTGACATCAGATAAGATCCTATCAACCCCATCAAACATCTTGATCTTGATAGAACCAGATACTTGAACTCTACATCTCTCATCATTACCCAAAAGAACAAGACCTCCATCAATTTTCTCAAGATCCAGGAACCAGTCTTCATGTGGACACATATGAAAAGTACACCCAGAGTCCAGGACCCACTCTTGACTTAGTCTCTCATGACTAACCATCAAGACCTCTGCACTATCATATCCTTCAACCTCCACAAGAGCTGCATCTCCATCTTGATCACCTTGATTGTCTTTCTTCCTTCTTTCAGGGCAATTCTTTCTCAGATGACCTTCCTTATGGCAAGAGAAACACTTTCTCTTCTCAACAAAATCAGAATTTTTCCCACCCTTATTCCCTTTTCCACCATCCTTCTTCTTGGACTGAAACCCCTTCTTCTTCTTGGATTGAACATTCAATCCTTCAGCAGGCTTCTTCCCATCAGTTTGGATCTGTAGAAACTTGGTTTTCAGGGCAGTTTGAACATCATCAAACATCACTTGATCCTGTCTTCCAAATAACAAGGCATCTTTGAAATTTTCCAGAGACTTAGGTAGAGCATTCAACAACATCAATGACTTGTCTTCATCATCAATTGTAACATCCAAACTCTCCAGATCATCCACCAATCTGTTGAACTCGTCCAACTGATCACCAAGATTCTTATCTTCATTCATTTTGAAGACTTGAAGCTTCTGTTTCATGTATAACATGTTCGTAATAGACTTGGTCTGGTATAACTGCTCCAGCTTATTCCAGATCCCAAGAGCGGTTTCCTCCTTGGATACTTCCCTTAATGGCTTGTCCCCAAGACACAAGATAAGCGCACTGTGTGCCTTTCTCTTGTTCTCCTCCACCTTCGCCGGATTTGTTCCAGAAGCCACCTGAGCCGGTGGCAACAAGGCTTCGTACAAACTATTGTGTACCAGGAGAGCCTTCATCTTGATCTTCCATAAGTTGAAATCGTTCTTCCCCGTGAACTTCTTAATGTCGAACTTAGTTGCAGCCATGATTGCACTTCCCACAGACGGTGCCACTTGTTAATCATTTTGGATTCACAAGAAAACTTGTTTCCGGGAATCGGAATATGAAAGCAATAAGAACGAAATTGAAAATCAACAAGAACACCAGTTTACGTGGTTCGGAGATGAACTCCTACGTCCACGGGATCCGAGAGGATATACTTTTCACTAAGAAATAAATGGAAGCTACAAGTTACAATCACTCAATCTCACAGTGTTTGCGCTAAAAAATGATGTGTTACTTCTCTCAGCTGAGAAGCCCCTTTTATAGATACAGAGATTGGAAACGAACCCTAGATTAGATTCAGTTGTAACAAACTCAAAGTAAAGGTAGTTATCCAGCTGGCTAACGACTTCAATAACCGCCATAGTTGATTCAGTTAGAACCGCCATCGAATTAGCTTCAATTTGGTGTACTTAGCAAATAACGGACTTCAGGATCAGATGACAAGACCTCCTCTGATTCTGGCCACTTACACCAGATGACCTCTGGTCCCAGACCTCTTCTGATAGACCTCCTCTGATGTCTCATCTACCAGACTCGTCTGACCAGACCTCACCTGATGGACCTCCTCTGATAGCTCTTCTGTCTGACTTCTCTGGTCAGGCTTCTCTGGTCAACCTCATCTGGTCCATCTCCTCTTGTACCCCAAATTCATTAACTCCCACGGCTAATACTTTATCAACTTAGCCTCCTATTGAATTAAGCTCAGCAGACTACATACTTCACATTTGATCCTTCGCATGTTCATTATTTGTTATGTATACATGTTATAATTTTATATTAATTATTGATGTGTTTATTAATTGCTATGTATACAGATGGCTGGAGGTAGAAGTATTTGTAACCTTTTCGGTGGCCGGCGATCGTCATCCCGTACACCGGAGTCAGACCGTGAACCGGTACAAATCTTTTTAGTTGTTATATAAAATATCTTATACACATGTTATAACTGTAATTATTAAATACAAATGGAAACATCTGAAGAAAATAGGGGTCGACGTAGCTTTTGGGGATCGTCCTCTCAAACCGGAACAATACCGGTTCCTGATTTGCAGAATCGGGAAGATGATCTAACTCAACACGGTGGAACATCTCCAGAAATGGTTGAGGACGACCCTGAGATTCCAGAAACTGCAGAAGGACTCACCAAACATGCACCTTGTCCTAATGTGCTACGCATCTACACGTATCACAATGTGTATGTTAAATATCACTTAGTCTTTTTTATTTGATTTTTTAACATATACGCTTGAAAAATATACAGATTGATGCCCTCAAATGTTGTTTCGAGGTTGATTCAAAATATAATGTCCCGTCGAATGGAGATGGGCGGGTTCACATATAAATTGGTGTCAAAAGAAAGGAAGAATGAATGGTGGGAAACATTTCATGTATACATTCATTTTGTTAATATTGTGTAGAGTTATATGTATGTATATGTTTTTACTTAATTAAAATCAATATGATTGTATATATTTTCTTCAGAGGGAGACGTACTGGGATCCGAGGACGGAAAATACTGTGTTCATCAAAGAGTTGTTTATCCGGAGGTCTAGAGAATGATTTTCTGATCTGCTCAGTCTTTGGAAGAGGATCAATAGAAGGGAAGGGAAAATACCTCCGTGGGACATAAGATTCTGGACTGCATTACTTCGGTACTGGGAATTGCCCGAGGTCATTAAAAAAAGCAACTAGTGCAGAGCAAACTAGTTGTCTACAGCCGGAGGAAGAGGCCCCTCAAAACACAAAGGAGGGTCAAAAGGAGCCGCACAATGGTCTGAGGAATACGTAAGTAATTCCTACACTACAACATAGGGAGATTTTAATTACTTGATTACACATATCTTTATTTTTTGGAATAATGGAGAAGAATTATAACCGTCTCCCAACTGAATGGGAAATTGTGCAATATTTCCACAACTGTGGGGAAGGGGAGTACACGTATGGAGGAATTGCTGACATAATTGTAAGTGTTTTACATTAACATTATAAATTGAATATAAATAACACGTTTGTATACTTGAGATGATGTCAAAAAATTTGTATGTCTAGGACTCTGTGGAGGAACGAGTCTCGCAATTACCGCCTCCAGTAGACGATAATGAGCGCTTGAACCGACTGAGTCAAGTGTATGCTGAGACAGTGAGGCCAGACCACGGAAAAGTTAGGGGTCTCGGTCAAATGAAGATGATGCGTATACAATCTGGCCCAGACGGGACATCATCTGGCACACATTGGCGGTTATGACCAAAGAGATGTTGATCGTTTGCTGGCTGAGGAGCGCGCGAGATACGAAAGTTTGCTGGCCGAGCAACAAAGGCAGCAAAACGAATTTGTGCGCCAGAAAGTACACAATCAGATGATGGCGTGGTTTCAAGGCCAACAGGGAAACCTACCTAGTGGATTTTCCCAACCAGCTGGTGCATATCCTCCTTACCCAGCTTATCCTTCTTATCCTCCCGCCCCTTCCGCATCTGGTAACGCCCCTTATCCTCCCCCCGCCCTTTATCCCTCGGTCGGTCCTTCAATTGGTGTTCCTCTCGTTCCTCCTACTGGTTTTCCCGCCGCCCCTTATTCTCAGGTCTCTGCTGCTCATCCTCCCGCTTCCGGTCCTTCCCCGTCTCGTCGTAACTCCATTTCTCCAACTGGGTTTATAGACCTACTTGAAAGAAGTGCATATTCTAGTTACCCTCCGAGGGGTAATTATTCTGGAAATGAAAGTGGTGATGATGATGATGATGATGAGAGTTAGGATGTCATAAATATTTGAATATGTTTTGGAACTATATTTGTTGGTTTGAAATTGTACTATTTATTTGGATTTATATGTCTGGATATTTGAGCATGTGAGTTTGTTATTATCATTATTATTGATTATTAGTTATGAATATTGTTGAATATTAAAATTTTATTGATTTTTAAAAAATAAAACGATCACTATAAGTGTATATGTGTACACATATTAGTAATTAGTGAAAAAGAATTTAAAAAGTATGTATTTTAAATTTTTTTTGATATTTTAAAAAAGAAACGATCAATATAAGTGTATATGTGTACACATATTAGTAATTAGTGAAAAAGAATTTAAAAAGTATTTATTTTAAAATTTTATTAATTTTTTAAAAAATAAAACGATCAATATAAGTGTATATGTGTACACATATTAGTAATTAGTGAAAAAGAATTTAAAAAGTATGTATTTTAAAATTTTATTGATTTTTAAAAAAAATAAAACGATCAATATAAGTGTATATGTGTACACATATTAGTAATTAGTGAAAAAAAATTTAAAACGTATGTATTTTAAAATTTTATTGATTTAAAAAAAACGATCAATATAAGTGTATATGTGTACACATATTAGTAATTAGTGAAAAAGAATTTAAAAAGTATGTATTTTAAAATTTTATTGATTTAAAAAAAATGATCAATATATGTGTATATATGTACACATATTAGTAATTAGTGAAAAAGAATTTAAAAATTATGTATTTTAAAATTTTATTGATTAAAAAAAAAACGATCAATATATGTGTATATATGTACACTTATTAATAATTAGTGAAAAAGATTTTAAAAAGCTCAATATAAATGTACACATATTAGTAATTAGTGAAAAAGAATTTAAAAAGCTCAATATAAATGTACACATATTAGTAAGTAGTGAAAAAGAATTTATTTTACAATTTTATAAAAAATATTTTAATATTATAAATAATAAAAATAATATATACAAGTGATAATTTAATTTTATATGTAATAATAATTTACATATAAAGTATAACAAACCATTAATATTAATTAGTATGGTATTTAAAATATATAACAGAAAATATATGAAACATATATATTACACCCTAAAACATAACAACAAAATAGCTTTGCTCCAACGGCTCGGCGAAACACGCAAGGCCTCCGCATACAAGGAGGTCGCGTGTTCGAAACTCTTGGGGCAAAAATTCGCCTATGTACAGCCCTTGGTAGGGGCAAATATGACTTTGTCCGTACATGATAGTGAGGTGGGTGGTGGCTTAGCGGTTTCGCGGGGTGGCTTGGACCTTGGAGGTCATGGGTTCGAAACCCACCAAATATCCTTTTTTCTCGGACTGATCTGGACGAGGGAATTGCGCGAGGGAATAACCCTAGCCACGTCAGCCGAGGGTTATTTCCCTCGCCTAATAAAGTCTGGCCATGTCAGCTATAAAGAGGGAAATTCCCTCATCACTTTTCCCGAGGGCTGAAAACCCTCTTCTTACGCGAGGGTTTAGGCGAAGGTTTTTTTTGTCGAGGGAATATTTCCACGTAAATTTCCACGTCAAATCCCTCGTTCCTCCCGAGGGAACGGATTTTCCCTCGTCTATAAATTGGCGAGGAGCATTTTGAAGAGGGAAAATTTCCCTCTTCAATACCCTCTCTATACTAAGTTCCCTCATTAATACCCTCTTTAAAACCCTCTCCAAATTGAGTTATTTTTGTAGTGTGAAATGAAGTCCAACATAACAGAAATTAATTGAGGAAATAAGAAGCATTTTTGGATCTGATACACAAAGCTGAAATCGTTTCAAATGGAAATCTTTCCAAGGAATTATCATTATTTCATTATCATCGAACCCGAAAATTCAGAAAGAAGTACGAACCGTGATTCCTGCCGTAATCGGAAAGGCTGTGCAAGATCCATATGCGTCACGAAATGTTCCACATGTGTCTCCCACGTGTCTCCATACCTGACACGTGGAGACGAAGGTTCCACACGTGTGTTCAGACCAGACACGTGGAGACCATACCTGACACGTGGAGATGAAGGTTCCACACGTGTGTTCATACCAGACAGGTGGAGAGTAAGGTTCCACACGTGGGTTCATACCAGATCCAAGGCAAGGGGCTACCTCTCCTATTTAACCAACCTTCCGCCATTCATCTTTTCACTCATCTCAATAATACATACTTCTTCTCTCTCCTTTATCTCTTCTTATTGCGACTATGTTTGCTTTCGGCTTCTGTCTTTACGTCTTTCCTCCATTTAGGTAATTATATTCTTTTAATGCTCATTCATTTAATTCTTTTATTGTATATGTAATATTTTGAGCATGTATTTAGTCTTTCAAGAATAAATTAGTTAGTTTAATTTGATTGATATGTAATCATAGATTTTTTTTTCCGGTTTAATTGTGCTTTATGTTCCAAGAGAATGAGTCCATTTAAAAATGGTCCTTTTTGGACACTTTTAGTCCCGTAATTTTTTTATACACTTGTGGTCCAAAGAGAATATGATAAGTTGCAGTTTGGGTCCCAAGAGAAGGGATAAATTGCAATTTTGGTCCCAAAAAAATGGATAAATTTGCAGTTTTTGGTCCTATAATTTAATGGGTGGGACCAAAACTGCAAAAATAAGGACCACTTCAGCACACAGGTACTAAAAGTGTGTTGCACCCATTCTCTTGTAATTAAAAGTGCAATTTTCCTTTTTTTTTCCCCTTTTTACTAGGTTTTTAGTAAAAACTTGTTATCGGCTTTCAATTTTGTGGACTTTGTGCTCTATAATAGTTGATGGATTTAATATCTTTATATCTGTTTGATCGTGCAGAGGAAAGCGTATGTGAAAACCAGAAGACCTAGAGCTTTGCTGGAAGGATATTAATCTTAATTACAGTAGTAATTCTCAATGAATCCATCTCTCACCTTATCCCCGTTCCAGGGGTGGTGCCATTTTTTTTTTTTTTTTCTAACATGGACTGTGTCTTTTATTGTTAATTGACTCGTTATGTTTGTTTTAAGTGTGTTGTATCTTAATGGAATAATAATTGGGATTTTACCTACACTTAAACTTCATTAATTTTTTTATATGTGTTTGTTCATAATTTCATTTTCAGGCCACGTATATCGTGGAACTTGTTTATTTTTTGCATAATTATTTAATAGTATTAATTGTTTCATTGAAATATATTAATTTAATAGTAATTTTGTATAATAAAAATAAATAATTTTATTTTGAGTTGTGTAGTGAAGCTAGTTTATGAGAGATTTATCCTCTTTTTTTCTAGGTTCTAATTTTTGTTATTTTAACCACTAATTTAATATATGGTAATTATGTAAGTTGTCATCTCCTCCGAATCAAAAACATGCTATATAAACATACACACCAATCCACTGGGATATATTTCATTGAGTAGGAATAATACTGTGAAACTCGTTCATAATATAAAATTGATACTATTAGATATAATATATTGATACTATAATATTTTACACTGTGATTTTAGTTTACAAATATAATGATATCAGTTAATGCATTTAATAGTATCAATAAATATATTTAATAGTATTAATTTTATATTATGAAACTTATTTATAGAAGAATTGGTCTATTTTATTAACAATCTAAATTACAGAAGCTGTCAAAAAATATGACACATTGCGAGCATGCACATCTAGGACGGGAAGAATCTAACCCAAGCTAAATCTTACTTGAAACTCAATGTGTGGATTGAAATTGAGCTATTTTTCATGACAATATTTCAAGTCATCGCCACATCATCCGATTTGACACTTCATCTCCCCATATCAAGCTCATATTGGGGCTGAATAGATAACTAGCCTTAAAGTTAATTCAAAAGTTAAAAATGAATTTAAAATAATAATTAAATACATTTGAAGTGGAAAATATTTAAAACCTGATAGATTTTAAATTAAGTATACGAATATTGTTAATAGAGAGTCTTGATACCGAATCTATAAATTTTTAGGACTTTAATCACTAAAAAAAAACACGATGATTAATGACGCAGTTTTCGACGGATACACTGTTTGCCACGGACTTTTCTACGGACACGTGTCCGTTAATAAAACAGCCGTAACTAATATTGGCGATGGCTTTTTGGCATTGGTTGCTAATTAACAACGGCTAAATCCGTCGCAACTAAGTCGGGTCGCCCAAATTTGCAACGAACACATGTCCGTCTCAAATTATTTAATGAATTTATTGTCCCAAAATTATATGCGACGGATTTTACGATGGACAGGCGGCCCACCTTTTATATTAGTTTTATTGGGCTTTGAACAATTAATCCAAATTCGTCCCAAGAGAAATTGAACGCACAACCTCACGTGCATGTGAAGGAGGTGCGCCTCGCACGGGCACAAACTTCTTTTGTTTATTTGTACACAATTAATTGTATATGTATCCAAATTAAGACTTTTTTTTAAATAATTTACCAAATTAATTCATTTTCGTTTGTAACTAGTTTATATAAAAACGTTGTGCCCAATTTTTTTTTTTATTTTGTAAAATTATTTATTTTTACAAAGCGTAAATTTATAATTCGTTCATTTGTACTCAATATATTGTATATATATTCAAATTGACTAAATTCTTCTCTTCATAATTCACCAAATTAATTGTTTTTCGTTTCTAACTTGTTTAAAAAAAAATGTACTAGCATTTTTTTTGTAAAAATTATTTATTTTGACAACGCATAAATTTATAATTCGTTCATTTGTACCCAATTAATTGTATATGTATCCAAATTGACTCATTTGTGCCTAATCTTAAACCCAAAATGATCTCATTTTTACTATATGCGAGGGCCAGGCAGTCACAAATTATCTAATTAAATTTTGCGACGACTCTATTTGTTGGCAGTCTAGTCGGCCAAATGGGTCTCAGTCAAATTGGTCTCGGTCAGCCAAACGAGTCTCGATCAAACGGGGCAATTTTGCGACGGCTATATCCATCGCAAATTTCATAGCATTCTGTTACAAACGTCTGTCGCTAATTTCAACTTTGAAATTTTTGACGGTCATTGTCTATTGCAAAACCTAAGAATTAGCGACAGATTTGTCCACTCATTGCTAATTCTTAGCATTTACGACTACTGGTCAAAATCCCTAAAAAAATTAAGATTAGCGACGGATAATGCATCCGTCACAAATTTTCGTCGCTAATCAACGAGTATTTTTCATAGTTAATTATATATCATATTGATTTAAGACCTAAGAAATAGGAAATTATCGGTGTTGGACCTTAAAGATCTCTAAAAAAAGTCAGGGATTTGAAAATGAAAAATTTGCAAACAAACAATATTAGTCGTATTTTCGTTGAATTTTCGAAGATTAGTTAATAGTGTAACGAGTTATAATTCAACATGACAATCGGCAAAAAATAATGTGCATATATCACTACATAAAAATAAAGAATAGTATATAATTTTTTTCAATATGTACCGGATTTTCAACGAAAATAATTACATAATCAAATTATCAGGGTTGTCTATAATCTGCCTACAAAATTTTCTAATCATATATGCATTTTTCATTCATCAAATTATCTACGAGCAAATAGCCTACAAAATTTCCTAGGCAAAGTACATATTTCGTATATTCACCTACAATATTTTTAATTGCCTAAGAAATATTGCCTAAATTTTTTAGAAATTTTTTTTTAATAGGTAATTTGAGTAATGGAAATTCCTAAGTGATTAAAAAAATGTTGTAGGCAATCCGCATTATCTATGTATGCAATTATTTTTGTTAGAAAAGTTGTGGCCATATTGAAAATTTTGTGGGTAATTCTATATTTTCTTGTTGTGTATACTTACAGGCATGGCTACTTTGGAACGAAGATAGAGATGGAACTGATGGATCTATGGTATGATGAGTCATACTCGGAATCCCAAGTAAAGAGGAGTACTCAACTCGGGTTATTATGCGTTGAGAAACCCATATTTTTCTTGCAAAGTAGTCCCAGTGTTTTACAGAGGAGTGGAAGGGATTTAGAAATTTAGCAGTTGTTCAATAACCATGAGTGATGTAGAAGCTAGGTATGTGTCAAAGTCTATAGAAAGTTACCTAGTTTAAAGATGTATGCTTTCGTCCCATAACTTTTAGACAAAATATATCTAGTCCTAAAATTAACTTTTTATCAGATTTAATCTCAATTTCTCTAACAACATCCTATTTTGATCTCAAATTGGAGGTGAAAAGCGAAACAACGTCACTTTAAAGTTCAAATTTGGTGATTTTCAGGAAAGGTACTCTTATGACGTTTATGTCAGCTACTTAACTAAAATAAAAAAAGGCAACAATATCCAACACCTTAACTAAAATTATGTATTTTTTCAATGTAAAATCTCAAAGCTCAAATGACTTAGAAACATATTATAAAGTAGATATAGAAGATTTATTCTCCCACACGTGGCAACAACGTTTCCACACGTGTCCCCATACCAGACACGTGGAGAGGAAGGTTTCACACGTGTGTTCATACCAGACACGTGGAGAGTAAGATTCCAGACGTGTGTTCATAGCAGATCCAAGGCAAGGGGCTGCCTCTCTTATATAACCAACCTTCAACCATTGATCTTTTCACTCATCTCACTCTGCTTATACCTACTCCACCCAATAATACATACTTCTTTCTGCCTCCGTTTTTTTCTTCTTATTGCAACTATGTTTGCTTTCGGCCTCTTTTTTCCATTCGTTGGTACACCTTCACTAAAGTAAGTATATTTCTAATTCTCATTCAATTAATTCTTTTATTTTATATTTAATATTTTCAGCATGTAGTTACTCTTTCAAATTTAATCAAAGAATTAATTTGTTATTTTAATTTGATTCATATGTAACCGTAGAGTTTTTTCATAATTTACTGGGGGTTTTAGGTCAAAACTTGTTGATGTTATTGGCTTTCAAATTTGTGGACTTTTTGATATATAATAGTTGATAAATTTAATATTTTTATATTTGTTTAATCTTGCAGAGGGAAGCGTATGTGAAAACCGGCAGGCCTAGAGGATGTCGTAGCTAATAATTCCCAATGAATCACCCCTCACCTTAACCCCATTCCAGTGGTGGTTTCAATTTTTTTGTTTTTTCCTAATGTAGTCTGTCTCTTTTATTGTTACTTGAGTAGTTGTGTTTGTTGTATTTTAATGGTGTGATGTGAATAAAAATTGGGAATATTGTCTACTCCTAAATTCTATTATATTTTTTTATTTATTTTTGTTCACCTTATTTTTTTCAAATTAAAGTATATTGCGAATAAATTTTACAGTAAAACTTGTTTCATTTTGTGTGTATTTTATAACAATATTAATTGTTTCATTTAAAATATATTAGTTTAATAGTAATATTGTATGATAAAAATGGATAATATTATTTTGAGTTGGTTGGTGAAACAAGTGTACGAGAGATTTACTAATATTTCTATTTTTTTTTCACAATTAATTTTAATAATACATTATTATATTGTAACAAATGAGTGAATATAACAAGAATTGGTCGGTTACTTGTACTCAAAATATATAGGGGTTAATTGTACTTTTGGTCCCAAGAGAATGTGTCCATTTCAAAGTGGTCCCAAGATATATTGCAATTCTGGTCTCAAGAGACTGTATAAATTGCATTTTTCGTCCCAAAAGAATATGACAAATTTGCAGTTTTGGTCCTAAAAATTCACGAACGGGACTGAAACTGCAAAAAAAAAAGATCATTTTTGCACATAGGTACCAAAAGTGTTTTACACTAATTCTTTTGGGATTAAAAGTGCAATTTTCTCAATTACACAGTATTTGTGGATGCATAATAATATTTTTTATTCAAATAACTAATACTCTCTCTGTCCCAGGTTTATCTTCACGCTTACTTTTTTGGAAAAATTACAACCCCATACATGCTTTAGAGTCCAATATACACTTTAATAGTCAAGCTAAAATTAGTTTCTATTAAGTAGTTTCTTTGTGCCTTTTAATACATTAGCAATACTGATTTATAAATCCCATTTTTTGCCTCAAAAGGACAACTAGCCCTACAACCTATCAATCTAATCCAATAACCTTTTCTCTCTCCCCTGTGTTTTTCTTTCAATTAAGCATGATTTCAAAATTCAAATCTTATTTTCAATCAATTCTTCTAGGGTTTCTTCTTTTCCCCCCCACCGCGATTACGTAAATCCAAATCGAAATTCAACAAATTCACATCATCATTCAAATTCGCTCGTTCATTCCGAAAACCTTCTCCGGTGGATACCATCCCTTCAATCTCGCCGGCGCATAATGGAAATTCAGCCTGTTGCAGCATCTCCTGCAGACGTGGACACGATTCTTACAGTGGAAGCTCACCGGAGTGCTAGCGGTGTTGACGGGGATGGTTATTGTTGGGAAACCATTGCACCAAATGTAATATTTCTCTCCCTTCATCTAATTTTTATGCTTCACTAAGAAATTGAAGATTTAAGATGTTCATGAGATTTGGGGAAAATGAGTATTTTGTTAATTTCTTGTAAATTTCTTTCTGGGGTTGCATTATTTAGTGATATAAGTGTCGAATAGACTCCATTCAATTCCTAACTTTTTCCATCCATGAGGAATTTTGGTGAAATGAAGGAATAGATAGAGAAGAAATTTTAATGGGCAGAAAAAATGACTAATATAATTGAGTTGAAGGTGTTCGAAGAATTTTCTAAATGAAAAATTACTTAATTATGATGAAATTAAAAAATTTACTGCTTGTAATAGGGGAAGATTGTTGCTTGAGATTAGATTATGTGCAGATTGTTAAGGTTAAATAAGATAAGATTGTTGCTTGAGAACTAGTTTATAAATTTTCTTGTGTAGACCTTGCAATGTATTGTATAATTGTGTATGGATGGTGGGTTGCACAACACCATTAGATACTGTGTAGCATGCCCAGGATTTTATTTGTACACAATTGAGATTCAAAATTTTCTTTACATTTGAAGAATGCAATTGATAGTGCTAGGAGGGCTGTGAATTTGTCTCCCAATTCTACTGAGTTCGCACATTTTTATACTAATTTGTTGTATGAAGCGGCAAATGATGCCAAGGATTTTGAGGAGGTGGTGCAGGAGTGTGAGTGGTCTTTGATGATTGAAAACTCAGTGGACCCTACTAAAGAGAGTTTGCATGAGGAGAATCAACAAAAGATTTCTACAGCTAAAGCTTGAGCTCTCCATGTTCAAAGTGAGCTTCGCTTTTTGATTTAGAAGTCCCACGCGGAGGGTAATTCAGAAGGCTATAAATCAGATATATTACATGAAAATCTATATTTGTGCTGGAGAGTTTTATGGGTTTCATGGTTCCAGAAGCTCCCAATTTCAATCGAGCGATAATGGGGTACACACTGTTTGGTTATAGCATATTAATTTGGACAAAAAGTGGTGCTCATTTTATAGAAACAAGTTTTATGATGTTGATGTTTAATACATCCGGTATTACTTGCTCTGTTCCCAAACAAACTAGATGTAATTCTTCGGTTGAATTGATATCATGTAATTCTTAATTCAGCTAACTATCTGACCTTTGCCTGTTTTGCTACTATAGAAATTGCTACATGTATCATATGTCGTGAGGAAATGATTATAGCCAAAAAACTTATATGGGTGGACATCTTTTTCATGTTCACTGCCTCAGATCATGGTTAGAAAGGCAAAACACAATATGCGTTGACTCGTTTAATAATATGTGTTTGCAGATTTTGGCTTCATTCTCTATCGGGTTTGCAGTCGTCCTCGTTCACTTGGAAACTATCCCCGTCATCAGGACCGCATCAACCCTGTTTCGTAGCCTTGGTGCAAATATGATCTACAATAAATACTATACTTGGGATTTTCATGTGAGTCCAAATCTATACGGATTTTTCAAATTTTTAGTTATACATTCGACTAACATGGCATTTTCTTTGGTGTTATTACAGTGGGTTAAAAGGGTTGGACCTTTCATTGGAGTTGCCCTTGATGCTCTCTATCACTAAGTTATTATCAAAGCATTCCCATTTATGCTTGGTTTTTGTGTAAAGATGTTGGATAATATAGTGCAAGCGATAGATTAGAGGTGTATTCAAATGGAGGATCCTTGATATGCTTCTCTCAAATGGTTATAAGGAAAAAAGTATATGTTGTAGGTTATGGGATGGGCTTTTGCTAACGGAAAATATCATGAAGGAGCATCTGATTGTTTATTTGCTTGGTCCCATTCAGGCTGCTATGGCTGCACTTTGGGCGTTTGGTATACTATCCCAGTCCAAGAAGAACGAGACTAAAGCTGATAAGGGGAATGATGCTTCAAAACTAAAGTCTAACTAAACTGATTGCATTCAACTTCTTGTTTCTTTTAGTGTAATTAGGAATCTGAAAGAATTTTGATTTTGTTAAATATTGTATAAGATGTTCATAATTGTTCAATTCAATATTCTAGCATTTGAAAGACTGCAAAAAAAGTTTTATTCTTACAATTTTAATAACATGTACACAAAATTATTTGAACTGCATTCTCTATAGAGTGAAACAGAACAAGCATGATAGAACTGTACAATCACAAGTATTTACATGATATAATTGATAGTGCAAGCATGAACAGCATAGTGCACACACTAACAGTATAGTGCGAGCACTAATAGCATAATGCGAGCAATAATAGTATAATACGAGCACTAACTATATGGTGCGAGCACTAACGTAGTTATTGTGAGCAATACTATAGTGCAATCACAAACATCAAAGTTAATACAAACAATAATACTACAGTGTTGACAATAACAATAATATAGTATATCTTTTAGAGCATAACTCCAAATTTCTTGCAATTTTCCAACATCAAATACAAAATAAAACTCAATATCTTAATAAGTTACAAATTTTTTATTCCAATTGAGAGCAAAAGGGGTACTCAAACCCTTATAATAAAATTCACCTCATATATTATTCCACAATATATAATTACTTTAATGAAAATAGGGGGAATCGTATCAAGATTACATTCCAAATTTACAAGCCAAATCTTTGCTCCTGACTTTTAAAGCATTAAGTATGTATTTCCATTATAATCATATATTAACTTAAAAATAGTATCCAAATCAGGTACTGCTTTGGCAAAAGTCTATATCCAAATCAGGTACACTTAAATCAGGTACACTTAAGTTCCGATAGGTGATGCTCATTGAACTTCAGTTCCTGCAATTCCCTTGCACTCATAACAATGTTACTCCGAAAATACGGTGTTCCATCCTCCAAGGCCAATCTCCCTTCACAAAAAAATAAAATAAAACCCATCCTATGTTAATTTTATACAAATTTTTTTACAAACTCAAATAGTAATACCACTCACCAAAATTCTTCTTTGGACCATCCTCAAAATCACTAGAATCTGAAGTTGAATCCCCAAGTAATTCATCTAACATAATTTGCTCCTGACCAGATTTACCTTGTTCAAGACAACAACAAACATCAATTAATAAATGAAAAAAAATCAAAACATGAAAACACACAGCCCCATAAATGATTTATAGCTCAAATTTTAGTACAACAGTGAAGCTACCACACACAAATAATTATCCAATGAAAATAATTCACAAAACCATTACCTAACTTATTCTCCCCCCCCCCCCCCCCCCCAATTGTCCCTGCTTCTCAACTTCTTCTTTTTTTTTCCCTATTTCTTGGAATATCAATTGAACTTATATACCAGTAGAAAAACAATTTAGATGTTACATGTTCATATAAAAAAAAAACACATTATAGATGATGAGTTTTCACTCTCACTGTCTACTACTTTTTTTCCTACCACATCACAAATTAGGGATTTTGTTAATATATCCAACAATATAATAAACCCAATTGACAAATTAGAAAACCATTCACACAAATACTATTTACCTCTTCCTTTAGAAGGTTTATATCGTTTTTTTCCTTTTCGGGATGCCGTTGTTGTACCGATTAAAAGAGAAATTCCAAAATTAACTATGGTTTAAAAGTAGCATACATAAATACACATCAATCTTTAAGGGAAATTCCAAAATTACATCTGGACACACACTGTCGTTTAATATCATACAATGTGGTACAAAACTTGACACTAAAGTACTATGGAAATATTGAAAGTGTCATCAAAACAACAATAGTGCTGGACCATACAGTTTTTACAACATCATTATTTTGATTTTTCTATACACAAATGCAATTCTAGATACACACATTCATAGCCACCCAAAGGAAAGGCAAAAGTATTTTAGTAACATGTAAAGTACGACAACAATAACAATAGTACTGGTACATTAACTCTACTCCAAGTACTACCTTAATATCTTAATACTAGATCATTAAAAGAAAAATAGAAACAATTTTAGGCAATAAAAAATTCAATTTTTAAAACAAAAATACCTTCTTCTTTTTTCTGTCGATTACCCTCTGAGTACCGTCTGTTCTTCACAACAAAATCATCCTCTGTCTCCATTGAATCGCTGATTTCAGCATCCTTCCTCCTTGTCATTACCATTCTCAAGATTTTCTCAAAATTCGACAAAAAACAAAAAAAGATAAAAAATATTAATGTAAAGAAAGTTGAAAAAAATATAAAAATTTCTCAAGAGGATATTTTACGACATTGATTAAACCCCAAAAAATGATCTATATGAACATATTCATGTAAGGATTCGGGAAAAAAAAACCCTAGATTTTTTTGTTTATTTTAAACTGGAGTTTTTTTAGAACCCCGATGTATGTAATGCTATAATACCTCTCTTAAAAGAAGAACTCTATTGAAGACGTGGTAGATTTCTGGGTAATCGTGACGGAGCTGAGTTCACCAGAAACTGGAGATTTGTTGAAACCTCTGTTTTTCAGTCGAAAACAGTACATCAAAGGACAAACTAATCTTCTTTGTATAAGATAATGGAAACTTCTTTAGACACGATAAAGATTACCGGTGAATAATCCCGACTATTTCCACCGGAAATGCCAAGATAATGTACAGTGGAGAGCTCCTTTGGAAAATGCGTCGAAATTGGGGGGAGCGGGGGAAGTGGGGGAACCGAAAAGGTGTTACTGTAATTTTTGGAAAGAGAAATCCAAAAGTTGTATTAAAAAAATGTGAGTTACTCTATTTTTTTATTTATTTAATATTTCTGAAATTGACACACATCAAATCAATATCACCTTTTAGTGGATATGTATTATAATGCAAAATGTACCTAATAAAAACTCAAAAAGTAAAAACAAGTGGGTAGTATTTTCTCTTAATATATTGCACCTCTTGGCTTCTCCCCCTACTTTTTTCTTATGTTTTAGCGATCGAGGTTTGTATTAGTATTTGAAATGATAAAATAATTTTTCAGGAGATGTATAATAGAGGAGAGATAGATCTAGCATATTATTTCTTAAAAATCACTTTATTATTTCAAATATTAATAAATCACTAGCTTGCTAAAATACAAGAATAAAGTAAAGGTGAAGGTAGAGTGGTGATGGAGGTACTAAAATTCAATCCTACTCAATCATCTATAACAAAAAAAAAAAATTAATTCTAAATTATACTAATAATCAAACAAAACTCAAATCATACGCAATTAACTAATTAAACGTGTTTTAAAATTAAATTTTAAACGGTAAAAATATAAAGGACTTACAGTTAATGTGTAGAGGATGGCGAAATGAGGATTTTAATCGGGACAGAGGATGACGAAATGAGGATTTTAATCGGGACAAAACGGCTTTCTGGCGACCTTTATCTCCTCCAACGAGTGGGTGAGTTTTCCTTTCATTCCCCTCTCTTATTCTCTTCGCCGTGAGTCTGATGCCTAACTAGCTGAATTATTAGGTTGTTGGTTAATAAGGATATGAATTTGACAATATATAGTCGTAAATCACAAAAAAAAAAATTTACAAAAGTTCTCGTAGTATGTTCCCCCAGGATTTTACTTTAATGGTTGAATTTTAAATTCAGATGATTGGAGAGGATGCTTCCCTTCCAAACCAGGACCAAAGCCTTAGATATAGAACTACAAAAAAATTGGCATTTATCGACAAAATTCCGTCGGTAAATATAGTTACCAACGGATTACCAACGATTGAATTTCTGTCGGTATTTTGTTAGTCACAAAAATTAGCAATGGAAAAAAGATGCAGTCAGTAATTACCGATGGAATATGATCGGTAATCGAATATATTGATTTGTCATAAAAATGATTGGTTTCAATGGTGATTCCGTCACTAATTACCGACTGAGCAAAATCGTCGGAAAATACCAACGAATAAACCATGAAATTTCTCTTGGATCGAAAAGGATCTCATAATTATAGAAATTTAACCTAAATAATCAACTAATGTGTGTATAATTCAAAATCAAAAAACCAAATCAGACTCCTAGACTTCAGATTCTAGTAAAAGTTAACCTCAAAATTGGATATGAGTAAAAGTTAACAAGATAGTTTACGACTAATATTTTGTCTGTAGATGGTCGGTAAATGTATTCGTTGGTAAAATGGTCAGTAAATACCGATGGATTAATTTTCGTCGGTAATTTTTATAAAATTTATATCCATCTGTAATTTGTCGGAAATACCAATGGAATTATGTCCGTCGGTAATTTTGATGGGTATTTCACTATTTTTTTGTAGTGTAGGTACTAGAAAATTTCATTAAAAAAAGCCATGTTTGCACATAGGTACTATAAAAGTGGTTTGTACTATTTTTTTTTTTTTTACCAAGAGTGCAATTTTTCACCTCCATCACTATTCTAGGATAAAAATCATCCACGGCCGGGACCTCAAAATAAGTAATATCTTACTGGACGAGAATTTGAATCCGAAGATTTCAGATTGTTGTTTAACAAGAATGTTTGAAGGGGAAGAAACTATATATAGAAAGAACAAAAAGAGTTGTGGGAACACAGTAAGTTTCTTGCATACTAGAGTACATACAAATTTAGGAGGCGCTTGGTTAGCAACTCTTCAATGGTAATAAAAATGAAAATTATTTTCCACCTATACCTCCATAATAAAAATGATATGTTGGGGGAAGACATGCTACAATTGTGACTCTATTACTAGTGAAATGCCCTAATTTTTTAATAGAAGTGGATAACAAATGGTTTCTTCGATTTGTGTGATCCCAATTTTATGTAAATTCGGTTTCTTCGATTATTATCGTTATTATATCCGCGATTAGTGTAGTTATGTATACACAGTATCATTATCTACAAAATCAAGCATATTTTTAAATGATGATTGATGAAATGCATAATAATGACATTATGTATATAATAGTGATACCTGAAAAAGAAAATTAACGTATAATCGATGCCTGTTAAAGCACACCAAGATTGCAAGTCCACAGAAGTATATGGCCCTAAATAAGCTCAAGTCCATGGCATCACAAAAAAAAAAAAGAAAAAAAAATGTTTAGATTTTAAGAACCACTCACCGGCAAAATCAGGAACCAAATTATGATACGAAATTGAGAAAGGAAATCCAACATAACACGTGGCAAGAAACTTTCCACACATGTCTCCAACGTGTCTTCATACCGGATGCGTGGCAAGGAAGAGAAAAAAAGTTATTTGGTCCCATAACTTATCAAGTGTCCGATTTTGGTCCCAAAAATTTTGACTCTTCAATTTTGGTCCCGAAATTCCTAGGGATTGTCCATTTTTGGTCCCATTTTCTTTAAAAATACAAAAATGGTGTCCTTTTTTGTCATGCTCAACTCACATTCTGCCCGAATTTGGGCCTTTACGGTACCCTCGAAGATGTGTCTGCAAAACGAATTTTTTTTTTTCGTTTTGTATTTTTTAATCATTTTTTCATATCACTAATATGTGGTTGAAAAATGGACAAACCATAGGAGTTACGGGACCAAAATTGAAGAATCAAATTTATTGGGACTAAAATCGGACACTCGATAAGTTATGGGACTAAAAAGAAATTTCTCATCAAAAATGGGACCAAAATAAGGCAAACCGTAGAAGTTATGGACCAAAATTGAAGAGTCAAAATTTTTGGGACCAAAATTGGACACTCGATAAGTTATGGGACCAAAAAACTTTTATTCTCTGGCAAGGAAGGTTGCAAATGTGTCTCTATACCTGACACGTGGAGAGGAAGGTTTCACACGTGTGTTCATACCAGACACGTGGAGAGTAAGGCTCCACACGTGTGTTAATAGCATATCCAAGGCTCTCCTATATAACCAACCTTCAACTATTCATCTTTTCACTCAATACCTAAATCACCCAATAATATATACTTCTTTCTCCCTCGTCTTTTTTCTTCTTATTGCTATGTTTGTTTTCGGCGTACTTATTCTCCTCCTTCCTCCACTAAAGTTAGTATATTTTATGAGACATATATTGTACATTAAATATTTTCAGCATGTATTTACTCTTGCAAATTTAATTAAAGAATTAATTTAGTTAGTTTAATTTGATTGATATGTAACTGTAGATTTTTTTATTGTTTTTTACTAGGGTTTTTAGGTAAAAACTTGATGATGTTATTGGCTTTCAAATTTGTGGACTTTGTGCTCTATAATAGTTGATGAATTTAATATTTTTATATTTGTTTAATCTTGCAGAGGGAAGCGTATGTGAAAACCAGCGGGCCTAGAGCTTTGTTGGAAGGATGTCGTAGCAGTGCTCAGTCCTAATTACAATAATAATTCCCAATGGATCATCCCTCACCTTAACCCCATTCCAGTGGTGGTGCCATTTTTTCTAATGTAGTCTGTGTCTTTTATTGTTACTTGAGTCGATGTGTTTTTTTGTATTTTAATGGTGTGATGTGAATAAAAATTGGGAATTTTACCTACTCGTAAATTCTATTATATTTTTTTATTTATATTTGTTCACCATATTTTTTTCAAATTTGGTCCTGATACTTAATTGATGGGACTAAAACTGTAAAAAAAAATATACCACTTTCGCACATATACAAGTGTTTTGCACTCAATTTTTTTGGACCAAAAGTGCAAATTTTCTCTAACATATACTAGCCGTAAAAAATATTTTTACAGACACATTTGCTAGCTGGCCTATTGTGCACACCAACATTTAATAATCTAACCGTGCTAAATCTTACTTGCAACTCAGGTGCGGATTGGAATTGGATAATTCTCTCACTACAGAAAACTTGTCGATTAACGACGACTTTTGTGATGGAAAATTTATCGCAAAACTTATTTTAGATTTGCGATTGATAAATTCTGTCGCTAAAATTATTTATTTTGACAACGCGTAAATTTATAATTTGTTTATTCTTACACAATTAATTGTATATGTATTCAAATTGAGTTTTTTTTTTTTTTTTCATAATTCATCAAATTAGTTCATTTTTGTTCTAACTTATTTATATAAATGTTGTGTCCAATTTCTTTTCATATTGTAAAATTATATTTATTTCGACACGCATAAATTCCTAATCTGTTTATTTTTATGCAATTAATTGTATATGTATCCAAATTGAGTCTTTTTTTATCATAATTTATCAAATTAATTTCTTTTATTTTCTAACTTTTTTTATATAAATATTGTGTTCAATTTTTTTTATTTTTTTTATTTTTCCTATTTGGCGAAGGATGTGTGTATGAAAAGCGCTCTGTACAAACAACAATACTGCAATGGAAACAATTAATGGTGGTTTGCTCCAAATTTTTTTTCTAATCTTGCTTATTTTATATATTAAACTTACTTATTCATTCTTTTATTTTATACTTCCGTCTCAATTTTATTTTCTCATTTCACTATTAATTCTCCTTTAAATACTTTTAAATTACATCTCATACCACTAATAATTACATACAAAAAGATTTTCATTTGGTCTCATTAAGTCAAATTGAATAACACGTCATCCTCAAAAAACTATTTTATCCATTTAAATACTACAAATTAACTCACATTAAATTAATTGAAATTTTAGCAAGCGTCTCAAAAGAATTACATTTAGAACATAAAAAAAAACTAATGCTCAAGAAAACATATTAGATGTATCTTCATTGAAGCACATGCTTTCTAGAGAATATTGTAGATGGTCAAGTGGTGCCTACATTAATACAAAAAAAAAAATATTAGAATTATATATTAGTCAATTTATTTATTTATTTATTTGTTAAAATATAATTTCAAACTATACCATCAAGAATTCGGTGAATTTGAATTGACCCCCAACTGTTTGAAGACATTCCTGAGATACGGAGGGCGTTGAACAAGATGTAGACAATATTTTGTGTGCTCCAATATCCTACAATAATTATAATTAAACAATATTTTGACCATAAAAAGAGAAAAAGAGAACAAGTGGCAGTTAGAGAGGAAATGGAAATGACCATATGTTCCTAAGTTATTATCAACTACTTTTTCATGCATATTAGTGCAATTCTCATAGTTGCCATTGAATTGATATATTTCATAAACAATAAAATTAATAAATTTATATACCTAGGGATTCGAATTTATTTTTCTTCTCTTTGATTGAAGTTCTACCCAACTCTTCATCCATTTTGATCTTTTCAAGCCGAATATCTTCTTGAATTCCTTTGTTTGTGTCGTGAAAGATTTTGTTGATGCACTCCTAAGATTGTCATTTTTGTCTTGGCAATCTTTTGTTAGACGCATTTCCATGACTTGTTTTCTTAGATCACAAACTGCCGTATGCACCAAAGAGAAAGTTGATGGATGAACGGATGCTTCAGTTGCTAATCGTATAAGCATCATAAAAAGTTTTTTGTATCGTTCTGTACTTTGTAGGTTAGGATCTTCTTCGACTTCGTTGCCCATATAATTGTGTATCACTCCGCTCCTTGCTTCCCTTGTCCACCTCTTCAATATGTATTTCTTAGGAAGTTTTTTTACATCCATCACATCATACACTTTCACTGCATGACAACACAATAATCCAAGCTTCTAAAATTTTCGACAGCTACAATAAATCATCTTGGTGTTGGGACTAAATGTCACCCTCCATTCATCCTCATTATCAATTAACCCAACAAAATATTCAAATAATGGTTGAACTTCATTTTTATGCTTTATATAAACAGCTGCAAATAAGTTAAACTCCGTCTGAAATATGTGAAAAACAGTTGGAGTATAAATCTCAGAAAGTTGACTCAACATAGGAGAACTCTCTAACTTTAATCTTGGCAATTTTTTACGCACCTCAAATTCACATTGTAGCTCATTATATCTCTTGTCCTCCAACACTTGTTCAAAGTGCTTAAAAAAGTGTCCTATGTCAAAGTGGGGATTCATACAACTCTTGATATCAGAATTAACGCTTTCACTAAGTTGTGTGCTTCTTATACCAAGCGTACACGCATGCTTCATGTAAGAAATAGCCTATTTCTTCTTCACACTATAAGTAGATTGCAACCACGTGTTCTCCTTTACATTAAATTGTTCTAGTAAAGCACTCCACACCTCCTCAAATTTCATCTCATCATCAATACCATACATGCAACTCTTAAAATTACTTAAGAAATATGACCCATCTTTCATCAGGTTTCCCAAGTGCTTGATTCCATTTTGCATCAAATGTCATGTGCACAATCCATAAACTTCTCAGGCATCACCTCCTGTAAGGCCTTTGCCATAGCTTGATCTTGATCGGTGAAGATAGTCAAAGGTCTTCTTTGCTTGTGTGCTTCTAAAAAGGTTTCGAACAACCATTTGAATGACGCAGCAGTCTCATCATATAAAAGCGATGCACCAAAAATCACCACTCGTCTATGATGGTTGTAGCCTGAAAAGATAGCAAGCGGTCGATGTGCACGATTCGTACAATATGTGGTATCGAGCGACACAACATCACCAAAAAACTCATAATCAATTAACATTCTTGCATCGGCCCAAAAAACGTTAGTTATCTGTTGTTCCATATCCATCTGGTAGGCGTGATAAAATGAGGGATATTTTGATAACTGGTTTTGAAAATATTGCATTAGACAACCGGCTTCCCCATACACCAAGCTTCTTTGTCTCTTGGATCGGAGATAATTTTTAGCATCTATCCTAGTATAACCAAGACGTTCCCTTCTTCCTGCCTGCCTACTCATCAGCTGAAAAGTTGATTTTTGCTTGAGCTCAGCATCCTCTGCCAAATCAATCACATGTTCTTGAATTTCATTAATTCTACGTTGGGAAGCCAACATATGAATTGTCTCTTGAAGATGGAGTGGGTGATTATGATTTTCAACCAACTCATCAACTATTTACTGACCATCAACATGTTTGATTCTCATTCTTACTTTGCAATCTGTTCGAGTCTTAAGTCGAGGATTGAGGGTCAAAGAATCTCTTTTGTCTTGTTTACGGACCCCTTCTTTGCAGTAATAAAACCAGTCTTCCTGTTCTTGTTAGCATAATTTTTTCTAACTCCAAAGCCCATTTCCCCACCATATTCAACCCAAAATTTCCATGCATCATCTATGTTATCAAACTTCGTACCAATCTCAGACTTTAGCTTATCACGTGAAATAGAATTCATTGAAAATCTCTTTATATGTAACTATTTGTCAAACTATATTCTGCACAACACAATACATATAACAAACAAAATTTTAAATATGCCCAATATATGGAATGAAAAGTCAGATATGTAATAAATAATTATCATAATCACCCTAAAATGGAGAAAACAAAGGAATTAATGAGTTAAAAAAAATTAAGATTTCAAACAGTAAATTTTAAGCAAATAAATGTCACATGTATCCCCACCCAAAAAAAAAAAACCCCACATGTTGTAGATAAACAATTCTTCCAAAACACATTACCCCATTAATGGCGCCCTCTCTCCATTTGTTAATGGAAATTGTCAAATACTAAAAATCCATTGAAATCTCTCCTACCCAAAATAATTAATTTCATTGTAATGGGAACTAATAAAAATTAATATAAAATAATATTAGGAATAATGAATTGCATACCTTCTTTACTATCCAAAATTCAAAGGCATGTGTGGTTGGCTTGAAAGATTACAGTAATTTGGATAAAAAGAAGAAAAAAGAAATTTAATTGTGCCGCTGATGGCCAATAGAAATGGGTGGGAATACTCTCTAAAAAAAACCCTTTACTTGGTAGAAAATGGTTTCTATTAAAAACGTATTAATTCAATACTGTTATATTGTTTTTGCCCAGCAAGCACGCTTTTCAATACAATTTTTCAGCCAAAAAAAATGAAAAAATTCTAAATGTTAAACGTCGTTGTTTTATGCCCCAACACCATTTGCTGGTTTAATTGGCCCAGCAGAGGATCTGGACCCAATTTTTCTAACAACATCTAATTTTGATCCCAAAATCGATGGTAAAAAGCGAAACGACGTCACTTTAAAGTCCAAATTTTGTAATTTCTGTTGATGCTATATTTATATATGCTACTTAATTAAAATAAAGAAAAAAAATGTCCAACACCTTAACAAAAGAAAAAATCCCCAAATTGATCTTAATCACTCAATGACATTAGGCAAATTTTTGCATGACGATCTCATAGTAAGATGGTTCACTATAAACTAATACTTCTCTCTTTCAACCCCATTTTTTAATTGTGCTTCATTTCATTGTAAGATAATTAATTTTACTTCTAAATAATCAATACAAAAAAATAAAAAAATTACCTACGAAATTAGAATCACCACAAAATTTTCCTTTAAAAAAATTTCCTAGTGGAATTTGCTATGACTTGCCTACAAAATTTTGTAATCATGTATCCACTTCATTCCTCAACCTACCATGCCTACCAAATCATTTTGTCTACGCAATGAAACTTGTAGGCGTTAATTACCTACAAGTGATTTGCTTACAAAAATTTACCCACAAACAATTTTTGTAGGCAAATTTATTTGTATAAATAGAGAATGAAAATGTCTATATAATTAGAAACTTTTCTAGGCTTATTCGTAGGTAATTTCCACTACAAAAAATTTCATTGAAAATGTCTAGTTATATTAACAATTTGTATAGGCAATTTTATATTATTTTTTTGGGTGAATGTTAATATAATGATTAACTCCAGTTCAAGGAGAAGACAAAAGGTCAAAACACACCAAAATTACTGACGGCCCAAAATTATTTATTTTTTCAATGTAAAATCTCAAAGCTCAAATGATTTAGAAACATATTATAAAGTAGATTTAAAGAACCACTCTCCGACGCAATCAGGAACCAAATTATGTTACGAAAATGAGAAAGGAAATCCAAAAGGATAAAAGAAGCATTTGATCAGAATCGCAGACCTGAGAACCGTTTCAAAGGGAAATCTTTCCGAGGGATAATCATTTTTTCAACACCATCGAGCCACAAGGAAATCGGAACCGTGATTCCTGCCGGAATCGGAAAGCCTGTGCAAGAACGCATCCACACGTGTCAAGAAAGTTTCCACCCGAGTCTCCAACGTGTCTCCATACCGGACACGTGGAGAGGAAGTTTACACACGTGTGTTCATACCAGGCACGTGGAGAGTAAGGTTCCACACGTGTGTTAATAGCAGATAAAAGGGAAGGGGCTGGCTCTCCTATATAACCAACCTTCCGCCATTCATCTTTTCACTCATCTCACAGTACTTATACCTACATAACCAATAATACATACTTCTTTCTCCCTCTTTTCTTTTTTCTTCTTATTGTAACTATGTTTGCTTTCGGCATACTTATTCCCTTCTTTCCTCCATTAAATTAAGTATATTTTCTAATTCTTTTATTGTATATTTAATATTTTCAGCATGTATTTACTCTTTCAAATTTAATTAAAGAATTAAGTAGTTAGTTTAATTTGATTGATATGTAATTGTAGGTTTTTCGTTTTTCACTAGGGTTTTTAGGTAAAAACTTGTTGATGTTATTCGCTTTCAAATTTTTGGACTTTGTGCTCTATAATAGTTGATAAATTTAATATATGTTTTTATTTTTTTAATCTCGCAGAAGGAAGCGTATGTGAAAACCGGCAGGCCAAGAGCTTTGTTGGAATGATGTCGTAGCGGTACTCAGTCCTAATTACAATAATAATTCCCAATGGATCACCCCTCACCTTAATCCAATTCCAGTGGTGGTGCCATTTTTTTCTAATGTAGTCTCTGTCTTTTATTGTTACTTGAGTCGATGTGTTTGTTGTATTTAAATGGTGTGATGTGAATAAATATTGGGAATTTTACCTACTCAAAAATTCTATTATATTTATATTTTGTTCACCTTATTATTTTCAGTTTTGATCCTAATAATTAACAGATGGGACTAAAACCGCAAAAAAAAAAAAAAAAAAAAAAATAGAAACCTTTACATATAGGTTCAAATGGATTCTAATAATTGATCTTTGGTTCTCTACTATATGATAAATGCAAAATGGTTCAAAGTGGCCCTTCACCTTTTCCCCACCCATCCCATCAGCCTACCTTTCCCATTCCTTCCCAGTTTTCCCCACGCCACCAACCCACCCCACCCGGCCAGCCCCAATCCCACCCCAGTCAGCCCCCACCCATCTATTTACTAATTTTTTTTATATTACATATCTCATTTCTTTAATAAATTTGTATTGCTTAAAATTTTCAAAATTTCAAATATAGCAATTAATATTGTTTTCTAGCCTTTTATTTTCGAAAATAGATTATTTTAGGTATTTTTGAGTGTGCAAATTTAATAATATTGTGCACAGAAACAAATTTATATGTATTTTGCAAATTTTTCAGATATTAATTGAATGTGCACTTTCAATAATTCTTTGCACAACCATAATTATTCATATTAAAAATTCTACAATTATGTAGTATTTAAGTTTGAAATTGACAAATTATAACTAAAATTACATGTTTATGCTTATATGCAAAAAATTAAAAAATATGCACTCATTCTTGATCTTCAAATCTTCTCCAAACAAATCTTCCTCTTCTAATCTTCTTCAGGTGTAAATACAGTCAAAAATCACCAAAAATCACTAAAATTACATGTTGCAAAAAACGAAAAAAAAATGCACAAGGCCTCCTTCTCCTTCAAATCTTCATCCAATTAGTCCCTGCACACACACAATCAATCTTCCCCCAAATTGCATTACTTCACACAATTTGGATAAAAAAATCAATTTGTTTCAAATTCGAATCGAATAAGCACAACAAAAAATCAAGAAAATCAGGTTCATTTAATGCTGAGACACACACCCAGAACACATAGATATGCATATATTACATATCTCTAACCAATTTTAAAAGGGGGAAAAAGAAACTACAAAGATCAAGTGAATACCGATAACTTCTGCAAGATCGACGATTGAGGGATTTGCACCGCCAATAACTCACCTTCGTAAGCGGCGCCACTTGATTCTCACGCACGGCGGCGGCCTGACTTTCCGTTCAGATCTGACGTAGCTCTAGCTCAGATCCACCGTGGGCGAAGCCACCGCGCGGTGCCCGTTCCCTCAAATTATGTGCGCGGTGGCGATAGATATGTGCGGCGGTGGTGGTCGTCATTCGAAGCGATGGTGGCGGCAGGATCGACGGTGATCTGGGATCGGTGGCGGCGGGGGGGCTTGTGGCTAAAATTATTCCAAAACTTATTTTGGGTTTGCTATCGATAAGTAGTGTGGCTAAAATTATTTATTTCGACAACGCGTAAATTTATAATTTGTTTATTCTTACGCAATTAATTGTATATGTATTCAAATTGAGTTATTTTATATTCATAATTCATCAATTTAATTCATTTTTATTCTAACTTGTTTATATAAATGTTGTGTCCAATTTCTTTTCATATTGTAAAATTATATTTTATTTCGACAACGCATAAATTCATAATTTGTTTATTTTTATGCAATTAATTGTATATATCCAAATTGAGTCATTTTTATATCATTATTTATCAAATAAATTTCTTTTATTTTCTAACTTTTTTATATAAATGTTGTGTCCAACTTCTTTTAATTTTTTTATCCTTTTCGACTACTTATAAACTATTAATCTAATATAATATTATCCATATAAAAACATAGAGTTATCCAAAAATAAAATAATAAACATTGATTCAAACATAATACTCCATTCGATTCATTTTTTACTGTCCATTGAAAATGCGGGTGAGTTTTAATAAAAGAGTTGTTTATTAGTATATGTGGGCATAAAGTAGATATTTAAAAAGGGATAAGAGTTGTTTATTAGTATTTGTGGGTATAAAGTTAATAAAGTAGTGGCATGAGGGTATATAAATGATGTTTTAAGGGGTAACTTAAAAAGGGTAGTGTTTATTTTTTGCTATTTTGAGTAAGTGGAAAAAAAACCTTCCTTTTATGGTAAAACGGATAATAAAAAATGAATCAGAGGGAATACATTTTTTTTTAAAAAGAAAAGTAACATCTAAAAATCCTACTCGTCGGAATGAAATCCCGAACCATTCCTCCTCCTCCTCCTCCTCCTCCTCCTCCTCCTCCTCCTCCTCCTCCTCCTGGTCATGGTCAACAGTCCGTTTAGCTACGGAAAATGTCAATTGCTAATCCCACTTTTGAATTTACCGATGACATATCCGTCGTCAATCTTAGCGGCACGGACGAAGTCGAAGTTGCCAGGTTTGGTCGTCGCAAATGTTGAGATTAGCAACTTATGTTTGTGTCCATCGTTAAATTTTGAAAATACAACCAACAATGAGTATCCTCCGCTATTCACTAAAATTAGTTATAGCAAAATTCCATCACAAAAATGCGAGTTTGTTTTGTAGTGTCATGATAATGTTCCAAGTCATCGCCACATCATCTGATTTGACACCTCACCTCTCCATATTAATACAAATATGGAGATTTGCGAAGAAATATTACCAACAACACAATATCTGTCGCAAATTGCGATGAATTTGCGACAATTAATATATTTTTTTGATCGGAAATTTGCAGCAATGAACTAGCATTTGGTCAAAGCCTACTAATTTTGCGATGATTGTAAAAGTCATCGCAAATTACAAACAATATTCAAAACCACCAATAGTTATTGTAGTTTTTTGTTTAGATTCATAAGAAAAATAATTAAATGATTTAATTTCACACTTTTCTATAAGTTCGAACTTTTAGATAAGGCAGAATTCTTTCTAGTATCAGAGCTAAAAGGCTCATGCCCAAACAAAGATCCTGGGATCGATTTCCATTGAGAGCAACTCCACCCACCATCTTAAATTGTCCACTCATTGGGTCTTCCCAAAAAGGAAAAGTTGAGTTCGGGCCATGCGTGGAGGCAGTGTAAGAAAAATAATTAAATTAAGGGAAAATACATATTTCTATCTTCTAATTTTGATTGATACTGATTTTCATCCTGTTAACTTTGAAATTTTGAATTTCATCCTATAACTTACAAAAAGTGTGTTTTCGTCTTGTTAACTTTGGTATTTTGGATTTCGTCCTATAACTTACAAAAAATTATTTTTTTCGTCCTATAACTTACAAAAAAATTTATTTTTTGCCTGGTAAATTTGATTTGGCATGATTTTTTTGTAAGTTATAGGACGAAATTCAAAATTCAAAAGTTAACAGGACGAAAAACACAATTTTTGTAAGTTATAGGATGAATTCAAATTTCTGAAGTTAACAGGACAAAAACCAAAATTAACCAAAGTTAAAGGACAAAAAAATGCATTTTCCCTTAAATTAATTAATTTTACATCTTTATACAAGTTCGAACTTTTAAATAAAGCGAATTTTTTTAAAGATTATTATATTATAGTCTTTTTAACTAGCTGAATTGTCAGATTGTTGGTTAATTAGGATACGAAATTGACAATATATAGTCGTCAATCTACGAAAAAATCGTTAGGATTTTACTTTAGTAGTTGAATTTTAAGTTCAGATAATTGGAGATGATGCTTCCCTTCCTAACATTACAAGAAAACATAAAATTGTCTATGGAAATTCTCAATATGGCTACGAAATATCCAACAAAAAAATTTGTAGTAGAGATTACCTATGAATTGCCTAAAAAAATTTCTAATTGTATTGACATTTTCCTTCCCCACCTACAAAAAAATTGCCTACGAAAATTCCGAAGTCAAATTGTGATGTAGGTAAATTTTTGTAGGCAAATGATCTATAGCTAATTATACCTAGAGATTTCATTTTGTAAGCAAATTAATTCCATAGGTAAATCATAGGCAATCTTTCTACGAACATTTTTGTTGAAAAAGATTTGTAGGCAATTCTAATTTTGCAGGTAATTCTTTATTTTCTTGTAGTCCATATTGATAGGGGTGATCGGGTACTGTCCAATGGAAGCTTCTGTGGGAAACCCCATTTTATTATGATATACGATATTGCCCAGCAAAAAATTTCTTTAGCGTGGTTTGCTAGATTGGACAGATGATCTGGAGGTCTTCATGGTAAAAGACTATGGCAATTCATTAAATTATCGGATGGGAGTTCTGCTTGAGCATGTCATTTAGGCGATTGAGGAATCTATTAAAGCTAAAGAGGTATCTTCTTTCTTTTTCTTGAGGCATGTTTAGTTTACTTGATATGAAGTGAAATACTAAGTTGGCAAATTTCTGTTACATTCTCGTTTACTCTAGCTTTTTGGCTTTTGAAAAAAAAATATGTAAATGTAACTACAATTTTAGCATAATAGCAGATAAGTTGATGTTAGCGCATTTTTGTGATAAAGGGGATAAATACATTGCCTACTTTCTCATGTTGATATTTTGTTATTGTCTTTGAATCTTGTTTTTTTTTTTTTTTTTTTTTTGTATGAATATATAATATGGGGTTTTGGGAACTTATATGTAAAGCTAGTGATTACTTTTTAGTGTCAAATCAATCATTTTTTCTTTCAATTGAAAAACGAGGTATGAAAAGTTTGGGACCAAAACTGCCAACTATTTAACGGTGGGACCAAAAGTATAACAAAATGTGCGAACGGGACCAAAAATGTTAGCATTGGGACCAAAATCGCGGCCACCCGAGACCCATGGGACCAAAAGTGTAAAATTCTCCATGGACATCACTCTCCATCAACCAGCCTACAAGCATAAAATTTGTGTGATCCCAATTTTATGTAAATTTGGTTTCTTCGATTATCATTGTTTTGTATACACACTATCATTATCTACAAAATCAAGCATATTTTTGAACGATGATAGTTGAAATGCATAACAGTCAAGGGCCAGCCCTGACATTTTTTAGGCCCGGGGCTAACAAAAAAAATAGGTCCCTTTGAAAAAAAAAAAAAAGCAACCATTATACTAAATCATTTAAAATTACATCTTCTAGCATTTTGAGAAGCAAATTCATCAATAATATCTTCATAGTTAATTTGTTCCAACATATCTTTTTCTATACACAAGATTGTTAATCCATTTAGTCTTTCTTGTGACATAGTTGATCGTAGGTACATTTTTAACAATTTTAACTTAGAAAAACTTCTTTCTGCAGATGCCACCGTTACAGGAATAGTCAATAGTATTCTATACGGAATCAACATATTAGGATAACAACCCAAAGCATTCACAAATTCAAGAATTTCAAGTGCTGACTTTTTTTCTGGTGATAAAGTCACTTGTAACACTTTTAGTTCAGAAAATAAATCATTTGAATCAATATCTAAAGAATTGTCATGCTTGAAAGTATTTTCAAGATTCTTACAACATTCTTTTAATGTATTACCATACAAAGATTTTAATTTATTTTAATTAAAAAGAAACCCAAAAATATTATCATAAGTTTGTAATTGTTCAAATCTATTTTTTAGGGCTTTAATAGCTACATCAACTACAATGTTAAAATAATGATTTATGAAAGAATCTTCACTAGATTGTGAATCATCATTGTCATCATTTTGTATATTTTCATCAAATTGCTTCTTTCAACGAATTTTTCGTTTTTTTTAGGAAAAATAGGTTCAATTTTCACTTCTAGTGCAACACTTGTAGCAGAAGCTAGAGCTAAAGTAAATCCATTCTTTCTATAATCTTCAAAAATCAAATTAATCCCTTCAATTGTATTATTGCATCATCAATATGCATATTTTTTTATTGCATTATTTTGCTAACCATGTTAATTCTAGCTAAAATCTCATGTCAAATGATCATGCTTAATAAAAAATCCAAATTTTCTAGTTCGTTTCTTAAACTTTGAGCTTCACTTTTTGTTTTAGCTTCACCAGTAATTTCAAATAATTCCATTAAAGCTTCTCGTATTTGGGGAGTTTGATATCTAATGGTTTTAACACTTTCAACACGGCTCTCCCAACGTGTATTTGACAACGTCTTAAGTGTTAAACCATGCACATGATCTTGCAAGATTTTCCATTATTTTGTAGAACTACTAAACAACGAATATACATGTTGAACAACTCCAAAAACGATATTGCTTTAACACAACTACTTGCCATATCACAAATAATAAGATTAAGAGAATGCCAAGCACATGGCATATATAATGCTCTAGGATTGATTTCAAGTAACCCTTTCTATTTCATATTTGATCCATTATCATATCTTTGACCCCACACATCATGAACATTAAGATCAAGACATTCCAATACATGTAGCAATTCAGTAAAAAGACCATAAGTAGTTGTGTCATGAACATTCATAAATACCACAAAAAATTCTTCAATTTTTATTTTCCTATTCTACGTGTCTACACATCTTACAATCAATGTCATTTGTTCTTGGTGATTTATATCAGGAGTGCAATCAAGAATTACAGAAACATATGTTGCTTCTTTTATTTTAGAAATAATTGCACTTTTAACCTTAAAAGCTAATTTAGAAATCAACTTATTCTGGATTTTATGACTAAGATAATGGTAGTGTATCTCATTATCCTTAATACGTCGAAGACGCTCTTGCATTACTAAGTCAAATTCTGCAATCATTTCAACTAAACCTAAAAAATTACCATTATTGTTTTCCTCAAAAACTCTCTCCTTTCTTCCACGAAAAGCCAAATTATTCTTAGCAAGACATTTTATTATAGCAATTATTCTAATAATGACTTGTTCTAAATGTATTTTATCTGTAGAAATCTGCTCTTGAAAATTTTTATCAATCGTTTCATTTTGTCTTTATCTAATTTGCAACTCAATCCAGGTATACATATTAGTCATGTGTTAAGTACCATTTTCGTGCATTTTAAGCCTATCATTAAGATGCTTCCAATCATTATATCCTCTTGCTAAAGCATTCTTAGAAGGTGGTAATTTAAATAACTTGCAACAAAAACAATATACTTTATCCACGATCTTTAAATAAACTAGTCATTTCCTATCTTGGTTCTCTCTATTTGGTAACAAATTTCTTTCCAGTTCGGAAAATTCGCAGGAGTACACACTAGTATGAGGATAAGATGAAAAGTGAAGTATGTTATAATTAATGTGATTGACCAATCACACTTTGCCACGTGGACGAAGCATAATCTATCACGTCAGCATTAACCGTATGTTTCACGGCCTACAATAAGTTACGGACCAAAATATAAAAAATAAAAGTAATATGATTACTTTCAATTTGTGAAAGGCAACATAACTAAAATAAAAATAGGGTAAACTTACATGATATAAAAAAAAAAAAAGTTTTCCTGAACAAACTAAAAGAAACAAATTAATAGCTTCAAGATAATTTTCCAATTGTGAAAATCAATATAACTAAAATTGAAACAGGAAAATTCTTGTTTTTCCAATACCGAATTCCAGAATAAATTAACACAACAGCAGGTACTAAAATAGCAGAGGATCCGGATCCACACAAGAAAGGGACTCAATGTATTGATATCCATTTGTATCCCAATATCTCAGAGAACCTTTAACAGCATCAATCTCCCTCCCCTCAAACTCATATATCGTTTCAAAACTCCCATTCACAAGATTATACCTCACAACTTCTCCAGGAATATGCAGCACCAAGAACGAATCATCCTCTTTAACTCCCCGAACCAGAGTGAAAATCGAAAACCCGTACGGGTAAGGCATCCTTGGATTAAAATCATCCATGAATATCACCGGATAAGCTGCCACAACTTGCGTTAGATCAACCCTGTACTTAACAAACCACTCCGAATAATCCCTCTTCATCTCGTACACATTGAACTCGATTTTCAACTCAATGTAATGCAATTGGTCACAAGACTCTCCGAAATAATAGTGGAATCTCCAATCTCTTCCACTCGAGATAGGCGGCATTCTTAACTTCCTCGGCATCTCATCATCATCGTCAAGCTTCAGATATAAAGAGCCATCACTCTTAAGGCTGATCCAATGGATTGCTCCGTTCCAATACACCCCTTTGTTGAAAAATATTTGGTAATGTAAAGAAGTATCACTCTTGAAAAGCTCTGCACATTTCCTCCAAGAACCCGTCTTTGATGAATAAATTGCAAATTCAAATGCGTTGTTACTTCCAGAAAAGATACAAACAACTTTGTAATGAGGGGACTTGGCGGGATCAAAGGCCAAGTTCATCCCCTCTATTCTAGGAAAACTTACCTCTAATTCTGGAAGTTGCAAGAATCTTCTGGTGGTGGGATTATAGATATAGCAATTCATGTATCTAACAATATTCAGATGGCTGCAACAGAGCAAAAGCCCGTTGCTTGATTGCTTTATGGCGATGGCCGCAGGGTCTGCAGTGAAATTCAGTTCCGGATATGTTGGAAAATGCTTTTTGGTTGAGAAGGAAAAATATTCAAATTTGTGTTGGAAAGGATTGCAACACAAGGATTGGTGTAAGATGAGGCCAACGGCGGGGTTGGGAGAAGGGTTGCGCCGAAGGGAGAAGGAAGGATTGGTGATGAGGAAATTCCAGTGCTTGGAAACTGCTTTGAAGCAAAGCAGAGATTTCACGGGAAGGCGGAGAAGAATTTCAGTTAAAAGATCATCAATTGAAGCTACAATTTCAGCTGATGATCTGCGGAGTTTGATTTTGATTTTCATGTTGATGGTATGGAATGTGTGTTGTTGAATTTGATGTTGAGTATTTATTAGGCTCTGTTTTTAAAGGTTAGAATAGTAAATGTACAAGGTAGTTGGATTGCTCTGGAAGTTGAAGGAAATAAAATACTCCACTAGTCTACAGATTGCAGAGCAAGCTTCATTTTAGTTTAAGTCAACGCTCATCTAAATTCTATAAAAGGAAAAAAATCCATTAATTTCTGTGTTAGTTTGACCGGTTAACCAAACATAAAAATTTAATACTAAGGTTCCTTAATAAATGTCCTTTTAATAATTTACAAAAAAAATTTAAGAATTATAAGATTTAGACAATTTTACCCTTAATCAAGTAAGAATTAAGAAAAGAGAATTCAAGACATTAAAGAAAGATATGACTGATAATAAAAAAAGTTCTTAATCAAAAAATTCTGAAATCTTTCGGCAAGGATGAATTGGGAAGAAATCGTTAAAATAGCTAGAAGGGCAACATGTGGAACAAAATTAGTGTGGTAATGGACATTTATTTATAAATGGAGGAAGTATATGTTGTACTAGACTTTCCAGAACACATTTAACAATAAACTATGTTCTCTTGGAAACATATCCCCTCGGGATTCGTCCTTATTATTAGGGCTGTTATTCGAGTTGAGCAAGTCCGAGTACTTGATGCTCAAGCTCGGTTTGTTTACGAGGTGGGCCGAGTTCGACTCGATAACATTAACGAGTTAGAAATAAAGCTCAGCTCCACTGACTAATGAATTTAACGAGCATAACGAGCCGAGCATAAGGCATAAGACGACTTCAGGAGGTGGGGTGTGCGTCCGGCAGCGTAAGAAGTTTAGCGTAGGGCTTAGGGCGGCGGTGTGCACTGGTGGGCGATGGCCAGTGATAGTCGAGATTGAGATTTGGGATTTTGGAACTAGTGTGAGAATTGAGATCGTGCGGTGTGAAATTGTGGTCTGTGAAGACTGAAGAGAAATGAAAGGCATAATGATAAATTGTTGCTTAAGTAAGGAATTCACATATATAACCCAAGCCTATTTGAGCCTTAACTCTTGTTATAATGATGCTTGAAATATTTAGAATGAAGTTGAGATGATTGATTATGCTTTGAGGGAGTGAAAAGAGTTACTCCCTCCGTCCCAATCTCGTTTGCTATATTGTCAAAAAGGTTTGTCTCATACTCGTTTGCTATATCTATTTTTGGCAAAAAAGTAACAATACTTCTTAATATTATATTTTCCATACACTAATAACTAAAAGCATCAACTTTATCACTTTAAATACTATAAAAAACTCTTTTCCTAAAACCCGTGCAAACAGTAAATGGGAAAATGAGTTTGGGATGGAGGGAGCATAAATTTAGATAATGGAAATAAGGACACTATTTTAAGTGTGAATTCTTGTGTTCATAGTTCAAAGAGGTTGTTAAATGAAATGAGCCGCTCGTGAGCTCGTCTCGACTTGTTAAGGCTCGACATTTTTCCGTTTTCAAAATGACTAATAATTTACCTCAAGAATCTATAATGAATATCCTCATAAACTTACCTCCCAAGCCTCTTATCTAGTTCAAGTGTGTCTCAAATTCATGGAATTCACCGATCTCAAGTCCTCTGTTAATTAAAGTGAAGGAAATATAGGGAGTGAAACCATAAATCTCATTGTTTAATGTACCTAAATTTTATTATGAACATATATGTGAAGAATATAATCTGATGTGCGTGTGTTTCAATTGAAAGCTATGTTGTTAAAGTGTTAGTCGTGAGAGTTAGTCAATTTGGGGTACCAGAGGAGTTGTATCAGATGAGTTCTACCAGGTGAGGTCTATCAGAGGAGGTCTACCAGGTGATGTCTGACCAGAGGAGTCTGGTGTAAGTGATCAGAGCCAGAGGAGGTCAAGTCATCTGATCCAAAGTTCGTTATACGCGAATTACACCAAATTAAAGCTAACGCGATGGCGGTTCTAACTGAAGCAGTTATTGAAGTTGTTAGCCAGCTGGATAACTACCTCACATTTGAGTTTGTTATAACTGAATTGATTCTAGGGTTCATCTCAATCTCTGTATCTATAAAAAGGGGCTTTCTCAGCTGAGAGAAAAAAACCTAGAGAGACTTGTGAGATCAATTGAGTGTATACACAGAGTGATACTGAGATTGAGTGAATTTTAATTCTCCATTCTTAGTGAAAGTTCCATCTTCTCCGATCTCGTGGACGTAGGAGTATTCATCTCCGAACTACGTAAATCTGGGGTTCTTGTTAATTTCAATTTCGTTCTTATTCTGTTGTCATATCGATTCTCTGATTACAAGTTTTCTTGTGAATCTAAAACGATTAACAAGTGACGCCGTCTGTGGAAAGCAATCATGGCTACAACTAAGTTCGACATTGAGAAGTTCACGGGGAAGAACGATTTCAGATTATGGAAGATTAAGATGAAGGCTCTCCTGGTACACAATGGTATGTGCGAAACCTTGTTGCCACCGGATCAGGTGGCTTCTGGAACTAATCCAGACGAAGGTGGAGGAGAACAAGAGGAAAGCGCACAGTGCACTTATCTTGTATCTTGGGGATAAGCCATTTAGGGAAGTATCGAAGGAGAAAACCGCTCTTGAAGTCTGGAATAAGCTGGAGCAGTTATACCAGACCAAATCTGTTTCGAAAAAATTATACATGAAACAGAAGCTTCAAGTCTTCAAGATGAGTGAAGACAAAAATCTTGGTGATCAGTTGGACGAGTTCAACAGATTGGTGGATGATCGGGAGAGTTTGGATGTTACAATTGATGATGAGGACAAGTCGTTAATGCTGTTGAATTCTCTACCTAGGTCTCTGGAGAATTCCAAAGATGCCTTGCTATTTGGAAGACAAGATCAGGTGATGTTTGATGATATTCAAACTGCCCTGAAAACCAAGTTTCTACAGATCCAGACTGAAGGGAAGAAGCATGCTGAAGGATTGAATGTTCAACCCAAGAAGAAGAAGGGGTTTCAGTCCAAGAAGAAGGATGGTGGAAAAGGGAATAAGGGTGGGAAGAAATCTGATTTTGCTGAGAAGAGAAAGTGTTTCACTTGCCATAAGGAAGGTCATCTGAGAAAGAATTGTCCCGAAGGAAGGAAGAAAGATAATCAAAATGATCAAGATGGAAATGCAGTTGTGGTGGAGGTTGAAGGATATGATAGTGCAGAAGTCTTGATGGTTAGTCATGAGAGACTAAGTCAAGAGTGAGTCCTGGACTCTGGGTGTACTTTTCATATGTGTCCACATGAAGACTGGTTCCTGAATCTTGAGAAGATTGATGGAGGTCTTGTTCTTTTGGGTAATGATGAGAGCTGTAGAGTGCAAGGATCTGGTTCTATAAAGATCAAGATGTTTGATGGAGTTGATAGAATTTTATCTGATGTCAGGTTTGTTCCTGAGTTGAAGAAAAATCTTGTTTCTCTTAGAACTTTGAATTCCAAAGGTTTTGAGTTCCAGACAGACAAAAGAGTTCTGTCAATAACCAAGTCTGGAAGGATTGTTATGAAGGGTATGATCAAGAATGGTTTGTATACTTTGATAGGAAGAACAGTAACATGATCAGCTGATGTTGTTATGGAGTCTTCTGATGTCAACTTGTGGCACAAGAGATTGGCACATATTGGTGAGAAGGGCCTAGTGGAGTTATCCAAGAAGGGAGCAATCCAGGGAAGAGGATATGTAAGCTGGAATTCTGTGAAAGATGTGTTCTGGGGAAATCAAAGAAGCAAGCATACCAGAAGGGGAAGCATACCACCAAGGAGGTTAGGGATTACATACATTCTGATGTATGGGGACCAGCAAGGGTATCCACTCATGGTGGAGGCAAGTATTTCCTTACCCTTATTGATGATTATTCCAGAAAGGTTTGAGTTTACATTTTTAAACAGAAGAGTGATGCCTTCTCTAAGTTCAAAGAATGGTTGACTGAACTTGAGAATAAGAGGGGCAGAACTATCAAACACTTAAGGACTGATAATGGCCTTGAATTTCTATCAGAAGAGTTTCAACAATTTTGTAGGGAGAAGGGTATTACTAGGCATAAAACTGTTCCTTCAAACCCCCAGCAGAATGGTCTAGCTGAGAGAATGAATAGAATTATTCTGGAAAAGGTTAGGTGTATGTTATTTGATGCTCATCTACCTAAGAGTTTTTTGGGTGAAGCTGTTAACACAGTTGTGTATCTCATTAATAAAGTGTCATCATCTGCTATCACTACATGAAATCACACTTTACATGAAGAATATTTTTTCAACGACACAAATTTCGTCACAATTTATTACTTAAAGGTGACAAATTTTATTTTCATCATTGAAAAACTAGAAACTGTGACAAAATTTTACTTAGTCACCAATAATTTATTTTTTCGTCACTAATTTATATGTTTCATGACGACAATAAAAAGGTTGTCACAATAAACTTTGGTGACGATCTTCATACCAATTGGTGACAATATGTAAAGTCATGAAAAAATAAAATTTGTGACGATACAATATTTTATCACAATATTATTTGGTGACAATAGTCACTGTAATTAATGACGATCATATTCGTCGAATAATACAATATATTCATGACAAGTTTATGTATTGTCATTGATTGTTCAAAATAATTAGTGACACCTTTTTTCGTCACCAATATTTATATACAGTGACAATTAATAATTATTTATCACTTTTCATAAAACGGTGTTGTAAATTCTATAACGGGTTTTTCGGGGCACATGTATTTCGTCATTATTTGCTACACAAATGTGACAAAATTGAAATTTGTCATATGAATAAATTGTGGACGGTAATAATTTAGTGATAAAATTTCATATTTGTCACTGTTATGTACATATGATAACGAAATTAAATAAAACATCACAATGACTGAAAAATAAAATGCAATAATTTTTTATTGTTTATATTCGGAATTTATCATTTATATTTTTTTTTATCTTTTAAGGATCATCTTTTCCTTTATAAATAGATTAACAATGTTAAAGTTTATACCCAAATACCTTTAAAAAAATAAAAATATGGGAGAACCCATCAATTGAGCTAAACTATATTTATTTCTTAGGTTTGAAATTTATTAGTTATTATCTTTTATCCATACAAAAGATAGTGTGAAACTGATTTGTAATTACTACTCCTTCTTAATAAGATAATTAATAGTCTTTAATAAAATAATTAATATTCTTAGTAAAATAATTAATATTTTCAAAATTAATATTTCTGTGATATTTGTTCATATAATATTTTTTCAAAAATAAAATATAGCAACAAGGATCAAACCGAAACCTTTAAAATAAAAAAAAAAATTGCTAAAGACATGAAGCAATTTGGCTATAATATCAGACACGAGTATATGCTGTATATTTAAAACTCATCATTAGTTGATTACAGTTTAATTTAATTAATAAAAAAAGGCGGCAACTAGAAATTAGAAATCATTCCCTCCTAATTTCTTTTCCCAATTCCCACTTCCAGAAAATGGTATTCCCAAAAAATTTACCCGGTTGCCCCGTCTCTCTCTCTTCATCTTTTCTTTTTTTGATAATTCCTCTCTCTTCATTGCTTCGTTTTGAAAATTACCAGAAATGCGAGAAGGACGATTCTTCGTGATCCCACTGAAGGCAAGACGATAGGCTGCTTCGGAGAAGAGACGTCGAAGTCCAGCCGGGAAAAACTTTCTTCTGCGTTCAATAGTACAAAACCTGTGAAAACTGCATTCTCCATCAGATTGTGTATATTTGTAAGAACTTCTTCTAATTTCGCATTATAAATTGAAATTCCCCTTCACCTGTAAAAAGGGCAAAGGTGTGTGGGAGAATGAATTAAAATTGGACAAATAGAACCACCTTTTTACACACACACACATATATATATATATAAATAGGTAGATAGTCATAGGCTCTGTATAGTACTTTTCGTTTACCCATTAGGGAGCTTAATCTGATTTGTCATATATGCGTATGAGTTATCTTGGCAGTTAAAATATTAAGCTAAATACTTCCAGCCAATATTCTTAGCCCATCACACCTATGTGGTATTGCAATTGTTGCATAGATGATAATAACTTCCAATATGATAATGTAGATTATGAATTTAATTTTTATTTGGAAATAAGGGACCATGCTGCTCCTGGGGGCGTGTTTGCTTTATTATTGGAAATAAGATAGAGATGGGATTGATTTGAAGCTTTGTTTACAGGTGAAAAATATTGTTCCCTGCCTTCCTCTTTCCTATAAATGTATAATCAGGACATTATATCACTCTCTATTCAGTAATGCTGAATAAAAACTGCACTTTATATTACTAAATGCATTATCACTTTTGGTTCTTTTATGATTGGTAATTGAAATCAGGCTTTGATATTTGTCTCAAAGTGAGAATGCAAGTCCAGCTTTAATCTTAGTACTTGGAAAGGCGTCATTGAGATCTTCTAGTAGCCAAATCTTGTAGCTACAATGTGTTATGCCTTCGCAAAAAATCTCATAATTCGTTAAGGAATGGTTCTTCCTTTTTTCTATTGTGGAAGCTTAATATTTTGATAAAATTTTAGGTATATTTGTTATGTGTAGCTGGTTTTTGGATGATTCTTGGAGTAGAGAAACACCCCTTGATGACGAAATGATTTTGAGAAGGTACTCCCACTTAATGTTATGATAAGGGCGATATGGGTTTCAGAAATATCTATGCTCTAAGTGGGTAAGCATCTATAAAAAAAAAATTAATACCTCTCTTTTTTATTACTGGTTTCTTGAAATCTCAAGTATTTCTCACTACATATATTTCCAGATTGTTTGTCAAGTGTTCCGAGTTTTGATTCATGATGTATATCTTTGCTTCTTGATTTCGCAATGGCTCCAAGAATAATTATCTTGCTACTTGATTGCTACTTGTATAGGGAAAATAGAGGCACATAGAATGCTGATTTTTATTGAGCTCAATAGTTTTATTGAGAGCAAACTTGCTGAGTTAGAATGCTCTTAGTATGAACAGGAATGCTTACTCATGATATTTACATCTTATGGCTTGTAAATGTCTTTGATGTTGTGTACATTATTGATGCTTTCATGAATTAGTTTGTGTGTATAAGAATTATGTTAAACATCCTTGCCTTCTTGACTATTCTCTGATTTTTTTTTTCTCTATTTAATATGCAGGTTGTCTTGGCCAGAGATGAAAATTGATGCAACAATTTGTTGGATCGAGAACACTCAACCTCAAAATACCCTTCATATTTTAGATGGAAGATTGCTGTACTAGTATTTTCTGGAAAACTTATTGCTTATAGGGTCCCCTGATGGAAAATTGACACAGAAAAAAAATCATCTTTCGTTGAGGCTTTTATTATGATAATGATTGCCTCTATAACTTTATTCTTTTTGCTCAAATAGATGTTCCTAGTAGGTAGTATAACTAAATTTAATTGTTTAGCCAAGTGTTATATTGAACAATTAACATTGTGTATTGACTCCATCAAGACAAGGAGAGCTATGATGACATGGAGTTCAGTATGTTTGGTTAGTAGATGTTATTTTTGAATATGACCTTTGTGCTTTCAATATCTGGGAAGTTTGAGTCGCTTGACCCAAATGATGGTTTGCGATAAACCCGAATAACCTAACAAAAGGATAAGTCAAAATATTGGTATATTTATGAATGTTATAAAATTTATAATCTATAAGCAACTATAATTTATTAGTTTTACAATTCATTGACGGAAAATTACATTGTTATTTTGACCCTCTTCTTTTTTTGTATACCGCAAACATCGTTAAAAATAAAGTGATAATTTTCAAAGAAAACCCCTACCTCCAAAACTATAGATCCACCTCCCTATGTAGCCAAACATCTCTATTGTCAACATAAAATATATTTACTTTGCAAGATACATTGAAGAAAAGTAAAACAAAGGCTCTCAATGGACGAGGAAAATCAAAGTCACTCAACTCATACGAGGGGATCAGAGGATCTCAACTTCGCACAGGGAAATAGAGGCTCTCAACACAGAAGAGATATATCACAAACGCTGCCGATCCTCCGAGATTGAGAACAAAAATAGAACAGAAAGAGAAACACACGAAATCCACGAACACAATAAAATCAGAACCACAAGACTATGTTATTATAAATTGCTAAAATTAAAGAAAGTAAGAGAGACACACAGAGACAGACAAAGGCGTTATCGCCTCTTGGGAGGAAACCCAATATCAAATACGAGAGGAACTTTCTTGGGGGCGACGACTCTAGGTTTAATATGTTTTGTACTTTTCAATGTAAATTAATTGTACTTCTTCTTATTTTACTCTCAAAGTTTATTAAAATTTTGAATAAATGTGGTATTTAATGAAGAAAATAAACATATATTAAAGACATATTATAAATCTCTATATCTTCGTAATGTGTGTGCTTTGATCTACAATGTCATATATTTTAAATAAGAGGAATAAGAGATACATATGCTCATTCTACTGGAAGAGGAATTTCTTTTAAATGTTCACCTTAAATCATTTTATCTAACAAGAGTTGGCATATTGCATAAAATTGTATTAACATATCTTTCTTCATCTGAGTAATACATTTATATTCGTATAATAACACATTTTTCAATATTTTAATTACATGTGCTGGTAAAATGACATTTATTTATGTATGGTTTATATATTTCACCTATTCTTAAAGTAACATTTATTTTTTCTTATGGTAATACACATTTATTCTTTTAGTAACATAATATAGAAGCAAACTTTTATGTTTTATTTTTGTGCAACTTTTTAACAAGGATTCACTTGACGCGGTCCGTGCTGATTGGAATCCGCAAATTTTCCGTTTAAGTTATAATTCACAGATCAAGTTAGTGACCACATTGTGAATTGTAATCATGTTCTTATGAGTTTTCTTTCTTGACAAAGTATAGAGTGAAACTGATTTATACATGAATCATTGAAGGGTATAAGTTATTTTCATTGAAGAGTATTAATTATTTTTAGTGAAGAGTATTACTAATTTATACTAAAGTGTCTTAGTTGTACTATAAAAATGAACTAAGACTCATTAGTGTAAACCAGTTATACTTTTCAGTGAAAACAACTAATACCCTTCAATGAAATAACTAATATCCTTCAATGATTCATATATAAACCAATTTCACTCTATACACACTCTTCTTTCTTTTCAATCTAATGGAATTTAAATATAAAGCTTCCTCTTCTTTTGCTTTTATAAAAATTAAAAAAAATAAAAATTGGAGCCAACCAAATACTTGTGGCGGTATTCAATTTATTTGAGGGGTTTTGAAATTTTCATTTGAGGATTCCATAAAACGCATCGATGAAAAGTTTTAACTGTAAATTCCCATTTAATAAAGAACATTTATAAGAAATAGAAACAATGAAACTATCCTTCCACCTTTACCTATTGAAACCCTAAATACCCAAAAAAAATATTCTGATTAACAGTAGTAGCGCCGCTTCTTGTGGCTTTTCAATTATTCTGATTTGGTGCTACTCCGCATTAGGCAGACGGCTAAGTAAGAAGAGAGAGCATTCACCGCTTCAAGATATTAAACGGAATATGTGAGCAAAAATGGATCTAAAAGCTCGTTCGTAGGAGGCAGAGTTTCATAAAGAAATCTCTTTCATGGCGGGGTGAAGATAATCCCGATCCTTCCTTGATTGGAGAAGTGGAACGATCGTTGCCAGGGTCTTTGACCCCCGTACGCAGCATTCTCCGTGAGGGAAGCACCGTCCGACCCGCCAGGAGTGAAGCTAAACCTGATAATCAAATTGTGGGTATTGTTGATTTTCATCTATGCTTTGAGAATTGGTTGTGGGATACGTTTTATGTTTGTGTTCTTAGAAAATAGAAATCTTGTACAATTTTATTTGTGTAGGTTAGTTATATAAATTTCAATCAAATAGACTGAAGTGAAAGTTTTTGCTATCCTATGCTAAGTTCATTGTAGTGAAACATTGTATGATTTCAACCATTTTAGGGAGTTATTTCCTATGGCAGATACCAGATGCATATCAAGCTGAATTTATGTTCTTGATATGTAGCAGTAGTTATCAATCATTAATTCATATTTTGTTTAAAACAATTTGTTAGCATTCACCTCTTCCACTGAGACTACTCTGTTCCACATACATTGTTCTTCTGGTTGTTATTTGATGTGCTATGGTGGCTTCTTCTGTTATCTTTCTATCGATAAAATTTTGCTAATCTAGAGAATAAAAAGTAGTCTTACATATTCAATTATTAATTTAAACCTTTTTTCTATTTCTTTGGAGTGGGGTCTTTGATTGTTGGAAGAAAGTAAATTCTTTCTATATCTACATTCTTTTGTTTTTATTATTTACTTTTTTTATTGATTGTTCTTTCGTACATTGAGTGTGACATGGTAGAATTCAGCATACATTTCAACTTGTCTATAACATTCATGATTACCATTGGTTCCTGATTATGAAATTATAGTTTATTGAATTCAGTAGCTTATTTTTTTTTTCTTTGTTTCTCCTATGCTTTTTGTTGTATAAATGATGTTTACTGCCTTCCTGTTCATTTTTTCAAGCATTACTTGGTATTGTATTTGTACTTACTTTGTAAATTGATCATTCAGGTGTGGGAAAATTAATTGGAAAAGATAATGAAATTCAATAAGTCTGAAACTATTGAAGGAGAGGTATGTGGATATTTCATTTTTATATCTTTTACTTCTTGGCTGGTTTACATTCAATTATAATGGTCAAATGGTGGTTGGTTGGAAGGAGTGGAATGACAAAAGTTATCCCCTTGATAGTAGGGGGAATGCTTTTCATTCCCCTCAAATTTGGGGGATATGGAGATTCCTATAAAGTGAGGAATACAGACATTGTTTCCATTCTCGTTCCTCATCACCAAATAATATTTTTCACTCTATTCACATTGTCCCATCTAAATACCCCTTCAGGTACTTGATAAATTCTAGAATTAATTCAACATTGGAGCCATTTGATATTTATTGGACCAAATCTATTCTTCAAGTAAAATATTCACTCCAAATCAAATCTGTTTCATTTGCTATGTTTATGCAAGTCTGGGGTGAAAATTTGTTCTTGTTTGGAATTGTTTTCGATTTAGAGCAAATATATTTACATATTTAACTATTTGTATTACTTCTACTTAATCAATAGTCATTTGACATTCATCAATGGATATTTATTTTTAATGCTTTCAGTCCTTATTCAGTTGCACCCTGGAAGATCTGTAATTGTCACACCCTACTTTTCAAGGTACTATTTTATAGTTAAAGTACCATATTTTATAAATATTCGCTTGAGTGTGAACTTTTCCAAAACTTAAACTTTTTTTTTAGAGAAAGTGAATCTAAATCTTTTCTTAGCGGAAATGTAAACATTTTTAACGTGCGCAAATCCAAAATAATAATAATTAACGCAACATAAAATATAATCTACTTGTGAAAATATTATCAACCATCATTAAAACATTAATTGAAAACAAGAGTCAATAATATAAAGTTATCGTCCATAAGACTGAAATCCACATACTACTAATAAAAATTAATTTGGCCTTTTATTAAAAAATAAAGCTTGAAATCTTAAAACACACTTACAAACACCCCAGACAGAAAAACACTCTTTTTAAAGGGTCATTTTAGTACTATTTACTAAAGTAGCTAATACTTGGCAAGAAAATTTAAAAAAAATGAATTTTAGAAAATAAAACTTTGCACATAATACACTTGACAAGCATACACACTCTAACACTCAAAAAAATATACTCCCTCCGTCCACCAATTTTTTACCCGCTTTCCTTTTTGGTCCGTCCACCAAATTTTTACTCATTCCTTTTTTGGAAATAAACTACACTCACAAATAAAAAATGGGCCCCACAATACCCACCACAATACTCTTATTTTATCTATTTTATTCACTTTTTCAATAAAATATTATTTTTCATTAAAAACTGTGCTCAACAGTAACCGGGTAAAATTTTCGTGGACGGAGGGAGTACTAAATACCCAAAATACACTTTTAACCAATATATTAATAAAAATACTACAAAAGTTATAAACAATAATTTTTGCCCACAAGTTAGAATTTTCTTAGAAAATCACACAATCCACACTAGTTTTCATAAAAGCCCAAAATCACACTAATTACGTTTTATGCGAAAATACCAATTTATCTTCTAAAAGTGTGAATTACATAAAATATAATACCCATGCATGAACCTCTATCAACACAAAAATACACTTTATATTATTTGTATGCATAAAGAATTCAACCAATTAAAACCAACATGTAGCACAAGTAATACCATAAACTAAAGAAATATCCAAAAATCATGAATACTCGTTAAATTGTCCCAAAAATATCCAAAGTCCTTTCAAAGTCTAACAAGTTTCAAAATCCAAACCAAACCATGAATTAATACGTTTCAAAAATCATCCTTTAGATATAAAAAAAAATACCACTTTAATTAAAATCTTCAACTCTTCATTTTTTTTTCCAAGTCTGCACCAATCATTCCCTCGGCTTCCTCCTTCATTTTTCATCCTGAAAATTGTAAATGGAAAGGGTGAGTACGAAATAATTTCGTACACAGTGGGGAATAAAATTTAAACTTCAAATTAGACACGTAACCGGGTATCTTCTTTTCATCATACAATGACCACAAAGGCTATTGTACACACATCTATCACGAACCACTTCGGGGCTCGGAATTCGTATAAACATGATACATGCACACAGTATACATGCATATCTAAAGTGTAAATAAAATTTCCCACCTTTAAACCTTACAAAATTTGATGTTCGAACACGGATGAAAAAAAGTATACGATATGCACACTTTCACTAAGCCCCTTTCTTTTGCTAATCCTCAATACTTCCTCATTATTTCGGACACATGAACAACCTTCATACAATATAATTATCACTTAGAAAATTCTATAAAAGAAGAAGATAATCTTACTTACAAACTTAAAGGATTAAATAAGAAATCACCCTAAATAGCCTTACCAAACCTTCAATTCGTTTAGCACTATGGAATCACCACGAACTTAGGATGAATCAACTTGCAAATACACGTCCTAACTCCTTCAAACTCACGGCCAACTTGTATCTCACGGCCACACTTGAATTATTCGAACATACTTTCTTATTTTTCTCTCTTTGTTGGATGAACTTTTCACACTCTTATCTCTATTTCCTCACACTCAAACTCACGAATTTTTCCTCTCTTTTGCTGAGTTTTGAACGGCCAAAAGTGAGTAAAATATCACTCTTGTAACCCCCTTACATGCCTTTAAATTTCAGTCTTTAATTCCACCTTTGTAACCTCCTAAAAACTTCATAACTTACACTTTTATGCCCATTTTTAAGCAAAAACGTCCAGCCCCTCTCATCTAAGTCAAAAGTCCTCTTAATACTCTTAATACCCTTTGAATTATTCCTACAAACAAGTTAGTAACCGACCCCTAATGAAAATGTAACATAAAGCCTTTAATTCTTGAATTTAACCACCCAATTGTAACCTATGTGGCCAATAAATCTCCTTATAACTCCTTGCCTTTTAAAAACATATAACTCCCTCCTACACATCTACACACACGGCCAAGAGGAAGGGAAAAGAAAAAAAAACTGCCCTTTTTAATTGTTGGTAACGTTTCTCCTTAAAACGTACACTTAATGGACCGAAATCGAAAACACAAACACACCTCTTAAAAAAAAACTGAAATCCCTATATAAATACATCTATAAATTCGGTCCATGCTACTAAAAAAGTAAGTCACAACTTTATTTAATTTCAAAAGACTTCACTTAAAAACTTAAATCCAAAGTAAAACTAAACCATAAATCATCTAATACTTAAATAAATTTCGGGTGTTACATCCTACACCCCTTAAAACAAATTTCGTCCTCGAAATTTAAGAAGCAAAACATACCTATCACAAAAATCCCGGAAATTTTGCTCTTAGCTCATCTTCACGCTCCCAAGTCGCTTCGTCGTGCCCATGTCTACTCCAACGAACTTTCACGAGCAATACATCCCTAATTCTGAGCTGATGAACTTTCGTATCTAATACTTCGACTGGTTCCTCTTCATAAGTCAAACCTTCATCAATCGCCAACCCCGAGTAATCCACAACGTGACTGGGATCGTGCACATACTTCCTCAACATCGATACATGAAATACATTGTGAACAGCTGACAAACTTGGCGGCAGGGCTAACCTATACGCCAACTCACCAATCCGCTCTAAAATCTCGAACGGTCCTATAAATTTTGGCTGCAACTTTCCCTTCCGTCCGAAACGTACCACTCCTCGAGTAGGTGATACCTTCAAGAACACTTTCTCACCCACTTCAAAAAACAAAGACTTCCTCCTCCTATCTGCATAAGGTTTCTGTCGAACTTGAGCACTTCGAATCCTTTCCCGAATTTTATCTACAATTGCCACCGTCCTCTCAACAATCTCGGGTCCCAACATTCTTCTCTCACCAACCTCGTCCCAATATAGTGGTGATCTGCACTTTCTCCCATACAACGCTTCATAAGGAGCCATTCCAATCGTCGCCTGGAAACTATTATTGTACGCGAATTCTACCAAAGGTAGATATCCTTCCCATCCTCCGCCGAAATCTAACACACACGCCCGCAGCATATCCTCAAGCGTCTGAATAATCCTTTCTGACTGACCATCCGTTTGAGGATGATAAGCTGTACTGAAGTTCAACCTCGTTCCCATCGCAGCTTGTAAACCTTTCCAAAACTGGGAAGTAAATCGAGAATCCCTATCCGACACTATCGAGACAGGCACTCCATGCAACCTTACAATCTCTCGAATGTACAACTGAGCCAACTGTTCCATACTGTTCATCATCTTCATAGGTAAAAAGTGGGCAGACTTAGTCAATCTATCCACTATTACCCAGATAGCTTGATTTCCCTTCGCTGACCTAGGTAATCCGACCACAAAATCCATCGTAACATGCTCCCATTTCCACCGAGGGATCTCTAACGGTTTCAACAACCCAGAAGGTCGTTGATGTTCAGCTTTCACTTGCTGACACGTTAAACACTTTTCTACATGCGCACCTATATCATTCTTCATGTTCTTCCACCAAAACTAAGCTCGTAAGTCCCGATACATCTTGGTTCCACCCGGATGTACCGTGTAAAGCGAACTATGAGCTTCCTCTAATATCTCTTTCTTCAACCCGCTCTCGTCCGGTACGCACAATCTGCCACTATACAATAGTGCTCCATCTTCTGCGACTTCAAACTTTTGCCCGACTCCATCTATAACACGCTTACGCATCTTCTCAAGAAATGCATCTCCGTTTTGTGCATCGACGATTCGACTTCTCAAAGTCGGCTGAATCTGCATCGCTGAAATCACTGCTTCCAAATCCTTTGTTGGCTCCACAACCTCTAACTTCATCTTCTCAAACTCTCTCACCAGATCTTCCTGTGTCGTCAATAGGCAACTCATCTCACTCTTTCCCTTGCGACTCAAAGCATCTGCTACCACGTTCGCCTTCCCCGGATGATAACTGATAGTGCAGTCGTAATCCTTTACTAACTCCAACCACCTTCTTTGCCTCATATTCAGCTCCTTCTGTGTGAATATATACTTCAAACTTTTGTGATCAGTATATATCTCACACTTAGTCCCAAACAAATAATGTCTCCAAATCTTCAATGCGTGCACAACTGCTGCCAACTCGAGATCATGAGTAGGATAGTTTAACTCATGAGTCTTCAACTGCCTCGACGCATAAGCTACAACTTTCCCGTGTTGCATGAGTACACAACCTAGTCCTTGCTTAGACGCATCACTGTACACCACGAACCCTTCAGCAACTTCTGGAATAATTAACACCGGCGCGGAAACTAGCCTCTTCTTCAACTCCTGAAAACTCTTCTCGCATTCCCGAGACCACACAAACTTCACACCCTTCCTAGTCAAACGGGTCATTGGAGATGCCAACTTTGCGAACCCCTCAATGAACCTCCGATAATACCCTGCTAGACCTAGGAAACTACGAATCTCCCCAACGTTAGTCGGCGTCTTCCATTCGCTCACAGCTTCAACCTTTGCCGGGTCCACTTCCACCCCTTGTGCTGTAATCACATGCCCCAAGAATGCAACTCTGTCTAACCAGAATTCACACTTCTTGAACTTTCCGTACAACTTCTCTCCACGCAACAACTCCAACACAGTCCTTAAATGTTCCTCATGTTCCACTTCATTCTTGGAGTAGATTAGGATGTCATCTATGAAGATAATGACAAAGTGATCTAAGTAAGGGTGAAACACTCGGTTCATTAAGTCCATGAATACTGCAGGTGCATTACTGAGTCCAAATGGCATCACTACAAATTCGTAGTGTCCATATCTCGTTCTGAACGCAGTCTTCGGTCTATCCTCTTCTCTAACTTTCAGCTGATGATACCCCGACATCAGATCACTTCAACTGATCAAATAAATCTTCAATTCTTGGTAACGGATACTTGTTCTTAATAGTAAGCCGGTTCAACTCCCGGTAGTCTATACACATCCTCATGGATCCGTCCTTCTTCCTTACAAACAGCACAGGTGCACCCCAAGGTGATACACTAGGCTGGATGTACTTCTTGTCCAACAGCTCTTGTAACTGGACTTTCAACTCTTCAAGCTCCTTTGGCGCCATTCGATAGGGTGCTTTCGAAACTGGAGCGGCTCCAGGCACCAGATCGATGGTAAACTCCACCTGTCGATCAGGAGGTATACCGGGCAACTCTTCTGGAAACACATCAGGGTATTCACGTACCACTCGTACATCTTCTAGTTTCAGCTTTTTCTCACCCGTTACGTGTACCAGATATCCTTGACACCCTTCCTTCCTTAACATCTTCATTGCTTTCATAGCTGTTACTATCAAGTTCCCCCTCTTCAGCCTCGACCCATAGTAAACAAGCTCTTCACCCGTCGGAAGTTTCATCACTATTTCCCTCTTCCAACAATCGATGATAGCTTGATATTCTTCTAACCAATCCATGCCAAATATTACATCGAACATCTCCATCTCTATCACGTGCATATAACCTTTTAAGGTTCGCTCGCAAATTTGGAACTCTAAGTTTTCTATTACCTTATAAGTCTGAAAAGTCTTACCGGAAGGTAGACTAACTTCTAAGGCTTCTATGGCGTCAGTTACCCGACAACCAACCTTACTACAACACTTGGAGGACACAAATGAATGTGTTGCCCCGGTGTCAAACAGTGCAACAATTGGTACTCCATTAATTGAAAGCATACCTGCTAACGTGTCTGGCTGTTTTCCGCTTCCGCTTGCTTTAGACGATCCACTAGTCCCCGATGGTCCTTCAAGAGTAAACACCCTTGCCTGTGTCTTAGATACTGCCTCCTGAATTCTGAGTGGTGGGAGTGATGGATTCCTGGGTGTAGTTGGGGGTAGAGTAGGACACTGCAATGCTACATGCCCCGGCTGCTTGCAACAGAAACACTTCCCCCTCAGACACTCTCCCGCGTGGTATCTTCTACAGTCTGCACACCATTTCTGCCCCATCTGCTGTCCCGGTCTTGCTACTCCAGGACCCTGATTCTGTGTAGGACCCCGAGTCTGTGTACCCGGACCAGCTCCAAATCTTCTATTCTTGTTGGGTCCTTCAAAATGATTAGGACCCGACCATGGCCTCTTGCCTCCCATATTCACACGAACATTTGCTCCAGCATCACTCCCCTGACTTGCAGCAATCCTCTCAGCTCGAGTGAAAGCTTCTATATATGACAGGTCACCCTGTCCAGATAATATTCCCCGGATGTCTGGTCTCAAACCTCGAATGAATCTCAACACTCTCTTTGATTCAGTGTCAACAAGGTGTTGGGCATACCTTGCTAACTGGCTGAATCTAAGCTCATACTCAGCCACCGTGGAATTTCCTTGCTTCAGCTCAAGGAACTCCGTCTCCTTACTATCCCTATAAGATTGGGGATAGTATCTCTCCATCACGATCTCCTTAAAACGATCCCATGTCAACTCTTCTCTTTTCTTCTCGGACCGAATCCTCCAATAGCTTTCCCACCAGTGGTCGACATCTTTGACCAACTGGAAGGATACGCAAGCAATCCTTTGAGCGTCTATACACTGAATCAGACTAAAAATTCTCTCCATGGATCGGAACCATCTCTCCACTTTGTCCGGTCCATCCCTTCCATTAAAGGTGGAAGGTTTGAACCTCCGAAATTGCTCAACTACTTGTACTGTACTAACTGCCTCAGGTTGGACAGCCACCACTTTTTGTGCTACTGGTGCAACCTCTTGTACCTCAGGTTCTGGTTCAATTGGTACCTCAGGCTCAGCAGGTGCCTCAGGTACATCAGGCACATTAGGTGCAGCAGGTGCTTCAGGAGCAGCTGGTGCATTCGCTCGACCTCTTCTATTCCGTACACGTAAACTTCTTCTATGAGGCATCTAAATCAGGAGGGTACCCTAAAGTAAGCCCAAAATATTCAATTTATAGTAATATTTCTAAAATCCCAAAACTTTGAGTTCAACTTATCTCTAGAATTCACCATTTATGCATCATTTCATTCACATACTTAATTCATGCCTCTAGTTGAATACTTAGGTTCATAATTCCCATATCATGCCTTTCAATTTCTAGCACTTATCATACTTTCATAGCAGGCCTAGTGTGCATACCATACCATTCTTTGTAATTTATCAAGTTGCTCATACATATCAAAACTTTTTATTTTGCTCATATACTTCAATCATTCTTTCATTCGTGCATCATTTTATGGATAAAATAAATGCACTTTCATTTGCATGCATGCATTTTATAACCTCACATAAAACATTTATTGAGCAAAATCTTCAAAACATAGTATGAGCTTAAATATAATTTATATGCATAACATCAAATGTATCAAAATATTTACTTGTATCACGTAATAACTTTAAATATTAAAACATTTCGAACACTTTTGCAAACCTGGAGGAGCCGTTGCAGGAGATAAGTGGTGGACTTGCTTCAAACGTTCTTTTAAAATCTTAGACTTTCATACTTTCAAAATAAAATTTTCACAACTTTTGTACTTTTAAAACATTTTAGCAAGTCTACAGAATCGTAAACCTGCTCTGATACCATACTGTCACATCCTACTTTTCAAGGTACTATTTTATAGTTAAAGTACCATATTTTATAAATATTCGCTTGAGTGTGAACTTTTCCAAAACTTAAACTTTTTTTTTAGAGAAAGTGAATCTAAATCTTTTCTTAGCGGAAACGTAAACATTTTTAACGTGCGCAAATCCAAAATAATAATAATTAACGCAACATAAAATATAATCTACTTGTGAAAATATTATCAACCATCAGTAAAACATTAATTGAAAACAAGAGTCAATAATATAAAGTTATCGTCCATAAGACTGAAATCCACATACTACTAATAAAAATTAATTTGGCCTTTTATTAAAAAATAAAGCTTGAAATCTTAAAACACACTTACAAACACCCCAGACAGAAAAACACTCTTTTTAAAGGGTCATTTTAGTACTATTTACTAAAGTAGCTAATACTTGGCAAGCAAATTTTAAAAAAATGAATTTTAGAAAATAAAACCTTGCACATAATACACTTGACAAGCATACACACTCTAACACTCAAAAAAATATACTAAATACCCAAAATACACTTTTAACCAATATATTAATAAAAATACTACAAAAGTTATAAACAATAATTTTTGCCCACAAGTTAGAATTTTCTTAGAAAATCACACAATCCACACTAGTTTTCGTAAAAGCCCAAAAACACACTAATTACTTTTTATGCGAAAATACCAATTTATCTTCTAAAAGTGTGAATTACATAAAATATAATACCCATGCATGAACCTCTATCAACACAAAAATACAATTTATATTATTTGTATGCATAAAGAATTCAACCAATTAAAACCAACATGTAGCACAAGTAATACCATAAACTAAAGAAATATCCAAAAATCATGAATACTCGTTAAAATGTCCCAAAAATATCCAAAGTCCTTTCAAAGTCTAACAAGTTTCAAAATCCAAACCAAACCATGAATTAATACGTTTCAAAAATCATCCTTTAGATAAAAAAAAAATACCACTTTAATTAAAATCTTCAATTCTTCATCTTTTTTTTTCCAAGTCTGCACCACTCATTCCCTCGGCTTCCTCCTTCATTTTTCATCCTGAAAATTGTAAATGGAAAGGGTGAGTACGAAATAATTTTGTACACAGTGGGGAATAAAATTTAAACTTCAAATTAGACACGTAACCGGGTATCTTCTTTTCATCATACAATGACCACAAAGGCTATTGTACACACATCTATCACGAACCACTTCGGGGCTCGGAATTCGTATAAACATGATACATGCACACAGTATACATGCATATCTAAAGTGTAAATAAAATTCCCCACCTTTTAAACCTTACAAAATTTGATGTTCGAACACGGATGAAAAAAAGTATACGATATGCACACTTTCACTAAGCCCCTTTCTTTTGCTAATCCTCAATACTTCCTCATTATTTCGGACACATGAACAACCTTCATACACTATAATTATCACTTAGAAAATTCTATAAAAGAAGAAAATAATCTTACTTACAAACTTAAAGGATTAAATAAGAAATTACCCTAAATAGCCTTACCAAACCTTCAATTCGTTTAGCACTATGGAATCACCACGAACTTAGGATGAATCAACTTGTAAATACACGTCCTAACTCCTTCAAACTCACGGCCAACTTGTATCTCACGGCCACACTTGAATTATTCGAACATACTTTCTTATTTTTCTCTCTTTGTTGGATGAACTTTTCACACTCTTATCTCTATTTCCTCACACTCAAACTCACGAATTTTTCCTCTCTTTTGCTGAGTTTTGGATGGCCAAAAGTGAGTAAAATATCACTCTTGTAACCCCCTTACATGCCTTTAAATTTCAGTGTTTAATTCCACCTTTGTAACCTCCTAAAAACTTCATAACTTACACTTTTATGCCCATTTTTAAGCAAAAACGTCCAGCCCCTCTCATCTAAGTCAAAAGTCCTCTTAATACTCTTAATACCCTTTGAATTATTCCTACAAACAAGTTAGTAACCGACCCCTAATGAAAATGTAACATAAAGCCTTTAATTCTTGAATTTAACCACCCAATTGTAACCTATGTGGCCAATAAATCTCCTTATAACTCCTTGCCTTTTAAAAACATATAACTCCCTCCTACACATCTACACACACGGCCAAGAGGAAGGGAAAAGAAAAAAAAAACTGCCCTTTTTAATTGTTGGTAACGTTTCTCCTTAAAACGTACACTTAATGGACCGAAACCGAAAACACAAACACACCTCTTAAAAAAAAACTGAAATCCCTATATAAATACATCTATAAATTCGGTCCATGCTACTAAAAAAGTAAGTCACAACTTTATTTAATTTCAAAACACTTCACTTAAAAACTTAAATCCAAAGTAAAACTAAACCATAAATCATCTAATACTTAAATAAATTCCGGGTGTTACAGTAATTAGATGACAATAAAAATTATCATCAAACCTTTTGCTCATCTCTTTCTTTTATGAAGATTGATTTTGAAGTTTAATCTTTGTTTTTTAATTCAAAATTTCAGAACTACTGAATTATCGATTTCAATTACGTATTAACTGCTTTAAATTTTAATTTAGGTGCTTTTGATTCTTATGCTCTCTAGTTTCTTGCTCCCCACAATAGAATTGGTATCTGAAATTTACAGTAGCTGTGTGAGGTAACTTCTTCGCACCTGTGTCTTTTTGATGAATTACTCCAACCATATGATTGTACTTGTAAATCTTTAATGGTGTGTTTCTTTGGTAAAAATCAGCTTCTCATTATTCTTATAGTAATATTAGTAAGCTTGTATTTTTTTATGAAGTAATTGATTTTATGTTGGTCTAATATATATTTGTTGTCTAAACATGAATATATAATTTTTCTTCATTCCCTTGGTTGTGTAACGGGAAAAATGATTTGGAAAGTTTTTTTTTCTGGTATACCCAATATATATAAATATATGTATGTATGTATGTATGTACATGTGGCATGCTTTCTTGTATATGACAAGATATACTTGGCACGCTTTCTGGAAAATACATGTACATGTGGCCAGATATCCTTATATTCATACTTGTGTGCATGACATCATAAGTTGGGTATTATCTGATTTAGAATTTGAGAAACCTTAAATCATGCTTGTAGGGGATGACATTCATTTAGGAAAATATAATTATGATATTTTCTTATATAATTTTATACTTCTTTGTCATTGCATCATCTTTATGTTTTTCATAACTTTTGGGGGTTTATTTACAGGCCTCATTGCTGCTTATTGTGTATTTTGGACATCACAAATTATCTTGCTTCATCTCCATTAGTGGTGGCCTATGCACATGGCACGATATACCTTAGAATTCTCTTGGGCTACTATTGTTATCTGTATTTTCAAGTTATATTTTGCTTGAGAGATGAATGATAGAAGATGGAAGAATTGCTGAGATCAGTAGTTACACACTTGTTTTTTTTTTTTTTGTTATATGTACTTAAATTAATTGATTAATTGAGTGCGGATTTATTTTGGAAAATATTAGAACATATTGTGACAATTATGTATTTGATTCATTTATTTGTTATTTTTAATAGACATGTAATATATTTTTTCTACTAATATTTTGTAGTAGCAAATTTATTATTATGACAAATATTTCATCACCATTTCTACTTTATTTAGCGAACACAATTTTGTCACCAAAGCTGTACATTTTGGTGACAAATTGTGTTATTATTATATGTATATAATTATGGTTATAATTCATTTGTAATGTAAGTGTGACAAAATATATTTTGTCATTGTATCAAAAATTTTAGTGACAATTATCATCTTTGTCATTAGATAGATATTATTGTGACAAAAGATAATTTGTCATCATTTTTTATTATATAGCGACAATAAACATTTTGTCATTAAATTGTCATTATATATATACACATATAACAACGATCAATATTTCGTAATGAAAGAACTACTCTTTAGTGACGAATTATACAAAATATGACGAACTAGTTAACCTAATTGTGACAAAAATTGTGTCACTAAAGTTAGACAAAGTGGGCAATAAATGGATAATCGTCACAAAAAAATAATATTTTAGTGACAATAAATTATATACGTCATTTAAAGTTGAATTTTCAGTGACGAACTGATAAGTCGTAATTATTGAGTAAATTGTGTGCTTTAATTGGTTGTTTAATAACAACAATTTTATATTTTACTCGTAGTTATTCGACTTATGTTATTATAGTCTCAATGCATTGATTTTATATTTTTCTATGAATCTCAGGGTATTTTGGAATATTTTGAGTGAGATGAGAAAAATTATTGAGGCTGATACAGATGGGTAATGGAGATGAGACTTGAACCATGTGAAGCGTCTCGAAATTGAGATCGCAACAAAAAAAGAATCGAGTCAATCGGAGGTCGGAAGCTCAAGATATGAACGAAACAAAATTGGTGTGCAGCAGCCCAAAACACTCGCGGAAATTGGGAGAAAATTGTACAAAATTCCAAGCCCAAATCTCACAGCCCAATAACCACATTACTTGATAAATAAGAAGACAATTCAATGCGTGAAGCAATTCAGATTTTTTTTCCATAGTTATCAAAGATTTCATATATCTTTTTGGAGGCATATAATCTTTTGGAAACGCACGGGATAGCCACCATATATTCTAAAACCTAGAGTTACTCAGCCACCATCATATAAATACTCACGCATACCACGCCTACTGCTCCATAAGCCGCCGCCATACCTCCATGCATACGTGAAGTATCGAAGCACGCACGACACCGTGAAGATGATTTCCATGGAGACGTTTACCACCACTTCTAGTTAGTTTTGCTTTATTTCAATTCCGGGGATTTCTAAACTTGTGTTTTGATGATTGTTAATTGAACCCCGTATTATTCGTGAGACTTTTACCCGGATTATTTATATCATCTATTTTCACTGTTTAATTGCTTGAGTAATTAATTTAGCTTGATCACCTAGGTTAATTATTTCGTGCATGTTTGCTAGTTCATATTTCGTAATCCGTAATTGTTGCGATTATATGACAATTGGTAGCAACTAGTAATATTTACTAGGGTGATATAAATCTAATTCTTTCGAACCGAGCTTGCGTGTTTGGGAATTTGTTTGATCTTTATCCTAGGACTTAATGCTTCTACCAAATTAAATCTAAGAGCTTATCTAGACTGTTTGGTTAGAAAGGTTCGTTGGAGAGCTTGTTTCAATTGAATATTATTAAGGGATAAACCGGTGAACAGAGCTTGTTGTTTATCGAGGGTCATTAATCCGTGGGAAAAGTTGAGCGAATAATACATTTGATTAGCATAGTCAAGACCAAGTGGTGAATGAACCGCGAATTGGAATCCGTTAATTAATTGAATTTCTATTGTTTTATTTGTTTGCTTAGTTTATTTAATTTTAATTATTGTCTTGGTAGTGTTAGAAAAACCAAATTCAAACTCCCCCCCTATTTGTTTGTCCCATTAATTATCTCAAAAGGCATAATTTTGATTTCTACGTTCCCCGTGGATCGACCCCTTGCTTGCCACTGCTACGAGTTAGTAGAGTAATTGAGGGTTATTTATTTATTGTAATTTGGCGCGCCTCGACAGCGCGACCCAAATTTTGGCACAAAGTTGGCAATAAATGGATAATCGTCACAAAAAAATAATATTTTAGTGACAATAAATTATATACGTCATTTAAAGTTGAATTTTCAGTGACGAACTACCATTTTTAGTGATGAAATTTGATGTCAAATGTGACAATTTATTTGTCGCCATAGGTGAGATAATATAGTGACGAATACCTTTATCGTCATCAAAATATGACTTTAGATGACGAATTAAAATAATGTCGCAATTACATAATACGACGCACTTACAATGACGTTCTCTGCGACGAAAAAAGTTCGTCACTATACACTTTTAGTGACGAAAAATGGTGTTTTTATGACGAATTTTGTCGTCGCGATTTATAAAATTTCTTGTAGTGTATTGATTTTAAAACCCCAGATGAGATCTGGTATGGAAAGATATCAGATTACTCAAAGTTGAAAGTTTTTGGATGCATAGCTTATGTTCATGTGAAGCAAGAAAAACTTGAACCTAGAGCTTTAAAATGTGTTTTCATTGGGTATCCAAAGGGTGTTAAAGGGTATAAGTTGTGGTGTCTAGAGCCTGGGAACCAGAAGTGTATTACCAGCAGAGATTTTGTGTTTAATGAATCACAGATGGGATACAAGTTTGGGGAAGGTGATGGAGAGCCATTAGCTGAAGAGATGGATGGTGTTATTTCTGAGCCAATTACTTAGGTTGAGGTGGAGCCTGATCATGATAAAGAGGGTAGCTCATCTGGTTATGAACAAGAGCAGGAAGCAGGAGAGAATGAGTCATCTGATGAAGATAGTGCACCAGCAGAAGAGGAGGAAGAAGTGCCAGAAGCAGACTTGAGAAATTATAGTCTGATAAGAGACAGATCCAGAAGACAAATACATCCTCCAGCAAGGTTTGGTCGTGTTGATCTGGTCTCCTATGCACTTGTTGCAGCAGAAGCCATAGAGTACCAAGAACCTAAAAGCTACAAAGAAGCCCTTGAGTGTGATGATAGGGAATCATGGATTACAGCCATGACAGAAGAGATGGAGTCTCTGAAGAAAAATCATACTTGGATTCTTGTTGATAAGCCAGTTAGGCAGAAGCTAATCAGTTGTAAATGACTGTTTAAAATGAAGCTTGAGTCTGGTGTGAAGGATCAAATGAGGTTTAAAGCCAGGTTAGTGGCTAGAGGATTTACTCAAAGAGAAGTTATTGATTACAATGAGGTATTTTCACCTGTGGTTAAGCATTGTTCAGTCAGATTACTTTTGAGCAGATTAGTCCAAGATGATCTGGAGCTACAACAACTGGATATGAAGACAGCTTTTCTGCATGGGGATCTAATTGAGAGTTTATACATGCACCAGCCAGATGGGTTTGTTGAACCAGGAGGAGAAGGAAAGGTGTGTCTACTCAAGAAATCATTGTATGGCCACAAGCAAAGTCCAAGACAATGGCACAAGAAGTTCAATGAAGTTATGTTATCCATTAGGTTTGTAAGAAGCAAGTATGATACTTGTGTATATTTGGAAAGACAAGGAATTGATGTGATAGTCTATCTTCTGATCTATATAGATGACATGCTTATTGCTAGTAAGAGTCTGTTGAAAATTCAGAGTATCAAAAGGAAGCTAAGTGCCAGATTTGATATGAAGGACTTGGGAAATGCTAAAAGGATTCTAGGAATGGATATTCTTAGGGATAGAGCAGCTGGAAGACTATTCTTATCCCAGAAGAGTTACATTGAGAAGGTCCTGAAGAGGTTTAACATGCATGAGAGTAGGTCTGTATCAACTCCTCTGGGACAACAGTTTAAACTATCTAAGGAGATGGAACAAAAGTCTGAAGAAGAAAAGAAGACTTGATTAAAGTACCTTATACAAATGAGGTTGGAAGCTTGATGTATGCTCTGGTCTGCAGCAGACCAGACTTAGCTTATTCATTGAGTATGGTAAGCAGATACATGTCTAATCCTGGAAGATTACATTGGGAAGCATTGAAATGGATATTCAGATATCTTAAAGGGTCATCTGATCTGGGTTTGATGTTTGAAAGGATGAATGACCAGAAGAGTCCACTGGAAGGATTTGTAGATTCTGATTTTGCTGCTAATCTAGATACCAGAAGGTCCTTAACTGGGTATATTTTTACTCTTTATAATACTGCTGTTAGCTGGAGATATGTTCTGCAGAGTGTGGTTGCATTATCTACTACAGAAGCAGAGATTGTTGCAGTCTCTGAAGCTGTTAAGTAGGCTTTGTGGTTGAAAGGCATTATCAAGGATTTTGGGATAAGTCAAAAGGTTGTGGTCATTCATTGTGATAATCAGAGTGATGTCCATTTGGTTAAACATCAAGTGTTCCATGAAAGATCAAAGCACATTGATGTAAGATTACATTTTGTAAGGGAAATCATTGACAAAGGAGTGGTTCTGAGCCAGAAGATATCTATAGAGGACAATGCTGCAGATATGTGTACAAAGTCTTTACCAGGTACGAAATTCAAGTTCTGTATTGAATTGGTAAAGATGAGTGTATGGGATGTTCCTTAGCCCAAGCTGGAGTGTGGAGGAGAGGAAGAGGGGATTGATACTTCTCATCTGAGGTGGAGAATTGTGAAGAGTCATATGTGAAGTATGTAATCTGTTGTGCGTGTGTTTCAATTGAAAGCTATGTTGTTAAAGTGTTATCCGTGAGAGTTAGTCAATTTGGGGTACCAGAGGAGTTGTATCAGATGAGGTCTACCAGGTGAGGTCTATCAGAGGAGGTCTACTAGGTGAGGTCTATCAGAGGAGGTCTACCAGGTGATGTTTGACAAGAGGAGTCTGGTGTAAGTGACCAGAGCCAGAGGAGGTCAAGTCATCTGATCCAAAGTTTGTTATACGCGAATTACACCAAATTGAAGCCAACGCGATGGCGGTTCTAACTGAATCAACTGAAGCAGTTATTGAAGTTGTTAGCCAGCTGGATAACTACCTCTCATTTGAGTTTGTTATAACTGAATTGATTCTATGGTTCATCTCAATCTCTGTATCTATAAAAAGGGGCTTTTTCAGCTGAGAGAAAAAAACCTAGATAGACTTGTGAGATCAATTGAGTGTATACACAGAGTGATAGTGAGATTGAGTGAAATGTAAATTCTTCATTCTTAGTGAAAGTTCCATCTTCTCCGATCTCGTGGACGTAGGAGTATTCATCTCCGAACCACGTAAATCTGGTGTTCTTGTTGATTTCAATTTCCTTCTTATTCTGTTGTCATATTCCGATTCCCTGATTACAAGTTTTCTTGTGAATCTAAAATGATTAACGATATATCACCAAACTAAGTGGGAATTGTGTCTACATTCTTCCGGATTGTAACAGAGACTGGTTCGTGATTTATGACATGAATTTCTTTCCAAGTTTATTTAACTTTTTAGGGCCATATACTTTTGTGGATATAATACGGGAAATTGTGGCGTCCGGTAAGTAGGCTATGTTTGGTAGCTATTAGAGGAGATTCGGTCAATACGGAAAATATATGATAAGATCAAATCGTATCTTTGTAAATATCATAGTTGATTTTATTTTTCATGTATATCTCGTTCCCTTTTCTGTAAAACTGTTGTAAATAGTGAGAATATAAATACACCATTTACATGGTGAAATTATCATCTGTTTTACATAGAATCAGCAGAATAACGCTGAAAACCCTATTTTTTTTACCTCTAGTCTCTCTCCTTTCCGCAGCCCTCACGGCACATAATTTTTTCAACCGTCTTGCTAATTCTCTAAAACATACCAGGCTTCATCCCTTCTCATGCATATTCATCCCTTTCTCTAATTTCAGGCTTCCTTTCTCTAATTCCTCTTTTTTTTTCTTTCCCTCTCATGCATATTCATCACGCCATTAATCCTCTCCAGTATATCACCCAATAAACCTCTCACGCCTATTTTCCTCTCCCATCGGCCATGGTCACTCTACAAAACCCCGACGTTATCCCTCTCGCTATCCTCTTTCAAATGGTCACTATCCGTCTCAATTCTTCCATCTACCTACTTTGGAAGAGTCAAATACGTCCTGCCCTACGATGTGATAATCTCGCTGCCTATATTGACGGATCCGCGCTTCCTCCTTCTCCCATAGTAACTGACGACAAGGGTGTTGTAAACCCTAATCCAAATTTTGCACCCTGGAGTCGTCCCTATGACAGGGCGCTAAGCCTGCTCCTCTCATCTCTCACTGAGAACGTTATGGCTGAGGTGATTGGTCTCACCACCGGTTGTGAAGTGTGGGTTGCACTCGAATCTGCCTTCAATCCCTCTTCTCCATCGCAAGCCCAACAACTCAGGGACGAATTGCAGTTCCTCCGGCGCGGGGACTCCACCGTCCTTGACTATAGTCGCCATTTCCAGGTGTTGTACCATCAACTAGCGGCGATCGGCCATGTCGTTCTCGAGCCCGATCACTGCCGCTGGTTTCTTCGCGGGTTAGGCCCGCACTTTCGGGCTTCAACGGAAATTCGGCTCGCTCTATCACCACTGCCTTCTTTTCGCGACCTGGTGAGTCAGGCGCGGGATCACGAGCTCCGTGAGAAGGCCATGGAGGGCTTCGAACCCTCCCCTTCTTCGGCTGCCTTTTATGTTCATCCTTCTCCCGCCTCTTCTTCTGTCTCGCCTAGGTCTCCCACTGCCAACCATCTGTTATCATCCCAACACTCTTCCAGTCGAAGCTCCCAGTCGCATACCAGTCCAAGCACCAGGCCGATTCAGCCCCCAGCCCCGGGTTAGCTCCAGACTGATCCTTCAAGGCGTGGCAATAATGCTAGACAACCGGATGGCTCTCACAGTAACTATACTCCCCGGTGCCAAATCTGTCGTCCAGACAGGTACAATCGCGACTCGAACCGGGCTGCCAACATCGTTCAGGCTTTTCAGACTCAGTGCTTGGTCCAGTCCTCACCCCCTTCAGATTGGTACTTTGACTCGGGTGCATCTGCTCACATAACTTCTTCCACGGATAATCTGGGTGTCTTTACCTTGTATTCCGGTAATGGTAGTGTTATCGTTGGTAACGATAACTCTCTTCCTAACTCTCATTCCAGTTCTCATTTTATTCATAATTCACTGTCGTTATTGGATGTTTAGGTTGTTCTGCATGTTACTAAAAATCTACTATCTATTAGTAAACTCACTTCTGATTTACCCGTAGATGTTGTCTTTTCTAATGATTCATATTTTGTTTAGAAACGGTAGTAAAGATGGATTATACAATTTAGAACAAGGATCTCCTGCTCTTGTTGCTACTTTACATTCTAGTGTCATTAAGTCGTCTTTTGAATTATGGCACTCCCGTTTGGGACATGCCCCTACTTCTATTATTACATTGTTAAAATCTTTGGGTTTGTTGGATGATACTTCTGTTTTGCCTAAGCCTATCGTGTGTGAATCATGTCAATTAGCTAAGAGTAAATGTTTGCCCTTTTCTCTTAATAAAAAACGTGCTTCTAATGTGCTCAATATTCTTCATTGTGATTTGTAGGGTCCTTCTCCTGTTATGTCGACTGATGGTTTTCGTTATTATGCCTTGTTTTTGGATGATTATTCTCGTTTTTTCGTGGCTTTATCTCATATGCTCTAAATCTAAGTTTTTTGATGTCCTGCAAAACTTCACTACCTTTGTTTGCAATCAATTTGAGACATCGATTAAAAAACTTCAAAGTGATGGAGGTTCTGAGTTTACTAGTCACAATGTTAAGAATTTTTTTACTAGTCGGGGTGTTTTACACCATTTTTCGTTCCCTATACGCCTCAACAAAATGGTCGAGTTGAATGAAAATATCATCATATAACTGAAACTGACCTGTCTATGCTCTTTCATGCTCATGTGCCTATTGCTTACTGGTTTGATGCTTTCTCAATTGCTGTCTATATCATTAGTCGTTTGCCAAATCATGTTCTTGACAATAAGTCTCCCTTTGAGCTTTTGTTCAACTTACCCCCGAATTATACTTTGTTTAAGATCTTTGGTTGTCGTGTTTATCCATATCTCCAAGATTATGCTCCTCACAAGTTAGCTCCTCGTAGCAAACCATGCATATTTCTTGGTTATAGCAGTATTCACAAGGGTTTTTGGTGGTACGATCCTATTGCTTCTCGTACTTATATTATTCATCACGCTCAATTTGATGAGACTTCTTTTCCTTTTTCTTCTACATCTGATAGTCGTTTACCTACTGATTTGGATATTTCTATTTTTTTGGATTGCCAGGATCCCTCACTTTCGAGGTTTGACCGGTCTTCCTCCTCTACTACGGCTCCTACTGCTCCTTCGCCCGCTTCGCCTTCTACCGCTCCTTGCTCGTTGTGCATACCATCCAGTTCTACTAATTTGCCCATCTTGCCTCTACCCGATGCTGCAATCCTACCTCCACCTGCTCTCGACAATGTCAATGTCCCTTCACCTATTCAGGAAGTTGTCCCTGCTCCTAAACCCGCCACTATTCTTGCTCCGGCCCCTCCCTCACACTCCATGCAAACTAGATCGAAAAGTGGTATCTTCAAACCTCGTTATTTTGTTGATATTTCTACTACTCGTCTTCTTCATGCACTAACAGCTTCTGTAGAACCTAAGGGTTTTAGATCCGCTTCGAAAGTTCCTCATTGGTTAACTGCTAAGCGTGAGGAGATGGATGCTTTGGATACCAACAACACTTGGGATTTGGTTCCTCGACCGCCCGGTAAAAATATTGTTGGGTCCAAATGGGTATTTCGTACCAAGTACAAATCGGATGGTTCCATTGATCGTTACAAAGCCCGTTTGGTGGCTCGGGGTTTCATGCAAATCCCTAGTTTTGATTTTTCCCACACCTTTAGCCCTGTTGTCCGAGCCGCTACTGTTCGTGTCATTTTGGCCCTTGCAGTTCAGCGACATTGGCCTCTTCACCAGCTCGATGTCAAAAATGCCTTTTTACATGGCCATCTTAACAAACCTGTTTACATGTCTTAGCCTCCGGGCTTCATTGATCCCCGCTATCCTAACCATGTTTGTAGGTTGAAGAAAGATCTTTATGTCCTTCGCCAAGCCCCTCGTGCGTGGTTTGATCGCTTTAGTTCTTTTCTCATTTATTTGGGTTTCACCCGTAGTCGTTTAGATACTTCTCTCTTTTTCTTCCATAGCACTGACTTTTATGTTGATAATATTATTGTCACAGGTAGTGGTGCTGATCACTTAAGCAGATTCATTGCTCGTGTCCATCGGGAGTTTGCGGTCAAAGATCTTGGCAAGCTGAGTTACTTTCTTGGACTTGAAATCTCCCACACTGACTCCGGTCTTTTTCTTGGTTAAGCCAAGTATGTTCACGATATTCTCACTCGGGCATAATTACTCGATTCCAAACCTATTTCCACGTCTTTAGCCATAGGGGAATCCCTCGTCTCCACTCGAGATCCATTTCAGGATCCTACACTCTATAGGTCTTTTGTTGGTGCGTTGCAATATCTCACTATCACCCGCCCAGACCTATCTTTTGTTGTCAATCATGCCAGCCAGTTTCTTCAGGCTCCTACTGTTGATCATTTTTTGGCTGTCAAAAGGATCCTACTCTATGTTAAGGAAACCGTCCATCTTGGACTTACTTTCTCGCCTTCTTCGGACTACTTGGTCCTAAGCTACTCAGATGCAGACTGGGCTCACTGCGAAGAATCCCGTCGATCCACTTATGGATATTCTATCTTTCTTGCGGGCAACTTCGTTTCTTGGAGTGCAAAGAAACAGCCTACGGTTGCTCGTTCCAGTTGTGAATCTGAGTATCGTGCACTTGCTAACACTGCCCAGGAGATGGTTTGGCTGTCCCACTTACTCCTAGAACTTCGTGCACTACCGTCCTCCACACCGTTTTTACTATGTGATAACAAGAGTGCTCTTTTCTTGAGCTAAAACCTCATTGCTCACAAACGCACCAAGCACATTGACATAGACTATCACTTTTTTCGAGAACTTGTTGCCAATGGTACTCTCGAGACTCGGTTTGTCCCCTCCAAGCTTTAGTTAGCGGATATATTTACTAAGAGTTTACCCCGTCCTATGTTTGACTTATTGCGGTCCAAGCTTCGCGTTGCATCAAATCCATCACTTTGCTTGGGGGAGGGGGTATTAGAGGAGATTCGGTCAATACGGAAAATATATGATAAGATCAAATCGTATCTTTGTAAATATCATAGTTGATTTTATTTTCCATGTATATCGCGTTCCCTTTTCTGTAAAAATGTTGTAATCTCCATTATAAATAGTGAGAATATTAATACACCATTTACATGGTGAAATTGTTATTTGTTTTACAGTAGCACATATATAATTAGTAGTTATTGTTTAATATAGTATAAAAATAGTGAGATATGTATTATTTACTCTTGTTTGGTAGGGTCTAGTAAATATTGTATATTATTTTAATGTCTCTGTTTGTTATGATGTAGTTAAAATGATATAATTTTAGATTGAGTGTTTGGTAGGAGATATATACATTGATAAAAGAAGTAAAAAAAAAACTAAATCTCAATTATAACCTTTATAACTAAAAAATATATTTGACCAAGCCCAGAACCTTCTTCCCCTCTTTGACCGAGCAAAACTCACCATCATTCTCAAAATACAACTTCGATTTCTCTTTTTTCGTCTAAAGCCAACATTTCGTTCATAAAATTCATGCAATTTCATAAATTCACCATCTCTTGTATTTTTTTTATAGAGGTAAAGTCGTCGGCCACCGATTTGTTCGATGTTTCAAGCAGAGGTGAAACCGTAATAGAAGCAGTGGTGGCGGCAGAATGAGGGTGCGAATGGTCGTGGTTCGATTTGTGGGAAGACTTGGTGGGATCAAATGTCAAGCTCATCCCTTCCATTGTCCCGATTATTTCCTCTAATTTTGTAAGTTGTAGAAATCTTTTGGTGGTCGGATTATGGATATAGTACCTTTTATTACCAAGGTTTACATAGCTGCTGTTAAATCAGAATTTTAGATTCACAAGAAAACTTGTAATCAAGGAATCGATTATGGAGCAATAAGAAAGAGTATTGAAATCAACGGAATAAAAAACACCAGAATTTTACATGGTTCGGAGAGAAACTCCTACGTCCACGGGATCAGAGAGATTCGGTCTTTCACTATGAGAACACTGTAAGGATTACAATCACTCAATCTCACAAACACTCAAGGCTTCCTTCTTTAACAATGATTAAAAAGAATTCTAATACAGTTACAAAGATATCAATTGCAAAACCTTAGAATTTAACTTTCTCTAATTCTGTTCTATGGATTCTAGAACACGAAACCACATATATAGAAGTAATCCAGCCTATAATCGCCTCAGTAACCGCCTTCGGATGTAACCGTTTTTTCCCTCCAACTTGAATTCAGAATCTCGCTAATGACAGCAAGTAAGTGGACTTCTCCTCAACTGATCAGGAGACTTCAGGTCCACTGAGCTAACTGTATCTCAACTGATGTCATCTAAGTGGACTGACTCAAGCTAACTACTGATACTTTAACTAGACTGAATGCCAACTTCAAATATGACTTCACAATTCTCCAACTCATATTTGAAGTATCAGATCTCTCTTCATCTGCATCAGGTACCTTTAAGGCTAAGGAACCTTCCATGTGTTCATCTTTACCAGTTCAACAAAGAACTTGAATTTCAGGCTAGGTAAAGACTTTGTACACATATCAGCAGCATTGTCATCAGTAGATATCTTCTGGATCTTGACCACCCCTTTGTCTATGATTTCCCTCACAAAATACAATCTTACATCAATGTCCTTTGACCTCTCATTGAACACTTGATGTTTAACCAGATGAACTGCACTCTGATTGTCACAATGAATGACCACATCCTTTTGTTGAATTCCAAAATCTCCAATGATGCCTTTCAACCACAAAGCTTCCTTAACTGCTTCAGAGACTGCCACAAACTTTGCTTCAGTGGTGGATAAGGAAACACCACTCTATAACACAAATCTCCAACTCATAGCAGTGTTATAAAGCAATCAAGCAACGGGATTTTGCTCTGTTGCAGCCATTTGAACACGGTTAGGGTAATGATCACTCTTGAAAAGCTGTTTGAAGAAATCAGAGTTAAGATGTGGAGCCTTTTCTCTGTAAGGAATAATAGATTTAAGGGCTAATTGCAAATAAAACCACGACCTTTTTGCTAATTGCAATTTAATCTAAACTTTTGAATCGTTGCAAATAAAACTTCAACTTTAAATTTATTAGCAATTCTAACCAAATGATAGATTTTAATCTGTCAACCGAGCCAATCTAAATATATTAATACAATTAATTATTCATTGTCGAGTAAGTGAAACATCATTTTCAGACAATAAAAAGTTTAGTTGTTGGTTCGAATTGCAACCAAATGTTAAATTGGAGTTTTGTTTGCAAAGATTCAAAAATTTAGATTAAATTGCAATTTGCAAAAAGTTTGTGATTTTATTTACAATTAACCCTAGATATAACAACCTCACCTTTCATGATTGGTGTTTTAATCAACTTTGTGTTGTTCATAGATCTTGATTTTGTAATCATGGACCTGAAGTCTCCAGCTTTGCTGGTAATTTACTTATTAACTGTTTGGATGCTTTTGATTACATCCAGTACTCTACCTTTTAATACACTATTTTTGCCAATTAAAAAAAAAATCAAAATGACCCCACATTAATATGACTATTTTCAATTCGTGTAATTCAATATAACTAAAATCAAAATAGGGATAACTTACATGAACAAAAAAAATTTTATAGCTTCAAGACTATTTCCCATCAAATAGGGGAGTGCTTGTTTATTAATCAGAACAACCATTTAACCCATTTTTCCAATACCAAATTCCCAGAATGAATTAACACAACAACAGGTACTAAAATAGCAGAGGAACCGGGTCCACACAAGAAAGGGACTCAATATATTGATACCCATTTGTATCCAGATACCTAAGAGACCCTATAGCAACATCAATCTCCCTATCCTCAAACTCATATATTGTTTCAAAACTCCCATTCACAAGATTATATCTCACCACTTCTCCAGGAATGTGCAGCACCAAGAACGAATCCTCCTCTTTCGCTCCCCGAACCAGAGTAAAAATCGACAACCCGTACGGGTAAGGCATCCATGGATCAAAATCATCCATGTATATCACCGGATAAGCTGCCACAACATGATTCAGATCAACCCTGTACTTAACAAACCACTCTGAATAATCCCTCTTCATCTCGTACACATTGAACTCGATTTTCACCACGAAGAACTCAATGTAATGCAAGTGGTCACAAGACTCTCCAAAGTAATACTTGTATCTCTGATCTCTTCCACTTGAGATAGGCGGCATTATTAACTTCCTAGGCATCTCATCATCATCGTCAAGCTTCAGATATAAAGAGCCATCACTCTTGAGGGTGATCCAATGGATTGCTCCGTTCCAATACACCCCTTTGTTGAAAAATATTTGGTAATGTAAAGAAGTATCACTCTTGAAAAACTCTGCACATTTCCTCCAAGAACCCGTCTTTGATGAATAAATTGTGAATTCAAATGCGTTGTTACTTCCTGAAAAGATACAAACAACTTTGTAATGAGGGGACTTGGCGGGATCAAAGGCCAAGTTCATCCCCTCAATTCTCGGAAAACTTACCTGGAAGTTTCAAGAATCGTCTGGTGGTGGGATTATAGATATAGCAATTCATGTGTCTAACAATATTCAGATGGCTGCAACAGAGCAAAAGCCCGTTGCTTGATTGCTTTATCGCGATGGCTGCAGGGTCTGCAGTGAAATTCAGTTCCGGATAGGTTGGAAAATGGTTTTCGGTTGAGAAGGAAAAATATTCAAATTTGTGTTGGAAAGGATTTCAACACAAGGATTGGTGTAAGAAGAGGCCAACGGCGGGGTTGGGAGAAGGATTGCGCCGAAGGGAGAAGGAAGGATTGGTGATGAGGAAATGCCAGTGCTTGGAAACTGACTTGAAGCAAAGCAGAGATTTCACGGGAAGGCGGAGAAGAATTTCAGTTAAGAGATCATCAATTGAAGCGACAATTTCAGCTGATGAGCTACGGAGTTTGATTTTGATTTTCATGTTGATGGAATGTGTGTTGTTGAATTTGATGTGGAGTATTTATTAAGCTCTGTTTTTGGAGGTTAGGATAGTAAATGTACACGCTTGTTGATGATTGGTGGTATTACTTATTAGTACAAGGAATTGATGAGAGTTGGTTGGATTACTTATTAGTATAAGGAATTGATGATTGCTCTGGAAGTTGAAGGAAATAAAATACTCCACTAGTCTACATATTGCAGAGGAAGCTTCATTTTAGTTTAAGTCAATGCTCTTCTAAATTTGCAGAGGAAGCTTCATTTTAGTTTAAGTCAATGCTCTTCTAAATTCTATAAAAAGAAAAAGAAATTCATCATTTTTCTGTGTTTGTTAGTTTGACCGGTTAACCAAACTAAAAAATTTAATACTAAGGTTCCTTAATAAATTCCCTTTAATAATTTACAAAAAAATTAAGAAATACTCTCTTCGTCCCAACTCTTTCTTCACACTAATTTTAATACTTAGGCAGTGTTTACTTTCTAAGATAAAGGTCATTTATACTAATAGTAGACATTTATATGTTGTTTACTTTGTTAGTTTATTTTTCCGGGTTATCTATTGTACCCGGGTTAAAGGCCCCTTAATTGCACTTCTCTATACAGGCTGAAAGAGTGGGTTTAAATATACAGCAATACTGTTCATTTGTTATTTGACCATTTTGTCCCCAACATTAGTTGAAAAACTGAAACATAAACAAATGGCTCCGTCAACAACTCAACATAAATTTCCATAGACACAAAAATGATTTCCGGCCATCATCGATCGCGTGAGAGGATGATTGTGAGACTAGACCAACAATGAACCAATTACACGGCTCCAGGATGAACAGAGGATGAATATTTTGGCTATTCTTCAGAAATTCTGGAATTGCACTGAATCATCAAATTTGGCATCACTGAGAAATAAATTCAGAAAAAATAGTGAAATTGGTATCAAACTATTCAATATTTTTTCTATAACTTGAACTCATACACACAAATGCCCAATTTTTTTTTTTTTAAACTATGTCGGAGACCCATTTCTCTTGGTTGTGCATTTCCGATCTATGTGTTCGAAAAAAATAAAAAAATCGACTTTCCGAACAGGGCTCATGCCTTTTATTCTTACTGAAGCCATTGAAAGATCATTATTCAGGAAAAAAAAATAGTGAAATTGGTATCAAACTATTCAATACCTTTTGTCTCGCTTCCGAAACCTACGAACACTGTGTCAAAAAAATACAAAAGAAAAAACTTGACAAAATAAGCAATTCCCTTAGTGTGAATAGACAAAAAATAATAACAAAAATTGAGCTCGTAAAGATTGGGTGTAGACGTAGGATTACAAGTTTTTTTCACAGTGAAGAGGATTCAATGGCGTAGAAAATCGTACAATGAAAAGGGATTTAGATGAAAACCCTTTTTGGATGGTTAAATTACACAGATGGATCAGTCCAACTTTCAGGGTATATTGGTAATTTAAATCCTTATCTATAGAAAAACTGCAAAAGTAAACAAAAATGGGTTATTTGAACTCTTACACAAAACACCTTAAGTAAATGGGTGATAATTTGAGTTAACTTGAGCCACCCTACTAAATTAACTTTTCTACATTATCCTATCTTGAAAAGTAAACACAGCCTTAGTAGTTTATATCCATCAACTTCCAAAGCAATCCATCTAACTTTCATCACTTCATTGTATATTTTATTATACTAACATCACCTATCATCCTCAGCTATACAACCGCTACAAAACAGAGCTTAATAAATTCTCACGAATCCAAAAACACACATTCCATCAGCATGAAAATCAAAATCAAAATCCGTAGAACATCAGCTGAAATTGTTGCTTCGATTGATGATCTTTTACAAGAGATTCTTCTCCGCCTTCCCCTGAAATCCCTGGTTTGCTTCAAATCAGTTTCCAAGCACTGGCATTTCCTCATCACCAATCCATCCTTCCCTCTTCCTTCTCCGAACCCCGCCGTTGGCCTCTTCTTACGTACACCATTCCTTCCCCTACTCTCGATTCGACCTCACATTTGAATACTTTTCCTTCTCAACCAACAACCATTATTCACCAGATCCGAAACTGAATTTCACCGACGACCCTGCTGGCATCGGGATAGTGCAATCGAGCAACGGGCTGTTGCTCTGTTGCAGCTACCAAAACCTTAATAATAAGAGGTACTATATCCATAATCCCACCACCAAAAGATTCCTACAACTTCCAAAATTAGAGGAAAGAATCGGGACAGTGGAACGGATGAGCTTGGCCTTTGACCCCACCAAGTCTTGTCATTACAAAGTTGTTTGTGTTTTTTCCGGGACCCACAAATTCGGATATGCAATTTATTCGTCCAAGACGCGTTCTTGGAGAAAATGTGCAGAGCCCTTCGTAGCTCATAGGGTAAACTTTAAGAATGGAGTGTATTGGAATGGATCGATCCATTGGGTCAGCTTTACGAGTGATGGTTCTTTATATCTAAAGCTTGACGAAGTAGATGATGAGATGCCGAAAAGATTGAGTATGCCGCCTATCCAGAGCGGCCGCGATTGGAGGTTCCATTATTATCTTGGAGAGTCTTGTGATCACTTGCATTACATTGAGTTCTTTGAGGAGAAAATTGAGTTCGATGTTTACGAGATGAAGAGAGATTATTCGGAGTGGTTTGTTAAGTACAGGGTTGATCTGTCGTCGGTCGTGGGGTCTTATCCGGCGATATACATGGATGATTATGACGGGACGATGTGGTACCCGTACGGATTTTGGATTAGTAGTCTGGTTCGGGGCGTGGAAGAGGAGGATTCGTTCTTGGCGTTGCACATTCCTGGAGAAGTGGTGAGATATAATCTTGTGAATGGCAGTTTTGAAACGATATATGAGTTGGAGGATTGGGAGATTGATGTTGTTGAAGGTTCTCTGAGATATGCGGATTCAAATGGGTATCAATACATTGAGTCTATTTCTGGTGTGGATCCGGATCCTCTGCTATTTTAGCAACCCTTGTGGGAGTTGGGTATGGGAAAATTTGCGTTGGATGTTGATTTATTTAATAAATAGGAAAAATATTTTTTTCCCCATGTTTACGTCAATTTCGATTTCAATAAAATCTGACTTTCACGAATCCTATATGTTCTAGAGTGATTCTAGGGTGCATACAAGTGTATACTATGCATTTGAAATTTGATTCCAATTTAAAATTAATATTGACCAAAAGTCAAAATTCGCGGGTCTGTTGCTGCCCGTACAAAATTCGCGGATCTGGCAACAAATCGGATCGCAAATGGGTCGCGCGCGCTTCGTACCAATACCCTAAATTATATCACCAATACCCGAAGTTATAATCACCAATACCCCAAGAATTACTCAATAATAATATCTTAAATAATTATTCAGTAGTACCCCAAGACTTAATCACCAATACTCCAATTTATAATTACCAATACCCCAAGTTATAATCATCAATACCCAAAGTTATAATCACCAATACCCCAAGTTATAATTATCAATACCTCAAGTTATAATCACTAATACCCCAAAAATTATTCAACAATACATTGAACAATGATATTCCCAGGAATTATTCAGTAGTACCCGAAGACTTAATCACCAATACCCCAAGTAATAATCACCAATACCCTAAGAATTACTCAACAATACATTGTACAGTGATATCCCCAATAATTATTCAGTAATACACCAAGACTTAATCAACAATATCACAATCAACAATACCCCAATAAACAAAGCACCAATACTCAAAGTAATCAATAATAAGCAAAGTAATAAAATTTTGTATTTGAATAAATTTGGGTGTTATGATACTGAGAGAGAAAAAAATTAATCATATTGCAATGATAATTTGGGGATTGAATAGTGAGATTGCGAAGGGAAAAAATTAGTCACTGCTTCATATACAATCTGCTTAATTCAATATTTTGTTTTTCGTACTAATACTGCAGGCGACATCTTGTGCAGGGGGAGCGGTGGGGCAATGCGTGAGTCTTCCTTGAGCACCAGATCTTCATTAATACTTTCTTCTCCATCATCCAATATCTCATCAGAGCTGGGAATACCGACGAAGGCAAGAAGATAAATGGCGGAAGCGAAGAAGATGAGTATGGCGGACAAAGGCCATGGCTGCAAATCAATGGAAAAAGCTCAGCGGATCATCAATGGAGGAAATTAATTGAAGACAACTGCCGGAAAATAGAGCCACAACCACTGTGTCGCCATTAATTATGGAAAGAAGCAGAAGCCTCGTCGGAAAATCAAAGAAGAGGACGACGCTTGAAGAAGAATAGAGAAAATTGTGAGAGAAAATGGAGAATGTCCAACCCGTAAATGCCTGGCCGAATTTTATAATACAGTTTGTGTGACAAAAGCATCATTGCATATGTCCAAAAGTATTAGCTTGACAAACTGTAGAGTTTGGCTGAAGAGTATAACTGTAGAGTTTGGTGATAGTTGAAGAATATCAACATCTGCAGGATTTGTTAGCAAATGCAGAGTATAACAAATGCAGAGTCTAAACGGATGCAGAGTTTGATAGCTGCAGATATTAGATGCAAAGTTTGATAGCTGTAGAGTATCAAATGTATGCAGATATCAACTTGAAGAGTGTGTCTAATACTGACAGTTATTTCCATAACATAATAACCGTTAATTTGTTTTGGGAATTGAAAAATTGAAAATGGTAATCCATAACCGACTCAAGGCTAACTCGGATTATATATTGGGCATGTGTCATCAGATGAGGATAATGCACCAGCAGAAGAGGAGGAAGGAGTGCCAGAAGCAGACTTGAGAAATTATAGTCTGACAAGAAATAGGACTAGAAGACAAATACATCCTCCAACAAGATTTGGTCGAGTTGATCTGGTCTCATATGCACTTGTTACAACAGAAGCCATAGAGTACCAAAAACCTAAGAGCTACAAGGAAGCCCTTGTGTGTGATGATAGGAAGTCATGGATTACTGCCATGACAGAAGAGATTGAGTCTCTTAAGAAAAATCATACTTAGATTCTTGTTGATAAGCCAGCCAGGCAGAAGCTAATCAGTTTTAAATGGCTGTTTAAAAGGAAGCTTGAATCTGGTGTGAAGGATCAAGTGAGGTTTAAAGCCAGGCTAGTGGCCAGAGGATTTACTCAAAGGGAAGGAATTGATTACAATGAGGTATTTTAACCGGTGGTTAAACATTGTTCAATCAGACTACTTCTCAGCAAAGTAGTCCAAGAAGATCTGGAGCTGCAACAACTTGATGTCAAGACAACTTTTCTGCATGGGGATCTTATTGAGAGTTTATACATGCACCAGCCAGAAGGGTTTGTTGAACAAGGGGGAGAAGGAAAGGTGTGTCTACTCAAGAAATCATTGTATGGCCTCAAGCAAAGTCCAAGACAATGGCACAAGAAGTTTAATGAAGTTATGTTATCCATTGGTTTTGTGAGAAGCAAGTATGATACTTGTGTATATCTGGAAAGACAAGGGAGTGATGTGATAGCCTATCTTCTGATCTATGTAGATGACATGCTTATTGCTAGTAAAGAGTCTGTTGAAAATTCAGAGTATCAAAAGGAAGCTCAGTGCTAGATTTGATATGAAGGACTTGGGAAATGCTAAAAGGATTCTTGGAATGGATATTCTTAGGGATAGAGCAGCTGGAAGATTATTCTTATCCCAAAAGAGTTACATTGAGAAGGTCCTGAAAAGGTTCAACATACATGAGAGTAGGTCTGTGTTAACTCCTCTGGGTCAACAGTTCAAATTATCTAAGGAGATGGAACCAAAGTCTGAAGAAGAAAAGAAGGCTATGATGAAAGTACCTTATGCAAATGGGGTTGGGAGCTTGATGTATGCTCTAGTCTGCAGCAGACCAGACTTAGCTTATTCATTGAGTATGGTAAGCAGATACATGTCTAATCCTGGAAAATTACATTGGGAAGCTTTGAAATGGATATTCAGATACTTTAAAGGGTCATCTGATTTGGGTTTGATGTTTGAAAAGATGACTGACCAGAAGAGTCCACTGGAAAGATTTGTAGATTCTGATTTTGCTGCTAATCTGAATACCAGAAGATCCTTAACAGGGTATATCTTTACTCTTTACAATACTGCTGTGAGCTGGAGATCTGTTCTGCAGAGTGGAGTTGCTTTTTCTACTACAGAAGCAGAGTTTGTTGCAGTCTCTGAGGCTGCTAAGGAGGCTTTGTGGTTGAAAGGCATTATCAAGGATTTTGGCATAAACCAAAGGGCTGTGGTCATTCATTGTGATAATCAGAGTGCAGTTCATCTGGTTAAACATCAAGTGTTCCATGAAAGATCAAAGCACATTGATGTAAGGTTGCATTTTGTAAGGGAAATCATTGACAAAGGTGTGGTTCTAATCCAGAAAATATCTACAGAGGACAATGCTGCAGATATTTGTACTAAGTCTTTACCAGGTACTAAATTCAAGTTCTGTATTGAATTGGTAAAGATGAGTGTATGGGATGTTCCTTAGGCACAAGCTGGTGTGTGGAGGAGAGGAAGAGAGGATTGATACTTCTCATTTGAGGTGGAGAATTGTGAAGTGTCATATGTGAAGTATGTAATCTACTGAGCTTGAGTTCCAATAAGAAGCTACGTTGTTAAAGTGTTGGCCGTGAGAGTTAGTCAAATTTGGGGTACCAGAGGAGTTGGACCAGATGAGGATGACCAGATGAGTCTGACCAGAGTAGTTTGGCAGATGAGCAATCAGAGGAGGTCCATCAGATGAGGTATACCAGAGGAGTCCTATCAGAGGAGGTCTGGACCAGAAGTCATCTGATGTGAGTGACCAGAGCCAGAGGAGGTCAAGTCATCTGATCCAAAGTTCGTCATACGCAAATTACACCAAATTGAAGCTAGCGCAATGGCGGTTCTAACTGAATCAACTGGAGCGGTTATTGAAGTCGTTAGCTAGCTGGATAACTACCTTACATTTGAGTTTGTTACAACTGAATCGATTCTAGGGTTCATCTCAATCTCTGTAACTATAAAAAGGGGCTTCTCAGCTGAGAGAAGTAAGATCGTCATTATTGAGTGTGCAAACACAGAGAGTTTGTGAGATTGAGTGAATTGTAACTTCTTCCATTCTTTCTTAGTGAAAAGCTATCATCTCCGATCCCGTGGACGTAGGAGTATTCATCTTCGAACCACGTAAATCTAGTGTTCTTGTTGATTTCAATTTTGTTCTTTTTGTTGTCATATTCCGATTCCCTGATTACAAGTTTTCTTGTGAATCTAAAACGATTAACAAACACAAATTTGAATATTTTCCTTCTCAACCAAAAAACATTTTCCACCCTATCCGGAATTTCACTGCAGACCCTGCAACCATCGCGGTAAAGCAATCTAGCAACGGGCTTTGGCTCTGCTGCAGCCATCTGAACACAGTTAGATACATGAATTGCTATATCTATAATCCCACCACCAAAAGATTCTTGCAACTTCTGAAATTCGAGCTAAGTTTTCCGAAAATTCAGGGGATGAATTTGGCCTTTGATCCCGCCAAGTCCCCTCATTAAAGTTGTTTGTATTTTCTTAGGAAGTACAAGCGCATTTGAATTCGCAATTTATTCATCAAAGACGGGTTGTTGGAAGAAATGTACAGAGCCTTTCAAGAGTGACGGTTCTTTATATCATCACGTAGTTTTCAAAAAAGGGGTGTATTGGAATGGAGCAATCCATTGGATCAGCCTTATGATTGATGGCTCTTTATATCTGACAAAACAATGATGAAACCACAAATAGATAAGAGACCGCACCTTGTAAACCAACATACACTCGAAAAATAAATGGCGAACACTTTCATCATAATTCCCACATAAATCACAATAAAGGACATCACAAATAGCTTAAAGCATTCCGCCTTTCCAGACCAAGCAATCGCTCACGAAGAGCTTTCCAAGCCAATCCAGACATTTTGGAGGGTGTAAATGCAATCCAGATCTCTGGGAAAGCCAAGTATACTTCCGTGCCCAACGTAGTCGAAGGAGGTATGAGGTTAATATGCGCCAAGTAAAAAGTAGGCGCCTAAAAAACCAAGACCTAGACTCATTAACCCATTTCCCCAAAAGTAGCTTCTTGATTAACACTATCAGAAAAAAATCTTGGAAATACAAGACGCGACTTATCCGCAAAATTTTTTTTAGGTCCGTAATTAAGTGGTGGTTGTGTTTTAAGGACAAAATATTTTCGAGTTTGTAAAAGTAGAACAATATATTTTTGGGCATGTAAAAGATGGACAATATATTTCAAAATCATGTGAAATTTTAGATCAATACACCCACCTACACTTCAATATGAAAGAGTAAATCTTACGAATATATATATATATATATAAACAATTGCAAAATAAATTAATTGAACGAACAACTAAAAAAAAATACTTTAGCGGAGGATCGATATAAATTTGAGAAGTGCCGAAAGCAAACGTAGTTTTAGTAAGAAAAAAAAAAAAAGGGAGAAGAAGTATGTATGTATTATATTGTGTGGTGTGAGGTTAGTTAAAGGATTCAAGGTGAAATTTTGGTGGTCTAATTGGTTATTTAATATGTTGATAATTGGTTGGGATCGACTCGATAATTCTAAAAACAATGTCTTTGCATTATTTGCTCTAAATCTGCTACATTGGATCTAAGATTCTAGCTATGAGGAATTATACTATATATAGTCAATAGCTACTGTCCATCCCTCGACTAGTTCTTGTAGACACAAATATGCTATTTGCAATTTTTGCTCTTGTCCGGATTGCTCTAAAATCGTGTAAAATGCACTTTTGGTTCCATGAGAATAGTTGATTTGCAAAAATGGTATTTTTTTTTTTTGATATTTTTGGTCTCGTAGATTTTTTCGACATTCTTGGTCCCAAGAGAGTTGCAGTTTTGGTTCCAAACGAATATATAAATTGTAATTTGGTCTAAAAAAAATGTAGATTTGGTCCAAAAAATTAATAGAAGGGACCAAACTTGATAAAAAAAGAATCAAAAAAGAAAGTATGATAAAAAAATTTATTGAAAAATTCTTATGAGACTAAATTTTCAATTTTCCCCTCCAAAATCTTCTTACCGAAAAGAATTCAAGATTCACCGCTCGAAAATATAGATGAGGTAATCGAAATATATTCAAAACATAGTTTTTGAATTTACAACCTGCTAACATATTTATTAGGGAAAATTATTTTTTTAAATAGGATAAGTTACCTTAATTTTGATTTCAGTCCTGTCGACCCTCCCGAATTGAAAATACTCCTGCAACTCTCATTTTTCCACTTTTTGGTGTAATTGACCAATCAAACCCTGTCACGTGGACGAAGCAAAATCTATCACATCAGCGTCCACCGTATGTTTTACGGCCTACAGCAAGTTACGGACAAAAATGTAGAAAATAAAAAGTAATATGATGGGAAAATAGACATTTTTGTCCTTTAAGTTTCGTTGACTTTGATTTTCGTCCTCTTAAGTTTTGAATTTTGAAATTAGTCCGCTATGTTGCTTTTTTGTGATTTTCGTCCCCCGACCTACTACCGACGGTCACCCATCTAGTTACCGCTTACGTGGCAGGTTTTTTTTTTCTTTTTTAAAATTTTTTAATTATTTTTTATAATTTTAAATACTACAATTTCCATCCTACAATATCCATCGCCGCCATATCCGTCCATCCCCACCCGACTCTCACCCACGACAGCACCACCAGCGCCTCTGCCTTGTCCCTCAACCTCACCCACCACAAGTTCCCAAATGCCACCGCTAACACCACCTTCTCCACCCACCTAAAACCCTCACCGGAGACTCCGAAAATCATCTCGTCCTCCGCCAGTTTCATGACGCTCCTCCACAAGAAAATCGTCAATTCATGCAATCCCAACCCAAAGCAAAAATCACTCTCCTCGCCTACACTAATTTTCCGACCATGAAACAGTTTATTTCCGCATCTAGGGTTCCGTAAATCCCCAAACTCAAACAAATCTGAATAATGGATAGCAAAACCCTAGCTGCGTGAAAACAATGTCGTTTGCTGATTAGAAAAGGGGGTTTATAGCCAGTTAGGTTATTCGTCTTTATCTGCAAAAAAATCAAATCGAAAATGAAAATTTATGAAATTGTTGTTCATCCATTGTTGTTAGCCTAAAAACTGGGGCTGGATTTATAACAGGATGTGGGAGATCTAGGCTAAAACATCAATAAATTGAGTGATAATTAACTCCGTAAATGCTTGAAAGTTTATCATGGATCAATGATGAAGAAGAAGTAAAATAAGCAATAAATGAGCCAAGAAGTAAAATAAGCAATAAATAAGTGTGTTTTTGTATTGATGAATATCTATCTTTCTTGTACAAAGGGGGAACCTATTTATAGGTTTCACATATGGGGGGTACTTTGGTCTTTTCCGACCTCTCAGGGAACCGTTACATTAAATGTCTGTAGTCCCCGAATGCGCGCGGGCGCCCGTCTGTCCTTGCTCCCAGGTGTCCGACCACTCCGGCGTCACCACGTGTCTCCAAAGGATGATTCTCTGAATAATTACCCTATTTGTGAAGAATATTCCCTTTGTCCTTATGTACGGAGGTGACTTTTTGCTATATTTGGGGTGATCTTGTCTGATTCTACCACGTGCTCTAGGGATCTTCGGCCATTTTGGCGTAAAAAGAGGTCGGAGACCGGTTGGACGCTGGTCTCTTACTTGAGTACGGAGATCGGGTCTGGGCCATTTCTCCCGAGGCTTGTTTCGATACCGCTTTGCCTTTGTGCTTTGTCCTATGGAGATCGGGTCCGGCCTCTAGATAGATCCCAAGAGGTTAGTTTAGGTTGATGAAGTCGGGTCATGTCCGAGCCTGACTGAAGTTGGTGAGACCGACCTCGGCCGACGTGATCGGCCGAGATCGTTGGGGTTGGAGATCGTCTGAGAGTAAGTCTCAAGATGGGATTGGGTTTAACACTGGCCCATTTGTCTTGTTAGAAATCGATCGCCGACCTCTAATTATTATGGTCATAACAATTGCCCCCCAGTTTAGTCCTTATGAGGAATGAATGAGGGGTGAACTAGATCTTTTGGTGCTGATTCCCTTTTTTCTTTTTTTTTTGACCTCTCACCGGTTAGGGAGGAGGTCGGAGGCCGGGAAACCGAAAAGACCCACTACTATCGCAGAAGGTGAAACGACACGCGTGGACTGTCGTGTCTGACATGATGCGCACGTTCCCAAGCATCGCCTGAAAAACTCACGTGAAACCGAAACGTCACCTGTCAAAAGTCAATCGGGGCCTAGGGTCTGGCATTTAGACCTTTAGGCCCCTGGGTCTACACGACCAATTTACAACTTTGCCCCCAGTATTCCCTTATAAAAAGGGGTTTCCTTTCTCCATTTCAAACTTTTATCTTTCGCGCTCCCGAAACGTTCCCTTAGGATTCAGTATTCTGGCGAGTTTTACGGCGGCGGACAAGGCAATGAAAGGAGCTAGAGGTGGTGGCGTGAGCTTGATTCAGAATATTTCTCTTTTCAGGGTAAGTCTAGTTTTCCTTTTGATTCTTCCGCTTCTTTTTCTTTCATTTTGAGAAACAAAATGGATCGTCAGTGGATGGGTCCTCCTCTGAGCCACCGGGGCGGTGCTTCCTCCGGCAGTGGTGGCGCTGGGTGCAAGTTGTTCGAGGAGGGAGGTAGCTCGAGGGGCGGAGGTGGTTCTCCTCCGCCGCGGCCTATTGCCAGTTTGATATGGGCTCATGATGACGAGGACCTGGATTCTATATTTTGTAATCCGGGTCGTTCCTTGTTGGGTGAGCCTATAGAGGATCGGAGTCTATTTGAAGAGATCGGGGCGTTGGCCGGAGGAAGAGTCGGCATGAGAGCCTCTGAGACTTTTGGGACGATTAGGATGGCCCTGTCAGGAGAAGACCGGGATCCCCTAGATGATCTTCTTGCAGAGGATGAGGGTGTTGAAAATGTTGCCGGGACTGATGAGGATGCGTTAGCTATCATTCGATTGCTGCAAGAGTTGGCAGTCAAGCGTGTAAAGGAGAGACTGTGGATTGCGGCGTCTCGGGATGAGGTTGAGGTCGGGACGGGGCTCGAGAGGTCGGGAGACAGTCAGTCCGGGGTGGCCGTGTCCAGGAATCGTGACGATCCGGCTGATAAAGACAATGTGAAAAGGGCTTTCCGCCTATGGGCGGGGTTCGTGAATAGGATGAAATTGCAACCCTCAGAGTCTGAATTTGAAGCCTATCACGAGAGATTTGTGTTTGAACCTTTCACGAGGGATCTGACCACAGTGAGGCCGGTTGATCGGGATGAGTCGAAGAAATGGTCCTACGGGCCGATACAGAGTGTGATTACACAGGAATTCCTGGACGGGGCTATTACACACGACTTCATGGAGGTTGGCCTTCGATTCCCCCTCCATTTGGCCATTACCCATCTCCTTAATTTCTGGGGTCAAGCCCCCATCCAGCTTCTTCCGAATGCCTGGATGATTGTCCTTGGCATCATGACTCTATTTGGTAAAAATCTGCTATACCGCCTTCCGACCCTGGGGGAGATGTCCTATATGCTGCGGGTCGTTGCCGAGAAGAATCGCGATGGCGAGATTTACGTGCAGACTAAAGGGGCCAAGTTTGTGGCCGACCTTGCCACTAAGGCTCGTAACGTCCGGGAACGCTGGTTTTTTATTGTCGGGCGTGGAAGACCAGAATGCCGGATGGGTCCAAAATGAAGATCCCCACTAAATTCCGCCCGAAAGAGCCTAGTTAGACATTGATAGATTTCTTTTGAATTTAAAAGTACTGATCTAAATTGTTTTTTCCTTTTGTAGGCTATCCTTCTCCATCCGAGCTCAACTTTGATTACTCAATTGTTCGAGCTAGGATACTCCAGCTTCTGGAAAATCAGCATAATCAAGCACTTCTCCGGACTCGGCAAGCTCGGTTGACGAGCCGTTTCTTTCAGTATCTGAGGCATCTCGGAGCGTTAGGTATGGAAATTTAACCTTCTGGCATTGAACGGGAAATAGTAGGGTGATCTTAAATTTGCAGTTCCTGACGTCGGAGTAGTGCGTTAGTGCTCGCCCGATCTATTACCAAATTGCCTAAGAATGTTCGCCCGTCTCGGTGGTGCTTTGTCCAAACCGACTACGCCCAAAGGACCTGCGAAGAAAATGAAAACTGGGACTCGGAAAGGGACTCTCGTGACTCGGGAAACTGGAGACGCTCATGTCTCTTCGGTGATCACTGGCAAGAAATGTACTCGGGCCGAGCTAGGGGGATCCGGGTAAGAAGACGAAATACCGAGCCCGCCGTGGATAGACTTAATTGAGCTCACAACCCCCGAGCTCTGGTAGATGCCACCAGCCGACGTTGCTCATCCTGTCGAGCCCGTCCGGTCCGATTCTGATCGGACCTTCTTCGGCCGCGATTTGGCCAAATTTCAAGCGTGAGTGTATTCTTTTCCAAAGGTTGTTGGCTTTTTTGATATTTCTACACAGGTTTTGGAACTTAGTTACTTTTGTTGACATTTTTGTTTGTTTCAGTCTTACCAGGAATGATCCCGATGGGCCTCCTCTTGTGCTCTTTCCTGTCATCCCGGGCTCCGGCCTCTATCGTGGAGATGCCGGAGTACATGAGCCGGATGGTTAACTCCATTCCGCACGCCTAGAGTTTGGACTTGGCTGACATTACTGACCGTAGGCCTCGCGATGCCATCCGGGCCAATATCGCTCTGGATAGCCAAGCAGCGATCATGGCCAATTTCGTGGAGAGTGAGCTTAACACTGCCGTGAGCTTGCTAAGGAAGGCTGAGGCGAGTCTTACCGGGGCGCGGGAAGAGAAAGCGATCCTTGAGAGTGAGAATGTTGAGCTCAAGAAGGAGAAGGACAACGTGTTTGGGCAGGTTGAAGCTGTGGTGAAAAAGAGGGACGATGCTCTTACACGGGCTGAGGCGGCCTTGAAGGCTGATGAAACGGTCCGGGCCCGGATGTCCGAGATGGAGTCTGCCATGGCCAACCTTCGTCTTGACTTGAAGAAGATGCAGAATGTCGTTGATGTGGCGAAGACCAAACAGGACGAGCTCGAGGAGTAGCTCCGGGCGAAATTCGCTGAGCTAAAGGCCGCCGCTGAGAGGCCATCTTACCATCCGAAAGATTCGGCCACCAACCCAGAGTTATTTTCTGAATATTGTTATTACATGGCCATTACCGACCTGATCCAGGAGGGGCGGAAGGCTAATCTTGACACCAAGGTTTATGAGGACTACTTCCGATCTTACATGGCCAAGGCTCCGCTCCATGAGAGTTATTATCTTCACTTTTTAGATCTCGAGACCGAGTATGAGGTCGATCTCTCATGGTTTCCCCGCCGACACAAACTCCTTTGAACCAGGCCCAACCTTCAGCACCGGCTGTCGAAGAAAAGGACGAGGAGGAGACTGAAGTGGAGGAAGATGTCGAGGATGGTGGTGATGGAGGGTACGTCGAGGTCGGTTTTGAAGAGGCGGAGGTGACGGGCCATGTCGTCGAGACGGAAAGCGGTCGGGCTATCGAGGAGGCAGGTCGGGCCGTGGAAGTACATGTGGATGGCGTTGTGGAAGGGGCCGAAGATCAGGGTTCTTGAGTTTGAAGCTATCTTGTCTATTTTCTTTATTTTTGAAGTTTGTAAGCGGTTGTGACCGTGTTTCAATGTACTTTGCCTCTGGGCCTTTTTTATCGAAGTATATAATATTTGGTTTGCTCTTAACTGTTCCTGTTTGATATACTTTACCCTTGAGTATTTGTCTATCTTAAATAAAAGTGACGATATGGTTAAGTGTTTGGGGGTAGATTTAGGAAAATTTGTTAAATGTTAAAAAATGAGAATTTGGCTAAGTGTTTGGAACATTTGATTAAACATGTACTCTTGAGAATATTTGAGAAGATTTTCCAGAAGAATTCTCGCTTATTGAGTTAAGGTGGATGTGACAAGTGAGACTTAGAAAATTTTGAACTGGTTTTGAACTTATCTTTGTTGAGTATATGTTGACCTCCGGGGGTCGAGTCCGATCCTATGAGCCCGGTGCGTGGTCTCCTCGGCGGCCGGTGAACTTATCTTGAAGAAGTAATGACCTTGGCAGTCTGTCCGGGCTGAGTGTGATATGCCGACCTCGATACGGTCAGCATATGCTTCTGAACTGAGCCTGGTCTTAAAGAAGTAATGACCTTGGCGGTCTGCTCGGGCTGAGTGTGATATGCTGACCTCGATACAGTCCGCATATGCTTTTGAACTGAGCCCGGTCTTAAAGAAGTAATGACATTGGCGGTCTGCCCGGGCTGAGTGTGATATGCCGACCTCGATACGGTCGGTATATGCTTTTGAACTGAGTCTGGTCTTAAAGAAGAGGGCATAAGTTGTTAGTAAGTATTTTATTGATAATTTTTTAAAGTAGAGGTTTCAATACAAAGTTGCTACTGGTAATATTTCTTCAAGTGAGTCGCATTCCAGGGGTATTGGTCCGGAGTGCCATCCATTAGTTCGAGTTCGTATGCTCCTTTGGAGAGCCATTTGGACACCCTGAACGGACCCTCCCAGTTTGGGCCGAATACCCCTTTGGGACCTTGGATCTTCTTAAGGACGAGGTCGCGTACTTGGAATTGCCTTGCCTTCACCTTTGTGTTAATTTTTTTTTTCAGATTTCTTCTTGTAGATTGCATTCTTGAGGTCGGAGTTGAGTCTTCTCTCTTCGAGCATATCCAAATCGACTCTCCGAGCTGCATCATTGTCTTTCGTGATCGTCTGAGCCGTTCTATAGCTCGGGAGAGCTACCTCTGAAGGGATGACGGCCTTGGTCCGAAACGCCAGTACAAATGGGGTTTTGCCAGTCGAGTTCCTGGTCGTCGTCCGATAGGACCAAAGTACATCGGGGAGCTCGACGACTGATTAGTGTGAATATTGCTTGAAATTCATGCATTTAATTTGTATATTTTATAGAGTTTCATGTGATTATTTACATTAATTTGTCTCATTATGCTTAATTGTCGAAAAATGTATTTTGTGCCTATTTGCACGAAATTGGGTATTTTTTTAGAGAAAAATGAGAAGAAGAATTGGGCTAGATGAATTATTTTCAGGCAATTTTCAAGGCCTAAATCCACAAATAGCAGCAGCCCATTTAATGGTCCAAGTTAGAATAATTCAAGCCCAAAGCTTTCGGCCCATTTGCTGGAGATTGAATTGATACATGAAAGAAGTAGCATTCCCGTGATAAGGAGGAAGAAATGAGAAAGAAACAAGACTGCGGGTCCCACTCTACTTTTAATTGGAAAGAGATTTTGACCAAGGGAAATAAAATTAAATGCCTTCATTCCCATACCCTTCAAAAATCGAAGAGAGAGAAAGATGACATTTGAAGAAAATGGAAAACCACTTCCCAAATGAAAAAAAGTAGCAGAGCAATTATCAACCAAATTCACCATTATTGATGGAGAAAATTGACGGAGTGGCACTCGCTGAAAACCACCGCGTCGGAAAGAGTTCGAGATCCCGGGTTTCGAAGCTGCTAGTACGCCGGGAAATAAGACCACCGTGGTCGGAATTCGGAGCTTAGCACGATGCCGGAAGAGGAAGAACGTTCAAACGCCGGAAATTATGGAGGAAGCTTGGCCAGAAATTCAGAGAGAGCAGAGCTCACTTCGCCACGCCGGAAAAGGGGAGCTCGCCGGAATTCGAAGCTAGGCCAAAAGCCGCCATGGCCGGAAATCAAGAAGTTGACGCCGGAAAGAGGCCGATTTCCAGCCAAGACAAGAGAGAGAAAGAGTGCGGGACCCACTCTGCAGCTGAGGAGAGAGATGGACAGATGTCCAATTGTGAAGCTCACACCTACACTGTGGGTCCCACGGAAAAGAAAGACAAAAGTTTTCAGCAACTCTTGGCAAATTAACAAAAGCACGATTTCATTCCTTAACCCAGCTCGACCACTCAACCAAGTCGAGCCAACCGACTCGTGCGAGTCGATGTCGGTGACAACAGAGATTTGGGAGCAAATTTTGCCGTGCACGACCTGGAGTCCCGCTCGAGTAGGTCAACTCGGTCGAGTTGACCGAGTTGACCGAGTCAACTCAGCAGATTTGGGGAAAAATTCGAAATTTTATCATTTTTCAAAGGCTCCTTTGCAATTTCGTCTCAAGCCTCATTTCACACTATAAATACCCACATTCTCAGATTTTTTAGGGTATGCTACACAGAGGATAACACAGATTCCACACACCCCTTTGGGGGGCACACACCCCACACACCAATTTAGCTTTATTTCACCTTCATTTTTAGATTGTTATTTTCTTTCAATCATTAGAGTAATTTAGCATAGAATTTCAAGATTCAAGTTCAATTTCAAGTTTGTAATCCCTAGAGGTGACTTCTTTCCATTTTAATGCAATTTTATTTTCATTTAGTTATGAGTTTAATATTTTGTTCTTATTTAGCTATGGTTTTTCATTGTGAAACCATGAGCTAATTGTTTTGATGCTTGGGATGTTAGATACCATGTGAAATCTTGAGTTGGGATTGTTCTTTGCCTATTTTATGTTGATATTTGGATTTTGCTTCTATTGATGGATTTGTATTGAGCTTTGATTGTTGATCTCTTGTAGCTTGTTTTCGAGGCATGTTTAGCGAAGACGAGAGTTACATGAACATGATTAGATGAATGGGTGTGAGATTTATGATTGAATGTGTCTATTTTGCGTTTGATTCGTCGAGAGAGAGTTAATCGCAAAGAACCCCATCATTAGACATCAATTGCTTGGATGGTTGTTTAGGTAATTGGTGAGGTCTCCTAGTAAATCCAAATTGATGCATAGAATTTGCTTGACAATCCTACTTGAGTTTCACTAGGTTGAAGATATCCTAAGCATCACCACCTTCTTATGCCTTGAATAATGGAAGTTATGTGAGAATTAGGTTTGGGTTGTTGATTTATGTCTAATTTTGATTGTTTGTGGAATTATATCCTTATTGATTGGAATTGAGCTTTGCTCTAAGCATGAATTTTTCATATTGATGTGTGAATTCATTTTAGTGTAGACGAGAGTTACATTGATTTGATGAAACCTTCGTATATGAGCAATGAGTGCTTAGATGCGTGTATCTCGTGCTAACTCGTCGAGAGAGAGTTAGAACGTAGGATACCGTCAATAAGCCTTAAATATTTGATAGTCTGTTGAATGTTTAGGTGAAGTGTTACTTGTTATATTCCATGAACAATTGAGATTTTGGCATAATTCAATGTTTGAACCTAAGGATCACATAGCGGAAACCATTTAGGGCATATCAATCCACTTGCACTTCGTCTCTCGAAGTTAGATAGATTTTTTTTATTGTTTGCTAGTTTGCTTGTTTTAATTTCCTTGTTTAGTAGCGTAATCATCCCGATCTTGTCCTTTTATTTCCTTGCATTCCAACGTGAATCGATTTAGCTAACCACTTGTTTCCCTTGGGTTCGATAATTTTTATTACTTGGTCAATTGCCTTACTATAACAACGATCTCGTACACTTGCGAGTGAGTTCAAATTTGTGCTTTAACGAATTTGGCAATCAAGTTTTTGGCGCCGTTGCCGGGGAAGCATTGTGTTGATAGCTAATTTTGATTCTAGTTGAGTGTTTTTTCTTATTTTTGTTTGTTTTTATTATCTTTGATACTTGCTTTCTTTTGTAGGTGTGCACTTCACTTTCATAGGAGGTTTTAAGCCTCGACTTTTAGCCACCAAAAGAAGAGGTTTTAGAAGAGCTTAAGTGAAAAGATGGATGGATATAGTCCATACGCATGAAATCAAGACTATGGCCAAAATGATATGGATTATCCTCCACATTCTCCACCATATACATATCCCGATCCATACCCGTATCCACCACATCAATCCTCACAATACCAACATCCTCATCCATATGAGCAATATCCTCCATACGAATATCCACCACCTCTTCCACAATATCCTTCACCTTATCCATACCAGTATTCAAACTCTTATCCACCCCAACCTCAACTAGTGTGTAATTCTCCCACATACCTTTACTTAAATGCCCAAAATGAGGAGTCAAATGAGTATGAAGAAGGGCATTATGGTCAAACTTTTTACCCACCAAGTGAATTTGAATTTCAAGAATCTTCTCAAGAAGTTTGGCATGATGATGGAAGAAACTTTGAGTACGATTATCATATGCAACAAGATTCTTCTCATTATCAAGAGTGGGAAAGCAATGAAGGAAATAACACAACCGATGATACTCTTCAATTGATTTTGAAAAATATGGAGGAGTTTAACCGAAAAATTGAGGAGAGTAATCGAAAGTTGGAGGAGAGTAACCGAAGGTTGGAAGAGTCTAACAAGAGAATGGATGCTCAAATTGCAAGCCAATTCAAACCGCTTGAGTTTCAATTTGATCAAATGGTAAGGTCCTTGGAGCAAGCTATTGAGGTTGAGAGTGAAGCTCGATATGAAGGTCCTTCTATGCCTCCTCATGATGAAGACAAAGAAGAAGAAGAAGAAGGAGAAGGAGAAGAAGGAGAAGAAGGAGAAGAAGGAGAAGAAGGAGAAGAAGGAGAAGAAGGAGGAGAAGGAGAAGAAGGAGGAGGAGAAGAAGAAGAAGAAGAAGAAGAAGAAGAAGAAGAAGAAGAAGAAGAAGAAGAAGAAGAAGAAGAAGAAGAAGAAGAAGAAGAAGAAGAAGAAGAAGAAGAAGAAGAAGAAGAAGAAGAAGAAGAAGAAGAAGAAGAAGAAGAAGAAGAAGAAGAAGAAGAAGAAGAAGAAGAAGAAGAAGAAGAAGAAGAAGAAGAAGAAGAAGAAGAAGAAGAAGAAGAAGAAGAAGAAGAAGAAGAAGAAGAAGAAGAAGAAGAAGGGGAAGAGTTGGATTATGAATTTGATTGGAATTTACTTGCAGGGGAGGATGAAGATAAAGTTAGAGAAGATTATATTCGTATTATAAGAATCCTTCAAGGAAAACATAATGAAGAGGAGAAAAAAGAAACTAAGGGTGAAGAGGTGGAAAAGAATGAGAGTGTTGAGAATGAAGTGGAAGATGGAAAAGAAGAGGACCCAATTGAGGAGAAGAGTGAAAGCGACAATTCAATGGTCAAGGTAGATGAAGAGCAAATGCCCCTTGTGGATAATGAGCAAGAGAAACAAGAAGCATTGAAGGACGAATTGAAGACCGAAATGAGCATTTCTAAACCTTTAAACTCTTCAATTTGTACTTTTAATGATATTGTTTCTATTGATTTCATCTTACCTCTTGATAATTTTGACCCTAAAAAGGAAGTGATGAAAAGTTTGGGAATCCTTGGAAAAGAAGGGAAGAAGTGGATATGGAGGATGGTGAGTGAGAAAGAGAGACGTCCATTCTTGAAAATATGCAAGAAGAATGTTAGTGAACGGTCCCTATTTCACAAGAATCTCCTTGAGTTAGAAGCACAAAGAATGAAGTACAATGGCAAGGAGGACCGGTATCCTTGGCCATTCCGATGAGGGGAAGTTTGAATTTCATTAATAAGTCTGGCAAAGGACATTAAACCTAGCGCTTAATGGGAGGCAACCCATTTTTACTTGCTTTCTTTTATTTTTGCCTTGTTCTTTTAATTTTATTTCGTGCTTTGTTTTGTCTAGGTGTTGGGGTCGTGTGTTGAGACTCGGTGAGGATTTTGAGCTTTATAGAAAGATACGTGCTTGAGGGAAACTTTAGGTACAAACACCCCTTCCTAAACTTAGATCAAAGTCTAAGTTTGGGGGGTGTTCTTCTTTTTATGCATAATTTTTAAATTGCACCGATGCACCCCCATTTGTGAGAGCTTATTGATTATAATTTTATTTGGGAATTTTGGGTTTAATTGCTAATACATACTTGTACTTGAGTTTTTATCTTTGCATATGAGGATTTGAGGGTGATGTTTTTCAAGAGACGTGCTTGATAGGAAAACGTGAGCATACTCAAGGAGCTTAACGTGAGGTGATAGTGTCTTGAAGAAGAAGAAGAACGTGTTTGGTGCTAATTGGAGGTAGTGTACCCCAAACTTAGAATTGCTTAGCAATGTCTAAGTTTGGGGGGGTTATTTGTTTTGAATTTTCACATTTTACATTGCACCGGCGCACTTGAGGCATCACTTGTACATTGCACAGGCGCACACCTCATTTTTTAGAGTTTTGCTTATTCAAGTACTTGGCATGTTTTGTGAGCTTAACTGTCGAATTTTTTGTGAGTGGCGTGTTTAATGTGATGAATTGCTTGGTGAGTAGTTGGTTGCAAATCTCATTGTCGCACTATTTTTTCCAAACTTTTAATTGCTTAGCAATAAAAAAGTTTGGAGGTATATGTTCGTTTTGTAATTCCATTTGCACCAACTTACTTCACTCAATTTTGAAATTTGTGCTTAATTGTGGGCTTATTGTATATCTTTGAGTATATTTTTTGGGAGCTAAGATTGTTTGGCTTGGTGTTAGAGGCTTAATTGATGGTGATTGTTTGGTTTTTGAGATTTAGTTGAGCTTGATGGTATTGATTGAGACTTGCTGGTTTACTTGTCATGTGAAGATTGTGCTTGATTTTGTGCTCGATCCATGATTAGATAAGCCCGTGAGCTTTAGAGCCTTTAGACTTGCATACATTTTGGTCTAATTTCTTTCTTGTGAGTATCGTTCATGCTTGTGTGCTCTAGAACTTGCCAATTGTCTTGTTTGAGACTACATTAAGTGTGAAATTTTTGAAAATGATATGAGGCCATCTTTGATTTGAATAGTCACTTAGCCAAATTTTCCATACCAAATGAAATTTTCCGTAGTTAGCCCTTTTGAGCCTATTGACCTATTTTCTTGGCAACCTACAAATTTAGCCTAATTATCCCTTTTTGTAAGCCTAATTTTTCCTATGAGCTAGTGGAGCTTGAACATGGATAGTGAGGTTGAGTTGAGCTTTAATGTAAATTTGGTGGATGACTTTGTGTGAAAGTGAAAAGAGTGAAAAAGAAAGGTAAAAGTAAGATGAGTTGAAAATTGTACAAGAAAAGATTGAGTTGGTTTGTGAAAAGAAAAATTGTGAAGAAACTCTCTCTTGTATAGTTATTTGGTAGAGTTTCAAGTTCGAAAGGTGTTTGATGGTTGATGGTGAAGAATGTGCTTGAAAAATGAGACAAGTGAATTGTTGGAGTATGAGTTTTTGAGTTGTGATCGGCCAATTGCAACTTTGTCTTGAGATTTTTAAGATGTGTCTATGCGTCTTTATTTCTCGCTCCACTAGTTCACTAGTCACTTTATCCAAAAAGTCCCACCTTAACCAAAGAACCCAACATTACAACCAAATGCAAAGTCCTCATTGATTCTTGGATTGATCACTTAGCAAGTGGTGGAGAATTTAGATGATTGGCAAGCCTATGGTAGTGCACTTGTGTGAATTGATTGTTGAGAGCATACATTCCTTGATACACTTTTGAGTGATGAGTGATACACTTACTTGAGAGGAAATTGTGGATTGAGCCTTGATCTTGCATTGATTTGAACATGACTTGTGAACTTGCTAGTTGATTTTTGTACTTAAGGGCTTGACTAGATTGAAGGAACTAGACAATTGCTACTTATTTCTTTGACACTCATTTCTTCGCAATCCTCCCACTTGTTCTTTATTTTCTTTTGTTGCTCGGGGACGAGCAACACTTTAAGTTTGGGGGTGGAGCTCGACGACCCACTTTTCCTTTTTGTCCCTAAGCTTAGCTTTGATGGTGTGCTTGAGGATCTTATTCATGGCCTCCACTTGGCCATTTGTTTGCGGGTGGTAGGGAGTGGAGAAAATTTTCTTAATCTTCCATTTTTCACAGAACTGAATCATTTGAAGGCTGTTAAACTGTTTCTTATTGTCGGAGATGAATACTTGTGGTAGGCCGAACCGGCATATTATGTTCTTCCAGATGAAACTTATAATCTGAGCCTGATCGATCTTGTTTAGTGGCTCGGCCTCCACCCACTTTGTAAAATAGTCGACGGCTACTACGGCGAACTTGTGGCCCCCGTGCGCAGTGGGCATTGGTCCGATCAGGTCGATGTCCCACTGTGCAAAAGGCCAAAGACTATACATTGAAGAGAGCTGCTCGGGGGATAGCTTGATGTTGGGCCCCAAAATTTGACATTTGTGGCACAATCTTGTAAAGTTAACCGCGTCTTTGTTTAAAGTCGGCCAAAAGTAACCTTACCTAATAACCTTGTAGGCCAGAGCCCATCCTCCGGCGTGGTTACCACATACCCCTTCATGGACCCCGGCCAAAATTCTTTGGCCTTGTTCTGGGGTGATGCATTTCAAAAGGGGAAGGGTAAAGCTTCTTTTGTAGGGGAGGTCATCGATAAGGGTGTACCTTGCCGATCAGAGTTGGAGTTGTTGAGCCCAAACTCTATCTTCTGGGAGTTCGCCGGTCTTCAAGTATTGCGTGATCGGGGTCATCCAACTTTCCTCAACATTTAGGACAGTTGAGATCTGTGCCCGGATAATGGTGGGGGTTCCGAGCGTGGAGAGTTGGATGTTGGCAAAGTTGGTCGCCCCCTAGGCGGTTGCAAGCTTAGACAAGGTGTCGGCCTTGGAATTATGTTCTCTTGGGACTTGCTCAATAAGAACTTGGTGAAATTTCTCACAAAGTATTGTCACTAGGTCGAGATATTTCACCATTCGTCCCCCCCGGGCCTCGTATTCTCCTTTAATTTGATTTACCACAAGTAAAGAATCCATAAAGATGTGAAGGCGACATACCCCTATGACAATTGCGAGCTCAAGACCTCCGACTAAGGCTTCGTATTCCGCCTTGTTGTTTGTAGCAGCGAAGTCGAAGTGGACCGCATGGGTGAAACTTTGGCCTTCCGGCCCGATCAGCACTATGCCGGCTCCCGCGCACGAGCTTGTTGACAAACCGTTCACGTAAAGCTTCCATGGGGGGTGGTCGGCCCTTGAGAATTTAGGGGGGAAGGTGAGTGAGTTCAACAATGAAGTCGGTGAGGGCTTGACCCTTGATGGCCGTTCTCGGGGCATAAGTAACCCCATATTAAGCTATCTCCAAAGACCATTTCAAGAGCCTTCCGCTGGTGTCGGGTCGGTGCAATACTTGCCTTAGAGGTAGGGTGGTCAGAACCTCCACTTGGTGATCGAAAAAATATGGTCTTAGCTTTCTGACACTCATGACCAAAGTATATACCAGTTTTTCAAGGGGGGTGTATCTGAGCTCGGCATCGTGTAGGTCTTGACTTACAAAGTATATTGGGAGATGGGTTTGGACGTCGGCCCAGACGAGCTCGGTGCTCAGGGCGACCTCGGAGGCCACAAGATAGAGAAAGAGCTTCTCCCCTGGGATCGGTTTAACTAATATTTAGGGGTTTGACAAGTATTTTTTTAATTTTGCAAAGGCAACTTGACTCTCCCCATTCCAAGAAAATTTCCCGTTCTTAATTGTAGTGAAAAAAGGCTTAGTTTTATCGCCGAGCTGGGAAATGAATCTATTTAGCGAGGCGAGGCAACCGGCCAGGCATTGAACTTGCTTGATCGTCCTCAGCTCTTCGGCTCTTGCATGTCGAGGACGGCCTTGATCTTTTCTATGTTGGCCTCTATTCCTCTCTGGCTCACGATATGACCTAGGAACTTTTCGGCCTCTACTCCAAAACTACATTTCTTCGGATTTAACTTCATGTTGTAGGCCTTGAGGATATTGAATGTCTCGGCGAGGTTTCTCACGTGGTTCTATTTCTTTAAACTCTTAACGACAATGTCGTTGATGTAGACCTCCATCGTCTTTCCGATCTGGTCTGCGAACATTTTGTTGACAAGGCGTTGGTATGTCGCCCCGACATTGATCAAACCGAACGACATCCTTAACTATTAGAACATGTTTTTCTTCGTGTGGAAGGAGGTGTACTTTATATCTTCAATGGCCATCGGGATTTGGTGGTAGCCGGCGAAAGCGTCCATGAATGACATCATTTCGTGGCCAGCCGTGCTATCCACCAAGTGGTTGATATGTGGCATTGGGAAATGGTCTTTTGGGCATGCCGCATTGAGGTCGGTGAAGTCGATGCAGAGTCTCCAGGTGTTGTTCGATTTTTTGACCAGAACGACATTTGCTACCCATTGAGGCTCGTCCTCGGCCTGCTCGATGAGTTTGTTGTCCAGGAACTTTTTGACTTCTTGAGGCAACGCTTCGTATTTTTTTGGGCCAAACTTTCTCTTTTTCTGGTGGACCGGCCTCTTGTTGGGGTCGATCTTCAAACGGTGGCAAGCATGTTTGGGGTCGATCCCGACCATGTCTTGGTGAGACTAGGCGAAAATGACAATGTTGGCCTTAAGGAACTCAATCACCTCCCCCCGCATTTCAGTTAGGATTCGGGAGCCAATGAGAACCTTTAATTCTGGTCCCAAGGGGTCAACAAGAATGTGTTCTAAATCTTTTAAAGCTGTGGCTTGCTCGTGGGTCGAGCTCGGTAAGCTCAAATCCGATCCTTGGTTCGAGGTCGTCGACTTCCATTGACCGTGAATTGGGCTTGCTACATGGAGCGAGACCAGTTGTGGACGGTCCGGCCATGTTTTTATTGGGTGAGGTCGGAACGATTTCCTCGAGATCGGTTTGGAGGACATTTTCTTGGACTTGTTCGTTGCAAATAGGAAGCAAAATAGGAATGAGATAGTTCAAACACTTTATTGCCATTATCTGGTCACCCTTAATGGTGTCGACCACCCCCTCAGGGGGTGGGAAATTTGATACAATAAAAGTAAGATGAGGCCACCGCCTCAAACGTGTCCTGAAAAGGACGATCTAAAAAGCCGTTATAGTAGTTCGGCTGGTCTACAATCACAAAATCTAAAGGCCTACCTTTGCATCATAGCAACAAACTAGTTCGACTAAAAGTTTGATCCTTCCATAGGCAGCAACAGTGGCGTCTCCAAATCCCTTGAGCTGGAGATCGAATGGCTTGATGAAGGTGACGAGGTCGCCCAACTGGTCTAGAGCCAACTTGAAGATAATATTGCAAAAGCACCCATTATCGATCAGCACCCGCTGGACTTCCTTCCCCAAAATGTTGGCCGTGATCACGAGCGTATTGCCCTTGGGATAAAGTACCCCACTCCGATTTTTGTTCGAGAAAGTGATCTCTAGGTCCTTGTGGATGGTGGGCTCGGGTGTCTTGACCAGGTTGATATTTGTCACGGCTCGGATTTCAGTCTTCCGCTTTCGATTCAAAAGCGTGGAAACAGGGGTCAGACCGCCCAAGTTTTCTCCCCAGGACTGTATCATATTAACTCTGCCGTCGGGGTTCATGGGGAGAAGGTTTTCATATTCATCCTCATCGATGGCCACGACCGGTCGGGGAGGATGAGCTCCATCATCTCCTCGGCGATGGGGCCGCTACTGCTCGTGCCGTCCTGCCGGCCTCTGAATTAGATCGTTCAAGAGATCTTCGTCAAACAACTTCCAAAGTTATTTGAGGAGATCACGACACTGGCTTGTATTATGGCCGATAGAGTCGTGATAGACACATAACTTTTTGGGGTCCTGCCTTGTTTTGTCCCCCGCGAATAGTCTTGGCCTAGGGAGCATGTCCCTATGTTGAATGGTATTAAAAATGTGGGCAGGGCACTGCCTTAAAGCCTGAGTGAGATGGACCTCAACGTCTTCAAAAGATTTGAAGTTACCGGGCGGCTTATGGATCCTATTAGCCTTGGGACCCCCCTTAGGGGAAGCTTGAACGGTTTCTGGCTCTTTCGTAGCGGGGTAGGCCTCGCCCAACCTTAGGGCCAGTAGCTTCTTCCGAGCGAGAAAGTCTCCAGCTCGAGCTCGGAAGTCGGGGTAGGTCTTGGGGAAATCCTTCGTGAGATGTTTGAACATCGGGGATTTGCCATGGAAACCCCCAAGAGTAGCATGCAAAGCTAACTGGTCCCCAACCGGTTCCCCGTTTAAGATGACCTCGTCCACCCTGGAGATGTAGTTCTCGTCCGACTCGTCCTTCTCTTGGCGGAAACGCATGAGTCTGTGCCAATTTTCAGGTCAGGCAATTTTGGCCTCGAAATATGAGGTGAACTGTGAGCTCAAAGTCGAGAAGGAGTCGATCGACCGGGAGGGCAACGACACATACCACCTATGGGCAAGATCGCCCAAGATGAGGGGGATGAGTCAGCACTTAGTCCCGTCTGTCGCTCCCCATCCTGTCATGAAGATCCGGAACTTTCTCAACTGGGTCTCTGGGTCGCTATTTCCCTCGTAGAGAGGGGTCGAAGGAGGTGTGATTTGAGTTGGACAGGTGCGAGCTCGATGTCGACGGACAAGGGCTTGTTCATGGCAGGTCGGGCCTTTGGCTGGCCTTGAGCCTCCATCAAGGCACTCATTTCGTCGAGCTGCTTCTGCATTTTGACTATCTCGAGGTTTTAATTTTCTTCTGGCCGGTCCCCGCCGATGGCCATCGGACCGATTCGGTCAGATACGGCCCCTCGAGGCGTGTAATGGTTGAGGAGGCCGCTTTGGGCAAAACAGAGTTTCCTCCTTGCGGAGTTGGCCGGTACCAGGCTGGTCTCGGCCGCCCTCTTGTTGGGTTGTTGAGCCGAGCTCAGCAAGTTGGAGATGGACTCAGTGTCGCATCGGTCAGTATGGCTGCTGGGGAGCTGGCTAGGATACCAAGAGGAGGAGTCGGTCCCCAATCGGTTGAAGATTGGGTGAGCGGAGCCCCGGGATCGTTGAGAAACAAGTTCGGCTTGGAGCTGACTCTCTCCCTGTTGCTCTCGGACCTTCGACTTCCTCTTAAAATGACGAGTGTAGTATTTTCTTTTTTAGGCCGATGGGGTGTTTTTGTTTGCCCTCATCTCTTGGGCCTGGCGACGCCGGGCCGACTCCGCTTGATCGGGAGTCTCGAAATTCCGAGCCAAAGAGGGTTAGGTTTCCTCCGGGTATCGGATCAGAGAGGCCATACGGACGGCCTTCCCGGGCCGACCTGGAGTGGCCTTCCCGGAGTTTCGGATGGCCGGGGTCTGAGCTGGGACCAGAGCCGCTGCGGGCTTTTGTGCCTAGGATGACATAGGATTAGTCATTTTTCTTTTGGAGGAAAGAAATGGAAAGATTTAAAGCTTGAAGACTTGAAGATGTGCTTTGAAGCTTCGAAGAACAGTGAGTGTTCTTCAAAGAGAAAAAATTTGGGTTTAAGGGTTTGATACCCTCCTTCTAGCGTCAAATGTTGTTAGCCTAAAACTAGGGCTGGATTTATAAGAGGATGTGGGGAATCTAAGCTAAAACATCAATAAATTGAGTGATAATTAACTCTGTAAATGCTTGAAAGTTTATCATGGATCAATGATGAAGAAGAAGTAAAATAAGTAATAAATGAGCAAAGATTTGCCAGGGGTTTTTACTCCCTGGACTTAAATAAGTGTGTTTTTGTATTGATGAATAACTATCTTTCTTGTACAAAGGGGGAACCTATTTATAGGTATTTTGGTCTTTTCCGACCTCTTAGGGAACTGTTACGTTAAATGGTTGTAGTCCCCGAATGCGCGCGGGTGCCCGTCTATCCTTACTCCCAGGTGTCCAACCATTCGGGCGTCGCCACGTGTCTCCGAAGGACGATTCTCTAAATAATTACCCTATTTTTGAAGAATATTCCCTTTGTCCTTGTGTACGGAGGCGACTCTTTGCTATATTTGGGATGATCTTGTCTGATTCTACCACGTGCTCTAGGGATCTTCGGCCATTTTGGCGTAAAAAGAGGTCGGAGACCGGTTGGACGCCGGTCTCTTACTTGAGTACGGAGATCGGGTCTGTGCCATTTCTCTCGGGGCTTGTTTCGATACCGCTTTGCTTTTGTGCTTTGTCCTATGGAGATCGGGTCCGGCCTCTAGATAGATCCCAAGAAGTCAGTTTAGGTTGATGAAGTCGGGTCACATCCGAGCCCGACCGAAGTTGGTAAGACCGACCTCGGCCGATGTGATCGACCGAGATCGTTGGGGTTAGAGATCTTCTGAGAGTCGGTCTCAAGTTGGGATTGGGTTTAACACTGGCCCATTTGTCTTGTTGGAGGTCGGTCGCCGACCTCTAATTATTATGGTCATAACATCCATTGAAACCAAAAATGAAAATCTATGGAATTGTTATTCGTCCATCGAAATCGAAAATGAAAATTTATTTAATTGTTGTTCGTCATTGATGGATTGGAAGTAACGAGCGGCGGAGAGGCGGGAGAGGAAGAGGAAAGAGAGGGGGAGGAGGAGGCTGAGGAAAGTGGTGGCGATGATTCTGCAACTCTCTTTCACGGCGGTGGCGCCGCTGCATTGCTTCTCTAGGTATGCAATTTCTTTAATTTGGACCATTTTTTTAGATTGAATCAGTTTCAGTTTCGGGGAAGAAAACAATCGATTGGATTTTCGTAGACATGTCTGAAAATTTAAAAAAAAAGGAAAAAATTGTGCCACATATGCGGTAACCGGATGGGTGACCGTTAGTAGCAGGTCGGGGGACAAAAATTACAAAAAAATGCAACTTAGTGGACTAATTTCAAATTTCACAACTGAAGAGGACTAAAATTAAAGTCAATGAAACTTAAAGGACAAAAAAGTCTATTTACTTTCCATTCGTGAAAGTCAACATACCTAAAATCAAAATAGGGGTATTAACATGACAAAAAAAAAAACTAGTTTTCCTCTACAAAAATTAAATAAATTTATAGCTAGCTTCAAGACTATTTCCCATTCGTGATAGTCGACATAACTAAAATTGAAACCATTTTCCAATACCAAATTCCCAGAATGAATTAACTCAACAACAGGTGCTAAAATGGCAGAGGATCCGGATCCACACAAGAAAGGGACTCAATGTATTGATACCCATTTGTATACTCATATCTCAGAGAACCTTTAACAGCATCTATCTCCCTCCCCTGAAACTCATATATCGTTTCAAAACTCCCATTTACAAGATTATATTTCACCACTTCTCCAGGAATGTGCAGCACCAAGAACGAATCTTCGTCTTTAACTCCCCGAACCAGAGTGAAAATCGAAAACCCGTACGGGTAATGCATCCTTGGATCAAAATCATCCATGTATATCACCGGATAAGTTGCCACAACTTGCCTTAGATCAACCCTGTACTTAACAAACCACTCCGAATAATCTCTCTTCATCTCGTACACATTGTACACGATTTTCACCTCGAAGAACTCAATGTAATGCAAGTGATCAAGAGACTCTCCAAAATAATATTGGAATCTCCTATCTCTTCCACTCGAGATAGGCGGCATCCTTAACTTCCTCGGCATCTCATCATCATCAAGCTTTAGATAAAAAGACGTATCACTCCTACGGCCGATCCAATGGATTGCTCCGTTCCAATACACTCCTTTTTTGAAAAATACTTGGTGATGTAAAGAACCTTCACTCTTGAAAGGCTCTGTACATTTCCTCCAATAGCCCGTCTTTGATGAATAAATTGCGAATTCAAATGCGTTGGAACTTCCTAAAAAAACACAAACAACTTTGTAATGAGGAGACTTGGCGGGATCAAAGGCCAAGTTCATCCCCTGAATATTCGGAAACCTTACCTCGAATGTTGGAAGTTGCAAGAATCTTTTGGTGGTGGGATTATAGATATAGCAATTCATGTATCTAACCGTGTTCAGATAGCTGCAACAGAGCAACAGCCCGTTGCTAGATTGCTTTATCGCGATGGCTCCAGGGTCTGCAGTGAAATTCAGTTCCGGATAGGGTGGAAAATGTTTGTTGGTTGAGAAGGAAAAATATTCAAATTTATGTTCCATTTTAACGCAGCACAAGGATTGGTGTAAGAAGAGGCCAACGGCGGGGTTTGGAGAAGGATTGCGCCGAAGGGAGAAGGAAGGATTGGTGATGAGAAAATGCCAGTGCTTGGAAACTGCTTTGAAGCAAAGCAGAGATTTCAGGGGAAGGCGGAGAAGAATTTCTGATAAAAGATCATCAATCGAAGCGACAATTTCAGCTGATGAGCTACGGAGTTTGATTTTGATTTTCATGTTGATGGAATGTGTGTTGTTGAATTTGATGTTGAGTATTTATTAAGCTCTGTTTGTAGAGGTTAGGATAGTAAATGTACATGCTTGTTGATGATTGGTGGTATTAGTATAATAAAAATAATTTAAAAAAATGGAGTATCACATTAGAATAAGGCATTGATTAGAGTTGGTTGGATTGCTCTGGAAGTTGAAGGAAATAAAATACTCTACTAGTCTACAGATTGCAGAGGAAGCTTGATTTTAGTTCAAGTCAACGCTCTTCTAAAGCTTGATTTTAGTTGAAGGAAATAAAATACTCTACTAGTCTACAGATTGTTAGATTGACGGGTTAACCGAACCCAAATATTTAGGGAGCGTTTGGTTAACAACACTTCAATGGTAATGGGAATGAAATTGAAAATTAGTGTAATTAGCATGGTTCATGAGAACAAAATCACTATCTCTCCTCCTAAACAAGGTAATCACTACTCCATTTTGATTATCCTATTCTCTTCCTACAATCATCCTCCTCAATCACTCCCCCATTCCTCCACCAACAACCATTTGTCGTGAACTTCTATTCCAAAATTGGGGCATGACACTAGCAATTGTGTCACCATTGGAACATTTTTTCCCCTAACATATCATTTTTCTTATGAGGGCATAGATGGAAATAAATTTTCATTCTCATTACCATTGAAGGATTGCTAACCAAGCGCTCCCTTAATACTCCACCAGTTCCTTTAAAATGTCCTTTTAAGAAATTGTTATTTAGACAATTTTACCCCTAATCAATTAAGAATTAAAGAAAAACTAATTTAAGACTTTATGAACGATATAACTGATAATTAATAAAAAGGACAAAATATAGAGATAAAATGGTTTATACACTAATTATTAAAAGGTATAATTACAAAAAAATTGAAATCTTTCGGTAAGGATAAATTGGGAAAAATATGGTCAAAATAACTGAAAGGACAATCTGAAACAAAATTTAGAGTACAAAAGGATATTTATTTAGAAATGTAGAAAGTATATGTTGGACTAGGCATTCCTGAATACATTAAATAATGAGTAGGTATTGTGTGAAATCGTCTCGTGGTATAAAACAGAGAGATGGGGTATAAATTAGTCATGGTGCATTAACACTTTGATCGAGGCGGGTGTTAATTTGTGGGAAAAATATTTTTTAGGCCCGTAACTAATGGGTGGTTTTGTTTTAAGGACAATATGTTTCTGTTGATTTGTAAAAATAGGATAATATGTATTTGTGTTTGTGAAAATAGGACAATATATTTTCGAACTTGTAAATGTAGGACAATGTGTGTCAAAAAACAGTAAATGTAGGACAATCGAGCCTAAATTAGAAGCCCTAAATACACTCCTCACGGGCTTAATTGTCCTATATTTATAGATTTTTGAAGTATATTATCCTACTTTTACAAGCTTGAAAATTTTATTGTCCTAGTTTCACAATTTTACAAATATATTATCCTTCTTTTACAAGCCAAAAAATATATTGTTTTACATTTACAAGCCCCGAAACATATTGTACTTAAAACACAACTACCTCTAAGTTACGCGCCTAAAAAATATTTTTCCCATACATATTTACTTTTTTTATTTAGTCCCGTGAAAATTCAAATTTACTCAAATCTGTCTCAAATAGCCGGAAAACGAATGAAACAACATCGTCTTGGTCAAGTGTCGGTCACGTGCTACTATTTTTCGGCGGCGTAGGAAAAAGTGTCTTGTTTTTACGGACATGGTACGGCGACTTAGTAATTTTCCCAAAAAAATAAATATAAAAAAAAAACTAATGCCAACACATTTAGTCAATAAAAAAAAAAATTTAACCTAAAAATTATGTTATTTTCGTGAGTTGTACAAAAATGCAATCATTATCTCTTTAAACGAAAAGGTATCTCATAAGTAGTTGAAAACTAAGAAAAACCCTTGAATTTATTTTTTCCAAAAATGTCTTCACCAAATATTCCCAAATCGAAACATATCCAGTGGAACGACATCGTTTCTACCCTTCCAAGAGGTGACAACAATAGCTTCTGTACGGCAATAGCATTTAACCGGAGGCTGTGTTCCATCAGAATGAGACTTCTTCTCGATTTCATCCGCTAAGTTTGGGACCTTTTTCTTCTATAGCTTTTGTTCAATAAGCTTTTGAGGGGGGTGGGAGGGGGAAGCGTTTTAATTTGGCCGAAAAACACCATTTGTTGGGTTTTTGAGGCACGTAAACATGCGCAGCGGAAATATCGTTCACCAACAACGAACAGTTAATTGCATAACAAAATACGAGAAATCTTAAACAAGAATTCCTACAGCGCTTCGTATGCGGAATCCCACTATGGTATCCACGTAATAACTATTCACCGATCCACACCGAGGTGCCAACGTTGAATCTCGAGACGAACTTGCTAGGAAAACTCGAACTAGAGATTTTATGGAGAAATTATATTTTTTTTGTGTTTAGGAATTCTCATGAGACACATATTTATAGGGATAAACTTGGCTTAATTCTTAAGCAGAATATCGGGCCTAGCCCGTAAATATAATCTCTACGGATTATACTTACCCAGATATGTTCCTACGAATAATATATTTTCATATCTATTATCCTTGTATAATAATATTCAAAATATTATTATTGAAATTTCATATTTAATTAAATCTAATTTAATTAAATAATAATAATAATTAATTCCAAATATAATTTTTTATTATATATTCTCCATAAATTAAATATTATATCTAATATTATACTTAATCAACCAACTATAATCGACGAACTGCCATTGCTTGTTGTGTAACCCATAGGCCCTCATATATCGAGCGATTAGTCAAATTAACGGTCTTAATTGAACACTAGACAATAAATCAGACATTCTCAATATACGAGGTACGTTGCGAGGAAATCTGCAACTACCTGTAATATGTAGGCTATTGTGATATCTTCCTTTCATTCGCGAATACTCTATTAAGTCTTGAACATGATAAAGTGTCTATTCAAATAACTTAATCGTATTATCTCGAATCACTAATTGATCGCTCGCGTCGCACTTGGCCACAAAGTCCAAGTCGACTTGCATCGGCAGATGTCTTAGATTCAATTATGATGAGAAGTAAGACGAGCATTCTCTCTAAATCCACATTTATAAAATTATGCCAAAATTTATAAAATACGGCTATCTGGGCATATCATAATTGGGCTTTATTTTACCCACATTTTATAAAATTTGGCCTAAATTCTATTTAAGCGGAAGATGAGGTCATAAGTAACATCTCTACAACAAACGTAGATAATTAGCTTGAAAATAGTTTTCACATATTAAAAGGTTTATTAAAAAAAAAAACAAATGGTACAATAATGTCTAGATTAATTAATTATGGTTATGATTATACATATCAAGTTGTAGTATAGATAACATTGGTGATATATTAGAAACATATTTAACCTCAATGTGGTATTACATACTTTAATCATAAAATATTACTATTGGAAAGATATTTTATAATTAAATTATTTCATATATGTACCACTTTATAATTATTTTTAGATACATTTTACTCTAACCAATTAATGTTCTTTAAATAAACAATTAATATTTTTTGTTACCATAAATTAATTTGGCTATAGAGAAAAATTGTTATTTTAGGACACTACCTTATGAGTGTTTGTAGAATAGGAAGTTATCTTTACGGGCTTGCAAAATTAAGATAATATGGTTATGAACATGAAAAATTAGGACAATATCTTTTCAAACTTGCAAAACTAGAATATTATCTTTTAATTTTAGCCAATTTAAGCAAAATTATGCAATACGACCAACTGGGCATATTATAATCGGACCTTATTTGACCGGTATTTTATTAAATTTGGTCTAAATTCTACCAACATAAAAGATAGTGTCTTTATTTTGCAAGACTGTAAAGATAATGTTCTAATTTTATAAGCCCATAAAGATAATTTCCTAAATTTGTAACCCCATAAATACAGTGTCCTAATTTTACAAGCACTCATAAGATAATGTTCTAAAAAAATACTATCTCCATCTTAGATCTTTCTTCATAGCGGTTCATGGCACAATTTTTAAGAAAAAAAGAGTATGTGAGTGTGAAGTTAAATAAATAAATTAAAATGCTTTATTGATAAATTATAAGGTATAACTTATTATATACATATCAATTCGTAGTTAAGACAATATTGATAATAGATTGGAAACATAGTTAACCTCTATGTGGTATTACATATTGTAATCATAAAATATTACAATTGAGAGTATGTTTTAGAATTAAAATGTTTCATATATGAACCACTTTTATAATTAGTTTTAGATGCACTTTACTTTAATCAATTAATGCTCTATAAATAAATAATTAATACTCTTCGTTACCATTAACTAAATTGGTTGTAAGGGAAAATTTGTTATTTTAGGAGACTATCTTATGAATGTTTGTAAGATTAGTACACTATCTTTATCGGCTTGCAAAATTGAGACATATCTTTACGAACTTGGAAAATTAGGACATTATCTTTAGACTTGCAAAAGGTCATTATCTTTTAATTTTGGTCAATTTATGCCAAATTTTATAAAATGCGGCTCTCTGGGCATATCATAATAGAATTTTATTTGACCCACATTTTATTAAATTTGGCCTAAATTTTATTTAAGCGGAACATGAGGTCATACAATACAACTCTACAACAAACATAGATAATTATCTTGAAAATAGTTTTCACATATTAAAAGGTTTATTTAAAAAAAAAACAAATGGTACTAAAATGTCTAATAGATTAATTAATTATGATTTTGATTTACAAAACAACAACTAGAGATCGAGTCAACTCTCAACTCTTCTCTCAAGCGGTTATTATAAGATTTTTTTTTAAAGTTCAATACTTTTCTCCATTAATTTGACCTTATTTCTTGGTTCTCAATCTTGATTTTCTTAAATATATTGGTTATAATCAAAAAATTATTATTTTATGACACTACCTTATGAGTGTTTGTAATATTAGGACACTATCTTTACGAACTTGCAAAATTGAGACAATATTTTTACGAACTTGCAAAATTAGGACAATATCTTTACAAACTTGCAAAATTAGGATACTATCTTTTAATTTTTGCCAACTTAGAACAAATTATTATAAAACTCGGGAAATGGGCATATTATAATTGGGATTCATTTGACCTAAATTTGCTCAACATAAAAGATAGTGTCCTTATTTTGTAAGATTGTAGATAATGTTATAATTTTATTAGCCCATAAAGATAGTGACCTAATTTTACAAACACCCATAAAATAATATCCTAAAAAAATATGTTCTTGCGTATATGAGTTAATTTAGTGATGAATTATAAGGTATGACTTATTGTATACATATAAATTCGTAGTTCAGACAATATTGGTGATAGATTAGAAACATAATTAACCTCAATGTGGTATTACATACTTTAATCATAAAATATTACTACTGAGAGTATATTTTAGAAATAAATTGTTTCATGTATGTACCACTTTATAATTATTTTTAGACACACATTACTTTAACCAATTAATGTTCTTTAAATAAACAATTAATACATTTTGTTGTCATTAATTAAATTGGTTATAAGGAAAAATTATTATTCCAGGACACTACCTTATGAGTATTTGTAGAATAGGACACTATCTTTACGGGCTTGCAAAACTGAGATTATATCTTTACGAACATTAAAAATTAGGACAATATCTTTACAAACTTGCAAAACTAGAATACTGTCTTTTAATTTTAGCTAATTTAGGTAAAATTTTATAAAATTAGGCCAACTGGGCATATCGTAATCGGGCTTTATTTGACCTATATTTTATGAGTATTTGTAAAATTGGGACACTATCTTTACGGGCTTGCAAAATTGAGACAATATAATTACAAAATTATAAAATCAGGACAATATCTTTATAAACTTGCAAAATTAGGGCACTATCTTTTTATTTTGGCCAATTTAGGCCAAATTTTATAATATATGGCTATTTGGGAATTATTTCACCCTCGTTTTATAAAATTGGACTAAGTTTAATTAAACCTTGACGTGGTCATTATAACATCTTCTACAATTATGTAGATAATTAACTTAAAGATAGTTTTCACATATTAAAAAATTTATTTAAAAAAGCGAATGATACTATAATGTCTATAGATTAATTAATTATGGTTTTGATTATACAAGGAAATAACAACTAGAGATCGAATAAACTCTCTCAACTCTTCTCTGAAACAGTTATCATAAGATTTTTTTTTTCAAAAAATTTCATACTTTTCTCCATTAAAATTGACCTTATTTTTTGGTTTCTCAATATGACTTTCTTAAATAAATTGGTTATAAGAGAAATTTTTTATTTTAGGACACTACATTATAATTGTTTGTAAAATTGGACACTATATTTACGAGCTTGCAAAATTGAGATAATATCTTTACGAACGTGCAAAACTAGGACACTGTCGTTTAATTTTGGCCAATTTTGGCCAAATTTTATAAAATTTGGCCTAAATTCCAACATAAGAGATGGTGTCTTTATTCTGCAAGATTGTAATGACAGTGTCCTAATTTCATAAGCCCATAAAGACAATTTCTTATATTTGTATGCCAAAAAAGATAGAGTCCTAATTTTTCACACTCGTAAAATAATCTTCTAATTTTTTTTCTTGCGTATATGCATTAATTTAGTGATAAATTATAAGGTATGACTTATTATATACATATCAATTCGTATTTCAATCAATATTGGTGATAGATTAAAAACATAATTGACCCATTATGGTATTACATATTTTAATTATAAAATATTACAACTGAGAGTATATTTTAGAATTAACTTACTTCATATATGAAATTTAAAAAAAAAAAATTAGATACACTTTACTTTAACCAATTAAAAGAGATTGTTGAAGCAAATATTAAGATTATACATTTTAATTGAATTGATATGGTTGTTTTTGTGTAGAATTGGAACTTAGGATGGAGAGGAGGTGGTCCCATTTCATTTTTTGCTTTTGTAGATTCTTCAAATATAGAGAAAACTCCAGTTAATTGAATGGAAAAAGATTGATCTTTAATTTCTTGATGGAGGCAAAGTATAGAGTGAAAATGGTTCATACATGAACTATTTGATAGATATTAGTAGTTGTTTTCACTAATGGATATTAGTTATTTTTACTGGAGGGTATTAGATAACTTATTTAAATAAAAAAACAAATGGTAGTAAAATGTCCAATTGATTAATTAATTATGGCTTTGATTCTACAAGGAAACTATAACTAGAAATCGACTAGATTCTCTCGATTCTTCTCTGAAGCGGTTATCGTAAGAATATATTTTTTGAAAAAACAGTTATAAGGGAATTTTATTTAGGACACTACCTTATGAGTGTTTGTAAAATTTGGACGCTATCTTTACGACCTTGCAAAATTGAGACAATATATTTACGATCTTGCAAAATCAGGACGATATCTTTACAAACTTACAAAACTAGGGCACTCTCTTTTTATTTTGGTTACTTTTTATGTTGGAATTGATTGTTTGTTTTAATGAAATAATTATATTTTTATGGAGAAATTGTGCATTTGTCGTGAATAATTAATTAAAAATAACACAACCACATTCCTATAGACATATTTATATTGTTTTATTTATATTATTTTATTGAAGAAAAAAATCTAACAATTTTTCTTGAAACCCGCAACACCTGCGGCAGTGTGGAGGACTCTTCAGTTTGATATACAGTACAAATTTCCATCAGTTGTGCGGTTGAACTTTCACCTTCCTAACGAACAAAGTGTTGTTTTCGATGATGAAGAGTACATTGATTATGTTCTTCAGAGACCTGCCGCTCATAAAACAAAATTTCTAGCATGGATGGAGTGTAACAGGACCGGTCCCCAAGCAAAAAGTCTCACGTTTATGGAATTTTTGTCTAAGTACGTGTGGGATAGAAAAAAGTTCACTTGGGAAAGACGTAGGGACAAAGGGTCAGCTTTGGGAAGATTCTACAATGTTCCACCTGGTGCTGGTGAGCAATTTTACTTGGGTATTCTGCTGCCTCATAGTAGGGGCTCTGAGTCCTACGAAGAGATATGCACTATCAGAGCTTTTACTTATCCAACTTTTAGGGATGTCTATTACTCATTACTTATTGCAAGGTTGTCTTAGTAATTTTAGTTGAACAATGATTATTTATATTTAATATTAAGTATTTATCCGTTGATTTGGTAATTTATGCGTGTATTTGAGGCTCTGTGATTAGGTGCTTACGTTGACAAAGAATGTGAGGTTGGAGGTCGGAAACACATCTACTAATTCAAGCAACAATGGAATTGCTGAATTTTCAGATTGGATATTGAAAGTTGGGGATGGCAAGCTCGGTCAAGGTAGAGATGGGTTTGTGGATATTGAGATTCCACCGAAAAATCTCATTTGTGATGAGGTTGATCCTATTATGGCTATCATTCAAAATATATATCCGTCCGTCGAGAGCAATCTACGTGCGCATAAATATTTTGAAGATAGAGCAATTCTTGCGCCCACTCATCGAGACATAGATTGTATCAATGAGAAGATTCTCTCTATTATTCCTGGGGAAACGAGGGTTTATTTAAGCTACAATAGTGCTTGTAAATCGGAGTTTCGTCCTGGGGTAATGGAGAGCCGGTGTCTGCGGGATTTTTAAACTCTGTCTAGTGAAGTGGTATGCCTAGCCATATGTTGGTCTTGAAGGAGGGTGTTCCTATTGTTCTTTTGACGAATATAGATCAGAAATCTAGCTTGTGTAATGGGACGAGACTTATTGTTACTAGGATGAGATACCACGTGATTGAAGCTGAGATAATTTTTGGAAAAAAATATTGGAAAGAAGGTTTGCATTCCAAGAATGACTTTGAGCAATTCGATCGCAATGATGCCCGTAAAATTTAAGAGTAGACAGTTTCCAGTATTATTGTGTTTTGCTATGACTATTAATAAAAGTCAGGGTCAATCTCTTTCGACCATTGGACTATACATGCTAAAACCAGTTTTAATACACTGACAGTTGTACGTTGCAGTATCGAGGATTAGGAGTAAAGGTGGATTGAAAATTCTTTGTCTTGACTCCGAAGGTAAGTCTTCAAAGTACACAACGAATGTTGTATGTAGGAAGATTTTTAGAAACTTGTGATTATTGTTTTGCGTTTTATCGCATGTGCTTAATAAAATAATAAAAAAAATTACTATGAAATTTCGTTTTATCGTATATGCTTAAATGTTATGTTACGTTTAATATGATTATGTTTTGTTTGATAATTGTGTGTAATGAAATAATTATACCTGTAATAGAAAATTATACATCTGTTGTGTATAGTGTATTAAAGACAACACAACTATGTTCCTATGGACATACTTATATTGTGTTGTTAAAAAAAAATTCTAACAATATTTCTTGATGTCCGCGAAATTCGCGGGGGTTTAACACTAGTACTATATATAGTCAATAGCTACTGTCCATCCCTCGACTAGTTCTCCATTTTTGTAGACACAAATCACTACTACAGATTTAAACTTGCATAGCGCTACTTGGAGAGCCTTTTAAAAAACCGCTCTCCAAGATTTAGCTTGGACAGCGGTTTTATAAAATTAAATTAAAAAATAGGTTAGACAGCGGTTATGAACCGCTATCCAAGATTTTATCTTAGATAGCGGTTCATAACCGCTGTGTAAGTGGTCAATGATAAATAGCGGTCAATGCCTACTTTGGAAAGCCCTTAATAACCGCTGTCCAAGTGTAACCTTGGATAGCGGTTCAAAACAGCTGTCTAAGCCTTTTAACCCCTTTAATACAGATTTTTTCCTTAGAATTCTCCTAACTGCGCATATCCGGTCCCTTCTCTCTCTCCCTAAGCTTGCTCCCTCCGCCGACGCGCGCCACCACCGCTGCCTCGACCGCCTCCTCCTGTCACCTCCGCCTCCCGACGCGGCCGCCTCCATCGATGCCGCCGCCTCCCGATGCGGCCACCTCCATCGATGCTGCCGTCTCCGCAACGCAGTCGCCTCCCCCGCCGCATTAGCCAACGCCGCCGTCTCCCAATACCGCCTTGCCCCATCACGGGCAGCCAAGCGTAACACCTGTGCCTATCTCCTCCGCGGCGTGCACGGTAGGGTTTAGTGAATTCCTCCGCTGTCCTCGCCGAATATGCGCCAGATCTCGCGCCCTTCATGTCCGATGAGGTATTTGTTCACAGTCTAATTTCTTAATTGAGAATCTTACTGTGATTAATTTGATTGGAGACGAAGGCTATTTAGTTTGTGATTAATAGACGAATGAATGATTATTGATGATAATGAAGCTTTAGATCCCTAGCTTAGGTTAATGAGTTGAAATTGGGAATTTCCATTTGGGGAATTTACTGGATTAACGTTCTTCTAGGAAGTAATTTTGAAATAATGTGAAGGATGATTTGCTCTGTTATTTCTTTGGGCTTATTTTGTATTGCGTTGAAAATTAGACGATGGTTTCACCTCTATCCTTTTGTCTTTCACTGCAAAATTGAATTGTTCCTTTAATGGAGGGATAATTCTGGTAAAAATATAGAGTCCATATGGATAGAATTTATCATTAATTATCCGTGACTTTGTGCTCTAAATGACTTTTATTTTTGTCATTGCCTAAATTCTAGAGGTGTCTTAGACGATGAATTGGAAACTTTGCCATTAATTTTTCTTGCTCAAGAAATAAATGAGAAGGTGAAATGACATTTTCAACAATTTATAGGAGAATGTATTTTGAGCAAGACGATAAAATCATTTGCATAATAATTGTATTATTCGAGTAAAGTCATTCCCTTCATTATTCTTCTAAAATAATTGTGTTTCCATCTTCTGTGACTTTTATTTTAACTGTTGAATTTAGGGTGAACATAGCAAAAAGTTATAGATTTCAGGGGCCAGGGCCTGTTTCATGTAAGAATCTTATTGAATATTTTTGCAATGCTTAAAATTTGAATTACGTGTTATGGATTATGATCAGGAAAATAGCTTGTAAGAATCCGTGTGAATTGTTATTGTTATTTTTTTAAATTCTTGTCGTGCAAGACAATGATGGGAACGGGATAAGTCAGATTTCCTTCGGCACGGAAGAAAGAATCTCTCCTAAGAAGCACACTACTATCCCTGAGTTCGCTAAGCAACGGGAACTGAGTGGAACTTTAGAAAGTGAGGCAGAGAGCAGATTTTTCAGATGCTAAGTGTAAGGAACTCAGTGGAAATGACATCTTTGGCCCTCCTCCAGAGATTCCTCATCGATCATTGGCTGTTTCACGCACTGAGGAAACGAAAGAGAGAAAAGATATGGGTGAACCTGCACCACGAGCTGTACGGGCTTCTGTGAGAGTTTCTTATGTGAGTATTCTATTCCTATACTCTCTTCTCCCTAAGCATATGTGAAAATGAATCCCAGTCGATAAAGTGATTATATGTTGGAAAAACTATAAAAACACCCACATCTTCTTGGAAAAATGAGTGATTTATTTTTAATAGAAAAAACTGGTAGCTGTGCATCTTCTTGGATATTGTAGTAGTAAGAAAGGTTCTTAGATAAAAGATTTTTTAGAAAAGAAAGATTGTTGTTTTTATATAGACTTTGATAGGAAATTGAAAAGTGGTGATTTGTGATTGAAAAAGTTACTTGGATGTTAGCCATCAAATTGAGGTGTAACAATAATTATTAGTAATGGTTGTTTGAACGATTTGTTCTTGGAGTTATAGTGGCAAAAAAGCATTACTAAAGTTAAAAGAGGCTGATGAGGTAATTAAAGAGGTGAATTCTTAACCCAAAGACTACAAGATCTTGTTCATGGTTTTAATAATTTGCGTTCATGAGAAATTTGAGCTTAATCATGGTGCTACAACTTGCTTGATAAAATTCCTGAACTAAATGTATTTTTATTTATTTAGTTCTCTTAAGTATGAAGAACATATTGGAGCAGTAGCCTGCAATTAATGTTTCTCTTAAAAATGCATGTTCTTTAGGACCTAAGTATGTTTAAAGACCTCGTGAAATATAACAAGAGCTTGTAAGAGGTGATGACACTTGCGTATGATCACGTCTCCAATAAGTGTGAGTCATTCAAATGCTTAAATTTGTTTATTGTGAATAAACCATCAAGGAATATGGTGAACTTACGTCTTAAATACCCAACACATGAAAATTTAATATGCTCATGTTGATATAAGTTGGATCCTTGACATATTTAACTCGTTAATTATTAAGGTTGAATGAAATAGTTCGATACCTAACGATTTACCTTTTTTTTCAAGGGAAAATATTTATGACACCCGCAATGGAAGAAACATTAATGCTCGTGAGCAATGCGTACGAAGAGGACTTTGCTCCACAAAAATGATGGGAGATGAGGTCTACTTACTCAAACTGATTCCTACCCCAATAAAAGAATGAAGAAATGGAAAATAGATTAGATGGAGTATTTTTACAATTGATTCTTATATTCTATGCTATTATAACTTTTGGTACCATGTAATTTACATATTAATTTGTGATGATATATATTTCATGTTTTTGGTATATTCAATTGATGTGCATGTTTATTTATTTGATATTTTGGTGTTGGACTTATAAATATTAGTATAGGTTTTGGTAATTTTGTATAAACAGATTTATTAAAATATAAAAAAAAATTAATAAAATTATATATAAAAATTTATATAAAAAAAATCATACAAAAATTATATAAAAAATCGGGTAAAAAATAAATATATATATATATATAATAGATAGCGGTTAATAACCGCTGTCTAAGGCTCTGTCTTGGAAAGCTGTTAATAACCGCTGTCTAAGGCTCTGTCTTGGAAAGCTGTTAAGAACCGCTGTCTAAGGCTTTGTCTTGGACAACTGTTAATAACCGCTATCTAAGGCTTTATCTTGGACAGCGGTTTTCAACCGCTGTCTAAGTGGATACTTTGCTTAGATAGCTGCTACTTGGATAGCCCTTTTAACCGCTGTCTAAGAGCAAAAGTAACCGCTTTCCAAAGCCTTTTATGTACTAGTGAATATGCTATTTGCAATTTTTTCCCTTGTCTGAATTGCTCTAAAATCGTGTAAGTTGCACTTTTGGTCCCATTAGAATAGTTGATTTGCAAAAATGGTATTTTTTTTTTCGATATTTTTGGTCTCGTAGTATTTTTCAACATTCTTGGATAGTCGACATAACTAAAATAGAAATAGCGTATATTTCCCATTCGTGATAGTCGACATAACTAAAATAGAAATAGCGGAGATCCTGTTTATGTAACAGATCAATAGCGTTATTCGAAACCATTTTGCAATACCAAATTCCCATAATGAATTAACACAACAACAGGTACTAAAATAGCAGAGGATCCGGATCCACACAAGAAAGGGACTCAAAACTCCGACTCACAAGATTATATTTCACCACTTCTCCAGGAATGTGCAGCACCAAGAACGAATCCTCCTCTTTAACTCCCTGAACCAGAGTAAAAATCGAAAACCCGTACGGGTAAGGCATCCTTGGATCAAAATCATCCATGTATATCACCGGATAAGCTGCCACAACATGATTCAGATCAACCCTGTACTTAACAAACCACTCCGAATAATTCCTCTTCATCTCGTACACATTGAACTCGATTTTCACCTCGAAGAACTCAATGTAATGCAAGTGGTCACAAGACTCTCCGAAATAATAGTGGAATCTCCGATCTCTTCCACTCGAGATAGGCGGCATCCTAACTTCCTCGGCATCTCATTGTCATCATCAAGATTCAGATAAAATGAAGTATCACTCCTAAGGCCGATCCAATGGATTGCTCCATTCCAATACACTCCTTTTTTGAAAACTACGTGATGATATAAAGAACCATCACTCTTGAAAGGCTTTGCACATTTCCTCCAAGAACCCGTCTTTGATGAATAAATTGCGAATTCATATGCGTTTGGTACTTCCTAATAAAACACAAACGACCTTGTAATGAGGGGGCTTGGCGGGATCGAAAGCCAAGTTCATCCCCTGAATTTTTGGAAAACTTACCTCGAATTTCGGAAGTTGCAAGAATCTTTTGGTGATGGGATTATAGATATAGCAACTCATGTATCTAACCGTGTTCAGATGGCTGCAACAGAGCAAAAGCCCGTTGCTAGATTGCTTAATCGCGATGGCCGCAGGGTCTGCAGTGAAATTCAGTTCCGGATAGGTTGGAAAATGTTTTTCGGAAAGGATTGCAACACAAGGGATTTAAGAGGAAGACGGAGAAGAATTTCTGATAAAAGATCATCAATGGAAGCGACAATTTCAGCTGATGATCTGCGGAGTTTAATTTTGATTTTCATGTTGATGGAATTTGTGTTGTTGAATTTGATGTTGAGTATTTATTAAGCTCTGTTTTTGGAGGTTAGAATAGCAAATGTACACGGTAGTTGGATTGCTCTGGAAGTTGAAGGAAATAAAATACTCAACGCTCTTCTAAATTCTTTAAAAAGAATAAAAATCCATTAATTTCTGTGTTAGTTTGACCGGTTAACCAAACTTAAAAATTTAATACTAAGGTTCCTTGATAAATGTCCTTTTAATAATTTACAATTTTTTTTTAAGAATTATAATATTTAGACAGGTTTTTGGTACACTATGGCTTCTGCTGTAACAAGTGCATAGGAGACCAGATCAACACGACCAAATCTTGCAGAAGGATGTATTTGTCTTCTAGATCTGTCTCTTGTCAGACTATAATTTCTCAAGTCTGCTTCAGGCACTTCTTCCTCCTCTTCTACTGGTGCACTATCCTCACCAGATGACTCATTTTCTCCTGCTTCCTGCTCTGGTTCAGAACCAGAAGAGCTACCCTGTTTATCACAATCAGGCTCCACCTCAACTTGAGTAATTGGCTCAGAAATAACACCATCCATCTCTTCAACTAATGGATCTCCATCACCTCCACTAGACTTGTATCCTATCTGTGATTCATTGAACACAACATCTCTGCTAGTAATACACTTCTGGTTCCCACGCTCTAGACACCACAACTTATACCCTTTAACACTCTTTGGATACCCAATGAAAACACATTTTAAAGCTCTAGGTTCAAGTTTGTCTTGATTCACATGAACATAAGCTAGGCATCCAAATACATTCAACTTTGAGTAATCTGATATCTTTCCATACCAGATCTCATCTGGGGTTTTAAACTCAATAGCAGATGATGACACTTTATTAATGAGATACACAGTTGTATTAACAACTTCACCCCAAAAACTCTTAGGTAAATAAGCATCAGATAACATACACCTAACTCTTTCCAGAATAGTTTTGTTCATTCTCTCAGCTAGACCATTCAGTTGGGGGTTTGAAGGAACAGTTTTATGCCTAGTAATACCCTTCTTACTACAAAATTGTTGAAACTCTTCTGATAGAAATTCAAGCCCATTATCAGTCCTTAAGTGTTTAATAGTTATGCCCCTCTTATTCTCAAGTTCAGTCAACCATTCTTTGAACTTAGAGAAGGCATCACTCTTCTGTTTGAGAATATAAACCCAAACCTTTCTGGAATAAACATCAATAAGGGTAAGGAAATACCTACCTCCACCATGAGTGGATACCCTTGCTGGTCCCCATACATCAGAATGTATGTAATCCATAACCTCCTTGGTGGTATGCTTCCCCTTCTGGTATGCTTGCTTCTTTGATTTCCCCAGAACCTACCTCTCACAGAATTCCAGCTTACATATCCTTTTCCCTGGGATTGCTCCCTTCTTGGATAACTCCACCAGGCCCTTCTCACCAACATGTGCCAATCTCTTGTGCCACAAGTTGACATCAGAAGACTCCATAGCAACATCAGCTGATCCAGTTGCTGTTCTGCCTATCAAAGTATACAAACCATTCTTGATCATACCCTTCATAACAATCCTTCCAGACTTGGTTATTGACAGAACTCTTTTGTCTGTCTTGAATTCAAAACCTTTGGAATTCAAAGTACCAAGAGAAACAAGATTTCTCTTCAGGTCAGGTACAAATCTTACCTCTGATAAGATCCTATCAACTCCATCAAACATCTTGATCTTGATAGAACCAGATCCTTGCACTCGACAGCTCTCATCATTACCCAAAAGAACAAGACCTCCATCAAGCTTCTCAAGTTTCAGGAATCAATCTTCATGTGGACACATATGAAAAGTACAACCAGAGTCCAGTACCCAATCTTGACTTAGTCTCTCATGACTAACCATCAAGACTTCTGCACTATCATATCCTTCAACCTCCACCACAGTTGCATTTCCATCTTGATCATTTTGATTGTCTTTCTTCTTTCTTTCAGGGCAGTTCTTTCTCAGATGATCTTCCTTGTGGCAAGTGAAACACTTCCTCTTTTCAACAAAACCAAATTTCTTCTCACCCTTATTCCCATTTCCACCATCTTTTTTCTTGAATTGAAACCCCTTCTTCTTCTTGGATTGAACATTCAATCCTTCAGCAGATTTCTTCCCTTCAGTCTGGATCTGTAAGAACTTGGTTTTTAGGGCAGTTTGAATATCATCAAACATCACCTGATCTTGTCTTCCGAATAGCAAGGCATCTTTGAAATTCTCCAGAGACTTAGGTAGAGAATTCAACAGCATTAATGACTTGTCCTCATCATCAATAGTAACATCCAAACTATCCAGATCATCCACCAATCTGTTGAACTCGTCCAACTGATCACAATGATTCTTATCTTCACTCATCTTGAAGACTTGAAGCTTCTGTTTCATGTATAACTTGTTCGTAACAGACTTGGTCTAGTATAACTGCTCCAGTTTATTCCAGACTTCAAGAGCGGATTTCTCTTTCGATACTACCCTCAATGGTTTATCTCCAAGACACAAGATAAGTGCACTGTGTGCTTTCCTCTTGTTCTCCTCCACCTTCGCCGGATTAGTTCCAGAAGCCACCTGATCCGGTGGCAACAAGGCTTCGTACAGACCGTTGTGTACCAGGAGAGCCTTCATCTTAATCTTCCATAAACTAAAATCGTTCTTCCTCGTGAACTTCTCAATGTCGAACTTAGTTGTAGCCATGATTTCTTCCCACTGACGGCGCCACTTGTTAATCGGTTTTGATTCACAAGAAAACTTGTTAATCGGGAATCGGAATTATGACAACAGCTTGAGAACGAAATTGAAATCAACTGAAATGAAGAACACCAGATTTTATGTGGTTCGGAGATGAATACTCCTACGTCCACGGGATCGGAGAGGATCAATCTTTCACTAAGTAAGAATAGAGAGTTTACAATTCGCTCAATCTCACTATCACTCTGTGTGTATGCACTCTTGTTGTATTCTCACGTATTTCACAAATGAAATCCTATATATAGATACAGAGATTGAGATGAACCCTAGATTCACGAATTCTCATATGTTAGGTAGTTATCCAGCTGGCTAACGACTTCAATAACCGCTTCAGTTGATTCAGTTAGAACCGCCTTCGCGTTAGCTTCAATTTGGTGTAATTCGCGAGTAACGATATTCAAAGCAGATGACATGACCTCCTCTGGCTCTGGTTTAGACTCATCTGACTCTGGTCTCTTACCAGACTTCTCTGGTCTTCCTCCTCTGCCAGACTCCTCTGGTCTGTCTCATCTGGTCCAACTCCTCTGGTACCCCAAAATGACTAACTCCCACGGCTAACACTTTATCAACCCAGCTTTCTCTTGAAACTCTAGCACAACAGATTAGATACTTCACATATGACTCTTCACAAATTCAAGTAACCATTATTGATTAAAATCAATTAATTATTAAAAGCGTTAATTATATCGTATTTATAATTGTCAATACTGTATAACGTCACCATTGTTAGATTAATAGAGGATATCGTTTTATATGGACAGAAAATCTCGTGGGATATCTAATTATGGCTATGAAATGGGAACGTCCAACTTTAAATTCAAACAAATCTCTCAATCATCATATTTTATTTTAATTTTTTAGAAGATTCGCTCCAACCACCACAAATACAAGATTTTTCGTGTATACACCAGCCTCATAATTAACTAAATAAATGTGTGAGTATATTTTATATGAAAATTGTTTATGATAAGCTTATCATGAAACTGTTTAAAAGTATTAAAAAATTGATCAGGAATATCAAAAAATCCATTAGGATAAATAAATGATATTTTAAATCTGTTTAACATGAACCATTTTCATATAATACTTTGACTAAATGTGTTTGTACCCACTGTGGTTATCATGGCTTTGAATGCTTAACAAAGTTCTCCATTAAGTCAGAAATTTTTAGCATGCCAATCTTAATTTGAAAGTGTGAATAATTGCATTTACACAAGCACGGCTTCCTAGTTTGGACGGAAAAAGAGAGACGGAGATTCGAAGTTGTGAAGTGTCATATGTGAAGTATGTAATCTGCTGAGCGTGTGTTTCAATAGAAAGCTATGTTGAAAAGTATTAGCCGTGAGAGTTAGTCGAATTTGGGGTACCAGAGGAGTTGGACCAGATGAGGTTGACCAGAGGAGTCTGACCAGAGTAGTCTGGCAGATGAGCTATCAGAGGAGGTCCATGAGATGAGGTATACCAGAGGAGTCCTATCAGAGGAGGTCTGGACCAGAAGTCATCTGATGTGAGTGACAAGAATCAGAGGAGGTCAAGTCATCTGATCCGAAGTTCATTATATGCGAGTTACACCAAATTGAAGCTAGCGCGGTGACGGTTCTAACTGAGTCAACTGGAGCGGTTATTGAAGTCATTCGCCAGCTGGATAACTACCTTACATTTGAGTTTGTTACAACTAAATCGATTCTAGGGTTCATCTCAATCTCTGTATCTATAAAAAGGGACTTCTCAGCTGAGAGAAGTAACATGATCATTGTTGAGTGCAAACACTGTGAGATTTAGTGAATTGTAACTTCCATTTCTTACTTAGTGAAAAGCTATCATCTTTGATCCCATGGACGTAGCAGTATTCATCTCCTAACCACGTAATTCTGGTGTTCTTGTGTGATTTCAATTTCGTTCTTACTGTTACCATAATTCCGATTCCCTGATTACAAGTTTTTCTTGTGAATCTAAAACGATTAACAAGTGGCGCCGTCTGTGGGAAGCAATGATGACTACAACTAAGTTTGACATTGAGAAGTTCACGGGGAAGAACGATTTCAGCTTATGGAAGATTAAGATATCACTACAACAAAAAAGGGATATCACGACACTTTTTTTGGGTCAGTTTTTGGCAAGTGCCTCTAAACTATTACTTTGGGGCACTTGATTAATTTTTTTATATAATATTTATTTGTTGGGGCACTTAAATAAACTATTAATTTTTCTCGTTTATAAAAAACTTAGACTTACCTCTTTATATCCATGGATTTTATTAGTAAAATATAAGATAAAAATAAAAAATTAAACCTCACCACTTTTCTATCTTTTCCCCAATTTCCTAGCACTAAAGAAACCCTTCCCCGTCGAAAAAGTGGCAGTGATTTAATCAGAGAAGCAGGGGGTGCGTCGATCTGGAGATGGTGCTGTGGAAGTGACGAAGATGCCTGGCTCGTACTTGAGTGGCGATGTTTTCCGGCTGGTGTGTGGTGAGTCGATGCCGTGAGAGAAGATTTTGACGCGGCGTTGCGTTGCGAGTGAGGGACTTATGTGCTAGCATAAAATAGTGAGGCGTGGTCCAAACGGCATCATTACTGTGGGTTGTGGTGGTGCTAGGCTCAACCGACGGGAGCAGCGCGGTTATTAATTGTCTGAGTAAGGCCCGTTCTTTCAATCCAATTCGGTTCGAATTCCTATTCATTGAATTGGTTCCAAGTCCCATTCCATATGGTTTCAATTCCTATTTCTATTAGGCAGTCAGATGTATGGTTTGAATTCCCATTCCTCTATCAATTTTTTACTGCCAAAAAATACAATTTGTGAAATAATTTTGGGGTTTGATTTAGTACCTGCACAATAATTTATCAAATGTATGTTGTAAACTTACTTGATCAGATGCAAACTTAGTTGCCTTCTCTAATTATTAGGTAATGGGAATATCGAGTACTACCTTTCTCAACTTTGTCAAACTGAACATAAATGATTAATTACATTTTCTTTCTTGGTGTCCTTACTCTTATTTCATTAGATTAACTTCATATGAGATGGTATATATAGTATTAATTTCATATTTTTGTGTGGATTTTTACCTTTGTAAATACTCAGTTTGGCTTCTAATGGTAATATGAATATGTCCTCTTATAGGATATTAATCTCTGAAAACCCAATAGCTGCATTCTTTTCTAGCAACTGCCTTTGAATGGGGATCAATGTTGCTACTTTGAAGCTCCTGACCTCTACTGTGCCTGTACATAATCAGGCTAGTTCTTAACTTCACCCTTTACCGTGTTCATTGTTCTTCAATTAATGCCTCTATCGGAGTAATTTTTTGTAGGGCTTGATAGTTGGTGATTGTTGGGGTTGAAGTAGTTTATGTTATACTGTTTATTCGTAATTGAGGTTTTTCCAATTTTTCGTATACATTAGATTTTGGGTTTTCTTAGGAATCTGTATCTTAGCTGGTTTACTGGATAACACTAGATTGTGAGAAAAATGAGTAATTTTTTTTATTCTTTTCCCCTAAATGTGTGGTCCCATTAACCAAGCACCTCTTAAATCATTTTAGACCTTCTTGTCATCCTTGAATTTTCTTTGTTGGGCCTTTATGTTCCAATGCTACTGGAGTACAAAAAATGCTACTCAATCATGTGCTTATTGCCTATTTTTCAGTTTGTGAACTTGAATTATGCAACATTGATCATGTAATTTGAGTCCTTTTAATCTGAAATCCTATATTAGTGCATATATTTAGGAGTCTTACATCTGAGAACTCGTTTGACTTATATCTTTACTTTTAATATCTCATGATGCTAGTGAGTTGAGTTGTAGAATTAATAGTGGGGGTGAAGTTGGAGCCTGTAACTGCTTTTTTGAAAGAAAAAAAGTGTTCACTTGATATATTTCCCTCTCTTACATGTTTCACGACTGTATATTCAGAAATGTTCATTGTTTTTACATAAAGAAGTTACGCACATACTTGATTAGCTCTCATTTTGGATATGTGTTCATGTTCATGGAATTTGTTCTGCTCCAATGTCCTAATTCGTTTTGTTTGAATTTAACCTCAAACAGGTGTTCTTTGATTATGCTAAATAAAATGTTTTCCAAGTATTAAATAGAATCTGCTTTACATGATACTTTTAGATATTTAAAAATGATGAGCTCAATAATTTTATAGAGAGCAAACTTTAGAATTTTGCTATTGTATAAACTGGAATGGGGACTTCTGATATTTACATTTTATATGGCGGCCTTTTTATGTTTTTTATGTTATTTTGAACACTATTAAATGAAATCTTATTGTAAGTTATTATTTGTGTGTGTAAGCATTATTTTAGACATCACTTCCTTGACTATTCTTTAACAAACTCCATCTATGTTTTAGTTAAACTTGTTTGTTGATATTGTTTCTATCCTATATACAGATTATCTTGGACGAAGATGAAAATTGATGCAAGAATTTATTGGAAACTCAACCTCAAAGGGTCCTTCACTATTTAGATACTGTTATTTTTACTAGACTCTATTTTTATTTTTATTTTGAATATGAAGGTTAAGACACGAGTTTTGTGTACCATGGTCATTTTTTAGATTGTTTGGTTATTGTGTTGTAAATGACATAAGATTTATTATAAATTTGCAATTACTATTTTGAATGCTTTTTTTTATTTGAAAAGGTAATTTTTATAGATGCACTAGGATATGATTGTCTTTTTGTTGAATAGACACATAAACTTGACATGTAAGTTACATTAAATGTAAGTGCCTTGATATATATAAATTTTGGGGCAATTTTTTTTTTTTTATGCTACATATGAAAATGTTTCTAATTTCATCCAAATGCACAAACAAGTGCCTCATGCGAGCACGTTAAGACACACATAAGTGTCCCTTGACATTAATTTAGAGGCAAAAATAGAGTTTCGAAGCTAAACATTATGTGTCCCAAAATTTATTTAAAGACACAAATAAGTGCCCTGATATTTTATTTTAAGGCACAAATAAGTGTTCTTATATGCACATCAACAAAATTTTGAACCCTTTAGAGGGCATTTATATGTGCCTCAAAAATTAATCTTGGGGCATATATAAATGTCTAGAAAGCTATTTATATAGAGGCACTTAAAAAGTGTCCCCAACCTTGTTGGGACATAATACTTGGAGGCACATGAGGTAAGTGCCCCCAAAATCTTATGTGCCCCGAAAGAGTACATATCGGGGCACATTTCAGTGTCTGGAAAACCATTTTTTGTTGTAGTGGATGAAGGCTCTCCTGGTACACAATGGTTTGTACGAAGCCTTGTTGCCACCGGACCAGGTGGCTTATAGAACTAATCCGGCGAGGGTGGAGGAGAACAAGAGGAAAGCACACAGTGCTCTTATCTGGTGTCTTGGGGATAAACCATTGAGGGAAGTATCGAAGGAGAAAACCGCTCTTGAAGTCTGGAATAAGCTGGAGCAGTTATACTAGACCAAGTCTGTTACGAACAAGTTATACATGAAACAGAAGCTTCAAGTCTTCAAGATGAGTGAAGATAAGAATCTTGGTGATCAGTTGGACGAGTTCAAAAGATTGGTGGATGATCTGGAGAGTTTGGATGTTACAATTGATGATGAAGAAAAGTCATTAATGCTGTTGAATTCTCTACTTAAGTCTCTGGAAAATTTCAAAGATGCCTTGTTGTTTGGAAGACAAGATCAGGTGAAGTTTGATGATATTCAAACTGCCCTAAAAACCAAGTTTCTACAGATCCAGACTGAAGGGAAGAAGCCTGCAGAAGGATTGAATGTTCAATCCAAGAAGAAGAAGTGGTTTCAATCCAAGAAGAAGGATGGTGGAAAAGGGTATAAGGGTGGGAAGAAATCTGATTTTGTTGAGAAGAGAAAATGTTTCACTTGCCATAAGGAAGGTCATCTGAGAAAGAATTGCCCTGAAAGGAGGAAGAAAGGCAATCAAAATGATCAAGATGGAAATGCAGCTGTGGTGGAGGTTGAAGGATATGATAGTGCATAAGTCTTGATGGTTAGTCATGACAGACTAAGTCAAGAGTGGGTCCTGGACTCTGGGTGTACTTTTCATATGTGTCCACATGAAGACTGGTTCCTGAATCTTGAGAAGATTGATGGAGGTCTTGTTCTTTCGGGTAATGATGAGAGCTGTAGAGTGCAAGGATCTGGTTCTATCAAGATCAAGATGTTTGATGGAGTTGATAGGATCTTATCTGATGTCAGGTTTGTTCCTGAGTTGAAGAGAAATCTTGTTTCTCTTGGTACTTTTAATTCTAAGGGTTTTGAATTCAAGACAGAAAAGAGAGTTCTGTCAATAACCAAGTCTGGAAGAATTTGTATGAAGGGTATGATCAAGAATGGTTTGTATACTTTGATTAGAAGAACAGTAACAAGATCAGCTGATGTTACCATGGAGTCTTCTGATGTCAACCTGTGGCACAAGAGATTGACACATGTTAGTGAGAAGGGCCTGGTGGAGTTATCCAAGAAGGGAGCAATCCCTGGGAATAGGATATGTAAGTTGGAATTCTGTGAGAGATGTGTTCTGGGGAAATCAAAGAAGCAAGCATACCAGAAGGGGAAGCATACCACCAAGGAGGTTATGGATTACATACATTCGGATGTATGGGGACCAGCAAGGGTATCCACTCATGGTGGAGGCAGGTATTTCCTTACCCTTATTGATGATTATTCCAGAAAGGTTTGGGTTTACATTCCTAAACAAAAGAGTGATGTCTTCTCTATGTTCAAAGAATGGATGATTGAACTTGAGAATAAGAGAGGCAGAACTATCAAGCACTTAAGAACTGATAATGAGCATGAATTTCTATCAGAAGAGTTTCAACAATTTTGTAGGGAGAAGGGTATTACTAGGCATAAAACTGTTCCTTCAAACCCCAGCAAAATGGACTAGCTGAGAGAATGAACAGAACTATTCTGGAAAGGGTTAGGTGTATGTAATCTGATGCTCATTTACCTAAAAGTTTTTGGGGTGAAGCTGTTAATACAGTTGTGTATCTCATTAATAAAGTGTCATCATCTGCTATTGAGTTTAAAACCCCAGATGAGATCTGGTATGGAAAGATATCAGACTACTCAAAGTTGAAAGTGTTTGGATGCCTAGCTTATGTTCATGTGAAGCAAGACAAACTTGAACCTATGGCTTTAAAATGTGTTTTCATTGGGTATCCAAAGGTTGTTAAAGGGTACAAGTTGTGGTGTCTAGAGCCTGGGAACCAGAAGTGTATTACCAGCAGAGATGTTGTGTTTAATGAGTCACAGATGAGATACAAGTCTGGTGGAGGTGATAGGGAGCCATCAGCTGAAGAGATCGATGGTGTTATTTCTGAGCCAATTACTCAAGTTGAGGTGGAGCCTGATCATGATAAACATGATAGTGCATCTGGTTCTGAACCAGAGCAGGGAGTAGGAGATAATGAGTCATCTGATGAGGATAATGCACCAGCAGAAGAGGAGGAAGGAGTGCCAGAAGCAGACTTGCGAAATTATAGTCAGACAAGAGACAGGACTAGAAGACAAATACATCCTCCAGCAAGGTTTGGTCGTGTTGATCTGGTCTCATATGCACTTGTTACAGCAGAAGCCATAGAGTACCAAGAACCTAAGAGCTACAAGGAAGCCCTTGAGTGTGATGATAGGGAGTCATGGATTACAGCCATGACAGAAGAGATGAAGTCTCTTAAGAAGAATCATACTTGGATTCTTGTTGATAAGCCAGCTAGGCAGAATCTAATCAGTTGTAAATGGTTGTTTAAAAGGAAGCTTGAATCTGGTGTGAAGGATCAAGTGAGGTTTAAAGCCAGGCTAGTGGCCAGGGGATTTACTCAAAGGGAAGGAATTGATTACAATGAGGTATTTTCACCTGTGGTTAAGCATTGTTCAATCAGACTACTTCTCAGCAGAGTAGTCCAAGAAGATCTAGAGCTGCAATAACTTGATGTCAAGACAACTTTTCTGTATGGGGATCTTATTGAGAGTTTATACATGCACCGGCTAGAAGGGTTTGTTGAGCCAAGGAGAGATGGAAAGGTATGTCTACTCAAGAAATTATTGTATGGCCTCAAGCAAAGTCCAAGACAATGGCACAAGAAGTTTAATGAAGTTATGCTATCCATTGGTTTTGTGAGAAGCAAGTATGGTACTTGTGTATATCTGGAAAGACAAGGGAGTGATGTGATAGCCTATCTTCTGATCTATGTAGATGACATGCTTATTGCTAGTAAGAGTCTGTTGAAAATTCAGAGTATCAAAAGGAAGCTCAGTGCCAGATTTGATATGAAGGATTTGGGAAATGCTAAAAGGATTCTTGGAATTGATATTCTTAGGGATAGAGCAGCTGGAAGACTATTCTTATCCCAGAAGTGTTACATTGAGAAGGTCCTGAAGAGGTTCAACATGCATGAGAGTAGGTCTGTGTTAACTCCTCTGGGACAACAGTTCAAATTATCTAAGGAGATGAAACCAAATTCTGAAGAAGAAAAGAAGATTATGATGAAAGTACCTTATGCAAATGGGGTTGGAAGCTTGATGTATGCTCTGGTCTGTAGTAGACCAGACTTAGCTTATTCATTGAGTATGGTAAGCAGATACATGTCTAATCCAGGGAAGCTTTGAAATGGATATTCAGATACCTTAAAGGGTCATCTGATCTGGGTTTGATGTTTGAAAAGATGACTGACCAGAAGAGTCCACTGGAAGGATTTGTAGATTCTGATTTTGCTGCTAATCTGGATACCAGAAGATCCTTAACAAGGTATATCTTTACTCTTTACAATACTGTTGTGAGCTGGAGATCTGTTCTGCAGAGTGGAGTTGTTTTATCTACTACAGAAGCAGAGTTTGTTGCAGTCTCTGAGGCTGTTAAGGAGGCTTTGTGGTTGAAAGGCATTATCATGGATTTTGGCATAAACCAAAGGGATGTGGTCATCCATTGTGATAATCAGAGTGCAGTTCATCTGGTTAAACATCAAGCGTTCCATGAAAGATCAAAGCACATTGATGTAAGGTTGCATTTTGTAAGGGAAATCATTGATAAAGGAGTGGTTCTGATCCAGAAAATATCTACAGAGGACAGTGCTGCAGATATGTGTATTAAGTCTTTACCAGGTACTAAATTAAAGTTCTGTATTGAATTGGTAAAGATGAGTATATGGGATGTTCCTTAGGCCCAAGCTGGTGTGTGGAGGAGAGGAAGAGAGGATTGATACTTCTCATCTGAGGTGGAGAATTGTGAAGTGTCATATGTGAAGTATGTAATCTGCTGAGCGTGTGTTTCAATAGAAAGCTATGTTGAAAAGTGTTAGCCGTGAGAGTTAGTCGAATTTGGGGTACCAGAGGAGTTGGACCAGATGAGGTTGACCAGAGGAGTCTGACCAGAGTAGTCTGGCAGATGAGCTATCAGAGGAGGTCCATCAGATGAGGTATACCAGAGGAGTCCTATCAGAGGAGGTCTGGACCAGAAGTCATCTGATGTGAGTGACCAGAATCAGAGGAGGTCAAGTCATCTGATCCGAAGTTCATTATATGCGAGTTACACCAAATTGAAGCTAGCGCGATGGCGGTTCTAACTGAATCAACTGGAGCGGTTATTGAAGTCATTCGCTAGCTGGATAACTACCTTACATTTGAGTTTGTTACAGCTGAATCAGTTCTAGGGTTCATCTCAATCCCTGTATCTATAAAAAGGGGCTTCTCAGCTGAGAGAAGTAACATGATCATTGTTGAGTGCCAACACTGTGAGATTGAGTGAATTGTAACTTCCATTTCTTACTTAGTGAAAAGCTATCCTCTCTGATCCCGTGGACGTAGGAGTATTCATCTCCGAACCACGTAATTCTGGTGTTCTTGTGTGATTTCAATATCGTTCTTACTGTTACCATAATTCCGATTCCCTGATTACAAGTTTTTCTTGTGAATCTAAAACGATTAACAGAAGTAACCTGAAATAACTTATGTTTAATTAGTTCGAAGGACTCTTCTTCTTCATTGTCCATGAAGTATCATTCAAGCTATCAGAACCTTTTGGAACAAAGTGATTAGCGTAAAAGCTGTTCGAAATTCATGCATTTAATTGTCTATTTGATTGGATTTCTTGCATTTATTTATATTTATATTAATTGAAAAGTGTGTTTGTTTCATTAACCCAATTCCACCTCATCTAAAAGTTCGAATTTATATAGAGGTGTGAAATTAATTCATTTAATTATTTTCATTACACTCCCCATAACTCATGGACGGACATTCAATTTTCCCTTTTTGAGGAGGCCCAATGAATAGACAGTTTAATATGGGTAGAGTTGCTCTCATTGGGAATCAAACCCAGTATCTTTTGTCTAGCCATGGGCCTTGTGGCTCTGATCTTGTAATCAGGAAGGGCTGTATTATAATCTTGTAATCTTTAAATCAGACTGGGATGTATTGGAATGAATCGATCCATTGGGTCAGCTTTACGGCTGATATATGGTTCTTCATATTTAGTATATATGCCGCCTATCTAGAGCGGTTCCATTATTATCTTGGAGAGTCTTGTGATCACTTGCATTACATAGAGTTAAAATTGAGTTCAATTCCAGTTAATGGATTCAAATGTCAAAAATCAAAAGTTACAGGACCATTTTAATTGCGGACCTTAATATCAATCCACAGTGGTATATGGCCCTAAATAACCTAATAAAGTTGAAAGATATAATATAGTTTATGATGCAGTCAAAGCACGATAAAACGTAATATCCGTTGATTTTGAGAATATCTGGATTAATAAAAGAGTCTAACTATATACCTTCCATTAATTCGAGATACACTTCCTAAACACATAAAAGAAAATATAAAAAATCCAATATTACCCCTGCCAGTTTAAATATTGAAGATACACCTCTATACTCTAAATTTTATAGCCACCAGTGCCAGCGCCCTTCACCACACGTGTTTGTTCCGTCTTTATTTTTCCGGTCTATCTTTATTTTACTTTTGCTCTTCACCATTTAAACCCTTACCAGAAAATTTGAAAAGAAAATATAAAAAGAAAAGAAAAAAAAAGTGAGTTAGATGACAAAAAATATAATAACTAAATATAAATCTAATCTAATCTAATTAAATAAAATAACAAATGAAATATAATCTTCTTGATTCTCCAAATCTTTTTATAATTATCCCAAATCGTTATTATGATCTCATCTCCATCATTCTCTCCCTCTTCGAAATAATTCGTCCTCGAATCGAAATTGATCTTGTCTTCAGAAGAATAAAATAATGCCTCTAAATATTTGACCTCGAAAATGTTAGCAATACGAATGTGACCCACAGTCTTGAGGCGGTAGGCACTAGGGAGGCTCGAAAAATTACAAACAAAATAACTATCATTATTAATAAAATAATTATAGTTATTAAACGACAGAAAACTAACATCACCATCAAGATTCATATAAAAATTCTGGCGCTGCTTGTCTTCAGGCTCAGTATCATAAATAGGAAGTACATGAATAAATATGGGTGGTTCGTCTCTTCATCAAAATTGATGGCCCATAATAATCTGTCTCAATGTCCTTCTCAATATCAGTGTAAAAGGATTTGATTTCCTCAATTGAGGATTGACTTAGTCTCATTCAAAATATATAACGTATTTACAAAACTGTACAAGGAAACTAATATCAAATAAGATATTTACAATATCACTAATTATTGACTAAATCTTTTTATTTCGTATTGACATCCCCCCTCAAGCGAAGCAGATGAGGACCAACGCAAAGCTTGGAACGGAAGAATTCAAACTGAGGTCTGGGAAGACCTTTCGTGAAGACGTCGGCGAGCTGGAGATTTGAAGGAACAAATTGAGTATGCAAACGTCCCGAAGAGACCATTTCTCTAACAAAGTGGTAGTCAATGTCGATGTGCTTAGTACGCTTGTGAGCAACTGGATTCTGACTGAGGAAGAGCGCACTTTTGTTGTCACAGAGTAGCATAGGAGGCAAGGATGGCAACGCATGAAGTTCACGTAACAATAAGGTGACCCATATGATTTCGGAGGCAGCATTAGCCATAGCTCGATATTCGGATTCACAACTCGATCGCGAGACAGGGGGTTGTTTCTTAGCACTCCAAGAAACTGGATTAGGACCCAGAAATATGGAATAACCGTAGGTGGATCGGCGAGTATCGAGGCAACGGGCCCAGTCGGCGTCAGAATACCCCAAAAGTGTAACTCTTCCACGGGAGAACTCAAGACCATTGAGCCTTTGACATAGTGAAGAATTCGTTTTACAGCTTGATAATGATCAACAGTGGGATTGGCTTGAAACTAGCTAACTGTGTTTACCGCAAATGAAAGATCCGGACGAGTGATAGTAAGGTATTGCAGTGCACCTACAAGAGAGCGATACAAGGTTGGGTCTGAGAAAGGAACACCGTCTTGTCGAAGGACATCTGAAGGAGCCAATGGAGTTGAGACGGGCTTTGAATCAAGTAAGTTGGCTCTTTGAAGAATATCTCGAGCATACTTAGATTGACCCAAAAAGAGTCCATGTTGTGTGTAAGTTACTTCAAGAGCAAGAAAGTAACTTAGGCGCCCTAAGTCCTTAATCGCAAACTCTCGTCGAATGCGGACAATGAGGCGAGCAATGAGAGATTTATCACTGCCAGTGATAATTATGTCGTCCACATAGACAAGTAGGTACAATAAAGTCTGGCCTTGGCGGAAAACAAAGAGAGAAGTGTCGGCCTTACATTCATGAAATCCAATTCCAATTAAAAAATCAGAGAACCGCTGAAACCAAGCTCGAGGAGCTTGTTTGAGGCCATAAATGGACTTGTTGAGTTTGCAAACAAAAGAAGGTCGGACAGAGTCAACGTAGCCCGGTGGTTGCTCCATATAAACTGGTTTCTGAAGAAGACCATGAAGAAATGCATTGTTCACGTCCAATTGATGTAGAGGCCAGTTATGCATGACAGCAAGAGATAAGATAATGCGAACAGTGGAAGCTTTGACTACAGGACTGAAGGTATGATCGTAGTCAAACCCAGGAAGCTGATAAAACCCTTGTGCAACCAATCTTGCCTTATAACGATCGATTGACCCATCTGCTAAGTATTTTGTGCGAAAAACCCATTTAGAACCAATAACATTTCCAGATGGAGGACGAGGCACGAGTTCCCATGTGTTATTGGTAGCAAGAGCCTTAAGCTCATCATTCATTGCAGCAACCCAATGGGGGAATTTAGCCGCCGTTTTAAATCCCTTCGGCTCCTTGGATGAATAAAGCGTGGAGAGGAAGCCACTGTGAGCTATAAAGGAAGAAGATGGTGGGTATTTTGGCTTGAAAATACCATCCTTAGATCTAGTTCGCATAGGATGCGATGGCACTGGGGCAGGCGGAGGAGGAGGACACGGAGGTGCAATAGCTGGTTGTGGAAGATGTGGAGAGTTCAGCGGAGCTGGGGCCGTTGTTGTAGAAGTTGTAGTAGATGGTGCAGGAGGAGCTGAAGGAAGCATACCCGTGCATGAAGGGCAAGAGCTTGATGACATATCTGTAGTATGACATATCTGTAGTAGGAGAAACTTCACTATCAACTGATGGTGGATCTAGCGAGATTGATGGAGTGGCGTCAATAAAAGATGAGAAGTCCAAATTGCCATGACATGCGGGCTGTGAATTCGAATCAAATGGAAAAAACTCCTCATCAAATCGAGCATGCCTGGTGACATAAAGTCGAGCTGTTTTTATGTCTAAGCAGCAAAAACCCTTATGCCTGGAACTATAACCCAAGAAAACACAGGGGATACTTCGTGGTGATAATTTGCTAGCTGCATAATCTCGTAAGCAAGGGTAAACTCGACAACAAAAAACATGAAAATTGTCAAAAGATGGTGGAGTAGTAAACACCAGTTCAAAAGGTGACTTGTTATTCAACACAGAAGACGGAAGTCGGTTTATCACATAAACTGCAGTACTAAAGGCTTCAACCCAATATTGCATAGGTACTGACGAATGAAAAAGCATAGATAACCCTGTTTCAGTTATATGCCTGTGCTTTCTTTCGGCTCTGCCATTTTGAGCAGGTGTATATGGACAAGACATAGTATGAGAAATTCCACAACTTCGAAACAAATTTTGCAACTTATTATTCGTGAACTCAGTGCCCCCATCAGAGTGAAAGTGTTTAATAGTAGCAGAAAATTGATTCTCCACGAAAGCCTTGAATTGCACAAAAATATCATAAAAATCCAACTTAGAACGAAGGGGATAAAACCAACTGAATCGGGAAAAATCATCAATGAACACAGCATAGTATAAGTAACCATCACAAGATTTCACAGAAGCAGGTCCCCATAGATCACAGTGAATAACATCCAACAGCTTCAAAGCACGCGTATTATTAATAGGAAATGGCAAACGAGAGTTCTTCGCCAACTGGCAAGAAGAGCAAATTGTAGGTCTAGGTAAAACAGATGTGACGGACAAAAAACCAAGTCTGTTCAACAATTTAATTGTGTCAAAATTAACATGACCTAGACGTCTATGCCACATTTCAAAAGAAGCACGAATGCGACGATTATGTAGAGCTGCAACAAGGGCAGCATGTCCACGGTCCAATATGTATAATCCATTCTCACACCTGCCTCGAGCCAAAGGCGTCCCTGTGACCCGGTTCTGAATTTCAAAAGATTTATCAGAGAAAACAACATTAATCGGAAAATCACTGGTGAGTTTGCTAATGGATAGAAGATTCTTTGTAATATGTGGGACGACCAACACATTTAATAAAGACAAATCACGAGATATAGCATGTGAACCAGTATGGGATATAGATAGAGTGTTACAATTTCCCACAACGACTTTGTCAGAACCAACATAATCGGATGCCGAATCCAGATGTGCAGTAGAATTAGCCATATGCGCTGAGGCGCCGGTATCAACATACCAATCAGAATTAGCGCTGGGATTTATCGAGCAGCCAGTGTGAAATGCTTCAGCAAGATTCGCTTGTCGCGGGACAGGAGTATAACGATCTGGACAGGTACTAGCATAATGTCCATCACCCCTTCAAATTTGACAATTAGGATTAGAACGACCGCGACCTCGACCACCCGAACGAGGATCACCCCCACGTCGTCCAGAATTTCGGTATCCATCACTACGACCTCCGCGACCAGAAAAGTTGGAAGAACTAGATTTATTAGGTGGCTTAGTTTGTTGCGCAAAAAAGGCAGGAGATTGAGCCGTGGATGATGGAGTATCCAATGATTTTGTGAAAAGATCATGCGCCTCTGCCTTGGAAAGTAATTGAGAGAATGATGGCATAGGGGTAAGATTTATTTGAGCAGTAGAAAAACCATGAAAATCAGGCCCGAGACCCCTGAGAAACCAGTGAGATTTATCTGTTTCATCAAGCGAACAACCCATAGAGAGAAGTTGATCGCAAAGGTTTTTGAAAACAGCCCCATATTCTGTTACAGATCGTGTACCCTTCTTGATAAGTTGGAGTTCGTCCTTTAGAAGAAGCTCACGGGCCTTCGATGGTTGATTGAAAGCCGTGGCGAGTGTGGACCACACTGCAGCCGAGGAGTTGCAGCCGACAACTACTGCCATGGCTTCCTCCGTAAGGGTGGAGACGAGGAATACGCGTACAATCTGATCTTTTTCAAACCAGGTGGCGTATTCGGGATTCGGCGTTGCAATGCCATCTGTGGTGATCGTTTGCGCCGGCGATGGGTGAGAACCATCAATAAAGGGGAGAAATTTTTGAGTGACAAGAAGAGGATAGATTTGACCATACTACATGAGATAGTTGGTAGGCTTAAGTTTAATTGTGACGAGATGCGTCATGGCATGGAGTGTGAGAGTGGAGTCAAAAACAGATTTGGAATTGGAGGTTTCGCCGGCCATCGTAGACGATCGTGAAGAAGAAAAGAAAAGAGGGAATAGGGTTTCTCAGCCGTGTTAGGCTGATACCATGTAAAAGGATTTGATTTCCTCAATTGAGGATTGACTTAGTCTCATTCAAAATATATAACGTATTTACAAAACTGTACAAGGAAACTAATATCAATTAAGATATTTACAATATCACTAATTATTGACTAAATCTTTTGATTTCGTATTGACAATCAGTATTCGCATCAAAATTAATAATGATTGGCCCAATACTTCTTGTGTTCGGCTACAATTTGTCATATGATATAGGCCAACTTTGCTCAACTTCTGTACCCAACCCACGTTGGTTAATTAAGTGGGTAGGCGCATGTAGACAAACATTCTCATTGGGCTCGATGCCCATTTTGGCTGAGTAGGGCATCAGGCCCCGTCTTCACCATACCAAGGACTGCTGAATCTTCTGTATCACCTTCATCTTCAACACATGTTGCTGGTAATTCTTCACCTTTTTTGCGGCGGAAATTCTGGGACAGGTCATCAGCTCAACACCTTAACACGAGGGGGAAGCCCCAACAACACCATCTTTCTTATGGTGCGCCGCTGGTTCTTCATCATTGTCGTCGCGAGACACTGATTAGTGTGAATATTGCTTGAAATTCGTGCATTTAATTTGTCTATCTTATAGATTTTCGTGTGATTATTTGCATTAATTGGACCATTTGTGCTTAATTGTCGAGAAGGGTGTATTTTACTATTTTTGGAGCAAATACGTATCTATTGAGATCAATCGAGAGGCGGACTCGAGAAGAATTAAAATCAAAAGAAATCGAGAAGGAAAAAAAACAATTGGGCCTTGCACATTTAATTAAATACTTGGCCCAAATCAAAGAGAAGTGGCAGCCCATTTGAAATTATTAAAGGCCCAAGAAGAATCCATTTGCTGCTAACAAATGGAGAAAGCAGCAACCCCACGTGAATGAGAAAAGCAAGCAGCCAAGCAGTGGGCCCCGCGGCTATTTTTTGAATGAGTCAAAGCCATTTTCAAATATAGAAACCCATCTCCATCTTGGCTTCGAAGAGAGAGAAAATAAAATTGAAGAAGGAAGTTTTTTTTTTACGCCATTGTTGAAGAGAGAATCGAAGCTCGACACCACCATTCTCGCCCGGGAAAGCATCATCAATTCGCCGGAAATTGCAAAGCCACCATGGATGCCGGAAAACAGCTGCTATTCAAATACCCATGGGTCCCACGCATGAAAGAGTCGTGCAATTCACAGAAACGCGTTTCCAAACTCGATCGAGCAACTCGATCGAGTCATTCGACTCGCGCGAGCGGATGTCGGTTTTAACAGAACGTGGGAAGCCATTTCGCCTAACTCGACCAAGAGGCCCGCTCGAGTTGACCGAGTTGACCGGGTCAACTCAGCAGTTTTTGGTAAAAAAATCCGAATTTTCACCATTTTTCAGGGATTTCTTTGCAAAATTCGTCTCAAGATTTCTTCCCCCACTATAAATACCCACATTCTCAGATTATGCAACAGAAGAGAACACACATTCCACACACCCCTTTGGGGGCACACACCTCACACACCAATTTAGTTATTTTTCACCTTCATTTTTAGATTGTTATTTTCTTTCAATCATTAGAGTAATTTAGCTTAGAATTTCAAGATTCAAGTTCAATTTCAAGTTTGTAATCCATAGAGGTGACTTCTTTCCATTTTAATGCAATTTTATTTCTATTTAGCTATGTGTTTATTATGTTGTTCTTGTTTAGCTATGGTTTTTCATTTTTAAACCATGAGCTAAATGTTTTGATGCTTTGGATGTTAGATACCATGTGAAATCTTGAGTTGGGATTGCTCTTTGCCTATTCTATGTTGATATTTGGATTTTGCTTATATTGATGGATTTGTATTGAGCTTTGATTGTTGATCTCTTGTAGCTTGTTTTTCGAGGCATGTTTAGCGTAGACGAGAGTTACGTAGACATGATTAGATGAACGAGTGTGAGATTTATGATTGTATGCGTCTATTTTGTGTTTGATTCGTGGAGAGAGAGTTAATCGCAAAGAACCCCATCATTAGACATCAATTGCTTGAATGGTTGTTTAGGTAATTGGTGAGGTCTCCTAGTAAATCCAAATTGATGCATAGAATTGGCTTGACAATCCTACTTGAGTTTCACTAGGTTGAAAATATCCTAAGCATCTCAACCTTCTTATGCCTTGAATAGTGGAAGTTATGTGAGAATTAGGTTTGGGTTGTTGATTTATGCCTAATTTTGATTGTTTGTGGAATTATATCCTTATTGATTGGAATTTAGTTTTGCTCTATGCATGAATTGTTCATATTGATGTGTGAATTCACTTTAGTGTAGACGAGAGTTACATTGATTTGATGAAACCTTCGTGTATGAGCAAAGAGTGCTTAGATGCGTGTATCTCGTGCTAACTCGTCGAGAGAGAGTTAGAACGTAGGATACCGTCAATAAGCCTTAAACGTTTGATAGTCTGTTGAATGTTTAGGTGAAGTGTAACTTGTTATAATCCATGAACAATTGAGATTTTGGCATAATTCAATGTTTGAACCTAAGGATCACATAACGGAAACCATTTAGGGCATATCAATCCCCTTGCACTTCGTCTCGAAGTTAGTTACATTTTCTTTATTGCTTGCTAGTTTGCTTGTTTTTTAATTTCCTTGTTTAGTAGCGTAATCAAACCCGAGCTTGTCCTTCAATTTTCCTTGCATATCAACGCGAATCTACTTAGCTAACCACTTGCTTCCCTAGGGTTCGATAAATTTTATTACTTGGTCAATTGCCTAACTATAACAACGATCTCGTACACTTGCGAGTGAGTTCAAATTTGTGCTTTAACGAATTTGGCAATCAGACACAAGTGGAATCGCCCCATCGAAGCAAACGGCTGCATCGCATTGGGCGGCGCTGCGTGAAGGCCGACGGAGATCGGTGGGGATTATCAGCCCCGACATCACGGAGCAAACTTGTCGGATCCGTGGGGTGCAGACTTGCAGGTGAGGAAGCCATGCTGCCGGATCGTTGGCGGGAGAAACAGCGTTCCAGTTTAGCCGCGTATTCGTGTGCAGCAAAAAGTGAATTTGGATTGAACAATTTCATCTGCTCTTGATGGGTGTCGAATCCAATAAATAATAAAATCTGCTTAAATGAATTATTGCGATAGTAGTAAGCAGAGTCGAATCCACATAGATTGGTAAATAAATTTATTCTATAACAAATACATAATTACATCAATAAACACAGAGATGGGGGGTTTTGAATTAATTGAGTTTAAATTAAACTAAATAAATAAGTAAAATAAAATCAAAGAGATTCAAAGTATAAAAACACCAAAGACAACATCAGAGTCGGTTCACACACTAAATTGGTTATAGTTGTTGGTACCACCTAACAAACTAATCTTTTCTTACTTTGGCGATAATAAGGATACCATCTCTTATTACTTCTCTAATCAGTGAACAACCCTAGGTACCACCATTAGAATTTGATTCATCAGCAGCATTAAAATCTAGAAAGACTCAATTCTAGCAAACAAATGCACATGTAGGTTCATATAGACTAGGTTATGCATCAACATGACAATTATTCACTGTCATTTGCCACTAACATCAGAACAATTAAATAATTACGGATTTAACGTTCCAAATTGACAATCATTATTTTCACGAATTGAATAACTGATCACATTAGACAACTCGCCAAACAATGTGATCGAACACAGAAGATACATAAATAATGAAGAATGAAAGAGTATGTAAATCAGTTAGATCTCACCATTAATGTCGAACTGAATCTTCAATTATCCGTGACTAGAAAGAAAAGAACATATAATATTCTCTTCTCTCTCAAAGTGTTGAGAGAGAAGAGAGAAAAAGAATAATAAAAACTTAGAGAATAAGAACTTAGATTATCTGTCAAATGAAAGTTGGCAATATCTATCATTTGCACTCCCTTTTATTCTAATCCTAATCTAGATAAACTTCTAACAATAGTAGTTACTAAGAAGTTAAGAAACCAACTTAGAAACTTATCTAAAATACTAAAGTCATCTACTAACAATAGTAGTTACTAAGAAGTTAAGAAACCAACTTAGAAACTTATCTAAAATACTAAAGTCATCTACTAATTTTAATATACAAATATAATATAAATTAAAAAGATACAAGACTCTTAAAATGTTAGGAAGAATTAAGTTTGAGTCTTGGTGTAGAGATTTGAGCACCACTTATGAGAATTCCCGTTTTGACCTTAGGCGTGCCCACGCCTTATGAGAAAAGTACTTCTGTCATTTTTAGAGCTCAACTACGGTCTAAGGCGTGCCCACGCCTTATGAAAAAAGTACTTTTGTTTCCTTCATCTTTGGAGTCTTCAATTTCACTTCTTCACAATTCACTCCAAATGGTCTCCAAACGTCAATTAAATCTTTTTACCTATAAAATATAAAACTTAATTAAAACAAACACTTAAGGATTAATTGACATCCAAATTATGGAGAAATATGACAATAAATATGCATTTTATGCAATCTATCAACTCTTGAAATTGCAAACATAAACCATTAATAAATCGAGCTACCAACTGTTTCTGTGATTCGTGATTGTCAATTCGATAAAGGAGTTGAGAAAACTCCGTCGAATAAGTATGAATCGTGCGTGTACCTTGTTGAAGAGTTTGAAATTTTTGGTATTGTTATGTGTATTTGTGAAATGTTTGGGTAACATTATTAAAAAACTTTAGGCGTAGAGCCTCTAATTCTTGAGCAGCAGCCGTCAATTACTCCCTGAGGAGAGCAATATCGTGATGCCTAGAACTGTGTCTAGGAAGCATCACAGGAGTTGTTACTGACTCTGGATACCAACTGACGCATCGGGAACGTAACATCCGTTGATTCTGAGAATACCCGGATAAATGCAAATGCAATTAACGTGTTAATCTATTGATTCAAATATGAATACTAGAATAACATCAATAAAACACGAAAAGGGATAAAACCCAATATTTTTATAATCAATCATCAACTGAAAACAATGAACTACATAGCTCCTATTTATAATACTAAACTGACTTAGAGGACAAGAAATATAATAACTAAATATAAATCTAATCTAATCTAATTAAATAAAAATAACAAATGAAATATAATTGTCTTGATTTTCCAAATCTTCTTATAATAATCTCAAATCGTTATTATGATCTCGTCCCCATCAGTTTCATTCTTAGGTTATACTTTAGCAAACCAAACAGTGAGATTTAGAGGTGTCGTTCCAAATATTTCCTCACTTTAATGAAGAGAGAATTTGAGATCAGTGAATTCCATGAATTGGAGACACAGTTGAACTTGATAAGAGCCTTAGGTTAATGAACATATTCGTTATATATTCTTGAGGTAAATTATTAGACATTTTGAAAATGGGGTGATGAAAATTCTTGTTCTAATGATGCTTGAAATATATAGAATGGAGTTGAGAGGATTAGTTGTGATTTAATGGAGTGAAAAGAGTTATAAATTTAGACTATAGGAATAAGACAGAATTTTGAAATGTGAAATCTTTATGTTCATAGTTCAAAGAGGCTAGAAATAAGGACCCAATCCTGAGGAGACATGTTTAAAGAGAACATAGTTTATTGTTTAAGGCAAAAACTTGCTTGCGACCGTCACATAAAGAGAACATAGTTTATTGTTTCAGGCTTATAAAAGGACAATATATTTTCGAACTTTCCTGGACAATAACACTCCTGGACAAGTGGTGAGGTATAATCTTGTAAATGGGAGTTTTGAAACGATATATGAGTTTGAGGATAGGGAGATTGATGCTGTTAAAGGTTCTCTGAGATATGAGGATACAAATGGGTATCAATACATTGAGTCCTTTTCTTGTGTGGATCCGGATTTTCTGCTATTTTAGTACCTGTTGTTTTGTTATTTCATTCTGGGAATTTGGTATTGGAAAATAGCGTTTTAGATTGCTAGATGACTTATTTATCAGTTTAATTATTAGCTTTTAATTTTGTTGATTTTGCGCTACCCTGTTAATTAAGTGACTTTAATATTTTTTACTGATCTATTTATGCCGATGGAAATGCATGTGAAAACTATCATTCTAGCGGATAAAATGAGCATCACATCGAATCGGTAGAGACGTTGGGCTTTGCCAGAAGGATGTGTCATGGAAGGATCTTACATTAATTATAGGGAAACTACATATTTTTGTTCTTTAACTTTGGTTTTCATCCTGTTAACTTTGGAATTTTGAATATCATCCTATAACTTAAAAAAATTATATTTTACGTCTTGTTAACTTTGAAATTTTGAATTTTATCCTATAACTTACAAAAAATTGGTGCCACATTCAGATTTATCAGACAAAAAACATAATTTTTTATAAATTATAGGACGAAAAAACACAAATTTTTGTAAGTTAAAGGATAAAATTCGAAATTCCAAAGTTAACAGGACCAAAAACACAATTCTTGTAAGTTATAGGATGAAATTTAAAATTCCAAAGTTAACAGAACGAAAATTAAAATCAATCAAAATTAAAGAACAAAAAAAATGTATTTTCCCTTAATTATAGTATAATTCACTTTTCATATTATTTTCATATATGTGACAGTGATACTTTTAATGTAGTTTATGTGTTTTCAGTTTTGTTATTTGTGTCATTATATATTAAGTTGTGTTTGTTTTAAGTGTATATTTTGTTTTTTTTAGTCGTGGATCATATGAACCATAATAAATATTGGAAGTTTCATTTCCAAATATCAAGAATTTTTTTCCCTCATTGTTTAAATCGTTATTTTAGCAACAATATATTATTATATCGCTCAACTAATAATTTAAGTTCACATCTAAATTAAAAAATAAAAAATATTCAACTCTATCAAATTACGGACACATATGAATTAATTAAAAATGTATACTAAACCTAAGTAATCTCAATCTCATATATTTGTCAGTCTCCCCCAATTACAGTTTCTTTGATTTAAATAACTTCCTCTAATTACAGTTTCTTTGATTTAAATAACTTCCTCTAATTCTAATCACAATCTTTCTTATTCTAAAAAATGAATCTTGGCCGTGCATGGTGCTTTCTAATGTTAATTCACTTTTCAATATTTGTCTTTCTTCTGTAGAAAAATTCTCATTGCCTTTTCTTCTGTTAAAAATTCTCATTGATCTTCCACCTTCTATTTGAAAGTTTTTTCTCACATGGTCCGGTGATGTCATTTTCAATCTCCACTTTTCTCACCCTCCTATGAATAGTGCACTGATTTAATTGCTATAGTAATTTTCAATTATTTCCGTCTTCTATCACTATTGATCTCTCGATTTCTCCACTTCTCTCTGCAGAATGCATAGTTTCGCGGCAGGGGAGTCATCTTTGTAATCAGTGTCTTTCTCATCCAACAATTTTCCGGTTATTGATGTTGTTCTTTTCGTCAGTTATTAAAATTTAAGACGGTTCCTGTTTGCAATTAAGTTTCAAAAACCGCTGCCTCCAAGAATCCTGTCTTCTTTGATCTTTGTGTTTATCTTATCTACGGTTACTACGATGGTTTACTTTCCATCTCACACCTTTCTCATGCCACTCTGATCGTTCGAAGCTTCCGACTTATGTATGAATCTTATTTATTTTTCAAATACCACAAACATTTCTACCTTAATGGGTGATTTAACTTTCAGCATCATGGTTACATGTTCCTTTTCAATATGCGATGGACAATTTTTTCTTTTATATTTTGCTGTTGCAGGTACAAGCAGTGAATGATAGCTTTGCCCCAGTCGAAAGTCGTTACAGGTGAACGTGAATTCTGTTTTACGAAAAAGACTAAAAGCCTAAGGTCATCATTCAATTTAGTTGGTATCAATTAAGAAAATTAACTAAAACATGAACTCAACATTTGCACGTATTCACATAATCTGGTACACAAGTGCATATTAGTAGTTTACTTATGCTATGACCACGACTTTCATTGCTTTCAGAAGACACTGTATAAAATTCTTTCAATGTGGCATATAAGTATATCCTGGACACCACTGATTCATTCACTTTTCAATTTTCGTATTCTTCGTTTCAGGTTTGTTCCATTTCTCATCACTAAAAGGAAAATCAATTTTGTTTGTTCTAATTTGCTTTGAACTTTTTTTAGTCCTATAGATATTCTCCAAAATTATGTGCGTACGTTTATATTATGTATACATACTTTTTGTAGTGGTTTAGTAGAAGAATAATTTTTTGTTGTGATTTTGTAGAATGGATTAGCAACCTGGTTTAGTACAAAAAGATTGTTGGTGCTATAGTTTTCTTTTGCTAATTTTAATTTATTTCGTATTTCTTCAGCTCTTTTTTTCATTTCATTTCATTTCATTTAACATTGATTGCAAACAGTTGGTCCATCATCAGAGTTAGAAAGTCCTCCGCACCATTGTTCATGTACAATCCTATTTCTATCAATAAATTCTTTTTTATTGCATATTTATTAATGTTCTTTCTTCTATTTGAACCTTGCAAACTTATCACCAATGTACTATTTATCAGTTTTTGCATGTGCAAGTTATATATTTGGACCTATATAATTATCATTTTATTGTTCATCGATTTCCATATTAGGTAGTTCCATGTGTTGCACTAATTAAATATGAGTAAGGAATTGAATTACTCTAATGCAAAGTGTTGTTGGGAGACCTTGATTAGAAGTGGCTTATTTTCGTATTTTTGAGTGAGTATTTCAATGGCATTTGAATCTTCAATATTACTACATATTGTCTCTCTCTTCTGTCGAATATTTCACTTTATTCTTATGTCGGTTTGCTGTTACTGAACTTATGTGTTCACGCTCCGTGTATGGGTTTGCTTTCAACCTAAATACATTTTAATATTCCCTCTCTTTGTTCTTGCCAGATCAGATTATTGTTATCCACAGAGGACATTGAGCTGCAATCGCCAGTGTTTTACGGACGTGGCATCCCTCAAATTCTACAAAATTAGTATAGGCCTGATTACCCTTTTTAGCTACGAAGAGTGTTCAAGTTTGCTGTATGTAACATCTTCAAGAATTGTAATGGAAGATTCCCTATGAGGTTTGACGTTGTTCAGCTAATCATAATGTCAGGGTTCTGTTTAATTCTTCAAAGGTTTATTAGTAATATATTATACTTTAAGAGCCTCATAATAAATCCTTTTTTTTAAATTGATAGCTCATGATAGTATATTTTTATTTTCTGATCACGGGTGGAACGTTTGGTTGATAACCACGACTAACATGGAATGAATTTAAGAGGTCGAGTATTAACTACTTATATAATGCAGTACCTAAACATATGGGTTAAAATATGCGAAGTAAGCATTATAAGTGTCATTTCATGTATTAAATTTATTAGGATACAAAAAAAGTTATGTATATTTTCTGTGATAAAGTGTTCTTAGGTGTTCATGTCTTGGCATATTTTTATATGTTAATTAGATTATGAAAAACCAATACTGAGCAACTGTTAACACTACTCCCTCCGATAATAAAATGTGTGCTCACTTTCTTTATTCACTTATCTCTAAAACTATATGTTCATTTTTTTTTTTTACAACAATCACTTTATCTTTATCCTCATAAATAATCACTTTATTTATAATATATACTTTTATTTTATCTACTATATCACTTTTTTTTAAAACATGTGTCAAAATAAATGAACACAGGTTTTATCGAGTATTGACGGAGTCAACACATTTTTCAATATTCATAAAAAAAAAATATTAATACAACATTTTAAGTGAACTGCAGAGCCTCATTCAAGATTTAAATCACATTGGATCAAATGTTGTCGGCTAAATTTTAAAGGACAAGCTATCAAAATTGGTGTTTAATTACCCATGGTAAACTCTATATGTTGTCTTAGAGTTAAAGATCAAAACATAATTAATCACATTGTCTTGATTTCAATAGAAATCGTGCGACTGTTCAAAAAAAAAAAAATCTACAATTTTTTTCTTTTAAAACGTGTAATTTTAAAAGCCCAATATGAAATAATTAAACTTAATATTCTAATTGATTGGTTTATTATTCTTTTTAAATAAAGTAATTATTATTTTTATTATTTTCTTTTCCTTTTAATTTATCACTTCAATTAGTATTGATAATAAAATTAATTTTCATCTTTTTTAATTAATAAATTATAACTTCAAATAATATAATTATAATTAATAGATTATAACTCCCGCGTAGTACGCGGGTTCTATACTAGTTTATCAGCAAAACAAACTTCATATTAATGTATAATGGTGTTTAATTTGGTTTCGAAAGAATTATAAAAAAATTATATTCAATAATAATTTTGCATCGTTATATTTTGAGGTCCTCTTTATTATTTAAAAACAAATCATAAGGAGCTGTCCTAATTTAGAAGAGATTTGAATTTTATTTCTCAAATTAATTCGGTGAAAAATAAAATTATGAAAATTTGTAAAGCATTTTCTTTCATAATTCATTAATTTAATACAAAAATAATATTTTCACCAACTTTTAATAGTTTGAGGATTTTAGATAATTAATCAAATTAAAAATCTATAAATTAATTTTATTTAGTCTTACATGACTTGTCATAATGTTACAAAACTCACTATATAATAGACAATTTTGGGAAAGTGATTTACGTCGTTTTACTTCACATGTATGATTCTTGTTCCTATCTTGTTATAATAGTATAAAATATGGCATTTCTTCATATTTCATAACGCTCTATGTATATTTTAATTAAAATATAAATTCATTTTTAAAGAGTAAATTCTAAAGGTTTAGATTATATCAGCTTTGGAAAATGAGATATATTTAGTTCATTTTTGGCTGGGAAATGACCATCACAAATTAAGTGGATGTTGGTCTAAGAACTACCCGCAAAAATTTACGACGGAGTAGCCATCGTAAAATTCAATTTTGTATTTTGCGATGGACATGTGGCCATTGCAAAGTCGAATTGTTTGACCGAGACCTTTTGGGAACGAGTGCAAATTTATTTTGACTGACAACTTTGTGATGGGCATGTCCGTCGCAAATTTCAACTTTGTGTTTTGCGATGGACGAAGCCATCACAAAACCGAACCGTTTGACCGTGACCCTTTTGGTAACGGTGCAAATTAATTGTCATTGGCAGGTTGGCGATGGATGTGGCTGTCGTAAATTTTAATTTTAATATTTTCGACGGCCCATCCATTGCAAAACATCCAAAATGGCGCAGTTTTGTGGTCTAGGGCTTGTATGTTTTGCGACGGACTCCTGTACATCACAATTTCTTTTGCCTATTTAAGGCAGAAACCGGCGAGCTCATTCAATCACAAGAGAGAAGAGATGAAAAAGAAAAGAAGGAAGAAAGGAGAAAAGTCAACGAGCACTCAAGAGCCAATTCGTCCAGATCAAAGTTCTCGTTTCATCGATCTTTACACAATAACAGTAAGTTTTTTTATTTTTTAGTGTTTAAATTTTATTTTAAATTAATCTTTAGATTTTTTTATATTTGTGAGTATTAATTTATTATTTGATTAAGCATGTTGTTGTTATATTGCATGTTGTAGATTTTTAATATTTTAGGATAAATGTTTAGATTTTTATATATAAATTGCAATTTTGATCCAAAAAATATTTTGATTTGGTCCCAAAAATTAATGGAAGGGACCACATTTACCAAAAAAAAAAAAATGAAAGTGGGATCAAAATTTTTAACGAAAAATTCACATGGAACCAAATTTGCAATTATCCCCTCCAAAATCTTCTAACCAAAAAGAATTCAAGATCCACCACTCGAAAATATAGAGGAGGTAAGCGAATTTATTCAAAACTTAGTTTTTAAATTTACAACCTGCTTAGATATTTATTAGGGAAAATTGTTTTTTACAATCCTATAAGTAAACTCCATTTTGATTTCAGTCTTGTCGACTCTCCCTAATTGAAAATATTCTGGCAACTCTAACCTTTTCCATCTTTTGGATTGACCAATCAGACTCTGCCATGTAAGCGAATCAAAATCTATCACGTCAGCATCAACTTTCACCATCCGGTTACAGACCCAAAAGTAAAAAATTGAAGTAACATGACTATTTTTAATTCATGAAAGTCAACATAACTAAAATCAAAATACGGATAAAACTAGTTTTCCTGAACAAAAAAATTAAATTAATAGCTTCAAGACTATTTTCCATTCGTGAGAGTCGATAAAACTAAAATTTAAACAAGAAAGTTTGTTTTATTAAATAGAACAACATCCAAACCCATTTTATCAATACCGAATTCAATAATGAATTTACACAACAACAGGTGCTAAAATAGAGCATCCGGATCCACACAAGAAAGAGACTCTATGTATTGATACCCATTTGTCAACTCATATCTCAGAGAACCTTTAACAGCATCTATCTCCCTCCCCTCAAACTCATATATCGTTTCAAAACTCCCATTTACAAGATTATATTTCACCACTTCTCCAGGAATGTGAAGCACCAAGAACGAATCCTCCTCTTTCACGCCCCGAACCACAGTAAAAATCGAAAAGCCATACGGGTAAAATATCCTTGGATCAAAATCATCCATGAATATCACCGGATAAGCTGCCACAACTTGCGTTAGATCAACCCTGTACTTAACAAACCACTCCGAATAATCCCTCTTCATCTCGTACACATTGAACTCGATTTTCACCTCGAAGAACTCAATGTAATGCATGTGATCACAGGATTCTCCGAAATAATAGTTTAATCTCCAATCTCTACCATTCGAGATAGGCGGCATCCTTAACTTCCTCGGCATCTCATCGTCGTCATCAAGATTCAGATAAAAAGAAGTATCACTCCTAAGGCCGATCCAATGGATTGCTCCATTCCAATACACTCCTTTTTGGAAAACTACGTGATGATATAAAGAACCATCACTCTTGAAAGGCTTCGCACATTTCCTCCAAGAACCCGTCTTTGATGAATAAATTGCGATTTCATATACGTTGGTACTTCCTAAAAAAACACAAACGACTTTGTAATGAGGGGACTTGGCGGGATCGAAGGCCAAGTTCATCCCCTGAATTTTTGGAAAACTTACCTCGAATTTCGGAAGTTGCAAGAATCTTTTGGTGGTGGGATTATAGATATAGCAATTCATGTATCAAACCGTGTTCAGATGGCTGCAACAGAGCAAAAGCCCGTTGCTAGATTGCTTAATCGCGATGGCCGCAGGGTCTGCAGTGAAATTCAGCTCCGGATAGGTTGGAAAATGTTTTTCGGTTGAGAAGGAAAAATATTCAAATTTGTGTCGGAAAGGATTGCAACACAAGGATTGGTGTAAGAAGAGGCCAACGGCTGGGTTCGGAGAAGGATTGCGCCGAAGGGAGAAGGAAGGATTGGTGATGAGAAAATGCCAGTGCTTGGATACTGATTTGAATGAAACCAGGGATTTCAGGGGAAGGCGGAGAAGAATTTCTGATAAAAGATCATCAATCGAAGCAACAATTTCAGCTGATGATCTACGGAGTTTTATTTTGATTTTCATGTTGATGGAATGTGTGTTGTTGAATTTGATGCTGAGTACTATTTATTAAGGTTTGTTTGTAGAGGTTAGGATAGTAAATGTTCACGGTAGTTGATGATTGGTGGTATTAGTATAATTGAAAAAAATGGAGCATCACATTAGAATAAGGAATTGATGACAGTTAGTTGGATTGCTCTGGAAGTTGAGGGAAATAAAATACCCACTAGTCTAAAGATTGCAGAGCAAACTTCATTTAGTTTAAGTCAACTCTCTTCTATATTCTTAAAAAAACAACAGAAATAAATTATCTTGCTGTGTTTTGTTAGTTTGACCGGTTAACCCAACCCCAAAATTTAATACTCCGCCGGTTCTTATATAATAGTCCTTCAAATAATACATAAAAATTAAGAAATTTAATATTTAGTCAATTTTACCCTTAATCAATTAAGAATTAAAGAAAAGATAATTTAAGACTTTCGGAAACACATTATTGATACCAGAGGAGTCTGACCAGAGGAGTCTGGCAGATGTGCTATCAGAGGAGGTCCATCAGATGAGGTATACCAGAGGAGTCCTATCAGAGGAGGTCTGAACCAGAAGTCATCTGATGTGAGTGACCAGAATCAGTCGAGGAGCTCAAAGACGCGAATTACACCAAATTGAAGCTAGCGCGATGGCGGTTCTAACTGAATCAACTGGAGCGGTTATTGAATTCGTTAGCCAGCTGGATAACTACCTTACATTGAGTTTGTTACAACTGAATCGAATTTAGGGTTCATCTCTATCTCTGTAACTATATAAAAGGGGTTTCTTAGCTGAGAAACTAATACACAGCACAAGTGAGACTATCATTGAGCGAAAACACAGAGAGTTTGTGAGATTGAGAGTATTGTAACGATTCCATTTTCTTACTTAGTGAAAAACTATCCTCTCCGATCCCGTGGACGTATGAGTATTCATCTCCGAACCACGTAATTCTGGTGTTCTTGTGTGATTTCAATTTCGTGCTTATTCTGTTGTCATATTCCGATTCCCTGGTTACAAGTTTTCTTGTGAATCTAAAACAATTAACATCAGTAAATGTAGGACAATCGAGCCTAAATTAGAAACTTAGCCAGAGACTAGTTCACGAGTCCGGAACCATATAAGTTGACCTCGGTATTAGCAGAAGTTTAAGTTGGCTTTGGGAAAGCTGCGGGCGGGAAGAGGGCGAGCGGCGGCCAAGCGAAATCAATTATATATACAAGGGGTAAATTGCATAAATGGTCCCATAAGAATTGATCCTCATGAATTTGGTCCTTTTTTAAGCGCAAATAGTCCCATACGATTTTTTCGTCAAAAAATAGCAGATTAACGAGCATGAGGCCCACACGCCCGTTAGTTTTCTACCAAAAACTCGCGCATATAATTCCCAACTTAAAAATAATTAATTTCCAACATCTTAAAACTCTACGAACTAAAGTTGCAGAATCGCCTTCAATCTTGCATTTTACCTTGAAATGATTGTTAATAGCAAAAGCTGGTCAATTTTCCTCCAAAAATCAAGTTGAAAAGGTTTTTCCATCCAGTATTCCATAGAAAACTGTAAAGTATTTAACGGATGGGACCTTTTCTGATAAAAATTGGACCAAAAAAGAACATGAGACCAAATCTGTCAAGTACAAATTTTCATGGGACCAATCCTTGCAATTTACCCTATATACAGGCAATTTATTGTCATAGTTTAATAGTGGATACGAATACAACACAAACATGTAGTATTCTTGTAATGATAACGACACGATCTCCATAAATTTAAGCACCAGTCCATTGTGTTAAAATATTGTATTTGCAATTGTAACCCCTAGACCAAATCCAAGCACTGAGTCGAAATAATTTATGAAGACATACATTCCTTAATAATGTGTAATTATGGTATTCATAATAGATTTATCATCCAAATTATGCACTTGATTGGATTTGCAATTATGGTATTCATAATAGATTCTGCCCATTTAGCACTGTCCTTTTTTTTCCGGTAATGCTGGTTGGGCAGATTCTGCCCAGACAGAAAAGGGTAATTAAGTAATTACAATTTAAAATAATGTGGTAAATGACTATTACATCCTTAATAAAATAACAACCCACTTAAAGATCGAAATGAAATTTGAATTACCGCAACTCTCTCTCTCTCTTTCTAATTACTACGTTTGAAAATTTCAAGATAGTGGAGGAATCAGGTTAAACTTTCCTAAAAAAATCCTTCTGATCTAAATTTTTTGTATTCATCTTCTTCTTCCCTTATTTTATCATATCAAAATATATTTTCAAACTTTGAGTCAAAAAAAAAATTCAAACAACAATTTCATCGTAAAAAGAAATCTAATCAATCAAAAATTAAATTTTGATTAATATCTTGACATTTTACATTTTTTTTATTCTCATTCAATCACAAAGTATCCAATTGTGAGAGTGAAAATAATGTCACCCTAGAAATTCAGTATCTTAATATCCTATATAGACAAAGTTTTTTAAGCCTATGTGGCAAACCCAAATCTCTCTATTTTGAAAATTCTCTCCTCTCATTCACTCAAATCATTGACTCTGAAAACTATTCTCAGTCATTGAAAATAAATATCTAATTTAATCTTGACCGTTGATTCAATCACAATACCCTCTATATATATCATCTCACTCACATAAAAAATCAATCCATAAATTCATCCACCCTCATTCTTCTAATTCTTCATATTTTTCTTTTGTAGGATACAAATTTATAACTCTCATTCTTCAAATTTTTCTTTTGCATGATACAAATTTGTATCTCTCAAGGTATGTATACTTTATATTAATTTATTTATTTTTCATATGAATTAATCATTCGTTCCTTTGTTTAATCATTTATTGATTAACAAATATTTTATCTAAATCCCCATATTTTAATATTTATTGATTAACGATTCTTTTCTCTAAATCTCCATATTTTTCTTTTGCATGATACAAATTTATAACTCTCAAGGTATGCATGCTTTTATATATTAACCATTTTTCGTATGAATTATATTTGATTAATCATTCGTCCCTCTAAATTTTTATTTTCTTTTGCAGGATATGAATTAATATCTCTCAAGGAATTTATATTTTTATATAAATAAATAAAATTCGTATTTGTTCTAATTTTATCGTTTTTTAAATTATTTTGATTAATATTTCTTTCCCTCTAAATCACCATATTTTATTTTATTTTATAGGATATATACTAATTAATGATTCTCAAGGTGTGTATATATATATAATCTTTTTTACGTATGAATTTAATTTTATTATGTATTTATTTATTTTGATTAACGATTCTTTTTTTTTCAGATGGAATAATTGTTATTTTATGACTGGGAGTGAAGAATTTTTTTAAAGAATGAAGATCATTAACGAAGATTTAATTTCTTATGAAGATGAAGTTGATTATCAATGTAATAGTGGAGATGAAGAGTATCACATTCGTTATTAGTGTTGTCATTATATGTTAAATGGGGTATGTTCATAATATTATCAATGTATTAATCTTCAATTCTATAAATAAAAAATTTAATTTATATATTCTATAATTTTTTATATATATATATAAGTTTTCATGCCTTAAAATAATGATTATTTGCTTTTATGAATTGAAAACACGACTTACATATACATGTTAATTATTGCAAATTTAGTCTATTAATTGAAAAATTGACGTAAAAAAAGGTAAATTAACTCAAAATCTGGTTGGATTGATATTGATACTGAATGTGGAGATTCATATATGAACACAAATTATATTAAATTTTAACCTAAATTAAATTGATTATATAAAATTTTAACCTAAATTAAATTGACTAGATAAAATTGTAGGCAGTAAACATGACAAAATTTAAGGCATTATAAATTTTGGGTTTTTAATTTGTTGACCAATGTGAATTAATTTATAAATGTTGAGGATTACCAAAATTAATAAAAATTTATTATAAACTAGGACAAGGTTGAAATAGATATATGGTCCATATATATATAACTCAATATATATGAAATTTGAATACAATAGTAAATTTTGTCTATTATAATTCCAAATAAGAATTATTGACTTTAAATTATCATCTAATTAACAATTAAGAATTATTGACATTTCTTATATAGATTTAAAAAAAAAAAATTACAATCCCTATAATTTTGCAATTCTTTGACTTGATAGTTATTATTAAGAAACAATTAATACAAATTAATTATACTTAAACCTTATAATATAATATCTCTTTCCAGTATTATAAGAATCCAAATTATAGACAAATTTACTAATATAATATTAATCAATAATTTAGTTAAAAAAAATATGCACTATAACGTGCAAAAGACTAGACTTAATATTTGATTGAAAAATCTTCAATCAAATAAATGCTTCATATTATTTTATTATTATATAATTTGTTATAAATATTTATCTCCACATGTCATAAAATTATTATATGTTGCATTATCCTGAATTAATATAATCACAACCATTCATTAAGTTACAATTGCTCCTTTAATGATTTGATATCTATTAAAATTTAATAAATGTCTAAATATCTTGAATAAACCTTTTCTTTCTTTTTTTATAGTTTTTTTTTACGTCACTTTAATATGTTCCAATGAGATTATTAGTAATTAAAATTTTGTCACAGCAATAAGAAATAGAGTATGTATAGAGTGAAATTTGTTTATATATTAATTATTAAAGGGTATTAGCTATTTTTACTAAAGAGTAATTAATTATTTACACTGAAATGTATTAGTTGTTTTCCCTGAAGAGACTTAGTTTGGTTTTTCTAAAAGAACTAATACTCTTCAGTGATAACAACTAATACTTTTCAGTAAAAACAACTAATATTTTTCTAGGATTTGTTGACTTCTTCTTATATAGAATATTAAAAAAAATTATGTTAATTTTTCATATATGTGTTTTATAATATTATTAAAATTAACAAAGTATACGTAATGTTTATAATTATACTCAAGAATGTGTAATTACAAAAATAATATTCTAATGTAACTTATACATTGATCAGGAATAATTAATATAAGTAAAGTTATTACCAATTTATGTATAAACTTGTCTTAATTATATAGTTGACTTATGTACATTAATTATGGACTTGAGTTTACACTATTAGTTTGCACTGTTAGGAAAAATGGACTCTTTATAAAATATGTGTGTTTATTAAAAGTTCATATTTATTCAAGGTGAAAGTTTGAAAATGTTAACTTTAAATTAGTCATAATTTGGTGCATGATTAATTTAACAAACAATTTGGAATATTGAATTGAAATAAAAATTGTAAACTTTATTCATCTACGCATGTTATTTTAAGTATTAAAATTTTTAAGGAGTTTTATTAATCGGGCCTGAAAGATAGTAAACTTATCAATTTAAGGTTCGAAAGATTTTTCCTATCGATTCAAGGTTTGAAAAATTGAAAACTATTGATTCAGGATTTGAAAGATAAAACTATTAATTTAGGACATACTCATTTTAAGACCGTGTTTGGTCTTTATTAATTTTTTATTATCCGATAATATTTTAATAAATCATATTTCCAAAAATATAAAGTTATATTAATTTAATGTGATTGGAAAAATAAGAAACAAAAGAATTAATAAAAAAAATAATAATGTATATAAATAAAATATAAATATAAATTATTATATGTCAAACATAGTCTTAATATTCTTGAGTCTTAAATTGAATGTATCGCATACTCCTTAATTTTTTTATGGATGTATATAATATAAATTATTATATGTCAAGTTTCAATTTTTTTTTAAATTCAATATCAATTTTTGAAGAAATTTAAACGAAGATAATCAATTTTAATTTTTATGATGTAATTTTATTGTTAAATAAATTATATGGTATTAAAAGATTAATCAAAATAAATTAAGTAAATAATTTGTGTTTTTTTTAAATTATCAAATATAATTAAAAAAAGACGAAACTTATATGTTATCGAGTTCACGTGAACTGGGTTTTTTTTTAAGTATTATTGTTATGTATACAAGCTAACAATATTATACACATCCACTATCACTGTCATGCCACAATTTAACAATTAAGTAATTTTTAAACAATGACAGTGAATATATATATACAAGCTACCAATGTTATACATATCCACAATGACAGTGAATCTCAACACATGTGTCTAAATGTTAAGTAAAATCAAATATTTAAATTTATAGAAAATCACAACACGATACATACCAAATATTTGGATATAAAATCAATCGATTTATACCTTTTAACTTTTTATCTAATTAAAAATTAAGATTTGTTGACTTTTTCTTATATAGAAGATTTTAAAAAACTGTGAGAATGTTTTATTGTATAGCTCATTAATGTGTATGATATCATTAGTATATTAGTATGTGTTTAAGTAATTTTTAAAATTATACATTAAAAATAATTCACATAATATTTAACCAAATATTATTAAAATTTCCAATTAAAAAAAAAAATTATTTCACATGTGAAAGAGGGAGAATATATACCTATGTATCAACATTTCATAAAATACTGTATGATATGGTTTGTATCTTATACATGTTCAATTTATTTTTCAAATTTTCTAAATAAAAAAATTGTTTATTTTTTAATTTTTTAAATAAAAAATCGTACTCTTTATTTTATATTATTAGTAATTAGTAATATAAAGAAAAATATTTAATTTATACTAGAATGGAGCGCCTATTATATTCCATATATTCATCAAATAGTCTTGAGATTATACAAGATATATTGAGATCGATTTTGTTGGATTATATCAATTAATAATCTTCCCATTCTTTAAATATTTTCTTTAAATAATATATTTTCGGTCATAATAGGCGTATAATCTCATATCTACGAGCGTTATATTATCTTTAGCACAAGAATTATATTTTGAAAATGAGGAAAATATTCGACCTTTGTTGAAAAAATAAATGGAGAAAACTATTCTCCTTTAGTATTTTATTTTTCTCTTTAATTTTGCGCTTATTATTTAATTAATAAATATGATAGTTTATTAATGTAAATATTATTAACTTATTATCATTATTTTTAGGGAAAAAAGAAAAGAAAAAGTTGTGTTGTACAAGAAAGGATAAAAGGAAGAAATATGAATTTGTAAGATGGTAGAAATTTTACAATTTATTTTAAAAAATATATTTTATTAAAAAAATTAACAAGTATATTAATTCATTGTTGTTATTTTTATAGGATATATTGATTTCAGAGATGCTACATTTTTCTGTGTCTATTGCAATGTGTATATGTGGTATAGGGAGAGAATTAATAAAAGATTAAACGAGACCACCAAAATTTATATCATGTTGTTCCAATGGAAAAGTACAACTGTCAATGTTGAAACCTCCTCTTTCTACATTGATAAACCTTTCGAACATGATCAGAGAAAATATTTCATTAAAAATATTAGAGCTTACAATATGGTGTTTAGCTTTACATCTATGGGTGTGAAGGTTGATAATTCAATCAATAATGGAACTTCTCCTTATGTGTATAGATTGCATGATGCTAATTACCATCAAATTTGAAGTCTTTTGCCAATACGTAGTAATAAGCCTAAATTTTGTAACTATACATATACGACACAGAAAATGAAGATCAAAATAGAATTGATGTTACCGGGTTAGTTCTCTAAAAGTTTAATATTACTTATTCAATTTTCTAATTATACAATATATATTATACTATATTATATATATTTTAATATTTATAGTACATAAATAATAATATATATTAATTTTAACTTTTTTTAATTACTCCAATTATTTTATTTGAATAGTTTGTGATCAAAGGATAGAAATAAAAGACTGGATGATAGTATTGTTAGTGAACTTAACAAAATGGTTGATACTTTCAATCTATTTGCAATGCAATTTCGCAGTGCAAGGGAAAGTATCATGTTTTGAGTAGAGCCATCTTTGAGATTGAATTTACTCGAAAGAAGGACTACAGATGGAAGAGTTTATAATCTTCCAACAACTCCTGAAGTTGTTGCTCTTATTCCGAGGGACATTAATTCAACTATGGAAAAAGAGATGTGATTCTGAAGTCTTGCAGTGGTGAACTAATAAGAATAAGCAAACTACATTCATCCTATGTTCCACTGCAATATCCTTTATTGTTCCCATATGGTGAGGATGATTATAGACTTGATGTGGTTCATAATGATGCTGGTTTTACAACAAGGAAAAGAATCAGACTCACAATGCGAGAATTCTTTTCCTTTAGAATACACGAGCGCCAATAATAAGCTCAATACTCTATTCTTATCTTGGAGACTTTTCCAGCAATTTTTTGTGGATTCATATACAATGATCGAGTTTGACAGGTTGTATTTTATAAAATACAATCAAGTTAAACTGAGATCAAGCAAAGTATATGACATGAAAGTTGCAGTTGATAGAGGTGATGTAGATCCATCTTCTACGTGTAAAAGAATAATGCATGCATCCTTCACAGACAGTCCTAAATATATGATTCAAGATTTCCAAGATGCCATGACAATTTGCAAGTATTTTTCTTACCTAAATTTATTTATCACAATCATATGCAATCTAAAATGGCCCGATATTTCAAGTTTCTTAAATGAGAAAAGTCTTGAAACTGTGGATAGACCTGATATTCTCTGCATAATGTTTAAGATGAAACTTGATCGTATGTAGAAAAATTCTAAGGAACTTAATTTTTTTGGAAAAATTGATGCATGTAAGTTTATCTTCTTATATTTTTTAAAAATTTAGTTTCATAATATTATTAGTCCATTTATTATGTTTAATATTTGTACTTAATTTTTTTAGTATATAACTTAACTAAAACACTTTGAATATGCAGTGGCATAAACATTTGAATTCCAAAAGAGGTAGTTGGCCTCCTCGGCGGACAGCTTGTTGGGATAACCCTCTAGGGCGCACAACACCATTATTGACATCAGGTTTAACCACCCAACAGGAGTTAGTTGGGTGATGGCCAGGTTTATTTGCTCGAGGAACCCGCCGACCAACAGGTGTAGAGGAAGAGTCACCCCGACATTTAGTGTGGCCAAGTTGATCGCCGTGAGCCCGCGAGGTGGGCGATTAGCTCTGTCGTCCTTCAAAGGGGCGTACATATGAACATCAAAGAGAATTTTGTAGTCCCTCCTTATTTTGGGCAGGTCCTCCTCGGTAATGGCGGACACAATGCAGCTCGCCCCAAACTCCATGGACCTAAGCATTCGTTTTTCGCGAGCTGGAACGGTGAACCGAGTAGAGTATTCCCTCTCATACTCGTCCCAATCTACTTGGCGAGCAACAACGACCGGGAGTTGATGCTCGATAGGGTTTGGCATAGGGAACTGGATGTCCTTTAAATATTCCCATGTCAATTCGTCTGGGCGGACAGGTTGCAACACCTCGACCTCCTCCTCCTCCTCACGGAGATCGGAGCTCGTCTCTTCCTCAAATTGGCGAACAAGATCTGCTCGCCCAACTCTTTCCCCGGATTGACGAGCCCCAGAATCAATGGATCGACCAACGGAGGCCGATTCAGGGTCGGACTCTAAGTTAACTACAGGGACGGGGGATTCTTCGATTGGCCATTTCTCAGGGTTACGAGGAGGATATGATCCAGTTTCTGAGTAAGAGGACATTTAGAATTCGAGAAGCTTCAGGCGGTTTTAATGGTGGTTTCCGATGGAGAGTTAAAAGGACAATGGCGGTTCAAAATCCCAGACGGCTGATTGCCAAATTCATAAAACACAAATTCGAACAAACTCGCAAGTGTACGAGATCGTTGTTATAGTAAGGCAATTGACCAAGTTATAAAAATTATCGAACCCTAGGGAAGCAAGTGGTTAGCTAAGTCGATTCACGTTGGAATGCAAGTAAAATTAAAAGACAAGAACGGTGTTAACTACGCTACTAAACAAGAAAATTAAAACGAGCAAGAAATAAAAAGCAATAAAAGAAATCTATCTAACTTCGAGACGAAGTGCAAGGGGATTGATATGCCCTAAATGGTTTCCGTTATGTGATCTTTAGGTTCAAACATTGAATTATGCCAAAATCTCAATTGTTCATGGATTATAACAAGTAACACTTCACCTAAACATTCAACAGACTATCAAACATTTAAGGCTTATTGACGGTATCCTACGTTCTAACTCTCTCTCGACGAGTTAGCACGAGATACACGCATCTAAGCACTCTTTGCTCAAACACGAAGGTTTCATCAAATCAATGTAACTCTCGTCTACACTAAAGTGAATTCACACATCAATATGAACAATTCATGCTTAGAGCAAAGCTCAATTCCAATCAATAAGGATATAATTCCACAAACAATCAAAATTAGGCATAAATCAACAACCCAAACCTAATTCTCACATAACTTCCACTATTCAAGGCATAAGAAGGTTGTGATGCTTAGGATATCTTCAACCTAGTGAAACTCACGGGCTTGTTTAATCATGGATCGAGCACAAAATCGAGCATAATCTTCACATGAATAAGTAAAGAAGCAAGTCTCAATCAATACCATCAAGCTCAACTAAATCTCAAAAACTAAACAATCACCATCAATTAAGCCTCTAACACCAAGTCACACGATCTTAACTCCCAAAAATGTACTCAAAGATATTCAATAAGCCCACAATTAAGCACAAATTTTTCAAAATTGAGCGAAATAAGTTGGTGCAAATGGAATTGCAAAACGAACATACCCCCCAAACTTTTTCATTGCTAAGCAATTAAAAGTTTGGAAAAATAGTGTCACAATGAGATTTGCAACCAACTACTCACCAAGCAATTCACCACATTAAACACGCCACTAAAAAATTTGACAATTAAGCTCACAAAATATGTCAAGTACTCGAATAAGCAAAACTCTAAAAAAATGAGGCGTGCGCCTGTGCAATGTATAAGTGAAGCTTCAAGTGCGCCGGTGCAATGTAAAATGTGAAAATCAAAAGAAATAACCCCCCCAAACTTAGACATTGCTAAGCAATTCTAAGTTTGGGGTATACTACCTCCAATTCACCAAGCACTTTCTTCTTCTTCAAGACACTATCACCTCACGTTAAGCTCCTTGAGTATGCTCACGTTTTCCTATCAAGCACGTCTCTTGAAAAACATCACACCCTCAAATCTTCATATGCAAAGACAAAAACTCATGTACAAGTATGTATCATCAATTAAACCCAAAACTCTCGAATAAAATGATAATCAATAAGCTCTCACAAATTGGGGTGCATTGGTGCAAATTAAAAATTAAAAACCACGAAACAAAATTAAAAGAACAAGGCAAAAATAAAAGAAAGCAAGTAAAAATGGGTTGCCTCCCATTAAGAGCTAGGTTTAATGTCCTTTGCCGGACTTATTGATAGAATTCAAACTTCTCCTCATCGGAATGGCCAAGGATATCGGTCCTCCTTGCCATTGTATCTCATTCTTTGGGCTTCACAATCAAGTAGGCTCTTGTGAAATAGGGACCGATTATCCATCTTCCTCTCACATCTTTTCAAGAATGGACGTCTCTCTTCCTCACTCACCATCCTCCATATCCACTTCTTCCCTTCTTTTCCAAAGATCCTCAAGCTTTTCATTACTTCCTTCCTATGGTCAAAATTATCAAGAGGTAATATGAATTCAATAGAAACAATATCATTGAAAGTACAAATTGAAGAGTTTGAGAGTTTAGAAATGCTCATTTTGGTCTTCAATTCATCCTCCAATGCTTCTTAATTCTCTTGCTCGTTGTTGCTCGTGTCCACCAAGGGACATTCTTCTTCATCTACTTTGACCATCGAATCGTCACTTTCACTTATCTCATCGCTTGGGTCCTCTTTTTCTACTTCTCTCTCATCATCCTCTTCTTGTTCATCCTTTTCCTCCTCTTCATTCTCTTCCTTTTCTCTTTTCTCTTCTGCTACCATTTCAAATATCCCCAACAAAAGAAGGTCATAGTCTACCCCTTCACATATTTCCTCTTCGGTTAGATTTTCCAATGCAATGACAAATCTCCTTTGTATTTCTTTAGGTAAAGAAGACATGAAAGGCTCATAGGCTTGTCGAGGATTGAATTGTGGTAGGGGAATTTGTGGTTTTTGAGGTTGAGAGGGATAAGGATACGAATATGGGTATGGATAAGGATGGAGATATTGTGGGAGAGGTAGTGGATATTCATATAGATCGGGATATGGATATGGGTGAGAATGTGGAGGATAATCGCTTTGATTCCAGGCATATGGATCATATCCATCCATTTTGCACTTAAGATCTTCTATTCTCTTGCTCTTTAGGTTACAAAGACAAGGCTCAAATTCTCCTTCGAAAGTATAGTGCACACCTACAAGAGCAAGCAAGTATCAAATATAACAAAAACAAATAAAAACAAGAAAAAAAAAACACTCAACTAGAATCAAAACTAGCTATCAACACATTGCTTCCCCGGCAACGGCGCCAAAAACTTGATTGCCAAATTCGTTAAAGCACAAATTCGAACTCACTCGCAAGTGTACGAGATCGTTGTTATAGTAAGGCAATTGACCAAGTTATAAAAATTATCGAACCCTAGGGAAGCAAGTGGTTAGCTAAGTCGATTCACGTTGGAATGCAAGTAAAATTAAAAGACAAGAACGGTGTTAACTACGCTACTAAACAAGAAAATTAAAACGAGCAAGAAATAAAAAGCAATAAAAGAAATCTATCTAACTTCGAGACGAAGTGCAAGGGGATTGATATGCCCTAAATGGTTTCCGTTATGTGATCTTTAGGTTCAAACATTGAATTATGCCAAAATCTCAATTGTTCATGGATTATAACAAGTAACACTTCATCTAAACATTCAACAGACTATCAAACATTTAAGGCTTATTGACGGTATCCTACGTTCTAACTCTCTCTCGACGAGTTAGCACGAGATACACGCATCTAAGCACTCTTTGCTCATACACGAAGGTTTCATCAAATCAATGTAACTCTCGTCTACACTAAAGTGAATTCACACATCAATAAGAACAATTCATGCTTAGAGCAAAGCTCAATTCCAATCAATAAGGATATAATTCCACAAACAATCAAAATTAGGCATAAATCAACAACCCAAACCTAATTCTCACATAACTTCCACTATTCAAGGCATAAGAAGGTGGTGATGCTTAGGATATCTTCAACCTAGTGAAACTCAAGTAGGATTGTCAAGCCAATTCTATGCATCAATTTGGATTTACTAGGAGACCTCACCAATTACCTAAACAACCATCCAAGCAATTGATGTCTAAATGATGAGGTTCTTTGCGATTAACTCTCTCTCGACGAATCAAACACAAAATAGATGCATTCAATCATAAATCCCACACTCATTCATCTAATCATGTTCATGTAACTCTCGTCTACGCTAAACATGCCTCGAAAAACAAGCTACAAGAGATCAACAATCAAAGCTCAATACAAATCCATCATTAGAAGCAAAATCCAAATATCAACATAGAATAGGCAAAGAACAATCTCAACTCAAGATTTCACATGGTATCTAACATCCCAAGCATCAAAACAATTAGCTCATGGTTTTAAAAAGAAAAATCATAGCTAAACAAGAACAAAATATTAAACACATAATTAAATAAAAATAAAAGTGCAATAATATGGAAAGAAGTCACCTCTTGAGATTACAAACTTGAAATAGAACTTTGATCTTGAAATTCTATGCTAAATTACTCTAATGATTCAAAGAAAATAAAAAACCTAGAAATGAAGGTGAAATTAAACTAATCTAGTGTGTGGGGTGTGTGCCCCCAAAGGGGTGTGTGGAATGTGTGTTTATCTGTGTGTAGCTTAGCCCCCCAAAATCTGAGAAATGAGGGCTATATATAGTGTGAGATGAGGGCTTGAGAGGAGTGGGTCGAAAATGAGATTAAAAAATGATAAAAACGGGCATAATTCGGACCTTGCACGACCTGTGTACCCTTCTTGAATTTGCGTAGCTATGAAAATGTTGGAATGCACGAGTTGGGATATGAGGTCGAGCTGCTTTGCACGATCAAGACTGGAAAACACGCTTTTTGGTTAAGTAGTAAAGGTGCTAAAGTTCTTCAATACTCTTTGTGTGGGCCCTCTATGGCAGCTGTCGCTCACTTCTCTCTCTTCTTGGCTGGACGTGGCTTTCGTGGCCCCACACTCATCTCTCTCTCTCAGCTCGGCAACAACGTTCAATTCCGGCGGCAAGACGGTGGTAATGGCGCGGTGGCTCTCCTCTGGCGTGAATAGCTTACAAGACGGCGGCGAGCTTCGAATTCCAAGCGTGGCAGCCTTTTCGGCGAAGAGCTTCATGGTTCTGGTGGTGTGACGGCTTAAAGCTTCCAATGTGGGACTGCTTCGAACGGCGTGGGGAGCTTTCAGGCGTGGCGTCCATAGATTCCGGTGCGGGCGGTTTCAGGTGTGAGCAGCTCCGATTTCGATTCCGGGCGTGAATTGCATCCTTCAACCTTATTTTTCGTCTTCAATTTGAACAATGGCAGGATTCTCTCTCTTCTAATTAATCATGGGTTTCAGCTTTCTTTCCTTGGTCAAAGTTTGAAAGGAATTTCATTTGCTTTGTTTTCCACTTCACGTGACTTGCCTCCTTCATTACTTGACACCATTATCAATTAAAAACTGCTACTTTGATGGGCCACGAATTGGCATATATTTGGGCCTGAATTTAATTAATGAGGTGCAAATGATTTCTCTTGGGCTGAAATTTATATAATTAATTTCCTCAAGCCCACAAACTCGATCTTGATCTCAATAAGCACGTAAAAATCACAAATTTCCTGCAGAATAAGCATAAAATACATTTCTCGACAATTAAACACAAATGATCGAATTAATGTAAATAAATGCAATAAATCCAAATAAAATAGGCAAGTAAAATGCACGAATTTCAAGCAATATTCACACTAATCAACGGCGGAGTTTAGGGTTTTTTGGCGTTTCTCACACCCACAATCACGAAAATAAAGAAGAAGAAGAAGAAGAATAGAAGAGATTACTACCTTGATTCGAAGAAATCGTCGCCGGAAATGGAGTTTTATTGCTGAAAATTCGAAATGGGAATAGAACAGTTTTCGCGCTGAGAATGAACAGTGAAAATGAACAAAAATGGCAAGTTTTTCCTTAAATAGTGTATGGAAAAACGGGGTCTCGGGCGAACAAGTTTGAAAGTGCAAGTACCAAATTGCAATTACAAAGCGCGTGCAGCCCTACTCCGATAAAATTGGAGGTGCGTCACCTCGATTTCATGTGCGCGTGGGCGGCGGTAACCATTCTGCCCACGTCACACCTCGAGCTCCACCCCACGCCTGGGGATCTCAACTGTCGCCTATACAAATCAGCTCGGCCAAAGTTATTTGCCTTTGTAAAGTAGATCGCGCCATGTTATATCAGCTCGCATTCATACCACTAGATAGTTGCCAACTCATAAATTTTTCTCCTTGCCCTATCACAACATAATGATTGGCAGGGGGGAAATTGTTGATAGGCGAGCAGAAACATCATTTGGGCAAGCAGAACCAACCCAAAGTACCCACACTAAAGACGAAATTAAGCCAACAAAACCAGGCTGAGCTGGAAATGTCAGGCGAACAGGTCTTGTCCGCCGAGCAACTTTAAACCAGGCGAGCAACTTTAACCTAAAGACCATGTGGACCCAGATGAGGCCCTGGCGAACATATCTAGCACATCGACGAATAAATTTGGCTACAATATCAAGACATCAAATTATCAAGAAGAATGACCAACAAAATCAAGCTAAAGACTCCTCAAGGACAAGTCCAAAAGGACGAACAACTCTTGAATACGAGCAAATCCAGCATTAGAGGATAGAATTTAGTCTAAATAAGGTCAAATAGTCAATATTCCAAGTGTCATGCATGCATGCAAGGAAGATCAAAGGTCTTGTACACCTCCTGCTAGACAAATATGTATAAATACTTAGATTTTTCAGCTAATAAAATAAGCACAAATTCTTATACACGTCCAAACCTCGATTATACATCAAAAGCACCTCGATTCCCTCATATACGAATTAAATACGTAATCAATACACGTGTTAATTTTATCATAACCCAAATTTTTGTATTCACTAATTACGTTAGTGATCAATCACACGCAATTGTTTGATGATCTGATTAACGATTAAAAAACAGCCACTAATTCTTATAATTAGATACGATCATCAACATACTTGTTAATCGATTTTGGATTCACAAGAAAACTTATTTCCGGGAATCGGGATATGAAAGCAATAAGAACGAAATTGAAATCACACAAGAACACCAGATTTACGTGGTTCGGAGATGAATACTCCTACGTCCACGGGATCCGAGAGGATAGAGTATTCCACTAAGAAAAGAATTGGTAGTTACAAGTTACAATCACACAATCTCACGTGTTTGCGCTCACAGATGAAGTTCCTCTTTTTTTTCTCTCAGCTAAGAACCCCTTTTTATAGATACAGAGATTGGAAACGAACCCTAGATTCGATTCAGTTGTAACAACTCAGAAGTAAAGCAGTTATCCAGCTGGCTAACAAACTCCAATAACCGCCATGGTTGATTCAGTTAGAACCGCCATCGAATTAGCTTCAATTTGGTGTACTTCGCGAATAACGGACTTCAGGATCAGATGACAAAACCTCCTCTGGCTCTGGTCACATACACCAGATGACCTCTGGTCCCAGACCTCACCTGATGGACCTCCTCTGATATCTCATCTACCAGACTCGTCTGACCAGACCTCACCTGATGGACCTCCTCTGATAGCTCTCCTGCCAGACTTCTCTGATCAGGCTTCTCTGGTCAACCTCATCTGGTCCAACTCCTCTGGTACCCCAAATTTACCATTCTCACGGCTAACACATTATCAACTTAGCCTCCTATTGAATTAAGCTCAACAGACTACATACTTCACATATGACCCTTCACAATTCTCCACCTCAGATGAGAAGTATCAATCCTCTCCTCCTCTCCTCCACACTCCAGCCTGGGCCTAAGGAACATCCCATACACTCATCTTTACCAATTCAACACAGAATTTGAATTTTGTACCTGGTAAAGACTTTGTACACATATCTGCAGCATTGTCCTCTGTAGATATCTTCTGGATCAGAACCACTCCTTTATCAATGATTTCCCTTACAAAATGCAACCTTACATCAATATGCTTTGACCTCTCATGGAATACTTGATGTTTAACCAGATGAACTGCACTCTGATTATCACAATGAATGACCACAGCCCTTTGACTTATGCCAAAATCCTTGATTATGCCTTTCAACCACAAAGCCTCCTTAACAGCCTCAGACACTGCAACAAACTCTGCTTCTATAGTAGACAATGTAACTCCACTATGCAGAACAGATCTCCAGCTTACAGCAGTATTGTAAAGTGTGAAAATATACCCTGCTAAAGATCTTCTGGTATCCAGATTAGCAGCAAAATCAGAATCTACAAATCCTTCCAATGGACTATTCTGGTCAACCATCCTCTCAAACATCAAACCCAGATCAGATGACCCCTTAAGGTATCTGAATATCCATTTCAAAGCTTCCCAATGTAATCTTCCAGGATTAGCCATGTATCTGCTCACCATACTCAATGAATAAGCTAAGTCTGGTCTGCTGCAGACCAGAGCATACATCAGGCTTCCAACCCCACTTGCATAAGGTACTTTCATCATAGTCTTCTTCTCTTCATCAGACTTTGGTTCCATTTCCTTAGATAATTTGAACTGTTGTCCCAGAGGAGTTGACACAGCTCTACTCTCATGCATGTTAAACCTCTTCAGGACCTTCTCAATGTAACTCTTCTGGGATAAGAATAGTCTTCCAGCTTTTCTGTCCCTAAGAATATCCATTCCAAGAATCCTTTTAGCATTTCCCAAGTCCTTCATATCAAATCTAGCACTGAGTTTCCTTTTGATACTATGAATCTTCAAAAGACTCTTACTGGCAATAAGCATGTCATCTACATAGATCAGAAGATAGGCTATCACATCACTACCTTGCCTTTCCAGGTATACACAAGTATCATACTTGCTTCTTACAAACCCAATGGATAGCATAACTTCATTGAACTTCTTGTGCCATTGTCTTGGACTTTGCTTGAGGCCATACAAAGATTTCTTGAGCAGGCACACCTTCCCTTCACTCCCTGGTTCAACAAACCCTTCTGGCTGGTGCATGTACAGATCCTCAATAAGATCACCATGCAGAAAAGCTGTCTTGACATCAAGTTGCTGTAGCTCCAGATCTTCTTGAACAACTCTACTGAGAAGTAATCTGATTGAACAATGCTTAACAACAGGTGAGAAAACCTCATTGTAATCAATTCCTTCCCTTTGAGTAAATCCTCTGGCAACTAACCTGGCTTTAAGCCTCACTTGATCTTTCACACCAGATTCAAGCTTCCTTTTAAACAACCATTTACAACTGATTAGCTTCTGCCTAGGTGGCTTATCAACAAGAATCCAAGTATGATTCTTCTTAAGAGACTCCATCTCTTCTGTCATGGCTGTAACCCATGACTCCCTATCATCACACTCAAGGGCTTCCTTGTAACTCTTAGGTTCTTGGTACTCCATGGCTTCTGCTGTAACAAGTTCATAGGAGAACAGATCCACACGGCCAAATCTTGCTGGAGGATGTATTTATCTTCTGGATCTGTCTCTTGTCAGACTATAATTTCTCAAGTCTGCTTCTGGCACTTCTTCCTCCTCTTCTGCAGGTGCAATATCCTCATCTGATGACTCATTCTCTCCTGTATCCTGCTCTGGTTCAGAACCAGATGCACTCTAATGATTATCATGATCAGGCTCCATCTCAACTTGAGTAATTGGCTCAAAAATAACATCATCCATCTCTTCAGCTAATGGCTCCCTATCACCTCCACCAGACTTGTATCCCATCTGTAATTCATTAAACACAACATCTCTGCTGGTAATACACTTCTGGTTTCCAGGCTCTAGACACCACAACATATACCCCTTAACACCCTTTGGATACCCAATGAAGACACACTTTAAAGCTCTGGGTTCAAGTTTGTCTTGCCTCACATGAACATAAGCTAGGCACCCAAAAACTTTCAACTTTGAGTAATCTGATATCTTTCCATACCAGACCTCATTTGGGGTTTTAAACTCAATAGCAGATGATGACACTTTATTAATGAGATAAACAGCTGTGTTAACAGCTTCCCCCCAAAAACTCTTAGGTAAATGAGCATCAGATAACATACATCTAACCCTTTCCAGAATAGTTCTATTCATTCTCTCTGCTAGACCATTCTGCTGGGGGTTTGAAGGAACAGTTTTATGCCTAGTAATACCCTTCTCCCTACAAAATTGTTGAGACTCCTCTGATAGGAATTCAAGCCCATTATCAGTCCTTAAGTGCTTGATAGTTCTGCCCCTCTTATTCTCAAGTTCAATCAACCATTCTTTGAACTTAGAGAAGGCATCACTCTTCTGTTTAAGAATGTAAACCCAAACCTTTCTGGAATAATCATCAATATATAAGGGTAAGGAAGTACCTGCCTCCACCATGAGTGGATACCCTTGCTGGTCCCCATACATCAGAATGTATGTAATCCATAACCTCCTTGGTGGTATGCTTCCCCTTCTGGTATGCTTGCTTCTTTGATTTCCCAAGAACACACCTCTCACATAATTCCAGCTTACATATCCTCTTCCCAGGGATTGCTCCCTTCTTGGATAACTCCACCAGGCCCTTCTCACCAACATGTGCCAATCTCTTGTGCCATAAGTTAACATCAGAAGACTCCTTGGTAACATCAGCTGATCCTGTTACAGTTCTTCCAATCAAAGTGTACAAACCATTCTTGATCATACCCCTCATAACAATTCTTCCAGATTTGGTTATTGACAGAACTCCCTTTTCTGTCTTGAATTCAAAACCTTTTGAATTCAATGTACCAAGAGAAACAAGATTTCTCTTCAACTCAGGAACAAACCTGACATCAGATAAGATCCTATCAACTCCATCAAACATCTTGATCTTGATAGAACCAGATCCTTGCACTCTACAACTCTCATCATTACCCAAAAGAACAGGACCTCCATCAATCTTCTCAAGATCCAGAAACCAGTCTTCATGTGGAAACATATGAAAAGTACACCCTGAGTCCAGTACCCACTCTTGACTTAGTCTCTCATGACTAACCATCAAGACCTCTGCACTATCATATCCTTCAACCTCCACAACAGCTGCATCTCCATCTTGATCACCTTGATTGTCTTTCTTCCTCCTTTCAGGGTAATTCTTTCTCAGATGACCTTCCTTATGGCAAGAGAAACACTTTCTCTTCTCAACAAAATCAGATTTCTTCCCACATTTATTCCCTTTTCCACCATCCTTCTTCTTGGACTGAAACCCCTTCTTCTTCTTGGATTGAACATTCAATCCTTCAGCAGGCTTCTTCCCATCAGTTTGGATCTGTAGAAACTTGGTTTTCAGGGCAGTTTGAACATCATCAAAATTCACCTGATCTTGTCTACCAAATAACAAGGCATCCTTGAAATTTTCCAGAGACTTGGGTAGTGCATTCAATAACATCAATGACTTATCTTCATCATCGATTGTAACATCCAAACTCTCCAGATCATCCACCAATCTGTTGAACTCATCCAACTGATCATTAAGATTCTTATCTTCACTCATTTTGAAGACTTGAATCTTCTGTTTCATGTATAACTTGTTCGTAACAGACTTGGTCTGGTATAACTGCTCAAGCTTATTCCAGATCCCAAGAGCGGTTTCCTCCTTCGATACTTCCCTCAATGGCTTGTCCCCAAGACACAAGATAAGCGCACTGTGTGCCTTCCTCTTGTTCCCCCGCCTTCGCCTGATTAGATCCAGAAGCCACCTGAGCCGGTGGCAACAAGGCTTCATACAAACCATTGTGTACCAGGAGAGCCTTCATCTTTATCTTCCATAAGCTGAAATCGTTCTTCCCCGTGAACTTCTCAATGTCGAACTTGGTTGCAGCCATCATATCCTTCTTCCCACAGACGGCGCCACTTGTTAATCGATTTTGGATTCACAAGAAAACTTATTTCCGGGAATCGGAATATGAAAGCAATAAGAACGAAATTGAAATCACACAAGAACACCAGATTTACGTGGTTCGGAGATGAATACTCCTACGTCCACGGGATCCGAGAGGATAGAGTATTCCACTAAGAAAAGAATTGGTAGTTACAAGTTACAATCACACAATCTCACGTGTTTGCGCTCACAGATGAAGTTCCTCTTTTTTTCTCTCAGCTAAGAACCCATTTTTATAGATACAGAGATTGGAAACGAACCCTAGATTCGATTCAGTTGTAACAACTCATAAGTAAAGCAGTTATCCAGCTGGCTAACAAACTCCAATAACCGCCATGGTTGATTCAGTTAGAACCGCCATCGAATTAGCTTCAATTTGGTGTACTTCGCGAATAAAGGACTTCAGGATCAGATGACAAAACCTCCTCTGGCTCTGGTCACTTACACCAGATGACCTCTGGTCCCAGACCTCACCTGATGGACCTCCTCTGATATCTCATCTACCAGACTCGTCTGACCAGACCTCACCTGATGGACCTCCTCTGATAGCTCTCCTGCCAGACTTCTCTGATCAGGCTTCTCTGGTCAACCTCATCTGGTCCAACTCCTCTGGTACCCCAAATTTACCATTCTCACGGCTAACACATTATCAACTTAGCCTCCTATTGAATTAAGCTCAACAGACTACATACTTCACATATGATCCTTCACAATACTATTATCGTATGCTAGCTTGAATTGGTACAGTATCTAATATAATTGAATTAAGTTTAACGTCATATGTTCTAGTGGGAAAGAGAATTTTGAATTACTATGTGTGAAAGATTCAAAGATGTCATGGTCCACCTCTAATAGCTTGTGAACATAAGCACACACTTTGCACGAATAGTTGTGAACATAAGCACACTATGGAGTGCACAGTTTTTCTGGACTCTTTCGGATAATTGTATATATATAGGTTAGCTAGTTGTATATGAATATATAGGTTTGTGACACGGGAAATAAAAATTAAAATCAATATTTATGATTGATAAACTATCAATTTTTATTTCGAAAGACCCCTTAACTAATATTTTTTTAAAAAGCCCTCAAACTATAATATTATTGTTTCATTATACCCCTGAACTATTTTTTTGTTCTAAAAAGCCATTAAAGTATATAATTCTTGAGAGCATTTAAGGATTTTATTTAGAATTTAAAAACGAATATAATATTAAAATAAACTATAATAATACGTATATATTGTTGCAGAGGATAGGTTAGACCAAGTTATCTATAGGTTAGCTCAAGATTAGTTAGGGTTAGCCCAACAATATGTGTATATATTGTTGCAGAAGATAGGTTAGATCTATTTATAGAGTAAAATGACAACCGTAATATTTTTTGAATATGCATTTCAAAGTTTGAAAATTGAAGTATCATTACAAAACGGCTAACTAATCAAATATATATTTAAAAAAAAAACTATTTTAAAGCAAACAAACAATAAAAATCATATAATACATTTACATATATATGTATAGCATGTAACGGCTATTTAGCCTTTTTATCATTTAAAGAAAAAAAAAATTGGAACACTTTGTCAGACATGAATAGTATTCGGGGTACACCAATTATTTCTACCTCATTTTTCTCTCTCCTATATTCTACCAACAGTTATTGGTGCTCTAAGGGCCCAATTTTATGTTAAGTCCCATTATAAATCCTCACTTTGGGCTCAAACCTGGCCTTTTCAATAAACAAGTTAGCACTGAAAACTTGTTTAACTAACCTAATCTATCTTGACCTCGACCCCTCCCCTGAACCACCGGTGCTCTACCCAAATTCAAATTCAGTTCAGTCGCATAAACCCAATTCTTTTTCTTCTTCCCAAATCCAAGAACAATTTTAGCGAGGTTTATACAGAGAAGTAATAAATCTCACATGATTCTTTCTTCTACGATTTTGTGTGTGATTGTGTGTTTTAAAATGGTAGAAATTTCTCTCAAGAAAAAGGAAAAAGAAACGGTACCTTTCACATTCTTGATTACAGAATCAAAGGTCTAATTAATTTCAAGATTTAGCAGATTGGATGGAGGGTGAAATATATGGAAACTCGGAATTAATGAAGGGTTGTGCAGACTTAATTAGAAGAAAATCCAATTTTAAGAAAATAATTTTTTACTGAACATCTGTTACATGCGCGTGATTAGTGTGATAATTGCTCGAAATTCGTGTATTTTATTTGCCTATTTTATTGGGTTTTGTGTGATTATTTAGATTAAATTGTCTCACTGTGCTTAATTGTCCAGAAAGACATTTGTGTTTATTTTGCAGAAAATTGAACAATTTTAGAAATAAATATGAGCCTTTAATTTATTGAGGTCGAGCGAAGAGAAAAATCGAGAAAAAAATGGATTGAGCTCATTTTAATAATTTACAGCCCAAGGAAAAGAGAAAAGCTGGCTGCCCAATTAATTTAAATTGTGGTCCAAATGTGTGTATTTTTGGCCCAGATAATAGAAGACCCATTTGATTGTTTAATTTGAGTAGCAGATTGGTATATGAAATGTGAAATGGAGAAAGTTACGTGAATTGAAACTTTGAAGTTGGGAAAAGGAAAAAGCTGTTGGGCCCCACGTCCTTTATAAAAAATGAGAGGTGTTATCACTAAATCTGGTAAATATCTTTCAAGCCATATGAAAGTGTGAAGCTTGAAGATCCGTTCTTGACCCCTAACAGCTGGAAAGCCAAGAGAGTTGACAGTTATTCGGTTACGAATGGTAGTTACGCAAAGCTGTTACAGTTTCAAGTGTTATCTGGTGCCAACTTCAAGAGGTCATAACTTCCTAACTACTTGGAGGTTATAACTGACTCGAGTTGCAAGATGAAGAGCATGTGGCAGGCTATCACTCTCAACTCATAACTGCTCAAGGGTGTCTCAGTTGCTGATATATAAACTAGCTCATTGTTAGGTGAAAGGTAGATTTCAACTTGTTAGCTAGAGTGATATGTTGAGTGCTAGATTCATTTTCTCAGCTTATACTCTGGAGAATATCATTGTAGTTCGGTAATCTCTTCTTCAACATAGTGAAAGACCTCACAAAGTGGATGTAGATCTTTTGGATCGAACCACTATAAATTTCTGAGTCTTGTGCTTTGAACTCTACTGAAATTCTTATCAGTTGAGTTGCTTTCGTCTTTGAACTCGTCTGATCATTCTTAAGGTCTACTGATCTTAAGGTCCACTGAATCCGAAGTCCACTGATCTTGTTTAATTCAACCCTGTTCAAGAGTGTATTCTAGCTCTTGACACCTGACAAACTGGCGCCGTCTGTGGGAAGAAGCTAAACAAGGCAAGAAGCAAGGATGAGTAGCTCCACAAAGTTTGACATTGAAAAGTTCTCTGGGAAATCTGACTTTGGGCTTTGGAGAATCAAGATGAAGGCCCTTCTGGTTCAGCAAGGATTGGCTGAAGCCATTGAAGAACCTGGAAAACCCGAGGAAGAAGAAACGAGTAAGAAAGTGGCAGAAAGGGCCAAGATCAGAGAAAAGGCACACAGTACTATCATTCTGTGCCTTGGTGACAAAGTTCTGAGGGAGGTTGCTAAGGAGAAAACTGCAAAGGAGGTCTGGGACAAGCTTTCAAGCTTGTACATGGTGAAGACCTTGGCTAACAGGTTGTACATGAAGCAGAAACTCTATGCATTCAAGATGGCAGATGACAAACCCATCCTGGAGCAGTTGGATGATTTCAATAAAATTCTGGATGACTTAGAGAATATTGAAATCATGCTGGAAGAGGAGGATAAGGCCCTTATCCTGTTAAGTGCTTTACCAAAGTCTTATGAAAACCTGAAGGACACTATACTATTTGGAAGGCAAGATACAATTAGCCTTGAAGATGTGCAGTTGGCCCTTAAGTCTAAGGAACTGCAGAAAACATCTGAAGCTAGTAGTAGTTCCAAGGTGAATGAGAGTCTGACAGTGAAGGAAAACCATTCAAAGAAGAACTTCAAGAAGTGGCCTAAAGATAAAGGCAAGAAACCTGAGAAGAAATCATCAGAAACCTCTAATGATGGAGAAGGCAGGAAGTGTTATCACTGCCATGAGACAGGACATTTCAAGAGAAACTGCCCTAAGTGGAAGAAGTCATCAAAGTTTAAAGGAGTTGCTGAATCGGGGAAGGACAAGAAACAAGCAAATCAAGCAGTAGAAACTGAAGACTCCACAAGCTTTGAACTAGCTAAAGTACTTTCCATCACCACATCAGAGGAGAAGAATGAGTGGATTCTGGATTCAGGTTGTTCATTTCACATGTGCCCTGTGAAGGAATGGTTCACTGAGTTCAAACACCAGAATGGTGGATCAGTCTTGCTTGGAAATGACCACACCTGTAAAGTAAGAGGAACTGGCTCTGTAAACTTGAAGATGTTTGATGGAGCTGTCAGAACTCTGAGAAATGTGAGGTATGTACCTGATCTTAGAAGGAATCTCATATCTCTTGGCATGTTAGATAACATGGGGTACAAGTTTACTTCTGAAAATGGTGAATTAGTAGTTACCAGAGATAATCATACTGTTATGAAAGGAACTAGAAGGAATGATCTCTATTTCTTACTGGGAAAGACTGTTACTGGTGGTACTAATTCTGTAAATGAAAAGGACAACACACTGTTGTGGCACAACAGGCTAGCTCATGTGAGTGAAAAGGGCTTGCAAGAGTTAGCCAAACAAGATCTCCTAGGTGGAGATAGAATCTCAAAGATAAATATATGTGAACACTGCATATATGGGAAGTCTAAGAGGATGAAATTCAGCACTGCTTCTCATACCACAAAAGGAATCCTTGACTATGTACACTCAGACTTGTGGGGACCCTCAAAGAATCCCACAAGGAATGGAGGAAGATACTTCATTACCTTCATAGATGATTACTCGAGGAAGGTATGGATATCTGTATTGAAAACTAAATCTGAAGCATTCAGTAGTTTCAAGAATTGGTTAGCTGAGGTGGAGAACGTCAGTGGTAAGAAGTTAAAAGTTCTAAGAACTGACAACGGGTTGGAGTATCTATCTGAAGAATTCACAACTTTCTGCAAGGAGAGAGGCATTGTAAGGCACAGAACTGTACCTGGAACTCCTCAACAAAATGGAGTTGCTGAGAGGATGAATCAAACCTTGCTAGAAAGAGTGAGGTGTATGTTGAGTAGCTCTGGATTACCCAAGTCCTTCTGGGGAGAAGTAGTAACCACATCAACTTATCTCATAAATAGAAGTCCATCTACACCACTGAAGTTCAAGACACCAGAGGAAGCCTGGTCAGGACATAAACCTGACTTCTCAAACTTAAGAGTCTATGGATGCAAGGCCTTTGCTCATATAAGGCAAGACAAGCTAGAACCAAGAGCTCTCAAGTGTGTACTGATTGGATATCCAACAGGGGTAAAGGGATACAAATTGTGGTGCATTGAGAAGGGAAGTGAAAGGTGTATCATAAGCAGAGATGTAACCTTTGATGAAAACTGCTTACCTCTTAAGGTGACTGAAAATGCAGGCTCTGGAGAGAATCAAGATAGTACTACACATCTTGAGGTGGAGCCACAGGATATAAGAAACTATGCTCATGAGAATCAAGGTGATCATGAGAGTGATCAAGGCAGTGAGACTGAATACCAGGATTATCAATTAGCAAGGGACAGGGTCAGGAGACAGACTCATCCACCACAGAGATTTGGACATGTTGATGTAATCTCATATGCACTGTATGTTGCTCAAGATGTGGAGCAACAGGAACCTAAGACTTATACACAGGCTATTAGCTGCAGTGAAAGAGATAAATGGATTGTAGCTATGGAGCAGGAGTTACTTTCTCTTGAGAAGAACCAAACTTGGGAGATAGTGGATAAACCTGTGAATAAGAAACTAGTTGGGTGCAAATGGATATACAGAAAGAAAGTGGAAGCTATGAAAGGAGGATCTATAAGATACAAAGCAAGGCTTGTAGCAAAGGGCTTTACTCAGAGAGAAGGGGTGGATTTTAATGAGATATTCTCCCCAGTAGTGAAGCATTGCAGCATAAGGATTCTTCTGGCCTTAGTAGCTCAATACAATCTGGAGTTACACCAGATGGATGTCACCACAGCATTTCTTCATGGAAAGATAGATAAACCCATCCATATGAAAATTCCTGAGGGAGTGAACATACCTGATTCTGCTAACAAGGTTTGTCTGATTAAGAAGTCACTATATGGACTTAAGCAAAGTCCAAGACAGTGGTATCTCAGGTTTGATGAGTTTATCACATCGGTAGGGTTCACAAGGAGCAAGTATGACAGCTGTGTTTATTTCAAGGATGGTCTCAGATTGAAGACTTACTTACTGCTCTATGTGGATGATATGCTTATAGCAAGTGAAGATGAAGAAGGAATTAACAAGGTAAAGGAACAGCTCAAATCAGAGTTTGAAATGAAAGATCTTGGGATAGCAAAGATGATTCTGGGAATGGAAATAAAGAGGGACATGAATACCATTCATCTCAGTCAAAGCTCATACTTGAAGAAGGTGCTTGACAGGTTCAGAATGAATCAAGCTAAACCAGTAACAACTCCCCTTGGACAGCATATAAAGTTGTCAATTCAACAAATTCCAAAAGATATCAAAGAAAGATCTCATATGAGTAAGGTTCCTTATGCAAACTCAGTGGAAAGCCTAATGTATTCCATGGTATGCTGCAGGCCTGATCTTACTCACTCCATGAGTGTAGTTAGCAGATACATGAGTGATCCTGGAATAGGACACTGGGAAGCTGTGAAGTGGATTATGAGGTACATTGTTAGTTCTGTTGACAAGGGATTGAAGTTTCAGAAGTGCACAGGAAATGAAGAAGCATTAGTTGGATATGTTGACTCAGATTATGCAGCTAATGTTGATACTAGGAAGTCCTTAACTGGATATGTGTTCACTTTGTTTGGAACAGCAGTGTCTTGGAGATCAACACACCAGTCAAATGTTGCTCTATCCACTACGGAAGCTGAGTTTGTAGCACTTACAGAGGCTGTTAAAGAAAGTCTTTGGCTAAAAGGGATCCTGAAGGAGTTGGGACTTTATCAGAGAAAGGTCACAGTGTATTGTGACAATCAGAGTGCCATACATTTGGCAAAACATCAAGGCTACCATGAAAGAACAAAACACATTGATGTAAAGTACTACTTTGTACGGGACATGCTAGAGAAAGAGATGGTGCATGTAGCTAAAATAGCTACTGAAGACAATCCTGCAGATGGATTCACAAAGGCATTGCCTAAGGCAAAGTTTGAACTTTGTCTCAGGCTTATTGGAATGCATTAAAGCATTGGTTGGTGCTGCTCTTGAGGGAGCAGTGGTGAGGGTCTTTTGTTAAAGGTGCTATTGTTGATTTAGAGCTAAAGGTGGAGATTTGAGAGGTGTTATCTCTAAATCTGGTAAATATCTTTCAAGCCATATGAAAGTGTGAAGTTTGAAGATCCGTTCTTGACCCCTAACAGCTGGAAAGCCAAGAGAGTTGACAGTTATTCGGTTACGAATGGTAGTTACGCAAAGTTGTTACAGTTTCAAGTGTTATCTGGTGCCAACTTCAAGAGGTCATAACTTCCTAACTACTTGGAGGTTATAACTGACTCGAGTTGCAAGATGAAGAGCACGTGGCAGGCTATCACTCTCAACTCATAACTGCTCAAGGGTGTCTCAGTTGCTGATATATAAACTAGCTCATTGTTAGGTGAAGGGTAGATTTCAACTTGTTAGCTAGAGTGATATGTTGAGTGCTAGATTCATTTTCTCAGCTTATACTCTGGAGAATATCATTGTAGTTCGGTAATCTCTTCTTCAACATAGTGAAAGGCCTCACAAAGTGGATGTAGATCTTTTGGATCGAACCACTATAAATTTCTGAGTCTTGTGCTTTGAACTCTACTGAAATTCTTATCAGTTGAGTTGCTTTCGTCTTTGAACTCGTCTGATCATTCTTAAGGTCTACTGATCTTAAGGTCCACTGAATCCGAAGTCCACTGATCTTGTTTAATTCAACCCTGTTCAAGAGTGTATTCTAGCTCTTGACACCTGACAAAAAAGGAAACCAATTTCAGCACATTCAAGAGAGAGGACAAAAGCTTGGAGAAATTGAAGAAAAGAAGAAGAGAAAAAATCATAAATGGTCCCGTAACTTTGCCAAAGTCCATAAATGGTCCCGTAAGTTTTGATTTTATCAATTTTGATCCTTTTAATATCGATTTCAGTCCTTTTCGCCGGAAAATTTAAAAGTTGACCGGAAAGTTGCCCTAATTTTTCATTTTGGTTACGTTGAGGGTTGTTGCTAATATCATTTGAACCGTCTCGCATCCAAGAAGAAAATCCCTCAATTAATTTCATGTTTTGATTACATCTATCCCAAGAATTGAAATTTAATCTATTCCAATTGCTAATTTTCAAACAATTTACGGTAACATTTGAGTCAAAACATATACTATTCTCTTCTTCTCGTTGAGCTCGTCATTTTGATACTTTTTTCGGTTCATTATGTAAGTTACAACAAATTTTCGGTAACTTTTCCTGTCAAAATTTAAGTTTTCAGGCGAGAAGGACCAAATTTGATACTAAAAGGACTAAAATTGATAAAGTGAAGACTTACGGGACCATTTATGGACTTTGACAAAGTTACGGGACCATTTGTGATTTTTTCCCAAAAGAAGAAACCCACCTTGCTGAAAATACGAAGAGAGAGAGGAGAGTTGGAGAAGAAAGCTTCCATTTTTGTTGTTTTTTGAGCTCAACACCTTAAACCGCTGCGGTCGAAATTCGGAGTAGGAAATATTTTTCGAAAAACTCCGACCAAGTCAACGCGCACATATACACTTCCATATCTAATGATCTCATTAAGAAGAGAGAGAGAGAGAGGGGGAGAGAAGGGGAGCATATCACATATTTGTAATCCAATCTATTGCATGGTGCGTAAAGTACACCATGCAACTCAAGTGAGGATTTTCTAATACTTATATATGTGTTTTCTTAAGGGCCCAAAATATCTCAATTGAGGGGGTTTTTTTTGCATCAATCGTAGACTTGATTTAATCTTTTTAATCTCAATTCAAGACTACAATTTTTTTTTTACTGAAATTAAGCTCAATTTTTTATTTTAAATTAATCTAATTATAAAAAAAAATTCAAAGCTTCCTTATATCACTTTTCATAAACCATAAATGCTCTCAAGCTTGCTTTAGCGGGCTCTTAAACAGAAAAATAATTCAAAGTGCCTAAAAGTTAAATTACAAATCTTCCAAAAACATAAAATACAAATATTTAATCCTGCACCACCACTCTTGTATCCTCAACTTGGCCATCCTGCAATTCCACAAAAGTAACATAGTTACGTTAATAAAGACTAGAGTTAAGGATATTGGATTAATGGTTATGAAAGAGTACGATACTAGACCAAAATTGAGACCATTAATTTTAAAAACTAGGGTAAAAGTAAATGAATACAAAAGCACTCTTGATCTTTTATGAGTACCATTTTCATTCTTCCATTCTTCATGATGCTCCCTACCATGTTCAGGAGTTACATATGTCAGCCATTCGATCTGCTCGGAGCTTGTGGCCTCTGAAAACCATTTGTTGTGGCTTTGATGTGTAAGCCTATCCAAAGCAGAGAATATTGTGAGAGAGGGCATGGTTTTATACTTCTGCAGAAGCTTCACGGATTCATTTGAAGCACTCGAATATTTTCCTCTTTTTGACCAGAAAAGCAACCATCTGGATTCCAGTGATTTCCCTAAAAATTGAGAATGTTAAGAATGTCATGAACATCAAACGCCTACCACAGATAATTAAATATTTAATAATAGTATGCAGAAACCTTTATGAGTTTTGGGAAATATTGAATATTTGTATGAAGCCATTATATAGTATATTAACAATATCCTGACTCAACAACTACTTATAGCCCGTGGGAAACAAGCACATGATAGTCCATATAAAAAGTGGCGTATGGATAACAGTATATATAAAAAAGAAAGGTTCAATACACTTACCTCTTTGGGTGATAATCGAGAGCCTGGAAAATTAGAGCCACTGGAAGAACAGCAAGAAGCGAGCTCTGAAAATTTTCTCTTCGAATTTTTGTCTTGTGACATTTTCTTATATAAAAAAAGGAGCTCTGAAAACTGTCTTGAAAGAGATTTGATAGAATGGATATCTAACCAAAAGATATGGAGGAGACTGAATTGAAAGAAACTTGTGATTTCAAGGAATAAGGAATTGATGAGAGTTGGTTGGATTGCTATGAAAGCTTCATTTTAGTTTCAGTCAACGCTCTTCTAAATTTTATAAAAAGAAAAAGGAAATCATTAGTTTGACCGGTTAACCAAACTGAAAAATTTAATACTAAGTGATTGTTTGGAATCACTATTTAGTTGGTAGAATTGATTTTATTTTGAAAAAAAATCAATTCTACATTGTTTGCAAGTACTATATAACCACCTTAGAATCTATTTTGGAGAAGCAGGAAAAACCTGCTTTTGAATTTTGAGAATTGATTTTTTGAAAATTTGTATTCACTAATTGATTTTTTTACAAACACTTCAACTTTTAAAATCACGTAATTTCAAAATATGTCTCACTTTTAATTTTACTACAAAAATCAATTAAAATCACTTTTGATTTTGCAGTAGAGTTTCAAAACATACCCTAAGGTTCTTTAATAAATGTCCTTTTAATAATTTAAAAAAAAATTAAAAAACACAAAATTTAGACAATTTTACCCTCAAAAAATTAAGAACTAAGAATATATAATTTAAGACTTTAAGGAAAGATATGACAGATAAATAATAATAAAAAAAAAATTCTTAATCAATAAATTCTGAAATCTTTCGGGATTAATTGGGAAGAAATTGAGAAAAATAGCTAAAAAGATAATATGTGGGACAAAATTTAGAGTTAGTTAAATATAATCATAAAAAAACATTAAAATACTTACATTTGACAGTCTCAAATAATTGATTTCATCCAGCAACAAACTGTACGGCCTAATGTAAGAGCAAACTAAACTTCAATGACCAATTTTAGGAGAGGGTGAAAGTAGGCGACCACGTAGTAAATTTTAATTTGGCACTATTACTAATATTTATCCATCCTAACCTTTAGAAAAAAACACCAAAATATTTATTTCTTTTTTACCTTTATAGAACTAGTATATTACCGTGCGATGCACGATTTGCGAGTATAAAAAGAATATAGTTTAAACAGTAATACTTTCTCCATCCTGAAAGAACTTGCACACCTCTTTTTTAAGAGAAAATCACTTTTTGAATAAAGGGGTGACATATAAGTAAATATTTGTATGTTTTTGTAAATGTGCACACATATTAATGTTTTCTTTTATAGAGTGTGCAAGTTCTTGGGATGGACAAAAGAAAATGTGCAAGTTTCTCCGGAACATAGAGTATTTGTTTTCTTTTTTTGAGATAAATGAAGCATAAATAATTATTTTTCTTTTACTTTTATATTTCATGTTATATTCCATGTTCATGGTTGATTTCCTCATTTCATTTTCTTTTATGTATTTCACATTCACTCATTTTTCAATGTGATGTCACTACAAAAAAGACGGAGATTAGCGACGGCCAAATATCCGTCGCAAATTCACGGAATTTGCAACGGATTTTACTAAACCGTCGAAAAAAATGACAATTTGCGACGACTAAGGATGTCCGTCGCAAACTTTAGTAATTTGCGACGGAAAAGCCGTCGCAAACACTAGGGCCCACCGCCTTCGTCTTGAAACGACTACATTTGCGACGGAAAGGTCGTCGCAAATTTCAACTTTGAGTTTGCGACGGTCCATTCCGTCGCAAAATATACCCGTTTAAAGGTGACCGTTCATGAAGCGACCCGTTTGACTGATTTGCGACGGAATTTGCCGTCGCAATTTTTAAATTTGTATTTGCGATGGACCAAAGTCGTCGCAAATCTTACATTTATATCCGCGACCTTTCGGGAAACGGTCCTTTGACTGATTTGCGACGGAATTTCCGTCGCAAATACGAACCGTTTTTACGCGTCTTCTCGGGTAATGGTACGTTGACTGATTTGCGACGGAAAAGCCGTCGTAAATCAGTAAAAACGACGTCGTTTTATCTTTGACAGGCGAAATTTGTGACAGATAGGCGTCCGTCGCAAATTTTTTTACAATTATAAATACTCTCCTCGCGAAGCAGACGGATCCTGCGAGAAAAAAGAAGAAGAGGAGGAAAACGAAAGGAATTGGAAGGAGAAGTCGGGAAAAGGAAGGCGTCCGTCCCCACCGAGTTCTCGTTTCGATATTTTCTACAAATAAACCGTAAGTTTTCTTCATTTTTACCGTTTAAAATTTAATTTTAAAGCATGTTTAGAGAATTGATTTTAGTTGAATTGTTTGAATTATATTAGTAATGAATTGATTTTAGTTGAATTAGTTTATCGAATTTTAATTTAAATCATTTTTAAATTTTTGTTAATTAAGTTTAGAATTAAATTAGTTGAATTGTTTGAATTATATTAGAAATGAATTGATTTTAGTTGAATTAGTTGATCGAATTTAATTAGTTGATTGAATTTTAATTTAATTTTAAAGCATAATTAATTTTTTTTAAGTTTATAATTGAATTAGTTGAATTGTTTGAATTATATTAGAAATGAATTGATTTTAGTTGAATTAGTTGATCGAATTGAATTAGTTGATTGAATTTTAATTTAATTTTAAAGCATAATTAATTTTTGTTAAGTTTAGAATTGAATTAGTTGAATTGTTTGAATTATATTAGAAATGAATTGATTTTAGTTGAATTAGTTGATCGAATTTAATTAGTTGATTGAATTTTAATTTAATTTTAAAGCATAATTAATTTTTGTTAAGTTTAGAATTGAATTAGTTGAATTGTTTGAATTATATTAGAAATGAATTGATTTTAGTTGAATTAGTTGATCTAATTTAATTAGTAGATCGAATTTTAATTTAATTTTAAAGCATGTTTAATTTTTGTTAGGTTTATAATTGAATTAGTTGAATTTATAATTATTACAGATGAACCCAGGTCGAGATAATTTTCTCACTGTCATCATAGTCGACAACAAGTAAGTATTTTTTAATGAATTATGTATACTTTTAATTATATATATATTAATATAATTAACTTGATTTTTTAATTTTGTTGTCACAGACTGCTTCCAGCCCATGAGACTAGCTTAATCGTCTCACAAATCATTAGGATGGGACAATTTGAGTATGGTGCCCACTCGTGGAGTCAAGTGTCCGAGCAAAAGAGGATGGAGTACTTTGATGACTTCAAAGTATAAAAAAATTTTTTATTATGATTTTAATTTAACTTTTAATTTTTTAATTTATTTGTTAATATTCTATTTTTAATTTATTTGCAGAGGCGGTGCATTTGGGACCCTGCCAACGATAGTATTATGCACCAATTGTTCTGTGCGAAAGCGCAAGAACGGTACAAAGATATTATCTACGGCCTGAAGAAGCGGTGGGAGCGTGGGGATCGGGTGGAGTTGGGTCGAGCACCAGACGGACGATCGATATGGGATGGTTTGGTGGATCACTGGAACAGTGATCCATCATTCAGAAGAAGATCATGAAGAGAGAGAGAGAGGGAGAGAAGAGAGAGAGAAGAGAGAGTCAGTTTGAACAATTTATTTATGTTTTTTGAATAATTTATTTATGTTTTTTGAACAATTTTTGGTAAAGACATTCCCGGTTACAAGGTTTCCGCCATTATTACAGAGATAATGAGGGATAATTTAGAGTAGAACGCAATGAAGTTCAAACTCGTCTCGTCGCAGTGGAAGCAGTACTACTTGGATGAGTTTCGGGTATATATATGCAAATATTTTTAACCAACTAATTGTTTATAAATATTTGCATATATATACCCAAAACCCATCCAAGTAGTACTGCTTCCGCAGCAACGAGACGAGTTTGAACTTCATTGCGTTCTCCTCTAGATTATCCCTCAATATCTCTGTAATAATGGCGGAAACCTTGTGATCGGGAATGATGCTACAAATAGTATTTCAACAATGATATTACTAATTCAGTGTTAATTAACATAATTACTTGTAGCAAACATATGCATGATCTTAGATGAATTAATTTGGTGAATTTTGAAAAAAAAAATGAGTCAATTTGGATACATATACAATTAATTGCGTACAAATGAACGAATTATAAATTTAAGCGGGAGTCTAAATAAATAATTTTACCAAAATAAGTAAAATTAAATGGCCCCAACATTTATAAAAACAAGTGAGAAACGAAAATGAATTAATTTGGTGAATTATGAAAAAAAAAACGAGTCAATTTGGATACATATACAATTAATTGCGTACAAATGAACGAATTATAAATTTAAGCGGGAGTCGAAATAAATAATTTTACCAAAATAATAAAAATTAAATGGCCCCAACATTTATAAAAACAAGTGAGAAAGGAAAATGAATTAATTTGGTGAATTATGAAAAAAAAACGAGTCAATTTGGATACATATACAATTAATTGCGTACAAATGAACGAATTATAAATTTAAGCGGGAGTCGAAATAAATAATTTTACCAAAATAATAAAAATTAAATGGCCCCAACATTTATAAAAACAAGTGAGAAACGAAAATGAATTAATTTGGTGAATTATGGAAAAAAAACGAGTCAATTTGGATACATATACAATTAATTGCGTACAAATGAACGAATTATAAATTTAAGCGGGAGTCGAAATAAATAATTTTACCAAAATAATAAAAATTAAATGGCCTCAACATTTATAAAAACAAGTGAGAAACGAAAATAAATTAATTTGGTGTATTATGGAAAAAAACGAGTCAATTTGGATACATATACAATTAATTGCGTACAAATGAACGAATTATAAAATTATGCATTGTCGAAATAAATAATTTTACAAAATAAAAAAAAATAGTTGGGCAAAATATTTTAATAAACAACTTAGATATGAAAATAAATTAATTTGGTGAATTATGGAAAAAAAAATTAATCAATTTGAATAAATATATACAATTAATTGCATACAAATGAACGAATTATAAATTTAAGCGGGAGTCGAAATAAATAATTTTACAGAAATAATAAAAATTAAATGGCCCCAACATTTACAAAAACAAGTGAGAAACGAAAATGAATTAATTTTGGTGAATTATAGAAAAAAAATGAGTCAATTTGGATACATATACAATTAATTGCGTACAAATGAACGAATTATAAAATTATGTATTGTCGAAATAAATAATTTTAAAAAATAAAAAAAATAGTTGGGCAAAATATTTTTATAAACAACTTAGATACGAAAAGAAATTAATTTGGTGAATTATAAAAAAAATGACTTAATTTGAATACATATACAATTAATTGCATAAAAATAAACGAAAGTAGCTTGTGCCCTAGTGGCGCGCGGCCCCTCCTCTTGCACAAGAGGTCCCGTGTTCGATTCCCCTTGGACGCAAAAATGGATTAATTGTTCAAGGCCTAATAAGACTAATATAGAAGGTGGGCCGCATATAATAAGCAATGGGCCGAGTGGCCCAGTGGTCCGCGCCCGCCCCGCCCGCCCGGGGTGCCCGGGCTCGAACCACGTGAGCCACTTTTTTTTTTGTATAGCCTCGGTAATTTGCGACGGCCAAATTCCGTCGCAAATATTTAACTTTGCGACGGAAAATAGCCCGTCGCAAATTATAACAGAAAAAAATAAAAAAAATGTATAAAAACATTTGCGACGGAACGTGACCGTCGCAAATGTTTTTGACCCGATCGGGTCTAACCCGAAAGAATTGCGACGGACAGTAGTCCGTCGCAAATTCTGTGAGACCCGGCCGGGTCTGACCCGCCATTTTTGCGACGGACTTTTCCGTCGGTAATTTGCGACGGAGCTCCAAAATCCGTCGCAAAAATTAGCTACGGCTGTTTTAAAAATGGACACATGTCCTTCGTAAATTCCATCGCAAAGCACTGTTTGCGACGGATATTCCGTCGCAAATCAGTGTTTTTTTTGTAGTGTGTATGACCTCTAAACAATTCGTGCTTTAAAAGCAAAAGATGTATTGCTCTAAAAAATGAGTATCATTTGCATTATTATGAAAGTCAAGTTTGGAAAATGATTCTTTGACAACGTTGGTTGTATTTTTTTTTGTTCTCACCATTCACGTCCATATCATAGGGGGCGCTTGGTTAACAACTCTTCAATGGTAATGGGAATGAGATTGAAAATTAGTGTAATTAGTATGGTTTATGAGAACAAAATCACTACCTCTCCTCCTAAATAAGGTAATCACTACTCCATTTTGATTACTCTATTCTCTTCCTATAATCATCTCCCTCAATCACTCCCCCCCTTCCTCCACCAACAACCATTTGATGTCAACTTCTATTCCAAAATTGGGGCATGACACTAGCAATGGTGTCACCATTGGAACACTTCTTCCCCTAACATATCATTTTTCTTATGAGGGCGTAAATGGAAATAAATTTTCATTCCGATTACCATTGAAGAATTGTTAACCAAGCGCCCCTTAAAATATTCTCTTTTGGTTTCTCAGGATATCAGGATATGACGACGTGTATAATTGGTCTAACAGATTAGATCTTATGCCCACTGGTGGACACAAACTTATATGCCCACCACGAATATGATAATGACACGTAAGCAAATTTAATTAAGTAATTAATTAAAATAATAGTGGGGCCCCTGCTTAAATTTGCTTACGTGTCATTATCATATTCGTGGTGGACATATAAGTTTGTGCCCACCGGTGGGCATAAGATCAAATCTGATTGGTCTAATTTAAACTATTTAGAGAAGTTTGACGTTCTTAAATGATTGTCTATGACTCTTGTTATTTATCATAGAATAAGAATAGCAACAGAAGTATCTTCTCTAAAACTTGAAAGGGACTCGAGTATTTTATGGGGTCAGCATCATTCTTAGAATCAACAAATTGTGTAGTGTTGATTTATTAGAATTTCTACTTCAAAAATCAATTGAAACTTAAACTATGTACCTAAAATTTAGGTTATTTAACAATTATACATCAATGACATTGTTTACATTTCTCACAATAAAATTCACATCCACGGAAGTTGATTTTTTTTATTAATAAAATTATTTATGAACAAAGTGTGTGATTGAAAAAAAATGAATAAGATGCAAGTTTTTGTTGTAATGATTTGTATTTGGAAAAAAATATGTATTCATTATTGTACTTCTCGTTCGTTGTTTTGTATGAAAATCGTTAGTTTAGAAAATAATGTTATAAATAAATTTAGAAATATTATATAGATTGTGGATATAATTTTAAAGTAAAAAAAAAAAACATTTTTCAAACCAAATAATTATTTAAGGTAAATTATATAATTATCCTAAATAATTTATGAATTAAAACTTAATTTTTAAAAATGGTAAATATAAGAGTAAGTCAATAACATATTAAATACCCTTCCAAAATATCCTATAAAAAATACTTTAATCATATTTTAAATTTTTTAATATCTAATCAAAATGTACATTAATTGTAACTTTTTAATTAATTAAAATTTCTTGAGAAAGCTTGTCAAATCTCCCATTGCCATCACTCTAGGACCTACAAATTTATATAAATATGCAAATTAAAGGTAATTAAAAATATATTAAAATCAAAATAAAGCTAACATGAGTTTACTTAAATATATATATATATATATATATATATATATATATATATATATATTTAATAAATAATAAAAACTAAATATTACCCTGGGAATGAACCAACTGCATATAACCTATTGTCATACCAGTGCAAATTCCCTCCCCGTCGCCACACCTCAGCCCTTCCGTTCAGACTTTCAGTAGAAGTAAGGTAATTGATCAGTAGGCTACAGTTACCTCAAATTGAAAATAATTGTCGATCAACCATGTTTTTTTAATGCATCAGACAATAAACCACAATCTCAATTTTGTTCATCTTCTAAGAACTCAGTCACATTCTTTTTAATAAAAACTACATAGTGGGTCCTACAATAAATATAGTGTGTTATCAGAATTATCTTATTCTCAAACCTGAACTTTATGTATAGACAATGCATCTCTGTAATTTAGGTTTGTCGAGAGATACCACACACCTATTAACATCTTCATTAATAAAAATAAATATGAGATACATAATTTAAGTGAATATAATATAAAAGAGAAGATTAAGAGTTTAACAAATATATATGAGGTAATGATTTGAACTTGTACATTGTGAAAGGTAATTCTTCATTTAAAATAACATCTCACCAACATTAGTCTAGCTCATTTGATAAAAATGACTTGTGCTCTATTAACTATAATTTTGGTCAGCTTCAATTGAATGTGGCAAACAAAAAATTTCATTGTATATACTATTCCGTCATTCAATGTTGATTCAAACTTATAAATAACGTCTATGTTGATTATTGCATAAACTCTTCCATCCTGCAACATGCATGTTAAACATCTACTATTAGTTTATGTATGGTAAATAACAGATTACCTAGATTAATTCATGCCCGTAGTGTTTAGATGAGTTGATATTGTTGTGGAGTTGTTGCAGCTATTTCTGTTTACATGTAATTGCATTGTAATGTAAACCAAAATGGTGAAATGCCAGATTGGCTTCAGTATTTATATTGTGCATGGAAGGAAGAAGAAATGTATTATAACAATTTTGGGGAGGAGGAAGGTGGATGGTTTGTTAGAATAATAAATCTCTATGTTAATTGCAATTAATGTGTTATAGTTTTTATTATTGTAGTGGAGAAGATGATTGGTTTAGAGTGATAAGCATAGGTATTTTATTTATTACTTTATGTGTACATGTTTTTGTCTGATGAAAGGTTGAATTTCAGCTAATAATGGGAAAGTTGAATAGTTTAGTATGATATTAGTATGTGTTTTATTTATTACATGAAGGGTTATAGTTTTATTTACAAATATAGTAATGAGATTTGGGGAAACAATAAAAGTTACTAAAAATGGAAGAAAATTTTGTTATTATATAGTTATAGATTTAGAAGAGCGTTGAGTTGCAGCTTGATTGTCAATTTCGTTATGCACAAAATCGAACTTACTCGCAAGTGTACGAGATCGTTGTTATAATTAGACAATTGACCAAGTTATAAAATTTTTGAACTCAAAGAAAGCAAGTGACTAGCTAAGTCGATTCAAGTTGTCATGCTTAGAAAGTTAAAAGACGAGTTCTGGTTGTTTACACTAAAGCAAACAAGGAAATAAAAACGAGCAAGAATTGAAAATCTGCCTAACTACGAAACGAAGTGCGAGGGGATGGATATGCTTTGGATGGCGTCGATTATGCAATTATCGAAGCTAATTTAATTTATGTGTCTCTTATGTTTAATATCATGATTAGACTAGATCAAATTATATACCCTCATCAAATCACAAACTCTCGTTCCAAAGATTCGATGCCCGATTCGAAGTATTCTAGACTATTTAGCATCTCTCGATATCTTAGAAATCTAACAATAGCACTTGATAACTCATTTTGCTCGATTAAACACCCGTCTGAACTACATCTATGCATCTGACGTTAGTGTATTGACCAATCAACCGTACACTTAGCAAAGACACACTCCTTATCGACCGATACTACTTGTTAGCTTGTGTTTTTATATATATGGATATAGATTTTAATACTCCTCCATCCTTTATTATCTGTCCCATTTTATTCATTCACACAAACCAATTTTTTCATTTATTAGGGGACCAAAAGACACATATACCCTTATTTATTATTCATATATATTGCAAAATGATAAATAGCTTTAAATTTAATTAAGTGTATTGTTGAAAAAAGTAGGTAAAAGATGCATTGATATATATGGAGTGACAATTAAAAAGGGACAAAAAATTGGATAAAATGGGATAATTAAGAAGGAACGGAGGGAATACTTTTATTATACCAACATCAGCCATCATCCTCAGCTATCCAACCGCTACAAAAAAGAGCTTAATAAATCTCACGAATCCAACATCAAATCCAACAACACAACACCCATTCCATCAGCATGAAATTCAAAGTCAAAATCCGTAGAACATCAGCTGAAATTCTTGCTTCGATTGATGAACTTTTATCAAAGATCCTTCTCCGCCTTCCCCTGAAATCATTAGTTTGCTTCAAATCAGTTTCAAAGCACTGGCATTTCCTCGTCACCAATCCTTATTTCCCTCTTCCTTCTTCGACCCCCTCCGTTCGCCTCTTCTTACACCATTCCTTCCCCTTTGAGCTCACATTTGAATATTTTCCTTCTCAACCAACAACCACCATTTACCCGATCCGAAACTGAATTTCACCGACGACCCTGCTGGCAATAGGATAGTGCAATTGAGTAACGGGCTGTTGCTCTGTTGCAACTACCAGAACCTTGGTAATAAAAGGTTCTATGTCCATAATCCGACCACCAAAAGATTCCTACAACTTCCAAAATTAGAGGAAAGAATCGGGACAATGAAACGGATGAGCTTTGCCATTGATCCAACCAAGTCTTCTCATTACAAAGTCGATTATGTTTTTTCCGGGACCCACAAATTTGGATATTATTTTATTTGTGAGAGTCATATGTGAAGTATCTAATCAGCTGAGTTTGAGTTCAATAAAGAGCTGTGTTGATAAAGTGTTAGCCGTGAGAGTTGTCATTTTGGGGTATCAGAGGAGTTGCTCCAGAGGAGTCTGGATCAGTGGAGTTTGGATCAGTGGAGTCTGTCAGGTGAGGTCAAGTCATCTGATCCAAAGTTCATTACTCGCGGATTACACCAAATTGAAACTAACGCAATGGCGGTTTTAACTGAATCAACTGAAGCGGTTATTGAAGTTGTTAGCCAGATGGATAACTACCTCACATTTGAGTTTGTTACAACTGAATCTCTGTAACTATATAAAGGGTACTTCTCAACTAAGAGAAGGTGAATTCAATAGGGGGATTCATCAATAGTATGAGCATATACACAGAATGAGTGTGAGCTAGAGTGAATTGTAAACTCTCTGTTCTTACTTAGTGGAATATTGATCCTCTCCGATCTCGTGGATGTAGGAGTATTCATCTCCGAACCACGTAAATTTGGTGCTCTTCATTTTTGTTAATTTCAATTTCGTTCTAACTTGTTGTCATAATTTCGATTCCCGATTATAAGTTTTCTTGTGAATCAAAACCGATTTAACAAGTGGCGCCGTCTGTGGGAAGCAATCATGGCTACAACTAAGTTCGACATTGAGAAGTTCACGGGGAAGAACGATTTCAATTTATGGAAGATTAAGATGAAGAATCTCTCCTGGTACACAACGGTCTGTACGAAGCCTTGTTGCCACCGGATCAGGTGGCTTCTGGAACTAATCCGATGAAGGTGGAGGAGAATAAGAGGAAAGTGCACAGTGCGCTTATCTTGTGTCTTGGGGATAAACCGTTGAGGAAAGTATCGAAGGAGAAAACCGCTCTTGAAGTTTGGAATAAATTGGAGCAGTTATACCAGACCAAGTCTGTAACGAACAAGTTATACATGAAACAGAAGCTTCAAGTCTTCAAGATGAGTGAAGACAAGAATCTTGGTGATCAGTTGGACGAGTTCAACAGATTGGTGGATGATCAGGAGAGTTTGGATGTCACTATTGATGATGAGGACAAGTCATTAATGCTGTTAAATTCTCTACCTAAGTCTCAGGAGAATTTCAAAGATGCCTTGCTATTTGGAAGACAAGATCAGGTGATGTTTGATGATATTCAAACTTCCCTGAAAACCAAGTTTCTACAGATCCAGACTGAAGGGAAGAAGCCTGCTGAAGGATTGAATGTTCAATCCAAGAAGAAGAAGGGGTTTCAGTCCAAGAAGAAGGATGGTGGAAAAGTGAATAAGGGTGGGAAGAAATCTGATTTTGTTGAGAAGAGAAAGTGTTTCTCTTGTCATAAGAAAGGTCATCTGAGAAAGAATTGCCCTGAAAAAAGGAAGAAAGGCAATCAAGAAGATCAAGATGGAGATGCAGTTGTGGTGGAGGTTGAAGGGTATGATAGTGCAGAAGTCTTGTTGGCTAGTCATGAGGGACTAAGTCAAGAGTGGGTCCTAGACTCTGGCTGTACTTTTCATATGTGTCCACATGAAGACTGGTTCCTGAATCTTGAGAAGCTTGATTGAGGTCTTGTTTTTTTGGGCAATGATGAGAGCTGTAGAGTGCAAGGATCTGGTTCTATCAAGATCAAGATGTTTGATGAAGTTGATAGGATCTTATCTGAGGTAAGATTTGTACCTGACTTGAAGAGAAATCTTGTTTCTCTTGGTACATTGAATTCCAAAGGTTTTGAATTCAAGACAGACAAGGGAGTTCTGTCAATAACCAAGTCTGGAAAGATTGTTATGAAGGGTATGATCAAGAATGGTTTGTATACTTTGATAGGCAGGACTGTTACAGGATTAGCTGAAGTCACCATGGAGTCCACTGATGTAAATTTGTGGCACATAAGACTTGGTCATATTAGTGAGAAAGGTTTGGTGGAGTTATCCAAGAGGGGGGTAATCCCTGGTAAGAGGATAACTAAACTGGAGTTCTGTGAGAGGTGTATCCTGGGGAAATTAAAGAAGAAGGTATACCATAAGGGGAAGCATACCACTACTGAGGTGATGGATTACATACATTCAGATGTATGGGGACCAGCTAGGGTGTCTATTCATGGTGGAGGCAGGTATTTCCTTACCCTTATTGATGATTATTCCAGGAAGGTTTGGGTATATATACTCAAGCATAAGAGTGATGCTTTCTCTAAGTTCAAGGAGTGGTTGACTGAACTTGAAAATAAGAGAGGAAGAAGCATCAAATATCTCAGGACTGACAATGAGCTTGAATTCCTCTCAGAGGAGTTTCAACAGTTTTGTAGACTGAAGGGTATTACTAGGCATAAGACTGTTCCTGATAATCCTCAACAGAATGGACTGGCTGAAAGAATGAATAGAACCATTCTGGAGAGAGTTAGATGTTTGTTATCTGATGCAAGTTTGCCTAGGAGTTTTTGGGAGAAGCTGTTAACACAGCTGTGTACTTGATTAATAAAGTACCATCATCTGCAGTTAAATTTAAAACCCCTGATGAAATATGGTATGGTAAAATATCATACTACTCTAAGTTGAGAGTATTTGGATGCTTAGCTTATGCTCATGTGAAGCAAGATAAGCTGGAGCCTAGAGCATTGAAATGTGTGTTTATTGGCTATCCAAAGGCGGTCAAGGGGTATAAATTGTGGTGTTTGGAACCTGGAAACCAAAAGTGTATTGTCAGAAGAGATGTTGTGTTCAACGAGTCTCAGATGGGATACAAGGTAGGTGAATGTGTTTCAACATCAGAGGAGGTGGATGGTGTGATCTCTGAACCCAATACTCAAGTTGAGGTGGAACCTATTCCTTCAGATGAGGTTACCCCAACTGAACCTGAGCCAGTACAGGAGGCAACTGAAGATGAAAATACATCTACTGAAGATAACATGTCAGAAGAGGAAGAAGTGACTGGAGCTGATTTGAGAAATTATAGCTTGACAAGAGACATAACCAGAAGACAAGTATATACTCCACTAAGGTATGGTCAGGCTGATCTGGTCTCTTATGCACTTGTAACAGCTAAAGTCATAGAGTACCAAGAACCAAGGAACTACATAGAAGTCATTGAGAGTGAAGAGAGAGAGAGTCGTGTATTACTGCCATGACAGAAGAGATGAAGTCTCTTAAGAATAATCATACTTGGATTCTTGTGAATAAGTCACCTGGGAAGAAACTGGTCAGTTGCAAGTGGTTGTTTAAAAGGAAGCTTGAATCTGGAATGAAAGATCAGGTGAGACTCAAGGCAAGGTTAGTGGCAAGAGGGTTCACTCAAAGGGAAGGGATAGATTACAATGAGGTGTTTTCACCTGTGGTCAAGCATTGTTCCATCAGGCTACTTCTCAGTAGAGTTGTCCAAGATGACCTGGAACTACAACAACTTGATGTAAAGACAACTTTCTTGCATGGTGGCCTTATTGAAGACATTTATATGCACCAGCCATAATGGTTTGTTGAACCAGGTGGAGAAGGAAAGATGTGTCTACTCAAGAAATCATTGTATGGCCTCAAGCAAAGTCTTAGACAACGGCACAAGAAGTTCAATGAAGTTATGCTATCCATTGGATATGTAAGAAGCAAGTATGATACTTGTGTATATCTGGAGAAGCAAGGAAGTAATGTGATAGCCTATTTTCTGATCTATGTAGATGACATGCTTATTGCTAGTAAGAGTCTGTTGAAGATTCAGAGTACCAAAAGGAAGCTAGGTGCCAGATTTGATATGAAGGACTTGGGAAATGCTAAAAGGATTCTTTGAATGGATATTCTTAAGGACAGGGCAGCTGGAAGACTATTCTTATCCCAAAAGAGTTACATTGAGAAGGTCCTGAAGAGGTTTAACATGCATGATAGTAGGTCTGTATCAACTCCTTTGGGACAACAGTTTAAACTATCTAAGGAGATGGAACCAAAGTCTGAAGAAGAAAACAAGACTATGATGAAAGTACCTTATGCAAATGGGGTTGGAAGCTTGATGTATGCTCTGGTCTGCAGCAGACCAGACTTAGCTTATTCATTGAGTATGGTAAGAAGATACATGTCTAATCCTGGAAGATTACATTGGGAAGCTTTGAAATGGATATTCAGATATCTTAAAGGGTTATCTGATCTGGGTTTGATGTTTGAAAGGATGAATGACCAGAAGAGTCCACTGGAAGGATTTGTAGATTCTGATTTTGCTGCTAATCTGGATACCAGATGGTCCTTAACTGGCTATATTTTTACTCTTTATAATACTGCTGTTAGCTGGAGATCTGTTCTGCAGAGTGGGGTTGCATTATCTACTACAGAAGCAGAGTTTGTTGCAGTCTCTGAAGCTGTTAAGGAGGATTTGTGGTTGAAAGGCATTATCAAGGATTTTGGCATAAATCAAAAGGTTGTGGTCATTCATTGTGATAACCAGAGTGATCTTCATCTGGTTAAACATCAAGTGTTAAATGAGAGATCAAAGCATATTGATGTAAGATTGCATTTTGTAAGGGAAATCATTGACAAATGAGTGGTTCAGATCCAGAAGATATCTACAGAGGACAATGCTGCAGATATGTGCACAAAGTCTTTACCACGTACGAAATTCAAATTCTGCATTGAATTGATAAAGATGAGTATGTGGGATGTTCATTAACCTAAGCTGGGGCATGGAGGAGAAGAAGAGAGGATTGATACTTCTCATCTGAGGTGGAGAATTGTGAGAGTCATATGTGAAATATCTAATCAGCTGAGTTTGAGTTCAATAAAGAGCTGTGTTGATAAAGTGTTAGCCGTGAGAGTTGTCATTTTGGGGTATCAGAGGAGTTGCTCTAGAGGAGTCTGGATCAGTGGAGTTTGGATCAGTGGAGTCTGTCAGGTGAGGTCTGTCAGAGGAGGTCAAGTCATCTGATCCAAAGTTCATTACTCGCGGATTACACCAAATTGAAACTAACGCAATGACAGTTCTAACTGAATCAACTGAAGCGGTTATTGAAGTTGTTAGCCAGCTGGATAACTACCTCACATTTGAGTTTGTTACAACTGAATCTCTATAACTATATAAAGGGTACTTCTCAACTGAGAGAAGGTGAATTCAATAGGGGGATTCATCAATAGTATGAGCATATACACAGAGTGAGTGTGAGCTAGAGTGAATTGTAAACTCTATGTTCTTACTTAGTGGAATATTGATCCTCTCCAATCCCGTGGATGTAGGAGTATTCATTTTCGAACCACGTAAATTTGGTGTTCTTCATTTTTGTTGATTCAATTTCGTTCTAATAAATAGGAATATAGTGTTTTTTTTTTTTCCTATTTTGGTTTTAGTAATGTCGGGCTTTCACGAATCATGTATGGTCCAGGAATTTACAACTGTTCAGCATTTTAATCTGGTAATCAGTTGGAGGACGTGTAATATTTGGCTGATGGGTCTAATAAGTACTATATATATATGTCATAGAGTCTCATTAGTTTAACCTCCTACGTCTGGTAATATAAAAAATCAACAGTTACAGGATCATTTTCCATTCGTGAAAATGAACATGACTGAAATTGAAACTGGACTAACTTACGGAGCTAAAAGAAAAATTGTAAACAAATCATAAATTTAAACTTTATTATAATACCTATAAACAAGAATACGATGCAACATTATAAACTCATTACACACCATAAACTGGCACTATATTATCAGTAGAGAACAACACCGGATTATTATTTCACACCATAAACTGGCACTATATTTATCAATCATATTTTAAATTATCTTTTCTTTACATCTTAATTGATTAAGGTAAAAATTGTGTAAAATTTAAATTTCTTAATTTTTTTGTAAATTAGTATTAAATTTTGGGGTCCTACTACGGATTTGGATTCGGTGCGGTACAAGACCGTCCTGTGCAGCACAAATACTTAGTTAAACCAATTGATCTGACTCTATATTTGGTTTTATATGATCTGACCAATTGATTTAACTATATTGTTGTATTGCACAAAACAGTCCTGTACGTACAACACATGATCCAAGTCCTTATGTTAACTGGCCAAACTATCAAACACAGCAAAATAATTGACTAGAATGAAGCTTTCCCTGCAATTTTTAGACTAGTGGGTATTTTATTTCCTTCAACTTCCAGAGCAATTAATCCAATCAACTCATCAATTCCTTATTCTAATGTGATGCTCAATTTTTTTTAATTATACTAATGCCACTAATCATCAAATACCGTGTACATTTACTATCCTAACCTCCAAGAACAGAGCTTAATAAATACTCAACATCAAATTCAACAACACACATTCCATCAACATGAAAATAAAAATCAAACTCCGTAGATCATCAGCTGAAACTGTCGCTTCCATTGATGAATTTTATTTGAAGCAAAGCAGATATTTCAGGGGAAGTCGGAGAAGAATTTCAGATAAAAGATCATCAATCGAAGCAACAATTTCAGCTGATGATCTACGGAGTTTTATTATGATTTTCATGTTGATGGAATGTGTGTTGTTGAATTTTGTGAAGGGTCATATGTGAAGTATGTAATCTGCTGGGCTTAATTCAATAGGAGGCTATGTTGGTAAAGTATTAGCCGTGAGAGTTAGTAAATTTGGGGTACCAGAGGAGTTGGACCAGATGAGGTCTGGCAGATGAGGTTGACCAGAGAAGCCTGACCAGAGAAGTCAGGCAGAAGAGCTATCAGATGAGGTCCATCAGGTGAGGTCTGGTCAGACGAGTCTGGTAGATGAGACATCAGAGGAGGTCTATCAGATGAGGTCTGGGACCAGAGGTCATCTGGTGAAAGTGGCTAGAGCCAGAGGAGGTCTTGTCATCTGATCCTGAAATCCGTTATTCGCGAAATACACCAAATTGAAGCTAATTCGATGGCGGTTCTAACTGAATCAACTATGGCGGTTATTGAAGTCGTTAGCCAACTGGATAACTACCTTACATTGAGTTTGTTACAACTGAATCGAATCTAGGGTTCGTTTTCAATCTCTGTATCTATAAAAGAGGGTTTCTCAGCTGAGAGAAGTAACTTTATCATTTTGAGCGCAAACCTCTGTGAGATTGTGTGATTGTAACTTGTAACTTCCAATTCCTTTCTTAGTGAAAACTCTATCCTCTCGGATCCCATGGACGTAGGAGCTTTATCTCCGAACCACGTAAACTGGTGTTCTTGTTGATTTTCAATTTCGTTCTTATTGCTTTCATATTCCGATTCCCGGAAACAAGTTTTCTTGTGAATCCAAAATCGATTAACAAATTTGATGTGGAGTATTTATTAAGCTTTTTTTGTAGAGGTTAGGATAGTAAATATACACGGTAGTTGATGATTGGTTGTATTAGAATAATAAAAAAAATAAAAAAATGGAGCATCATATTAGAGTAAGGAAATGATGACAGTTAGTTGGGTTGCTCTGGAAGTTGAAGGAAATAAAATACCCAATAGTCTAAAGATTGCAGAGCAAACTTCATTTAGTTTAAGTCAACGCTCTTCTAAATTCTGTAAACAAAAACAGAAATAAATTATTTTGCTGTGTTTGTTAATTAGGCCGGTTAACCCAAACCCAAAATTTAATACTCCACCGGTTCCTTTATAAAAGTCCTTTAAATATTACATGAATATTAAGAAATTTAAAATTTAGACAATTTTACCCTTAATCAATTAAGAATTAGAGAAACAGATAATTCAAGACTTTAGGAAATATTTAATGATAAATTATAAAAAAAAGACGAAGTATAGAAATTAAATGATTTATACATGAATTATTGAAAAATATAATTAATTTTTTTTGAAATCTTTCAGGTAAGGATAAAGTGAAAATAACTGAAAGAACAGATCTGGAACAAAATTTAATGTTCAGAAGAATATTTATTTAGAAATGAAGTATATGTTGGACTAGACATTTATGAATGCATTGAGTAGGAATTGTTTGATGCCGACGTAGGTATGGATATAAAAATTTGTTATGACATATTAACATTTTGATAGAAGCGAATATTAATTTATAATATTTAATGTCATGAGATGGTCCAACAAATTTTTTCCTTAAACAATAAACTATGTGTTAACTATTCGACAAATTGAATCAAGCTAATAGCAACGTAGAAAACTTAAAGGACCAAAAATAGAAAATGGTGCACAAGGATTTATGTGGTTCGATCAACATGATCTACGTCCACGGGAGTATCAAGGCTTTACTATATCACAACTCTTGGATCAATGATTATAGATAATCGTTCAATTTAGAAGTTCCTATCTCAGAATTAATAATCTCACTTAAGAACCCTAATTCACTAAATTGCAACTGCTCACATCGATTTACAAAGGGAATTTATGAATAAAGCTTCGCACGCCAATGCCCAACAAATATTCGAACTGAATTTGATTTGGTATTTGATCAATGGCCTCGAATCCGTCGCTTGAAACAGAAATACGGTTCTTTATGTTTTTAGGAAATTGTCATATTAAAATACACTTTTCAAACTGCTTAATGCACCCCATTTCTGATAATGAAACCTTTCAGCTATCACAGTAATACTAACTATAGGACAATTGCATTGATACATTATTCACACTATGTTCTCTTCAAACATATCTCCTCAGAATTGGTCCTTATTTCTAACCTCTTTGAACTATGAACACAAGATTTCACATTCAAAATTCTCTCCTTATTCCCATAGTCTAAATTTATAACACTTTTCACTACCTCAAATCACAATCAATTAATAATCTTAACTCTATTCTATATATTTTAAGCATCATTAGCACAAGAATCAAAATGTCTAATAATTTTCATCAAGAATATATAATGAATATGTTCATAAAGCTACATCCCAAGGCTCTTATCAAGTTCAAGTGTCTCCTCTAATTCTCATTGTTTGATGTACTAAATTTTACCTAAATCCCATTGGGAATGAAACCATTTATTTTTCCAACTTCATTTATCTTATTTAGGGCCATATACCTCTGTGGATGATATTAAGGTGCGCCATTACTAGCTGTGGTATATTAATTTACAACTTGTTTAAACAAATTTTTTTTTTTTAGCCCAGTAAGTTAGTTTTATTCCAATTTCAGTCATGTCGCCTTTCAGCTAAGTATTTAAAATTGTAAATTAAATGAAGATGTGAAAAGGAAAAAACACACCGATCGATACCATAAAGATTTTTTTTTTTTTTTTTTTTTTATAGGATAGCATAATGGTTCTCTAATCCACTACATTCTATTGTAGGATATAATGCTAGCTAGACCATGGTGAAGGGACATTATAAACTCTTGTAATAAGAATTTGGTGGCGTACGAAGGCTGGGAAAGTTAAGAGCACTATATTCAGAGTTCTGAAAAACCAAATGAGAAATGTCAAGTCAGCATTATCAGATGAAATACATGTGCTAGTCGGTCGACATACGACCAAAAAGAAAAAAAAGTGTAGTTAGAGGACTGTTTTCAAAATAAAAGATTTAGGGAGACTGAAACCAAAATTGAGTCGAGTTAAGTTCTAAACAAGTACTTTCCAAATATATATATATATATATATATTAAAATTTCTATGGTAAGATGCATTATTCAGGTGAATTAATAAACTCACCACAAAAAAACATAAAACAGCCTACGGAAATTGTCAATATTGCTACAAAATTTTCAATAAAAAAAATTCTTAGTGGAGATTACATATGAATTGCCTACAAAAATTTCTAATTGTATATGCATCTTCTTCCCCCACCTACATAAAAATTTGCCTATAGAAATTCCGTAGGCAAATGTCTTGTAGGTAATTATACCTAGAGATTTTATTTCGTAAGAAAATAAATTGCGTAGGCAAGTTGTTTCTAGATTGAGAAATGTAGAATCTTTCATAATTAGGAAATTTCGTAGAAAAATTGTGGGTAATTCTTACTACAATTTTTTATTGAAAATTTTTTGTAGACAATTTTTTTTTTTAATAGTGATTTTATGACACGGGGTGTTGTTTGTATAAACTTGTGCAAACACAATTAGGGCCCCACCCCTTGTATACATGTCGCTTGGTAAAGAATACAAAACATTACAGTGTCGAACACCAATTTAGCAATAGTACTTGTTTTCTGATAGGGTTAGTTACAACCACCTAACAACCGTAATCTACATTACCCTAACAAGTTAGGGCAACCTCTCCTATATAATCTACCTTCCACCATTGATCCTTTCACTCACATTACTCAAACCTAGACTCAACATATTGTGTCTCCCTCCTCATTTCTTACTGGCACTATGTTTGCTTTTGGCACTATTGAGGATGCCGTCCTTTTTCCACTAAAGTAATTATATGTTCTCATATGTTCATTAAATAATTTTTTCATTTAGCATGAATTTATTTTTTTCAATTATATGCACACTTTCATGTTGAGTAATAATTTTTTGATTTAGCATGAATTTTTCTTTTCAGTTATATGCACTCTTTCATGTTGAGTGATGCAATCATCTATTTTGTAAATGACTGGAGGTTTTTTTATCTATTCAATTATTTGCTTTTATTTATTAGGATATTGTGCTCCAATAATAATTAAATTGCTTCCATATTAATTTTTCACCCATTTATTTATGCAGATGGAAACGTTACTGAAAATTGTCGTTCTGGTGAATAAGATGAGTATAACATCGAACGAGCCTCGTCTTTGTGACTGTTATACTTTTGTAATGTAGTTTATGTGTTTTCTATTGTTGTTTATGTGTTATGTTGTGTTGTTTTAAGGATGTTTTTTTCTTTTTGTTGTTTTTAATAGTGTGATGTGAACAATAATAAAAAATTGGAAGTTTTACTTTCAATTTTAATGAAATTTATTTAGGAAAATGCACTTTATTGGACTATAACTTTCACGTTTTTTATTTATTTTCGTTATGCTAACTTCAAATTTTGTATATATCAACATGTAATTTACTCTAATTTGATATTTTCGTTCTATAACCTGCTGACGTAACTCGTTCTTTTTTATTTCATTACGATAAATATCCACTCGGATATCCAACTACATTAAAAATGCATTTAAACAAAGAGAAATATATTTAAAATTCATTAAAACAAATAGAAAATTAAAGAATAGCGTGTATGTATATATATACACATATGTACACACTATATATAAAAGATAATGTATACATATATATATTAGGACTATTGTATATATGTATCTTTGTTGTATCCCACATCGGGTTCTTACAGAATTATTTTACATCTGTATTTGTATTTAACATTCCCTGTCAATTGAATAAAATATCTCTCGATTTATATTCAATATGGTATCAGAGCATAATTGGCAAACGCCGCAATATTCGATCCTTTATTCCTTTTTTTTTCTTGTCTCCTCCGCTGATCAACTTACCGATGCACTTACAAAACCGCTTTCTCGTAACCGACTCTCTCTTCTCATGAACAAGATCGGTGTCGTCAATCGCCCACCGTCTTGAGGGGGCGTATTAGGACTATTGTATATATGTATCTTTGTTGTATCCCACATCGGGTTCTTACAGAATTATTTTACATCTGTATTTGTATTTAACATTCCCTGTCAATTGAATAAAACATCTCTCGATTTATATTCAATAATATACATTATATATCTGTACACACTATAAAAAAAATTGAAGGAATTCTCAATCCCAATCTGTTAATCGGTTTTGGATTCACAAGAAAACTTGTAATCAGGGAATCAGAATTATGGTAACAATTAGAACGAAATTGAAATCAACAAGAACACCAGAATTACGTGGTTCGGAGATGAATACTCCTACATCCACGGGATCGGAGAGGATAACTTTCACTAAGAAAGAATGGAAGTGTTACAAATCGCTCAATCTCTCAGTAGTTTCACTCAACAATAATACTCTCAATGATAGTCCCTTTCTCTCAGCTGAGAAAGCCCCCTTTATATAGATACCTAGATTGAGATGAACCCTAGAATCGATTCAGTTGTAACAAACTCAGCTGTAAGGTAGTTATCTAGCTGGCTAAAGACTTCAATAACCGCTTCCGTTGATTCAGTTAGAACCGCCATCGCGCTAGCTTCAATTTGGTTTAAATTGCGTTTAACGAACTTTGGATCAGATCAGATGACTTAATCTCCTCTGGCTCTGGTCACTTATATCAGACTCCTCTGGTAAACCTCCTCTGCCAGACCTCATCTGTCAGACTACTCTGGTCAGACTCCTCTGGTCACCCTCATCTAGTCCAACTCCTCTGATACCCCAAATTAACTAACTCCTACGACTAACACATTTACAACATAGCTTTATATTGAATCAAGCTCAGTAGACAATATACTTCACATATGACACTTCACAATTCTCCACCTCAGATGAGAAGTATCAATCCTCTCTTCCTCTACTCCATACTCCAGCTTGGGCTAAGGGACATCCCATACACTCATCTTTACCAACTCAATACAGAACTTGAATTTCGTACCTAGCAAAGACTTTGTACACATATCTGCAGCATTATCCTCTGTAGATATCTTCTGGATCTGAATCACTCACTTATCAATGATTTACATTACAAAATGCAACCTTACATCAATGTGCTTTGATCTCTCATGAAACACTTGATGTTTAACCAGATAAACAACACTCTGATTATCACAATGAATGACCACAACCCTCTGATTTATGCCAAAATTCTTGATAATGCCTTTCAACCATAAAGCCTCCTTAACAGCTTCAGAGACTGCAACAAACTCTGCTTCTGTAGTAGATAATGCAACCCCACTCTGCAGAATAGATATCCAGCTCACAGCAGTATTGTAAAGAGTAAAGATATACCCTGTTAAAGACCTTCTGGTATCCAGATTAGCAGCAAAATTAGAATCAACAAATCCTTCCAGTGGACTCTTCTGGTCAGTCATCCTTTCAAACATCAAATCCAAATCAGATGACCCTTTAAGATATCTGAATATCCATTTCAAAGCTTCCCAATGTAATCTTCCAGGATTAGACATGTATCTGTTTACCATACTCAATGAATAAACTAAGTCTGGTCTGCTGCAGACCAGAGTATACATCAAGCTTCCAACCCCATTTGCATAAGGTACTTTCATCATAGCCTTCTTCTCTTCTTCAGACTTTGGTTCCATTTCCTTAGATAGTTTAAACTGTTGTCCCAGAGGAGTTGACACAGACCTACTCTCATGCATATTAAACCTCTTCGGGACCTTCTCAATGTAACTCTTCTGGGATAAGAATAGTCTTCCAGCTGCTCTGTCCCTAAGAATATCCATTCCAAGAATCCTTTTAGCATTTCCCAAGTCCTTCATATCAAATCTGGCACTTAGTTTCCTTTTGATACTCTGAATCTTCAAAAGACTCTTACGAGCAATAAGCATATCATCTAAATAGATCAGAAGATAGGCTATCACATCACTTCCTTGTTTTTCCAGATATATACAAGTATCATACTTGCTTCTTACAAACCCAATGGATAGCACACCTTCATTGAACTTCTTGTGCCATTGTCTTGGACTTTGCTTGAGGCCATACAATAATTTCTTGAGTAGACATACCTTTCCTTCTCCTCCTGGTTCAAAAAACCCTTCTGGCTGGTGCATGTATAAACTCTCAATAAGATCTCCATGCAGAAAAGTTGTCTTTACATCAATTGTTGTAGCTCCAGATCATCTTGGACTACTCTGCTCAGAAGTAATCCGATTGAACAATACTTAACCACAGGTGAAAATACCTCATTGTAATCAATTCCTTCTCTTTGAGTAAATCCTCTGGTCACTAACCTGGCTTTAAACCTCACTTGATCCTTCACACCAGATTCAAGCTTCCTTTTAAACAACCATTTGCAACTGATTAGCTTCTGCTTAGCTGGTTTATCAACAAGAATCCAAGTATGATTCTTCTTAAGAGACTCCATCTCTTCTGTCATGGTTGTAACCCATGACTCCATATCATCACACTTAAGGGCTTCCTTGTAGCTTTTAGGTTCTTGGTACTTTATGGCTTCTGCTGTAACAAGTGCATAGGAGACCAGATCAACACGACCAAACCTTGCTGGAGGATGTATTTGTCTTCTTGATCGGTCTCTTGTCAGACTATAATTTCTCAAGTCTGCTTCTGGCACTCCTTCCCCCTCTTCTGCTGGTACACTATCCTTATCAGATGACTCATTCTCTCCTTCTTCCTGCTCTGGTTCAGAACCAGATGAGCTATCATGTTTGTAATAACCAGGCTCCACCCCAACTTGAGTAAATGGCTCAGAAATAACACCATCCATCTCTTCAGCTAATGGCTCTCCATCACCTCCACCAGACTTGTATCCCATCTGTGATTCATTGAACACTACATCTCTGCTGGTAATACACTTCTGGTTTCCAGGCACTAGACACCACAACTTATACCCTTTAACACCCTTTGGATACCCAAGGAAAACACATTTTAAAGCTCTAGGTTCAAGTTTGTCTTGCTTAACATGAACATAAGCTAGGCATCCAAATACTTTCACCTTTGAGTAATCTGATATCTTTCCATACCAGATCTCATCTGGGGTTTTAAAATCAATAGCAGATGATGACACTTTATTAATGAGATACACAACTGTGTTAACAGCTTCACCCCAAAAACCCTTAGGTAGATGAGCATCAGATAACATACACCTAACCCTTTCCAGAATAGTTCTATTCATTCTCTCGGCTAGACCATTCTGTTGGGGGTTTGAAGGAACAGTTTTATGCCTAGTAATACCATTCTCCCTACAAAATTGCTGAAACTCTTCTGATAGAAATTCAAACCCATTATCAGTCCTTAAGTGTTTGATAGTTCTGCCCCTCTTATTCTCAAGTTCAATCAACCATTCTTTGAACTTAAAGAAGGCATCACTCTTTTGTTTAAGAATGCAAACCCAAACCTTTCTGGAATAATCATCAATAAGGGTGAGGAAATACCTGCCTCCACCATGAGTGGATACCCTTGCTGGTCCCCATACATCAGAATGTATGTAATCTATAACCTACTTGGTGGTATGCTTCCCCTTCTGGTATGCTTGCTTCTTTGATTTCCCCAGAACACACCTTTCATAGAATTCCAGCTTACATATCATTTTTCCAGGGATTGCTCCCTTCTTGGATAACTCCACCAGACCCTTCTCACCAACATGTGCCAATCTCTTATGCCGCAGGTTGACATCAGAAGACTCCATAGCAACATCAGCTGATCCTGTTATTGTTCTGCCTATCAAAGTATACAAATCATTCTTGATTATAACCTTCATAACAATCCTTCCAGACTTGGTTATTGACAGAACTTCATTTTCTTTCTTGAATTCAAAACCCTTAGAATTCAATGTACCAAGAGAAACAAGATTTCTCTTCAACTCAGGAACAAACCTGACATCAGATAAGATCCTATCAACTCCATCAAACATCTTGATCTTGATAGAACCAGATCCTTGCACTCTACAACTCTCATCATTACCCAAAAGGACAAGACCTCCATCAATCTTCTCAAGATTCAGAAACCAGTCTTCATGTGGACACATATGAAAAGTACACCCAGAATCCAGGACCCACTCTTGACTTAATCTCTCATGACTAACCATCAAGACTTTTGCACTATCATATCCTTCAACCTCCACCACAGCTGCATTTCCATCTTGATCATTTTGATTGTCTTTCTTCTTTCTTTCAGGGCAATTCTTTCTCAGATGGCCTTCCTTATGGCAAGTGAAACACTTTATCTTCTCAACAAAATCAGATTTCTTGCCACTCTTATTCTCTTTTCCACCATCCTTCTTCTTGGACTGAAACCCCTTCTTCTTCTTGTATTGAACAATAAATCCTTTAGCAGGCTTCCTCCCTTCAGCCTGGATCTGTAGAAACTTGGTTTTCAGGGCAGTCTGAATATCATCAAACTTCACCTGATCTTGTCTTCCAAATAGAAAGACATCTTTTAAATTTTCCAGAGACTTAGGCAGAGAATTCAACAACATTAAAGACTTGTCCTCATCATTAATTGTAACATCCAAACTCTCCAGAACATCCACCAATCTGTTGAACTCGTCCAACTGATCACCAAGATTCTTGTCTTCACTCATCTTGAAGACTTGAAGCTTCTGTTTCATGTATAACGTGTTCGTAACAGATTTGGTCTAGTATAACTGCTCCAGCTTATTACAGACTTCAAGAGCGATTTTCTCCTTCGATACTTCCCTCAATGGCTTATCCCCAAGATACAAGATAAGTGCTATGTGCGCCTTCCTCTTGTTCTCCTCCACCTTTGCCGGATTAGTTCCAGAAGCCATCTAATCCGGTGGCAACAAGGCTTCGTACAAACCATTGTGTACCAGGAGAGCCTTCATCTTAATCTTCCATAAGCTGAAATCGTTCTTTCCCGTGAACTTCTCAATGTCGAACTTAGTTGTAGCCATGATTGCTTCCCACAGACGGCGCCACTTGTTAATCGGTTTTGGATTCACAAGAAAACTTGTAATAAGGAAATCGAAATTATGGTAACAATTAGAACGAAATTGAAATCGACAAGAACACCAGAATTACGTGGTTCGGAGATGAATACTCCTACGTCCACGAGATCGGAGAGGATAGCGTTTCACTAAGAGAGAATGGAAGTGTTAGAAATCGCTCAATCTCTCAGTAGTTTCACTCAACAATGATACTCTCAATGATAGTCCATTTCTCTCAGCTGAGAAAGCCCCCTTTATATAGATATCTAGATTGAGATGAACCCTAGAATCGATTCAGTTTTAACAAACTCAGCTTTAAGGTAGTTATCCAGCTGGCTAAAGACTTCAATAACCGCTTCCGTTGATTCAGTTAGAACCGCCATCGCACTAGATTCAATTTGGTGTAAATTGTGTATAACGAACTTTGGATCAGATCAGATGATTCAATCTCCTCTGGCTCTGGTCACTTACACCAGACTCCTCTGATCAGACTCCTCTGGTAGACCTCCTCTGCCAGACCTCATCTGATAGACCTCACCTGGTAGACCTCATCTTTCAGACTACTCTGGTCAGACTCCTCTGGTCACCCTCATCTGGTCCAACTCCTCTGATACCCCAAATTAACTAACTCCTACGGCTAACACATTTACAACATAGCTGCCTATTGAATCAAGCTCAGCATACAAGATACTTCACATATGACACTTCACACCATCATTATCAATCCTCAAATCCTCCAATTCTTCATCATCATCGACCAACCCATGAACAAAAGCACTCATATCAATTTTAAAAATACTCAAAATCTCAAACGGAATGTTTGGAGAAGAACAAAAAGGAAAAACAAGAGCATCGCGATCTTCACAAATACTCTTCTAGATTCATACATTGCCAAAAATTCAGTGTTAATTGAAGCAAACCACCTTCAATTTATCACAGATTTGTAGCCCCTTCCTTTCTGGCAATGCCTATGTTTTAGCTTGCTTTGTTTCCAATTCCCCAAGACCTTTCCTTCAAATTTAATTTAAGATTTTAGGGAAGAAATTGAAGAGAAGTAGAGTCGGCAAAAAATCTAGTCGAAAGCCACCACTCGAGATCGAGCCAATTTTGAAGATCCTGAGCGATATATTTAGAGGTAGAATTACATCTAGAGGGAAAATCTGTCAAAATTTTTATTCTCTTCATGTGGTTGGGTTCTTAAAGTGCTCAATTTCCATCCATAACTATATTTTGGAATAATTAGTCTCATAACTACTTGAATTGTTCAATTTATGTCTTTGAAAATCACACAAAATGACACTACCATTACACAGGTAACGTGTCATTTTAAATTGGGGCTTCCCTGCGAGGCTCATATTTCAGAGCTAACATGAATAAATTGAAAAGTAAAATTTTTTTAAGATCAAAAGTGGGTAGTAGATAACTTGTGGGATGAAAAAACTTTTTTTTTTGTCCAAATTACAATCATTTCAATCATTGATTTTTGTAATGATACACATTACATTGCGGTTTTTTATCCAAAAATATAAAAACAATAAAATTTATTGATAAGGAAATACAAAGGGTGCTTCATCCCAAATACTGAGAACAATTACATCAACCTTCCATACAAAGATTCATGATCCAATCACAATAACTATAATTAAGTCAAACAACTAGATTTCCTAGCTAGCTTTCAACAATTCCACGATCTAGTACCAATCAAATCAATTGTTTATTCTAAGTTAATAACATGACCTCTGAAACTAATATTGTTTCTCAGTTTCCAAATCCCCATAGAATACTTAACCCTATTTTTTCCCCATAAAGCCGGATGCTTTAAAAGGAGTTCGGGATAAACTGGAAAGTTTATTCACGGTGGAAACGTTATGCTATATTTGTATGGAGTCATTTAAAACCTATGGAATTTGAAATGGATGGATGTAAAATTCTAAGGAATTCAAATGACATTATTTTGCTAAATATTTAAAATTCCTCATATTTGAATTAGGAATAAAGCTAAGTATTTGAAATAAACTGTTCATTTAAATATCTTACCCAAACAAATGGAGTGAATTTAAATTGTAAATTTAAAATTCATAGTTCAAATCCCCCCATCCAAACACAACCTTAGTGAATCGTTTGTATGAAACAAAAGTTTTTGATGAAAAGCCAATACTAGAGCAGATAATTGAGTTCCACAAAATTCTTTATGGGTGAGGAGGACAAAGCACTGCTTTAATAGTCATGAACCAGGACACTTTGATAAAAATTGTCCCAAGTGGAAGACCTTTAAGACCATCTCCAACGTATACATACTCCAGCGCCAAACGCCAGCGTGAAGCAAAAATACCCCTCCAACCCAGCGCTAGTTTCCTGCGCCAAATAATAGATGTGAACAGTCAGCGCTCAATTGAGCGCTGCACTGTTCACAGCGCTGGGATTTTTTTTTTTTAGGGTATTAAATGTATAATTTGTTTTAATGAAATAAAGTTTAAATAATATATTATCATATTTCAAATTATATTTATCTTTTGAACATATAAAAAGTATCAAATTTAAATATAAATAATATGCTACAATATTTCAAATCATATTTAAATTACACAAAGTACATTGAAAGGCATAAAAATTACATAAACATAATAATTAAACATCCTAGCAATTTAAATACTTAAATTAAACGTCCTAAAATACTTGAAAGTAAATGTCCTAATAATTAAAATACTTGAATTGAAATACCCTAATAATTAATAGTCTCCGAGATCGCTTCCCGATCCTCCGAGATTTTGAAAATATCCACCATACATACCAAATGTATTATTTGTTGGTGGTGGTTGTTGTAGAAGTTCTTCAGTTCTTTTAATAATACTTTGTTGTTTAATTCGAAAGTATTCACGTCTCTGCGGATCACGAATGGTTTCCAAGTCAGTCATCATAATTTTATTTTCTTCTTCCATTGTAGTGGCTTCAGCTAATTGCTTCTTTGCTGCAATTGATTCTCTTCGGATGTCATTGTCATGCTCTTTTTTTTTTCACACCTTTGTTTCAGTTAACCTAGGAGTTCTTTGTTATCTTTATGCATGGTGTTTACATGCTCACTCATATCTCCAATAATCTTTCTCTTCATTTTGAATTTTTTTTTAACCCTCCAGGTCGTGATAATGGTGTAGATCCACCACTACCACTAGCATTTTCATCACTTAAATTGATTGAAAATGCAGATACTCCAGGTTCTGGAGATAATGGACTATTTGTCGCCTCATGAACTCTAGATGGTTTGGACTTTCGCGACGTGTTTTCCCATTGCTCAAAATCTTTCATGGTGTCCCAGACCTGGTCAAACTTGGATGGTTTTGGTGGGCTGGACGGGTTAAACGCGAATAAAGTTTTTGCCATTTGTAACTGCATAATGCATAACCATGTTAGTACAATTTAACAAATAATGTGTAACAAAAAAATAAAAAATAAAACTAACAAGCTACTTACGATATCATTCTCAGAAGCTCCACTTGGATTTGTGCGTTCAGCCTGCTCCAGACATGCTAGCAATTTCGAAACATATTTTTTTATCATGCCTATACGACATTCAATTGATCTTTGACCACGTTCAGCGGCACTAGGATCATTCAATTTTTCTTTGAATGATGCTAAAATACGAGCCCATTATTCAGATGCCGGTTGGAATCTCCCTGTAATTGGATCTTGAGAAATTTCTTTATATGCGTCACAAAGGTATTTATCTTCAACATATGAATAGTTTTGACGAGGGAGGGCCATTTAGGTGTGGAAGACCTGAAAGTGTGTGTTTAGGTAAAAATAATATGGAGAGAAAGTTTGTGTTGAGTGAAATGATATAAGATGTATATATAGATAGAAAATGTGTGTTAGTCGAGAGTGGTAGATGGGAGAGGCAGACAAGAATGGTAGTTGGTAATGGTAAATGAGAATTGATGTTAGTTGAAAGTGGTAGATGGTGGAGGGGTATTATTTAGCTGGTTGACTAGAATGGTAGTTGAAGTGGTATACGGGAATGGTAGTTGGAGAGTTAGACGAGAATGGTAGTTGGAGTTGGTTGACTTGAATGGTAGTTGAAGTGGTATACGGGAATGGTAGTTGGAGTGTTAGACGAGAATGGTAGTTGGAGTGCTAGACAAGAATGGTAGGTGATGACTTGTTTTCCTATAAATTCAACATTATTAATTCTTATTTGTTCACTACATTGTTTTCATTTCATATTTCATATTTTCTAACTATCTCAACCATTTTCTAGCCTTTAATAAAGAATGAATCCAAATAATATTGGTTCTTCTCAACCAAACTCATCTTCGGACTCATCTAGTGATGACTCTCTAGAAGAAAATTTGATCGTTCAACAAATCTACAACAATAACTATATTATAACCGAAATTCTTAGAGTTCAAGGTGATTGTCCCACTTATGGAGGCTTAGTTCCTGGTCATAGAATTATCAACCGTGATCGAGAAGCAGCGGCACAACGCCTGTTCAATGACTACTTTTCTAAAAATCCAATTTTCAATGCAATAATATTTCGTAGGGTTTTTCAAATTGCTCGGTCTCTATTCCTTCGCATTGCTAATACCGTTAAAGATCATGATAATTATTTTGTACAACGAAGAGATGCAGCACAACGGCTCGGCTTGTCAACACTACAAAAAATAACAGCTGCACTTCGTGTATTAGCATATGCCTTGCCAGCGGATGCTACTGATGAATACATCAATATTGGAGAGTCTACTGCAATTGAATGTTTGAAAAGATTTTGCCGTGCTGTTGTGGAGATATTCGTAGAGCAATATCTAAGATCGCCTACTCTCAATGATATTGCAAGACTTTTTTACATTGGAAAACAACGTGGGTTTCCAGGTATGTTAGGTAGTCTAGATTGTATGCATTGGAAATGGAAAAATTGTCCAACAGCTTGGGCTGGGCAATATGCAGGTCGCAGTGGATCACCAACTATTATTCTTGAGGTTGTAGCTGATTATGATCTTTGGATATAACATGCATATTTTGGTATGCCGGGAGCCAATAATGATATAAATGTGCTTGATAGGTCTCCTTTATTTTCTGATCTAACTAGAGGTATTGCTCCTGCTGCACATTATGTCATTCAAGGAAAAGAGTATAATACGGGGTATTATTTAGCTGATAATATTTATCCTAAATGGTCAACTCTTGTGCAAACTATTCGCGACCCACGCTCTGCCAAAAAAAGGTATTTTGCTACGAGACAAAAATCGTGTAGAAAGGATGTGGAGCGTGCATTTGGAGTTCTCCAAAGTTGATTTGCGATTGTGGCAAATCCTGCTCGTTTTTGGAGAAAAGATGATTTGCGTGATATAATGAGTGCGTGTATAATCATGCAAAATATGATAGTTGAAGATGAACGAGATCTTGATGCGCAAATTGAACCTACGATCGAGGTACAAGCTCCCGATGTAGAAACTGTGGGCAATGAATCTTCATCCTTTCAAGCATTTGTGGCTCGATTTAAACAAATTAGAGACAATGATGCACACATGGCACTTCGTAATGCATTGATTGATCATATGTGGGAGGAGTTTTCTAATTCTGAGATCTAGACGACTGCTATTGTTGTTATGAATTTTCTTGTTTCGTGTATGTTTTGTTTTTTTATTTGTTTTTTTATCATGTAAGATTGTATTATTGCATTATGAAGTTTAATTTAATATGTATGATTGTATCATGTTATTTTATTTAATATTTTTCCGTATTTTTTAGTGCATATATAAATATATATAATTGGATATATATTCTTTTCAAATTAAAAAATATTTAATATTAGTTGATAATTGATATAAAATAAAATAAAAAATTATGTAAGTATTATGTTTAAAGAGATATAAATTTAACTCTAAAATAAAATAAATACATGTAGCGCAGAATGTAGCGCGAACCGTTGGAGACGAAGTTAATGTAGCGCGAACTTTGCGACAGTGTACCGCGAAACTCTGCGACAGAGTAGAGGGAACCATTGGAGATGCTCTAAGAACAAGAACAAGGGAATGCATCTGGAAGTCAGCAAAATCATGTGAATCAAATAGTTAAAACACTGCAACTAAATGAAGAAATGTCTGTGGAATTTTTCAATATGGCTACAAATTTTCTAATGAAAATAATTTTTCATCCTTAAACAGTGGGGATTGACTACGACTTGCCTAAAATTTTTTCGATCATTAGGCTTCTTCATTCCTTAATTTATTTTCGTAAACAAATTGTTTAATTGTAGATAATTTTACCTGGATCTTCATTCCTAAATTTATCTAATGAAAACAAATTGATCTAACGCAAGTTGTGGCAGCTTATCCGGTGATCGATATACATGGATGATTTTGATCCAAGGATGTTTTACCTGTATGGTTTTTCGATTTTTACTCTGGTTCGGGGAGTGAAAGAGGAAGATTCGTTCTTGGTGCTGCACATTCCTGGAGAAGTGATGAAATATAATCTTGTGAATGGGAGTTTTGAAACGATATATGAATTGGGAAAATATATTTTTTGTCTTTTAACTTTGAAATTTTAAATTTCATCCTATAACTTACAAAATTTGTGTTTTTCGTCCTGGTAACTTTGGAATTTTGGATTTTATCCTATAACTTACAAAATATTGTGTTTATTCATCCTATAGCTTAAAAAAATTATGTTTTTTGTCCGGCATGTTGTTTACCTAAAAATGGAGCTCATAATTAATGGCTATTTAGTGGCCTTATGTAAAAACATCAATGAATGAGAAGATAAAAGAACTCCACAAATGCTTGATGATTAGCCATAAGTGATGATGAAGATGAATGCAATAAATGTAAAAAGACCAAGAATTGTCAGGGGTTTTTACTCCCTGGACTTGAATGCGTGTATGGCTTTTTTGTATTAATGAATAGTTGTTTTTATTGTAAAGGGGGAAACTATTTATAGGTTTTTACAAATAGGGGTATTTTGGTCATTTCTGACCTCCACGGGGGACAACCGTATTAAATGCCTTGCAGCTGTGAAGAGCGCGCGGGCGCCCAATTTTCCTTGTGCGCAGCGATCCGACCATTCTGGCGCGACCACGTGTCCTCAAAGGACAATTCTCTGAGCGATTGCTTTATTTGGATGAAATATTCCTTCTATCACTTCGTATGGAGGCTACTATTCACCATATTTGGGCTTATTCTGTCGGATTCTATCACGTGCTCAAGAGATCTTCTATTCTGGAGGATTTCATAAAGAGGACGGAGGTAGGCGCGTCGCTGGACTTGACGACCGATCGTGAGATCAGAGGTCGAATGGTAGTGACGTGGTCCTTAGTCTTCACGGGGGGAGCTTTAGCCCATGTCAGGGTCGGTACGTGTCCGATGCCTGATCAACCGGGGAGATCGGAGGCCGAGGTACTTGGGAGCGGTCGGCAGAAGCTTGGGGATCGTGGAGATCGGAAATGGTTGATGGGAGGTCGGAGACCATTGAGGTCGAAAATGTTCGATGAGCCATCCCGATAACATTTGATCGGCTCTGTTTTCAATGTCCTTTTTGGGGAGGTCGGTGTCGATCTCATATAAAAATGGTCACAACACGGTAAATCTGACGTGACACCAATTTTTTGTAAGTTATAGGATGAAATTCAAAATTTCAAAGTTAACAGGACGAGAAACACAATTTTTTGTAAGTTATAGGATGAAATTCAAAATTCTAAAGTTAACAAGGCAAAAACCAAAACCAACCAATGTTAAAGGACAAAAAAGTGCATTTTCCCAAGATTGTTTTTCTTAAAGGTTATACTCCCTCCGTCCCACTCTAAGTGTCCCACTTTCCTTTTTTGGTTGTCCCACACTAAGTGTCTCATTCCATAAATGGAAAAAGCAACACTCTACTACATATAAACTTTAACCTTCAAATTCACACAATATTCCCAAAAATGCCACTAATTTAATCCACTTTTCAACACTATTCATTACTTTAATAAACACTATTCATTACTTTTCAACACTATTCATTATTTTTCCACCATATATTAATAAACAAATACACTTTCTTAAACCATTAAACCAAAAGAAATGAGACGCTTAGACCAGGAAGGAGGGAGTATGAGATATGAGTTGACAAATGGGTATCTATACATTGAGTCCCTTTCTTGTGTGGGTCCGGATCCTCTGCTATTTTAGTACCTGTTGTGTTAATTCATTCTGGAATTCGGTATTGGAAAAATGGGTTTGGATGTTGTTTTTCCTATTTCAATAAATGGAAAATAATCTTGAAGCTATTGACTTATTTATCATGTAAGTTTCCCCTATTTTGATTTCTTTATTTTAGTTATGATGAATTTCAGGAATTGAATGTAATCATATTACTTTTAATTTATACTTTTTGGTTCGTAACTTATTGAAGGTCGTGAAACATACGGTTTGTTGAAAGTTAAAGCTGATTTCTTGAAGATTCTAAATTAAAGTAGAAACATTATCTTCAATAAGTGCCTTAATTGTATTTATAGTCTTTAATATTTTGTTAGTTCCTATGTAATGTAGAATCGTCTTTGTCTATTCGTATATATACACCAGTAATTTGATATGAATTTCAGATCATATATAAATCGGATTTATTATTCAATAAATATTCGAATTCGATAGTCGAACTAATTTCACAAAAATGAATTCAAAACAAGTGGTATTCTATCTTATTCGATTCGTTTACAACCCTACTTCTAATTGAATAATTAAAAAAATATATATTTTAAAATTTTCTACAACTCGCTAATACGTGGGATTTGCACTAGCAATATGTATTCACGTATATTCCCCCTATTCATCCTAAGCTTTTGCATACATATGCCCAAATTAACCTTCCATCGTCTTCTTCTCCAAGTTGGCTGATGTGGATTTTTCAATCCATAATCCACCGCAAGTTTTGATTTGGCGACAAAAATTAAAGAAGGTGGAATTGAGTACGGTTACAGCAGAAGAAGAAATGCCAGTTTTGGAACCTCCATAGCAATGCCAAAACCAACGGCTGTGGTGCTCATTGAAGAGAGGTAAATGCCTGAACAACCCCAGTTCAAAAGTTGAGAATCTTCTTCCAATTATTCAACTTATATTCTATGATCTAAAATCAGGATTTGAGCTTTTCTCAGATTAGGAAGTAGGGCTTTGTTGATGTTATCTTCATTCTGTTTTGCATTTTCAATTCTGCTAATAAAATCCCCGTAGAGAAGAAAAACTATATATATGTGCTAATTAAATTAAATCTTTTGAAAATCTTTTAAAATATGAAAGATCTTTTAAAAATCTGAAGAACTCTTTTAAAACTCTCAAATTAAATTAAATCTTTTCAAAATATGTGCTCGTATTTCATATGCAGGACACTTATTTATTTGGCATTTTTTTATTATTAAAAGAGATGAAAAAATGATGTGACAAATGATGAGACAAATTGTGAATATGTGGTGTTAACGGAGACGAACGGGCTCAATTTAGCCCAATCTGACTTAGTTTGGGCTAAATTGGCCTAGATTACACACCATAAACTGGCACTATATTATCAGTAGAGAACAATACCGGATTATTATTTGACACCATAAACTGGCACTATATTTATCAATCATATTTTAAATTATCTTTTCTTTACATCTTAATTGATTAAGGTAAAAATTGTGTAAAATTTAAATTTCTTAATTTTTTTGTAATTAGTATTAAATTTTGGGGTCCTATTACGAATTTGGATTCAGTGACGTACAAGACCGTCCTGTGCAGCACAAATATTTAGTTAAACCAATTGATTTGACTTTATATTTGGTTTTATATGATCTGACCAATTAATTTGACTATATATATTTGTATTGCACACGACTGTCCTGTACGTACAGCACATGATCCAAGCCCTTCTGGTACCTGGCCAAACTATCAAACATAGAAAAATAATTGATTTCTTTTTTTTTTCTTTTTATAGAATTTAGAAAAGCATTGCTTAAACTAAAATGAAGCTTTCTCTGCAATTTTTAGACTAGTTGGTATTTTATTTCCTTCAACTTCCAGAGCAATCCAATCAACTCATCAATTCCTTATTCTAATGTGCTGCTCCATTTTTTTATTATACTAATACCACCAATCATCAACTACCGTGTACATTTACTATCCTAACCTCCAAAAACAGAGCTTAATAAATACTCAACATCTAATTCAACAACACACATTCCATCAACATGAAAATCAAAATCAAACTCCGCAGATCATCAGCTGAAATTGTCGCTTCCATTGACGATCTTTTATCCGAAATTCTTCTCCGCCTTCCCGTGAAATCTCTGCTTTGCTTCAAAGCTGTTAATCGCGTTTTGGATTCACAAGAAAACTTGTTTCCGGGAATCGGAATCTGGAAACAATAAGAACGAAATTGAAAAATCAACACAAGAACACCAGTTTACGTGGTTCGGAGATAAAGCTCCTACGTCCACGGGATCCGAGAGGATAGAGTATTCCACTAAGAAAAGAATTGGAAGTTACAAGTTACAATCACTCAATCTCACGTGTTTTGCGCTCACAGATGAAGTTCTCTCAATTATTTCTCTCAGTTGAGAAACCCCCCTTTTTATAATTACAGAGATTGGAAACGAACCCTAGATTCGATTCAGTTGTAACAAACTCAATGTAAGCAGTTATCCAGCTGACTAACAACTTAAATAACCGCCATGGTTGATTCAGTTAGAACCGCCTTCGAATTAGCTCCAATTTGGTGTACATTGCGAATAACGAGTTTCAGGATCAGATGTCAAGACCTCCCCTGGCTCTGGTCACTTACACCAGATGACCTCTGGTCCCAGACCTCATCTGATAGACCTCCTCTGATGACTTATCTACCAGACTCGTCTGACCAGACCTCACCTGATGGACCTCCTCTGATAGCTCTCCTGCCAGACTTCTCTGGTCAGGCTTCTCTGGTCAACCTCATCTGGTCCAACTCCTCTGGTACCCCAAATTCACCAATTCTCACGGCTAACACTTTATCAACTTAGCCTCTTAATGAATTAAGCTCAGCAGACTACATACTTCACATTTGATCCTTCACAAAAGCAGTTTCCAAACACTGGCATTTCCTCATCACCAATCCTTCCTTCTCCATTCGGCGAAATCCTTCTCCCAACCCCGCCGTTGGCCTCTTCTTACACCAATCCTTGTGTTGCAATCCTTTCCAACACAAATTTGAATATTTTTCCTTAACCCAAAAACATTTTCCAACCTTTCCGGAATTGAATTTCACTGAAGACCCTGCGGCCATCGCGATTAAGCAATCAAACAACGGGCTTTTGCTCTGTTGCAGCCATCTGAACACGTTTAGATACATGAATGGCTATATCTATAATCCCACCACCAAAAGATTCTTGCAACTCCCGAAATTCGAGGTAAGGTTTCCGAAAATTCAGGGGATGAACTTGGCCTTCGATCCCGCCAAGTCCCCTCATTACAAAGTCGTTTGTGTTTTTTTAGGAAGTACCAACGCGTATGAATTCGCAATTTATTCATCAAAGACGGGTTCTTGGAGGAAATGTGCAAAGCCTTTCAAGAGTGATGTTTCTTTATATCATCACGTAGTTTTCCAAAAAGGAGTGTATTGGAATGGAGCAATCCATTGGATCGGCCTTAGGAGTGATAATTCTTTTTATCTGAATCTTGATGATGACGATGAGATGCCAAGGAAGTTAAGGATGCCGCCTATCTCGAATGGTAGAGATTGGAGATTCCACTATTATTTTGGAGAGTCTTGTGATCACTTGCATTACATTGAGTTCTTCGAGGTGAAAATCGAGTTCAATGTGTACGAGATGAAGAGGGATTATTCGGAGTGGTTTGTTAAGTACAGGGTTGATCTGAATCAAGTTGTGGCAGCTTATCCGGTGATATACATGGATGATTTTGATCCGACCATGTTTTACCCGTATGGGTTTTCGATTTTCACTCTGGTTCGGGGCGTGAAAGAGGAGGATTCGTTCTTGGTGCTGCACATTCCTGGAGAAATTGTGAAATATAATCTTGTAAATGGGAGTTTTGAAATGATATATGAGTTTGAGGGTACGGATATTGATGTTGTTAAAGGTTCTCTGAGATATGCGGATACAAATGGGTATCAATACATTGAGTCCCTTTCTTGTGTGGACCCGGATCCTCTGCTATTTTAGTACCCGTTGTTGTGTTAATTCATTCTAGGAATTTGGTATTGGAAAAATGGGTTTGGATGTTCTGTTTAATAAAAGGAACTTTCCTGTTTTAATATTTGGTTTCGTGGACTTTTACAAATGGTAAATAGTGTTGAAGCTATTAATTTATTTCTTTTCTTCAGGAAAACTATTTATTTTATCATGTAATTTTCCCCTATTTTGATTTTAGTTATGTTGACTTTCACGAATTTAAAAATAATTACTTCAATTTTTTACATTTTGATATGTAACCGGCTGTAAATGGTGAAATATACTGTTAACATTGACGTGATAAATTCTGATTCGTTCACGTTACAGAGTCTGATTGATCAATTAATTTACCAAAGAGTGGAAAAAATGAGAGTTGCAGGAGTATTATCAATTCCGGAGGGTCGAGAAGATTGAAATCAAAATTATTTCCCTTCCGCTTCCTTCACTCATGAGTTGGTTACTAGCTAAGCTTTGAGGTCCAATGAATATACAATTTAATATGGATGGAGCTGCATTCAGTGGAAATTGATCCAAGACCTTTGAATTTGGGCGTGACTTGTCAAATTAATCAAATTAAAAATCTATAAATTAACTAGGTCCACCTGGCTATTGGTTTCCTCACTTTGGTGAGTTACCCAGGTTCGATTTCCTTTAGGAACGAATTAAGGAAGTAATAAGGTGGCTTGGAGAATTCTTGGAGTATTTTGAGAGCTTGGTGTACTAACTTCTAACTAGTAATAACTAACATTTACCGATAAAAAAAGAAAACCTATGAATTAATTTATTTAGTCTTACATGACTTGTCATAATGTTACAAAACTCACGGTATCATAGACAATTTAGGGGAAATGATTGAGGAGAATGATTGTATAAAGGAAAAAAGATATTGATTACCTTATTTAGCTAACACAATATTAATGAGCCACAATAATTTATGTCGTTTTAATTCATGTAGATGATTTTTTCTTGTATCTCGTTGTAACAGTATAGAAGAATGCATCGCTTCATATTTCATAACATTGTATGTATATTTTTAAAGAGTAAATTCAACTTTGGAAGATGAGATTTTTTTGTACATGTCTAATGCCGGGCCGACAAATAGCATGATAAGTCAATATATTAATGGGCTGTCTTTCATTATGTGGTACTATAGGATGACCCACAATCATATTAATAAATGATATTGAGTTTTAGTATTGTTAATCAAGCTGCTTGCTAGAATATAAGGATTAGTTAATTTTAAAACCGAATGAATCTTAAGCATAGAAAATTACTTACATTTATAGCATTTATTTTTTCGGTATCCTCTATTCATGTTGTCGGGTAATTTCATCATTGCCAACTACTTTTAGGGTGAGCTCATCACACGATTTGTGTAATGATTTGCAGACTATTTGTCATTTAAGCAATTTTTTTTTATATAACTTTACTAGGGTCCTAGTATACCCATGCGAATTTCGCGTACTGAAAAAATATATTATATTTATTTTCTGTAGACATTTAATATAAGAGTATTTTTGTTCTAAAAATTTCGAGGTATATACAATAAATTATGGGGTTTGTTTAGTTGTGGCCCGTGCCCTTCACTAACCCCTATAGGTATATCCTACAAACTAAATAATTAAAAAAAAACATCAAAATTCACATAAACTAATAACAATTATGGAATAACATTACTTAGACTAATAATTTAATAATAATCAATTTTAATATTGAATAATTTATAAATTAATCAACATTATTAGTTATTGGGAGTATACGGTAAGAAATTAATTTATATAAAAAAAATGCAAAATTTGAAATAAACTTTAACGTTACAAATACCTGTTCATCGATCAAAATGAGTTCCAAGTAGAAATTGTCTCTATTAAAATCATTAAAAAATATTGTCCAACTTTTTCAATCCTAACTTTAACGATCAATTTTTGGCTCTCACTTTTGATATTAGAAATCAGAGAAAATTGAGGTGTCATACTCTTGAAATCTAAAATGAGGCTTAAATTACAACAATTAAACCATCATAATTATTCAGATAAAAATATATGGTATAGTTAAATCTATTATTTTTGCACATGAAGAATATTTAAACTGAACGATGTAGAGCATAAATCAACAATCATTATTACATTCATATTGATATTGATATTTAAATCTAATCAAATTGTGAGCACTTAAAATGATGAATTTAATTATAAAATAAATATACTAATAACAATAGATATATAACTAACCAACAATTGATGGGAGAAATCTCTGCAAAAGAGTGGAACAAATGAAACTTTGATGTGAAAAAATAAAATACAATATGCTCTTATTTATAAAAAAAAATGCAATATTATATCTTGTCCATAATAAGAATATATCACATAAGAATATTTTTTGGAATATATAACTATATACCTTTTATTTTAGGAAAAAATTATCGAACATTATATTATACTATATATACTAACTCAAACTTAGAAATGATAAATTTAGATTCATTCAATAAGTAGATCATATTTAATTACATTAAGATTTGAAAAAAAATATGATTTATAATAAATTCTAAAAATAACTAAATAACACTACAAAAAAAATATTGTTTTGCGACGGGAAACTTGCGACGGACAATTATCCGTCGCAAATTTCATGAATTTGCTACGGATATTGGAGACCCGTCGGAAAAAAAGATAATTTGCGACGGAAATAAAAAACCGTCGCAAACTGCACTGTTTTGCGACGGCTACTCCGTCGCAAAGAGTGGGGTCCATTAACTTCGTTGCATACCGACAAATTTTGCGACGGATTAGCTGTCGCAAATTTCAATTTCAATTTTGCGACGGACGTGTCCGTCGCAAACCGACCAGTTAAAAGGTACCCGTTGGGGAAACTGTCCACTTGAATATTTTGCGACGGATATTGCCGTCGCAATATTTAACTTCGAATTTACGATGGCCTATTCCGTCGCAAATATTGACCCGGTTTTGCGTGACCTTTCGGGAAACGTCGCGTTGACTGATTTGCGACGGATTGTCCATCGCAAAATTTTAAATTTCACATTTGCGACGGCTTGGCCGTCGCAAATACTAAAAAACGACGTCGTTCAGGTGTTTGGCGGTCGGAATTTGCGACGGACAGGCGTCCGTTGTAAATTTTTTCGCCTTATATAAAGAACAGCGCAGGCGGCGAGAAGAATAAGAGGAAGAAGAGGAAAAAGAGAGGAAAATGAGGGAGAAGTCGGGTGCAGTCGCTGTAGAGCCAATCCGTCCCAACCGAGTGCTCGTTTCTTCATTATATCGTAAGTTTTCTTCATTTTTACCGTTTAAAATTTAATTTCCAAGCATGTTTAGAATTTGTTAAGTTTAGAATTGAATTTAGTTGAATTGTTAAGTTTATATTATATTTTTAATTTTAGTAATTTTAGTTGTTTGATTTTAGTTGAATTGTTTTAGTAATTTGTTAATTTGTTAATTGTTAAGCATGTTTAAATAATATTACAAAATAATTTTAGTTGATTGATTTTAGTTGAATTGTTTAATAATTTTACAAAATAATATTTGTAAATTGATTTAAGTTTAATATATAATTTTACAAAATAATATTTATAAGTTGTTTTATTTTAGTTGAGTAGGTAGTTAATTGATTTTAAATAATATTAGTTGTTTGATTTAAGTTTAATATATAATTTTACAAAATAATATTAGTTGATTGAATTTAGTTGAGTAGGTAGTTTGAATTATATTAGTTATTTGATTTTAGTTTAATGATTTTAAATAATATTAGTTGCTTGATTTAAGTTTAATAATTATACAAAATAATATTAGTTGATTGATTTTAATTTAGTTGAATGAATTTAGTTGAGTAGGTAGTTTGAATAATATTAGTTGCTTGATTTAAGTTTAATAATTTTACAAAATAATATTATTAGTTGATTGATTTTAATTTAGTTGAATGAATTTAGTTGAGTAGGTAGTTTGAATAATATTAGTTGCTTGATTTAAGTTTAATAATTTTACAAAATAATATTATTAGTTGATTGATTTTAGTTTAGTTGAATGAATTTAGTTGAGTAGGTAGTTTGAATAATATTAGTTGCTTGATTTAAGTTTAATAATTTTACAAAATAATATTATTAGTTGATTGATTTTAGTTTAGTTGAATGAATTTAGTTGAGTAGGTCGTTTGAATAATATTAGTTGCTTGATTTAAGTTTAATAATTTTACAAAATAATATTATTAGTTGATTGATTTTAGTTTAGTTGAATGAATTTAGTTGAGTAGGTAGTTTGAATAATATTAGTTGCTTGATTTAAGTTTAATAATTTTGCAAAATAATATTATTAGTTGATTGATTTTAGTTTAGTTGAATGAATTTAGTTGAGTAGTTAGTTTGAATAATATTAGTTGCTTGATTTAAGTTTAATAATTTTACAAAATAATATTATTAGTTGATTGATTTTAGTTTAGTTGAATGAATTTAGTTGAGTAGGTAGTTTGAATAATATTAGTTGCTTGATTTAAGTTTAATAATTTTACAAAATAATATTATTAGTTGATTGATTTTAGTTTAGTTGATTGAATTTAGTTGAGTAGGTAGTTTGAATAATATTAGTTGCTTGATTTAAGTTTAATAATTTTACAAAATAATATTATTAGTTGATTGATTTTAGTTTAGTTGATTGAATAATTCGTGATATTTGTTATAGATGAGCGGATAAGGCAGTGGCAACGACAGTCAGCTGCCTCCGAGGGATTAGGAGACGAGTCGAGGAGGACGAGGAGGGAGGAGACTACGGGCCTCACTAAGACCCGTGGTTCCACCTATTTTCAGGCCGAGGTCTCTATCAGAGACCTCTTCACAGCCTGGTGCGGGCTTCTCCTCCTCCTCCTCCTCCTCCTCACAGCAGACTGCTGAGGGTTCATCCTCCTCCCGCCAGCATCCAGTTGTTCAAGCACGGATGCCTGTTCAGCCATGTGGTCATACGTAAGTTTTAATATTTTATAATCAATTTTTTTATTAATTAAAACCTAATTATTTTACTAACTTTGAAGTCCATCTTTCGCGGTGGATTCGAGCCCACCGCTTACAGTTGGGGGTTAGTGTCCGATGCAAGAAAAAAGACATACTTCGAGGAGTTTGAGGTATTAATTTAATTTATTAATTCACCGTTTATTAATATCAAATATATAAACAAATATTTACATTTAAATTGTAATTGCAGAAAGAATGTGTCTGGGCACCGGAGCACGATGACCAAATGTTGAGGAATTTTGAAAAATATGCGACAAAAAGATACAAGGACCTCCTTTACAGAATGAGGGACAAGTGGTACAAGGATGGAGTGGCCACCGACATGGGGACTGGCAGTGAAAGACGGCCGATTTGGGACCAATTCCTCCGGTACTGGGATTCTCCTGCATTCAAAGAGAAGTCTGCGAAAAGCAAGGCGAATCGGCGTAGTGACCCTGATGGAGAAGGGATGGCGAGACATCGGGCCGGTTCTCGGTCCATTTATGAGCACGGGTTGAGATTTGTAAGTTTCGTCTTTAATTTTGTAGTTTTTGATTTTTTTTTTCCTAATTTTTATGAGTGGTATTAATTTTTACTATCTTTTTTTCTAATTAGACGGCGGAGCAAGGACGCGAGCCCTCTCATTTTGAGAGATTGCAGCTCGCCCACCCATTCATCGAGGAGACTGGGAAGTCTACCTACGGCCGTACCACCGAGATCCACGTAAGTATTATTTCAATATTAATAGTATTATTTAAATTTTTAATATTAAAAGTATTTTTTATATTTTGTGTTCAATTTATTTAATTTTTTGTATAATTAATTTGCAGAGAAAGATGCTCGAGGACCTTGCCTCTCAGCCTCAGCCTGAGGAAACGACAGAAGGGTCGGGGTCGATGCCCCCCACACAGCCTTCTTTTGATGTTCAAAATGAATTGTACTTCAAGAACGTCAAGACTAAAAAGGGGCGGTTCGCTGGATTGGGCAGCTTCGGAAAGAACTTTTTCCGACCTCGTGGCTCAGACTCATCCTCCTCACAGTCTTCCATCGACCCTCATCCCAGTGAGGTCGAGAGGCAGCTTGCCACGGTGGTGGAGCAGATGAAGAACATGCAGAGGCAGCAGCGAGAGAAGGAAGAGTATGAGAGGCAGCAGCGAGAGGCGCACGACCGGTATACAGAAGAGATGGAGCGGTATTGGGTCGAGGTACAGGAGTATATAGCCGCCATGCGCCACCGATGCAGCCGACCCAGCCATCGATGACGCCGACCCAGCCATCGATGCCGTTGATTGTTAACCTGGGCGAGGATGAGGAGGAAGAGGAAGACGGATTTAATTCCGATGGTTAAAAAATTTTGATTTTTAATAACTATGAAGTACAATTTTTTTTTAGTTTGAATTGTTACTTCAATTTAATTTTTGAATTGTTACTTTAATTTATAATTTTGTGAATTTATTTTAGTTTGAATTTACTTTTATTTAATGGACACAACATTTATAAAAACAAGTGAGAAACGAAAATGAATTAATTTGGTGAATTATGGAAAAAAAAAACGAGTCAATTTGGATACATATACAATTAATTGCATACAAATGAATGAATTATAATTTTGAGCGGGAGTCGAAATAAATAATTTTACCAAACTAATAAAAATTAAATGGCCACAATATTTATAAAAATAAGTGAGAAACAAAAATGAATTAATTTGGTGAATTATAGAAAAAAAAATGAGTCAATTTGGATACATATACAATTAATTGCGTACAAATGAACGAATTATAATTTTAAGCGGGAGTCGAAATAAATAATTTTACCAAACTAATAAAAATTAAATGGCCACAACATTTATAAAAACAAGTGAGAAACAAAAATGAATTAATTTGGTGAATTATAGAAAAAAAATGAGTCAATTTGGATACATATACAATTAATTGCGTACAAATGAACGAATTGTAATTTTAAGCGGGAGTCGAAATAAATAATTTTACCAAACTAATAAAAATCAAATGGCCACAACATTTATAAAAACAAGTGAGAAACAAAAATGAATTAATTTGGTGAATTATAGAAAAAAAAAAATGAGTCAATTTGGATACATATACAATTAATTGCGTACAAATGAACAAATTATAATTTTAAGCGGGAGTCGAAATAAATAATTTTACCAAACTAATAAAAATTAAATGGCCACAACATTTATAAAAACAAGTGAGAAACAAAAATGAATTAATTTGGTGAATTATAGAAAAAAATGAGTCAATTTGGATACATATACAATTAATTGAGTACAAATGAACGAATTATAAAATTATGCATTGTCGAAATAAATAATTTTACAAAATAAAAAAAATAGTTGGACAAAATATTTTAATAAACAACTTAGATACGAAAAGAAATTAATTTGGTGAATTATAAAAAAAAAAAAGACTTAATTTGAATACATATACAATTAATTGCATAAAAGTGAACGAAAGTAGCTTGTGGCCTAGTGGCGCGCGCCCCCTCCTCTTGCACAAGAGGTCCCGTGTTCGATTCACCTTGGACGCAAAAATGGTTTAATTGTTCAAGGCCTAATAAGACTAATATAGAAGGTGGACCGCATATAATAAGGAAAGGGCCGGGTGGCCTAGTGGTCCGCGCCCGCCCCGCCTGCCGCGGGTGCCCGGGCTCGAACCGCGCGAGCCACTTTTTTTTTTGTTTGCGACGGATTTGTCCGTCGTTAATTTGCGACGGAGTGCAAAATCCGTCGCAAAAATTAGCTGCGGTTGTTTTAGGGACGGATACGTGTCCGTCGCAAAACACTGTTTGCGACGGATTTTCCGTCGCAAAACAATATTTTTTTTGTAGTGTAAGAAAATGGAAAAAATATCTTTTCATTAATTATGCAGATATAAATTAATGGTTTAGATTTAATGATACAGAACGAAGGGTCGAGATTAAAAGTTTAACCAACTTTTAATGAGAGCGCAGTATTTCAAAATGGAGAGATTTGAGACATGCCACATCAACCTAAGAATAAGGTGGTGTTGACACATTATCTTGGAGATGTTTGAAAATATATTTTTATAAGATTTTTAAATATATACTCCTCCATCCCAGTTTTGTTTTCACATTTGTCTAAAAGGTCCGTCTCAATTTCGTTTTTTCATCCCCAAAATGAAAATAAAGTTATTCACATTTTTACACTCCACCCCTAAAATTCAACTACTTTATTCATCATTCATCATTCATCATTCAAAGACTATTTTATTTATTTAAATACCACATTTCAATTCTCTCATTAAACTCCGTGTAAAGTCAAACGGGAAAACAAAATTGGGATGGAGGGAGTATTAGATAAAAATTTGTGTAAAACCGTTCCATTGAATAAATCAATTAAAAAAGTTTGATATAGTTTGAACCTTTTATTAGTAAAAAAATTATCATTATCGTGGAATAATCCTCTGAGGCGGTCTCACCCATATAGTATACCAGAAGACAAATAAAAATTAAAAAATTGAAACACGATAAACTAGAAAATCCGTTGATAGTTGATGTTACTAGAAATCCAGGTCAAAAACAGCCAGATGACGTCTTTTATTTGTCCACTTCTATGGATAGTTGATGATACTAAATCTATAAATATTTTCTCAAGTCAAAATCAACGAGATGGCGTCTTTAATTTGTCCCCATTATACTACAAAATGACGCGTAACAAAGAGATAGTTATTGACTTTGCTATCATTATCAACGACTTCTACTCAAACTTATCATCAAAACTAAATAATGTAAACAAAATCTCAAATCCAGCCTAAACCTATAAAAAAACTTCAATTTTACATAACCTCCCACACATCTTTGCCAACATGTTTCCATCGTGGAAAATCCCCTTCACCATAACCCTCTTCTCTCTCCTATTTTCTCTCACTTCCCAGCAACTATTCGACAACCCAACTGCCAACCTCTCCACTTCATGGACTAACTCACCCACCCTAAAATCGGCAGTCTTTCCCGGCGTAAGTACTTCCAGATTACTCCTCCAAAGAGGAACCGCGGGCTGGCGATTCGCCTGCGGTTTCTACTGCAACGGAACCTGCAGTTCCTTCAGTTTCTCCATATTCTACGTCTTCGTTGATGGCGACGGCGAAATAAACTTCAATCAAGATGAGTACCCACAAGTAGTCTGGTCCGCGAACCGGAACAAGCCAGTCAGAGAAAACGCGACGCTCGAGCTCACAAATGCAGGGGATTTAATCCTCCGAGACGCGGACGGATCCCTCGCGTGGTCCACCAACACCGCAGGCAGATCCGTCGCGGGCTTGAACTTGACCGAATTGGGAAACCTTGTCCTCCATGACGCGCAGAACAGAGCCGTCTGGCAGAGTTTCGATCACCCTTCTGACGCGCTGGTCCCTGGCCAGATCATACTGTCTAGTACGAATCTTACCGCCAGTGGGCCATCGAACTGGAGCGAACAGGGTATGTTCGCTCTGTCGATGAGGGAAGAGGGTTTAGTGGCTTCGATTCTATCTAAACCCCCACAAGTCTACTTAGACTTTCTGTTTTCCAACGGAAAACAGAACCAAGAACAGAGCTCCGCACAATACGAAAGTGGGAGCCTAACATTGTCGCAAAATTCAAACAACCCACAGAATCAAGACATCAGGATTCCGATTCCGGTCCCGCCCGCCACGTCAGCTCAGTACATCAAATTCGGGCCCGACGGGCATCTTCGGGTTATTCAATGGGGCGATACTTGGAACGAAGTTGCGGATCTTCTGACGAGCGATTTCGACCCGTGCAGCTACCCGTTGTCCTGCGGCCGTTACGGCATTTGCGCGGGCGGGCAGTGTAGCTGCCCGGCGTCCGTATCCGAGGCAGTTAGTTTCAGGCCAGTGAATAATCGCCGGCCTAATTTAGGGTGTTCGGAAGTTACTCCGATCACCTGCAACGCTACCCGCCGTCACCAGTTTCTTGATCTTGATGATGTGACTTACTTTAACTTTAACTACGACATTATGAATACGGATATGAGGAGATGTAAAGAAGCTTGCTTGAGGAACTGTTCGTGCAAAGCCGCCGTGTTTCTTCCCGGAGGTAATGCGGACGCCGGCGGCTGTTATTTGCCGAACGAGATATTTTCGTTGATTGAAAAGGGGAACGGGTTGACCCGGTTCAATTCTAGGGTGTCTTTGAAAGTACAGATTGACCCGGCTAACCCGCCCTGCATAAGAAATTAATGATTTCTAGAAGTTGCATTGTATACAAGTGTGATGAATATGATTGTGGAATAATGGATCCGAGCCGTCCAAATGTTTGTGTGTGAAAGGAATTTCAAATTTAATAAATTGGAAATGAATGGGATCAGAACTTGAAAAAGGGGTGGAATTGATTTTTTTTTTTTTTTTTTTTTTTTGTAAATATTCTATTTTCAAGTTTTATTTTGTATTATATTATACTATGTTAGATCACATGATCATGAATAAAACGACTAATTGAAGATATTTGGTTCTGTGAAATAGAAATTTTTTCTTTTCTAATTTTCTACGTGATGAAAATTTTAAATTCTATCTGAAGCATATAATTTCTTTTAGGCCTTGATTCAGCTTGAAAGCGGAAAAGAAGCGACTTGAACACATCCTTCAGCGGGAAGCCCGATGGATTAATGCTTTCACGCCCTAAGAAGGAGTCACGCAAAGAGAAGAGGTTGCTTCGCTTCCTAAGAATTATTCCTATAATTCCTAAACCTAAACTTGCTCACTACCCCCTTACTGATACGGCTAACAACCGGCGGGTAAATTACTATACAAACCCATTAAACATATAATTATTTTAAAAGATTACTAAACATACCTCAAGTTTAGACAATTATGCCCTTTTAAAAAAATTAACCTAATTTTAACACAAATAAGAAAAGTAAATAATTATAAACTCACAATTTTATTCACTTAAACGTATAAACGTTCAAAACAAAAGTGAAGAGTTCCAAGATTATAAAGGAAGAACAACGAATTTGGCCTTCAAAATCATTCAAACACAATTAAAAAAGGTGATCTTATTCTAGAAAAAAATGAGAAAAAAATCTCAAAAAATCTCAAAAAAAAAAAAAAAAAAAAAAAAAAAAAAAAAACAACGCAGGCTAACAAAACGTGTTTAAATTTTATTCCAAGTACACTGAATTTTTTTGCCTTTACAAATCGAACTATAATTTAACTTATATTAATTTTACTCACCGGTGCTACAAAAAAAAAATGCGAACAAAATCTCACACTAAATAGTACTGATGCACTACGCATACATATTAACTTGTCATTCAGCGTAAGAAAAATAATACTTACATTAATATGATAATTTGTATCTTTTAGCTCCATTAATTCGATACTATAAACTTGGATTATTTTGTATGAATTTGAATGGAAATAATCCATAAATTTGATATTTTGGAAAATTTCAAAATGTTAATTATGAAAAATTTGAGAATGAGAAAAGTGAGTGAAAAACTAAAGGAAATTTATTTCATAATTAAAGTATATATATAAATGGGTAAATTTGACTTTTAATTTAAAAATATTTTTGGTAAAAATAAATTGGAGTATGTATATGAAATTGGGGGGTTTGTTTAGCCGGAGCCTTTCTTTTATTTTACAATTATACAATTAATTTATTACAGATGGTCAAACAAGTATTAGCTAAAACTGGAGTCAAATTTGGCTCTTCTTTACTGACCCTACGTATGTGGCGAGATTTTAGTCATGTGTATTTAAGGGAATACTATGGGCCACAATATTTTCCAATAAGATAATAACAATAACTTATTTTAAAAAATATAAATTATGTTTTATAATATAAAATCACCGTCACTATCTCTCAAGGGTTCTTCTATTAATCCTTTGAAAAGTCACCAAATATTATCAGTCGATCAATTAGCTCTCACAGTATATTAATCAAGGGGCTGTTTGGCTTGATATGAATCAAAAAGTGATGTTTGGTTGGGAATTTAGATTGCTTGTTAAAGTAGAGGAAACCCAAAAACTGAGGAATCATCCATTCCTCAGGTTTTATGTACTTTATATGTGTTTCATTCCTTCATTTCTTGAGATTTTATGAGTAATAATAGTATTTTATTGTCAATCAAATAATACAAATTTAAAAAGCATATTCATTTAATTCCTTGCTGCTATTACTATACCATTTCTTTTCCCATTCATGTTAATAAAGCAAGCAATTTTATTATAGTACTTTAATCACTACATTCATCTTTTTTGGATTGAAGTGGAGTTAAGTCTAGTTAAGTGTTTTGAGTAGATCTTTGTGAATCGTTTTAGATTCACAAGAATATTTGTAATCAGAGAATTGGAATTATGGTAACAATTAGAACGAACTTGAAATCAACAAGAACACCAAAATTACGTGGTTCGGAGATGAATACTCCTACGTCCACGGGATCGGAGAGGATAGTTTTTCACTAAGTAAGAAATGGAAGTTACAATTCGCTCAATCTCACAAACTCTCTGTGTGTATACGCTCAATAATAGTCTCTCTCTCTCTCTCTCAGCTGAGAAAGTCCCCTTTATATAGTTATAGAGATTGAGATGAGCCCTAGAACTTATTCAGTTGTAACAAACTCAAATGTAAGGTAGTTATCCAGCTGGCTAATGACTTCAATAACCGCTTTAGTTGATTCGGTTAGAACCGCCATTGCGCTAGCTTCAATTTGGTGTAATCCGCGCATAACGAACTTTGGATCAGATGACTTGTCCTCCTCTGGTTTTGGTCACTTACACCAGACTAGTCTGGTCCAGACTCCTCTGATAGACCTCCTCTGATAGACCTCCTTTGGTACCTTATCTACCACACTACTCTGGTCAGACTCCTTTGGTCAGCCTCATCTGGTCCAACTCCTCTGATATCCCAAATTGACTAACTCTCACGGCTAACACTTTAACAACATAGCTTTCTATTGAATCAAGCACAACGGACAAGATACTTCACATATGACACTTCACAATTCTCCACCTCAGATGAGAAGTATCAATCCTCTCTTCCTCTCCTCCACACTCCAGCTTGGACTAAGGAACATCCCATACACTCATTTTTACCAATTCAATACAGAACTTGAACTTCGTACCTGGTAAAGACTTTGTACACATATTTGCAGCATTGTCCTCTATAGATATCTTCTGGATAAGAACCACTCCTTTATCAAAGATTTCCCTTACAAAATGCAATCTTACATCAATGTGCTTTGATCTCTCATGGAACACTTGATGTTTAACCAGATGAACAACACTCTGATTATCACAATGAATGACCACAACCCTTTGATTTATGCCAAAATCCTTGATAATGCCTTTCAACCATAAAGCCTCCTTAACAGCCTTAGACACTGCAACGAACTCTGCTTCTGTAGTAGATAATGCAACTCCACTCTGCAGAACAGATCTCCAGCTCACAGCAGTATTATAAAGAGTAAAGATATACCCTGTTAAGGACCTTCTGGTATCCAGATTAGCAGCAAAATCAGAATCTACAAATCCTTCTAGTGGACTCTTCTGGTCAGTCATCCTTTCAAACATCAAACCCAAATCAGATGACCCTTTAAGATATCTGAATATCCATTTCATAGCTTCCCAATGTAATCTTCCAGGATTAGACATGTATCTGCTTACCATACTCAGTGAATAAGCTAAGTCTGGTCTGCTGCAGACCAGAGCATACATCAAGCTTCCAACCTCATTTGCATAAGGTACTTTCATCATAACCTTCTTTTCTTCTTCAGACTTTGGTTCCATTTCCTTAGATAGTTCAAAAACTGTTGTCCCAGAGGAGTTGACACAGACCTACTCTCATGCATGTTAAATCTCTTCAGGACCTTCTCAATGTAACGCTTCTGGGATAAGAATAGTCTTCCAGTTGTTCTATCCCTAAGAATATCCATTCCAAGAATCCTCTTAGCATTTCTCAAGTCCTTCATATCAAATCTGGCACTTAGCTTCCTTTTGATACTCTGAATTTTCAACAGACTCTTACTAGTAATGAGCATGTCATCTACATAAATCAGAAGATAGGTTATCACATCACTTCCTTATTTTTCCAAATATACACAAGTATCATACTTGCTTCTTACAAACCCAATGGATAGCATAACTTCATTGAACTTCTTGTGCCATTGTCTTGGACTTTGCTTGAGACCATACAATGATTTCTTGAGTAGACACACCTTTCCTTCTCCTCCTGGTTCAACAAACCCTTCTGGCTAGTGCATGTATAAATTCTCAATAAGATCCCCATGCAGAAAAGTTGTCTTCACATCCAGTTGTTGTAGCTCCGGATCATCTTGGACTACTCTGCTCAGAAGTAATCTGATTGAACAATGCTTAACCACAGGTGAAAATACCACATTGTAATCAATTCCTTCTCTTTGCGTAAATCCTCTGGCCACTAACCTGGCTTTAAACCTCACTTGATCCTTCACACCAGACTCAAGCTTCCTTTTAAACAGCCATTTACAACTGATTAGCTTCTGCCTAACTGGCTTATCAACAAGAATCCAAGTATGGATTCTTCTTAAGAGACTCCATCTCTTCTGTCATGGCTGTAACTCATGACTCTCTATCATCACACTCAAGGGCTTCTTAGTAGCTTTTAGGTTATTGGTACTCTATGGCTTCTGCTGTAACAAGTGCATAGGAGATCAGATCAACACGACCAAACCTTGTTGAAGGATGTATTTGTCTTCTTGATCTGTCTCTTGTCAGACTATAATTTCTCAAGTCTGCTTCTGGCACTCCTTCCTCCTCTTTTGCTGGTGCACTATCCTCATCAGATGACTCATTCTCTCCTGCTTTCTGCTCTGGTTCAGAACCAGATGAGCCCCCCTATTTATGATCAGGCTCCACCTCAACTCGAGTAATTAGCTCAGAAATAACACCATCCATCTCTTCAGCTAATGGCTCTCTATCACCTCCACCAGACTTGTATCTCATCTGTGATTCATTGAACACAACATCTCTGCTGGTAATACATGCACTTCTGGTTCACAGGCTCTAGAAACCATAACATATACCCTTTAACACCCTTTGGATACCCAATGAAATACATTTTAAAGATCTTGGTTCAAGTTTGTCTTGCTTCACATGAACATAAGCTAGGCATCCAAATACTTTCAAATTTGAGTAATCTGATATCTTTCCATACCAGATCTCATCTGGGGTTTTAAAATCAATTGCAGATGATGGCACTTTATTAATGAGATACACAGCCGTGTTAACAGCTTCAACCCAAAAACTCTTAGGCAGATGAGCATCAGATAACATACACCAAACACTTTCCAGAATAGTTCTATTCATTCTCTCAGCTAGACCATTCTGCTGGGGGTTTGAAGGAACAGTTTTATGCCTAGTAATACCCTTCTCCCCATAAAATTGCTGAAACTCTTCTGATAGAAATTCAAGCCCATTATCAGTCCTTAAGTGTTTGATAGTTCGGCCCCTCTTATTCTCAAGTTCAACCAACCATTCTTTGAACGTAGAGAAGGCATCACTCTTCTGTTTAAGAATGTAAACCCAAACCTTTCTGGAATAATCATCAATAAGGGTAAGGAAATACCTGCCTCCACCATGAGTGGATACCCTTGCTGGTCCCTATACATCAGAATGTATCTAATCCATAACCTCCTTGGTGGTATGCTTCCCCTTCTGGTATGCTTGCTTCTTTGATTTCCCCAGAACACACCTCTCACAGAATTCCAGCTTACATATGTGTCAATCTCTTGTGCCACAAGTTGATATCAGAAGAGTCCATAGCAACATCAGCTGATCCTGTTACTCTTGTGCCTATCAAAGTATACAAACCATTCTTGATCATACCCTTCATAACAATCCTTCCAGACTTGGTTATTGACAGAACTCCCTTGCCTGTCTTGAATTCAAACCTTTTGCATTCAAAGTACCAAGAGAAACAAGATTTCTCTTTAACTCAGAAACAAACCTGACATCAGATAGGATTCTATCAACTCAATCAAACATCTTGATCTTGATAGAACCAGATCCTTGCACTCTATAGCCCTCATCATTACCCAAAAAGACAAGACCTCCATCAATCTTCTCAAGATTCAGGAACCAGTCTTCATGTGGAAACATATGAAAAGTACACCCAGAGTCCAGGACCCACTCTTGACTTAGTCTCTCATGACTAACCATCACGACTTCTGCACTATCATATCCTTCAACCTCCACCACAGCTGCATTTCCATCTTGATCATTTTGATTGTCTTTCTTCCTTCTTTCAGGGCAATTCTTTCTCAGATGGCCTTCGTTATGGCAAGTGAAACACTGTCTCTTCTAAAAAAAATCAGATTTCTTCCCACCCTTATTCCTTTTTCCTCCATCCTTCTTCTTGGACCGAAACCCCTTCTTCTTCTTCGATTGAACATTCAATCCTTCAGCAGGCTTCTTCCCTTCAGTCTGGATCTGTAGAAACTTTGTTTTCAGGGCAGTTTGAATATCATCAAACTTCACTTGATCTTGTCTTCCAAATAGCAAGGCATCTTTGAAATTTTCCAGAGACTTAGGTAGAGAATTCAACAACATTAACGACTTGTCCTAGTCATCAATTGTAATATCCAAACTCTCCAGATCATCCACCAATCTGTTGAACTCGTCCAACTGATCACCAAGATTCTTATCTTCACTCATCTTGAAGACTTGAAGCTTTTGTTTCATGTATAACTTATTAGTAACAAATTTGGTCTGGTATAACTGCTCCAGCTTATTCCAGACTTCAAGAGCGGTTTTCTCCTTCGATACTTCCCTCAATGGCTTATCCCCAAGACACAAGATAAGCGCACTGTGCGCTTTTCTCTTGTTCTTCTCCACCTTCGCCGGATTTGTTCCAGAAGCCACTTGATCTGGTGGCAACAAGGTTTCGTACAAACCATTGTGTACCAGGAGAGCCTTCATCTTAATCTTCCATAAGCTGAAATCGTTCTTCCCCATGAACTTCTCAATGTCGAACTTAGTTGTAGCTATGATTGCTTCCCACAGACGGCGCCACTTGTTAATCGTTTTAGATTCACAAGAAAACTTGTAATCATGAAATCAGAATTATGGTAACAATTAGAATGAACTTGAAATCAATAAGAACACCAGAATTACGTGGTTCGGAGATGAATACTCCTACGTCCACGGGATCGGAGAGGATAGCTTTTCACTATGTAAGAAATGGAAGTTACAATTCGCTCAATCTCACAAACTCTCTGTGTGTATACGCTTAATAATAGTCTCTCTCTCTCTCAGCTGAGAAAGTCCCCTTTATATAGTTACAGAGATTGAGATGAACCCTAGAATCGATTCAGTTGTTACAAACTCAGATGTAAGGTAGTTATCCAGCTGGCTAACGATTTCAATACCCGTCATTGCGCTAGCTTCAATTTGGTGTAATCCGCGCATAACGAACTTTGGCTCAGATAACTTGTCCTCCTCTGGTTCTGGTCAATTTCACCAGACTAGTCTGGTCCAGACTCCTCTGATAGACCTCCTCTAGTAGACCTCATCTGGTACCTCATCTACCAGACTACTCTGGTCAGCCTCACCAGGTCCAACTCCTCTGATACCCCAAATTGACTAACTCTCACGGCTAACACTTTAACAACATAGCTTTCTATTGAATCAAGCACAGTGGACAAGATCTTCACATATGACACGTCACAGTCTTGTATGAGACCGTCTCATGGCATGAGACAATGAGAATGAGTGTAACTAAGGCATGGGCTCATTAACACTTTGGTAGGGGTAGGTGTTAATTTGTGTGGTCTCATGCCATGAGCGACCTCATACAAGTTTTTGCCTTTTGATAAATAGAAAAATATTATTTAAATTTTGTATATGTTTGTGAGTGTGAGTTGGTAAGATTTGATATAGTAAATTCTTTAAACTCATATTTTGGGATGATTAACTGTGTATTAAAATATGTGTGTAAAATAGGAGAGATAGTATGTAAAGTAAAAATAAAGGGGAGAGTCTATGTTGATTCAGGTAGATTTTATTTTTATTTTTGAAATAAAAATAAATAAATAAAAGGTTATGAGGAGCATAAGCAATGCCCCCAAACAATTAAACGATATGTTGTAAATGATTGATAGTTTATTAAAAATTGTATTTAAAAATAGAAAAATAAGTAATAATGATACATTTGTATATACCACTACAAAAAAAAAATCATGTTTTTGCAATCGAATTTAACAACCGCCAAAATATCGGTCTCAAAATCATGTATTAGGGACCAATCAGCAACCGAAATAGACCAATAGTGTCAAAGTACAAAAATTTGCGACCGCCACTAAAATCGGTCTCTAAATCGAACGATTAGCGACCGTGGTTGACTGTCGGTCACTAAACCCAAAGGTCGGTAAAAAAGGACTAATAATTTTAACCGTCAGATCAACGACTGTCTTTTGGCGGTCGCAGATCGATAAGTTTGACCCGTTCTTGGTAACGGTTGAGGGTCATTAATGCCAGTTAATTAGTGACCCCCAATGGCAGTCGCTAATCTTAAAATTAGTCAATAGGACCAGTAAAATTGTTATCCTTTTTAGGGAAAACACGTACATCATTTCTTTCCCACACTTTTCCCTTGCCACCGCCGTTGCTGCCTCCGTTGACCACTCTATTTCGGTCAAAACACCCGTTGCATCCCCATCTACCCAATAAACATAAGTTTACTAAACTTTAACCGTTTAAATTATTTTTAAATCATGTTTTATGAATTATATCTAGCTATATGCATTTATATATATATATATATATATATATATATATATAAGTTTGTAGAATAATTATATATCATTTGTTACAAAATTAATATTGTTGAGGAAATTTTATATTTATGTTTGTTGGAATTGATATACATGTTTTATATATGAAATTATATATGTTGTTAGGAATATACATGTTTACATGTTGATTGGTATGTTAGTTGATTTATATATATTTAGTTGATTGGTATACATATGTATGAATTTAGTTGATTGATATACGTATGTATGAATTTAGTTGAATCGTATTCTTAGGTATGTATTTAGTTGATTGGTATACATAGTTATGGATTTAGTTGATTGATATGTAGGTATGAATTTAGTTGATTGATATATGTAGGTATGATTTAGTTAATTGGTATTTGTAGGTATAAATTTAGTTAATTGGTATTTTTAGGTATAAATTTAGTTGATTAGTATTCGTAGGTATAAATTTAGTTGATTGGTATACATAGGTATGAATTTAGTTGATTGATATACGTAGGTATGAATTTGGTTGAATGTGCATAAATATAACATGATATGTTGATCTGTTGAATTTATAATTATTATAGAGGAGATATCAAGATCACAGTGATCAGAGTGGGGGTCGAGGTCGGGGGATGGGTAAGAGGAGGTCGGGATCGTTTAGACCGCAGATCCCGTAAGTTAGACGGGCCACAGAGATGACACCGTCCTCTTCACAGCGATCTAGTGCTGCTACCGGCTCTTCTTCAGTAGCCGAATCTTCGGCTTTGCGGCAACATCCTCTGGTGGATAGCCGTCTCACTGTTGTCCCTCGTGACTACATGTAAGTATTTTTTAATGATTTAAATAATTTTAGTTATATTAATATTAAATATTAATATTAGCTTGAATTTTTTATTTGGTGTCACAGTATGCTTCCAAGCCATAAGACTGACTCTCGCGCCTCAGTGATCATTAAGAAGATCTCGTTCGAGGTTGGTACCTCCTCATGGTCCATGGTGTCCGAGCGAAAGAGGATGGACTACTTCGAGGAGTTCAAGGTATAGAATATTTATTTATTATGATTTTAATTTTTAATTTTTAATATTTTATTTTAAATTTTATTGTTAATATTTAATTTAATTGTTGAAGTTGTGCGTTTGGAACACTATCCACGATAGTGTTATGTATGGCTTGTTCTGTGCAAAAGTGCAAGAGCGATATAAAAACATTATCTACGGGCTGAAGAAGCAGTTTGACACAAGGAAGCAATTGGAGTTGGGCCGAGGGCCAACCGGGTGTTCGTTTGGGTTGCTTTGGTGGATCACTGGAATAGTGATGCATTCAAATCCAAGTCCACGAAGGTCAAGGAGAACCAGTTGAAGGATCACACCGGGCACGTCGTCGCTAGACATCGAGCTGGATCCCGGTCCATATATGAGCACTCCCTCGTCTTTGTATGTATTATAATTTTTATTTACATGTGAATATTAATAAATTTTTAAATGCCTAATATTTAATTATCTATTGAATTTGGTTCGTAATAGGAGAAGGAGCACGGACGATGGCCCACTCTCTACGAACAGATGAAGATCTCTCAGCCAGTGAACCCAGAGACTGGGACGTCTAATTACGCCCGCACAACCAAGATCCACACAAGTATTTTTTAAATTTTAATTATAATTTAATTATAATTGAAAATTTATTATAATTATAATTATAATTTAATTATAATTCTATTTTATTTATATAATTTCAGAATCGGTTCAAGGATTGTCTCGTCCAGGCCTCACACCAGGTGGCTCCCACCAATGACAGCGGGGAGAACCCCGTCCCTGCCCTGATTGATGAGGACCACATTTAGTGCGGTCACAGTAAGGCTGTCCTGCAATCTCACCGCCAGACCAGTGGATCGTCCTCCTCGATCGACTCTACTTCCTCTCAGATGGAATATCCGCTGATGAACATCCGGAAGAAGATGGAGGTCCTGACGAACTACAAAGAAACTCTTTTTCACTGGTGCTCCACTATCTCTCAACAGATGGGAGTCAACCCTCCACCTCGACCTCGAGGGAAGTGGTGTGGAGAGACCTGGAAAGGAGCGAGTGCAGGCAGTGGAAGCGGTGGGGCAGGTGGCGAGGATGATGATGACAGGGAGAACAAGCCGGTGATGGACTTCTTCACATCTGATGAGGAGTAGATGGAGAGAGAGAGAGAGAGAAGGGAGGGGGAGGGGGAGGGGGGGAGAGGGAGAGAGTATTTTTTTAATATTTTATATTTTCTGTTGAATAATTTAGATTTTTTAATTGATGTTAATATTTCTATTATGTTTTATTATGATTTTATAATTAATTTGTATGAATCATTATACACTCACTATTACACATTTGGACTTGGAGAGCTATACTTAGCTTGGAGAGCGGTTTTAGATAATTATATTTAAAAAAATAAAAAAAGCTAAGACAACGGTTATTAACTGCTGTCCAAATGTGTATCTAAGAAAGCGGTTAAACACCGATGTGCAAGTGGTGATGTACAAGACAGCGGTTTAAAACTGCTGTCTAAGTGTGGTTTTGAAGAGCGGTTCCAAACCGCTGTCCAAGTGGAACTTGGATAGCGGTTAAAAATCGTTGTCTTATCTATTAACTTGGACATCGGTTATAAACCGCAATCCAATCTTTTGACCCCAATTAAACACCTTTGACCCATCGAAAAACCCTAATTTATCAGCTTCAATCGCGATTTTTCCTCCCCACGGCCGTCGACGCCCTCCTCCCCCACGGCCAACGTAGCCATTTATTTTCGCCGCCGTTGACGCCATCCAGCCTCCCGTGCGATGCCGCTCAGCCTCCCCTGTGATGCAGCTAAGCCCGCCGCCCAGCCCTCCCCCGACGCAACGCCGCCCACCCACGACGCGACGCCACCTCTCCACCGCCGCCTCTCCGCCGCCGCCGCCAGGTAACTCCAATTTAATTTTAATGGAAATGTATGAATATGTATATATATATGTATGTATATATATATATATGTGAATATGTATGAGTAGAACTTCAAATTATTGAAAATGTATGAATATGTATATATATATATATATATATATATATATATATATGTGTGCGTGTGTGTGTGTGTGTGTGTGTGTATGCTATTGGTGAAACATTAATATTAGGGTTAGAATTATATTTTTAATTGAAGGCTTTAGGATTAATTTTTTATGGAATTGTTAGAATGCATGTTAGGATTAATATGTTAAAATTATTTTAGATGAAATTGTTAGAATTTTAGATGAACATACTATAAGTTTTTAAAATTTTAGATGCATGTTAATTAGTATTAAAATGTTAGAATTTATTTCAAGAGGTTTATAGATGAGAAATATTGAAGGCTTTAGGAATAATTTTAGATGGAATTGTTAGAATGCATGTTAGGATTAATATGTCAGAATTTTAAATGAAAATTGTTAGAATTTGTTAGAATTTTAGATGGACATATTATAATTTTTTTAGAATTTTATATGCATGTTAATTAGTATTAAAATGTAAGAGGTTTATAGATGGAAAATATTGAAGGCTTTAGGAATAATTTTAGATGAAATTGTTAGAATGCATGTTAGGATTAATATGTTAGAATTTTAGATGAAATTGTTTTAGGGTGCATGTTAGGATTAATATGTTAGAATTTTAGATGAAAATTGTTAGAATTTGTTAGAATTTTAGATGGACATACTATAATTTTTTAGAATTTTAGAAGCATGTTAATTAGTGTTAAAATGTTAGAATTTATTTCAAGAGGTTTATAGATGGAAAATATTGAAGGCTTTAGGAATAATTTTAGATGGAATTGTTAGAATGCATGTTAGGATTAATATGTTAGAATTTTAGATGAAATTATTTTAGGGTGCATGTTAGGATTAATATGTTAGAATTTTAGATGAAAATTGTTAGAATTTGTTAGAATTTTAGATGGACATATTATAAATTTTTAGAATTTTAGATGCATGTTAATTAGTATTAAAATGTTAGAATTTATTTCAAGAGGTTTATAGATGGGAAATATTGAAGTAAGTTGCTAACAAATTAATAAAGCATTCAATAAGAGTGCCTTGGGACTTAGGCTCTGATCTATAGCATTCCCTAGCTAGAGGTTATAAAGTTTTAGAATGTAGTAGTTGTAAATTGAGTTGGATTGCTAATTATATATGGACTCAACACGTGTGCTTTTCCGGTTAATATTTATAGGCATCTCTAGTTCTATATGGATCGAAAGTGGGTTCGAGCAAATAGATTATCAAAGGAGTATAGGAATGGGGTGGAAGAGTTTTGTAATCATGCAAGTAGACACTGCACCGACCATCGATACATTCTATGTCTATGTTGGTAATGTATGAAATGGAAAAACTGTTAGTGGTCGAGAAAGTTTGTTTGACCACTTGATGTGTCACGGTATTGATAAAATATATACCGTTAGGACATTTCATGGTGAAGAAGAGATGGATGTAGCTCAAGCAACATAAGAACTGACTTTAGATTTGAAGATACAGTGGATGAGGATAGTTTCGGAGATGTACTGAATGTTGATACATCGAGTGGGGATGACACAAATCTGCGAGAACGCCTTTATATGTCAGAGAAATTAAGGAATGACGCTGAGTTACCCCTTTGGCCCGGGTGTAAGAAGGCAACAAAAGTGTCAGCTTTGTTGATATTGTTCAATCTAAAAGCAGCACATGAGTTGTCTGATGTGTGCTTCTCAAGTGTGCTGGAAGAAATTAGTGGTTTATTGCTCGATGGAAATGCACTGCCTACGAAAGCATATAAGGCTAAGAAAATGCTTAAGTCCATCGGGTTAACACATCAGAAAATTCATGTTTGCCCGGGTGATTGTATCTTGTTTCAGAAGGAGTATGAAGACCTCGATGTATGTTCCAAGTGTGGGAAGAAGAGATATCTGAAAAATAAATCTCCAGCGAAGGTGATATGATACTTCCCAATAATACCAAGATTCAGGAGAATGTATAGTAGCAATGTGGATGCTAGAAATTTGACTTGGCATCATGATGATAGGATCAAGGATGGAATGCTAAGACACCCTGCTGATTCACCCCAGTGGAAGATATTCGATGCCAGACATCCAGAATTTGGTAACGAGCCATGAAACTTGCGTCTTGCACTCTCAACTAACGAAATGAATCCGTTCGGTATCCAAAGTACCAACCACAGTACATGGCTAGTGATTCTGATGGTTTATAATCTTTCACCGGAGTTTTGTGTATGAAGCGCACTTACATGATGTTGTCTATATTGATATCAGGACCCAAACAACCTGATAACGACATAGATGTATATCTGGCTCCTTTGATAGAGGACTTGAAGCTCCTGTGGGATGAGGGTGTTGATGTGTATGATGCTTATAGAAAGGAGAATTTCAAGTTGAAGGCCATGTTCTTTGGAACTATCAATGATTTTCCCGCTTATGGAAATGTATCTGGATATAGTGTGATGGGGGTCGATGCATGTCCTTGTTGTACTACGAATACAGATCACATTCTTCTAGGGTTAATTGCATTTTTGGTCCCAAGAGAATTGACCCAAAACACATTTGGTACCTATGTGCAGAACTAGTCCTTTTTTTTCCAGTTTTGGTCCCATCAGACAGTTTTTTAATGAAAACCTTGACCAAAATTAAGTTTGAAATATAATTTAAAATGCAAAAAGTATTTTTGAACAAAATAACAATTACTTCAAAATCTGGGGATAAAATTGTACTCCCTCCGTCTGGTAGTAAGTTTTCCACTTTTCATTTTGAATCATCCCACAATAACTTTTTCATTCCAAAAATAACAAAAACAACACTCTATTACATATAATCTTCAACCTTCAAGCTCACACAATATTACCAAAAAAATCAATTTTTTTCACTTTTCAACATTATTCATTACTTTAACACTCAAAAGTCAATATGTGATCCACCATATATTAATAAACAATATTCATTTTTAACAAAACAACACAATGCTTGAAAAATTAATATTGGAATAGAGAGAGTATATAATTAAAAAATAAAAAGGATTTAAACAAATAATTAAAATATATGTAAAAATATAATTTACAAACAAAAATAATAATTTCTTTCAAACCAAATAAAAACTGAATATTAAACGTTCAAATGGAATTAAAAATATAGAATTTTTTAAAAAAAAGAAGATAAATTAAAGAAAACAAATATATATATATACTCATACATTGTAACACATGTATGCATTTAATTATGGGCCTTTAGTTGATGGAGAGTGCAATTCAAGCATGAATTATGTTAAAAGTTTGATAGAAAAATCATATGGGACTAAAAATGCTTAAAAAAGGACCATTTGCAATTGGTCCATTCTCTTGGGACCAAAATTGCAATTTTCCCCATTCTTCTATGTCATTGTGGGAAGACTATTTATATGGGGCATAGGAGGTGGTTGGAGCCAACACATGAGTACAGAAGAATGGCCGATGCATTTGAAGGCACAATCGAGGAACATGGACCTCCACGTTTATTGTCAGGTACAGATGTATTGAACGAGATGAAGAATGTCAACACACAATACGGGAAACACTTCGCAAAGAGTCTCCCAACTAGAGGCTAGAAGAAGGAATTAATTTTCTTTCAATTGCCCTATTGGAAAGAGTTGTGTGTTAGACATTTCATTGATCTAATGCACATTGAGAAGAATATTTGTGCTAGCTTGCTCAATACTCTGCTAGTTGATAACAAGTCTAAGGATGGTTACAATGCAAGAATGGATATGGTTGATATGGGTATAAGAATAGAACTGGCACCTATGTTTGAAAAAGGTAAACCACCGAAATTACCTCCTGCTGCACACACCTTGTCTAAGAGTGAGAGGAAAGTGTTGCTTAAAACACTAAAGGATGTGAAAGTACCAGAGGGTTATTCGTCTAACATACAGAGACTTGTTTCAGATGATGGTGTGAAATTGATGAATCTGAAATCACATGACTATCACGTCATCATGGAGAATTTCTTGCCCATTGCAATACGTTCTATCTTGCCTGAAAATGTGCGCATAACCATAACAAAGCTTTGTTGGTTCTTCAAGGCAATGAGTAGCAAGGTCATTGATCCTAGAAAATTGCTTGGTTTTCAGAGACATGTTGTGGGGACGCTCTGTAAGCTTGAAATGTATTTCCCTCCATCGTTTTTTGATATAATGGTTTACCTAACCGTTCATTTGGTACACGAGATAAGGACATGTGGCCCTGCTCGTATGCGATGGATGTATGGTGTAGAGAGATATATGAAAGTGCTGAAAAGGTATGTGATGAATATGTTCAGGCCGGAGGGATGCATTGCAGAATACTATTTAGTAGAAGAGGCAGTCGAGTAATGGTCTGATTTTATTCCGAATGTTGATGCAATTGGACTTCCAAGTACCCGGTACACCAATAGGATGGATGGTGAAGGCATTACCGGTGGTCAACCTGTATGTGTTAGTATGGAGGAGTTAATACGGATGCACTTGTGCGTACTTCGCAACACGGTCGATGTGCTTACTTTTATTGACCTGTATGCAAGCACTTTATGAGTCCTTTCCCACCAGAGATAGATCATGGATTGAAGATTAGCACAATCGCACGTTTGTTGACTGGTTCAATGGTTATGTTGTCACAGAATAAAGAATTAGTGAAAGAAAGAGTTAAGTGGTTATCCAGATTGCCTGATAGTCATGTGTATTCATACAAGTGTTATCTTATTAATAGATACACATTTTATACCACAAATCATGATGCCACAAGTACAATGCAGAATAGTGGGGTGTCCATTACTGCAACTGCATGGAATCAGTCGAATACCACTTACTTTGGACAGATTGTCAACATTTGGGAACTTGATTATGTTTGTCACCGTGAACCAATCTTCGATTGTAGTTGAGTGAGGATCCCTAACGAGGTCCAGGTTGAGTGTTCTGGGTTCGTACATGTTGATTTGAAGAATGTGGAATACAGAGATGACCCTTACAAAATGGCCAGTCAAGCTCAATAAAATTTTCTATGTCCCCGACCCAGTTAATAAGAAATGGTCCATTGTCCTTCTGTCAAACAAATTTAACAATAGTTACCAGATTAACGACCACGTCGATGAAGATGTTGACCAAATCGATGATCCTTTTCAGAACTGGCCTCTTTCTGTATCCTGCAAATCCACGCTCGTACCAGAGAAAACTTAGAAATGAGGATGAATATAACAATCTGAATCTCGTTAACATTCTTGGTCATGAACAAGAAAAGTCAACCAAAAAACGAAAAAGAAAAACAAGTGCTAAAAAGAAATGTATGACTTTATTGAATGTTGTTTTTTTCTGCTGTATTAAATGTTGTTTCTTTATATTTAGTTAATTTAATATATTTTTTTGTTTCACAGGATCATGAGTTATTTTCCCCATGCCGGAGATGATGGAGATTATGAAGATTATTTCCCCCGTCCCTATGATGGAGATGATGGAGATGACGACTTGGGATAGGATAACACTGATTCTCCCACCTCTAATAGCTCTGGGGAGAAGCGCAAGTGGGGCATAGTTACGATGACTTCTTTGAAGAAAGATCGTAGCAAGGGGAAATTACCTAAGGTAATTTTATTACTATTGAATAGTTGAATTTTTTATTATGTTAATTAATTGATCGTTGACCTAAAAATATCCTTCACTTGCAGATATCATTCAATGAGTACGGGCAGCCGATAGGAAAAGAGAGTGCGAAGTTGGCGTACTTCCTTGGGGCTGCAGTCAGGAGAGTTATCCCAATCGTGCTGCCATGCGATGACCGGTGTAAGAAAGAAATGACTCCTTTAAAGGAAGCGCTATGGGACGAGCTCGTGGTATGTTAATTATATGCATATTAAAATTGTGAGCTTGTGAAATAACTAAATTTAAATTGTTATATTATATATGTATACAGAATACATTCATCGGCCTTGATCACACAAAGAAGAAGCAAATACTTATGCAAGCTGGGATTTGATTAGGCGTGAAATTGTCATGATTCGTCGCTTGAAATGCCCTTGTTTTGATGGATTCATATAAGTATTTAGAGTCATTTGAGTATTCACAAACTAATAAATTTGTTTCTTTGATGCTTATAGATGGATAGAGGGCAAAAAGAGGAGTTCGTAGGACTTCGAATCGACTCAAACGGATACCCGGATGAGAAGATATGGAAGAAATACGAGAAGTATTAGTTCGAGCGAGCAAAAGTGTCATTGAAGTACTCATGATGAAGGTGCTCGAGTAAACACTACTCAGGCACTCGAGTAGTGCACTCGAGCAGGGCTTGGTCGAGTAGCCACTACTCGGGCACTCGAGTAGTGCACTCGAGCAGAAGCCGGTCGAGTAGCCAGTACGCGGGCACTCGAGTAGACTACTCGAGCAGGGTCCGGTCGAGTAGAACTACTCGAGCTAAAGGGCTCGAGTATTTTTCACGTTCTGTACAATTTTAACACTCGAGCTTGCATTGCTCGGGTACTTTTACTCGAGCTCTACTCGAGCGTGACGGGAATTTGGCCCATGAGATCCCGTTTCGACCCGTTGCCTATATATACCTCTTCCAAACACGTTTTGAAGGATCCCGGAACGCACCACATCACTTTTACACAGAATTTTTAGAGAGAGAAGGAAGAGAGGAGACGAGCAAGTTTAATTTTACATTTTTGAGGTTTTTGCTTACGAATTCACATTACGATTTCACGTTTTAGTTTCGTTTCTTAATATCTTTTGTTCTTGAATACGTTGAGACCTCGTTTTGCTAATTAATTTCAGTTTATTCTTTTATATCTTAAAACCCTAGTTTATGTACGATCTTTTCTTTGATTTAATTACCATGTTCATATTCGTCACTTGTCTAATTGTTATTGTTTACGTTAAATCTATGTCTAGCTAAAACCCTTGCATGCTTAGGGTAGGATGAACTCGTAGAAGTAGGTTGTGGGTACGTAATTAGGGTAACTTGTGACGTTAGGTTTTAATTCTCTTTGTTAATGAATTCTTAAAATTAATCTAGACTTCGCTCTTGAATTTCGTTCCAAAGGTGTTAGAGAGAGGACGACCGTATCACTCTTTAACAACGAGTAGACTTAACGAGAGGGTTTAGGAAAGGTTAATTCATCTACCGGTTTAGCGAAGGAGGACGACCGCATCACCTTAGTTAAATTAGGGTCTCATTAATTAAGCACAATCTATTAACTTGTTAGTAGATTCGTGAAGTCGAGTGTTAGGGTAAAATATTAGGGTTTAGAATCTTGAGCTTTCACCTTGCATTCTTAGACTTAGGTTAATTCTTGTGTGTCACAGTTATTTTGATTATGTACCTGCTCCGTTAGTATACGTAGGGATTCCTACCTTAGGCATCACCATCTCATATTTGAAAACACACCTTTTGATATTTCGTTTAATTTTCCTTTTGCATTCGTAGGATAATTTTAGTTTAGTTTAATTACTCTTTCCAAAAAAATCCAAAAATAATACACTCATATTAACTACGACGCGTAGATCTTCAGGGATCTATTCGCATATACACTGTCCCTTGGGTTCGATATACTTGGTCGTTATACTTGCTAATACTACAGTGAACCCGTTCGCTTGCGGGTGAGCGACTAGTAGAAGTTAGTAAAATCGCTTCAAGTCAATGGCGCCGTTGCCGGGGATGGCGTTATATGCTCTGTGAATAGGACTTGTCGATAGCTTAGTAGTTAGTAGTGAGTGCTTATTTTCTGTTTTTATTTCTTATTGTTATTTTTATTTATTCGGCAGTTGCATTTTGATCCTTCTGCTAGTGTGTCAGGTTTATGAAAACACGCTCACAAGGCAATACGAGCGAAGAGAGAATACCGTTGGACCTTGAGACAATAGCTAGAAGGAACCGAGCTTTCTTGAGAAGGATGAACGCTGCCGACTTAGGGAAGGAACCAATGGACATCAATAATGAGTTGGAAGATGCCGAGAATGAGTTTAACCAGGGGTTGAACCGGGTTGACGGCACTGAGGGCAACACCAGTAAGAACCAAGATCCGTTGGGGGATAGTCAGAGCCAAAACCCGGGTGCACAAAACATCATCAATCCAGCTCAGAATTTTGTCCATAATCCTCTGAACAACCCTGCTTACCTACAAAACCCAAATAACCCTTTCAACAACCCAGTATACCAACATTACCCATACCCACCATACCCTTATCCACCATACCCATATCATCCACCACCTATGTACCAACCACCTCCAGTTCATCAAGTACCAGCACCACCTGTTGCTCCTCAGCCTGTGCCCCAGAACGCAGATCACAATATGGTTATTCTGGGCAGGTTCGCGGCACAACTGCAGAGGTACTATGATGGAGTGGCGTTGCCTCCTGTTGAGGCGAACAACTTCTCGATTTCCCCGGGAATTCTAAAGTTGCTTACCGAGAATCAGTTCAAGGGGGTGATCGGGAAGGAGAATCCTCATACACATTTGAGGAGCTTTCTCATGATAGCCTCCACATTCAATTACAATGGCATGTCTGAAGATGCCAAGAGGCTTAGGCTGTTCCCATTCTCACTGACGGGATTAGCCAAGGAGTGGTACGACAACACGCTCCCACGGGGAGGTATTACCACTTGGGCCGAGCTCGAGCGTCTGTTCCTCGAGCGATTCTACCCTCCATCTAGGATGATCAAGGCTAGAATTGAGATCTCGTCCTTTCGCCAGAAGTCTGGAGAGGATTTACGCCAAGCGTGGGAGAGATACTTAAACATGCTGATTGAGTGCCCGCAGCACGGGTACAACGAGGGAGATATTATGGCATTCTTTTATAGTGGTGCCAACAAGGCGGGGCAAGACCATTTAGACGCCTGTGCGGGCGGAGCATTCCTGAATCAAGGCATAGAGAGGTGTAGGGAGATCGTGGACAACATTGTCACGAATGCCGGTGCTTGGGGTGTGGATGCGGATTTTCAGAGAGTGCATCAGGTTGAAGAGGGAGAAGGAACGAGAAGGCTATTGATGGCCATGATGGAGAAGATCAACAACCTCGAGTTGGGGAAGAGTTTGGTTGGAGAGCATGCAGTAGAGAATGAGAGAGTAGACCAACCAAGTGGGCAGCAAGAGGTAGCCAATTACATGGGAGGTCCATATTACAATCAGAATTGCTACCAAGGTGGAAATCAGTATGGAAGGCCTTCTTATGGTCAGCCATTCGCACCTCCAGGGCCACAGCCACCTCAAAATCAATGGAGGAACACACAAGGAGTTCAGGGAGGCCAGCAGCCTCCTCAAAACACATGGAGGAAAAATGAGAACTTTTCATATGCTAACCCAAAAGCTGGTATTACTGTTTCTGCAGGTGTTGATCCAGGTTCAAAGCCTCCCGGTGGAGAGGGCGGTGAATCGACCGAGGAGATGTTGAGAGCGATCCTTCAAAAGGTGGAGGAAGGTAGCAAGAGGTTGTCATCCTTGGAGTACGATGTGAAAGAGTTGCATAAAAAGGGTGATCAACGTGATCAAGACCTCCAGAAGATGAATGTTGAGTGGACTAGAACTCAACAAGAGAACAATAGGCGGTTCACTTCTATAGAGTTCCAGATGAGCCAGATTGTAAAGATGGTGAATAGAGAGCCGGGAAACTATCCTTCCATGCCGGAGGGGAACCCGAAAGAGCATTGCAAGGCGATTCAGCTTAGAAGTGGAACCAATTATGAAGGTCCTCAAATGCCTGCTGATTCTGAGACGCCTGAAGTTGAAATGGGAGAAAGAGAACACAAGAAAGATGGAGGTGTTACTGTTGAGAAGGGGGTTGAAAGTGAAGGGATTGAGAAGCATAAAGATATAGATGAGTCCCAGAAGGGGAAAGACTTTGAGAAGATAGAGAGGGTTCCAAAGTGGAAAAAGGCAAAGGAAGCAAGGGATAAAGTGAAAGAAACAGAAAGAGATGAATGAGGGGTACCCAAATCTGTGATACCCGTCCCATATCCACAGCGCTTCATGAAAAAGAAGCTTGATGAAAAATTTACAAAATTTCTTGATGTTTTTAAACAACTTCACATTAATATTCCTTTTTATGATGCTTTGGAACAAATGCCGCATTATGCAAAGTTTCTGAAGGACTTGATAGCGAAGAGACGAAGAGTTGATGAGCCGAAGTTGGTGCAGTTGAACCACGAAGTAAGTGCACTAGTGCACAAGGTGCTTCCTCCAAAGCTGAAGGATCCAGGGAGCTTCACCATTCTTTGTGATATCGGGAACGGGATCAAGAAAGGAGCGCTATGTGATTTTGGGGCGAGCATCAATCTCATGCCCTTGTCGCTTTTCAAGAAGTTGGAAGGTGGAGAACTTCAACCCACAATGATGACGCTTCAACTTGCCGACCGATCTATCACAAGACCTCAAGGTGTGGTTGAAGACGTCTTAGTGAGAGTTGGAGATCACATTTTTCCAGCCGACTTTGTAGTGCTAGAGATGGAGGAAGATGAGCACGTGCCCCTAATATTGGGAAGACCGTTCTTAGCTACGGCGGGGATGGTGCTAGACGTGGCAAATGGGAAGATTACGTTGAAGGTTGATGATCAAGAAGTGAAGATCTCCCTATATGAAGCCATGAAGCACCCAAAGGAGGATGAGAGTTTGTATTGCATGGATGCAATTGATCCTCGTGTTGAAGACGCGCCTCCTATCCCTAATCCTTCTCATATTCATGATTTTGTTAGTCCTTCACTTGATTATTTAACCCATAAGCATTATGATCTTGGTTATTTTGATAGGGAAAAAGTGAAGAAGTTGAAGGATGAAGAGGTGAAGAAAGTGGACGTGGTCCAGTTAGAAGGAAAATGAGAAGTTAAAAAGAAAAAGTCCAAACTCAAGAAATTGTTTAGTAAGACTCCTCCAGATAAAGGTGAGAAGGAGTTGAGACCTATACCACTTGAGGTGGGGAAGAAAGCAAAAGGGCTCATGATGGTGGGGCATCAAGGAAAGGAGTTCAAACACCACTCTTATGAGAGTGAGGGAGGGAAATTTGATTATGATGTCCCATAAGCTCCTTTGAGCTTGGTCCGGCATTAGGACCTTAAAAATAGCGCTGAATGGGAGGCAACCCATTATTTTTTTTATTTATTTGCTTTTAGTTTTTTTTAGTTATTAGGGAGTTATTTTGAGTCGTATGTTTAACCTCGTATTTGAGTGAGTTGCTTGTAGGCTTGTCTCTAAAGGAGTAAAGGTATCATGGAGTTATTTAGATTGAAAGGACCAACTCAAGCAAGGGAGTGTGCAAAGCTAGTGAGAGAAACGGAATTATTTGGTTGAGGTAACCCACAACCCCAAACTTAGACCTCTAGCAAGGTCGAAGTTTGGGGGGGTGGAGTTTTTTTTATATGTTTCTTGTTACATTGCACATGCATGCACACCCTTATCTTTGAGTTGAGTTTGATTGATTATTGGTTTGTTGAGATACTCCTTGGGGTGATTTTGATTTGACTCGGTATTGCATATTTCATGCCTATCAACCATCTTATGCTTGTTGATTGCTATCTTTGAGTATGATTTGATGAGTAGAGTGAGTTGTAAGGGTGAGTTAGAAATTCTTTTGTGTGAGTGTTTGAGCTGATTTGAGAAAGAACTTGTATGCTTATGAGTTTTCTTTTGAGTGCTTGTGTGATGAGAGTGAGAATGCACTAGGACTAGCATGGATGTGAAAGCCGTGAGCTTTTGAGCCTTATGAGATTTTGATGCATTAATTAATCTCTTCTTTTGTGAGTGGATCGTCACCTTAGAGGATGCTAGAACTTGTGGGTGCTCTTACTTCTTGATTGTGTCTAGTTTGATATGCCGAATAGGATCTTAGGCCATCTTTGATTTTATTGAGTCACTTAGCCAAAATTTTCCTTACCATTGATATTTATCCCTTGTTAGCCCCTTTGAACCTAAAGCCTATTTTATTTGCTAGCACATATGAACACTATTCCAATTCCTAAGCCTTTTTGTCCCAATTTGAGTGGAGAATAGGAAAGTGTGAATGTGAAGGGAGTGAATTGAGTTGAAAAAGGAAAAGGTTGTTTGTTGAGTGAATATGAGAAAAAGGTGTGATGAAGATTTGAGTTGTGGGAAAGAACAAAAAAGGTTGAGAATGAGCAAAAGAAAAAAAAGAGCTCATGTGTTTGTGCGAAAAAAAAAAAGTGAAGTGATTGAAAAAAAAAATGAAAGAGTGAGAAAGAAATCTATATATATATAAAAATAAGAGTGAGGAGAGAGAAAAAGTTATTATTATTGGAGCAAGTGAAATCCACTTGCTTTGTGGTGCAATAGTGAGGCTCACTCTCCACCAAAGAGAGTGGATTAATATTACAATTTTATTTAATTTTACTTTACATAAATAATTTTAAAATCTTTTTAAGTTTTTAATTTTAAATCTATTTTCAATACTATATATATCAAATCAATTGTCTTTTGAACACTTTTAATTTATCATATATATTGCACATATAAAAATAAAAATCATGTTTAAAATATTTGTTTATTATTTTAAAGTGTTTTTATTGACTTTAACTATATAATTGATTGAATTTAAATAATTTTTATTTCGACTACATAAGTTTTGATAAATATTAAAATTATTTTTATGAACTTTAGTATTTGGTGTGAATTTAGTACATAATTAAAAATTGTATGATTAATTAAATAAATGTAATACTCACATATATACAATATAATTTTTACATATTAATTGGTTTATGGATAAAATAAATTTAATATAATTTTTTTTATAATTAGTTCATTATACATTCTCGCGTTTAAAAATTATAATATTCAATCCGTGCATCGCACGGGAGAAATACTAGTAAAAATAAAAATTGAAGTGTTGAGAGAATTGGAATTGAAAGTGTTGATTGAATATGTTTGAAGTAGTCTGTTCCTCATATCGAAGTACCGAAGTTTGATTTTCTATTCTCCATTCACCTTAGTCACTTTATCATATTGTTATCCCACCTGTCCAAAGAGCCTACATTACAACCTTGAGAAAGTCCTTTTTGATTCGGCATTGATTTCTAGAGTACGGTCGAAGTTAAGAGCACTTACAAGCATATGGCTGCCAATTTGTGTGATTGATTGATTGAGTGAGCTCCTTGATCATTGTTATACACTTGAGAGGGAGTGAAACACATCGTTGAGTGCACATCCATGTTCGATTTTGGTGTTTCTTGCTGTTGTCGCATGAATATGATAAAGGAAGGTGAGTGAGTATACTTGTGATTCATCTTTGAAGCTCAAATCTATGTACTTGCACGATTGGATTCCTTGACTCATTCCTAACAATTTCACTTGACTTATTATTTCGTTGCTTGAGGACAAGCAACATGGTAAGTTTGGGGGGGTTGATTAAGCGTGAAATTGTCATGATTCGTCGCTTGAAATGCCCTTGTTTTGATGGATTCATATAAGTATTTAGAGTCATTTGAGTATTATTTTCACAAACTAACAAATTTGTTTCTTTGATGCTTATAGATGGATAGAGGGCAAAAAGAGGAGTTCGTAGGACTTCGAATCGACTCGAACGGATACCCGGATGAGAAGATATGGAAGAAATACGAGAAGTATTAGTTCGAGCGAGCAAAAGTGTCATTGTAGTACTCAAGATGAAGGTGCTCGAGTAAACACTACTCAGGCACTCGAGTAGAGCACTCGAGCAGGGCTTGGTCGAGTAGCCACTACTCGGGCACTCGAGTAGTGCACTCGAGCAGAAGCCGGTCGAGTAGCCAGTACGCGGGCACTCGAGTAGACTACTCGAGCAGGGTCCGGTCGAGTAGAACTACTCGAGCTAAAGGGCTCGAGTATTTTTCACGTTCTGTACAATTTTAACACTCGAGCTTGCATTGCTCGAGTACTTTTACTCGAGCTCTACTCGAGCTCGACGGGAATTTTGGCCCATGAGATCCCGTTTCGACCCGTTGCCTATATATACCTCTTCCAAACACGTTTTGAAGGATCCCGGAACGCACCACATCACTTTTACACAGAATTTTTAGAGAGAGAAGGAAGAGAGGAGACGAGCAAGTTTAATTTTACGTTTTTGAGGTTTTTGCTTACGAATTCACATTACGATTTCACGTTTTAGTTTCGTTTCTTAATATCTTTTGTTCTTGAATACGTTGAGACCTCGTTTTGCTAATTAATTTCAGTTTATTCTTTTATATCTTAAAACACTAGTTTATGTACGATCTTTTCTTTGATTTAATTACAATATTCATATTCGTCACTTGTCTAATTGTTATTGTTTACGTTAAATCTATGTCTAGCTAAAACCCTCGCATGCTTAGGGTAGGATGAACTCGTAGAAGTAGGTTGTGGGTACGTAATTAGGGTAACTTGTGACGTTAGGTTTTAATTCTCTTGGTTAATGAATTCTTAAAATTAATCTAGACTTCGCTCTTGAATTTCGTTCCAAAGGTGTTAGAGAGAGGACGACCGTAGCACTCTTTAACAACGAGTAGACTTAACGAGAGGGTTTAGGAAAGGTTAATTCATCTACCGGTTTAGCGAAGGAGGACGACCGCATCACCTTAGTTAAATTAGGGTCTCATTAATTAAGCACAATCTATTAACTTGTTAGTAGATTCGTGAAGTCGAGTGTTAGGGTAAAGTATTAGGGTTTAGAATCTTGAGCTTTCACCTTGCATTCTTAGACTTAGGTTAATTCTTGTGTGTCACAATTATTTTGATTATGTACCTGCTCCGTTAGTATACGTAGGGATTCCTACCTTAGGCATCACCATCTCATATTTGAAAACACACCTTTTGATATTTCGTTTAATTTTCCTTTTGCATTCGTAGGATAATTTTAGTTTAGTTTAATTACTCTTTCCAAAAAAATCCAAAAACAATACACTCATATTAACTACGACGCGTAGATCTTCAGGGATCTATTCACATATACACTTGATTAGTGTGAAAATTGCTCGAAATTTGTGCATTTAATTTGCCGAATTTAATTGGATTTCTTGCATTTATTCACATTAATTTGACCATTTGTGCTTAATTGTCGAGAAAGGCATTTTTGTTATTTTTGCAGGAAATTGAATGAATTTTAGAAGAAAATACGAGCCTATAATTTTATGAGGTCGAGCGAGGAGAAAAATCGAGAAGAAAACGAGAAAAATGTAGAAGAAAAAGAATCGGGCCGAAAGGAATATAATTATTAGCAAAGAATTGGCCCAAGAAGCAAGCCCATTATGAGAGAAAAAGACAGCCCAAAAAGTTGGCCCAAAAAAAGAGAAGAGGCGGAGGCAAAACAGGCTACTCGACCGATGCACTCGGTCGAGTCGAGCTACTCGCTCGAGTAGCCTGGGGAAAAAGCGGGGAGCGTTTTCTAAAAGCGTACTCGACCGACATTGCCTCGGTCGAGTCGAGTGACTCGTGCGAGTCAATGTCGGTTTTTCCAGTGCGCTCGAGCCCATTTTGCCTTACTCGACCGATGCACTCGGTCGAGTCGAGCTACTCGCTCGAGTCACCTGTAGCGAAAAAGTGTTAACGACTCTATGAAGCGTACTCGACCGAGCCACTCGGTCGAGTGGATCTACTCGGTCGAGTAGCGCACGATTTTTTGGAAATTTTTGAAATTTTCTTATTTTGAGGGGTTGTTTTGCAAATTTCGTTTCAAGCATTCCTTCCCCAATATTTAAGCCCTCATTCTCAGATTTTAGAAAAAAAAATAGAGAGCTAATTAGAAAAACACACCCCACACACCTTTATAGTTTATTTTCACCTTCAATTTTTAGATTTCAATTTTCTTTCAATTAGTAGAACAATTTAGCTAGCATTTGGAGAACAATTTTCAATTCCAAGTTGTAATCACTCTATTGAGGTGACTTCTATCCTTTATCTTTCAATTTAGTTGGTATAATTTTCTCATTTATGCTTTCTTGCAATTTTATTATGATGAGCTTATTGAGTTTATTGATTTCATTTGTTAGTTTATCTATTGTTTGTGTTAGATTAGCCATGGGCTAATCCCCTAATGCTTTGGGTGTTTGATTTATGAAGGAATTAGTGTTATGTTGTTAATGGAGCTTTGATTGTGCTATTGAGTTGGTTCTATTGCTTCTATTAATGTGTTTTTCTTGATTAGATTGGTTGACTAGGTTTAGTAGCTCTTGTTAGGTTAATTTGTGCTACATCGAGAGTTGGGTGTGAGTTAATCGAACTTGTGGTGAGGAATTTGGTTAATTAATCGGATTCAATTAGTCGTTTATTAACTCGAGAGAGGGTAGATGGCTAGACCACCATTAATAGACATTAGGAACCTTAATCTATGGGTTTAGGGGCCTAGTGAAGAGAGAATGCTTTAAGTGCATCGCGTGTTTAAAGTCATTCACTATCTTTTGTTCTTTTGGTAACTAGTTAGGTGCTAATTAGTTCATTTGATCACCCAAGCCTCAAAAGGGATCGGTATTCAAAACTTAAGTGATAGCTCTTAGTTCGAACCAACGAAGTAGTACAAGATAAGTGAAATTAACTACGTAGCATTGATTCCGACATAAGGATTTCACCCGAAGCATTACCCTCAACCTTGCACTTCTAAACGAAGTTTTACATCGCTTTCTAGCTTAGTTGTTCATTTTAATTTCATTGCTTAATTCACTTATTGTCTTTTAATTTGATTAGTCTAAAAAACCAAAACAAGCCTCTACAATTTTACAAAACTCGTAATCTTAGGGATCTACCGATCAACTAAGTTCTTGGATCGATAAAACTTGGTCGTATACTTGCATTGCAACAACGATCCCATATGCTTTTGGGTCGTGTTTACGTGTTTATATAGATTTGCAAAAATACGAAAAAGTCAACACTGTCCCTTGGGTTCGATATACTTGGTCGTTATACTTGCTAATACTACAGTGAACCCGTTCGCTTGCGGGTGAGCGACTAGTAGAAGTTAGTAAAATCGCTTCAAGTCAGGATTATGGCCAAGAATTTTCGGTCTGCGCTGAGGAAACTTTTGCCAGACCCGAATACTGGTCTTTACTCGTCTAGACCGCCTAAAGGCTATGGGGATTTCCCTTTGGTGGCCCAATACTGGGTGGAGTTCGTGCATAGATCTATGAGTGATGATTTCAAATTAAAATTGTTCGATGTCATTTCATCTATTAATGCACGATTTTTTTTTCAGTATTTCTCGTATTTATATTACACTTAGAGTAAAAGTGCTAGAAATAACAAACAAGCTAAGAATATGGAAGCGCGATATCGTGGATCTTCCAGTGGTTATGCACGCATTAGGGAAGATTTGGTGAGATCAAAATTCTAACTTTTAATTTTTTTACATATTCATTGTTAGGATATAGATTAGATGTTTTGAAGATGTTAAAACAAGAACTTGTAATAGGACTAGGTGAACCTGTTAGTCAGCTACAGATTAGTCTAGAATAGGTCTTTGGTTAAGGGGGAAGAAATCTGTGCAGACCAGATGAGTGGTGACCAGAGGAGTCTGATCAGAGGAGGTGACCAGATGAGAGGTGACCATAGGAGTCTGATCAGAGGAGGTGACCAGATGAGAGGTGACCAGAGGAGTCTGATCAGGGGAGGTGACCAGATGAGAGGTGACCAGATGAGGTGTCCAAACCAGAGCAGAAGAGTCACCAGAGCAGATGAGGTCCAGAGGAGTCTGTCCAGATGAGCTCTGACCAGAGGAGTCTGCCAGAGGAGTCTGCCAGAAGACCTCACCAGAAGAGGACCAGAGCAGAGGCAGAAGACTTTCCCCAGACCAGACCAGACCAGATGAGGGAGACGGATTAGTTCACCCTCCCAGTAGCTTCGTAGTAATCTGGAGACAAGGAGATTTTGGAGATCATGATGGAGAAGAAGCAATCTGGAGAGTCATCTGATGGAGAATCTGATTGATTGATTGCTTGATTGAAAGTTAACTAATCAATCATATAATCAATCTTTGATTGATTATATCCCTCCAATTATGGTTGTTTGAATTTCTAGCTCTCCAACGGCTAGTTATTTCACAACTATAAATAGGAGTGCTTGGATTAGTTCAAGAGACAAGAGTCGCGCGAGAGCACACAACAAGAACACACGAACTCTTCCAAACACTCACCTTGTTCATTCAAGTATTATATACTCTTTAGGAGTTCTAGTTGGAGCTTTATTCAACCTGTTCATCTACAAGATAAGGTTGTTGTAAGCAGTTGTACGAAGGAGCTGGTACTTCGCAATTCCAGTGGTTCGTGAGTAAGTTGGTTGGAGAGTGAGAAAGACCCATTTGGAGAAAGGGAGAGTGGACGTAGGACCTGTTGTCCGAACCACTATAAATTCCGGTGTTCTCTACTTTTCTGCAATTTAGATTTCTGCATTTCAATTTTAGTACTTAATTTATAAATAGGGTTTTCATTAAAAATTAATCTCAAAATGCTTTCCGCTGGATAACCTTTTGGGACCAACAAGTGGTATCAGAGCAGTGTGTCCTACAGACCACTGTTTTGAAATTATCTCGGTGGTCACCAGGGCATATCCATTTTTTTGAAAACCCAAATATTTGTTGTGCTAACAAATTTTGTAGAAAATGGGCTCAAAGAGATGCAGTAGAAGAGACACCAGGAGGTACTCCAAAAGGAGCTTCGCAGATGAGGAAGAAGAGGTATCCACTTCTGGTTCATCATCCAATTATGGACCAGACGAAGTGATATGTCTGGTAACAGACGAGGTATGTGATCGAACTCCCTCTTATTTTTCATCTTCTTCTTGTTCTGGACAATCAGAGGAGTCTGATATGCAGAAGATGCTATTAGATCTCCAATCTTCTATACAACTTTGTCAAAAATTGGAAGAAGAGAACACAAAGTTGAAAGCAGAAAATCAGAAGCTTTCACAACGTTTTGGCAACCCAACTGATCTACCAGCTGAACAGGTTCAAACACTGGTAGAAGAGTCCACTGACTTGAAAACTAGATGTGATGAACAAACTAAGCTGATAGAAAAGTTGCTTGTTGAAAACATTGAGAAAGATAATGAATATACTCTGCTGAAAGCTAAGTTCGATGAACTCTTCCATCAAAACAAAATTGTAAAAGATAGTGAGGACAAGCTCAAGCTGAGACTGGAGCAGCTGACTACAGCAAACAATGTTGTGTCACACATAGCTGTCTCATCTCAAAGAGAGCATGATAAAATAGGTCTTGGTTATACCAAACCTGAATCCTCACATGTTCAGAAAGAAGAACAGACTAGTAATTTTATTGATAAGGGTAAAAGGCCAGCTGACCAGGCAACTCAGCCTAATGGGCAGATGAGTCCTAAAACTCAAAAACCCAAAAGGCAGAGGAAGAATTTTAAGAAGGGTTATACCCAGAATAAAAGACCTCAGCCAGGCCAGCAGAGTAGAAAACAGTCTGGATCTTCTCAAAAGAGGCAGAACCAGATGAATTCTACTCACCTGCAGAGGACTCCCAAGTCATCTGCCAGACCAGCTGGAACCTTTGATGGTTCTAGTAAGACTTATCCTTATCAAAAGAATTTCAAGTCTGTTGCATTAAGACAAGTTACTTCTTCTACTGGACAAGCTCATAAGAGAAGAAGAGCCTCTAGAAGAAATAACCATGTTGAAGCTTCTTATGTTCAGTGTGTTTTTGTGGATATATATGGAAGAAAGATAAGATCACCTGACTCAAAAAGGGATGATCTATTCTTGTGGCTTCCTAAAAATTGTGCTAACCCCCTTGGACCCAGTAGGGTACCAAAAAGTTGATTGCCTGCAGATACACAAGAAGACCAGCTGATGTTTTGCCCCAATATCAGCTGAGCATACTTTGAGGGGGAAGATCAGTTGACCCAGCCTGCTAGAATCTCTATTTAGATATTTCAAATTTTTCTTGTCTTGTTTTATTTAAAGTTCTTCCAGTTTTAACATCATCAAAAAGGGGGAAATTGTTAGGATATAGATTAGATGTTTCGAAGATGTTAAAACAAGAACTTGTAATAGGACTAGCTGAACCTGTTAGTCAGCTACAGATTAGTCTAGAATAGGTCTTTGGTTAAGGGGGAAGAAATCTGTGCAGACCAGATAAGTGGTGACCAGAGGAGTCTGATCAGAGGAGGTGACCAGATGAGAGGTGACCAGAGGAGTCTGATCAGAGGAGGTGACCAGATGAGAGGTGACCAGAGGAGTCTGATCAGAGGAGGTGACCAGATGAGAGGTGACCAGATGAGGTGTCCAGACCAGAGCAGAAGAGTCACCAGAGCAGATGAGGTCCAGAGGAGTCTGTCCAGATGAGCTCTGACCAGAGGAGTCTGCCAGAGGAGCCTAACCAGAGGAGTCTGCCAGAAGACCTCACCAGAAGAGGACCAGAGCAGAGGCAGAAGACTTTCCCCAGACCAGACCAGACCAGATGAGGGAGACGGATTAGTTCACCCTCCCAGTAGCTTCGTAGTAATCTGGAGACAAGGAGATTTTGGAGATCATGATGGAGAAGAAGCAATCTGGAGAGTCATCTGATGGAGGATCTGATTGATTGATTGCTTGATTGAAAGTTAACTAATCAATCATATAATCAATCTTTGATTGATTATATCCCTCCAATTATGGTTGTTTGAATTTCTAGCTCTCCAACGGCTAGTTATTTCACAACTATAAATAGGAGTGCTTGGATTAGTTCAAGAGACAAGAGTCGCGCGAGAGCACACAACAAGAACACACGAACTCTTCCAAACACTCACCTTGTTCATTCAAGTATTATATACTCTTTAGGAGTTCTAGTTGGAGCTTTATTCAACCTGTTCATCTACAAGATAAGGTTGTTGTAAGCAGTTGTACGAAGGAGCTGGTACTTTGCAATTCCAGTGGTTCGTGAGTAAGTTGGTTGGAGAGTGAGAAAGACTCCTTTGGAGAAAGGGAGAGTGGACGTAGGACCTGTTGTCCGAACCACTATAAATTCTGGTGTTCTCTACTTTTCTGCAATTTAGATTTCTGCATTTCAATTTTAGTACTTAATTTATAAATAGGGTTTTCATTAAAAATTAATCTCAAGACGCTTTCCGCTGGATAACCTTTTTGGGACCAATATATATTCGTTTTTAACATTTGGTGAGATCTAATAAGGGGACATGTTTATCATTATCGTAGAAAGAAGAAAAAAAAAAGAAAACTGGAGAGAGTGCACCAGTTGTTACCTGTTTCGAGTTATTTCAGACTACAAGAAAGACTCGGGATGTGAATATTCCCGATCCAAATGCTTAGCGTATCATTTCAAAAGCGGTAATTTATCCATTATTTTACCTTTGAAATTATAAACTATTATTTCATTTGAAATTATTTAATAATAATTTTTTGTGATTCAGGAGTGCATATCTCAGAGCATGACGCGCGACGACCTCCACACGATCGGGAATGATGATCTGTTTGCACGGGCAATAGATCGTCAGGATCATCCCGATCGCATACGGGCTCTTGGATATGGCGTCATGAAGTCATCATTGGCGATGACACCTGGTGTTGCAGCTATGTCTATGGTCGAAAAACTTTTTGTGCAGGTTGCTGATTTGGCTAGACAAACGGAGTTCATGAGTCAGAGACAGTCGAGATACGGGATATTATGGAGTGCTGCTAGTTGCGAAGGAAGTGTCCCATCTATGTTTTCCGCTGATGTTAGAAACGAATTCGATGATCTACTTCAAAACATCCCTGAGGTATTAGATATCTCGTATTTATTTTAATTAAAGACTTGTATATTAGAATTTTCTAACTAAATATCCTCTTCGAACAGTCAGTGGATTGTTGACTTTATTTGGATCATCCTCTTCGGTTGGTGGCCACTGGAATGTTGTACAACACCTCCGGTGAAATTATTCATTGTCGTTCCATCACTCTGGTTTTGTGAAAGTCACACTGAATGTACCTGAAATCGGACAAGAGAATTAACCGGTGCCAAAACCAGTAGTTGTGGTCACCACAGTCGGAGAAGCGGTTAGGCACTTCCTCGAATGACCAAAAGACTTGGTCTCTCTCACCAAGAAGGTAAAATACATGTTATTAAAGTTTATTATTTTATTTTTTCTAAGCAATATTATAAATTGATTGTAGAACCTGCCGAGTCCAAGAAAGGCTACACAAAAATCAAAGGGCGTCGTATATAGTGAGAGGGAGAGAACGAGGCAATCGCACTCCACTAGTGATATGCGCAGACGAATATTAGGTTATCCCCTTCCAGGTGACGTTCCACACGACGCCACTCTACAGACTACGGTGAACATGATGACAGCGTCCCCCAATTTCCGACAAGCTACAGTTCCCATGGTTGCTTACTTTCATCAGTGTGGTTTTAGTGAAGTGACACTCAAGAGTATGTGGAAGAAGTCTTGAACGATGATTGGTTGAGTGCAACTTGCATTACTTTTTACCTTAGGTACGTGTTTACTAATTCACATTATTTACTTCCTATATAGTTTAATTTTCTTATTAAATATTAATTAGTGTATGTTGGTTAATTAGATATGTGAGTGAGGTATATCTCTCCAGAGATGCCAAGGCAAGTGCAAAGTATTATTTCGTCTCCCCCCATGTGTCTTACTATTTTGATGAGTCCATGGTGGCAATTGTAGCACATATGCTGAACTATGCTGATAATGATCATCTAATTTTCTGGCCTACAAATGTGGGGTCAGCACAATAAACATTTCATTTAAATTTATATTCATATAAACATACAGTTAATTTTAATAATTTTAATATAATGTAGGCAACATTTGGTGTTGATCGCCATACACATGAGTACACTTATTGTGTATTTTATGGATCCAGCTATAAATGGGGTGATATCGAATTGTCCTACTCTCATGAATTATATTAAAGCGTAAGTTAATTTTTAATAAAATGATTTGTTTTGTACTTTTAAAATTATGTATATGTAATCTATTTTTATTTTTTATGCATAATAATAGTGTGATGAAGTTGTATCGGAGTCGACTTCCGAGTACTCCAGACCCAGAGACACTTGAAAACGTGGACTGGAAAAATATTGAGGTAAATTTACTAATTTTTTTTGTCAAATTAATAGAAAATAATCGTAATCGTAGTACGTAACTATATATAATTGCTAATCAACAGGTTTCGAGACAGCGAGATGACATCCACTGTGGACATTTTGTGTGCTACTACATCGAAGATATAATCAAGAGTTTCCATTCGATCATTCCTGATAGAGTAAGTCGGTTTATTTAAATTATTATTGATTGAATAAAAGTTCGTACAATATATCTAATTAACTTTTTAATGTTTGTAGTTTGTATATGATCGTCAGCTTGCTTGTTACTCCAACAGAAGATTGGAGAAATGGAAAATAGATTGAATGGGGCATTTGTACAACCGATTCTTGTATTATACTGTACAGTATAACTTTTGTTAGCATGCATGTAACTGATATATTAATTTGTGATTGATGATATATTTCACATTTATTTTATATTTAATTGATATTTTGGTGTTGGACGTTTATATATGTATATATATATATGGTATAAGATATATATTATATTGGTTTGTAATATATCAGGCTTTATTAAAATGAATTAAAAGAATAAAAAAAATAACAAAGACAGCGGTCAAGAGCCACTGTCTAAGAGGAATTCGAAAATATTAAATTAAACAAAAAAAGAGCAAAAGACAGCGGTTAATAACCGTTGTCCAAGAAGAAACTTTGGATAGCGGTTAACAACCGCTTTCTAAGAAGAGACTTTAGATAGCGGTTGGAAACCGCTGTCTAAGAAGAAAATTTTAAAGAGCGGTTATTAACCGCTGTGTAAGTGTAGATATAAGACAGCGGTTAACAACCGCTGTCTAAGTGCTACATCGATTTGCATAGCTGCTATTTGAAAAGCGTTTTTAACCGCTTTCTAAGGGGAATTTGAACTGCTTTCTAAGACCTTATTTGTACTAGTGATTTGCATATATTGTATGAATCTATATAAATGAACTAGAAATAAAAAAAGGATTTAATTTGATGAAATTAAAAAAAGGGACTCAATTTGGAGTTTTACACAATTAAATGCATAAAAAATAAATAAATTAGTAATTTATTGTAGTCTAAAATATTAAATTTACAAAATAAAAAAAATTAGTTAATATATATATACATATATATATAAATGTATTAGAAACAAAAAGGAATTCATTTGATGAATTAAAAAAAAATGACTTAGTTTGAAGTTATATACAATTAAATACATAAAAATCGAATAAATTAATAATTTATATTAGTCCAAAATATTAAATATACAAAATAAAAAAAAGTTATTAAATAAATAAATAAATAAATTTATATATATATATATATATATATATATATATATATATATATATGAATTAGAAACAAAAAAGGAATTAATTTGATGAATTTTTTAAAAAATGGGGGGAGGGGGGGCTCAATTTGAAGTTATATACAATTAAATGTATAAAAAATGAATAAATTAATAATTTGTATTAGTCTAAAACATTAAATTTATATAAAAAAAAGTTGGTAAATATATATATATATATATATATAATTGAATTAGAAACAAAAAAATTAATTTGATGAATTTAAAAAAAATGACTTAATTTGAAGTTATATACAATTCGCAGTTTCGGAGATTTGCAACCGCCCTCAGTTTGGTCGCTAATCATAAACTTTAAATTTACAAATTATTTTTATTAAAAATGAAATTAGCGACCGCCTGTTTGGACGGTCGCAAAACCCTGACCCAACCGGGTCAGATTCGGTCAGATCAGCGACTGACCGGAGGCGGTCTCTAAACCTTAGCGACGGCCTAGGCGGTCTCTGAACGGCGATCGATTTTAGCTACCCGTTTTTTAACGACCGACTTCAATCGGTCAGAAATCGATCGCTATTTTGTGAAAAAAAATTGGCCGCTAATGAGGTTGCTAATACGCATTTTTTTTTTTAGTGTGCGGGTTTATTGAAATAATTTATTATATATGGTCTATTCTGAAAATTTCTATCTCATTTAAAAATTAAAATTTGTAAAGAAATGTGTAATCAAACCATTTATTAAAATACCTAATACTCTCTTTCACTCGTGAATTAAATTTTCAGGTCTCCCATTAGGGAAGAAACCAATGGCGTGAACACTTTAATAAGATTGAAGTTGTTTTTAGCAGGATATGAATATTGACGTGAGCCAACTTTATTACAGGAAAATAAATTCATATAACCTTTTGTTTTTTAATAGAAATAGGATTTATAAACTTAATACCAGTTGTACTCTGAGAAAAAAGAGTCACGAGTGAAGGATTACAACGCAAAAGAGGTGTGAACCCAAGAGACAAAAACCCACCAATCTTGAAAATATGGAAACAATTCATCTCTTCAAAACTTTGAATTTAATTGGAGTTAGAGATTAGTTGCAATTTGATTAATTGTGACTTTTCTCGTGAGAATTTTAAAGACGTCTTTTATCTCTTGTTCTCCACCAGTTTATGAGTCACTTATCCAAATCATTTAATTTCTACCTTAATCTAAGAATTAACATTATAACTAAATAAAAAGTCCTTATTAATTCTTGAATTGAATACTTATATATGGTGGAGAACGTAGTCGGTTGGCAAGTATATGATAATATATTTGTGTGAATTGAATTTTAAGCGTATAAATGTCTTTTATGTACACTTTGAGTTAAAAGTGATACACTTATTTAGGAGGATTGATGAATTGAAAATTATATCTTGCATTAATTTGAACATAATTTGTAAACTAACTCGTTGATATTTCTGCTTATTAGCTTAGCTAGACAGATGGAACTTGACAATATCACCTATTCAGTTTAACTTGGGTAAATTTTGTTTTCAATCCTCTAGATTTCTCTATTTTCTTTCATTGTTTGGAGATGGGCAACATTTTAAGTTTCGGGTTGGGGGAGAGGGGTGGCTGATTAGTGTGAAAATTACTCGAAATTCATGTAATAATTGATCCAATTTCATAGTGTATTTGGTAAGTAACTAAATTAAGTAACTAATTAAATTTAAAGTAGGTCTTGTATGAGATCGTCTCATGGCATGAGATAATAAGAATGAGTGTAACTAGGGCATGAACTCATTAACACTTTGGTAGGAGTAGGTGTTAATTTGTCTGGTCTCATGCCATGAGACGGTCTAATAAATTTTTTTGCCTTAAATTTAGATTTCGAGAAACATAGTGTATTTTTTTTTTTTTCCAAGGAAAATGAGGTTATTGGGAAGTAGAAACACGAGCATTATTTTCATTCCGATCAGACAAAAGAGGAATCGAGATCGAGAAAGTCCTAAAAATTGAAAGAAAGAAGCCCAAAAGTTAAGAGGCCGGTTCATTAATTTTCGAAAGCCCATTGTCTTGGGCCCAAGGGAGCAACTGATTGTCCAACTCAGAGTAATGGAGATGGCATTGATCAGTTATTTCATTAAGTTAATTTAGAAGAACAGGTTTCCTGTGAAACATTTTCATAGTATAAAATTAATATCTTTATATATGTGTATTCACCAATATCATTAATGTTATTATATACATTTACTGATATTATAATATGTTATTTCAATTTATTAGTTTAATAGTATCAATGATTGCATATAATGGTATCAGTGAATACAGGCAATGATATAAATTTTATATTATAAAACTTGTTTATAGAAGATTTTGTGCATTAAGAAAGAAAGATTGTACATGCCAAGCCAACACATCATGGATTTGTGGGAAAAAGAAAAGGTTAACAACCAATGTTTGGTTTTCGTGCCACTCGGTTTCTCCATATCGCTGGGGCGGACTCAGGTTACTTGGTGGTCGGATCCGGACGGGTGTAGGGAGAGGCCTAATTGGGTGTCTCTCTGGGTGAAAATTATTTTTTTAGAACTGTAACTACTAGAGGGTAGCATTTTCAGGACCGTAACTTTATTGGATGACAATTTTAGGACCGTAATTTTAAAAAATGGCAATTTAAGGACAAATTGGCTCATATTACTCAATTTCAATTTATCTTTAAATTACCACTTTTAAAAATTACGGGCCTGAAATTGTCAGCCAGTAAAGATACGGTCCTAAAAATGCTCCCCCTGAATTACAGTCCTAAAAAAAACAATTTTCCCAATTAAATCACATTTATAATTGTCAATACTTAATAACTTCCTCATGACTCATTATTATTTTAATACAGAGATATCGTTTAATATGGACAACAAATCTTCTGGGAAATGTAGTTCAATGAGATACATGTCCATTAAATTAAACAAATCTCTCAATTGTCAGATTTAATTTAAAATTTTCTAATAAGATTCACTCCAACCACTACAAATACAAGATTTGTCGTGTTTCTACATGCTTCACAATGAGACAAACTCTTTTTCCCCCTGTATTTGATATACAATTTTTTTTGTCCAAAAATTTACGAAAACTCATTTTTTCACGCATTTTACAAATGAAAATTTCTCAAATACTCTTTGATTCTCATTCTTACACTTTTTTTTTCTCTTCTCACTCCTATCACAAATACAAATTTAGCTTTGGATAACAGTTATTTTCGCCCTTAGACGGTGGTTAAAAGGTTTGTACAAGTAGCAGTTGTCTAAGTTCAGACAGCTGTTAAAAATCGATGTTCAAAGTAAACACTTAGACAGCGGTTAAAAACCATTGTCCAAAGCAAATACTTAGACAATGGTTCTTGATTTTTTTATTCGGAAGTCGACTCCGATACATTCTCATCACACTATTATTATTATATTTAAAAAATAAAAATAGATTACATATGCATAATCTTAAAAGATAAACTAAATTAACATACACTTCCATAAATCTCATGAGATCAGACGACTTCTATACACCCCATCCACAGTTAGATCCATAAAATACACAAAAAAATGTAATCATGTTTATGACCACCAACACCCAATGCACACTATATTATATTAAGAATATTAAAAATTAATCGCTTGTTTATATGAATAAATTTTTTAACGAAATATATTTATTGTACCCATCCCATATTTATTGGGCAAAAAACAAGATGGTCTCTTACAGTATATTTCAGCATATGTTCAATAACGTCCCCTATTAAAGCCCCTACCTAACTATTTGTTCCTACATATTTATAATAGGTAAACCGCACAACAATATTTTAACAGAATTTTCTAATGAATTCCTTTGAAAACGTGAAGTCTTGTAGTATGAATCTAAAATTCTTAATCTCATAACCCAAAAAATAGCCGATGAAAAAGAAGAGGAAATACTACCAATTGGCAAGGAGAAAATGTTATATATATAAATATATATAACATTCAACTATTTCTACATCATAATTAACGAGACTAAAAGTTAATTTCATCAATCAAATTTGTTGAGAATTAGTTTGAGATAATAAGGATCAAAGTCGCATTTTACTGGAAGACTTGTAATGCGTTTTTTCTGTAATTTCCGTATTGTAGTTAAGGCGTCGTTTATAAGCTGTGTTTAGTAGCGGTTATTAATTCCAACCTTGTATAAATGCTGGGATCATCCCAATTACATTCAGATGAATAAATCAAGTTATAGAGCATAGCATTGAAACACTCAGCATCAATTTCCACATGGTATTAGAGCGGGTTCAATTATCTCCGATTAAATTGAAACCACGAGTTAGGTGATTACCATGCCGAAACGACGCAATACAGCTTGGCCGGCGCTTGTGGCGGCGTCGGGATCGAATTCTACTTCGCGATTGTCGGAAGGAGATCCGTTATATTTGCACGGTGCTGATCATCCTGGATTAATTCTGGTTGCTTATCCTTTAACTGGTGGAGGTAATTTTTTACCTTGGAAACACTCTATGTTGTTAGCTCTTAGTGCGAAAAATAAATTGGATTTCATTAATGGAACCCTACCTGAACCTGATGTTGATGATGAAAGTTATGCTTTATGGGAGAAGGTTAATTCAACTGTTGCCTCCTGGATTTTGAACTCCTTATCGAAAGAATTGAGTGAAACTTTTGTTTACACTTATTCTCCTAAGAAATTGTGGGAAATAATATGTGCTAGGTATGGTGAGAACAATGGACCTTTGAAATATAAAGTTAAAAAGAGAAATCAATACAATAAGTCAAGGAAATAGTACTGTGGTGGAGTACTTTAATCGCCTCACAAAATTATGGGACGAATTGGCTTGCATTGTTGGTGTGATGTCCTGTAACTGTGAAATAGGCAAAAAGGTAGCTAAAGATCATGAAGATGATAAGGAAACTCAGTTTTTAATGGGACTTAATGACAGCTATGATCACCTTGAGAATCAGATTATGATGATGGATCCTTGGCCATCGATGGATAAGGCGTTCTCTATGTTGCTCACCGCAGAAAGGCAGAGATCTGTGAACGTGTGTTTTTCTGAGAAAACAGATTCCGCAGCTATGGTGGCAAAAACGTTTCATAAAGGTGGAAATTCTAAATTTGGAGATTCTCCTGGTAATTGGAATGGGAACAGAGGTAGAGGTGGTTTTCCTAGAATAAAAAAGGAAGAAAAGGCAAAGCTCATCTGTGAGCATTGTGATGGAACTGGGCATGATACATCCACATGTTTCAAACTTCATGGTGTGCCTGATTGGTATAAGGAATTGAAAAATAAACCTAGGAATTATGCCAATTCGACAGAACATGGATATGAGGCTCCACAAAGGACTGCTTATTCTGAAAAAAAGGAAGATAAGTCTACTGATTTTGCTGCACTTCTTACTCAGTTGCAGGAAATGATCAAATACATGAAGGAGAGAGATAGAGTAGACACGAGCATGGATTTTGCTCAATTTGCAAGCTTTGCAGGTAATCCAGCTTCTTTACCTTTACATTTTTCTTTGAGCATATTTGATGGTGAGCTGCAAAATACTTGGATAGTTGACACGGGTGCTAGTAAGCATATGTGTAATGATGCCAAGATTATGAGAAACTTATGTCAGTTAAGAAGAAAAGTGATTGTATGTTTACCTGATGGAACAACAGTAGAGGTAGCGCAATCAGGAGATGTGCATATTTCTGCAGAAATAATGCTGAAAGATGTACTGTATATTCCAAGTTTTAGGTACAACTTGTTGTCTGTAGCTCAATTATGCGCAACTTCTGACTTGAGGTGTGTGTTTTTGTCAACATCGTGCCAATTTCAGGGTCTACAGACTGATAAGGTGGTCGGCCTGGGAGACCTAGTTGGAAATCTCTATATCTTGAAGAATAAGACACAAGTTAATTCTGCAGCAACCTTTTGTAATTTTTCTTCATGGTTGGCATAACTCACTAGGCCATGCATCTTTTAGTACTATGAAACACTTGCCATTTGTTTCAAAACAATGTACTGTTGTTGAGATGAAAGATATTCAGAATTGTGAAATATGTATCAAGGCTAAGCAACACAGGTTACCATTTCCACATAGTACTATACAAACAAGGTGTAGTTTTCAATTGATCGATGTTGATATCTGGGGGCCCTCAAAGGATGAAGCCATGACTAATACCCAATATTTTCTTAGTGTGGTAGATGATTTTACTAGAGAGACATGGGTGTTTCTTATGAAACATAAATCAGAAGTGGGAAACTTGTTGAAGCATTTTGTTGTTATGGTAGAGAGACAGTTTGATACATATATCAAGGCTATCAGGAGTGATAATGGTCTGGAATTCCTAAGTAAAGATTGCCAAAATTTCCTCCTCGACAAGGGAATTGTTCACGAAAAGTCCCGTGTTTACACCCCACAACAAAATGGTGTTCTGGAAAGAAAACATAGGCATCTTCTTGAGGTATCAAGATCAGTCTTATTTCAAGCCAATCTTCCCAGGAAGTTTTGGCCCTTCTCTGTCTTAATTACAGCCTATATTATAAATAGGTTGCCCACTGCTGTTCTTAATTGGAAGTCTCCTTATGAGTTGCTGCAAAGAAAACTTCCAGATTATAACACATTGAAGCCTTTTGGGTGTTTGGCGTATGCTGCAAGATTTCATGGTTTAAAGAGTAAATTCGACTCTAGAACACATTGATGTATATTTTTGGGATATGTTCAAGGGAAGAAAGGATATCATCTGTTTGATTTAGATGATAAAACTTTTTTTGTTTCCAGAGATGTTAAATTCATGGTGGATACTTTTCCATTTCACACCTCTCCAAAGGATCTTCATACTACTCCAGTCAATGTTGAGAGGGATCTTGATATTCAGAGAGCCACTGATATATTTATATGTCCTAGTTCAGGAACTATTGAAGCTGAGATCCCAGTTGTGCGAAGAAGTTCTAGAGTTCCGCAACTTCCAATTTGGCATAAGGATTATGTGTGTGGGTCAACCACAAGTTTTGTTTCTTCTACAACAATACCTTATCCTTTAAAGGTTTTTCCTTATGCTAAATCAACAATTTCAGATGCGCAATATCTAGCATTTATGGCAAATATTTCTGTTGAAATGGAACCTTCACATTATTTCCAAGCAAATCAATATGAACAGTGGAGACTTGCTATGGAGCATGAGTTACAAGCTTTAGAGACTAATCAAACATGGGATTTGGTTCCATTACCATCTGGGAAGCGAGCTATCGATTGCAAATGGATTTATAAGGTGAAGAGAAAACCTGATGGAGAAGTTGAACGGTATAAGGCCCGTTTAGTGGCAAAGGGCTATAATCAAATTGCAGGCATCGACTACTTTGACAGTCACTGTTCGTTTATTAATTTCACTTGCCTCTCTACGAGGATGGGAATTGCATCAACTTGATGTAAACAACGCTTTTTACATGGGTATCTTTCTGCGGAGGTGTATATGCACCCACCTCCGGGCAATACCAAAGCAGCCAACGGGGAAGTCTGCAAACTAAAATGCAGTTTATACAGGCTCAAGCAAGCCTCAAGAGAATGGAATACTGAATTGTGTTCTAAGTTATCACAATTCGGCCTCAATCAATCCCGTTTCGATCATTGTTTGTTTACGATGAATACTACTGAGGGGTTTTTAGCTATGGTTGTGTATGTTGACGATGTGTTAATCACGGGTTCCAACTTGGCTTTAATATCCAGGTTGAAGAAGTTTTTGGATGATGCTTTTACCATCAAAGATTTGAATCTAGCAAAATATTTCTTGGGTGTTGAGATCACTCGAACTTCTGATGGGATCTCGCTTTGCCAACGGAAGTATATTCTTGATATACTGACTGATATGAAAATGCAAGGGTGTAGGCCTGCCTCTACTCCCTTACCTCATGGATTGCACTTGACTTCAACAGATGGTCCTCTTCTGGAGCATCCAGATCAATATCGTGGACTTATAGGGCGTTTACTGTATCTTAACATGACTCGTCCTGATTTTAGTTATGCAGTCCAACAACTTAGTCAGTTTGTTGGTGATCCGAGGGCTTCACATTGGGTTGCATTAACACACGTGGTTCGTTATCTAAAAGGTTCTCCTTCTTCGGGCTTATTTTTTCCTTCACAAGGATCTCTCACTCTTGAAGCTTACTCGGATGCAGATTGGGCAGCGTGTAAAGATACACGATGCTCCATTACGGGTTATTGTGTCTTCTTAAGGGGTTGTTTGATATCTTGGAAGAGCAAAAAACAGAACATTGTATCCCGTTCATCCGCCGAAGCAGAATACCGTGCCCTGGGGTCTACAGTTTGTGAGCTGAAGTGGATCAGGAATGTTCTCATGGATTTTTATCTTCCTGTTGTTCTTCCCATCCCACTTCACTGCGACAATCGGGCAGCCATCCACATCACAGCTAATCCCGTGTTTCATGAGAGAACCAAACATCTTGACATCGATTGTCATGTTGTTCGTGATGCCTACACAGATGGGATAGTTTTCCCAACTTTTGTTTCTTCCCGTTTACAACTTGCAGATTTCTTCACGAAGATACTTACAGGCAGCGTCTTTGTAAGCTTCCTTTCCAAGATGGGTAAGATAGATGCTTATCACACTCCATCTTGAGGGGGGATGTTTAGAATTAGTTTGAGATAATAAGGATCAAAGTCGCATTTTACTGGAAGAGTTGTAATGCGTTTTTTCTATAATTTCCGTATTGTAGTTATGGCGTCGTTTATAAGCTGTGTTTAGGAGCGGTTATTAATTCCAACCTTGTATAAATGCTGGGATCATCCCAATTACATTCAGATGAATAAATCAAGTTACAGAGCATAGCATTGAAACGCTCTGCATCAATTTCCACAAAATTCAAACACATAACTCCCCAATGAATCTTACATAAAAATTATTTCGAATCGCATCCTATAACTTTCAGTGATTACACAATAAAGATCAATCAAAATAAAGCTAGCTAGAAAGATAACTGTATCTTAATTGAAATAAAAATTAACCACAAATTATAGCATGCCCTCAAGTGCATAGCATGCACTTGGACTTTAAGCTCAATTTAACTTTAATTTTTTTTTTCAAAACACACATAAATACACTGAACTATGCATTTTTTATCTTTTCAGTTGGGGTATTACTGATTACTTCTTTGACTATTACTGACTACTTCTTGGGGTATTACTGATTTCTGTTTGGATTACTTTTTTTAAAATTCAAGTGCATACTATGCACTTAAGTGCACACTAGAACTACTCAAGATTAACACGTTTAATCATAAACTATATATGTATTTATATGATTTTTTTTTGTCAATAATGAAAAGGGAAAATATTGAAAATATTCCTAAAACATTGCTCGATTTTAGATTTAGTTCTTTATCTTCTTAATTTCTCTATTATGGTCATTTTGTTATAAGAAAAGGTCATTTTCGATGAATTTTTGTTTAAAAAAGGCCTAGAAATTACACGTGCTCCGACGACAGTGCTCGTGTGACACTCCAAGTTAATAACTAGATCCATATCCACTTCCTCTGTATTAAATAGGTTGGAAATGAGATTTTTTCCCTATGCTGTGGACCTGATATATTAACTTGGAAATCACACGAGCACTACTACTAGAACGTATAGCTTCCGGAAACTTTTTTTAAAAAAAAATCCATTGGAAAGAGCCTTTTATAATAACAAGAAGATCATAATTAAGAAATTAAGAAAATAATGGACTAAATTTTAAGGTCGCACAAGGTTGCAAGACCATTTGTGCTTTTTTTCCCAATAAAATGAAAAATTACTTAACAAGATAAATGTATATATTAATTAACATGAATAACGCGTTTCCGATTACTAAGGTTATAAACATTAAATGAAAAACCTTGTTGAGTAAGCATCAAAATAAACAGAAATAAGAAGATATACTTACTTTAGTAGAACAGTGTCAACTCCGATTATGCCGAACAAAAATATAACTCGAGTAAGAAATTAAAGAGAAGTGAAGAAGAACTACAAGTATTAATTAAGGGGTGTCGGTGGTGGATTATGGAATGCATAACCACGGCTCGTGCTTCAGTTCTTATTAATGGTAGTCCGACTAAAGAGTTCAAGCTAGAAATTAGGGTTGATGTAGGGAGACCCACTGTCGCCATTTCTTTCTATTTTGCCTGCTGAGAGGATGAGCCTGTTGCTCCAAAGATCTGTGGAATGAAGGCTATACGAAACCGCGTTTATTGGAAAAGACAAGTGGGTATCTCTCACCTTCAATTCGTCGATGATATCGTGTTTATAGGAGAAGCAAAAATCGACAATGCTATTGTTGTTTACCAATAAATATGTTGGGAATTAATGGCTAGTTAATGAGCTTTGGTAAAAAACATCAAGATGAAAAGGAGATTGAATGCTCCATAAATGCAAGAACAAATAAGCAATAATGATGTGAATGTAAATGCAAGAACACCAAGAATTGCTAGGGGTTATTAGTCCCTGGACTAGAATGCTTGTATAGCTTTTTGATTGAGTGAACCAATATTTACTTTGTACAAGGTTGGACCTATTTATAGGTTTCTTTTACAAGGGTATTTGTGTCATTTCCGACCTCCACGGAGGACAGCTGCATTAAATGGCTGCAGTCCCTGGAGGCGCGCGGGCGCCGGACAGTCCTTGCTTGCAGGAGGTCGGCTACTGGTGTACCGCCACGCGTCCCAAAAGGACGATTCTCTGAGCCATTTCCTTACTTGGAGGAAATATTCCTTCTGTTACTTCGCAGGGAGGCGGCTCTTTACCTTATTTAGGACGATTTTGCCGAATTCTATCGCATGCTCTCAGATTCTTTCTTTCTCCGAATGGTTGCTAATTGAGGTCGGAGATATGCGTCTTGCTAAGCTCGGAGATCGGCCGGGTGCCCGGTGCTCGGCCGGTCGGAAGGGAGCTTTCTACCTTCTGGCTCGCGGTATACCCAACCTGGTAGATGTCATCACGTTTCCGACCTATGGTCTCTTGCCGAGGTCGGTTATAGTTCATCCTGGAAAAGGTCGGCCGTGTCTCGGCGACGGCGACCCCGTGGGCGCGATCGCTGTGAGGTCGGAGAACTAAGAGGTCGGGGATGCCATAGCCATATTTGCTCGTCCAGACTGGGTCGTCTCGTTGCCTTGCTAAAGGGAGGTCGGTGCCGATCTCGGGTGGAAAATGGTCTCAACAATTACCCCACCAGTTTGGCTCACACGGAGAGTGAGAGGTGTACTATTCGTTTGACTCCCATGGTCGGGGCCAACCTCAAGTCTGGCCACGAGGTCAGAGGTTGGTTTTCACCGGCATCGAAAGACGTGCACGGGGAAATGGCCTAAAAAGGTACGCGTGACGTCATGCGATGCCTGGAATTCCGCGCATCAAAGTTGGTGTACGCAGTCATTTCAATTGGTGACCCCAGACGTTTCGACTTCTTGCATCTAGGCCCTTAGGCCTAGGGATTCTTAATTGCAATTCCGCCCCATTCCCACTTTATAAATAGTTGAGTTTTCTTTCATTTTGGATTTTTCACTTTCGCGCCCATTGAGCACTCTCTGCAAGCTTGGAGCACTCCAGCGACTTTTGTGGCGATGTTCACGTCGGCGATACGGCGACGAACTTTTGGTAAGTGTCAAACCTCCCGCATTTCTACTTTATTTTCTTTCATTTCTCAACTATGGTGCGATGGTGGGTTGGACCCCTGCCGGGGTAATGACTACGAGGTGGCGTCGCCCCCAGCGGTGGTGAGATTGGGCAACGACTGTTCGAGGAAGGGGGGAGCACCAGCGGGACAGGTAAATCCGAATAACTCATCATGGATCTGACCATCTCTAAAAGAGTCCGGTTTCTTCGTTCCGCCACACCGTTCTGTTGAGGGGTTCCCGGTGCGGTTAACTAGGATACAATCCCTTCGTCCGATAAGTATTTCAAGAGTTCATCGCTGAGGTATTCGCCTCCACGATCTGATCGTAGAAACTTGATACTCTTTTCCCTATATTTCTCGGCTTCGGCCTTAAACTCCTTGAACTTATCAAAATTTCAGACTTATGCCTCATAAGGTAAATGTACCCATATCTCGAGTAATCGTCAATGAAGGTGACAAAATACTCATACCCCATTCTCGCTTTGATCGTCATTGGACCACACATATCGGTATGAACGAGTTCTAACACTTCCGTGGCTCTATTCCCCTTGGCTCCAAATGCCCTCTTGGTCATTTTACCCTCTAAACAGGATTCACAAGTTGGAAACGGCTCGACTTGGAATGATTCCAAAGATCCGTCTTTCACCAATCTCTCTATCCGCTTTAGATTAATATGACCTAGTCTAAGATGCCATATAAGTGTTTCGTTCATCTCTGAAGAACGCTTTATTTTATTACTTGAAATGATCGACGTATTATTAGATTCATTATTTGAGTGGTGTGCACACTTAATCGTATAGAGATTGTTTACCAATGTTCCATGGCAGATAGTAACATTCTTAAAAGAAACAGTGACAACTTTATTAAAAGTAACTGAATATGCATAAAAAAACAACTTAGAAACTAAAATTAAATTCTTCCTAAAGTTCGAAACGTATAAAACATATCTTAAAATTAAAACTCTATCTTCAAAAGATAGGTGCATGACTCCCACTGCTTCGGCTGCCACTCTCGTAGCATCGTCCAAAGTGATGGTGATCTCATTCTTACTAAGTTGCCGGGTTAGCTGGAACCCCTGAAGAGTGAAACAAATATGATCAGTTGTCCCGGTATCCACTACCCAAACGTGGGCAGCATATGCCGCAACATAAGTTTCAACGACTAAAGCATGAGACTTACCTTTCTTTACCGCCTTCTTAGGCTTAGAATAGGTAGACCTCCAATGTCCTTTCTCCCCGCAATTGAAGCACTTACTCTTACCGGATATCTTCACACCGTACGGCTAGAATGCTCTTTCTTTGCCACCAAGAGTGAGTCTACTGGTTTGGTTCCGATCAATCTCCTTCTTCTCAATCTTACCTTCCATTGGCCTAGATTTCGAGAAAAAGCTCTTGATCACCAAAGCCTCATCCTTACTCCCTAAGTATGACTCTACCGTTATCAGAGCCTTGAGCAGGGTATCTAAAGTGAACTTGTGTTTCGATAACACGTATTCCCAAAAGAACCCATCAAAACTACTCGATTGCTTTAGGAGTATGGAATCGATTTGACTTTCTTCACTTTGTCCGGCACCAAGAAACTCGAGTTTTTCAAACTCACGCCTAAATTTGAGAACATGATCCCTTACAGGTGTTCCCTTCACCATTTCCTTCGTGAGCTTCTCATGAATGGTGAACAGATTCGCCATGGGGTTCTGATGTTGAAACATCTCTTCAAGGCTATTCATGATATCAACAGCCGCTTCAATGCCTTCATGAATGCGTTTCAAATCTTCAGACATAAATGTCAAGATGATGCGCTTCATGTGCTCATTGGAATGCTTCCAATCATTGAATACCGCCCTTTCCCCACTACTTGACTTATCATTAGGTTTCTTGGGTACGTCAACGCTAAATATCCAATAGTGTTCTTGCGCAGGTAGAACCATATTCATGTTACGTTTCCAATCAACATAGTTCTCACCAACAAGTTTGTTATCTTTAAGTATACTAAACAGTGGATTAAAAGGTTGCGACATGATGAACTGAGAATAAAACATACATTCATATCAATATCTAGAAAAATACAAAATTATCACATAATTCGATCACATAAATTATATTGAAACCTTAAAACAATATAATCATGCATCAGCCAACATCTCAAAACAATTTAAATGCGCCACGAGGGGTGGTCTATACATTTAAATACATTCAAGCGGATCACAAACTTAAAAGTTACAAATCCTTAATTCAAAATTAATAGTTGGCTCCCATTTTGACCACAAAAAAATTGACAGGGACTCCGAGGGGAGTAAGTTAATATCAATTTCTTATGCCTAAGTAATAACCATAATTAAATACAGGATTATTATTTCGCTTTGAGCAAGCCACTCGTGGTGAGGGTCAATACCGTCTCTAGTAATAATCCACAATCATCCTTTCGCAATTTATTCATGTGAAATCCGTCCTTTTGGCCGATCCGAGGGGGAAATGTATTCCAAAAGAACTTCAAAAATAAATAAATTATGGAGGCCAAATTAATCCAATTTTAATATCCGGAATAAAATTGCGATTAAATAAACATACTTAGTAATTTTCGAAAGTAAGGTTTTTCTTGGACAATAAAATTCATGCAAACACATATTAACAAATAATAATAAGTGCACGAAATTAAACATCCATCAAAACAAAATTAAACACATTGGAGCAATCAAAATCCAATTGTCACGGTTTAATTTCTTCACGTCTTGATGCGAAAAATCATCCTTGTTACTTTTCATCGTTCGTCTCGACACGCTCCCACTCGAACAACAACACTCTTCAAAAAATAATATCGTTTGGGGTTCGGTACGACGTTTAAAATCACACAAAAAAAACGCAGAAATGAAATTAATTTTAAAAAAGAAATTCATGGCCCGAGATACGGCGCGCGTCGGCCCACGGAGTGGGCCACGCGCCTCTCGTCCCACGGCGGCCGAGCACTGGGCGCCTGGCAGCAGACCCGTGCGCGCGCGCGTGCCACCTGTCGTACGCGGGTTGTGCGCCTCGCGCACCCCATGCACCGGATTTCGCCGTTTGTTCTTGTTTTTCACCCCATGCATGATTTTACGTCCATGCATGCGCCACACATGCATGCGTCGTCCGGGTACGCCGTCTTTAATTCTTCGTTCTTCGACTCGATCCGGTTACAATTTATTTCAAAAAATAAATACTAGATCAAGACTAGTCTATTACAATGATCGAATCAAAATATAAATAAATAATCTACTCGTGGATTTTCTCACTAGAAAAATGAATTCGAACGAATCGAATTAAAAACAATTAATTCACACGCATGAAAAAAAAATTAACAACATTAAAGCCATGACAATTGGATACCTGCAAAAAAGATCTAGCAATTCTACTATCCAATTTCAATTTCATGTTTAACAATTTAAATTCCAATTTAAAGATCAGAGCCCGAATCCCTGGCTCTGATACCAGTTGTTGGGAAAATAGGGTGCCCGGAATCTATTCGGGATGAAATTTAAATACGAATTTAAATTCAATTATTACTAGCATGAATTAATCCTAATTAATTGAAATAATAATTCCAACAACAAATTTATCATCATGCATGTTGAATTAATTCACATAAAATCTAGGCGGAATAAACAAGAATTTATGTGACTTACGTACCTCTTGTAGAATTGACCTTTGAATAAACGGGACAATCACGATCACGCTTTATCAACCCAAAAACCTTCTCAATTATATCCCTTTCGCCTTACTTGATCACCGGTGGGAGATGCTTTCAAGTAATTTAAATAACTAAGGAAAAAGAAAAATATATATGCTCTTGATTTTTCCAACACATAGAATTATGTACTTGGGGATGAAATAATCATCCCCTATTTATAAGTAGAGGTGGTCGAAAATTAGGAGTATTTGGGCCTTGGAGAAAATCTTTTCTTAGACTCTAAGAAATTTTGAATATATCCCATATATTCTTTTCTCCAAAATAAAATATTCCACAAAAATCTCACCCTCCTTATAACTTGCAATTTTTGAAAATTATTAGAAAAGAATCCAAGATTTGGATCTTCTTGAATATATGAGATAATCTTGTATTCCAAGAATACTTATCTTCCATAATATCTTTCCAAGAAAATCAACAAAATCTTTTCTCTCCTAATATTCCTAATTTTCGAAAATAAGAGGAAAAATCAGCATTATTATTTTCTTTTTATTTTAATCACCTTATCATTATTGGGCTACTTAATGGGCTACTTGAGGGGCCTTTAAGGAGAATTAAGATTGGACCTCCTAATGGACTTCTGAATTTCAATATTGAGCCCCAATTAATATAATTCAATCCATTAATATTAATTATTACCACTAATAAATTAATATTGCACTATCCATCTTAATCCATATTACGATAATATGGGCTCCCGGTTATTATTTTCCGCGTTTAAGATTATCAAGTCCATTAATTAATTAAGCTTCTGAATAGCTTTAAATTAATTAATATATTTCACCTTGGAGTAAAGACAACTCAACATTATTATCCGTACCGAAGAAACTAATTCTTCACTTGCAAGATTTGGTACGATAAAACTTCTGAGCCCACCAAGGGGACTAATCACACGAGCCGTACTCGCACGCGTTTCTCAGTATTAAATCTTAGCAACCATCGTATGATTAATATTACTGACCAAAGTTTAAAGTCACGATGATTCGCACCCAACATGAATCAAAGCAGTAACCATTAAGCACACATGGTCCTATTTAAGTGACAGAGATTAAGAAATCAATAACCACTGAGGTCTAATTCTTCACTTTTCATTGAAAATTAGCTCAACCTTGCCGTAAGCTCGCTGAGGAGAACTGGGGCACTGAGGAGGACTGAGGCGGACCTTACCCGCACCTGGGAAGAGAGGACCATCTTTGAGAGTGTTGGGACATTGTCAGTTTTGATTAAGATCCCAAAGCCCCTGAAAAGATAATTGCCTTAATCTGTCTTTGTCAGGCTAGTCTTGGTTAGGATTAGTACTTAGTCATTTTACACTTCACAGGTACTCAGTGAGAGGAGAACTCACTGGAGACAATCAAGACTCAGAGCCTGAAGACGAAGAGCACCATCCTGAACTTATGGCAGTCCTCTAAGCTGGCTGAGTAAGTGTCAGTGATGAAGAGTATGACCCTGAGGTCATTACTAACTCAGTCCTGAAGGGAACGGGATGTCACTGAGTTAATGGGAAGACTTGGAGTAGAGCCAAGCAATGCAAAAGGAATTTCAGCGTCAGGACAAGACTGGTGGTCCCAAGACAAAATGAACTTAATAAGACAAGCCTGAAGCCCAGGAATAAGTTCTGACATTCTCACCAACCTGATGACGTGGACCAATCCGTAAGGACACGCACGTACGGAACCTGACATGAAGACTGAATTCAGACTGTATATTCAACGGGTAAGCATTTAATGTGCATTTAATGCAAATACCAAATCCATGCAAAAGACGGCTGCTGCATGAAGATATGTCCGTTTGAAGCCACTCTACATAGATGACTAGAAGGCTATCTCTCCAACGGATAGTTATTCAAATCACCTATAAATACAGAAGGCCTTGAACCCATTCAAGGTTACGGGAAATTTCCAAGCCAGAAATTACTCAAACTCTCAAGCATTCAAAGCATTCAACCTTTAAGAGAAGCACTCGAAACCTTCTAAATTTCCCAAGTGTTTCTTAGCAGTTGAGAGTTATTCTGTATTCCAAGAGCTAACCAGAATTATCTCAAGCTTAGAGAGATTATCCAATCCTTAGCATAGCTTTGCCTTGTAAGGATAATCTCAACTTAGTTGGAATCCAAACTGAAACCAAAACCCTAAGATAGGCTTGTTGGGAGTAAGTCAGTTAGAGTGTTAGTAAGTGGAGTTGTATAGATCAGTGAGGTTAGCTGGTCTTGGTGCACCTTGGCACGTTAAAAACAAGAATCCCTTGAGTGGATTTCCTGTTAAGTCAGGTCGTGGACGTAGGAGCTTGAGACTCTGAACCACGTTAAACTCCCTGTGTTCTTACTGCTTTGATATTGTGCATACTTGCTATATTACTTGTTCATTCATTGCATTCAAGTTTATCAGGCCTGAATCAATCAGGCTGATCTTCAAAAGAGCACTGCCCTACTAAACACTCTTAAGATTTGAGTAAAACAAGTTTTTCAGAAAGCAAACTAAACAAGACTTTAAACTTTCAGGGCTCAAACATTTCCGCACTGAACTTGAACTGATAGTTAGCCAACTGACCCGTACCAAGTGTAGTCAGTAGGTGTGTTATCAGCTCCTAGTTCTTTACCACTCTGAGCAAAGGGGACTCAGTCAGTTTTAAGGTTGAAAAATTGGTATACGTGTATTCCCCCCCATACACGTATTCCTCAGTCTTGTACCGGGACCAACAAGTGGTATCAGAGCAGTAGTTCGAAAGACCACTGACTTTGAATACTAATAGTTTCAGAGGAGAAACTGTTGGTGGTCACTGAACAGATCTGAGTTTGCTTTTCATAAAACTCGCATCATCATGACTTCGAGGAGACTTGAAGCTTCGTTACTTGAATTCTCTGTGTCTAACTTTGTCTATTGGAAGTTCAGATTAGAAGCACATCTAGATGCCATCCATGACCAGATGCCGCGTGTACTCAGGGAGGGACCGATCAAGATCACTATTCCTAACGTCAGAGGACTGGGATATGAGGATCTTGCGATTGGCGTGCAGGTTCCTAAAGAAAGGAAAGACATGACCAACGATGAAATCAAGATGGTGGGACTTGACAACGTCGCCAGAAACATCATCTTGCACACGGTGCCCTTCGAGGAGTCAGCCAGGCTGATGAACTTAAAGACGGCAAAGGAGGTCTGGGATGAGCTGACAAGGATGTGTGAGGGATCTGAAAAGATCAAGGAGAACAAGAGAAACATTGCCATTCAGAAATTCGAGGCGTTCGAGATGCTGCCTGACGAGAGCATAGATCAAATGGAGTCTAGATTCATCAAGTTGATGAATGAGTTGGTGATGCTGGACATGGACGTCCCAAGGAGAGATGTTGCCTCAAAGATCCTGAATGCCCTTCCTGAGAGATGGGACAACAGTGTAATTATGCTCAAGAACACTCAGGATATGAGTAACATAACTTCTGCTTTACTTTTTTCAGAGCTCAAAGCGCTTGAATTTGACCTTAACAAGAGAAAGAAGAAAGTTCAGTCAGAAGAGGAAGTGAAGGAGAAAACTCCTGAGAAAAGTGTGGCGTTCAAGGCCAGGTCTGAACCTGTTGAGCCCTCATCAAATTCTTCATCAAAGTCACTGATGGAGATGAGCAGGGAAGAACTCGCTGAGGAGTACAGCCTGATGGCCAGACGATTTGACAAGCTCAATTCCAGGTTTGGTCGTTATAAAAAGTTTTATCAAGACTCACATGACAGGAAACCTGAAGGAACCCACCAAAGCTCAAGGAGATATGAGGAGCGAAGGAATACTGACCAGAGGAGAGAACGTGGTGATGATAGAAGATATTCTGAACCAAAACCTGAAAGAAGAGACGAACTCGCGATGATAGATATCCAACAAAGACTGAAAGCTCACCAAGAACCAGGGAACCTGACTCAAGGAGGAACCCTGAACCGAGAAAAGAAAGAGTGAGTGAGCAGGTAGCATGTTACAACTGTAACAAGATTGGTCACTATCAGTACGACTGCCCGGAGCTGAGTGCGAGGGAGAGAGAGGAAAGGAGAGCCACTAGGGATCTAAGATCTGCTGATCGGAGAGCGATGGTCGCTGAAGATGCGACAGATTCTGGCGGTCCTGCTGAAAGGTCACCTGAACTCTTCTCAGATGACGAGTACGATGATGTCTGTCTGATGGCTAGGGATGAGCCTGAGGTAACATCAAATTCTGTTTGTGCTTCTTACACTGGTCAAAATCCTGAGCTTAGCTCAGAGTCAGTTAGAGAAATGAACCTTCAGATCTGTCTTGATCAATTGATGGTTGATTTCTCCAGATTGCAGGAAACTAATGTCTTCTTGGTTGAGGAGAACAAGAAATTGAGTACTGAAGTTCAAAACCCGAATGAACAACTCACTCAGTCAGATCTTAAAGAATCAGCTCAGATTGTGAGACTAACTCAGGAAATTGATATGATCAATTCTGAGCGTCTCCCAAGAGAAAATATTCTGAAGGAATTGGCTGAGGAAGAGCTGGTCAGGAAGGAAGAGCTGAAAGCACTTAAGAGTAAGTTTGATGACCTCTTTACCAGACATGAAATCCTGAAAAAGAGTGAGGACTCTCTCAAGAAAAATGTTGCAGCAATGAATAAATCCTTAGTGGCTAGAGAGGAAATAAATAGCAACCAGATACTTGGGAACAAGAAAAGGGGACTTGGATATGTTCCTGAGAAATCCTCACAAGGTCAGTCTCATGTTGCTTCAGGGAGCAACACTGAGAGGGTATTTGTTCAGACAGGCCAGAGTGCCCCTAAGGTTGTGCTCCAGGCCCGTCAAACTGATAAGGGCAAGGAAACCGTTGACACAGTCAGGGTTGTTCCTAAGGTAGCTAAGCCAAAACCCAAGGGAAAGGCAAAGCAACCTACGGAAGCCCCTGAGAGCTCAGGCCAGGGAAAACCTCAGCGAAAGCAGAGGAAGACTCAGGCCAAGAGCCCTCAGACTGGTCAGCGAGGGTACCATCATGCTTGGCAATACCAACAGGGAAGGCCAAATATGATGACACCCCCGTGGTTTTGGCATCCTGAGGCCTTTAACTGTTTTCCATTTCCTCACTTGCCTAGGGGAAATAGAAATCAGGGTCCTTATCAAGAACAAGGCCCAAGACCTGTTGCACCCAGACCTAGGAAGAACATGAAGCCAGCCCAAAAGGCACCCACTCAGGCTCCTGCGAAGCCTAAGTCTAACACTCATACACCATCTTCCTCTAAGGCAAAGAAGAAGAAAGTTGTGTATGTCGATGTTTCAGGGAGACAGATTTACCACTCTGAGGCAATCAGGGTTGTGAAGCAAGTCTGGATCCCGAAGGGTACAGCTGACACGATAGGACCCAACACCCAATGGGTACCTAAAGCCTGATTTGCTTGCAGGCGGCTGTGGATCACAACAAGAGGAGAGGAGACTCAATCAAAGCTGTTTGGTACCTAGACAGTGGTTGCTCAAGGCACATTACTGGAATGAAGAGTCTTCTCCAAGAGTATCAAGCTAAAGATGGTCCACAGGTAACCTTTGGTGATAACTCAAAAGGTGTTACTAAAGGTTTTGGTGTTCTAATTATAGGTACAGTCAGAGTGGAAAATGTGTCCTTTGTGGAAGGACTGAAGCATAACCTGCTGTCAGTAAGTCAATTCTGTGACAAAGGGTTCAGTGTTGAGTTCTCATCGAATACATGTTCAGTCAAGGACAAATCAACACAGGTGCTTCTATCAGGTATAAGGAAAGGTAACGTTTATCTCGCTGATTGGAGCAGCACTATTCCTAATACCTGTTTTATTGCTAAAAGCTCTCTAGAGCTCAGTTGGTTATGTCATAAAAGATTAAGCCACCTGAACTTCAAGATTCTTAACAAAATTTCTAGACAGTCACTTGTTGATGGTCTACCTAATGAAGTTTTTAGCAAAGATCACGTGTGCAAAGCTTGTCAGGAAGGGAAGCAGGTCAGAGCATCATTCAAAGAGAAAGCCTCTTATTCCACTGACAGGATACTTCAGCTCTTGCACATGGATTTGTTTGGTCCCATAACACCTGTGAGTATGAATGGTAGAAAGTATACCCTTGTGGTTATTGATGATTATTCTAGATATACTTGGGTTATTTTCTTGTTAAATAAGAAGGAAACACAGGTGAAGCTTCCTGAGTTGCTCAGGAGACTCAGCAATGAGAAGAATCAGTCCATTACTAAGATCAGATCTGACAAGGGCACTGAATTTATAAATTCATATATTTCTGACTTCTGTAATGAACTTGGTATAGCTCATGAGACTTCTGCAGCTAGAACCCCACAACAGAATGGTGTCGCTGAAAGAAGGAACAGGACACTGAAGGAGGCTGCAAGGACCATGCTGGCTGAGTCAGGATTGCCCAAGAAATTATGGGCTGAGGCAATCAACACTGCATGCTACACTCAGAACACATCCATGCTGAACAAGCAACATGCACAGACCCCATATGAGACATGGAACAAAAGGAAACCTCGTATTTCTTATTTTCATGTATTTGGTTGTAAGTGCTTCATCCTCAACAATGGGAAGACCCAGTTGAAAGCCTTTGATAGCAAATCTGATGAAGGAATATTCTTAGGATATTCTGAAGTTAGTAAAGCCTTCAGGGTTTACAACTGTAGGACCCTTGTTGTTGAAGAATCACCTCATGTTGTCTTTGATGAATCTACTAATGAGTCTAGGGCAAAGGTGTTGAATCCTGACACTGAGGAGGTCACAAGGAGTGTGACAAGGCTGAGCTTGAAGAATCAACCTGATCCCAAGATCAAGACTGTGTCAATTCCGAGATGGGATGATGATGACGATCAGGATGATGAATCAGGTGCCACTCCTAAGCCCAGCACATCAGGGATTGTTGAGCCTCAGACTGAGGAACAGGCTCAACCTGAGGTAAGCACCGTCTATGAAGATGCTGTTGCAGCTGAGACGGTTCCTGAGTCACCTCATCAAGGGGGAATCAATGTTCCTGACATTGAACTTATTAATCCCTTTGGCATAGACTCAGGATCATCCCCTTCTGTTCAATTTCCTGAATTTTATGAACCTGTAGACACTAACATTGCAGGTACTTCAGGAACAACTCCTGGCAAGAGAACTTGGTTAGGAGATCATCCCATTGATCAAATCATTGGTGATCCAACTGAGGGAGTCAGGACCAGACGGTTCCATGGTGAGAGTGCATTGTTCTGTTGCTTTCTCTCTGAGCAAGAGCCTCAGAACATTGAAGAAGCTCTCACTGACTCGAACTGGATCATTGTCATGCAAGAGGAGTTGAATCAGTTCACAAGGAATCAGGTTTGGGAACTGGTGGATAGACCTAGGCATCAAGGTGTGATTGGTACCAAGTGGGTCTTTAAGAACAAGAAGGATGAGAATGGTGTTGTGGTAAGGAACAAGGCTAGACTGGTTGCAAAAGGGTATTGTCAGTCTGAAGGAATAGACTATGATGAGACTTTTGCTCCAGTGGCTAGGTTGGAAGCTATGAGGTTGTTCCTTGCATATGCAACATACAAGAAGTTCAAGGTGTATCAAATGGATGTCAAGAGTGCCTTCCTGAATGGTGTACTCAATGAAGAGGTATATGTTGAACAACCTCCCGGGTTTGAGGTTGGAGATAGAGTATACCATTTGAAGAAAGCACTCTATGGACTTAAGCAAGCACCAAGAGCTTGGTATGATACCCTCTCTCAATTCCTGACAGACCATGGGTTCAAGAAAGGAACTGTGGATAGGACATTGTTCAGGATCACTGAAGGTGATGACATTCTCTTGGTCCAGATTTATGTGGATGACATAATATTTGGATCACCAAATCATCAGCTCTGTGAGAAATTCTCTAAGTTGATGACTGGTAAATTTGAGATGTCCATGATGGGAGAGATGAACTTCTTTTTAGGATTGCAGGTCAAGCAGACTGATCAAGGTATATTCATTAATCAGGCAAAGTATACAAGAGACTTGATTCATAAGTTTGGTGTTCAGAACAACAATCCAGCAAGGATCCCTATGAACACAAATTGGAAGATGGATCCTGACACTGAAGGGACTTCAATAAATCAGACTGAGTATCGTGGGCTGATAGGTTCTTTATTGTACCTGACTGCAAGTAGGCCTGACATTACGTTTGCAGTTGGTGTGTGTGCTAGGTATCAGTCTGGTCCCAAGAGAAGTCATTTGGAGGCTGCTAAGAGGATACTTAAGTATTTGAAAAGGACAGTCAATATGGGACTATGGTATCCTTCAGATGACAACTTAGAACTGACAGGTTATTCAGATGCAGATTATGGAGGTTGTAGGATTGATAGGAAATCAACCTCAGGGACATGTCAGTTTTTGGGAAGTAAGTTGATCTCGTGGTTTAGTAAGAAGCAGAATTCAGTGGCTACATCCACGACTGAGGCTGAGTATATGGCTGCAGGTAGTTGTTGTGCTCAGATTTTATAGTTGAGGCAACAATTGAGGGACTACCAAGTGTTTGCTAATCAGGTTCCAATCTATTGTGACAACAATAGTGCTATAGCAATTACTCAGAACCCAGTGCTTCACACAAGGTGCAAGCATGTGGATATTAGACACCACTTCATTTGAGATCATGTGGAGAAGAAAGATATTAGGATGGAGAAAATTCACACTGACAGGCAAAGAGCTGACATCTTGACTAAGCCTCTGGCTGAATCGAGGTTTATGGAACTGTCAGTGGAGTTAGGACTCTTAGATCCGGGAGAGCAGTCAGCGTAGGGTTCTAGGGGGAACTCAGGCCAGACTCGACTCAGCGAGGTATCAGGGTGCTACAATGTCTCCCTGACAGGTATGAATTCTAACCTGACTCTTGTGAATTTCAAGCGTCTCCCTGAGTCCTTCGTCCTGAAAATCTTTATTAAATGCATTCCGTTTTCATTAAAAGCGCGCCTTTTCATATTTAAAACCCACGCGCACGGAGCATTTAATGCCAGTTACTTTTTCATATACGTATCCGTTTCATACGGAATATGACTGACATGGGGTTTAATTGAAGCTGAGATTAATCCTGGCCCCTCATTTCAAAACCTTTCGAATTCAGGGATCAATCTCAACCCCACGTTTGAGTAACTGACTTAGTCTTATCAATCAAGAGTGCCATTTGAGGTTTTTACGCAAACACAACGCACAATCAGCACACTGAGTTTTCTCTTGCTCAAACACAGAAATTTTTCAAAAACCTTTCTTTCAAAAACAATGGCATTCCTTGATTCCAACTGGACAACCGACAAGATCGTCGACGTTGTTGAGAAGAAACTGGTACACATGGAGCAAGTCATCTCCATGGAAGGTATCTGTCTTACGGTTGAGGAAATCAAACCCGTGTTTAAATGGATTTCCGATGCCGGGTTGGAAACATACTTCACCACCCGACCCATTTCCGTGCTCCCAAGAACAGTTGTGGAAGCATATTTGAATATGTTCTTGCGGAAGGGGGAAGTTTTCACAAAGGTGACTGCGTTGAAGCCGACGGGAGAGAAGGACGGCGACGGCGAACCTCTTTACAACACAGAGGTGGTCACTATCAACTTCAGGCAGACGGTGAGGGAAGTCTTCAAGCTGCCATTCTCAGGCATCAACCCAAGAACCTACAAGGAGAACTCAGAGGGAGAGTTTCTTGGGAAATGGACCAAGTCAGGGTCATCGGAGTTCAGGGCTCGCCAGAACAAGAGTACGTTAAAGCCTGAGTATAGAGCTCTGGTGGACTTGGTATCCAAGATGGTAATGGGCGCAACTAGCTCTCACGAGCAATTGAGTCTGCCCAAGCTGAGACTCATGGGGGCTATCGTTGATGGAGTGGAAACGAACTGGGAGAAGCTCTTCCTCGATCAACTCCATCAGGCAGGACTGGACAAACTCACGCGAGACGAGGATAAGAAGCACATTTCCGTCAGTACCATCTTGCCTTTCGGCACGAGGATGTCCATCGTGATTGCTCATGCTTGCCATGGGTATACCTTCGACTTTGAGGATAGTCTCTCCTCGAAGAAGGTAATGTTTTCCTCACTGAGTGATACCTATTCAGTGCTAGGGCTGACTGATCCCAATGCGAAAGCAAAGGGTCAGGCCAAAAAGCCAGCTGGTAAGGCCAAGAGAGTGGCAACCAGTCTCATTGAACGGGTAGATGAGCTCCTTGAGAGGAGTAAGGAGGGTGAGGAGGTTGCAGCTGAGGAGGTGGAGCAGCCTGAAGTGGAAGCGGCTGAGAAGAGGAAGAGGGTGAAGATAGTGCTGTCAGGGAAGAACACGCAATCTGGGACTGAGTCTGTTCCCAAGAAGGCCGGATCTGAGGCTGAGGGAACTGACGATGACGTCAGAAAGGAGGGTGCTCAGGGAGAGAGGCCCCTGAAAAGGCTTAGGAAGGGGACCAGAAAATCCCCTGCTAAGAAGCTGCCTGAGGTGAGTGAGAGGGAGAAGTCAAGCTCTCCTGGAGCCTCTGACTTGGAGGAAGTAAGAAAAACTGTCGAGACGGCTGAGTCGTTGCAGCCTGAGACAGTACCCACTCAAACACACCCAAACCCTGAAACCCAAACACCCTTCATTCCTGACCCCATACCTCAATCTCCCCAACCACCCCAAACCTCAGAGCCAAATCATCCTACTGAGTCAGCGCCTTCAACTTCTCACATAAATGAGCCTGACCAGTCAGCCGAGCCGAACCTTCCAAACCCCTCAGATTTTCCCTCATACCCTAATCCCAAAGACTGTCCCAAATCCATTTCAGCTGAGGAGGACGAATTCCTCGAAGTGGAGGAGGAGGATTTGGATGAACACATGGCTGGAGGGATTCTGGAGAACACCCTCAGGGGGAACGCCACAGAATGGGCAGGAAAGTGCTGGCCTGGGCTATCCAAGTATACTGAGCTACTGGCGTATGTGATAGAGCTCAAAGTTTGGTTGGACTTCAAACAATCAAACATGCAGGAGCAACATATGCTGGTGGATGCTCGTGGCTGGGAGCACTGGGAGGCGGAAGAGGCCAAGATTTGCTCGTTCTTTGGACTTACTAGCTGGCTTCAACTCCTGAACTTTGACAACCTGAAGCAGCTAGTGGCTGATATGATGTCCAAGAGCAAGGCTGACCTCCTATCTGATGACGGAAAGGATGATGATGAGGATGATGAAGAAGCTCAGGGTAGAGACTTGGAGAAGGTAGTGGAGGAAACTGCACAGGAAGTTGATGAGATGAACTCTGAGCCTCAGGCTCAGGGGGAAGGTGATAAGAACACTGGTGCCAAGGGTGGACCAGTGGCTGAGGATGTTGTGAACATCTCAGCTGCCGATGAGACATCTGTCGATGAAGGGATTCCCTGCCATGAGACAAGAGAGGAAGATGTTGAGGCATTCAAGGAGACTCTCAGTTCCGAGGGACTTGCTCCCAAGGTTCAAGTTAGCTTAGCTGAGCCTGAGGAGGCGGCTATGACTACTTCACAACTGCCTTCAGTGCACCTTGAAGAAGGGACTGATGCTGCAGGGGCTGACAAGGGAAAGCAGCCAATCACTGAGGCGGCCGTTGATGATGAGGATGTGATCATAACCGGGGTCGGACGTGCTGAATTCACCAGCATAGTGGAGGTCAAGCAGGAGAAAACCTCAGAAAATCTAGCTGAACTTCAGGAGGAGGTAATGAGGCTACGAGCTGAGAAGGAAGAAGACTCCAAGGCCCTGGCGAAGCACATCAGGTGGACGAAGTCAGCTTACAACACCCTTGCTAACAGGGAGCTGATTTTGTTAAAGAAAACGATGACTGACACGGCCAAGTCAGTGAGGAATGAGCGAAAGCGCACAAAAAAGATGCTAAGGCAAACCTTGAAGCAGTTAGCTGAGAAGGATGAGCAAAGGAAGGAGGATCTTAATCAGGCTGTGGAGAAGCTTGCAGCTCAGGCTGGGGCACTATTCACTCAGGCCGTTTCTGGCTCAGCGTCAAAGTTTGAGCTGGAGTCAGAACGTATTGCTCAGACTTCAAAGGACATTGCTGAGAGACTGACCCAAGCAGATGAGCGATCTGCTCTGGTGGAGGGGAAGATAGAGAAGGTTGAGCAAAGACTCCAACTCTCCATGGAGGTCTTTGAGAAGAAGGTCCAAGCTGCAATCAGTTCAGTATCATTTGCAGGGACTGGAATTTCGATGGGAGTTGAATTATTGAAGGAGGGAATTAATGATGTCCATTCCCTAGCCTCATTCGTAATCAATAGCGGATCTGACGCATTCCCATCCGAGGCCAATGATGATGCCAAAAAGGGGGAAAAGAAGAAGAAAAGATCCCGCCCTGAGGCATCTGAGGCAGTCAACCAAGGTGAGATCGTCCTAGCTGACCCTGAAGCCAATCCTGATGGAAACATTTTAAGGGTGAGGAAGTCAGCTAGGTTAGCGGCGGTGGAAAAGGAAGGAGAGGAAATTGTTGCCAAGATGAGAGAGGAGGCAACAAAGGCAAAGGCTAATGAACCTTCCAAGCAACAACCTGAGCCAGTTCAGAGGTCGTCTCCCATGAGCTCAAGGAAGAATCCCATCACTTACTCAGGTGAGTTGGTTGCGGAGCTATGTGCTGAAGCGTGGGGAGATCAATCTGAAAAATCTGAGGCTATGCGCAGAGCTGAAATTGCTCAGAAGGAGAAGATGCGCATCTTAGAGAAGAAGGTTGAGAAGCTGACGGATATCACTGAGCTTCAACAACGTGAACTAGATGATGCAGTGATCAGCTTGCTAAGGAGGAAGAAGGCGAAGCCTGAGCCAAGGAAGTACAGGAAGAAGCCAACAGTTAGGAAATCAACAATTCTTCAAGTCAGAAGGCCAGAATTAGGAGCAAGGGAAGCTTTTGTTGATGAGTTTGTCTCAGAGACATTGAAGGAGTTTTGGACTGATGCAAGGGATGAATTTGTTAGACTGTGGTTTGTTGTGAAGAAGTGGGGCGACACTGACGATATCAATGCCCACTTCACTGACTACATGATGGACAATCATCCTGAGCTATTCCAGATAATCTTGGAGGAGGCTGAGGCAGCTCAAGTTCAAGTGAAGGCTCCTGAGTTCACCATTCGAGCTCCTCCCTTGGTTCCTGGAACTCAAAAGCATGATACAAAGTCCATTATGATGGAAGTTTTGAAGATAGCCAAAGCTGAAGGGTACGTGAATCAACCTGGAAGACTTGACGAGCTGAAGGCAAGAGTTTATGCAGGATATGGACTCAAGCCTGAAATGAGATTAGTCTAGGTGTTCATAGGCTTCTTTGTAATAGATTAGATTCATTGTAATCATTTCCACATCAATCAATGAAATCTATTACTTTTGCCCACAGACAAAAACTCATTGTCTTTTTTGGCTGTTGTTTAAAATTCTGTACTTTATCAAGAATTGCTCTAACACTGTCTTATCTTATAGATAGGTTTATCTTGCTTCCTCTAAGTGTTTTGAGGATCTTTTCAGTGTTTTGGCATCATCAAAAAGGGGAAAATTGTTGGGACATTGTCAGTTTTGATTAAGATCCCAAAGCCCCTGAAAAGATAATTGCCTTAATCTGTCTTTGTCAGGCTAGTCTTGGTTAGGATTAGTACTTAGTCATTTTACACTTCACAGGTACTCAGTGAGAGGAGAACTCACTGGAGACAATTAAGACTCAGAGCCTGAAGACGAAGAGCACCATCCTGAACTTATGGCAGTCCTCTAAGCTGGCTGAGTAAGTGTCAGTGATGAAGAGTATGACCCTGAGGTCATTACTAACTCAGTCCTGAAGGGAACGGGATGTCACTGAGTTAATGGGAAGACTTGGAGTAGAGCCAAGCAATGCAAAAGGAATTTCAGCGTCAGGACAAGACATGTGGGCCCAAGACAAAATGAACTTAATATGACAAGCCTGAAGCCCAGGAATAAGTTCTGACATTCTCACCAACCTGATGACGTGGACCAATCCGAGAAGGACACGCACGTACGGAACCTGACATGAAGACTGAATTCAGACTGCATATTCAACGGGCAAGCATTTAATGTGCATTTAATGCAAATACCAAATCCATGCAAAGGACGCCTGCTGCATGAAGATATGTCCGTTTGAAGCCACTCTACATAGATGACTAGAAGGCTATCTCTCCAACGGATAGTTATTCAAATCACCTATAAATACTGAAGGCCTTGAACCCATTCAAGGTTACGGGAAATTTCCAAGCCAGAAATTACTCAAACTCTCAAGCATTCAAAGCATTCAACCTTTAAGAGAAGCACTCGAAACCTTCTAAATTTCCCAAGTGTTTCTTAGCAGTTGAGAGTTATTCTGTATTCCAAGAGCTAACTAGAATTATCTCAAGCTTAGAGAGATTATCCAATCCTTAGCATAACTTTGCCTTGTAAGGATAATCTCAACTTAGTTGGAATCCAAACTGAAACCAAAACCCTAAGATAGGCTTGTTGGGAGTAAGTCAGTTAGAGTGTTAGTAAGTGGAGTTGTATAGATCAGTGAGGTTAGCTGGTCTTGGTGCACCTTGGCACGTTAAAAATAAGAATCCCTTGAGTGGATTTCCTGTTAAGTCAGGCCGTGGACGTAGGAGCTTGAGACTCTGAACCACGTTAAACTCCCTGTGTTCTTACTGCTTTGATATTGTGCATACTTGCTATATTACTTGTTCATTCATTGCATTCAAGTTTATCAGGCCTGAATCAATCAGGCTGATCTTCAAAAGAGCACTGCCCTACTAAACACTCTTAAGATTTGAGTAAAACAAGTTTTTCAGAAAGCAAACTAAACAAGACTTTAAACTTTCAGGGCTCAAACATTTCCGCACTGAACTTGAACTGATAGTTAGCCAACTGACCCGCACCAAGTGTAGTCAGTAGGTGTGTTATCAGCTCCTAGTTCTTTACCACTCTGAGCAAAGGGGACCCAGTCAGTTTTAAGGTTGAAAAATTAGTATACGTGTATTCCCCCCCCCCCCCCATACACGTATTCCTCAGTCTTGTACCGGGACCAACAGAGAGCGAGAACTCGGCGCTCAAAAAAGAGAGGGATATCACGGTCGGCCAGCTCGAGGCCATACTGAAAGAGAAGGAGGATGCCCCGGCCTGGAAAGTATACGAAGAGAATCGAGCTAGGATTGCGGAGGTTGAAGCGGTCATGGCAAGTCTCCGTCTGGAGAATAAGGCCGTGTGGAGGGTTGCCGACCAGGCCCACGCCCGGCAGGCTGACTAGAGAAGGAGGTGCGGGACAAAGTCGCCGAGGTCGCCGCGGCTATGCAGAGGCTGGCCTACGACCCCAACGACCCGTCCACCAGCCCAGTACTCTTTTCAGAGTTCTGTTACTATATGGCCATCGCCGACCTGGTCTGGGTGGGACCTTCTTTTTTAGTATACCCTTTGGCCATTAACCTTAATTTGAAGGTCTCAACCCTTCCGTCCGGTACTTTTTTCCTCTTGTATACCCACTTGCATCCAATGGGTTCTACCCCATTGGGTGGTTCGACCAACTTCCATACTTGATTATGATCCATCTGTTAGTGTTAGTGTCCTAGAGACAATCCTTTGTGAGGACATGATACTAAGATGATATTCAGTTTATGGTTTAATATTATTGTTTGATTTAATATTAAATGTATGGCTTTACACTTATCTGAATATTATGTTTGATTGTATGCATTATTCATATATGTGTTCCTTTGAATCGATACTGTCATTGAGTAAGTGAGAACTCAGATGACCAAGGTACAATTCTCAAATAGCCCCGATCAAAGATCATCAAGAATGGGATATTGATGATGCAATGGAGATTGGTGTGCGATCTGCATTATACTCTATGGTGAGAGTGTAGTAAGATCTCACTTACTACCAGATACTAGGTATCTCATAATGGATGCACAAATACCTTAGAGGGTATTGGTATACCCATCCGAGAAACCGTTTGATGTAATTCCACATAATATGTCTACGGGTGTCTCGGTTAGGGGGAGCAATGTGATACTCCTCAAACTTGAGGTCAATACGCACGACATGTGCGGAGTGGTGAACTTTGGCCATGACCGACGCTTTCACCCAACAAGGGTAGATATGGCATGGACTGGGTTCATCACGAAGTTCATGTGCGTGGTAGTTGAGCCAAGAATATGATTCATTCCTCAATATTGATTTAAGAGAGAATACTCGTCTTCTCATCATAATTGGATCTAAGACGTCGGCCGATGCAAGTCGACTTGGACTTTGTGGCCAAGTGCGACGCGAGCGATCAATTAGTGATTCGAGATAATATGATTAAGTTATTTGAATAGACACTTCATCATGTTCAAGGCTTAATCGAGTATTCGTGAATGAAAGAAAGATATCACAATAGCCTACAATATTACAGGTAGTTGCAGATTTCTTCGCAATGTACCTCATATATTGAAGAATGTCTGATTTATTGTCTAGGGTTCAATAAAGACCGTTAGTATGACTAATCGCTCGATATACGAGGGCCTATAGGTCACACAACAAGCAATCACAGTTCATCGATTATAGTTGGTTGATTAAGTATTATATTGGATATAATATTTAATTTATGGAGAATATAATAATAATTATATTTGGAATTAATTATTATTATTATTTAATTAAATTAAATCTAATTAAATATGAAATCCTAAATAATAATATTTGGAATATTATTATATAAGAATAATATATGGTCAAGATATTATTCGTAGGAACATATTTAGGGAGATATAATCCGTAGAGATTATATTATGCATATCTAGCATATTATCTTGCTTAGAAATTAAGCTAAGATAATCCCTATAAATATGTGTCATATGGGAATTCAGAAGATAAGAAATATAACTTCTCCATAAAATCTCTCTCCTAGCAAGTTCGTCTAGAGATTGAAAGTTGGCACCTCGGTGCAGATCGGTGAATAGCTGTTGCATGGATACCGTAGCAAAGGATTCTGCGTACAAAGCACTGTAAGATTTCTTGTTTAAGATATCTCGTATTTAATTATGCAATTAAATTGTTCATTGTTGGAGAACGTTTATTTCCACTGCACATGTTTATGTGTTTACGTGCTTATAAATTCCAACACCATTGAACCCATCTCGGCTTCCATTGTTGTTTGCCATGACTCTGCGTCTTTGTCTTGGATTGCCTAGTCGTATGTCCATGGGTCTGATTCATTTCAGGGAATCAAATCCAAAAATTCTCCTATTCCCATGAATCTCTCAGGTTTTCTAACAAACCTCCCACTACGATGGGGTTCCGGTTGTGAAGATGTGACGTGTGGTATATCATCTTGTATACTTGGTATCGGGGTCTCACCTCTCAATTCTTGTAAGGTAACTTCACTTTTAGGCTTCCAATTTTTTATATAGTCTTCCTCTAAGAATTTAAAGTGTGTACTAATCACGATTAAGAGAGAATACGCGTCTTCTCATCATAATTGGATCTAAGACATCGGCCGATGCAAGTCGACTTGGACTTTGTGGCCAAGTGCGACGTGATCGATCAATTAGTGATTCAAGATAATATGATTAGGTTATTTGAATAGACACTTCATCATGTTCAAGGCTTAATCGAGTATTCGTGAATAAAAGGAAGATATCACAATAGCCTACAATATTCAGGTACTTGCAGATTTCCTCACAACGTACCTCGTATATTGAGAATGTCTGATTTATTGTCTAGGGTTCAATGAAGACCGTTAGTTTGACTAATCGCTCGATATACGAGGGCCTATGGGTCAGACAACAAGCAATCACAGTTCATCGATTATAGTTGGTTGATTAAGTATTATATTGGATATAATATTTAATTTATGGAGAATATAATAATAATTATATTTAGAATTAATTATTATTATTATTTAATTAAATTAGATCTAATTAAATATGAAATCCCAAATAATAATATTTGGAATATTATTATACAAGAATAATATATGGTCAAGATATTATTCGTAGGAACATATATAGGGAGATATAATCCGTAGATATTATATTATGCATATCTAGCATATTATCTTGCTTAGAAATTAAGCTAAGATAATCCCTATAGATATGTGTCATATGGGAATTCAGAAGATAAGAAATATAACTTCTCCATAAAATCTCTTGTTCGAGTTTTTCTAGTAAGTTTGTCTAGAGATTCAAAGCTGACACCTCGGTGCAGATCGGTGAATAGTTTTACGTGGATACCGTAGTAGAGGATTCCGCGTACGAAGCGGTGTAAGATTTCTTGTTTAAGATATCTCTTATTTAATTATGCAATTAAATTGTTCTTTGTTGGAGAATGTTTATTTCCGTTGCGCATGTTTCCGTGTTTCCGTGCTTATAAATTCCAACACCATCGAACCCATCTCAATTTCCATTGCCGTTTGCCATGACTCTGCGTCTTTGTCTTGGATTGCCTCGTCGTATGTCCATGGGTCTGATTCATCTCTGGAAACCAAATCTGAAGATTCTCCAATTCCCATGAATATCTCGGGTTGTCTAACAAACCTCCCACTACGACGGGGTTCCGGTTGTGAAGGTGTGACGTGTGGTATATCATCTTGTATACTTTTTATCGGGGTCTCACCTATCAATTCTTCTAAGGTAACTTCACTTTTAGGCTTTCGATTGTTCATATAGTCTTCCTGCAAGAATTTAAAGTGTGTACTAATCACGGTTTTATTGATCCTTAGGATTAAAGAACATACACCCTTTCGTTCCCGCGGGATATCCTATAAACAACTTTAACTCCGAACGTGGATCCAATTTCCCGGCTTCCTTGTCTAGCACGTATGCCGGACAACCCCAAATCCGCAAGTGTCTTAGATTGGGCTTGCGCCCGGTCCATAATTCTATTGGGGTTTTTGGAACCGATTTGGATGGCACCAAGTTTAGAATGTAAGTCGTCGTTTCCAAGGCATTACCCCAAAACGATTTGGGCAAATCTGAATAACTCATCATGGATCTGACCATCTCTTAAAGAGTCTGGTTCCTTCGTTCTGCCACACCGTTCTGTTGAGGGGTTCCCGGTGCGATTAACTGGGATACGATCCCTTCGTCCGACAGGTAGTTCAAGAATTCATTGCTGAGGTATTCGCCTCCACGATCTAATCGTAGAAACTTGACACTCTTTTCCCTATGTTTCTCAGCTTCGGCCTTAAACTCCTTGAACTTGTCAAAAGTTTCAGACTTATGCCTCATAAGGTAGATGTACCCATATCTCGAGTAATCGTCAATGAAAGTGATAAAATACTCATACCCCATTCTCGCTTTGATCGTCATTAGACCACATACATCGGTATGAACGAGTTCTAACACTTCCGTAACTCTATTCCCCTTGGCTCCAAATGCCCTCTTGGTTATTTTACCCTCTAAACAGGATTCACAAGTTGGAAATGGCTCGACTTGGAATGATTCACAGGATCCGTCTTTCACCAATCTTTCTATCCGCTTTAGATTAATATGACCTAGTCTAAGATGGCATAGAAGTGTTTCGTTCATTTCCGAAGAATGCTTTCTTTTATTAATCAAAATAATCGACAAAATAACGTTCCATGACAGATAGGCTCATCTTTAAAAAAAATAGAAACTAATTTATTAAAAGAATCCGAATATCCGTCAAAAAACAACTTAGAAACTGAAATTAAATTCTTTCTAAAGTTCGAAACATAAAGAAAATCTCTTAAAATTAAAACTCCATCTTCAAATGACAGTTGCACGGCTCCCATTGCTTCGGCTGCCACTCTCGTAGCATCGCCTAAAGTGATGAGGATCTCATTCTTGCTAAGTCGCCAGGTTAGCTGGAACCCCTGAAGAGTGAAACAAATATGATCAATTGCCCCGGTATCCACTACCCAAACGTGGGTAGCATACGCCGCAACATAAGTTTCAATGACTAAAATATGAGACTTACCTTTCTTTACTGCCTTCTTAGGCTTAGAGCAGACACACTTCCAATGTCATTTTTCACCGTAATTGAAGCACTTACCCTTAGCGGCCTTCTTTCCACCTCCTTCGCCCTTAGCCTTGGCTTTCGCAACGGTTGGATTTGCTTGGGTCTGGCCTTTCGTCCTCTTTCTCTTCTTTCCTCCCTTGGGATCAGAAGAGCTAGACGAACCGTTTGCCACTATAGCAACAGTTTGATGTTCCATTAGCGTCTCCGCCGAGACCAAAGCTTGTAAGAGCTCGGGCAAACTATTTGTCCGGTCATTCATTTGATAGTTTAACTGAAACTGCTCAAAGCTTTTCGGCAGAGAATTGAGAATGAAATCGACCTTGGTAGGAAGATCAAAATCGGCACCAAGTACCTCCAACTTGTTTAGATAAGCCATCATCTTGATAACGTGATCCCTTACGGGCGTACCCTCCACCATGAACTGAGAATAAAACATACATTCATATCAATACCTAGAAAAAAACAAAATTATCACATAATTCGATCACATCAATTATATTGAAAACTTAAAATAATATAATCATGCATCAGCCAACATCTCGAAACAATTTAAATGCTCCACGTGGGTGGTCTATACATTTAAACACATTCAAGCGGATCACAAACTTAAAATTTACAAATCCTTAATTCAAAATTAATAGTTGGCTCCCACTTTGACCACATAAAAATTGACAGGGACTCCGAGGGGAGTAAGTTAATATCAATTTTTTATGCCTAAGTAATAACCATAATTCAATACAGGATTATTATTTCGCTTTGAGCAAGCCATTCGTGATGAGGGTCAATACCGCCACTAGTAATATCCACAATCTTCCTTTTGAAATTTATTCATGTGAAGTCGGTCCTTTTGGCCGATCCGAGGGGAAAATATATTCCAAAAGGACTTCACAAATAAATAAATTATGGAGGTCAAATTAATCCAATTTTATTATCCAGAATAAAATTGTGATTATAAAGCATACTTAGTAATTTTCGAAAGTAACTTTTTTCTTGGACAATTAAAAGCATGAAAATACATATTAACAAATAATAATGATTGCACGAAATAAAACATCCATAAAAAAATTATACATATTGGAGCACTCAAATCCAATTGTCACGGTTTAATTCTCTTCACATTTTGATGCGAGAAAACGTCCTTGTTGCTTTTCATCGTTCGTCTCGACGGGCTCCCACTCGAACAACGCTTCTTCATCAAAACCAACTTCATTTGGGGTTCGGGACTATGTTTGGAATCACACAAAAAAATAAGAACGGGGAAAAAATTTTACGGCCCGAGATCCGGCGCACGTCGGCCCACGGAGGTGGGTCGCGCGCCTCTCGGCCACGGCAGCCAAGATGCCGGGCGCCGAGAGGCAGCGCCTCGTGCACGCGCCCTTTCGGCGTCGGCCACCCGAAGTGCACGGCATCGTGCGCCTTGCGCACACCGTGCTTCAGGTTTCGCCATTCATCCTCATTTTCTTTCCCGTGCATGATCCCACGTCCATGTACGCTCCACGCATCCATGTGTTGTCCGGGTACATCGTCTTTAATTCTTCATTTCCTCTTCGTCTCAATCTGGTTACAACTTATTTACAAAAAATAAATAAAAACTAGATCTGGACTAGTCTATTACAACGATCAAATAAAAAAAACCAACTAATCTACTCGTGGATTTTCTCACGAGAAAAACGAATTCGAACGAATCGAATTAAAAACCACTAATTCACATACATGAAAAAAAAAAAAAACATTAAAACCATGACAATTAGATACCTGCAAAAAAGATCTAGCTATTCTACTATCAAATTTCAATTTAATGTTTAAACAATTTAAATTCCAATTTAAAGATCAGAGCCCGAAAACCGTGGCTCTAATACCAGTTGTTGGGAAAATAGGGGTGTCCGGAAACTATTCGGGATGAAGTTTAAATACGAATTTAAATTCAATTATTACTAGCATGAATTAATCCTAATTAATTCAAATAATAATTCCAACAACAATTTTATCATCATGCATTATGAATTAATTCACATAAAATCTATGGCGGAAAACTAATAGATTATGTGACTACATACCTTTTGTAGATATGACCTTTGATAAACACGGGAAAATTACGAACGTGCTGCCAACCAAAAGACCTTCTCAAGTATTTCCCTTTCGCCTCGCTTGATCACCGGTGGAAAGTGCTTTCAAGCAATTTAAAAACTAAGGAAAAAGAAAAAAAAATTTGCTCTTGATTTTTCCAACACATGGAATTATGTACTTGGGGATGAAATTATCATCCCCTATTTATAAAGTGTAGTGGCCGAAAATTAGAGATATTTTAGGGGTTGAGAAAATATTTTCTTAGCCTCTAAGAAATCTGAATATATCTCATATATTCTTTTCTCCATAATAAAATATTCCACAAAATCTCAACCTCCTTATAAAATTTAGGATTGAAATCACAAGATTTGGATCTTCTTGAATATATGAGATAATCTTGTATTCCAAGAATACATATATTGCATAATATCTTTCCAAAAAAAATCAACAAAACTTTTTCTCTCCTAATATCACTATTTTCGAAAATCAAGAGAAAAAATCAGCAATTATATTTTCTTTTATTTTAATCACCTTATCGTTATTGGGCTACTTAATGGGCTACTTGAGGGGCCTTTAGGAAAATTATGATTGGACCTCCAATGGGCTTCTGAATTTCAATATTGAGCCCCAATATAATTCAGCCCATTAATATTAATTAGTACCACTAATAAATTAATACTGCACTATCCATCCTAATCCATATTACGATAATATGGACTCCCCGTTATTATATTCCGCGATTAAGATTATCTAGTCCATTAATTAATTGAGCTTCTGAATAGCTCTAAATTAATTAATATCTTTCTCCTTGGAGTAAAGACAGCTCAACATTATTATCCGTACCGAAGAAACTAATTCTTCACTTGCAAGATTTGGTACGATAAAACTTCTGAGCCCACCAAGGGGACAAATCACACGAGCCGTACTCGCACACGTTTCTCAGTATTAAATCTTAGCAACCATCGTATGATTAATATTACTGACCAAAGTTTAAAGTCACGATGATTCGCACCCAACATGAATCAAAGCAGTAACCATTAAGCACACATGGTCCTATTTAAGTGACAGAGATTAAGAAATCAATAACCACTGAGGTCTAATTCTTCACTTTTCAGAACAGAAGAATTTATTCTCGCTGTAGGTCCTCTTCAGCACATACTAAATATGCTAGTGTAATCTCTTGGTCAAGACATACCAATCTGAGATGTACACATCGATCTTTCACGGCGGATTGTTCAATTCTACCTAGGTCGTGAATTTGTACGTTTAGTTACAAGGAAACCGTTAATGTGATCTTCCATGATCTGGTATTACCACATTAACTACAATGTAACACATACTACTTATAATGAACAGATTGCAATAAATATTCAACATTCAATCATTTTTAAAGCAAATGTGATAAAAGATTTATTCTCATAAACAAGTGTTCAATACATGAGTTATACAAAGTAAAAGCATACTTTCACGTATAACTCCAACAAACAGGTCGGTCGAGGACGTTCCGGCCTCGTTATCTCTATTTTTGGAGGTCGGAGGGGTTGTCCCGAGATTGGTTTGTGATGTACTTTCTTGAGTTGGATCGTTACAAACGGGAAATAAAGAAGCATCAAAATAATTCAAACATCTTCTTGCCATTGATTGGTCACCTTGAACGGTGTCGACCGAGGGGGGTGGAAAATTTGATACAATAGTAGTAGGAGGAAGTAACAGCCTCAAAAGTTTCTAGGAAAGGACGACCTAATAAGCCGTTATAGGAATTTGGCTGGTCTACAATGATGAAATCTAACGGCTTAGTGATCCAAACCTTCTAGTTGTAGCAGCAGATGAGCTCGACCAAGAGCTTGATCCTCCCATAAGCGGCAAAAGTGGCGTCCCCAAAGCCTTTGAGTTGGAGGCCGATTGGCTTGATGAAGTTGACGAGGTCGCCGAGCTGATCCAGGGCCGTTTTGAAGATGATGTTACAGAAACACTCGTTGTCTATCAAAATGCGTTGGACCTCCTTCCCAAGGATGTTGGTCGTGATCACCAGTGCATCTCCCTTGGGGTATAGCACCCCACTCCGATCTTGGTTGGAGAAAACGATCTCAAAGCTTTTGTGAATAGTGGGCTCATGCGGTGTGACCAAATTCACGTTGGTCACCGAACGGATCTTGGTCTTGTGCTTTCGGTTTGAAAGCGTGGGAACGAGGGTCAGGCCGCCCAAGTTCCCTCTTCTGGCTTGAATTATGTTCACGCGGCCGCCGGGGTTCAAAGGAGGGAGGTCGTTGTCCTCCAAAGCTACAAACGGCCTGAGCGGCCGACCGCCATCATTACCTCTCTGGAGAGGTTGTTGTTGCTGCTGCTGCTGTTGTTGTTCCTGTCGTCCAGCAGGCCTTTGAATTAGGTCGTTCAGGCGCCCTTCGTTAAATTACTTCCACAGTTACTTGAGGAGATCATGACACTGGCTCGTATTATGGCCTATTGAGTCATGATAGACGCCGAACTTCTTGGGGTCCAACCTTGCCCGGTCTCCCATGTATGGTCTAGGCCTAGGGAGTATATCCCTATGCTGGATAGCATTGAACACATGGGCCGGAGACTGCCTAAGGGCTTGGGTGAGATGGACCTCGACGTCCTTGAAGGATTTGAAATTGCCGCGAGGCTTTGCGACCATCCTGGCTTTCGGCCCTCCCTTAGGAGAGGCCTGCGTGACCTCGGGCTCCTTAGTCGTGGGCTCGGGTTCGCCGAGCCTTAGAGCTGGGAGTTTCTTTCGAGCCAGGAAATTGCTGACCCGGGCTTGCAAATCGGCATATGTCTTGGGGAAGTCTTTGGTGAGATGTTTGAACATGGGTGACTTGCCGTGAAAACCCCCCAAGGTCGCGTGTAGGGCCAGCTGGTCACTGACTGGCTCCCCGGTCAGTATGACCTCGTCCATCCGGGCAATATACTCCTCATCCGTCTCGTCCTTCTCCTGGCATATGCGCATGAGACGGTGCCAGTTCTCCGGCCGGGCAATTTTAGCCGCAAAGTAGGAGGTGAACTGGGTGCTCAAAGTGGTGAAGAAGTCGATCGACCGGGAGGGGAGTGTGATGTACCACCTATGAGCGAGATCGCCCAAAGTGAGTGGAAAGAGTCGGCACTTGGTCGCCTCTGTCCCCCCCAGACCGGTCATGAAGATCCGGATTTTGCTTAGATGCATTTCAGGGTTGGTCTTTCCCTCGTAGAGGAGGGTCAGCGGCGGCGTGATCTTGAGCTAGATGGGAGCTAGCTCAATATCCACGGACAGGGGCTCGTTTGCGACGGGCCGGGCCTTAGGCTGGCCCTGCGCCACCATAAGGGCGCGCATCTCATCAAGCTGCTTCTGCAACTTCACGATTTCTGGAGGTAGGTTGCCCCAGCGTTGATCAAACCGAAAGGCATCCATAGCCATGAGAACATGTTTTTATCTGTATGAAAAAAGGTATGCTTGATGTCCTCGATGGCCATTAGAATCTGGTGGTAGTCGGTGAAAGCGGATATGAATGATATCATTTCGTGGCCGGCCGTGCTATCCACAAGGTGGTCGATGTGTAGCATCGGAAAGTGATCTTTAGGACGCGCTGCAATGAGATTGGTGAAGTCGATGCACAGCCTCCAGTTGTTGTTCGTCTTCTTGACCAGGACGGCATTGGCAACCCATTGTGGCTCGTCCTTGGCGTGTTCGATGAGCTTGTTGTCCAGCAACTTTTTGACCTCTTGAGCAAGTGCCTCGTATATTTTCGGTCCAAATCTTCTTCTTTTCTGGTGGACCGGACTCTTAATGGGGTCGATCTTTAAATAGTGGCATGCATGTTTGGGGTCGATCCCGACCATGTCCTAGTGAGACCAGGCGAAAACCTTAATGCTGGCCTTGAGGAAGTCGATCACCTCCCCTAGTAGTTTAGTCGGAATGCGAGAGCAGATCAAGACCTCCAGTTCCAGCCTCGAGGGGTCGATTGGAATATGTTCTAAGTCTTTCAAGGCCGTTGCTTGCTCATAGCTTTGCCGATCACTAGAGTCGAACCTTGGGTCGAGGTCGAGGTCGAGGTCGAGCTCGGGGGGCTCAAAACCTATCCTTGGCTTGGGATTATCGATCTGCATTGGTTGAGGGCTGGGCTCATTATGTGAAGTTGGGTCGGATGAGGATGGTCCGGCCTCACTATTTTTATTTGGGGAGATCGGAAGGGTTGCCTCGAGATCGGTTTGTGAAGCATCTTCTAGAATTTGATCATTACAAACAAGAAATAAAGAAGAGTTGAGATAAAGTCTAGTGGCCTAGTGATCCTAACCTTCTCATCTTAACAACAGATGAGTTCGACCGAGAGCTTGATCTTTCCATAGGCAGCAACAGTAGCATCACCAAAGCCTTTGGGTTGGAGGTCGATCGACTTGATGAAGTTGATGAGATCGTCGAGCTGATCCAAGGCCGACTTGAAGATGATGTTACAGAAACACCCGTTGTCGATCAAATCACGCTGGACCTCCTTCCCAAGGATGTTGGTTGCGATTACCAGTTTATCGCCCTTGGGGGAAAGGCCCCCCACTCCGGTCTCGGTTGGAGAAGACGATCTCCAAGCTTTTGTGGATAGTGGGCTCGGGCGGTGTGACCAAATTCACGTTGGTCACTGTGCGGATCTCGAAATTATGCTTTCGATTTGAAAGCATTGGAACAGGGGCCAGGCCGCCTAGGTTCCCTCCCCCGGCCTGAAACATGTTCACGCGGCCGCCTGGGTTCAAAGGAGGGAGGTCGCCATCCTCCAAAGCTGCAACCAGCCTGAGCGTCCGGCCGCTGTCACCATCTCTTCGGTGGGGTCGTTGCTGCTGTTGCTGCTGTTGTTCCTGCCATCCGGCCGGCCTTTGAAATAGGTCGTTCAGGCGCCCTTCGTCAAACAACTTCCACAGTTATTTTAGGAGATCACGACACTAGCTCGTATTATGGCCTATTAAGTCGTGATAGGCGCATAATTTCTTGGGATCCAACCTTGCCCAGTCTCCCATGTATGGTCTAGGAAGTATATCCCTATGTTGAATAGCATTGTAAACATGGGCCGGAGACTGCCTAAGGGCTTGGGTGAGGTGGACCTCAACCTCCTCGAAGAACTTGAAATTGTCGGGCGGCTCGACAACCTTCCTAGCTTTTGGGCCTCTCTTAGGGGAGGCCTGCGCGACCTTGGGCTCTCTCGCCGCAGTCTCGGGATCGCCGAGTCTGAGAGCTAGCAGTTTCTTTCGAGCCAAGAAGTCGCTAGCCCGGGCATGGAAATTGGCGTAAGTCTTGGGGAAGTCCTTCGTGAGGTGTTTAAACATAGGCGATTTGCCGTGGAAACCCCCCAAGGTCGCATGCAGGGCCAGCTGGTCCCCAACCAGTTCCTCCATTACTATGACCTCGTCCACCCGGACAACGTACTCTTCATTCGTCTCGTCCTTCTCCTGGTGGATGCGCATGAGGCGGTGCCAGTTCTCCGGTCGGGCGATCTTGGCCGCAAAGTAGGGTGCTCAGAGTGGCGAAGAAATCGATCAAGCGGGCGAGAAGTGTGACGTACCACCCGTGGGAGAGATCGCCCTAAGTGAGTGGAAAAAGTCAACACTTGGTCGCATCAGTCGCGCCCCACCCGGTCATGAAGATTCGGAATTTGCTCAGATGGGTTTCAGGGTCGGTCTTTCTTGTAGAGAGGGGTCGGCGACTGTGCAATCTTGTATTGGATGGGAGCTAGCTCAATATCAACGGACAGAGGCTCGTTAGCGATGGACCGGGCCTTAGGCTGGCCTTGCTCCTCCATAAGGGCGCACATCTCGTCAAGCTGCTTCTGCAACTTAACGATTTCTGGGGTCGGGTGCTCCAATGGCTGAACTCCCTCCGTGGTGACTGGGTTGATGCGATCAAAGACTGCCCCCCGTGGGGTATCCTGCTCAAGTAGGCCGCTTTGGGCAAAACTTAGCGTCCTCCTGGCGGAGTTGGCCGACGCGAGGCTGATTTCAGTCGGCCTCTTGTTTTGCAGTTGGGCCGTACTCCTCGAGTTGGCGACGGACTCGGTATCCTCATACTTCGAATAGCTACTCAGGAGCTAGTTTGGGTACCAAGATGAGGAGTCGGTACCCAGGCGGCTAAACACGGGATGAGCAGGGTCCCGGGAGCCTATGGGAGCGGGATCAGCCCGGTGGTGGCTCTCCCCCTGGCACTCCCGAGCCTTTGCCTTCCCCTTCTAGGCGCGGGTTAGTTGCCTTCTCCTTGAGACCGACGGGGTGCTCTTACAAGCCCTCGTCTCCTCAGCCCGGCGGCACCGGTTAGAATTTGCTTGGTCGGGAGTGATGAAGTATCGGTTATACGGGAGTTAGGGCTCCTCCGGATAGGGGATCGGAGAGGCCACGCGGATAGCCTTTCCGGGCCGGCTGGGGTTGGCCTCTCCTGAGACCCGTGGCCCCGGGGCCTGGGGTGTAGCCGGAGCCCCTGTTCCCTTGGGAGCTTGAGACGACCTCTGGTTTGTCATCTTGCCAAAGGAGTGATGAAGGAATTCCTTTGAAGATTTGAAGATGGAGGATGAAGCTTTGAAGAACAGTGAGTGTTCTTAAAATAGAAAAATCTAGGTTTATAGGGTTTGATACCCTTCTTCTAGCGTCAAATGTTGTTTACCAATAAATATGCTGGGAATTAATGGCTAGTTAATGAGCTTTGGTAAAAAAACATCAAGATGAAAAGGAGATTGAATGCTCCATAAATGCAAGAACAAATGAGAAATAATGATGTGAATGTAAATGCAAGAACACCAAGAATTTCCAGGGGTTATTAGTCCCTGAACTTGAATGCTTGTATAGCTTTTTGATTGAGTGAATCGTTATTTTCTTTGTACAAGGTTGGACCTGTTTATAGGTTTCTTTTACAAGGGTATTTGTGTCATTTCTGACCTCCGCGGAGGATAGCTGCATTAAATGGCTGCAGTCCCTGGAGGTGCGCGAGTGCTCGACAGTCCTTGCTTGCAGGAGGTCGGCCACTGGTGTGCCGGCACGCATCCCAAAAAGGACGATTCTCTGAGCCATTTTCTTATTTGGAGGAAATATTCCTTCTGTTACTTCGTACGGAGGCGGCTCTTTACCTTATTTAGGACGATTCGGCCAGATTCTATCACGTGCTCTCAGATTCTTCTTCTCCGGACGGTTGCTAATTGAGGTCGGAGATCGGCGTCTACCGGGCTCGGAGATCGGCCAGGTGCCCGGTGCTCGGCCGGTCAGAAGGGAGCTTTCTTTGCCTTCTGGCTTGCGGTATGCCCGATCTGGTAGCTATCATCACATTGCCGACCTCAGGTCTCTTGCCGAGGTCGGTTATAGTTCGTCCTGGAAAAGGTCGGCCGTGTCCTGGCAACGGCTGCCCCGTGGGTGCGATCGCTGGAAGGTCGGAGAACTAAGAGGTCGGAAATGCCATACCCATATTTGCTCGTCGAGACTGGGTCGTCTCGTTTCCTTGCTAAAGGGAGGTCGGTACCGATCTCGGGTGGAAAATGGTCACAACAGCTATCTTCCTCAAACGGTTTGTGAGGCTTTGGGAATTGATCACAGTTTAGAAATATTTAATATTTATATAGTGACACTTTATATGCATATATAATACTAATATTGTATATATGCTTAGTTTTTAAACAGTGATATTTTATATGTTTGACGTAATTGGATGTGATCCTCCGGGTCACAATCAGTGTTAATTTCATCTATTATTTTCACCGTTCAATTCATGTTATGTGTCCACCTACTAACATTCTTGACTTAACCCTGATTAAGATTCTGGATTTTGTCTATGCTGCCCTGTAGTGCACTGTTCGTACAATGCGTTAAAGCATGTGGTACAACACATTAAAACTTTGAAAGGCAACCTGCAAGATAGCAAAGTCAAAATCGGGTTTTAAAAGGAAAATTCACCTTCCATCCCCTACTAATTAACATCCTTGAGTTAAAGGAAAATCCAGGGATGTAAACAAAATTCATCTTATATCAATCTTTTCACCTTTATTGAAATGATCTTTTATTTATTTGCTTTATCAATGTAATTCCGTATTTATTCAAATTTTATCAATTAGGCCCTAATGGTGGAAAAATGCACGAAATGTCGTTGTTTTGGTCTACTATTTATTTATCAGAGGTATCAAAAACCGGGGTCGGTGTAATTCTATATATTGTAATTGTTCTAGATATTCTTGACCCTAACTTTTGATACTCTTCTAATGAAATTTTTGATATTTCTAATCATAAATCCGATTTTTAAAATTACATTGCATGGTCATGTGGCATTGGGAAGAGCCATTGATAACTAGGCGACTTCTTCTCTTTATATATATGTATCGATCCTTCCACTAACTTTCATCACTCACACCCCTCAATAATTAATACCTGCAGCTTCTTTCTCTCTCCTCTTTAATTTCTTACTTGAGTTATGTTTGCATTAGGTTCATTGGGAGTCCACTTGGGTCCACTAAAGTAAGTATATCTTCTTATATACATTAATTTCGATGCTCTCTCAACAAGGTTTCATTTATGTATCTGGCTTACCGGAGACGCGTTATTCTAATCAATTTATTAATACAGTTATCGTGCTAAGTAATTGTATCTTCTTATTCGCAAAGAGTTTATGATATTAAAGCAGTTGAATGTAATATATATATTTGCATGATTGATTACGCAGATGGAGACGTTGAAAATCATCACCATGCAGGACAAGGACAGTATTGAAGTTCAATATCTTTGTTGGGACGATGTCATGGGAGGATTATGTCCATCCCTAAAGAGATTATCTTTCACCTTGCCTTCTGTATCGGTGGTTGTGCTACTTCCTTAAAGTAGCTTGTGTGTCGTATTTGTATGTTGTGTTGTTTCACCTTGCCTTTTCCTGGCGGATACGCACGAGCCTATGCCAATTTTCTGGCTGAGTGATTTTGGCCGCGAAGTACGCGGCAAATTGAGAGCTCAAGGTGGCAAATGAATCGATTGATCGAGATGGCAAAGAGACATACCACCTATGGGCAAATCGTCAAGGGTGAGAGGGAAGAGACGGCCCTTGGTCGCATCAGTTGCGCCCCGGCCGGTCATGTAGATTCAAAATTTGCTTAAATGGGTTTCTGGGTCCGTCTTTCCCTCGTAAAGAGAGGCGGAGGGACGGATCTTGAGTTGGACCGGAACGAGCTCGATGTCGACGGAGAGGGGCTCGTTCGCAATGGGCCTAGCCTTGGGTTAGCCGTGCGCTTCCAGCATGGTGCGCATCTCGTCGATTTTCTTTTGCATCAGTGTCATTCCCGGGCACAGGGCAGCCTCTATGGGCTCGATCGGTGGCGCGGCCGGGCCGATCCGATCGAAAATAGCCCCCTGAGGTGTGTCGTGGCCGAGGAGGCCACTTTGAGCAACGCTCAACTTTCTTCTCACGAAATTGGCCGGGGTCAAGCTGATCTCCGTCTGCCTCTTTGGCGGTCGCTGGGCGGAGCTTCGTATGTAAGACACGACCTTCATATCGTAGCTCTCGGATCGGCTGCTCGGGAGCCGACTAGGGAGCCACAAGGTCGAATCCAACCCCAACCGGCTAAAAACGGGGCGAGGTCGGCTCTGAGCCGAGTTTCGTGATTTTTAAAGGTTGTGATTAACCTGGGGGTGGCTTTCCCTTTGAAACTCGCAGACTTCGGTTTTTCCTCTAGTGAGGCGGGTGTTGTACCTTCTTTTGGAAGCTGAGGGAGTACTCTTGCTAGCCATCAACTCCCAAGCTCGGCGATGGCGGGCCGACTCAGCTTGATCGGGAGTTTCGAAGTTCCGAGCCATTGACGGCTGGGTCTTCTCCGGGTAACGGATAGGGGAGGCCACGTGTACGACTTTTTGAGATGACCTTGGGTTCGTCATTTCTTCTCAGAGAGGTAGGAAGTAAGGAAGATGTGGTATGAAGATTTGAAGGATGAATTTTAAAGTTTTGAATAATAGTGAGTGTTCTTCATAGAATTACAGGATTGATGGGTTTGACAACCTCCTTCTAGCGCCAAATGTTGTTTGCCTAAAATTAAGTGCTGGATTTAATAAAGAATGTGGGAAGATTTAGGCAAAAACATCAATAGTGAATGCATTAAATGATGTGATAAATATTTGAATGAGTGATTGAGTGTTCTTCATGATTGAATGATGATGAAGATATGAATGCATAAAGCAATAAATAAGAGAAGATTTGCCAGGGGTTTTAGGCCCTGGACTTAAGCATGTGATTTGTTGCATATTGATGAATAGTTGTTTTTTTTTGTACATGGGGAAGACCTATTTATAAGTTCTACATAGGGGGGTATTTTCGTCATTTCTAACCTCGGGGGAGATCGTGGCATTAAATGCATGTGATTCCCTTATATTGCGCGGGTGCCCGATTGTCCTTTACTTCATACCTCCGGCCACTCCGGTTTTGCCACATGTCTCTGGGTGAAGATTCTCTGAATGATTTCCCAAATTGTGAGGATTATTCCCTTTGTCCTTGCGTACGGAGACGACTCTTTACCATATTTGGGTCGATCTTGTCGGATTTGGTCACGTGCTCGAAGGATCTCTGATTGTCAAGAAAGAGGGGAACTCGGTGTGAGGTCGGCTCTTAAACCTTTGAGGGCTTATTCCAACCTCTCGGCGGGGAAAGGCTCCGAGCATTTCGTGCTCGGGTGGTCGGCCACCGAGCTCCCTTATTGGTGAAGTGGTCGGGCTTAAGGGTTTTTAGTTGATCCGGATTCGACAATTATCATGAGATCGGTTTGGACTCTTGTGTGATCGGTGCCGACCTCTGATAAATGTACGAGAGGTCGGTTGAGGCCAGAGCGTCCCGCCAAATGGCCTAGGTCGGCTGCCTCGTATTGTAATGTCCCTACCCGGTCTCTTCTGCTCTTCATGAGGTCGGTTGCCGATCCCTGGATCCTTTTTGGTAAAAATGATTGGGGCCCATAATTATCATGGTCACAACATGTTATTGTAGTAGTCATGTTGCTGTGTTTGTAATCGTGCACTATGATGTTGTGTCTGTAATCGTTCCGTGTATAATAATACGCGTGGAGATTCACCACCACATTTATCTCATTAAATTTTTTATTTTTGTATTCGTTCTGTCATACTTTAATTGTATAATGCAAGAGAAGGAAATAGAAAACTAAAAAGAATGCCGCCTATTTTTATTTTTGGCTGACAAAGCACAGACTTTAGTCCCACACCACGCATGTTGAATTCATCATGCATTTCAACCTAGTTATTTTCTCTTGAGATCGTGAAAGTTATAGTGAATCTATTAGGGAATTAATACACTTCTTTGCATATTTAGATTTTATATGAGATAAATTGATTCCACATTTTTCAAGATTGGTGTAATAATCTTCGAATTTGTTGGGAATTTGAACCAAATTTGTCCTCTATCTTTTCACATTTATTGAAATGATCCTCTATTTATTTGTTTTATCAACTTAGTCCTGCATTTATTCAAATTTGCCAAAATGATCCCAAATTTCTGAAAAACATCCTAATTGGCTGAAAAAATGTGCAAAACTCCACCGCTTCGATCACGTGCTTGTGATTTTTGGCAGGTGATGATTACATGGCCCATTTTAGGCACGTGTCATGTTTAATGACAATTTTCACCATTAAAAATAATGTAAAATCAAAAGTAAATTTCAACACATAAAAAATTAAATTAATATAAAGATAAAACTAAATTACACTACAAAAAAACTCGTTGATTAGAGACAGATTTTGCGATGTATAAAACACGTTTTGCGAGGATTTTTGTGACAGACGTAGGTCCATCGTTAAAACGGTTGTACCTAATATTAGCGATCGATTTTTTGCATCTATTGCTAATTAGCAATTGATAGATCCATTGCAGAACAGTCGGGTCAAGATCAAATCGGGTCAGAAAAATTATGAATATTTTTTACTAAATACACAATAATTTTGCAACGGAATAATCAGTGACTAATTTTATTAAATTTTATTTAAATATTAGCGATGAAAATTGTTTGTCATTAATTCTGAGCCTATTAAAAAAAAGTGGCTTGTGTGGTTCCAGCCCGAGCCCTCCAGGCGCCCAAGGCGAGCGCGACCCACTGGGTCTCTGGCCCTCAAGCTATTATATTTGGCCCACCTTTTATATAAGTTTTCTTAGACTTGGAACAATTAATTGCATATTTGTGTCAGAGGGGAATCAAACCGTCGACCTCTCATACAATTAATTGTATATGTATCCAAATTGATTCTTTTTTTCCATAGTTCATCAAATTGTTTCATTTTTATGTCTAACTTGTTTATATAAATGTTGTGTCCAACTAGTTTTTTTAATATGTAAAATTATTTATTTCGACAATGCGTAGATTTATATTTTTGACCTTTTTACGCAATTAATTGTATATGTATCCAAATCGACTCATTTTTTTCATAATTCATCAAATTAATATCTTTTCATTTCTAACTTGTTTATACAAATATTGTGTCGAACTATCTAAAAATTATTTATTTTGACAACACGTAAATGTATATTTCGTTCATTTTTACGCAATTAATTGTATATGTATCCAAATTGACTTTTTTTTTTTCATAATTCATCAAATTAATTTATTTTCATTTCTAATATGTTTATTAAATATTGTACCCAACTTTTTTTATAATTTGGAAAATTATTTATTTCGACTACGCGTAAATTTATATTTCGTTCATTTTTACGTAATTAATTTTATATGTATCAAAATTGATTCATATTTTTGGCAAAATTATTCTTTTTTTACTAGTTATAGATTATTTAACTATATTATAAAAAAACATAAACACATCCTAAATTTATTGTGACACAATCCTTTGAAGCCAGGTTAAGTGGTCTTCCTACCACCATGAAGTCGGCCTAGCTCTATGAGGTCGGCCAAGCTCTACGAGGTCGGACTTGTCACTATGAGGTCGGCCTAGCTCTACGAGGTCGGCCCTATCACTATGAGGTCGGCCCAGGTCAATGAGGTCTGCCCTACTAGCGGACATCGCCGAGCACTGATTTTGCCTAGCACCAGCTCAAAATTTTCGAAAATAATTCCACCCGACAAGAACGACCAGCTTCATGTGTTGAGACAAATGCATATAATGTAAAATAGATTTTAGATCAATGATTATAATAAATACCCTAAAGGGTCAGGATTGCTTCCTTAGTGAGAAGCTTGGGGCTCTATAAATAGAGGCCCCAACCCATTGTAAAAAGAGAGCTCATCAGCTTTCTTCTCCCCAAAAAATACACTTACATAAATAAAAATATTAGGCAAGGGAGACCCTTTTCATGGTCTCCCAAAGCCATCTTCAAGGAGTTCTTTCCCCATTGTTGTGTTCTTCATACTCATTTTTTCTTCATTTATCTCTCTTTAATGTTTGTTATCGATTAATCGGGACTACCCCTATAGCCACATAAATCCGTCTTATAGATCCAGTAAATTCAGTAACAACAAAATTAAAATTAAAAATAACATAAAATTAAAACATGATAAAATTGTATTTCAAAAATATAAGTATCTTAAAAATCTAGCCATCGAAATGAAATTTGAAACTTTCTCCTCCTACTACTCTTCATCCTCTTTGTCGTCCTCCCTCTCCTCAGGGACCAACTGCAGCAGCGATGGTGGTGGTGCAGAAGTTTACCCATTTGGGAGATGATCTCCTGCATCCACCTAGTAAGAGTCTATTGTTTGTTCTTCTCTTCCTTCCTTTTCTTTTTCTCTTTCTCCCTTCGCTTCCTCTCTTTCGGCAGATCCTCCATCTGCTGACGAACGACATGCAGTTGTGCCTCTATGTCGATGTATGGATAAGAGTGGATGAAAAAAATTAGAGGATTTAGTCGATCCACGAGATCAGAGGATGGACATAGCGAAACCACTTAACCCAGTAAGTAGCCCATTTTTTAAATACAACTGGTTCTATACGGCAACCGGAGGCTTTATGGGGGAGGGGAGGGGCATAGGGTTCGACCCAGGCTCCCCTTCCAGATCAACAGGAGGCTGAGTTTGGGATGAGAGGTCATCGAACATTGTCCTCTGTAAATTAATTATACTCTAATTAATAAATGTATTTAGAAGATTTTAAATAATATTTTTAATACTAAAATTTAGTCAGCATATGTGGATCTTGATGGTGTGGACATAGGTGAACTTTTCAGTCTCTTCTACGAAGGTGTAAGTGAGCTGAAATCTCTCAAAGTGAGAGGGTGAGCATCCGCGCTCCCGCTCCATAAAGAACCAAATATAGTACTCCCTCCGATTCATTTTTTATTATCCGTTTTACCATAAAATGAAGGGTTCTTTCCACTTACCCAAAATAGCAAAAAGCAAGCACTGCCCTTTTTAACGTATTCCTTAAAAATATCATTTATTTACACTCATGTCACTACTTTATTAACTTTATGCCCATAAATACTTATAAACAACTCTTACCCCTTTTTAAAATTTACTTTATACTCACAAATACTAATAAACAACTCTTTTATTAAAACCCGTGCTATTTTTCAATGGACAATAAAAAAATCGGATGGAGTAATTAATATTTATATAATAGACTATTATAAAAATTAGTAAAAATTAATAAATTTTTAAAATTAAAACTTACAAATCTGATCTCGTGCTCTAAAATAGATCGTGAACCGGCATAAATACGAATTTGGCTTTGGACAGCAGTTACTTTCGTCCTTAGACAGCGGTTATAAAGGCAGTCCAAGTAGCAGTTGTCTAAGCTCAGATATCTGTTAAAAATTGTTGTCCAAAGCAAACAATTAGACATAACAGCTGTCCAAAGTAAACACTTAAACAGCAGTTAAAAATTGCAGTCCAAAGTATACACTTAGACCGTGGTTATTAACCGCTCTGCTAAACAAACACTTGTACAGCGGTTTTGAACAGCTGGTCGAGTTAATTGAACACAACAGTTCTAAACCGTTGTCTATTATATATATATATATATATATATTTTCTTTTTTTTTATTTATTTACCCGGTTTTTTCCCTTCACTTTAGATGCGGTTAATAACCGCATTCTAAAACATATATAATTTTTTATATTTTAATAAATATGTTTATACAAAATTACGTTGTACTTATACTTATATCTATAAGTACAACAACAAAACATCAAATAAATAAATATACTCATCAATTAAATTCACAAAAAACATGAAACATATATCATCACAAATTAATATATAAGTTAAATGCTACCAAAATTTATAATGCTATAGAATACAAGAATCGATTGTAAAAATATCCGGTCCAATCCATTTTCCATTTGTCCAATATTTTCTTGTTGTAAGAAGCATCCAGATGCACATACACAAACTGCAAATTACACTGAAAATTTAATTAGATAGTACGAATTTTATTAAATCAATAATAATTTAAATAAATCGATAAATTAACTTACTTCGTTAGGAATGGTCGTTTGAGAAGTGAGGATTATATCTTCAATGTAACAGCACACAAAATGTCCACAATGATTGTCAGCTTGCTGCCTCAGAACTTGTTGATTAGCAATTATAGTCACGTACTATAATTATGATTATTTTTTTAAAGTAAATTTACCTTAATGTTTTTCCACTCCACTTTATTAAAGGTTCTTGAGTCTTGACTCGAAAGGCTACTCCGATACATTCTCATCACACTATTATTATTATATTTAAAAAATAAAAATAGATTACATATGCATAATTTTAAAAGTAAAACAAATCATAATATTACACTACAAGAAAAACGTGTAATTCCGATGGATTTATACCGACGGATTGTGATGGGTTGGAAAAAAAACTTTACCGGCCAACTATTTGTCGGAAAAAAATATGTCACATAACCACATACACCTCCGATGACAATTCCGACCATTTTAAAAATCTGTCGGGAAAAAACATTATTCCGACCAACAGTTGGTAGGAAATAAAAAAATATAGAAAACAAGAAAAAATAAATACTAATATATAATTATATATATGTTAAATACTATTACCGACCAAAAATTTGTCAGTGATTTTTTACCAAAATTTTTTTAACTTGATAAATTAAAAAATATAAATTAATTTATGTTCATAGGCGGGAATTAGTAGTAGTTCCCGCGCAGGGAGTTTGCTTATACATTTACCAAAAAATAGTTCGTCGGGACTACCTAAAATAAATATAATATTAATTTATATTAGTTCATTAGCGGGAAAAATGATTGGTTCCCGCCGGACACAAATTTTTTTTCTCTATTTTTTAGTGACTAATCTTTAGTCGGTAATATATATACCCTCAAATATTTAAATAACTAATAGACCTAGAAATAGTCAAATAGGTCCCTAACCGTAAGTGTTTTTCAAATCAATACCAATTAATATCTTGTTGGTATAAGTGGAAAAGCAAAAACAACTCATTAAATTATTTATTAAATTACATAGATGAAACACTTCACCTTCCTTCAGTTTTTGGAATTGTTGATTGAGGAGAAATGCCTCTTCTTCCCCAATTTCCTCCGCCAAATTTTTTTTTTCTTCCACCGATAGTTTCTTACCACCGGAGCGGGTAATCTCTTTCTGTTGCAATAAAAATGCTAAGAATTGCTCTGTCTCTTCCTTTTTAGGGCTCAAGCACGGCTGCCACAATTTCTAAGAGGTGACGAATAATTTCAAACAATTGTGACTTTAGGGCTCAAGCATTGGAAAAGTCAGGTAACTTTTTTTTTTTCAAAGGGATTTTCAATAAATAGATAATTGAACATTGTTGCATGTTTTTGTAGAGATTTTTCTTTTCTTTCTAAGGACAATGGAGGTATCAGTATTGGTATCAATTTTTCACTTATTCCTCTTGTTTTTGGAAATTTCTAAAATACACTTAAAATCTTTTGAAGTTTATGGAATTGTAAGTATACGGACTTCTGCAATTTTGGGTTCATGATGCTACTTATAATTTTTTTTATTCTCGTTTACATGTAATGTTCCTAATACATTTTGTTTGCAAACAATCTATATAATATTTATGTGGGAGTATGTAAATGGGAAATCGTATACATGGTTGGAGGATTGTATTAATTAGCTGATGAGAATTTATAGAAGTTGTAGAACAGAGGTATTAGAATTAAAAATGAAAAGAGAGGAAAGTGTCAGGATAGACAGAATTAGTATACATATTTTTTCTATCTTTTTTACATGAATACTTATTCAAGTTGGGTGTGTTACTTCTTATAAATAATCCCTTAATATTTTCTGATATTCAGTTAGTAGCATTTTTACTTTCTTCATTGAATGTGGAATGAATAGTCCATGAGATTGCTTTGTTTTTTTCTTTCTTGTGATATGTTCATTATAATGATTGTAATATTCATATCTAATTTTAGATGTCTAATTGTACTGGGACATTTTCTTTGTCTGGACGTTCAACCAATCGAGTTCACCGACGGCCATCACTTATCAACAATCTAGATGCGCAAGGACATGTACCAATTAATGCACCTGGATGTGCAAGAGCACAAACTGATATTCGAACCTTTGGGATGATATCTACTCGAAAGGCAAGAGCAATTGCAAAGTCACAATGTACAACTACTAATTCAGATGAAGTTCTAACCTCCTCAGTATCCCCCAACCAAACCAATATTTGTGCTGCTCCAGTTTTGAAAAGAAAGAGAGGCCGAGGCTGCAACAAAGGAGAGGAGGTCCCAGCTAATCGAGCAGACCGGAGGCACATCTCGCTCACTCCTCTAGGAGGCTGGTCCGATAAAAAAGTGCCAAGAACCCTTGGAAACCATATTAGAACAGGACTTAAAGGGGGTCACCCTAATTGGACCCGGATGCCCAAGGATAATAAAAGGACTCTTTGGAATAAATTTGAGGTAAAAAAAGTTTCAGATTTTTGTTCATTTTATTCATTATCATTCTCAATTTTACAACTATGTTTTTCAATTGCACCAGAGTACTTATGTGTGGGATCCTGTTGAAGATGGATCAATCAAAGCTCTTTGGGAGCATAGTATGGGTCGATCTTTATCCGAAGCCGTTTATGATGCACGTGAGGAGTATGAGGTTAGTAAAGAGAGACCAGAGTGGTGTGTTGAACAACATTGGGATGAACTTCTCGCTTATTGGAGAAGTCCCGAGTTCTTAAGAAGAAGTAAAGCTGCAAAGGAGAATAGGAGCAAGGCCCCACGAGCGAGTCACACTACCGGATCTAAGACTATGGAGCGTGCTGGTATCGAAAAGGTATGTTGTAATGTTTATTAACATTATTTTTAGCTATTTATTGAGTAGAATTCTCATGGAAATCTGTTATAATCCTTTTTTCAAATAGAATTTAGTAGGCTATGTTTTACCAGCTTATTCATATTGAGTAGGTTATATCCTACCAAATTTTTATTATTTTCCTAATGTACTAGGTTTCTTTCATATTTGTTAATAGAGTTAATGTACCCTATATTTCTGTTGAAAGTCTTGATATTATTGAAATTTGACTTCATTAATCAATCAAGAGCATTTCTAATAATAAAATAACAAAATCATGAAAACATTGAATATGTAACAGTCATAGTTGAGTAATAGACCAATTTTCTATAATAGACCAATTTAACTACTAAGACAATATATTCCAATTTCGTAGGCACAAGAACGGGGTATCCCTGCAATTCCTTTTATAGAGAACTACGCTGACACCCACATGAAGCGCAATCCTAATGACCCTAATGCAGCCCCCGAGTGGATTGATCCAAAATTCAAGGATGCACATGTAAGTTATAACATCAAGTTTTCAAATGAACATTACTTGATTACACACAATTCTTATAATTATTTCCCTTTTAAATAGGATAGCTATGTTGAAGATTGCACTAGAGACTATGGGGAAGATCGCACAATGTGGCCCGTAGATGTTGATGCCGAGAAATGGGTGAAAGGTGTAGGATCACCAAAGAAAGGCAGGATCATGGGTCTCTCTGTCCATGTGTATCCAGAAGAATTGGGGTTTAATACACGTAAACGATCTTTGTTTACACGTGGTAATTCGTCATCTTTGTTTAAAATTATTGAACGCTTCAGCTCTACTGACTGGTGGTGGGTTAGTATCCTGATATGTTTCATTGATGGACGAAATGTCAATCACGTGTCTTGCCTTTATAGTACAAACTGCCCACCAACCTCTTCTTCGAGGAGCCCCACCAGAAGGATAACGAGTATAATACACTTGAGCAGCTTGACTAGCAAAAATGAATGGCTCTGAAGTTGACAATCTTGATCGAGGATTAATATCAACTAATTGGTACCTTGGATGGATAACCATTCCTCTCGTAATATCATACCAATCACATTTGAACAGAAAAATTGTTTGTCGGTGTCCTGAACCCCAATAAGTAATCTGAACCACTTCTTGCAGCATACCGTAGAAGTTTTTTTGATCATCATCATCGCCTGTACTCGCTTTCACACTTACCCCGCTATTCATTGTCTTCCTTGATCGTCCATGCGCTTCTGTGTGAAATTTGTACCCATTCACAAAGTACCCCTTATAGGTATTTATAGTCCACTCAGGCCCATTAACCAGTGTTTTGAGGCGTGAATCTACTTCATAACGGCCACTACGTACCCAATGCTTAAACCAAGGAACAAACTGATTTGTCCTTATCCTTGAAACAGATAGATCATCTAGGTGTCCACAACCCATTTCATCATCGAATAAACTGAATCAAATAAACTCAAATTATTTACATTTTCATAATATGAGTTCATAAATATTTTCGTAATTTTAGTTCGTACCTCAACCAACCATCGACTTCAGGACAATTGATAAGTACATAAAGCTCTATAGCTTTGTACTCCTCAGTTGTCAATGTACGAGTCCTTAAAATGGGCCCAAGTGGCCGACCTTTGCAAGTAAATATTGATAGCTCACCTTCAGGACCTGGATCAATTAAAACTTCATTTCTACTAGGACGGTTCAATCTTGTTTTTACTTCTGATTCAAAATAATGAGAGCAAAAGTGTGTGATCTCAGAAATGAGATACGCCTCACATATTGATCCCTCAACACGTGCTTTGTTGCGTACAGTTCTTTTCAGATCTCGTATTCTCCTGCGGTATTAAAAAGAAACATCGTATATTAACTGTACATGAATATACCCACAATCAAATGGAAAATACAAGTAGATATACCTCTCAAATGGATACATCCATCGATCTCGTACTGGACCTCCGACTTTTGCTTCATATGGAAGGTGAATTGCCAAATGCTCCATCGAGTCAAAGAATCCAGGAGGAAAGAATTTCTCTAATTTACAAATAGTCTCCACGATTGATTTCTCTAAAATTTCCATATCCGATCGACGGATTTCAGTTGCAGATAATGCTCGAAAGAAATTACTAACCTCTGTCAATGGACCCCAAATATTTTCTGGTAAGAAGTCACAGAATGCGATAGGTAGTAGCCTCTGCATGAACACATGACAATCGTGACTTTTCATGTGGTCTAGTCGAAGAAGAGACATATTAACACACTTGGAGATATTTGAGGCATAACCATCAGGGAAACGTAGCTCTTTCAACCAATCACATATAATCTTCTTTTGATCCTTACTGAATGTATATGTAGCTTTCTGTTTAACTGTCCTTCCTTTTTGATCAGTTTTCATAAACAATTCCTTTCGTCCAGTATGCAACTCCAAATCTCTCCTTGCATTAACATTGTCCTTTGTTTTATCTGCGTCATCCATAACTGTGGCCAAAATGTTATCGAAAAAGTTTTTCTCACAATGCATGACATCTAAGTTATGTCGGATGAGAAGTGTAGACCAATATGACAACTCCCAAAATATGCTTACTTTCTTCCAATTATGGTGTACACCAAACCCCTCGATATTAGCGGTCGTCCCACCATGAGTATAAGAAAGCTGTTGCACTCGCTCAAAAATTTCAGCTCCAGAAATCCTTTCGACAATACAATCATACTCAACTTTACCATACAAAAAATCTTTTTTGTTTCTTCTGAATTGATGACTCTCAGGTAAAAACTGACGATGGCAGTCAAAAAAAGATATCTTACGCCCATTCTTAAGTCGAAATGCCTTTGTTCTCTCCATACAATATGGGCAAGACAATCGTCCATGTGTACTCCACCCTGACAACATTCCATAGGCTGGAAAGTCACTAATTGTCCACATAAGAGCAGCTCTCATAATGAAGTTTTGTTTTCTAAAACTATCATAAGTTTCAACTCCGGTGCTCCACAACATTTTTAACTCATCAATCAATGGGCGAAGCATGACATCAATGTTTGTACCTGGATTTTCGGGGCCTGAAATGATAAGACTGAGAAATATGTGCTCTTGGTTCATTAGAAGATCTGGTGGTAGATTGTATGGTGTAACGAATACTGGCCAGCATGAGTACGACTTTGCAGAATGACCATGCGGATTGAAACCATCAGTGCAAAGACCAAGCCTTACATTGCGTGCCTTGACAGCAAAACTTGGATGAGTTTGGTCAAAATGCTTCCAAGCCTCACCACAAGCTGGGTGGATCATGATGCCATTGTTCCCATCACAATTTTTATGCCATGTCATGTATTTTGATGTTTTCTGTGACATATATAACCTCTGTAGCCTTGAAGTAATAGGAAGATACCATAATCTCTTTCGAGGAATCTTATTCCCAGTCATTGTACTTATTTCATACCTAGGCTCATGACAAACCGGGCATTGAACAAGTTGTTCACCTTCTTTATAATACAAGAAACAGTTGTTGTAGCATACATCTATTGTACTATGACCAAACCCAAGTTTTTTCATCACTCTCTAATTTGTACATACTGTCTGGAATTTTATGCCGATTTTCTTCCTTAACTAGACCCCGACACAGTTTTAGAAAGCCTTCAGCTCCCTCATCTTGTTCACTGATTTATTATGTAGAAATTGTGACACAAATTCCAAAACTGTTTGCTCAATGCCTTCACTAATCATGACGTCGGATGATTGCAATAATTGATAAAATTTTGCAGCCTCTCTATTTGGTGCCTCACCTTCACTTCTAGAGCTCTCACTGTGAAATTGAGGGCCAAATGTGTCATACACCATCTGCCTATATGAATTTTCCATGTCATCTCTTACTTCGTTGGAGGCAATAGGAGACTCATCTGTGCCACCAAATGATTGAAAATCATCTATTTGCTCGCCATGAGCTTCCCAAACATAATATTGATTAATGAATCCCCATTTGCACAAATGCCCACCAACTGTGTCACGTGTATGAAATGACCTATTTGAACATTTTTTACAAGGACATCTAATCTTGTTTCCACTTTGAAATCCGGAATCAGAAAACGCATAATCCAAAAAATTATACACACCGGTCAAGAAGTCTTGATTCAGAAAATTCCTATCATTCAGTCGATTGTACATCCAACCACGATCTTTCGACATTGCAATTAAACCTAAATATAAGTTTAAAAAAAAAGATAAACTATAGCTTGCTAAAATCTAATCTACACAAATATTGCATAATAGTAATGAAAGAAACATACCTTATTTAATTGCATAAACTTCACCAATGCACTAACCATTGACAACTAAGGAGGATACAACATGAAGTGGCCGTAGGGAAAGAATAATCGAAAATGAAAAAGCTATGCAGCTGAGAAAAATTAAGAAAATAAATGTTTTCTTGTAACGACAGTGAAGTCGTCGGAAATACATTTAATTTTATAACAACCAAATTTTGGTCGGTATATATATGCGCTGGCAATTTTCTGTTGGCCTGAGTTTTATTAACATCAATTTTTCTGTCGGTAAAAGTAAATATTAATTGAATCCATACCAACCACATTAAATGATAATTGAGCATTTACGACGGCAGACCAGTCGGTAATATTTACTAGAGTATTTACATCAGCAAATCAGTCGGTAATTTTAATTCAGTATTTACGATGGGTTAGCGGTTGGTAAAACTTTTATTTTACCTTTTCAACATCCCGCTCAAAGTTTCACTTTGCCTCTCGAATATTTTCATTTACACTCAAACAAATTCATATGCCCGCGTTTTTGCTAGACACACTTCTATTATCACAATTGTAATTCATTTCTTCAATTTTTGCTCACAACAATCATTTTATAGAGGGGGAAATTGAGAGAGAAAGAGAGAATACTTCCCCTTCCCCATTCAACCATGGTTATACCAAAAAAGCTTTGTAAGTGCAAATTTCACACTCTCCATTTCAATTTCAACCTCCTAATTTTATTTTGTTGTTATTTTGTGCTAGGGTTTCTGGGCATCTTATATTATTTGACGGCGATTCTTGTCTCAGATGACTCTCTTACTGTTTTGAAGCTAGTTTTATTACTATTGACGAACAAGAAAATCACGTACCCGATTAACAGGTAAAACATTAACTCTTCCTATTTCTTCTTGTATTTATATACTTATTATCATGAAAAAGAAATATATATTTCCATGTATTAGTGATTTCTAGATTACTTTTTTTGTGGGATTTATATTTAGAATAGGCTTGTTATATGTCATTTTTGGTTTAGTTCAAAACTAGTCATGTTCCTCTGTTTTCCTCACTACATTATCTAAGCTTCTGCAATTTGTAACCAACTAAATTTTGTTTTGGTACTCAAACTTGTGATTAAGTTCAATTTTTCTGATAGAAGAAATATATAGTTGCTGCAGAAATTATTGTGGGATGAGAGTCACCCTTAATTTTTCTTAATTTGTATATCAGTAGCCAATTCGTGGCCAGGATGTGAATGACATTTCATTAGAGCATTTCACTATATACAATACTTCAATTTTTAAGGCTTCATGTTGCTTCTCTTAATATTTTTTCTGTTACACATATCGTTGGTTACTTAGGGCTTATGATTATAAGATGGGTATCCAATAAATTCCAACTCATTCTTGCCAAGATTATCTGCAAATGAGTAATCATTCTACGGAATGCAACATAATTATGTTTATTGCAGTGCTAGTATATAAGGCTATAATAACATTCGATAAAAACGGAAATATGGTAATATCTTATCATTTGTTCATTGTGCTTTTTGGAGCTCTTTTTATATTAACACTGCATCTACATTATAGCTTTTGAGTTTCATATGATGGGATCAACTGGAAATAGTTGATTGATCTTTCTTGTCATTCATTTGGATACAATACTTCATTTTTGTGCTAAATTGGCATCTACTTGCCTATCATATGTCACTTGCATATTTATATATTCCATTATTTCAATGTTTATATACATACTCTTATTTGTGGTTGCAGGATGTTGTAACTACAACCTCAATTTTGAATCCCAGTTTCACATTTGGATTTGGGGAACATCATACTATGAAGTTGTGTTTGTTGCTGCTGCAATGATTAATCAAATGAGAACACTTTCTAGACTGTGGTACATGATCAAGTGTTCTTGCAATAGCATCACTCAAGGTGCTTTATTTTATTTAATGCAATGTCAATTAATTTATTTTGTTGTTGATTCTTGTTAATGGAAGATTGAGAGTGAAAGTAATTTATGTACTGTTGGATTTACTTGTGTTCGGGTTAAGGTGTGATGGATTTGTGCTATTTTGTCTTTTGTTTATTGTTTGCTTATTTTTTTTAGAGTGTTGTGTTGTTGATGACAAGAAGACAACTTTATCTTTTGCTAAGGAAACATTGGTAGCTGCTTCTTTTCTTAAAACCATATCCATGGTCGCTTGTTAGCAATAACACAGGGATTTATTGCTCTTTTTTTTATATATTTTATATGCAATATATTTGGGGATAATTTTAAATATAGGGTGTAATATATTTTGTTGGTGTTATTTGGGGCAATTTAATTAAACGGGATTGTTGTTGCTGTTTTATAAAATATATTTTGTTTAATTAGTCTACTAGTTTAAATATTTGGGACTAATTTTTTTTGTTTTTTGGCAGAACATATTATGACGGAATATCCGTCGGAAATAATTTCGGAATATACACGCCAAATATACCGAGAAACTATCAGTCGGTATAAAGTTCAAGTTGAAAAGCCAAAAACACCCTTCAAAATTTTACCGACAAAAATTTCGTCGGCATAAATCATTTTTGTTAAATAAAATTAAAGGAAAAAATATTTTTCTCGACCAATTGGGTGTCGATAAAAAATGACATTTTCACCGGCAAAATATATCGTCGGTATAAGTTATTTTTGAGCATTAAAACTAAATCGAAAATAAACCTTTTCCGACCAATTTTTTATCGTTAATGAAATAACTAATTCCGACAATCAATTTTCCCGTCGATAAAAACATTACCTAGCAGATTTGTTACGACGGATTACACCGAGGGATTGTTGGTTGGTAAAACTTCATTTCCGACCAACTTTGTTCAATTCCGATCGATTTTCTTGTCGGAATAATCGTTTTTTCTTGTAGTGTTAGAATATATTAAATATTAACTTACCTGTCCTCAAATGTCATGAGATCAAGGTGATTTCTAACCATCCCATTAATAGCTGGATCCATAAAATATGTTAAATTGAAAAAATAAATGACAATTTGCATCGAAAATGCATCCAAAACTCTTAAACATACATATAATCAAGTAAAAAGCGATGCCGTTATGACACTAATCAATATGCATATCTTTGTAGATATTTTCTTTTGCTTTGTAAATTTCTAAATCTTGTTGTACACAATTTTTACATTGGAAATCAGTATCACCGATAATTCACGCTGAATAGTATATTCATTCTCACGAGAAGTATAGAGTTGATAATTGAGCTTTGATACATAAGGAACTTGGCATGCATGTTATATATACATTCAAGGGGTTCAGAGACTTAAATTTACATAATACGTGTCTTTCTATAAAACCTATGTGAATTCCATAGGCAATTCTCTTATTCTATCTTAGTCCAATTTGCAATTAGATCGACGAAATAAGCATATTTCTCTATCAAGAATCTATTCGGCTAAGCATATTTGATACATATTATAAGTTCTAATATTTTTATAAATTATTTCAAGAGTTTATAAGTTGTAATTTTTAAACAGCTTATATGTTTTTTTGAAATTTTTATTTTAGTATAAAACAATAATTTTTTTTATTTATGTTGAAGTAGAGGTGGGTAAGAGAAAAACTTATCTAGTATTCAATTTTGATCCCAAAATTTTTTAACTTTTCAATGTTGGTCTCATAACTTTTCTAATCGTCCAACTTTGGTTCCGATGAAAAAACTTAAATTTTTTATTTTAAGTCCATAACTTTTTAATCATCTAATTTTGATCCCGTTTTCACCAGAAAAAACGTAAATGATTCCGTTTAATATGTTAAAACGAGACAGAATGTTAATTTTATTTACATTCAAAAATTAAGAATTTTAATATAAAAATATTAATTTGTTTCGAAGGAAAAGTAATATTCTGCATCATCAGTCAGCAACCGGTCCGGTACACGAAGAAATTAAATTCCCTATTGTTGTTTTACTAAACAATTTTTCTTTTATAGTCATTACTGCAAATTTTAGTTTAATAATATAATTTGTATGTCTTGAATTTCAAAACAGACAAAAACGCACACAACCATTCTATACACATATCATAATTAAAATATATAGATGGGGGAAATATTTTATGGCGGGAACAAAAAACAAAAAAAACAACTATGAAATTAGCAAGGAAAAAAACAAACACAAATATGAAATTTGCATGGGGACAAAATCCCCAATTATTATTAGTCACATGACACCATTAAAAAAAGCCAACATATATACTTATAAAACAAACATAAGACGAACATATTTTATTAAGACACATGGACTACATTATAAAAGGCAACACCACTCTAAATGGGATAAGGTGAGAGTTGAATTTCTTGAGACTGAATATAGTAATTATTACAGCAAAGCTCAAGGCCTGCTGGTTCGATATGAACCCCACCTCACCCATTAGGGTGATGAATTAATCGCGTTTCCTTTTGCACAGTTAAACAAATAAAAAAATATTAAATTCATCAGTTTTACTATAAGAGCTCAAAATCAACAAAATTTAAAGCTAATAACATCAACAAAATTCTATATATTTTAAACATAAGAGCTCAAACACACTAGAAACAAACCAAAAAAAAAAATCCATATATTTTCAATATCCGCCCTCCTATTGCACATATATTAAAAAAAATATATATTTATATTATGTTTAGAATAAATGTTTATTTACTTCATTGAATAACATACTTATCTTAATATCTTGATACCATCAAGGGTAATTTAGAAAAAAATGTAATTAATGTATATTAAAAATATAAAATATCATATCTATTACTATATAAAAGAGGCAAAGAAGTTAGGATGGCCAGTTTCAAGCCGGTGCCCGGTAATTCCATTGCAACGTGTAAGACGTAATCTCATCTGATTGTGTAACAAAAGGCGGCAATCTCATTGTTTTTGTCATTTTCCTCCGTTTCACTGTTCATCAATTCATTAGAAACCCTTCCTCTCATTCAATTATCTCTCTTTTCTTAGCATCGTCTCAGTGCGCGCCTCTCCACGCCGCCGCATTTCTAGCCACCGCCCCTACACATCGTCACCGATGACTCCCTCTGCCCTTCTCCACCGCCCTCCGGCGCTCGCTACAGTAATTACATTTTCGGATATTCATTACTCCATAAAGTAGTATTATTTATTATGATATCTCCCTCCCTCCCTCCCTATCACCACCAAACTCGAAACCCCTGCTTCGAGTATTCAACGCTGCCGCTATCACCATTTCGGCGCTTGGATGTCCTCAATCCACATATCTAACCGAAAACCTCAATAAGTACAACAGAAGCCCCAAATTAATTCAAACTTAACCCCCTCCTATTGCTGCCAACAGTGGCAGTGAAACCTCGCCAAAATCAGTTGTCGTCACCGCCCTCACTACTGTTGCGACGTTGAAACAGCCCAAAATCATCTCTTCTTAACCCCGGACTAACGACTTTCATTCACTTCCTCTCAATAAAGCTTGAAGCCTCGATTAGAAGAGGACCTCCATCTTCTCTTTTCCTCTGTTAGTGATCGAACTCTTCCAATTTCAAAGGTAAACTTGCTATACCTTATCTTATCCCCCAACTGTAGGACTTGGTTAATGATTTTGCCTAGATATTGGTTTTTAATTCTTAATCATCAAGATTGTTAAATGGAAATCAAATTCAGGGATATGTGTATGAATTGAGAATTTTGTGATTTGTGTGCTCTGTTTGTTTGTGCAGAGTATGTGTGTGAATATAGACAGAAAGAGTTGTAGAGGTTTGAGTGAACTATGCTTGGTGTAGGTATACCTACTGGCAAGCAATTATATTAACATTCTTAATATATATTATTTATTGAGTGTATAGTATATAAATTAAGAGTTTTGACTATATCTTCTGTATATTAATTTTAGAACCATAATTTTAAGTATTGGACTATAATATAGTTTCAAGAGCTCCTGCATCTACTTAGGAATTCTTCACTTAGCTCTTTAAGAATGAATTAAGATCTAAATTTGAGGTTGTTAAGTTAACTGAATTACTTGTAGGATTTGAGAGAGCATGAGACTCTGGATTGGCCTTGATGAGATTAACGACATTTAAAGAATTATAGTGGGGTATTCCATTGCATCATCTAGTGCAGCTTCTAATCTCCACTCTTCACCGAGTGAAATATTCCAAAATTATGATTTCTATGTTAAAATGTGTTAGGTGAGTAATGTATGCCATAATTATGAAAGGCGGGTAACAACCCGCACTATTTGCAAGCCGGGTAATGGCCCGTACTATGTGCAAGCCTGGTAAACCCCCCCCCCCCCCCCCCCCCGATTTCGTTCTTTCACTATCAGTTGAAAAGGTTGAAGTTATTCTAGCTAATTTTTTTTAAGATAATTTATAAATCTTATGATTTACAAAATCGTTGGTTGTAAAATGGTACAATGACAAAGAGCCTGTCGAATCATATTTGAATATGATTCGATAGGCTCTCGCCAATCCACACAAAGGTTTTTTTTATCTGATCTGCATTGTACACCCTTTTATTGCTATTTGTAAGAACCACCCTTTTTTTGAATTCAATTAGATATTAATGTAAATGAACAATAACTATGTAGTCCTATTCCTAATAGATTTACTCCAAAATAGCATATCCAAATTATAAGAAATCCAATAGACGCCACAATTGCTGAATTTGTACCCTTGTGTTTTATATTTGTTCGAGTATTCGCAATTCGAATTATATGAATAATGGATCTACGAAAATTCCTTGTCGGGTAAGTTCCGACCTGCACGAAAGGTTTCCAAACGAACAATTTCAACGAAATCTTTCAATTAAAGGAGCACGGACAGGGTATGAGACAATGGACGCAAGTAATTTATGGCAAATAATATTATTAAGTTATGAGTCTTTTGTTGTAATCCCAATTTATAATTGGCTAATAATGTTCTTTATGCAATGAAAGTGTTCTTTTTATTAAGTTAATAAGCCAATTGAGAGCGCCCCAGCTCATATGTATTGTTTAGTAAATTTGGGGCGTTAAATAATAATTGTTTTCTTTCTCTTCGTTAATGAAAATTTCATCTTTTTGCTCAAGTCCCTTTGAACACCTGATAGTGATTGTGGTTTTCATAACGTTGACGGATGCTAATGTTCCTTCATTTAATTTATAGTTTCCTTGAATTTGAGTTCAGATTGTTTATATTAGGAAGTATATTTTAATGGATGTAATGGGCCTTGGTATGCTATATGACATAAATCTGTCAATAAAATTTGGGAGTTAAAGTTAAAGAGTGTTGATTGTGATTTATGTTAATATTTCACAGAATTTGTGCTGGTTCTGTATCTAGAATAATTAACGATGGCTTATCAGTTTCATTTTCACTGTTGCAGCGGTATCGCTATACTGAAACATACCAAGTGGACTCGAAGCTTCAGACACTAGAGGAAGGCTTCGTCTCAAAATCTCAGAAGTCAGAATGATGAAATCAATTTTAAAGTAGAATCAATGAGTCATTGGAGGAAGGCTTTAGTTGTAAGTGGTCTTACATTTTTTTCAAATTTTATCAGTATTTAGATATACTATGTGATGTTTGGAATTTGAATAGTCTGTTTTGAAATAAAAAATTATTAGGAATATATTTCATGAGTCCATTCTATGTTGTGATCAATTTTTTGAGAAGCATTTGTTCGTATGAATGTATTAAAAAGATAGTGAATGTTTCTCCACTATGAGCCTCTTTTTGTTGGTAAAAATTCCAAATGAAATTTAATCATTTTAGTTTAATGCTCAATTTGAAAACACACACACGAACATAGACTTCAAATTAAGATTGCGTGTCATAACAATTTTTTTTTTTAGTAATAAGATAAGAAGAAAAAGTTGAAAACTATTGCCAACTTATAAATTGAAAAATGCCGGTACTACTGATAAAATCTATTAACATAAAAATTAGGCAAACAAAATCTGGGTCAACAACTCAATTTTGAGGTGCTCCCTGACTAGTATAATATCAAAATTCAAAACCAGGAGGGAGTATATATGGCTTAATTTCCCCAACAATTTCTTTCTTAAGAAGAGTGTAAAAAATCAACAACTGCAGGCCAATAAAATAAAAACTAACAAAATAATTGCATTGAATGACATGAAAGAGTAAACACATTTTCAAAATATATATTAAACATGAATGTACAAATTAATTAGAGAGCATCCAATTAAGAAAATAATATAATTACATTAGTGGAGCAAAGATGTGCTCCCCTTTTTCAGCGAAGATAAACATGGTGGCAGGGAGAAAGAGTACGTATTATTATATTGATTGGTAAAGTGTGAAAGGTGAGTGAAAGGAGGGATGGTGAATGGTTGATTATATAACATAGCCACGGACCTTGCATGGAGACACGTGTGTAGCCATGCACACCCTTTTCTTGACTAGTATCTGCTATGGAGACACGTGTGAGCCTTGCAAACATTTCCCCTGCCAAGTATTTGGTATGGAGACCCGTGACTCCATCGAATCTGTATTTATTAAGGAGAGATCGAGAAGAAGCTGCAGTTGTTAATTGGAGTAAATCCATAAAATTATCCTCTCAAATTTATAGTTTTGCGCTAATTTAAAAAAAAAAAATACTACCGCAGTTTTAAATAAATTTTTACAATTAATTTTTAAAATTTTAATATAAGAGTTGATTTATAACATTTAATTGAATAAAATAATTTTTGGACAACTATTTTGCCAATTTATTTGAACAAATTTTTTTTTTTTTTTTTTGAAATAGAGTAAAAAAATAACTATCCTTTATACTTTTGAATAAATATGCTCTTTTACCTATTAATTACTTTGGGGTGTGAGTGGCGAATGATCAATGTGGAATACTGGATTGATTTATATATACATTTATAAAATGGACACTGTATTTATAATGCTGAATATTAATTTAAACACCAAATTATAAAAAATATCCAAAATTTAACATACAAACTCTTTTTTACCAAACAATTTAAAAAAACTCTTTTTTACCCATTTTACTAAATGAAATGTCTCATATACCCTTTAATTTCTATTTCTACTTTCCTATTCCTTTCCCTAATCCCACTCCTATTCCTTTCCCTATTCCTACTCCTATTCCTTTCCATAATATTATTCCTATAAATAATATTATATTAATTCCAAAATAAAAAAATTTAGAAATATAATATTATATTAATTCAAAAAAGAAATAAATCTAAAAATATAATATTATATAATTTTATCATTGATAATGAAAATAATTTTTTTTCAATATATATGTTTCGCAATAAAATATTAGTTATTAATATTTTTATGAAATATAATATTATTTTTATTATAATAATATAAAATATTTTTTGTGTTATTATAAACACCGATCAAAAACACTTTATAATATTAATATTAATTAATAAATTGATATTGTCCATTTTTTAATTTTTATTGAATTTCAACAAGTATTCTTGAAATATCGGAGAGCTGGCGGAGATTTACTAAAATGACATTCTCAAACATAAATTCGTGATGGAGTCGGGTCGAAACCACTTTTTAAGTCGTTTTACATTAGAAAAGATGAAAAAAATATTAAGTGAAATTCAAATATTTAATTTCTAATAAGTTTCAACAAATACTATTGAAAGGTCGGAGCAAGGTTGGAGACAGGACAAAGATTTAAATATTTAAATATTAGAAATTCAATAAGTTTCAACAAATAATATTAAGTAAAATTCAAATATTTAACCAGGTGGCTTAGCCCACCTGGCCACCGGGTTCCTCACTCTAGTGAGTGACCTGGGTTCGATTCCCTTTGGGAACGAATTGGGAGGGAGTTATAAGGTAGGCTTGGAGATTTCTGGGAGTGTATGGAGACTTGGTGAACTAATCTAACTACTAACAACTAACATTTACCGATCAAAAAAAAAAAAAAAACTATTGAAAGGTCGGAGCAAGGTTGGAGACAGGACAAAGATTTGCTAAAATGGAATTTTCATTCAAATTTTTGCGACGGAGCTGTGTCGGAATCGATTTTTAGGTCGTTTTACCCTAGGAACGACTAAAATGATACATGAATTTGAGTTAAATCAATTTTTAAATTTTAATCGAGTTTTAACAAGTACTCTAGAAGAGTCGGAGTATGGTAGGAAATAATACGGATATTTGCTAAAATGATATTTTCAATCTTAATTTTGTGACGGAGCTGTGTCAGATTCATTTTTTTTATCGTTTTACCTTATGAACAACGAAAAAGATGCATGGATTGAGTGACATGAACTATTTAAATTTTATATAGCTTTGAAAAGTACTATTGAAAGGTCGGAATATGGTTGGAGACAAGATGGCGATTTGCTAAAATGGAATTTTCATTCAAATTTTTGCGGCGGAGCTGTGCCAGAATCAATTTTTAGTACGTTTTACCCTAGAAATGACTAAACAAATTCATGAATTTGAGTGACATCTATTTTTCAAATTTTAATCAAGGTTTAACTAGTGATCTACAAGAGTCAGAGCTTGGTTGGAGACATGATGGAGATTTACTAAAATAATATATTTAATCATATTTTTGTGACGGAGTTGTTGCGGAATCGCTTTTTAGGTCGTTTTACCTAAAGAAAGACGAAAATTATACATGAATTGAGTGACGTCCATTGTCAAACTCTTATTGAGCTTTAACCAGTACTATTGAAATATCGGAGCACGGTCGGAGACAGGACTAATATTTGCTAAAATGGAAATTTCATTCAAAATTTTGCAACGGAGTTGCATCAGAATCATTTTTAGGTTGTTTTATCCTAGGAACGACTAAACAAATATATGAATTTGAGCCACATCAATTTTTAAAATTTTAATCGAGTTTTAACAAGTAATATAGAAGAGTCGGAGCATGGTCGGAGACACGATGGAGATTTTCTAAAATAATATTTTTAATCATAATGTTGCGACGGAGCTGTGCCAGAATCGATTTTTAGGCCGTTTTAGCCTTGGAATGACTAAACAAATACAAGAGTTTGAGTGATATCTATTTTTTAAATTTTAATCGTGTTTTAACACGTAATCTTGAAGAGTCGGAGCATGGTTGGAGACAGGATGAAGACTTGCTAAAATAATATTTTTAATCATAATTTTGTGATGAAGTTGTAACGAAATCGCTTTTTAGGTCGTTTACCTTAAGAACGACCAAAATTATATGTGAATTGAGTGACGTCCAGTTTTTGAAATTTTATTGAGCTTTGACAAGTTAGATTATCGTGTAACAGGAGATGTTACACCCTTGTGTAACAGGAGATCCCATCCGCTATAGCTCCATCACAAAGTTATGATTAAAAATATTATTTTAGCAAGGATTCATCCCGTCTCCAACCATGCTCTGACTATTCTAGATTACTTGTTAAAACTCGATTAAAATTTAAAAATAGATGTCACTCAAATTCATGTATTTATTTAGTTCTTCCTATGGTAAAATGACCTAAAGATCGACTCTGACATAGCTCCGTCGCAAAAATTTGAATGAAAATTCTATTTTAGCATATGTTCATCCTATCTCCGACCGTACTCCGACATTTCAATAGTACTTGTTAAAACTCAATAAAAGTTTAAAAAATGGACGTCACTCAATTTCGTCGTTCTTAAGGTAAAACGACCTAAAAAGCGATTCCGCAACAGCTCTGTTTAGGCGTGAAATTGTTGGAATTTACAGCTCAAAATTCCCGTGTTTTGATAGTTTTATAAGAGTAATTAGAGTCATTTGAGTATCATTTTCATAAACTAATGAATTTGTCTCTTTATTGCTCATAGGTGGATAGAGAGCAAAAAAGGGAATTCGTAGGACTTTGAATCGACTCAAACGGATGTCCGAACGAGCAAAGGTATCATTTAGTTGATGAAGGTGCAAGAGCTTGAGAGCAGCTCGAGTCCTTAGGAATTGAGCAAAGGGAGCTCGAGTCCCTGTTGGACTCTGGAAGATGGAAGCACTCGATCAGTGCTCGGTCGAGTCCTAGGGACTCGACCACTCGAGAACGCACTCGACCAGAAAGTGATTGAGTCCTAGGCACTCGACCAGGGAGAGCTCGAGTCCTATTTGGACTCTGGAAAGAGGAGGCACTCGACCTCCTAGTGCTCGAGTCCTAGGGACTCGGCCTAGGAGGGCTCGAGTGCAAAAAGACCAATCTCGGCCCAAATCACCCCGAATCAAACCGTTGCCTATATATACCTCCTCCGAACACGTTTTTAGACACCACTTGACACTTACAAACAGATTTCGGAGAGAGAAGAGCGCCACAAGTTCGAGCAAGAGATTTTCACGTGTAATCGAAGTTTTACGTTACGAAATCATTTATTTATTTTTAGATTTAGATTCGGGATTTCTTTCTTGAGATTTTGCAACATTCATATTTGAGATTCATCATTCATCATTTATTAAATTCTTTCTTTTAAACCCTAGTTTAAGTTTTTTAGATTTTTACTTCCATTAATTATGTTTATGATCGTTATTTCTTCAATTGCTTTAGTTTTCGTTAAAACCATGTCTAGCTAAAACCCTTGTATGCTTAGGTTAGGATGAACTCGTAGAAGTAGGATGTGGGTATGTAATTGGAGTAATTCGTGACGTTTAGTTTCAATTCTCTTAATTAATGAATGTTTAATATCAATCTTAACTTTACCTTTGAATTTTGTTCGAAAAGTGTTAGAGAGAGGACGATCGTATCATTCTTTAACAACGGGTAGACTTAACGAGAGGGTTTAGAAAAGGTTAATTAATTTACCGGTTTATCTAGGGAGGACGACCGCATCACCTTAGTTAAATGAAGGTCTCTTAATTAAGCACAATCTATTAATTTATTAGTTGATTTGTGAAGTCGATTGTTAGGATAAAGTATTAGGGTTTGAATTCTTGAGCTTTTATCTTACTGTCTTTTAACTTAGGTTATTTCTTGCACATCACGGTTATTACGATTATGTACCTGCTCCGTTAGTGTACGTAGGAATTCCTATCATAAGCATCATTATCTCATATTTGAAACCAAAATTTTACGTTCTTAGTTTAATTTATACTTTTGCATTAGTAGAGTAATTTAGTTTAGAATTAATACTTCTTAAAATTCCAAAAACACCCACTCATATTAATTACGAAGCGTAGATCATCAGGGCTCTACTCCATACACAATCTTCCCTTGGGTTCGATAATACTTGGTCGCTATACTTACTTGTACTACAGTGAACCCGTACGCTTGCGGGGAATCTACTAGTTAGAGTTTGTATTTTCGGTTCAAGTCAAGCTCCGTCACAAAATTTATGATTAAAAATATTATTTTAGAAAATCTCCATCATGTCTCTGACCATGCTCCGACTCTTCTAGATTACTTGTTAAAACTCGATTAAAATTTTAAAAATAGATGTGGCTCAAATTCATGTATTTGTTTAGTCATTCCTAGGGTAAAATGACCTAATATCGATTCTAAGACAGCTCCGTCGCAAAAATTTGAATGAAAATTCCATTTTAGCATACCTACATCCTGTCTCCGACCGTGCTCCGACATTTCAATAATATTTGTCAAAAATCAATAAAAGTTTGAAAAATGAACGTCACTCAATTCATTTATAATTTTCGTCGTACTTAAGGTAAAATGACCTAAAAAGTGATTCCGCTACAGCTCCGTCACAAAATTATGATTAAAGTGTCGGCTTAGCAAATCTCCGTATTATATCCAACCATACTCTGACTATTCTAGATTACTTGTTAAAAATCGATTAAAAGTTAAAAAATAGATGTCACACAAATTCATGTATTTATTTAGTTGTTCCTATGGTAAAAGGACCTAAAGATCGACTCTGACATAGCTCCGTCGCAAAAATTTGAATGAAAATTCCATTTTAGCATATGTTCGTCCTATCTCTGACCGTACTCCGACATTTCAATAGTACTTGTTAAAGCTCAATAAAAGTTTAAAAGATAGACGTTACTCAATTTCGTCGTTCTTAAGGTAAAACGACCTAAAAAGTGATTCCGCAATAGCTCCGTCACAAAATTTATGATTAAAAATATTATTTTAGAAAATCTCCATCATGTCTCCGACCATGCTCCGACTCTTCTAGATTACTTGTTAAAACTCGATTAAAATTTAAAAAATTGATGTGACTCAAATTCATGTATTTGTTTAGTCGTTCCTAAGGTAAAATGACCCAAAAATCAATTCTAAAACAGCTCCGTCACAAAAATTTGAATGAAAATTCCATTTTAACATATCTCCATCCTGTCTCCGACCGTGCTCCGATATTTCAATAATATTTGTCAAAAATCAATAAAAGTTTGGAAAATGAACGTCAGTCAATTCATTTATATTTTTCGTCGTACTTAAGGTAAAACAACCTAAAAAGTGATTCCACTACAGCTCCGTCACAAAATTATGATTAAAATGTCGTCTTACCAAATCTCCGTATTATCTCTAACCATACTCTGACACTTCTAAGTTACTTGTTAAAACTCGATTAAAATTTTAAAAATAGATGTCACTCAAATTCATGTATTTGTTTAGTCGTTACTAGGATAAAACAACCTAAAAATGATTCTGACACAACTCCGTCGCAAAATTTTGAATGAAATTTTCATTTTAGCAAATGTTCGTCCTGTCTCCGACCGTGCTCCGACATTTCAATAGTACTGGTTAAAGCTCAATAAGAGTTTGAAAATTGACGTCACTCAATTCATGTATTGTTTTCGTCGTTCTTTAAGTAAAACGACCTAAAAAACGATTTTGCAACAGCTCCGTCACAAAAATATGATTAAATATATTATTTTAGTAAATCTCCATCATGTCTCCAACCATGTTCCGACTCTTGTAGATTACTAGTTAAACCTTGATTAAAATTTGAAAAATAGATGTCACTCAAATTCATGAATTGTTTCGTCATTTCTAGGGTAAAACGTTCTAAAAATCGATTCTGGCACAGCTCCGCCGCAAAAAATTGAATGAAAAATCCATTTTAGCAAATTTCCGTCCTGTCTCCAACCATGCTCCGACCTTTCAATAGTACTTTTCAAAGCTATATAAAATCTAAATAGTTCATGCCACTCAATCCATTTATCTTTTTCGTCGTTCATAAGGTAAAACGATAAAAAAAACGAATTTGACACAGCTCCTTCACAAAATTATGATTGAAAATATCATTTTAGCAAATCTCTGTATTATCTCCTACCATGCTCCGACTATTCTAGATTACTTGTTAAAACTCAATTAAATGTTAAAAAATAGATATCACTCAAATTCATGTATTTATTTAGTTGTTCCTATGGTAAAAGGACCTAAAGATCGACTCTAACATAGCTCCGTCACAAAATTTTTAATAAAAATTCCATTTTAGCATATGTTAGTCCTATCTCCGACCGTGCTCCGACATTTCAATAGTACTTGTTAAAGTTCAATAAAAGTTTGAAAAATGGACGTCACTCAATTTCGTCATTTTTAAGGTAAAACGGCCTAAAAAGCAATTCCGCAACAGCTCCGTCACAAAATTATGATTAAAAATATTATTTTAGAAAACTTCAATTATGTCTAAAACCATGCTCCGACTCTTCTAGATTGCTTGTTAAAACTCGATTAAAATTTAAAAAATTGATGTGGCTCAAATTCATGTATTTGTTTAGTCGTTTCTAGGGTAAAATTACCTAAAAATGATTCTAAGACATCTCCGTCGCAAAAATTTGAATGAAAATTCTATTATAGCATATATCCGTCCTGTCTCCGACCGTGCTCCGATATTTCAATAATATTATTTGTCAAAAATAAATAAAAGTTTGAAAAATGAACGTCAATCAATTCATTTATAATTTTTCTCGTACTTAAGGTAAAACGAGCTAAAAAGTGATTCCGCTACATCTCCGTCACAAAATTATGATTAAAATATCGGCTTAGCAAATCTCCGTATTATCTCCAACCATACTCCGACACTTCTAGATCACTTGTTACAACTCGATTAAAATTTTAAAAATAGATGTCATTCAAATTCATGTATATGTTTAGTCGTTCTTAGGATAAAACTACCTAAAATAATTCGGACACAACTCCGTCGCAAAATTTTGAATGAAATTTTTGTTTTAGCAAATATTCGTCCTGTCTCCGACCGTGTTCCAACATTTCAATAGTACTGGTTAAAGCTTAATAAGAGTTTGAAAATGGACGTCACTCAATTCATGTATAATTTTCGTCGATCTTTAGGTAAAACGACCTAAAAAGCGATTCCGCAACAGCTCCGTCACAAAAATATGATTAAATATATTATATTAGTAAATCTCCATTATGTCTTCAACCATGCTCCGACTCTTGTAGATTACTAATTAAACCTTGATTAAAATTTGAAAAATAGATGTCACTCAAATTCATGAATTTGTTTAGTCATTTCTAGGGTAAAATGTTCTAAAAATCGATTCTGGCACAGCTCCGCCGCAAAAATTTTAATGAAAAATTTATTTTAGCAAATCTCCGTCCTGTCTCCAACCATGCTCCGAACTTTCAATAGTACTTTTCAAAGTTATATAAAATTTAAATAGTTCATGCCACTCAATCAATGTATCTTTTTCGTCGTTCATAAGGTAAAACAATAAAAAATGAATCTGACACAGCTCCATCACAAAATTATGATTGAAAATATCATTTTAGTAAATCTCGTATTATCTCCTACCATGCTCCGACGCTTCTAGAGTACTTGTTAAAACTCGACTAAAATTTAATAAAATAGATTTAACTCAAATTCATGTATTATTTTAGTCGTTCCTAGGGTAAAACGACCTAAAACTCGATTCCGACACAGCTCCGTCGCAAAAATTTAAATGAAAATTTCATTTTAGCAAATCTCTGTCCTGTCTCCAACCTTGCTCCGACCTTTCAATAGTATTTGTTGAAACTTATTAAAAATTAAATATTTGAATTTTACTTAAATTGATTTTTTTTCGTCTTTTCTAGTGTAAAACGACTTAAAAAGTGATTTCGACCCGACTCCATCACGAATTTATGTTTGAGAATGACGTTTTAGTAAATCTCCGCCAGCTCTCCGATATTTCAAGAATACTTGTTGAAATTCAATAAAAATTAAAAATGGACAATATCAATTTATTAATTAATATTAAGAATATAAAGTGTTTTTGATCGGTGTTTATAATAACACGAAAAATATTTTATTTTATTATAATAAAAATAATATTATATTTCATAAAAATATTAATAACTAATATTTATTGCGAAACATATATATTGAAAAAAATTCATTTCCATTATCAATGGTAAAATAATATAATATTATATTTCTAAATTTATTTCTTTTTGGAATTAATATAATATTATATTTCTAATTTTTTTTATTTTTGAAATTAATATAATATTATTTATAGGAATAATATTATGGAAAGGAATAGGAGTAGGAATAGGGAAAGGAATAGGAATGGGAATAGAGAAAGGAATAGAAACTAAAGGGTATATGAGACATTTCATCTAGTAAAATGGGTAAAAAAGAGTTTTTATAAATTGTTTGGTAAAAAAGAGTTTGTATGTTAAATTAAGGGTAAAAAAGATTTTGTCCCTAAAATTACGCCACCGTCGATTTAGTTGGATCTCTAAAATGGCCAGCTTGCTTAAATATGTCATTCTTTTTTAATGGTGACAGATCGATCTTTGGATTCCCTACAATGGTTAAAAGTCTTGAACACAGAATATTGGAGAAACTAGCATGAAAATTGATTGATCATTAATATATTCTTTGAAAAACTATATTCTAAAGAAGTTGGATTTAGAAAAGAATATACTCCCTCCACCATTCACGAAATTTTCACCCTTTTACCGTTGCACACAGTTTTTAATGAAAATTACTATTTTATTAAAAAAATAGATAAAATAAGAATATATTGATGGATGTTGTGGAACCCATTTATTTATCTATACGAGTAGTCTATTTCCAAAAGAGAAAGGGGGTAAAAAATTAGTTGAAGGTGGGTAAAAAATAGATGGACGGAGGGAGTATTGTGGAAAACCAATTTCAGCTTCAAGTATTTTCTTTGGATGAATGAATATTCATAAAATAAAAATAAAAAAAGAAACAGCGCCCTTGTAATTAATCAAATGTTAAAACACTCCGTAGTTTCTGCGCCAGTTTGCTGAAATTAAATCGGATATTAAGGTGTGGCAAATGAGTGATATTTTAGGGGGATTTAAATAGGGGCATAATAGGAAAATAAGATGCAAAATACCCTAAAACATCAAATATTTTGAAACAAAAAAAAAAACATCCTAAAACATCAAACATTTTGAATCGGAGGGAGTAATTATTATTAAATGTCAACACATTCTCCAAATAAATGAATGGCAATTTTAATTTAAGGGAAAATTGGCAAAAATGCCCCGTATGTTGGCGGTATTGGTAAAAATATCCTTTATCTTTTCAACTTTATGATAATGCCCATTATATTTTCAAAATTAGGCAAAAATGCCACGTAACCGGCTACAACAGGTTTCTACCCGGTTTTCGCTAACGTGGCATTTTATTATCGATTTTTTCTTCTTTTTTTTCAAAATTCCCTTATATTTATAAGAAAACATATCAATTTAAACACAAAAGGAATTAAACATTTGGCGCAAGGGTTTATTCAACAAAAAATCCCCAAATTACTTTTGTGGAATTGGAGAGGCCCAGCCTCTGAAATTTGACTTCAGCCACAAATTTCCCAAAATGAATCCTTCCCAAAAGACTCTAAAAACCAAGATTATACAATTTCAGACAAGTAATCAAACTAATATGCATTTCCTTATCTCTCTGTCTTACCTGCAAACAATTAAGATTACTAGATGTCGTCGATGCATAATTGCCATCATGACTCTAGTTTAGAGGCGGCAACAGCAACAGGGGAGCAGGCAAATTATTCGGGAAAAACGTGTTCTCTTCTGGAGGATTTCAGGCAGGGGAAATTACAAGGAATCTTAAGAGTGTGAGAGAAGTAAAGTAAGTAAAGTAATTTTTAGTTGTATAAACCCTAGAATCCCTTTTTCTTCCCGTTCGCGCTCAATGTTTAATTCTCTCTGTGTTAATTGATATGTTTTCTTATAAATATAAGGGAATTTTGAAAAGAAAAAGGAAAAATTGATAATAAAATGCCACGTCAGCGAAAACCGGGTAGAAACCTGTTGTAGTCGGTTACGGGGCATTTTTGCCTAATTTTGAAAACATAATGGGCATTATTATAAAGTTGAAAAGATAAAGAGTATTTTTACCAATACCGCCAACATACGGGGCATTTTTGTCAATTTTCCCTTAATTTAATGCACACGTACTCTCTAGTTTTACAAATCGAAAAAATTAGTAAATGTCAATTAATTATCCAAATATATGAAAAAGGGAAAAATATATCAAATGGATTATGATAATAGCTCCTTAAAAGAATAGGTGACATCAATATTTGAAATTTGAATTGTTCAAATAACTCCGTAGAATCACTCATATTATGAGACTAAAAAAATGTATAAAGTCAAAATGGTTCGTATATGAATTATCGAAGGGTATTAGTTGTTTTCACTAAAGAGTATTAGTTGTTGATAGGCGAGCAGATGATCAAAGTGGTAAACACTCAGGCGAGCAACTGGTCAAAGATCAAGAGAAATCAAGCGAGTACTAAGGAAGAGAAGATCCAAGTACCCAATACGAAGGTATACAGGCGAGCAGTTGGGCACCTCGAAAAACAGCAAAGAATTCCACTAATTAGATATTGTATTAGAAGCAAACAAGTGTTTAACACTTGTCATTTGTATAAAATATAATAGCTTAGGAATAAACAAGTGTCCTAATATTTTTAATTAGAATAGCTACGAGGTTGACACCTCCTACTTGCTTGTATGTCTAAACTACCTCTTCATGAGGAAGAAATTTAATTTCCAATATTCATAAAGCTAACCCAATTGCTGCCATTTTATTTCTTGATCAATATTTAACAAATTTCTATATCTTTGATCTTGTTTGATGATCTTCATAAGGTAAAACAGCTAATAAATCATCCATTAGAGTTAAGGTCATCAACGATTTTCTTGAGGAATCTGCCCTTGAGCAATAGAAGTGTTGATAAAGTTAAATGATGCAACACTTTCTCTATCATTGTCTTCCTCCTTGGTGTAGATGATCGTCCTTATCCTTGCAGTTAAAGTTTATCTATATGATTCGATCAAAGTGGCTCGTCACTTCAATCAAGAACTCCAAATTTTGTGGGAGTGTGCAGGTTTAGAAATCCCCTCTTTCCGACACTCATTTCTTTTAAGTATGTGGTCCTAATCTTCCAAAGACGGATACAAAATTTCTTCCAGCTGATCCCAATCTGTTGAAAACTGGCCCGTACTTCAGGTGGTTGCCTCCTTCGAGTGTCCCTAACCTCTCGAAGATAGAAACTTTCTTCATTTTCACACCGTTCTTATCAAATACGTCCTCCGTGGATGAGAATTCCCTTCAATGATATGGTTTATGCTTGTGCTACCTCTCTTGATCGCAATACGAACCAGATTCGATACCATGTACCCCAAACTAACTCTGGAATTCTTGACAGGGCGAAAATGCTTTTTCTTACTGGCTTTTGAGTGGTGTTAACCCCATGCTTTGGTGGTTTGATGAACTTTTGGGGTGATTCCTTCAACACAGGATTTCCTCGTGGATCATATCCAACCCGAACAAGGAGTTTGAAGGCTTGAGGGCCATAAAATTTTGACATCACGACTTCAGCTATTTCCCCATGTTTTGTCTTGGCTCCATGAGCAGGACGGGTGAATCCTTCAAGCGGCTGAGAGGAAGGTCTTGTTGTGTCCTGTTTGGTCAAGGGCAATGGCAATCCCTCTAATGCTTCAATGATTTTGAGAGATAGTTTATCTTTATCAACACGAGATGGCGGTGTTGTTTTCACATTCTCCGCAGTTTGCTCATCCTTGATTATCTCATGCGGCGAGGCTACTTCAACTTTGGTTGTACTCTGAAAGTAGTACTTATCATCAACAAAATATAACTCAACATCAGTAAAAGGCTTAGCGTCTCCAAATACCCTCTTCACATCAACATCTTTGTAGTATTTAAAACATTGATGCATCGTCGAAGGTATTACATTGTTTTCATGCAACCACGGATGCCCCAAATGTATATTGTATGACGTCCTTGCATCTATTACATGAAAGAGCACGGTTGAGGCCATCTCATCAATTAGCAAGTCCAGTATTATTATGTCAAGAGCTCTTTGACCTTCTTGGTTGAAACCTTGGATCATTAGTCAACTTTTATCAAGTTCCTCTACTGTCATGCCCAACTTTCTCATCACTCTCTGTTGATAGGCGAACATAAACTAATAAATGGCGAACAAGAATTAAAGATACATCAAAGATTATGAAGAGCCAACCTCAAATCAAGGGTGATCAACAAAGAAAATCAAGTTGGGGTGCATCTACCAATCTGAGAGGTGTATAAAGTGACGAACAACTCCCCCGACTAATAACTAATGGGCGAACAGGTATTAAGACCCGAGACCAAGAATGAGCCAACTGTGAAGTTATCAATGACGAACAATTTGGTCAAACTATGATACAATAAACAGCCAAGGAAGTGTGTACAAGTGAACAAAGGACAAAGATCTCAAAGCCAAGCTGAACGAAGCCATAAGGCGAACAACTTTCAAAGTACAACCTCAAGAGGCGAACAACTTTCAGTTGAAGGGTCATCAAGATCAGTCAAGCCGACCTAGGCGAACAACAATGAGTCCGAGATAAGGCCCAAAAGAAGACTTTGTAACTAAGATTCAGCTTAGATAAGGTCAAACTAAGGTCAAAGGACACATGTCAGGCAAGCAAGCTAGGGAGACCAAGAGTCAGTAGCACCTCATGCTTGCTAGCCTCTATAGATAGTTGTTCTCCAGCTTATTGATATAATTTCGAATTTCAGACAAAAATACACACACAAACACACCCTAACCTACACATACACGAAATAAGTCCCACTTTAAATTCGATAAATTCACACCCCGATTTACCATTTACGGTGGTAATCAATCACACGATATTGATTGGTGACGTAAAAATGGATTAAAACAGCCACTAATCCTTACGATTCGATTCGTTCACCAACAATTTGGCGCTAGAAGGAGGGTTCGAACCTTCGATTAGCATAATTACTCAAGAACTTCAAGTTGAAAACTTGAAGATTCAAAGAAAACCTCAAGAAATACTTGAAGATTCAAGCAAAGGTGTTCTTGGTGTTCTTCAATATTAAAATTAAAGAACAGTCTAATTCAAATGCCTCAATCAAAGGAAACCCAAGCATCACGTTTGTCAAGGAGAGCATCTCCCACCCGAGCCTCGTCGGCCGACCACCAGGATCGAAATCCTAGACATGTGAATAGATCACAGCACACGGTCATAACCCATAATTTCCCGCCTGAAATGGAGGCCCTGGCGAACAACCCTAGTGAACTGGCCAAAACCATTGCTGCTCTTCAGGCTCTTCAGAGACAGCAAGAACAGAATAAGCCTTCACAGGCAAGGCCTAAAGATAGACCCTTAGAGGTTGTTAGGGCCAGATCAACAAGGGGCGAGCAACACGAGGTAAACAGCGCCCAGATCAGACGGGACAAGGGCAAGGCTAAGATGGACGAGCCAAGGGAGGGCCAAGCAGAGTCTGCTCGCGGGCGAACAACAATGTCGAGCCACGGAACAACACGCTCCAGTGCCCAGGACAGACTTGGCCAACCCCAACAACAAGAGAAAGTTGCTCGCCAGGAAGAGGGACATGGGCGAGCAACATTTGAACAGCCTCGCCCTTCGGTCCATGAAAGACTTTCTCAATCTGCCTTTAGGCGTTTGGGACCTAATGCGGCGAGCAACCCTAAAAAGAAGCTCCAGGATTTGCCTTCTCCAAGTGAGGGACTGCGACGAACAGAAAGGTTTGTACCTTTGTTCGCCGAACAGCCTCCAAGTCAGGGGGCATCTCTGGATGAGCTATCAAGCTTGAGGAGGGCGATAGAAAATATGCAGGGACAATTGGACCAGCAAAGAGGTGTAGGGACGACCAGTTTGCCATCTTCACCATTATCAACCTACATTCTGAGAGCCCCGATTCAAAAGAAAGTCCAATTCCCTGCAAGCATTCAATATGACGGCCTTGCTGATCCCAGAGTTCATCTAACAAAATACTCGGACTATATGGTCTCGGTGGGAGCTAGCGATGCCACTCAATGCCGAAACTTCCCGTTAACCTTAGGGGATCGGGTGCACAAATGGTTCTCAGCATTGCCACCAGCATCCATCCATTCATTCACTCAGCTGAGTCGGGAGTTCCTGTCTTATTTCTCAACGGCGGGATCATATTTGCCCCAGAAACACCGGTTGTCAGACCTAAAACAAAATGAAGACGAATCAGATCGGGCATTCATGGAAAGGTTTGACAAAGTGCTATTAGAGGGTGAGCCCGTCAGCGAGGATACAAAACTTGTTGCTATAATGGCAGGATTGAAGAAAGGGTCAAAGTTATGGAAAGAGGTACATCTGAAGTGCCCAAGAAGCTACGTCGAGTTCAGAAATCAGGCCGGCATATTCGTTTCTATGCATGAAGCCCTGCAATCAAACTTGGGGGAGAACAAAGTCGACCCCAAGGAGAACAACAAAAAACCTGGTGCAACAAGCTATCGAGTCCCTAAAAACATGAAAGCATTCACTGAAGGGACGGAACTAAAAGAAAAGTTGAATCAGGTGCTAACAGTGTCAGTCGATACTGTTTATGAGAATGTGAAGGATAAGGAGTTGCTCTCCCCTCCCCGGAAAATTCGCCAAGACACTGGCAAACTCAATCCTAACAAGTATTGTGCCTACCATCAAAGTGTGGGGAACTTTACAAGTGAATGTAGAGATTTGCTCAGACAGCTCTGGCGTTTCTACGAGGACGGAAAGCTCTCCGATTTTGTCAAAAGACAACCTGGGAAGAGAATCCGGGAGAACAACTCTGAGGATGAAGATGATCAACCTCAGAACAGTAAACCGTCGCGACCAGTTCCTGCCATCCCTACTCGTCCGTTGGAGGATTTATACATGATGGAACCTGCAGGTCCCGCAGGAGGATGTTTTGATGGACGACCGCCAATCTCCAACCGGAAAAGAAAGGCTGAATTACGAGCGATCGACCAAGTCCAGGAAATGGGAGTCAAACCATCTATCATGCAGACGGTAGAACTGACCTTCACGGAAAAAGATCTTGAAGGAGTTTTGACCCACACAACGATTCGCTTGTAATTTGCGTAAAGATCATGGGGACTCGAGTCCATAGATTGTTGGTCGACACTGGAGCATATACCAACATCTTGTTCAAAAGCACACTCGATAAACTGGGAGACTTTTCAGCCCATATCCGGGACTCAAACCATAGAATTCTAGGCTTCGGGAATGCAGTGACAGTCCCGTTGGGAGAAATTTCTTTGCTTGTACAACTTGTAACGATCGAGGAACCCGAAAAGAATATTACTAGAATGATTGATTTCTTGGTCGTAGATCAGGAATCAACTTACAACGGGTTCCTTGGTCGACCTTTTTTGAATGAATTTAAAGCTGCCTGTTCAACTTACCATTATTGTTTGAAATTCCCAACAGTTAAAGGAGATCAAAGAAAGGCTCGGGAATGCCTCTTACAACTACAAGCAAAACATGCGCTAGTATCCATGATGGAAGCCGCCACCAGCTATCCAGTTGATGGACCATCAATATTGGAGAACATGATGGACATAGACGACCACATGGATACGGACGAACAACATCATGACGAGCAGGTGTTGGACGAACAACTCCTCACCACCCATAAGATACATCATCCTGACGAACAACTAGGGGGTGGTGACGAGCAACATTCTTCCGAAGGCATGGAGGGTCAGGTGTTGACTACCAACAACGAATCAGGGCCAACGGAAGATCTAGATCCCCGCCTGGGGGCAGAACCAATGAATGATTTCAACTCTGAGAGGCCAATACTTGATCCTCGGTGGAAAGGACAAAAACGACGAGCAACTCCAGTCGAAGAGCTGGAGGCGTTCAAAGTTAATCCTGAAAACCCGGATTTCGAATTATACATAGGATCTGAGCTCCCTGAGCCTTACAGATCCCGAATGAAAGAGTTCCTCAGCAAAAATCTAGATGTTTTTGCTTGGTCTCATGCAGACATGGTGGGGATAGATCCGAAACATGCTTGCCACAAGCTAAACATTAACCATGCAAAGAGGCCCGTCCATCAGAAACGACGGAAATATGGCCCAGACAAGTATCAAGCTCTGAATGAAGAAGTTAAAAAGTTGTTAGACAACGATCTAATCCGTCAAGCACTTTGTCCACAATGGGTAGCGAACCCCGTGCTGGTGAGGAAGCCAAACGGAACCTGGAGGCTATGCATAGACTTTACAGATCTGAATGCGGCATGCCCGAAGGACAACTTTCCTCTCCCGCACATCGATCAATTGGTGGACAACACTGCAGGTCACGAAATGCTAACATTCATGGATGCTTTTGCAGGGTATCATCAAATCCCAATGCATCCTGACGATCAAGAAAGCACAGCTTTTTATACTAACAAAAACTTGCTGTGCTGGAAGAGAATGCCCTTCGGCCTCATCAATGCCGGGGCAACTTATCAAAGGCTGGTGAACAAAATGTTCGACCAGCAAATTGGAGATACAGTAGAGGTCTACGTTGATGACATCGTAGTCAAAAGTCCCCATAAGGAAGACCATCTCCAACACTTGACCCAAGTGTTCGGAATTCTTCGACACTACAACATGAAGCTGAATCCAAAGAAGAGCAGCTTTGGAGTTCATTCAGGCAAGTTCTTGGGTCATCTTGTTAGTCAACGGGGAATTGAGGCTAATCCAACAAAAATCAAAGCCATAGTGGATATGCAACCACCACGTTCAATAAAAGAAGTGCAAAGACTCACAGGATGTCTAGCAGCACTGAACCGGTTCATATCCAGATCGGGGGATAAATGTCGTCCATTCTTCGAAGCCATCAAAAAAGGACAATTCACGTGGACTAACAACTGTCAAAAGGCGTTCGACCAACTCAAGGACTACCTAGAAGATGTGAAAATCCTATCAAAACCCATCCCAGGAGAAAAGCTATATTTATACTTGGCAGCGTCGGAAGTGGCCATTAGTTCCGTTCTAGTACGGGAGGACGGCAAATTCCATCAACCTATCTATTACGTTAGTCAAGCTTTGCATGAGGCAGAGATCAAATACTCCCCAACCGAAAAGCTGGCGTATGCACTAGTTATGAGTGTGAGGAAGTTACGACCATACTTTTTTTATCATCAAGTTGAAGTGCTAACAACTTTCCCACTCAGATAAATTCTCCATCGCCCCGACACAGCTGGTCGTCTATTAAAATGGTCACTAGAGATTAGCCAATTCGGGGTGACTTATGCTCCTCGAACAGCGATCAAAGGGCAAGCGTTGGCCGACTTTATAGTCGAACTAACCTTCCCACCAGGTCCGACGAGAGGACTTGATCACCCCTGGCATCTTTATGTTGACGGATCTTCGACTAACGTAGCCTCGGGGGCAGGAGTAGTTCTCATTAGTCCAAGCAGACAAGTATTCACTTCGGCAATCAGATTTGGCTTTATGGCAACCAACAACGAAGCCGAGTATGAAGCTCTCATTGCTGGTCTCCATCTATCCCTTGCAGTAGGTGTCAGACGTTTGCAAATATTCGGCGATTCACAATTGATTGTGAACCAAGTCCGAGGTGAATACGAGGCGAAGGATGGCCATATGATCGAATATCAACGGATTGTTGCTCACCTGATGTCCTTGTTAGATCAAGTATTCATTGAACAAATCCCAAGGACGAGCAACACTCAAGCAGATGCATTCGCCCGACTAGCAACAAGCGAAGGACCTGCAGAGTTGGCAGACATTATAATTACGAAAATGAATGACCCATCAACAACAAGTTATAATGTCAACCAACTAAGTGATCAAACCAGTGAAGAAGAAGACTGGAGAACAAGTATAGTCAAATACTTGAAAAGTGGGGAAAAACCAAACAACTCTTTTGAAGCTGCCAAGCTAATAAAGCAAGCCGCCAGATATACTCTGGTAGGCGAGCAACTTTACAAAAGAGGAATATCACTCCCACTTCTCAAATGTTTGCCTAGGGGGCAAGGACGAGCAATACTCGAAGAAATACATGCCGGAGTATGTGGAAATCACACTGGGGGGCAAACCTTGGCATACAAAACTATCAGACAAGGCTATTACTGGCCAACTTTACGCCAAGATGCAATAAAAAAAGCAAAGACTTGCCACCAATGCCAAATTTTTGCACCAAACATTCATACCCCGGCTCAACAGCTCGTATCGGTTTATAGCCCATGGCCTTTTGCTAGATGGGGAATGGACATTATTGGTCCCTTCCCAGCGGGAGTTGGAGGAGTTCGATTTGCCGTTGTGGCAGTCGATTATTACACAAAATGGGCAGAAGCAGAGGCCATGTTGAAGATCACGCAACAGAAAATGATCAACTTCATTTGGAAGAACATTGTCTGTCATTTTGGAATTCCGCAAACCATCGTGACAGACAATGGTCCGCAGTTTGATGGAAAAGAGTTGAGAGATTTCTGTACGAAATGGAGGATCAAGAAACATTACTCTACGCCTTATCATCCCCAGTCGAATGGACAAGTCGAAGCCGTAAACAAAATCATCAAGCATACGTTAAAAGTACGGCTAGCGGAAAGCAAAAACAGTTGGTCAACAGAGCTTCCGGAAGTCTTATGGGCATACAGAGTTTCTCCCAGGTCAAGCACCGGAGAAACACCCTTTGCGATGGCTTTCGGAACAGAAGCTGTGATACCCATCGAGTTAAAGACCAATACATTCCGGACGACCAACTTTGATGAGCAGGCGAACAACTCTGCTTTAGCTGCGGAAATGGATTTGCTCGAAGAAAAAAGATTAAATGCCGAGATAAAAAATGCTACATATAAGCAGCGGGCAGAACGCTATTATAATTCCCATGTTAAACTTAGGGAATTCAGAGTTGGAGATTTGGTTCTAAGAAAGTTGCTCGCCCAACCTCCAGGTGTATTGGGACCAACTTGGGAGGGTCCGTATCGTATAACGGAAAAATTCGTTAATGGCGTATACGATATCGAGGATATGGAAGGCAAGCCGGCCCAATACTCCTGGAATGCCATACATCTAAAGAAGTATTATCAATAAGGCGAACAAGTTCTTAGTTGGACGAACAACTGTCTTGGGGGGTAGTAAGGCATGCCAAAAAACTTGCCTAATTTTTTGAAATTTTGCTAAGTATAGAATTTAAAGTTGTTCGGCACATTGTATAGTTTAGTGCTGTTTCATCTTTTTAAATTTTAGATAAGATTGCTCGGCAAAAATCTTATAAGCGAGCATATTTTGATTAGTGTTTAAAGTTGTTCGTCGACTTGTATATGTTAATGACTAGCAGTCTTACAACACTTGTAATTTTTTGTGAATGTAAATATAATAGTTGTTCGTCAAAAAAGGAAAAGTCCAAAAGCTCGAGGTACCAGTCCATCTAAAGGTTGTTCGTTTTTTCAAATGAACAGAACCTAAGGACCAAAGCCACTTAAAGGTTGTTCATTTTTTAAAATGAACAGAATCTAAGGCTGAACCCTAATTCCACTAAAGGCAAAGTTCAATTCGAACAAAAGCCCAACACTATATTTTATAATTGCAAAGGCATTGACAAAAATGTAAAGGCAATTAACATATACAAGAAAATGAGCGAACATGAGAAAGACATTCCATTAATCAAAGGCTTTTAAGCCCAAAAGATAGTACAAGCTGAAAGTAGCCACAAGTACTACAAAAAAGGAACGAACAACTATTACAGAGAAGAAGAAAAGAAAAAAAGCTAAGTCCTAAGAACTATTGTTGCTCGGCAGGGGGAGGATCTTGAGCCTGCTCGACGGGAGGTTCGACAATCATATCTCGAGCCAAGTCTTCGGCAGCCTTATCCTCAGCCTCTTTGGCACTCTGCTCGACAGCGGCGGCCACCTCTTCCTCTTGTTCGCCTTCATCAACTGGAGGAGGAGGATGAGTGATGGAGATACTGGGGTCAAGTTTGTCAAGCTTAACCCCTAGTACGGCCAGATCTGCCAACTGAATTTCGATGTTGTTCGGCGGTGGATAATGTTCTATGAATTCATTTTGATCCTTGCTCATTTCTTCAACCAAATCCTTGAAGTCATAGGAATCGGCCGTGCGGATGCTGTCCGCATAGGCGCAGATATATCCAAGGTTGGAAATGGGAGCAGTTCGAGCTTGAACCTCCTCTTCAAGTTGCTCGCGGGTGAAGAGGTTGGCTTCCGCCTCCCGAAGGCGAGCATTTTCAGCTTTAAGCTCGGCAATCTCTTGTTCAGCCGCAGTCAATTTCTTTTCCCCCTCGCCGAGCAAAACCTCCTTGTCCCCAAGCAGGGCCTCCTTGTCCTTCAGCTCTTTGGACAGGCTTTGAATTTCTTCAAGGCGTTTATGCTCAGCATCAATGTAAACATTGATCTGGTTGTTGAGACGAGCAATCTTAACCTCATATTGGCCGACCAGGCCATCCTTCTCTTTAGTAAGTTGCCGAGCAGTGCTGGCATAGTGACGAGCAGATTCTTCTTGCTCGGCAACTTGGGCAATTGCCCTTTGGGCAGTGACAAGGCCGTTGGCGACGAGCATCATTGAGAGGTGAAGATTGTCCGCCAACCCCTGTTGAAAAACGGCCTTATCTAGAGGACGCGTCCAAGCTCGAGCGACCAACTCCGTCGCCCTGCGAACATGCTCGCCAGGAATCTCTCTTATGTTAACGGGAGTCTTCGAGCAAGTGTACTGATGTACAACACTTGCTCGACCGGGATAATCGTCAGCACGATATCTGCGAACAAGAAAGAAAGGATACTTAGAAAAAAATAATAAAAGATGATGATGGAACTTGCTCGGCAGAGGCTAATATGGACTTACTCCTTGAATTTTCGCTCATCCCAACCCAGATGGGTGAGATCCTCAGGCCCGCGGCCAGAGGTAGAATCCTTGCTCGCTTTGCCTGTTCTTTCTACAGGCTCAATTGAGCGACGAACAGCATCCCCCTCTGGACGGGGATGACTGTGGCCCACCTTCTCCTTCCCTTTGCCACCACCGGCGACATCTTGGGCCAGTGGAGTCCCGTCCGCCTTCTTTAAGCGTTTCCCCCCTAGAGGAGGAGAAATCGGGGGAACTGGCCGAGCATGGCCGGAGGGTGCCGCAGACCGAGGAACTTTGGCTCCTTCAGCCTTGTTCGTCATTCCCAGTACTTTGGAAGGCGGATCACCCTTCTTTTTTCGGCCTTTCGGAGGTGCCATCTCAAAAACTCTATGTTCGAGGAGAGCAAAACAAGGTGGAACAGCAACAGTGACTTGCTCGGCTAAAAAAAAAAGAAAAAAAAAAGAGTTAGACGAGCAAGTTATAGAAGTCAAATGACGAGCAAAATTGGTTTTTGGAGTTAGAAATTTTTGATATACCAGGGGGCACTTCAATCTGTGCTTCCAAGTGATGGGGATAAGTAAGCAAACGAGCAGCTCTTTGACGCTTCTCGTCGCTTAGGTATTGGATGGTCCTGTCCGCTCTGTTGCGCAAGCCGACCAAACAGGAGGTGAACAGGAACTCGTCCCCAATCTCTTCCCCTTCCGAGTTCCACTTGAGCAATCGAGGACCTGCGAGCAAACAATAAAAGTTAAATTAGAACAACACATTTCGAAGGCGAGCAAAGATAAACTTACGCTTAATTATTCCGTAAGCTGCGGGAGAGTTTATTCGCCCAATGCCACCGTGTGGACCAGAAGATGCTCGCCAATCACCCCCTATGAAGAAAAAGTGCTGTTTCCAATCTCTGATCTTGTTCGGCACCCCTTCTACCATCTTAAGTCCGGTCCTGGCCTTGAGGTAATTGTAGCCTTCTTCACCAATGGGACATCTGGTGATCGTCATGAGATAGTTGATTTCCTCCGCGGTAAGGCGATCAACATATCCCTCTAGGGCAAATAAACCCATGGCGCCGAGCAGATTCATCCACCCTATTGGTGTGATCTGTGTAATAGCAAGATTGGTCGCCTCGAGGAAGCGCCCAACAACTGGGGGTAGAGGCAACTTTAGACCAGCGATCAGGGTGTCAATGTTGATCGCGGTGCATCCGGGGGGTGGGCGATCAACTCTCTCTCTCTTCCGGGGAGCCCACATGTGAATATCATAGGGAATCTTGTAGGTCTCCCGGATTGAGTCCAACTCATCCTCGCGAACAACACTCTTGATATTTCTCGCCTGAAAGTCAGTTTTTATTAAGTCCATTATTTGTCTATCTGGGCGAGCAAAACTGTTCGCATGCTCCTCGACATATGCTCGCCATTCGAAGGGTCGAGCAACTCCTACTGGGATTTCATTCTCCAACATTTTGGGGGATGGGAATTCAATACTCTTTAAGAACTCGGGAGTGAGTTCGTCAAAAAACGGATCTTCCTCGGATTCAGAGCCGGACGAGGAGCTTTCCTCCGAATTCCTGCTCGCGATAGCAACCAACTCCCTCCCGGATCTCTCTAACGGGCGAGCACCAGTATCTTCCACCGATCGAACAACCGAGTCCACGTGGGGGTTCGATGCCGAGGAAATCTCAAAAGGAGGTTGATCTTGATGTGCCACAACGGGAAAGAGGGGATCAAGGGTTTCCTCAAATTTGTTGCTCGAATGTGAAGACATGAAAGAAAGATAGAAAAATGCAGACGACAGCGACACCATTTGCAGACGGCGGCGATTCCCAGAGAAGACGATGACGCAAATTTCCACACGGCGGCAATGGGAATTTTCGAGGACAAAAAGAAAAAAAGAGGAGAGACAAGAGAATAACTACCTTGCTTCAGAGATTTGAGGCCAAACACTGGAAGAACAGACGCCGGAGAAGCTTGGAATCGCCGAAGAAGGAAGAATCACCGGAGCACTGTAGCAAGAGAGGAAGAAGTGGGAAATATTTGTTTCCCCCTTCTATTTATACCCCAAGCAAAAAACGGGGCACAAAGCGTAATTTCCAACAAAATACGGGCCAAATTGAAAGAAAACGGGGTAATTTCCGAGCAAGTATAAAAATCGAAGGGCCTACATGCAAAATATAGGGGCGCGTGGCCTCGGGATTGCTCGCGCGTGGGCGGCGCACAGCCATGCCGCCCACGTCATCTTCGTACAACCCCCAGACCTTGGGGAGACGAAACGACAGACCATATGTTGCTCGCCCAGGCCAATGATGTTCGCCCCAACCCTCATCATTTTGATATCCTAACTATAGTTGCTCGCCACAAAGTTGCTCGTCTGGGGCAACATATAGCCAGGATAGGGGGCAATTGTTGATAGGCGAACATAAACTAATAAATGGCGAACAAGAATTAAAGATACATCAAAGATTATGAAGAGCCAACCTCAAATCAAGGGTGATCAACAAAGAAAATCAAGTTGGGGTGCATCTACCAATCTGAGAGGTGTATAAAGTGACGAACAACTCCCCCGACGAATAACTAATGGGCGAACAGGTATTAAGACCCGAGACCAAGAATGAGCCAACTGTGAAGTCATCAATGACGAATAATTTGGTCAAACTATGATACAATAAACAGCCAAGGAAGTGTGTACAAGTGAACAAAGGACAAAGATCTCAAAGCCAAGCTGAACGAAGCCATAAGGCGAACAACTTTCAAAGTACAACCTCAAGAGGCGAACAACTTTCAGTTGAAGGGTCATCAAGATCAGTCAAGCCGACCTAGGCGAACAACAATGAGTCCGAGATAAGGCCCAAAAGAAGACTTTGTAACTAAGATTCAGCTTAGATAAGGTCAAACTAAGGTCAAAGGACACATGTCAGGCATGCAAGCTAGGGAGACCAAGAGTCAGTAGCACCTCATGCTTGCTAGCCTCTATAAATAGTTGTTCTCCAGCTTATTGATATAATTTCGAATTTCAGACAAAAATACACACACAAACACACTCTAACCTACACATACACGAAATAAGTCCCACTTTAAATTCGATAAATTCACACCCCGATTTACCATTTACGGTGGTAATCAATCACACGATATTGATTGGTGACGTAAAAACGGATTAAAACAGCCACTAATCCTTACGATTAGATTCATTCACCAACACTCTCAAAGGCAGGATATTCACCCCAGATCCTCCATCAATTAGCATTCGATTGACCTTTTGTCTTTTGCGTCTACCACAAACATGGGTCGGTTACGAGGTTGAGATCCGAGCAATAAATCATCTTCAGTACAGCACATAATGGGTACACAATCAACACTTTCATCACAAGAATGTCCTTCGAATTGAGATATTTCATCTATGTTTGCCATATAACATAAGATGTCATAACAATCATCTTGTTTAGTGGTGATGAGATATGCAGTCGCTTCTTCTAGCAAGAGTGTCCCTTGCTAAACCAGTTGCATAACTTTGTTTTTGACGATGAAGCAGTCTTGAATTGGATGACCCATCAATCTATGGTATTTGCAATACTTTGGATCTTTAGTACGTCCAACTTCTTCTGGCCTTATAATTTCTGGCAACTCGATGATTTTATTTTTCATCAAATCATCGAATATTCCTGGGACGTTGAAATCTAGGAATGGATATTGCCTCTGTTGCATTTCTTTCAAAGTTTTTCTTCTCTGCTCCCTTTCTGGAGCAATAGCTTTCTCTTTGTCATTTATGTCTTCTTTCTCCTTCTGATAATTGATAGTCTTTGCATTTGTTTGCATGACTTCTTTGTGAGGAGTTCGAACAAAGGTTTTGCCCCCTTTCCTGTCCTCTTTCTTATCCTTGAACCTTTGAGGTTCTTCAAATGGTGGTCCACTGGATCCACTTGCAGCCATGCTTACCTCCATATCGTAGCTCTTATAGTCAACTCTTCAAAGGTTCGTGGTTGGATACCTTGGAGGATGTATCGAAGATCCCACTTCATTCCTTGAATGCACATTTCGATTGCGGAAGTCTCGGATAGTCTGTGCTTGCAGTTCAGACTTAGGTTCCTCTATCGATTAATGTAATCTATAACAGACTCTTCTTTCCACTAGTGTGAGTTTGTCAGCTCGATCATACTAACCGTTCTTCTCATATTGTAGAAACGGTTTAGAAACTCTTGCTCCATTTGATCCCAGTTATTGATGGGGTTAGCCTCCAGATCAATGTATGATAAGTCGTAATTCTTGTATAAATTATGTGTTTTAATTGGTTGTTTTGTAACAACAATTTAATATTTTGCTTGTAATTGCACGGATTATTTTATTACAGTCTCAATGCTTTGATTGTGTATTATTCTATCATTTTCAGGGTATTTTGGAACCTTTTTAATTAAGCTTGAGACGGGTCAAACTTGGAGGTGCGAGTGAGTGCAAATGGATCGAGTCAAATACAAATATGTAGTTCAACATGTGGTGGATTTTAATTAGCACATGTTTTTCATGGAACCAAGATTGCATTAAAGGCTCTTCAAAGCTACCTACGATCAAGCCTTGGGAATTCCCACATGTTGATTTAATCATCAAATTGGCTCAAGGACTTAAATGGCATTAAAGGTGGCTCCACTATATAAAGCCATCATTGGAACATGGAGGAGGGCAACCTTGGAGAGAGAAAGAAACACAATAATTCTAGCTATGCTTTGTTTTATTTCTTTATCATTTCACTTAGCCATGTTTAGTGGCTAAGTTCTTATTCTAGTCCAAGGATATGTTGAACCTTGAATATTTTTCCCTTTTAATTATTTGGTGACGGTTTTAATTTCATCCTATCTCGATTTCTTTGCTATTTGTTTATATGCTATGCATGTCCAATTAATTAATTTATTTGGTTTGGCCACCCGAGTTTGTTAGTTAATTGATTTTAGCTAAATTACACTTTATAATCCGTAATTGTTATAAATGTGTAATTGGAGTAGCAAATAGGGCAGAACACCCTAGGGATAGCAAAGTCTATGTTGTATGATTCGGACGTTCCGTTTTCATAGTCTAGTTTGCCCTATTATTTTGGTTCGTTAATGCATTCAATGAATTGAATCTTGAATACATGTTTTGGGATTATTCATTCGAATAGGTTAATTGGGGGTCGTACCTTCTGATTAATTAAACTTAAGAAATAATTCGGACTAGTTTGGTCGTACCACTGGTCTAGGGGCAAGATTCGAGATAGGGCTGAGATAAACCATGAATCTTAATTAAATTGGTAGAATTATTCTTGGGGATACTATCCAAGGGCTAGATTATTTTTACTTATTGAATTTTTATTTTGTTTTCTTGCATTCTAGTAGTTATCCAACCAACCAACCCCCCCCCCCCCCTTTATAGTTTTATTACACGAATTACTCAATAAAATTACAACTGTTCCTCGTGGGTTCGACCCTTACTTACTCTACTACATTAAGTGGGTTAGTTAAGGTAAATTATTTTTGGGTGCCTACGACAGCACACCAATGTACCAGTTGAAGGCATTTTCTTTCAGGGAGCAGACAAACTGTTTGACATGATGGTCTCCATAAGTCTCGGTATTATTGCATGTCATAACAAAATGGGCTACGTGCTACTTCGTGTTCCCCTTACCGTCAAACGGTTGGAACATTGGAGGCTGGTAGCCTGCTGGCATTTACAAGTTATCAATTCTCTTTGTATTGGGCTTTGTGTAGGTGAAGGTTGACTTGGAGCCATCCTCAAACTTCCCTTTCGCCGTCTCTAATATGATGTCCTTGAGTTGATCAATCTGAATCCTTCCATCAGATGAAACTTGTAGCTCCTTAGTAGTCGCTCAGTTTCAGTTGTTTGTCGTCTGGCTGAGGTCTCCACCATTCCTTGGTCCTCAACTTGTTTTTCATGGGCGTGACTTGCATCACCATTTTCCACCTTATTCATCAAATTGGCAATCTGAATGTTTTGCCTTTTGATATGTTCTGCGAGCCCTTCAACAACTTTGAGCAAACTGGTAAATCATTCCTCAATAGTGGAGGAGTTCGTCATTATAATTGGGGCCACGCTTGAATTTGACAACGAGTCTGAGGATGAGCATGGAGTGGAGCTTGGATAATTAACCTCTTCATTCTCAGCAGTGTAGGCCGGTTTCTTCGTTGTTGTCTCCACTGATGGATTATCTTTTGAAAAGGTCTCAGTCAATAACCGCTTTGATATACTTCTTGTCACAACATGTCCGTCGGAAGTTTTCGAGGAGTTGGTTTTTGGCACAGTGACTTTGCGAGGAGCCATCATAGTGATCTTGAACTTGTTTGAGGAGAGAAGAGATGAGAGGTAGAGTGGGTCCCATCGGGCGTGACAAATTTGTAATGAGAAATTATATATTATTAATATAATAAATACGAAAAAGATTACAATTTAGTTTATTTCGGATCGAACTGAGAAATTGTGCGGGTTCTAAACTCTAAACTTGCTCCTTTGATTTTCTCTTCATTTAACTTTGAACTTTGACCGAATCTTTGCTTCGATTTTGGAGTTGAATGTTTATAACATTAATTCAAGGGTGAACACACCATATTTTGGATTAAACGTTGGTTTTGGATGAACACCTTCGAATCTTCAAGAAAAATGTTCTTTGAATCTTCAAACACTGATGAAGAACAATTTGATTGTTTCTTTGGATCAACCAGAGGGTTATATTTTACATGGGAATGAGAAAAAAATGTGTAAACTCGTTTGGTCGCTGTATGGACTTAAAGAAGCTCATATACAGTGGCATTTGAAATTCGACAATATTATATTGTCTAATGGATTTCAAATTAACAAATGTGATAAGTGTGTATATGCGAAGGATACACCAAATGAGTTTTTTATCGTGTGTTTATATGTCGATGACATGTTAATCATAGGAAACAATCATAATGTGATCGTTAATAACATGTTAAAGAAACTTTTTGACATGAAAGACATGGGTTTAGTAGACGTGATTCTAGGAATCAAAATTTAAGAGAACATCAAATAAATTTTTTTCACACAATCTCATTACGTTGTGAAAGTTATGAAGAAATTTAAAGCATTTGATGATCCACCTGCTAAAACTCCACTGGAACACAATGCTCATCTGAAGAAGAACAGAGGAGAACCAATGAATCAGTTAGAATATGCAAGGATCATTGGAAGCGTGATGTACATTACGAATTGCACACATCAGTACAACATAAGTGACATTATGTAACACCTAAAAAGTGTTACTTAATATGTATATAGTGTTACTATAGCAAATAGGTAACACTTTTAAGGGCGATGCAGTTGCCCGTGTAGCCTAAAGTCTAAGGCAACACATTAAAAACTATTTGTAACACTTTAATATTTCAAGAAAAATTGTAACACTTTATTGTAACACCTCAAAAATGATACATTTGACTTTTTATGCAACATATTTTCTTTTTATGTAACATTATTTTGGTAACACTTTTGAAATGTAAGGTAACATTTTTCTCTATAGTTGCATCATTTTTAGCCATATTACGTAACACTTTGTATCACTTTTAAAATTCTAATGCAACACTTCATAAATGATTATGCAACACTTTCAATCCTCACATATGTTACTTTTTTATGTAATTTTGTAACACTTTTTAAATAATTATGCAACATTTTTAATTATTATATGTGTTACTTTATAAATTACATCATCATGATAATTGATAAAGATATAAATATTAATAAATCTTTAAAATTTATAATTATGTCAAGAGACTAAATATTAAATAATCATATACATTTGACATAAATACAAGATAAAAAGATCTACAAATACATGGTCTGAAATAAAATGGAACTAGTCAACAACATCATTTTGCCCTTCCTATTCAATTTTCATCCCCACTTTTGAGATCATCGCAGGGTTCACTTCTCCAACTTCAATTCCATTGTATAACTTCAATCTGAAACTAAAAAAATGAAAATTGCTATCCTTAGATATTTAATTTATTATCAAAGTAATCTGCAACCAACACAATTATATGATTAGAAAAATAAGATTCCAAAAAATAATCCAAACTTTGCATTTTAAAATATTGTAGGATTCATGAAAACTGGACCAACAGATCACCCATCAGCATATGCATATGGAATGCAATTTGATAAAATATAACTAGGAACATAAAGAGGACTTGATTAATTGCATAAGAAAATCTAGCAAAATCTAGCGCACATATTCACCAAAAACAAATTCAAAATTCAGGATAGGTCATCAATAAAAAATATGTGAATTAAGTATCTCATGGAAGCAATGTAATACCCACTAAAATATTGCTCACCAAAAAAAAAAAAAGAATCATATTTAAGTATAATCTGTCAATCTGTTTAGTCTTTAAACTAACTGCAAAACTAAACTTATTCATCAATTGAAAGTCAAAATGTAGTAATGAGCAATACTTTTATCAACAAAAAATGTCACCTAATTCATTGCCAAGAGAGTTTTTCAAACCTTTAAGAATTAACCAAATAATAAGTATATATATAGGGAAACTATTACCGTGAGCATCGTCAACCCCTTCACAATTATCATCTGCAACAATATTTTTGGACCAACACCTATCCAAAAGTAACAATAAAATGAAATTAATCAACTTATTAGCTAGGTTAATAATTACATATGCTTATCTAATCCAATTCAGACATGTAAATGAAATTATACAATCTTAAAAGGTATCATTTGTAACATTTTATATAAAACACAGTAGAACGGTAGTTAAATGCCATATACAATGACAAACATAAAATATTGAGATCTATAAATATAGTTTGTTATTACCAGTCTTTATCTTGAACTTAGTTGTCATTTCCAGCATCATTTCTTTCAAGGGCTTCATCATCATTCTCTTTGTCTCCATTTTCATCGTTCTGAATAATAACATTAACAATATAAATTAATAAATCGAAATTAGAGGAAACCAAAGTTGAGAAACAACGGATAGAAACCAAACCAACAATGCATTGAAAAAACTAATACTACCCTTTAAAATGACTTAAAAATGACTTTATCATTTTAAATACTAATAAAAAATTCTCTCTAAAAAACACGTGAAAATAGTAAATGTGAAGAAAAATCCGAGACGAAAGGAGTACTACTTATCTTAATATTTGTATCAAAAAATTATGAGAAGCAAATAAAAAGATGGGGAAGTAATACTCTTCGAACAAATTTTACGTGAGAATCATTCTCAGTCAGGTAATAACTTCTCATATTAATTTCCCTAACAAAAAAAATGGCCCACCAACCATAATCATGCATTGACCAAGACTATCATAACCAATTATATTACGATACGTAGAGAAAGTAAAAATTGTTATATCCTTGAAAGAACCGACCTCGATCATACAATATGTTGTAAAAAAAAAAGTACTGTGACTAGTGCCAACCCAGGCATAACTCAAGGAATAATACGAGCTACGTAATTAAAGTTCATGTGCATTAAAACTACTGACATTTCTTCCTATCTTATAATAAATTAATCATTAATCAGCAACTAAAAGTCCTTAAGAAAATACTTTCCACTCAAATCTAGTTTATTTAGTAAATAATTGAGATTGAAAATCTATTTAAAGTCTTTTTAATGTGGCGGTCTATTAATATTGAAGTTTAAAAAAAAAAATCTTTAAGTAAAAGTTTAGGGCTGACTTATTTGAAAATAAATAGACGTTTGGAAAGGTTTAAACTTTAAACCCAATAACTTAGTTAGGGACCTAAACTGAAAATATGCATGATAATATAGTAAATTTTTGTGCACATTAAAGTAAAATTTTAGAATCCATCCCTATCTAGGTCCGGCTTGTTTATTTAAAAAAAATCCAAACTGAACCGACTTTTAATAGATCGGATTATGTAAACTGACCAGACCGACTGTTGGGTAATCTAACTTTTCTCACACCTAATTTGATTGAAAAACAGTAACTAGTTCAAGTTTTAATATACAAAATTAGGAATAGCTTTCTAGTGGTTAGTCGTAGTGGAAGATTAATATTCATAGTTTTATAAAGTAAACAAAATATTGCAAAACCCTCTAATAATCTTCTCGTGTTGCTTTATTATTCTTTTAGCTCTCACATTCAAGAATCTAATAAATTAATAAATTGATACTATTACCTGGAACTGCTCTATATCATTAATGTCACTTGGAGATTGTCCATTAACAATATAGTTTGAAGACACCTTAAATGATGGGGTGACACGAGAAAGCATGTCGGAAGGAAGAACTTGCTGTAAAACTTTCAAAACTTCACTCATTAATTGTTTCTTTCACAATGTTGGTTCTGTATGGCTGCAAATATTCATCTGGAATAAGCATACCCGATGCTGAAGTTTCCTTTACTCTCTTTGTCTTGGTACACCTACCCAAAAGTTTACGATGATTTTGTGTTTGCACATCTTCCATCTGAATTTGTATCACATTTTCAAGATTTGAGAAAAATAATCATAACTTAGGTAACTAAGTTATTATAATAAGCATCGAACAAAATGTAACTTACATTGTTAGGTTCTTCACAAGTTGTTTTGTACTCTCTCCCTGGTTTCTTTTTACGCGTTTCTCTGTACAATTTTGCTTCAGATGGTGGCATGTTTTCCATTTTTTCCTACCACAAAATTTCTGGTCATCTTCTTAGACAACATAGTTGCGAAAAGCTATAAAAGAAGACTAAAACAAAAAGGTAAAATAATTAAATCTGAGAAAGTAAAGTAGTTCAGTTGCCAAGTAAAATAATTAAATCTGATACAACATTGTATTTATTGTATCTGAATCCTTTATTGCTACTAAATATATGGTATCAGTACTTCTTTTTTAAGTCAAGCCCATATCATTATCATATTCAGGAACATCATTTCCTACTAATTCTAACAAAAAATAAATAATGATAATAAAAAAAGGAAAATAATATGGAAAATCACATAGGAATTTCCAGAATTTAGAAGGCACACGGTTTCTCCTTGGAGGAAGGTCAGTTAGTCTGATCTTTTTAATGGTTGGGGTTGTAGTATAAAAAATGGATTGGATATAGATTAGCCAAGTTAATTCTTTAACCTATCTAAATTTCCATGGTGTAGCATGATGCTGCATTTTTTAATCAGTTTTAGAAGTGGGAAGAAATTAACTTTCTGTCATTTCTTCATTTGGTGTAGGCTGGGGAGCACAGGTAAATTTAACAATACTTACAAGAATTGCCCATATTCAAGAAAAACCAACCCCAAAACTCATCAAGAATAAACAACACAACTCACCCACACACAATAGAAAAAATCACAAAGATGACAATAAGTACAGTACAGATTCACCATATTCCATATTCGAATATTCTAGAATTAAATATAATTCCAGAAATTTTACAGAGCACAATACTCGTATACAACACTCCATCAGAAAAGAAGTTCAAAATCTAGCCCCTTCCCAATTTTTTTTTAAATCAGAAAAATAAAGATGACACCTCTCTAAACTAAGGATCAGCAATGTCTGTCTACTAAAATTATATTTTTTTTCAGTTGTGTTCATTAGTAATTTCTGAAACGTAAACAAACTAGAGAAGGGGAAAGGAACTAATATCGATTTATCTCAAGTTTTAATTCTGTCAAGACAGCACAAGATATTAATGACAACAAGAACAAAATACAAAAGTATTCACCAAGTTAATCAACAATTATACGAAGAGCCAAAAACAAAAGATATTGAACAGAAAGACTTGTCAATGATTTGTAAAGCAAACGGCCAAAGTCAATAATTGGACACTAAACAAGCAAGACTAGTATGTTTTAACTGGTTCAACTAAGCAAACAACATCTATACACAATCACTATGTTGTAAGCACAATAGTATCAAGTATCAACTATCAATACTATTTTTTCACTTTATCTAAGAAGTGAATCTGCTTCATCCATGGACAATCCCCTGGCTTGAAATTCTGGTATAGATGCCTGTTCATTTTAGAAATTATTAGAAAATATAGCTAACATGAAATATATAATAGACATATGCACCAAAGGAAAGCACAATCAATATCAACTATCTATCACCACAATTTTGTTCAACACAAATTATTTAGTACTTAATTAGTGTCACCTGATAAGATGAAGTTACTAGTATATCGGCACCCACTTCCAAATACTCCAGATGCTCCTGGACACAGTGAGAAATGATAAAATCATCTATGGATTTCCAAATGCAGTAGCTCTTTGAACCAATTTGGCAACTCACAAGATTGTAATAAAATTATGAGCTCATGCAACACCAAAAACTAACTTGACTTTCCAACCATATATTACACTTTACCTAGTTCGTTCCAAATGAAAATCGTTTGTATTTAAAAATCAGGTTTTCTGCAGGAACATTTCAAAACTTGTTAAATGCACAGTGAGAGATATATTAGAGAAATTCAAACATATTTCAAGAAAGAACTTTTAATATAATTACCTTAGATTTGACTCAAGAATCCATCCATTCCAAATCCGTGTCATCCATATCTGAATTGTCCTCATGGGTTTCAATAGGTGTTTCTTTATTTAATTCATTCTGATGCATCTCAACCGCAGTGTGAGGTACACCTACTCTACACCACTAGATATCCTCATCATCATCAACCATATTTGCTATTTTATCATCATTGTCATCACAAGGTTCGACCAAATATTCATCCTCTTTTTGCTCCTCAATATTAAAATATTCTTTTGGCAATTTTTTCATTACGTAATGCCAACCATCTTCTATATGATCTTTTACATAAAAGACCTGATGCACCTGTGATGCCAAGACAAAAGGATCATCGGCATAACACAACTTTTTGGAATTAACACGTGTGAGACCATACTGATATTTCTCCACATGAAACCAATCGCATCTGAATAAGATGGTACTAAAAGAACCCCAATAGTCTAGCTCAATGATCTCACTTATAGCCCCATAATAAGTGAGGCTATCCAGAATGGGATTATGGTCCTTAGTACTAGCAAAACATGAAGTTAATGCAGTCAAACTAACTCCACTATTTTGTGTTTTGCATCTTGCATCACGTTTACTTGTATAGAACCTATAACCATTAATGAAGTAACGTGTATATCTTCTTGCTGAACTAGAAGGACCTACGGACAACCATTTAATATAATCAGGAACTTGCCTCGACTCAACTTTTTCCTTAAACCAAACCATAAATTCTTGGCTATGTTGTTGAGCTTGCCTCCATCTTTTCCTTTGCTTATCTTTAGACTTGTTTTTCATCAAATCTTCATGCTCCCTGCATTAGTAGAAACTCATAAACTCAATGACTAATAAAATTTATTTGGGATAAAATATGAACACAAAATATAAATAATAACTCACTTGATGTATTTCTCAACAACCTCATTTTTGCAATTGAATAACACATATAGTTGCGCTAGATCTTTTGAATTTGAATCTAAATGGAACAATCTTCCTTTCTTTCCATTCTTTCCTTTCCCCAGAGGATAACCAATCTTAGGAAATATTGGTGAGTTGTCATCAGTTGCAACTTTCTCATAATTTTGATTGAAGTTCTTTGATCGCTTCTTTGACCCATCTTGTAAATATCTTGAACAGAAAATCAGACACTCTTCTGCCAAATATCCTTCCGCTATAGAAGCCTCTGGACGACTACGATTACGAACGTACGATTTAAGTTTCCCGAGGTACCTCTCTATTGGGTACATCCACCAGCCACTTACCGGTCCACTTAATCTAACTTCATTCACTAAATGAATAGGCAAGTGGATCATAATGTCAAAAAATGAAGATGGAAATATTCTTTCAAATATACAAAGAATTTCAGCAATTTCACCTTCCAAACGATCAAGATCTTTTGGGTTAATAACTCTGTTGCATATACCTCTAAAGAAGGCACTTAATCTTATCAAAGCAAGAGCCACATGTTGGGACATTGTCAGTTTTGATTAAGATCTCAAAGCCCCTGAAAAGATGTTTTACCTTTTTGTTTGTCTTTGTTAGGCTAGTCTTGGTTAGGTTTTTACTTAGTCATTTTACATTTCACAGGTACTCAGTAAGAGGAGCACTTACTGATGACGATCAAGACTTAGAGCCTGAAGACGGTTACCATCCTGAACTTATGACAGTCTCCTAAGCTGGCTGAGTAAGTCTCAGTGATGAAGAGTATGACCCTGAGGTCATTACTACTCAGTCCTGAAGGGAACAGGATGATACTGAGTTTTGGGAAGACTTGGAGTAGAGCCAAGCAATGCAAAAGGAATGTCAGCGTTAGGACAAGACCGGTGAGCTCAAGACAAAAAGAACTTAATAAGACAAGCCTGAAGCCAGGAATAAGTTCTGACATTCTCACCAACCTGATGACGTGGACCAATCCTGGAAGGACACGCACGTATGGAACCTGACAAGAAGACTGACTTCAGACTGCATTTTCAGCGGGCAAGCATTTAATTGTGCATTTAATGCAACTACCTAATTCCATGCAAAGGACGGCTGCTGCATGAAGATATGTCTGTTTGAAGCCACTCTACATAGATGACAAGAAAGGCTATCTCTCCAACGGATAGTTTTTCAAATCACCTATAAATACAGAAGGCCTTGAACCTATTCAAGGTTACGAGAAATTTCCAAGCCAGAAATTACTCAAACTCTCAAGCACTCAAAGCATTCAGTCTTTAGAAGAAGCACTCGAAACCCTCTAAATTTCCCAAGTGCTTCTTAGCAACTGAGAGTTAATCTGTATTCCAAGAGCATACAAGCAATATCTTAAGCTTAGAGAGAATATCCAATCCTTAGCATAGCTTTGTCTTGTAAGGATAATCTCAAACTAGTTGGAATCCAAACTGAAACCAAAACCCTTTGTTAGGCTTGTTGGGAGTAAGTCAGTTAGTGAGTTAGTAAGGAAGTTTGTATAGATCAGTGAGGTTAGTTGGTCTTGGTGCACCTTGGCACGTTAAAAACAAGAATCCCTTGAGTGGATTTCCTGTTAAATCAGGCCGTGGACGTAGGAGCTTGAGTCTCTGAACCACGTTAAACTTGTTGTGTTCTTATTGCTTTGATACATTACTTACCTGCCACTTCAACAGTTCATTCATTGCATAAGTTTTATCAGGTCTGAATCAATCAGCTTGATACTTTAAAAAGAGCACTGCCCTTACTAAACACTTTTCACTGGAGTAATCAGTTTTCAGAACTTGAACTATCAGGGCTCACGCAATTCCGCACTGAACTTGAACTGATAGTTAGCTAACTGACCCTCACCCCTGTGTAGTCAGTAGGCGTATTATCAGCTCTTAGTTCTTTATCACTCTGAGTAAAAGGGACTCAGTAAGGTTTTAAGTTTGAAAATTGGTATACGTGTATTCCCCCCCCCCCCTACACGTATTCCTCAGTCTTGTACCGGGACCAACACCACATACTTAGGTAGAGTTTTGCTAACAGCAACTTGAAGTAAATATTGCATTATAATGTGAGCATCATGACTTTCATAACCTGGTATTTTTCCTTCATTCACCTGGACACAACGTGCAATATTTGACGCACAACCTTGTGGTAGCTTTGCATTCTTTAGTACCTCACAAAACAATATCTTTTCGTCCTTCGACATCGAAAAAGATGCCCGAGGCAACAAAATCTAACACTTCTCCGTAGACTCCTGGGGATGTAGTGATTTTCTGATCCCAATTTCTTTTAGATCTAACCGAGCGTTGAGATGATCCTTTGTTTTTCTAGGTATGTTTAACAAAGTCCCAAGCACACTATCACAAATATTTTTCTCTATGTGCATGGCATCCAAATGATGACGAGATTCAACATGTTTCCAATAAGGTAAATCGAAAAAACATGTTTTTTTCTTCCATGGGCAAGACTCATCTTTTTTCCGTGGCTGTAATCTTCCAAACTTATTTTCAAAGTTCTCTAACAAATCTAGAACTTCAATCCCCGATAAAGGATTTGGAGCTGACATCTCCTCTGTTTCACCATTGAAAGACTTCTTATCTTGACGCCAATGAGGATTTTCATCTAAAAATCTACGATGGGCCATGTAGCACATTTCTTTACTATGTTTCAAGTACAAGTGATTTGTTTCATAGTGGCAATACGGACAAGCATACTTTCCATTAGTACTCCAACCAGACATCATGGCGTATCCAGGGAAATCACTAGTTGTTTATTGTATGGCTATGTGCATCTGAAACGTTTGACGCTTTGAAACATCATAGGTCTCTAACCCAAAATCCCATAAATCTTTTAGCTCTTCTATCAACGGTTGAAGGTAAACATCAATGTTATTCCCTGGTGAGAGAGGGCCTGGGATAAGAAGAGACAGTATAAGATATTCTGGCTTCATAAACAACCACGGTGGTAGGTTATAATTAATTAAAACAGTTGACCATGTACTATGAGAGGTGCTCATAGTTTGAAATGTATTAAATCCATCGCTTGCAATACCCAATCGCACATTACGAGAACCTTGAGCAAACTGTGGGTACAAGGAATCAAAATCTTTCCAAGACTTTCCATCTGCGGGATGCCTTAAGTTCCCATCTATAAGCCTTTTCTCGTCATGCCACCTCATGTAATCAGCTGTTTCAGAACACATATACAACCTTTGGAGCCTAGGTTTTAAGGGAAAGTGCCAAATTACTTTAGCTGGAATCTTTGGAGCATGTTGAGTCAAATGTTCATCCTCATTATTTTCAGGCTGTTTTTCAATCTCCTTCCACCTTGAAGTGTGACAAATATTGCAGGATGAGGCATTTTCACTTTCTTTCCAGAAAAGCATACAATCATTCCGACATGCATCAATCTTCTGATAATGTAGACCCAAATCATTCACTAACTTCCTAGCTTCATTAAAAGATTTAGGCAATTTTACTTCAGGAATCAACTCTCGGATAATGTCAAGGAGATCAGAGAATGTTGTATTAGTTAACCCATGGACACACTTGAATATGTACAATCTAATGATGAATGATAGCTTCGAGAAAGATTTACACCCTGGATAAACTTCTTGTTTTCCATCTTCAACCAATTTAAAGAACTTTTTAGCTTCTGCATTGTACTCCTCTTCAATGTCTCCATGGAAGTGCCCTTGATGGTCAACAGAAATGTTGTCAACCAAATCTTTGTGAGTATCATATAACAAACCTTCTATATCATCAGCATCCATCTTTTTATTTGAGATAGTGAATTTACCATTCTTATCAAAATTCCATTGTGTAACATCTGAACCAGTGCCATTGACAATCAAATGATTATACACTTTAGCTCTATGATGCCAAAAACGATGATAGCACTCTTTACATGGGCATGTAATTTGATCTCCCTCTGCTCGAGTGGAAAATGCTTGATCAAGATATTCCTCCACTGCTCTTGCATACTCATCACTAGATCGTAAGAGATTACTAGATTGTAAGAGATTCACCCAATTACTCGCTCCATAATCCATTATCCAACCTTAAAATAAAGTAAAACCATACTTGAAGGTTAGATAGACTTTAAGTTGATTAGGACATTACATGAATAAATAAATAATATAGTGATTTTTTCTCTTTTCGATGCTAAACACGTGATAAGATGAAGCTACGTTTATCTAAAAAATGACTCTGCTATATATAAGATGAAGTTACACTTTATCGAAGAAGTGACTCTGCTTCTATTTTTTTTTTTTATTTATACTTCCATAAGTTGTGATAAATTGCTTCTATTATTATTTTTTATTTATACTTCCATAAGTTGTGATAAATTGCTTCTATTATTATTTTTTATTTATACTTCCATAAGTTGGGATAAATTGCAAATTAATAGTGATCATTGAATAATTTTTCCCTTAAATTTGTGGTTGCATTTAAATTTCCATCTCATGAAAGTTATGTCTTTGTGTTGTAAATTATCAACAACACTCTATTATTTGCATTACACCATATTTATACTTGATTGCAAGCAACCTGTTTCTATATTTTCTAGTAGAATACGTCCTCTAGGATGATCTTTAGCAATCGCAGTGTGTGGGAGAGAATTAAGGAGAAGTTCAATTTCATATCCCTGCCACGTTGTCTATAAACCATTATTCAGGCAATAACACAAACATGTGGCGGTCGATCAAAAATTCACAAAAATAAACCACAAAATTGATTAAACAGAGTGAAAGAAACAAGACAAAAAAGGAACGTACCTACTTAAATTCAAACTCAGCTGATATAGAAACACGGGAAAACGACGGCTAAGAAATAGTTAAAAAAGAAAAAGATAAAGTGGTCGGAAGGAATAAGGCTCTATGTCGAGGGTTTTTTATGTGTTTTAAGTTTGGATTGCAGATTAAAGAATCTTGGAGCATGCAATCTCAAACAAAGGATGACTTTTTAAACAAGTGGGATTCATTTATTTTCCCTCTAATTTGGGCCGTGACAAGTGGCCTACAACCTTGGCCCAATTTCCATTTTCTTTATCACCTCAAGCCCACCTGCCATTCGTATTTCACATATTTTTATTTGTCTTGTTCTCAATTTATCTTTTTAAAATGATCTCGATAATTAAGAGATATGTGCTTTATTCCAAAAATCCTCAATTTCATATAAAAATAATAAATCAATACATTTCTCCAAATTAAGTGCAATTAATCAATTCAACATAAAATATACTCCCTCTGACTCGGATCTTTCTTCAAGTTTATTATTTTTACGAAATTTAACGAGCTAGTTTTTATTAGAATTTGAAATAATAAAGTAACTTTTAAGTCACTTTATAATAGAGGAGAGATAGATCTATCATACCACTTTTTAAAAGGCACTTTATCATTTTAAATATTAATAAACAACCCTCTCGCTGAAACACGGAAAAAAAAAAGTATTGTGAAGAAAGTCTTGGGATGGAGGTAGTACATGAAATTCTAAGAAATTTAGAAAAATAAGCATATGACTTTCGAGTAATTTTCACACTAATCAACTACCAATATTTAATTCAATTTTAAAATTAGCGGAATTGATCATATGCCCACTGGTGGGCACAATATTATATACCCACCGTGAATGTGTTAACGACACATAAGCATTTATAAGCAATCAACTAAAATAATAGTGGGTCCCTTACTTATGAGTCATTAACATATTCGCGGTGAGTATATAATATTGTGCCCACTGATGGACATGTTATCATTTCTGTTAAAATAAGTTCCTATATTTTTATTGGGTTAACTAAATTTCCATGGGCGACATGCAATAAATTTTTGCACATGTTTTGTATTACTATTATTGTTATCATTATAATACTATTGTAGTTTATGTCTACAACAATTAATTTTCTAGAATTATACTTGTTGTGTAATCTATAATTTTTCTTTCCTTTTAGGACGTTAATTCCTTGTGTTACATATAATCAAATGAAGTGTTACCTAAGAGTTTTAATTTAATAAAAGTTTTAGCATTTTGTGTTACAAAAAATTAATACAAGAAAGTGTTACATAAGAAAGTGTTACGAATTTAAAAGTGTTGCATTTAAATGTTACATATTTATAAAGTGTTACAAAAGTGTTACTTATATTTTATAATGTATGAAAGTGTTACAAAAGTGTTACATATATTTTATAATTTTGAAAGTGTTACAAAAATGTGTTACATAAACTAATATATGTAAAAGTGTTACACTTGAGTGTTACATTAGGCCACTTATGTTGAAGTGCATCTTGATCTTGCATGCTCTGTGAACAAGCTGAGTAAGTACACGAGCAATCCAAGTCACGAACACTGGAAAGCTCTGAAAAGTGTCTTGAGATATTTAAAGTATATTCTTGACTTTGGGCTATACTATACGAAACATCCAGCTGTACTTGAAGGGTACAATGATGCTAATTGGATATCTAATACTAAAGACTCGTTCTCCACTAGTGGATATGTGTTCACTATTGGAGGAGTAGCTGTATTGTAGAAATCTACAAAACAAACGTCGCCAGTTCCACAATAGAATCAGAGTTCATCGCTTTAGATCAAGCTAGTGAAGAAGTTGAGTGGCTTCGTAACTTTTTGGAAGACATTTCTTGTTGGAATAAACCGATACCATCGGTAATGATATATTGTGACTGTTAAGCTGCTATTGGTAGAGCTTTGAGTAGTATGTATAACGGAAAGTCAAGACATATTCATCCTCGACATAACTTCGTTAGAAATTTGATCTCAACTGGAGTTATAACAATTGACTATGTAAGATCAATTGATAACATAGTGGATCCACTCACGAAGAGCATAAACTGAGATCAAATGAATAAGCTGATAGAGGGAATGAGTCTGAAATCCACAAAGAAAAATTAAAACAATGGTAACCCAACCATGATTATTGGAGATCCCAAGAACTTGGTTTAAAAGGGAAAACTAAGTTGTGAATGTTGACTCTACAAAAGGAATGTGTATTTTGGATGGTATTTGGATTTCATCTTTGTCATTTGTATCTTCTATTCCATCACCAATTCTTAACAAATAAGATGAAAAATTAGGATCAAGTAAAGCTCGCATATTTTGTGTAAGCATTAGTTTTTCAAATTGATTCCATAGAGGTGACATGACAATTGAAGCATCAATGATATCATCTTTGGTGCCTTTAAGAATAACTGGCAGTGTTTGACGGAAGTCTCCTCCAAATACAATAATTTTACCACCAAAACTATTATGTGAATTCATTATGTCCTTTAACATTTTGTCAAATTTTTCAATAGTAGCAAGTTTTGCTATCGTAGCCTCATCCCAAATGATTAATGAGTCGATGTGTTTTGCTTACAAATACTACAAGATTTAGATTCATCATCATCTAAGGGAATTTTAAATCTTGAATGTGAAGTGTGTCCCCCTGGAAGTAATGATGCTGTCACCCCTGAAGTAGCAGTAGCAAGTGCAATGTGTCCAACAGATCGTATTGTAGCAAGAAGTGCTTTATACAGATATGTCTTTCCAGTACCTCCAGGACCATCCACGAAAAAAATATTTGGTAAATTATTATCAACATGATAGAGAATTCGATTGTAAGCAAATCTTTGTTCATCATTTAATTGTTCGACAGCTAAAATATCTTCAGTAGGTACAAGTATGTCTCTTTCAGCTTGCAATTCTTTTGTTATATTATCTTGGAAATTCATCTGTACAAAATCATTTGGAGAGAAAAAGTCTTCCATTTTTTCCCCATTGAATAAAGATAGTTAGCAATCTTCTCTAAAACTTTGTGTCTAACTGCATCAAAATCTTCTGAAAGAGAAAGTCTTCGAATTTCAACCACAATTGTTCAGGATATATAGGAGTACAATACAAAGGACATTAGCAAATAATTGGTGTAATGCAGTAGGCATTAAGTAAGTTGGTGCTCCAGCAATACATGTTTCAGCAGTGTTGTCATCTTCGATCAATCCTAACACTTGTGCAGCTTCTTTGTATGTACTAAATGTGTTTTTATTGATTGTTCTTAAGTCTTTAAAAGAAGTTGGTCCTCTAATGTGCAGTAACAATAACCTCTCATAGAACTTCTCTCCCTCAAATGGTTGACAACTATAGATACGAGCAACTACTTGGCCTCTTTCTCGTGGTTTCCACTCTTTCAAATTACTGTGCCAGGTAAAGTGTTCTGGAAATTCAATATATAAGAAGTTGAGGCTTCTAGCATATTCATCGTATTTATTCATGCTAAAGAACTGTGTTAGCATATTTTTTTAAATGTGGGGTTGCTGACAATATTGTGTAATGATTCTTTAGCTGGGAAAGTAAGTGTTGCTTGATAGCCAAATTCGTTTAAGCACAAACTTAACCACTCGCAAGTGAACGAGTTCGTTGTATTAAGGCTATGACCAAGTTAAAATTATCGAACCCACGGGAGGTGGGAAGTGTTCCTAGGAAATAATTTCAAAATTGACATGAAGTGACAATTAAAAGTTTTCGGGTTTTGATTAAGCTACTAGACAAGTGAATTAAAAGCGAATAAATGAACAAGCAAGTAAACGAAAACTAACTAACTTCGAATCACGAAGTGCAAGGGGAGAGGGAGATGCTTAGGATGTTTTCCACCTAGTGAACCTTAAGTCGGATTGCCAAGCCTACTTTATGCGTCAATTTGGACTCACTAGGGGACCTCACTAATTACCTAAACGACCATTCAAGCAATTAGTGTCTATTGATGGGGATTCTCTACGATTAATCCTCTCTCGACGAATTAAACGTAAAATACACGCATTCATTTATCAATCTCACACTCATTCATCTAAACATGTTCATGTAACTCTCATCTACGCTAAACATGCATCGAAAAATAAGCTACAAGAGATCAACAAACAAAGCTCAATACAAATCCATCAATAAAAGCAAATTCCAAATATCAACATAAAATAGGCAAGAGCAATCCCCACTCAAGAATTCACATGGCTTCAAACATCCAAAGCATAGAAACACTTAGCTCATGATTTTAAAATGACAAACCATAGCTAAACAAGAACAAAACAAGAAACCCATAGCTAAATAGAAATTAAATTGCAATATAAAGGAAAGAAATCACCTCTTGGGTTTACAAATGTATGAAACTTCAACTAATTCTTCACTCTTACTTGAAATTGAAAGCTAATTCTATGAAAATTGAAAATCTAAAGCTAGGGCTAATCTAATTGAAAGAGAAAATTTGTGTGAGTGGGTGTTTCCATGGTGAAGTGTGTGTGTGTGTGTTTTTATCCTTTGTTGTTCTTCTAAAATCTGAGAATGAGGGCTTAAATATTGGGGGAGGAAGGCTTGAGACGAAATTTGCAAAAGAGCCCCTCAAAAATATCAAAATTTCGAAAAATCCAAGATTTTCGTGCGCAACTCGACCGAGTTGACCCACTCGACCGAGTGGCTCGGTCGAGTGCGCTTTTAAAAAGCGTATGCGCTTTTTCGCAACAGGCTACTCGAGCGAGTAAGGCGACTCGAGCGGGGCGCTCGGTCGAGTAGCAAAATTTCCTCGAGCGCACTGGAAAAACCGACATTGACTCGCGCGAGTCGAGCAACTCGACCCACGCACTCGGTCGAGTACGCTTCTTTAAAAGCGTTATCACTTTCTCCCAGGCTACTCGATCGAGTAGCTCGACTCGAGCGGTTGGCTCGGTCGAGTAGCCTGATCTTCAGCCGCTTTTCATCCTTTGGGCCAAAATCTTTGGGCTTTTCTCTTTTTTCCAATTGGGCCAACACATTGGGCTTCCTTTTGCTAATTAAATCATCTCGGCCCAATTCCTCTCTTCTCCTACAATATTCTCGTTATCTTCTCGACTTTTCTCCTCGCTCGACCTCACAAAATTATAGGCTCGTATTTTCTTCTAAAAAATATTCAATTTCCTGCAAAAATAATAAAAATGCCTTTCTCGACAATTAAGCACAAATGGTCTAATTAATGTAAATAATTGCAAGAAATTCAATAAAATTAGCAAATTAAATGCACAAATTTCGAGCAAAAATCACACTAATCACCCCCCCAAACTTAAAGTGTTGCTCGTCCCCGAGCAACGAAAAAGATAAACAAGTGGGAGGATTGCGAGAAATGAGTGTCAAAAAGAACAAATAGCAATTATCAAATTCTTTCAATCAAATCAAGCTCTTAAGTACCAAAAATCAACTAGCAAGTTTACAAGTCATGTTCAAATCAATGCAAAATCAAGTGCTCAATCCACAATATCCCTCTCAAGTAAGTGTTTCACTCACCACTCAAAAGTGTATCAAGGCATGTATACTCTCAACAATCGATTCATACAAGTGCACTACCATAAGCTTGACAATCATCTAAATTCTCCACTACTTTCTAAGTGATTAATCCAAGAATCAATGAGGACTTTGCATTTGGTTGTAATGTTGGGCTCTTTGGTTAAGGTGGGGAATTTTTGGGAAAAAGTGACTCGTAAACTAGTGGAGCGAGAAATAAAGACGCATAGACACATCTAAAATTCTCAAGGCAAAGTTGCAAGTGATCAAGTTGCAACTCTAACTTTCAAACTCCAACAATTTGCTAATTCTCATTTTTCAAGTACATTCTCACCATTAACCATCAAACACCTTTTTTGAACTTGTAACTCTACCAAATTCTTGTACACAAGAGAGTTTTCTTTTCAATTTTTTCTTTTCACAAACCAACTCAATCTTTTCTCGTACAATTTTTTTTCAACTCATCTTTTTCTCTTTTTCACTCTTTCACTTTCACACAAATTCATCCACCAAATTCACATTTAAGCTCAATTCAACCTTACTACCCCATTCAAGCTCCACTAGCTCATAGGGACAAATTAGGCTCACAAAATGGGTAATTAGGCTAAATTTGTAGGTTGCCAAGAAAATAGGTCAATAGGCTCAAAAGGGCTAACTACGGAAAAATTTCATTTGGTATGGAAAATTTGGCTAAGTGACTTTTCAAATCAAAGATGGCCTCATATCATTTTCAAAGATTTCACACTCAATGTAGCCTCAAACAAGACAATTGGCAAGTTCTAGAGCACACAAGCAGGAACGATACTCACAAGAAAGAACTTAGACCCAAAATATGCAAGTCTAAAGGCTCTAAAGCTCACGGGCTTATCTAATCATGGATCGAGCACAAAATCAAGCATAATCGTCACATGAAAAGTAAACAAGCATGTCTCAATCAATACCATCGAGCTCAACTAGATCTCAAAAACCAAACAATCACCATCCATTTTTCGACACCAAGCCACACAATCACAAATCCAAAGCATATACTCAAAGATATTCAATAAGCCTACAATTAAGCACACATATCATGCCAAGTACTAGAATAAGCAAAACTCTAAAAAAAAATGAGGCGTGCGCCTGTGCAATGTAAAGTGAAGCCTCAAGTGCGCCGGTGCAATGTAAAGTATGAAAACCAAGATAAATAACTCCCCCAAACTTAGACATTGCTAAGCAATTCTAAGTTCGGGGTATATTACCTCCAATTTGCACCAAGCACGTTCTTCTTCTTCTACAAGACACTATCACCTCACATTAAGCTCCTAGAGTATGCTCACGTTCTCCTATCAACCACTTCTCTTGAAAACATCACCCTCAACTTCTCATATGTCAAGACAAAACTCATGTACAAGTATATGTAATCAATTAAATCCAAAATTCCTAACAAAAATCATTTCCACTAAGCTCTAATCAAATGGGAGTGCATCGGTGCAATTAAAAATTATGCATAAAAAAGACGAACACCCCCCCAAACTTAGACTTTGGTCTAAGTTTGAGAAGGTGTTGTACCTCAAGGTTCCCTCAAGCACGTCTTTCTATAAAGCTCGAACTCTCACCGAGCTCCAACACACGACCCCATCAACTTGAGTACTTCCCCTTCGTTAGAGAGCAAAAACACCTCCTTCACACAAAGAGCAAGCCCACCTACACAAACAAACTAACAAACAAAGTAAAGCAATAACAAAAACAACAAATAAGCAAGAATGAAAAAGGATGGGTTGCCTCCCATCTAGCGCTATTTTTATCGTCCTATGCCGGACGGAACCCATTCGAGTTCAAACCTCTTGAAGAGATTTGGTACCTCCCCCGTCCTTTTGACAAGGACTAAAGTAGTACTTCACCCGGTGACCATTCACTTTGAAGCGACTCCCATTTTTGCTTTCAAGCTCAAGATAACCACTAGGAAAAACTTCCTTAACTTTGAACGGGCCACTCCACTTGGATTTCAACTTCCCCGCAAAAAGTTTCAAACGTGAATTAAACACCAAAACTTCATCTCCCACTTCAAATTCCTTCTCATTCGTAGGAGGAGGAAGCCTCTCAATAGCAACAATCTTCGCTTTGTCAACCTGCAAACCCTTAGAAGATACATGGTGGCCAAGAACGATCCCCTCCTTGACCATAAAATGGCATTTTTCCCAATTAAGGACAAGGTTCGTTTCTTGGCACCTCTCAAGAACAAGTTCCAGATTATTAAGGCATAAATCAAAAGAATCACCAAACACAGAAAAATCATCCATAAAAACTTCCATCACATTCTCTATCAAACCGTGGAAAATGGCCATCATGCACCTTTGGAACGTAGCCGGTGCATTGCAAAGCCCAAAGGGCATTCTCCTAAATGCAAACGTTCCATAGGTGCATGTTAGGGTCGTTTTCTCTTGGTCTTCAGGGGCAATCATGATTTGATTGTACCCCGAATAACCATCAAGAAAGCAATAATACTCAAAACCACCCAACCGGTCCAACATTTGATCAATAAAAGGAAGAGGGAAATGATCTTTTCGAGTGGCCTTGTTTAACTCCCTATAATCAACACAAACTCGCCAACCCGTTGCTACCCTAGTGGCTATCACTTCATTAGTTTCAGTTGTAATTACAGTCATTCCCCCTTTTTTAGACACACAATGTAACGGAGATACCCATGGACTATCGGAAATCGGGAAAATCATGTTGGCATTTAAGAGTTTTAAAATTTCTTTCCTAATGACCTCTTGAAGTATAGGGTTCACTCTCCTTTGACTTTGTACAACCGGTTTACAATTCTCTTCTAACCTTATCTTATGCATGCAAATAGCCGGGTTAATTCCCTTAAGATCCTCTATGCTCCATTCTAGTGCAGTTTTGTGCTTTCTAAGGACATCCAATAACTTATCTAACTCACACGAACTTAAAGAAGATGAAACAATTACCGGTAGGAGTCCTTCACTATCCAAGTAGGCGTACTTGAGGTGCTCCGGAAGGTCCTTTAGCTTATTCTTCTTTTCTTCGTTTGGCCCACTCCCCGGAACGGGTATGAATAGAGATGGAGTACTCAATCTTGCTTGTTTGATCTCCTCCACTTCTCTATCTTCCAAAGATCGTGCCTCATCCTCTTCTTCATCCTTCATAAACCTATCATCACAAGAGACAAACATGTTATTAGAATGGCAATTAGGCATAGGAAGTACATAATCTTGAGTTAAGAGATTGTAAGAAGATTCTTCCCAAGCCTCCTTGAGGCATAAATCAATGACATCAATTGCATGGCATTCCTCTTTCTCCATGGGATGTTTCAACGAAGCATTAATGGAGAAATTGATCTCCTCTCCATTTAGTTTCAAGGTGAGCTTCCCTTTGTGGACATCTATCACCGCTTGAGCGGTAGATAAAAATGGTCGACCAAGGATCAATGGGACGTCTTTGTCTTCTTCCATCTCCATCACAAAGAAGTCCGCCGGAAATGTGAAATTATCCACCTTGACAATCACATCTTCAACAAAACCGTTGGGGATTGTGGTCGACCCATCCGCCAATTGGAGCGTGATTGTGGTTGGTTCCAATTCTCCTTGGCTCAAGCTTTTGAATATTGAAAAAGGCATTAAGTTGATACTAGCACCAAGGTCGCACAATGCATTTCTCACCACTCCGTTCCCCATATCACAAGCGAGTGTGAAACTCCCCGGATCCTTCATTTTCTGAGGTAAGTTCCTTTGAAGAAGTTCACTACACTCTTTAGTTAACTTTACCATTTCCGGTTCTTCCACCCTTCGTCTTCTTGCCAATATGTCCTTCAAAAACTTCGCATAACTTGGCATTTGCTCGATGGCTTCATAAAATGGGATGTTGATGTAAAGCTTCTTGAACACCTCGAGGAATTTTCCAAATCTTTCATCTAACTTCTTCTTCATGAACCGTTGAGGAAATGGAACCGGTACCAAAGATTTTGGTACCCCCCATTCATCCACCTCAACCTTGCTCTTGTTTTCTTTCTCCATCTTGACTCTCTTCCATTTAGGGATGACTTCTTCTTTTGCGGTTTCTTCCACTCTTTGCTTCCCTTTTTCCAAACGTCTCTTCTCACGTTCTTCCTCCTCTTCATTATCCTCCGCTTCTTGCTTCCCCTCAACGCTATCATGTGATTTTCCATCTTCACTTGCTTCCTCTCGTGGTGGCATGGAAGGTCCTTCATACCTCGCTCCACTCCTCAACTCTATGGCTTGACAATGCTCCCTTGGGTTTATCTCGGTGTTGGATGGAAACTTTCCTTTGTTCAATTGAGGACCCAAGGCATTTGCGATTTGTCCAATTTGATATTCGAGAGCTTTGAATTGAGTATCATGTTGTGCCAACTTCATCTCCTTCTTCTTGTCCGACTCCTCCAATCTTTGACCAACCTCTTCAATCCTTTCCATCCTCCGATTAGATTCCTCCATTCTCCTATTCATATCCTCCATATTCTTCAACAATAATTGAAGAGTCTCATCGGTATTCCCTTTTCCTTCGTGATTTGGAGGTTTTGATCCCGGGTCTACCCCCGTGGGTAATTGAATTGCTCCTCTAGGATTCCCATATGAGAAATTTTCATGTTTCCTCCATGGTTGATTTGAAGATCCTCCTTGATGGAACACATTGTTGGGAGGAGAGGCTCCTTGAAACCTTGCTTGAAACGGTGGTGCTTGGTACGGTTTTGGACTTTGCATATTGTTTTGATACCCTCCTTGGAATTGTTGCCTTCCCATATAGTTCACTTCTTCACTCGACGACGGAACATTAGGACTTGCTTCCACTTGCCCAACTTGCACATGAGAAGAAGGAAGGTTTAGGTTCCCCAATTTGTCAATCAAAGCCATCATGACACTCTTCAAACCATCGTTTTGTTCCTCTAAGGCAGCGATTTTATCTCTTTTTCCTCCTCCACTTGAACTACAAAATGAGTCATTTGCGGCTATGTTGTCGATTATCTCATTCACTTGCTTCACCGTTTTCGACCATACGGATCCACCGGCACTTGAGTTGAGGTGGTTTCTATCCCATTCATTAAGCCCTATAGTAAAGTATAAGATAGTTTGCACCTCGGGTAGACCATGTTGAGGACAAGCCAATAGCAAGCTTTGGTACCTCTCCCAAGCATCGGTTATTGATTCCCCATGAAATTGCTTGAATTTTGTGATAGCTTCTTGTGCCTTTAGGACCTTGGACGGGGGGTAAAACTTCTTCAAGAATTGAGTACTCAAATCCTCCCAAGTATTTGCCATAGGGTTCATATTTTGTATCCATTTCTTGGCCCTCCCCTTCAATGTGAACGAGAAGAGTCGTAGCATCTTAGCATCGTGTGAAACACCGGGATATTTCACGGTGTCACAAACCTCCATAAAGTTACCCAAATGAACATGGGGATCCTCTGGTTCATCCGATCCATCAAATTGTGATTCTCTCAACATACGTAGCAATGCGGGGCTCACTTCAAACTTCTCGGCTACAATATGCGGCCTTGCTATTCCATCATAAAACTCCTTCATCTTAGGTTCATAAAAATCTTTGAGGAGCGGCTCACGATCTTGGGGATTTGGTTCGGGTTGGTAGACGGGTTGATGATTCGGGTTGTTTTGAGGAGGATTTGGCATTTGAGGAATAGGGTATGGATAAGGATAAGGGTAGTTTGGTGGATATTGAGGCGGGTACGGGTAATAGTTATGTGGTTGTTGGTAGTGAGGATGTTGTGGATTTTGAGGTGGAGGGTAATTATATGGGTAATGTGGATAGGGTTGGACATTTTGTAATTGATGGAACGGGTTTCCCCCTTGAACTTGTCTTTGATGAAGGTCATTCCCTTCATTCCTTCCTTGAGCTACTTGTGGATTCCCATTTCCGTTTCCTTCATTCGCTACGAACCCCTCATTCACCGGTGCTCCATCACCATTATGACTTCCTTCACCCATATTGGCTTCATTCACCTCCATGTTTCGATTTCCTCTTCTCCTACGATTTCTTCCTTGGTTTCGTCTAGCCGTGGCTTCAATCTCTAAATCTATCGGGATGAGTTGTGTCCCACTAGATCTCGTGTTCATACACCTACACCAATACCACGTATCAAACCACCCTCGAGACACAAAAAGTAAGCAAAAGAACAATGAATAAAAGAAATGAAAGAAATAGCAAAAAAAACAACACGCAACGAAATTAAATCAACTAAGAACACACGTCACCTCCCCGGCAACGGCGCCAAAAACTTGATAGCCAAATTCGTTTAAGCACAAACTTAACCACTCGCAAGTGAACGAGTTCGTTGTATTAAGGCTATGACCAAGTTAAAATTATCGAACCCACGGGAGGTGGGAAGTGTTCCTAGGAAATAATTTCAAAATTGACATGAAGTGACAATTAAAAGTTTTCGGGTTTTGATTAAGCTACTAGACAAGTGAATTAAAAGCGAATAAATGAACAAGCAAGTAAACGAAAACTAACTAACTTCGAATCACGAAGTGCAAGGGGAGAGGGAGATGCTTAGGATGTTTTCCACCTAGTGAACCTTAAGTCGGATTGCCAAGCCTACTTTATGCGTCAATTTGGACTCACTAGGGGACCTCACTAATTACCTAAACGACCATTCAAGCAATTAGTGTCTATTGATGGGGATTCTCTACGATTAATCCTCTCTCGACGAATTAAACGTAAAATACACGCATTCATTTATCAATCTCACACTCATTCATCTAAACATGTTCATGTAACTCTCATCTACGCTAAACATGCATCGAAAAATAAGCTACAAGAGATCAACAAACAAAGCTCAATACAAATCCATCAATAAAAGCAAATTCCAAATATCAACATAAAATAGGCAAGAGCAATCCCCACTCAAGAATTCACATGGCTTCAAACATCCAAAGCATAGAAACACTTAGCTCATGATTTTAAAATGACAAACCATAGCTAAACAAGAACAAAACAAGAAACCCATAGCTAAATAGAAATTAAATTGCAATATAAAGGAAAGAAATCACCTCTTGGGTTTACAAATGTATGAAACTTCAACTAATTCTTCACTCTTACTTGAAATTGAAAGCTAATTCTATGAAAATTGAAAATCTAAAGCTAGGGCTAATCTAATTGAAAGAGAAAATTTGTGTGAGTGGGTGTTTCCATGGTGAAGTGTGTGTGTGTGTGTTTTTATCCTTTGTTGTTCTTCTAAAATCTGAGAATGAGGGCTTAAATATTGGGGGAGGAAGGCTTGAGACGAAATTTGCAAAAGAGCCCCTCAAAAATATCAAAATTTCGAAAAATCCAAGATTTTCGTGCGCAACTCGACCGAGTTGACCCACTCGACCGAGTGGCTCGGTCGAGTGCGCTTTTAAAAAGCGTATGCGCTTTTTCGCAACAGGCTACTCGAGCGAGTAAGGCGACTCGAGCGGGGCGCTCGGTCGAGTAGCAAAATTTCCTCGAGCGCACTGGAAAAACCGACATTGACTCGCGCGAGTCGAGCAACTCGACCCACGCACTCGGTCGAGTACGCTTCTTTAAAAGCGTTATCACTTTCTCCCAGGCTACTCGATCGAGTAGCTCGACTCGAGCGGTTGGCTCGGTCGAGTAGCCTGATCTTCAGCCGCTTTTCATCCTTTGGGCCAAAATCTTTGGGCTTTTCTCTTTTTTCCAATTGGGCCAACACATTGGGCTTCCTTTTGCTAATTAAATCATCTCGGCCCAATTCCTCTCTTCTCCTACAATATTCTCGTTATCTTCTCGACTTTTCTCCTCGCTCGACCTCACAAAATTATAGGCTCGTATTTTCTTCTAAAAAATATTCAATTTCCTGCAAAAATAATAAAAATGCCTTTCTCGACAATTAAGCACAAATGGTCTAATTAATGTAAATAATTGCAAGAAATTCAATAAAATTAGCAAATTAAATGCACAAATTTCGAGCAAAAATCACACTAATCATTGCTCATTTCCTAAGTGAATTGGTAGGCATATGAAAGAGGGATATACATGGTTGAGATCAAATGAAAAAATTCGCCAAATTGCCTCGGGTGATGAAATCCATCTTGCACACTGAAAGTTTTTTATTTTGTCAACTGTAGTGTCCATTTTATTCACTAATGAGTACAAAATCTTATGATGGGTGTCAAAACCAACAAATAATAAAACCTGCTTAAATATATATATAAATTGTGATAGTGATAAGCAGGGTCAAATCCACAGAGATTGGTAAATAGTTTTATCCTTAACATAAACATATTTACATTTCTAAACACAAAGATTGGGGGGGGGGGGGGGGGGGGTTGAGTTTGAGAATGAACTGAACTAAAATAATAAGAAGTAAAAATTAGAAGAGACTCAAAGCATAAAAGTATCCAGCCAAAGATAACTTCAGAATTGGTTCACATAATCGTTCATCGATGCAAAGATCATCTTCCATTCTAACATTAAATTGGTTATAGTTGTTGGTACCACCTAACAACCTAATCTTTCCTTACTTTGTCGATAATAAGGACACCATCTCTTATTACTCCTCTAACTAGTGAACAACTCTAGGTACCACAATTAGGAATTAATTCACCAACAACATTAAAATTTAGAAAGACTCAATTCTAGCCAACAAACGCAAATGTAGGTTCATTTAGACTAGGTTATGCATCTCCATGGCAATTATTCACTGCCATTTGCCACTAACATCAGAACAATTAAACAATTACGGATTTAACGTTCCAATTGACAATCATTATTTTCACGAATTGAATAACTGGCCATATTAGACAACTCACCAAACAATGTGATCGAACACAGAAGATACATAAATAATGAAGAATGAAAGAGTATGTAAATCAGTTAGATCTCACCATTAATATCGAATCGAATCTTCAATAATCCGTGGTTAAAACGAGAAGAACATATATTATTCTCTTCTCTCTCAAAGTGTTGAGAGAGAGGAGAGAAGAAGAATAATATAACTTAAATTATGAACTTAGAATATATTAGATAGTATGCAGGAATGAAAGTTCGGAATTTCTATCCTTTCCACTCCCTTTTATACTAATCCTAATCTAGATAGACTTCTAACAGTAGTAGTTACTAGGAAGTTAAGAAACCAACTTAAAAACCTATCTAAAATACAAAAGTTATCTACTAATCTAAATATACAAATATAATATAAATTAAAAAGATACAAGACTCTTAAAAATGTTAGGAATAATTAAGTTTGAGTCTTGGTGTAGAGATTTGAGCACTACTTATGAGAATTTTCGTCTGGACCATAGGCGTGCCCACGCCTTATCAGAAAAGTACTTCTGTCATTTTTAGAGATCAGTTATGGTCTAAGGCGTGTCCACGCCTTATGAGAAAAGTACTTATGTTTCCTTCATCTTTGGAGTCTTTAATTCCACTTCTTCACAATTCACTCCAAATGATCTCCAAACATCAATCAAATCCTTAGTTTACCTATAGAATATAAAACTTAATTAAAACAAACACTTAAGGATTAATTGACATCTAAATCATGGAGAAATATGACAATAAATATGTATTTTATGCAATCTATCAAATTCCCCCACACTTAGACAAAGCTTGTCCTCAAGCATGCCAAAACTCAAAACACATTATCTCAATTCATTATCTTTTCTCATCTTCCTTTGCTCGTCCCAAAAATATTTTCTCATGCAATGAAATTAATTTTTCAAGAGAATCCTCATCCACCATCACTAATGCAAATCACATTAACAATTGAGTCGAATTCAAAACACATAGAATCTAAACACCTCACAAAGGATTCACTCAAACGCTCAAAGTGTTTAGGTTTCAAATGTATTTGATGGATCTCTCAAGTCAATGCACAAAAAACGTTTACCATGAGCTTGCAAATATATCACATCATTTCCACTATTGAATTAATCAAATGTAAAAATAAAAGGATTTAGAGGTTAGGTTGTAATGAGGCTTAGGTAAAGTAGGGTAAAAGAGGTTACAAGTTTTGGGCAAAGGGAATTGAAGAAATCATTCAACTTTTATACACAATGCTCAATTAAATGATACCCAAGCTCCACAAACTTAATTCTTATACACAAGTGCAAGACTATAACATCTTTCTCTTCATTTTCCTGCTTTGCTTTTTCAATTTCAATTTTTTTTTCTTTTTCATTTTTTTTTCTTTTCCAGCTACATTTTTTTCCTTTTTTTTTTCTTTTTCTCAATTTTTTTTTTTTTTGGCTTTTTTCAAAAGCAGAAACAGTAGTATCCAAAATAGCCTGCACACTTTACCACAAATCAAATGGAGCTTTATTTGAGCAAATCGTGTGAAATGATTCTTCAATTCAAGGTACAAAGAATGTAATGAATGAAAAGGGTATCAGTGGTTTGTAATGTGATTAAAGTTCAAAGAAAAAGGCTTAAGGCTCAAAGTGGTTCACTAAGGTTAATGAATCGGGTAGGTTTGGTGAAGAAAAAGTAAGTATGACAAGAGGGGTTAAACCTAAAATCCTTATGTGATTCTTACATTCAACTCATCAAAAGCGATTAACGTAGACGTGCATAACAATGCAAGTTCTAGAAAAATCAACTATGCATGACAATCACACAACAAGAAATTAGAGCTTATATATAGATGAATGCTCTCGGGCTCAAAAGCTCACAAAAAATTAAGGCTCAATGTGTGAAGATCCAAGTATTTTTCCTCCAAATAATTATCAATGACAACTTACATAGCACATCAAATGAGGATTCAAAAACTTTAGAATTCATGGCCAAAAAAATCAATTTTTTTCATGGACAAACTTCAGAAGATTCAAGTTTCAAAAGAGAGAGAAAACTAATTTAGAACCCAAGCACCTCAAGTACAAGTTAAGAGACCAAAATTATTAATGAAGACAACAAAAATTTCTCAATTCATGAATTGCATACCAAAATGAGCAACAATAACTCCCCCGATACTTAAACCATACATTGTCCTCAATGCACAAACAAGATACTCGAAGCAATGAAAGAACAAGAGAATAGAGAACTCCCTAAAAATGTTGAGCATCCGAAAGTTGCATCTTCTACTGAAGTGGTTTGAGGAGTTGATCGGTTGAGTGTCTCCATAAAGGGCATTCTGTATAAGGATCGAAGACCAGCAATCCCCAAGATTAATTTGACAACGACGCAGTGACGGAAAACAGTAATGACGATCATGTATGAAGGAGCGGTGCAAGAAATTTGGTGGGTAATGTGGGAACTTTGTTTTGGGAGATGGTGATGAATGAAAAGTTGGTTGACTCAAAAGAGCCAATTTTAGAGGAATTTGGGTTAATCAAACCTGCAACCAAGACATTGGTTTGACTTGAAAGGGCTTATCCCAGCGATTCAAATCTGCAAGAGTAATCAAGAAAGGTTAGAAAGATAAGAAAGAGGAGATATTCCAATTAAAATGATTGGATGATGTCGTGTGGACATTTAAAACTGAAAGAAGAAGAACGGACTTGAAATAAATTAAAACTATAACTTCTTATCCATTTTTCTAATTCTATTTTTCAGTTTTTTTTTTCGGAAGTTTTTTTTTTTTATTTTTTTTGGATTTTGAAAATTTTCAATATTTTTTTTTGGATTTTGAATTTTTTTTATTTTTTTGGATTTTCAGAAAAATATAAAGTAAAGAAAAATATAAGTAAGAGGTAGAAGAAAATTTTCATTAAGGCGTGCCCACGCTTTATCTTGTCATTTCTATACAAAGTTCATCTTAATTAGAGTGTGCACTTGCCTTATTAAAAATCTCCTTCTAACCACAAACCACACACAAAACGAAATAAAAAAAATACATAAACGAAAACTAGATAAACAATGAGATATCTCCCTGAGGTGTCTCCCTTTTATCGTCTTTGGTTAAAGATTCCGGACTCTCCAACCTACACGAAAAGATCAAAACGTGAAAATAAAATAGAACAAAAAATACACCAACAACAAGAATAAACCTATTTGACACCAATCCCCGGCAAAGGCGCCAAAAATTTGATGGGTGTCGAAACTAACAAATAATAAAACCTGCTTAAATATATATAAATTGTGATAGTGATAAGCAGGGTCAAATCCACAGAGATTGGTAAATAGATTTATCCTTAACATAAACATATTTACAATTCTAAACACAAAGATGAGGGGGGGGGGGGGGGTTTCGAGTTTGAGAATGAACTGAACTAAAATAATAAGAAGTAAAAATTAGAAGAGACTCAAAGCATAAAAATATCCAGTCAAAGACAACTTCAGAACTGGTTCACATAATCGTTCATCGATGTAAAGATCATCTTCCATTCTAACACTAAATTGGTTATAGTTGTTGGTACCACCTAACAACCTAATCTTTCCTTACTTTGTCGATAATAAGGATACCATCTCTTATTACTTCTCTAACTAGTGAACAACCCTAGGTACCACCATTAGGATTTAATTCACCAACAGCATTAAAATTTAGAAAGACCCAATTCTAGCCAACAAATGCACATGTAGGTTCATTTAGACTAGGTTATGCATCTCCATGGCAATTATTCACTGCCATTTGCCACTAACATCAGAACAATTAAACAATTACGAATTTAACGTTCCAATTGACAATCATTATTTTCACGAATTGAATAACTGGCTACATTAGACAACTCGCCAAACAATGTGATCGAACACAGAAGATACATAAATAATGAAGAATGAAAGAGTATGTAAATCAGTTAGATCTCACCATTAATGTCGAACCGAATCTTCAATTATCCGTGGTTAAAACGAGAAGAACATATATTATTCTCTTCTCTCTCAAAGTGTTGAGAGAGAAGAGAGAAGAAGAATAATATAACTTAAAGTATGAACTTAGAATATATTAGATAGTATGCAGAAATGAAAGTTCAGAATTTCTATCCTTTCCACTCCCTTTTATACTAATCAATCTAGATAGACTTCTAACAATAGTAGTTACTAGGAAGTCAAGAAACCAACTTAAAAACCTATCTAAAATACCAAAGTTATCTACTAATCTAAATATACAAATATAATATAGGAGTAATTATTTGTTGATACAATTTTTTAAGTGTTCTTAGTTTAAGATACTACCAATTTTTCTTATTACATTTTGCTTCAATTTGAGTGAGGGTTTTACTTCTTTGGTCTTTTGGTATGTTTTATTTTGGTAACGATTTTGTAACTGATCCATAATTATTAGGGGGTATTTTTAGTGAATGGATCTTCGTATTAATTGTTTTCATGTGGAGTTAATGTAGGAAAGTTAGTGTAATAGTTATATGGTATTTTGGGGTGAATAATATCACTTTTTATACCATTCTTAATGGATAGTTGTTGAATTAATCCAATGATGGGTGCTTTTTTTTTTTTTTTTTGTACAGTAGTAGTTTTCTAGTGTGTAATAGTTTTTATGTGATCGCACATTTTATATACTATTTTGAGGTTTATGAATATTAAATCTTTGGACATGTGCATTTTCTTTTTTAACGTGGACAGGTTTATGTGCAGTATCTTCTTATAAAAAATTGCACATTACAATCTTACATATAAATAAAAAGATACGTATATTCACATATGCATTACTCCTACTTTCTACAGTTGTCCAAGTGTGTATTTTTTTTTTTCCAAAATGTACTCTATTCCAATTACGAAGTTTGCACTTGGGTAATTATGATTTGTCAAATTAAACAATGTTTTACATGTGCAATGTTGCAGTCATTAAAAACGTACATTATAGGTATTTTAATTACTGATGATAATGCGGAATGTTCATTCTATGTGCGCATCATTCATAATTCCAATTCAGTACTCGTAGTTGTACATGTGTAGTGCTTCACATATTAAAAATGTGCATCCACATGTGCAACGTTTGACACATTAAAATGTTATGAAAAATAAAAATCCCAATTTTTATAACACACTATTTTAATGTAGAATTCTGATTGGTTTTGTTCATTAACACAGTTTTTTTATATTACCAATTCAAATGTGCATCAATCACCACATATACTTGAATAGGGTAAAAATTAGACATAGTAATAATGCACATGTTCATTCTTATACGTGAGATAAGGTTTTGTAATTATATGAATTTGAAACTACAGTTACCCCTTTCTAAATTGTGACCGCGTCTTTCACTCCTTTTCTGTATGGAAGGTATTGACTTCCTTTTTGGTGAATTTTTTTTAAGGCCTACTTTGGTCAAATTGGTAGTCATTTTGTAGGCAATGCTAATACAAATATTTTGTGAGAGTTTTTAGATAGTATTACTTATGGATTGTATTTTATAGTAACTCCCCCTATAATATAAATTAAAAAGATGCAAGACTCTTAAAAATGTTAGGAATAATTAAGTTTGATTCTTGGTGTAGAGATTTGAGCACTACTTATGAGAATTTCCGTCTGGACCATAGGCGTGTCCACGCCTTATCAGAAAAGTACTTCTGTCATTTTTAGAGATCAGCTATGGTCTAAGGCGTGTCCACGCCTTATGAGAAAAATACTTTTGTTTCCTTCATCTTTGGAGTCTTCAATTCCACTTCTTCACAATTCACTCCAAATGGTCTCCAAACATCAATCAAATCCTTAGTTTACCTATAGAATATAAAACTTAATTAAAACAAACACTTAAGGATTAATTGACATCTAAATCATGGAGAAATATGACAATAAATATGTATTTTATGCAATCTATCATCTTATCATGTCCTTTGTAAATATATTTGTAGAGATATTTAACAGCTTGAATAGTTGAACAGATTTCTACATTAATATGGCAGTTAAATTTGGCTAAGAAGTATGGATTGTAAGGTACAACCCATCTATTATCAAGCTGGGAACCTCTAATAGTAACAAAATGATTATCATTCGTACGACGATATATTGGATATGAATTTGCTCTGTATTTAGTAATTTAAGAGAAGTCTTTAGGATAATTGAACTTACAAGAGTCTTTTTTCATACAAGGGCATGTCGGATTAAGTATACCACAAGGTCCGTGCATCATATTTTTTTACGACTAATGAGAACAAATATGAATCAGTATGTGGGTTAGGGAGTTCTGCACAAACTATTCTATCAAATGCACATGGGGCAAACATTTTTTACCTTTGTTCTAGAATAAGCAAGAAATGAGCATGAGGTAAACCTCTCTTTTGAAAATCTATCACATAAGCGTAAGCAACCACATGACCAAAAATTTCTTTCTTAAAAAATACATTTTTCAAAACATGGAGCTTTGCACGAAATATTCGAGCTACTAAATCAGGTATATTTTGTAACTCATCAGAGGGCAAACACAAAGCTTTTATTTCAGACCAATTTGGATTTGAAGTTACTGTTAAAAATATATCAGGTTTACCATAACATTGTACTAAAGTTATATCATCCATATATCTTTTGCGCATATCTCTAGGGCCTCCAATAAATAATGTAGGCAATAGTCTCAATTTGCCAACATCAGCACATATTTCACACCCTTGTGCAATACCATCTAGTAAACCATGATATATATCATTTATCAAACGACGTTGCACTTCTGCACTTTTGAAAAAGTCTAATCTTGATGTTTCAATTTTAATGTACATATCTAACACATATTGTTGCAGAAGTCTACCAGTATGTAGTAGGAATGATTTATCATTTTCTCTTATTTGTAACATGTAAGCATAATACTCGCGACATGAGACTATTGTTCATTGAACAGTTTTCTGGTTAGCACCTACAAGAAAGAGTACAATAATTTGATACCTAGTTTAACTGATTTCGAAAACTAAAATAACTATAAGATAACATTGGTTTTCATTTTCTATGAAGTTGTCTACATTTGAACAATTTTGAATGACATTGGTAATTTGTCCATCACGTCTTGGTTTGACTACTGGCCTTTTGTGTCTAGGGTCTAGTCTTTCAATTGCTCGTTGCCAACCGGCCTCCCCATTTGGAAATATAAGAGGATATTGCATAGGACCATAACAACCAAAATAATACTTAATAATTTGAGGAGAGATATTTATTGGGTATACTTGGATGTGTTGACTTCTATGTTGCTCTTCAGATTCTAACCATACTCCAGCAACTTGAGACACAAATAGTTTATTAAAAATATTTTTGTCAAACCCAGGATCAGCTTGTAAAACAATCTTATATTCGTCCAAATTGTGAAAACTATTAAGACTTCGAAAGAAATTCGCATATGGATTTGCTTCTAAGTTGCACATCAACTTTGTCACAAGTGGTTCCTTAAATTTTGAACTAATGGACAACCGATTCAAAATTCCATTGTTTGTATCAAAAAAGTATAGTTGAAGATTTTTTGGCTTTTCATGATTTGATGGTATCAGTTGGTCCATGAAATGATAAAGTTGTCCCTGTACTCGGAAAGTATAAATTCCAGCATTTCTTTTAGACAAAGATTTATCACAATGTACACCAATTGATGTAAATGCAAACATGTTGTTATAACTACGAATACAATTACGAAATTCTTTAGCATCTTCATTGTTGCCAAGAAATAATTCGATTAATTGTAAAAGCATTTCTGTTTGTGGTAATTGTATCTCTCCTAAGGAGCAACAAAATGTTGGAGGTTCTAAGTAAATACAGTTTGCATCACAAAAGGGGCAGTTTGGTACATCAGGCAATAAGTCAGGATTATTTGCTACAAATTGCAGCGGGTCGACATTATTATTTTCAGTATGAGTTGTACTTGTGCTCGAAAATTGACGTTTGATTCTTCGTCGGCTGTTTTTAGCTTCTCTACGCATATCTAAAGAGGCATATTTTCTTTTGTCAGGTTTTGTTGATTTATCTGTTGTTGGGGTAGTTTGTTTTCTTCCTGTTAGCATTATTACTGAATCGACTGGTCAAACAATGCTAAAATTAGAAACATAAACACCACTAATCTTATTCGTAATAGTAGAACATAAAACAGTATAATATAAAAATAGTACTAGCTGTATTGTTGACGTTAGTGGGGTAAATAAAATTATGGCAAAAAAGCGTACCTGTTTTGGTGGATAGTCCGATGCCAAACAGATGCAGTCCAAGTCACATTCACTTTCATAGAATTTACAACAAAGCTATAATGATTTCCACACTTTCTCAAGCATTATAGAAAAAAGATTGAAATGATGTTTTTGTTTTAAGCTGGAAGACATTAGAAATAAATATGTACATATATGAAACTCTGGTTCCTTATGGGTTATGAAATAGAACTCTTATTTCAAAAAAAATATTGGAAAGTGACATAAACATTCAAAGCAGACCATGTCAGTAAAGGGAAGGCAAGAGATACTATCATGATTTTTAAAATAAAGTAATAACGAATTCTTAGCCATTGTTGAAAAAAAGTTCATTTTCATTAGAACTTTTAAATGTTTGTAAGTTTCTTCTTCTTTGATTACTCTTAATACTCTACTCCAAATGTGCACTGGCAAGATTTAAGACTTCAAACCAACAATTATCAGATTTTAGTATTGATGGACTTGTAGTTGCATTCTTAATTCTTTGATGTATAACTTTTGGGGTTTCGGACACGAAACAAATAATAAAATTGAAACTTTTTTTGTATATCAATGTCCTTACAGGAAGATTCTGCCCCAAAGTTGATCTTGAAAATTGCAAAGCCTACTAATCTTAATATATACGCATCATACTACAAACACTGAAATTAAACAAAACTAAAAGGATAGATGATACATAAATCTGAAAAACTGGAAACCAACGGTGGATCTTTGAGGAAGCAAAAACTTGGCAAAAGTGGAAGAAACACAGATACGTTAAGAGTTTGCAAAAAGAAAAGGAAAAAATTGAAAGAAAGCAGCGCACAAACAACCCATCACCTATTTGATACAAAAACCACAACAAAAAATAGGATTGAGGCATCAACCAAAGCCAGGTTCTAATCACTGATTAACCATCTACAATTAAGAGGGTTTAGTAATTAATCAATCTGTCCAACAACGCTTAGTTAAATATAAAGAAAATCTCCATTTTATTTCTTTATTACTAATATCACCCTACTCCTAATACAATCTTCAACTCTCTTTTACCTCAAACCAAATTTATTTCAACCAGATTGAACTCTATTTTAGTGAGATAGATTCACCAATTGACAATTTTATATCCTCTGCAATGTAAAAGGCAAGAAAAAAAAAAGAACTTTTAACACAAGAGCATGACAAGAGAGATGGAGATAGAGGTGTGAAAAAATGAAGTGCAAAAGATTTGATTGGGGCATTTTATCAAACATGTGGTGGGCATAGTCAATGGAATATCACATCCTCGCCCTTTTTAAATTTAAACGCAAGTTCTCAAACAAGAATTACTTGCAATTGAACCAATCGTATAATAAGATACAGTAGACAGGGGGAATTAAAGTGCAACAACAATTACATAAATTAAATACCTTTCTTTGGGAAAAGAGTATACTGGGGAAACTGGAACCAGCTTCAGATACAAGAGTTTCTGATGGCTATTTATGGGAGAAAGATGGATAAAATGAGAGAAAAATTCAGAGACGGGATTAAGACGGGCATGAATATGATGTGGGAAACAACGAAGAAGACAATAAGTGAAGAAGTAGAAACAATTAACCAAGTTGCCGCCACGTATATATACGGACCAATCTCTCCTCGACACCCCCCGGCGGGAGAGAACAAAGCGATGAAACAGGTGAAAAAGAAAAGAAATGACGCGTGTACGAGAGGAACTGCTTGGCACCTGTTTTGGGCGACTGGGAACCGGTAGTAAACTGGCCAATTTTAAACATAACCCTCTTTATATATAGTAATAAATGTTGGATTATAAATTCTTTTAATTTATAAATATTTAAATAAAACATAATTTTAATTATACATATAACATTTTCGTTCATCCCACAAAATTCGTGGGTGTACATTTAGTCTTATAGTATACTTCATTTGTTCACGAAAGCTATGCTCGTTTATTTTGGATAGGTAACATTAATAAAATAGATAAAATAAGAACATTTTAGGGCATTGTGTGGTTTATTTATAAGTTAAGTGTTTGTTTGTGCATGTGAATGTAAAAGGGAAGAAAAGCAAAATACTACCCCTAAAGTGAATGTGTGGTCTATTTATATATATAGTTAAATGGTGATTGGATGGTGAAGAAAAAAATAGTTGTAAAATGATGAATGATAATAGTACTTTTCATAGATGGAAAGAGTATAATATTTGTAAATGATTGTCTTTTTATTAAAATATTACATTTTTATAAATATTTTAATAATCTTAGGGGTACGTTTTAAGAAACTGCAATTAATCTATAATCTATAATATATAATACACCCTACATTTTCTATTTTGGTTTTGGCGGGAGATTTTGTCAGCCGTTTGATCTCTTTTTTCTTTGTCATCTTTGCCGTTCATTTTTTGGTTCAATGTATGACGTTTTTTCTGGCACTAATTAGGTGCATGTCGGTAGTGCTTCTTTGGCTAATTATGTTATATTTTCCGTTTCATTTTTGGGTTCAATTGAATGGCGTATTATTGGCCACTAATTAGTTGTTTGTTAGGGACCGATTTTAATTATTGTAGATTGTAGAATTGTTGAGTTTTTTATTGTGTATATATATGATTAGAATACTTTGTTTTTCCTCACTTCCTCCGACGTGCTTCGCTGACTTCGCTGTTTTGCCTTTGGATGCCGTCGATTGTCTTTGGTATGCACCGTTGCCGAAATTGTGGACATTTTTTTTTCGGTGTTCGTGATGTTACATATATCCCATGATTCTGATTTGCTGTGTTGGCCGCTGTCGATTTCGATTCGATTTTGCTTTAGATTTTCTGTGTAATATTCTTTAGCTTACATTTCCTACGGTTCAGCGTTCTTTCCATTGCTGTGATTTCAGACATGGAGATCAGTAGCCTTTGTCATTTGTGGGTACAAGGATTTCCGCACATCTGGTTTTATGTGAGTCACATTTGGTTAATTTCAACATCTATTATTTCTCTATAATTCGATTTTCCTCTCTCGAATGTTAAGAATTTGCAGTTGCCTTTTATTTGCTGGTTGAATTCGTAGTAAAATATGTTAATTTCTTGGTTTATGAGTACTCACATGCTAAAATTTTATCATATTTTTGCCCTGATTATCACATTTTCCTTTTAGTTAAGTGAATTCACTTGATCGATCCTGATGTTCATAAACTAGAAGTATTATTGCCTTTTGAATTTTGTCTTCATCTAAGTAGTCGTTGTATAATTTGTATCATATGGATGTGATTAATTTTGCTCACTTATATTTTTATATTATTCTGTTTTTTTTCTCTGGGTTCTTAAGAACTTGCGGCTTTCATCCCTTCAATTCGCAGTAAAATATGTTTAATTTCTCAGTTTATGAGTATTCACATGCTAATATTTTTTCATATTATGCCCTACTTATCACCTTTTCGTTTTACTTAATGAATCCGCTTGATCGATGTGGATATAGTTCAGAAACTATAGTCTTTTGAATTTTTTCTTCATCTAATTAATAATTGTCTCATACGGATTTGATTGCGTAAAAAGGTGATATTGTTTAAAGTTTATGTTAAGTGGGGTTGCTAATTATGCACAGAAGATATGCAAGTTCAAGTTGAAGGGAAAAACTGCATAGTCACAGGAGCAAATTCCGGCATTTGTTATGCAATAGCTGAAGGTCTTGCATCACGGTTCATATTTCTTTATAGACTTTGGGTAAATATTTCGTTCATATTTCTATGAATATCAAATGTTTGGATTTTGTTTTGGCAGTGGGGTGAACAATTTATATGGTGATGAGCTCCAATTTCCATCAATGGCTTGAAGCTGAAGAAGAAAAAAAAAATGGCTTGATCAACCCTAATTAATCCAATTGATTAAGAAATAGGATCAACGGATTGATTTATTCTCATATATTCCAAAAATTATTTTTTTAATGTATTCAAAATGTATCAATTTAAGGGCAGTAATTTGTAATGCTAGGTTGATTTGTCTATCATTGTGGACTTTTACAAGATTAGGCAAGTTCCCTACTTCTTTACATTTTTAATGTGACTAATGAATATTAAAAAAATTACCATCAGATAGTGTAAAATTTGGAATCGGATTTCATTTCCAATCGAACGTGTATTGAATTGTTGTTCGAATATTTTTTTATGTATTTTGATATAATTATTGTGTCACAATTTATTATAGAATTCCACTACTCAAACCCCAAAATCTTCTATACTCAATCCATTTACTAAACATACCCCAATAAAATTTAAAAATTAACATGTATTATTAAACATACCTAATTTTATTCCTGTAATATCCATACCTTATAAAATTAAAAAATAATACTTTCCTATTTCATATTCTCATAATTGTCTCTCTCCTAAAAAAATTCTTTTTTATTCTTTAACTTTTAATTGAAATTTGAAAAAAAAAATCATAGATTTTTTTAAAAATATTATACAAACATCAACCAAATTTTAATATATATATAAATTACAAAAATTAATTAATAAAATAAAATTCTTAAAAAATATTTAAAATAAGAATAATGTTTATAAAAAATATATTAAATTGAAAACAATTAATTAAAAATATAAATCTGAAAATAAAAAAAGTAGATAAATTTGTAAATAATTAAGAAAATAAAATAAATCTTCAAAAAAATAAAATAAAAAATTTCAAAAGAAGAAGGTCAAAGCCAAATAAAAATAAGAAAAATATTTTATAAAAGTAAATTCAATCATCGTAAATAATTAACTTAAAAATTAATTAATTTTATTTAGTTTTGAAGATTTCTTTGAAATTTGGTTTGTTTTCTAAAAAAAGTTTTAAGCGAATTTTTTTTTTATATTGAATTATTTGGAAGATATATTAATTTATTTTTAAAAAAATTAACTTTTCAAATTTTAAAGAATTTTTTTAATTGAATTTCTAAATTTCATATAATTTTATAATTATTTAAATATTTATTCGATTTTTTAAATATTTTTCAGATTTAATTATAATTATTTATATTTATATTTAAAAGAAAATAAAAAATCGATCAATTTTAATTTAATATACTAATTTTAAAATTAAATAACTAAAAAAAACCAAATTCAAAGTCAACAAAATTTAGAAGATAATTTATCAATATTAATATAAGGATTATTTAGTCATTTTATATATGTCTATTTTGGGGTTTGAGTATTGAGTAGTGGGACTCTTTATTATATTTTCGGTTAATTAAAAAATCTGATTAATTATTCGACTTGGTTTGTTATGGAATCTTCGTTATATGCATACCAAATATACACTATGTTGATTTGTGTTATTCTAATTATTAATAGTACAAAATTTAGATAATTGCAAAAGTAATAAAAGTAGAGTAATTCTTGTATGAGACCGTCTCATGGTATGAGACCAATAATATTTGATCCAGTTTTAATTTAAATTGTGTCACTTATTAATTAAAAAGTTGTCACTTTTAAAAAGTGATAAAGTTTAAACAAAAAGTGATAATATTTTTGTTAAAAGTGACTTATCACTTTTCTTTAAAAATATTATCACATTTTATGATAATCCTATCACTTTTTTTAATTTGATAGGTCTCATATTATGAGACGGTCTCCCACAAGTTTTTGCCATAAAAGTAATAATTATGTATAAATGAGACATTCTTTAAAATAATTTTAGACTAAATATTCCGACCTAGAAAATTAATTTATAGAGTAAAATAATTCCATACATGAACCACTTTGAAAGGCATGAGGTGTTTCTCTAAGGGTATTAATTGTTCTCTTGAAGGGTATTAGTTATTTTTATTGAAGAATATTAGTTGAAGGGTAAGAAGAGTGTTAGTTGTTTAACTAAAGGGTATTAGTTGTGAGACCCGTTCATGAATAAAGTGATTAATTTAGGTCTATTGGTGAAAGGGTCGTCGCATGCTTCTCCTCACTAAAGCTTGGTATAATTTTGTTATAAATGTTGGATTGAGTTAACAAGATAAAGTAATGTTTAAGAAGTATAATATTATTGATATTGAAGAAAAAATAATTTTCATTGTTTGTGTATCAAGGTCGAAGACTTGATATTGATCTTTTTAATTAAGTCATTTTGTTGATTTTTTTTTAAATTATCGCTATGAAAATTTATTGTTTATGTACCAAGGTTGAGTATTTTACATTTATTTTTTTAATTAAGTTCTTTTTGTTGATTATTTTATTCGCAAGCAATAATTTAACTTGATACAATATTTTGTTATAGTATCATAAAATTATTATTTTATATGGATGTAAAGGATTTGAAAAAGTTCATTATTGGGTTACTACTATTCAAGGTTATTTTATTATTTTATTTGTACTATAATGTGTATGCATTGATACCATTAATGTTTTCCCTGATACCATAGCATTTCATAGCGTAAAATGTTATGGTATTAGTGAAAACATGTAATGTCATTGATTGCAGGTAATAATATCAGTTTATACTATGAAAAAATTTCATAGATTGACTTACTCAATGTATTATATTTTTCTTTAGTGTTAATGTAATAAACTTTATTTCATTTTATAATATACTTTTATTTATTTCCTGTTTGAACAGTGATGAAAATTAATTGGACCATTTATAGACAATTTAAGTTTTCCTTCACATGTTCCAGATAAAAGTCAAATTGGTCATTTTGAAGAAAAATTAAAACCAGGATTGTTGGTGATATTATTGAGTTTTATATGATATATAATAATATTGAATTTAAACATTGTATGGTGAGATCTATATATTTTTGGATGCATTAGGAATGACAATGGGACGTGGCGGGATAGAGTAGGTATCTAAATACCCAGGCCCACCCCGCGCATATCCCCAATCGCTCCTTCTTGTGCCTCGCTGTAGAAAAGCATTTTGAGCCTGATGCCTATCCTGCATAGGACAAGTCCACCCTGCCCCACCCCATCCCATTTCTCTCCCCCTCTAAAAAAAATGAATACAAATTTTATATATAAGTACACGCATATTTTCATATTAAATGTGTTATGCATCATATAACTCATTTCAAGCAAAAAAACAAATTCGTAATTAAACGTAACAACAAACATAATAATCAAACCTACAACGAATATATTTATAACTCATAGTGAGTTCAAATGATATATATATATATATATATATATATATATATATATTATATATATATATATATATATATATATATATATTAAATACATTGTGGGGCGGGGCGGATCAAAGCAATAGTCTGCCCCACGTGCAGGGCAGTGCTTAACTGGCCCAATTGGGATGACCTCAGAGTGGGTTATTTTACCATTCCTAGATGCATATATTTATTTTCGAAATGAAACTGTAATTTCTTATATTTTTCATCTTTTATTTTTTAATATTTTAGCACATAACATTGTCAGGTGAAATCTATTTTTGAGTAGATATAGAATCAAGTTTTATTATATTGAAGTATGTTAGAATTGGAAAATTATTCCTGAATTGAAACCAATTTTATTGGTGACTCGGGTCGTCATATTTGTTGTCATACTAAAGTTTAGTAAAAGATTGTTAGAAATTTTTGATAACGTAAAATGATAAAATTATTATTAAGAAAAATAATTGTATTGATATCAGATAAGTAACAATTTTCATTGTTTGTGTTCCAAGGGGTATGTTTTTAGTTAAATTCCTTTGTTGATTCGTATAAAAATTCCCCAACTATTTAGTGGGTGCACTGTGCAATAGGTGCGTATGAATCCTTGACTATTTATATCTACAATTTATATATGATAAATTATTTGAATAAAAAATAATTTATATTAAAAATAAAAATTAATTTTATTTATTTACTGATGTGTATATTATAATAAAACAAATATACTCTCATTATTATGTTTAATCAAAAAAATTAATATAATTTTTTTCTTCAGAGACAAGTGATAAATATTATACATAATAGATATGAAGGTTAATAGTATGTATAAAGTAAAATTGGTTCATATATGAAGCGATGAAAGAGTATTAGTTATTTTCACTAAAGAATATTAGTTGTCTTTACGGAAGAGTCTACAATTTATTTTTAGTAAACAACTAAGACTTTTAAGTAAAGACAACTAATACTCTTCAATAAAAACAACTAATATTTTTAGTGAAAATAACTAATACCCTTCAATGGTTTATGTATGAACCATTTTCACTCTATACTTTGTCGAAGGTTAAAACATAAAACATATAAAATATATATATATATATATATATATATATATATATATATTTATATATATTATTATATTAAAAAATAGTGAGTAACATGACTGCCGTGCAAAGCACGGGTATGCTTGATACTAGTTTACATTAAAAGGTGTAAAACAACAACTAATATTTATGTTACGACAAATTTTAGGGTGCATCCAAATTCATAACATGCACTTGGATTCTAAGCTCTTTTTTTTTTCAAAATACACAAACACACCAAACTGTGTGTTTTTTTACAGTTGGAGTATTACTAATAGCTTCTTGGGGTATTGCTGATGTCTTTCTTGGGGTATTACTGATTACTTCTTGGGGTATTGCTGATTTATAATTTATAATATTCAATTCATGCATCGCACGGGAGAAATACTAGTATATAGGAAAAAATTGTGGATATGATTTTGGATTTGGTGAAATATAGAGTGAAATTTCCATACCTAAATAAGTTTGAAGAGTATGAGCTGTTTATTAAAAAAATACTCTCTCCGTCCCAATTTTAATTACTCATTTCGAAATGACACAATTTTTTAAAAATGAATTGTTTATAAAGTATAAAGTAGCTTTTTAGGAATTAAGAAATGAATTGTTTATAAAGTATAAAGTAGCTTGTTAGTTTAAAGTAGCTTTTGAGTATAAAGTAGTTTTTAAGGAATAGTTTTTTAATATTTTTTAGTATAAAGTAACTTTTTAAGGGTTGAATTTGAAAAAGTGGTATTGCTTTTTGCCATTTTAGGAAATGGATAAAAAAAAAACATTACTTTATGGGGCTTTTGGGTAACAAAATGGGGACAGAGGGAGTATGGATTGTTTTCACTAAAAAAATCTAATTTTGGAGGGTATAAGTTATTTATACATTTCAACTCATACTTTTTACTAATAACAACTTATAAAAGAAGGTTTTATTTTGTCTACACATTTTCTAAAATGTCAAAAAGCAAAACCTCATTTTCAAACCAAACCCTTAAAAAATTACTTTATACTAAAAAAATATTAATAAACAATTCCTAAAAAGTTACTTTATACTTAAAAGCTACTTTATACTAAAAAACTACTTTTTACTTTTTACTTTATAAACAATTTATTTCTTAATTCCTAAAAAGCTACTTTATACTTTATAAACAATTCATTTCTTAAAAATTGTGTCATTTCGATATGAGTAATCAAAATTGGGACGGAGGGAGTATTTTTTAATAAACAACTCATACTCTTCAAACTTACTCCCTCCGTCTCGCTATTACGTTCCCCTTACTTTTGGACACAACATTTAAGATGGATGTTAAAATATATATATAGTACAAGTGATGTGATGGAGAGGGAAGAGAATAAAGTGGAATGTGGTTAAATGAGTGGATGTGAATAAAGTAGATGAATATAATATTATTATTTGATTTCCAAATAAGGTATGAGAAGTTTATAGTGGGACGGACCAAAATGGCAAAAGGGGAACATAATAGCGGGACGGAGGGAGTATTTTAATTAGGTATGAACAAGTTTCGCTCTATATTTTGTCAAATCTCAAATTCTATCCACAATCTCCCCCTATATATAATGAATATCACAATCCCACAAAAAGCACTCTCACTACTATCAACTACAAAATAGTACAGAAATCTCAATGGCGTCCACTACAATAAATTTCCTTTGCTTCTTCGTCTTTCTTTGTGTTTTTGCCAAAGGTACATAAGTTTATATATATATTCATGGTATGACTAATGGAACTTACATGAATTCTATCCATTTGTCTGAGTATAACTAATAGAACTCACGGATTTGTTGTTTATGTGTCAGGAATATCAGGCGAATGCACCTCAAGTAGCATCACACTGACGCAAACCCAAGTTTCGCGAAACACGTGGAAAGTGAGCTTAACCAACACATGCAAATGCCGTATGAATGATGTGGTTTTCGCGTGTCCGAATTTCAAGCCTGGAGCTTTAAAGATCGATCCATCAATCGTCACCTTAGACGGAGAGGATCGTTGTCTCTTCAATAAAGGAGCACCATTCTCTCCCGGTCAAACCCTCACTTTTACTTACCCTGGTTCCCGTGTCGCTTTAGATATCGTTAACTTCGGAGAATTGTGCTAGATTTTCTAGCTTCGTTATCTTATGAATAAATATTATGACTTGGTCTTTTTTTTTTCTTTGAGAAATAATTTAATTAAAAAGTGATGTGTGTATACAAATTTATAAGTGAAGAATGGGATAAACTAATAAAAAAAAAATATTTCTACCTCTCACCACAAAATAAAACAAGGGTACTGCTACTGATCACTCACGTAAAATTGCTTAGTTCACCCGCATTTTTAATTTTACAAAAATAGCCTAATTAAAAAAATACTAATATACCCTTTTGAAATTAAAATTAAAAAAAATTATTTTACTAAGTCCACCAATTTTTTTAATACCCACATTCAAATCTCATCTACATTAAAATATTAAATATGTACTCTTAATTTTCTACACACAAAAATAAGAAATCCTAAATTTCTTTGAAAGTTTCAACACAGAAGATGAAGAATACTGAAATATTCAAACCGTAAGTTAATCAAAAGAATAAGTCTCTTTTAAATTTGCTTTTTACCGTGAACGTGTTTTGAAATATTACGGCCATTTAGTTGCAAGGTTTTACACTTAATATCAGCAATAGCAAGGAAGTGCTCTAGGTTTGACCAATTAACAAAAAGTAGCTGCAACCTATTAATATAATACATCTTCATCTTATTCAAAATTAGGCATCGTGGATATAATTGCTGGACGCAGCAAGAGTTAACTGCATCCTTCTTCAAGCCCTCTTTCAATCCCCTAACTCGTGGTAGTGCTTCTTGAAAATCCCCAAATTAAATTCTCCAACTCACAATGAGAGAGATTGCACGCAAAAAAATCCATAGCTAGCTTGCAATAAACACGTTGAATTTCGTCATCGAAGCGCTCGTACAGGTGGGTGAGTTCAGCAAATTTAAAGGGGATTTTTATTTTATCTATGTAATTGACTTTGTTTTTCGTAAAAAAAAAAATTATGAGTTGTTTTTTTTTTTTTAGAAATAATTTATTTAAAAAGTGATGTGTATATACAAATTATGAAGTGAAGAATGGTATAAATTATTCCGTAAAAAAAAAAATGGTACTCCCTCCGTCCCAAACTCAACTTCTCATTTACTGTTTGCACGGTTATTAAGAAAATAGTTGTTTATAGTATTTAAAGTGATAAAGTGATAAAGTGATAAAGTAGATGCTTTTGGTTATTAGTGTATGGAGAATATAATATTAAAAAGTATTGTTATTTTTTTGCCAAAAGTAGATATAGCAAATGAGTATGGGACGGACCTTTTTGGCAATGTAGCAAACGAGTTTGGGACGGAGGGAGTATAAACTAATAAAAAAATATACCTCTCACCACAAAATGAAATAAATATTTATATCATCTCCCACACCTCCCCTAAACCATCACTTAATGAGAATTTCTTAGTACCATCTCATTATATTATTAATTTTTAAATCCAAGGCCAAATCCACAAACTATAATCAGTAATCAAGATTACATGAAATTTTAGTATTTATCATATACTAAAAGGGTAAATTGCAAGGATGGTCCCATGAGAATTTGTACTTGACAGATTTGGTCCCATGTTCTTTTTTGGTCCCATTTTTAGCAGAAAAGGTCCCATCCGTTAAATATTTTACAGTTTTCTATGGAATACTGGATGGAAAAACCTTTTCAACTTGATTTTTGGAGGAAAATGGGCTAGCTTTTGCTATTAACAATCATTTCAAGGTAAAATGCAAGTATGGAGGCGATTCTGCAACTTTAGTTCGTAGAGTTTTAAGATGTTGGAAATTAATTATTTTTAAGTTGGGAATTATACGCACGAGTTTTTGGCAGAAAACTTACGGGCTTGTGGGCCTCATGCTCGTTAATCTGTTATTTTTTGACAGAAAAATCGTATGGGACTATTTGCGCTTAAAAAAGGACCAAATTCATGAGGACAAATTCTTATGGGACCATTTCTACAATTTCTCCTATACTAAAATTAAATTATGACTGTATTTAGTTAAATACTGACATTTTAATAATTTAATAATTGATTATTTAATTAAGACGAATTGGGGTCACTATAAGAAAATAAATGATTTGCCTACGGAATTAAATTGCCTACAAAAATTTACCAACAAAAAAGTTTGTAGTAAAAATTGCCTACGATTTGCCAACAGAAATTTCTAATTATGAAAACATCTACATTTCTCAACCTAAAACAACTTGCCTACGGAATAAAATCTCTAGGTATAATTATCTACAAGTCATTTGCCTACAAAAATTTGTCTACAACACAATTTGCCTACGGAATTTTCGTAGGCAAATTATTTTGTAGGTGTGGAAGGAAGATGCTTATACAATTAGAGATTTTTGTATGTAATTCGTAGGCAATCCCCCTATGAACTTTTTTGTTGGTAATTCTTTAGCCATATTGACAATTTTCGTAGGCAAAATTATATTTTCTTGTAGTGGGTAAGAAAGTGCTTCATACAGACAAAAAGACCTTAATCTTAAACGTTAATATAGGTTAATCTCACCCGCCTTGTTTTAAACGTCACCGCGACCAGTTTGATCATCAATTTGTGACGCACATACCGTTGTTAAATTTGATACGGTAATTAACGACAGACTTTTTGTCGCAAATTCTTTGAAACATCGTAGCTTTTGAACAAAACGACTGATTGCCTTTTTAAAATCGCATAAATCTAGCCTAATGCAAAGATACTATATTATAATTCATGTTTCACTCAATATATATTGCTAACGAAAATTAGCATTTGGTTGTTCTAAGTTATACCTGTACAAATATTTGTTGTTTTATTGATTAATAACACACATTTTACCATTACAGTAACATGTGTTTGCTCATATAGTAACAAAATATCGGAATAGTGGTATGTTACTGTAAGAGCAAATATATGTTATTATATGTACAAATATTTATATTGTCCTTATAGTAATTGTTGTAGCCATTTTATACCAGAGGTCGGCACCGACCTCATTCCGGCCAAGAATAACAAAACAACACGACCGCGACGGGACCGATCTAGTCGATTACCCTCCGGCCTCCGTGGGCTCCGATCCCATCCTTCCGACCTCGATAGCGAGGTCGGCACCAAGCCCCAGAAGGTACCCGCCGCATTTCTAGGTGCAAGTCAACCGTGCCGAGACCGGACCGATCCGACCGCGATCGAATAAAACGTCTAAAGGCCTCCTTAACATGGTTAAGGCCCAAGGAGATCTCCCAACTACGTGAAATCTCGGAGACCGATCTCCGGCCTCGAAAAGCTTCCGACTTCGGACAGACAGAAGGGCACGTGATAGAATCTGGCAAGATCTTCCCATAAGAAGTAAAGAGCCGCCTCCGTACTCAGCGACAGAGAGAATATTCCACCCAAATGAGGAAAATTCTCAAAGAATCGTCCTTTTATGAACACGTGTCAACGCGCCAGTGGTCGGCTGCCTGCAGACTGTGGCATACGGACACCCGCGCGTCCTCTGAGGCTGGAGGCATTTAGTGCCTCTGTTCCCTGAGAGGTCGGAAATGACGATTGTACCCCTGTATGGAGAAAACTATAAATAGTCCCACATTTGTAACAAGAAAGGGAATTCAACACATTCAATCGAAACAATATAATTCTCATTTAAGTCCAGGGACTAAAAACCCCTGGCAATTCTTGGTGTTCTTGCATTTAGTTCATCATCTTTATTGTCATTCTTCATAAGAATCATTAATTTAGCATTGATGAGTTCAATCATTTGATGTTTTTACCAAAGCTCTCATAAATAGCCATTAATTCTCAGCCTTATTTATTTGGTAAACAACATTTGGCGCTAGAAGAAGGGTTATCCAACCTATCAAACTCATCTTCTCTTTACCTCTTTGAAGAACACTCACTGTTCTTCAAAGCTTCCCATCTTCAAATCTTCAAGTTACAAGCTTCTCCCCACAAAACGATGACGAACCAAAGATCATCATAGGCCCACAGAGCCACCGGAGCTCTGGCCATGCCACGGGACCCCGCGGCTCGGGACTCGGAGGAACCGACCCCCACTCGCCATGGAAAGCCCACGCGCGTGGCCTCTCCCATCCGGTATCCAGAAGAGCCCCACCCGTCGTAGGAACATAATTTTCTCACTCCCGACCAGGCTGGGTTGGGACGATGCCGTCAGGCTGACGAGGCAAGGGGGAGCTAGAGCACCCCCTCCGCCTCAAAGAAGAGGACGCATGCCCGCACCCTTAAGGGAAAGGCAAAGGCCCTGGAGCACCAGGGGGAAAGCCAGTGCCGAGCTAACCCCACTTCTACTCGGTCCCGCGGCTCTGCCCATCCGGTCTTCGGCCGCCTGGGCTCAAGCGATTCCTCCTGGTACCACAATCATCTCCCCAGTTACGACACTGGATACGAACATACATAATCTGTTTCCAATGCGTGGAGTACGGCGCAAATGCCCCTCAAAAGGGCGGCTGGATGGACGCAAGCTTAGCTTCACCCAAAGCGGCATGCTGGGACGCGGCACTCCTCGAGCGGCCGTATTCGACCGGATCGGCCCCCTGGCCGATGGTGACGACCAGCTGGTCGAGACTCCGAATCCGGAGATCGTCAAGATGCAAAAGCAGCTTGATGAGATGAGGACGCTCATGGAAGCGCAAGGCCAACCTAAGGCCCGGCCGATCGTAAACGAGCCCTTGTCCGTTGACATCGAGCTCGCCCTGGTCTAACTCAAAATTGTTCCGCCACCGACCCCTCTTTACGAAGGGAAGACGGACCCGGAAACTCACCTGAGTAAATTTCGAATTTATATGACCGAGCGTGGTGCGACTGACGCCACGAAGTGTAGGCTCTTCCCGCTCACCCTAGGCAACCTCGCCCACAAATGGTACGTCTCACTCCCGGCCCGCTCAATCGATTCCTTCGCCACTTTGAGCACCCAGTTCACATCCTATTTTGCGGCCAAAATTGCCCGGCCGGAGAACTGGCATCGGCTGATGCATATCCGCCAAGAGGAGGAGTCCGACGAGGACTATATCACCCGGGTGGACGAGGTCATTTTGACCTGTGAACCGGTCGGTGACCAACTGTCCCTGCACGCCACCTTGGGAGGCTTCCATGGCCAATCTTCGATGTTCAGGCATCTTACCAAGGACTTCCCAAAAACATATGCCAATTTTCAGGCCCGTGCGGGCGACTACCTGGCACTCAGGCTAGGAGAGTTTGAACCGGCGACAAAGAAGCCGGAGACCGCCACTCAGGCCTCCCCCAAGGGTAGTCCCAAGGCCAAGAAGATAGCCAAGCCGCCCAGGAACTTCAAGTCATTCGAGGACGTTGAAGTACACCTCACCCAGGCCATGAGGCAATCCCTCGCGTACATCTTCAACGCGATCCAAAACAGGGATGTGCTTCCTAGGCCAAGACCCTTTATGGGAGACCGGTCCCGGCTGGACCCAAAAAAGTTATGCGCCTATCACGACTCTATTGACCATAATACGAGCCAGTGTCGTGATCTCTTAAAACAGTTATGGAAACTGTTTGACGAAGGGTGCCTGAACGACCTTCTACAAAGGCCAGCCGGCCGGCAAGAACTGCACCAGCAGCAATAGCAGCGTCACACTCGCAGGAACAAGAAAGGAGGTCGGCCCTTCAGGTCGGTCGCAGCATTGGAGGACAACGACGACCTCCCCCCGATGAACCCTGGCGGCCGGGTCAACATGATCCAGGCCGGTAGGGGAAACTTGGGCGGCCTCACTCCTATCTCCACGCTTTCTAATAGAAAGCGCAAGGCCGAAGTCCAGGCCGTGACCAATGTAAACCTAGTCACCCCGCCCGAGCCCAAAATTCACAAGGATCTGGAGATCACCTTCTCCAACCGAGATTAAATTTTAATTTTGCATAAAATCCAAAAATTGTATAAAGGCCCCCTAGGGCTAAACTACAATTTCCAGAAAATCTTGAAATTGCAAAAAGGTCTAAGGATCACAATGTAAATTTTCAGAATTTGCTTTATTGCATGAAAGTCCTTTGAGGAAATCAAATTTCCATAGACTAGTCCCTAGAAATCAACGCTCAAAGTGAGCGTAAAAATCTGAAAATCAAAATCCAAAATCCAAATTTGGCATCACAGATTTTGTGGCCCTTGTTCAATGATGATGAAGACGATCCAATCGTCCATCACCGCGAACAACATCGACTCATAATTAGTCGCACCGGTACTCCGATTGCCGCCTTCGAGGACACCCAGCGTACACAGCCGCCATCGGCCGTCTTCGGCCAATTTCCGGCACGCCTAGCGCCGCCACTGCCCACAATTTCATATCGGGACACCGCTGTTACCGCTACAGGAAATCGGAAAATCTCAGCAAAAAGGCTAGATCAAATCCCTTCCTACAGTGGCACAATAGCACTCATCCCGTCGAGTCGGGCCGACTTCCTATCACCACAATCGGTGCCCAGCGCCGTCGAGTCGCTAGCGATAATTATGATTTGGTGTGGCTATGCATTAAAGCGGACAAACTCGTCCCGAGAGAGAAGGGCAGAACCCAGTTCTGTTGAAACTAAGAATTTTGGTAACCGTTCTGAGGTGAAGAACTACTGTGATTTTTATTTAGAATCTCTCAAAATGAAGAAAATACAAGAGTTCACTATTTATACTAAAGAGATAACAGCTGGCAAAGACTAAGATGACAACTAAGAAGAAACGTGAATATAAAAGCACGACTCTATTATTCAACATCCCCCCCTCAAGCTGGAGAGTGGTAGGCAGCGGACAATCCCAGCTTGGAAAAGAAAGACGCGAAGTGTGGCCCAGATAGTATCTTTGTGAAGAAATCCGCCAGCTGTAGCTTAGAAGGAACAAAAATAGGACTGATAAAACCCAACTTATACTGATCACGAACAATATGGCAATCAATATCGAGATGTTTCGTCCGCTCATGAAAGACGGGGTTGGCTGTGATGCGAAGCGCAGCACGATTGTCGCAACGTAAAGGAATAGGAGCCAAAAGAGAAATCCCAAAGTCACCCAGAATATAGCTGATCCACTGGAGCTCACAAACAGCAGAAGCCATAGAGCGATACTCCGCCTCCGCAGAAGACTTTGAAACAGTTGGTTGTTTCTTACTCCGCCAGGAAATAAGAGCACCACCTAGAAAAACGCAGTACCCAGTGATGGAACGACGCGTATCCTTACAAGTTGCCCAATCCGAATCGCAATAACTATCAAGAACGGGAGAACCAGAAGAAGGGAAGAATAAACCCAAAGAGGGAGAACCCTTCAAGTACCGCAGAACGTGCAAGGCAGCATCCCAGTGAGAAGAACTGGGAGCAGTAACAAATTGGCTCAGTTGTTGCACCGCATATGTGACATTAGGACGAGTGAGATTCAGGTATAAGAGCCGGCCAACAAGGCGCCGATACTGATCAGGGTGAGACAAAGGAGTACCATCCACAATGGAGAGACGCAAACCAAGTGGGAGTGGTGTAGAAACAGGTTTGCATCCCTGTAAGCCAACATCAGAAAGGATGTCAAGAATGTATTTCCGTTGACACAAGGAAATGCCCGTAGAGTGACGAACGATCTCAACACCTAGAAAATATTTGGCTAAGTGCAAATCCTTGATAGTGAACTGCATATCAAGGAAGGTCTTAAGCTCAGCAATTAACACATCACTAGAACCATTGAGCAGTATATCATCAACGTAAACTAACATGGCAAGAAAATGACCATCTTTAATTATAGTGAATAGACAATGATCAGATTTGGATTGAACTAATCCAAACTGAGACAACTTCGAACAAAGCTCGTTATTCCATTCCCTCGAAGCTTGCTTCAGCCCATACAGACTCTTTCTCAACTTACAAACCTCCCCAATCTTCGCCTTAGCATAGCCAAGAGGGGGAGCCATATAAACCTCATCAACCAAGTATCCATGCAAAAACGCATTGTTTACATCCAATTGATGTAGAGGCCAATTATTAATAGAGGCAAGAGCAATAAAAATCCTCACAGTAACGACCTTGGCAACCGGGGAAAAAGACTCAAAGTAATCCACCCCTGCTGTTTGACTATAACCCTTGGCCACGAGTCGGGCCTTATACCGGTCAACGGACCCATCAGCATGTCTTTTAATCTTATATACCCATTTATTTCCAACTACCTTCTTTCCAGGAGGCAAACGTACCAAATCCCAAGTATGATTGTCCTCCAAAGCCTTCAATTCAGTATTCATAGCCTCTACCCAGGCTTGACTTTGACTAGCCTGCCCATAATGAACCGGTTCTTTCTCCACTGATATATTAGCAAGGAAAGCCAAAAAAGACTCATCAAGAACATCAGAATCCGGCAATAGTGATAAAGGATAAGTAGGTACAGTATGTGCATCACAAACATAATCTTTGTGCCAAACAGGTTTACCACCAACTCTGGTGCTTCGTCTCAAAACTGGATTCGCAGAAGGAATATCACCACCAACTGAAGAGAGTGGACCATCTATGGGAATAACATCTTCCATACTAAAAGGATCAAGACCAGAAGATGTTGATACAGGCACCAAAGGAGTGGCATCAACATTCACAGAAGCAGAATGAAATGGGAACACATCAGCAAAGAATTTCACATCTCTGGAAATAAAAATATTTCCAGAATCAAGATCATATAATTTGTAACCTTTCTTCCCCATCACGTAACCCAAAAAGATGCATTTATGAGATCTGGAATCGAATTTAGTCTTATGAGCCTATGTATTTGCAGCATAAGCTAGGCAGCCAAATGGTTGGAGTCTAGAATAGTCGGGAGCAACACCATTCAACACCTCAAAAGGGGTTTTCCACTTAAGCAAAGTTGTAGGCAGTCTGTTGATAATGAAAACAGCAAGTAAGATAGCATGTGTCCAGAATTTTAAAGGAAGCTTGGCTTGGAATAGCACTTATCTTGCAACTTCCAATATATGTTTGTGTTTCCTCTCAACCACCCCATTCTGTTGGGGTGTGTAAGAACAAGATGTTTCATGAAGAATACCCTGCTCCTTAAAAAAAACTCTGAATAGAATGACTGAGAAACTCTGCTCCATTATCACTTCTAAAAGTCTTGACTTTCTTGGTAAACTGTCTGTCCACCATATGGACAAAATTCTGAAGTAGGGCAGCCACTTCACCCTTATGAATCAAAAGAAAGACCCAAACACTTCTACTATAATCATCTACCAAGGTAAAGAAATAAGGCGTAGCAGTTAAAGAATCCTCCTTAAATGGCCCCCAAATATCAATATGTATTAACTGAAAACAATCAGTGGTTTGAATACTACTGTGTCCAAAAGAGAGTCTATGCTGCTTTGCTTTATGACACACATCACAAGATTGTAGATCAGAAACAACCTTTGAATTACACAAATCATGCAAAAATGGTAAGTGTTGCATCGCATTATATGAAGCATGGCCTAAACAGGTATGCCAATTATGTAAAGACTTATTATAAACTGTGCTCACTAAAGAATGAACTCCTTTATTCTTGAACACATACAGATTCCCAAGGAGTTTCCCTTCTTCCAGCACCTTTTCACTCTGAAGGGCCTGCATAATGCAAGAATCGGCTGTGAAAATGCATCTGACTCTAGAAACAGTACATAACTGTGTGACTGATAGCAAGTTATATTTGAACTGAGGAATGTATAAAACATCCTGAAGAATTATATCTTCAGATAACCAGACTTCTCCTGATTGCAGCACTTCCATTTTACTCCCATCAGGTAAACAAACATGTATGCAGCCTTTCAAGTTCCTCAAATTTCGCAACAAACTAACATCGGTGCACATATGTCTACTAGCTCCCGTGTCTATGATCCATCTACTATTGTGACAATCGGTAAATGTAGAAAGAGCATAAGTAATAGAAGGAATACCAGTACCTGCAAAATCAGCAAACTGAGCATGATCCATGTTGAGTTGAGGTTGATCCCTGTCCCTCATATACCTTGTCATTTCTTCCAAGTGCCTCAAAATAGCACTAAACTCTGAATTTCCAGTGGTTCCCTGTTGTCCAACAGTGTATGGCTGCTCCTTCGTGTTGTAGTCTGCTACATTAGCATATCCTTTTGTTCTCTTTTCCTTTAAGTCCTTGTACCAATCTGGTACACCATGTAGTCGGAAGCAAGTGGTTTTATCATGCCCTGGACCTTGGCAATGCTCACAAATGAGCTTGCTCTTCTCTTCTTTAGATAGGCGAACAAATCCAGGTTTATCTCTGCCACTACCAGTAGAACCAGACCTTCCATAACCTTGCCTATCATAAGACCTTGCGACCATAGCAGAATTATCAAATTTGTCAACAGTGCTCATGTTTACATCTCTCTGACTCTCCGCTGATAGCAACATAGAGTACACGTTGTCCATAGACGGCAATGGTTTCATCAACATAATCTGATTAGTGATGCTATCATACGACTCATTCAATCCCATAAGGAACTGAACGACTCTATCATCCAAATGATCGCGTGCCACTATCCTTCCAATTTCACAATCACAGGCGACATCTGGCACTATCAAGCCAATTCATCCCACAATTTATGAAGCTTGCTAAAGTACTCAACAATTGTGTTGTTACCCTGTCTCAAATTACTAATCTGTCTTTTGATTTTAATCCTCATAGGACCATTGTTTTGTCCATATCTGGTACCAATAGCATCCCACAGTTTCTTCACAAAAGTTTCGCTTAATTCCTTCGACAACGTATTCAAAATCCAAGACATTACAGTTGAATCAACAGTCTTCCAGGTTGTATAAAATTCATCATCTATATCAGGTGGAGCTATAGTCCCATGGATAAAACCTAATTTATTCTTCGCACTCAGTACTATTAGCATAGATCGTTTCCAGGGGAGAAAATTACCTGCTCCAGTTAAATGATGCGGAACCAAAACAAGACCAGGATGATCAGCACCGTGAAGGAAGAACGGATCCTTTTCTGCAGATCTCGATTTCGATGTCTCAGCATTTAGCACCGGCCACGCCTCATTACGTCTCGCCGCCATACTCATTGATTGCGTCAATTGCTTCAACTATCCAACGATTTCACCGATTATACTGAAAAATTCAGATCGAATGACCTGCTCTAGATACCATGTTGAAACTAAGAATTTTGGTAACCGTTCTGAGGTGAAGAACTACTGTGATTTTTATTTAGAATCTCTCAAAATGAAGAAAATACAAGAGTTCACTATTTATACTAAAGAGATAACAGCTGGCAAAGACTAAGATGACAACTAAGAAGAAACGTGAATATAAAAGCACGACTCTATTATTCAACATCTGTTGTTTCCCCATTTTCAATTTTTTTTTTAAATTAAATTAAATTTTTTTTTTACGGGAAATCGCAACAATTCCCAGAAATCATTCATGTGTGTTCACAAGGTTACTTTCCTAGAAAGACCACAAAACACAAGTTTTTATTTTTTAAATAATTAAATCCGATGATACTTTGTTTCTAAATCAGTTTTGTATAACCAAAACAAACCCAATTGATTTTCAGAAAACATAAAACGAATTTAATATTCTAGGGAAAAATAATTTAACACAAGCGCAATATTTCAATTACGGACAATAAAATTACGTTATACAACCGTGCCTGGAGCTCTTATATCACTGTTGGATTTTAGAGGCACGACCACCATGTTCGGTGCAGCGGAAGCAAACGATTCACCAACAACGAATCTCAAACATGGTTATATAACATAAAACATAAAGGATAAATAATATGTATATAAATCCTTGCATCGATTTGTACACGGAATCCTCAACTAAACCCTCACCGATATGCCAGCGTTGAATCTCGAGAAGAATTTGCTAAGAAAATTTAGACTGAGATTTTATGCAGAAATTATAATTCTTGTGTGTTTTCGGAATTCCCATAGGACACATATTTATAGGTATTAACTTGGCTTAATTCCTAAGCAAGATATCGGGCCTAGCCTGTAATATAATCTCTACGGATTATATTTCCCTAAATATGTTCCTACGAATAATATCTTTATCATATATATTATTCTTGTATAATAATATTCCAAATATTATTATTGGGATTTCATATTTAATTAAATCTAATTTAATTAAATAATAATAATAATTAATTCCAAATATAATTATTATTATATTCTCCATAAATTAAATATTATATCCAATACAATATTTAATCAACCAACTATAATTGGTAAATTGTCATTACTTGTTGTGTGACCCATAGGCCCTCGTATATCGAGTGATTAGTCAAACTAACGGTCTTAATTGAACCCTAGACAAAAATCAGACATTCTCAATATACGAGGTACGTTGCGAGGAAATCTGCAACTACCTGTAATATTGTAGACTATTGTGATATCTTCCTTTCATTCGCGAATACCCGATTAAGTCTTGAACATGATGAAGTGTCTATTCAAATAACTTAATCATATTATCTTCAATCACTAATTGATCAAGTATATCACACTTAGCCACAAAGTCTAAGTTGATGTGCGTCGGCCGACGACTTAGATCCAATTATGATGAGAAGATGAGTATTCTCTCTAAATCCACATTGAGGAATGAATCCTATTCTTGGCTCAACTACCACGCACATGAATTTCGTGATGAACCCAATCCATGGCATATCTACCCGTGGAAGGGTGCAAGAGTCGGTCATGGTCAAAGTTCACCACTCCACACATGTTGTGCGTATTGACCTCAAGTCAAAGGAGTATCACATCGCTCCCACTAACCGAGACACCGTAGACACATTATATGGAATTACATCAAACGGTTTCTCGGATGGGTATACCAATAACCTCTAAGGTATTTATGCATCCATCATGAGATACCCGGTATCTCGTAGTAAGTGAGATCTTACTACACTCTCTAAGAGTATGATGCAGATCGCACACCAATCTCAATTGCATCATCAATATCCCATTCTTGATGATCCTTGATTGGGGCTATTTGAGAATCATACTTAATTCATCTGAGTTCTCACTCACTCAATGACAGTAGTGATTCATGGGAACACAAATAAGAGTATATGCAAACAATCAAAGATCATGTTCAGATAAGTGTAAAACCATACATTTAATATTAAACCAATAATAATATTAAACCAAATCTGAATATTATCTTAGTATTATGTCCTTTCGATGGATTGTCTCTAGAACACTAACACTAACACAGAATTCGGTGAAGAGCAGCGGGCTGGTGACCGGATCATCTGGATCGTAGGCCGGCCGACTCAGAGCGGCAGCCAACTCTTCAGCTTTTTTCTGCACCTCTCTCTCCAACTCGGCGTGCCGGGCATGAGCCTGATCGGCGTCCCATCTGGCCCTGTGCGCCTCCAGCCGCAGCTCAGCAATGACGTCCTCCATTTCAGTAATTCGATGTCGGGCATCCTCCAGGGCCTTGTACGCCGTCTCTGCCCGGCCAAGGGCTTCCTCTTTCTCCTTTAAAACGGCCTCCATCTAGCCGACCGCATGGTCTCTCTCCTTCTTGAGCGAGGCATTCTCGCTCTCGAAACCAGCCCTTTACTCCCGAGCACGGGTCAGGTCGGCCTCCTCTTTCCAAAGCGATTTGACGGTAGTGTTGAGATCGTTCTCCGTAAGGTTGACCATGATTGCCGCCTGGTTGATTAGCGCAACGCTGGCCCGGCCGGCGTATTGAGGGCGGTGTTCGGCGATGTCAGCCAGCTCCCGAGTCCAAGACTGGGACAAGGAGTTCACCGCACGGCTTATGTAGTCCGGTATGTCAACAGTTGAGCCCGGGGCGCAAGATGACAGGAAGTCAAGCACCAGCGGAGGGAGACCGAAGTCATTGCGCATCAACCTGAGTTAGATGAAATAAAAGAAATAAAAAACCAAGTCAGGTACCACAAAAATCGATTAAGTAACATAAACTATTAAATTTGAGCAACTTACGCTTGGAAACGGGCCGGATCGCGACCAAAGTAGGTCCTGTCATCCTCCCGGCCGGGGTCCTACGCCACTTGGGCCATCGCGTCCGCTCCAACCAGCCTGGGCCCGGGAGGCGTATCGTCTGAAATGTCGATGTGGGCCGGGCTCGACTAGTACAGGCCGGCCTCATCGCTCTCGATCTCCTCACGGCCTCTCTTCCGACCGGTGATCGGGGAGGAAGTAGGTGCCTCGGTGGCAGCTGTCCCGACGGCCGGAACAAACTGGAGGGGGCGAGGCTCTTGGATTACGATCCTTGTCCGGGCTCTGGTCCCTTTCTTCTTCTTCATCCCCTTGGCCCCCGGCTTCACCGCGCAAGCACCAAACCGGGAAAACATCTCAGGACAGCGGTCGGAAAGCTCTGGTGGGCACCTTCTCACGACCGGAAACTCAGGCACTGCATTATCAAAACACAAAGTGTTCAAAAAAACTACTACAACTCGAAGACCCGGGCTCACCCTAATACTTACCCGTCAAATTCAGATGGCACAGAAACTGGAAGAAACAGCTTGAAATTCGAGCTTATCGGGTCTGGAGGATAGCTTGGTTCCTCTCCGTGGCCGGTAGGGACAATATCCGCTCCCGAACGACTGCAAAGTCAAAGTTCAACTCGCGATCGGTAGGACAAGAGTAACCTGCAAAGAAAAATAAAAAATTAGATCAGTACATTTAATCCAAAAATAAATACAAATCTCTTACTAGGGTGTTTCGGGCGGAGGTCGGTCGAAACCCCAACTTCTGTTACATCAGGATATCCGGTCTGCCAGGCTCCTCCAACGAAGAACCATTTTTTTCGGTTGTTACGAGCCTTGCTTGGGAGACCGGTCACCAGTTTGGGCCCATTGGTCTGAATGAAGACCTCTCCGGTCCCGCTCTTCTCACTCTGTACCCTGTACAGATGGGACATCTCCTCCGGGGTCGGCATACGATGCAGCCGACTCTGACCAAAAAGCACAATGGCACTCAGAATGATCATCCATGCATTTGGCAGTAGCTGGATAGGCGCCTGGTTCCAGTAGTTGAGTAGATAGGAGATGGCCGGATGAAGGGGAAAACGGAGCTCAACCTCCATCATGTCCTGTGTCACGGCCACCATCCCCGGAGGGGGCTGATCCGCCGGCTTATTAGGCTCAGGGGCGTAAAGGAGGACGTCATACGGAATGTCCCAGTCAGCCTGGGCTTCATCAAGGAAACTCTGTGTGATTCTGCTCTGAAATTGGCCGATCGTCCATTTATTGGATTCCTCCAGATCGGCTATCCGAATCGTGCTAAGATCTCGAACGGTCGATCCCCGGGGATAATGCTCTTGATACTCCTCATAGTCGAAGGAGAGGGACTCAATCTCATCCTTCTCCTCCACATATTCCGACCACAACCGAAAGGCTCTCCTAACCTCGTCCTTTTGGATCTCATCCGCGCTTCGAACCGCTGCAGGCGATCCCCCGACCTCTTCGGCATCCGATCCCGAGGCCTCATTCGCCATCCCAAGCCTCTCCTTGATTTGCTCGGCTGCGAGATTTTGAAGCTGTGGGTTGTTGACCATATCATCACCCTCGCCGCGACCACCGTCCTCTTCATCTTCTCCCAGAAGATCATCCAACGGTTCCCGACTCTCCACTGAATGAGCCGTCGTCTCGATCTGGGATCTCTCAGCCACGGCCGGGTCCCTCTCCCTAGCGTCCTCGCCCAATAGTGACAGCCCAGGCTCGGGAAGAGCGCATCCAAACCGTCATCATCATAGAGAGGCGCCACTTCCGCTGTGGGAGCTTTCCCCCTCGTCAAACAACCTCCGATTGGCTCCGCCACCGCCGCCGCCGCTCGAGGAGGCACCGCCTCTTTGCCTTGGCGGAGGACCAGTCCACCGTCGTACCATAATTGAAAAGAAGAAAAAGAGTTTTCGAGTTTAGAAGTAAAGATTACCTCTCAACCGCATAAATTGTCGCCGTACGAGATTGAACGTCGCCTCAATTTCGCCGGAATAATCACCACAGGTTTGCAATGCTTGCTCTGAAAAACTCAAAGGCGCGAAAGTGAAAACTCAAAATGGTAAGAATCTCTCCTATTTATAAGAAAGGGTGAGGGGCGTATTTTGAAAATAAAGTTCTAGACCCAGGGGCCTAATTGCAAGAAGTTGAAGCGAGAGTCCCCACATCAAAATGGCTACGCACGCAAATAATTAATGCGCGGGATCCGAAGCATCGCATGACGTCACGCATGCCTTTTTAGGTGCACTTACCCATGCACGTCTACTCAAATGTCAGGCGATAAGAGGTCGACCTTCGGTCACCCCGGGTAGTTAAAGGCCGGTACCGACGACCAATGGCAGACGACCACATCGCCTTCCATCAACTCTAAGAGCCGAGCTAGAGGGCAATTGTTGTAGCCATTTTATACCAGAGGTCGGCACCGACCTCATTCCGGCCAAGAATAACAAAACAACACGACCGCGATGGGACCGATCTAGTCGATTACCCTCAGGCCTCCGCGGGCTCCGATCCCATCCTTCCGACCTCGATAGCGAGGTCGGCACCAAGCTCCAGAAGGTACCCGCCGCATTTTTAGGTGCAAGTCAACCGTGCTGAGACCGGACCGATCCGACCGCGATCGAATAAAACGTCTAAAGGTCTCCTTAATATGGTTAAGGCCCAAGGAGATCTCCCAACTACGTGAAATCTCGGAGATCGATCTCCGGCCTCGACAAGCTTCCGACTTCGGACTGACAGAAGGGCACGTGATAGAATCTGGCAAGATCTTCCCATAAGAAGTAAAGAGCCGCCTCCGTACTCAGTGACAGAGAGAATATTCCACCCAAATGAGTAAAATTCTCAGAGAATCGTCCTTTTATGGACACGTGTCAACGCGCCAGTGGTCGGCCGCCTGCAGACTGTGGCATACAGACACCCGCGCGTCCTCAGAGGCTAGAGGCATTTAATGTCTCTGTTCCCTGAGAGGTCAGAAATAACGATTGTACCCCTGTATGGAGAAAACTATAAATAGTCCCACATTTGTAACAAGAAAGGTAATTCAACACATTCAATCGAATCAATATAATTCTCATTTAAGTCCAGGGACTAAAAACCCCTGGCAATTCTTGGTGTTCTTGCATTTAGTTCATCATCTTTATTGTCATTCTTCATCGCAATCATTCATTTAGCATTGATGAGTTCAATCATTTGATGTTTTTACCAAAACTCTCATAAATAGCCATTAATTCCCAGCCTTATTTATTTGGTAAACAACAGTAATAAATGTAAGATATTGAAAAATGTGTTATAATAAGAACAAAATAATAGCAACATGAAACAAAATACCTAGATTTAAGGGAGGAAGAATAAATTAAGAAATACATATTTGTTCTTATTAAAACGCATATTTGTGCTTATAGTTACTATACAGTACAAATATTTGTTGTTTTAAGGACAAATAACACATATTTAGGCATTCAATTAACACGTGTTTGTCTATATAGTAACACAAAATGAGAACAAATATATGTTATCGTAAGAAAAAAATATGTTTTATTGTAAGAAAAAAAATGTGTTATTGTATGTACAGATATTCATTTTCAACATGTAGAATATTGTTATATAAAAGTGTCCCTCAAAATGTAAATATATATATTATAAATGTACAAAATATGATTAATAATGGGTGGATTACCTAGAGGCACAATTCATTGAGCTTAATTGCATGGAATCACCCCAATTTCCCTACATTGCAATGAACCCCAATTCGTGGGGTCCACAACCCAAAACCTATCAACCTTCTCTTTTTCTTGCAGACCGTGTCAGTGCTTTTGCAGCAGGCATTGTATTTTTTCTTTTCTTTTTTTAATTCTCACAACTTTTTTTGGTAGGCTGATTTTGTTTTTTTTTTTTTTTTTAATTTTTGATTTTGCATAACCCATCTTTTTTTTACCGCCCAAATCCTTTTTTTTTCCTTCTCAATTTGAATTTCAGATTTGTTTGGGATATTTTCATTCCCAGTAATTGGTTTCTTTTTCAAATTTTGGCAGAAAACATTTTTTAGTATAAACTAACACAAATAAAAATAAGAATTTAAAATTACATTTAAATGTAAAATTACATCTAAATATTCTAAAATTACATTAAATATTTGCAAAAATGTAATAAAAGAGTTGAATATATGGTTGCATATATTTAATTGTAGAAATTTTCTTGCATATATGGTTGCAGAAATGCAAAATTTAATTGCATATAAGCCCTCAACTTTGTAGATCCTTCTCTTTTCCTTTGCAGAAATGCAGACTTTATTTGCAAAATCTTCTCTTTTTCTTTCAACTCTATTAACATGCCTATAAATCAAAACTCATCACATTCCAAATAATAAATATTGAATTTCAAAAGAAAATCCAAATATTGAATTTCAATAGAATTCCAAATAATCAAAACTCATCAAAATCCAACTATATTCAGTGATCTAACAGTCCATTAAAACTCATCAAAATCAAAATCCAACAGTCCATTAAATCAAAAAATCCCAAATAATTTCACTAGGACTGAATCCAGAAAAATCCAATATTTTTTAAAATAATAATTATTCAAATAATCCCTTCTCTATTTATAGCAATATTTTGCCAACATTTGAGCCCCTTTTTTAAAATAATACTTATTCAAGAGCTAAAATTGAAAAAATCTCTTAACTCCGGCATGGCGGCGAGGCGGTGGTGCAACTCCAGCGAGGCGGCAGCAGAGGCGCGTTCCCAGAGCTGGGCTGATATAAATCAGCTACAAAGTCGCGTTCCTGGCGGCAGACGGTGTGGCTGTTTCCAGCAAGGTGGAGAATGGGCGGCGCCAGAGGCGAATCTACGTTATGGCTGCACCGCGCTCTAGCCCAGTGCAACCTCTAGGTCCCTTTATGTATATATATGCCAAACCTTCAGTATTCATGCCGCCAATTGTTATTTTATTTTTAAATTTGTTAATTGTTTGGATATTGTTGGTGAACGAATCTAATCGTAAGGATTAGTGGCTGTTTTAATCCGTTTTTACGTCACCAATCAATAACGTGTGATTGATTACCACCGTAAATGGTAAATCGGGGTTTGGATTTATCGAATTTGTAAATTCGGTAGTCGAAATTGGACTTATTTCGTGTATGTGTGAGTTTGGGTGTGTTTGTGTGTATTTTTTGTCTGAAATTCGAAAATTAAATTAATAAGCTGGAGAACAACTATTTATAGAGGCTAGCATGCATGAGGTGCTACTGACTCTTGGTCTCCCTAGCTTGCATGCCTGACATGTGTCCTTTGACCTTAGTTTGACCTTATCTAAGCTGAATCTTAGTTACAAAGTCTTCTTTTGGGCCTTATCTCGGACTCACTGTTGTTCGCCTATGTCGGTTTGAATGAACTTGATGACCCTTCAACTGAAAGTTGTTCGCCTCTTGAGGGTGTACTTTGGAAGTTGTTCGCCTTATGGCTTTAGGATCTTTGTCCTTTGTTCACTTGTACACACTTCTTTGGCTGTTTGTTATATCATAGTTTGACCAAGTTGTTCGTCATTGATGACTTCACAGTTGGCTCATTCTTGGTCTCGGGCCTAAATACCTGTTCGCCCATTGGTTGTTCGTCGGGGAGTTGTTCGTCACTTTATACACCTCTAAAATTGGTAGATGCACCCCAACTTGATTTTCTTTGTTGATCACCCTTGATTTGAGGTTGGTTCTTCATAATCCTTGACGTAGCTTTAATCCTCGTTCGCCATTTATTGACTTATGTTCGCCTATCAACAATTGCCCCCTATCCTGGCTATATGTTGCCCCAGACGAGCAACTTTGTGGCGAGCAACTATAGTTAGGATATCAAAATGATGAGGATTGGGTTTAACATCATTGGCTTGGGCGAGCAACATATGGTCTGCCGTTTCATCTTCCCAAGGTCTGGGAGTTGTACGAAGATGACGTGGGCGGCATGGCTGTGCGCCGCCCACGCGCGAGCAATCCCGAGGCCACGCGCCCCTATAATTACATATAGGTCCGTAAATTTTTAAACTTGTTTGGAAATTACCCCGTTTTCTCTCAATTTGGCCCCGGGACTTTTGGGAAATTTCGTCTGGGACCCCGCTTTTGCTTGGGGTATAAATAGTGGGAAAACTGAAATTTTTCCCACTCTTCCCCCTCTTGCAACAGTACTCCGGCGAATCCTTCCTTCCTCCGGCGATTTCGAGCTTCCCGGCGTCCGTTCCACAGTATTTGGCCTCAAATTTCAACTCCCAGGTAGTCACTCTTCTTCTCCTATCTTCTTCTTTACTTTTTCTCTCGAAAACGCCATCGCCGCCGTGTGGGTTCGAGCTCCACCGTCTTCTCCGGGATAGCGCCGCCGTCTGCAACTCTTTCTACCACCGTTTGGATTTTTCTTCCTCTTCTATGTCTTCGCAATCGAGCAATAAAACTGAGGAGACCCTAGATCCCCTTTTTCCCGTTGCGGTCCCCATCGATCAACCTCCCTTCGAGATTTCTTCGGCGTCGGATCTTCACGTGGATTCAGTTGTTCGCTCTGTGGAGGACACCGGTGCAGGCCCATCTGGGAGAGAATTAATAGTTGCGGCGAACAACAATTTGGACGTAAGCTCTTCGTCTTCTGCCGAATCTAGAGATCCAGGCCTTAACGAACTCACTCGCGAGTTCCTGGAAAGTATTAACTTCCCATCCCCAAGGATGCGGGAAAATGAGATCCCAGCTGGGGTTGCTCGACTATTTGAATGGCGAGCATATGCTGAGAGGTATGCGAACAGCTTTCCCCGTCCCCAAAGGGAAATAATGGATAAGGTGAAAACTGAGTACCAGGCGAGCAAGATAAAAAGCGTTGTTCGCGAAGATGAACTGGACTCTATCCGGAAGGACTACAAAATCCCATACGATATTCACCTGTGGGCCCCTCGGAGAAAGGAAAGAGCTGATCGCCCACCCCCAGGATGTACGGCGATCAACCTTCACACCTTAATTGCCGGGCTAAAGTTGCCTCTTCCACCCGTTGTTGGTCGATTCCTGGAGGCGACCAACTTGGCCATCACCCAAATTACTCCAATTGGGTGGATGAACCTTTTGGGCTCCATGTGTTTGTTCGCCCTGGAGGGTTATGTTGATCGGATCACTGCGGAAGAGATCAATTATTTGATGACAATTACAAGCTGTCCCTTGGGAGAAGAAGGCTATCACTATCTCAAGGCCAGGACTGGGTTGAAAATGGTAGAAGAAGTGCCGAACAAGATTCGTGACTGGAAGCAACACTTCTTCTGGATTGGGGGTGATTGACGAGCATCTTCTGGTCCACACGGCGGCCCTGGACGAATAAATTCTCCAGCAGCCTATGGAAAACTGAAACGTAAGTTTGTTTCTTGCTCGCCTTTGGGCTAAGTAGTTCTAATTTAACTTTTCTTGTTTGTTCGCAGGCCCTCGTCTACCCAAGTGGAATTCGAAAGAGGAGGAGTTGAGCTCCGAGTTCTTGTTTACTTCGTGCTTGGTCGGCCTCCGCAATAAAGCAGATAGAACTATAGACTATCTCTGCCGAACAAGGTGTCAAAAAGCTGCTCGCCTTTTGACTTACCCACACCATCTGGAGGCTCAAGCTGAGGTGCCCCCAGGTATGAAAATTTCTAACTCCTTGCTCAAGTCTTGTTCGTCGTTAACTTGTTTAACTTGCTCGTCTAATTTTAACTTCTCTTTTTTTTTTTTTTTTTTTTTTTTTTTTTTTTTTTAGCCGAACAAGTTACAGTTGTCATTCCTCTCTCATATACCCTCCTAGAGCAAAGGGTTCTTGTAATGGGGCCGCCAAAAGGGAAGAAAAGGAGAGGAGACCCTCCTCAAGCGGTGCTCGCCATGTCGAACAAGCCTGAGGGGGCTAGAGTTCCGAGACAGGCTGCCCCCCCAATCCAAATCCGGTCCCCTCCCGTTTCCCCTCCTCATGGGGGGAAACGTTTAAAGAAAGCTGACGGGGCCCCCTTGTCCCACGATGTCCCTGGCAAGGGGAAGGAGAAGGTGGGTTCGAGCCATGCTCGCCCAGAAGGGGACGTTGTTTGCCGTTCATCTGTCGAGCTCACGGAGAGGTCCGACAAGGCGAGCAAAGATATAGGTTCCCCCAGAGGTCCCGAGGACACCACATACTTAGGCCGGGATGAGCGGAAATTTTCTGAGTAAGTTTTTACTTTCTTGGCGAACAAGTTTTTTATTTGCCAAATCTTTCAAGTGTTGACCTTCTTTTTGTTCGCAGATACCGGCCCAACGATTATCCAGGGCGAGCAGATCTGATTCATCAGTTTGCCTGCTCTAGGACGCCGACGAGCTTCCGTGATATTACGGACGACCATGTTCGCCGAGCAACTGAAATTGTTGCTCGTGCCTGGTCACGGCCGTTGAACAAAGCGGTCCTCGCCCAGGGCCCCATTGATAATTTTCACTTATCAATGGTCCAAGCTGCAAACTCCCTTGTCTCGGCTCAAAGGGGAATGGCTCAAGTAGCCGAGCTAGAGGAGACTGCTCGTCATCATGCCGCCTCCATTCGCCAGCTCTCTGAGGAAAAAGATAAAATGGCGAACAACTTTAATGGCCAGATTGCTCGCCTAAAGGATCAATTGAAGTTGGCTGATGACCTGGAGAAGAAGCGCATTGAGGACTATCAGCTTGTCTCCGGCGAGCTTAAGGATACAAAGGCCGAGCTGCTCTCCTCCAAGACTGCGCTGGATGAAGAGAGGAAGAGGAGAGAAGGAGCAGAAGAAGAAGTTGCTCGGCTAAAAAAGCAAATGTCTGAGATGCTCTCAAGGGAAGAAGCCGAGCAAGAATTTCAAGCTCGGAGTGGGCCCATCTCAAACTTGGGTTATATATGCGCCTATGCGGACAGCATTCGCACGACGGATGCTTATGACTTCAAGGATTTAGTTGAAGAGATGTGCAAGGATCTGAATGAATTTCTAGAGAACTATCCTCCGCCGAACAATATCGAGATTCAGCTGGCGGATTTGGCCGTACTAGGGGTCAAACTTGACAAACTCGACCCTAGTATTTCCATCACTCATCCTCCTCTTCCCATTGATGAAGGCGAAGAAGAGGAAGGGGTGGCCGCGGCTAACGAGCCGAATGCAAAAGAGGCCGAGGATAAAGCTGCTGAAGATCTGGCCCGTGAAATGATTGTTGAACCCCCTGTTGAGCAGGCTCAAGATCCTCCACCCGCCGAGCAACAATAGGCCTTAGACTTAATTAATTTTTTTTTGTGATAGTTGTTCGCTCCTTTTTGTAGTACTTGTAATGGCTGCTTCCAGCTTGTACTATTTTTGAGGCTTAATGCCTTTGATTAATGGAACGTCTTTCTCATGTTCGCTCATTTTCTTATATATGTTAATTGCCTTTACATTTCTGTCAATGCCTTTACAATTATAACATATAGTGTTGGGTTTTTGTTCGAATTGAACTTGCCTTTAGTGGAATCAGGGTTCAGCCTTAGGTTCTGTTCATTTTAAAAAACGAACAACCTTTAAGTGGCTTTGGTCCTTAGGTTTTGTTCATTTGTAAAACGAACAACCTTTGAATGGACTTGTACCTCGAGCTTTTGGACTTTTCCTTTTTTGACGAACAACTATTATATTTACATTGCAAAATAATTACAAGTGTTGTAAGACTGTCCATCACTATCATATACAATCTGACGAACAGCTTTAAACACAAACTAAAACTTGCTCGCTTATAATATTTTTTGCCGAGCAACTCTATTTATAAAACCAAAAGCACTAGCACCAGACTATACAATGTGCCGAGCAACTTTTGAATCTACACTTAAGAAAATTTTTAAAAAATTAGGCAAGTTTTTAGCCCTTTATAGCCTTCCTTCAGCTCATACGCATCCCTTGCCCCCCAAGACAATTGTTCGCCCATTTATTGATAGTACTTCTTGAGATGTACGGTATTCCAGTAGTATGAGGCCGGCTTGCCTTCCATATCTTCGAGATCGTATACGCCATTTACGAATTTTTCCGTTATACGATATGGGCCCTCCCAAGCTGGTCCCAGTACTCCTGAAGATTGGGCGAGCAGTTTTCTTAGAACCAAATCTCCAACTCTGAATTCCCGGACTTTTACACGGGAATTATAATAACGTTCTGCTCGCTGCTTGTATGTGGCATTTTTTAACTCCGCATTTAATCTTTTTTCTTCGAGCAAATCCATTTCAGCACTCAGAGCAGAATTATTTGCTTGTTCATCAAAGTTGGTCGTCCTAATCGTACTGGTCCTTAACTCAATAGGTACTACTGCTTCTGTTCCGAAAGCCATAGCAAAGGGTGTTTCTCCGGTGCTAGACCTGGGAGAAACTCTGTATGCCCACAAGACTTCCGGGAGTTCGATAGACCAACCACTTTTGCTCTCCGCCAGTCTTACTTTTAATGTATGCTTGATTATCTTGTTCACAGCTTCAACTTGTCCGTTTGACTGGGGATGATAAGGTGTGGAGTAATGTTTTTTGATCCCCCACTTCGCACAGAATTCTCTCAACTCTTGTCCATCAAACTGTGGACCATTGTCTGTCACAATTGCCTGTGGAACTCCGAAACGACAGACAATGTTCTTCCAGATAAAGTTGATCATCTTCTGTTGCGTGATGTTCACCATGGCCTCTGCTTCTGCCCATTTAGTGTAATAATCGACTGCCACAACGGCAAATCAAACATTTCCTACTCCAGCCGGGAAAGGACCAATGATGTCCATCCCCCATTTTGCAAAAGGCCATGGGTTGTATACCGACACGAGCTCTTGGGCCGGTGTATGAATATTCGGGGCAAAAATCTGACACTGATGGCAAGTTTTTGCTTTCTTGATCGCATCCTGACGTAATGTCGGCCAATAATACCCTTGCCTGATGGTTTTGTACGCCAAGGCTTGCCCCCCAGTGTGATTTCCACATACTCCGGCGTGAATTTCTTCGAGTACTGCTTGCCCTTGCCCCCTAGGCAAACACTTGAGAAGTGGGACTGATATTCCCCTTTTGAAGAGTTGCTCGCCCACCAGAGTATATCTAGCGGCTCGCTTTACTAGCTTGGCGGCTTCAAAAGGATTGTTTGGTTCTTCCCCACTTTTCAAGTATTTGACTATACTTGTTCTCCAGTCTTCTTCACTGGTTCGATCGTCGAGTTGGTTGACATTATAGCTTACTGTTGATGGATCTTTCATCTTTGTAACTATAATATCTGCCAACTCTACGGGCCTTCACTTGTTGCTAGTCGAGCAAGCGCATCTGCTTGAGTGTTGCTCGTCCTTGGAATTTGCTGTATGAAGACTTGCTGCAACATGGACATTAGGTGAGCAACAATCCGTTGATACTCGATCATGTGATCATCTTTTGCTTCGTATTCACCTCGGACTTGGTTCACGATCAATTGTGAATCGCCAAATATTTGCAAGTGTCTGACACCAACTGCGAGAGATAAGTGGAGACCAGCAATAAGAGCTTCATACTCAGCTTCGTTGTTGGTTGCCATGAAACCAAATCTGATTGCCGAGGTGAATACTTGTCTATCTGGGCTGATTAAAACTACTCCTGCCCCCGAGGCTATATTGGTTGATGATCCGTCCACATAGAGATGCCAAGGATGATCAAGTCCTCTCGTCGGATCTGGTGGGAAAGTTAGTTCGACTATAAAGTCGGCTAATGCTTGCCCTTTGATCGCTGTTCGAGGAGCATAGGTCACCCCGAATTGGCTAATTTCCAGTGACCATCTTAAGAAACGACCTGCAGTGTCGGGGCGATGGAGAATTTGCCTGAGCGGGAAAGTTGTTAGAACTTCGACTTGATGGTCAAAGAAGTATGGTCGTAACTTTCTCACGCTCATAACCAAAGCATACGCCAGCTTTTCGGTTGGAGCATATTTGATCTCTACTTCATGCAAAGCCTGGCTGACGTAATATATAGGTTGGTGGAATTTGCCGTCTTCGCGCACCAAGACAGAGCTGATGGCAACTTCTGACGCGGCTAAGTATAGAAAGAGCTTTTCTCCTGGGATTGGTTTTGATAGGATTTTGACATCTCCCAGGTAGTCTTTAAGTTGATCGAAGGCCGCTTGGCAGTTGTTAGTCCATGCAAACTTTCCTTTTTTGACGGCCTCGAAGAATGGACGGCACTTGTCCCCCGACCTGGATATGAACCGGTTCAATGCTGCTAGGCATCCGGTGAGTCTTTGCACTTCTTTCACCGAACGTGGTGGTTGCATATCCATGATGGCTTTAACCTTTGAAGGGTTGGCCTCAATTCCCCGCTGGCTAACAAGATGACCCAAGAATTTTCCTGAGTGAACTCCAAAGCTGCTTTTCTTTGGATTCAACTTCATGTTATAGTGTCGAAGAATTTCGAACACTTGAGTCAGATGTTGAAGATGGTCTTCCTTCTTGGGACTTTTGACTACGATATCATCTACATAGACTTCAACCGTATCTCCAATTTGTTGATCAAACATCTTGTTCACCAGTCTTTGATATGTTGCTCCAGCATTTATGAGGCCAAACGGCATTCTCTTCCAGCACAGCAAGTTTTTATTAGTATAAAAAGCTGTGCTTTCTTGATCGTCAGGATGCATTGGGATTTGATGATACCCTGCAAAAGCATCCATGAATGTTAGCATTTCGTGACCCGCAGTGCTGTCCACCAATTGATCGATGTGCGGGAGAGGAAAGTTGTCCTTCGGGCATGCTGCATTCAGATCTGTAAAGTCTATGCATAGCCTCCAGGTTCCGTTCGATTTTCTCACCAGCACAGGGTTTGCTACCCATTGTGGACAAAGTGCTTGACGGATCAGATCGTTGTCTAACAGCTTTTTAACTTCTTCATTCAACGCTTGATATTTGTCTGGGCCGTACTTCCTTCGCTTTTGATGGACGGGCTTTCTTGCTTGATTTATGTTCAGCTTATGACAAGCATGTTTCGGGTCTATCCCCACCATATCTGCGTGAGACCAAGCGAAGACATCTAGATTCTCGGTGAGGAACTCTTTCATTCGGGATCTGTAAGGCTCTGGGAGCTCAGATCCTATGAATAATTCAAGATCTTCGTTGTCGGGATTAACTTTGAACGCCTCCACTTCTTCGACTGGAGTTGCTCGTCGTTTTTTTCCCTTCCAACGGGGATCAAGTATGGGTTCCTCAGGGTTGAAATCATTTTTGATGTCCATGGGCTCTGCCCCCAGGCGGGGTTCTAGATCATCAGTTGGCTCCGTCCCATTATTGTTCGTTTGTACTTGGCCCTCCAAGTCCCCCACTGAGGGTTGTTCGTCATCACCCCTTTGTTGTTCGTCAGATGGAGGTTCCTCGCGGGTGGTAACGAGTGGCTCGTCCAACACTTGCTCGTCCAAGTGTTGTTCGTCCGTATCCATGTGGTCGTCCATGTCCATCATATTGTTCAGTATTGATGGTTCGTTGACGGGATAACTTGTTGCTTCCATCATGGATATTTGTACAAATTTTGCTCGTAGCTGTTGAATGCATTCTCGTGCTCTCCGTTGGTCTCCTTTAATTGTGCCTGTTCCACTAGCTGTTGGAAATTTCAAACAATAATGGTAAGTGGAACACGCAGCTTTGAATTCATTGAGAAAAGGTCGGCCAAGAAACCCGTTATAGGTCGACTCCTGGTCTACAACCAAGAAATCTACCATTCTTGTTATATTTCTTTCGGGTTCATTAGCCGTTACAAGTTGTACTGCTAATGTTACAATTCCCAACGGTGTTGTCACAGCATTCCCGAAGCCTATGATTCTATGTGTTGTATTCCGAACATAACCCGAATAATCTCCCAGATTATCGAGGGTCTTCTTGAATAAGATGTTGGTGTAGGCTTCGGTGTCCACCAACAGTGTGTGGACTCTGGTCCCCATAATCTTGGCGCAGATTACGAGTGAATCATTGTGCGGAGTTAAGACGCCTTCAAGGTCTTTTTCGGTGAAAGTTAATTCTGCCGTTTGCATGATAGACGGCTTAACTCCCATTTCTTGTACTTGGCCAATCGCTCGTAGCTCCGCTTTCCTCTTCCGATTAGAGTCGGGTGGTTGTCCATCAAAACACCCTCCCGCGGGACCTGCGGGTTCCATCATGAACAGATCTTCTAAAGGTTGAGCTGGCATACTGGGAACTGGTCGCCCGGGTTTGTTGTTTCTCTGAGGTTGACCATCCTCTTCGTCTTCTGAGTTGTTCTCCCGAGCTCTTTTCCCAGGTTGCCTTTTAACGAAATCGGAGAGCTTTCCCTCCTCATAAAATCGCCAGAGTTGCTTAAGCAAATCTCTACACTCACTTGTAAAATGCCCCACACTTTGATGGTAGGCACAATACTTGTTTGGGTTGAGTTTGCCAGTATCCTGGCGGATTTTACATGGTGGGGAAAGCAACTCTTTCTCCTTTACGCTCTCATACACAGTATCAACTGATACTGTCAACACTTGGTTCAGTTTTTCCTTCAAATCCGATCCTTCGGTGAATGCTTTCATATTTTTTGGGACCCTGTAGCTTGTCCCGACGGGCTTTTTGTTATTCTCCTTAGGATCAGCTTTGTTCTCCCCTAAATTTGTTTGTAGGGCCTCGTGCATGGAAACGAAAATGCCAGCTTGGTTTCTGAACTCGGCATAAGTCTTTGGGCACTTCAGACGTACCTCCTTCCATAACTTCGACCCTTTTTTCAATCCGGCCATCACAGCGACGATCTTTGTATCTTCGCTCACCGGTTCTCCTTCTAGCAAAACTTTATCGAATCTTTCCATAAACGCCCGGTCAGTTTCATCATCATTTTGCCTCAAATTTGATAGCCGGTGTTTTTGGGAAAGATATGACCCCGCCGTTGAAAAGTGAGAAAGAAATTCTCGACTTAGCTGGACGAACGAGTGGATTGATGCCGGCGGCATTGATGAAAACCACTTGTGAACCCGATCGCCCAATGTTAACGGAAAATTCCGGCATTGGGTGGCATCGCTGGCCCCCACGGAGACCATGTAATCCGTATACTTCGTTAAGTGGACCCGGGGGTCGGCGATGCCTTCATATTGAATGCTAGCCGGAAATTGAATCTTTTTCTGTATCGGGGCCTTCAAAATGTGAGCTGCCAAAGGTGAGGATGGCATGCTGGTCGTTCCCATCCCCCTCTGTTGGTCTAGTTGCCCCTGCATGTTCTCCACAGCCCTCCTTAGGCTTGACAATTCATCAAGAGGTGCCCCCTGACTTGGAGGCTGTTCGGCGAGCAAAGGCATTAACCTTTCTGCTCGTCGCAGTCCCTCGCTTGGAGTGGGCACTTCTTGGGCTTGCCTCCTAATGTTGTTCGCCGCATTTGGCCCTAGGCGCCTGAAGGCTGACTGGGAGAGTCTTTCATGGACTGATGGGCGAGGCTGTTCAAAAGTTGCTCGCCCATCTTCTGCTCCCCGGCGAGCAGCTTTCCGCTGAGGTTGGCTAAGCCTGTCTTGGGCACTGGAACGTGTTGTTCCATGGCTAGACATAGTTGTTCGTCCGCGACCAGACTCAGCCTGTACTTCTCCTTGGTCGACCACCTTGGCCTTTCCCTTATTTCGTCTGACTTGGGCACTATCAACCTCTCGCTGTTCGCCCCTGGTAGTCCTGGGCCTAACAACCTCTAGGGACTTGTCCCTTGGCCTTGCTTGTGTTGGCCTGACCTGCTCTTGTTGTCTCTGGAGGGCCTGGAGAGCAGCTATGGTTTTAGCCAACTCGTTGGGGTTGTTCGCCAAAGCCTCCATCTCAGGGGGGAGGTTATGTGTTATGGCTGTATGCTGTGACCTGTTCGCATGTCTCGGGTCACGGTCCTGGTGGTCGGCCGACGTGGCTCGGGTCTGAGATGCTCTTTTTGACAAACGTGATCCTTGGGTCTCTTTAGATTGAGGCATTTCAATTTAATTTATTTCTTAATTTTAAAATTGAAGAACACCAAGAACACCAAGAACACTTTTGTTTGTATCTTCAAATATTTCTTGAGATTTTCTATGAATCTTCAAGTTTTCAACTTGAAGTTCTTGAGTAATCACACTAAACCGGAGGTTCGAACCCTCCTTCTAGCGCAAAATTGTTGGTGAACGAATCTAATCGTAAGGATTAGTGGCTGTTTTAATCCGTTTTTACGTCACCAATCAATAACGTGTGATTGATTACCACCGTAAATGGTAAATCGGGGTTTGGATTTATCGAATTTGTAAATTCGGTAGTCAAAATTGGACTTATTTCGTGTATGTGTGAGTTTGGGTGTGTTTGTGTGTATTTTTTGTCTGAAATTCGAAAATTAAATTAATAAGCTGGAGAACAACTATTTATAGAGGCTAGCAAGCATGAGGTGCTACTGACTCTTGGTCTCCCTAGCTTGCATGCCTGACATGTGTCCTTTGACCTTAGTTTGACCTTATCTAAGCTGAATCTTAGTTACAAAGTCTTCTTTTGGGCCTTATCTCGGACTCACTGTTGTTCGCCTATGTCGGTTTGAATGATCTTGATGACCCTTCAACTGAAAGTTGTTCGCCTCTTGAGGGTGTACTTTGGAAGTTGTTCGCCTTATGGCTTTAGGATCTTTGTCCTTTGTTCACTTGTACACACTTCTTTGGCTGTTTGTTATATCATAGTTTGACCAAGTTGTTCGTCATTGATGACTTCACAGTTGGCTCATTCTTGGTCTCGGGCCTAAATACCTGTTCGCCCATTGGTTGTTCGTCGGGGAGTTGTTCGTCACTTTATAAACCTCTAAAATTGGTAGATGCACCCCAACTTGATTTTCTTTGTTGATCACCCTTGATTTGAGGTTGGTTCTTCATAATCCTTGACGTAGCTTTAATCCTCGTTCGCCATTTATTGACTTATGTTCGCCTATCAACAATATCTATTGAAGTTCCTGGAATAGTAGAGTTGTCACTGAAGCATTGATATGCGCTACAATATATATATATATATATATATATATATATATATATATATATATATATATATATATATATATATATATATATATATATATATATAGTATAATATAAAATATTAATTCCTAAGTAATGGTGTATATTATTCATTTCGGGAATATTTTTTTAAAACTTGTAACTATAGAAAGTACTCCCTCCGTTCCTTTTTATTCATTTATACAAACTAATTTGATTTATTTATTTATTTATTAGAGTATCAAAAGACACGTACACTCTTATCCATTATCTCTATTTATTACTTTCTCAGTCCCATATTTGTTTTTTACATTACTATTTGCATAGGTTTTAAAAAAAATGTTGTTTATTAGTATTTAAAGAAGTAAATTTTTTTGGTTAGTGAGTGTATGAATATTATAATATTAAATAGTATTATTGTTTTTCTTTTCTTTTTTTTTTTTTGCCAAAAATTGATGTAGCAATTGAGTATAAGACATACCTTTTTGGCAATGTAGCAAACAACTTTGAGACGGAGGGAGTACAACATGATCCTTAAATCTCTATTTATTAGGGGTCTTGTTGGAAAAAAAGTAGGTAAACAATGTGTTGATATTAGTAGAGTCACAATTTAAAGGAACATCTTTTTAAATAAAATGAGACATATAAAACGGACTGAAGGAGTAATATTTTTATGATGGTATATATGTTTACATTTTGGCAATGTAGGTTGGACATAAATTTTATTTTATTTTTGTCGCAGATGTACGACGGTAATATTTTTCTTATGCAAAATAGGCCGGTAAAATTTAATTTTCGCAAATTTAGAATTGTAAAATGACCTATATTTGTTAAATAAATATTTTATTGTCCAGTGAGGTGGCTTTGAAAATATTATAGGCTTATTTTTGTCAAAATGCAAGCATATAATCCTTAAATTTTACCTTTAGTCACATATTTAAAAAAATTATCCCAATAAATTTCTACAAGTCGAAACTTTTCAGCCCACCCCACTATTTAGTTCTGGATCCGCCTCTGGGCGGCGTGACTTCGATCTATGTAGATCTGAAGCAGAAACGACGGATTTTGGTGGCCGCGGTGCCCGAATGGCCGCTGGTGCAGTTGAGGGTGGAACAAGGCGACGGTGTGGTGGTGGATGTGGGAAGGGACGGTGTGGGCTGGGGCGGTGGGGACTGTGGGCTGGGTTTGGGGGCTGGGGCAGTGTGGGCTGGGGATGGGTGGGGTTTGGGGGTTTGAGGATTATGCAGAGAGAGATGGGGAAAGGAATGGGGGATGGGGGGTTATGCGGGAGATGGAAAGGAATGGGGGGCGGTATGTGGGGTATATGAGAGAGAGGAAAAATGAAGGGGGCGGTATTGGGTTGACCGAGGGGGATAGAAAGAAAAGAAGAGAGGAGAGAGGGAGGAGGGATAAAAAGGGTGGACCACTAGAAAAAGTAAAAGTGTGATTTTTTTTTAGGGAAAATTAAAATTTTAGGACACTATCTTATAGCAATTTGCAAAATGAGGACACTTTCTTTATGGGCTGGCAATTTTAGGACACTTTCTTTTAAATTTGCAATTTCAGGATACTTTCTTTGCGAGCTGGCAATTTCAGGACTCTTTCTTTTAAGTTTTGCAAGTTTAGGCCAATTGATACTAACTACGGGCCAAATGGGCTTGATCCTCCAGCTTGACTACTTCGTAGACGCCATATCACTAAAATCCTTCCACGTTATTAAAATATTTGGCGAATTTAAAATCTAAAAAAATCTGGACAATTAAAAATCTTGTAGCAAAAAGCGAAGCCCTCGCCCCTATGGCCTCCACCCCCTGACCCGACAGGATTGGGTGGAGGAGGTAAATCATAGTGACTCAGCGGCCCATTAGGACAATTAAAAATCTGCTTATCATACTTTGCGCTCTGGGATTAGGATTCAAGCCCTTGCTTGTTCTCCCCGTTGCTTTTACCATTCTTGACTAGTATGTAAATAATTTTGAGAAATTAAAAAATGTAATTGCATTTTCCATTACAATAGAACTTCCTTCTCACCTTTTTTTTTTATTAATTTTGATTCCATGGGAATTTTTCAACCAAAATTAGTGAAATTGGAATTTTGCAAATTTTTTTTTTTTATATTTGCGGGAAGAGTTGGGATTAGGGCTCCAAATTTTCGTTTGGCCCGAAATTAGTATCAATTGGCCTAAATTTGCAAAATTTAAAAGAAAGTATCCTGAAATTGCAAAATTTAAAAGAAAGTGTCCTAAAATTACCAACCCGTAAAGAAAGTGTCCTCATTTTGCAAATTGCTATAAGATAGTGTCCTAAAAATTTAATTTTCCCTTTTTTTTAAATAAAATGGGATATTTGGCAATGTAAAATTTTTGGGGTGGTTTAATGCAATTAGGGCTCAAAAAGTGGGGCTTGAAGCAATTTTTTCATAATTATTCATAGTGTATGTTAGTAGACTTACTCAAACAGTTATTGGAATATAATTATTGTGTCAATTATACATTCAAAAATAATAAGAAACTTATAAGAAGAAACGTGTAAACCAATCCTGAAGAAAGTTTAAATAAGACACGTGTTACTTACATGAAATAATATACCCATCTATCAAATTTTAGGACCAAAACTATAAATATATATACCCCATTTTTCTTTTTTAACTAAAACTGCAACTTATTCACTTTTTTTGGGACCAAAAACAGTAATCTATCATATTCTCCTGGAGCAAAAAATATAAAAAAATAACTACAGAACTAAAATTACATAAGAGACATTCGGTAAAAAAAATGCAATTAAGACAATCAAAATTGAGTGCATAGGCACACGTAAATAAAGATAATTTTTTGTTAACAAAGGTAAAAGAATACACTAGAACATTTATTCCCAGAGTAAAATAATGAATATTCCTTACAATGCAACACGAAAACAATCAGATCCCCCAACCCCCTCTCCCCCAACCCCCAATTTTTTTTAAAACATTACCTTTTATTCACCACAATCTTCCCAAACCGGCCCTAAGCACTCGGCCCGAAAAGATCGGCCACTTCCTTCCACTGCGATCCCCACTCGAACACTCGAAGATGCCCATCGGGCCCCAGTTTTATATACTGGGCCGATGCAGCTTTAGGAATTGGCACCCTTATAACTTCACCGATAGAATCCTTTGAATTTTGAAACAATGCTAAGCTCCCATTTTCATATCTAGCACAAGTTGCTTCCATATTATTATTCTTCGGACTACGAAACAAGGCTTTGTAGTACACACCTGGAGGCTTCCCCTCCACGTAAGCAACCAACCCTTCTTCTCTAATAGAAACCGAAAACCGTCCTCCGTTTTCCGTCAGATTCGCACCCGATTTCAGGACCTGCCCCGTAACCAACGCGTCAGTAGGACGGTCGAAAGACTGCCAAACGACGCCGTTCTTCGAATCAAACAGAACAAGGTTCCCCGCTTCCGTCAAATTCAAGCCCGCAACCGATTTGCCCGCGGTGTTGGTGGACCACGCCAACGAGCCGTCCGCGTCGCGGAGGATTAAATCCCCCGCGCCTGTCAGCTCCAGCGTGGCGTTGGCTCTGACAGGTTTGTTACGGTTGGCGGCCCACACGACCTGGGGGAAACCGTTTGAAGGCATAGTTATGAGTCCGGCGCTGTTTGCTTGGACTATGAAGATAGCAAACAAATAGGTTTCGCATTTTCCGTTGCAGTAGAAACCGGCGGCGTATCTTGGACCGGCGGTTCCTCTCAGAAGAATGGGTCGAACCGTTGATTTATCCCAAAAGCGCACTGTGTAATTTGCAGTGATGCTATTGGTCCACGTGGAGGAGAGTTTCGCCGTCGGATAATCGAACGGCTGCGAAGTAACAGAAGCTACAAAGGAGAAGAATGCTGTGACATAGAAGATGGTCCAAAATTGAGACACCATTTTCATCACCTTAATTTGAGGTGAAATGTGTATTGGGATGTATATATTTATATAGGAAAAGAATGGGATTTTGTTGGATAAAAATTGTGTGGGCAAAAGTTGGCACAAAGGAAATCATGCAAGTATATTGATTGTGTACAACCATATTCAAGTTGGAGATTTCCTTTGTTGACCTTAGCATTAACTTTTATTACCTCCATTTCGATTTGAATTGTCCTTTAATTTAGCTTTGTAATAATTATTCGTCCACCTACCATAAAAAAAAATTAATTTAATTCTCCAAATTGGCATGAGGGAAATATATTTAAATTTTAATTCCTTAATATTTTGAAAATCATTAAAAAGATTATCTGCTTTTTAAATTTTTATCACTTTTAGAAAGTTCCTCCTAAGTATATACCTGTCAATTCCAGGGCGATTACAGAATGAAAATCTCTGACTAAATTAGGTGCATTTACTGCATTTTGTCCACTTTAAGTTTTGTTTTTATCAATTTAATCATAAAATCTGAGAAAGATGTCAAAGGGGAAATTATGTGGAGAAACAATTTATATTTGTTGATATGAGAGTATACACCTTGATAGAATAAATTGTGACTCAAAGATTTTAGTAAGAAAAGATTTGTGGGTGGAAAGATTTTTTTTAATATTCAGATTTTTACTTTTTTCTTTCTTGTGGATCATCAACACCAAGTTCACAATTTATAGTACTTGGTGGCATATACATTCATGAACCAATATTAAATACAAAGTGACTCTTGAACTAGAATTTTGAAAGATATTCTTGACTAGGACTAGATACATTATAATATTGAAAGACACTTTGACTAAGATTTTTTGGTTTACTTCAACATTGCTCCCCCTAAACCAAAATTCCTTCGAACTCCCAAAGCAGCAAGATTTCTTGAAAATACGTGTTCTCCTAGAGGCTTTGGGAATATATCAGCAATTTGTTCTTCACTTCGACAATACTCAAGGTTGAGTTTTCTTTCGCGTACAAGTTCCCTTAGGAAATGAAACCGCAAGCGAATATGCTTTGTCCTTCCATGCAAAACTGGATCCTTCGACACAGAAATAGTAGAACTGTTGTCACAATACACAAGGGTTGGATCACTTTGATTGAAATTCAGATTTTCCAACATTCCTCTAAGCCACAAAGTTTGACATCCTGCCAAGGATGCAGCAATGTATTCGGCTTCAGTAGTAGAAAGAGCTACAACTGGTTGCTTTTTTGAACACCAAGATGTAATTCAACTTCCAAGGTTGAAGGCATAACCCGAAGTTCTTCTTGAATCATCGATGCTCCCACCAAGATCACTATCAGTGTACCCGATAAGTTTTACGAGCACATCAGCCTCATAGAAGATACCACTACAAAAAAAGGCAGAAATGGCGAGGGGAGTTAAAGAGGGCAATGTTTGCCCTCGTCCCTAAAGAGGGCCGAGGCGAGGGCAAAAAAAAAAAAAAGATGGACGAGGGCAGAGGCGAGGGAAGGGGTCCCCTCGTTAATTAACGAGCGCGGACCCCTCGCCAAAATTTGAAAAAAGGGCTGGCGAGCGCGGATCCCTCGCGCATTAACGAGGGTGGGCCCCCTCGCGCCTTAACGAGCGCGTTGCCCCTCGCCCAGTTGGGCGCTGCTGCGAGCCGAGGGCTCGTCCCCTCGCCCATGTATGCGCGGCTGCGAGCCGAGGGCTCGGCCCCTCGCCCACGTTAAATTCTAAGATTTTACCGAGGGGTGTTGCCCTCTTTAACCCCCTCGGTAAAAATTGGATATAAATACCCCTTCTTCCCCTTTTTCAGCAGAAACCCTCCCCTCCCCCTCCTCTAGCCGCGCCGCCACTACCTGCCGCCGCCGCCGTCGCCGGAAAGTGTCCTCCACCGGTCGGGTTTTGGCCTACTCGTCCTCGTGAACATTTCTACGGTAACATTTTTCGTTTTAATCCGTTAAATACTTTGTAAAATGCAAATTAATTTCATGTATATATATGTTTATAGTATGTATATATGTATGTATATATGCATGTATAGGTGTTAATTAGTTGCTAATTATGTAGTTTTTAGCTTGTTATTTGTAATTAGTGGGTAATTAATTAATTTGATAATGTATTCATGTTATTATAATTAATTAGAAATAATTAATAGCTAATATATATTTGTTGTATTTAATAAATTAATTTGTATGATATATATTTAAGTATATATATATATTCATGTGATAAATATTGATGTTCGATTATTTACATTAAGTTTCATTATTATTAGTTTGACGAATATATTATTTAATTAGTTAATTTTGTTCAAATTAAGTTTATATTTAATTATGTTGGAGTGGAGGGGGTTGATGAATATATTATTGGTTGTTTGCTAGCTGTAGAATGTGTGTTCCGACTTGATTAATTTTAATTAAGTCGGAAATAGATGCACTATATAGGATCTTAGTTATAACTGGAGAATACGAAAAAAATAAACGAAACTCTGCCGAAAATTTTAGATGAGCTAATTATTTAACACTAGGATAATTACAATTGATCATGAATTTTTATTAAATTTTGAATATTCATTAATTTGAAACAGATTATAATATGAGTTATTCAAGTCGTACTTGGATGTATGGTCCAAGAACAATTAATGGAATGATAGCTCCCGATTTTCTTAGTGGTCTTGAATCATTTATACAATTCGCTACTAGCAATCCTGATTGGATGAGTGAAGGAGAAATTAGGTGTCCCTGCTCGAAATCCAGATGTAGGAACCAAAGGTTTAGAGCACCAATTGACGTGAAAACACATTTGTATATAAATGGGTTTATGCCCAATTATCACAATTGGGTTTTACACGGTGAACAAAATTGGGGTCATCTACCATACCAAAACTATGATCAGTCGGCATCGACTTCGTACAGAGTAGATGATACTGCAGGGTCTACCTCGTACCATGACATGATCACTGACCTAACTGGTCCTAATCTTCATTTTGGAAATGTGGAAGCTGAACCCGTTAATGAGGAGCCCCCAAATGAGCATGCTGCTCAATTTTATGACATGCTTCGTGTAGCAAACCAGGATTTGTATCCTGGTTGCGAAACACACTCACAATTGTCATTCAAGGCCCGACTGTTGAACATTAAAACTGAAAATAGACTGTCTGAGAGGGGTTATAATCAAGTTGTTGACTTGATTCGGGATATTGTTCCTCCTGAAAATCTAGTGCCCAGGAAATTTTCTGATAGCAAACAACTAATGAGTGGGATGGGTCTTTCAGTAGAGAGGATTGATTGTTGTGCACAGAATTGTATGATATATTGGGGTAATGATAGTGAACTTGAACATTGTAAGGTTTGTGGTCATCCACGGTTTAAACCCCGTAAGCGTGGTGTTGATGGTCAATGGAAAAAGAAAAAGCCTTACAAGGAGATGTTCTACTTTCCTATCATTCCTCGACTGCAAAGATTGTATCAGTCTGTTGCTACTGCAAAAGATATGACATGGCATGCAAGTTGCTCTAACGATGATTCTGGTGTTATGCGTCACCCTGCAGACTCATTGGCTTGGAAACACCTGGATAATTCATATCCTGAATTTGCTTCCGAGATTCAGAACATAAGGTTGGGCCTAAGCACCGATGGTTTTCAACCATTCGGACAGTCTGGGAAACAATATTCTTCATGGCCAGTGATAGTGACACCGTACAATCTACCTCCGTGGTTGTGTATGAAAGATCAATTCATATTTCTTACGGTACTAGTGCCTGGTCCTAAAAATCCTAAGGATAAATTGGATATTTTTTTACAGCCGTTGATCCGTGATTTAATGTATTTGTGGGAAATTGGGGTGGAAACGTACGATGTTGCTAGAAAGCAAAATTTTCTGATGCGAGCTGCACTAATTTGGACCATCAGTGACTTTCCAGCTTACTCAATGTTGTCTGGATGGAGCACTGTTGGCCGGACAGCTTGTCCTTACTGTGGAGAATACACTGATGCTTTCACTCTGAGGCTCAGTCGTAAACAGTCGTGGTTCGATAACCATCGTAAATTCTTACCTAGACACCATCCGTATCAGAGAAACAAGACTGCATTCAGAAAGAATGTGATAGTGGATGACCCACCACCACCCATTCGATCAGGTGAATCACTCCTAAATGAAATCAATTGGGTGGGATGTCGAAAAGTGACAGAAGATGGTGCCGAGGCCCACAACAAGAGATTGGAAACTGGTTGGAAGAAGAAAAGTATTTTCTGGGATTTGCCGTATTGGAGTACCTTGTTGATCCGTCATAATCTGGACGTGATGCACATTGAAAAAAACTTCTTTGATAATTTGTTCTACACTGTAATGAATGTGGAAGGGAAAACAAAGGACACGAATAAGTCCAGAGATGAACTTAATGAATATTGTCGTCGTCCATCACTTGTGAAATGTCCACGTACAGGAAAGTACCCCAAAGCTTGTTATTCACTTGATAAGAGACAAAAGGATGTTATGTGCAGATGGGTAGATGAGCTAAAGTTTCCTGATAACTATGTGTCCAACCTGTCTCGAACTATTGACTGGACAAAATTGAAAATGTTTGGGTTGAAGAGTCATGATTGTCACGTGTTTATGCAGAGGCTACTCCCGATTGCCTTCCGTGAAATTCTTCCACAGAACGTGTGGAAAGCTATCACTGAAGTTTGTTTATTCTTCAAGGAGTTGACTTCTACGACAATTACAGTTGAGAACATGACTCGGTTGGAAGTAGATATTCCACTGATCTTGTGCAAGTTGGAACGTATATTTCAACCCAGCTTCTTTAATTCGATGGAGCATCTACCTGTACACCTTGCATACGAAGCACGAGTGGCTGGTCCTGTACAATACAGATGGATGTATCCAGTTGAGAGGTAATCTACAACTTTCAAATATTTGAACAATTAGCGGTTATTATACTCACTATTGATGCATTTGGTTATGTATCTTCACAATTTAAAACTCAGTGTGGGTAACAAGGCTCATGTCGAAGCTTCGATCGCAAATGCATATCTAACAAAAGAAGCATCAATTTTCTGTTCCCACTACTTTGAGGATCATGTTCTGACGAGGCGTCATAATGTACCTCGTAATTACGATGGTCGTGGCGCCGAAGAACCCCAACCCGGTACTCCGTCAATTTTTATACCTCCTGGACGACCACTTGGACGGAAGAATACAAGATATATTGTAGACGAAGAGAAAAATACAGCTCACACCTACGTGTTACTGAATTGTAACGAGGTGCAACCGTATGTTGAGTAAGTTAATATTCAACATCGTCCATCTATAATTATTACAAAACATCATTATAATGATAATATTGTACATCTTCCCTCTTGTAGTATGTTTATGGATCAACTTCAAAGTGTTCAACCGAATCTCTCTAGGGCTGAACAAGACGATAAACTTCAACATCAGTTTGCATCATGGTTTGAACAAGTTGTAAGTCAAGTTGATAAAATTATATAAATAATAAAATATATACATAGACTCAGGATTAAATATTTTGTCAACTATAGGTTAAGGTAAACAATATTCAGAACCGGTGGATACGTGATCTCTCCAGCGGTCCTATAAGTTGTGTTACCACATATCCTGGGTATTACGTGAATGGATACAAATTTCACACACGCACTTATGGTGAATCAAAATCGACTGTGAACAGTGGAGTTTGTATCAAGGGGACAAACTATGATTCAGATGAGAATGATTTCTATGGGATCCTTGAAGAAGTATTACAGTTGGAATACCCTGGACGACTTGAGAAAAAAGTGGTTCTGTTCAAGTGCGAGTGGTATGATCCTACCGTGCCAAATGGAACAAGAATACATCCTAACTACAAACTTGTGGATGTTAATCGGAGAAGAGTATATGGCCGTTATGATCCTTTTGTATTAGCAAACCAAGCCACTGAAGTTTACTATTGCGAATACCCGGGGGTGCGAAATCATGAATGGCTTGCTGTTTGCAAAGTCAAACCGAGATCCTTAGTGGAAATTGATAAAAGGAATGAACAAGAGCTACCCCCGTTCCAAGACGATGAGATTGATTCACAAATGAATAATGTGCAAATAGACAGTGATCTTATCGTGTTGGCAGATGTCAGTGGTGCACTAATTCAAATTGAGAAGAAGAAGAAGAAGAAGAAGAAGAAGAAGAAGAAGAAGAAGAAGAAGAAGAAGAAGAAGAAGAAGAAGAAGAAGAAGAAGAAGAAGAAGAAGAAGAAGAAGAAGAAGAAGAAGAAGAAGAAGAAGAAGAAGAAGAAGAAGAAGAAGAAGAAGAAGAAGAAGAAGAAGAAGAAGAAGAAGAAGAAGAAGAAGAAGAAGAAGAAGAAGAAGAAGAAGAAGAAGAAGAACATGAAGAGGAGGAAGAAGACGATGATGAACATAATTCATACTCAGATGAAGATTAAGTAGTTTAGTAATTGCTATCATTTATGTGATAATATGTTATTATATTAATTGCTATCTCGGTGTTATAAATTATTTCGTGATTCACCTAAACTTTGATTATTTGATCATTTATATGATAATTAATACGTTATGTTTAAAATTTTACAGATGAGCGGATCCGATCGTAGCTCTAGCGGGGGATGGCGACAGAGTACAGGTCGCGGGGGTCGAGGCCGATCTAGTGGGGTGCGGAACACAGTGCCTATACCACACATACCAGTGCCAGTTCCGTTGATCCCCACGACTGATGACGAGGAAGCTGAGCAGTATACCGACTCGGATTCTGAAGAACAATCGGATTCACAAATGGTCGGACAGAGGCTAGATGTGTATATTGCCTACGATACGTATGTTAGACTTACTATTTTCATGAATTTTGAGGAATATATATCCGTGAATATTAATTATGTATTACAAACTTGTTTTGCAGCTTGATGCCTTCGAATCCGGTCTCCAAGCTGATCAGACGTATCATGGCTGGACATATGGAGTTGGGTGCCTTCACCTTCAGGATGATATCCGAAGAAAGGCTGCAGGAGTACTGGGAGACATTTCAGGTATATATTCATTTGATTTATAATGATATTATTGTATGACATAATAACATCTTTGTTTATCAGAAAGAGGCTAGGTGGGATCCTACTGTCACTTCCACACAGTATGTGCATCACTTGTTCTTGAAAAGAGCTGCTGAAAGATATGTAGATCTTTTGAACTTTGTGAAAAGAAAATGGGAGTTGAATGGTAAGAAGCCACAGTGGGATACAAAAGTGTGGAAGGCCTTGCTCGCTTACTGGGACAGAGAAGACGTGAAAGCCAAATCCGCACAATATAGATGGAACAGACTATCTGAGCCTGCTGGCCCGGGTACTGGCATCTCCACCCATAAAGGTGGCATCTCCAGAGAAAAAATGATGAGTTGGCTGCCGCCTTGAGCCGGCCTGCATATGATCCGGAGGATCCGGTCTCCAACCCTGCACTTTTCTCCGAGTTTTGCTTCTATATGGCCGCTGCCAATATGATCTGGGTCGGGCGTTAGTCCGGCCTTGACACCAAATCCCAAGAAGACTTCTTCCGGGAATACGCTGCCAAGAATCCGATCAGTGACGGCTTTTGGTTACCCTTCCTTGATCTTGAGACCGATTTGGGGTGGACCTTTCGTGGTTTCCCCATCGGCACAGGCTTGTCAGACCGGGTCAGGATCCTCCGGCCGGTGATGGAGAGGAAGAAGAGGTGGAAGAGAAAGAGGTTCCTCCGGAAGGTTCCCAGGTGGCGGGCGGAAGTGTCGAGGAGGCCTGTATTGATGAAGTTGCTACCTTTGCGGCCGGAACTGGAGGGCAGGCGAGCCCGGCGGCCGGTGGACGATCCGTGATTTTTCTATATAGTTTCAGGATGTAACCGGCTTCCAACCGGATGTGTTTTTCCTTATTTTGAACCGTTGTACTCTTTCCCGGCTTTTGGATCGGTTTCTTGAAATGAAATTCAGTTTTCCTTTAAACTTTGTTGTTTTGTTTTTTTTTTTGCTCTTTTGTTTATTTATACTTGTCAAACTATTTTAAATTTTAACAAGTATGAATGAGATTTCGCCCCGGGCTCAAGTGTGATATGCCGACCTCGATACGGTCGGCATATGCTTTTGAACTGAGCTCGGTGCTTGGAATGGCCTTGGTTGCCTTGCCGAGCTCGAGTGTGATATGCCGACCTCAATACGGTCGGCATACGCTTTTGAACTGAGCTCGGCTCTTGAAGTGGCTTGGATGGCCTTTCCGAGCTCAAGTGTGATATGCCAACCTCGATACGGTCGGCATATGCTTTTGAACTGAGCTCGGATTTTGGGATAAGATTGAGTTGTGCGAAGAGCTTTGTATTGATAAGAACTTTGAATACATAGTACAAAATCATTGGTAGTATTTCTTCAAGTGAATTACATTCCAGGGGTATTGGTCCGGAGTGCCGTCCATGAGTTCCAGCTCGTAAGAACCCTTGGAGAGCCACTTGGATATCCTGAACGGGCCCTCCCAGTTCGGGCTGAATACCCCTTTGGGCACTTGAATCTTCTTAAGGACGAGGTCCCCGACCTGGAATTGTCTGGCCTTCACTTTGGAGTTGAAATTTTTTTCGGATTTCTTCTTGTAGGCTGCATTTCGGAGGTCGGAATTGAGTCTCCTCTCCTCCAGCATGTCCAAATCGATCATCCGGGTGGTGTCATTGTCCTTGGTGATCACCTGGGCCGTCCGGTGGCTTGGGAGGGAGACCTCCGATGGGATGACGGCCTTGGTCCCAAAAGCTAAAGCGAAAGGTGTTTCACCCGTTGAGTTTCTTATGGTCGTACGGTACGACCAGAGCACGTCGGGTAGCTCGGCTGCCCACTTTCCTTTCTTGTCCTCAAGCTTGGCTTTGATGGTGTGCTTGAGGATTTTATTTACGGCCTCCACTTGGCCGTTCGTCTGCGGGTGGTAGGGGGTGGAGAACACTTTCTTGATATTCCACTTTTCGCAAAACTGAATCTTCTGAAGACCGTCAAACTGTTTCCCGTTGTCGGAAATGATCGCTTTAGGTAGGCCAAAACGGAAGATGATATTTTTCCAAATAAACTTGATGATTTGAGTCTGGTTGATCTTGTTGAGTGGCTCGGCCTCTGCCCATTTTGTGAAATAATCGACGACCACGACGGCGAATTTGTGGCCCCTGGGCGCAGTGGACATTGGTCCGATCAGATCGATGCCCCATTGGGAAAAAGGCCAAGGGCTATACATGGAGGAGAGCTGCTCGGGGGATAACTTGATGTTGGGTCCCAAGATTTGACATTTGTGGCACGACCTTGCAAAGTTGACAGCGTCCTTGTTTAAGGTCGGCCAGAAATATCCTTGTCTGATCACTTTGTGGGCTAGGGCCTGGCCTCCGGCATGATTTCCGCATACCCCCTCATGGACCTCGGCCAGAATGGTTTGGCCTTGTTCCGGGGTGATACATTTTAGGAGTGGGAGGGAAAAACTTCTCTTATATAGAAGATCGTCAATGAGGGTGTACCTTGACGACCGGAGTTGCAGTTGCAGTGCCCGAATTCTATCTTCGGGGAGCGCGCCGGTCTTGAGATACTTTACGATCGGCGTCATCCAATTTTCATCTGTGTTCAGAACAGACGCCACTTGTGCTCGGATGACCGTGGGTGTTCCGAGCGTGGAAATTTGAATATTGGCGAGGTCGGCAGCTCCCTCCGCGGTTACGGGCTTGGAAAGAGCATCGGCCTGGGTGTTGTGCTCCCTTGGGATTTGCTCAATGAAAACTTGATGAAATTTCTCACACAAGGTTGTGACCAGGTCGAGGTACTTCATCATTTGCTCTCCCCGGGCCTCGTACTCTCCCTTGATTTGGTTAACCACGAGTAGGGAGTCCATAAAAATGTGTAGTCGGCAGACTCCGATGGCGATCGAGAGCTCAAGGCCCCCGACCAGAGCCTCATATTTGGCCTCGTTGTTGGTGGCCGGGAAACTGAAGCGGACTGCATGGGTGAAGCTCTGGCCTTCCGGGCCGATCAGGACAATGCCGGCCCCGGCACAGGTGTTGGTTGACGATCCGTCCACGTAGAGTTTCCACAGGGGGTGGTTGATTCTTGTGAACTTAGGTGGGAAGGTAAGTTCCACTATGAAATCGGCCAGGGCCTGGCCCTTGATGGCCGTTCTTGGGGCGTATGAGACCCCGTACTGAGCTATCTCCAACGACCACTTCAACAACCTGTCGCTGGTATCCGGCCGGTGTAAGATTTGCCTCAATGGTAGAGTGGTGAGGACCTCTACTTGGTGGTCGAAGAAGTAGGGCCTTAGCTTACGTACACTCATGACCAGAGCGTAAGCCAACTTCTCGAGTGGAGTGTATCTGAGCTCTGCATCGTGTAGAGCTTGGCTTACGAAGTATATCGGAAGGTGGTTTGGACCGTCCGCCCGGACTAGCACCGCGCTGAGGGCGACCTCGGAGGCCGCGAGATATAAGTAAAGCTTCTCCCCTGGGACCGGCTTAACCAAAATTTGTGGGTTCGCCAAGTATTCCTTTAGTTTTGAAAAGGCTACTTGACTTTCCCTATTCCAAGAAAATTTGCCATTTTTTATGGTTGAGAAGAAAGACTTACTTTTATCTCTGAGCCGGGCAATGAATCTGTTGAGAGAAGCAAGACACCCGGTCAGGCGTTGCACTTGTTTGATCGTCCTTGGCTCTTGCATGTCCAGGACGGCCTTGATCTTGGCCGGATTCGCCTCGATTCCACGCTGGCTGATGATGTGCCCCAAGAATTTGCCGGCCTCCACCCCAAAGTTACATTTCTTTGGGCTTAGCTTCATATTGTAGGTCTTGAGGATCTTGAAGGTCTCTTCGAGATCCCTGAGATGGTCTTCTTTCTTCAAGCTTTTCACCACAATGTCATCGATGTAAACCTCCATGGCCTTTCCGATCTGATTTGCGAACATCTTGTTGACCAGGCGCTGGTAGGTCGCGCCGGCGTTGATCAGTCCGAAGGACATCCGGAGCCAAGAGAATATATTCTTCTCCGTATGGAACGAGGTGTGCTTGATGTCTTCGACGGCCATGGGGATTTGATGGTAGCCGGCGAAAGCGTCCATGAAGGACATCATCTCGTGACCGGCCGTGCTATCCACCAGGTGATCGATGTGTGGCATCAGAAAATGATCCTTTGGGCATGCCGCGTTGAGGTCGGTGAAGTCTATGCACAGCCTCCAAGCATTGTTTGCCTTTTTGACTAGGACAGCATTTGCGACCCATTAGGGCTCGTCCCGGGCTTGCTCGATCAACTTGTTGTCCAGCAACTTCTTGACCTTTTGGGCAAGAGCATCATATTTTTCTGGGCTGAATTTCCTTCTTTTCTGGTGGACCGGTCTCTTGTTGGGATCGATCTTTTGACGATGGCATGCGTGCTTTGGGTCTATTCCGACCATGTCCTGGTGAGACCAGGCAAAGACCCCAATGTTGGCTTTAAGGAATTTGATCACTTCCCCCCGCATTTCGGTCGGTATGCGAGAGCCGATCAGAACTTCTAGTTCCAGCCTCGAAGGGTCGACTGGAATGTGTTCCAATTCCTCCAAAGTTGTAGCCTGTTCATAGCTCCGCCGGTCGGATGAGTTGAATCTAGGGTCGAGATCGAGCTCGGATGGTTCGAAACCGATCCTTGGCTCGGGATCGTCGATTTGCATCGGTCGGGGGTCAGTCGATGTGGATCAGACCTCCATGGTGGTTTCTGCGGCCGAAGTGGCCATTTCGGAGTCGGGGTGTGGCCCGTCCGATGTTTGGTCATTGCAAATTAAAAATAAATAAGAGTCGGAATAATTCAAACACCTTCTAGCCATTGATTGGTCACCTTTAACGGTGCCGACCACCCACTCAGGGGTGGGAAACTTAATACAGTAATAGTAGGAGGAGGCAACTGCCTCAAAAACCTCTAAAAAGGGCCTACCTAGGAAGCCATTATATGAACTTGGCTGATCTATGATTATAAAATCTAGTGGCCTTGTTATCTTGACGTCCTTGTTATAGCAACAGATGAGCTCTACCGAGAGCTTGATCCTCCCGTACGCAGCGACCATCGCGTCCCCGAAGCCCTTTAGTTGAAGATCGATGGGTTTGATGAAGTTGACGAGGTCTCTGAGTTGATCTAGGGCTGCTTTGAAGATGATGTTACAGAAATACTCATTGTCGATCAGGACCCGTTGAACCTCCTTGCCCAAGATGCGGGCGGCGATCACCAAAGCGTCGCCCTTGGGGTACAACACCCCGACACGGTCCTGATTGGAGAAAGTTATCTCCAGATCTTTATGGATTTTTTGGCTCAGGGGGGGTGACCAAGTTGACATTGGTCACCTCCCGGACCTCCGCTTTCCGTTTACGGTTAGACATCGTTGAGATGGGGGTGAGGCCGCCCAGGTTCCCCCCACCAGCCTGGATCATGTTGACCCGGCCGCCGGGGTTCATTGGTGGGAGGAGATCGTCTTCGTCATCATCCTCTTCCAAAGCTGCGACCGGCCTGAGGGGTCGGCCGCCTTCCTCATTTCTCCGAGGGTGACGTTGCGGCTGCTACTGCGGGTGGTTCTCCTGACGGCCGGCTGGCCTCTGCAGTAGGTCGTTCAGACGCCCTTCGTCAAACAGCTTCCAGAGCTGCTTTAGGAGATCATGACACTGGCTCGTATTATGGCCTATTGAGTCGTGATAGGCGCAGAACTTTTTAGGGTCCAGCTGGGACCGGTCTCCCGAAAAGGGCCTTGGCCTTGGAAGCACATCCCTATGTTGGATCGCGTTGAAGATATGCGCGAGGGATTGCTTCATGGCCTGAGTAAGGTGAACTTCAACGTCCTCGAAGGATTTGAAGTTACCGGGCGGTTTGCACACTTTTCTGGCTTTGGGGCCGCTCTTGGGGAAGGCCTGAGCTACGGCCTCCGTCTCCTTTGGAATCGGCTCGGACTCTCCCAGCCTGAGCGCCAATAGCTTCCTCCGGGCCAGGTAATTGCCGGCCCGGGCGCGGAATTCAGCATAGGTCTTTGGGAAGTCCTTGGTGAGATGTTTAAACATCGGAGACCGGCCATGAAAACCCCCAAGAGTGACGTGCAAAGCCAGCTGGTCGCTTACTGGCTCACCGGTCAGCATGACCTCGTCCACCCTAACCACGTAGTCTTCGTCAGGCTCTTCCTTCTCTTGGCGGATCCGCATTAGGTGGTGCCAGCTTTCCGGCCGGGCAATTTTGGCCGCGAAGTATGATGTGAATTGAGTGCTCAAAGTGGTGAACGAGTCGATCGACCGTGCCGGGAGAGACACGTACCACCTGTGGGCAAGATCGCCCAAGGTGAGAGGGAAGAGCCTGCACTTCGTTGCGTCGGTTGCGCAACGCCCAGTCATGTAGATCCGGAATTTGCTCAGGTGAGTCTCTGGATCTGTTTTTCCCTCGTAGAGTGGGGTCGGTGGAGGGACGATCTTGAGCTGCACCGGGGCGAGCTCAATATCGACAGCCAGGGGCTCGTTGGCGACCGGCCGGGCCTTATGTTGGCCTTGCGCTTCTAGGAGCGCTTTCATCTCGTCAAGCTGCTTTTGCATCTTGAAGAGTTCAGGACTCGGAGTTTCAACCATTTTGTCGCCAGCGTCAGCCAGGGGGCCGTTTCGGTCGAAGACGGCTGCACGGGGGACTCCGCGTCCCAGAAGGCCGCTTTGGGCGAAACTCAGCTTGCGTCTGACGGAGTTTGCCGGGGTTAGGCTGACCTCGACCGCCCTCTTGTGGGGCGTTTGGGCCGTGCTTCATGAGTTGTAGACGGAATCGTGTCTCCATACCCAGTGTCGTAACTGGGGAGGCGGCTCGGATACCACGATGGGTCCGTCGTGCCCAAACGGTCAAAAACCGGATGGGTGGAGCCTCACGACCGAGCGGAGCCGGGGTTCGCTCGGCATTGGCTTTCGCCTTGATGCTCCACGGCCTTTGCCTTTCCCTTGAGTGCACGGGTGTGGGCCTTCCTTTTTTAGGCGGGGGTGGTGCTTCGGCACCCCCTTGCCTCTTCCGCCTGGCGGCGTCGTCCTGACCCGGCCTGGTCAGGAGTGAGGAAGCCTCGACCCTGGGATTGGATGGGCTCATCTGGAAAGCGGATTGGGGAGGCCACGCGTGTGGCCTTCCCATGGCGGGTAGGAGTCGGTTCCCCCGATGCCCGCGTCGCGACATCCCTGGGCGTGGCCGGAGCGCCGGTGGCCCTGTGGGCATGGGTTGATTTCTGGTGATCCATCGCTTCTGGAGAGAGAAGAAGTCTGTGGCTCGAAGATTTGAAGATTTGAAGATATGAAGCTTTGAAGAACAGTGAGTGTTCTTCAAAGGGGTGAAGAAAAGATGAGTTTGATGGGTTTTTAGACCCTCCTTCTAGCACCAAATGTTGTTTACCAAATGAATATTGCTGGGATTAAATGACTATTTATGAGAGTTTTGGTAAAAACATCAAATGATTGGGTTCTTTAATGCAAAAGTGATTGATTTGAGTGAAAGATAATAAAGAAAGAGCAAGAACACCAAGAATTGCCAGGGGTTGTTAGTCTCTGGACTTAAATGATGATTGTATTGATTATACTGAAGAAAAATTAAAACTCTTTTTTGTTACAAATGAGTGACTATTTACAGCTTTCTCACTACAGGGGTATATCGGTTATTTCCAACCTCTCGGGGGACAGGTGCATGAAATGACTTCTTCCTCTGAGGACGCGCGGGCACTGGTGTACCAGAGCTTGTAGGTGGCCGGCCATTAGGGTGTTGACGCGTGTCCAAAAAGGACGATTCTCTGGCGTATTTCCTCATTTGGATGGAATATTCTCTGTGTCACCGAGTACGGAGGCAGTCTTTTTCCTCTTGGGGAAAGATCTCGCCCGATTCCACCACGTGCTCCAAATCTTCCTTGCCGGCCGGGGATGTTATGAGGTCGGAGATCGGTCTCTTGGTGAGTCCTGAGATCGGAGACCCTTATTTAACGTCGGTCGGACCCGGGCGACCTTCGTAGGTTTTCTCCGGTCGTGGCCGGTCCGGTCCAATCTCGGTCTAGCTGTCCTGTTCCTGGAACAACATTGATGAGTGCTTTAAGCGGGTTTCCGGCCTCATTTTCGAGGTCGAAAATTGGGGTCGGAGCCCGCTGAGGTTGGACATAGACCGGTCAGGTCGGCCCCGACCCCTAAGTGTCTATTTGCCTTTTCCGGCTCTCTTCTGGCCGGCGCCGACCTGTGGTCCAAAATGGTCACAACAAAATGTTAATTCATCTTATTAATTCCTTTTCATTTTTATTTTTTTTATATTAATGTTTTCACTGACTTTTTTAAAATTTTATAAATTTAATGATTTGGACTACTTTAAAAATTTATAATTTGATTATTTTTATTCATTTAATTGTATATGTATCCAAAATGATTTTTTTTTTAAATTCATCTAATTGATTCTTTTTTTTTTGTTTCTAATTTGTTTATACAAATATATTCAACAATATTTTTTAAAGTTTTATAAATTTAATAATTTAGACTACTTAAAAATTTATAATTTGATCACTTTTATGCATTTAATTGTATATTTATCCAAATTGAGTCATTCTTTTTAAATGTCATTTAATTAAAAACTTTTTCACTTGTTTATATAGCTATTTTCACCAAAAAAAATATTTATCTTTTGTAAGTTTAATGATTTGAACTACTTAAAACCTTATCATTTGATCATTTTTAGGCATTTAATTGTATATGTATTCAAATTGAGTCAATTTTTTTATTTTTAATTCACCTAATTAATTATTTTTTGTTTCTAATTTGTTTATATAATTTTTTTTTATCAAGTTTCTTTTAAATTTTATAAATTTAATGATTTAAACTACTTTAAAATTTATAATTTGATCATTTTTATGCATTTAATTGTATATGTGTCCAACTTTATTCATTCTTTTTTAAAATTCATTTAGTTAATTCTGTTTTGTTTCTAATTTGTTTATATAGATATTTTCACTAACTTTTGTTTTTTTTAATTTTGTAAATTTAATGATTTAGACTACTTTGAAATTTTGTAATTTGATCATTTGTATGCATTTAATTGTATATGTGTCTAAATTGTGTTATTCTTTTTTAAAATTTATTTTTGTTTCTAATTTGTTTATATATATATTTTTCCCCAATTTTTTTATTTTGTAAATCTAATGATTAGACTACTTAAAAATTTATTATTTATCATTTTTATGCATTTTATTATATATGTATCCAAATTAAGTGTTTCCTTTTCAATTCTAATTTCTTTATATAATGATATTCACCAACTTTTTTTTGTAAGTTTCTTGATTTATATATATTACTTATTAATTTTAAATTTGATCATTTTTATGCATTTTATTTTATATGTATCCAAATTGAGTCATTTTTTTTCAATTCATCTATTTAATTCCTTTTTTTTTCTAATTTTTTTATATAAATATTTTCAATAATTTTTTTTTTTGGTGGTGACAATCCACTACAGTTTCTACACCCTGTAGACCAACCAATAATTCTATCTTTTTACAAGTTTAAATCCACTACAAAATAGACTTTTTGTATTTATGCTAGTATAATAGGTTGTGAACAGTAAATGAACTGTCAATTCCTCTTCCTCTCTCTAAGTCACTTTTCCTCTTTCTAAACCACACTCTCTCCCCGAAGAAGGTTGAACCTTCAAATCGACGTAGTCGGCTATTGATCGACGTCACTATTGTTGCGCCGCCTAAGATTAACGTCAATTCGGTTGTACGTCGGCTATTGATCGACGTCACTATTGTTGCGCCGCCTAAGATTAACGTCAATTCGGTTGATTTCGACGTTATACTTAAGACAGTTTTCATTATACTTTAGGCAATTTTTACTATAATTTAGAGCATTTTATCATACTTTATGTTATTTCTTTTATACTTTATGTCATTGTACTTTAGTACCTGTCATTTTACTTTTTGGGCGTCTCCTACCCAATATTTCTGGTGTAGGGAACCTTGAACGAGAATAACCCCTCCAAAATTGATTCACGATTGTTGAAATTGGGGAAGAAAGGCAGCAATTTAAGCCATTAGCTTCGAAGCCCAGTCCTTGGAAACGCAAAAAATCCCCAAATTTTTTTGAACGCACTCGAGTTCACAAAATCTAAGAAATTTGTGTGTGAGGGAGAACCACCCAACTGATGGTGCACCTAGCAGAAACGGAGCCTCACTTGTGTAAAAAGCACGTCGATTTGGGTAGTAAACTTTACTTTCACCGGAGGCGGTGGCCATGGAGATGGTCGATCCCTAGAACGTCCATAGGTATGGGCCCACTCCACGAAGCAAGTGAAGCGTACGGGTTTGACGTAGTAGAAATTTTCGGCCACGGCCGAGGGCCCAACGGCAGAGGAAAAGGGAGACAGCGGTTGATGCGGTGGAGAAAGAAAAGAAAGGGAAGAGAGAATCGCAATGGTGTGGAAAAATGATAGAGAGAGGGTGTGTTGGGAAATGTGTGGGGTGGGGTGGGGTGGGGGTGGGGGTGGGATATTTATCAACTAACGAGAGGAGATAAATAAAGTTAGTAGGAGTATTTTGGTCCATTCATGATATATTATGTAGTAGGTTGTCCACTTGTCCACTAAAAGTAGTAGTTGAACACTAGCTTTTAACCAGGTGGCTTAGCCCACCTGGCCACCAGGTTCCTCACTCTAGTGAGTGACCTGGGTTCGATTCCCTTTGGGAACGAATTGGGAGGGAGTTATAAGGTAGACTTGGAGATTTCTGGGAGTGTATGGAGACTTGGTGAACTAATCTAACTACTAACAACTAACATTTACCGATCAAAAAAAAAAAAAAAAGTTGAACACTAGCTTTTAAATGTTTAGTGTTATGTCCCAAGGCCCCAAAAAGTGTACCATTTGGTGTTTTTTCCTTTTTTTTTTTTTTTTTTTTGTAAATTTCTTGATTTATACTCCCCCATCCCAGTTTTGTTTGCCTGTTTGACTGTGCGCGGAGTTTAATGCGAGAGTTAAATTTTAGTATTTAATTAAATGAATAAAGTAGTCTTGGGAATGATGAATGTTGAATAAAGTAGTATTTAAATAAATAAAGTAGTTGAATTGTGGGGGTGTAGTTTAAAAAGGTGAATCACTTTATTGCTATATTTAGGATGGGAAAATAAAATTGGGATGAACCTTTTTGGCAAATGGGCAAACAAAACTGGGACGGAGGGAATATTATTTAAAAAATTATAGTTTGATACTTTCATGCATTTAATTGTATATGTGTCCAAATTGATTCATTTTCTTTTTTACAATTCATCTAATTAATTCATTTTTATTTCTAATTTGTTTATATAAATATTTTCACTAATATTTTTTTTTTGTAAATTATTTTATTTAGACTACTTATAAATTTATAATGTAATCATTTTGATGCATTTAATTATATTTATTAAAATTGAGCCTTTTTTAATTGTATAAGATTAGAGACGGATTTTGAAATCTGTCACTAAATTTGTCGCTATTTTCTCAAAATAAGAGATGGATTTCTAAATCTGTCGCTAAAATTAGTGACATATTTTGAAATTTGTTGTTAATCTCTCAGAATTAGTGCCTGGTTTCAAAATCCGTCTCTAATCCGAGCGACAGATTTAGAAATCCATCTTTAAGTTTGAGTGATTAGCGACGAATTTAGTGACATATTTTGAAATCCGTCGGTAATCTCTCAGGTTTAGTGTCGGGTTTCAAAATATTTGTCTCTAATCCTGTGGTTAGTGATGGATTTTAAAATTTGTCACTAATCCTGATAGATTAACGACGATTTTAGTGATGGATTTTGAAATACATCTCTAATCCTGAGGGATTAGTGGCGGATTTCTATTGATTTTTTTTTGTCTCAAATCCATCGCTAATTCCTATTTAAGTGACGGACTTTATGTCTGTCACAATTGAAAAATATGATTTTTTTGTAGCAATTGCAAGAATCCGTCGCAAAAACATGATTTTTTTGTAGTATACAATGATTTTGAAAAATCTATTTTTTTTTTAAATCAATCAATTTATCCGTCAATCTCTCATACTTTTTACTTAAATTCCTTAACTCTTGAGTCCCTATAGTTTGTTTAATTAAATACTGGAGTAATAATTTGTTTTCATTAAAAAATTAATAGTTATTTTTTGAAATAATACTCATTGTTTTGAGTAAAAAGTACTATATTGTGAATCATCAATTAATCACAACGGACTTAATCGCTCTTGCTATAATCTGTACTAGTGTGGCGCCCCTTTAATTCTTTTATTTCTTTATTGACATTGTTTTAATCTAATTACATATCGTATGTCTTGAATTTCAAAGAGAGAAAAGAATAACTATTCTATACATGTATCATAATTAAAATAAATTGAGAAATAAAAAATATTATGGCAGAGAAAACAAACACAAATATGAAATTTGCATGGAGACATAATTCCCAATTATTACTAGTCACAAGACACCATTAAAAACATAACAAATACTTAGAAAACAAACATAACACATAACAACACAAGACACATATATAGACTACATTATAAAGGTAGCACCACCCTGAATAGGGATAAGGTGAGGGGTGAATTCCTTGGTAATTAGCGCAAATATGACATCCTTGTTCCATGTGAATTCCTAGAGATTGGATGTAGTAATTAGCGCAAATATGACATCCTTGTTCCATATAAACTCACCTTATCCTTCAGAATGATGATTTATACACGTTTCCATCTGCATAATTAAACAAATAAAAAGAATATTAAATTCATTCAATTTTATTACAAGAACACAAAATTATCAAAATCGAAAGCTAATAATTAACGACGTTCTAAATATTCTCAAAATACATACAGCTTTCCCAAAAATTTCTTACGCAAAAGACTAGAAATAAACTAAAAAATCAACAATTGCAGACCAACCAAATCGAAATTAATAAAATAATTGCAATAATTAACTTGAAGGAGTAAATACATTTTCAAAATAATAAATATAAAATTAAAGTATATAAAAATTGAAGAACAATGTAATTACATTAGTGGAGCAAATATGTGTTCCCCGAATTGAGCGAAAATAAACATAGTTGGAGAAAAATAGTTTTTTGGTCCCACAACTTGTCTAGTGTCCAATTTTGGTCCCAAGAAAATTAACTTTTCAATTTTGGTCCCATAACTTATTGAATCGTCCAATTTTGGTCCCACTTATGGGACCAAAATTGAAAAGTTAATTTTCTTGGGACCAAAATTGGACACTAGATAAATTACGGGACCAAAATACCACTTTTATGCACCTTCTTAATTAATATTGTGCTCTAGGATAATAGTCGATACAACAAAAACACGATACAATGTGTTAATTCCATTGATATAAATACAAATATTTGAAAAACATCTATAAAACGTTAAAAAGAAAAACCCAATATTTGCCTCGACCTTGTTTCGCAAGAGGTCGGAGCCCGGTGTGTCCGTTGAGGGATTGTATCCCACAATTTTAGGTAACGTGCCTGAGGGACCGGAGTCCCGACTATCAGCGGAGCCCAGAGGTGCTAAAGGGTTGGTGCCCGGGGATTGGAGTGACCAGGTCTATAGAGATCGAGTAAAGATGGCCTTCCGACTTTGGAAGAATTTTGTGGAAAACAAGGATGAGGCTGAGTCGCTGGAATTCGATTTTGATGCCTACCATGAGTATTTTGCTCAAGTCCTTATTTTGCGGAACCCGAAGACGGTGAGGCCGGCGGACTTGACGGAATCGAAGAAGTGGTTGTGTGGCGCTTATCGGAGCTCAGTCACTCAAGAGTTTCTGGATGGAACTCGGATCGGATGGGACATCCCTTACAACGTGCAGCTTTATGCACCCGGCCCTAATGAGAGAGCGGATCAGCCTCCGTGCCGGATGGTGGCCGTTAACCACGATATTATGGAGGCCAGTCTCAGATTTCCTTTGCATCCGACCATCACATATTTGTTGAACTTTTGGGATCAAGCGCCGATCCAGTTACTCCCCAATGCATGGATGATTATCTTGATGATTATGACTCTCTTTGGGCAAAACTTCTTGTTCCGACTACCGACCCTGGGGGAGATGGCATTCATGCTAAGGCTTGTCAACGACAAAACTCGGGATGTGGAGGTCTTCGTTCAAACAAAAAGCCCTAAGTTTGTTACCGGTCTTCTGAGTAAGGCTCACAATGTTCGATAATGGTGGTTCTTCGTGGCCGGAGCTTGGCAGACCGGGTATCCAGATGGGGAAGAGATCAGCATCCCAACCAACCCGAGGCCGAAACATGAAGTTAGATTTTGAAAAACTTGACTTTTGAGTGGGTTGTACTAATCTAATTCTTCATTTTTCTTTGCAGGTTATTTGTCTCCTTACTTTCTGGTTCCTTTGGCATTTGCGGCAACCAGGTGACGATTCCGACCTTGCTTGGGTTTTGTGATGTTTGAGAGTTTAGACGTTTACATTTATTTACGACCTCGTATCGTTTGTTGCAGTGATCGAGTTTAGGGTTGTGAAGAAGTGCCCCCTGGAGCTTTTTAACGAGTGCCCAAGGATGTTTTCCTGACTCGGATGCGCTCTCTCTAAACCCGAGGTCATCAAGGTCGCCAAGAAGAAGAAGAAAGCGGCCACAACCCGAATAGGGATCGTTATCCAAGAACCGATCCCCATCCAGTCCGACTCGGCAGTCGTGGGTCTCGGGACTGGAGCTCCCCCGGCCTCTCCACTCACAGGCAAGAAAAGGGGACGAGATGAGCTTGAAGGAGTTAGGGACAATTTGGAGGGATCGAGTCCGTCCCCAATCGATCTTACTGATAGCTCGCCCCCCGAGCACGGGCTGATTACTACTGTCCCAGATGTTCGTCTGACCGAAGCCCCATGGAGGGAGGATGATCGGACCTTCTTTGGTCGCGATCCCGCTATGTTTCAGGTGTAAGACTTCCGCCCTTTTCCTTTTCTATCGCATGACTTAGAAAGTCTGGTTACTAAGGTTTTTTTTCACACTTTTTCACTTGTTTATTCCAGTCTGACCCAGAACGATCCCAACCAACCTCCTCTCGTGCTGGACTTCCCCTTTTCCCGGGCTCTGGGCTCAATTGTTGACATGCCGGAGTATATGTGCCGGACTGTCAACTCCATCCCCCCAGTCCTATAACCTGGACCTAGCTGAGATCACTGATCGTCGACCCCGGGATGCCTCCCGGGCCAATGTTGCTCTGGTTAGCCAAGCCGCCATTATGGCTAACTTCATGGAGAATGAGCTCAACACAGTTGTGAGTTCGTTGAGGAAGGCGGAGGCCAGCCTAACCTGGGAGAGGGAGGAGGACGTGATCCTGGAAAGCCTAAATGTCGAGCTGAAGAAGGAGAAGGACAGTGTCTTCGGGCAGGTCGAGATAGTGGTGAAGGAGAGGGATGACGCGCAAATACGGGCTGAGGCCGTTGCAAAGGAGCGGGATGAGGCCGTGGCTCGGGCCGATGCTCTTGCTGTTGCCATGGAGAAGATGAAGCTTGAGCTCGAAAATGCCCAGTCGGTCGTGGAGGCCGAGAAGAAAGCGAAAGAAGATCTCGCCGAGGAGTTACGTCTGAAGGCGGAAGAGCTCGTTTCTGCCAACGACCGGCTGGCATATGATGTAAATGATCCCTACACCAGTCCCTTACTTTTCTCCGAGTATTGTTATTATATGGCCGCCACAGATCTCATCCATGAGGGTCGGAAGATCGGCGCTGACACCAAGTTCGCCGAGGATCACTTCCGTGCATATGTAGTTAAGACCCAATCCATGAGAGCTATTCGCTTCATTTTCTCGATCTCGAGACTGACTTCGGGGTGGATCTATCTTGGTATCAGTAGAGAGATCGGCTGCTAAAGCCGAGCAAACCCCCGCCCGCCTCTATGGTCGAAGAAGCCGATGATGACGGGGAAAAGGGCGAGGAGGAAGAGGATGCTACCGAAGAGCTGGAGCAGGACGGGGAGGTCGGGTCTGGGGCTGATGTGGCTGAGCCTGTGGGAGACGTTGCTGAGGTTGGCGAGCCGGTAGGAGCGGTTGGTGATGAAAATGAGGCTGGCAATCCTTGAACTTTTATTTGTTGATCATTTGAATGAACTCTCTTTCTGTTGTTTTCTTTATTTTGATTTTGTAACGGGCTTCTGAGCGGATTTATGATACTTTGCACTCTTTATCGTTGAATAAAATCTTGCTTCAATTTGCTTCTATCGCAGCGTTGCATCAAGCTTTATATTTTTTAGATATAAAACCTTGTGCTTTAGCATGAGTTTGTGTTTGAAAATTTTACTAAGTGTTTGGGATGGAAAGTTTGGGGAATTTGGTTAAGTATTTAAGGGAATTTGGCTAAGTGTATAAGGGAATTTGGCTAAGTGTTTGGGGTATACATAAGTGAAATTTGATAAAATTCTTAGAGAAAATTTGAACTTATCCTTGTTGATGATATGTTGATTTCCGGATGTTGGAGTTGCATCCGCTTGGTGATCGGGCACATTGATTTAGCTTTTTCTCGTGTTCTCAGCTTCGATCTGGGTTGTAAAATAATTTTGACCTTGGGGGTCTTCCCGGGCTAAGTGTGATATGCCGGCCTCGATACGATACGCATATGCTTTTGAACTAAGCTAGGCCTTAAGGATGAAGCGACCTTGACGGTTTTCTAAGGCTTAATGTGATATACTGACCTCGATACGGTCGGCTTATACTTTGGAACTGAGCCCGGTCTTAAAGAGAAAGTGACCTTGATGGTCTTCCCGAGCTTAGTGTGATGTGCCGACCTCGATACGGTCAGCATATACTTTTGAACTGAGCCCGGTCTTAAAGGGAGAGAATGTGGTGCCAACAAGTATTTTATTGATATTTTTTTAAAGTAGAGGTTTCAATACAAAGCTACTATTGATAATATTTTTTTATGGGAATCGCATTCCACGGGTATTGGTCTGGAGTTCCATCCATTAGTTCGAGCTCGTATGCTCCCTTGGAGAGCCATTTGGACACCCTGAACGGGCCCTCCCAGTTTGGATCAAATACCCCTTTGGGACCTTGGATCTTCTTAAGGATGAAGTCGCCTACTTGGAATTGCCTCGCCTTCACCTTTGTGTTGAATTTTTTTCGGATTTTTTCTTGTAGGTTGCATTCTTGAGATCATAATTGAGTCTTCTTTCTTCGAGCATGTCCAGGTCGATCCTTTGATCCGTATCATTGACTTTAGTGATCATCTGGGCCATCTTATGGCTCGAAAGTGCGACTTCCAAAGGGATGACGACCTCAATCCTAAAAGCCAGAGCGAATGGGGTTTCGCCCGTCTAGTTCCCGGTGGTCGGTCGGTAGGACCAAAGTACGTCGGGGAGCTCGGCCGCCCACTTTCCTTTCTTAATCATCAAGTTTAGCCTTGATGGTATGCTTTAGGATCTTGTTCACGGTCTCTACCTGGCCGTTTGTTTGCGGGTGGTAGGGGGTGGAGAAAATTTTCTTAATCTTCTATTTTTCACAGAATTGGATCACTTGAAGGCCATCAAATTGCTTCCCATTGTCGGAAATAATCACTTTTGGCAGGCTAAATCGGAAAATTATGTTCTTCCAGATGAACCTTATAATTTGAGTCCGTCCGATCTTATTGAGCGGCTCGGCCTCCACCCACTTTATAAAATAGTCGACTGCTACTAGGGCAAACTTGTGGCCCTCGGGCGCAATGGGCATCGGTCCGATAAAGTCAATGCCCCACTGGGCAAATGGCCAAGGGCTGTACATTGAAGAGAGCTGCTTGGGGGAAAGTATGATGTTGGGCCCCAAAATGTGACACTTGTGGCACGGCCTCGCAAAGTTAACCGCGTCTTTATTTAGGGTCGGTCAGAAGTATCCTTGTCTGATGACCTTGTGGGCCAGAGCCTGACCTCCGGCATGGTTCCCACATACTCCCTCGTGGATTTCGGCCAAAATTCTTAGGCCTTGCTCCGGGGTGATGCATTTCAAAGAGGAAGGGTGAAGCTTCTTTTGTACAGGAGGTCGTCAATGAGCGTGTACCTTGCCGACCGGAGTTGGAGTTTTCGAGCTCGGACCCTGTCTTCTAGGAGTTCACCGGTCTTCAGGTATCGCGTGATCGGAGTCATCCAACTTTCTTTGACGTTTAGGACGGTTGAGACTTGAGCTCGGATTATGGTGGGAGTTCTGAGCGTGGAGAGTTGGATGTTGGCAAAATCGGCCGCCCCCTCGGCGGTCGCTAGTTTGGATAAGGCATCGACCTGAGAGTTTTGCTCCCTTGGAACTTGCTCTATGAAAACTTGGAAAAATTTCTCACAAAGTGATATCACTAGGTCGAGATATTTCACCATCCGTTCTCCCCGGGCTTCATACTCACTTTTAATTTGATTTACCACAAGTAAAGAATCCATGAAGATATGAAGTCGACATACCCATTTGGCAATTGCAAGCTCGAGATCTCTGACCAGGGCTTAATATTCGGCCTCGTTTGTTGCGGTGAACTCGAAACGGACCGCATGAGTGAAACTTTGGCCCTCCAGTCCGACCAGTACGATTCCAGCCCCGGCGCACGAGCTTGTTGACGATCCATCCATGTAGAGCTTCCATGGGGGGTGATCTACTTTTGTAAATTTGGGAGGGAAGGTGAGCTCCACAATGAAGTCGTCGAGGGCTTAGCCCTTGATGGCCATCCTTGGGGCATACGTGACCCCATACTGAGCTATTTTCAAAGATCATTTCAAGAGTCTTCCACTGGTGTGGGGCAGGTGTAGCACTTGCCTTAAAGATAGGGTGGTCAGGACTTCCACTTGGTGATCGAAAAAATAGGGTCTTAGCTTTCTGACACTCATGACCAAAGCGTATGCCAATTTTTTTAGGGGGTATATCTGAGCTCGGCGTCGTGTAGAGCTTGACTTACGAAATAAATGGGGAGATGGTTTTTGTTGGGATATAGGTTAGATGTTTTGAAGATGTTAAAACAAAGAACTTATAATAGGACTAGATAAGCCTGTTAGTCAGCTACAGATTAGTCTAGGTCTAGAATATGTCTTTGGTTAAGGGGATAGAAATCTGTGCAGACCAGATGAGGTGACCAGACTAGAGGTGACCAGATGAGGTGTCCTTACCAGAGAAGATAAGTCATCAGAGCAGAGAAGTCTGACCAGAGGAGTCAACTAGAGGAGTCTGACCAGAGGAGTTCGACCAGATGAGTCTGACTAGAGGAGTTTGACCAGATGAGCTCTGACTAGACGAGCTCTGACCAGATGAGATGACCAGAAGACCTCTACAAGAAGACCTAGACCAGAGCAGATGAGTCCAGACCAGAGCAGAAGACCCTGACCTGACCAGACGAGTGCTGACCAGATGAGAGAGACGGATTAGTTCACCCACCCAGAGGCTTCGTAGTAATCTTGAGACGAGGAAATCTTGGAGTTCAATGATGGAGAAGAAAGCAATCTAGAGAATCAACTGATACGAGGATTGATTGATTGATTGATTGATATCAATCTTGATATAAATGAAGTCAACTAAGTAATCAATATAATCAATCTTTGATTATATCCCTTCAATTACGGTTGTTTGAATTGATAGCATTCCAACGACTAGTTAATTCTCAGAACTATAAATAGGAGTGTTTTGGTTGAGTTCAAACATAAGAGTTGGGCAAGAGCACAAAGCACACGAACTCTCCACTCACTCACCTTTGTCATTTCATGTATATATACTCTTTAGGAGTTGTTAGTTGGAACTTTACTCAACCTATTCATCATATAGAAAGGTTGGAGTAAGCAAGTGTACGAAGGAGCTGGTACTTCGCAATTCTAGAAGTTCGTAAGTTGGTTGGAGTGAGAGCCCCCTTTTGAGAAAGGGAGAGTGGACGTAGGACAAGTTGGTCCGAACCACTATAAATCCTGGTGTCATTTACTTTTATGCACTTTAGATTTCTGCATTTCAATTCTAGCACTTTATTTAAAAAGGAGTTTTCTCAAAATTAAGTATAAAACGCCTTCTGCTAGATAACCTTTTTGGGACCAACAGTTTTGGCCGTCGGCCCGGACGAGCACGGCGCTCAGGGCGACCTCGGAGGCTGCAAGATAAAGAAAGAGTTTCTCCCCTGGGATCGGTTTGACTAAAATTTGGGGGTTTGACAAGTATTCTTTCATTTTTGCAAAGGCTACTTGACTTTCTCTATTCCAAGAGATTTGCCATTTTTTATTATGGAGAAAAAGGCTTACTTTTATCGCCGAGCCGAGATATGAACCTGTTTAGTGAGGCCAGGCATCCAGTCAGGCGCTGAACTTGCTTGATTGTCCTCGGTTCTTGCATGTCGAGGACGGCCTTGATCTTCGCTGGGTTGGACTATATTCCTCTTTGACTTACGATATGCCCCAAGAATTTTCTGGCCTCCACTCCGAAGTTGCACTTCTTCGGATTTAATTTCATGTTGTAGGCCTTAAGGATATTGAAGATCTCAGCGAGGTCCCTAAGATGATCTTCTTTCTTTAAGCTTTTTACGACGATGTAGACTTCCATCGTCTTTCCGATCTGATCTGCAAACATCTTGTTGACTAGGCGTTGGTATGTTGCCCCAGTATTGATCAAACTGAATGGCATCCTCAACCAAGAGAACATATTCTTCTCCGTATGGAAAGAGGTATGCTTGATATCTTCAATGACCATTAGATTTGGTGGTAGCCGACGAAAGCATCCATGAATGACATTATTTCATGGCCGGCCGTGCTATCCACCAAGTGGTCGATGTGTGGCATTGGAAAATGGTCCTTCGGGCATGCCGCGATGAGGTCAGTAAAATCAATGCAAAGCCTCCAGGTGTTGTTTGATTTTTTGACCAAGACGGCATTGGCGACCCATTGAGGCTCGTCCTTGGCTTGCTCGATGAGTTTGTTGTCTAGCAACTTTTTGACCTCTTGGGCTAAGGCTTCGTATTTCTTCAGACTGAACTTTCTCATTTTTTGGTGGACCGGACTCTTGTTAGGGTCGATCTTCAAACGGTGGCAAGTGTGTTTGGGGTCGATCCCGACCATATCTTGATGAGACCAAGCGAAAACGCCGATATTGGCTTTGATGAATTCGATCACCTCCCCCCGCATTTCAGTTGGGATTTGGGAGCCGATAAGTACCTCTAACTTCGGCCTCGAGGGGTCAACTGGAATGTGTTCCAAGTCTTCCAAGGTTGTGGCTTGCTCGTAGCTTCGCCGATGTTCGGTGTTAAATCTTGGATTTTGGTTGAGCTCGGTGGGCTTGAAGTCGATCCTTGGTTCGAGGTCGTCGATCTCCATTGGTAGGAGATCGGGCTCGCTATATAGAGCGAGGCCAGTAGTGGATGGTCCGGCCTTGTTTTCACTGGCCGAGGTCGGAACGATCTCTTCAAGGTTGGCTTGAGAGGTATTTTCTTGAACTTGAACGTTACAAACAGAAATTAAAATGAGAAAGAGATAGTTCAAACATTTTCCTGCCATTATCTGGTCACCTTTAATGGTGCCGACCACCCCCTCGGGAGTGGGGAATTTGATACAAAAAAAAGTAAGAGGAGGCCACCGACTCAAATGTGTCTAGAAAAGGATGACCTAAAAATCCGTTATAGGAGTTCGGCTGGTCTACAATCACAAAATCTAAAGGCCTAGTGAACCTAACCTTTGTGTCATAGCAACAAACTAGTTCGACTAAAAGCTTGATTCTGCCATAGGCAGCAACAATTGCGTCTCCAAATCCCTTGATCTGGAGGTCGAAAGGCTTGATGAAAGTGACGAGGTTACCCAACTAGTCCCGAGCTAACTTGAATATAATGTTGCAAAAGTATCAATTATCGATCAACACCTGCTGGATCTCTTTCCCCAAGATATTAGCCGCGATCATGAGCGCGTCGCCCTTGGGGTAGGGTACCCTACTCCGATCTTTGTTCGAGAAATTGATCCCAAAATCCTTGTGAATGGTGGGCTCGGGCGGTATGACCAAATTGACATTTATTATGGCTCGAACTTCGGCCTTTAATTTTCGATTCGAAATCATGGAAATAGAGGTCAAACCGCCCAAATTTCCTTCTCCGGCCTGTATCATATTAACCCTGCCGCTGGGGTTCATGGGGGGAAGGTCATCATCCCCGTCTTCATCGATTGCTGCGACCGGCCGGATGCGCTGAGGTCGCTGTTGTTCCTGCCGACCTGCTGGCCTCTAGATTAGATCGTTCAAGAGCCCTTCGTCAAACAACTTCCAAAGTTATTTTAAGAGATCACGACACTAGTTTGTATTATGGCCAATAGAGTCGTGATAAGCACATAACTTTTTGGGGTCCAACCTCATTTTATCCCCCGTGAATGGCCTGGGCCTATGGAGCATGTCCCTATGCTGAATGGTGTTAAAGATGTGAGCGGGGGATTGCCTAAAGGCTTGAGTGAGATGGACCTCAACATCTTTAAAAGATTTGAAGTTGCCGAGCGGCTTAGGGATCCTTTTAGCCTTGGGGGCCCCCTTGGGGGACGCTTGGGCGGCCTCTGGCTCCTTCGAAGTGGGCTCTGTCTCGCCCAACCTTAGGGCCAACAGCTTCTTCCGAGCGAGGAAGTCTCCAGCTCATGCCCGGAAGTCGGCATAGGTCTTGGGAAAATCCTTTGTGAGATGCTTGAACATCGGAGATTTGCCATGGAAAACCCCCAAGAGTAGCATGCAAAGTCAGCTGGTCCCCGACTGGCTCTCCAGCCAGGATGACCTCGTCTACCTTGGAGATGTAGTCCTCATCCAATTCGTCCTTCTCTTGGCGGATACGCATAAGTCTGTTCCAGTTCTCCGGTCGGGCAATTTTGGCTGCAAAGTATGAGGTAAATTGTGTGCTCAAGGTTGAGAAAGAGTCAATCGAGCGGAAGGCAACGACACATACCACCTATGGGCGAGATCGCCCAAGGTGAGAGGGAAGAGCCGGCATTTGGTCGCGTCGGTTGTGCCCCAACCGATCATAAAAATCCATAATTTGCTCAAATGGGTCTCCGGATAAGGGCTCGTTTGCGGCCGGTCGGGCTTTAGTCTGGCCTTGTACCTCCATTAAGGCTCACATTTTGTCAAGCTGCTTCTGCATTTTGACTATCTCCGGTTTCAGATTCTTCTCTGGCTGCTATCCGCCGATGGCCATTGGACTGATCCGATCAAATACGCCCCCCCGAGGCGTATCGTGGCCAAGGAGGCCGCTTTGGGCGAAACTAGGTTTTCTCCTTGCAGAGTTGGCCGGTGCCAGGCTGATCACGGCCGCCCTCTTGTTGGGTTGTTGAGCCGAGCTTCACAAGTTGGAAATGGACTCAGTGTCTCATCACTCGGTATGGCTGCTGGGGAAATGGCTGGGGTACCAAGAAGAGGAATCAGTCCCCAATCGGCTAAAGATTGTGTGAGCGGAGCTCTGGGATCGTTGAGAAACGGGATTGGTTTGGGGCTGGCTCTCTCCTTGGTCCTCTCGGACCTTCAACTTCCCCTTGAAGTGACGAGTGTAGTATTTTCTGTTTTAGGCCGATGGGGTGCTTTTGCTGGTCCTCATCTCTTGGGACCCGGCGTCAGTCAAGAGTTTTAAAATTTTGCGCCAATGAGGGCTAAGTTTCCTCTGGGTACCGAATTGAGGAGACCATGCGGACGGCCTTCCCGGGATGGCCAGGTGGCCTCTCTGGAGTTCCGGACAGCCGGAGCTTGAGCCGTGGTCGGCGTAGCCGTGCCCTTCTGGGCAATAGATGACTTTGGGTTAGTCATCTTCTAGAAGAGTTGAGAGTAAGAAAAAGTTTAAAAAGATCTGGGGATGGGATTTGAAGCTTTGAAGACCAGTGAGTGTTCTTCAAAGAGAGAAAAATTGGGTTTAAGAGTTTGATACCCTTCTTCTAGTGCCAAATGTTGTTTGCCTAAAAACTAGGGTTGGAAAATAATGATTATGTGGATGGTTTAGGCAAAAACATCAATGAATAGAGCAATGAATGACTACATTAATGCTTGATAATTCATCATGAGTGGATAATGAAGATGAAGATAAATGCGTAGTAAATAAACCAAAAATTGTCAGGGGGTTTATTCCCTAGACTTAAATAAGTGTGTTGTATTTTGATTGATGAATAGTTGTTGTTCTTAGTATAAGGGAAAACCTATTTATAGGTTTTACATATGAGGGCATTTTGGTCATTTCCGACCTCGACGAGGAACCATTACATTAAATGCCTGCAAGGCGCCCGCCCGTCCTTGTGCTTAGGTGTCCGACCACTCCGGTGTCGCCACATATCTCAGAAGGACGATTCTCTGAATAATTTCTTCATTTATGTGGAATATTATCTCTGTCTCCGTGTACGGAGGCAGCTCTTTACCATATTTGGGCCGATTCTGTCGAATTCTATCACGTGCTCGATGGACTCTCCAATTAGCCTGGAGATTGGGGAGGTCGGAGGCGAGCTTGGTGCCAGTCTTCAAAAGGGATCGGAGATCGGAAGCCGACAACGTTGCCTAAAGTTTGTCTTGATTATATTTTATCCTTATAACTTTCTTTATTGAGATCGGAATCGGCCTTCATGCGGACCCCAAGGGGTCGGTTCGATCAGACGAGATCGGCCCGTGCCTGAGCTCAGACGAAATCGGCGAGGTCGGAGATTGCCAGTGAGTTGTTCTCATGGCGGGGCGGTGTCAGATGCCGTCCCTATTCTCTTTGTGGGAGGTCGGCTCCGACCTCAAATAAAAGTGGTCACAACAGATACATATAGAAATTATAATTTTATAAATTTCAAGTATTCTAAATCATTAAATTTACAAAATAAAAAAATTGGTGAAAATATATCTATATAAACAAATTAGAAATGTAAATGAATTTAAAAAAATTACGCAATTTGGACACTTATACAATTAAATACATAAAAAATATCAAATTATAAATTTTATAATAGACTAACTTATTAAATTTATAAAAGTTCAAAAAAAAGTTGGTGAAAATAGCTATATAAACAAATTAGAAACGAAAAAAATGAGTTAAATGAATTTTTAAAAAATGACTCAATTTGAATAAATATACAATTAAATGCATAAAAATGATCAAAGTATAAATTTTAAAGCAGTCTAAACCATTAAATTTATAAAATTTGAAAAAAAAAATTGGTGAAAATATTTGTATAAACAAATTAGAAACGAAAAAGAATTAATTAGATTAATTTTTAAACAATGACTCAATTTGGACACTAGATGCATAAAAATGATCAAATTATAAATTTTAAAGTAGTGTAAATCATTAGATCTATAAAATTTTAAAAAAAGTTGGTGAATAAGATGAAATTTAGGAAAAAAAAAATAGAAGTCTAAAGCACAATTAATAAGATGAATAAAAAAAATAAAAAATTGGCTCATTTTGAATGCATATCATGTGAGTGTCATATTAAATCAGCAACTTTGAAACTGCCTGAAAGGATGTCACAGAAGCATTATGTCCCAATTACAATATATACGTTTACATGTGTCTTGTGCTATCTTCCTATTGTAAAATAAAAAATAAACTCCTTGCTATTTACTCTGCTATACTTTTTTATATTTCTCACATTAACTTTAACTATATACAAACTATAGTTGTTTGTGTTTTCATCTTTAACTTTGTGACAAGATATATAGAAGTGATGCATAATACAGCAAACAGATAGGTTTCACAGTTGCCATTTCAATTGAAACTACAATCATATCTTGGACCAAAAGTTCCCTGAGAATAATCGTGTCAGCACTATTTGTCTCGTGTCGTTATGTTGTTATGTCTGCTTCAAGCACATGAAATCAGTGTCATTTTTAGTGTTTTACCCCATGTTTTATACTTTGGATGTACAACATGTGGAATTTTTTAAAATATCCAATGAGACCAATATAATTTTAGGTTCATGTTTTAAAAATCCAACTGGTGAAACATTATGTGAAACATAAAAAGTGACACTGAGGAATTGAACTGTGTTTAAGTATGTCATTTTCTTGTATTCTTGGAAGTTGGCAAAAACTTGTATGAGATCGTCTCATGTCATGAGACAATATAAATTAACACTCATCCTTATCAAAGGGTTTATGAGTCAATGCCCTAATTATATCCTTTATCACTGTCTCATACAATGAGACGGTCTCATATAAGACCTACTCTGGGAAGTTTCACCTCCAACTTCCATGAAATTTCAATTTGGTATTTTTTTTTCCTTCTTGTTTTCTCAATATCAAAGATTGTTATGTAACTTAGACGATGACCAATTTTATTACGTATACTATTACTTTTTCAATTTTAGTCATTTTGGTCTTAAAGGACCAAAAGTGATAAAAGAAGAAACATACCAGATTATTATTTGACACAAAAAAGAACCAAAATTGAAAAAGAATGTACAATACACGATCAAAATTGACACTAAAAGAACTAAAACTAAAAAAAATAACAAGATAAAGGACTAAAGTTGAACAAATTAGGACGATTCTTGACATTAAGGGAAAATTGGCAAAAATGCCCCGTATGTTGGCGGTTTTAGTAAAAATGTCTTTTATGTTTTCAACTTTATGATAATGCCCATTATGTTTTCAAAATTAGGCAAAAATACCCCGTAACAGGCTACAATAGGTTTCTAACCGGTTTTCGCTGACGTGGCATTTTATTATTGATTTTTTCTTTTTCTTTTCAAAATCCCCTTATATTTCTAAAAAATATATCAATTAAAACACAAATTTTGGTGTTGTTTGCCAAATAAATGAGGCTGGGAATTAATGGCTAGTTAAGAGAGCTTTGGCAAAAACATCAAATTATTGAAATCATAAATGTTGAATGAATGATTATGGTGAAGAAGATTAATGATGATGATGAACTGAAAGTAAGAAGACCAAGAATTGCCAGGGGTTTCTAATCCCTGGACTTGAATGCAAATTGTATTATTTTGTTGATAGAATGTGTTGAACTTCTTTCTTGTTACAAATGTGGGGCTATTTATACTTTTCTCCCTACAGGGGTATTGTTGTCATTTCCGATCTCTCGGGGGACAGAGGCATTAAATGCCTGCAGCCTCTGCGGGTGCGCGGGCATCCGTATGCCACAGTCTGCAGTCAGCCGACCACTGGCGTGTTGACACGTGTCCATAAAGGATGATTCTCTGAGAACTTTCCTCATTTGGGTGGAATATTCTCTCTGTCACTGAATACGGAGGCGGCTCTTTACTTCTTATGGGAAGATCTCGCCCGATTCTGTCACGTGCCCTTCTTCAATTCTGTAGGTCGGGGACACTTCGAGGTCGGAGGCCGACCTCTTGGTGGGTCTTGAGGTCGGAAAGCCCTCCTGAACGTTGGCCGTGCCCTAGCGACCTCCATTAGTTTAATTTGGTTGAGGCCGGACCGGTCCGGTCCCGGCCTATTTGACTTGTATCTTGGTCGAGGTTGATACGTGCTTTAAGCTTGTTTTCGATCTCGTTTTTTAGGTCGGAAAATGGGGCCGGAACCCGTGGAGGTCGGAAACTGTCCGGGCGGATCGGTACCGCTGCGGACGTGTTGATTCGTTGCTTCTGGCCTTCTTTGGGTCGGTGCCGACCCGTGGTAAGAAATGGCTACAACAATTGCCCCCCAGCTCGGCTCTCAGGGTTGATGGGAGGTGAGATGGTCGTCTGCCATTGGTCATCGGCACCGGTCCTCCACTGCCCGGGACGACCGTAGGTCGGCCTCTTATGGCCTGACGTTTGAGTAGACGTGTGTGGGTAAGTGCGCCTAAAAAGGTGTGCGTTACGTCATGTGACGTTTTGGATCCCGTGCATTCATTGATGGCGTGCGCAGCCATTTTGATGCGTCGCTTCAACTTCTTGCACTTAAGCCCCTAGGCCTAGAATTTTATTTCGAAAAAGGCCCCTCACCATTTCTTATAAATAGGTGGGACTCTTGCCATTTTAAGTTTTTTACTTTCGCGTGTTTTGAATTTTCTCAGCAAGCGTTGCAAACCTAGTGATTTTTCTGGCGAACTCCTCGAGGCGGCGTTCGATTTCGTACGGCGGTGATTGAGGTGGCGGTGAGAAAGGTAACTTTTCTTTAGACTTCAAAAATCCTTTCTATTTTTCCTTCTTTTCAATTATGGTACGGAGGTGGACTGGTCCTCCGCCTGGACAAAGAGGTGGCGCCTCCTTGAGCGGCGGTGGCGGAGCCAACCGGAGGTTGTTTGACGAGGGGGGAAGCTCCAGCGGCGGAAGTGGCGCCTCTCCATCATGGCTAGCAAGCTCAATTTGGGCTCGTGATGATGACGGTTTGGACGCGCTCTTCCCGAGCCCGGGCCGGTCACTATTGGGCGAGGGGGCCAGGGAGAGGGGCTTGGCCGTGGTTGAGAGATCTCGGATCGAGACGGCGGCTCCTCCAGTGGAGAGTCGGGAACCGTTGGACAATCTTCTAGAAGAAGATAAAGAGGACGGTGGTCACGGCGAGGGTGACGACTTGGCCCACAGCATATTGCTTCAAAATCTTGCGGCCGAGCAAATCAAAGAGAGGTTCGAAATGGTGGACGAGGCCTCGGGATCGGGGTCTGAGGAGGTCGGAGGGTTACCCGTTGCAGGTCGGAGTGTTAGTCAGGATCGGTGGGACCAGGTTAGGCGAGCCTTCCGCCTATGGTCGGAATACGTGAAGGAAAAAGATGAAATCGAATCCCTTGACTTTGACTTCGAGGGGTACCAAGATCGTTTCCCGTGGGGGCCGACCGTTCGCGACCCGACCTCAATTCGTATAGCCGATTTGGAGGAGTCCAATAGGTAGACTATTGGTCGGATTCAGAACAGGATGACCCAGAGTTACCTTGATGAAGCTCGAGCCGACTGGGACATTCCTTTCGATGTTCAACTTTATGCCCCGGAGCCAAATGAATGGGCGGATCAACCTCCTCAGGGGATGGTGGCCGTCACTCAGGATATGATGGAGGTCGGACTCCATTTCCCCCTCCATCCGGCCATCCCTTATCTGTTGAACTATTGGGACCAGGCGCCCATCCAGCTGTTGCCGAACGCATGGATGATCATCTTGAGCTTCATGGTGTTGTTTGGCCAGAACCGGTTGTTCAGGATGCCGACCCTGGGGGAGATGACTTACCTTTACCGGATCCAAAGTGAGAAGAGTGGGACCGGAGAGGTCTTCATTCAAACTAAAGGACAAAAACTGGTGACCGGTCTCCCGAGCAAAGCTCGTAATGACCGGAAAAAGTGATTTTTTGTGGGAGGAGCTTGGCAGACCAGATACCCGGGCGAAATCGAGATCGGGGTTCTGACCAACATCCGCCTTAAACACCCCAGTAAGAGATTTTGAACTTATCTTAGAATAAAAAGTACTGATCTAATTTTTTATCTTTCTTTCCAGGCTACCCTTGTCCTTCCGATCGCGAGTTGAACTACGACTTTGCCGTCGTTCGTGAGCGGATATTGTCTTTGCCGGCCGCGGGGAGGAACCAAGCTATCCTCCGGACTCGACAAGCTCGAATTTCAAGCCGTTTCTTCCAGTTTCCGCGCCATCTGAATTTGACGGGTAAGTATTAGGGTGAGCCCGAGTCTTGTGTTGTATTTTTTTTATAACACTTCGCATTTTGATATTGCAGTGCCTGAGTTTCCGGTCGTGAAGAGGTGCCCCCAGAACTTTCCGACCGCTGTCTTGAGATGTTTTCCTTGCTGGGTGCTTGCACGGTGAAGAAGGCGGCCAAGGGGACGAAGAAGAAGAAGGGGACCGGCGCCCGGACTGGGATCGTGATCGAAGAGCCTCTTCCCCTCCAGTCTGTTCTGGCCATCGGGACAGCCGCCGCCGAGGCACCCACTTCCTCCCCGATCACCGGCAAGAAAAGAGGTCGGGAGGAGACTGAAAGCAAAGAGGCCGGCCTACACGGATCGAGCCCGGCCGCCATCGACATCTCAGATGACACACCTCCCGGTCCCCAGCCAGTTGGGATGGATACCATTGCCCAAGTGGCGCAAGCTCCCGGCCGGGATGACGATAGGACCTATTTTGGTCGCGATCCGGGCCGTTTCCAAGCGTAAGTTGCTCAACTTTAACAGTTCTCTTTACTTAAACAGTTTGTTTGTACCTGACTTGGTTTTTTATCTATCTAGGCTGACGCGTAATGATTCCGACCTTCCCCCACTGGTGCTCGACTTCCTGTCCTCTCGAGCTCCGGGCTCGACGGTTGATATGCCGGACTACATGAGCCGGACGGTGAATTCTCTGCCCCAGTCTTGGACTCGGGAGTTGGCTGATATTGCCGAGCATCACCCTCGATACGCCGGCCAGGCCAGCATTGCGCTGATCAACCAGGCGGCGATCATGGTCAACCTGAGGAAGAATGATCTCAACAATACCGTCTGATCGCTCTGGAAAGCGAAATGCGCCCTGACCGTGCCCGTGAGGAGAGAGCCGGCTTTGAGAGTGAGAATGTCGGGCTTAAGAAGGAAAGGGACCAAGCGGTCGGATAGATGGAGGCCGTCCTGAAGGAGAAGGATGATGCTCTAGGCCGGGCGGAGATAGCGTTTAAAGCCCTGGCGGATGCCCGGAACCGGGTTGCTGAAATAGAGGATGCCAACGCCGGGCTGCGGCTGGAGGCGCACAGGGCCCGGGGGGATGCCGATCAGGCTCGTGCCCGGCAGGCAGAGCTGGAAGGAGAGGTTCAGAAGAAAATTGATGAGTTGGCTGCCGCTCTAAGTCGGCCAGCCTACGACCCGGATGATCCGGCCACCAGCCCGGTGCTCTTCTCCGAATTCTACTTCTATATGGCCGCCGCCAATCTGATCCGGGTTGGACGTCAGGCCGGTGCCGACACCAAGGCTAGGGAAAACTACTTCCGTGAGGGCTATTGGCTTCCCTTCCTCGATCTTGAGACCGACTATAGGGTGGACCTTTCATGGTTCCCCATCTGCACAGGCTGATCAAACCGGGTCAGAATCCTCCGGCCGCCGAAGACGAGGAGGGGGAGGAAGAAGAAGAGGCTCCTCAGGAAGGCCCCCAGGTGCCGGGCGGAAGCTTGGCCGAGGCGGAGGCCTGTATCAACGAAGGAGTTGACTTCATGGCCGGGTCGGGAGAGCAAGCGAGCACAGCGGGCGGGGCAGGCGATCCCTGAAGATCAACTTTTACCTTATCTTTTTATTGCTTTTCCGTGTGTAACCGGCTTTCGACCGGATTTGTTTCTCTTTTGAACTGTCTGTAGTGTTCCTTTCCCCGGCTTTAGACCGGTCTTGTTATGAAATTCAGTTTTCGCTAGTTTTGCTGCTTTGTTATTATTTTTCTCGTCCTTTCGTATCGAAGAATATAAATCTATAAAAGAGAGACTTTTAGCGCCTCTTTCGGGTTCCCCTTTACCGCTATCCCTCGGGTGACATGAAGCACTAAGATAAGAAGAGGGTGCCTCGAAGATGCTTTGATCTGAGCCCGGTTTTTAGATGGCCTTGGGTGGCCTTCCCGAGCTCAAGTGTGATATGCCAATCTCGATACGGTCGGCATATGCTTTTGAACTGAGCTCGATTTTTAGATGGCCTTGGGTGGCCTTCCCGAGCTCAAGTGTGATATGCCGACCTCGATATGGTCGGCATATGCTTTTGAACTGAGCTCGGTTTTTAGATGGCCTTGGGTGGCCTTCCCAAGCTCAAGTGTGATATGCCAACCTCGATACGGTCGGCATATGCTTTTGAACTAAGCTCAATTTTTAAATGGCCTTGGGCGGCCTTCCCAAGCTCAAGTGTGATATGCCGACCTCGATACGGTCGGCATATGCTTTTGAAATGAGCTCGGTTTTTAGATGGGATCGAGCTGCGTGTAGAACCTTGTGTTAATAAGGACTTTGACTACATAGTACAACTTGATTACTGATAGTATTTCTTCAGGTGAATTGCATTCCAGGGGTATTGGTCCGGAGTGCCATCCATAAGTTCTAGCTCGTAAGCTCCTTTGGAGAGCCACTTGGATATCCTAAATGGGCCTTCACAGTTCGGGCCAAATGCCCCTTTAGGAACTTGAACCTTCTTGAGGACGAGGTCGCCGACCTGGAATTGTCTGGCCTTCACTTTAGAGTTGAATTTTTTTCGGATTTCTTCTTGTAGGTCGCGTTCCGGAGATCGGAGTTAAGTCTTCGTTCTTCTAGCATGTCCAGATCGATCATCCGGGCGGTGTCGTTGTCTTCTGTGATTGTTTGGGCTGTTCGGTGGCTCATGAGAGAGACCTCCAATGGGATGACGGCCTCGGTGCCAAAAGCTAAAGCGAAAGGTGTTTTGCCTGTCGAGTTTCTAGTAGTCGTTCAGTACGACCAAAGCATGTCGGGGAGCTCGGCTGCCCACTTTCCCTTCTTGTCCTCAAGCTTCGCTTTAATGGTGTGCTTGAGGATTTTGTTTACGGCCTCCACCTGGCCGTTCATCTGCGGGTGGTAGGGGGTGGAGAAAAATTTCTTGATTTTCCCTTTTTCACAAAACCAGATCATCTAGAGACCGTCGAACTATTTTCTGTTGTCGGAGATGATCACTTGAGGTAGGCCGAAACGACAGATGATGTTTTTCCAGATGAACTTTATGATCTGGGTTTGGCTGATCTTGTTGAGCGGCTCGGCCTCCGCCCACTTTGTAAAATAATCGACTGCCACGACGGCGAATTTGTGGCCCCCGGGTGCAGTGGGCATCGGCCCGATCAGGTCGATGCCCCACTGGGTAAAAGGCCAAGGGTTGTACATGGAGGAGAGCTGCTCGAGGGACAACTTGATATTGGGTCCCAAGATTTGGCATTTATGACACGACCTTGCGAAGCTGACAACGTCCTTGTTCAGGGTCGGCCAGAAATATCCTTGCCTAATTACTTTATGGGCTAGGGCCCGGCCTCCGGCGTGGTTTCCACATACCCCTTCGTGTATCTCGGCCAAAATGCTCTGGCCTTGCTCCGGGGTTATACATTTTAGGAGGGTGAAACTTCTTTTTGTTGGTCCCACTAGATAGATTAATTGCGGAAGCCTTTATAACCAAAATGTCTTTAGAGAAAATCTTTTCTAAGAGCACAAATAATAAACAACAGGTATTAAAGAAAGCAATAAATAACACCGTATTTATAGTGGTTCGGATCTGAATATCCTACGTCCACTCTCCCTTGATCAAAGGGGTCTCACTATCCAACCAACAAACTCACTACTTACTGGAATTTCCAAAGTATCAGCACCTTCTTACAATCTCTTTAGATCTAACTTCGATCTAAAGACAAACTTACTCCAACCTTGTCTAACAAGATGAACAGGTTGAGTATATAAACTCCTTATGAGTTGGATGAGTAATTAAGAACAAAGTGAGTGCAAATGCGTAGTGATCAAAAAGCTTAGTATGCTATGTGCGCGTGTAGAGTCTCTAAAGCTTTTTCTTGAACTGCACTCTTGTATATATAGAGGGGATTAGGGCTAGCCGTTGGAGGGCTAATCCAATCAGATCCTCTATATAAGGAAGCCTCAATCAATCAATTCCCTAATTGATTGATTGGGTTGGTGGGATCCTTGGATTGATTATCTTCAAATACTTTCCAATCCTGATCATGATGACTTGATTTGAATCACCAACGGTCAATTGCTTCCTCTGCCTAACTCTGATTCTCAACAGAGAAGGCAAGACCAGACACCAGGCAACCTCGGTGTCTTCTGGTCCTTATCTGGTGAACAACCAGAATACTCAGTAGAATAAGGGGATCAAACTGAGCATCTTTTGTTCCACCAGACTCGTCTGGTCCGGACTCGTCTGATCTGGGGAAGGTCCTCTGCCTCTGGTCTGATCTTATCTGGTGAAGTCTTCTGGTGGAGTCATCTGGTGAAGTCCTCTGGTGGGGTCTTCTGGTGACTCTTCTGGTGAAGTCTTCTGGTCTGGCAGTTCCCCCTAGACTAAGTCCTAATCTAGATCATCATCTGGCTAACAGGTCCAGATGGTCCTATTACATCTTCTGGTTTGTTTTAACTCATCAAAACTAACAATTTTTATCCTAACAATTTCCCCCTTTTTGATGGAGTTAAAACACTACCAGAACTGATCACAAAGAAGACTTAAGCAAGAAAACATATAAAGGATAAGACCTTAGAATAGATCTTATCAGGCAAACAATTAAGACAACAAGAGGTTGTCTTTAGAACAGAGAAGATATGATATTTTCATTAATAATAAGGACAAGAATGATTACAGATTACATTGAAGATCAGATCCTATTCTATGCATATCTTCTGTTGTCTTTGGGCACCAGAAACCAGTCAAGAAACCTGTCTTGAATGGCCTTCAACTCTGCAGAAGGTGATGGGATGAAGTTTGCCAACACCTTGGTCTTGTACAGTCTCTTCAGCTCAGCCCAATCAACCTGGTCTCCTGCCATTGGAGTGTTGAGAAAATGGAACTCAGGAGCACTGACTTTCAGGTTGAATTCAATAGTTGAATCCATCAACTGCTTGTACAAAACTGCATCATATGCCTGCATCCAAGAATGGAAAGTCCTGTTGATGAGAGCATCATCCTCTGGTGGAGGTCTCTGGATGTAATGTTGAATGAACCAGAGAGTCTTGGCTTCTCTCCATTTTTCTATCAAAGGCACAGGAACAGTTGAGTTAAAGGACCCTTCTGTCCTGAGAGGGAGGATGTTCATGACTTCAACAGGCCCTTTTCTCTTCTGGCTGGATCCAATAGCACCAGGAGTGATGCCATCTTCTCTACTCTTCTTATTTTGCCTTCTAACATATCGGAGCCTCTGCTCTTCATCTATGTTCTTCCTTATCCTTGCTTGCCTCTCTTCAGGCGACTCTTCCTTTAATCTCTTCTCTGCTTCTTCAACCACAGATTCAAGGAAGCTCTTCTTTACTTTCCTTATCTTCCTCTTGCAGGTCCAGAGATGGAAATTGGATCCTGCTCTGCTTCGGACTCCTCTTCTGCAGCAAGCTGCTTAGCCATGGAAAGGGATTTGAGCTCTTCCTTCTTCTTCTTCTGCAACTCAGCCTGGGCCAAAGTATTCTCCAGCAGGTCCAGACGAGCTCCATGGCTGAAGAGAGTTTCATTTGTGGTCTTCGCCAGATCAGTTCTGGCCTTCTCTTCCCCCTTTTTAACTTCATCAAGGAGGGGCTCCACTACCTGACTTATAAGATCAGGCAAGGCAGTGTTGGAGGAAGAGTGAAGATCACGCAGCTGCTTGGCCTCCTCCAGGTAAGCTTTAGACTCTGCAACAAGTCTCTCTTGCTTCTCCAACATCTCCTGGAGGGAGTCTTTCAGCTTTGCAGTTTGAATCATCTGGCTGGCCATCTCCACTTTGAGCACAGAGACAGGTCTCAACTGCTCCAGCACGTGCTCCTGTAGCTGCTTCTGGCTGTGCATGACATCCAGCTTGACAAATAAGCCATTAACCTTAAAAGAAGCTTTTACCTCTGCCAGAGAAGACTTTAACTGCTTCAGAAAGATTCTCCTCTCATGCTTGATCTGGTGCTCTATCATAGCAGGGGCCATATGTTGAATAGCTTTTGAAAAACGCCCAATCTGCATGATTTGCTCATTGTAGAAAGCTTTCATCTTCTGGAGCACGGCAGGAGACATCTCAAAGTCTTCCTCATCTGAATATAGCTCTGGAGGAAAGACAAAATGAGGACCAAACTTGTAAGTGGGGCCCTCTGGAGTGAGCATTACTCCTCTCTGGATGAGCAGGGTGCGAATCAAGACTTTAGCAGCACCAGGAGTTTCCAGCTCTGCTGGGTTCTGAATATTCATTCTCTGCTTTAGCTCAATCTCCCAAGCAGTGAAGTTGGAGGGACCCATTTCCTCAAGCAACAACATTAGGTCCTCCACATCTTCAAGTCTGGCCTTGCTCCAGACCTTGGCATCAGTAAGGTCTGCCAGAAGTGGTAAGTGCTCCAGAAGAACTGGGAAATGCTCTCTTAGCCAGAGCTGAGCACTTACACTCATACTCTGCCTAATGGGACCCATTTCTGCAGATGAGAAAGTGAATGGTTTGGGCCCAGAGGCAGAGGAGGAAGGTGCTAAGTCTGCAGGCTTAAGTGAAGCTTCCTCATCTTCACTATCATCGCTGGTTAAACAGGTAGGAGAAGGGGGAGGGCCAACGAATCCCAGAGCCATAGAAATGGTTGGGTCCTGGTCTGTATGGGTTTGGGGAGGGTTAGGATTTTGTGAAGTAGAGGGTGTAGGAATGGGTTGCTCTGCACCAGAAGATGATGGAATATCAGGTACAGAAGGTGTAGGAGGTATCTGGGAGGTGGAAGTGTTTGGAGGGGGGATTTCTGCACCAGAAGAGGTTGAGGGTACCTCTGGTACAGAAGGTGGGGGAGAGGGGTTTGTGTTTAGAGGTATATGGGAAGATGGGGGAGAGGGTGTTTGAGGGATGGTTGAGGTAGAGAATGTAGGTGTGTCTGGGAGAGTCTGCTCTGGTGAGAATGAAGGAACACTAGGAGCAGATGAGATGGGATGTGTTTGAGTATCTGGTGGGGAGGTAGAGGGGGAGACAAGATCAATGGAAGTAGAGTAGGGTAAGAAAGGGTTTACCTCTGCTGGGTCAACACCAGCAGGCACAACGAGCTCTGGAGAATCCTCTATAATCTGGGAAGCATCATTAATAGCTCTCTCCAGGGCCTCACCAAGATCAGATCCAGAGTCAGGATCCTGTAGAATTGCCCTCTTGGCCCTGGGCTTCCTCTTAAGAGGTTCAACCTCCTCTTCCTCTGATGGCTCATCCACCAGGAGGGTTTTCTTGGGAGCTCTTCTGCCAGTCCTTGGCTTCTTGGCAGATTTCTTCCTGGCCTCCACCGGGCTCTTCCGCTTGGCTGCCCCAGCCTTAACAGCTTCATCATCATCACCACCCTTCTTCTTAAGAATGTTAAGAAGGGGAATCTGGTCCTCCTCCGAGGAACCAGAAAAGGCAATGGTTGAGGAACCAGTTGCACCAGCAGCTTTCTTCTGGGTCTTCTGCCTTTGCTGCTGCTTCTGCCCGTTTACAGGAGAGGGTACTGCCTGAAGAGGAGGGGCAGGGATGGCTTCTTCTCCATCAGAGTCAGGATGGCCATGAAGGGGACCATCCTTAGAGAATAGCACCTTAGACTTGTGAAATCCTTTGCACCAAGTCTCCTTCCATCTCTTCTCTGGAAGCAAGGAGTCCAAAATTAAGGTAAGTTTCGTACCCAACGAAACATTAGCAGTGAAATAAAACGGCATCTCCCCTGGCTGGAAAGGACAAGCTTCCTTGTTAACTTTCGCCTTATTCTTCCTCAAGACGCCCCAAAAGAATTATGCCCAATTGCATTGGACGTCGTCATACAAAGCTCTCATCACACACATTCTTCCATTAAAGATCGCATCTGTGCTGTGATTTTCACACATCAACACCTTAACAACTATGTCAAAAAGTACCTTGTACTTTTGCCTCAGATGCTTATCCAGAAATCCCTTCGTGATATTCTGGCAAGAGGAACGAGCAAACAGTTTGAAGGAACCCACAATATCATCTTCCTTGTAGGTTAAAGGATCCACTCCTTCCACCGAAATGTTTCCAAACAGGGCACAGAAATCATGCTTGGAAAACACCAAATCTTCCTTGTCAATCTTTGTAGAAATATGGTCTTCATTGATCTTCATGCGAACCAAAAACTGGGCCGCATAACCGTCAAGAGTACGAAAATCTCTGGGAATGGTGGAGATCAACTTCTCAACTCCGGATCTCCTCAATAGTTCCAAAATAGCAAGAGCAGACGAGTTCTTGGTGGTGTAGAAGTCAACCACCATCTCCGTTTTCAGTTTCTTCATCATCAATTCATGGTCAAAATTACACGGGGGAGCCATATCTGTGAGAGAGAGAGAGAGAAGGGAAGAACTCTGCAGAGAGAGGTTAGGGTTTGAAAGTATGAAAATGTGAAAAGACAGATTGTAAGAAAATTAGATTTAAATAGGGTAATACGCGTGGCTCGAGTATTAAATGAAGTGTGAACGCGTGTAATACCAAAATTAAATTAGGGAACAAAATCAATATTTGAATTGATTGACATTTTGCACAGTGATTAAATCCGATGGCCACAAAGAAAGGCAAGATACAGATTTAATTTGGTGCGTTGGCATAGTCATTGGGACGGGGCATAAAGGGGTTTTGTGGCAGTCAAGAGAAAAAGCGAAATGATTGCCTAGGCCCTATACCCTAGTCTTAAATACACTCCGAAGTTGAAAGGTTTTGAGTGTACTTACTAATTTGAAAAGTGTATCCCAATGATCAGAGGCCAGAGAAGTAAAACCATACCTTTCACCTGATATTGTAACCAGATGATACCACAGCTAATCTGATGTTACATCTCCTCTGATGAAACTCATCTGGTCCTGGTCAGAGAAGATTTTGGACATTTGACTCAGCACCTCATCTGGGACAAGTGTCACCTGGTGCATACCTTATCTGGTACCTTCTCTGATATGTCTAATCTGCAGGTATGTTAGTTTTAAACGAAATAAAGAATATGCAATAAAGTAGAAATAAAAGATACTTCTCTGATGTTCCCCCTAAAACAAATCTGTCTCTGAATCCAACAATCCTAACTCAAAAGCTAACTCTCTAAATTTGGTCTCAGCCAAAGGCTTAGTTAAGATATTTGCTCTCTGCTTCTCTACTGCAATCTTTTCCATCCTTATATCTCCCTTCTCAACATGATCTCTGATAAAATGATGCCTTATATCAACATGTTTACACCTGGTATGAAGAACTGGATTCTGGGTAATTGCAATGGCACTATTGCTATCACAGAAAATAGGAATATCCTTGGCTCTAATCTGATAATCCCTAAGCTGTTGACTAATCCAAAGTAGTTGAGAACAACAGCTCCCTGCAGCCATGTACTCTGCTTCTGTTGTTGATGTAGCAACTGAAGTCTGCTTCTTAGAAAACCAGGATACCAATTTATTCCCTAGAAATTGGCATGTTCCACTTGTAGATTTCCTATCTATTCTGCATCCACCATAGTCTGAATCTGAATAGCCACTCAATTCTAAATTGTCATCTGTAGGATACCATAGGCCTAAGTTCACTGTTCCCTTAAGATATTTCAAAATCTTCCTTGCTGCTTCCAAGTGACTTTTCTTGGGATTAGCTTGAAATCTGGCACAAACTCCAACAGCAAAGGTAATATATGGTCTGCTTGCAGTCAGGTACAGAAGAGAACCAATAAGTGCTCTGTACTGAGTCTGGTCCACACTCTCTCCAGACTCATCTGGATCCATGTTGAAATTTGTCATCATAGAGATCTTGGCTGCTTTGCTAGATCCTACTCCAAATTTCTCTAACATGTTTCTGGTGTACTTTCCTTGATTAATAAAGATTCCCTTCTCTGATTGCTTAACCTGCAAACCTAAAAAATAATTCATCTCACCCATCATGGACATCTCAAACTGACTCTGCATGAGTTCACCAAACTTCTCACACATCTTCTTGTTAGGGGATCCAAATATAATGTCATCAACATATATTTGGACCAGAAGGATGTCCTTTCCTTCTTCTTTCCTAAACAAGGTCCTATCAATCTTACCCTTAGTAAAACCATTGTCCAGAAGAAATTGAGATAGAGTGTCATACCATGCTCTGGGTGCCTGCTTCAGCCCATAAAGAGCTTTCTTAAGCTTGAACACCTTGTCACCTTGTTCAAAACCACACTTCCTCAATGAGAATCCCATTAAGAAAGGCAGATTTCACATCCATCTGGTATACTTTGAACTTCATGTGAGCAGCATATGCTAAGAACAATCTGATGGCTTCTAGTCTGGCAACAGGAGCAAATGTCTCATCATAGTCTATTCATTCAGACTGGGAATAGCCCTGGGCCACTAGCCTTGCCTTGTTCCTAGTAATGACATCATTCTCATCTTTCTTATTCTTGAAAACCCACTTAGTGCCTATCACCTTTTGATGTCTTGGTCTGTCTACCAGCTCCCAAACATCCTGTCTGGTGAATTGATTCAACTCCTCCTGCATAGCAACAATCCAATTTGAATCTTTCAGTGCCTCCTTGGTGTTCTTAGGCTCAATCAAGGACACATAGCAACTGAATAAGGCAGCTAATTTAAGAGTTCTCCTAGTCTGGACACCCTTAGTTGGATCTCCAAGGATTAGGTCATTGAGGTGATCAACCAGGGTCCTCCTTCCCGTAGTCTTGCCTGGTTGATCATCTTCTGCAGTAACTTGGTGATTATCACCACCTGCAGAAGAGCTTCCCCCTACAGGAGTTCCAACCTCTTCTGGTTCTGCTCCTTGTGAAGGCTGCTGCTTCAGAGAACCAGGAGATGGGTCATCATCTGAATCTGAATCAAGAACAGGTGGATTGACTTTGATAACTCTGGGTGTAGTCTGATTCTGGGTCTCATCAGAAGACTTAGAATCCACCTTGAACTCAAAAGTAGATTCATAAAAAACAACATGAGGTGTTTCCTCCACACAAAGTGAATTCTTATTAAAAACTCTAAAAGCTTTACTGGTGCTGGAATATCCTAAGAATATTCCATCAGCCACTTTAGCATCAAAGGTTCTTAATTTAGATTTCCCATTGTCATGGATGAAACACTTACATCCAAAAATATAAAAATATGAAACAGATGGGGTTTTACCTTTCCATACCTCATATGGAGTCTTATTATGTCTCTGGGCAATCAGGCATCTGTTCTGAGTGTAGCAAGCTGTATTAATGGCCTCTGCCCAAAATCTCTGTGGAGTGTTGTATTCTGCCAGAAGTGTTCTTGCAGCTTCTTTGAGGGTCCTATTCCTCCTTTCTGCTACTCCATTTTGTTGGGGTGTTCTGGCAGCAGATGTTTCATGAAAAATCCCATGGTCCTTGCAGTAATCTGCAATGTGTGAATTCAAAAACTCTGTTCCTTTGTCACTTCTGATTCTGATTATGCTCTGGTTCTGCTCATTCTGAATCTGCTTGAAGAACTCTGGCAGCTTAGTCATAGTTTCATTTTTCTTAAACAAGAACACTACCCAAGTGTATCTTGAAAAGTCATCTACTATCACTAAGGTGTACTTCCTTCCACTGAAACTAAGAGGAGAAACAGGTCCAAACAGGTCCATGTGAAGTAGTTGAAGCACTCTGGTTGTGGTTGTGCTCTGGACATCCTTAAAGGAAATCTTGGGTTGTTTACCCTTCTGGCATGAACCACAAACCTGATCCTTCTTAAACACTTCATTAGGAAGACCTCGAATGAGACCTTTTCTGGCAATCTTATTCAGTGTCTTGAAGTTAAGATGACACAATCTCTTGTGCCAAATCCAGCTATTCTCTGCAGATCCTTTTGCAACTAGGCAAGCATTTCTTGGGCAACTGTTAAAATCTGCAAGATAAATGTTACCCTTCCTCAAGCCTATTAGCAAAATATCATTATAATCAGAAGAGAAAACAGTGCATGAATCACTAGAAAACTTCACTGAGTATCCCTTGTCACAGAATTGGGATACTGAAAGCAGATTATGCTTGAGTCCTTCTACGTAGTAGACTTCATCTACAGATACTCCATTGAAGGTCAACTTTCCAACTCCTCTGGTGACTCCATAGTTGTTGTCACCAAACATCACTCTTGGTCCATTCAATGGCTTGAAATCTTGGAGATTATCTTTCTGGAAGGTCATGTGCTTGGAACATCCACTATCAATGTACCAGACATGGTTGCTTGAAAATCCTTTCTCCAATGGACTCTTATCTACCTGCAGAGAAATCAATTAGGTCCCCTACTAGTGCTGGGTCCTGATTGGTTAGTTGCAGGTTTTGTAGGAATCCATAGATAAAGATCATCCCTTGATGGATGAGGAGATCTTATCTTCCTTCCGAATCTATCTACCAGCACATGTCCTCTGACAATGACATATTGAGCTACTGGTCTGATAAGGACACATTTCCTATAAACAGGTCTGGTGTACCTTTTCTCAAATCTGGCCTTTGGAATGGCCTGCCTCAAAGACATGGTCTTAAAGGTCTGGTTGTAAGGGTACATCCTAGAAGAACCATCTCTGGTGTCATAACTACCCAGATCAGTTGGTTTTCTATAGATGGGTCTAGAAGACCTCCCCTGGTTCTGATAATTAGACTTGCTCTGGTGATTATAGTTCCTTTGAGTATACCTATTCTGGAATTGATTCCTCTGAGAAAATTGTCTCTGGGGTACCTGGTTATGTTGAACATTGTTCCTTCTCTGGTAGTTGTTACTCTGATTGGTATTCCCCTTCCTTGAGTGTTTCCTTTGAGGTCCCCTAATCTGTTTAGGTTCCCTTTGAGGATTTCTCTGGGGTCCTCCAATTTGAGTAATTTCTACTCCTTGGGACTCATTGTTCACAGAACCATCAATCTTTAATGGTTCCCCTTTTTGACACTTATTCTCTAGCATCTTCTCTTCCAGAACAGTCAACTCTTCTGGACCATATGTAATGTGATTAACAGAGTGATTCCTTTTCCAGTCAGGATTGTGAACCACTTTGTAACCATTACCAGTTAAGTCTTTATCATCCCAGATTTCTACCAATTTACCAGCTCTTACAGACTTGTCTTTATTATAAAAGTATTTATGAGTTTTAGAGGAAATTCCAGAATATCCTAAACCACTCTTATCACAAATGCGCTGAGAAGACTCTGATATGATAGATACAACAGATGGTATCTTAGGAGCTTCTCTGGGCATATGTATCTCCTCTATGTTGTGAGAAACTTGTTTTCCCTTGATAAGAGTCTGGTATTTGGCTCTGAGTTCATTGATCTCATCTTCTTGAGAGGTCATTTCTTTCATGAGTTGATCTACCAGAGTATCTCTTTCTGTGATCTTATCCTGAAGTTCAGAGACTTCTTTGGAATGATCTTTCATGAGTTCTCTGGTGGATTTGTGCTCATGAGAGATAGATTGAACTTCAGCTCTGAGCCTACCATTCTCTTTCTCAAGTTTTTGACAAAGTTGGACACAATTTTGGAGATCTGATAGCATTTGTTGCATATCAGACTCTCTGGAGTTACCAGATGAATTAGAGGATTCAGTACATTTGGAATTTGATAAAACTAGAGTAGTTTCATTTACCTCAGTGATGTCTGCCATGAGACACACATCATCATCTGATCCAAAGTCAGAAGAAGAAGAACTGGAACTAGTATCCTCCTCCTCTGCTTCTGCCAGCAATGCTCTCTTATCTGCATATCTCCTATCTCTCTTGATTCTTTTCTCTTCTCTTTCCCTAGGAGTAAGCTGAGGACAATCATAACTGTAGTGACCAGTCTTGTTGCATGTATAGCAGGCATTGTCTCCTCTGGGACTAGGGCTTGGCTCTCTCCTCCTCTGGTTGTAGTCTGATCTGGTTGGACTACTCTCTCTCCTCTGGTAGTCAGGTCTGCCAGAGCTACCATCCCTCCTCTGATAATCTGATCTCCCAGAGCTGCCAGGGTTGTCATCTCTCCTCCTCTCTGGAGTTCTGAATCTGGTCTCCCTTGAGTCTCCAGATGTCTTCTCCTTCTCTGCAGGCTTGAAAGAACTCTTCCTGTCTCTGGTAGACTCCTTCCAATGCCTTTTGTACCTGCCATACTTTGAACTCATTTTATCTAATTTACGAGTTAGAAGTGCTACCTGCTCCTTGAGGCTCAAGTCATCTGCAGTAGACTCCTTTGGCTTGACATCAGGCTTGAGAGTTGAAGAGAATGCAACTCCTTTCTGGCCAGAAGAGCAAACCTCTTCTGTTTGATCCTCCTCTTGAAGATCATATTCGTAAGCTTTGAGATCAGACAACAGAAGATGATGATCCAGAGTATTGAGATCCTTGTTGTCCTTGATCACAGTAACTTTGATTCTCCACCTGCTAGTTAGTGAACGCAAAATTTTACTATTAATTTCCTTTTCAGAGTAGGTCTTACCTAAGGCACTAGCCTTGTTTAGAAGGTTTGTGAGGCGCATGTCCAGCTGGTCTATGGTCTCGTCTGGTTTCATTTTGAACGTATCAAACGAGTGTTGAACAGCCTGGAGCTTGTTATCTTTAATCTTCTCTGTTCCTTCGCAGAGAAGTGCAAGTTTGTCCCACATCTCCTTCGCAGTGACACAGGTTCTGACCTTCTCTATTACCTCCTTGGTGAGAGTGTTGATAATCTCGGTTCTTGCCACCTGGTCCAGGTTATATAGCTTTCTCTCATCGTTGTGAAGTTCTTCTTTCTTTTTGAGGATTCGTTGTCTGGGAACTCTATCCTCTGCAGCGTCGCTAGTTTCTTCTCTGGTCTCTGACCTGCCACTATCAATAGGAGTCCAGTAAAATTTAATGGGGCCACTCTCTACCACATCTAACATGCGGTGGTAGATAGCTCCCAGATGATTACTCATCATGAAGCTCCAGTGGCTATAGTCCTCAAATGAGAACTCTGGCAATTTGCGACTCTTATAAGAAGATTTTGCAGACATTTTAAATAAAATTTGGGAAATAACAAGAACTTTAACAAAAATACTTTAAGAGCAATGGATCTGCCCGGTGACCACCAAAAGCTTTACAAAGCAGTGGTCGTTGGACACACTGCTCTGATACCATTTGTTGGTCCCACTAGATAGATTAATTGCGGAAGCCTTTATAACCAAAATGTCTTTAGAGAAAATCTTTTCTAAGAGCACAAATAATAAACAACAGGTATTAAAGAAAGCAATAATAACACCGTATTTATAGTGGTTCGGATCTGAATATCCTACGTCCACTCTCCCTTGATCAAAGGGGTCTCACTATCTAACCAACAAACTCACTACTTACTGGAATTTCCAAAGTAACAGCACCTTCTTACAATCTCTTTAGATCTAACTTCGATCTAAAGACAAACTTACTCCAACCTTGTCTAACAAGATGAACAGGTTGAGTATATAAACTCCTTACGAGTTGGATGAGTAATTAAGAACAAAGTGAGTGCAAATGCGTAGTGATCAAAAAGCTTAGTATGCTATGTGCGCGTGTAGAGTCTCTAAAGCTTTTTCTTGAACTGCACTCTTGTATATATAGAGGGGATTAGGGCTAGCCGTTGGAGGGCTAATCCAATCAGATCCTCTATATAAGGAAGCCTCAATCAATCAATTCCCTAATTGATTGATTGGGTTGGTGGGATCCTTGGATTGATTATCTTCAAATACTTTCCAATCCTGATCATGATGACTTGATTTGAATCACCAACGGTCAATTGCTTCCTCTGCCTAACTCTGATTCTCAACAGAGAAGGCAAGACCAGACACCAGGCAACCTCGGTGTCTTCTGGTCCTTATCTGGTGAACAACCAGAATACTCAGTAGAATAAGGGGATCAAACTGAGCATCTTTTGTTCCACCAGACTCGTCTGGTCCGGACTCGTCTGATCTGGGGAAGGTCCTCTGCCTCTGGTCTGATCTCATCTGGTGAAGTCTTCTGGTGGAGTCCTCTGGTGAAGTCCTCTGGTGGGGTCTTCTGGTGACTCTTCTGGTGAAGTCTTCTGGTCTGGCAGTTCCCCCTAGACTAAGTCCTAACAGGTCCAGATGGTCCTATTATATCTTCTGGTTTGTTTTAACTTATCAAAACTAACAATTTTTATCCTAACACTTTTGTACAGGAGGTCGTCAATGAGACTGTACCTTGATGACCGGAGTTGTAACTGCCGGGCCCGGACTCTGTCTTTTGGGAGTGTGCTAGTCTTCAAGTATTTCACGATCGAAGTCATCCAATTTTCATCGGTGCTTAGAACGGTTAACACTTGTGCCCGGATCACTGTGGGGGTCCCGAGCGTGGAAAGCTGGATGTTGGCGAGGTCGGCGGCCCCTTCCGCAGTTGCGAGTTTGGAAAGGGCGTCGGCCTGGGTGTTATATTCCCTCGGGATTTGCTCTATGAAGACTTGGTGAAATTTCTTTCACAAGGTCGTGACCAGGTCAAGATATTTCATTATTTGCTCCCCCCGAGCCTCGTACTCTCCTTTTATCTGGTTTACTACGAGTAGGGAGTCCATGAAAACGTGCAGTCGGCATACTCCAATGGCGATCGCGAGCTCGAGGCCCCCGACCAAGTCCTTATATTTGCCTCGTTGTTAGTGGCCGGGAAACCGAAATGGACCGCGTGAGTGAAACTCTGTCCCTTCGGTCCGACCAGAACGATTCCAGCCCCGGCGTAAGTATTGGTTGACGATCCGTCCACGTAGAGTTTCCACGGGGGATGGTTGATTCTTGTGAACTTTTGAGGGAAAGTGAGCTCCACTATGAAGTCGGCCAGTACCTGGCCCTTGATGGCCCACTAGATAGATTAATTGCGGAAGCCTTTATAACCAAAATGTCTTTAGAGAAAATCTTTTCTAAGAGCACAAATAATAAACAACAGGTATTAAAGAAAGCAATAATAACACCGTATTTATAGTGGTTCGGATCTGAATATCCTACGTCCACTCTCCCTTGATCAAAGGGGTCTCACTATCTAACCAACAAACTCACCACTTACTGGAATTTCCAAAGTAACAGCACCTTCTTACAATCTCTTTAGATCTAACTTCGATCTAAAGACAAACTTACTCCAACCTTGTCTAACAAGATGAACAGGTTGAGTATATAAACTCCTTACGAGTTGGATGAGTAATTAAGAACAAAGTGAGTGCAAATGCGTAGTGATCAAAAAGCTTAGTATGCTATGTGCGCGTGTAGAGTCTCTAAAGCTTTTTCTTGAACTGCACTCTTGTATATATAGAGGGGATTAGGGCTAGCCGTTGGAGGGCTAATCCAATCAGATCCTCTATATAAGGAAGCCTCAATCAATCAATTCCCTAATTGATTGATTGGGTTGGTGGGATCCTTGGATTGATTATCTTCAAATACTTTCCAATCCTGATCATGATGACTTGATTTGAATCACCAACGGTCAATTGCTTCCTCTGCCTAACTCTGATTCTCAACAGAGAAGGCAAGACCAGACACCAGGCAACCTCGGTGTCTTCTGGTCCTTATCTGGTGAACAACCAGAATACTCAGTAGAATAAGGGGATCAAACTGAGCATCTTTTGTTCCACCAGACTCGTCTGGTCCGGACTCGTCTGATCTGGGAAGGTCCTCTGCCTCTGGTCTGATCTCATCTGGTGAAGTCTTCTGGTGGAGTCCTCTGGTGAAGTCCTCTGGTGGGGTCTTCTGGTGACTCTTCTGGTGAAGTCTTCTGGTCTGGCAGTTCCCCCTAGACTAAGTCCTAACAGGTCCAGATGGTCCTATTATATCTTCTGGTTTGTTTTAACTTATCAAAACTAACAATTTTTATCCTAACACTTTTGTACAGGAGGTCGTCAATGAGACTGTACCTTGATGACCGGAGTTGTAACTGCCGGGCCCGGACTCTGTCTTCTGGGAGTGTGCTAGTCTTCAAGTATTTCACGATCGAAGTCATCCAATTTTCATCGGTGCTTAGAACGGTTAACACTTGTGCCCGGATCACTGTGGGGGTCCCGAGCGTGGAAAGCTGGATGTTGGCGAGGTCGGCGGCCCCTTCCGCAGTTGCGAGTTTGGAAAGGGCGTCGGCCTGGGTGTTATATTCCCTCGGGATTTGCTCTATGAAGACTTGGTGAAATTTCTTTCACAAGGTCGTGACCAGGTCAAGATATTTCATTATTTGCTCCCCCCGAGCCTCGTACTCTCCTTTTATCTGGTTTACTACGAGTAGGGAGTCCATGAAAACGTGCAGTCGGCATACTCCAATGGCGATCGCGAGCTCGAGGCCCCCGACCAAGTCCTTATATTTGCCTCGTTGTTAGTGGCCGGGAAACCGAAATGGACCGCGTGAGTGAAACTCTGTCCCTTCGGTCCGACCAGAACGATTCCAGCCCCGGCGTAAGTATTGGTTGACGATCCGTCCACGTAGAGTTTCCACGGGGGATGGTTGATTCTTGTGAACTTTTGAGGGAAAGTGAGCTCCACTATGAAGTCGGCCAGTACCTGGCCCTTGATGGCCCACTAGATAGATTAATTGCTGAAGCCTTTATAACCAAAATGTCTTTAGAGAAAATCTTTTCTAAGAGCACAAATAATAAACAACAGGTATTAAAGAAAGCAATAATAACACCGTATTTATAGTGGTTCGGATCTGAATATCCTACGTCCACTCTCCCTTGATCAAAGGGGTCTCACTATCTAACCAACAAACTCACCACTTACTGGAATTTCCAAAGTAACAGCACCTTCTTACAATCTCTTTAGATCTAACTTCGATCTAAAGACAAACTTACTCCAACCTTGTCTAACAAGATGAACAGGTTGAGTATATAAACTCCTTACGAGTTGGATGAGTAATTAAGAACAAAGTGAGTGCAAATGCGTAGTGATCAAAAAGCTTAGTATGCTATGTGCGCGTGTAGAGTCTCTAAAGCTTTTTCTTGAACTGCACTCTTGTATATATAGAGGGGATTAGGGCTAGCCGTTGGAGGGCTAATCCAATCAGATCCTCTATATAAGGAAGCCTCAATCAATCAATTCCCTAATTGATTGATTGGGTTGGTGGGATCCTTGGATTGATTATCTTCAAATACTTTCCAATCCTGATCATGATGACTTGATTTGAATCACCAACGGTCAATTGCTTCCTCTGCCTAACTCTGATTCTCAACAGAGAAGGCAAGACCAGACACCAGGCAACCTCGGTGTCTTCTGGTCCTTATCTGGTGAACAACCAGAATACTCAGTAGAATAAGGGGATCAAACTGAGCATCTTTTGTTCCACCAGACTCGTCTGGTCCGGACTCGTCTGATCTGGGGAAGGTCCTCTGCCTCTGGTCTGATCTCATCTGGTGAAGTCTTCTGGTGGAGTCCTCTGGTGAAGTCCTCTGGTGGGGTCTTCTGGTGACTCTTCTGGTGAAGTCTTCTGGTCTGGCAGTTCCCCCTAGACTAAGTCCTAACAGGTCCAGATGGTCCTATTACATCTTCTGGTTTGTTTTAACTCATCAAAACTAACAATTTTTATCCTAACACTTTTGTACAGGAGGTCGTCAATAAGAGTGTACCTTGATGACCGGAGTTGTAACTGCCGGGCCCGGACTCTGTCTTCTGGGAGTGTGCTAGTCTTCAAGTATTTCACGATCGAAGTCATCCAATTTTCATCGGTGCTTAGAACGGTTGACACTTGTGCCCGGATCACTGTGGGGGTCCCGAGCGTGGAGAGCTGGATGTTGGCGAGGTCGGCGGCCCCTTCCGCAGTTGCGAGTTTGGAAAGGGCGTCGGCCTGGGTGTTATATTCCCTCGGGATTTGCTCTATGAAGACTTGGTGAAATTTCTCGCACAAGGTCGTGACCAGGTCAAGATATTTCATTATTTGCTCCCCCCGAGCCTCGTACTCTCCTTTTATCTGGTTTACTACGAGTAGGGAGTCCATGAAAACGTGCAGTCGGCATACTCCAATGGCGATCGCGAGCTCGAGGCCCCCGACCAAGTCCTCATACTTGCGTCGTTGTTAGTGGCCGGGAAACCGAAATGGACCGCGTGAGTGAAACTCTGGCCCTTCGGTCCGACCAGAACGATTCCAGCCCCGGCGTAAGTATTGGTTGACGATCCGTCCACGTAGAGTTTCCACGGGGGATGGTTGATTCTTGTGAACTTTTGAGGGAAAGTGAGCTCCACTATGAAGTCGGCCAGTACCTGGCCCTTGATGGCCGTTCTCGGAGTGTATGTGACTCCGTACTGAGCTATCTCTAATGACCACTTCAATAACCTGCCACTGGTGTCCGGCCGGTGTAAGACTTGCCTCAATGGTAGAGTGGTGAGGACCTCCACTTGGTGGTCGAAAAAGTAGGGTCTCAGCTTTCTCACGCTCATAACCAGAGCGTTAGCCAATTTTTCGAGTGGGGTATATCTGAGCTCGGCGTCGTGTAGGGCTTGACTCACGAAGTAGATTGGGAGATGGTTTTGACCGTCCGCCCGGACAAGTACCGCACTGAGGGCGACCTCGGAGGCCGTGAGATATAAGTAAAGCTTCTCTCCTGGGGCCGGTTTGACTAGAATTTGTGGGTTTGCCAAGTACTCCTTTAATTTTGAGAAGGCTACTTGGCTTTCCCTATTCCATGAAAACTTGCCATTTTTAATAGTCGAGAAGAAAGGCTTACTTTTATCCCCGAGCCGGGCTATGAATCTGTTTAGTGAAGCTAGGCAGCCGGTCAGGCACTGTACTTGCTTGATTGTTCTGGGCTCCTACATGTTGAGGACAGCCTTGATCTTGGCCGGGTTGGCCTCGATTCCCCGTTGGCTGACGATGTGCCCAAGGAACTTGCCGGCCTCCACCCCGAAGTTGCATTTCTTCGGGTTCAGCTTCATGTTGTATGCCTTGAGGATCTTGAAGGTCTCCTCGAGGTCTCTTAGGTGGTCTTCCTTTTTTAGGCTTTTTACCACGATGTTGTCGATGTAGACCTCCATGGTCTTTCTGATCTGATCTGCGAACATTTTGTTGACCAATCGTTGGTAGGTCGCGCCGGCGTTGATTAGGCCAAAAGGCATTCGGAGCCAAGAAAATGTGTCATTTTCCGTATGGAAGAAGGTGTGCTTGATGTCCTCGACGGCCATCGGAATTTGATGATAGACGGCGAAGGCGTCCATGAAGGACATCATCTCGTGGCCAGCCGTGCTATCCACTAGATGGTCAATGTGTGGTATCGGAAAATGATCTTTCGGGCATATCGCATTGAGGTCGGTGAAATCGATGCACAGCCTCCAAGTGTTGTTTGATTTCTTAACTAGGACGGCGTTGGCGACCCATTGGGGCTCGTCTTTGGCTTGCTCGATCAGTTTGTTGTCCAACAATTTCTTGACCTCTTGGGCCAGTGCTTCATACTTTTCCGGGCCGAACTTTCTTCTTTTCTGGTGGACCGGCCTCCTGTTAGGGTCGATTTTCAATCGATGGCAGGCGTGTTTTGGGTCTATTCCGACCATGTCTTGGTGAGACCAAGCGAAAACTCTTATGTTGGCCTTGAGGAACTCGATCACTTCCCCCCGCATTTCGGTCAGTATGCAAGAGCCGATCAGGACTTCCAATTCCGGCCTCGAAGGATCGACTGGAATGTGTTCCAAGTCCTCCAAGGCCGTGGCTTGTTGGAACCTTGGGGGCCGAGGTCGAGCTCAGAGGGCTCGAAGTCGATCCTTGTTTCGAGATCATCAACTTGCATTGGCTGTATGTCGGGGCCATTATCGGGGCCGGCCGAGGTGGACCCGTCCTCCATTATGGCTTCGGTGGTCGGATGGGTCCCTTCGAGGTCGGTTTGCGATTTATCTAACATTTGATCGTTACAAATTGGAAGCAAACAAGAATCAAAATAGTTCAAACATTTTCTGGACATTAATTGATCACCTCTAACGGTGCCGACCACCCCCTCAGGGGTGGGAAACTTGATACAATAGTAGTAAGAAGAAGCTACGGCCTTGATAACTTCTAAGAAAGGCCTACCTAAGAAACCGTTATAGTAAATCGGCTGGTCTACAATGATAAAGTCCAACGGCCTAGTAATCCTAACCTTCTCGTCATAAAAGTAGACGAGCTCTACCGAGAGCTTTATCCTTCCATAGGCAGTGACCGTCGCATCCCCGAAACCTTTCAGCTGGAGGTCTATTAGCTTTATAAAGCTGACGAGATCACCGAGCTGATCTAGGGCCGCTTTGAATATGATGTTGCAGAAGCATCCATTGTCAATCAAAACTCGTTGGACCTCTTTGCCCAGAATGCGGGCAGCGATCACCAAAGCATCCCCTTTAGGGTACAGCACCCCGCTCCGGTCTTGGTTGGAGAAAGTGATCTCCAGATCTTTGTGGATTTTGGGCTCAGGCGGGGTGACCAGGTTTACGTTGGTCACGGCCCGGACTTCGGTTTTGCACTTCCTGTTTGAAAGCGTGGAGATGGGAGTGAGGCCACCCAAATTTCCTCCGCCGGCCTGGATCATATTGACCCGACCGCCGGGGTTCATTGGTGGGAGGTTGTCGTCAACGTCGTCCTTTTCCAATACCGCGACCAGCCTGAGTGGCCGGCCTCCTTCCTCGTTCCGACGAGGGGGACACTGTTGTTGCTGCTGCTGGGGTTCTTAACGGCCGGCTGGCCTTTGTAGAAGGTCGTTCAAACGCCCCTCGTCAAACAGTTTCCATAACTGTTTTAGAAGATCACGACACTGACTCGTAATATGGCCAATAGAGTCGTGATAGGCGTAGAACTTTTTTGGATCCAACCGGGACCGATCTCCCGTAAAGGGTCTCGGCCGGTGGAGCACATCCCTGTGTTGGATCGCGTTGAAAATGTGCACTGGGGATTGCCTCAGGGCCTGGGTGAGGTGAACCTCAACGTCCTCGAAGGACTTGAAGTTTCCGGGTGGCTTGGCCACCCTCTTGGCCTTGTGACCGCCCTTGGGGGAGGCCTGGACGGAGGCCTCCGGCTCTTTGGCTGCTGGTTCGGACTCTCCCAGCCTGAGTGTCAGTAGCTTGCTTCGAGCTAGGAAATCACCCGCCCGAGCTCGGAAGTCGACATATATTTTTGGAAAGTCCTTGGTGAGATGCCTGAACATCGGAGATCGGCCATGGAAGCCTCCCAAAGCAGCGTGCAGGGTCAGTTGGTCGCCGACCGGCACACCGGTCAAGATGACCTCATCCACCCGTGCGATATAGTCCTCGTCGGACTCTTCCTTCTCTTGGCGGATTCGCATCAAACGGTGCCAGTTCTCCTGCCGAGCGATTTTGGCCGCGAAATAGGATGCGAACTGGGCGCTCAAAGTGGCGAAGGAATCGATCGATCGGGCCGGGAGTGAGACGTACCATCTGTGGGCGAGGTCGCCCAGGATGAGCGGGAAGAGCCTACACTTCGTGGCGTCGGTCGCGCCGCGCCCGATAATATAAATCCGGAATTTACTCAGGTGAGTTTCCGGGTCCGTCTTCCCTTCGTAAAGAGGGGTCGGCGGCGGAATAATTTTGAGTTAGACTAGGGCGAGCTCGATATCGACGGACAAGGGCTCGTTTTCGACCAGTCGGGCCTTAGGTTGGCCTTGCGCTTCCATGAGCGCCTTCATCTCATCAAGCTGCTTTTGCATCTTGACGATCTCTGGGTTCGGAGTCTCGACCAGCTGGTCACCACCATCGGTCAGGGGGCCGATTCGGTCGAATACGGCCGTTCGAGGGGTGCCACGTCCCAATAGCCCGCTTTGGACGAAGCTAAGCTTGCGCCTGGCTGAGTTGGCCGGGGCCAGGCTGACCTCGGTCGCCCTCTTGAGGGGCATTTGTGTCGTACTCCACGTGTTGGAGATGGAATCTGTATCCCCGTATCCAGTGTCGTAACTAGGGAGATGACTGGGGTACCAGGAGGGATCGCTCGAGCCCAGGCGGCCGAAAACTGGATGGGCGGGGCTGCGGGACCGAGCGAAAGTGGGGTTAGCCCGGCACTGGCTTTCCCCCTATTGCACCAGGGCCTTTGCCTTTCCCTTGAGGGCTCGGGCATGCACCTTCCTTTTTGAGGTAGAGGGGGTGCTCTGACTCCCCCTTGCCTCGTCGGCCTGACGACGTCGTCTTGACCCGGCCTGGAGCTCCGATGGCTCTGTGGGCCTGAGACGACTTCTGGTTCGTCATTGTTTTGCGGGGAGAAGCTTGAAATCTGGAGATTTGAAGATTTGAAGATGGGAAGGTTTGAAAAAACAGAGAGTGTTCTTCAAAGAGGTAAAAAGATAAGATGAGTTTGATGGGTTGATCACCCTCCTTCTAGCACCAAATGTTGTTTGCCAAATAAATGAGGCTGAGAATAAATGGCTATTTAAGAGAGCTTTGGCAAAAACATCAAATGATTGAAATCATAAATGTTGAATGAATGATTATGGTGAAGAAGATTAATGATGATGATGAACTGAAAGTAAGAACATCAAGAATTGCCAGGGGTTTCTAATCCCTGGACTTGAATGCAAATTATATTGCTTTTTGATAGAATGTGTTGAACTTCTTTCTTGTTACAAATGTGGGGTTATTTATAGTTTTCTCCCTACAGGGGTATTGTCGTCATTTCCGATCTCTCGGGGGACAGAGGCATTAAATGCCTCCAGCCTCTGCGGGCGCGCGGGCGTCCGTATGCCACAGTCTGCAGTCGGCCGACCACTGGCGTATTGACACGTGTCCATAAAGGATGATTCTCTGAGAACTTTCCTCATTTGGGTGGAATATTCTCTCTGTCACTGAGTACGGAGGCGGCTCTTTACTTCTTATGGGAAGATCTTGCCCGATCCTGTCACGTGCCCTTCTTCCATTCTGTAGGTCGGGGACACTTCGAGGTCGGAGGCCGACCTCTTGGTGGGTCTTGAGGTCGGAAAGCCCTCCTGAACGTTGGTCGTGCCCTAGCGACCTCCATTAGTTTAATTTGGTTGAGGCCGGACAGGTCCGGTCCCGGCCCATTTGACTTGTATCTTGTCAAGGTTGATACGTGCTTTAAGCTTGTTTCCGACCTCGTTTTTTAGGTCGAAAAATGGGGTCGGAACCCGTGGAGGTCGAAAATTGTCCGGGCGGATCGGTACCGTTGCGGACGTGTTGATTCGTCGCTTCCGGCCTGCTTTGGGTCGGTGCCGACCTGTGGTACGAAATGGCTACAACATTTGGTTTTAAACATTGGGCGCGATCGGAAACCGAAGGATTCTAGGGTTTATTCTATAAAAAATCCTCAAATTACTTTCGTGATATTGGAGAGCCCTAGCCTCTGAAATTTGGGGCTTCTCATCTCCCTTAGTCGGCTGCAATCCCGGGACCTTTTATGAGAAAAGGCACTGAAATACCGCAGCAATTGGGCCAGTGGCCGCGGCGCATGACCAAATACCGCTGTTGGTTTGCGCAGCGACGACGAATGTTTAGTGCATGCAGCGGAGAGCTGAATAAAGTTTCTCAACCACAGCATGCTTAATTTAGTTTTCGTGTGATAACAATTGCTTTTGCTGCATTAAGATTATCCAATGTGGTTTAGCGAAGAATTTCCATGAACTTTGGGGGTGAAGGAAAGAGTCTTTCTTGCGGCTGCTGAAAATTGGGTAAACAGAGGGATTATAGGGTTTATTCAACAAAAAATCCCCAAAATTTGTGTTTTGATATATTTTTTAGAAATATAAGGGGATTTTGAAAAGAAAAAGGAAAAATCGATAATAAAATGCCACGTCAGCAAAAATCGGTTATAAACCTATTGTAGCCGGTTACGGGGCATTTTTGCCTAATTTTGAAAATATAATGGGCATTATCATAAAGTTAAAAACATAAAGGGCATTTTTACTAATACCGCCAACATACGGGGCATTTTTGCCAATTTTCCTTGACATTAATACTTTTCTCGACTCTAATTATTATTTCCTCCGTAGATTTTTTTTTTTTTTTTGACGGGACTTCCGTAGATCTTACTAACGATGTATATTGTTGGTGCGTTGTCATATCCAATACATGCATATGCACTCGTTTTGAAAAATATTTATATTAACTAAAACGATATATAGATGAAAAATTGAAAAAATGCCCCCGTAAATTTTACGTTTTTTTTTTTTTTTTATGAAACTACCCTGTAAGTATTGAATTATCAAAACCGTTTTGTAATTTTAAAAAAAAGTCAGTAAAAATGCTAGTTGACCAGTTATGTGGCAGTTTTTGTTAATTTTTATTTGTCTAAAGTATATTCTTAAATTGCACATAAGTCTCTCCCGATTGAGAAACTTGGAATAGCCTGTTACATGACATTTTTATCAAGAATTTTAAAGTGACAAGATCATATTTTCAAGCTGCAAGAACATACGTTTCCTATCCCTCTATGCTGAGCTGAAAATCAACGCCAGGTTACATACCATTGTCGAATAAAGTTTAAATTCCGTGTGAGGGGTAAATTGTACGTTTGGCCCCAAGATAATGAGTCCATTTCAAAATGATAATTTTTTCAACAGCTTTAGTCTCATTGTTTTTTTTTTTTCAACACTTTTGATTCCAATAGACTGCAGGTTGGTCCAAAGAAAATGTGTAAATTAACACTATTAGTTTCAAAAGAATGTGATAAAATTGCAGTTTTTGTCCTGAAAATTAAAGAATGGAACCGAAACTGTTAAAAAAAAGATCATTTTCGCACATAGATACCAAAAATAATTGAGTATGTATAAAGTGAAATTTGTTCATTCATGACTAATTGAAGGGTATTAGTTATTTTCACTAAAGAGTATTAGTGGTTTTCATTGAAGAGTATTAGTTAGTTATACTTAATAGTGTTAGTATGTTTTTAATAAACAACTAATACTCTTTAGTAAAACAACTAATATATTTCAGTGAACTTAACTAATATCTTTAGGGAAAAAAAAACTAAACCCTTCAATGATTTATGTATAAACAATTTTCACTCTATACTTTGTCAATATAATTTAGACTCGTTCTCTAGAGACCAAAAGTGTGTTCCTTTCTTAGTCACATCCCATTATGGAATTCCCTCTGATGTCTGTTGTAGCTTTGTACCATAATCCCAATAATCTTACTGGTGAGTTTTCCTGGTGAGAAGAACCCCTGCTCAAACATTTGGCCCTGAGAAACCAATACATTATCAAACATTTCGGTTAAAGTTATGATTCCATGTGAGCCCATAATGGGATTCTATGAGTACCATATGGAACAGAAACAAAAACAGAGGATATGTGATAGATCCATTTACACAGGGGAAATTAACATGTCTAACAAATGATTAATGCAAGTAATTAAATACAAACAAATGAACAAATATTAATACATACAGTATTACATATATTAATGAAATAAAACAACACAAGACGGCCATTCTGAAATACAAACCTCCCCTCTTTCAACAACAAACTACCTGCCTTCTACCACACACGTAGTAACGGTACCTCCTGATTCATCCCTCTGCGACGAACTAGAACAAGTACTGTGCAAGAAAAAACCAGGTTTCTTTGGCTGAGGCAACACAGAGTCCTCTGAACTCAACATAAGAAGCACAGACTGCATTTCCGGCCTCTCTTCCGCTACATTCTGGACGCATAATAACCCGATTCGTATACATCTCTTTACTTGTGATTCCACGTATAAGTCGTCGCAACAAGGATCCATCAGTTCCAGATCTCTATTTTCCATCCAAAGTAGCCATGCCTACAAGAGTTTATGTAGCTTATTAAGTTCCACTTATTACCACTTCACCCGTCTCACAATTGACTGCCTACTGAATTCAGCAAGGGTTTTACTGTGGAAGTTGGTTATTAGTATTATGTAATAAAATTGCTTTATAGTGCCAGTGTGATAAAAGATGTAAAACGGGGAATAAAGTTGTTTTTCAATAGCATTGTGGCAGATAAAAGATGTAAAAAGGGTGACGGTCGTTTGGTTTACGGGACATGATTGAATTAGATAGGATTGTATTAGATGGAATTAGGCTGAAAAGATTGGATTAGCTGGGATTATTTGAGTGTGAATGTATGTTTGGATTATGTCTAAAATTGGGAAAATTAAATTTTTAGGACACTATCTTATAGCAATTTGCAAAATGAGGACACTTTCTTTTAAATTTTGCAATTTTAGGACACTTTCTTTTAAATCTTGCAATTTTAGGACACTTTCTTTTAAATTTTGCAATTTCAGGACACTTTCTTTTAATTTTGCAAATTTAGGCCAATTGATACTAATTTCGGACCAAACGAAAATTTGGAGCCCTAATTCCAACTCTTCCCGCAAATAAAAAAATTAATTTTGCAAAATTCCAATTTCACTAATTTTGGTTGAAAAATTTCCATGTGATCAAAATTATTAAAAAAAGTGAGACGGAAGTTCTGTTGGAATGGAAAATGCAATTACATTTTTTAATTTCTCAAAATTATTTACATACCAGCAAAGAATGGTGAAAGCAAGGGCTTGAATCCTAATTCCAGAGTTCAAAGTATGAGTTTTATCCCTCCAAGACACTAATCCTCCCACCTAATGGGCCGCAGAGTCACCATGATTTACCACCTCCACCAATCTTGTCGGGCCAGGAAGGTGGGGGCCCTGGGGACGAGAGTTTCGCCTTTTTTGCTACAAGATTTTTAGATTTTAAATTCGCCAAATATTTTAATAACGTGGAAGGATTTTAGTGATATGGCGTCTACGTACGAAGCAGTCAAGCTAGAGGATCAAGCCCGTTTGGCCCGTAATTAGTAATAGATTTTTTTTAGATTTTAAATTCGCCAAATATTTTAATAACGCGGAAGGATTTTAGTGATATGGCGTCTACGTACGAAGCAGTCAAGCTGGAGGATCAAGCCCGTTTGACCCGTAATTAGTATCAGTTGGCCTAAATTTGCAAAATTTAAAAGAAAGTGTCCTGAAATTGCAAAATTTAAAAGGAAGTGTCCTAAAATTGCAAGATTTAAAAGAAAGTGTCCTCATTTTGCAAATTGCTATAAGATAGTGTCCTAAAAATTTAATTTTCCCTCTAAAATTTAATATAATTTAGGGCCATGGTCCCGTGCAATCCTTCAAACCTAACATGAAATTATTTGGGATTATAAAGACAATGCCAGGCAATCCCTCAAACCAAACGATTATTGTATGGACAATCTATCGAGGGACAAATTGTTTTTAGTAAGCTGGCAATCTATTGATGGATGGAGGGGGAACTTCTTAGATCTCAGTATCCCCAATTCAATTTTCAACAGATAACCGAGGCACAATAGTTTGGTACTCACCTGTTCCAAAAGATTATGATAGAAAGGAGGATGTTTGACGCCTCTATTCCTTTTTCCACTCACTATCTCCAATATCACAACTCCCAAACTAAAAACGTCGGACTTGGCGGAGAAATTTCCATCAAAAACATACTCTGGAGCCATGTAACCACTGGAAAAAAAAAATATACTTAGGTTATTCAATCTTGTATACTATAAGCATGCATAATGAATGAAACTTACTATGTTCCGACAACTCTATTTGTGCACGCAGTAGTTTGGTTGCCCTGGAACATTCTAGCTAAACCAAAGTCCGAAATCTTTGCATTTAAGTCGTCGTCTAATAGAATATTGCTTGCTTTAAGGTCCCTGTGGATAACTTTCAGTCTGGAATCATGATGGAGGTAAAGTAGACCTCTCGCTATCCCCATAATAATATCAAACCGCTTCGACCAACTTAATTCTGCACTTCTATTCTCATCTGAATATAGTAAACAGCTTTTGTAGTGTGTATATAATGAGTGAAAATAAAATTTTAAAGATGGAATAATATCATATTAATATGGTTGCCAAATTGAAAATCACTTTCAGTTTTAATCACAAAGTTTCCCTTGTTATCAAAAGTAGTTCTGAAAATCACATATTAGTTGACAATTAATTGACTGATGGAATAAAAAATTTGAAGACCAAAAATAAAAAAGAGGATAAGTTTGGGGAAAAAATGATAATAATGTTAGATACATATTATTTTATGTTTTACACCCCCAAAAGTTAACGGTCAATTAACTTTCGAACCAATTAAAAGTGATTAAAGAAGTGTAATTTCATGACTAATTTTGATGAGGAGTGAAATTTGGTAACTAAAACTAAAATTGAGATTAAGTTCGGTGACCAAATATTAACCCTTTAAGAATCGGAGATCATACCGAAAATAAAACAGTCCAAGCTTTTGTTGTGCATGTACTCATAAATCAACATCATTTCGTCTCCTTCAACGCAACATCCCAAAATCTTAACGAGGTTCTTGTGTTGGAGTTTTGCAATCAAAAGAACTTCGTTTTTGAACTCTCGAGGGCCTTGTCCTGAAGTTCTCGACATTCTTTTCACCGCAACTACTTGAGCATCAGACAAGTACCCCTGCAACAAGACAACAACATAGTCATTTTATCAATAAGCTAGCACTTCAACCTTACTAATTCAGTACTAAACCTTGTATACGGGCCCAAAGCCGCCTTCTCCTATCATGCATTCTTTCGAAAAATTATTAGTAGCTTTCGCAATGGTTGCCAGAGCATACAAAGGCAACTCTAAGTCCTCCCTTTTCTTCTTACAAGCTGTGAAAGAAATTACACATTAGTCTCACAAAATCTTATATTATCAACATATCATTCATCTTAAAGTATCTGTAACCTAACCTTGTTTTTTTCGTCTGTTCATCAAAAATATGCCTCCGAAAACAAAACCTGCGAAAAGTATTCCAACACAAGCAGCAATTGCTACATATACATACTTCACACGCCCTTTCTCCTCACCTTCAATAAAATTCACAAGTTAATGCACTCTCATAAACATAATCTTTGCGTAAAGATCAAACTCTAAACGAAATAAAAAGCTACCGAGTAACACTCTTGTGCACTTAATAGTTGAGACTGTTTACACTAAAAAATATGATTTGATTAAAAAAAAGTGCGATTAGAATACACCGAAAAGTTCATACTGAAACAAGTTTTCATTGTAAACTTTTCAATGTAATTTAACCACATTTTTCAATGTAATCAGTCTACACTTTTTAGTGTAAACAATCTCAACTGTTGAGTGAGTGCACCGTGCACCACGTGCATATGAGAGTGCGCCAAAGCTACCTAGTACGGATATAGGAACGCGAACATAGATTGGTGGCGAGGTACTGCGTTCTCCGTGGATCTCCGCGACATCAATCAAGTCTCCGAACCACATCAAACAGCCTGTCTTCTCGTTGCTCAAATACGGCGAAGCATAAGCTGAGCAGCTGCAGTTCTTCAAGCATTCATCACGACATTCACGGCTGCTCATACTAGTATCAACTCGAAAATTCAGTGGGTCCGGGTACTTGATTCTTTCAACCTTGAGAAAACCATCTTTCTTCTTGCAATCTTCAGGCAAAGTTCGAGTACATCCTCTGTTCCATTTGGATAAACTCCAATCTTTCGGGGATTTCGGCGTGAACCCTTTCAAACATTGACATAACGTCGAATTGACAGACGGGCAGACGCCGTTCGGGCCACAGAGCCCGTAATAGTCGCAGGCACCGTTCGGCAAAGAATATAGAAGAACCCATCCGTCTCTCTGTTCGTTCATTATGTATTGTCGCAGAGAGCCCGAAGGGCTCAGTAACAATCTTATTAAAACTGATTCGTTGTAAGAGTTGGAGATGGAAACCAACCTGCCATTGGTGAAAACTGTTTCCGCGTCGAGAGCTGGGATAGGCACCCGTGGAAGCCCCGAAAAGTAGAGCCCGTTCCAGGGGCCCGTCCTGTATCGTTTTTCGCCCTGTATCGTGGAAATGCTCGTCTGCGACAGGCCCTGGTTTTCGATTGTGTAAACGAAGGCTCCGATTGACGGATCATCAACGCTTTTCCATGATGTGAGATGTTTATCCAATGCGGGTTCGGGATTTGCCACCATCTTCATCCCTGGTAACCTGGTGTTGCCAGGGTAATCGAAGCTCTGCCAGATGTTCGACGAATTGTCTAAAAGAACGAGGTTTCCCGTATCCAGGTGCTGGAGTACTGGATTGGATGCCGCCCTGGAGGAATTGGGAGACCATATGATCGTTTTCTGTGCTGAGGTGAGAACCAGAGTGCCGTTCTCAGCTAAAGTTAGAGCTCCCTGTGAATTTGAGATAGGATTATTTCGATTGGCAACCCAAACGACGACGTCTGGCGTTGCTCTGTACCATACTCCCAAGAATTTGGTGGATTTGGTTGGAGAGAAGAATCCCAGCTCAAATATCTGGCCTGGGGAAATTAATGTCTCCGTATCACCAAGAATATGGCCTGGAGAAAGTGAATTAAGTGCATGGCAGAGTTTGAGAATGGAGACAATAAACAGAGCAGAACAGAGATGTCCCATTTAATGTTATACAGAGGGAATGTAACAATTCAAGATTTTAAGTTTGGTTTGTTTATAATGCCTTGAAACAGGTCAACTTAATATAAACCGCTGAAGAATGATGATGATTGGAGTAGGAAAAAGAGTATCGTTGACTTGGGTTTGACCTAATATACATACTTAGTCTTGTTTCAAAATTGAGTATTCGTAAATGTGTTGTTCTTTACATTAAATTTTCTATCAACCTAGATTTACATTAAATTTTCTACCAACCAATTTAATGAGTCTACCAAGATTGACGGTTTTAAATTATGTGCAATTAATTTTGCTTCAATCATAAATCAGTTGCTCCCTTCAAACCATTTTTATCTGTATTTTTTTACACAAGGATTTTTTTGACTCAGAATAATTGCTTATTTTACATTAATGTAGGGGAATTAGATACTCTCTCCATCCCACAAAAATAGGCGCCATCTATTTTCATCTATCCCACAAATATAGGCCACTTACTATATTTAAAATATTAAATACTCATATTTATTTTTGCCTCTATTTAATGTATTTTGTTACTAATAAATGTCTTGGGATATGAATAGTTATAGGGGGAAATTATATTACGAAACAAAAATTTAATGCTCTAATTATAGTAACTTCCATTTCTTAACCGGTATAAAATTATTTATAAGTCTATATTATAGTAACTTCCATTTCTTAACCGGTATAAAATTATTTATAAGTCTATCTTGTGGGACGGAGGGAGTATCATATTTTAATTTGCCCTTTTACTCGTTCTTTGTGACCATGCAAGTAAATTATAGGGTAGAACAGATATATTACAAATATATCTATTGTTATTTAATAATTTTCTTAATTTGTGTGGAACAATTTTAAACATCGATTAAAATGGGTTGAAGGGAGTAATAGATAGAGTATTTATTGTTTTCAACCATAAGTCAGCTACTAGCTAGACATGGTATTGATTGTTTGAGCAAGTGGAAATAAAATATGGCCCCCAACGTCTCTTGCAAAATTAAGTGAAACAATGATGTTTTTTATACGTTACCGACAGTGTAATAAAATTGATTAGATTATCAATCAACATGATGAATTCAATAGCAAATAACAAGGCTGTTGTATCTCATCGAATGCGGACCAAAAAATGGCTCGATTTCTAAGTCCCACAAAAGGCAAAATCGAAGTTAACTCTACGACTAATCACACCATTACAAGGCCATATTTTAGCCTAATACATTGCCGTGTACAAATAATCAACAAGTTTTAGGGGTGAATTGGTACTTCCTCAATTATCCATCACTAATCCGTCCAAATAAACGAAGGATAAGACTAACAAAATGAAGGTCGTGTAATTTTTACCTGCCGAGTTAAGTGGTATAACAGGTCATAGGACCAATAATGAAAAAGTGTGTAATTAAGTTATAGGATGAAAATCAAAATTTAAAAGTCTATATAATGAAAATAAAAAGTGGTAAAGTTACAGGATGAAAAAAACCATTTACCTAACTTTCGGTTTGATTTTAGGGAAAATACATTGTCCTTTAACTTTGGTGGACTTGGGTTTTCGTCCTGTTACCGTTGGACTTTTGAATTTCATCTTATAACTTATAAAGTTTGTGTTTTATGTTCTGTTACCTGCTATAACAGGTAATTCTTCCGGTAAATCTGACATGACATTTTGAATTTCATCTTATAACTTACAAAAAATTGGTGGCAGTCAGATTTACCGGAAGAGTTACTTAGTATAGTAGGTAACAGGACAAAATACTCAATTTATTATAAGTTATAGGATGAAATTCAAAATTCCAAAGTTAACAGGAAGAAAACAACAGTCTACCAAAGTCAAAGGACAAAATAATTTATTTTCCTTTGATTTTAGTTCCTTTAACTTTGTATTTTTGGCTCTCTGGAGAGATGGATCTACTGTAGAAGTCACGGCAAAATGCTCGAGTGGAACTGCAGAAGATGTATCATTCTTGACAATACATAGCCCAAAGATCATCCACCTAAACATTAAGCCTCAAAACATATTTTTAGACTAGCATTACAATGCTAAACTTGGTGATTTTGGCCTGGGGCTTTCTAAACTCATTGACAGGTTCGCAGGAACCAAAGTAGAGTTGTAACTACCATGAGGGGTACTCCCTGCTATTTTGCTCTCGAATGGCCCAAGTCCACCATTAGAGCGAAAGTAGGTGTCTTTAGCTATGGAGTTGTGATTATTGAAATTGAGCGTGGTATGAAGATTTTTTATCAATCAAGGCCAGATGAAAAAATACATCTACCAACCCTTTTCATGAAGGAAGCTGAGGCTATAGATCTAGTGGACAATTGCTGTAAAAGACATGGATTACAACTTCTTGATTAGTGGCATCCCAAAGATGCAACCCCTCTACTGTTAGAGATATTGTTGCCAAGTCAAAAAATTTGAAGAAATCGTCAAAAGATGCGCATCCATAATAGTCAAGATTGTGTAGGTTATTTCCAGATTATTCTTGATATTATACCATGTACGTAGAGATTTAGTTTGATTTGTAAGTTGCTAGTAGAACAACACTCAATGTGTTGTATAAATATATTGTACTCCATCAATTAATAAAACTGAGTAGCCACAGTATTGTTATTCTTGACATGGTATTCGAGCATTTTGGCTCACGCCCACATCCTGGGCAACACCAGTTTCTTTTTCTTCCCCATTACTTGTCGTATTCTTTTTCTTCCCGGTTGCCTGTCTTACAAATCAACTTTTTTTCTCTTCTCTTGTAGTTTATCTTGTTCGTCCATATCCTTCTCCATCTTTCATCTTTTTGTGTTCTCCATTTGTCTACACAATTTGTGTGGCTACTCCAAGTGTCTCTCTTTTTTACTGTCTTGATAATATCGTTCACTAGCATTGTATTTGTTCACTCTATGCCTATCGTCGTTGCGTTCCCTTTTGTAGTATCACTCTCACGTTTGCATTGTCTTTGTTCACTCAGTGTCCTCGTGACTCCAACCTCCCTTCTAAGTTTAATTTCTTTTGTTCCAAGATTGGAGTCCGCCATCTTACGTGGGTCTGCTAGAGATATGGTTACCAAATCAGAAGATTTGAAGAATCGTCAAAAGATAGGCATCCACTATAGTCAAGTACACTTTTCCATTTTATTGTGACTTGTGAAGACCTGCTTGCAAATAATTTTCCTGCAAAGCTTGCTATTTTCACTCTCTTAATTGCATCTTTCCTATCTCTCAAAATTTTCTGCAGGGGACTTTAAGAAAAGGATGCCATTTATTTAGGTCTATTCTTCCGTCTCTATAAAATTACAGAATGCTAGATATAATTCCAACTTTTGCTAAGGGGAGGAGTTGCTTGCTAGGGCATGCAATTGTATCAAGTCTTGGAGTCAAATGCCTTGGAGTGCTCACCTCTGATATTTTGCTAGAAAGCTAGTATATATTCTGGCATTTTCACAAAATAATTAGCATTAGTGCCATTTTTCGAAGGGAAGCATAAAATAGGAAAAATATATTTTTTTGTCCTTTAATTTTTGTTGACTTTGGTTTCGTCTTGTTAACTTTGGAATTTTGAATTCCGTCCTACAACTTATAATAAATTGTGTTTATGTCCTATTACCTATTACACCATGTAACTCTATCATTAAATCTGACGTGACACTAATTTTTTATAAGTTATAGGACGAAATTCAAAATGTGACGTCAGATTTACCGGATGAGTTACCTAGTATAACAGGTAATACGACAAAACACACAAATTTTGTAAGTTAAGAGGACGAAATTCAAAGTCCAAAGTTGACAGGACGAAATTCAAAGTCAACCAAAGTCAAAGGACAAAAAAATGCATTTTTCCTATAAAATATGACATTTTTTGTTCAGTAACTTTACTACTTTTTGGTTTTGGTCCTATTGACTTTTATTTTTTATTTTCATACCGTAACTCATACTTTTCAACTTTTTGGATCTGTTAATTTTTAGATTTTGATATTCATTTTGTAACTTGCATAAATCAAACCAAAAATTTGTAAAAATATGCAAGTTGATATTCATCCTGTAACTTACATAATCAAGCCAAAAAGTGGTAAAAATATGCAAGTTCCAGTAGGAAAAGAACAGTTTAAAATTCAAAAGGACCAAAAAGTTGAGAGTGTGTAAGTGAATGCGAAAATCAAAAGTTAATAGCACTGATAAAAAATGGGGTAATGTTACAAGACGAAATAAATTATATATTTTCCCTAACATAACAAATCTATGTTAGTAGCTGTCTTGCATTATTCCTATAATAAGATGACCGTAAACCATATTTAGTGTATATAAGGTTGTTGCCGGAAGATGAGGATCAGTTTAGCTTTAAAACAGAATGAATCTTAACCGTTGAAAATTGGCAAAAACTTGTATGAGACCATACTAATTAATACCTATCCCTACCAAAGTGTTAATGATCCAATACCCTAGTTAAACCCATTTTCATTGTCTCATGCCATGAGACGGTTTCATACAAGACCTACTCTTGAAAATTACTCAAACTTAAAAGCATTAATCTGTTTGTTTCCTGGTAATTGCAAGAGAGGAAATGACATCCTCTACCAAAGCCGCCATGTATTAATATTGATCATTTTATCTTATATATGCAATTTCAGTGAGCGTGTCGCGTTGTACGTCTGTTATTGTGGTTTACATGTATTATGCGAGAACATCTTAAATATACTCCCTCTGTCTCACTATATGTTTTTCATAATTTTTTGTTGTTTTGTTAAAGTGTTTACATGCTGATTTTTTTGTAAAGTAAAACGTATTTGTTGATTAATATATAATGTGTTTGTTTTTATTTTCTAAGGAGTGAAAAATTTATTGTGGAACATCCATAAAAGAATAGTGAGAAACTTGGGATGAAGAGACTATATATTTTTATTATTTATAAGAATACAAATATGAGATTGAAACACAATTAGACTAGACTTCCGTGGATAGTTGATTACCATATCGTCCCTCAGAGCAAAAACAGCGAGATATTAGTTTTTTAATTTGTCACACTTTAAAAACACAGAACCTTTCTGGAGCTCACCATAACTGAGAATGTGAAAGAGTTCAAAATCATGCCTATTCTATAAATGTTGGAAAAATTTATTTTAATGTGGTTAATAGTGGATGTGTGTAGACGAAGATGACTTATGCAAGACACAGACTAATACGAAAGTCGAGGCACAAATTAGACTCACTCTCCGTAAGACGGTATTGCCCCGTACACTGGTGCAATACGACTCATGGCAACCGTCCCCAAGATATAACGACTTTAGAGCCTTCCGCCCATTGCACTACGAAGCGAAAGCTATCGGCGAATCGCAAATGAATATCCGGAACTTTCAGACTCGTTTCTAATGCAGGAATACTAATGCATGTATGCAGTTGACAATTCACTTAATTTTCAATGTGAATGAAAACAATTTTCCGAACTTTATGCAAATGACAAATGTGGGGGGTCTATTTATAGTTTTCCAAGGGTCGTTAGGTAATAGTTGCGACTCTTCACTATAACTCTTATTTTCCAAAAGTCATAACTCTTGAAAATGCACAACTATTCACCAAAAGATATATCTCTTAAAGACACAAACCTTTGGAATAGTTTTATCAAAAAGACACGACACTTCATGTCTATAAGTCACAATTCTTCACTATTACCTTTATAAATACATTCATTAATGTATTTATCCGCATATTAAATGACATTAATTTCTCATTCACCCAAAAATTGGTTTTGAGAAATCGAACCAACCAAATCCATTTACGCAAAATGGATAATTAAATTATCACTTAATATTTAATCAAATATGGTCAAAACCATATTTTCCAACAATCCCCCACATGAATGAAATTAATGCATGTGACACCCTAAGAAAGTTCCGACGAACCGGTACTGCATCGGGATAGGTAGCGACTGGCTTTGAACCTTCCCTAGTAAGATGCCATCGGATTTACTTGCTACTCAGTAAACATGATGTCTTGAACTGGTCGGCTTTTTGTGTAAACCAAGACAATGACATATACACAGCAACGATTCTGATACCCTTTGGTTCTCACGTTGTTGTCCATTTCGGCCCTGGACCGTATCTTTGATTCATAAGCGTGTACTGAATTTCTCTCAGTCAGAAGCGGCCCCACTTCAACGCTTATATAGGTGATCTCCTATCAGGGGTAACCTGCAATACCCTACCCTTGGGATATAGGAATCATTAAAAGCTGTTAAACTTAACCTTACCACACGTCAGCAGGTTTTGCTGCACCTGAAGGCGCAGAGTTGCACTTGAAGGGATTCGAGAATGGGTTGCAAAAAGTTTTCCAAGTGCATAACTTTAGTGTTTCATAACTTAGTTGTCTCATTGAACCAAGTTCTTGGGATCCTCCAGTCATCATGGTTGAGTTACCGCTATGAACACCCTTTTATGTGTGGGTTTTTAACCTCATTCCCCTTACCCATAATCCTCTAAAACATCTCAATTTTAACCGGCCGGGTTTTGTCTCAATGCAATCATCATAGCATTTTTTAGAGGATTTTCATGACACTGCTCCCCCCACTTTTCCAGTGACGGTCATGGAGTCTGTGTCAAATATCCAGTTTACTTTTGAGTATCTTTCTAACTCATCTGGATATTTCCATACAAAATTCCACATCAGGAATTTTTCTGATTTGTTCAACTAACATCAATAAGCACACTACCAGTGCTTCAATCTTTAAAGTCACACCCCCACATTTCGAGATAATTGTAGGATCACTTTATCCTCACACTTTACGCAAATTTATCTCCTTGTGTGGTGACTTTTCATGAACGAGATTGAACAAATCCGCGTGCGGAAATTTTTCCACTAAGCCTTTTTGGCCACTGCCTCTTGGTTTTCCATTTAACTTCAAGGCCACGCCTTAGCTAAACCACCTCACATTCCGAATGCATATTATGGAGAAACCTCTTTTCCCCACATTCGAATGTATTAATGGCGAGAATTTATCTCCCATATTCGTTCGAATTGTCCGCCCTTTCCATCAAATATTAAGTTGGACATAATCTCGATACAATTTGGAAAACCAAACGTTTGAAGTCACACTCCAAGTTTGAAATTTAATCTAACTTCAAGGCCACGCCTTAGCTAAACCACCTCACATTCCGAATGCATATTATGGAGAAACCTCTTTTCCCCACATTCGAATGTATTAATGGCGAGAATTTATCTCCCATATTCGTTCGAATTGTCCGCCCTTTCCATCAAATATTAAGTTGGACATAATCTCGATACAATTTGGAAAACCAAACGTTTGAAGTCACACTCCAAGTTTGAAATTTAATCTAACTTCAAGGCCACGCCTTAGCTAAACCACCTCACATTCCGAATGCATATTATGGAGAAACCTCTTTCCCCCCACATTCGAATGTATTAATGGCGAGAATTTATCTCCCATATTCATTCGAATTGTCCGCCCTTTCCATCAAATATTAAGTTGGACATAATCTCGATACAAGTTGGAAAATCAAACGTTTGAAGTCACACTCCAAGTTTGAAATTTAATCTTGGTCAAATACCAAATTAAATTAAATTTTCAGTGCGGCCATAATTGCCACATTTGACTCTTAATAATTTCTCTATTAAATTATACGAGTCAAGTCTTTGTGATTAAATTCACACCATTTTTGCTCTCAGGCACAATTTTAAATGAGGCCCTAAATGCCACCATTTATTCGCGAGAAATTCTCAAGCGAATTATACGAGTCTTTTGGACTAAATTCAAATCACAATTTGTACTCTTAAGCACAAAAACATTTATCCCCAAATCATATTTTAATTTGATATCGAGGGATCCGAATTATGGGACAATATCCACGGTATCACAGGGCCGATAGTTCAATTAATTTGTCCCAATCTAAATTAATGGCGTGCAGCCCAAAAATTCAATCAAAAGGCGCAGCTTGCGGCCCAACAAAATTTGGCCCCAAAGAATTAGCTTAATTCATCAAAGCTGCCCAAACAAATTATTTTAATTATGGCCCTATAGCAGCAACTCAATTTGAACCCATCACTTCAAAGAGTTAACCACAAGGCCCAAGTCAAGAAAACTCAACGAGAAGGTCTGCTCATTATCAAAATTGGTCCATGACCTCTTCCACCATCTCAGAAAGCCCCCTATTTCCATCTATGTAACGACGCTTCCTTACAAAGATGAATTTAGGGGCGTCAGAGCCGGTCCCGCCGAAGAAAGACAGTAGACAGAGGCGTTCTGAATCGACGCTAATTTTCACGTCCTTTTCTTCCTTCTGATCGAAAACCGCTGACGGCTGCCACTTGCGAGGAACGCAGCAGCAACGTGGCTTCTGCATACCAGAGGAAGCAGCCACCAGATTTCTTTTACGACTCCCGCGGGGCCGACGATCGTGCCCATCACCACCGATTGATGAGCCCTGCCACCACTTTCTGTTGTGAGAGCACCGATGAGGCCTCGGGGCTACCGCCCAGCCGTATCAGATTCAATACGTCCGTTCGTGAAAGAGGATCAAACCGTATCTCGGTCCAAATTCACAGGATCTGGAATGGCACGGCTTCACCGTTGCCCATAGCCGTCGTCACACTCGCGACGCTTGAGGCTGAGGCTGATAACCAAGCTCTGTCACCGGGATTCTCGATTTTCCCGTTTCAATCGTCCCCTAAAAAGCTACCAATTACTTTTTTTTTTCAGATTCTTTTTATTTTTTGACGGTTTTTTTTTTCAGATTCTAATCGGTGCTTCATTTGGTGATCCAGAGAACAGTGGTGAAGCCTTATCACAGCCCTATTCTTAAATTATTGCAAACAATCGCCTGTTTTGTATGCTGCAAATCGTGTTCCCCAAATGCAGCGGCTGCAATTTACAGACATCCGGTGCGTCATCATCTTCACACGAGATCGCCCCAATTGTTTACGCACCATATGTTTGTAAAATCCTGCAAAAGAATTTGGCTCCTGCCGATTTGTGTCATTAGACGTAAAATCCTCTAGATAAATGATTTCACACATATGCTTCGAGCAAAGCCATCATCGAATACACACTAAAATAACGTCTTACGATTGTTGAAAAAAATTATTTTAAGGGTTAATTACAAATAAATTCACGAACTTTGTATTCTTTATCAATTACAACACGAACTTTTAAAGTTTGCAACTCAATGCACAAACTAATTTATTGTTGCAATTCAACGCATGGTGTAAACTTCCGGCAAAATTTATGCTTACGTGGCAGTCAGAGCTACCACCAGAAACACGTCAGCTGCCACGTCATGTGTCAAATCTGAAAAGAATAATATATATTTTCCAAACGTTTTAAAAATTATAGAATCTCTTGCCAGCGTTTTTTTTCTTTTACCAAATCACAATTACAGATTCCCCTAACCCCGATTCGCTCCATATTGATCGCACCCTCATCAAAAGTCACTGATAAACCCTAGACGGCAAGGTTTTGAAGAATCATTTTCATGGTGGTCCATATTATATGAAGTTTGGTCTCACTTATAAAGAAAAGTTGTACACGACAAGGTATGTGTTTTTTTTATCTAATTATGTTGTTTATGCTTTAGTTTAATATCATATTATTGGGAGTTGAATCATGAAATTAGGTAAATAATGAGACAGCCTCACGGTGAGACGGTTTATATATTAACATCCATCTTTTATAAGGTGTTAATGAGTTGTGCCCAACTTTATAACCGGCTCACCGTATAAGACCTACTTTGAAAATTATTAGTTTAATGTGTGTAAATCAATATATAAACATGGAAAATATATATTTTTCTTTTCAGTTTGGCACATGACGTGTTTCTGGTGGTGGCTCCGACTGCCATGTAAGCATAAATTTTGCCGAAAATTTACACCATGCGCCGAATTGCAACAGTAAATTAGTTTGTGCATTGAATTGCAAACTTTAAATGTTCGTGTTGTAATTGATAAAGGATACAAAGTTCGTGAATTTATTTGCAATTAACCCTTATTTTAATGTGGTTAATAGTGGATGTGTGTAGACGAAGATGACTTATGCAAGACACGGACTAATACGAAAGTCGAGGCACGAGTTAGACTCACTCTCCGTAAGACGTTATTGCCCCGTACACTGGTGCAATACGGCTCATGGCAACCGTCCCCAAGATACAATGACTTTAGAGTCTTCCGTCCGTTGCACTACGAAGTGAAAGCTATCGGCGAATCGCAAATGAATATCCGGAACTTTCAGACTCGTTTCTAATGCAGGACTACTAATGCATGTATGCAGTTGACAATTCACTTAATTTTCAATGTGAATGAAAATAATTTTCCGAACTTTATGCAAATGACAAATGTGGGGGGTCTATTTATAGTTTTCTAAGGGTCGTTAGGTAATAGTTGCGACTCTTCACTGTAACTCTTATTTTCCAAAAGTCATAACTCTTGAAAATGCACAACTATTCACCAAAAGGTATATCTCTTAAAGACACAACCTTTGTAATAGTTTTATAAAAAAGACACGACACTTCATGTCTATAAGTCACAATTCTTCACTATTACCTTTATAAATATATTCATTAATGTATTTATCCACATATTAAATGACATTAATTTCTCATTCACCCAAAAATTTGTTTTGAGAAATCGAACCAACCAAATCCTTTTACGCAAAATGGATAATTAAATTATCACTTAATATTTAATCAAATATGGTCAAAACCATATTTTCCAACAATAAATAGGGAAAAAACACAACGCTCGAGCTCACAAATGAAAGGAAAACTCGTTATCTTCGATGCAGAAAATTCCGTCGTTTTGTGTGACCTTGCAATCGAAGCTCTGCCAGATGTTGGACAAATTGGCCAAAAGAACCAGGTTTCTAAAAGTGTATCGATTCCACAGGTGTGTTTGAGAATGGAAACAATATAGAGAGCAGCACAGCTGATCATCTACTTTCCTACAGATCTGAATTAGGTAATAATTCTAGATTTTATATGATTTACTCATTTAGGGCACTTTCGAATCGAAGGTCAGGTTGATATATTTCTTTTAAGAATGAATGGATTTAAGAATACCGAAGGAGGAGGGGAAGATCTAACGAAGTTGGGGAGGACTATTTGGAACATGTAACAGGCATGACCACCAGGTTCTCTTTTTAAAAGATAGCAATTGCAACAGAAAACTTCGAGAAGAAACTTGGTGAGGGAAAAATTGGTTCAATTTCGAAGGTCGTTCAATGATGGCACAAGAATCGCTGTAAAGCGACTTGAAGGAGTCGGTCACATTACCAAATAATCTCTAGCAGAGGTTCAAATTATTGGCAGCATTCACCACATCAACTTGGTGAGACTAATTGGCTTTTGTGCAGAGAACTCTCACAGGCTTTTGGTGTGAAATCTTTTTCTGCTGATAGCCAAATTGAAATTTGTATATTTTCTCTATTTTCTACCCCTAGAAAGCTAAATGTGTACCCTTTATTATTTATAAAGTTGTGTAATGGTACTTATGAATTCATTATCCTTGCCCAATTTGACAAATCAGACTTCCCTGTTGTTCTCTGTTTCGAAGTAAATTTTAACTTCTGCTTTTTTGAATTATCGATATAATGATGCAAATTGCAGCATGGTGTTTAAAGAGTGATCCCGAGAAGCAGCTACTGTGATCAAGATCTTGGAGAGCTTTAACGATGCCTCAAAAAATATGGATTACAACCTCTTGATTAGTCTGCTTCTTTCAATTAGTGATCTTGTCTTTATTCTGCAAAAATCCATCTATTTATTCCGTGTCCCCATGCATGTATAATAATATACTTGAACTTCTTGATCAATAGCTAATATAAGAATTGAAGTCATTTTGCTCCCACAGTTTTTCCTTTTATAAAAAGGTCCCGTAACTTTTTTTTTTTCAATTTAATCCTATAATTTTACAAATTGCCCCATTTTGTTCCCACTTCGCCGGAAATACCCATTTTATTCAGTCATGTGACCGACACATGCATAAAATGGCGTATTTAATTTGTTTGAGACTAAATTATTCAATTAAAAAATGTGTGAGACTAAATTGTAAAAGAAAAAAAAAATGTATGGGACTATCTCAATAAAAGTAAAAGGTTAAGGGACGAACTAGGCTTTAATCTCTGATTATGATGTTGTTATATTGTTGTCATTGTCCGTGGTGTGATCACCATCACGTTGAATAAGAATTGGAGATTTGTATTTTAAGAGAGAAAAAATTAATATTGAGTGACCAAAGAACAAATCAAGAAATAACACTACTACACTTTTAAGATAGACAGCTATACTTGGACAGCCCTTTTTAAAAACCGCTCTCCAAAATACGGTTTGGACAGCGGTTATATGAAAAATATTAAAAAACAAAAGAAAAAAAGTATTAGAAAGCGGTTATAAACCGCTCTCTAAAGGTATGCACATCGGTTACACAGCGGTTATTAACCGCACTCCTAATAAAACTTTGGAGAGCTGTTGTTAAACGCTCTCTAATATGTATATATATTTTAAAATATTTTTTCTTTAACCGCACTCTAAGTGCATCATATGTGTATATTACATATCGATTTCAGCCCTTGCCCTAGCCCTAGCCCTGACGCCGTCGCCACCGACCCCGGACGCCCTCTTCCCCGCCGCTGACGCTACGCCCCTGCCGTCCACGCCCCGCCGCAGACGCTAAGCGACCCCGGCCCTCGCAGCCAACACGACTTCCCCGCCGCCGACGCTCCACCACGCCGCTGCCGTCGATTTTAGATTAGTAGTTTTTTTTTAACTATATATGTAACTGTGTGTTTATGTGTTGAGTAACTCTGTGTTGAAATATGGGTGGATCTGGAGCGGCAAGTTTCCTAAAATTGGTAGCCACGAATTTCGACCTCCTATAATTTCTTCTCTCACTTTTTCTCCAACATTACTAGATTTGGAGTTTGGTTTTCATTTTGAGGGTTTTCAGATGTGGGTTCCTTTTTTCGGTGGTCTTTTTTCTTGATTTAATCTCTTGGGAGGTTTTTCTTGCAAATGGGGTTTCTGTTGTTAATTTAGGAGGTGTTTTTCTCTAAAAAAAAATGAGACGATTTTATGAGCAGGTTTTTGCTAATTTATTTAATAATTTTGGTATTTTGCAGGCTTGTGGTCAGTCTACTTTATCCTCTGTAAGTTGGGTTATCCTCTTTCTTTTCTTCTTTCATTTATTATTTTTTTGGTTGATATTATGTTATGCAACTTGAAATTTTCTGAATTGTTGATTGGGATATTGAGGTATGTATATGGGATGGAATTTGGGGCAAAACAGGGCAGATGACTTCTGGATTTATGTAGGTTTTATGGGCTTCTGATAGATCCAATCAAAAGTGGAAAATCTAGTATATTGAGACCATTGTAATTTGCAGGATGCTAAATGCTTTACTTAGGCTTATATATTTGACTTCTGGTTTAATTGTATCCTACTGGTAAGGGAAAATTTGGGAGTCAGTTATACATAGGAGATTTTGATCATTGATTCCGTGCATATGAATTTTGATGATGATGATTAACATCAATTGCTTTAGTTACCATACATATTGCTTCTATTTGGCATTTAGCATTAGAATTCTTGTTACTGAGTAATTCTTATAAAAGTCTGGTCTGTTTGCGTGGAGGACAAATTGTTTCTTGGAAGAATGATAGATGTGAAGAACTTGTATTCACCAGTAGTAAGATGGGGTTTTGATTCTATTCGCCACCAGCGCATGTAATACATAATTTATGTTTCAAAAGAGGAAGATGATGAAATATGATGATATTATCAGAAAATACTATTATTTCAAAAGAAAAACATTTGTCATATGTTGTTTTACATTCAAAACTTATTCTCAAACAGCTATTTCTAATCAGCTTTCAAAAAAATTGCAGGCCACATTTACTAAGTCACCAAAAGCAATGCGAGGAGGAATCTCTATCTGCTTTCCCCAGGCCCAGGTGTGCATTTGTGTATGCATGCTTGCTTGTAAAGTCTTTCTACACGAATAGTAATAATGGTTACATCCTAAATTATTGTTTATTAGTTTAAGGTGTACACTTATCTTTTTTATATCCTAAATTATTGTTTATTAGTTTGAGGTTGTTGAGAGATTTCTTGAATTATGTTGGCTAGTGTTGTTATTCGAACCGAGCGAGCTTGAGTACATGATATACTCGAGCTCGGCTCGTTAACATTAACAAGTAATAATATGAGCTCGGCTCGACTCGTTAACGAGTCTAACACTCCTATCAAGTTTAGTGGAATTATAAAAAAATCTTAGTTATCGAGCTTAACGAGTTGAGCTCGGCACGAATCGTTAAGCAATCGAGTGTTTTTCGATGTTTCATTATACTCTTAGTTTTTTCAAAAAAAAGAACTGAAAAACCTTTTAGTATTTTCTAGAGATTTTCGGTAGAAATACTAGTATTTTCATGTTTAAAGAATGAATCGTTCGATTTTTCTTTTCATTTCTTTGATGATTTTTTTTTTCTTGGAGCAGGATGTTACTATTTTCCGATGATGTGTGGATCTTGATATGTTCGCACAACATAGATGATCTACAACTTCATTATTAACTTTTGGTTGCATGTAACTTATATATTAATTTTTAATGATATATATTTCATGTTTTTGGTGTATTTATTTGATGTGTATGTTTATTTATTTAATGTTTTGGTGTTGGACTTATAAATATTAGTCTAGATTTTGGTAATTTTGTATAAACATGATTATGAAAATATAAAAAAAAAAATATTATATTAAAAAAAATCATAAAAAAATTATATAAAAAAATTTGGTAAATAAAAAAGAATATATATATATATATATATATAATAGACAGCGGTTAATAACTGCTGTCTAAGTGTTTACTTTGGATAGCGGTTAAAAACCGCTGTCTAAGTTGTTACTTTAGACAGCGGTTAAAAACCGCTGTCTAAGTGTTTCTGAGCTTAGATAGCTGTCACTTAGACAGCCCTTGTAACCGCTGTCTAAGGGCAAAAATAACCGCTTTCTAAAGCCATATTTGTACTAGTGTATATAACTAGTAATGTTTGAAAATTAAAGTGATCAAGTAGTTGGGATTTATAAAAGAATTTGGAATAACGAGTCAAGATTGGCTTGCTCAAGTAAAGCCCTGAAGAAGCGATTCTAGGTACATGGATTATTATTTAATGACCCCACTATTTCCATTTCACCTAAAACTTTGTCATCTTTGAAAGGACGATTCCACTGACTTGTGAATAGTCGATGTTGTGTTTTTTGAATTATACTAGTATGATGGCAAAAACTTGTATGAGACCGTCTCATAGCATGAGACTATACAAATTAACATCTACCCCTACCATAGTGTTAATGAGTCAATGTCCTAATTACACCCATTCTCATTGTCTCATGCCATGAGACGGTCTCATACAAGACCTACTCTAGTATGATTTAATCGGTTGAAAAGGGTTAAATGGAAAAAAAATAACAAACTTTGTAGTTTTTATCAATTATAATATAAATTTTTAAGATTTGCAATTTGATGCACGAACTAATTTATTATTGCAATTTAATACATGGTGTAAATTTTCGGCGATATGTACACATACGTGGTATCGAAGACACAGCACATGCCACGTCAAATGCCAAATCTACAAAAAAAAAAAAAAAAAAAGATAATTTTCAAAAAGTTCTTTTATAAAAAATATTGCTCAAACACGTTTAGTAACTGATTATAGATTTTGGTATTGTCTAGTTTTTGTAGGAAAAATGTCTCATATCATACAAACTTGTATATATACTATAAAACTTTTTTTTACTATCTTTCACTACTATTAAACTATATTTGAGCAAATATTTTAGAAAAAAAATTTGAATTTTTCGTCTAGATTTGGCATTTGATGTAGCGTGTGACATGTTTTTTGTAGCATTTGCACCATGTATAGAGTATCTCCGAAAATTTATATCATGTATCGAATTGCAATAATAAATTAGTCTGTATACCGGATTGCAAACTTTAAAAGTTCATATTGTAATAAAAAAAATATAAAGTTCATGATTTTTTTTTTTTCAATTAACCTTAAAAATGCAAAAAAATGCAAAAGGAGTTTTTAAAAATTAAAATACAGGGCAGAAATAAAAGAAATCGAAAACAAACATGACATATATATTGCCAACAAAGTATGAAATTTTAAGGGGGAGATACAAATATGGAACTCACCATAACTGAGAACGTGAATCATGCCTAATATATATCTAAAGCCATTCTGATATACATCTTCCACACGTACTTTTTCAACCCAATGAGAGATCATTTGGGGATTTTGTCCTCAGAATGCAGATGAATAACTATCGTGCTGCTGGAAGTTCAAATTCAATCGTGGGCTTGAATTTGATGGGAGAGTTTGGCAATGGAGACAATACAGAAATCATCACAGATGATCATCTACTGTTTTACAGAGGAAGTTAGGTAATAATTCTAGATTTTAAATTTGATTACTCATTTAGGGCACTTCCAAATCGATGGATGGAATGATATTATTTTTTTCGTTATTACCCATTGCTTGCTTAAATTAAATTCTGAGGGTACCGTAAAGTCGAAATTGAGTACTTAATCAAGTTAAAGGTCGTTATTGTCGTCATTCACGTTGTTTTCTTTCTTTATTTTTTGAGGAAAATCACTATTAATATTAGGAACTGGAACAGGGGCGTTGTGGTTTATCAAAACTAAACAGAATATGAAACCAAATCTGTCTTTTCTACCACATAATGGAGTTGGAAAAAGAGTATGGTTAACTTGAATGAAGTCTTGTTGATTCACACTTGAGAGCTTTTCATCTTATAAGTTCATAATATTATTCATCAAAACTATCTTATTCACACATCCATCTTATCTGTGAGAATTTTTTTGAATTTATGTTATTATTGTTATGAAATCAATTTTACTTGTTCAATTCCCTTTATAATCATCCTATTAAATTGGAGGGAAGACAAGATTTTAAGTTTGATGATTCACTTAAATGTGTATTTACATATTCGCTACTTAAGAAGACCACTGCCCAGGTCAACGCTTTAGCTAGGTAACTTCGAATAATCTTCCTTCAAATTTCAGTGGTGGGTGCCAAACTTGGGCTCCCCACATATATATTTTTATCTATCAATACTTGACTTGAGGTTGACTTGAGCTAATAATGGAGTCTTCTTTGTTCATATTTGAGTATGCAATGAGAGTTTTCCATCTTATCTTAACTATAATGTAAAATAGTTCTTCCATGCCTTTTTGCTTCAACAATTTTCCATGGAGCTGATGATGTCTACACTTGGCATCATTGTTTTCCCAATAATTATTACTCTCTTCTCTTGCTGTGACCTCCCAGCCAATGGCAAATCTCTCTACTTTATGGATCAATAATTTCACTTTTGACAATACTTCAGCTGTCAAAATCCTTCTTCGCAGAAGAAGTAGTTTTGGCCCAGATTATGCCTGTGGTTTCTTCCGCACTGAGGATGGTAACAATTCTCATCTGTTTGCTATATTCATTCTCCCGACAAACAGCACCAGCAATGATTCTGCTGAAACGGAATCGTCGAGAGTTTTGTGGTCTGCAAACCGAAACATTTCTGTAACAATCCACGCGGCGTTGGAGCTCACAGGTGGAGGTGACTTAGTTCTCCGAGATGCAGATGGCACGTTGGCGTGGTCTACCAACACTTCTGGAAAGGGGGTTGCGGGCTTAAATTTGACAGAGACGGGAAACCTTGTTCTGTTTGGTGTCAACAGCTCTGTGGTTTGGCAATCTTTCGATCATCCGACTGATTGCTTGGTTCCAGGGCAGATCCTCGTACCTGGTATGAATCTCACATCGAGTGCTGATGGAAATTCGTATTCTTTGTCAATGGGGGAACGAGGGTTAGTGGCTTCGATACAGTCAGATTCTCCGCAGCAACAGGTATACTATCAGAAAGTTACTTCTTTTGTTAACAGGTATAAAAAAGCTAGTTATGCTAAATTTCAAAATGGAAGTCTAGAGTTGTATATAAATCGAATCGAAAATGAAGAAATTCCAGAAATGAAGGTACCTATTCCTCAAGCTACCTCAGCTCAGTATATGAAACTGGAGCCTGATGGGCATCTCAAAGTTGTTGAGTGGGTTGATGGATGGCGGGAAGTAGGCAATATCTTTACAGAAGATATTGGTAAGTGTGGCTATCCGATGGTCTGTGGAAACTACGGAATTCGCTCAAATGGGCAATGTCATTGCCCAAACAAGGGAAGCTTTATTCCAGTGAACAATATGCACCCTGAACTTGGTTGTTCCGAAGTCACTCCACTCACCTCTAATGCTTCAAAGAATCACAGTCTCCTAGAGCTCGTTAATGTAAGATACTTTTCTGTCGCACCCGATTATACTGAAATAACTTTGAATGGCTGTAAGGAGCTCTGCTTGAGTACAGATTCCTGCAAAGCTGCTATCTTCAACAATTCAGGCTATCGTGCTAGCGGTGAGTGCTTTTTGCCATCGCAGATGTTCTCGTTAAAGGAAAATGATACGGAGAGGGATAAACGCTACAATTATAAAGTATATATAAAGGTTCAGAATGAACCAACTGTTGCTGCGATATCCCCTGCAGTTGAAAGAACTCCAACTGCTGCTGAGCGAAACTCTGCCTTGTTGTGGTTAGAGCCTTTACTGGGATCAGTTCTTGGAATTCTCTTCATAGCTGCTGTCATTGCAACTATAATCTTTGTGTATCGGAGGAGAAAACAAAAAACTGAAGAAATCGAGGAGGACTATTTAGATCGTGTTCCTGGCATGCCCACCAGGTTTTCTTTCCAGGAGTTAGCAACTGCGACGGATAACTTCAACACAAAACTTGGCAAAGGAGGATTTGGCTCAGTTTTCGAAGGTTCATTCAGTGATGGCACGAGAATCGCGGTGAAGCGTCTAGATGAAGTCGGTCATGTAAAGAAATCTTTTCTAGCTGAGGTTGAAACTATTGGCAGCATTCACCATATAAACTTGGTAAGACTAATTGGCTTTTGTGCTGAAAAATCTCACAGGCTTTTGGTTTACGAGTACGTGTGCAATGATTCTCTAGACAGATGGATCTACTGCAAAAACCACGAGCCGAAGCTCAGCTGGGACTACAGAAGAAGGATCATCCTTGACATAGCCAAGGGATTGGCCTATCTTCATGAAGATTGCAGGCAAAAGATCATCCACCTAGACGTCAAGCCTCAGAACATACTTCTGGACGAACATTACAACGCCAAACTTGCTGATTTTGGACTCTCTAAACTCATTGATAGGGATCAAAGTCAAGTTGTAACAACGATGAGAGGCACGCCTCGCTATCTTGCCCCGAATGGCTTAAGTCTGCTATAACAGAGAAGGTAGATCTTGTCGATAAGTGCTGTCTGGATATGGAATCCAATGCTGCTAAAGTAGAGGAAATGATGCAAATTGCAGCATGGTGTTTACAGAGTGATCCTGAGAAGAGGCCCTCTGTGTCTATGGTGATCAAGATCTTGGAGGGTGTTAACAATCTCCCAAAAGACGTGGATTACAACTTCTTGATTGGCCAAATGTCAGAAGTTAGTTCTAAAGATTCAACTTCTCTACTTCTCTCACTTCTGTCGGGGCCTCGATGATTTTCAGAGTACGTTCCTCAATTAAACTATTTAAATTGGATCTTATATTGCCGAATAATTTCTATCCAATTTAATGTGAATAATTTTGAAGAGTCCTGCAAACGTCCTATGTTTCACTCTCTCATTTGCATCTTCCTTTTTCTCTAATTCATTTTATCTATAAAATTTCAGATTGCTAGAAATAATTCAAATTTCTGATAAGTGAAGGCTTAACTTGCTAGGGCTTGTACTAGGATCAACTCTTGGTGTGGTCACATCCATATTCATTTCCAGCAACAGCTTTTACAGTATATTATTAAGATACATTTCAACATTATATCATTACTTGTACTGTTTACGTTTGACTATTTGTGATGACATTAGTCGATTTAATCTACTTCAATCATAGTTCTGGAACTTTTATTCATAACTCTTCTGAGAAAATTCCAGGTTTCTTTGGCTGGGACAACTGAGTCTCCTCCGAACATAAATAAGATGTACAGAAAGGTATTGTCGGCCTGTCATCAGACATAGTTTGAATGCATGAGCTAAAATAGAAGTACAATCGCTTTTCTTCTTTTAAAAAAATGTGATATCATAGACCTTTCAGTTCATGATATCAAGATTGGAATTTTTGCCATCAGCGCTAGACATATCTTGCCATTCAGGGATAAACAGCCAAAATAATTCGAACCTCACAGATATAAGATTTGATTTTATTTGGTTTTCATTAATCACACATCTTGAAAATGAATATGGTTGACTCAAGGTTGATTTTAGCTACTATTGATTACTGGTCAATGAAGCCTATCGTTCATTTTACTTTTTCCTGTAAGAGAACTGCAGGTCATTTGAAGACGCATATTGAGTATATTTTGGTTCAAGCTCTTCATTAGTATTGTGCTCTAATTTTTTTTTTTTAAAAGAAAGGACAAAAAGGGGTTGTTAATTGCAGTGCAGGGGAATGATTAAAGATAAACAATTGTAGGAGGAAAAATAGATAATCAAAATGGGTGATGAATACCTTATTTTGGAGGTATCATTAATCATCTTTTGTTTTCATTAACTACCATAAGTAGTCTATATTCATTTCCATTCTCATTGTTATCGAAGAATTTCGTCTCCTAAATAACATTAGACAATATGTGTAACAAGCTCATCCAAAAACCACCAAAATATATATGGTGTCTTATTGAATCAGTATTGAGCTTATAACACCTATTAATGTAAAACTAGTTCTTCCACACATTTCTGCTTCAATCCAATAATTACTCTTTTCTTTTGTCTACCTTCTCTGAACTCCCAGCTGTCGTATCATTACTATCGAACTGCAAATCTCTCTACTTTATGGATCAATAGTTTCACTACAGATTGTGAGACAAATATTCTGACGAAAAAGAAAGAAAAGTATAGGGCTATAACGAATTATAACCTCTCACCATCTCACAATTGTGTACGATAAAGGTGGATACTATTGTTTGAAAATATGCTCTTCGAAAAGAACTTTGATTCGATGTATCCCAATATGAAGTTTGGGTGAAAGTGAAATTTAATTTCTAAGTTTGTTGTTAAGTTGTAAGAATGACTTTTGTCCACGTTGGAAAAATGTTGTTGGAGTAGTTAGTATATAAAGAGGTACCCATGTATAGATACAAGTTACTATGTTGTAACACCCCACCTACGGTCTTTCTGTTATTATTATAAATTTACTTTTAAAAACGGAAAAGAAAGCGTTATGGTAATCAAACAAAACAATGTTAGAACTCCACTATTCATGATTCGACTTACCTTTCGGCCGAAAAAAAAAAAAAACTCTTTGGAGCTGGTAGGGGTAAATTTGAGATGACCTGGGAAAATGAGGCGCCGGCATGCTGGTAGACTACGTCTTCTTTTGTGGCCCCACATTTGTGGAGAGATTTTAGTCGCACGCATTTTGGGCCAGAATATTTTCCAGTAAGATAATAACAATAAATTTATTTTTATACAAATAAATTATTTTTATAATATATAATCACTGTCACAATCTTACAACTCACAAGGATCTACTAATTACTATTATGCATCAGCATTACCATAAAATATTGGCGCAGGCGACGTGGCCGTGTGCTAATTTAAAAAGCCACCAACCACTACTTGTGGACCAATTAGACTCAAATCAACTATATTCTGCTTCTGACAAAAGTATTATAGAGTTTGTTATATCATTCTTTATGACATAAAAGATATTGTCGTGGCTAATAACACCGAACTTTTGCTCTTTAAACCTGAATTTTTTTTTACTAAAATGACCTAATGTAATTACACTATTATACCTTTTACTACTTAAAATCTATTAAAACATAAAATTTAGTTTTGACTCAATACACTCAATCCCAATTTTTTTTCATCGTGACTTCTTTTCTCCCCCACACTCAAACTCTTTTTTCTTCATTATTCACTCAACCACTTAAATCAATACTCATGAGAGATGTCATTGAGGAAGAATCCACTTCGTAAAATACATGTAATGTAAATTTCCTATGAGTTTATTGTTTTATATGGTATGTGTTATGATATAAATTTATTTGGAGAAGAATATTTAGAGTTTAAAAGTTATATTGGTCGAGTTATGTTCGCTGATTTAAGGTTCAAGAATTCTGAAAATCGCGCATGTTTGGCAAACCAGAGCCGAACATTTGTCATTATGTTCGGCCAGAGTTGGCCAAACCCAATGATAAATATTCGATCACTGTTGGCCAAACATTATGAATAAAGTTTGTTCACTGTTTGCCAAACTTTTTTTTCTTCTAGTGCGTTGCGTGAGTGTCTTCTGTGTGTGAGTTTGGGTGTGTTTAGTTGTGCGGTTTTTTTTTTTTATTTGGATGTGTATTTATTGTAGTGTTTAGATTTGGGTGTATGAAAATATTGAAATTTAAGTTGAGGATAAAATAGGCAATATATTACGGGTGTTTTGAGTAAAATTATAAAATAGGCTCAGGTGTAAAGAGCAACGGTTGTGAAAAGCAAAAGTTCGGGTGTTATTAGTCGCGGCCCAAAGATAAAAACTTATTATGAAGCGCGCAATTGAAAAGGATGAATATATAGTTGATATTACAGAATTGAAACATATTTTTTCAGTGTTTAACAATGTATACTTAAGATGACCAACAATTAATGACGAGATTAAACGCCCAATATTAGCACCAAATCATCCAAATTGAATAGTTGAGTATTGCAGAATTGAAACAGATTTTTTTTCAGTGTTGATGCACATGTAAAATAGTACTCTCCAACATACACTACCAACAACAAATGATGAGATTAAACGCACGATATAAGAACCAAACTACACAAATTGAACAGTTTGATTCGATAACGTACCCTGAAAATCATCGAGGCCCCGACAGAAGTGAGGGACAAAGAGTAGTTGCATCTTTAGGACGAACTTGTAACATTTGGGTGTAATCCATGTCTTTTGGGACATTGTAAACACCCTCCAAGATCTTGATGACCATGGACATAGATGGCCTCTTCTCGGGAGCACTCTGTAAACACCATGCTGCAATTTGCATCATCTCCTCAACTTCTGCTACATTCGAATCCACATCCACACAGCACTTGTCTGCGAGCTCTAGCCACAGTCCTTCCTCGGCTTTTTCCATGAAAAGGGTTGGTAGATATCTTTCTTCCTCTGGCCTCGATTGCTCAAATATTTTCCTACCACACACAATTTCAAGAATCACAATCCCAAAACTATAAACATCTACCTTCTCTGTTATAGCAGACTTAAGCCATTCGGGTGCTAGATAGCCCGGAGTGCCTCGCATGGTTGTTACAACGTTACTTTGGTCCCTGTCGATGAGTTTAGAAAGACCAAAATCACCAAGTTTAGCGTTGAAATGTTCGTCCAGAAGTATGTTCTGAGGCTTGATGTCCAGGTGGATGATCTTTTGCAAACAGTCTTCATGAAGATAGGCCAAACCTCTGGCAATGTCAAGAATGATGTTTCTTCTGCAGCTCCATTCCATCATTTTTTCATGGCTTCTGCAGTAGATCCATCTCTCCAAAGAGCCGTTGCACATATATGCATAAACCAAAAGCCTGTGAGATTTCACTGCACAGAAGCCGATTAGTCTGACCAAGTTGATATGGTGAATGCTGCCAATACTCTGAACCTCCGCTAGGAACGACTTCTTAACGTGACCGGCTCCATCAAGATGCTTCACTGCAATTCTTGTTCCATCATTTAACGACCCTTCGAAGACAGAGCTAAATCCTCCCTTGCCAAGTTTCTTGTTGAAGTTATTAGTTGCATCTTCCAACTCTTCAAAAGAAAATCTGGCCGGCATGCCTGGCACATGATCTAAGTAGTCCTCTTCAACTTCTTCATATCTCTGTTTCCTCCTTCTGTACACAAAAACAGCCGTTCCAATGGCAATAGCTACGAACAGAACTCCAAGAATTGATCCCAACACAGGCCCTACCACAGTACTAGTCGTTATTTCTGTACTTGGAGCAATTTGTACTTTTATAGATATTGAATATTTCGTGGGATCAACCGAGTCATTTTGCCACAATGAAAAGATTTGGGATGGCATATAGCACTCACCTTCTCTAAAGATAGCAGCTTTGCAGGAACAATTTTTCAAGCAGGCCTTTTTACAACTCTTCACGTCTGTTTTATCAATGTCTGGCATGAAAGTGAAGTATGTTACATTATGGAGGTCTAGGAGAATATGATTACGCGAAGCATTGCAGGTAAGTGGAATGACTTCAGAACAACCTTGATCAAGAAACCTTTCATTTATTCGCCTAAAACTTTTGCCATCGGGGCAGCTACAATTCCCATTTGAGCAAATTCCGTATTTTCCACAAACCATGGGATATCCACACCCATCACCAAGTTTGTCCCTAAAAATATCAGCTAGTACTTCATCTCTAACCGATTCAAACACTTTAAGGTGCCCATCAGGCCCCAATTTCATATACTGAGGTGAAGTAGCTTTAGGGATAGCTATTGATGTATCTGGACTCATAGGCTCGACTTTTGTTATATATAAATCTAGACTTCCATTTTGAAACTTAGCATAACTTTCTTCCGTATTCCGCTTTTCGTTAAAAGCCAAGTTTTGGTAATATACCTGTGGAGAATCTGAGTGTATAGAAGCTACCAATCCTTTTTCTGTCATCAGCACAGAATACAGGCTTCCGTTCTCCGTTAGATTCGTACCAGCTTTCAGGACTTGCCCTGGAACCAAGGTATCAGTTGGATGATCAAAAGATTGCCAAACTACAGAGGTGTTTGCATCAAACAGAACAAGATTTCCCATCTCTGTCAACTTTAGGCCTACAACCGATCTTCCAGCAGTGTTGGTAGCCCATGCGAATGTACCGTCTTCGTCTCTGAGGACTAAGTCTCCTTCCCCCGTGAGCTCCAACGTTGAATTGTGTCCCACAGGATTGGTCTGGTTGGCGGACCAGATAAGCCTGCCGTTTGAGTTGTAATTGGAAAAGAGGAAATGCGAGGACTCACATGAGGTTAAGCTGCAATAGAACCCACAGAAATACTCTCCATTGCCAAGGATGGCTTTAGTTCCTAATGTCAACACAGGGAGATGATTGACCCATACAGTAGAGAGATTTGCAGTTGAACCTTTATGAAATGGAAACCGAGAGGTCACACAAGAGAAGAGAAAAACTATGGCAAAGAAGATGATCCAAAATATAGACATAATCAAACTCATTGACATTGGGAAAAATGGGATTGAAGCAGAAATGTGAGGAAGAGCTAGTTTTACGTTGAAAACTCTCTGTATCAAGACTTCAAAGTCAACCATTTTCTTTTTCCTACTCTCTTTTTTTATTTGAAGAAAATCATTATTAATTCATTGGTTCAATAGGCTAGAATGAACGACCACAATAACGACTTTTAACTTGATTAAGAATCTGTTTGGCTGATTCGGGTGATATTTGTATGGTTTTGTTGCTCATTTATTGCTTTTTTATTTATCTAATTTCATGCTTTTATTATTCAATTTTATGCAATAGGGCCTCAAAGAAATAATTGCAGCCCCGTTGGAGGCCCAATTTTCGCCCCATTAAAAGCAGCCCATTTTGGAAAAAAAATCATAACTCATTTCTTATGATTATTGGCGTGAGCATCGGTGATGAGTAGTGGAAGGAAATTGGCACCATTAATTCAAGAAAGAAATGGAAGCATTAAATGACATGGACCTACTCTTAAGCCATTTGACCGAGGCCAAAGGAAAAGGCATGTGGTCCCCTTCATTAATTTAGAGGAGAGAAAACTCATGTCATTTTCTTATATACAAGATACGTCGATTTCAAGATCATTGGCTGGCGAGACGCGACTCCCTGATATAGATGAAGGAAGATGTATCAAACTCTGTGGTCATTATTTCTTCTGCTGTCTTTTTACATATATCCAAGCATGTAGAATAGGTCATGTATGAGACCGGCAAAAAACAATGAGAATAACTATAACTAGAGCATTGATTCATTAGTACTTTGGTAGGAATTTCTCATGTCTAATATAAGTTTTGGACTTTATTAAGGGCCTCGACTAAACGAACCCCCGATTCTCCTATACATACCCCAATTATTATACAAACCCAATTAAAAATATGATTATTTTAAAAGATTACTAAGTATACCCCAAGTTTAAATAATTATGCCCTTTAAAAAAATTAACCTAAATTTAAAACACAAAAAATTAAGTAAATAATTATAAATTCACAATTTTATTCACTTAAACGTATACACGATCAAAACAAAAGTGAAGAGTTCCCAGATTTTAAAGGAAGAACAACAAATTTGACATACGAAATCATTCAAACACAATAAAAAAAAGTGATCTTCTTAATCTAAAAAAAATGAGAAAATAATAATTTTCAAGAAAAAAAAATTGCAAAAATAAAAAAATAAAAAAACATAACGTAGACTAACAAAGTGTGTTTAAATTTTATTACAATTACGCTGAATTGTTTGCCTTTACAAAGCAAACTATAATTTAACTTCTAATAATTTTACTCACTAGTGCTACAAAAAAAAAAAAAAATACGCGAACAAAATCTCACACAACATAATACTGATACACTACGGATACATATTAACTTGTCATTCAGCGTAAGAAAAAAAATTTACATTAATGTGATCTTTTGTGTCGTTTAACTCCATTAATTAGACGGAATAAACTTGGATTATTTTTTGTTAATTTGAATAAAAATAATCCAGGGAATTTGGGTTTTAGAGATTTAATGAAAATAATCCAAAAACTTGATTTTTGAAATTTAAAAATGTTAATTTTACGATGTTGAGAATGAGAAAAGCGAGTGAAATACTAATGAAAATTTAGTTTATAATTAAAATAATATTTATGAATGGGTAATCTTGACTTTTAACTTAGAACTATTTTTGACAAAAATAAATTGGGGTATGTATAAGAGAATCGGGGGTTTGTTTAGCCGGGGCATTTATTAAGTAAATCATATTTAAAATCTTGAATTATTACCTTCACTATGTAATACTACCTCTATCCCAAGAATTGTTCATACTTGTTTTTGTCACATTTCTTAAGAAAAAGATAGTATGTTGGTGTGGAGTTGAATAAAATAATGATAACTTTATGATTTATTGACTTTTGTAAAAGATAATTTTTTTTCCTTTTTTGGGGTGTGAAAGAAATGTTAGGACGTCCATTTAAGGCAAATGTGAAGAAAATATTGGGACGGAGGGAGTATAATAGATGATCATCGGTGTTGCCCACTATATTGTCTCTAATGCGACATAATTTGAAGGGAGACAAGCAAAATTGCCCTAAAAATAGGGGGCAATTGTTTTTTAACCGCTTTTGTAAAAAGGATGTATTTTGTCCTTTTTTTTAGGTCAATTTATCCAAACTACCCTTACTTATTTATATTGTCAATTTGTTTTTTATTTCTTATTCCAATATTAATATTTACTTGCATTTAAACACTAATTAAGATTGAAAGCTGAAAATTGAAAAAAAAATCGAATTAAAAAAAATTCGAAGAAACCAAAACAGCAGTGTTCCCGTTTGCTGCTGTTGTCGATCAATTTTGAAGATTGACACGATATATTTTGCATAAATTAAGAGTTTGAGAGCCAAATTCATTTATATAACCAACATTCAAGAAATCAAACACTCACTACAAAAATTTTGCATTTTAGCGACCGCCAAAATATCGGTCTTTAAATCGTGTATTAGCGACTGATCAGCGACCGAAAAAGTACAGTGGTCTCAAACTAAAAATATTTTCGACCGACTATAAAATCGGTCTCTAAAACGGAAGATTAGAGACCGCCAATAAGCCTCGGTTACTAATGTAACACAATTAACGACCGCTGCTTAGAGTTGCCCAATGGTTTCGAACCGTCAGTTCCGGTTCTGAACCTCCGGTTCCTGGTTTCAATTTAGTGGAACCTAAACCGAACTGCTAAATATGGATGGGTGGTTCCAGTTCTGTCGGCTCTGGTTCCGGTTTCGATTCTGACTGTTCCGGTTCCAAAGCGACGGTTCATGGTTCCGAACCTTTCTTTCTTTTATTAATAAATAATATATAATATTTTCTTAATTCAAGTAAAAAAAAAAAAAAATTTAAAACAAGTAAATTTTTATTGTATTCAACTTTCAACATACAAAACACAAAATTACAATTACAATATAAATAAATAATAACTAAGGTTTATAAATTTATAAATATGTAATACAAAATTTACAAATTAAAATTTAATTTTTTTACAAGAAAATAACTTAATATTTAGTACTTACAACCCACATTACAATTAAAAAAATACAATAATGAATTGTTTTTATCAATTATTAGTATTATCATAGGTATTAAAATTATATATATTAGTGTTGGAATATAGATTAGATGTTTTGAAGAGGTTAAAATAAGAACTTGTAACTAGTCTAGGACTAGAATAGGTCTTAGGTTAAGGGGGAAGGGAATTAGACAAGACAAGAGGAGTCTGCCAGAGGAGTCTGACCAGAGGAGTCTGCCAGAGGAGTCTGACCAGAAGAATCTGCCAGAGGAGTCTACCAGAAGACTTCTCCCAGATGAGGTTCAGAGCAGAAATGTCACTGATTGCCAATTTCGTTAAAGCACAAAATCGAACTACTCGCAAGTGTACGAGATCGTTGTTATAGTAAGGCAATTGACCAAGTAATAAAAATATCGAACCCTAGGGAAACAAGTGGTTAGCTAAATCGATTCACGTTTTCATGCTATGAAATAAAAAGTACAAGCTCGGGTTTAACTACGCTACTAAACAAGGAATTAAAACAACCAAGAAATAGAAATCTATCTAACTTCGTGAGACGAAGTGCAAGGGGAGATATGTGATTGCCAAATTCGTTTAAGCACAAATTCGAACTCACTCGCAAGTGTACGAGATCGTTGTTATAGTAAGGCAAATGACCAAGTAATAAAAATTATCGAACCCTAGGGAAGCAAGTGGTTAGCTAAGTTGATTCAAGTTATCATGCAAGGAAAAATTAAAATACAAGATCGGGGTAATTACGCTACGAAACAAGAAATTAAAACAAGCAAGAAATAAAAAGCAATAAAAGAAATCTATCTAACTTCGAGACGAAGTGCAAGGGGGATTTGATATGCCCTAAATGGTTTCCGTTATGTGATCCTTAGGTTCAAACATTGAATTATGCCAAAATCTCAATTGTTCATGGATTATAACAAGTAACACTTCACCTAAACATTCAACAGACTATCAAACATTTAAGGCTTATTGACGGTATCCTACGTTTTAACTCTCTCTCGACGAGTTAAAATGAGATAAACGCATCTAAACACTCCTTGTTCATATACGAAGGTTTCATCAAATCAATGTAACTCTCGTCTACACTAAAGTGAATTCACACATCAATATGAACAATTCATGCTTAGAGCAAAGCTCAAATCCAATCAATAAGGATATAATTCCACAAACAATCAAAATTAGGCATAAACCAAAAACGCAAACCTAATTCTCACATAACTTCCACTATTCAAGGCATAAAAAAGTTGTGATGCTTAGGATATCTTCAACCTAGTGAAACTCAAGTAGGATTGTCAAGCCAATTCTATGCATCAATTTGGATTTACTAGGAGACCTCACCAATTACCTAAACAACCATCCAAGCAATTGATGTCTAATGATGGGGTTCTTTGCGATTAACTCTCTCTCGACGAATCAAATGCAAAATAGATGCATTCAATCATAAATCTCACACTCATTCATCTAATCATGTTCATGTAACTCTCGTTTACGCTAAACATGCCTCAACAAACAAGCTACAAGAGATCAACAATCAAAGCTCAATACAAATCCATCATTAGAAGCATAATCCAAATATCAACATAGAATAGGCAAAGAGCAATCCCAACTCAAGATTTCACATGGTATCTAACATCCCAAGCATCAAAACAATTAGCTCATGGTTTCACAATGAAAAACCATAGCTAAACAAGAACAAAATTATAAACACATAGCTAAATGGAAATTAAATTGCATAAATATGGAAAGAAGTCACCTCTATGGAGAGATTTAGCTACAATACTTGAAATAGAACTTTAATCTTCAAATCCTATGCTAAATTACTCCAAAACTTGAAGGAAAATTACAATCTAAGAATGAAGGTGAAATAAAACTAAATTGGTGTGTGGGGTGTGTGCCCCCCAAAGGGTGAATGTTGGTGTCTTCAAAATCTGGGTTCTCTTTTCTAAAATCCGAATTTTATGCTTAAATACTCCTCCTCCCGATCTTTGGCACGTGTCCCGATCTTAGAATGGAAAAATCTAAAATTTCAAGGTGCACGACCATGCAGATTGGCACGACCAGGTGCACGACCACAAACAACTATTAAAGTGCTGAAAATCTGGAAGTGCACGACCAGGTGCACGACCGTGCAGATGTGCACGACCACTCCTGGTCATGCACTTCCCCAAAACTCTGGCTACGCACTTTTCCTTAAGGTGCACGACCGTGCAGATGTGCACGACCAGAGTGCACGACCAAGGTGAATTTTCATCTTTTGTTCGATTTGAACCCCGGTTCTGATTGTTGCTTCCTTTTCTCCCTTTCTTCTTCATCTCTTGTCTTCAATAATCATCTCCTTGAGCTTGCATTGACCTTTTTAGATCGAATTCCTTCTTTCTCAAGCCCACTTCTTAATCGATCTCAATAATCACGTATTTGTTCCAAATATTCATCAATTTCCTGCAAAATAAATCACAAATACCTTTTTCGACAATTAAGCATAATGAAACAACTTAATGTAAATAATCACACGAAACTCAATTAAAAATAGGCAAATAAAACGCATGAATTTCGAGCAATAATCACACTAATCAATACCCCCAAACTTAAAGTGTTGCTCGTCCCCGAGCAACGAAAGAAATAAAGAACAAGTGGGAGGATTGCGAAGAAATGAGTGTCAAAGAAATAAGTAGCAATTGTCAAGTTCCTTCAATCTAGTCATGCTATTAAGTACAAATATCAACTAGCAAATTCACAAATCATGTTCAAATCAATGCAAGATCAAGGCTCAATCCACAATTTCCTCTCAAGTCAGTGTATCACTCATCACTCAAGAGTGTATCAAGGAATGTATACGCTCAACAATCAATTCATACAAGTGCACTACCATAAGTTTGCCAATCATCTAAATTCTCCACCACTTGCTAAGTGATCAATCCAAGAATCAATGAGGACTTGCATTTGGTTGTAGTGTTGGGCTCTTTGGTTAAGGTAGAACTTTTGGATAAAGTGACTCGTAAACTAGTGGAGCGAGAAATAAAGACGCATAGACACATCTCAAAAATCTCAAGACAAAGTTGCAATTGGCCGATCACAACTCAAAAACTCATACTCCTACAATCTACTATGTCTCATTTTTAAGCACATTCTTCACCATCAACCATCAAACACATTTCGAACTTGAACCTCTACCAAATAGTTATACAAGAGAGAGTTTCCTTCACAATTTTTTTCTTTTCACAACCAACTCATTCTTTTCTTGTACACCTTTTTTTTTTTACTCATATTTTTCTCTTTTTTCCTCACTCATTTCACTTTCACACAAACTCATCCACCAAATTCACATTAAAGCTCTATTCAACCTCACTACCCCCATTCAAGCTCCACTAGTTCATAGGGACAAATTAGGCTCACAAGATGGGATAATTAGGCTAAATTTGTAGGTTGCCAAGAAAAATAGGTCAATAGGCTCAAAAGGGCTAACTACGGAAAATTTGCATTTGGTATGGAAATTTTTGGCTAAAGTGACTATTCAAATCAAAGATGGCCTCATATCACTTTCAAAGATTTCACACTTAATGTAGCCTCAAACAAGACAATTGGCAAGTTTTAGAGCACACAAGCATGAACGATACTCACAAGAAAGAAATTAGACCAAAATATATGCAAGTCTAAAGGCTCTAAAGCTCACGGGCTTGTCTAATCATGGATCGAGCACAAAATCAAGCATAATCGTCACATAAACAAGTAAACAAGCAAGTCTCAATCTATACCATCAAGCTCAACTAAATTTCAAAAACCAAACAATCACCATCAATTAATTCTCAAACACCAAGCGAAACAATCTTAGCTCCCGAAAAATATACTCAAAGATATTCAATAAGCCCACAATTAACCACACATATCAAAATTGAGTGAAGTAAGTTGGTGCAAATGGAATTGCAAAACGAACATACCCCCCCAAGCTTTTTCATTGCTAAGCAATTAAAAGTTTGGAAAAATAGTGTCACAATGAGATTTGCAACCAACTACTCACCAAGCAATTCACCACATTAAGCAAGCGACAATTAAGCTCACAAAACATGCCAAATACTCGAATAAGCAAAACTCTAAAAAAAAAATTGAGGCGTGCGCCTATGCAATGTACAAGTGAAGCCTCTAGTGCGCCGGTGCAATGTAAAATGTGAAAATCAAGATAAATAACCCCCCCAAACCTAGACATTGCTAAGCAATTCTAAGTTTGGGGTATACTACCTTCAATTAGCACCAAGCACTTTCTTCTTTCTCTTCAAGACACTATCACCTCACGTTAAGCTCCTTGAGTATGCTCACGTTTTCCTATCAAGCACGTCTCTTGAAAAACATCACCCTCAAATCCTCATATGCAAAGATAAAAACTCATGTACAAGTATGTATTAGCAATTAAACCCAAAATTCCCAAATAAAATGATAATCAATAAGCTCTAACAAACGGGGGTGCATCGGTGCAAATTAAAAATTATGCATAAAAAGACGAACACCCCCCCAAACTTAGACTTTAGTCTAAGTTTAGAAAGAGGTGTTTGTACCTAAAGTTTCCCTCAAGCACGTATCTTTACATAAAGCTCGAAATCCTCACCGAGCCTCAACACACGACCCCAACACCTAGACAAAACAAAGCACAAAACAAAATTAAAAGAACAAGGCAAAAATAAAAGAAAGCAAGTAAAAATGGGTTGCCTCCCATTAAGCGCTAGGTTTAATGTCCTTTTTTGCCGAACTTATTAATAAAATTCAAACTTCCCCTCATCGGAATGGCCAAGGATATCGGTCCTCCTTCCCATTGTATCTCATCCTTTGAGCTTCACAATCAAGTAGGCTCTTATGAAATAGGGACCGATTATCCATCTTCCTCTTGCATCTTTTCATGCATGGACGTCTCTCTTGTTCCTTCACCATCATTTCTCTCCATATCCACTTATTTCCTTTTTGTTCAAGGATCCCCAAGCTTTTCTTCACTTCCTTCTTATGGTCAAAGTTATCAAGAGGTAAGATGAAATCAATAGAAACAATATCATTTAAAGTAAAAATTAAAGAGCTTGAGAGTTTAAAAATGCTCATTTCGGTCTTCAATTCGTCCTTCAACGCTTCTTGTTCCTCTTGCTCATTGTTGCCCGTGTCCACCAAGGGACATTCTTCTACATCTACGTTGACCATTGAATTTTCGCTTTCACTCTTCTCATCGCTTGGATCCTCTTCTTCTTCTATTCCCTCCTCATCTTCATCCTCGACACTCTCCTTCTTCTTTTCTAACTCGTCACACTCTTTTTCCCATTTCTCCTCCTCTACCATTTCAAATACTCCCAACAAAAGAAGGTCATAGTCTACCCCTTCACATATTTCCTCTTCGGTTAGATTTTCCAATGCAATGACAAATCTCTTTTGTATGTCTTTAGGTAAAGAAGACATGAATGGCCCATAGGCTTTTTGAGGATTGAATTGTGGTAAGGGAATTTGTGGTTTTTGAGGTTGAGAGGGATAAGGATACGGATACGGGTATGGATAAGGGTGAGGATATTGTGAGAGAGGTGGTGGATATTCATATGGAGGATATTGCTCATATGGGAGAGGATATTGGTATTGTGAAGGTTGTGGTGGTGGATACTGGTATGGATCGGGATATGGATAGGGGGAAGGATATTGTGGAGGATAAGTCATAGCATTTTGGTTATAGCCTTGATTCCATGCGTACGGACTATATCCATCCATCTTGCACTTAAGCTCTTCTAAATACTCTCTTCTTTCGGTGGCTAAAAGTCAGGCTCAAAACCTCCTATGAAAGTGTAGTGCACACCTACAAAAGAAAGCAAGTATCAAACATAACAAAAATAAAGAAAAACAAGAAAAAACACTCAACTAGAATCAAAACTAGCTATCAACACATTGTTGGGAAAATAGGGGTGCCCGTAATCTATTCGGGATGAACTTTAAATACGAATTTAAATACAATTATTACTAGCATGAATTAATCCTAATTAATTCAAATAATAATTCCAACAACTAATTATCATCATGCATGTTAAATTAATTTCACATATTTAACTAGGCGGAATTAAACAAGTAAATATGCGATTAACGTACCTCTCGTAGTAATGGCCTTTGGATATACGGGACACTTGTAATCTCGTTCTATCAACTCAAAGCCTTCTCAAGTATTTCCCTTTTCACCTCACTTGATCGCCGGTGGGAGACGCTTTCAAGCAATTTAATAAACTAAGGAAAAAGAAAAATATCTATGCTTCTTGATTTTTCCAACACATGGAATTATGTACTTGGGGATGAAATAATCATCCCCTATTTATAGAGGGTAGGGGCCGAAAATTAGAGGAGATATGGGCTTGGAAAAAATCTTTTCTTAGTCTCTAAGAAATCTTGAATATATCTCATATATTCTTTTCTCCATAATAAAATATTCCACAAAAATCTCACTCTTATTTTCAAGCTTATAGTTTTCGAAAACTTCAAGGATAAAATCTAAGATTTGGATCTTCTTGAATATATGAGATATTCTTGTATTCCTAGAATACATATCTTTCATAATATCTTTCCAAGAAAATCAAGAAAATCTTATTTCTTTTTTATTCCTAATTTTCGAAAATTATAATAAAAAAATCAGCATTGATATATTCTTTATTTTAATCACCTTATCATTATTGGGCTACTTAATTGGGCTACTTGAGGGGCCTTAAGGAGAATTAAGATTGGACCTCCTAATGGACTTCTGAATTTCTATATTGAGCCCCAATATAATTCAGCCCATTAATATTAATTATTACCACTAATAAATTAATATTGCACTATCCATCTTAATCCATATTACGATAATATGGACTCCCGGTTATTATTTCCCGCGTTTAAGATTATCAAGTCCATTAATTAATTAAGCTTCTGAATAGCTCTAAATTAATTAACGTCTTTCACCTTGGAGTAAAGACAGCTCAACATTATTATTCGTACCGAAGAAACTAATTCTTCACTTGCAAGATTTGGTATAATAAAACTTCTGAGCCCACCAAGGGGACTAATCATACGAGCCGTACTCGCACGCGTTTCTCCGTATTAAATCTTAGCAACCATCGTATGATTAATATTACTGCCCAAGACACAAAGTTCGAAGTCACAATGATTCTCACCCAACATGAATCAAAGCAGTAACCATTAAGCACACACGGTCCTATTTAAGTGACGAAGATTAAGAAATCAACAACCACTGAGGTCTAATTCTTCACCTTTCAGAACAGAAGAATTTATCCTCGCTGTAGGACCTCTTCAACACATACTAAATGTGCTAGTGCAATCTCTTAGTCAAGACAGACCAATCTGAGCCTTACACATCGACCTTTCACGGCGGATTGTTCAATTTCACCTAGGTCGTGAAATGTACGTTTAGTTACAAGTAAACTGTTAATGTTGTCTTCCGTGATCGGGTATCACCACATTAACTACTATGTAACACGTACTATATATTGAACGGTTTGCAATAGAAATTCAACATTCAATCATAACTAAAGCAAATGCGATAAAAGAATTATTCTCATAAAACAAGTGTTTGATACACGAGTTATACAAAGTAAAAGCATACTTTCACGTATAACTCCAACAATCTCCCACTTATACTTAAAGTCTGCTTTTAGTATACATCACGCATGTCTTAGTGTAGTAGCTCTACGTGACATCTCATGTCAACCTACACTAACCTAATAATTCCTCCCACTTATACTTAAAGAAGATTGGCAATAGTCTTGACTCCCATTCCATCCACATGTCTCTCGAATGTATTCAGAGGCAGACCCTTTGTGAATGGATTTACTAGGTTGTCCCCGACGCATATCTTTGCCACCTCTTTATCTCCTCTCTTAACGATTTCTCGTATAAGATGGTGTTTTCTTTCAATGTGTTTGCTGGCCTTGTGGGCTCTCGGTTCCCTTGAATTTGCAACTGCCCCGACATTGTCACAAAAGACAGTTATCTTGTCGGGCAAATTCGGAACAACGTCCAAGTCCACTAAGAAGTACTTGAGCCAAACCGCTTCTTTCGCTACTTCACAAGCAACTACTTATTCGGCTTCCATGGTCGAATCTGCGATGCATTTCTGCAAATCGCTTCTCCATGTCATGGCTCCTTCTCCCATGCAAAACACACTACCCGAGGTAGGTATTTTGGAGTCTATGTCTGATTGGAAATTTGAGTCCGAGTATCCCATGGGAATTAGATTGTCTGATTGTTAAATCAGCATTCCATACTAAGTTCTTTTCAGAAACTAAAGAACGCATTTAATTGCAATCTAATGTGCTTTCCCGGGGTTACTTTGATATCTTGCCATCATGCCGACGGCAGAGCAGATATTCGGTCTCGTACACAATATTGCATACATAAGACTTCCTACGTCCGAAACGTACGGAACGTCTTTCATGTCATCTATCTCCACTCTTAACGATTTCTCTAGATAGATGGATTCTGTGCCTAAAAGGTACAAAACCTTTCTTGGAATCTTGCATGCTGAAATGCTTCAAAACAGTGGCTTTGTATGAAACTTGCGATAAACCCAACATCCTCCTCTTGGATCTCGAGTGAACTTGATCCCAAGGATGTGACCGGCTTTCCCTAAGTCCTTCATATCAAACTGATTTGACAGCCATACCCTTACGTCTGACAATACCTTTACATTGTTTCCAATGAGCAGAATATCGTCTACGTATAATACTAAGAATACCACGGCAGTTCCGTCACACCTTTTATGCACACAACTTTCGAACTTGTTTTGATCACAAACCCATAAGACTTAATAACTTGATCAAAACACTGGTTCCAAGTACGCGACGCTTGCTTAAGTCCATAAAATGGATCTCTTAAGCTTGCATACGAGGTGCTCTTGGCCTTTTTCAACGAAACCTTTGGGTTGTTGCATATAGATCCCATCAAGACTTCCGTTAAGGAAAACTGTCTTGACATCCATTTGCCAGATCTCGTAATCTAAGTGCGCAGCGATCGACAAGAGAATACGGATGGACTTAAGCATAGCTACAGGCCACAGGCCACAAGCCTTGCTTTGAAGGTCTCTACCCTTCCGTCCGGTCCTCTTTTCCTCTTGTACACCCACTTGCATCCAATGGGCTCTACCCCATTAGGTGAATCCGCGTCTTTGTCTTGGATTGCCTCGTCGTACGTTCATGGGTCTGATTCATCGCCGGGAATCAAATCCGAAGATTCTCCAATTCCCATGAATCTCTCGGGTTGCCTTGCAACCCTCCCACTACGACGGGGTTCCGGTTGTGAAGGTATGACGTGTGGTATATCATCTTGTATACTTGGTATAGGAGTTTGCCCTCTTAACTCGTCTAAGGTAATCTCACTTCTGGGCTTTCTTTTGTTCATATAGTCTTCCTCCAAGAATTTAAAGTGCGAACTAATCACGGTCTTTTAATCCTTGAGACTATAGAACATACACCCTTTCGTTCCCATGGGATATCCTATAAACAACCTTAATTCCGAACATGGATCCAATTTACCGGCTTCCTTGTCTAGCACGTATGCCGGACAACCCCAAATCTGCAAGTGTCTTAGAATGGGCTTGCGCCCCGGTCCACAATTCCATTGGGGTTTTAGGAACTGATTTGGATGGCACCAAGTTTAGAATATAAGTCATTGTTTCCAAGGCGTTACCCCAAAACGACTTGGGTAAATCTGAATAACTCATCATGGATCTGACTATTTCTAAAAGAGTCTGGCTCCTTCGTTCCGCCACACCGTTCTATTGAGGGGTTCCCGATGTGGTCAACAGGGATACAATCCCTTCTTCCGATAGGTAGTTCAAGAATTCATTGCTAAGGTATTCGCCTCCACGAACAAATCGTAGAGACTTGATACTTCTTTCCCTATGCATCATAAGGTAGATGTATCCGTATCTTGAGTAATCATCAAATTACTCATACCTCTTCTTGCTATGATCGTCATTGAACCACACATATCGGTATGAACGAGTTCTAACACTTCCGTAGTTCTATTCCCCTTGGCTCCAAATGCCCTCTTGGTCATTTTACCCTCTAAACAAGATTCACAAGTTGGAAACGGTTCGACTTGGAATGATTCCAAGGATCCATCTTTCACCAATCTCTCTATCCACTTTAGATTAATATGACCTAGTCTAAGATGCCATAGAAGTGTTTCGTTCATCTCCGAAGAACGCTTTCTTTTATTACTCGAAATAATCGATGTGTTATTAGATTCAATTTTGTGAGTGGTGTGCCCAAATAATGGTATAAAGATCATACATTAAAGTTCCGGAACGGATAAACTCATCGTTTCAAGCAATAATAACATCCTTATTAAAAGAAACTGAGTATCTATTCAAACAGTTTAGAAACTGAAGGTTGAGTTCTTTCTAAACTAGGAACATGAGGAACGTCTCTCAAGACCATAACTCTATCTTCACAAGATAGGCGCACTTCTCCCACTGCTTCAGCTGCCACTCTCGTAGCATTGCCCAATGTGATGGGGATCTCACTTCCGTTAAGTCGCCGGGTTAGCTTAAACCCATGAAACAAATGTGATCAGTAGCTCTCGTATCCACTATCCACGAATAGACAGCATACGCCACTTCACAAGTTTCGACGACTAAGGTGTGTGAATTTCCTAACTTTCCTAGCCTCTTAGGCTTGGAACAGGAAGACCTCCATTGTCCTCTCTCACCGCAACTAAAACACTTCCCCTTCGATGCTTGCCTTTGCATTTGTCTTTCGCAACAATTGGATTTGCTTGGATCCGGCCTTTGGTTCTCTTCCTCTTTTTCCCTCCCTTGGGACCAAAAGAGGTAGACGAACCATTAGCCACCATAGCACTAGACTGGTGCTCCATTATCACCTCCACCGAAACTAAAGCTTGCAACAGCTCGGGCAAACGACTTGTCTGTTCATTCATCTGACAGTTCAGATGAAACTACTCAAAGCTTCTCGGTAGGGAATGGTATATGAAATCAATCAAAATCCGCACCAAGTATTTCCAACTTGTTAAGGTATGCTATTATCTCGAGAACGTGCTCCCTCACGGGCGTTCCTTCCACCATTTACAACTTGACCGAGTTATGTTTGGTGAACTGATTAGTCATGGGATTCTGATGTGAAAACATCTCTTCAAGGTGTTCCATGATTTCAACAGCGGATACAATGTCTTCATGAACGCGCCTCAAATCCTCAGACATAAATGTCAAGATGATGCACTTCATTCATTGTCACGCTTCCGATCATAAACTGCCTCTTCCCATTGCTTGACTTATCATTAGGCTTGCCGGGTATATTAACATAAATAACCCAATTGTGTTTTCGTGCAGTAAGGACAAATTTTAAAAAAAACATTTCCAATCGATATAATTCTCTCCAAAAAGTTTATTAACTTTAAGTATATTAAACAGTGGATTACAAGGTTGCGACATGATGAAATGAGAATAAAACATACATTCATATCAATATCTATAAAAATATGAAATTATCACATAATTCGATCACATCAATTATATTGAAACCTTAAAACAATATAATCATGCATCAGCCAACATCTCGAAACAATTTAAATGCGCCACGAGGGGTGGTCTATACATTTAAATACATTCAAGCGGATCACAAACTTAAAAGTTACAAATCCTTAATTCAAAATTAATAGTTGGCTCCCACTTTGACCACATAGAAATTGACAGGGACTCCGAGGGGAGTAAGTTAATATCAATTTCCTATGCCTAAGTAATAACCATAATTAAATACAGGATTATTATTTCGCTTTGAGCAAGCCACTCGTGGTGAGGGTCAATACCGCCACTAGTAATAATCCACAATCATCCTTTCGGAATTTATTCATGTGAAATCCGTTCTTTTGGCCGATCCGAGGGGGAAATGTATTCCAAAAGAACTTCACAAATAAATAAATTATGGAGGCCAAAATAATCCAATTTTAATATCCGGAATAAAATTGCGATTATAAAAACATACTTAGTAATTTTCGAAAGTAAGGTTTTTCTTGGACAATTAAATTCATGCAAACACATATTAACAAATAATAAAAATTGCACGAAATAAAACATCCATCAAAACAAAATTAAACACATTGGAGCACTCAATTCCAATTGTCACGGTTTAATTTCTTCACGTCTTGATGCGAAAAATCTTCCTTGTTGCTTTCCGACGTTCGTCTCGACGTGCTCCCACTCGAACAACAACACTTCTTCAAAAACAGCATCGTTTGGGGTTCGGGACGACGTTTAAAAACACACGGAAAAAAAACACGAACCGAAAAAATTCCACGGCCTGAGATACAGCGCGCGTCGGCCCACGAAGTGGGCCCGCGCGCTTCCCGGCCCGAGAAGCGCTGGAAAACAGCCCGAGGCGCACCCGAGGCGCTGCACGGAGGCGCGCCGAGGCGCACCCGAGGCGCCCCGAGGCGCTGCAGGCCCTCGCCGAGGCGCGCGCGCGGTGCGCGCGGCGCCGTGCGCCCGCTGCGCCGTTTTTTCGCCGTTCGTCCTCGTTTTCTTCACCCCTTGCATGATTTTACCTCCATACACGCTCCACGCTTGTATGCGTCGTCCGGGTACGCCATTTTTAATTCTTCGTTCTTCGTCACGATCCGGTTACAATTTATTTTTACAAAAAAAATAAATACTAGATCTAGACTAGTCTATTACAATGATCGAATCAAAATAAAAACAACTAATCTACTCGTGGATTTTCTCACGAGAAAAACGAATTCGAACGAATCGAATTAAAAACCAAATTAATTCACACGCATGAAATTAACAACATTAAAAACCATGACAATTGGATACCTGTAAAAAAGATCTAACAATTCTACTATCCAATTTCAATTTAATGTTCAACAATTTAAATTCCAATTTAAAATTCAGAGCCCGAAACCGTGGCTCTGATACCAGTTGTTGGGAAAATAGGGGTGCCCGGAATCTATTCGGGATGAACTTTAAATACGAATTTAAATACAATTATTACTAGCATGAATTAATCCTAATTAATTCAAATAATAATTCCAACAACTAATTATCATCATGCATGTTAAATTAATTTCACATATTTAACTAGGCGGAATTAAACAAGTAAATATGCGATTAACGTACCTCTCGTAGTAATGGCCTTTGGATATACGGGACACTTGTAATCTCGTTCTATCAACCCAAAGCCTTCTCAAGTATTTCCCTTTTCACCTCACTTGATCGCCGGTGGGAGACGCTTTCAAGCAATTTAATAAACTAAGGAAAAAGAAAAATATCTATGCTTCTTGATTTTTCCAACACATGGAATTATGTACTTGGGGATGAAATAATCATCCCCTATTTATAGAGGGTAGGGGCCGAAAATTAGAGGAGATATGGGCTTGGAAAAAATCTTTTCTTAGTCTCTAAGAAATCTTGAATATATCTCATATATTCTTTTCTCCATAATAAAATATTCCACAAAAATCTCACTCTTATTTTCAAGCTTATAGTTTTCGAAAACTTCAAGGATAAAATCTAAGATTTGGATCTTCTTGAATATATGAGATATTCTTGTATTCCTAGAATACATATCTTTCATAATATCTTTCCAAGAAAATCAAGAAAATCTTATTTCTTTTTTATTCCTAATTTTCGAAAATTATAATAAAAAAATCAGCATTGATATATTCTTTATTTTAATCACCTTATCATTATTGGGCTACTTAATTGGGCTACTTGAGGGGCCTTAAGGAGAATTAAGATTGGACCTCCTAATGGACTTCTGAATTTCTATATTGAGCTCCAATATAATTCAGCCCATTAATATTAATTATTACCACTAATAAATTAATATTGCACTATCCATCTTAATCCATATTACGATAATATGGGCTCCCGGTTATTATTTCCCGCGTTTAAGATTATCAAGTCCATTAATTAATTAAGCTTCTGAATAGCTCTAAATTAATTAACGTCTTTCACCTTGGAGTAAAGACAGCTCAACATTATTATTCGTACCGAAGAAACTAATTCTTCACTTGCAAGATTTGGTACAATAAAACTTCTGAGCCCACCAAGGGGACTAATCATACGAGCCATACTCGCACGCGTTTCTCCGTATTAAATCTTAGCAACCGTCGTATGATTAATATTACTGCCCAAGACACAAAGTTCGAAGTCACAATGATTCTCACCCAACATGAATCAAAGCAGTAACCATTAAGCACACACGGTCCTATTTAAGTGACGAAGATTAAGAAATCAACAACCACTGAGGTCTAATTCTTCACCTTTCAGAACAGAAGAATATATCCTCGCTGTAGGACCTCTTCAACACATACTAAATGTGCTAGTGCAATCTCTTAGTCAAGACAGACCAATCTGAGCCTTACACATCGACCTTTCACGGCGGATTGTTCAATTCCACCTAGGTTGTGAAATGTACGTTTAGTTACAAGTAAACTGTTAATGTTGTCTTCCGTGATCGGGTATCACCACATTAACTACTATGTAACACGTACTATATATTGAACGGTTTGCAATAGAAATTCAACATTCAATCATAACTAAAGCAAATGCGATAAAAGAATTATTCTCATAAAACAAGTGTTTGATACACGAGTTATACAAAGTAAAAGCATACTTTCACGTATAACTCCAACACACATTGCTTCCCCGGCAACGGCGCCAAAAACTTGATTGTCAAATTCGTTTAAGCACAAATTTGAACTCACTCGCAAGTGTACGAGATCGTTGTTATAGTAAGGCAATTGACCAAGTAATAAAATTTATCGAACCCTAGGGAAGCAAGTGGTTAGCTAAGTTGATTCAAGTTATCATGCAAGGAAAAATTAAAAGACAAGATCGGGGTAATTACGCTACGAAACAAGAAATTAAAACAAGCAAGAAATAAAAAGCAATAAAAGAAATCTATCTAACTTCGAGACGAAGTGCAAGGGGGATTTGATATGCCCTAAATGGTTTCCGTTATGTGATCCTTAGGTTCAAACATTGAATTATGCCAAAATCTCAATTGTTCATGGATTATAACAAGTAACACTTCACCTAAACATTCAACAGACTATCAAACATTTAAGGCTTATTGACGGTATCCTACGTTTTAACTCTCTCTCGACGAGTTAAAATGAGATAAACGCATCTAAACACTCCTTGTTCATATACGAAGGTTTCATCAAATCAATGTAACTCTCGTCTACACTAAAGTGAATTCACACATCAATATGAACAATTCATGCTTAGAGCAAAGCTCAAATCCAATCAATAAGGATATAATTCCACAAACAATCAAAATTAGGCATAAACCAAAAATGCAAACCTAATTCTCACATAACTTCCACTATTCAAGGCATAAAAAGGTTGTGATGCTTAGGATATCTTCAACCTAGTGAAACTCAAGTAGGATTGTCAAGCCAATTCTATGCATCAATTTGGATTTACTAGGAGACCTCGCCAATTACCTAAACAACCATCCAAGCAATTGATGTCTAATGATGGGGTTCTTTGCGATTAACTCTCTCTCGACGAATCAAATGCAAAATAGACTCATTCAATCATAAATCTCACACTCATTCATCTAATCATGTTCATGTAACTCTCGTTTACGCTAAACATGCCTCAACAAACAAGCTACAAGAGATCAACAATCAAAGCTCAATACAAATCCATCATTAGAAGCATAATCCAAATATCAACATAGAATAGGCAAAGAGCAATCCCAACTCAAGATTTCACATGGTATCTAACATCTCAAGCATCAAAACAATTAGCTCATGGTTTCATAATGAAAAATCATAGCTAAACAAGAACAAAATTATAAACACATAGCTAAATGGAAATTAAATTGCATAAATATGGAAAGAAGTCACCTCTATGGAGAGATTTAGCTACAATACTTGAAATAGAACTTTAATCTTCAAATCCTATGCTAAATTACTCCAAAACTTGAAGGAAAATTACAATCTAAGAATGAAGGTGAAATAAAACTAAATTGGTGTGTGGGGTGTGTGCCCCCCAAAGGGTGAATGTTGGTGTCTTCAAAATCTGGGTTCTCTTTTCTAAAATCCGAATTTTATGCTTAAATACTCCTCCTCCCGATCTTTGGCACGTGTCCCGATCTTAGAATGGAAAAATCTAAAATTTCAAGGTGCACGACCGTGCAGATTGGCACGACCAGGTGCACGACCACAAACAACTATTAAAGTGCTGAAAATCTGGAAGTGCACGACCGTGCAGATGTGCACGACCACTCCTGGTCGTGCACTTCCCCAAAACTCTGGCTACGCACTTTTCCTTAAGGTGCACGACCGTGCAGATATGCACGACCAGAGTGCACGACCAAGGTGAATTTTCATCTTTTGTTCGATTTGAACCCCGGTTCTGATTGTTGCTTCCTTTTCTCCCTTTCTTCTTCATCTCTTGTCTTCAATAATCATCTCCTTGAGCTTGCATTGACCTTTTTAGATCGAATTCCTTCTTTCTCAAGCCCACTTCTTAATCGATCTCAATAATCACGTATTTGTTCCAAATATTCATCAATTTCCGGCAAAATAAATCACAAATACCTTTTTCGACAATTAAGCATAATGAAACAATTTAATGTAAATAATCACACGAAACACAATTAAAAATAGGCAAATAAAACGCATGAATTTCGAGCAATAATCACACTAATCAATATGCTTCGGATGACGTCGATTATGTAATTATCAAAGCTAGCTTAACTTATGCCCTTCTTATATTTCATATCATGATTAGACTAGATCAAATTATTCTCATCTAATCAAAAAACTCTCGTTTCGAAGGTTTCGATGCCCGATTTGGAGTGTTCTAGACTATCTAGCATCTCTCGATGTCTTAGACGTCTAACTATAGCACTTGATAACTCATTTCGCTCAATTAAACACATGTATGAACTAGCTCAACTCTCGCATGTTGCCAATCCTAACATAATGCATAATCTACTAGAAACAAATCACCAAAGCTCAAGTAATCCACAATCAAGGAATCTAATCATTCAAATCATCATAATCAAGGCATAAATCAAACCAAAACTACAATAATCACATTATCTAAATCATCCAAAGCATAGAAGACTTAGCTTATGGTTCTAGAAGAGATATACATGGCTAAGGAAGCTAAACAATCAATTAAGTTAATAGAAATCAAAATAAACTGCAATTGAAATGGAATTAGAAATAGAAGCAGAATTGAAATGGAAAAATATCACCTCTCTTCATGAATAGAAATTGAAATCTGCAATGTCCTGAATCCTTGCTTGAAATGTAAATTGATACTAATTGAAAGCTAAATCTACTCTATTCTATGGAAGAATTGAAAGGAAATGAAAAGAAAATAAAAACTGAAAAAAATCTACTCTAGGGACTCTCTTGTGTTGGTAACTGCCGTATGATGATTGATTCCCTATTCCTTGATGCTTGAGGGTATTTATAGAGTTGGATGAGGAGATTAGGATGAAATTACCATTAAATCCCTAAGAAATGATGATTTTCGCACCTTTTAAGTAACTGCCGAGTCAACCCGGCCTTGACTCGGTCAAACTCAGTGAAAATAGGCACAAACTCGGTCAACTCGGCCATATCTCGCCCATAACTCGGCCTGACTCAGTGGCAACTCGGCTGAACTCAATTCTGACTCGCCTCCATACACTCACCCTTTTACTCAATACACCCACCTTCAAATATTTCATACTCGGCCATTTCACTTTCCACTCGGCCGAGTAGAAATGCATTTTGGGCGAGTGTTTCTTCCAGAAACTTTCACTCGGGCAATCCTACCTCACTCGGCCGAGTCTCTTTGTTTTTGATCGAGTTGCATTCGTTTCCGAAAAGATATCGCTTTCCTCCATGAATTCCGGCACTTGGCTACAATTTCTGGGCGCGATTCAGGCTCAGACGATCTTCCCGACTTAACGCTCTTCTTTCTGGGTCGAAGCTCGAATTTCCGGTGAAATCCTCCATTAATGGCGTTAAGTTGCAGCATGAATCCTCCATTTCCGGTGTTTTAGAGGCGGTGGTTTCAATCCCAGATGTACGCTACGATTTTCCGGCGAGCTTCTTAAATTCAGACGTGAAGCTTTCCGCATAATTCCTCCATTGAAGCTTCATCTTCAGAAATGGCGTGGGTAAGCTTTCAAACCCAACTTTTCTTTCTTTCTTTCTTTTTTACTTTCTCTCTCCCTGTTACTGCTACATATTTGATCAACTTAATTCCCAGTTCTTTGATTTCCTGGAAAACACCATATGAGCTCCTGCATAACAAGATTCCAGATTATACCTTCCTAAAGACCTTTGGTTGCCTCTGCTTCTCCTCTATCACCACACCCCACAAATCAAAATTTCCCCCAGAGCCACCAAATGCATCATGATTGGTTATATGAGCACTCAAAACCCATACAGGTTATATGACTTATCTTCTCATTCCATCTTTGGGTCCAGGGATGTCCAATTTTATGTGAATGTTTTTCCTTTTCTCAGTTCTAACACACAGGACTCTGCTGCTACTTATCCACCTTTGTTCATGTGGTTCCCTGATACAGATGATCATCCTATACCTGTTACAGATGATACACCTTCACCCCCACCTTCTATTCCTGATACACCTTCTGTTCCTGATACATCACCTCCTAATGTCTTCCATGATTCAACACCTAATACACCCCATTCACCAATCTTACACCCTCCAGTCTTACAACCAACTAGAAGATCTTCTAGACATACATCTAAACCAAGCTGCCTAAAGGATTTTGTTTTTACTGGAGCTACTCAGTCACTGTCCACACTTGATGCCTCAGGTACTCCTCTATCTTCCAACAGTCCTTCCTTTCTCTTTGATCGTTCATACTCTTCATTTCTTACTAATGTATCTAGTTCCAAGGAGCCACAATCTTACCATCAGGCTGTAGGTAATCCTCATTGGGAGGAGGCCATGCAAAAGGAGTTACATGCATTAGATATCAATGAGACTTGGGACTTAGTTCCCCTACCTGCTCACAAGTCATCTATTGGTTGTAAATGGGTATATAAATTGAAGCTTCATCCGGATGGAACTATTGATAGATATAAAGCACGCCTTGTTGCTAAAGGATATCATCAACAACTTGGTGTGGACTATGATGAAAGTTTTTCACCTGTCACTAAACCAGTAACAGTTCGATTCTTAATTGCTCTTGCAACAGCTCATCAGTGGCCTATTTGTCAATTGGACATCAATAATGCATTTTTACATGGGTACCTTAATGATGAAGTTTACATGGATCCACCCCCAGGATATCCTTCTCCACATGGACTTGTATGCAAACTGAAAAAGAGTCTCTATGGCCTTAAACAAGCTTCAAGAGAATGGAACTCAGAATTCTGCTCAACTCTCATCAAATATGGCTTTCTGCAATCCTCAGCTGACCATTGTCTCTTCACTATGGGTACATCTTCTCACTTCTTAGCTCTTATTGTGTATGTTGATGATGTTCTAATTACGGGTGCCCACCTTCCTGATATTGTGGCTCTTAAGCAACACCTTCATGATGTGTTTAAAATTAAGGATCTTGATTTTGCCAAGTATTTCTTAGGGGTCGAAATAGCTCGAGGGGATACAGGTACTACTCTTACCCAGAGAAAGTACATTCTTGATCTACTTAAAGATTCTAAATTGGAAGAATGCAAGGCTGCTTATACTACATTTCCTCCCGGTGTTCATTTATCAAAGGGAGATGGCAGCTTACTGTTACAACCCGATAGATATCGAAGAATTGTTGGGCGACTTCTCTATCTTGGATTCACACGCCCCGATATTTCCTTTTATGTTCAACAGCTAAGTCAATTTGTGAACTCACCTCGCTCCTCTCATTGGGATGTTATGATTCACCTACTCAAGTACTTAAAGGGTACTTCTTCCCTTGGTCTTTTTTATCCATCATCTACGGATCAATCTCTGGGTTTTGCGATGCTGATTGGGGTAGTTGTGTGGATACACGAGTTTCTGTTACAGGCTACTGCATCTTCCTAGGCTCCTCACTTATCTCTTGGAAGGCCAAGAAACAATCAACCGTATCTAGATCCTCTGCGGAAGCCGAATACAGATCCATAGCCACCACTGCTATGGAGTTGCAGTGGATTTCTTATATTGCTAGGGACTTGCAAGTTCCAATTACCCTTCCCATCTTTTTGGCTTGTGACAATAAAGCTGCTATTCACATTACGGAGAATCCCGTGTTCCATGAACGTACCAAGCACATTGAGATAGATTGCCATCTTGTTTGCAACCTTTACAAATATGGTTTCCTTCACCTTCGTCATGTCCGTACTACTGAGCAACTGGCCGATATCTTCACTAAGTCTTTACCAAAGGGTCCGCTACTTCATTTTCGTGACAAGTTGAATCTGATTCATTTTGATCCAGCTCCAACTTGAGGAGGGGATGTTAAATATCACATGCATACGTACACATGCGAGCATACATATACATACATAGCATATGGTGGTTAGTTTGTTACACCAATTTGTTATACACGCACGGATCACACACGGGCTTAGCCAACTATTCTGTTAGATGAAATACAGTTAGTTAGTTAGCCTAGTCAGTTACATTTCTTGATCAATACGAATAAGGCTACTCTCTCTCTTGTATATAAGAACATTGTACTCTCTGTTACATTTAATAAGGAATGAATACTATCCGTGTACTTCATCTTCTACCTCATGCTTACCTTTTCTCATACTTAAAGTCACTATTTCAACATGGTATCTAGAGCTCTGTGATTTTTTTTTTGGGATCCATGGCGTCCCGTCGTGATTTAGCTGCGTGGCCAGCTCTCAACTCATCGTCTTTCTTAGATTCTAACTCCTCCAATGATCCATCTCATTTACTGAACATAATTTCGTGCTTTGGAGCAAGGCCGTTTATCTAGCTCTTGGTGCTAAGGCTAAACTCGGTTATATTGATGGATCGATCACCGCTCCGGTTGATCGTAATACGGATGATTTCTTATCATGGAAACGTGCTGATTGTATGGTATCTTCATGGATTATTGGAGCAATGTCCAAGGATTTGGCAGAGTCCTTCATATCTTGTAAATCTGTACGACTTCTGTGGCTTGACATATGTGAATGTTTTGATGTAGCTAATGGCACCAAATTGTTTCAATTACAGCAAAGTGTGTATCACTTAAAGCAGGGTCATGATAGCTTGCAAGTGTTTTTTGGAAAAATGAAAAAGCTATGGGATGAACTTGATGATTTCTCAAGGATTCAAGGTTGTACTTGTGGTCAATGTACTTGTCAAATTGAGAAGCAGATACAGGATAAGGAAATGAATAACTGTCTTATTCAGTTCCTTATGGGACTCAGTTCAGAGTTTGAGGCAGCTAGAAATCAACTCCTTATGCTTGATCCTTTACCTTCCATCCATAAGGCTTACTCTACAATTCAACGGATTGAGCAACAAAGGCAACTTGATACTTCTGATGATGCACCTGTTTTATTCAGCAAAGCAAAGTCTGGTAAGTCCAATAATGTTTCATGGCATAAGCACTCTTCTGGTCCCAGTGCACAAAGTTTCAGATCAAAGGAGGAGAAAGATAAGCTGGTGTGCTCACACTGTGGAGGGAAGAGGCATGAAGCTTCTCAATGCTTCAAATTACATGGTTATCCAGAATGGTTTGATAAGCTCAAAGGTCAGAAAAAGGTTGTGGCAAATTATACAGGAGTTACTCATCCCAGTCCTGAAAATTCAGTTGGGGACATTTCTCACATTATACAAAAAGAGCTTGCCAAGTACTTTACTAAGCCTGGTACTTCTGGATCCTCTCATGATACTAAAGATGTTTTCACAAATTTGGTAGACTTTGCAGGTACTCTCTCTCATTTTTGCTTATCTGCACTTGATGGTTTGAAAAATGGAAATTGGATTCTAGATACTGGAGCCTCTAGACACATGACATATGACAAATCTTTATTTACCTCTGGTTTACACCTTCTACTTGATCCTATCTCAGTTTTTTTACCAGTTGGTACTACCATTAAAGTTACACATTTTGGTCATATAAACATTGCCCCTGATCTTATTCTGCTTGATGTTCTTTACATTCCCAGTTTCAGATACAATATGTTATCTAAATCCCAGCTACTATCAAACTCTAATCTCACATGCAATTTCTTCTCTTCTAAATGTGAGATACATGACCAAACGAATTAGAGGATCATTGCTGTTGGACAGATGATTGGGAGGCTCTATGTTCTCACACCTTCCTTGGCTGCTGGTTCTTCTGCTTCTATTCATACCTCTACTACAACTTCTGATGTATCTTTTGTTTCCCCTTTAGACGTTGATATTTGGCATAAAAGATTGGGCCATACATCCCATAGTGTACTGACTTGAATCGATTTACACTAACTTCTACTAATCGCTCACCCGCAAGCGGACGGGTTCACTGTAGTATAAGTACGTATAATGACCAAGTATTATCGAACCCAAGGGATGGAGTGTATTCGAACAGATCCCTGAAGATCTACGCGTCGTAGCCAATATGAGTGTAATTTTTTTTTTGTTTTTTTGAGATTAATTAAAAGACTAAAATTATCCTAGGAATGCAAAAAGAAAAATTAAACTAAGAATCAAAAGGTGTTTCCAAATAAATAATGATGATGATGCTTAAGATAGGAATTCCTACGTATACTAACGGAGTTGGTACGATAATTAAAATAACCGTGACACACAAGAAATAACCTAAGTATAAGAATGCAAGGTGAAAGCTCAAGATTCTAAACCCTAATACTTTACCCTAACACTCGACTTCACTAATCCACTAACAAGTTAATAGATTGTGCTTAATTAATGAGACCCTAATTTAACTAAGGTGATGCGGTCGTCCTCCTTCGCTAAACTGGTAAATGAATTAACCCCTTCTAAACCCTCTCGTTAAGTCTACTCGTTGTTAAAGAGTGATACGGTCGTCCTCTCTCTAACACTTTTCGAACGAAATTCAAAAGCAAAGTTAAGATTAATTTTAAGCATTCATTAATCAAGAGAATTAAAACCTAACGTCACAAGTTACCCTAATTACGTACCCACAACCTACTTCTACGAGTTCATCCTACCCCAAGCATGCAAGGGTTTTAGCTTGACATGGTTGTTTGAATAATAAAATCAATCACAAGAACAATAAACATATGCATAATTGAATTAACGAAAGAAACCACTACAAGAAATCACACATTTCGCGATGAATTTTCCTACGACGACACAAAAATCGTCACACTTAGTTACTTAAAGGCGATGAATTTTATTTTCGTCATTAAAACACCAGAAATAGTGACATAATATAATTTTGTCACAATTGACAAAAAAATTCGTCACTAATTTGCAAATTTCATGACGACATAACTTATTTTGTCACAATAATAATATGTGACAATTTTAATTATAATTTGTGACGAAATTTCCCGTCGTAAAAAAATATATTTCATGACATTGTTATTTTTTGTCGTTAGTTATCCAAAATAATTAGTGATGGAATTATTTCGTCGCAATAACAATTGGTAAAATATTTAATAAATAAATTACGACGTAATTCGACGTCGTAAAAAAAAATTCATGACAATGTTATTTTTCGTCATTAATTATTAGAAATAATTAGAGACAAAAAAAATCGTCATAATAATAATTGGTGACAATTTTAGTAAAAATTGGTGACAATAATCAACGTCGTAAAATATATATTTTCATGACAATACTTTTTTTGTCATTAATAATTCAAATTAAATGGTGATAAAATTCTTTAGACACTATAATAATTGATGACGATTTTAACACTAATTGGCGATGATATTCCTAATTTCAAATTATACTTTTATGACCATAATATTTTTCGTCATTAATTATTTGAACTAACTTTTGTAGCAAATATAATTAGTGATAATATTTGACGTCATAAAACATATTTCACGAAGATGCTATGTTTTGTGTCATTAATTATTCGGAGCAATTTTTGACAAAATTATTTTGTCATAATAATAAGTGATGACAATTGTAATAATAATTAATTATGATATTCAACATTGTAAAAAAATTATGACTATGTTATTTTTTCATTAGTTATTCAAAATTATTATTGCAAATTTTTTTTAATCACAATAATAATTGGAGACCATATTCAATAATAATTGGTGTACAATTGATGTCATTAAAAAAATTATATAATCATGTTATATTTTGTTCTAAATTTTTGAAACAATCAAGAGAAATGAATGTTTGGCATAGCAACCTAGTCCGGCCAACCTGGTATTAAGACTATACTAATCACTGAATATTCAAGTTTTAATTTCATAATCTATCTTGCATATAAAAGTGGAAGCGTGAGTTTTCAAACAAGGCATTGTTACGATTAAAATGCTCAATAATCTTTAAGAGCAAAATATTAAATTTAGTGACTCAATAAATGTTATATTAGAAAAAGTGGGGGAAAACATTGGCCCCTCAACTCAATAGGTGAGAATGAAAAGAAAAAAACAAAGGTAAAAAAAATCTCTGTACAATGCTAAATGTCGTAATACATGTCTGGTTTTAGCCAAAGTAGAAGCACTGATCAAGCTTTAAAAGATATCCGTTGTAATCTAATAAAAAAAGTAGTAATGAAGCTGAGATTGTCAATAAGATCCAAACTACTGCCTTCTAGCTCCAAACGAATAAAATGGTGTACTCTAAAGAAAGTAGTCTAAAAGGTAGAAGAAGCTAGACTAACATAAATTAAGATGCAGATGTAGAAAAACAATAGAACAAGCTAAACCAACATAAATCAACATCAAATATAGTATCTCGATATAATTACAATCTTTATACACAAACAGTGGCAGTTTAATTCCAACTGAAACGATGAGAGAAAAGCACAACAAAAACAAACAAGAAACTGCTTTGTGGAAAACAATCTCCATGTACAGAACAGCCCCAATTATTTCAATTCTTGTAAGATGCACAAAGTGTCTGAAGAAGTTAAAAAAACTTAAAGACGGGGACAACTTGACCATAACAAGAGAAAGAGAACCCAAATAATTCTTTACTTGAAGCAAAATCGAATCCAAATTGAATGAGGTAAACAAACATTAAAAAATGGAGATCTACATGAGATTTTGGAAAAACTATGCTATGCATAGTAAAATTGCTTAGCCAAAAACATAAAATTAACCTAAGAAGATAGAAAACAATGTGCTTATTTCCAAAACAGATATGCCGCATGTATGAGGCAGGGTCCACTCACCTTTGACAAAAAAAAAAAAGGAATTGGGAGTTGGTGGTCGATTGTGCGAAGGCTTAAAAGAAGAAAATAATGATTTTTTAGGAGAATAATTCCACATAACCGAAGATTTATAGTATAACATTGGGGAATGATTCTGTGAGGTGTATGATAATGATAGGGGAATTATTCGGTAGAAATCACAGAATTTCAAGTATGATAATCATGGGAATGATGCTACAATATAGGGCACCCTAAGGTGTATTATTGAGGTTGCGGTTGGAGAGCTATTTCTTAAACCAAAATTGAAACTATAAGTATCATGCATAGAGTATTTATTTGCAACAGGAAACAAATGATTGATAAAAAAAACACTCACTTTCTTTAATACGGTGTAAACCAAACCAAAATTTGAAATGTCAATATGGAACTTCTGCCAAATTGAACATTGAAAGACTAGTTTTCTATCACTTCCTTCAACTACAGGGAATTTTTCAGTAATTTGAATTTGGTAATATTAAAATCTAATTAACTTAAAATATATTAGTATTTCATCAAACCAACCACACCAATGAGACATTCATCAATTTGCAAGTCCACTCTTTTTATGATTAAACGTGGTAGCAACTCGTATAGATCTTTAAGTTTGCACACAAGTGGCTCACCTAGATTTACCCGTCATCTCTATCAAAACAAACCAAGAGATTTAATAAATTTATTAAGTCTAAGAATATTTTCACTTTCTATATATTGTATTATTAGTAGAAATGGAATTGCACCAAAAGTCATATGTTTATCTTTGTTTTCAAATTTCTCATCTTGCTGTGACAGGGCATCAACCAATTCAAAGAGTTGAATTAAAAGGCATAGTGATTTATATGTTTTTCTTAGCAGTGAGGCTTAGTCATGGTAGAAGTTTTGAAGAATGAAACTAAGTGGAAAGCAGTTACTACTATTCTAAAGATTCCAAGCAGTTACTATTCTATCGAATTCACAATATTTCCTTAAACCAATAGTGCACAACAAATTTCTCTGCTCATTCTATCATTTTTAGTGGGGAAACAATACCCAAATTATATAGATCAATGGAAATAAAAATTTAATGCAAATACAAAATAAATACAAATGAAGCAACAAGGGCCAACCCTCATAAGTGTTAAAGAAAAGAATTATCATAAGCATTGTAAACACTATCAGTAGTGACCAGTATACTATAAACATAGACCTTCTATGTCATCAAATTTAGGACTCTATATTTTGATTTTCCATTTCTGCAACAAAGATAACAGTGCCATTATGTAGATATTTTGTAGAGCAATCCTCTTATTTTAGTAATAATCTGGTGAAGTTATGATCTATAAATAGCATATAGGAAGTCCAGTCACACATCTGTTTCAATTGTTGGCGAAACTAAATTTTAGGTACAGAACACAAAGGGTGAAATGGTGTATCATGACACGAATATCTTGGAATACATTTAATATAGAGATTTTTACCCAGTTTGGAAGCTATTTATAAGAAGACCATATATTAGCCTCGAGAAGGTCTGGAATGCCTCAGAATCCATGACATGAGAATGGATCCTAGGTTCACACATTCCTTATTCCCCAATCACTTAAAATATCAAAATACCACAAAAATTTGTCATTTAGTCAAACACCTTGCATACACGTTGAGCTACTCCGAACCAATCTGACATATCAAGCTCAAATAACATACCTTTTGCATGATGGGTCAGCGAGAAGATGGAAACAATGGCTTCAGCCATTAGTAGGCGTTCCATCCTTCTTATTCGACCCGAAACCAATCGGTCTAGCATGAGCAGGTTGAAGAGAGATCTAACAAGCCTTGAAGGACCGTAAAATGTATGCGGAACTTGAAGATGTCTTGACACGATTCCAAAGAATGGAAAGAGGAACTTAAAAGTTAGAACATTTTTTTCTCTTGAATCTATGCATCAGAGTTAGGGAAGGGGAAGGGGGAGAAAGGCTTATTATAATTTCTGTCGAATAGGGAGGAAAGAAGCGGCAAAAATAATTGGACTGCCGCGCACTTTTTTTATTTATCATAACAAAAATAGTACCCATAAAATGAAAGTTCTTAAAGCTTAACGCAATAATGCCGATGGAAAAGTGATCAATTCCAATTTATAAACCTGCCAAATTCAATAAATTATAAAAGATAAAGTATAGACTGAAAATGGTTCATACATGAATTATATTAAATGATATTAGTTATTTTCATTAAAAGTAATAGTTATTTTCACTAATGTGTATTAGTTGTTTACTAAAAGTAAACTAAATGAGTGATTGATAACAACATTTCAATGATAATAAGAATGGAAATTATTTTTCATCCATGCCCTGATAATTAAAATTATATGTTGGGGGAAAGATTGTTTCAATGGTAGTTGTATTACTAGTATCATGCCCCAATTTTGGAATAAATATGGACAACAAATATTTGTTGGTGATTGTTGATAGAGGAATAAGGGAGTGATTGAGGAGGAGGATGATTGTAGGTGTGAAATAGGGTAATCAAAATAAAGTAGTGATTATCTTTATTTAAGGAGGGAGATAATGATTTTGTTCCAATGAACCATCATAATTATATTAATTTTAAATTTATTCACATTACCATTGAAGAGTTGCTAACCACGCGCCTCATAAGACTCCTTAGTGAAGATAACTAGTACTCTTCAGTAAAAACAATTAATACTCTTTAGTGGAAACAACTAATATCCTTTAATGATTTATGTATGAACTAATTTCACTCTATACATACTCAATTACAATAAAATTCGTTAACATGTTTTTTCTTATTCGAAACTCCAATAACTTGGTTTAAGAGCGGCAAAATTACAATATTTTGTAAATATATTAATTTAAAAAAAGAGTAACTATCATATGAAACTTGTCTATAGTATAAAACTGATATCATTACATTCATTTAGTGTTACAATTATTCTTTTAAATTAATATTCATTACATTTTACACTATAATATTAATTTATAAATACAACGGTATCACTAATTAATATTATGTTATCATTTAATGAATGTAATGATGTCAATTTTATAATGCCCACAAATTTAGTAGAAGAGTTTGTGTTTAAAAAATTGGCAAAACTCAATATGTTATACTTATTAGTTCGTGAGAGAAGTAATTAATAAGTTTGTGAGATTTTAAAATTATAATAATACTGGTTTGAAATAATAATTTATATAGTCATTTTTAAGTGAAACTTGTTCGTATTATAAAATCGATTTTTTTACATGCAATCATTCATATCATAATATTTTATACTATGATTTTAGTTTATAAATTTAATGGTATCAGTGAATACATATAATTTAATTAATTTTATACTACGAACAAAATTTATATGAGAGTCTGTGGATTGTTTAATGTTAACATTTTTTCCGTGTAACAATTGTAGAAGAGAAATACTTATGTATAATATTCACATGCAATATAAGTTTATATAAGGAAATGACAAAAAAAGTCATGGATCCTAAATGGGTAGAATCGTGACAATGAGTTAAAAAAAAAAAAAATACACACACAGGCAAACGAGAAAAATCACTCCCAGATTGTGTTGTTAGACAAAATATAGAGTGAAAATTGTTTATACATGAATCATTGAAGAGTATTACTACCTCCGTCCCGGAACACATTGCGGAGTTCACTTTATCTTCGTGTTTTAGCGAGCGAGTTGTTTATTAGTATTTGAAATGATAAAATAATATATAAGGTAGGGTATGATAGATCTATCTCTTCTCTATTATAAAGTAATTTTAAAATTACTTTATCATTTCAAATACTAATAAAAAAATTCACTCGCAAAAACACGAGAGGAATAGTAGCCCCGCAATGTGTTGTGGGACGGAGGGAGTAGTTGTTTTCACTAAATAGTATTAGATGTTTTCAGTAAATGGTATTAGTTGTTTTCACTGAAAAATATTAGTTATTCAGTGAAAACAAACTAGGACTCTTCAGTGAAGGCAACTAATATTCTTCAGTAAAGGCAACTAATATTCTTCAGTAAAAATAACTAATACTCTTTAGTAGAAACAACTAATACCATTCACTGATTCATGTATGAACTAATTTCACTCTATAGATACTCGTGTTCTTATAAGGGTATGTGTTAGTAACCTTACATAAACAAAACATAGAATTCATTCATTATCTCATCAATGTAATATTAAATAAATTTTCAATATAATTATGTTTCATATATAAATTTGTGTATGATATTAGTGTAAATCTCTTGTAAACCAATATTACCGCACAATATAAATATTAATTATTTTTATTATATAACATTGTTAAATTAATATATTTTAATGAAACAATTAATACTTTTAAAAATATACAGAAAAATGTAAATAAGTTTCAAGTGAAACTAATTGAAAGTATACCTTGCAGATATTATTAGGGTAAATTGCAAAGATGGTCCCATGAGAATTTGTACTTGACGAATTTGGTCCCATGTTCTTTTTTGTCCCATTTTTAGCAGAAAAGGTCTCATCCGTTAAATATTTTACAGTTTTCTATGGAATACTGGATGAAAAAATATTTTCAACTTGATTTTTGGAGGGAAATGGACCAGCTTTTGCTATTAACAATCATTTCAAGGTAAAATGCAAGTATGAAGGCGATTCTGCAACTTTAGTTTGTAGAGCTTTAAAATGTTGGAAATTAATTATTTTTAAGTTGGGAATTATACGCGCGAGTTTTTGGCAGAAAACTAACGGGCGTGTGGGCCTCATGCTCGTTAATCCGTTATTTTTTTACGGAAAAATCGTATGGGATTATTTGCGCTAAAAAGAGGACCAAATTCATGAGGATCAATTCTTATGGGACCATTTCTGCAATTTTCCCGATATTATTACATTTCTCATGTGTTGTATTATTATGTTTCATCCTTTAAACATTTTTTGTAAAGTAGATGAATAATATTACCAAGAGTAAGTATATAAGGAAATTGGTTCATACATAAATTATTGAAGGATATTAATTATTTTTACTAAACAGTATTAGTTGTTTTCATTGAAGAATCTTAATTTGTTTCCAGTAAACAAATAATACTCTTTAGTGAAAACAACTAATATCTTTAATGAAAATAACTAATATTATTTATTGCAAACAACTAATATCCCTCAATGGTTCATGTATGAACATTTTCCTTCCATACTTTGTCTATTATGAATTTATGAGAGAAATTTCAAATTAAAAAAATTAATATTAAAATTATCTAAAGATACCACCATTTATAAAAAATTATCCACCCAATAAAAATACTAAGAATTTAAAAGTCAAAAGACTTAAAGAAGTGCTCGTATTAAGAATTTATTATTAACTTGTTATTATAATTTTATTCCAGAATTTTTAATAAATTTTATTTCTTAATGACTCTGTTTTTGATTGATTGATCCTTAATTACGTACTCAATTCAATTGAATTTTTTTCCACTCTCAGATAACGGAAATTAAAATTTGAAATTGAAAACCGTAAACTTAGTCCAATTAGAAAATTTAATTTTCGTTTCCCCCCAATTTTTTTAAAATAAAATCCCTAGCCATTAGTCGCCCGCCTCCATCTCCCTCCATAGTCCAAGTCTCCGAGTGGCCTACAGTCGGGAAGGAATCGGCGTGAGGCAGATTTTGGCACGAAGCAGTGCCAGACCGCGTCTCCTAGATTGAGGCGTGAAGGCAGCGTCTCCATTCAGATTGCACCCTGAGGTAATTAGGGTACTATTTCCCTCTGATTAATTCCAAATTTCGGGTCTACTCTATCGTATTCACTGTATCATATTTTTTTCTTCGCGGATGACATTTGCAAAAAACTGCATATACCCATGTTCTGCCTCCGTAATGAAACCCTTTTTTTTCAATCCTGGTATCAATAGTAACTTTCCTTCTTGGATTCATACAACGTTCAAGATTTTAATGGCATTATATTCTTGCAAATTGTGAATTGGTTTTATGTTTGCATTACATTGTGATATGCTGTTGGTTTAGTCATATATCCCATGTTAGAAATGGAAGACCAAAATTTTGTGAGGATTATTCAATTTGATTTTGATGTAGTCTCTTGATTTGCTTTGCCACTATTTACTGATTCGATTAACTTTTTATTGAAAATTTTGATTTGAGTTCCAAATCATTGTGTAAAATTCCAATCTTCAACCACGAATAATTATGCCGATAGATATCTACTTTGATTAATATCAGATGAAAGAGATTTATTTTCACTTAATCTATTTCTAGATCTTATTCAATGGATTGTTTAATTTATACTCGTTTCCCGTTTCTTTAATATTTTAGTTAAATTATTTGAGTTTTAGATAACAAAAATGTGGTATGAAAATTTAGATAGTGGGAAATAGATTCCCAATAAACTGGTACAATGCAAAAAATGCAACATATTCATATGCATGTGTGGAGTATATCTAGATGAAGTATATGCTCAAGTTTGGTTGTATCCTCATGTGTTTTAGAAATAAAAACAAAAACTTCTATGGATAAAGCCTTTAACACCTTTGTTGCGATACTTAAAATGCAAACTCACAAATTTGTAATATTTTCGCGTTTCTCTACTAGTTTGCATCAATGAAGTAGGTGTTTAGTTGTTTGAGGAGTTGTTGAAAAAGTTTGTTAAACCAGTTTTGGTTGACTTCTAAGCTATATTAGAATTTCGCCTATAATTGATTGACTTGCTCTCACTCTCCCATTCAAGAAGAATGAGATCTCATACTGAATTTTCTTGTTTCAGAATGTCCTTGATGCCTTCCACAAACTGAAATTTGTAAACCACGCATCAAATCCAATCTTTTATGAAAAGGTATTTGTTTATCTTTCTTGAATGACGATATATCTTACTCAAAGGAGAATTAAAACAAACATATTTCTTTTTAAGAATACCTTGCATATTTTAAATTTGTATAATATTATAAGTTGTTATATGTTGTTTATCTTACGTGTGTGTTTCATTTGTCTCACGTGTATCTTCTTAAGCCTGCTTATATGAAATCTCCTATTCGTAAAATATATGATGTTAAGTAATACATATCATTTCCACACAATATACTGCCTTCATATGTTAATAGCTCCCATAATTTTCATGTATAGTGTGGTTGTTAAATCGTTGCTAGTGCGCATTTGGATTGGTCAAGAATTTGTAATTTGAGGTCATTTTTGTATTGATTACTAATTAATTTATGGGTGATGTAGACCAGACTGAGTCATAGTAATTGGAAATTTTTCTCATTGTCTGATGATCTTTTTTCTTTCAAAAATTTGGTGTTGATGTCTGGTGAAGTTTCTTAAAGTGAGATTTATATTTTCATATTTAGACATTGTTTTTCTTATTGTCTTTTATAAGAGATATATGGAGAAGTTAACACGTCTTTCTCTTGGCTATGAAACTAACAATATGGTAAATGGTGTTTTCTTTTTGTAGGAATTGATTGACTTCAATGCTTGAGAGATTGATGATGGAAAGATTAGTTAGGTCCATGTGGCTTTTTTCTTTGTTGCACTCTTGTTAGTGATGTATTCAGATTAATTATTGGAAGAGTTGTGTGTGGATTTATTTTGACATTATTGTTACGATCTACAATTTTCGTCATTAATTATAGTTTATTGTGACAAAAATATTTCATCATTATTTCTACATCATTTAGTGATAATAAAAATTTTGTCAGCAAAGTCTTTAAAGTTTTTTGTATATAATGGAAGAAAAAATATGTGTATAAATTGGCTATAATAGTGTAATTATTTCGTGACGAAATATTTGAAAGGAAGACGAAATATATGATGTCGCTATATCTAAATATTTAGCGACAATTTTTATATTCGTCAATAGATAATATTTATTATGACAAAAATTATTCATCACCATTTTTACACTAAATGGTGACCATAAAATTTGTCACTAACTCTTATATTTTTGTGACGCATTGTGTCGTCATTATATGAATACGTATAACAACGAACAAATTTTGTCACTAAAGCTTAAGTATTTGGTGATGAATTATATACAACATGATGAATCTGTTAATCAAATTGTGACAAAAATCATGTCACTAAAATTTGACAAAGTAGGTAGCAAATGGATAATCGTCACAAAAAAATAATATTTTAGTGACGATACATCATGTTTGTCATGTAAAGTTAATTTTTTAGTGACGAAACACCATAACTAGTGACAAAATATGTTCTCAAATGTGACGATTTATTTGTCACTATAGCTGAGGTGATGATGGAGACGAGACCGCTTTGGCCTTTATGGAAAGTGGGATCGTAAACGTGGCTAGTCTTTTATATTATTGTTATTGGGCTTTAATTTACTGTTTATTTATTTTTAATTAGTGGACCCAAGTGTTTATGGGCTTTTATCTTTTGCTTTCTTGTAGTATTTATAGTCGTGGGAATTATCTTTTGGGGGACTTTTGATTATTTTTATGAATGAATTCATATTGTGAAGTTTGCACCTAGTATACGTAGTATCAAGGTGTCTATTTCTTCATAATTTATCCACATCCTTGTTTTGTTTACGTTTACGCTGCGTTAGTTGGTATCCGGAGTCTGGCTACGCTCCTTATGCGATGGCACCTAAAGTTGCTAAGGGAAAGGGACCTGCGGTCGATCCCTTGGACGAGATTCGTGACCAGATTTTTTCTCTAACCCAGGCAGTTGATTCTTTACGTATTCAACATGAGGCAATGGCGGCCGCTGCCGCTGGCACTCGCTATGATCAACACGGTCCAACTTCTCACCGTGCGGACCATTTAAGCGATCACTATAACCCTACCTTTGACCACGGTGGTTATTCCGATGTTTCCGATGACGATGATACAATTTCCATGGTTAACCCGTTCGCTCGTCGTCCACGAGCACCTCCTCCAGCGTTGCACGGTACTCCTCGATGGGATCAGGGATTTCGTATTGAGATCCCAGAATTTACGGGATCACTCGACCCTGCGGAGTTCCTTGATTGGCTACACAACGTGGATGATATCCTCGAATTCAAGCACGTGCCTGAGGGGCGGCGTGTTGGCCTGGTTGCCACGCGATTCCGTGGACGTGCTACGGCTTGGTGGCAACAGCTTCGTCATACTCGCGCTCGTCAAGGTAGATCGAGGATCAATTCCTGGCCCAAATTGCAAAAACACCTGCGCCGGGAATTTCTTCCCTTCAATTATCGTTCCACCTTGTCCAATCTCTGCACAATCTTCGTCAAGGCCCACGTTCGGTTGCGGAATATGCGGCGGAGTTTCACCAACTGATTGCACGTGTTGATATTGTTGATACTCAAGACCAGCTTGCTTCACGTTTTATTGCTGGGCTACGGCCCAACTTACAGGATACATTAAATCTGTTGGGCCCTCCTACCTTATCTGAGGCCCACCAGCGGGCAGTTCAATTGGAAGCACAACAGGCCCGTAAGTCGCCTTTTACACAGCAGGCGCGACCTTATCCGCTACCGTCCAGCAGCGCGCCTCCTGCTGCCGGGTCGTCCTCCGGCCGTTCGACCGCTCCCGTCGCGCCGGTGCCTCGTGCAAACCCCCCACCTCGGTGTTTCAAGTGTGGCGAACCAGGGCACAGGTTTGCAGCTTGCCCAAAACCTGGTGTGCAGCGCGCCCTTTTGGCGGACGAGCCTGATCACCCAGCCGACGACTCCCCTCCTGTTTACGATGACTACGGTGATGCTTTTCCGGAAGAACATTGTACTGGGGATACGGGTACCGCTCTGGTTTTACGCCGAAATTTTTTATCCCCGCGAGGGACCGACAAGTCACAGCGTAATGCAATCTTCTCTTCCACATGTACTATTTCGGGTAAGGTATGTCGTTATATCATTGATTCCGGTGCATGTGAAAATGTTATTGCTGCTGATGCTGTTGATAAGTTATGTTTATCTTCGGAAGTCCATCCCGCCCCTTATGATTTATCTTGGTTACAACGTGGTACTGTTATTACTGTTGCAAAGCGTGTGCTTGTGTCCTTTTCTATTGGCTCAATTTATTCAGATTCTGTGTGGTGTGATGTTGTCCCGATTCGTCCTGGGGACGAGTGGAAGACAGCTTTTAAGACACGTGAGGGCCTGTTTGAGTGGTTGGTGATGCCTTTCGGATTGTCGAATGCTCCGAGTACCTTCATGCGTGTCATGAATCAGGCTCTTCGCTCCCTGATTGGGACGTGTGTTGTGGTGTACTTTGATGATATACTCGTGTACAGCCGTTCTCTTGAGGATCATCTTGCGCACCTTCGAGCGGTTTTTTTGATTCTGCGAAAGGAGCAGTTCTTTGCTTCTCCGAAGAAGTGTACGTTTCTGGTCGATCAGATTCTATTTCTGGGGTATGTTATTTCTTCTTCGGGTATTTCTGTGGACGCTTCGAAGATAGAGGCTATTCGTTCTTGGCCCGTACCCACTTCTTTTACAGCTGTTCGTAGTTTCCATGGTTTGACTTCTTTCTACCGCCGTTTTATTCGTGGTTTCAGCTCGATTATGGCGCCTATTACTGATTGCATGCAGGGTAAGGTCATCCAGTGGACTCCTGAGGCTGATGCTGCCTTTTCCTTAATTAAGGAGAAGCTTACTTCTGCTCCCCTTCTGAGTCTGCCTGATTTTTCTTGTCCTTTTGAGTTGACGTGTGACGCATCGAAGGTAGGTATTGGTGCTATATTGAGTCAGCAGGGGCGCCCGGTTGCATTCTTTAGCGAGAAGCTTACTGGTCCTCGTTCTCGCTATAGTGCTTATGATGTGGAGTTCTATGCTGTTGTTCGTGCAGTTCGCTATTGGTGTCACTACTTATATCAGCAGGAGTTCCTTCTTTATTCTGATCATGATGCTTTGAAGCATCTTAACTCGCAGCACTCGGTATCTTCTCGACATGCTTCGTGGTCCGCTTATCTTCAGCAGTTCACGTTTGTTCTGAAGCATAAGTCCGGGGCTTCGAACAAAGTGGCGGATGCTTTGAGCCGTCGTCATCTGATCCTTACCGACATGCGCACGACTGTGCCGGGTTTTGAGTTGTTGCCCGAGTGCTACGGATCTGATCCTTTTTTTGCTCCAATTTTGGATCGAATTCGTGCTTCTCCGGATCCAGATTACAGATTGGTTGATGGGTTCCTTTTTCGTGGAGTTCAACTATGTATTCCGCTGTCTAGTATTCGGTTGTTGATTATCAGGGACTTACATGGAGCTGGTCACGTGGGGCGTGATCGTACTATTGCCCTCATTCAGACGCGTTTCTTTTGGCCTACGTTGCGTCGTGATGCATCTCGTTTTGTGGAACGTTGTCGTGTTTGTCAGACTTCGAAGGGAACAACGTCCAATGCTGGTCTTTATCGCACATTACCAGTGCCCTCTCAGCCTTGGACTTCTATCAGTATGGATTTCGTTGTTGGTTTACCACGTACTCAGCGTGGTTACGATGCCGTCTTTGTGGTGGTGGATCGATTTTCGAAGATGGCTCACTTTATCCCATGTAAGAAAGCCACTGATGTTGTTCATGTGGCTCAATTATTCTTTCGGGAGATTTATCGTTTACACGGCCTTCCTCTGTCTATCGTATCAGATAGAGACACCCGTTTTCTGAGTTACTTCTGGAGGAGTTTGTGGCGTATGGTGCACACTCGTTTAGACTTCAGCAGTGCTTATCATTCCCAGACTGATGGCCAGACGGAGGTGGTTAATCGTTCATTGGGGAATTTGCTTCGCTGTCTGGTGGGTGATCATGTTCGGACTTGGGATTCTCAGTTGAGCCAGGCTGAGTTCGCTCATAACTCGGCCCGTAATCGGAGCACCGGTTTTTCTCCATTTGAGGTGGTTTATGCTGTCCTTCCACGGGGCCCTGTTGATTTACTCACTGTGTCGGCTGCTCCGCCATCTGATGCCCGTGCAGATGACCTTATTCAGGGGCTTCGTCGTGTTCATGAGGAGACACGGTCTCGCCTATATGCTGCAAATGCTGGTTATAAACGTTATGCCGATACGCATCGCCGCCCCCTTGAGTTCGAGGTCGGGGATTTTGTTTGGGCTATTTTGACGAAGGATCGTTTCCCCGCTCACGAGTATAACAAGTTGTCTGCTCGTAAGATTGGTCCTGTGGAGGTGATTGAGAAGATTAATCCAAATGCTTACAGGTTGAAGTTGCCGAGTCATATTCGTACTGCTGATGTGTTCAATGTCAAGCACCTTGTCCCGTTTGCTGGGGACAACTCTTCTGGAGACCAGACCGCTTTGGATTCGAGGGCGAATCGCTTCTCACACGGGGAGGATGATGGAGACGAGACCGCTTTGGCCTTTATGGAAAAGTGGGATCGTAAACGTGGCTAGTCTTTTATATTATTGTTATTGGGCTTTAATTTACTGTTTATTTATTTTTAATTAGTGGACCCAAGTGTTTATGGGCTTTTATCTTTTGCTTTCTTGCAGTATTTATAGTCGTGGGAATTATCTTTTGGGGGACTTTTGATTATTTTTATGAATGAATTCATATTGTGAAGTTTGCACCTAGTATACGTAGTATCAAGGTGTCTATTTCTTCATAATTTATCCACATCCTTGTTTTGTTTACGTTTACGCTGCGTTAGGTGATATAGTAACGATCATCTTTAATGTCATCAAAAGATGAGTTTAGATGACGAATTCAAATAATGTCGCATTTACCAAATACGACGCACTTTCAACGACGTTCTTTGCGGCGAAAAAAATTCATCACCAAACACCTTTTGTGACGAAAAATGATGTTTTTATGACGAATTTTATCGTCGCGATTTATCAAATTTCTTGTAGTGAACCAAGAACATAAACGAAAGAACAAATTAAATTCTCTAAAGAAATCTATATAAATCTGAAAAGCTAGGGTTTATCGTCTCAAAGAATAAAGAAAGAAAGAATTAATCTAATACGTTCAAAAGAAATACTAAAACTAAGAATTCGTAAATTAAAACCTCGATTACAACGTATAAAATTCTTCAAACTCCTTCCCAAGCTTTCTCCTCGCTCAAAATATGTAAAAATATGTGTTGGTATGTGGTTATATGTGAAAATATGCTTGGAAAGGGTATATATAGGCTTTGGGACGAATTTGGGCGATTTTGGGCCAAAAATACGCAAAAACGCTCGAGTGCAGGTGCAGCTCGAGCGCTAGCGCTCGAGCTTGGTGGTCGAGCGGTCAAGAGGTCGAGCGAAGGTGCTCGACCGCTGGCTGTACACATGTTCGTAAAACCTTCATAACTTCTCAACCGGGAGTCCGTTTTGGCCGATTCAAAGTCCTACGAACTCCTCTTTTCGCCCTCTATCCATCTATGAAACCAAAGAGACAAATTAATAAGTTTATAAAAAATGATACTCATTTGACTCCAAACACTCATCGAAAACACTCAAAATATGGGTAAATCGGGCACCAAAACATAACAATTTCACGCCTAATCAACACCCCCAAACTTACCATATTGCTTTTCCTCAAGCAATGAAATAATAAGTCAAGTGAAATTGTTAGGAATGAGTCAAAGAATCAACTCATGCAAGCAAATGAACTCGAGCTTCAAAGATCAATCACAAGTATACTCACTCACCTTCCTTCATCATACTCATGCAACAACAACAAGAAACACCAAGATCAAACATGGATGTGCTCTCAACGATGTGTTTCACTCCCTCACTGGTGTATATAAATGATTAAAGGACTCACTCAAACAATCAATCACTCATATCGGTAGCCATAGGCTTGTAAGCACTCTCAACTCCGACCATACTCTAGAAATCAATGCCGAATCAAAAAGGACTTTTCTCAAGGTTGTAATGTAGGCTCTTTGGACAGGTGGGATAACAATATGGATAAGTGACTCACGTGAATGGAGAATAGAAACTCAAACTTTAGTACTTCGAGATTAGGAACAGACTACTTCAAATATTTTCAATCAACACTCTTTCAATTCCACTTTTCTCAACACTTCAATTTTTTCTTTCTCACTCTTTTCACTTTTTTTCAATCACTTCATTTTTTTTTCGCACAAACACATGAGCTCTTTTTTTTCTTTTGCTCATTCTCAACTTTTTTTGTTCTTTCCCACAACTCAAATCTCATTCACACCCTTATTTTATCACCACTCAACCATCATAATTCCTTTTTCTCATATTCAACTCAACTCAATCCCTTCAACCTTCACACTTTTCCTATTCTCCACTCAAATTGGGACAAAATGCTTAGGAACTTGGAATAGTGTTTAAATGTGCTAGCAAATAAAATAGGCTTTAGGCTCAAAGGGGCTAGTAAGGGATACATGTCATTGGTAAGGAAAATTTTGGCTAAGTGACTCACTCAAATCAAAGATGGCCTAAGATCACATTCGGCATTTCAAACTAGACACAATCAAGAAGCAAGAGCACACACAAGTTCTAGCATCCTCTAAGGTGACGATCCTCTCACAAACGAAGAGATTAATTCATATATCAAAATCTCATAAGGCTCAACTTCCACGGCTTTCACATCCATGCTAGTCCTAGTGAATTCTCACTCTCATCACACAAGTACTCAAAAGAAAAATTCACAAGCATACAAGTTCTTTCTCAAATCAACTCTCATTCAAAAACTCACACAAAAGAGTCCCTAACTCAAATCCACAAATCATCAACTCATCAAATCATACTCAAAGATAGCAACCAACAAGCATAAGAGAATTGATAGGCATGAAATATTGAGTAACAAAACAAATCAAAATCAGCCCAAGGAGCATCTCAAGACACAAATAATCAACTCAACTCAAAGATAAGGGGTGCTCCGGTGCAATATAACAAGAAACATAAAAAAAACTCCATCCCCCGAACTTTGACCTTGCGAAGAGGTCTAAGTTTGGGGTTGTGGGTTATTTCATCCAAACAATTCAGTTTCTCTCAAACGTAGCACACTCCCTTGCTTGAGTTCCTCCCTTTTGAGTACTCCATCGAGACAAGCCTACAAAATGAACTCTCAAGTACGAGGTTAAAACTTACGATTCAACAACACCCTAATAACATAAAACTCAAATAACTAAAAACACTCAAAAGCAAATAAAAATGGGTTACCTCCCATTCAGCGCTATTTTTAAGGTCCTGATGTCGGACCGATCTCAAAATAGCTTATGGGACATCATACTCAAATTTACCTCCCTTACTCTCATAAGAGTGGTGGTTGCATTCCTTTCCTTGATGCCCTTCCATCATGACCTCTTTTGCTTCCTTCTCATCCCCAAGTGTTATGGGTCTCAACTCCTTCTCACCTTTATCTAGAGGAGTCTCACTAAGAAATTTTTTGCGCTTGGACTTTTTCTTCTTAACTCCTCCTTTTCCCTCCAACTGGACCACGTCCACTCTTTTCACCTCTTCATCCTTCAACTTTTTCACTTTATCCCTATCAACATAATCAAGAACATAATGCTCATGTGTTAAATTATCAAGTGACGGATTATAAAATTCATGAATATGAGAAGGATTAGGAATAGGAGGTGTGTCTTCAACACGAGGATCAGTTGCATCCATGCAATACAAACTCTCATCCTCCTTAGGGTGCTTCATGGCTTCATATAGGGAAATCTTCACTTCTTGATCATCAACCTTCAACGTAATCTTCCCATTTGCCACGTCTAGCACCATCCCCGCCGTAGCTAAGAATGGTCTTCCCAAGATCAGGGGCACGTGCTCATCTTCCTCCATCTCTAGCACTACAAAGTCGGCTGGAAAAATGTGTTCTCCAACTCTCACGAGGAAGTCTTCAACCACCCCTTGCGGTCTCGTGATGGACCGATCAGCAAGCTGGAGCGTCATCATCGTGGGTTGAAGTTCACCACCTTCCAACTTCTTGAAAAGCGACAACGACATCAGATTTATTCTCGCTCCGAGGTCACATAGCGCTCCCTTCTTGATCCCATTCCCGATATCACAAAGAATGGTGAAGCTCCCGGGATCCTTCAGCTTTGGAGGAAGCGCCTTGTGCACTAATGCACTCACTTCATGGTTCAACTGCACCAACTTCGGCTCATCCACTCGCCGTCTTTTCGCGATCAAGTCCTTCAAAAACTTTGCATAGTTGGGCATCTGTTCCAAAGCATCATAAAAGGGAATATTAATATGCAATTGTTTAAAAACATCAAGGAATTCAACAAACTTTTCATCAAGCTTCTTTTTCATGAAGCGTTGTGGATATGGGACGGGTATCACAGATTTGGGTACCCCCCATTCATCTTTTTCGGTCTCTTTCACTTTCTCCCTTGCTTCCTTTGCCTTCCTCCACTTAGGAACTCTCTCACCCTTCTCAATGCCTTCCTCTTCAAGCTCTTTGCTCCGATGAGACTCATCCACATCTTTATGCTTCTCAATCCCTTCACTTTCAATCCCCTTCTCAACTCCTACCTCCTCAATCTCATCTCTAACTTGAGGCGTCTCAGAATCAACAGGCATCTGAGGACCTTCATAGTTGGTTCCACTTCTTAACTGGATAGCCTTGCAATGCTCTTTCGGGTTCCCTTCCGGCATGGAAGGATACTTACCCGGCTCTCTATTCAACGACTTTGCAATCTGGCTCATCTGGAACTCTATAGAAGTGAACCTTCAATTGTTCTCTTGTTGAGTTCTAGTCCACTCAACGTTCATCTTCTGGATCTCTTGATCACGTTGATCACCCTTTTTATGCAACTCTTTCACATCGTACTCCAAGAATGACAACCTCTTACTTCCTTCCTCCACCTTCTGTAGAATCGCTCTCAACATCTCCTCAGTTGAGGAACCGCCTTCTCCACCCGGAGGTTTTGAACCTGGGTCAACACCCGGAGGAACTGTAACACCCGCCTTCGGGTTAGCATATGAGAAATTCTCATTCTTTCTCCATGTGTTTTGAGGAGGCTGCTGGCCTCCTTGATAGCCTTGAGTGTTCCTCCATTGATTAGGAGGAGGTTGTTGACCTGGTGGTACAAAAGGTTGTCCATAAGAAGGCTTTCCATATTGATTACCACCTTGGTAGCTATTCTGATTGTAATACGGACCTCCCATGTAATTGGCTACCTCTTGCTGTCCACTTGGTTGGTCTACTCTCTCATTCTCTACTGCATGCTCTCCAACCAAACTCTTCCCCAACTCGAGGTTGTTGATCTTTTCCATCATGGCCATCAACAGCCTTCTCGTTCCTTCACCTTCTTTCTCCTCCAATTTGCAAACTCTCTGAAACTCAGGATCCTCGTTCCATGCACCGGCATTCATGACAATATTGTCCACGATCTCTCTACATCTCGCTATCCCTTGGTTCAGAAAAGCTCCACTCGCACATGCATCTAAATGGGCTTGGCCAGCCTTGCTGGCTCCACTATAGAAGAATGCCATAATGTCTCCCTCATTATACCCATGCTGCGGGCATTCTATCAGCATGTTTGAGTATATCTCCCACGCATGACGTAGGTCCTCTCCTTGCTTCTGGCGGAAGGAAGAGATCTCAATCCTTGCTTTGATCGTTCTGGATGGAGGGTAGAACCGCTCGAGGAACAGACGCTCGAGCTCAGCCCACACTACAAGAAAAATGAGCTTTTACGACGGTGAATAGACAACGGTTCCGAAAAAAACGTTGTAGAAAGTCAAAAATGTGTTGCATAAAGTATAATCGTTGTCTTTCATATCAGACATTTGATGATATACGACGGGTATGGACAACCGTTGTAGTTCCGCATTGTAAATTCCCAAAAAACCGGGCATATACAACGGTTATACACCGTTGTAGTTAGTCGTTGTTTTTTTTAAGGAATGAATAGAAAGACAATGCTTTTCAACCGTTGTATTTCCAATTTGTAAAATGAAAAAAGATGCACACATCTTTTTTCAATGAATTATTACAACAACATTTTTTTAGCATTGTCTTTCCACAATTTTAAAACAAAAATTATTATCTTCTAAAAATCAAAATACACCATGTATTAAAATCAACACTTTTAATTAGGGGAAATAACACTTTATTTATTTGGAATGACACTTTTAGTAAATTGAAGTAACACTTTTACAAATACACATAAAAAAAAATAAGAATAGTAATTTTATCATTGAAAGTAGCACTTTTAAAATTATTCAATTAACACTATTACAAATACATGTATATGGAATGACATTTTTACAATTAAATCTTTGAAATAACACTTTTATTTATTTGGATTGACACTTTATTAAATTGAATTAACACTTTTTCAAATACACAAGAACATAAAATAACAATTTCATCTTCTAGCACTTTTGGAAAAAAACTAGCACTTTAATTTAGAAAGAATTAGAAAAAAAATTTGCTTTCAATTTCCCTCCACCGTGCCCTAGTTCCTCCCTCCACTCTCATGGGTGAAATACTGATTGAGTTAAGAGCAATTGTCGATTTTTTCCCATCGAGTTAGGGCTGAAAACGCATGATCGAATCATCGATTTTTCCCCTCATTTTTCTTCTCTCCCTTTTTTTCTTGCTGCATAAAACGTTCTCCTTGACTAAATTGCAGAAATTTTGAACATTGTAGTACGGCAAGTCCAATCCAATTATTCACATGGCGAGGCGCTTCCCCTGTCGCCTTCCTCCAATACTTCGTTGTACAAGTTCCTTCTGCAACTCCTCCTCTCCAGACCAGACAACCCGAACGCGGCTCATAGAAGACCTCCGAAAGGTTCGGATCCTTATTCAACAGAACCGAACGGAAACGGTGAAAAAACATCTTCAAAGCCTCATTTCTACGCACTCAGTTTCGCAGCTCTACATTGCGTTCTCGCAGTCTTCGCCTCCGCAGAATACTAAGCCAGTATTTATAGACACACTTTTAGCAGTTTATGCAGAGTCCAAGCTCCACAATGAGGCCACCGAATTGTACACCTTGGTTAGAGGGGAAGGTAATTTCCATTCAATTTTGGCTTTTAATTTGTTTCTTGAATCTTTGGTGAATTCGAACAAATTCGATGAAACTCTGAAGATATTTTCTGATGCTGTGGATTCTGGTGTTTGGGTGGATAAGTTCAGTTACGGGAAAGCCATACAATCGGCAGTGAAATTGGGGGATTTGAATAGAGGATTTGGGTTGATAGATCGTATGAAGAAATGCGGGGTGCGGCCAAATGGGTTTGTGTACAATGTTTTGATATGTGCGTTGTGCAAGGAGAGGAGAATGGATGATGCACTGAAGCTGTTCGATGAAATGTCAAAGAGGAATGTGGCTCCGAATAGAGTGACATACAATAGTTTGATTGACGGGTATTGTAAGCTGGAGAATATAGAAGGGGCATTCACTATTAGAGAAAAGATGAAAATTGATAATGTAGAGCCGAATGTTGTGACTTATAACATATTGCTCGGTGGGCTTTGTTCTCGAGTTTCATTTTCTTTGCAATTAGTTTACACCTGATTCTGTAATAACCTAAGTAGCTGTCAAGTAAAACTTAACTAGTGTTCTAATGGCATGATAATTTATCCAGACGTTGGTGAATCCTAATAAATCTGAGCCATATAAATGTTCTACTTTATAGGGCTTAATGAATGATAAGGAGAACATTAGATATGTCTATAGTTTTTTGTTCTTCCAGCAGTGTGTATATGCCTTATAAATGTTCTACTTTATAGTGCTTAATGAATGATAAGGAGAACAATAGATGTGTCTATAGTTTTTTGTTCTTCCAGCAGTGCTTATATGCCCTTTTCTCCATTAAAAATATAGTGTTGCAATTCTGGAAAGGAGTAATATTTCCCATTCTTTGAAATAAAATTCAAGATCTGCTCCTGTGATTAATAAAATGACTGGTAAATTAACTTCTGCTATTGTTATTCCACCTGCCTAGGTCCCTTTCGGACGGTCGTGCATGATCGGACGGTCGTGCGTGGTCCCATCTTGGTTCGCCCATAAGCGCATGCAGTACAACCACCGTTTCGTCACCGCAGGTAACCATAATTTATCCCTCTTTTGTGTTTGATTGTTGTTCTGTTTGGTGGAGAAGTATTTGTTGTTACATGGAAGATGTTAAATTGCATTTAATTGATTAGTTGATACCAATTAATGATAAGATATGATATATTATACTGCATTAGTGGCCAAAAGGAAGCTAGTAAGCATTTGATAATTGTACTTTGACTTGGAAATTAAGGTGTAGTTCGATATATCTATCCCGTGCTTAATGAACAATCTGTCCGTTATAAGCTCATTTCAGTTTTTTGTTTTACTGATGTCCAAGTAGCTGTTTTTTAGAATAGATTCTGATCTGATATAGTAGTAAATTTGGTTGAGTGGATAAATGAGCATAAAGAGGTGCTTTGGTCCTTATCTGAAGCTTTATAGCTGATGTTATACTACTAGTATAATTTAGGTTTGCTGAAGTGTTGTATATTTATATTTCTTTACTTTGAATAGCAGTGTCTAAGATAGAGGCATAGAGCTCGCTCAGGTCTAATGGTGTGTCGACTCGAGTTAATTGTACAGGATTCAAAATCTAAAAAGGAATCAGATTACTCGAGTCAACTATACTCCCATTTCAGCGAGAATTTTATCACTGCTGCTTTGGGTTATCCCATAATCTGATCATAAACAATCAAAATGCAGAAAAACTGGAATGTAGAAGGAATTTTGAATGCTATGTTGCTGAATAGATCCATACATCAAGTAAGTGGTTCAGCCTATAGTTAATTATAAGGAAATGCTTGAAGTCTAATTAAATCATTTGAATACTTTTTTAGTGAACACATGGAGCAATTGAGATCATTTGAATACTTTTTTGGTATATGATAGTTTGCACTGGTTGATTATGATCATCTATTTGAGTATATAATAGTGATGGCATGTTGGGTGATCCATTCCTTGATTTGTTCATGTATATTAGAGCGCATTTGTCGCCTTATCCCAATCCTAGGTTGTTTGTAGAATTTCTTGGCCATTTACAAGTATATTTAGCTAGGGGAAGTCGAAAAATAATTTCTTTGCTATTGAGAAGGTGCGTAGTTGGGATTGTAAAGTAGAAAGGGGATCAAGTATATCATCTATATGATTTGTTTTCACTTTTCACACTTTCACTATCATTATTCCACATTGAATACATGAAATGAGAAGCACAATTAAGTTTTGGGCTTGCTATTTGTATGGCAGTTCTTGGGTTTTATATGCGTTTTGAGGATGACAGTGTGGAATCAGCAAAAACAGTGAAGCAGTGTAATGTCAAGATAATATCGGTCAGTATTGTTAATTCTACGTGTCATCTGTAGATATTGGTGCCACTATTTTGTGGTTGTCATTCAGTCATATCTCTGTTTTTTAATACAAGTAGAATTTCTGTCCAGATTAGCAATAATAAACGTCATCAGGACAGAGCTGCAGCTCTTGAGGTGTGGGACAAGCTTGAAGAATTTATGCGTTCTCAATCTCGTTAGGTGAGTCATATTTTAACAACTTTTTTTTTACGTTTCATGTCTCATTCTTTTGGTTAATTTCATTTGTGCTTAATGCTACCAAATATATGTTTCATATGAACAACAGCTTATGATAATTGTTTGAGCCTGAATTGAAATAAGAACTAACTTGTTTTTGTGATTGCTAATATGGTGAAGTTTCATTTCTAGGTTTAGAATAATTATCACTGGGGATTTGTTCGACTCTGGAGGACCTAAATCTAGGTTTGCAATGGTTTAATAGAAAGGATTAAAACAATAGAGGTGTAGCTACACCTTATTGTTTTGTGGAAATAATTTTTAATATGAAGATTAATTTGATTTATATGTTTGCTAAAATATTATTCATTTTTCAATGTAGTGATGAGAGCTACGAAAAGGGTGCATGCATGTTGCTGGGGAACAGAAGAAAAATGCATAAGGTGTTTGAGATTTTTGTAAATGAATGTTAGAGCATTCATTTAATTAGTAGTTTAAACTTTTGTAAACTAATATTTATGGTATTTTGTTGATGGTGTGGAACACTTTTATGAACTTCTATTATACAATGATTGTGTAGTACTTGAAATGAATGTTGATGGTATTATGATTATTTTTCCTTACATTTTGTCTTGAAAATTTATTACAGGTTTTATTATATATTTACGTAATTGAAATATAAAAAGGTGCAAAACTGATGTAGTAAATATAAAAAGACAATTGTTTATAACTGTTATCTATCCAAGAAATTTATGAAATATCTATGCGTATTTTAATGGAAAGACAACGGTCCAAACACGATGTAGTTAACATGAACAGACAACGGTTAATAACCATTGTCTTTCCCTTGAAATTTAAGAAAAATATATGGTACGACAACTTCTTTTTTAAAGAAAGACAACAGTTATAAGACGTTGTATGTTTTAAAGAACAACAACGGTTGAACACTGTTGTCTATCCCAATATTTATGAAATTATTATGCTACAACAACAAATTTGATTAGTGATACACAACTGTTCTTAACCGTTGTAGTAATTGAGGAAATACGACGGCTAGTTGACCGTTGTCTATTTATACCCACTTACTACAACGGGATCTTCTACATCGGCTATTTTGTTAGAGAGACAATGGTTTTAAACCGTTGTAAAACCTCTTTTTTCTTGTAGTGCCAAGTGATAATACCTCCCCGTGGAAGCGTATTATCGTACCACTCTTTAGCTATTCCCGTCAGTGAGAATGGGAACAGCCTAAGCCTCTTGGCATCTTCAGACATGCCATTGTAATTGAAAGTGGAGGCTATCATGAGAAAACTCCTCAGATGTGTATGAGGATTCTCCTTCCCGATCACCCCCTTGAACTGGTTCTCGGTAAACAACTTTAAAATTCCTGGGGAAATAGAGAAGTTATTTGCCTCAACTGGAGGCAATGCCACTCCATCATAGTACCATTGTGGCTGTGCTGCAAACCTCCCTCGAATAGTCATATTGTGATCTACGTTCTGAGGAACGTGTTGAGGATTAACAGATGGTACGGGTACTTGTTGGGGTGGTGGTGGTTGGTAAATAGGTGGTTGATTGTAAACTGGAGGTGGAGGATACGGGTATGGTGGGTAAGGATACGGTGGGTATGGGTAAGGTGGATAGGGTAAGTTGTTTTGTGGTAAGTTAGGATATGGGTAAGCAGGGTTGTTCTGAAGGTTATGGACAATGTTATGAGCTGGACTATTTTGGTTCTGAGTACCCGGGTTTTGGCTCTGGCTTTCTCCTAACGAATCTTGATTCTTACTAGTATTGCCATCAGTGCCGTCAACCCGGTTCAATGCCTGATTGAACTCATTCTCGGCATCCTCCAACTCATTAGTGATGTCTATCGGTTCTTTCCCTCCGACAGTATTCATTCTTTTCAAGAACGCTCGGTTCCTTCTAGCTATCGTCTCAGGGTCCAACGGTATTCTCTCTTCGCTCGTATTGCCTTGTGAGCGTGTTTTCATATACCTGACACACTAGCAGAAGGATCAAAACGCAACTGCCGAATGAATAAAAATAAAAATAAATAGAAAATAAAGCACTCACTACCAACTACTAAGCTATCTACAAGTCCTATTCAAAAACCATACAACGCCATCCCCGGCAACGGCGCCATTGACTTGAATCGATTTACACTAACTTCTACTAATCGCTCACCCGTAAGCGGACGGGTTCACTGTAGTATAAGTACGTATAATGACCAAGTATTATCGAACCCAAGGGATGGAGTGTATGCGAACAGATCCCTGAAGATCTACGCGTCGTAGCTAATATGTGTGTAATTTTTTTTTTTTAGAGATTAATTAAAAGACTAAAATTATCCTAGGAATGCAAAAAGCAAAATTAAACTAAGAATCAAAAGGTGTTTCCAAATAAATGATGATGATGATGCTTAAGATAGGAATTCCTACGTATACTAACGGAGTTGGTACGATAATTAAAATAACCGTGACACACAAGAAATAACCTAAGTATAATAATGCAAGGTGAAAGCTCAAGATTCTAAACCCTAATACTTTACCCTAACACTCGACTTCACTAATCCACTAACAAGTTAATAGATTGTGCTTAATTAATGAGACCCTAATTTAACTAAGGTGATGCGGTCGCCCTCCTTCGCTAAACTGGTAAATGAATTAACCCCTTCTAAACCCTCTCGTTAAGTCTACTCGTTGTTAAAGAGTGATAAGGTCGTCCTCTCTCTAACACTTTTCGAACGAAATTCAAAAGTAAAGTTAAGATTAATTTTAAGCATTCATTAATCAAGAGAATTAAAACCTAACGTCACAAGTTACCCTAATTACGTACCCACAACCTACTTCTACGAGTTCATCCTACCCCAAGCATGCAAGGGTTTTAGCTTGACATGGTTGTTTGAATAATAAAATCAATCACAAGAACAATAAACATATGCATAATTGAATTAACGAAAGAAATCAAGAACATAAATGAAAGAACAAATTAAATTCTCTAAAGAAATCTATATAAATCTGAAAAGCTAGGGTTTATCGTCTCAAAGAATAAAGAAAGAAAGAATTAATCTAATACGTTCAAAAGAAATACTAAAACTAAGAATTCGTAAATTAAAACCTCGATTACAACGTATAAAATTCTTCAAAACTCCTTCTCAAGCTTTCTCCTCGCTCAAAATATGTAAAAATATGTGTTGGTACGTGGTTATATGTGAAAATATGCTTGGAAAGGGTATATATAGGCTTTGGGACGAATTTGGGCGATTTTGGGCAAAAAATACGCAAAAACGCTCGAGTGCAGGTGCAGCTCGAGCGCTAGCTTGGTGGTCGAGCGGTCAAGAGGTCGAGCGAAGGCGCTCGACCGCTGGCTGTACACATGTTCGTAAAACCTTCATAACTTCTCAATCGGGAGTCCGTTTTGGCCGATTCAAAGTCCTACGAACTCCTCTTTTCGCCCTCTATCCATCTATGAAACCAAAGAGACAAATTAATAAGTTTATAAAAAATGATACTCATTTGACTCCAAACACTCATCGAAAACACTCAAAATATGGGCAAATCGGGCACCAAAACATAACAATTTCACACCTAATCATGTACTCAAGCATTTATGCTTTTATCGTGAAATCAATAAAACTCCTATTTTCCCTTCATCCATATGCTCTGCTTGTCATCTTGCTAAGCAAACCTGATTATCTTTTTCTAACAGCTCTATAACCACATCTGTTGCATTTGAATTGGTTCACATGGATATTTGGGGGCCTTATAAACATCCATCTATCACCAATACACCCTATTTCTTGACCATTGTTGATGACTACACAAGGTCTACATGGACTTTCCTCTTGAAACACAAATCTGATACAGTACCAACTATACATACTTTCATCACAATGATATCAAACCAATTCAATACCCAAATCAAAACAATCAGATCAGACAATGGTTCTGAATTCTTATGCAAAAATGCCCAAAGTTTATTCAAATCCCTTGGTATTTCTCACCAGACTAGTTGTGCTCACACACCTCAACAAAATGGTGTTGTTGAGAGAAAACACAGGCATATACTAAATATTGCCAGAGCCTTAATGATTGAATCTCATATTCCTATGAAATTATGGCCTTATTCCATTCTTACTGCTACATATTTGATCAACTTAATTCCCAGTTCTTTGATTTCCTGGAAAACACCATATGAGCTCCTGCATAACAAGATTCCAGATTATACCTTCCTAAAGACCTTTGGTTGCCTCTGCTTCTCCTCTATCACCATACCCCACAAATCAAAATTTTCCCCCAGAGCCACCAAATGCATCATGATTGGTTATATGAGCACTCAAAAGCCATACAGGTTATATGGCTTATCTTCTCATTCCATCTTTGGGTCCAGGGATGTCCAATTTTATGAGAATGTTTTTCCTTTTCTCAGTTCTAACACACAGGACTCTGCTGCTACTTATCCACCTTTGTTCATGTGGTTCCCTGATACAGATGATCATCATATACCTGTTACAGATGATACACCTTCACCTCCACCTTCTGTTCCTGATACACCTTCTGTTCCTGATACATCACCTCCTAATGTCTTCCATGATTCAACACCTAATACACCCCATTCACCAGTCTTACACCCTCCAGTCTTACAACCAACTAGAAGATCTTCTAGACATACATCTAAACCAAGCTGGCTAAAGGATTTTGTTTTTACTGGAGCTACTCAGTCACTGTCCACACTTGATGCCTCAAGTACTCCTCTATCTTCCAACAGTCCTTCCTTTCTCTTTGATCGTTCATACTCTTCCTTTCTTACTAATGTATCTAGTTCCAAGGAGCCACAATCTTACCATCAGGCTGTAGGTAATCCTCATTGGGAAGAGGCCATGCAAAATGAGTTACATGCATTAGATATCAATGAGACTTGGGACTTAGTTCCCCTACCTGCTCACAAGTCATCTATTGGTTGTAAATGGGTATATAAATTGAAGCTTCATCCGGATGGAACTATTGATAGATATAAAGCACGCCTTGTTGCTAAAGGATATCATCAACAATGTGGTGTGGACTATGATGAAAGTTTTTCACCTGTCACTAAACCAGTAACAGTTCGATTCTTAATTGCTCTTGCAACAGCTCATCAGTGGCCTATTTGTCAATTGGACATCAATAATGCGTTTTTACATGGGTACCTTAATGATGAAGTTTACATGGATCCACCCCCAGGATATCCTTCTCCACATGGACTTGTGTGCAAACTGAAAAAGAGTCTCTATGGCCTTAAACAAGCTTCAAGAGAATGGAACTCAGAATTCTGCTCAACTCTCATCAAATATGGCTTTCTGCAATCCTCAGCTGACCATTGTCTCTTCACTATGGGTACATCTTCTCACTTCTTAGCTCTTATTGTATATGTTGATGATGTTCTAATTACGGGTGCCCACCTTCCTGATATTGTGGCTCTTAAGCAACATCTTCATGATGTGTTTATGATTAGGCGTGAAATTGTCATGATTCGTAGCTAGAAACGCCCTAGTTTTGGTCGAGTTTATAGAGTATTTAGAGTCAAATGAGCATTATTTCTATACATTGATAAATTTGTCTCTTTGATGCTCATAGGTGAATAGAGGACGAAAAACGGAGTTCGTAGGACTTTGAATCGACTCAAACGGATGCCCGGATGAGAAGATATTGAAGAAATACGATTGGTATTAGTGCGGACGAGGAAAAGTATCATTTGGAAGGATTAGAGATCACTCGAGCGCATTGCTCGAGCGCCACCGCTCGAGCGCCTTACTCGAGCGCGCAAACGTACAGAACAATTCTTGCGCTCGAGCAGCTCGAGCGCCACCGCTCGAGCAAATTGCTCGAGCGCCCAAAACATACAGAGAAGATTCAGCGCTCGAGCAGCTCGAGCGCGACCGCTCGAGCGAATGCATCATTCGAGCTACACAGCTCGAGCGGGACCGCTCGAGCGTTTTGCTCGAGCGCCCATATACTTTTGCCTCCGGATGCGTATTTTCGGCCCATTAACTCCCGTTTCGACCCGTGCCTATATATACCTCTTCCAAACACGTTTTGAAGGATGCCCAACTTTAGAAATCACTTTTAGACTTAGTTTTTAGAGAGAGGAAGAGGAGAAGAACGAGCAAGCTTTACTTTTACGTTGTTGAGGTTTTTCATACGAATTCTTAGTTTTCTTTTCGTTTCTTAGTTTCTTTTCATTAGCTTGATTACTTTAAACGTTTTAAACTTCGTTTTAGTTAATTAAATTTCAGTTCTTCGTATTTATTTTCTTTAAACCCTAGTTCATGTTTCTTATTTTCTTCGTTCAATTTATAATGTTTATGTTCGTAGTTTCTTTAATTGCTTTTAGTTTTGTTAAAATCATGTCCAGCTAAAACCCTTGAATGCTTAGGTTAGGATGAACTCGTAGAAGTAGGATGTGGGTACGTAATTAGAGTAATTCGTGACGTTAGTTTTAATTCTCTTAGTTAATGAATTCTTATAATTAATCTGAACTTTACCTTTGAATTTAGTACGAAAGTGTTAGAGAGAGGACGACCGCATCACTCAATAACAACTAGTAGTCTTAACGAGAAGGTTTAGGAAAGGTTAATTCATTTACCGGTTTAGCGAAGGAGGACGACCGCATCACCTTAGTTAAATTAGGGTCTCATTAATTGAGCGCTATCTATTAACTTGTTAGTAGATTAGTGAAGTTAATTGCTAGGATAAAGTATTAGGGTATAAAATCTTGAGCTTTCATTCTACGATCTTTTACTTAGGTTAATTCTTGTTTGTCACGATTACTTTGATTATGTACCTACTCCGTTAGTATACGTAGGGATTCCTATCCTAAGCATCACCATCTCTCATTAGAACACAACCCTTAGTTAATTTAATTGCTTTAGTATTTTAGTTTACTTAGTTTACTTTAGTTGCTTTTGATTAATCTTTCTAAAAATCCAAAAACAACACACTCATATTAACTACGACGCGTAGATCTTCAGGGATCTATTCGCATATACACCATCCCTTGGGTTCGATAATACTTGGTCCCTATACTTGCCCATACTACAGTGAACCCGTTCTCTTACGGGGTAGCTACTAGTAGAAGCTAGTGTAGTTCGCTTTAAGTCAGTTTACAATTAAGGATCTTGGTTTTGCCAAGTATTTCTTAGGGGTCGAAATAGCTCGAGGGGATACAGGTACTACTCTTACCCAGAGAAAGTACATTCTTGATCTACTTAAAGATTCTAAATTGGAAGAATGCAAGGCTGCTTATACTCCATTTCCTCCCGGTGTTCATTTATCAAAGGGAGATGGCAGCTTACTGTTACAACCCGATAGATATCGAAGAATTGTTGGGCGACTTCTCTATCTTGGATTCACACGCCCCGATATTTCCTTTTATGTTCAACAGCTAAGTCAATTTGTGAACTCACCTCGCTCCTCTCATTGGGATGTTATGATTCACCTACTCAAGTACTTAAAGGGTACTTCTTCCCTTGGTCTTTTTTATCCATCATCTACGGATCTCTCAATCTCTGGGTTTTGCGATGCTGATTGGGGTAGTTGTGTGGATACACGACTTTCTGTTACAGGCTACTGCATCTTTCTAGGCTCCTCACTTATCTCTTGGAAGGCCAAGAAACAATCAACCGTATCTAGATCCTCTGCGGAAGCCGAATACAGATCCATAGCCACCACTGCTATGGAGTTGCAGTGGATTTCTTATATTGCTAGGGACTTGCAAGTTCCAATTACACTTCCCATCTCTTTGGCTTGTGACAATAAAGCTGCTATTCACATTACGGAGAATTCCGTGTTCCATGAACGTACCAAGCACATTGAGATAGATTTCCATCTTGTTCGCAACCTTTACAAAGATGGTTTCCTTCACCTTCGTCATGTCCGTACTACTGAGCAACTGGCCGATATCTTCACTAAGTCTTTACCAAAGGGTCCGCTACTTCATTTTCGTGACAAGTTGAATCTGATTCATTTTGATCCAGCTCCAACTTGAGGAGGGGATGTTAAATATCACATGCATACGTACACATGCGAGCATACATATACATACATAGCATATGGTGGTTAGTTTGTTACACCAATTTGTTATACACGCACGGATCACACACGGGCTTAGCCAACTATTCTGTTAGATGAAATACAGTTAGTTAGTTAGCCTAGTCAGTTACATTTCTTGATCAATACGAATAAGGCTACTCTCTCTCTTGTATATAAGAACATTGTACTCTCTGTTACATTTAATAAGGAATGAATACTATCCGTGTACTTCATCTTCTACCTCATGCTTACCTTTTCTCATACTTAAAGTCACTATTTCAACAATCCCCGATTTCAGCAGAAACATGGGTTTCTAATTTTGAAAAGTAATATTTGACTTTTCCTTTCTTAGAAAAGGTGGGACCCGCATGCCTCCTTCTTTCCTTTTTCTCTTCACGTGAACACCACCTTTGGACCATCACTTTAGCAATTAAAATAGAAAATGGCTGCTCCTTTTTCAAATTATGCATGGGCCTTCATTTGGGCTGCTGCTTTTTATTTATTTTGGACCATGAACGTCTAACGAGCCGAAATCATGCATCAAAGATTAAATCCGATCCCAATTTATTTTCTTCTCGATTCGTTTCTCGATTGATCTCAGTAAGCACGTATTTACTCCAAATATTTATCCATTTCCTATAAAATAAGCACAAAATACCTTTCTCGACAATTAAGCATAATGAGGTAATTTTAGTATGAAAAATGCATGAAATCCTATCTAATTAAGCTATTTAGGTACACGAATTTCAAGCAAAAATCACACTAATCACCCCCTCAAACTTAAAGTGTTGCTCGTCCCCGAGCAACGAAAGAAATAAAGCAAGTGAGAGGATTGCGAATAAATGAGTGTCAAAGAAGAAAATAATCAAAATGCAACACTTGCTCTTTTCATGAAAATGAACTCAAATGTTAGCATTTCACAAATCAATTTACAAATAGGAATTTACAAGAAGTAAGACACTCAAATCACCATAATCCTCACGGGAAGTGTATAGCTCATCACTCAAAAGTGTATGGGTGTGAACACTCAAATGTCAATTCATAGACATGCACCACCATAAGCTTGACAATTGTCTAAGCATCTTGCCTCAAACTTGCATTTAGTACTAAATCAAAAAGGATTTTTTATTTGGTTGTAGTGTAGGCTCTTTGGACAAGGTGAGAAATTTTTTGGATAGAGTGACTTGTAAACTAGTGGAGCGAGAAATAAAGACGCATAGACACATCTCAAAAATCTCAAGACAAAGTTGCAATTGGCCTATCACAACTCAAAAACTCCTACTCCAATAATTCACTTGTTCTTTCTTCTCAAGCACAATATCTTTTCACCATACCATATCAAACACTTTTGACTTCTAAGCTCTACCAAATTCTTGTACACAAGAGAGCTTCTTCATTTTTCACTTTTTTTTTTCAACTCTTTTTTCTTGTACAACTTCTCAACTCATCTTTTCTTTTTTTTTTTCACTCTTTCACTTTCACACCAAACTCATCCACCAAATTCGCATTGAAACTCAATTCAACCTCACTACCCACATTCAAGCTCCACTAGTTCATAGGGACAAATAAGCTAAAAAAGAAGGATAATTCGGTTAAATTTGTAGGTTGCCAAGAAATAAGTCATTAGTCTCAAAATGGCTAACTACGGAAAAATTTCATTTGGTATGAAAAATTTGGCTAAGTGACTATTCAAAACAAAGATGGCCTAAAATTATTTTTAGCACCTTATGCAAGTAGAGACCTAGAGCAAGACTAGAGGCAAGTTCTAGAGCACAATGACTACAAATAACCACACTCAATCAATGAACAACCATTTTTGAAATTTGGTTTAGGCACAAAAGCTCACGGGTTCATTTTGATCATGGATCATATCACATCTCATTCTCATTCACCCATATTAGTCAACCAACACGTTCAACACCAACAAATTCATTCACATTCACAATTAGAACACGAATCACACCAAATTATTCACCTCATCAACAAGCATTTAAGAGCAAACACTTCCATAAAACTTTTTCACACAAAGCCACCCAAAATCTCTATCAATTAAAAAAAAGTTCATGCAATTTCCAAGAGCGTCTTGGTGTAAAATGAAATGAAAATCTAAAAAAAATCTCCCCCCAAACTTCGACATTGCTAAGCAATTCGAAGTTTGGGTCCATGATACGACCAATCAAAATGTGCAACCAAGTGCTCTCTATATACCCCAATGTAATCACATGCAATCATCTACAAATAGTGTGCCGGTGCATTGTAATAAAATGTAAACACCCCCCCAAACTTAGACATTGCCAAGCAAGTCTAAGTTCGAGCCCGGGGTCCAATATACCTCACAACTTGCACCGATGTCACTTTCATTTCTACCTCATCCTCTTCTTTTAAGCTCTCCCCCTTTTGCAAGTAGGCTTGAAATACCTCCAACAATCATCAAAGAGTACCCAATCCCCTACAAAATAAGAAAAAGTAAGAAAAGATCAAACACACACTAACATATGAAACTAACAACACATAAAAGCTGTAAAATAATGGGTTGCCTCCCATTTAGCGCTAGGTTTATTGTCCTATGCCGGACTTATTGCTGGAATTCAAGCTTCTCTATCGGAATGGCCAAGGATATCGATCCTCCTTGCCATTATATCTTATCCTTTGAGCTTCATAATCAAGTAGGCTCTTCTTGTGAGAGGACCCTTCCCTTGCATCCTTCTTGCATCTTTTTATGAATGGACGCTTCTCTTCCTCATTCATCATCCCCTCTCTCCATACCTTCCTTTCTCTTCCAAGGATTCCCAAGCTTTTCATCACTTCCTTTTTATGGTCAAAAGTATCAAGAGGTAAGATGAAATCAATAGAAATAATATCATTAAAAGTACAAATTGAAGAGTTTAAGAGTTTAGAAATGCTCATTTCGGTCTTCAATTCGTCCTTCAATGATTCTTGTTTCTCTTGCTCATTGTCGCTCTTGTCCATCAAGGGACATTGCTCTTCATTTACATTGACCATTGAATTGTCGCTTTCATTTATCTCATCGCTTGGATCCTCTTCTTTTCCACCTTCTACTTCTATCTTCTCCACCTCTTGCTTCTTCACTCTCTCTTTCTTCTTTTCTAACTTGTCACCCTCTTTATAACTTGCAACCAAGGAATTTTTGGCTCCATCTTCCTCATTGCTTAGGCTCTCCTTTTCCCTTTTCTCTTCTTCTACCATTTCAAATACTCCCAACAAAAGAAGGTCATAGTCTACCCCTTCACATATTTCCTCTTCGGTTAGATTTTCCAATGCAATGATAAATCTCCTTTGTATTTCTTTAGGTAAAGAAGACATGAATGACTCATAGGCTTTTTGAGGATTGAATTGTGGTAGGGGAATTTGTGGTTTTTGAGGTTGAGAGGGATAAGGATACGGATATAGGCATGGATAAGGGTGAGGATATTGTGGGAGAGGTGGTGGATATTCATATGGAGAATATTGCTCATGTGGAAGATGATATTGGTACTGTGGGGATTGTTGTGGTGGATATAGATATGGATGGGGATATGGATATGATGGAGAATGTGGAGGATAAGCCATGTCATATTGATTATAGTATGGATTCCATGCATATGGATCATATCCATCCATCTTGCAACTAAGTCCTTCTATTCTCTTGCTCTTTAGGTGACAAAGACAAGGCTCAAAATCTCCTTCGAAAGTGTAATGCACACCTACAAGAGCAAGCAAGTATTAAATTTAACAAAAACAAACAAAAACAAGAAAAAACACTCAACTAGAACCAAAACTTGCTAACAACACATTGCTTCCCCAGCAATGGCGCCAAAAACTTGATTGTTAATTTCGTTAAAGCACAAAATCGAACTACTCGCAAGTGTACGAAATCGTTGTTATAGTAAGACAATTGGCCAAGTAATAAAAATATCGAACCCTAGGGAAACAAGTGGTTAGCTAAGTCGATTCACGTTTTCATGCTATGAAATAAAAAGTACAAGCTCGGGTTTAACTACGCTACTAAATAAGGAATTAAAACAACCAAGAAATAGAAATCTATCTAACTTCGTGAGACGAAGTGCAAGGGGAGATATGCTTCGGATGACGTCGATTATGTAATTATCGAAGCTAGCTTAACTTATGCCCTTCTTATATTTCATATCATGATTAGACTAGATCAAATTATTCTCATCTAATCAACAAACTCTCATTTCGAAGGTTTCGATGCCCGATTTGGAGTGTTCTAGACTATCTAGCATCTCTCGATGTCTTAGACGTCTAACTATAGCACTTGATAACTCATTTCGCTCAATTAAACACATGTATGAACTAGCTCAACTCTCGCATGTTGTAAATCCTAACATAATGCATAATCTACTAGAAACAAATCACCAAAGCTCAAGTAATCCACAATCAAGGAATCTAATCATTCAAATCATCATAATCAAGGCATAAATCAAACCAAAACTACAATAATCACATTATCTAAATCATCCAAAGCATAGAAGACTTAGCTCATGGTTCTAGAAGAGATATCCATGACTAAGGAAGCTAAACAATCAATTAAGCTAATAGAAATCAAAATAAACTGCAATTGAAATGGAATTAGAAATAGAAGCAGAAATTGAAATGGAAAAATATCACCTCTCTTCATGAATAGAAATTGAAATCTGCAATATCCTGAATCCTTGCTTGAAATGTAAATTGATACTAATTGAAAGCTAAATCTACTCTAATCTATGGAAGAATTGAAAGGAAATGAAAAGAAAAGAAAAACTGAAAAAAATCTACTCTAGGGACTCTCTTGTGTTGGTAACTGCCGTATGATGATTGATTCCCTATTCCTTGATGCTTGAGGGTATTTATAGAGTTGGATGAGGAGATTAGGATGAAATTACCATTAAATCCCTAAGAAATGATGATTTTCGCACCTTTTAAGTAACTGCCGAGTCAACCCGGCCTTGACTCGGTCAAACTCAGTGAAAATAGGCACGAACTCGGTCAACTCGGCCATATCTCGCCCATAACTCGGCCTGACTCAGTGGCAACTCGGCTGAACTCAATTCTGACTCGCCTCCATACACTCACCCTTTTACTCAATACACCCACCTTCAAATATTTCATACTCGGCCATTTCACTTTCTACTCGGCCGAGTAGAAATGCATTTTGGGCGAGTGTTTCTTCCAGAAACTTTCACTCGGGCAATCCTACCTCACTCGGCCGAGTCTCTTTGTTTTTGATCGAGTTGCATTCGTTTCCGAAAAGATATCGCTTTCCTCCATGAATTCCGGCACTTGGCTACAATTTCTGGGTGCGATTCAGGCTCAGACGATCTTCCCGGCTTAACGCTCTTCTTTCTGGGTCGAAGCTCGAATTTCCGGTGAAATCCTCCATTAATGGCGTAAACTTGCATTTAGTACAAAAAACAACAAACCTATTTTTCATGGACGGAGGGAGTACATGTTTATGACATCTTAAAAATTGTGATATTGTTCTAACAAACCTGCGAACAATTCAAGTAAACTCTCCTTTTCAAGCATCACTGTTATATCTAAGTATTATCATTGTTATGCAAATTAACTATCACTATTTAAAAAAATACTTGAAGAGACTTGATTTTTTTAAATAGTATTAGTGTGTATGCATAACAATGATAATATGTATATATAACAATTATATTTGAAAAATGAGTTCACGTAAACTCGGGTTTACATAATTTTTTGTGAATGCGTTGCAATATTTAATTTCTAACATTTAAATTCAATATTAATAATATTAAATATTATTTTTTACTCTTCATTATGCATTTACTAATACAAATCTGAAAAATTTGCAGGTGATCGTTACAGAAGGGAACCTTTAACGTGTTACGTGTGGAAAAGAGAATCATAAATAAGATTTAAGAGAACAATCTTTTTTTTTTTACTTTATAAGTTTTTTTTCTTCTAATTCAAATATGTTTGTTGCTTTAGACTTTTAGTACAATTTAAGTTGTTGCATTTCCTATATTATCATGCAAATTAAATTTATGGTCTTCAATTTAATAGTCACTGTAAATATTATTTTTATTATTTAAAAAAATTTAACATAATAATTTATTCTGTAAATTTTGTCGTTGTATGTTAATTAAAACTGATGATATACATTATATATATATATATATATATATATATATATATATATATAAACATATATTGTGACGATTATCTTTGTAACTTAATAATATTTATCATGAAAAAAAATCCTCATTATTTTTACATCATTTAGTGACAATAAAATTTTCATCACTAAAGTTTTATTTTTTTGTGACAAATTGTGTTGTCATTATATTTATATGCATATAATGATGATACAAATTGGTCACAATAGTGTAATTATTATGTGACGAAATATTTGGAAGAAGACAAAATATATTTTGTCACTGTATCTAAACATGTAGTGACAATTATCATATTTGCCATTAAATAATATTTATTATGACAAAAGTAATTCATCACCATCTCTACACTATTTAGTGACCAATTTTTTTTATCACTGAATCTTACTCTTTTGTGACGTATTATTTTGTCATTATATCCGAACCACTATAAATCTGGTGTTCTCTACTTTATACTTTTTAGATTTCTGCTCTTTAATTTTAGCACTTAATTTAAAATTGGTTTTCATTAAAAATTAACTCAAAACGCTTTCCGCTGGATAACCTTTTTGGGACCAACAATTAGCTTGCCGATTTGAACCGTGGAACCGTCGGTTTCGAACCAGTGGTTATGATTCTCGATTTAGTAGAACCAAAACTGAACCTTGTAATACACAGTTTCAGTTCCGGCTTAGTGACGGTTCCACTATTGTCGGTTATGGTTACGGTTAGAACCAGCAAACCGTCGGTTAGAACCGATGGTTCCGGTTCATTTGGGCAAGTCTACCGCCACTATACTTAAAAGCCGGTCAAAATTGACCAATAATTTTTACCGCCAGATCAGCGACGTGAATTCAATTTTGTATTCAGCGACCGCCAAGAGGCGGTCGCAGAACGCTCAGTTTGACCCCGTTCTTGGAAACGGGTGATGGTCATTAATGCTGGTTATTTAGCGACCGCTGATGGCGGTTGCTGATAAAAAAATTGGTCAGTCGGGACTGTTATAATCTATGATTAGCAACCGACTTTGGCGGTCGCAATTTTTTTACCCTTTTTAGGTTTGTGTCCGTACTTCACTTTCATCCACCCACGTCTAAAATCCACCGCCGCCGGCGTTCGCCGCCGTCACTGCCGCCGCCTCCGTCGAACATTCCGTTCTAATAAACTCAGTCGTTGCTTCCCTGTATACACAATAACTGTAAGTTTTTTAACTTTTAACTGTTTATTATGTTTGTATATCATGTTTTTAAATTATAGGATTTATATATCATGTTTATATATATATATATATATATATATATATGTTTGTATATGCATGTTTTTTATAGGATTTAATTATATATATATATATATATATATATATATATATATATGTATGTATTTATATGTTTGTATATATATTTTTAAATTATGTATACATGTTTAGTATTTATATATATATATATATATATATATATATATATGTGTGTGTGTGTGTGTTTACACAATAACCGTAAGTATTGTATTTAATTGGTATATTTAATTAGTTGGTATAATTTGTGTGAGGTCTTTTGCCTCTCACTAACAGCTCTTATTGGTCATGCTGATCACATCACTGAATATTTATGGAAAGACAACAATAATTTACTTAGATCCGTCGAAAACGGTCTGGAGCTAGTGGTAATTGATAAGACTGCAGTGACAAACACACAATCTCAAAAATTCTGGCAGAAGTTATTTGATGATACATTAGCCCATAAAAGAAAGGGTAAATTGCAAGGATGGTCCTATGAGAATTTGTACTTGACAGATTTGGTCTCATGTTCTTTTTTGGTCCCATTTTTAACAGAAAAGGTCCCATCGGTTAAATATTTTACAGTTTTCTATGGAATACTGGATGGAAAAACCTTTTCAACTTGATTTTTTGAAGGAAATGGGCCAGCTTTTGCTATTAACAATCATTTCAATGTAAAATGCAAGTATGGAGGCGATTCTGCAACTTTAGTTCGTAGAGTTTTAAGAAGTTGGAAATTGATTATTTTTAAGTTGGAAATTATATGCGCGAGTTTTTGGCAGAAAACTAACGGGCGTGTGGGCCTCATGTTCGTTAATCTGTTATTTTTTTACGAAAAAATCGTATGGGACTATATGCGCTAAAAAAAGGATCAAATTCATGAGGACCAATTCTTATGGGACCATTTCTGTAATTTCCCCATAAAAGAAATGTTGGTTTGATTTCTTCTTCACCAAAAGGTGTCATAAATTACCATCATCTGAAGGAAAAATAATTCAAAGGAAATGGATTTACTTCCCCACATGCATTGCCCCCAAAATCCAGCTATTACTGTTTGTCATGAGATTCTTCAGGAGAATAAGGATAATTGGAGCTCATTGAATATTTCTCAAGCCTTTTACCTTCCCCCTTTAAATGATGAGTCACTAAGGCAGGCTGTATTCAGTGGCAGCTGTGAAAATGTTTCCATAGTCGAGAACATGGACTATAATTTTCATTTTCTGTATGGTGAATCAGAGCGTTTGAGGTCCAAGGAAGATGCAAAGATGCTTGAGATTTTACTTCCTTTTCCAACTCTTCTTCCATCTTTGAGGGTATTCTATTCAAATTTTTCAAGGATTAAAATGCAATTTTTTTCCAATAACCTCATCCCACACTTCAAATACAATTATTCATCAGATTTAGAGAAAAACAAGAATGCTTTAGAACCCTAAATCCCCTAGAATAGTTTTCTTTTTCTTTTTTTTCTTTTGCATTTCTTTAAATTTCTAGCATAGTGTACACTACAAGAAAATATAAAATTGCCTACAGAAATTGTCAATATGGCTACAGAATTACCAACAAAAAAGTTCATAGGGGGGATTGCCTACGAATTGCCTACAAAAATTTCTAATTGTATAGGCATCTTCCTTCCCCACCTACAAAATAATTTGCCTACGGAAATTCCGTAGACAAATTGTGGTGTAGGTAAATTTTTGTAGGCAAATGACTTGTAGGTAATTATACCTAGGGATTTTATTCCGTAGACAAGTTGTTTTAGGTTGAGAAATGTAGATGATTTCATAATTAGAAAATTCCGTGGGCAAATCGTAGGCAATTCTTACTACAAACATTTTTGTTGGAAAATTTTTGTAGGCAATTTAATTCCGTAGGCAAATCATTTTTTTATTTTTATTTTGTAGTGGTAGATTAGATTAAGCTTTCAATTTAGTAGTTATTTTCATTTCAAGCAAGAATCTTTAGTATTGTAGCTAATCAACTCCATTGAGGTGACTTCTTTTCTTAATTTCATTTTCTTTTGGTTTAGTATTCATGTTTATGGATTATTGTTCTTTATTTCATATGAGTTTGTTTGATATTGTGCTTAGTTAATTGTCTTGTGTTTGGGTGTTTGGATTTACATGAGTAATTGAGTATTTGATTTGATTTGTGATATCTATTCTAGTTGAAGGTCAATCTATTGGGATTATGGACTTTGATTGTTTGATTTCATGATTGCTCTTGTAATTCGTATTTAGATTGTGTGTTTATCGCAACGAGAGTTGGGCCGGTGCATGATCTAGTATGAGTGTGAGTGATTTATGCAATTTGAGTTGATATTGAGGTATCGCAACGAGAGTTGAGTATTTTCATTAGAACCACATATTTCCTACACTTGTTGTTTAATTGAGAAATTGGTGATAAGTGAGAAGATTAATGATCCGATATTTTCATTTGACGTGTTTACCTAGGCTTATCCAGTACATTGAATACGTGATGATGAACACCCAAACACATCTCTTCTAATTGTTAGAAAAATTCCTAAAATTTGCTTATTGCTTTTACTTAGTTAATTGTTTTAATTGTTTAGTTGCTTTAATTCCGAGAAAACCTTGATCCAAAATATTGATTCGCACTACAATTATGCACCGACACATAATATTTAGGGTTACACTAGCCACTAGTCCCGTGGTTCAATAATTTAACTTGGTCACTTGCCTAACTACGACACCACACTTACACTTGCATGGTGTTTAATTTTGTGCATAACGAAATTGGCAATCAAGTTTTTGGCGCCGTTGCCGGGGACTAGTTGGTTTTGTGTAACTTAGTGCTAGTTGAACGTGATTGTAGTGCATTTTCTTTTATTTTGTTTGAATTTGATACTCTTTCTTTGGTGTAGGTGTGCTTCATTGAATAGATGGATGAATATTATCAATACCCGTGGAATCAATGTTTTGATCAAGATGATATGGTATATCCTCCACAACAAGAAGAAGTTGGGTACGATAATGGAGAGACTTTCTACTATGAGTGGCACATGCAGCAATTTTCTTCATCTTGTCAAGATTCGAGACTCCTTGAAACACTACAAGAAATCACACTTTACGTGACGATTTTTTTTGCAACGACATAAAATTTGTCATAATTTGTTACTTAAAAGTGACGAATTTTATCTTTGTCACTTGAAAAGTACAAATCGTGACAAATTTTTATTTTGTCACCATTAATAATTATTTTCGTCACTAATTTGTAGATTTCGTAACACCAGTAAGAAATTTGTCACAATAAACTTTGGCGACGATCTTCAAAATAATTGGTGACGATATTTAACGTCATGTAATAAATTTTTTTTTTGACGATAATTTATTTTGTCATTTGTTATTCAAAATAATTAGCGACACACTTATTTCATCATAATATTATTTGGTGACGATATTTTATAAATTAGTAACGATAATACTCGTCATGTAATATAATATTTCCATGACGATTTTATGTTTCGTCACTAATTGTTTGGAAAAAATAATGACATCTTTTTCCGTCGTCAATGTTTAAATATAGTGACGATTAATAATCATATGTCATTTTTCAATTTTCACATATATATATTTTAGAATGAGTTTGTTCGCGACGCCTCAATTTCGTCATTATTTATTATTACAAACATGACCGATTTTGGATTTAGTCATCATTTATTATAGAACATGGCGAATTTGAATTTACTCACTAAAATAAACTTTTTTGGTACAAATTTATTGTTGTCATCATAAATAATTTATTTGTTACTAATAAACATATTTCAATAAAATGTAATTAATAAGGTTAAAAAATAAAACATTGTACCTCCTCAAAACTGAAGACAGAAAGTTAGAATTTTTTTTATAATTTGTATTGATCTATTAAAAATCAAATTTTCCTTAAATTAAAAAACAAACAAACAAGAAGGATCGAACCATGTATCTTTGTGCTAAGTACATCAAAAGCAACCGACTAATCTAGACAACATATTTACATTCAAATTCTTACTTGAAACTATTATTGATTCATTAAAATCCAACTTTTCCATATCTGAAAGGAGGAACAAAAAATTGAGAAATTAGGTTCGAACCCAGAACCTTTGCATAAAATTAGACAAAAGCAACCAAATAAGCTAAATTAGGTTAAATTATTTTAAAAATAACTCTTCCTTAAAAATTATAAATCATTAATATATTTCTTTATTAAAATAACTAATATTTTAAAATTAATATCCTTCAATTAAAATATTAATAACTTAATATTTTATTAAAATCATTGTCAACTAATACTCCTCAATAAAAAATAATTAATAACATTCAATTAAAATAAGTAATATTTTTTTAGTGTAAATAACTAATATACCTCAATAATTCGTTGTTGAACCATTTTCAATCTATACTTTACTTAATATATATATATATATATATATATATATATATATATATATATATATATAAATATAGAACTATAAATCATGAATCTATTTCTTTATTAAAATAATTAATATTTTAAAATTAAAACACCTCAATGAAAAAAATTAATACCCTTCAATTAAAATATTAATATTTTAATATTTTATTAAAATCACAGTTCAGCTAATAGTTTTTAGTGAAAACAATTAATATCCTTCAATTAAAATAACTAATATTTATTAGTGTAAACAACTAATACCATCAAATGATTCGTTGTTGGACCATTTTCATTCTACACTTTGCTAAATATATATATATATATATAATATATATAATTATAAACCATGAATCTATTTCTTAATTAAAATAATTAATATTTTAAAATTAATACTTCTCGATGAAAACAATTAATACCCTTCAATTAAAATATTAATATTTTAATATTTTATTAAAATCATAGTTCAACTAATATTCCTCAGTTAAAACAATTAATATGCTTCAATTAAAATAACTAATATTTTTTGGTGTAAACAACTAATACCCTTCAATGATTCGTTGTTGAACCATTTTCATTCTACACTTTGCTAAAAAATATATATATATATATATATATATATATATATATATATAATTATAAATCATGAATGTATTTTTTTTATTAAAATAACTAATATTTTAAAATTAATACTCCTCAATGAAATCAATTAATACCCTTCAATTAAAACGTTAATATTTTATTAAAATCATAGTTCAACTAATACTCCTCAGTAAAAATAATTAATACCCTTCAATTAAAATAACTAATATTTTTTAGTGTAAACAACTAATACCCTTCAATGATTTGTTGCTGAACCATTTTCATTCTACACTTTGCTAAATATATATATATATATATATATATATATATATATATATATATATATATATATATATAATTATAAATCATCAATCTATTTCTTTATTAAAATGATTAATATTTTAAAATTAATACTTCTCAATGAAAACAATTAATACACTTCAATTAAAATATTAATATTTTAATATTTTATTAAAATCATTGTCCAACTATATTCCCTAGTTAACAATTAATACCCTTCAATTAAAATAAATAATATTTTTGGTGTAAATAACAAATACCTTCAATGGTTATTTGCTGAACCATTTCCATTTTACACTTTGCTAAAAAGATATATATATATATATATATATATATATATATATATATATAATTATAAATCATGAATCTATTTTTATTTATTAAAATATATAATATATTAAAATTAATACTCCTCAGTGAAATCAATTAATACCCTTCAATCAAAATTTTAATATTTTATTAAAATTATAGTTCAACTAATACTCCTCAATAAAAATATAACCTTCAATTAAAATAACTAATATTTTTTTACTGTAAACAACTAATATCCTTCAATGATTCGTTGCTGAACCATTTTCATTCTACACTTTGCTAAAAATATATATATGTAAAATTATAAATCATGAATCCATTTCTTTTTTAAAATAATTAATATTTTAAAATTAATAATCCCCAGTGAAAATAATTATACCCTTCAATTAAAATATTAATATTTTAATATTTTATTAAAATTATAGTTCAGCTAATACTTCTCAGTAAAAATAATTAATACCCTTCATTTAAAATAACTAATAATTTTTTATATAAAAAACTAATACCCTTCAATGATTCGTTTTTGAACAATTTTCTTTCCATACTATGCTAATATATATATATATATAATTATAAATCATGAATCTATTTCTTTATTAAAATAAATAATATTTTAAAATTAATACTCCTCAGTGAAAATAATTAATACCCTTCAATTAAAATATTAATATCTTAATATCTTATTAAAATCGTAGTTCAACTAATACTCCTTAGTAAAAATAATTAATACCCTTCAATTAAAATAACTAATATTTTTTAGTGTAAATAACTAATTAATACCCTTCAATGATTCGTTGCTGAACCATTTTTAATCTATACTTTGCTTAAAATATATATATATATATATATCATGAATCTATTTCTTTATTTAAATAACTAATATTTTAAAATTAATACTCCTCAGTGAAAATAATTAATACCCATCAATATAAATAACTAATATTTTTTAGTGTAAACAACTAATACCCTTCAATGATTCGTTGCCGAACCATTTTTTTCATTCTACACTTTGCTAAATATATATATATATATATATATATATATATATATATATATATATAAATCATGACTCTATTTCTTTATTAAAATAACTAATATTTTAAAATTAATACTCTTCAATGAAAATAATTAATACCCTTCAATTAAAATATTAATATTTTAATATTTTATTAAAATCATAGTTCAGCTAATACTCCTCAGTGAAAATAATTAATATCATTCTATTAAAATAACTAATATTTTTTAATGTAAACAACTAATACCCTTCAATAATTCGTTGCTCAACCATTTTCATTCTACACTTTGCTATATACATATATATATATATATATATATATATATATATATATATATATATATGTATATAAATATAAATCATGAATCTATTTCTTTATTAAAATAACTAATATTTTAAAATTAATACTCCTTAGTGAAAATAATTAATACCCTTCAATTAAAATATTAATATTTTATTAAAATCATAGTTCAACTAATACTCCTCAATTAAAACAATTGATATCTTTCAATTAAAATAACTAATGTTTTTTTAGCATAAACAACTAATACCCTTAAATGATTCGTTGCTAAACCATTTTCTTTCTACACTTTGCTCTATATATATAAAATTATAAATCATGAATCTATTTCTTTATTAAAATAACTAATATTTTAAAATTAATACTTCTTAGTGAAAACAATTAATATCCTTCAATTAAAATATTAATATTTTATTAAAATTATAGTTCAACTAATACTCCTCAGTACAAAATAATTAATAGCCTTCAATTAAAATAACTAATATTTTTTAGTGTAAATAACTAATACCCTTCAATAATTCGTTGTTGAACCATTTTCATTATACACTTTGCTATATATATATATATATACATATATATATATATATAAAATTATGATTCATGAATCTATTTCTTTATTAAAATAACTAATATTTTAAAATTAATACTACTCAGTGAAAATAATTAATACCCTTCAATTAAAATATTAATATTTTATTAAAATTATAGTTCAACTAATACTTCTCAGTGAAAACAATTAATACCTCCTCTATTAAAATAACTAATATTTATTAGTGTAAACAACTAATACCCATCAATTAAAATAATTAATAATTTTTAGTGTAAATACTTTTCACAATGAAATTTGTCCAAACAATACTAACTAATTAAAAAAAAAGTTAGTTTTCATGAATTATTAATATTACTATATTTATTTTACAAAATTTAAAACCCGCAAATTATTAACTAATGAAATTTCAGGAGGCAAAATAGATTACTTAGTGGGACTTTGAATTTTTTAATTGGCATATCTAAAAGACATGTCTTAGAAATTAAACAAACTGATTTGAAATTGAAATATATTAGTCAAAGATATAATGTTATTCAGTTATTCCCATCTTATTATACAGATTTCACGCGCTCAAATCTCTATCTTTGGTTTCCTTCTTATTATACAGATTTCACGCTCTCAAATCTCTATCTTTGGTTATATATTTTCTCTTCAATTGTGTGAATCTAAACCGTTCATATTCAACCGTGTGGTCTCGGCAATATTACACTTTGGATTATTAGAATTCGAAGGGAGGAACAACCTTGAATCGGTAGGCCCTGCTTTCTTCTACTCAAATTTGGAGAAGGTATTGATTCACAATTAATGAAAACTGATGTTCTTAAATTTCTAAGATAGTTCTTCTATATAATTTATGTAATGGGAATTTGTTTCTTCTCTGTTCGTATTTTGATGGGTTTGTATATATGTATATATAAACATTCAATATATATGTATATATTCTGTCTTCAATATGTATGCGTATATGTAATGTAAGGAAACATATATATGTAAATGGAGAACAAAGAAAACCAGATATTTTTAAGAAAATAAGCAAAAAGTTCATGTCCATAATGTGTTCGATGAAATGTCATATTTATAATTTTCGTCCAACACTTATAGTTTTCGTCCATAATGTGTACGATGAAATTACATTAATTTTTTTTTTTTTTTTTTTGCAGATAATGTTCATCCAATTTTCATCCCACACTTATAATTTTTGTCTATTTATTATTCTTATACAATTATGTTCATCTATTAAAAAGGGTATATACTATTAGTGTGAAAGATGATATATGTTCTTGTTAATTCTCCTTGATGAATTCTTGAGTGAACTAGTCCTATAGAAACCATGTGTTTAATTCATTTTACTAGTTTACACATAAGTGGTAAACAAATCTTGGTTTCAAGAGGCAAATAACTGTTATAGTTTAGTATTTAACTACTAATAATCTTAATCTTCTTTTGCAGACATGTATTTCCTCATTTTAAATTAAATGTCTTTTGTGTTTTTGTATTTTTCGATCTAGTCCTTGTTCACATTAGTTGCTCATTTGTTAATTCAAGGTTGCAATATCTATATATTTGTGAAACTGTGATTTTTTTTCTTCCAGTGTTTTGGTATGGCTCCCGGAGGTCCATCGAACTTGAAACAAAAATCCAGCTTTGTTTCAAGGACAACTATTAAAGAACTTCTTAATAAGGAAAAAGGTATTGGAGGTCAACATGATACAACAAATCAGAAATTGAATGGAGGTGCATTGAGAATTTTATATATACAGTTAGTGGGTGAAAAAGATGCACCTTTTTCTTGTTCTTTTTTTTTTAGATTATTTGTTATGAGACCTTTATTTTGTTTTTCATTCTTTAATTTAATATAATCTTAGTAATGAATATTTCCATTACATTTGTTAATGCAAATTGATATTTTATCTATGAATTTGTTCTAGTTCATTTTTTATTTTTTAAATTTAGTAATTGAAATTAATTAACCACGTCATATTGTATTGTTACTTACAAAAATATTTAATAATATTATTAATTAATATTTAATATGACAATTCAAATAAATATATTTAAATATATCAACCATAGATGTAATAAACACATGACAAATTATGTGTCACAATATGTACCACCTTACTAACAAAATAATATTTTTGTGACGATTAACATCTTTGTCATTCTACGATATTTTAATATGACAAAAAATTTCATCATCTTTTCAAACTTTAACGACAAAGAGCATTTTGTCACTAAAGTCCTATCTTGGTGACTAATTATGTCGTCATTAGATCTATATATGTAATGATGATTTAATTTTAGTCACTATAGTGTATTTCCTAATGACGAAAAAATTGTTATCTATGATGAAAATATGTTGTCACTAATACAAAACTTTTAGTGACGATTATTATCTTTGTCACTTGATAGTATATTATAGTGACAAATATAATTTATCACTATTTCACATCTTTTGGTAACGATAAATATTTGTCATTAAATCTTAATTTTTAGTGACAAATTTTATTGTCATTATATATACACACTTAAAGCAACGATCAAAATTTTGTCACAAAAAACCAACTATCTCATGACAAATTATACAAAATATGACAAAATAGATGATATAATTGTGACAAAAAAGACGTCACTGTAATTTGACAAGGTTAGTAAAATATGGAAAATCGTCATAAAAAAGTTAGCCTTTAGTGACAATAAATCAAATTGTCATGTAAAATTGATTTTTTTGTGACGAAACACCATATTAAGTGACAAAATTTAGATGTCAAATATGACAATTTATTTGTCACCATAGATGAAATGATATAATGACGATGACTTTTATCGTTGCTAAATGCGATTTTTTTGGTGACAAATAGGAAAAACGTCACATCTATTAAATACCACGTACTTTCAATGACGTTCTTTGTGACGACAAATATCGTCACAAAATATTTATTGTGACAAAAAATGAATATCTAATGACGAAATTTTTCGTCGCAATTTCTCAAATTTCTTGTAGTGAAATGTTATCTACTTTTAATGATACATTTGCGGCATACTTGGAGTGTATTCGGCAAGCCGGAGAAAGGATGATGAAAATAGAAGAGACATGACCACCCATTATTGTCCCCAATCTTGCAAAACAAATGCATGATATGCCATGGTGATTTCTTCTTGCAAAGATGAGGGTGGGGGATGGTACTATGTGAAGGCGAGAAGGGGGTGAAACTCATTGAGGGGGTCCCCAATAGAGTAAAGAGTTGGCACAATAACTTTAACCGAACTTTACTAGCTTTTACTAGCAGTTACCCCACAAGAGTATGGGATCACAGTAGTATGGGCAAGTATAGGGACCAAGTATTATCGAACCCAAGGGAAGGAATGTATGCGAATAGATCCCTGAAGATCTACGCATCGTAGTTAATATGAGTGTGTATTTTTGTTTTTTAAAGAAATTAATTCTAACTATATTAAACTAATTAAACTAAAGAATGAATGAAACTAATTAGCTAAGGGTTGTGTGCAAATATGAATGGGTGATGCTCAGGATAAGAGTCCCTACGTATACTAACGGAGCCGGTACATAATCAAAATAACCGTGATGTGCAAGAAATAACCTAAGTATAAGATTGTAAGATGAAAAGCTCAAGAATAAAACCCTAATACTTTATCCTATCAATCGACTTCACTAATCCACTAAACAAGTTAATAGATTGTGCTTAATTAAAGAGACCCTAATTTAACTAAGGTGATGCGATCGTCCTCCCTAGATAAACCGGTAGATCAATTAACCCCTTCTAAACCCTTTTGTTAAGTCTACTAGTTGTTAAAGAGTGATACGATCGTCCTCTCTCTAACACTTTTCATACGAAATTCAAAGGTAAATCTAAGATTAATTTTAAGAATTCATTAATTAAGAGAATTAAAACTAAACATCACGAATTACCCTAATTATGTACCCACATCATATTTCTACAAGTTCATCCTACCCTAAGCATACAAGGGTTTTATCCTAGCATGGTTTTAACGTTGACAAAGACAATTAAACAATCAACGAACGAAAACATAATTAATTGAAGTGAAAAAAACTAAAAAGCATAAACTAGGGTTTTTAAGAAAGAAAATAATTCTAAGAACTGAAATTGAATTAATAAAGAGGAATGTAGTCTTAAGTATTCAAGAACAAAGAACTAAAGAAAAGAAATTAAAAATCAAAACCGAACTACGAATTTGTAACGGAAAACCTCAATTACACGTAAAATAAGTTTGCTCAACTCTCAATGCTCTTCTCTCTCCAAAAACTAACTCTAAGTGTGAAGTCTTCCTAAAAAACGTGTTCGGAATGGGTATAAATAGGCAATGGGTCGAATCGGGAATTATTGGACCAAAATCCGTGCTTGCTCGAGCACAACTCGTGCACTATGTGCACGAGCACATTCCACTCGAGCATCCAAAACTTCCAGAGGCCAAAAAGTGCACGAGTACTCGAGCTCGTGCACTAAGTGCACGACTTGAAGTTACTCGAGCACCATGCACGAGCACTCGTGCACTTCGTGCACGACCAGGGTCAGCTCGAGCACTATGCTCGACCACTCGTGCACTGAGTGCACGAGTTCTTCTCGCTTGTGTACTCCAATGATACTTTTGCTCCCTCGAACTAATACTTTTCGTATTTCTTCCATATCTTCTCATTCGGGCATCCGTTTGAGTCGATTCGAAGTCCTACGAACTCCTCTTTTCGCCCTCTATCCATCTATGAGCATCAAAGAGACAAATTCATTAGTTTATGAAAATGATACTCAAATGACTCTAAATACTCATATAAATTAATCAAAACACGGGCATTTCGAGCTATAAATTCCGACAATTTCACGCCTAATCAACCCCCCCAAACTTACCATGTTGCTTGTCCTCAAGCAACGAAATAATAAGTCAAGTGAAATTGTTAGGAATGAATCAAGAATCAAGTCATGCAAGTAATCAAGCTCAAGTTTCAAAGATCGTTCATACGTATACAAAACTCACCTCCTTCATCATACTTATGCAATAGTAGCAAGAACCACCAAAATCAAACATGGATGTGCACTCAACGATGTGTTTCACTCCCTCAGAAGTGTATATTAATGATAAGGGACTCACTCAATCAATCAATCACACATATCGGCATTCATAGGCTTGTAAGCACTCTCAACTTCGACCATACTCTAGAAATCAATGCCGAATAAAAAATGACTTTTCTCAAGGTTGTAACGTAGACTCTTTGGACAGGTGGGATAACTATATAGGATAAGTGACTCAAGTGAATGGAGAATAGAAAATCAAACTCAATATTTCGAGACAAGGAACAAAATACTTCAAACATCTTCATTCAACACACTTTTCAATTCCTCTGCTTTCAACACTTCCACTTTTTTTTTTCTAACTTGTTTCACTTTCTTTTCACTTCACTCTTTTTTTTTTCTTTCACACATACATATGAACTCATTTTTTTTCTTTTGCTCATTCTCACATTTTTATTCTTCCCCACAACTCAAAACTTCATCACACCCTGCTTTTATCACAACTCAACCATCATAATTCCTTTTCTCAACTCAAATCAATCCCTCCTCATTCACACTTTTCCTATTCTCCACTCAAATTGGGACAAAAGAAGTTTAGGAATTCGGATAAGTGTTAAAATATGCTAGCAAATAAAATAGGATAAGGCTCAAATGGGCTAACAAGGGATCAATGTCATTGGTAGGGAAATTTTTGGCTAAGTGACTCAATCAAATCAAAGATGGCCTAAAATCACATTCGGCATACCAAACTAGACACAATCAAGAAGCAAGAACACACACAAGTTCTAGCATCCTCTAATGTGTTGACTCACTCACAAACGAAGAGATCAATTCATGCATCTTAATCTCAAAAGGCTCAAATCTCACGGCTTTCACATCCATACTAGTCCTAGTGAGTTCTCACTCTCGTCACACAAGTACTCAAAAGGAAAATTCGTAAGTATACGAGTTCCCTCTCAAATCAACTCTCACTCCTACACTCACACAATAAAATTCCTAACTCAACTTCACAATTCACCAACTCATACTCACACTCAAAGAAAGCAATCAACAAGCATAAGAGAATTGATAGGCATGAAATATGTAGTAGCACATCAAAGCAATATCAACTCAAGGAGCATCTCAAGGCTCAATATATAACCCAACTCAACTCAAAGAGAGGGTGTGCGCCTGTGCAATGTAACCATAAAATATATAAAAACTCCACCCCCTAAACTTCGACCTTGTGAAGTGGTCTAAGTTTGGGGTTGTGGGTTACCTCATCTGAATAGTTCAGTTTCTCTTAACACTTGGCACACTCCCTTGTCTCGAGTTGGTCCCTTCAATCTCCACTTCTCTAGCACTCCTTCACCCTCAATGCAAGCCTACAAAATAAAACTCTCAAGTACGAGGTTAGAACTTACGACTCAAAATAACACCCTAATAACATAAAACACTCAAAAGCAAATAAAAGTGGGTTACCTCCCACTCAGCGCTATTTTTAAGGTCCTAATGCCGGACCGAGCTCAAAGGAGCTTATGGGACATGATACTCAAAATTACCTCCCTTACTCTCATAAGAGTGGTGGTTGAATTCCTTTCCTTGATGCCCCTTCATCATGAGTTCCTTTGCTTCCTTCTCATCCTCAAGTGGTGGGGGTCTCAACTTCTTCTTAGCTTTCCACGGAGGTACCCACTTCTTGGACTTTTTCTTCTTAACATCAACTCCTCCTTTCCTCTCCAACTAGGTCACGTCCACACTTTTCAGCTCTCCATCCTTCAACTCCTTGCCTTCATCCCTATCAAAACAATCAAGATCATAATGCTCATGGGTTAAATCATTAAGTGAAGGACTATCAAAATCATGAATATAAGAAAGGTTAGGGATAGGAGGTGTGTCTTCAACACAAGGATCAATGACATCAATGGAATAACATCTCCCATCCTCCTTCGGGTGTTTCATGGCCTCATATAGGGAAATTTTCACCTCTTGATCATCAACTTTCAATGTGATCTTCTCATTCGCCACATCAAACACCATCCCGGCTGTGGCCAAGAATGGTCTTCCCAAGATCAATGGCACATGCTCATCTTCCTCCATGTCTAGCACCACAAAATCGACTGGGAAAATATGATCTCCAACTTTAACAAGGACGTCTTCAACCACACCTTGAGGTCGAGTAATAGACCGGTCGGCGAGTTGAAGCGTCATCATTATCGGCTGAAGTTCTCCATCTTCCAACTTCTTGAATAGCGACAATGGCATCAGATTAATGCTTGCTCCAAGGTCGCACAACGCTCCCTTCTTAACTCCATTCCCGATATCACATAAGATAGTGAAACTCCCGGGATCTTTCAACTTTGGGGGAAGTGCCTTGTGCACTAATGCGCTCACCTTATGGTTCAGCTGCACCAACTGGGCTCATCAACTCTCTGTCTCTTTGCTATCAAGTCCTTCAGGAACTTGGCATAATTGGGCATCTGTTCCAAAGCATCATAAAAAGGAATGTTAATATGTAACTTTTTAAACACATCAAGGAATTTTGTAAATTTCTCATCTAATTTCTTCTTCATGAATCACTGCAGATATGGGATGGGTATCACTGATTTGGGTACCCCCCGTTCATCTCGCTCGGTCTCCTTCACATTCTTCCTTGCTTCCTTCGCCTTCTTCCACTTTGGGACTCTCTCAACCTCCTCAAAGCCTTCCTCTTCAGATTCTTTGCTCTTTTGAGTGCCTTCACCCTCAACCCCCTTTTCAACTCATACCTCCTCAATCTCATCTCTATCTTCCTTTGGCTCATCCCTTTCTGTCTCAACATCTCCCTTGGGCGTCTCAGAGTCAGCAGACATCTGAGGACCATCATATTTGGTACCACTTCTAACCTGGATCGCCTTGTATTGCTCTTTCGGGTTCCCCTCAGGCATAGAAGGATATTTGGCTGGCTCTCTACCCAATGATTTTGCGATCTGGCTAATCTGATACTCCATCGAAGTGAACCACCTATTGTTCTCTTACTGAATTCTATTCAGCTCCACATCTCTCTTCTGGAGTTCTTGATCACGCTGATCGCCTTTCTTGTGTAACTCCTTCACATCATACTCCAATGAAGACAATCTCTTACTCCCTTCTTCCACCTTCTGGAGGATCGCTCACAACATCTCTTCGATCGAGGCACCTCCTTCACCACCTGGGGGCTTTGAACCTGGATCAACACCTGGAGGAACTGTGATTCCGGCCTTCGGATTGGCATATGAGAAATTCTTGTTCTTCCTCCATTGGTTCTGAGGAGGCTACTGGCCTCCTTGATATCCTTGGTTATTCCTCCATTGATTCTGAGGAGGTTGTGGACCAGGTGGTACAAATTGTTGGTCATAGGAAGGTCTTCCAAATTGATTGCCACCTTGGTATCCATTCTGATTGTAATGAGGGTCTCCCATATAGTTGGATATCTCTTGCTGACCTGTGGGCTGGTCCACTTTCTCACTCACTACCAGTACTCCCTCCAACCAGATTTTGTCCCATCTCGAGGTTACTTATCTTCTCCATCATTGCCATCAACAGCTTCCTCGTTCCCTCATTCTCCTCCAACTGATATGCTCTCTGAAATTATGGGTCCTCATTCCATTGCCCGGCATTCGTGATAATATTATCAACGATCTCTCTGCACCTAGCTGTACCATGGTTAAAAAATGCTCCACTAGCACATGCATCAAGATGGGCTTGACCAGCCTTGTTGGCTCCACTGTAGAAGAAAGCCATGATATCCCCCTCGTTGTACCCGTGCTCCGGGCACTCAATGAGAATGTTGGAGTATCTCTCCCAAGCCTGACGTAAGTCCTCTCCTGGCTTCTGTCGGAAAGACGAGATCTCTATCCTTGCTCTGATTGTTCTCGACGGAGGATAGAATCGCTCGAGGAACAAACGCTCGAGCTCAGCCCATGTGGTTACACCTCCCCATGGGAGCGTGTTATCATACCACTTCTTTGCTATTCCCGTTAAAGAGAATGAGAACAGTCTGAGCCTCTTGGCATCTTCAGACATGCCGTTATAATTGAAAGTCGAGGCAATCATCAGAAAACTCCTCAGATGAGTATGAGGATTCTTCTTCTCGACCTCCCCCTTGAATTGATTCTCAGTAAGTAGCTTCAGGATCCCTGGGGAGATAGAGAAGTTGTTTACCTCTACCGGAGGCAATGCCACTCCATCGTAATACCGTTGCGGCTGTGCCGCAAACCTTCCTCGAATTGCTATGTTATGATCGGCGTTCTGAGGAACGTGCTGAGGATAGACGGGTGGTATAGGCACCTGCTGGACTGGTGGTTGGTTATAAGCAGGATGTGGAGGATACGGGTATGGTGGATAAGAATATGGTGGGTATGGGTAAGGATAAGGTGGGTTGTTTTATGGGTAGACAGGGTTGTTCTGAGGATTTTGGACAAAGTTGTGAGATGGATTATTTTGATTGTGTGTACCCAATTTTTGGCTCTGGCTTTCCCCTGACGGAACTTAATTCTTACTATTATTCCCTCCAGTGCCCTAAACCCGGTCCACTACCTGGTTAAACAAAGTTGCAGCATCATCCAACTCATTATTGATGTCCATATTATCGTTCTCTCCTCCGACAGTGTTCATTCTTCTTAAAAAGACTCGGTTTCTTCTTGTTATTGTCTCAGGATCTAGCTGTATTTTCTCTTCGCTCGTATCTCCTTGCGAGCGTGTTTTCATAAACTTGAAACACTAACAAAAGAATCAAAATGCAACTGTCGAACACATAAGAAAGTCCTACTCAATAGACATACAACGCCATCCCCGGCAACGGCGCCATTAACTTGAACCGAACTTTACTAGCTTTTACTAGCAGTTATCCCACAAGAGTATGGGATCACAGTAGTATGGGCAAGTATAGGAACCAAGTATTATCGAACCCAAGGGAAGGAATGTATGCGAATAGATCCCTGAAGATCTACGCGTCGTAGTTAATATGAGTGTGTGTTTTTTATTTTTTTAAAGAAATTAATTCTAACTATATTAAATTAATTAAACTAAAGAATGAATGAAACTAATTAACTAAGGGTTGTGTGCAAATATGAATGGGTGATGCTCAGGATAGGAGTCCCTACGTATACTAACGGAGCCGGTACATAATCAAAATAACCGTGATGTGCAAGAAATAACCTAAGTACAATATTGTAAGATGAAAAGCTCAAGAATTAAACCCTAATACTTTATCCTATCAATCGACTTCGCTAATCCACTAAACAAGTTAATAGATTGTGCTTAATTAAAGAGACCCTAATTTAACTAAGGTGATGCGATCGTCCTCCTTAGATAAACCGGTAGATTAATTAACCCCTTCTAAACCCTTTCTTTAAGTCTACTAGTTGTTAAAGAGTGATACGGTCGTCCTCTCTCTAACACTTTTCGTATGAAATTCAAAGGTAAATCTAAGATTAATTTTAAGAATTCATTAATTAAGAGAATTAAAACTAAACATCACGAATTACCCTAATTATGTACCCACATCCTATTTCTACAAGTTCATCCTACCCTAAGCATACAAGGGTTTTAGCCTAGCATGGTTTTAACGTTGACAAAGACATTTAAACAATCAATGAACGAAAACATAATTAATTGAAGTGAAAAAAAACTAAAAAACATAAACTAGGGTTTTTAAGAAAGAAAATAATTCTAAGAACTGAAATTGAATTAATAAAGAGCAACGTAGTCTTAAGTATTCAAGAACAAAGAACTAAAGAAAAGAAATTAAAAATCAAAACCGAACTATGAATTCGTAACGGAAAACCTCGATTACACGTAAAATAAGCTTGCTCAACTCTCGGTGTTCCTCTCTCTCCAAAAACTAACTCTAAGTGTGAAGTCGTCCTAAAAAACGTGTTCGGAAGGGGTATAAATAGGCAACGAGTTAAATCGGGAATTATTGGGCCAAAATCCGCGCTTGCTCGAGCACAACTCGTGCACTATGTGCACTAGCACATTCCACTCGAGCATCCAAAACTTCCAGAGGCCAAAAAGTGCACGAGTACTCGAGCTCGTGCACTAAGTGCACGACTTGAAGTTACTCGAGCACCATGCACGAGCACTCGTGCACTTCGTGCACGACCAGGGTCAGCTCGAGCACTATGCTCGACCACTCGTGCACTGAGTGCACGAGTTCTTCTCGCTTGTGTACTCCAATGATACTCTTGCTCCCTCGAACTAATACTTTTCGTATTTCTTCCATATCTTCTCATCCGGGCATCCGTTTGAGTCGATTTGAAGTCCTATGAACTTCTCTTTTCGCCCTCTATCCATCTATGAGCATCAAAGAGATAAATTCATTAGTTTATAAAAATGATAATCAAATGACTCTAAATACTCATATATATCAATCAAAACACAGTTATTTCGAGCTATAATTTCTGACAATTTCACGCCTAATCACACAACCAATTCTTCTTTATTGGGGGGGGGGGATTGGCGAGCATCGGCTGATTTTACAGGCGGGCAGGCGCGCACCAATTCACTGGAGGGCTTTGGTGCCATAAAACGTAGGCTCCACTTTTTATATTCATAAATCAAGTTGAATTAATTTTAATTTCTTTTTCATTATTGTTTTGCAGGTCCAAGGATTATGAAGTGGGGGCATCCTGAGCTTAGCGAGTAGTTCTTGTTCACCTTCTCCATTATATCCCTTCGCAACCTAGTCGATTGTGACTTGTTGCACTTGTCCAAAGCTCATTGTCCTAAACTTGCGCTTTTAACCACGAGTCCCCATCACTTGGAATCTCAAGTAGACATTCCCGAGGGTGAGAATTTCTTTTTACTCTCAACTTCTTCAATATTGTTCACCTGATCGCCATTTTTTCTAACAATATTTTTTTTCCTTACTTATTCATCGTTTTCTTATAGAGCAACGAGTGGCCGTCATTGTTCCTACTATCCCCTTAGCTTATCACCTCTTTGTTGCTCGTGTTCGATAAATGGCAGCGGAAGAGCCTTCAAGGAAGAAGTTTGTTCCCCTAACCACCTTGATCAGGCTTAGATCGAGGGCGGATCTAGCTCCTCGCCCCCGAGGCATAACTGCTCGCTCCCAGGGAACTTCTAAACTCTCCACTCCTCCCAAGAATACGGGGAAAGAGGAAGAGAATGAGAAGCAAAAAATGCCCAGGGGCGAGGAGGGCCGAGGCGGTGCTGGTAGCGAGCGCGCAACAAAGCGCTCAAAATATGGTGCAGAGCCGAGCAACAAGGCTCTGAGATCTCCATCTTCAAAATCTACCTCTTTAGAGGTGGTGAGCGAGCACCAAGCCATTGTGGGTGCTCTATCAAGCAAGATAAGAAATCCTTCTCCGGACCGTTCTTATGTGGATTATGAGCCAACAAAGCTGAGAGAGTACGCCCTCTTTCTTGCTCGAGTGCTCGCATCTCCTTTTTTATACTTTGCTTAATTTTTATTGACTCCATTTCCTTATAGGTATAAGCCTGAAGCATATCCTGGAGGGGCGGATGTACTCCACCAACTGAGCTATTGAAAACAGCTCTACCCTATCAGGAAATCCCTGACTCTCACGTGAAGCGAGCAACGAAGCTGGTCCCTCGGTCTTGGACCAAAACGTGTGAAGACATTGTCCAAAGTTAAAGTGTCAGTGACAATGTGCCGCTCCTCAGCTATAATGCCAGCCACTAGGGTGTCGCTGCTCAGAAGCTCCTTGATCAAATTATGGATTTGGAGAGGACTAACCAGGGTCTCGGTCGCAAGATCGAGCACTTCGAGGCTGAAAAAACGGTTGCTTTGAAGAAGAAGGACGACTAACTGGTCAAAGAGAAGAATGAGCACGCCAAGGTCAAGGCCGATCTGGAGAAAAAACTGAAGGCCACCCTGGATAGCAACAAATTTGCCCTCAACCAATCCGAGAGGATGATGCTAGAGTTGGGGGTTGCTGATGAACGGACGAAAGCCTTGGAGGGGGAGCGAGCAGGGCTGCTAAACCAAGTCGAGCAACTGAAGGCAGATGTTGTTCGCCTTGAGAAGGAGAAGGTGGAGAACACCAACATTGGATATATTTGTGTCTACGCCGAGTGTATAAGGTCCGTCAAGTTTGTTGTGGACCAAAAGTGCTGGATTCAGTGAAGCAAGACTTCACTGACTCTGTTAAAGATAATTTGGCCACTGACTTCACTGTTCCCGTGGATGACCTTGAAGAGATGGGGGTATCTCTAGACATCTTTAGAGAAAATGTCCAAGTTGTTGCCCCCAGACTTGCCGGCGATGAGCCTAGCAAGGACGCTGAGGTCTTTGATGGCCTTAGCTCACTTCCTCTTACTCCCATCGATGAGGTGGGCACCTCCATTGTTGCCGGCAAGCAATGATGATGCCGATCCTACCTCAGATGCTCCTCCTGCTCCTCCGGCCCCTCAAGCTTGAAGACCTTTTTCTCTTTTTAGCCTTAGTTTGTCATAGGATTTTATCTTGTAATTTTTCTTCAGTTGTAACGCTTTTCCTTTTATTAATGAAATGAACTTTTTCCATCATACATTTGTGTAGCTATGGTATACTTGCTCGACTGCTCGCTTGTTTTCCATGTATGTCTTTATTTCTTTATTTAGGTACTTCCCTTTAACCTGTTGAGGGTAAAGTACTTGTTAAAAATTTGAATAGGTCTTTCTTGGTTCTTTAAGATCTTGACCCTTGTTAGTTAGGCTTTGTGGTCCTTAATGGACTTAGCCTTAATATTTGTGTTTGAACCTTGTTGCTCGCCGCATGTTGGGCTCACACTCTAAGTATTTGAATTTGGGCGAGCAGCTGAGCCTTCATGGTCCTATTTTAATCTATCACCATATATATATGTATATATATGATTTACAATACATCCATTAACATTTTGTTCTTCACATCAAATTTACATCATACATAGATAAGCTTACATATCTACAATCCCTACCATTTCTATTGATAATACTTCTTTAAGAGAGTTGCGTTCCAGGAGTATTGGGTCGAGTTGTCTTTCATGTCTTCAAGATCATATGTACCGTTATGCCACTTGTTGGTTACCCTGAACAGGCTAACCAAATTTTGTTCTGGTGGCAGTGCTAGCACTTTTCGAAACACCAAATCTCCGACTTCAAACTCCCTAACTTTTACTTGAGAGTTGTGATTCTTTTCTTGTATATGACATTTTTCATTTCAGCTAAAATTTTTTTTTTTCATCAACTAAGTCCATTTTTGCAGCCAATGCTGGGTTGTTCGACTCCTCGTTGAACCTGGTTGTTTGCTCAGTTGGTACTTTCAGTTCAATAGGTATAACTGCTTCGTGTCGAATGTCATGGTGAATGGAGTTTCTCCGGTGCTCATCCTGTATAAAACTCTATAAGCCCACAATACTTCCAGCAATTCTTCGGACCATTTTCCCTGTTTGTCTATCAGGCAGATATTCAACATGTGCTTGATTATCTTGTTGACTGCTTCGACTTGGCCATTTGACTGGGGATGATATGGATTTGAAAGTGTTTCTTTATTCCCCACTTTTTGCAGAAATCTCTTATCTTCTTACTTTCAAATTGTCTTCCGTTGTCCATCAAAATTGCTTGTGGAACTCCAAACCGACAGACGATATTTTTCCAAATAAAGATAATCATCTTTTATTGTGTAATTGTTACGAGTGCTTCTGCATCAGCCCATTTTGTGTAATAGTCCACGAAAACTACTGCAAATCTTACATTCCCCTTTTCGGTTGGAAAAGGTCCAATGATGTTTATTCCCCATTTTGCAAATGGCCATGGACTATTTACCGGTATTAAGTCGGTTGGAGGTCTGTGAATGCTGGGAGCGAACAACTGTCATCTGTAGCATATTTAAGCAGCTTTGATGGCATCTTGGAGCAGAGTTGGCCAATAATACCCTTATCTGACCGTTTTATATGCCAACGCTCGCCCCCCTGCGTGGTTGCCGCAAACGCCTTCATGAATCTCTTTCAATACTTCTTGACCTTGCCCCCGGCCAAGCATTTCAATAACAGGAGTGAAAATCCCCTTTTATATAATTGCCCATTTATCAATATAAACTTCGCTGCTCGCCTGGTCGTCTTGGTCGCCTCTTACGGATCCTCTGAAACTTCACCATCATGGAGGTATTTAACTATGGGTGTTCGCCAATCATCTTCTTCAAGCTCCTCATCAATTTGATTGACTTTGTAGTCATTATTGATGGATGAAGTATCTTTGTTATTGTGACTTCTGACAACTTTGCAGGTCCTGTGCTGGTCGCCAGGCTAGCAAGTACATCTGCTTAGGTGTTGTTTTCTCTGGGCACTTGCTCAATGTAAATTTCTTAGAATAGGGAAGCCAGGTGAGCAACTATCTTTTGATATAGGGCCATATTTTCATCATTTGCTTCATATTCTCATCGGACTTGGTTGACGATTAGTTGTGAGTCACCGTATTGTAATCTTGAAAGTTATTGAATAAGAATTTATTAAATAAATAATAAATCCACCCATGAAGTGGATATGGTTGAGGGAAGTTAGTGAATAACTTCAATTCTCAACCAATATATAGATGATATGGGAGTTTTAATAGGATGATGATAAGAATTCTGATCCAATCTCCAAACTCTCTGCGAATATTGACTTCTCTCCTAAGCAAAAATATTGCAGAAGAATTATGGGAGAATTCTTCATCACACAAATATATATCATACTTATACTCAAACAAAGGCATTTATATTGTGGATTATGAACCAATTCGTGAAGTAGTTCTAGTAATTGAGTCCTGACTATGAGGATCATGGATTATACGTAGAATCCAACCGGCTCGAATTCCTTCCGTTGTAATTATGAGGTTGGTCGTTCCAACTCCCCTTATGTGATAATCGATAATTCCAACATTGGTATTAGAGCCAATGTGTTGGATTCTCGTATATGAAAAACTTATATGATCCTGTTTGAAAATCATGCCTAATATGTATTGTATGAATTTCACTATTTTGTTCGTATACGTATGAAAACAGTACTTTTCAAAAAAATTGAATTTTTTGAAATTGTGGAATTTGGCTATGAAAAATTTACTGTATGTAGCATATATTATGAGAATTATATCTGCAAAATTTCAAAAATTTTGGCCAAGCCATTAGGGAGAAAAAATTCAGTCTTTGAAAAGTTTTAGAAACTTTGACCGCAAATTACGAACTGTATATAATGAGTCGCGATGATTTCTTGTTACTGGATTAAAGTACCTTGAAAGAGGATTCTATTGATATAAAGTTTGTGAATTTTGGTCAAGTATTGAATGAGTTATGATTTTTGCAAGTTTCTGTCTTTTTTTTTTTTTTGGAATTTTGTTTAATGAACAGAAACTTCGATCGGAGATAATGAACGATTTCGAAAGAATTGTATGTGATTCTTGTTTTTGGATGAATCTATGTTAAATAAGGATTCCATCTATATATTTTTCATCAATTTTGGTCAAGTATGGAGTGAGATATGATTTTTTACAATTTATATGATTGTTCTTCGATCCAAAAAGTTACGAGACGAAAATGAATGGATTAGGATTTTTTTTCTTATTTTTGAATGATTCTACGTTTAATTGGAATTTCATCCATGTTTCATTTGTAATTTTTGGTTAAGAAACGAGTGAGATATGAATTTTTAAAATTTCTTCGTACTGGGGCCAAATTAGCAAAGTTTCAGAAACTTTATGGGTTGTTTAAAGAGAATTAGATATTCTCTTAGGACCTAATTGAAATTTTTGAAACTTTAGAGTTGACCGAATCATGACCCGGTCAACAAAAGGTCGAACCGGACCGAACCGACCTAGACCGAACCGACCCTAAACCGAACCGGTCTGAACCGGATTCTGGACCGGTCCGGGGGCCGGCGGCGGTCCGGCGGCCGGAGGTAGTTTTACGGCGGTCAGTTAGCGGTTTTCCAACAACTTTCCGGTGGTTTTCCGGCGTATATAGGCAATTTTCCGGCATATAAAGGCGGTTTTCCGGCCGGTAAGGTGGTTTTCCGGTGGCTATTGGTGGTTTCCGGCGGTGACCGGTAGTGCTTCGGCCGGTGGGAGCTATTTCCGGCAATATGCGCTCATGCGATCTTGTTTTGGCTCGTTTGGGCTCATTTTAACTCCGTTTTGGGTGCCGAAAATTCCAATGTGCTCGTTTTTCAGTGTAGAATCTGAATTTGCATAGTTCGAGAGTATTTGAACAAGGGACATTTAAAAACTTATTTATCTATTTAAGTGAGACTATAATTAAATTTATAGCACTTGTGAATTAGCTAATTACACTTGAAAATCAAGTTTTCTTAGTGTAATTGTGAGCTTTAATTCATGTGTTATATTTTTAAATTATTTAAATGTTTAAATGGTTGCTCATTTTATAGATATAGATCGAATAATTAAAGTTCTTCGAATTCGATTTGATGAAGTTAAGACGTGCAAATTTTAAGACTGTGAGATGAAATTTCCACACAATTTTTGGCACATTACGTCAATTTTATAAATATGTATAGTTTATAGCTCATTTATTATTTTATAAGAGAATTTCGACTTTATAGCTCAAATTTAATAATAGTTAAAATTTGAGCTAGAAAATGTCTAAGAGAACTTATGGTTTTCTGTGATAGATGTTTGTTTAGGTTGAAACCTTATAAAAAAATGTGGAATATTATGAAAGATATTATTAATGAATTATGATTTCAAGAAAACGAGATTTGAAATCAACTTCTTTTGTGTATAAAAATGATTCGACAATCCGATATTCTTAACTTAACAAGTAAGAGCAACTTTCGGGTGAGGAATCTATTTTTGTCATATCTTTCATAATGAGTACCATAATAGTACTATATGAACGTATAAATTGCATCAAAGATTATCGTGAAATCTTCATGAAATTATCTGATGATGATGCTAAAACAGGATTAAAACACTACAAAAAAGACGGAGATTAGCGACGGCAAGTTTGCGACGGCAATAATATCCATCGCAAATACAGTGAATTTGCGATGGATTTATGTAAGTCGTCGCAAAAAATGTCAATTTGCGACGACTAAGGAAGTCCGTCGCAAATGATAGTAATTTGCGACGGATACGTCGTCGCAAACACTAGGGCCCACCGACTTCATCTTGAATCGGCTACATTTGCGACGGAAAGGTCGTCGCAAATTTCAACTTTGAATTTGTGACGGTCCATTCCGTCGCAAAATATACCCGTTTAAAGGTGACCGTTCATGAAGCGACCCGTTTGACTGATTTGCGATGGAATTTGCCGTCGCAATTTTTAAATTTGTATTTGCGACGGACCAAAGCCGTCGCAAATTTTACATTTATATCCGCGACCTTTCGGGAAACGGTCCTTTGACTGATTTGCGACGGAATTTCCGTCGCAAATACGAACCGTTTTACGCGTCTTCTCGGGTAACGGTGCGTTGACTGATTTGCGACGGAAAAGCCGTCGCAAATCAGTAAAAACGACATCGTTTTATCTTTGACAGGCGAAATTTGCGACGGATAGGCGTCCGTCGCAAATTGTTTTACAATTATAAATACTCTCCTCGCGAAGCAGACGGATCCTGCGAGAAAAAAGAAGAAGAGGAGGAAAACGAAAGGAAAAGGAAGGAGAAGTCGGGAAAAGGAAGGCGTCAGTCCCCACCGAGTTCTCGTTTCGACATTTTCTACAAATAAACCGTAAGTTTTCTTCATTTTTACCGTTTAAAATTTAATTTTAAAGCATGTTTAGAGAATTGATTTTAGTTGAATTGTTTGAATTATATTAGTAATGAATTGATTTTAGTTGAATTAGTTTATCGAATTTTAATTTAAATCATTTTTAAATTTTTGTTAATTAAGTTTAGAATTGAATTAGTTGAATTGTTTGAATTATATTAGAAATAAATTGATTTTAGTTGAATTAGTTGATCGAATTTAAATAGTTGATTGAATTTTAATTTAATTTTAAAGCATAATTAATTTTTGTTAAGTTTAGAATTGAATTAGTTGAATTGTTTGAATTATATTAGAAATGAATTGATTTTAGTTGAATTAGTTGATCGAATTTAATTAGTTGATTGAATTTTAATTTAATTTTAAAGCATAATTAATTTTTGTTAAGTTTATAATTGAATTAGTTGAATTGTTTGAATTATATTAGAAATGAATTGATTTTAGTTGAATTAGTTGATCTAATTTAATTAGTAGATCGAATTTTAATTTAATTTTAAAGCATGTTTAATTTTTGTTAAGTTTATAATTGAATTAGTTGAATTGTTTGAATTATATTAGAAATGAATTGATTTTAGTTGAATTAGTTGATCTAATTTAATTAGTAGATCGAATTTTAATTTAATTTTAAAGCATGTTTAATTTTTGTTAAGTTTATAATTGAATTAGTTGAATTTATCATTATTACAGATGAACCCAGGTCAAGATAATTTTCTCACTGTCATCATAGTCGACAACAAGTAAGTATTTTTTAATGAATTATGTATACTTTTAATTATATATATATTAATATAATTAACTTGATTTTTTAATTTTGTTGTCACAGACTGCTTCCAGCCCATGAGACTAGCTTAATCGTCTCACAAATCATTAGGATGAGACAATTTGAGTATGGTGCCCACTCGTGGAGTCAAGTGTCCGAGCAAAAGAGGATGGAGTACTTTGATGACTTCAAGGTATAAAAAATTTATTTATTATGATTTTAATTTAACTTTTAATTTTTTAATTTATTCGTTAATATTCTATTTTTAATTTATTTGCAGAGGCGGTGCGTTTGGGACCCTGCCAACGATAGTATTATGTACCAATTGTTCTGTGCGAAAGCGCAAGAACGGTACAAAGATATTATCTACGGCCTGAAGAAGCGGTGGGAGCGTGGGGATCGGGTGGAGTTGGGTCGAGCACCAGACGGACGATCGATATGGGATGGTTTGGTGGATCACTGGAACAGTGAACCATCATTCTGATGAAGAACAATTTATTTATGTTTTTTGAACTATTTATTTATGTTTTTTGAACAATTTATTTATGTTTTTTGAACAATTTTTGGTAAAGACATTCCCGGTTACAAGGTTTCCGCCATTATTACAGAGATAATGAGGGATAATTTAGAGTAGAACGCAATAAAGTTCAAACTCGTCTCGTCGCAGCGGAAGCAATAATACTTGGATGGGTTTTGGGTATATATATGCAAATATTTATAAACAATTAGTTGGTTAAAAATATTTGCATATATATACCCGAAACTCATCCAAGTAGTACTGCTTCCGCTGCGACGAGACGAGTTTGAACTTCATTGCGTTCTCCTCTAGATTATCCCTCAATATCTCTGTAATAATGGCGGAAACCTTGTGACCGGGAATGATGCTACAAATAGTATTTCAACAAAGATATTACTAATTCAGTGTTAATTAGCATAATTACTTGTAGCAAACATATACATGATCTTAGATGAATTAATTTGGTGAATTTTGAAAAAAAAATGAGTCAATTTGGATACATATACAATTAATTGCGTACAAATGAACGAATTATAAATTTAAGCGGGAGTCGAAATAAATAATTTTACAGAAATAATAAAAATTAAATGGCCTCAATATTTATAAAAATAAGTTAGAAACGAAAATGAATTAATTTGGTGAATTGTAGAAAAAAAAAACGAGTCAATTTGGATACATATACAATTAATTGCGTACAAATGAACGAATTATAAATTTAAGCGGGAGTCGAAATAAATAATTTTACAGAAATAATAAAAATTAAATGGCCCCAATATTTATAAAAACAAGTTAGAAACGAAAATGAATTAATTTGGTGAATTGTAGAAAAAAAAACGAGTCAATTTGGATATATATACAATTAATTGCGTACAAATGAACGAATTATAAATTTAAGCGGGAGTCGAAATAAATAATTTTACAGAAATAATAAAAATTAAATGGCCCCAATATTTATAAAAACAAGTTAGAAACGAAAATGAATTAATTTGGTGAATTGTAGAAAAAAAAATGAGTCAATTTGGATACATATACAATTAATTGCGTACAAATGAACGAATTATAAATTTAAGCGGGAGTCGAAATAAATAATTTTACAGAAATAATAAAAATTAAATGGCCCCAATATTTATAAAAACAGGTTAGAAACGAAAATGAATTAATTTGGTGAATTGTAGAAAAAAAATGAGTCAATTTGGATACATATACAATTAATTGCGTACAAATGAACGAATTATAAATTTAAGCGGGAGTCGAAATAAATAATTTTACAGAAATAATAAAAATTAAATGGCCCCAATATTTATAAAAACAAGTTAGAAACGAAAATGAATTAATTTGGTGAATTGTAGAAAAAAAATGAGTCAATTTGGATACATATACAATTAATTGCGTACAAATGAACGAATTATAAATTTAAGCGGGAGTCGAAATAAATAATTTTACAAAATAAAAAAAATAGTTGGGCAAAATATTTTAATAAACAACTTAGATACGAAAAGAAATTAATTTGGTGAATTATAAAAAAAATGACTTAATTTGAATACATATACAATTAATTGCATAAAAATAAACGAAAGTAGCTTGTGCCCTAGTGGCGCGCACCCCTTCCTCTTGCACAAGAGGTCCCGTGTTCGATTCCCCTTGGACGCAAAAAATGGATTAATTGTTCAAGGCCTAATAAGACTAATATAGAAGGTGGGCCGCATATAAAAAGGGATGGGCCGGTTGGCCCAGTGGTCCGCGCCCGCCCCGGCCGCCTCGGGTGCCCGGGCTCGAACCACGCGAGCCACTTTTTTTTTTTGTATAGGCTCGGTAATTTGCGACGGCCAAATTCCGTCGCAAATCTTGAATTTTGCGACGGAAAACAACCCGTCGCAAATTATAACAGAAAAAAATAAAAAATATATATATAAACATTTGCGACGGAATGTGGCCGTCGCAAATGTTGTTGACCCGAACGGGTCTGACCCGAAAAATTTGCGACGGAATACTGTCCGACGCAAATTCTGTGTGACCCGGCCGGGTCTGACCCGCCAATTTTGCGACGGATTTGTCCGTCGTTAATTTGCGACGGAAGGTGAAATCCGTCGCAAAAATTAGCTACGGCTGTTTTAGGGACGGATACGTGTCCGTCGCAGATACCGTCGCAAAACACTGTTTGCGACGGATTTTCCGTCGCTAATTCCGTCGCAAAACAGTGTTTTTTTTGTAGTGAAATTAGAATAACATTATTAGGTAGTTTTGACTTAAATGATTGATGTTTACCTTACTATTTTGGTTATTTGATTTATGACATGATTATGCTTTATATCATTAATGCTGATTGAATGTCTTTAAAGCATGCTACTATCATGTGGTTCAGTGGGAGTTTTAGCTGTTTATTGGATTAGATGCTAGAACTTAAGATTTTTGTTCATGTTTATGGAACTGAATCTGTTTAATGGGGATACTTTATGAGATTGATGATTAATAGCTTTAAGTTATTTTTCGATATCAAATTTTTTATCGAATTTTTCAGATGTCAGTTAGCTTGACATAGAACAATATAATACATAAATGAATATTAACTTTTAGAATCTATTCTATTAAAAACCAGACAATGACTTCAACAACGATCATCTCTGAGTTAAACCAAATTGAAAAACTCAAAAGGGATATAGTAAAATGTAGCGTCATATGATATAATACATGTTCTTGGGAGAACATGATGTTTTAGACCCTATTAACCATGACGAAAAGTATTCTGGAACAGAGATAATACTCAAACTGAAAAATAATATGGACGGTTACCCCGCTTGGAATATTAAAAATTTCATAGCTAGTGAAATAATGGTAATTTTTTGTCAATAATGACATATTCCATGATTGTGAATTGCATCATACCACCTATAATATCTGGGTATATTTAAAGGAAAAGTATGGTGATATTTCGTTTATAAGAAATATCGAATTCAGGATTATTCATTCCTAACAGTAGAGAACACTTAAGAGTCATCACGACTCTTGATGAAAGTGTTGAAACTTTCACTCATACAGCTCATAACGTTGAGCTAAAAGACAAAGAATTTGAAACTTCAAAGTCTTCATTAAGTGTTCTTGTTATATTTATTAGTTCTATAGGAGCTTTGGGCTCTGAACGTAAAAGAAAATGGAAGGAAGGTGAAAATGATAAGCAATTTCTAACTGGGAGACCTGTTATCAATCCTGGTGTCAATCTTAAATGCTTGGAAGATTAAAGGAAAGGAAAGTGCTAAACTGAAAATGGATAAGAGAGAAAATGACATGATTCAGTTGTGAAGAGCATGGTCATTTTTGCTCATGAATGTTCTAAGTTCAGGAGGGACAAGATAGTTCATTCCGGTTTTTTTTTTTCAAGCACAGTCATCTTTAGTAATGTGTTCTTAACTGAATCTTATCCTTGTGGATTACAGATTCAGAAATGAAAAATTATTGACTAAAGACTGTTGAGCATTAAGACGAGATACAATTAAAGGAACTAAGCTCGAGTGAAGTCTTTGAACTTGTAAACTTGAGATTGACAATGGTCAATGTTTTATATCGCATAGTCTTTTGTTTGCTCAAGAGATCACTCAGGATCTCACCATTGTATCTGATCTTCCATAGCTGGGATATGATTGACATTTTTTCTAAGAGACATGGTTATGATTAGTATGTGACGGCTGCTACGTGTGGGTTTTACGCGCCGGCCACCAGCGGGTGAACGGCGGCGCGTAGTGCATATATTGTTGGGAAAATTAACTCCAACATATATGACATAAGTTATGGTATTAGACATATTTTTTCATGTTTTTAAATGGTTATGGACTATAAGTGAGCAATTATTTTAGTTATATGAAGTAAGTTCATGTAAACTAAACATTTGCTCCTCTAGCAATGCTTATGTAGACGATAATATTTTGACTTGCTAGATTAGGTCATGTTGTGCAAGATATGGTGAACTGACTTATGATAGAAGGATTATGATGTTCGTTCTTTAAAAGTCGAGTTGTCCAATTTTGAAATATCTTGCTCACAAGTGACTTGAAAACCATTATAAAATAGTTATTGTTAATTATTTATTGCAATTATTTCATTTTTTGATAAATGTGATTCTATGAATGTCAATGACAAAACTTGGAGCTTATAGTTTCTTCATTACATTAATTGGTAATTTCTCACGTTTTGGACATGTCTGTTTTAAATTCACAAAAGTCCGAGACATTGATGTATTTTGGACACCACCTGATGAGATGTGAATGAAAGACATAACTTTAAAGGTTTTAAGAACCTATAGAGTACGTGAATATTTATCCAAACAAGTTCAGGGAACTGTGTAGTGATAGAAGCATAATTCGACAATCATAAAAACTTTGTACACCATTACACAATGGTGTGACTGAAAGAAGTTTTTGAATATTGTTGGATGTGTTGAGATCCAATTGAACTCTGGACACGTGAATTGACTGATCTAAGTAACCTTGGGATCAGCAACTTGTGTACATAACTATACGAGTTAGTACTAAGAGTTGGGTCCAATGATAAATGTGTCTTCATAAGATGCTTCGTTAAATCCAATTGTTACGTGATGATTGGAGTTCATTGAGCTGAAAGTAGTACATTAGATAGAATCACATTATATCAATTTTCTTGGATATTGAATTTTCTAGTAAGGGCAGCATTATTTGGATGCTAAACCACTGTGAGATTAGAATAATCACTCTATCTGATCCAAGTGGAAGTTATTTAATGTGACTTTTTAATAGATTTTTACCCATTAAAGATCAGATGGATCTTGATGAGAGTAATTATCTAGTGGAGACGTCATCTACATAATTTCACAGAATTTTAATCTCTTACAAACACTAGGAAATATGTGCTTGAGAAGCATCATAATCTCCATAAAATATGACAAATCTTTAGGGAATGAGAAACCTACAGACGTTTAAAAGGTTCTATCTTATTCTAGTAAAGATTAATGAAATAAAGCAATAGAAAAAGAGATGGAGTTGATAAAATGAAATCAAGTTTGAAAACTTGTAGTTTTTTCATCGAGACACAAAATAGTTGAGAATGTGAATTCTCAAAAGTTAAAGAAAGATCAATGGGTCACTCTTGAGGTGACCAAGTTCACATGATAGAAAAGATTATACACTATAGGGGGATGTATAAGTTTTTTCTGTATAATGTGAGTTGTACCTCAATTCGTCACAACTCTAGCTAAAGTAAATTATGATTTTGAATTACATAAAGATGGATGTTGAACATTGTATTTTCTCAACGAAGAATTAGAAGAAGAAATCTACATGTAAAGCAGTAAGTTTTTTCTCTTTAAGGAGGATAATGTTTGTAGATTGAGGAAGTCAATTTACGGACTTAAACAATCCTCAAAGACATTAGAACTGAGACTTTATTAAATAATTGTCTCATTGACTTTGTTATGATAGATAAAGGTCACTGTATTTATGTTGAACGGTCCAAGACAATTTTTGTAATTCTATCACTAGTTGATGATACATTGGCTAGAATTTTAACAATGAGTATGTTTCTTGGTTAAAAGATTCATTGAATTCATTTAAGGAAGTTACTTGAGTTGTCTCAAGAGACACACATAAAAAGTCTTCTAAGAATGATTCAGAATGAACTTTGAGAACAAGTAGATACTCATATTAATCAAGGGCGGGTCATTGAACTATGATTAGTGTTTGAGAACTCTAAATATAAAATGTTTAGTACCATATGAAAATTGAAATTGGATGTCTGATGTTTGCTAAATTGTGCTTGCTTCGAGACAGTTGTTGAGTTATTTGTCTTGGTTAGCAGATATAAATTAATCTGGGAAAACACACTGAAAGATAGTGTGAGAGATTTTGAGATATCTGAAGGGTACTGTATATTATTATCTCAAGGAGATAATCTAGAATTAAAAGAATATACAGACAATAATTAGAATTGTGATTCAGATGGATATAAATAAAATTCCAATTATGCCTTCTTGCTTAAGTGAGAAGTAATCTTAAGGTATACCATGAACTAGATTTGTATAGCACTGTCCATTAAGGAAGTCGAGTTTGTGGCATGTGCATTTGCAGTCCAATATGTAGTTTGGTTGAGAGATTTCTGGATATATTTGGAAATAGTAAGCACTTCAAAGGAAGCTGTGATGATTCATTGTGGAATCAAACAGTCGAGTGGGAGTTGTAGTGATTTATTTTGGAATTAAACACTCCAGTGGGAACTGTAATTATTCATTATGGAATTATACACTCCAGTGGGAGTTGTTTCAATTCATTGTGATAATTAAACAGCTAGAACTTACTCTGAGTATTTCAAGTATCAAGAAAACCAAATATCTTAATATAAAGTTTAACTTTGTAAGGATGTTACAAAGTAGAAACAAATATTTCTTAAAAGATTCTTACTCGTTTGATATTAGCAAATCCACTTGACAAACCTTCCCAAGAGATGTTTAGACATCTAAAAGGTTGAAGTTCTTGCGTGGATTTGAACATGGTACGATGTAGATGTTAATGTTCCTGAAAAGTTTATGTATTGTGAATTATATGAAAGGTTCATATAATAGTATTTTAACAAGTAAAGATTAGCTCTCTCATACGAGTAATCGCCTCTTACATCTGAGTATGTGAAGAGATGAGATTATTTGAAAGATAATCGTAATAGATTTTACCACAAATCTATTTAACTTGTTACAAAGCTAAATCGTGGATTTCTGGACGAAAGTGGGAGGAAATCAAAGTTAAGTGTTGAGGATACACTTAAACTGTGATTTACACGATGTTAAATAAATAATTTTGATGACATACACTTCCATTCTTGGAAGTTTAGACATCGTGACATGTGTTTCATACCACATGTGCTAAGTTGACCATAAGGAAATGAGAGAGATATCCCCATTTTCTCATTGTATGAGGCCTTGAAGTTTCGATAAGCCTCTTATAAGTACCCTTAAGACTTTCTACAATATTTCTAAGTCTTTACTTTAGTGTTGCTACTTTAGCATGTTACCAATAGCTATGAATTATAATGGCGATGCGGTGCATGTCTAGGAAAGCAGCTATAGTGGAAGTCTGTAGATATTTTGTATGAAAGGAAGGACATCTTTATTAACACTTTCTATTGTGTTCATTGACCAGTCAATCGAGTTGAGAGCTTGATTATGAACAAATAGATTCGATAAAGGTTGAATATGCTCTAATAAAATCAGGGGATTGAAAGAGATATGTCAATTTGTGTTGATCGAAAAGAGTTCTGGGGTATAAAGAGAATTGAATTCTTCAAATAAATCTGGTTGAGTTGCTATATATCCTTAACAAGTGTATAGCAAGAAAACTCATATTCTCGAGAGTCACACGATATATTTGCATGTATGAATAAGTATAATGTGATAAGTATAAAGATGTGAAGTAGATGAGCGTAATGCTCAAACTTCATGTGTGAGTGGGAGATGAAAGTTATTTAATAAGAATTTATTAAATAAATAATAAATCCACCCATGAAGTGGATATGGTTGAGGGAAGTTAGTGAATAACTTCCATTCTCAACCAATATATAGATGATACGGGAGTTTTAATAGGATGATGATAAGAATTCTGATTCAATCTCCAAACTCTCTGCGAATATTGACTTCTCTCCTAAGCAAAAATATTGCAGAAGAATTCTTGGAGAATTCTTCATCACACAAATATATATCATACTTATACTCAAATAAAAGCATTTATATTGTGGATTATGAACCAATTCGTGAAGTAATTCTAGTAATTGAGTTCTGACTATGAGGATTACGGATTATACGTAGAATCCAACCGGCTCGAATTCCTTCCGCTGTAATTACGAGGTTGGTCGTTCCAACTCCCCTTATGTGATAATCGATAATTCCAACAAATCTTCTTACCCCCACAACTAATGCCTACTCTTCTTCGACGGGAAGAACAGGCGACACCTCTTCTTCTCTCATGAAAGTGTCGATCGATTTTTTTTTTCAACTTTTTAGTTTTCAACATTAGTTGGTGTTTGGTGCAAGCAAATAGTAATATTGGAACTGAATTTACAATATGAATAAGTAAGGGTAGTTTGGATAAATTGATCTAAAAATGGTAAAATACATCTTTTTTACAAAAATGTGTAAAAAACAAGTGTCCCCTATTTTATGGGCCACTTTTGTGTATATTCTCAAAAAACAATTTCCCTATCTTGAGGGCAAGATTATAGTTTTTCATAAATAATTATCTAAACAAGCTCCTTCACACATTTCTGCTTCAATCTCTTTCTTCCCTTGGAGCTTCACCAATGAAGGTGACAATGCCTACATTTTGGATCATCTTCTTTACCATAGTTTTTCTCTTCTCTTGTCTACCTTCCGTGACCTCCCAGCTGCGACACGATAACTATCCAACTGCAAATCTCCCAAAACTATGGATCAACGATGACAGGAATTTCACTGCTGATCGTTCCTGGCAGGAGTCTAACTCAACTCTTAGAATCATACTTCGCAGACGAAATATTGACGGGCCAGGATATGGCTGCGGCTTCTATACCAACGGCACTCAAGATTATTATCTGTTTGCTGTATTTATTCTCGATACTATGTACGACGGTTTTGTGAGTGCTTTCACCCCGTTGGTTATCTGGACTGCCAACAGAAACAATCCAGTAAGAATCAATTCTACGTTGGAGCTGACAGGTGAAGGAGACTTGGTCCTCAAAGATGAAGACGGCAAGTTCGTGTGGTCTACCAATACTGCTGGCAGATCGGTTGCACGTTTAAGTTTGACAGAGAGGGGAAGTCTTGTTCTGTTAGATGCAAAGAGCTCTGTAGTTTGGCAATCTATTGTGCATCCAATTGAGTTGACCTATCCATCTGCAAATCTATCTACTGTCTGGGTCAACAATGACAACAATTTCAGTCCTGAACGTCGTCTGAGATCATCCGCGAGAATGATCCTTCGCAGTGGAGCTACTTCCGGTCAAGGATATGCCTGTGGATTCTTTTGCAGCAATGACACGTGTGATTCCACCCTGTTTGCTATATTTATTTTCAATACTAATAACGAAATCCCCTCCGATAGTAGCACGCGAATCTCGGAGGCTGTGTGGTCTGCCAACCGAAACAATCCTGTCGGGATCGATTCGAAGCTGGAGCTCACAGCTGAAGGAGACTTGGTCCTGAGAGACGAAGATGATACGTTGGTGTGGTCTACCAACACTGCTGGGAGATCCGTTGTACGTTTAAGCCTGACAAAGATGGGAAATCTTGTTCTGTTGGATGCAAACAGTTCTGTAGTTTGGCAATCTTTTGATCATCCGACTGATTGCTTGCTTCCCCGGCAGATCCTGAAAGCTGGTATGAGCCTAACTGCGAGTTCTCCCTTAGCTAATGGGACGGAAGGAGGCCTCTATTCTGTTTCCCTCGTGGACGAAGAATTGGTAGCTTCTATACAGTCAGATTCTCCACTGGTATATTTCACTCTTAGACTGGATAAAGATGGTTTTTTTAATTATATGAAGCGTACTCCAACTCAGTATAGTAAATTGGGGCCTGATGGCCATCTTCGACTATTTAATTGGACTGATTATGATTCATGGGATGAAGTAGCTGATATTTTCACTAATTCTGGTCTGAGTGAGTGCGAATATCCCTTGGTTTGTGGAAAATACGGAATTTGTGAAAACGGGCAATGTAGTTGTCCCAACAACATACATTTTAAGGAAGTAAATGATAGCTTTCTTGATCATGTTTGCTCTGTAGTCGTTCCACTTACCTGTAGTGCTTCAGAGAATCACCATTTACTGGACCTTGATAATGTGACTTACTTTGCTTTCACGGCTGACATTGTTGAAATAGATAAAAGCGGTTGTAAAGAGGCCTGCTTGAAAAATTGTTCCTGCAAAGCTGCTATTTTTAAAAACAATTCTTGCTATATGCCATCCCAAATCTTTTCACTGCAGCAAAATGATACGGTTGATTCCTCAACATATTCGGTATCTATAAAAATTCAAAATGCTACCCTTTCTGCAGAAGCAACTGGGTCTATGTTATGGCCTATTTTGGGATCAACTCTTGGAGGTACTTTTGTAGCTATTCTCATTGGGACTGCAGTTTTTGTGTGCAGAAGGAGGAGGGGTAGATCTGAAGAAGTTGAGGAGGACTATTTTGATCATGTACCAGGCATGCCCACCAGATTCTCTTTTGAGGAATTAGCAATTGCAACAGACAACTTCAAGAAGAAACTTGGTGAGGGAGGATTTGGTTCAGTTTTCGAAGGGTCGTTCAGTGATGGCACGAGAATTGCAGTGAAGCGTCTTGATGGAGTGGGTCACGTTAAGAAGTCGTTTCTAGCAGAGGTTCAAAGTATTGGCAGCATTCACCATATCAACTTGGTGAGGCTAATCGGCTTTTGTGCAGAGAAATCTCACAGGCTTTTGGTTTATGCATATATGTGCAATGGCTCTCTGGAGAGATGGATCTACTGCAAAAGTCACGACAAAATGCTCGAATGGAGCTGCAGAAGAAGCATCATTCTTGACATAGCCAAAGGATTGGCCTATCTTCATGAAAAGTGTGTGCTAAAGATCATCCACCTGGACATCAAGCCTCAGAACATACTTCTGGATGAACGTTTCAACGCTAAACTTGGTGATTTTGGGCTTTCTAAACTCATCGACAGGGACCAAAGCAACGTTGTTACAACCATGAGAGGAACTCCGGGGTATCTAGCACCTGAATGGCTTAAGTCTGCTATAACAGAGAAGGTAGATGTTTATAGCTTTGGGGTTGTGATTCTTGAAATTGTGAGTGGTAGGAAGATTTTTGAGGAAACAAGGCCGGAGGAGGAAAGACATCTAACGACCCTTTTCATGAAAAAAGCCGAGGAAGGACTGTGGCTAGATCTCGTCGACAAGTGCTGTCTGGATGTGGATTCGAATGTTGGCGAAGTTGAGGAAATGATGCAAATAGCAGCATGGTGTTTACAAAGTGCTCCTGAGAAGAGGCCCTATATGTCCATGGTCATCAACATCTTAGAGGGTGTAAACAATGTCCCTAAAGACATGAATTACAACTTTTTGATTAACCAAGTCCCACAAGTTAGTTCCAAAGATGCAACTCCTTTACTTCCCTCAGTTCTGTCGGGGCCTCGATGATTTTCAGAGTAAGTTTTCGAGTCAAACTATTCAACTTGGAACGTGTATTTCTTCTTAGTTTAATGTGGACTGTAAATAAAGACTCCTCCTTGGAAAAATTGTTTTCAATCTCAAAATTTTCTGTCTTTGCTAGAAATAGTTGCGACTTCTGTCTAAAGCCGAACAAATCTTGGAGTGAAATGCCTTGATGGAGTTGAACCTTCCAGCAAGCATTCACCATATATTATATGATACATTTCGACATTATATTATTAATTATTACATGTAATGGTTAAATTAATTTGAGTATTTGTGTCTGTTAATCGGATTTTGGATTCACAAGAAAACTTGTTTCCGGGAATCGGAATCAAATGCAATAAGAACGAAATTAAAAATCACACAAGAACACCAGTTTACGTGGTTCGGAGATAAAGCTCCTACGTCCACGGGATCCGAGAGGATAGACTTTCACTTGGATGTAAATTGGAAGTTACAAGTTACAGAGCACACACTCTCTTCCGTGTTTTCTCTCAAAAATGATCTCAAAAGTCTAAGCTACTTCTATCAGCTAGAAGCACTTATTTATAGATACAGAGATTGAGATGAATCTGGACTTGATTCAGTTGTAACGAACTCATAAGTAAAGTAGTTATCCAGCTGGCTAACAAACTCCAATAACCGCTTCAGTTGATTCAGTTAGAACCGCCTTCGTGTTAGCTTCAACTTGGTGTTTCGCGTCTTTGTACTTTATATCAGATGACTTGACCTCAGCTGACTTGATCACTTAACATCAGATGACTTCCTGTCCAGACCTCCAATGATAGGACTCCACTGTTAGACCTCATCTGATGAGCCTTATCTGATATAACTCTGCTGATACCCCAAATAGACTAACTCCTACGGCTAACACTTCATCAAGATAGCTCCTTATTGAATTAAGCTCAGTAGACTTCATACTTCACATATGACACTTCACAATTCTCCACCTCAGATGAGAAGTATCAATCCTCTCCTCCTCTCCTCCATGCTCCAGCTTGGGCCTAAGGAACATCCCATACACTCATCTTTACCAATTCAACACAAAATTTGAATTTAGCACCTGGTAAAGACTTTGTACACATATCTGCAGCATTGTCATCTGTAGATATCTTCTGGATGAGAACCACTCCTTTATCAATGATTTCCCTCACAAAATGCAACCTTACATCAATGTGCTTTGATCTCTCATGGAACACTTGATGTTTAACCAGATGTACAGCACTCTGATTATTACAATGAATGACCACAGCCTTTTGGTTTATCCCAAAATCCTTGATAATGCCTTTCAACCACAAAACCTCCTTAACAGCCTCTGACACTGCAACAAACTCTGCTTCTGTAGTAGATAAAGCAACTCCACTCTTCTGTCATGGCTGTAATCCATGACTCCCTATCATCACACTCAAGGGCTTCCTTGTAGTTCTTAGGTTCTTGGTACTCTATGGCTTCTGCTGTAACAAGTGCATAGGAAACCAGATCCACACGGCCAAACCTTGCTGGAGGATATATTTATCTTCTGGATCTGTCTCTTGTCAGGCTATAATTTCTCAAGTCTGCTTCTGACACTCCTTCTTCCTCTTCTGCAGGTGCACTATCCTCATCAGATGACCCATTCTCTCCTGTTTCCTGCTCTGGTTCAGAACCAGATGAGCTATCATGCTTGTCATGATCAGGCTCCACCTCTACTTGAGTAATTGGCTCAGAAATAACACCATCCATCTCATCAGCTGATGGCCCTCCATCACCTCCACCAGACTTGTATCCCATCTGTGATTCATTGAACACTACATCTCTACTGGTAATACACTTCTGGTTCCCAGGCTCTAAACACCACAGCTTATACCCTTTAACCCCCTTTGGATATCCAATGAAAACACATTTTAAAGCTCTAGGTTCAAGTTTGTCTTGCTTCACATGAACATAAGCTAGGCATCCAAATACTTTCAACTTAGAGTAATCTGAGATCTTTCCATACCAAACCTCATCTGGGGTTTTAAACTCAATGGCAGATGATGACACTTTATTAATGAGATACACAGCTGTGTTAACAGCTTCACCCCAAAAACTCTTAGGTAAGTGAGCATCAAATAACATACAACTAACCCTTTCCAGAATAGTTTTATTCATCCTCTCTGCTAGACCATTCTGCTGGGGGTTTGAAGGAACAGTTTTATGCCTAGTAATACCCTTCTCCCTACAAAATTGTTAAAACTCCTCTGATAGGAATTCAAGCCCATTATCAGTCCTTAAGTGTTTGATAGTCCTGCCTCTCTTATTCTCAAGTTCAATCAACCATTCTTTGAACTTAGAGAAGGCATCACTCTTCTGTTTAAGAATGTAAACCCAAACCTTCCTGGAATAATCATCAATAAGGGTAAGGAAATACCTGCCTCCACCATGAGTGGATACCCTTGCTGGTCCCCATACATCAGAATGTATGTAATCCATAACCTCCTTGGTGGTATGCTTCCCCTTCTGGTATGCTTGCTTCTTTGATTTACCAAGAACATACCTCTCACAGAATTCCAGCTTACATATCCTATTCCCTGGGATTGCTCCCTTCTTGGATAACTCCACCAGACCCTTCTCACCAACATGTGCCAATCTCTTGTGCCACAAATTGACATCAGAAGACTCCATAGTAACATCAGCTGACCCTGTAACAGTTCTTCCAATCAAAGTATACAAACCATTCTTGATAGCCCCCTTCATGACAATCCTTCCAGATTTGGTTATTGACAGACTTCCCTTGTCTGTCTTGAATTCAAACCCCTTTGAATTCAAAGTACCAAGAGAAACCAGATTTCTCTTCAACTCAGGAACAAACCTGACATCAGATAAGATCCTATCAACCCCATCAAACATCTTGATCTTGATAGAACCAGATCCTTGCACTCTACAGCTCTCATCATTACCCAAAAGAGCAAGACCTCCATCAATTTTCTCAAGATCCAGAAACCAGTCTTCATGTGGACACATATGAAAAGTACACCCTGAGTCCAGGACCCACTCTTGACTTAGTCTCTCATGACTAACCATCAAGACCTCTGCACTATCATATCCTTCAACCTCCACAACAGCTGCATCTCCATCTTGATCACCTTGATTGTCTTTCTTCTTTCTTTCAGGACAATTCTTTCTCAGATGATCTTCCTTATGGCAAGTGAAACACTTCCTCTTCTCAACAAAATCAGATTTCTTCCCACCCTTATTCCCTTTTCCACCATCCTTCTTCTTGGACTGAAACCCCTTCTTCTTCTTGGATAGCACATTCAATCCTTCAGCAGGCTTCTTCCCATCAGTTTGGATCTGTAGAAACTTGGTTTTCAGAGCAGTTTGAACATCATCAAACATCACCTGATCCTGTCTTCCAAATAACAAGGCATCTTTGAAATTTTCCAGAGACTTAGGTAGGGCATTCAACAGCATCAATGACTTATCTTCATCATCAATTGTAACATCCAAACTCTCCAGATCATCCACCAATCTGTTGAACTCGTCCAACTGATCACCAAGATTCTTATCTTCACTCATCTTGAAGACTTGAAGCTTCTGTTTCATGTATAACTTGTTCGTAACAGACTTGGTCTGGTATAACTGCTCCAGCTTATTCCAGATCCCAAGAGTGGTTTTCTCCTTCGATACTTCCCTCAATGGCTTGTCCCCAAGACACAAGATAAGCGCACTGTGTGCCTTCCTCTTGTTCTCCTCCACCTTCGCCGGATTAGTTCCAGAAGCCACCTGAGCCGGTGGCAACAAGGCTTCGTACAAACCATTGTATACCAGGAGAGCCTTCATCTTAATCTTCCATAAGCTGAAATCGTTCTTTCCCGTGAACTTCTCAATATCGAACTTAGTTGCAGCCATGATTGCTTCCCACAGACGGCGCCACTTGTTAATCGGATTTTGGATTCACAAGAAAACTTGTTTCCGGGAATCGGAATCAAATGCGATAAGAACGGAATTAAAAATCACACAAGAACACCAGTTTACGTGGTTCGGAGATAAAGCTCCTACGTCCACGGGATCCGAGAGGATAGACTTTCACTTGGATGTAAATTGGAAATTACAAGTTACAGAGCACACACTCTCTTCTGTGTTTTCTCTCAAAAATGATCTCACAAGTCTAAGCTACTTCTATCAGCTAGAAGCACTTATTTATAGATACAGAGATTGAGATGAATCTGGACTTGATTCAGTTGTAACGAACTCATAAGTAAAGTAGTTATCCAGCTGGCTAACAAACTCCAATAACCGCTTCAGTTGATTCAGTTAGAACCGCCTTCGTGTTAGCTTCAACTTGGTGTTTCGCGTCTTTGTACTTTATATCAGATGACTTGACCTCAGCTGACTTGATCACTTAACATTAGATGACTTCCTGTCCAGACCTCCAATGATAGGACTCCACTGTTAGACCTCATCTGATGAGCCTCATCTGATATAACTCTGCTGATACCCCAAATAGACTAACTCCTACGGCTAACACTTCATCAACATAGCTCCTTATTGAATTAAGCTCAGTAGACTTCATACTTATAATAGTTCTGAAATCTCCTATTCATTCTTACTTTATGCCTCAAATTATTCTCTCAGTGACTGTTATTTGCCACACCTACTTTATCGCTATTTTTATTTGGCTCCCCGTCTTACAATCTTATTCTGTTAAAAATTGAGTTTAGCTATCTACCGTTAAAGTAATTCTGGAATTGTAATTGAAACTTCCCCGTCTTGTGTATTGCTAGCTATAACAAATTCATTAAAAATATATCCAATTGTGTTTATTGGTGTTTTAAACTGTATTTATTATTTAATTATTTATATAATTTATGCATTGGAGGGCTTTCATCGGGAAGGCTCTGACATTACACATTTGAGTGTTGAGGGAAGGAAATGAATCTTCTTTTGCCACCTTCAAAATCTAACACCCTCAAAATGGAATCAACAAATATCTTGTTCCTGTCACAAAATTACTACCATGTGTTTAGAATTTCTTGGGCACAAATTACTACTCGGTCCCAAAGTCTCAATGCATAAATAGTAAATACCCCTTCCCATGTAAAAGGTAACTTTTCCTTATACCAAATTTTGCATAGTCAATTTCCTCTACATATTACTCTATCTTCTCCAAAAGCAAGTGATTCTTAGCCCTTTGACACATTTTTCTTTCACAGAGGGCCATTATTACTATATCTTCTTCAATATCTTTGATGAAATTATAATGTGATTCAAATTATTTATTTCTCATCACTACTCTACTCTCAATTATACTCAATGAGTTTCCACAAATCCCTCTATAGAATGCCATTATTAGGTAATCCTTCACTAAATGTTTATTTCTCTTCCATAACCATGATGTAATTATATTATTCAAATTATGTCGCATTAGAGACAGCACCGATGATCATCTATTATTTTGCATGGGGGAAGGTAATAATTCAATATTTTAAATATGATTTACTTATAATACGTGCTTGGATATATGTAAAAAGACCGCTGAAGAAATAATGACCGGAGAGTTTGATATATCTCCTTCATCTGTATTAGGGAGTCGCGTCTTGCAAGTCTTGATTGGACATATTTATTAACGATACTGATGCATATAAGAGAATAGCTGACCCAAATAACTAAATATCTGCTTCAATCCCATCTTTCCCAATGGCAATGAATTTGATTATGTCTACATTTTGGATCATCTCAACTCTCTTCTCTTGTGTGACCTCCCAGTTTCCATTTCATAACCGTTCAACTGCAAATCTCTCTACTGTATGGATCAATCATCTCCCATATGAAACTAAACCCATCCTTGGCAATGGAGAGTATTTCTGTGGCTTCTATAGCAGCTTAACCTCGTCGCATTTTCTGTTTGCCAATTACGACTCAGACGGCACGATTATCTGGTCTGCCAACCCGAACAAACCTGTGGGAATCAACTCAACGTTGGAGCTCACCGGCGAGGGAGACTTAGTCCTAAGAGACGAAAACGGTACATTCGCATGGGCTACCAACACTGCTGGAATATCGGTTGTAGGCCTAAATTTGACAGAGATGGGAAATCTTGTTCTGTTTGATGCAAACGCCTCTGTAGTTTGGCAATCTTTTGATCATCCGACCGATACTTTGGTTCCAGGGCAGATCCTGAAAGCTGGTATGAATCTAACGGAGAGCGGAAGCCTGTATTCTGTGCTGATGATAGAAAAAGGATTGGTAGCTTCTATACACTCAGATTCTCCACAGGTATATTACCAAAACTTGGCTTTTAACGAAAAGCGGAATAAGGAAGCAAGTTATGCTAAGTTTCAAAACGGAAGTCTAGATTTATATGTGAAGTGTCATATGTGAAGTATCTTGTCTGCTGAGCTTGATTCAATAAGAAGCTATGTTGTAAATGTGTTAGCCGTAGAAGTTAGTTGAATTTGGGGTACCAGAGGAGTTGAATCAGATGAGGATGACCAGAGTAGTCTGGCAGATAAGCTATCAGAGGAGGTCCATCAGATGAGGTATACCAGAGGAGTCCTATCAGAGGAGGTCTGGACCAGAAGTCATCTGATGTGAGTGACCAGAATCAGACGAGGTCAAGTCATCTGATCCAAAGTTCAAAGGCGCGAATTACACCAAATTGAAGCTAATGCGATGGCGGTTCTAACTGAATCAACTGGAGCGGTTATTGAAGCCGTTAGCCAGCTGGATAACTACTTTACATCTGAGTTTGTTACAACTGAATCGATTCTAGGGTTCATCTCTATCTCTGTAACTATAAAAAGGGGGTTTCTTAGCTGCGAAACAACACACATCACAAGTGAGATCATTATTGAGTGCAAACACATAGAGTTTGTGAGATTGAGTGAATTGTAACTTCTTCCATTCTTTCTTAGTGAAAAGTTATCCTCTCCGATCCCGTGGACGTAGGAGTATTCATCTCCGAACCACGTAAATCTGGTGTTCTTGTGTGATTTCAATTTCGTTCTTATTGTTACCATAATTCTGATTTCCTGATTACAAGTTTTCTTGTGAATCTAAATCCGATTAACAAGTGGCGCCGTCTGTGGGAAGCAATGATGGCTACAACTAAGTTCGACATTGAGAAGTTAACGGGGAAGAACGATTTCAGCTTATGGAAGATTAAGATGAAGGCTCTGCTGGTACATAATGGTTTGTACGAAGCCTTGTTGCCACCGGAACAGGTGGCTTCTGTAACTAATCCGGCGAAGGTAGAGGAGAACAAGAGGAAAGCACACAGTGCGCTTATCTTGTGTCTTGGGGATAAACCATTGAGAGAAGTATCGAAGGAGAAAACCTCTCTTGAAGTCTGGAATAAGCTGGAGCAGTTATACCAGACCAAGTCTATTACGAACAAGTTATACATGAAACAGAAGCTTCAAGTCTTCAAGATGAATGAAGACAAGAATCTTGGTGATCAGTTGGACGAGTTCAACAGATTGGTGGATGATCTGGAGAGTTTGGATGTTACAATTGATGATGAAGACAAGTCATTAATGTTGTTGAATTCTCTACCTAAGTCTCTGGAAAATTTCAAAAATGTCTTGCTATTTGGAAGACAAGATCAGATGATGTTTGATGATATTCAAACTGCCCTGAAAACCAAGTTTCTACAGATCCAAACTGAAGGGAAGAAGCCTGCTGAAGGATTGAATGTTCAATCCAAGAAGAAGAAGGGGTTTCAGTCCAAGAAGAAGGATGGTGCAAAAGGGAATAAGGGTGGGAAGAAATCTGATTTTGTTGAGAAGAGAAAGTGTTTCACTTGCCATAAGGAAGGTCATCTGAGAAAGAATTGCCCTGAAAGAAGGAAGAAAGACAATCAAAATGATCAAGATGGAAATGCAACTGTGGTGGAGGTTGAAGGATATGATAGTGCAGAAGTCTTGATGGTTAGTCATGAAAGACTAAGTCAAGAGTGGGTCCTGGACTCTGGGTGTACTTTTCATATGTGTCCACATGAAGACTGGTTCCTGAATCTTGAGAAGATTGATGGAGGTCTTGTTCTTTTGGGTAATGATGAGAGCTGTAGAGTGCAAGGATATGGTTCTATCAAGATCAAGATGTTTGATGGAGTTGATAGGATCTTATCTGATGTCAGGTTTGTTCCTGAGTTGAAGAGAAATCTTGTTTCTCTTGGTACATTGAATTATAAGGGTTTTGAATTCAAGACAGAAAAGGGAGTTCTGTCAATAACCAAGTCTGGAAGGATTGTCATGAAGGGTATGATCAAGAATGGTTTGTATACTTTGATTGGAAGGACAGTTACAAGATCAGCTGATGTTACCATGGAGTCTTCAGAGGTCAATTTGTGGCACAAGAGATTGGCACATGTTGGTGAGAAGGGTCTGGTGGAGTTATCCAAGAAGGGAGCAATCCCAGGGAAGAGGATATGTAAGCTGGAATTCTGTGAGAGGTGTGTTATTGGGAAATCAAAGAAGCAAGCATACCAGAAGGGGAAACATACCACCAAGGAGATTATGGATTACATACATTCTGATGTATGGGGGCCAGCAAGGGTATCCACTCATGGTGGAGGCAGGTATTTCCTTACTCTTATTGATGATTATTCCAGAAAGGTTTGGGTTTACATTCTTAAACAGAAGAGTGATGCCTTCTCTAAGTTCAAAGAATGGTTGATTGAACTTGAGAACAAGAGAGGCAGAACTATCAAGCACTTAAGGACTGATAATGGTCTTGAATTTCTATCAGAAGAGTTTCAACAATTTTGTAGGGAGAAGGGTATTACTAGGCATAAAACTGTTCCTTCAAACCCCCAGCATAATGGACTAGCTGAGAGAATGAATAGAACTATTCTGGAAAGGGTTAGGTGTATGTTATCTGATGCTCATTTACCTAAGAGTTTTTGGGGAGAAGCTGTTAACACAGCTGTGTATCTCATTAATAAAGTGTCATCATCTGTTGTTGAGTTTAAAACCCCAGATGAGATCTGGTATGAAAAGATATCAGATTACTCAAAGTTAAAAATATTTGGATGCCTAGCTTATGTTCATGTGAAGCAATACTAACTTGAACCTAGAGCTTTAAAATGTGTTTTCATTGGGTATCCAAAGGGTGTTAAAGGGTACAAGTTGTGGTGTCTAGAGCCTGGGAACCAAAAGTGTATTACCAGCAGAGATGTTGTGTTTAATGAATCACAGATGGGTTACAAGTCTGGTGGAGGTGATAGAGAGCCATCAGCTGAAGATATGGATGATGTTATTTCTGAGCCAATTACTCAAGTTGAGGTAGAGCCTGATCATGATAAACATGATAGTGCATCTGGTTCTGAACCAGAACAGGGAGCAGGAGAGAATGAGTCATCAGATGAGGATAGTGCACCAGTAGAGGGGGAGGAAGGAGTGCCAGAAGCAGACTTAAGAAATTATAGTTTGACAAGAGACAGGACTAGAAGACAAATACATCCTCCAGTAAGGTTTGGTCGTGTTGATCTGGTCTCATATGCACTTGTTACAGCAGAAGCCATAGAGTACCAAGAACCTAAGAACTACAAGAAAGCCCTTAAGTGTGATGATAGGGAGTCATGGATTACAGCCATGACAGAAGAGATGGAGTCTCTTAAGAAGAACCAAACTTGGATTCTTGTTGATAAGCCACCTAGGCAGAAGCTAATCAGTTGTAAATGGCTATTTAAAAGGAAGCTTGAATCTGGTGTGAAGGATCAAGTGAGGTTTAAAGCCAGGCTAGTGGCCAGAGGATTTACTCAGAGAGAAGGAATTGATTACAATGAGGTATTCTCACCTGTGGTTAAGCATTGTTCAATTAGATTACTTCTCAGTAGAGTTGTCCAAGAAGATCTGGAGTTGCAACAACTTGATGTTAAGACAGTTTTTCTGTATGGGGATCTTATTGAGAGTTTGTACATGCACCAACCAGAAGGGTTTGTTGAACCAGGGGGAGAAGGAAAGGTGTGTCTACTCAAGAAATTATTGTATGGCCTCAAGCAAAGTCCAAGACAATGGCACAAGAAGTTCAATGAAGTTATGCTGTCCATTGGTTTTGTAAGGAGCAAGTATGATACTTGTGTATATCTGGAAAGGCAAGGTAGTGATGTGATAGCCTATCTTCTGATTTATGTAGATGATATGCTTATTGCTAGTAAGAGTCTTTTGAAGATCCAGAGTATCAAAAGGAAACTCAGTGCCAGGTTTGACATGAAGGACTTGGGAAATGCTAAAAGGATTCTTGGAATGGATATTCTTAGGGACAGAGCAGCTGGAAGACTATTCTTATCCCAGAAGAGTTACATTGAGAAGGTCCTGAAGAGGTTTAACATGCATGAGAGTAGGTCTGTATCAACTCCTCTGGGGCAACAGTTCAAATTATCTAAGGAAATGGAACCTAAGTCTGAAGAAGAAAAAAGGACTATGATGAAAGTACCTTATGCAAATGGGGTTGGAAGCTTGATGTATGCTCTGGTCTGCAGCAGACCAGACTTAGCTTATTCATTGAGTATGGTAAGCAGATACATGTCTAACCCAGGGAAGTTACATTGGGAAGCTTTGAAATGGATATTCAGATACCTTAAAGGGTCATCTGATCTGGGTTTGATGTTTGAAAAGATGACTGACCAGAAGAGTCCACTGGAAGGATTTGTAGATTCTGATTTTGCTGTTAATTTGGATACCAGAAGATCCTTAACAGGATATATCTTTACTCTTTACAATACTGCTGTGAGCTGGAGATTTGTTCTGCAGAGTGGAGTTGCTTTATCTACTACAGAAGCAGAGTTTGTTGCAGTGTCAGAGGCTGTTAAGGAGGCTTTGTGGTTGAAAGGCATTATCAAGGATTTTGGTATAAATCAAAGGGTTGTGGTCATTCATTGTGATAATCAGAGTGTTGTTCATCTGGTTAAACATCAAGTATTCCATGAGAGGTCAAAGCATATTGATGTAAGGCTGCATTTTGTAAGGGAAATCATTGATAAAGGACTGGTTCTGATCCAGAAGATATCTACAGAGGACAATGCTGCAGATATGTGTACAAAGTCTTTACCAGGTACGAAATTCAAATTCTGTGTTGAATTGGTAAAGATGAGTGTATGGGATGTTCCTTAGGCCCAAGCTGGAGTGTGGAGGAGAGGAAGAGAGAATTGATACTTCTCATTTGAGGTGGAGAATTGTGAAGTGTCATATGTGAAGTATCTTGTCTGCTCAGCTTGATTCAATAAGAAGCTATGTTGTAAATGTGTTAGCCGTAGAAGTTAGTTGAATTTGGGGTACCAGAGGAGTTGCATCAGATGAGGATGACCAGAGTAGTCTGGCAGATAAGCTATCAGAGGAGGTCCATCAGATGAGGTATACCAGAGGAGTCCTATCAGAGGAGGTCTGGACCAGAAGTCATCTGATGTGAGTGACCAGAATCAGACGAGGTCAAGTCATCTGATCCAAAGTTCAAAGGCGCGAATTACACCAAATTGAAGCTAATGCGATGGCGGTTCTAACTGAATCAACTGGAGCGGTTATTGAAGCCGTTAGCCAGCTGGATAACTACTTTACATCTGATTTTGTTACAACTGAATCGATTCTAGGGTTCATCTCTATCTCTGTAACTATAAAAAGGGGGTTTCTTAGCTGAGAAACAACACACATCACAAGTGAGATCATTATTGAGTGCAAACACAGATAGTTTGTGAGATTGAGTGAATTGTAACTTCTTCCATTCTTTCTTAGTGAAAAGCTATCCTCTCCGATCCCGTGGACGTAGGAATATTCATCTCCGAACCACGTAAATCTGGTGTTCTTGTGTGATTTCAATTTCGTTCTTATTGTTACCATAATTCCGATTCCCTGATTACAAGTTTTCTTGTGAATCTAAATCCGATTAACATTATATATAACAAAAGTCGAGCCTATGAGTCCAGATATATCAATAACTATCCCTAAAGCTACTTCACCTCAATACATGCAAGTAGGGCCTGATGGGCACCTTAGAGTGTTTGAATCGGTTAGTGATGAAGTAGCTGATATTTTTAGGGACAAACTTGGTGATGAAGGGTGTGGATATCCCATGGTTTGTGGAAAATATGGAATTTGCTCAAACGGGAGTTGTAGTTGCCCCGATGGTAAAAGTTTTAGGCGAGTAAACGAAAGGTTTCTTGATCACGGTTGTTCTCAAGTCATTCCACTTACCTGTGATGCTTGGCATAATCATGTTCTCCTAGACCTCCATAATGTAACATACTTCGCTTTCATGCCAGACATTGATAAAACAGACATGAGGAGTTGTAAAAAGGCCTGCTTGAAAAATTGTTCCTGCAAAGCTGTTATCTTTAGAGAATGTGAGTGCACTACAAAAATAAATTGATTTAAAGAGGGTTTTGGAGAGGGTTTTAAAGAGGGAATCGAATGTAGAGAGGGTATTGAAGAGGGATTTATTCCCTCTCCAAAATGCTCCTCGCCATTCTGTACACGAGGGAAAAAAATCCCTCAAAAAATGGAGAGGGTTTTAAAGAGGGATTTCGTGTGGGACCAGGCGCGGGAAAATTTCCCTCGTAAAAAATCCCTCTTCATTACCCTCGTAAACTGTGCGCGAGGGAAAATTTTCCCTCTTCATAGCTGATGTGACTGGCGGTCATTGGGCGAGGGAAGTTTCCCTCGGCTGACGTTCCCTCGCCCAGTCTGTTCCGAAATAAAAACGTATTTCGTGGGTTTCGAACCCACGACCTCAAGCACAACCCCTCCACCGCGGATCCGCTAGGCTAGCACCCACCCACCTCACACCAAGCTCAAATTGGGCGAAATTCGCCCCCCTCAGGTTTCGAACACGCGACCTCCATGTATGCGGAGGCCTTGCGTGTTTCGCCGTGCCGCTTGGGCAAGGCTATTTACTTGTTATGTTTTAGGGTGTAATATATATGTTTAATATATTTTCTGTTGTATATTTTAAACATAATACTACTTAATATTAATTGTTTGTTATACTTTATATGAAAATTATTATTACATATAAAATTAAACTATCACTTGTATATATTATTATAAATCAATATAACTTTAAAATAAGTATATTTTAATTATTTTTCACTATTACACATATATTGATTGTTTTTATTTTTAAAAATAAATACTTTTTTAATTTATTTTTACTATTTACTAATGTGTGTACACATATACACATATATTGATCATTATTTTATTTAAAAATCAATAAAATAAAATAAAAAGTATTTTTTAAATTTATTTTCACTATTTACAATTATGTGTACACATATACACATATAAAGTTTGCTTTTTTTTTTTAAATCAATAAAATTTTAAAATAAATATTTTTGAAATTGTTTTTCACTAAAATTAATAATAATAATAATAATAATAACAAACCAACATATATAGTTCCAATTATATCCAGACATAACAATTAAAATATCCACACATGCTCAAATATCCAGACAATTAAATCTAAATAAACAGTAAAATCTTAAACCAACATATATAGTTCAAAAACACGATCAAATATTCATGACATCTATCTCTCATCATCATCATCATCATCACCACCTCTTTCATTTCCAGAATAATTACCCCTCGGAGGGTAACCAGAATATGCACCTCTTTCAAGTAGGTCTACAAATCCAGTTGGAGATATGGAATTACGACGAGACGGGGAAGGACCAGAAGCTGGAGGACGAGCAGGAGAGGCCTGAGGATAAGGGGCGGCGGGAAAACCACTAGGAAGAACGAGAGGAACACCACTAGAAGGACCGGTGAGAGGACAAGGGGCGTAACCAGGGGCGGGAGGATAAGAAGGATAAGCTGGGTAAGGAGGATATGAAGTAGCTGGTTGGGAAAACCCACTAGGTAGGTTTCTCTGATGTCCTTGCATCCACGCCATCATCTGGTTGTGCACTTCCTGATGCAAGTTTTCGTTATACTGTATTTGTTGCTCCGCCAGCATTCTTTCATATCTCGCGCGCTCTTCAGCCAACAAGCGATCAACATCTCTTTGGTCATAGCCGCCAACGTGTGTGCCAGATGATGTCCCGCCTGGGCCAGATTGTATGCGCATCGTCTTCATTTGACCGAGACCCCTAACTTTTCCGTGTTCTGGCCTCACTGTCTCAGCATACGCTTGACTCAATCAGTTCAAGCGCTCATCTTCATCCGCTGGAGGCGGTAATTGCGAGACTCGTTCCTCCACGGAGCCCTAGACATACAAAAATTGTGTAAATGAAAAAGTATATAAACGTGTTATTTATATTGTTAATGTTAATGTAAAACACTTACAATTATTTCAGCAATTCCCCCATACGTGTACTCCCCTTCCCCACAGCTGTGGAAATGTTGCACAATTTCCCATTCAGATGGGAGCCGGTTATATTTCTTCTCCTGTATTCCAAAAAATTCGGGTTATGTATAATAAAGTAATTAAAATCTCTCTATGTTGTAGTGCAGGATTAATTACTTACGTATTCCTCAGTCCATTGTGCAGCTCCTTTTGCCCCTCCTTTGTGTTTTGAGGGGCCTCTTCCTCCGACCGAAGATAAGCGGTTTGTCCTACACTGGTTGCTTTTGGCAATGACTTCGGGCAATTGCCAGTACTCGAGTAGTGCAGTCCAGAATGTCGGCTCCCACGGTGGGTTTTTTCCTTCACGTCGATGGATCCTCTTCCAAAGACTGAGGAGATCCATGAATCGTTCTCTAGACCTCTGGATAAAGAGCTTTTTAATTACCACCGTATTTTCCGTCGTCGGATCCCAGTAGGTCTCCCTCTGAAGAAAATATTTTCCACCGTATTTACCTTCAACTGCTTCGGGTACTTCACGACCGCTGAAATTGCGAGGTACATTGTGTCGCCTCGTCAGCACATGGTCCTCAAAATAATGGGAACAAAACATTGATGCTTCTTTTGTTAAATAAGCATTTGCAATTGAAGCTTCCACATGCGCCTTGTTACCCACACTTAACTTTAAATTGTGAAGATACCTAATTCAAGGTCCACGGATGAGCTACTGTAATTCTCGAACGAGATTATATTAAAAATAAACAGGTAAATTAATAGATTACCTCTCAAATGGGTACATCAATCTGTATTGTACTGGACCAGCGATCTTTGCCTCATATGCAAGATGGACAGGTAGATGCTCCATTGAATTAAAGAAGCTGGGTGGAAATATTCGTTCCAACTTGCACAAGATGTCTGGGATATCATGGTCCAACCTAGTCATGTTTTTCACTGTAATGGTCCTAGATGTTAACTCCTTGAAAAACAAACTAATTTCAGTGATAGCTTTCCAAATGTTGGCCGGCAGTAATTCACGGAAAGCAATTGGAAGCAGTCTCTGCATAAACACGTGACAATCATGACTCTTCATCCCAAACATCTTCAATTTGCTCCAGTCTACGCAACGAGACAGGTTGGACACATAATCATCAGGGAATTTCAATTCATCTACCCACTTGCAAACAATATCTCTCTGTCTCTTATCAAGTGAATAAGCAGCTTTGGGGTACTTTCCTGTATCTGGACATCTCTGCAACGAGGGTCGACGACAGTATTCATTGAGCTCATCCCTAGATTTATTTGTGTCCTTCGTTTTCCCTTCCACATTCATCACCGTGTAGAAGAGATTATCAAACACATTTTTTTCGATGTGCATCACATCCAAATTATGTCGGATCAACAGCATACTCCAGTACGGCAAATCCCAGAAAATGCTCTTCTTCTTCCAACCCCCATCTAGAACTTTGTTGTGAGCATCAGCACCCTCTTCCGTAACTTTCATAAATCCAATCCAATTAATTTCCTCAAGGATCGAAACACCTGTACGGATGGGCGGTGGATCATCATCAACTGTTTTGTTCTTTTTGAATGCAGTCTTGTTCCTTCGATACGGATGATATCTGGGTAAGAACTTACGATGGTTGTCAATCCACGACTGCTTTCGACTGAGCCTCAAAGTGAAAGCATCCGTGTATTCTGCACAATATGGACAAGCAAGCCTTCCAGATGTGCTACATCCAGACAACATCGAGTAGGCTGGAAAGTCACTTATGGTCCAGATTAGTGCAGCCCACATCAAAAAATTCTGCTTTGTAGCAATATCGTACGTTACCACTCCATATTCCCATAAAATTATCAAATCACGGATCAATGGTTGTAAAAATACATCCAATTTATCCTTTGGATTTTTTGGACCAGGCACCAAAACCGTAAGAAACATGAATTGATCCTTCAAGCACATCCATGGCGGTAGATTGTACGGCGTCAGTATCACGGGCCATGAGGAGTATTGTTTCCCCGACTGCCCAAACGGCTGAAAACCGTCGGTGCTCAAGCCCAACCTCACGTTCCAAATTTCTGATGCAAATTCAGGATACGACTGGTCCAAGTGTTAGAGCAACTTGCATGCCATGTCATATCATTCGCAGTTGCATTGGACTGATACAATCTTTGCAGTCTAGGGATGATGGGAAAGTAGAACATCTCCTTGAAAGGGCTCTTCTTTTTCAGTCGACCATTCACATCGCGTCTAGCGGGTTTGAACCGTGGCCGACCGCAAAACTTACAATATTCAAGATCGTTGTCCGCACCCCAATATAACATACAATTCCCTGCACAACAGTCGATCCTCTCCACAGGAAGCCCCATCCCACCCATCAACTGTTTGCTATCGGAAAACTTTATGGGCACCAAATTATCCGGAGGACATATCTCACGTACCAGGTCAACGAATTGATTATAACCCCTTTCAGATAGTCTGTTTTCAGTTTTAATGTTCAGCATACGGGCATTGAATGACAGTTGCGAGTGTGATTCGCAGCCAGGATATAAATCCCAATCCGCTGCACGAAGCATATCATAAAACTGTGCAGCATACTGATTAGGGGGTTCCTCAACAGGCGGCTCGTCATCCACATTTCCAAAGTGGGGACCGGAAGTTAAGTCCGTGATCATATCGTGGTACGAGCTAGATCCTGTGGTCTCATCAACCGGTCCGTAAGAAGACGACGCCTGATCATTGTATTGATGCGGAATTTGACCCCAATTTTCCTCACCGTGAAAAACCCAATTGTAATAATTTGGCATAAAACCATTTCTATACAAATGAGCTTTCACATCATCGGGGTACTGATACGTTTTGTTCCTGCATCTAAATTTGTTACAGGGACACCTAATCTTTCCACGATTCATCCAATTTGGGTTACTAGTGGCGAAGTCTACGAATGAATCGAGTCCACTAATAAATTCAGGAGCTAACATGTCATTAATCGATCTTGGACCATACATCCAACGTAAACGGCTTGAGTAGTCCATATCAATATGTTTCATATTAATGAATTAAACCCTACAATTAATCATTTGTATTCTCCTATTAAGTTATTATTACATTATAATTAATTAATTAATATTTTCTAAAAAATTTGGCAGAGTTTCATTTTGTTTTTTCGTATTCCCAGTTAATCAAAATTCCTACGTGCATCCATTTCCGACTTAATTATAATATTAATCAAGTCGGAACACACATATTCTACAACGAACAATATCAATAAAGAGTACCCCTCCTTCAACTTCAACATGTATATATATATATAATATAATTAGCTAATTAAATATATATATATATATATATATATATGTGTGTGCACATATCTTAAGAAATTAATTAGCAACTATATATATATATATATCAAATTAAATTCTACTAATAATTTATTTATAATAGTTGCATAAATAATTAATTACTACTCATCAACAAATTAAATATATACTTTATGCATGCATATATAATTAGCATCTAATACTAAATTAACACAATTAATTAATTAATTATATATATAACTAAACCCCTACATGCTGCTTACATATTATATAATCTATATTATACATATTTGAGTACAAACATACTATATATACATATATATCATGAAAATATACATATATGAGAGATTAATATGCAATAATTGTTAAATTTAACCGAATAAAATGAAAAAACGTACCGTATAAACGTTTTTGTGAACGTGTGTAGCAAAGTTCAGCAGATATTTCACGTCGTCGGCGGTGGTAGACGGCGGTCGGAGCTCCTCTCCTTTCTTCTCCTCTCTTTTCTTCTCCTCTCCTCTCTCTCTCTCTCTCGAATGCTTCACTGCCTTAATTCTAAAAATGCAGCTTGGTGGTAGCTTTTGTGGATTTATTGCACTATAGCCGAGGGTCAAGAAGAGGGAAATTTCCCTCACCATCTACTAAATTCCAAAACACTTTGCATGCATTTCAAATTAAAGCTGGGCGACTGTAATTTTTTTGTCGAGGGAATATAAACCCTCGTGAAGGGGGCGTCTGTCGAGGGAAATAAACCCTCGTGAATGGGTATCCGAGGCAGGGAGAGGGAAATTCCCTCGTCTGGTGACACGTCCCATCATTGTCGAGGGATTCAGTCCCTCGTCTGGTGCAGAGGGCACTTCCCTCGTCTAGACCCTTGTCTGGTGCAGGTGGCCCCACCTTTTCCTCGCCAGTTCCCTCGTGATAGACGAGGACAAAGGTACCCTCGTCAATTCCCTCATGCACGAAATTCCCTCGTCTAAACCCTCGACAATATCGAGGGTTTTATATCCCTTTTTATATGCCCTCGTCTAATTCACATTTTTTTGTAGTGGTGCTATATGCCATCCCAAATCTTTTCATTGTGGCGAAATGACTCGGTTGATTCCACAACATATTCAGTATCTATAAAAGTACAAATTGCGCGAAGTACGGTGTGGATGCAAGTGAACTTAGTTTGTTAAACTGATACTAATTGTTGGGAGGAGTCCAGAACCGGTCGAATCAGTTCAAGAACCGGTTTAATTTGAAGAACCGGTTGTTAAGTTTAGAAACCAGCCAAATTCAAAATAACCAATCAAAACCAAGGAGACGTTAGATTAGTTAGTTGAATGTTGGGTTTCTGGTTTCAATTACAAGACAGTTTGAGCTGGATTTCGAAGCGGTTATCTCAAATTAGTTGGGGGTTTTGCTTTAACAGTTCCAGATCGATATTCTTCTCTGTTCAATTGAGTGAAAACAGTTGTGAGAGTAAGCTCAGTCAGAATTAGGGTTGAAAATTTATTTTCTGTAATTTTCGATCATATTCCGAAGGGGGATTCCTCTGTAAACTGTAATTCCGGTGATTGTGTTAGTGAAATCTGTGCTTTGATCCCGTGGATGTAGGTTTTGATACCGAACCACGTAAATCCTTGTCTTGATTCGTGTTCTTCATTGTGTTCATTTTTTCTCTTGATTATTTCGAATTGTGTATCTTTCATCCTCAAGTTTCTGAAAGCTTGTTCAATCAAGTTTGATTCCTAACAAGTGGCGCCGTCTGTGGGAAACTTGGAAGAAGATGGGATCGCTGAAATTCGATATTGAGAAATTTACCGGGAAGAATGACTTCGGTCTTTGGAAGATCAAGATGAAGACCTTGTTGATTCAACACGGATTGGCTAAGGCTCTGCTGCCTGATAGTGATTGGCCACCCTCTCCTTCAACTAACACAAATGATGCTCAAACAAAGAAGGCACAGATACTTGAAAAGGCCCATAGTACCATTATACTTTGTTTAGGAGATAGAGCCTTGAGAGAAGTATCAAAGGAGAAAACGGCCATTGACTTGTGGAAGAAATTGGAAGATCTGTACCAGACGAAATCTGTTTCAAACAAACTTTTTATGAAACAGAAGCTTCTCAGTTTCAAGATGACAGAGGAGAAGTCTTTGAGTGAGCAACTTGATGAATTCAACCGGTCTGTGGATGATCTTGAAAAATTAGAGGTGAAACTGGAAGATGATGATAAGGCTTTGATGCTATTAAACTCTCTGCCAAGATCTTTGGACAATTTCAAAGACACTCTGATGTTTGGCACAAACTCTCAACTCAGTTTTGAAGATATTCAAACTGCTATTAAGACCAAATTCTTACAGATTCAGGGTGATAAGAAGTCTTCTAAAGAAGGAGAGGGATTGAATGTGAAGTTCAAGGGTGGCAAGAAAAAATTCCAGAAAAAGAAGGAAGGAAAATCCTCTAAGCAAGACAACAAAGATTTTGTGGAAAAGAGGAAGTGCTTCAAGTGTCACAAAACTGGGCATCTCAAGAAAGATTGCCCTGGTAAAGAAAAATAGCTTCAAGATCCTCAAAAGGGTGAAGCTGCAGTGGTTGAAAAGGGTTATGAAAGTGCTGAGGCTTTGACAGTAAGTTGTAATGCTCTCTCACATGAATGGGTCCTTGATTCCGGATGCTCTTTTCATATGTGCCCTAGACAGAACTGGTTTAGAGACTTAAAACTATATGATGGAGGCCTGGTGTTGCTTGGAAATGATGAAAGCTGCAGAGTAAAGGGTAGTGGATCCATCAAAATTAAAATGTTTGATGGCAAGGTCAGGTTGTTAACAAATGTCAAATTTGTACCAGATCTCAAAAGAAACCTGATCTCACTTGGTTCCCTAAATGCTATTGGCTATGAGTTCAACACTGAGAAGGGTGTCATAAATGTCACTAAGTCTAACCAAGTTGTTATGAAAGGAGAAAAGGAAAATGGGTTGTATACTCTAGTAGAAGAGACTGTTACTGGAAATTCTGAGGCAACAATAAACAAGGGGGATGCTACCCTTTGGCACAAAATGCTAGCTCACATTGGAGAAAAGGGCCTACTGGAATTAGCCAAGAAGGGAGTGATTCCTGGAAAAGACATGCACAAACTTCAGTTCTGTGAACAGTGTGTAATGGGAAAATCCAAGAAGAAACCATATGCAAAAGGAAAACACTCAACTACAGAAAGGTTTGACTATGTACACTCTGACATCTGGGGACCAGCTAGAGTGGAGACTCATAGTGGAGGGAGATACTATATGACCATCATTGATGACTACTCAAGGAAAGTCTGGGTATTCATCTTAAGGCAGAAGAGTGATGTCTTTGGAAAATTCAAGGAATGGCTCACTGAGTATGAGAACAAGCTTGGAAAAGGGCTGAAGCACCTGAGAACTGATAATGGTCTAGAATATCTCTCTGAGGAATTTCAAACATTCTGTAAAGAAAAAGGAATAACCAGACATAGAACTGTACCTTTGAACCCACAGCAAAATAGGGTTGCTGAGAGGATGAACAGGACCTTACTGGAGAGAGTAAGGTGGATGTTGGCTGATGCAAAATTACCAAGATCATTCTGGGGAGAAGCTGTAAATACAGCATGCCACTTGATTAACAAGTCTCCATCTTCTGTGCTTGATATGAAAACACCAGATGAGGTCTGGTATGGAAAGCTCACTGACTATTCAAACCTAAAGGTTTTTGGATGCACTGCATATGCTCATATAAGGCAGGACAAATTAGAACCAAGGGCTTTGAAATGCATATTTGTTGGTTATCCTAAAGGAGTTAAAGGATATAGACTGTGGTGCTTAGAACCTGGGAACAAGAGGTGCATAGTCAGCAGAGATGTTACTTTTCATGAAGAAGAAATGGGATACAAATCCCAGAATAGAACTCAGGACACAGATGTCAACACAGAGGAGAATACACCTTTTGAGGTGGAGGTTTCTGACAAAGAACAATTAGACACTCAAACTGATGAACCACAAGCAGAAGCTGAAAGTGAAGAAGAAGGTGTTAATGAAGAAAACCAAGCTGAAGAGTTAAATGACTACAGGCTAGCAAGGGATAGATTAAGAAGAACTATCATCCCTCCATCCAGGTATGCTCATGCTGATCTTGTGTCATATGCTCTCATTACTGCTGAAAATGTGGAGTATCAGGAGCCAAGGAACTATAAGGAAGCAATCTCCAGTGTTGATAGTAGCAAATGGTTAGTAGCCATGCAGGAAGAACTGCAATCTTTGGAGAAGAACAGTACCTGGGAACTGGTTGAGAAACCTAAGAACAAGAAGTTAGTCAGCTGTAAATGGATCTTCAAGAGGAAAGTGGAAGTTGGAATAACTGAGCAAGTCAGATTTAAAGCTAGATTGGTTGCCAGGGGATTCACACAGAAGGAAGGGGTGGATTACACTGAAGTCTTCTCACCTGTAGTGAAACACTGCTCAATCAGGTTGCTGCTAGCCATAGTTGCTCAGGAAGATCTAGAACTTCACCAGCTAGATGTAAAGACTGCATTCCTACATGGAGAACTTGAAGAAACAATATACATGACACAACCAGAAGGTTTTGTTTCAAAGGGAAATGAGGACAAGGTATGTCTCTTAAAGAAGTCACTATATGGTCTGAAACAAAGTCCTAGGCAGTGGTATAAGAAGTTTGACAGCTTCATGTTATCCATTGGATTCTTAAGGTGTGCCTATGATAACTGTGTATATCTTGAAAGGATAAGTGATGTTGTGACCACATATTTGTTACTTTATGTTGATGATATGCTGTTAGCAAGCAAGAACTTGTCCAGGATTCAGGATATTAAGGGAAAGCTCAGTAAGGCCTTTGAGATGAAGGACTTAGGAGAGGCAAAAAGAATTCTAGGCATGGATATTGTGAGAGATAGAGCTGCTGGAAAACTGGTTCTTACTCAGTCTTCTTATGTTCAAAAGGTACTTGCAAAGTATTTTATGCATCAAGCAAAGCCTGTGAATACACCATTAGGACAACATCTGAAGTTGTCCAAAGATCAAAGTCCAGTGTTTGATCAAGAGAAGAGACAGATGAGCAGTGTTCCATATGCAAGTGGAGTAGGAAGCCTAATGTACTCAATGGTGTGCAGCAGGCCAGATCTAGCATATGCTATGAGCATGGTCAGTAGGTTCATGGCAAATCCAGGAAGGGTCCATTGGGATGCATTGAAATGGGTGTTCAGATATCTAAGAGGAGCTTCAAACTATGGATTAGTATTTGAAAGATCTTCTGAAATTATTGATCCTCTCACAGGTTATGTAGATGCAGATTTTGCAGGAAGCATTGACACCAGAAGATCACTAACAGGTTACATTTTTACTCTATATGGAACAGCCATAAGTTGGAGATCTATCTTACAACCTGTTGTAGCTCTGTCCACAACAGAAGCCGAATACATGGCTGTCACTGAGGCAGTGAAGGAAGCTATCTGGATGAAAGGCATTCTGAACGAATTTGGGGTAAATCAAGGGAGAGTCTCTATTTTCTGTGACAATCAGAGTACCATTCATCTTGTGAAACACCAAGTTTTTCATGATAGAGTCAAACACATTAGTGTGAAATACCACTTTGTAAGGGATATGATTGATAAGGGGGCTGTGATTATCAAGAAAGTGAAAACAGAAGACAATGCAGCTGACATGCTTACTAAGGCTCTACCTGGAAACAAGTTTCAATATTGTTCTGAGCTTGTGAAGCTTGGAACAAGTCGGATTGGCTAAGAACAGAAGGAAGTGGAAATGATAAGTACATTTTGAACTGCACTAAGTACTTGAGGTGGAGATTTGTGGATGCAAGTGAACTTAGTTTGTTAAACTGATACTAATTGTTGGGAGGAGTCCAGAACCGGTCGAATCAGTTCAAGAACCGGTTTAATTCGAAGAACCGGTTGTTAAGTTCAGAAACCGGCCAAATTCAAAATAGCCAATCAAAACCAAGGAGACGTTAGATTAGTTAGTTGAATGTTGGGTTTCTGGTTTCAATTGCAAGACAGTTTGAGCTGGATTTCGAAGCGATTATCTCAAATTAGTTGGGGGTTTTGCTTTAACAGTTCCAGATCGACATTCTTCTCTGTTCAATTGAGTGAAAACAGTTGTGAGAGTAAGCTCAGTCAGAATTAGGGTTGAAAGTTTATTTTCTGTAATTTTCGATCATATTCCGAAGGGGGATTCTTCTGTAAACTGTAATTCCGGCGATTGTGTTAGTGAAATCTGTGCTTTGATCCCGTGGATGTAGGTTTTGATACCGAACCACGTAAATCCTTGTCTTGATTCGTGTTCTTCATTGTGTTCGTTTTTTCTCTTGATTATTTCGAATTGTGTATCTTTCATCCTCAAGTTTCTGAAAGCTTGTTCAATCAAGTTTGATTCCTAACATACGGAAATAACAACTAGTACTGTGGTAGGGATTGTGTTGGGATCTACAGTTTGCTCTTCAGTTTTTATGTACCGAAGGTGGACGGAAGGTTTTGAAGAAGTGGAGGAGAACTATTTGGATCATGTACCAGGCATGCCGGCCAGATTTTCTTTTGAAGAGTTGGAAAATGCAACTAATAACTTCAACAAGAAACTTGGCAAGGGAGGATTTGGCTCTGTCTTCGAAGGGTCGTTCAATGATGGAACAAGAATCGCAGTGAAGCGTCTTGATGGAGTCGGTCACATTAGAAGTCGTTCCTAGCGGAGGTTCAAAGTATTGGCAGCATTCACCATATCAACTTGGTGAGACTGATCGGCTTCTGTGCAGAGAAATCCCACAAGCTTTTGGTTTATTCTTATATGTGCAACGGCTCTCTGGAGAGATGGATCTATTGCAGAAGCCATGAAAAAATGATGGAATGGAGCTGCAGAAGAAACATCATTCTTGACATAGCCAAAGGTTTGGCCTATCTTCATGAAGACTGTTTGCATAAGATCATCCACCTGGACATCAAGCCTCAGAACATACTTCTAGACGAGCATTTCAACGCCAAACTTGGTGATTTTGGTCTTTCTAAACTGATCGACAGGGACCAAAGTAACGTTGTAACAACCATGAGAGGCACTCCTGGCTATCTAGGACCCGAATGGCTCAAGTCTGCTATAACAGAGAAGGTAGATGTTTATAGCTTTGGGGTTCTGATTCTTGAAATTGTTTGTGGAAGGAAGATATTTGAGCAATCGAGGCCGGAGGATGAAAGACATCTACCAACCCTTTTCATGGAAAAAACTGAGGAAGGACTGTGGCTAGATCTCGTCGACAAGTGCTGTGTGGATGTGGATTCCAATGTCGCAGAAGTTGAGGAAATGATTCAAATTGCAGCATGGTGTTTACAAAGTGCTCCTGAGAAGTGGCCTCCTATGTCCATGGTGATCAAGATCTTGGAAGGTGTTTACAATGTCCCAAAAGACATGGATTACAGCCAAATGTTAGAAGTTAGTTCTAAAGATGGAACTCCCCACCTTTCCTCACTTCTGTCGGGGCATCGATGATTTTTAGAGTAAGTTCTCAAATCAAACTATTTAATTTGGATCATTTATTGCTGAATAATTTCTTTCTATTCTAGTGTTTATTGTATAGACTCCTGCTTTGAAAAATTGTTAATGCAAACTGCAATATTTCAATCTCAATATTGTGCCTTACTTATCACTCAAAATTTTCTCTCTGTATTGCTAGAAATAGTTACAACTTCTACTGAGTGAAGGGCTAGCTTGGTACGGTATTGGGAACAACTCTTGGAGTAAAATGCCTTGTTGGAGTACTCACAGCCCGAAGTCATTTCCAGCAAGGTTTCACCTTGTGTTATTAAGATACATTTCAACATTAAATTATTGCATGTAATTGTTTAAATTTGAGTATTTGTGATGACATTAGTCGAATAATCTACATCAATCATAGTTCTGGTACCTCCTATTCATTCTTCTGAGGAAAATCCAGGTTTCTCTGGCTAAGGTAACACATACTCCTCAGATTTTACATTAGATGCACAGAAGGTACTGGCTTGTCATCTGATATACTTGGAATGCATAATAAATGACGACAAATATTAGTATGCTGAGCTAAAATATATGTACTCTAGCTTTTCTTCTTAATTTTCAACAGGTGTGATATCATAGAGCTTTCAAACCCTGATATCCAAGTCAGGTAGTTTAATATGAAAATTATTTCGGGTTAATTGGTATATGTCCCCTAGAATTTGCTCAAACGGACATTGCCGTTGCTCAAATGGAAAAAAGCTTTAGGGAGAGAAACGGCAGGCTGGGTTGCTCTGAATTCATTCCACTAACTTGTGATGATTCAGGCAATCTCAGATTCTTGGACCTCTCCAAAGGTAGCCACTTTAGCTTAATTGATGATTATAATTAGGAGTACAAATCATACTAAGAGTGAAAATAGCACAATTCTTTTTCTTTTATTGTATTTTTCTCATTCCGCTCTCGATCAATTGACTTCACTAGATAATAGGCTCATGCTTGCTTCAAAATTTTTTTGAAGCGTACAAAAGTAGATCTGGCCCAAAGAGATCAAACCCATTTTCTATCATCACATAACAAGGCCCAATTAGCCTTCAAAGTCCAATATCACACCATGCCTAAAAAGAAAAGACACAAGAAGCATAAAGAGTTAAGAGAGCTGACGGACAAAGAAATCAAGTCCTCGAAAGACCTAACATACAAAGATCCTTCAATAAGAAGAATTACACCTGAAAACTCGGAGAAGTCGAAAAACACGAATTTACAAGTAATAAGCTTGAATAAGCAATCAGGTTTATAAATGACCTGTCAGGTCTCTAAAAGACCTGAACTAAGACTCTAAATTTACACAAAGACCTCTTTCAACTTTAGTCAAATATATTTTGTCAACCAAAAAAATCAATATTCTTGCATACAGATAAGACCTAAACCGAGCTCTCACTGGTTACTTTGGTAAAACCTTACATATTAATCCATACTCACCTTTCTCCTACAACATTTTGTCACATGTTTAGTGTTTTTTTTTTGCCCCCAATCCATTCGAAATTATAGATGTGCCCCCTGCAATATTAAGGTATAAATATATCTTTCCCAAAGGTGAAAGGTAATTCCTTTCTCCATCTTAAACACTTAATATCTCTGCAACATTCTTCTCCTAAAAAACATTACTCCTTTTTCAAGAAATATATACTGACTTGAGCGTCGGAGGCCCAATGCCGGGCATTGCGGGCAACCCCAGCGGGTTTTTCCAGGTCTGCGGTGAGAGCTGTCCAATTTATTCAGAAATCGATCAAGAAGATCATTCTTGTACAAGGTATTTTATATGATTTGTAAAATATCTCATCAAATGGCGCCGTCTGTGGGAAATCCAAGCTGTGAGGATTTCTACAAAAATCTATGGATCTGCTCCAGAAATTCAATTAAGGATTCCCAGCAAAATGAAAGCTAAGTTTTCATTCCTGCAAAATTTTATTCAATACAGTAATGGTGATTGAATCTATTTTTAGAGGGGTGTATTGGTTATAGAGTCTGTAGAATTTTTTTAGACTTTTAAAGTCTGGGGGTATTCAATCTAGATTTTCAAAAGTCTTTAAAAATCTTGAGGTATTAAATACGGATTTTAAAAAGTCTTAAAAAATCTTTAGGTATTCAACAGTCTATGGATTTTAATACTCCACGGATTTTCTTAGATTTCCCTTCTAAAATATGAATAGACTTCACTCTTCAAAATCTCTTCTAATAACAAGAGATTTCTACGGATTTTGAAAAGTCTTAAAAAATCTTTAGGTATTCAACAGTCTATGGACTTTCTTTGATTCTTTTTCATTGGGAAGTTAACGGGGCGGGGACGGGGGGTCATTCCCCATCTCCGTCCCTGCAAAATAATTGAAAAAAAATTCCCCCATCCCCGTCTCACCGGGGATCCCCGTCTCGTAGCGATTCTCCGTTCCCCGCCTACTTATTTTTTTATCTCATTTTTAAAATATAAAAAAAAATTTAAATTAAAAACTTTAAATATATACAACAATTACTTTAAGTTGGTGTTAAAAAAATTAATTTAAACAATTTGAAGAACCTCTAATTCTAATATTTTTAATTAACATATATACTAAAGTGAAAATAATATAATTTGGAACTAATAACATAACATTAAATAAAAAAATGTAATTTTTAATAAATAGTTAATTATGTATGAAACTATGAAATATTTATTTGTAATTTACTTTAACATTAAAATTATATATAAATATATTAATTATATAAAAAATAATGCGGCTCCCCTCGGGGAACGAGACGGGGATCCCCCGGGCTGAGATTACTATCCGGTCCCCGCCTACGGGACAAAAAAATTCCCCGTCCCTGTTTGCTTTGGGGATTACCCGCCCCGTTGTCAAGTCTACTCTTCAAAATGTTAATCACGGTTTCGGATTCACAAGAAAACTTGTTTCCGGGAATCGGAATCAAATGCAATAAGAACGAAATTGAAAATCACACAAGAACACCAGATTTACGTGGTTCGGAGATGAATACTCCTACGTCCACGGGATCCGAGAGGATAGACTTTCACTAAGAAAGAAAAACGGAAGTTACAAGTTACAGAGCACTCAATCTCACAAAGTTTGCGCTCACAGATGATCTCACTCTTAATTGTTCTAAGTTGAGAAATCCCCTTTTTTATAGATACAGAGATTGAGCTGAATCTCTAACTTGATTCAGTTGTAACTACCTCATAAGTAAAGCAGTTATCCAGCTGGCTAACAAACTCCAATAACCGCTTCAGTTGATTCAGTTAGAACCGCCTTCAGTTAGCTTCAACTTGGTGTTTCGCGTCTTTGTACTTTATATCAGATGACTTGACCTCAGCTGACTTGGTCACTTAACATCAGATGACTTCCGGTCTAGACCTCCACTGTTAGGACTCCACTGTTAGACCTCATCTGATGAACCTCACCTGATATAACTCTACTGATACCCCAAATAGACTAACTCCCACGGCTAACACTTCATCAACATAGCTCCTTATTGAATTAAGCTCAGTAGACTTCATACTTCACATATGACACTTCACAATTCTCCACCTCAGATGAGAAGTATCAATCCTCTCCTCCTCTCCTCCATGCTCCAGCTTGGGCCTAAGGAACATCCCATACACTCATCTTTACCAATTCAACACAAAACTTGAATTTAGTACTTGGTAAAGACTTTGTACACATATCTGCAGCATTGTCATCTGTAGATATCTTCTGGATGAGAACCACTCCTTTATCAATGATTTCCCTCACAAAATGCAACCTTACATCAATGTGCTTTGATCTCTCATGGAACACTTGATGTTTAACCAGATGTACTGCACTCTGATTATCACAATGAACAACCACAGCCCTTTGGTTTATGCCAAAATCCTTGATTATGCCTTTCAACCACAAAGCCTCCTTAACAGCCTCTGACACTGCAACAAACTCTGCTTCTGTAGTAGATAAAGCAACTCCACTCTGCAGAACAGATCTCCAGCTCACAGCAGTATTGTAAAGTGTAAAGATATACCCTGTTAAAGATCTTCTGGTATCCAGATTAGCAGCAAAATCAGAATCTACAAAACCTTCCAGTGGACTCTTCTGGTCAGTCATCCTCTCAAACATCAATCCCAGATCAGATGACCCTTTAAGGTATCTGAAGATCCATTTCAAAGCTTCCCAATGTAATCTTCCAGGATTAACCATGTATCTGCTCACCATACTCAATGAATAAGCTAAATCTGGTCTACTGCAGACCAGAGCATACATCAGGCTTCCAACCCCACTTGCATAAGGTACTTTCATCATAGTCTTCTTCTCTTCATCAGACTTTGGTTCCATTTCCTTAGATAATTTGAACTGTTGTCCCAGAGGAGTTGACACAGCTCTACTCTCATGCATGTTAAACCTCTTCAGGACCTTCTCAATGTAACTCTTCTGGGATAAGAATAGTCTTCCACCTTTTCTGTCCCTAAGAATATCCATTCCAAGAATCCTCTTAGCATTTCCCAAGTCCTTCATATCAAATCTAGCACTTAACTTCCTTTTGATACTCTGAATCTTCAGAAGGCTTTTACTGGCAATAAGCATGTCATCTACATAGATCAGAAGATAGGCTATCACATCACTACCTTGCCTTTCCAGGTATACACAAGTGTCAAACTTGCTCCTTACAAAGCCAATGGATAGCATAACTTCATTGAACTTCTTGTGCCACTGCCTTGGACTTTGCTTGAGGCCATACAATGATTTCTTGAGCAGGCACACTTTCCCTTCACTCCCTGGTTCAACAAACCCTTCTGGCTGGTGCATGTACAGATCCTCAATAAGATCACCATGCAGAAAAGCTGTCTTTACATCAAGTTGTTGTAGCTCCAGATCCTCTTGGACAACTCTACTGAGAAGTAGCCTGATTGAACAATGCTTAACAACAGGTGAGAAAACCTCATTGTAATCAATTCCTTCCCTCTGAGTAAATCCTCTGGCAACTAACCTGGCCTTAAACCTCACCTGATCTTTCAAACCAGATTCAAGCTTCCTTTTAAACAGCCATTTACAACTGATTAGCTTCTGCCTAGGTGGCTTATCAACAAGAATCCAAGTTTGATTCTTCTTAAGAGACTCCATCTCTTCTGTCATGGCTGTCACCCATGACTCCCTATCATCACACTCAAGGGCTTCCCTGTAGCTTTTAGGTTCCTGGTACTCTATGGCTTCTGCTGTAACAAGTGCATAGGAGACCAGATCCACACGGCCAAACCTTACTGGAGGATGTATTTGTCTTCTGGATCTGTCTCTTGTCAAACTATAATTTCTCAAGTCTGCTTCTGGCACTCCTTCTTCCTCCTCTACTGGTGCACTATCCTCATCTGATGACTCATTCTCCCCTGGTGCTTGCTCTGGTTCAGAACCAGATGAGCTATCATGCTTGTCATGATCAGGCTCCACCTCTACTTGAGTAATTGGCTCATAAATAACACCATCCATCTCCTCAGCTGATGGCTCCCTATCACCTCCACCAGACTTGTATCCCATCTGTGATTCATTGAACACTACATCTCTACTGGTAATACACTTCTGGTTTCCAGGCTCCAGACACCACAACTTATACCCCTTAACACCTTTGGGATACCCAATGAATACACATTTTAAAGCTCTAGGTTCAAGTTTGTCTTGCCTCACATGAACATAAGCTAGGCACCCAAAAACTTTCAACTTTGAGTAATCTGATATCTTTCCATACCAAACCTCATCTGGGGTTTTAAACTCAATAGCAGATGATGGCACTTTATTAATGAGATAAACAGCTGTGTTAACAGCTTCCCCCCAAAAACTCTTAGGTAAATGAGCATCAGATAACATACACCTAACCCTTTCCAGAATAGTTCTATTCATCCTCTCTGCTAGACCATTCTGTTGGGGGTTTGAAGGAACAGTTTTATGCCTAGTAATACCCTTCTCCCTACAGAATTGTTGAAACTCCTCTGATAGGAATTCAAGCCCATTATCAGTCCTTAAGTGCTTGATAGTCCTGCCTCTCTTATTCTCAAGTTCAATCAACCATTCTTTGAACTTAGAGAAGGCATCACTCTTCTGTTTAAGAATGTAAACCCAAACTTTTCTGGAATAATCATCAATAAGGGTAAGGAAATACCTGCCTCCACCATGAGTGGATACCCTTGCTGGGCCCCATACATCAGAATGTATATAATCCATAACCTCCTTGGTGGTATGCTTCCCCTTCTGGTATGCTTGCTTCTTTGATTTCCCAAGAACACACCTCTCACAGAATTCCAGCTTACATATCCTCTTCCCAGGGATTGCTCCCTTCTTGGATAACTCCACCAGGCCCTTCTCACCAACATGTGCCAATCTCTTGTGCCACAAGTTAACCTCAGAAGACCCCATGGTAACATCAGCTGACCCTGTAACAGTTCTTCCAATCAAAGTATACAAACCATTCTTGATAGCCCCCTTCATGACAATCCTTCCAGATTTGGTTATTGACAGACTTCCCTTGTCTGTCTTGAATTCAAAGCCCTTAGAATTCAATGTACCAAGAGAAACAAGATTTCTCTTTAACTCAGGAACAAACCTGACATCAGATAAGATCCTATCCACCCCATCAAACATCTTGATCTTGATAGAACCAGATCCTTGCACTCTACAGCTCTCATCATTACCCAAAAGAACAAGACCTCCATCAGTTTTCTCAAGATCCAGGAACCAGTCTTCATGTGGACACATATGAAAAGTACACCCAGAGTCCAGGACCCACTCTTGACTTAGCCTCTCATGACTAACCATCAAGACCTCTGCACTATCATATCCTTCAACCTCCACAACAGCTGCATCTCCATCTTGATCACCTTGATTGTCTTTCTTCTTTCTTTCAGGGCAATTCTTTCTCAGATGACCTTCCTTATGGCAAGTGAAACACTTCCTCTTCTCAACAAAATCAGATTTCTTCCCACCCTTATTCCCTTTTCCACCATCCTTCTTCTTGGACTGAAACCCCTTCTTCTTCTTGGATTGAACATTCAATCCTTCAGCAGGCTTCTTCCCATAAGCTTGGATCTGTAGAAACTTGGTTTTCAGGGCAGTTTGAACATCATCAAACATCACCTGATCTTGCCTACCAAACAACAAGGCATCTTTGAAATTTTCCAGAGACTTAGGTAAGGCATTCAACAACATCAATGACTTATCTTCATCATCAATTGTAACATCCAAACTCTCCAGATCATCCACCAATCTGTTGAACTCGTCCAACTGATCACCAAGATTCTTATCTTCACTCATTTTGAAGACTTGAAGCTTCTGTTTCATGTATAACTTGTTCGTAACAGACTTGGTCTGGTATAACTGCTCCAGCTTATTCCAGATCCCAAGAGCGGTTTCCTCCTTCGATACTTCCCTCAATGGCTTGTCCCCAAGACACAAGATAAGGGCACTATGCGCCTTCCTCTTGTTCTCCTCCACCTTCGCCGGATTAGATCCAGAAGCCACCTGAGCCGGTGGCAACAAGGCTTCGTACAACCCATTGTGTACCAGGAGTGCCTTCATCTTGATCTTCCATAAGCTGAAATCGTTCTTCCCCGTGAACTTCTCAATATCGAACTTAGTTGCAGCCATGATTGCTTCCCACAGACGGCGCCACTTGTTAATCACGGTTTCGGATTCACAAGAAAACTTGTTTCCGGGAATCGGAATCAAATGCAATAAGAACGAAATTGAAAATCACACAAGAACACCAGATTTACGTGGTTCGGAGATGAATACTCCTACGTCCACGGGATCCGAGAGGATAGACTTTCACTAAGAAAGAAAAACGGAAGTTACAAGTTACAGAGCACTCAATCTCACAAAGTTTGCGCTCACAGATGATCTCACTCTTAATTGTTCTAAGTTGAGAAATCCCCTTTTTTATAGATACAGAGATTGAGCTGAATCTCTAACTTGATTCAGTTGTAACTACCTCATAAGTAAAGCAGTTATCCAGCTGGCTAACAAACTCCAATAACCGCTTCAGTTGATTCAGTTAGAACCGCCTTCAGTTAGCTTCAACTTGGTGTTTCGCGTCTTTGTACTTTATATCAGATGACTTGACCTCAGCTGACTTGGTCACTTAACATCAGATGACTTCCGGTCTAGACCTCCACTGTTAGGACTCCACTGTTAGACCTCATCTGATGAACCTCACCTGATATAACTCTACTGATACCCCAAATAGACTAACTCCCACGGCTAACACTTCATCAACATAGCTCCTTATTGAATTAAGCTCAGTAGACTTCATACTTCACATATGACACTTCACACAAAAAATATAAATAAATTTTACTCTAAAAAATCTCTTCTAACAATTCGAGACTTCTAATGAGAGCGAAGTATAACGGTGATGGAAATGAAGATGAAATGATAATGTATTTTTTTAACTAATGTATTTTTTTTAAATAATTTGGATAATTTTTATTTATATACAAGTGTGTCCCATATATATTTGCATCAATGGTTCAAGCGCCGGAGTCCATGTAAATCAATAAAAAAAATGTATTCCACAATCCTGTAAAGTCTATGAAAATCCAAATAAATCAATAAAAAAAGTCAGTCAAACTCTGCATGGAGTCTATAGATTTTCTAAATTCACAGACTTATTAAAGTCCAAAAAAATCCGATAGAATCCCAATTGAATACACCCCTCTTAGTTTCATTCCTTATTTTCCCGGTATAATCTCACTAGGAAAATTTTAGAAATTACAAAATCGAACCCGCTCTTAATTTTCCCTAATTTCTGTTTCTTTTTTTGGAATAAAGCCAAAATACATATGGGGGAATTTGCAGACGTTGAGCAATCCTGATCTTGTGTTGTCGCCCCTGCGACCATCTATGCCGCTCCGCTTTGACAGCCGCGGCCGCCCCTTTGAGCGCCGCTACATCGCCGGCGCGATCGGGTCACGCGATCTGAGCGCCGCCTCACTCCGACGAATCATTCCGCGTTCCGGTTCGGTGGCCCCGCACAACCCATCTAGCGCCGCCGTCTCGTTGGGCCGACTCACTCACACGGCCAAAGCGCCGCCCAATACCGGCGACGAATCTCGCTCATTTTCTGATCTGTGAAGCCTTGCGCACGCTCAGTGCTGCATGGCCCTTACATTTTCCTCAATCGCCGGAAAAACTACCACGGCCCCGTCGTTCGCCGCAGTGCCAGAGCTGTACGCGGCAACGCCTCGTCTCCATCGCAAAGCTTGCACTCAACTCTAGATTTTCCACTCTAAATTCGGGTCATATCTCTCTCTCTCTCATTATAAATTGAATATGGATACTATCCTTTAATTACAATTGTGGTATGCGTATACGGCTATATGTGTCTATGCCTATTCAAGAATTCTGGTATACCCATTGGTATCGTATTTTCATTCATTTCTTTACTTTATGTATATGATCGGTGGTGTCACACCCACCACTTGCTTGATAAAATGCTTAAGAGAGTTGTGATTTATTGACTACACTAAGCTGTAAAAATAATTGTGAAATGCACTATGTACACTCATACCTGCGAGAGCTTGGATGACAATTTGGCATTGGCCGAAATTAAATTTGTTATGGTGTTTGCCTATTTGAGACAACCCCTATCTTTTGGATCAAAAATTGAGGACTATATGATGTCTTGGTCTAAGTGTTAATATAATTACAGCTGAAATTTCAGCTTATTCATTATGCCCACCACCTGTTTGATAAAATGATTGAACTAAATATGTTCTTATTTATTCAGCTCTCTTAAGTATGAGGCTCATTTTGTAAAAGAGCTCAATAATGATATGATATTGGAGCAGTAATCTGCTATTAATTTTTCGCTTAAATGCATATTCCTTATATGGTGAACTCCTGACATGCAAAACATAATAAAATATTTATTTATGATTTTTCTTACTTGAGACTTGCTTGTTAAGTACTTACTCCACTTGTTGGTCTCACAAATTTGCTGGTTTTCATCATTGAAATTCAATGCTACCTGAAGAATTGACATAATACTAATATGATCTCTCCTTGCATTGTCATATGTATTGCATAAGTACTTACATGTTTTAAAGTCCTCCTATGAGTTAGGGAACTCATGTGTATATATGTGACAACAGAAGTATGAATTATGCCTACTACATGTTGTTTGAGTGAAAGCCTAGTCCAATAACTTGGACATCAAATTTATGATTTATGATCAAGACCTAAACATGTTAGGTGACCTCATGAAAAACAACAAGAGCTGGTGACACTTGAATATGATCATGTCTCCAATAAGTGTGAGACATTTAATTGCTTAAATCTGTTTATTATAAATAAACATCAAAGCATGTGGTGAACTTACGTCTTAAATACCTGAAAATATTTGCTCTATAAGTTGGATCCTTGATTTATTTAATTCGTTAATTACCAATGTTGAATGAAAATAGCTTGATAATTAATTGATAACTTGTTTTTTCTGAGGAAAAATGCTTATGACTTAGAAGGAAATGCAAACAAAGATGACTTTGCTTCACAAAAATGATGGGGAATGAGATCAACTGACTCAACTAGTTCCTACATAACAACCAGAAGGAGGTATCTTCTCCTTTTCACTTGAATTGAAATAGCTCTTAGTTAATGAACTATTTAGAATTATTCAGGACCTGAAAAAATATTCAGGTGCTGGGAAAAAAATAAAATAAAATAATTAGTTTGTATACATCTCGCATGAAAATATGTGCTCAATTTATTTGAATATGTTAAGACCTGAATTAATAGCTCCTGCTTAGCTAATGTTTTGTGAATATACGCCAAGTATGTTAAAATCTGCACACGTAGCTCTTGCTTTGTGAAAGTGCATTATGTATGCTAAGATTCACACATGTAGCTTTTGCTTCTATGTTGTAAAAATAAGAACTGAACATGCATTGAATATCACCTCCTATAAGCCTCTGCTAAAGTCGAGCAATGATGAAGTAAATCAGGTCCTGAGATTACCCTCGGACCAAAAACATGTCCCATAAGCCTTAGCCAAGTCCAAGCAGAAAAAAGTTAGTTTCAGATCCCAAGATAACTCTTAGACCAAAATTACCACCTATAAGTCTTAGATAATTCTAAGCTTGGAACAAATATAAACCCTGTAAGCCTTAGGTCTCCCTAAGTCTGGTACCCAGTAACAATGGCAGACCTATATGAGTGACATGGGGGTACAGCTGTACCCCAATTCAATTTTTTTTTTTTTACTATATATGCTATGTATACAAAATAAAAATAAAAAATAAAAAATTTGTACTGGTGCATTAATTCGGTTGGAAAGGGGAGTGGAAATTCACCAGGTGGTCATCTATCCTAGTGCCTACAACTTTTCTATTTTTCTAATAATATTTTATTTTAACTCAATTAAAACTACTCCCTCCGTCCCCTGATAACTTTTCCACTCCAAATATGAAAATAAAACACTCTCACAATATTTACTTTAATTCAAAATATTCTTCATTCATTGGTTCAAAAAGTCAATAAAATATTTTTTCTTAAAATCTGTGTCACCCCAACTATGAAAGTTAAGAGGGGACGGAGGGAGTACACGTTTGTCATTTACTTATTCATTACTAAGAATTAGAAAATAGTATCTTCGTGAAAAATTTACATAATAATAGGTTGCAAAATAACACAAGAGAGAGAATTGTTTGTACAAAGTCCTAATGATAATGTTATAGACCGTTTTCAGTACAAGAAAATATAGAACTGTTTATGAAAAATTGTTATTATAGGCACGGTTTTTTTAATTATATAGACAATTTAATTCTTTACCTACAAAGACAAATTGATTACATATTCAAATTGATTGTAGGTTAAAGAATGAGATGTCTACATAATTAGAATTTTTTTAGGCAAGTTGTAGGCAATTCTATTACAAATTCTTTTTGAAGATGATTCTAATTTCGTAGACAATGCTTTATTTTTTTGTATAAGTTATAACTTGTAGTTATAATTTTTATTTGAATATTATAAAAATGTCTTATTAACTTAATATTTATGTTCAAATATTCATAAATTATCTACCAATTGTACCCCCGGTTTTAAAATTCTGGGTCCGCCACTGCTCAGTAAGCTTTGTGGTTGCCCCCAAGCATGGTAATCCATAAGCCCTCGTGAGGGCAGGATCAAACCCAGTAAGCTTTAGATCTCTCTAAGCATGGTAGATCTCAGCTCGCTACTAGACCTGAAAAACATTAAGCCTTAGATCTTTCTAAGCACGGCAAAAGAAAAGCCAAAATAAGCCTTGGTCTACCCTAAGCACAAAATTTTTGTAAGTCCCGCGTAGGTAGTAAACAAACCCCGTAAACCTTAGAAGAGCTCCTAAGCAGGGTGCCCAGTATGCCTTGGGTAGCTCCCGAGCATGAAATCCATAAGTCCTCATAAGGGCAGGATCAAACCCAGTAAGCCTAAAGGTTCGCCTTGAGCATGGTAACCAGTAATCCTTGTGGTCGCACCCAAGTTTGGTTGAAGCCCAAGTTAGTCTTAGATTACTCTAAGCATTGGCCAAGAATAATAAACTTTCTGCTTGAAAAAATCAAAGGGTTATTTAGCTCTCTTAAGGAGCTCATCAGACTCCCAACAAATTCAATAAGAAGGGTCCACTGATTCTCACAAAATATACAACACGAAGGATCTATCGATCCTAAAGAAGAAGTCCAAGAGGTCGCGTGCGGAGCTGAACAGCTCCCCCAGATACCTGAAGTCAATATACGAATAATATACATTTCAAGATCGTTCTCATGACAAAGGGAAAAAAATCCTAAAAATGAGGAACAACATATACGACATATGCATCAAAATTAATCTATTTATCCTCAAAGAAGGAAAAATAGACCAGGAAGGAGAGTGTATGTATATATACATATACACTCTCACAGAATACGCACAAGAAAAACCCCCTTTTTAGGGTATAAAAAGACAAAACATGTCAAATAAAGACCTCTAAAGTAAGAGGAATTAAAATGCAAGACGTGCAGAGTAAACATCACAAAATATCACCCTAAAATCCTGGGGCATGATAAATTGTTCAAAAGAGCACATACGCTCTAAAGAGATAATTGTTCCAAGTAACAAAGAAAGAAAATTCAGGTTTTGAGACTACTCTCGGACCAAAATAATATCTAATAAGCCTTAGCGGGAGCTAAGCAAAAAAATGAAAATTCAGCTCCTGAGATAATACTCTCGGACCAAAATAATATCTTACAAGCCTTAGCCGAAGCTAAGGCAAATGAATGAAAATTTAGGTCCTGAGATTACTCTCGGACCAATATAATATCTTATAAGCCTTAGTGGGAGCAAAGCAAAAAGAATGAAAATTCATGTCCTAAGAATACTCTCGAACCAAAATAATATCTTGCAAGCCTTAGTGGGAGCTACGCAAATTGAATAAAAATTCAGGTCCTGAGATTACTCTCGGACCAAAATAATGTCTTATAAGTCTTAGCGGGAGCTAAGTAAAAAGAATGAAAATTAAGGTCTTGAGATTACTCAAAATTCAAGTGCATGTTATGCACTTGAATGCACACAAGAACCACTCATTAAAAAATAGCACAATTCTTTTTCTTCTCTTATATTTTTCTCGTTCCGATCTCGATCACTCCTTCAATTGACTTCACTAGATAATAGGCTCGTGCTTGCTTCAAAAATTTCTTGATGCGTATAAAAGTAGATCTGGCCCAAAGAGGTCCAGTCCATTTTCTATCATCGCATAACAAGGCCCAATTAGACTTCAAAGCCCAATATCACACCATGCCTAAAAATAAAAGGCATAATAAGCATAAAGAGGTTAGGTCCTTAAGAGAGCTGACAGACAAAGAAATCAGGTCCTCAAAAGACCTAACATACAAAGATCCTTCAATAAGCAGAAATACACCTGGAAACTCGGGGAAGTCAAAAAACACGAATCTACAAGTAATAAGCTCCAATGAGCAATCAGGTCTCTAAAAGACCTGAACTATGACTCTAAATTTACACAAAGACCTCTTTCAACCTTAGCCAAATATACTTTGTCAACCCCAAAAATCAATATCCTTGCATACAGATAGGACCTAAATCGAGCTCTCACTGGTCACTTGCGTAAGACCTTACATACTTTACAATTATACACACCTTTCTTCTAGAACATTCCGCCACGTGTCTAGGGTTTTCTTGGCCCCCAATCCATGCGAAATTACACATGTGCCCCTACAATATCAAGGTATAAATATCCCTTCCCCCAAAAGTGAAAGGTAATTCTTCTCTTCTTCATTTTAACACTTAATTTCTCTGCAACCTTCTTCCCCTAAAAAACATTACTCCTTCCTCAAGAAATATATATTCACTTGAGCGTCGGAGGCCCAATGCCAGGCAACCCCTGGCGGGTTTTTGCAGGTCTCCAGTGTTCTACCAATTTTGATTTTTTTCCTCTAAATTTTTCAACTTTGCAATTAATCATCTATGTTTACAAAATTTAGTGTTTTAGACACTTTATTGGCTAACAGCGAGGTTACCACCCGGTAAATAGGAACGTGTGGCATTCAGAGTTGGGGAGAAGTGCGCACTTTTTAACATAAAAACACGTTTTTGAGGTTATTCAAACATACAATCAGTAATTTGCAAAAAAACGGATGGTTACGTTTTAATTTCCTTTAGTAAGATCTGAAATAAATACCACATCACTGTTTACGGATGGGGCTACCTCCATTAGCCGGTAAAGGGACTAAAACACTGAATTTTGTAAACATAGAGGACTAATGTCATAGTCAAAAAACTTGGAAGTCAAAATCAAAATTGGTACAACTTAGGGACCAAAAAATGTATTTACCATAGTTAGGAAGTATGTCTACTTAATGCCAAAAGTTAGATTGGGCCCAATCCCAAATAATGGAGTAGGAAAAAGAGTATGGTTGACTTGGGGTTGACTTAAGCTACAAACGAAGTCTTCTTGATTTAGAGTTATGTGATGAGATTTTCCAGTTCGTAATACTATTAATCTAAACTAGCACTTTCACACATTTCGCCTTCAATACGTTCTCTTCACCAGACAATGCAAGTAATGAATATGGGTACATATTGGATCATCTTATTTCCAATAATAACTCTCTTCTCTTGTCTACCTTCTCTCAACTCCCAGCTACAATATTTTAACTATCCAACCTCAAATATCTCAACTTTATGGATCAATGATGACAATAGTTTCCCTGAAGGTCATCGTTGGATGTCAGATACAGGTTTTACGAAAGCTAGAATCATCCTCCGCAGATCAACTACTTCTGGTTTATTAGCTTATGCCTGTGGCTTCTATTGCAATGGCACTTGTGATTCTTATCTCTTTGCAGTATTTATTGATGTAAATTTCATTAGTTCTGACTTAGAAAGCACACCTGTTGTCTGGTCAGCCAACCAAAACAATCCGGTCGGAATCAATTCGACGTTGGAGCTGACAAATGAAGGAGACCTGGTCCTCAAGGATGAAGATGGCACATTGGCGTGGTCCACCAACACTTCTGGGAGATCAATTGTAGGCCTAAATTTGACAGAGATGGGAAATCTTGTTCTGTTTGATGCAAATGGCTCTGTAGTCTGGCAATCTTTTGATCATCCAACTGATTGCTTGGTTCCAGGGCAGACCCTCAAAGCTGGAACAAATCTAACCGAAAGCGGAGGTCTGTTTTCAGTGTCGATGACAGAAAAAGGATTGGTAGCTTCTGTACAATCAGATCCTCCACAGGTATATTATGAAAACTTGTCTCCTATGCTAAAGCTGATTAAGGCAGAAAGTTATGCCAAGTTTCAAAATGGAAGTCTAGATTTATATACAACACATGTCGAGCCCATGGGTCCAGATATATCAATAACCATTCCTAAACCTAGCTCATTTCAATATATGAAATTGGGGCCTGATGGGCATCTTAGAGTGTACGAGTGGGATGATCCATTGAGATGGCAGGAAATAGCTGATATTTTTAGGCCACTAGATATGTTTATTGATGAGTGCAGATATCCATTGGTTTGTGGAGCATATGGAATTTGTACAAATAAGCAATGTAGTTGCCCTGATGGCAAAAGTTTTATGCCAATAAATGATAGGCTTCTTAATCATGGTTGTTCTGAAGTAATTCCACTTACCTGTAATGCTTCGGATAATCATATTCTACTAGACCTCGATAATGTAACATATTTCGCCTTCACGCCTGACATTGGTAAAACAGACATGATGAGCTGTAAAGAGGCCTGCTTGAAAAATTGTTCCTGCAAAGCTGCTATCTTTAGAGAAGGTGAGTGCTATATGCCCTCCCAAGTCTTTTCATTGTGGCAAAATGACTCAGTTGATCCCACAACATATTCAGTATCTATAAAAGTACAAATGGCTCAAAATGGGTCCCTTACAGAAGAAACGACTCGAACTGTGTTAGCGCCAGTTTTGGGATCAGCTCTTGGAGTTCTTTTTGTAGCTATTCTTATTGGGACTGCAGTTTTTGTGCACAGGAGGAGGCTAAGGTCTCAAGAAATGGAGGAGGAATATTTGGATCATATACAAGGCATGCCCACCAGATTTTCTTTAGAGGAGTTGGCAATTGCAACAGACAACTTCAACAAGAAACTTGGTGAGGGAGGATTTGGTTCAGTTTTCGAAGGGTCGTTCAATGATGGCACAAGAATCGCAGTAAAGCGTCTTGATGGAGTCGGTCACATTAAGAAGTCATTTCTAGCAGAGGTTCAAAGTATTGGCAGCATTCACCATATCAACTTGGTGAGACTAATAGGCTTCTGTGCAGAGAAATCTCACAGGCTTTTGGTTTATGCATACATGTGCAACGGCTCTCTTGACAGATGGATCTACTGCAAAAGTCTCGAGAAAATGCTTGAATGGAACTGCAGAAGAAACATCATTCTTGACATAGCCAAAGGATTGGCCTATCTTCATGAAGACTGTTTGCAAAAGATCATCCACCTAGATATCAAGCCTCAGAACATACTTCTAGATGAATGTTTCAACGCTAAACTTGGTGATTTTGGTCTTTCTAAACTCATCGACAGGAACCAAAGTAATGTTGTAACAACCATGAGAGGCACTCCTGGCTATCTAGCACCCGAATGGCTTAAGTCTGCTATAACAGAGAAGGTAGATGTTTATAGCTTTGGTGTTGTGGTTCTTGAGATTGTGAGCGGTAGGAAGATTTTTTTGGAAACAAGGCCAGAGGAGGAAAGACATCTACCAACCCATTTCATGAAAAAAGCCGAGGAAGGACAGTGGCTAGATCTCGTCGACAAATGCTGTCTGGATGTGGAGTTGAATGTTGCTGAAGTTGAGGAAATGATGAAAATTGCAGCATGGTGTTTACAGAGTGATAACAAAATGCGGCCCTCTATGTCCATGGTCATCAAGATCTTGGAGGGTGTTAACAACCTCCCAAATGAAATGGATTACAACTTGTTGATTAGCGAAATCCCACAAGTTAGTTCTAAAGATGCAACTCGTCTACCTCCTTCACTTCTGTCGGGGCCTCGATGATTTCCAAAGTACGTTCTTGAACCATTCTATTCAATTTGGATCATTTATTGCTGAATAACTTATTTCCATTTTTAATGTTAATTGTAAAGACTCACATCCAGAAGTCATTTCCAGCAAGCATCCACTATATATTATGAAAAGCTGCTATCTTTAAACTTGAGTACATGTAGCGACACTAGTTAAATAATCTACTTCAATCATAGTTATTGAACTTCCTATTCATTCTTCTGAGAGAAATCCAGATTCTACATTAGATGCACAGAAGGTATATACTTCGAATGCATAATAAATGACGACAAATATTAGTATGCTGAGCTAAAACAGATGTACTGCAGCTTTTCTTCTTAATTTTCAACAATTGTGATATCATAGTGCTTTCAAACCATGTTATCCGAGTCAAGTAGTTTAATATGAAAATTATTTCGGGTTGATTACTATAAACGCCCTCGTGGTTTGGAATTCGCTCAAACAGGTAATGCTGTTGCTCAAATGCGAAAAGCTTCAGGGAGATAAACCACAGGCTGGGTTGCTCTGAATTCATTCAACTAACTTTTAATGACTCAGGCCATTTCAGATTCCTGGACCTCTCCAATGGTAGCCTACTTTAGCTTCATTGATATAATTAGGAGTACAGATCATATGAATAGTTATAAAGATGCTTACTTGAAAAAAGTTCTTTCAAAGGTGCTATCTTCCTTTATGCCTCAAATAATGGGGCCTCCCGGTCTTTTTCTGTCTTACAATGTTATTCTGTTAAAACATTGATTTTGCTGAGTTTAGCTATATCTACCGTTAAAGTAATTCATGAATTGTAATTGAAACTTTTCCTTCTTGTCTATTGCTAGCTATAACAAATTCATTAAAAATATATCCAAATGTGTTCACTGGTGCTTTAATAGCGTGAGTATATAATTTATGCATTGGAGGGCTTTCATCAGGAAGCCTCTGACTCTCAATATTGAGCCCATAAGAGAGACATTACACACACAGTATATAACTATAATATAATGACACATTGTACATGATGTCAAAAGCTAGACACCTCAAAAAATCCCAAGTTTCAAAACAATCCCCCAAAATCCAAAAGGAAAACCAAGTGCCACAGCTATATAAAAACATTTATGTACTTTTCATCTTCATGATCTTCGTCGAGATTGTTGTTGTCAAACTTGGGTTCTTCATTATTATAAGTTCCATCGCCAGGACAAGATTTCAAGATTTGTTGCCCACATAGTCCTGCATTGCCCGTAAATACTGATCCGTTGAAAGTGAGCATCGGGCCAGTGAATGGAATTCTTCCCGATAAATTATTCCAGGACAAATCTAAAACTCCGAGATGACCAAGTTCTGCAAGACTTGCTGGAATCTCGCCAGCAAGCCTGTTTCTTGATAAATCAAGAAAATTTAAGAACTCGAGCTGACCAATGTCTTGAGGAATGCGTCCAGCTAAGCTGTTCCTCGAAAGGTTCAGACCAATCAATCCCAACAGTTTTGCCATCTCACAAGGGATTTCTCCAGACATAACATTGCTTGATAAATCAATGACCTTAACCAGGCCCATGTTGTTGATGTACTTTACCTCTTTTCCTTTCCACATTAGGCTTGCACCAGCCAAGGAGTCGTGCTGTGGTGCAACGCCGTTGGTTAGACTAGCTAGATCCCATCCAGGACTGTAAACAAAGAGTAGAAGAGATGGGCGCTGCCATTTTACAGTCATGATAGTGAGATTGTACAAGCACTTTGGTATTTTCCCAGAAATCTTGTTTGAAGAAAGGTCTAGTATCTGGATATCTGCCAGATGGCATAAGCTTGAAGGAATTCTACCATAGAACTGATTGAATGAAAGGCTTAGAACCACCAGTCTCGAAAGGCTGTCGCCTATCCAGGGCGGAATTCTGCCACTCAACTTGTTATGTGCAAGATCAATCATCCCCAAACGCGTACAATGTCTCATCGAAGCTGGAATTCCCCCTGAGAAACTATTGTTTCGTAGTTGCAGCAAAGAAAGAGCGCGTAATGAGCCAAATGAATTGGGGATGTTCCCAGAAAAACGATTGTCTGCCAGGTTCATATACTCTAGTCTATCAAATATGTCGAAACAGTTAGGAATCTGGCCAGAGAACAGGTTGTTCGAGAGGTCAAGCATCCACCAAAACATGATACGGCACAAGAAAGTGACGGATCCTGAAAGTTTGTTGCTAGACAGGTCCAATCTTACACCACTAGCTGGAATAGGTGGCCGAGAATTGCTACTAAAATTGAAGAAAGAAATATCAGGAATGCCACCATAAATCTCGTTGTTTGATGCATTCAAATGCACCAGTTTACGCGATACATCATCAAACCAAGAGGGAACTAGTTCAGCCATAAAATACTTATTAATCTTACCAATGAGATAAAATTATTATATAAGCAGGCCAGATATTTAACTATAGTCAATTCTAATGGGTTCTACTTCGTCATGATTATTAATAATAATAATTTCTCATGAAAGCACATAGTTTCCTCCAAATGTAACAAATTTGTGGCTCTTCCTTACAGTGAAAGCAAAAGTTGATCCTCTTGTACAATAAAGCAAGCTTACCATTTGAGTGATCAAAATGCACAACTAAAGATGCAATACATAAACCAAAAACAAAAAACAGCAAATGTATGATCTTGAAAACACTGCATAATTCTTTGTTCTATTTATTGATGGGAAATGTTAACAAAATAAATTGAAAGACAGCAAAAGATAGGGAAGATGATTTTTGTGATATAATTGTACTCTCATCGCGGTCCTGATAGAACCGAAGGAAGTAAACGAGTATATAATCAAGTGGGATTTTGTCAATCAGGTGCTGTGGAATCAAGAAGGTGTAATCAATGTCATTCCAGACATCCTTAACACCCTCCAAAACCTTGATCACCATGGACATACAAGGCCTCTTCTCATGATCACTCTGCAGACACCAACCCGAAACTCTCAACATCTTCTCGATTTCCCCTACATTGGACTCCACATCCAGACAGCATTTGTCCACAAGATCTAGCCACTCTCCTTGCTCAGCTTTTTCCCTGAAATGGGTCAATAGATATCTTTCCTCCTCCGGCCTACATTGCTCAAAAATCTTCCTACCAGAAACTATTTCAAGAACCACAACTCCAAAGCTATACACGTCTACTTTCTCTGTAATAACCGCGCTAACCCATTCTGGGACTAAATAACCAGGACTGCCCCGCATAGTTGTCACCACTCGACTTTGGTCCCTGTCAATGAGCTTAGACAGCCCAAAATCAGCAAGTTTGGCGTTATGATGTTCATCAAGAAGTATATTCTGAGGCTTGATATCAAGGTGGATGATCTTTTGCCTACAATCTTCATGAAGATAGGCCAATCCTTTGGCTATGCCCAGGATGATCTTGCTTCTGTGGGCCCACTCAAACGTCATCCCTTGACCTTTGCAGTATATCCATCTGTCCAGAGAGCCATTGCACATATACTCGTAAACCAGAAGCCACTGAGACTTCTCTGCACAAAAGCCAATTAGTCTCACCAAGTTTATATGGTGAATGTGTCCAATACTTTCAACCTCTGCTGCAAACGACTTCTTGATGTGACCGGCTCCATCAAGGCGCTTCACTGCAATTCTCGTGCCATCAACGAACGTCCCTTCGTAAACTGCGCCAAATCCACCTTCACCAAGTTTCTTATCGAAGTTGTTAGTTGCGGTTTCCAGTTCTTTCAACGAAAATCTGCTGGGCATGCCCGGCACATGGTCTAAATAGTCCTTGTCAGCTTCTTCAATTCTTCTCTTCCTTCTCCTTCGGTATACGAACGCCACAATTCCAATGAAAACAGCTACAAAAACAAGTCCAGTAGTTGATCCCAAAATTGGCCCTAAAAGGCTAGTAGTATTTGGAGATGTTTTCACATTCTGAGCAATCTGCACTTTAATGGATACTGATAAATTGTAGTTGCTCCGACTTAGACCCTTATTCCTGAACGAAAAGATCTCGGATGGCAAGTAGCAGCCGCCTTTGGACGTATTCGAGCTATATCGAAAGATAGCAGCTTTGCAAGAACAATTCTTCAAGCAGGCCTCTTTACAACTCTTCAAATCTGTAGTTCCAACATCACCAATGAAGGTGAAGTACATCACGTCGCCAAGGTCCAAGAAACTGTGCTTGCTCGAATCATTACAGTTAACCGGGACGACTGGAGAGCAACCCAGATCGGGACGCCTGTTGGTTACCTCCCTAAAGCTTGTCCCATTCGGGCAACTTCATTGCCCGTTTGAGCAAATTCCGTATTTCCCACAAGCCATGGGATATCGACAATCATCAAGATACCTTGTGAAAATGTCGTCCAATTCCGCCCACGATGCTCCCCAATGATACGCCCGAAGATGCCCATCTGGCCCCAGTTTCATATACTGAGCACCATTACTCTCAAGAAAAGATAACAATTGAATATTTTTCTCTCCTCCATTTACGTAAAAACCTAGACTTCCATTTCTATACTTAACATAACTCTGGTTAATGCCAGCAGAAGTGTTGAAATAGTAATATATGAGTGGAGGATCAGATTGTATAGTAGCTACTAACCCGATATCTGTCATTGAGAAAGAATACAGACCTCCATTATTCCAATTTGTTGACGAAGCACTTGCTGTAAGATTCATCCCGGATACGAGCATCTGCTCTGGAACCAAGGCATCAGTCGGATGATCAAAAGACTGCCAAACTACCGAGTTGTTCGCATCAAACAGAACAAGGTTCCCCATTTCAGTCAAGTTTAGGCCTACAGCTGATCTTCCAGCGGTGTTGGTGGACCAGGCGCGCGTGCCATCTGCATCGCGGAGGATTAAATCCCCCGTGCCTGTGAGCTCCAACATTGCATTAATTCTGACAGGATTGTTTCAGTTGGCGGACCACACAACCTGAGGCACTCCTCTGTTAGGCGAAGTGATACCTCCATTAAGTTTTGTTTGGACTATGAAAATAGCAAACAGATAGGTTTCACAGTCTCCATTGCAATAGAAACCAGCAGCATATTTTGGACCATTGGTTCCACTGAGAAGGATGGCTCTAACAGTTGAATTATCGCGAAAACTCGCTGAATGATCAGCAGAGACACTATTTTTCCAAGAAGAGTAGAGATTTGCTGTTGGATAATCGAATGGCTGGGAGTTAACAGATAAAAAAGCTACTACGATAAAGAAGATGATGATAAAAAATGGAGACATCATTGATTCAAGATTTACTTCATTGTTGGCAAAATTCAAATATATGGAAGATATTTTCACATAAAACAGTTATAAGCTCAAAACATTGGGAGCAAAAAAGGCATCATTGAACTAATTCAACCTTAAAATATTATTTAATCTTCAATGAGCAATTATTATAATATAAGCAGGCAAGATATTTAATTATAGTCAATTCTAGTGGGTTCTACTTCGTTCATGGTTATATTTAATAATAACTTTCTCACGAAAGCACTTAAGTTTTCTCCAAATGTAACAAATTCGTGGCTCTTTCATAAGGAGAATCCAAATATAACACGAAATGAAATTTACACAATAATGTTCTTTCAAGACATTGAATTTAGAAGACACGAGATCTCAAACACAAGTACATATATAAATAGGCAATTAATGAAATATGTACTTTATCAATGAAGATGATGGAATACAATCTTAGAAACAAAACATATAATCCTAAAGTCTAAAATGATGACTAATGTGGTGTTAAAAGGGTCAAAGGTTACAGCTGAAATCAAGTTGAAGTGAAAGAGTATCAGTTAGTTAAGATGGATAAAGGAAATTGATAGTTATTTTAACCATCTTTGGTAAGACATAACTTTTTCTTAGGAAGTTGGTTTTGGTTGATTCTTATTGGAGTGAATAGCTGGCATACAGACTCTACATCAAGTCAAGAAACTGATCTTGAAGCTAACTGGTGCATGAGATAAATAGCTTCGAAGTTGGAGAAAAATTCATTTAAGTGAAGCAAGACAAGATAAGAAATAAACTCAAATAAACTCAATTTCACACTCAAAGAATCACATCTAATTCAATCCCCTCAACCTAATCTCATCTAATCCTATCCTATCTAATTCAATTCTATCTAATCCAATCCTGTCCCGTGAACCAAACGACCCCGTCGTGGCCTTGTCCAGAAGTACTCTGACATTCTTTTTACTGCGATTAAATGATCAGCTGATAAATTTCGTTGTAACACGTTCAGAATTGGATATCAGACGAAACACCTTTTAAACAAATGTATAAGCACTTCTATATAGCTTTATGCATTGACTATTTGATTTCTTGTAAATTTCAGGCATGTAAAGTCATATCTACGACAATATTTGTTCACCATTGAAGGTGTCTTAATTTCAATTTTTTTCAGGAGTGAATATGAATAATCAAATAATAACTCCATGAAGATAATGTAGTTTGGACTCTTGGTTTTTGGGATTTTAGAGTCGATGTTTCAAAAAAAAAAAAAAACTAATAAAGCGATTAAATTATTTTCATTCGGTTAATTACTTAGATATTTTAGTTCAATTTTGAATTCAGCAATCTGACTAAATAGGCCGTTTTAATTGATACGATTTCTTTTGATGGGCAGCAGAAGGATGAAATGTTAAATGAAGGAGAGGTAAATTTGTTATTTTATTGCCAACTTGCATCTGCTTAAAGCAGTTGGTAGATGCCTGGTCCTACCATTGACTTACATTGTGCTTGCATTTCTAAACAATGAATTAAGACACAGAGCATCCTTGACTTAGTAATTCTTGAATCCAACTTTGCACCTTTAATCCTTTCATAGGTAAGGCAAAGTGATCAACGATGCCTCAATTTCGGATCATCATCTTCTTTATCATAGTTGCCTTTGTTTCGGTCAACTCCCAGCCGTTTGATTATCCAACTGCAAATCTCTCTTCTTCTTGGACCAACAGTGAGTCTGCTGATCATTCCGTGAGTTTTACGAACAATTCAACCGTTAGAGCCATCCTTCTTAGAGGAACTTTCGGTCCAAAATATGCTGCTGGTTTCTATTGCAATGGAACTTGCGAGACCTATGTGTTTGCTGTATTCATAGTCCAAACAAACAGTGGTGGAGGTATCACTAGGCCTAACAGAGGATTCCCTCAGGTTGTGTGGTCTGCAAACCGAAACAATCCTGTAAGAATCAACGCCACGTTGGAGCTCACAGGTGTGGGGGACTTGATCCTCCGTGATGCAGATGGCTCATTGACGTGGTCCACCAACACGGCTGGAAAATCGGTTGCAGGTTTGAATATGACAGAAACGGGGAATCTCGTTCTGTTTGATGTGAATAACTCTTTAGTTTGGCAGTCTTTTGATCATCCGACTGACGCGTTGGTTCCAGGGCAGATCCTGAAATCTGGTATGAATCTTACAGCAAGTGCTTCATTAACAAATTGGACTAATGGAGGTTTGTTTTCTTTGTCAATGACTGATAGAGGCCTAGTAGCTTCTACACAATCTGATCCTCCACAGATATATGATGAGAAAATTATTTCGAGTAATAAGAAGAATGTGGAAGCAATTTATGCTAAGTATGGAAATGGAAGTCTAGATCTTTATGTAGATGCAGTCGAGCCTCAGAAGCCAGACAGATCGATAACTCTTCCTTTGAGTAGTGATGCTCAGTATATGAGACTCGGGCCCGATGGGCACCTTCGGGTGTACCAATGGGGAGATTCATGGACTGAAGTCGACGACATCTTGACAGGTTATCTTGGTGGGTGTCAATATCCCATGGTTTGTGGAAGATACGGAATTTGCTCAAACGGGCAATGTAGTTGTCCAAATGGGACAAGCTTTAGGCAGCTGAGCAATAGGCGTCCTGATCTGGGTTGCTCTCAAGTCATGCCAGTTACGTGTAATGATTCAAGCAATCACGACTTCTTGGACCTCGTTGATGTAACCTACTTCAGCTTCGTTGCTGATATTAGGAGTGTGGATGTGAGTGGTTGTAAAGAGGCCTGCTTGAAGAATTGTTCTTGCAAAGCTGCTATTTTCCAGTATGGCTCAAATTCTTCAGGCGGTAGCTGCTATATGCCGTCTGAGATGTTTTCATTGATGAATAATGACAAGGGTCTGACTCACTACAATTCATCTGTATCTATAAAAGTGCAGATTGCTCCAGTTGCGACTCCAACTCCTGGTGAGAGAAAGAGTAGCTTATTAGGGCCGATTTTGGGATCAGCTGCTATAATATTCGGTGTAGCTGTTGTTGTTGGAACAATAGTTTATGAGCACCAAAGGAGGAGGCGAAGATCTGAAGAAGTGGAGGAGGACTGTTTAGACCATGTTCCAGGCATGCCCACCAGATTCTCTTATGAAGAGTTGAAAAATGCAACTGACAACTTTGACAGGAAACTTGGTGAAGGAGGATTTGGCTCTGTTTTCAAAGGGTCGTTCAATGATGGAACGAGAATCGCAGTGAAGCGCCTTGATGGAGTGGGTCACATTAAGAAGTCGTTTCTAGCGGAGGTTCAAAGTATTGGCAGCATTCACCATATCAACTTGGTGACACTAATCGGCTTTTGTGCAGAGAAATCTCACAGGCTTCTGGTTTACGAGTATATGTGTAATGGCTCTCTGGAGAAATGGATATATTGCAGAGGTCAAGGGACGACGCTTGACTGGAAGCAGAGAAGAAGGATCATCCTGGATATAGCCAAAGGATTGGTCTATCTTCATGAAGACTGCAGGCAAAAGATTATCCACCTTGACATCAAGCCTCAGAACATACTTCTGGACGAACATCACAACGCCAAACTTGCTGATTTTGGGCTGGCTAAACTCATTGATAGGAACCAAAGTCAAGTGGTGACAACCATGAGAGGCACTCCTGGTTATCTAGCCCCGGAATGGCTTAGCGCCGTTATCACAGAGAAAGTAGACGTGTATAGCTTCGGAGTTGTGGTTCTTGAAATAGTGTCTGGTAGGAAGATTTTTGAGCAATCTAGGCCGGAGGAGGAAAGGTATTTACCGGCCTATTTCAAGAAAAGAGCCGAGCAAGGAGAGTGGCTGCATCTCGTGGACAAATGTTGTCTGGATGTGGAGTCTAATGTAGGAGAAATCGAGAAAATGTTGAAAGTTTCAGCTTGGTGTCTACAGAGTGATCATGAGAAGAGGCCTTGTATGTCTATGGTGATCAAGGTTTTGGAGGGTCTGGTGGACGTCGAAATAGACATCGATTACAACTTCTTGCTTCCGCAGTATCTAGTTGGCCATATCCAAGAAGCTAGTTCCCGTGATGTAACTCCTCTACTTGCTTCGGTTCTATCAGGACCGCGATGAAAGTACAGTTTTAGGATGACATTATCCTCTCATCTTCATGAACTGTGAGTTGAGTTTAGTTGATAGATATCAGTGAAGTTATTCTTGAATTGTATTTGGAAATGTATCAGGGTTTTGCATCTTGACTATAGCTATAACATCTGCAAGTAGCTGTACAATTTGTTCTATTTTTGTACACATTTTAAGCTACTTCAAATGTTTTCTGTAGTTGGCCAATTAGACAATGTCTCCATTTTTAATCATAATTAACCTTCTTGACCAAAGCTGCTTTCTTTTACTGTCTAGTTCATGTTAAGGCTCAACTATTGATTATCCAACCGCAAAGCTCTCTGGATCTTCATAATGCAGACTATGCATTAGATTTCTAATGCAATCTATGGAATTTAAAATATTATACAAATCCAGAAGCTACATATATCAGAATGCATATCCAACACCGTCGAAACTGCAGTATACCAGAATCTGAAGCTAGAATCATAGAAACGAACAAGCCCGAATAAACAACAAGAACTGCTACAATTTCAGACATCAGTGCATAAAATTGGGGCCTGATGGGCATTTTCACACATATCAGTGCGGAGAATATGTTAAGAGAACAGGTTATCGCGGTGAGTGTCAATATCCCATGATTTGTGGAAAATATGGAATTTGTTCAAACTGCACAACTAAATATGCAATACATAAACAAATGTATAATCATGAAAACACTTTGGGTTTAGCACTTGCAATGAAGCATTTGTTCAATTCAACGGTTGCTCAGCATAATAGTGAAATTTGACCCTCAAATACTCAAAATGCATCTTAATAATGTATGGTGAATGCTGCCACTGAAAATGATTTCTGGATGTGAGCACTCCAAGAGCAAGCAATCTGTAATTTTTTGGAGACAGAATAATCTGAGAGTCTGAAGTATAGAAGCTCTGCAGGAACAATTCTTCCAAAATATACTTGTCCATATCTGCAAAAGTTTTAAGTTTGATTCAAGAAAGTGCCGTGAAAATCATTGAGGCCCCGACAGAAGTGAAGGCAGCAGAGGTGTTGCATTCTTGGAACTAACTTCTAGCATTTGGCTAATCAAGAAGTTGTAATCCATGTCTTTCAGGACATTGCTAGCATCCTCCAAGATCTTGATCACCATAGACATAGAAGGCCTCTTCTGAGGATCACTCTGTAAACACCATGCTGCAATTAGCATCATTTCCTAAACTTCAGCGACATTCGACTCCAAATCCTGACAGCACTTGTCCACAAGATTCAGCCACTGGCCTTCCTCTGCCTTTTTCATGAATAGGGTCGGTAGATGTCTTTCTTCCTCTGGCCTCAACTGGTCAAATATCTTCCTACCACACACAATTTCAAGAATCACGACCCCAAAACTATAGATATCAACTTTCTCTGTAATAGCAGACTTGAGCCATTCGGGCACAAGATAACCAGGAGTGCCTCTCATGGTTGTTACAACATTACTTTGGTTCTTGTCGATGAGTTTAGAGAGCCCAAAATCAGCAAGTTTAGCATTGTAATGTTCGTCTAGAAGTATGTTCTGAGGTTTGATGTCTAGGTGGATGATCTTCTGCCTGCAATCTTCATGAAGATAGGCCAATCCCTTGGCAATGTTGAGGATGATCTTTCTTCTACTGTTCCATTCGAGCATTTTGTCATGACTTCTGCAGTAGATCCATCTCTCTAGAGAACCATTGCACATATACTCGTAAACCAAAAGCCTGTTAGATTTCTCCGCACAAAAGCCAATTAGTCTCACCAAGTTGATATGGTGAATGCTGCCAATACTTTGAACCTCCGCTAGAAACGACTTCTTAATGTGATCGACTCCATCAAGACGCTTAACTGCGATTCGTGTGCCATCATTGAACGACCCTTCGAAAACTGAGCCAAATCCTCCTTCACCAAGTTTTCTGTTGAAGTTGTCAGTTGCAATTTCCAACTCTTCAAAGGAAAATCTGGTGGGCATGCCTGGCACATGATCTAAATAGTCCTCCTCCATTTCTTCAGATCTTCGACCCCTCCTTCTGTACACAAAAATTGCAGTTCCAATGACAACAGATGCAAAAAGAACTCCAAGAGCTGATCCCAACACAGCCTGATTTGTTTCTACAGGAGCAATTTGTACCTTTAAAGATACAGAGTATACTGCAGAAATAGCCCTATCATATACCCTCATTGAAAAGATTTGGGATGGCATATAGCAAGAATTATTATAAAAGATAGCAGATTTGCAGGAACAATTGTTCAAGCAGGCCTCTTTACAACTATTCTTATCTGTTCCAACAATGTCAGGCATGAAGGCAAAGTACGTTACATTATCCATTTCCAGGAACTTGTGATTTTGAGTAGCATTACAGGCAAGTGGAACGACTTGAGAACAACCGTAATCAGGATGGATATCATTTATTGGCCTAAAACTTGTTCCACTGGGGCAACTACATTGAGAGCATATTCCATATTTTCCACAAATCATTGGATATCCGCAATCACTAAGAAGACTTGTAAAAATATCATATTTTTCATCCCATCCCGAATAAACATCCCATTCAAATAGTCTAAGATGCCCATCAGGCCCCAATTTCATATATTGAGATGAGATAGCACTAGGAAGATCTATAGCATCATCTGGATTACTAGGCTCGGTATTTGTCATATATAAATCTAGACTCCCATTACGAAACACAGCATAGCTATCTTGATTATTCTTGTTTTCCCTATTATACAAGGTTTTGTAATATACCTGTGAAGGATCTGAAAGTATAGAAGCTGCCAATCCGTTTTCTGTCATCGACACAGAATACAGGCTTCCTTTTTCTGTTAGATTTGTACCAGCTTTGAGGGTCTGCCCTGGAAGCAAGCAATCAGTTGGATGATCAAAAGATTGCCAGACTATAGAGCCGTTTGCATCAAACAGAACAAGATTTCCCATCTCTGTCAAATTTAGGCCTACAGTTGATCTCCCAGAAGTGTTGGTAGACCACGCCATTTTCATCCTTGAGGACCAAGTCTCCTTCACCTGTAAGCTCCAAAGTTGAATTGATTCCCACAGGATTGTTTCTGTTGGCAGACCAGAGTGCCTCCAAGGTTCGTGTGTATAAGGATTCTTCATTTTGAAAATTGAAAATAAATATAGCAAACAGAGTAGAATCACAGGTGTAATTGCTGCAAAAGAATCCACAGGCATATTCTAGACCAGAAGACGTTCGTCTGCGAAGGATGATTTTTACAGACAATATTTGAAGGGATAAATCTCTCTACTGGCAGACGTTCGTTTGCATGGCTCTTTAATGAGGGCTGGGAGATCACACAAGGTAGACAAGAGAAGAGACTAATTGTTGCAAAGAAGATGATCCAAAATGTGGAAATCATCTTCAATTCTCTCTAAAGCAAAAATGTTTGGAAAAACTAGTTCTTAGATTAATACTGTTAGAAGCTTAGATAAGATGAAATACCTACCAAAGTCAACAGTACTCTTTCTTGTCTCTCCCTTAGTTATTTAGTAGACCACCGCCGATAAAAACGACCAGATTGGTTTCATATTCTGTTTTGTTTGATTACCATAAATGCCACAGTTCCAAATTCTTCTTCAAATTAAAATAATGGTTCCAAAAAAAAAAAAAAAAATAAGGCTTCATGGCAGATAAAATCCCAGTCTCTAGAATTTTCGTAATTAAAATATTTTTTTGCAATTAGAACCACTCACTCCCATCCGAAGAGTACAATTAATTATTGAGTCAGGAGCGAATCATCTGACGTCATAGAAAAGCTCTGATGATCTGTTTATTTATTGGAGATTCCGTTTACACGATTTACAACCATATACATAATGAATGAATAACAATCCTCAGAAATGCAGATTAATCACTAGCGTGATTGACCAATGCTGCTGGAAGATCAGTCGTGGACTTAAACTGGACAGAAACGGGAAACCACGTTATCTTCGTTGCGGAAAATTCCGTCGCTCTGCCAGATGTTCGACGAATTGTCCAAAAGAACCAGGTTTCCAAAAGTGTACCGATTCCATGGAAGAGTTTGTGAATGGAGGCAATACAGAGAGCACCACAGATGATCATCTACTGTTTTACACAGACTTCTCAGATTTTACATTAGATGCACAGAAGGTATATACTTCGAATGCATAATAAATGACGACAAATATTAGTATACTGAGCTAAAGTAGATGTACTGTAGCTTTTCTTCTTAATTTTCAACAGTTGTGATATCATAGTGCTTTCAAACCCTGATGCCCAAGTCAGGTAATTTCAATGATGATATAATTAGGAGTACAGATCATATGAATAGATAGTTATAAAGAGGCTTACTTGAACAAAAATCCTTCCAAAGCTGCTATCTTCCTTAATGCCTCAAATTATTCCATCAGTGACTGATATTTGCCATAATGGGGCCTCCCTGTCTTTTTCTCTCTTACAATGTAACTCTCTTAAAACATTGATTTCGCGGAGTTTAGCTATCTGCCGTTAAAGTTATTGTTGAATTGTAATTGAAACCTGCGGGAAATTTTGCAAATGCTGGAACAAAACCAGTTTGTTGGCAAAAGTTGAACCCTACGAGATTTTCAATACCTAATTGTGAGAAAATTTTCTACAATATGATAGAAGATAACTAAAATGGCACCTCTCATATAATACTATGAGTCCGCTTAGTTGGGGGAGAAAATATCAAAACTAGTCCTGTAACTTAGGTTGATTCCAATTTTAGTCCTGCAACTTTTTATTTTCTCAATTTTAGTCCTGTAACTTTTCATTTTCTCAATTTTAGTCCTGTAACTTTTCATTTTTTCAATTTTAGTCCTAGAATTGTCAATTTTTGTCCGGTAATTTTTTATTTTCTCAATTTTAATCCTGGATTTGTCAATTTTAGTCCTTATATTGCCTCAAAATAAAAAAACTCACTGATTTGGGTCGGAGCCATTTTTGTTTCCAAACGGGCCGATTATAATTAGATGGTCGATTAATTTTTTGATTATGTGGTAGTCTACGTGTACAATTTGCCGAAAAATAAAAAAAACCCAAATTCTTCCGGTGAGTATTTGAATTTTTATGCCAAAAAGGACTGAAATTGATAACTCTAGGACTAAAATTGAGAAAATAAAAACTTACAGGACTAAAATTGACAACTCCAGGACTAAAATTGAGAAAATAAAAAGTTACAGGACTTAAATTGGAATCAAGCTAAGTTACAGGACTAGTTTTGATATTTTTCTTAGTTGGGGGGTAATGAGAATTAAAGTGATTGATGAGTCATTCAAGTAGGAGGGTAATGAATGGGGAGTCATTTGATAGGTAAATTATAACTCATTTTCAATCTTATTACAATGTATAGATAATATCAAGCACTATTAATGGAATCATTCCCATTAACCTATAATCATCACCCCAACCAAGCGGGCCCTAAGAGCAATTTGTACCTTGATACGTGGAATTAGAAGGAATCACTTACAAGCAAGGGTTTCAGAACCAAATAGAGTGGGAATTTCAGAATATATCCACCCAATCCCTACACACCCACTTAATTTTCTGTTGGTAGAAATTTTGTTACTGGTCAGTTGCCAAGTATCCATTAGGAAAAATTGGCAAAAATGCCCTGTATATTGGCGGTATTGGTAAAAATGTCCTTTATGTTTTCAGCTTTGTGATAATGTCCATTACTTTTTCAAAATTAGGCAAAAATGCCCCGTAACCGGCTACAATAGGTTTCTAACCGACTTTTGCTGCCGTGACATTTTATTATTATTTTTCCTTTTCTTTGGGGGGAGAAAAGAGTCACTCGGCCGAGTGGGCATGTCATTCGATAGAGTGACATTGTTTTGGCCGAGTGAGAATGTTGTTTTGGCCGAAAGCGGAATTTTCAAAATTTTCGAGGACTTAAATGCAAATTTGAACGTGGGGCATTTGGGAATACATATAAAAGAGCGAATTCAAAGCATTGGAAGGGGGTGACCAACGGAATTAGATCCCTAATTTTAGTCCTATATGGGTTAGTAGGTTGTAGGACCAAAAAAAAAAAAAAATATGTAAGTTACAGGACAAAAATTAAAATTTGAAAGTCGGCAGGACGAAAATCAAAACGAGGTAAAGTTATAGGAATAAAATTAAAATTTAAAAGTCAGTAGGACGAAAATCAAAAAGTGGTAAAGTTATAGGACAAAAAAAATAATTTTCCCGTTAATTAAATTATGTACGTAGCACAATTTTTTTCTTGTCTTGACATAATAATCTATGTTATTTTGGAATGGGATTGAAGATCAATTCAAGCCCATTCGAAGATGGATGGATGATCAAGGTGAAGCCCAGCAATCCCTCGGAATTGGAATCTTTATTGGGACCAAAAGAGTACACTAAGGGGTGTATTGAATTAGGATTTTAAAGGACTTTTTTAGGTGAAAAAAGTCATGCGAATTTAAAAGATTTCGTAGTATTTTTATGACTTTTAAGATTTTGCAGGATTCTATAAAACTTTATAAATCAGGATTTTAATGGATTTGGACTTTGTGGACTTTGCAGAATTTCATGGATTTGTGACATACAAAGAGTTCAAGATTTTTTTCATACATTCAAAAAAAATTAGGATAAAAATTATGATATATACACGTATATATATGTGTGTTAATATGTAATTGATGTTATATTAAACTTTTAATTCTCAATAAAAATTATGGGGGATAAATTGTGTGTAAAATTTATTCCAACTACTCAAACCACTAATTCACAAATTATCCACTGCACAAATCTATAATTTTTTCATTATTGAGGGAAATGATCCAATTATTGGGTATGATTTTTGTAGATTTAGGTTGGATTTGAATTTCAATTTGTTAAAAATGAATAGAAACAGAATATCAATAATGCAGAAGATAAGTGAATAAATTAGGGATGACAATGGATCGGGGCGGGTATTTAGATACTCAGACCCGTCCCATTCTTTAAACGGGGTGGGGCGACCCGACCCGCATGGATCACGGGGCGAGTGGAACGACTTATTTTAAATATAATATTTATTATTTTAAAAATAATACATAATAAATTTCAAATATATAATATAAAAAATGTCTATATATATATATATATATATATAATCAAATTTAATATATAAAATGGGGCACGGGTCTGGGGCACGAGTTTTAAGTGATACACAGACCCTCCCTATTCCACTACGGGGCAAAGGGTGGGGCGACCCAAATGGCTCGGGCGAGGGCAGGTCAGGTCAAGTCGGGTTAGTATTGATATCCCTAGAACAAATTTTTTGTTCATGGGTGTATGCAAAAAACAACAAATCAAGCAAATGAGATTAGGTAACTTTTGTGGACATAGAATAGAGTGTTGGAAAATTGAGTTTTTAATTCTTAAGTATATCTCAAATTTTCGGTTTATTTCGACACACATACTATTTCACTTCAAAAGTCCTTCAAAGTCTTATGGGTTTTGATGGGATTGTTGGTATTTGTAAAAACAACTAAAAGGTCCTTCAAAATCCATCTAACAAAACAATCCTTTAAAATCCTTATAATTTTGAATACCAACATATTTTTTTTTTTAAATAGTAAAAAGTCTCGAATGAATACCATTGGATTTTAATGGACTATTTTAAAAATTCTGAAAATTCAGATTGAATACCAGTTAATTGTTTTTAAGTGACATAAAATCTTGATTGAATACTAGCAGACTTTTTTTTATAAAAAAAGTCTTTTAAAATCTTGTGAAATCCTAAACCAATACACCCTCCTAATTAAATTTTATGAAGAAGAAGATTAAACATATATGAATATTCCATCATTTTCCTTTTCTTTTTTCTAACTCATGTTCAATTTTAATGCAGTATATTTATTACGTTCTAGTTAAATGATTATTAACCACTCGCATCCTTTTCTTTAAAACGAAACCTATATGTATCTCTCTTTTCTTTTTTCTTTTTTCTTTTTATTTGTTTATGCACCTGTTACACCATTAATATTGTTTAATAAAAGTTATTATAATTTTCAGTGAAAACAATTTATATTAATCATTTAATATCTTTTAATTAAATTAATTATACTCTTGTTTATATTACACAATTTTTTAAATTTGATTATACTTCGAAATCTATAGTCTTTTTAATTTTATTTTTTGTACATCTTGTTTAATATGTACTCATAGCTATTACTAAAATTTATTACTGCATAAATCATACAAAAATTATTTGATGAAATAAAAACAATATTAAAATTTTATTTTATAGATAAAACATAATATTTATTACACTTTGATTTCACAAAAGTTCCCCGACAGCTGCATTATTTTATCTTTAAAAAGGTAAACCTTCAAATAAAAGAATAATAATAGTATCTATAAATGAAATATATTTTAATGGAAATACTAATAAAACTCTCAAACGTAAACAAACAGATTTCAATATAATTTTAATATAGTTCATCACACGGGTTCAATTACTAGTTTTCATTAGGAGCTGCTATAAATTTGAATTTAAACTAGTAAAAAACTATTGATGTATAATATTTATGTATGCATAATAATTTATATCTTGATTAACTATGACATGAATCGCTTTAATTTCACTATATTATATCCTATAATATAGAAATTTTATATAAATTTTACTTTCCTTCTTCGTATATTCCTTACAAATTCAAACTAAATTTAAATATACAATTTTCTATAAAATTTGGTGTATACATTAAAATATTGTATACTTATCATAATCTTATCTTATAATAATATATTTTCAAACCTCTCCAAGATAATGTGTCAACACCACCTTATTCTTAGGCTGATGTGGTATGTCTCATATCTCTCCATTTTGAAATATTGCGCTCTCATTAAAAGTTGGTTAAACTTTTAATCTCGACCCTTCGTTCTATATCATTAAATCTAAACCATTAATTTATATCTGCATAATTAATGCAAATAGATATTTTTTCTATTTTCTTATTTAGTTATTTTTTAAATTTATTATAAATCATATTTTTTCCAAACCTTAATGTAATTAAATATGATCTACTTATTGAATGAATATAAATTTATCATTTCTAATTTTGAGTTAGTATATATAGTATAATATAATGTTCGATTATTTTTTCCTTGTTGATAGGCGACCAACAGGGACATGATATTAACATAAAAATATTAATCTAACAAGATTGAGAAATCAAAAGTAATAATATGGAAGAGGGCGAGCAACAGGGACTGTGTGCCCTAGGAGGCGAGCAACAGGGACTGTATGCCCTAGGAGGCGAGCAGAAGGGACTAAGGTCCTAATGAAGGAGGCGAGCAACTGGTCAATAGAGACCATTACGAGGTAGCGAACAACAAGAACAAGAAGACCCAAAGTCTCAACAAGAGGCGAGCAAGCGAGCAGGCGAACAACTTGGGTTATAAAGGTTTCCAACACCCAACGAAGACATACAGACGAGTAGCTAGTCACCAAGGAGAGCAGCTGAGTGGTTCCAAAGACCAAGTACAACATTGGGAACTCCAAGAGTCACTAGCTTTAGAAATAGTCCATGTGTCTTAACACTTGGCACCCATTCATTGGGCAATAGTTTAGATGTTGTACAAGTATCTTGACACTTGGCAAAAATCCTATGGCTAAGCCATCAAGATGGTGACACCTAGCCTCTTTGTATGCCTATAAATACCCCTTCATTTGCATGAAGGAGATTTGACAAAGAAGCGAAAGATCAAGACGGCAGCACGGCGGCGATATGGCAGCGGTACGGCGGCGATACGACGGCGGCACGACGACGACACGGCGGCGGAAAGGCGGCAATGCGTAAAACCGGCGAAAATCGCCAAAGGAAAAGAAAATCGAAAGAGAAATGCAAGGAATCAAAGAAAGAAAACAATAAAAACTAAAAATTCACCTTCGATTTGGACGAAATCGTTTGAAGAATAAAAAAGAAAAGCTTAAGAACTCTTCAATGGAGGTTTACTTGTGAGAAATCGAAAAAGAAGGAAAAATGAAGAAAGGAGCAATTTATAGATATGGATTCGGGGGCGAAATTAAGAAAATTGAAAAGTTGAGGCCCCTAGATGCAATTTTAGGGGCACACGCGTGGACAGCCACGTCACGTCGCTTCGTGTTTCGTGCCTCGGGAAACGAAACGACGTGAGCCCAAGAGTCGCTCCCCGCTGGTCGCTTCCCAAAGTTCCCGCCTAAAAGAAATTCAAAACCCAGTTGCTCGCTCCATACAAAATGGAAAAAGGCCGAGTTCCCTGTTGCTCGCCTCCCACCGCAATGCATACCTTACCTTATAGTTTGACATAAAAGGATAAAAATTCATCCTTATATGCCAAACTAGGGGGCATTGTTGATAGGCGACCAGCAAGGACATAACATTAACATAAAAAATATAAATCTAATAAGATTAAGAAATCATCAAAAATAATAATATGGAAGAGGACGAGCAACAGGGACTGTATACCCTAGGAGGCGAGCAATAGGGACAGATACCCATATGAAGGAGGCGAGCAATAGGGACAGATACCCATATGAAGGCGGCGAGCAACCGGTCATAAAGGCCATTACGAGGTAGCGAACAACAAGAACAAGAAGACCCAAAGTCTCAACAAGAGGCGAGCAGGCGAGCAACTTGGGTTATAAAGGTTTCTAATACCCAACGAAGACATACAGACGAGTAGCTGGTCACCAAGGAGAGCAGCTGAGTGGTTCTAAGGACCAAGTACAACATTGGGAACTCCAAGAGTCACCAACTTTAGAAATAGTCAATGTGTCTTAACACTTGGCACCCACTCATTGGGCAATAGTTTAGATGTTGTACACATGTCATAACACTTGGCAAAATCCCAATGGCTAAGCCATCAAGATGGTGACACCTGGCCTCTTTGTATGCCTATAAATACCCCTTCATTTGCATGAAGGAGAGAGGTTTTTCCATAAATAAAAAAGTAGCAAAACTCTTGCAAATTTCGTCCTTACATATTACTTGATCAAATTTCATAATTTCTTGGTTTTGTTTGGTGATCTTAACTTGAGAAAACAGCCACTAATCATCTTGATTAGAAAAGGTCATCAACAATTGGCGCTAGAAGGAGGGTCTCGAACCTCCGTTTGTTGAAGATTTGAAGGAGCTTCTACAAAACTCATCGGAAATTGCAATATTCCGGCAACAAGTCGCCGGAAACTGAGATTTGTAAGTAAGTTTAAGTGTTTTTTGGGTGGTAGTACACAAGACCTACAAACTTGAATGCATGTATATGAGAATAAGGGTTTGTAAACAACCAAATTCTCATACACAAGGCTAGTTGTTGAATGGTCAAAACATCCACAAACACAAGATCGTCTTCAAAGAAACATTAAAATTTGGAAAATGGTGCGATCACAAGAACCACAAGAATCGAGTAATCACCCGTCAAACAAGTCACGAACGAGGGTATCGTCAACCGGAGGACATGCAAGAACGGTACGAGCGATGTCCCGACAAAATGTCCAAGTCACCATTGACACTCTTCCCCCAGAAGTAGAAGCATTGGCTCAAAACCCGGAGGAGTTGGCCAAAACAATAGCCGTTCTGCAATCCTTACAACGGCGACAGGTAGTCGCAGGTCCATCAAAGGCCCGGGAGGCGAGCAACCGAGCAGTAGGGCACAGACCATCCAAAGCCCCGGAGGCGAGCAATCGGGCAACGGAGCAAAGAACAAAACAACGAGAAGATACAAGGATAGAAGAAGTCAACAGCGAACAAGTAAGAAGAACTAAGGGCAAAAGGCCAATAAGTGATCGACTTGAAAGTCAAGGAGAGTCCACTCCGGGGACAGGTGAGGAGTCGAGCAGCGAGGACACAAGGAGTATAAGCCACTATCACACAAGAAGGGGAAGTTATCACGGAACGCATAGGGAGGATCAACTGAGAGGCGAGGAACGAGCACCAGGACAAACACACCATGTTGCTCGCCGCTCAGTACACGAAAGACTGAGAAGATCAGCCTTTGGGCGATTAGGTCCCAATGGAGCCAGTAACATCGCTAGGCACGCCACTCAAGAGAAACGTCCCGTTAGCAAGGGACTGCGTCATGAAGAGGTCATTGAACCCAATCATGATGAACAGCCTTCTAGTGGAAAAACGTCTCCAGATGAGTGGCAAGCTTTGAAGAAAGCGGTGGAGGAGATGCAAAAACAGTTGGAGGAAAAGAAGGGCGACGGATCGACGATGTTGCCATCATCACCCCTGTCCCCGGATATCCTTAATGCGCCGGTACAAAAGAAAGTGCAATTCCCGGCCATTAATTTGTACGAAGGAAATTCAGACCCGAAAGTACACCTGTCCAAGTATACCGATTACATGATATCGGTAAAAGCATCTGATGCAACTCAATGTCGGAATTTTCCGTTAGCTCTTGGTGACGGTCCTCACAGATGGTTCTCCGCACTAGCTCCGGGCTCCATCAGTTCGTTCATACAACTCAGCAAGGAATTTCTATCGCACTTCTCCACTGTCGGATCTTACCTTACGCAGAGACATAGGTTGGAGGATCTGAGGCAAGGAGACGAGGAGTCTGATAGAGCCTTCCTTGAAAGATTCGACAAAGTCCTACTGGAAGGGGAACCAGTAAGTGAAGATACCAAGATAGTGGCAGTTATGGCAGGGCTTAAGAAGGGGACAGATCTGTGGAAGGAAATGCACCTAGCTTTCCCTAAAACTTATTCTGAATTCAGGCACAAGGCTGGAGTATACATTTCGATGCAAGAAACTCTACAGAGAGAGCTGGGAGACAAAGCTGATACTAAGAAATCTGGAAAGAAGTCAGGAGGGGAATACAAGGCCCCTAAGAACATGAAAGTTTTCAGTGAAGGGTCTGAACTGAAGGAGAAGTTGAACCATGTCCTATCCACATCAATTGAAGCTGTATACAACAACGTGAAGGATAAAGATATGCTGTCTGAACCCCGTAAGATACGGCAAGAACGAGGAAAGATGAACCCCAACAAATACTGTGCATACCATCAGACCATAGGTCACTTCACGAGTGAATGCCGAGATCTCTTGAAACAGTTATGGAGATTTTACGAAGAAGGAAAGTTATCAGAATTTGTGAAGAGACAGCCGGGAAAGAAACCAAGGGTGGCGATATCCTCCGACTCGGAAGATGATGAGAGCGACGAACAACCAAGCAGGAGGGATAAAAAAAGGAAGAAAATGATGACAGCCCCAGCCGAACCCGTCCGAGAGATCTTAATGCTTGAGCCATCCGGACCGGTAGGAGGCTGTTCTGATGGTAGGCCACCGATGTCTAAAAGAAAAAGGAAAGCAGAATTGAGGGCGGTAACTCAAGTTAGAGAAGTTGGGGTAAACCAAGCTACTAAAAAGACAGGCGAGTTGGTGTTTTCAGAGAAGGACTTAGACGGGATACTTACCCCACACAATGACTCACTAATCATCTGTGTTAATATCATGGGGGCCCGAGTTCACCGTTTGCTTGTGGACACAGGCTCCTACACAAACATCTTGTTCAAAAGCACACTTGATCAAATAGATGATTGTGAGGGGTATATAAAGGAATGTGATCATAAGATAGTAGGATTCGGAGATGCTGTAACCGTTCCTTTAGGACTAGTTACGTTGTCGGTTGAACTTGTATCGACCGAGAATCCCGAAAGGAGACTGACTAGAATGGTAGAATTCTTAGTTGTAAATCAGCAGTCTGCCTACAACGGGTTTCTTGGTCGACCTTTCATAAATGAATTCAAAGCGGCCGTTTTGACGTACTACTACTGTCTTAAATTTCCAACTCCAAAAGGGTCAGGTACGGTTAAAGGTGATCAAAGGAAAGCCCGAGAATGCCTCCTGCAACTTCAACCCACTGACAACAGAATATTCATGATGGACGAGCAGCCGAGCAGCAGGGACGAAGGTAAACCCCCCATCCTAGATGAAATCATGGAGTCCGTCGACACTGAAGTGATGGAGGTGGACGACCAGCAGGGCGTGGACGAGCAGGAGGGCATGGGCGAGCATCAGGGAAGAGAGGCCGTACCCGAACTAAATCAGGTTGAAGACTTGGAGCCAAGACTGGGGGCAGAACCAATGATCAAGGATGAGATCAACCTTGAAGGGCCCATTACCGATCCTCGATGGAAAGACCAAAAAAGGAGAGCAACCCCGGTAGAGGAGTTGGAGGCAATAAGAGTTGACCAAAATCGAGAAGACTTGGAATTATTCATTGGATCTGAGCTCCCTGAGCCATACAAATCCAGAATGGAAGAGTTTCTCAAGTCCAATCTCGATGTATTTGCATGGTCACATGCTGATATGGTAGGCATCAGCCCTGAGCATGCCTGTCATAAGCTAAATATTTATCCAACTAAGAAACCGGTGAGGCAAAAGAGAAGAAAGTTTGGACCCGATAAATATGAAGCATTGGACATAGAAGTGAAGAAGTTACTTGATAATGATCTTATCAAAGAAGCCTTATGTCCTAGATGGGTAGCAAACCCAGTGTTAGTGAAGAAATCAAATGGTACATGGAGGTTATGTATCGACTTCACTGATCTGAATGCCGCTTGCCCTAAGGATAACTTTCCATTACCTCATATTGACCAGCTGGTGGACAACACGGCGGGGCACGAGCTCCTTACTTTTATGGATGCATTTGCCGGGTATCATCAAATACCAATGCACCCAGACGACCAGGAGCACACATCGTTCTACACCAATAAAAACTTGTTATGTTGGAAAAGAATGCCATTCGGGTTGATCAACGCAGGAGCCACGTATCAAAGACTCGTTAACAAGATGTTCGATGAACACATCGGTAAAACAATGGAAGTGTACGTGGACGACATAGTCGTGAAAAGCCCGAGAAAAGAAGATCATTTGGAACACCTCGCACAAACATTTGAGATACTTCGAGCGTATAACATGAAGCTAAACCCAAAGAAAAGTAGCTTCGGGGTACACTCGGGAAAATTTCTTGGGCACCTGGTCAGTCAACGGGGTATTGAGGCGAATCCATCAAAAGTCAAAGCAATTATGGATATGCAACCGCCAAGGTCTGTTAAGGAAGTTCAACGACTAACCGGATGTCTAGCAGCCCTAAACAGGTTCATTTCCAGGTCCGGAGACAAATGCCGACCTTTCTTTGATGCCATTAAGAAAGGACAGTTCCAGTGGACGGATAATTGCCAACAAGCGTTTGAGCAGTTGAAGGAGTATCTGAGTGATACTAAAATCCTATCAAAACCTGTCTCCGGAGAAAAACTGTACTTGTATCTAGCAGCATCAGAGGTGGCCATCAGCTCAGTCTTAGTTCGAGCAGAAGGAAAATTTCACTTGCCAATTTACTACGTAAGTCAGGCCTTGCATGAGGCAGAGATTAAGTATTCGCCCATGGAAAAGTTAGCCTATGCACTGGTGATGAGTGTGAGAAAGCTAAGGCCGTACTTCTTCGATCACCAGGTGGAGGTCTTAACAACTTTTCCATTAAGGCAAATCTTACAAAGGCCTGACACCGCTGGTCGCCTTCTCAAGTGGTCACTCGAAATAAGCCAATTTGGAATAACTTATGCACCTCGAACAGCGATCAAGGGATAAGCGTTAGCCGACTTTATTGTCGAATTAACATTCCCTCAAGATCCGACGAGAGGTCATAATCACCCATGGCACATGTATGTAGACGGATCATCAAATAACACAGCAGCAGGAGCCGGGATAGTGTTGATCAGTCCAGACGAACAAGTATTCACCTCAGCCGTAAGGTTTGAGTTCATGGCAACAAACAACGAGGTTGAGTACGAAGCATTGATAGCCGGGTTACGAATAGCTCTGGCTGTGGGGGTTCGAAGAGTTCAAATTTATGGAGATTCCCAGCTGATAGTCAATCAAGTCCGTGGGGAATACGAAGCTAAGGATGAGAACATGGCCTTATATCAAAAGGTCGTTGCTCACCTGGCTTCGCTTTTCGAGCAAATTTACATCGAACAAGTACCAAGAGATAACAACGCCCAGGCAGATGCACTTGCTCGTTTGGCTACTAGCACGGGACCAGCAAAGCTTTCAGAAGTCACCATCACAAGAATTTCTAACCCATCTACCGGTGACTATAAGATCAATCAGATCGAAGAAGAATTGACAGAGGATGACTGGAGGGCACCGATATATAGATACCTCAAAGATAACACAGTACCTGAAGATTCCCAAGAAGCAGCGAAGATAGCCAAGCGAGCAGCAAGGTTCACAATCATGGATAACCAACTCTACAAGAGAGGATTTTCACTGCCCCTATTAAAATGCCTAGCAAGGGGGCAAGGCCAGGAAGTTCTGAAAGAAATACACGAAGGAGTATGCGGAAATCACGCAGGGGGGCGGGCATTGGCATATAAAACAGTAAGACAAGGATACTACTGGCCAACCTTGTTACAAGATGCAATCAAAGTTGCGAAGACTTGTCACCGATGCCAGCTATTCGCCCCCAACATACATAGGCCCCCAACGGAACTGATTTCGGTAAATAGTCCATGGCCGTTCGCAAAGTGGGGAATAGACATCATAGGACCTTTCCCCACGGGAAAAGGAAATGTCAGATTTGCAGTGGTAGCCGTGGACTATTACACGAAATGGGCCGAAGCTGAAGCACTGGTAACGATAACACAAGAGAAAATGATCAATTTTATCTGGAAAAATATAGTTTGCCGGTTCGGAGTCCCACAAGCAATAGTAACAGACAATGGAAAGCAATTCGAAGGAAAGAAGATAAGAGATTTCTGCAAAAAGTGGGGTATCAAGAAGCATTTTTCAACACCATATCATCCTCAGTCTAATGGTCAAGTCGAGGCAGTTAACAAGATAATCAAGCATGTCCTCAAAATCCGTCTGGTGGATAAGAAAGGCAAGTGGTCGGAAGAACTGCCCGAGGTGCTTTGGGCATATAGGGTATCACATAGAACAAGCACTGGAGAAACACCGTTCGCTATGGCATTCGGTACAGAAGCAGTTATACCTATAGAGCTCAAAATACCAACCGAGATGATAGCCGAGTTCAATGAACAAGAAAACAACAAGACACTAGCTGCAGAGATGGATTTGATCGACGAAAAAAGAATCTCAGCAGAAATAAAAAACGAGATATACAAAAGAAGGATTGCAAGGTACTACAACTCACAAGTAAAAGTCAGGGAATTTGAAGTCGGGGATCTGGTACTCCGAAAAATTCTAGCAGCACCTCCAGGTGTATTTGGACCGACTTGGGAGGGCCCATTCAAGATAAATCAAAAGTGGCACAACGGCACATATGATCTCGAAGACATGGAAGGCAACTCGGCCCAATACACCTGGAACGCGGCTTTGTTGAAGAAATATTATCAATAATTAGGAAACCAATGTAAAGTCTTTTATAGACTATCGTGTCGTTTATATTTTTGTAAGGTGTAAGATCGATGAAATCTTCACACTTTTTTGGGCAAAATTTGTAAGCAGATAAATGATTGTTCAATGAATTATGTACATAAGAAAGCAAAAGGTGTTAAAACCCAACTGTTCGCCAAACAGAAAAACTGCTCACCGGAGACAAACAAGTATAAAAAATACAAGTCCAAGATGAGGCGAGCAGCAGGGTCCAGGAGACTCAGGAGCCCCACCTGATCGCCCCCTCACAGAGAGTTGCTCGCCAAAGATACTAAGTGCATAAAGCACAAGTATGGTGGAGGCGAGCAACAGGGCACATGCCAACACATAGTCGCTCGTCCCGAAGCTGAATGCACTTAAGTACAAACACAGCAAGTGGCGAGCAACAAGGCATAGAAAGAAGCATGATAAGGGGTTAAGTTCTTAAAGAACAAAATAGACCCATACATGAACAACATGTATAAATTTGCAAGGAAAAGTATTTTACTTTCAACTTAAGAAAGAAATACTTAAGCAAAAAGTAAGTAAAGGGCAAATAAGAGGCGAACAATAAAATAAAAGTGCAATCCTCATTCATTAGCACCAAAAAATTACATAAGATGAGCGTACAACCATCATCCTACTACATCAACTAAACAAAAAAAAAAACAAAGCCTAAGTCTCGGGAGCTGGCGGAGCAGGTGGCACCGAAGGATCTTGGGAAGAAGGAGGAGGTGGATATCTTGCACAGTAACCCCGGAGACCTGCTGCTCGCCTACTGCAGCAGAGGAGCTTGCTTCACCAAGAGGATTCGGGAGAAGGGGACCTAGAGCTTCAAAGATAGTCATGTCCCTATCCGCCTCCACTCTTTCCCTGGGGGCCACAACACGAACATCGTCTTTGAAGATGTCTAAGTTAACCCCCATTTCTCCTAGGTCGGCTACCGGGATCTCAAAGCCAGGAGCTGGAGGGTTTTCAGTGACATAATCCATGAAGTCCTTGATGGTCGAAGTCATCACATCCAGACCATTATCCAGAGCGTACTTCACATTCCTCACACTATCAGCATATGCGATGATGTAACCAAGATTGGTATTGTCGGATACATCTTGCACATAAGTGGTGTAAGAAATGGCACGCTTGTTCTTCTTTTCCAGCTGGTCGACGTGGACCTTCAAAGACTCTACTCTTTCCACCAGACCCACCCGCTCGGTCTCCAGGACTTGCAAACGATCAGTAGCGACACCCAAATCCAGTCTAAGCTTCTCTGAAGCATTAGACGCTATCATCTCCCGGTCCTCAGCAGCCTTTACCTCCCGCGTCCATGTGAGCTTGGCTCTCTCAAAGTCAGCCTTCATCTTAGCCAACTCTTCATCTTTCTTCTTCAGTTCCTCATCCTTCTTCTTCAATTGAACAAGTTGAGCATCACGATCTGCTTCAACTTGCTCGATCCGTCGCCCCAGACCGCGATTTGTTCGCTCTAACTCGATGGCTTGATCCAAGACTCGTTGAGCTGAGATTGATTGATGGCTCGCATTATAGCTCAATAAACGAGCGTTATCACTAAGGCTCTGGCTCTGAATGATTTCCTCACCGGTCTTGGTCCACGAGCGGGGGACTTACTCCATGGCTCTGCGGACATGGGAGTCCTTAATCTCTTGGGGTGCCGGAGGAGACTTCACACAGCTAAACTGGTGAAGCACTTTTGAGCGACCAGGATAGTCGTTTTTCCGGTACCTGTTCGAAGAAAAAAGCCGTTAGAAAACTAAGTTAGAGGAATGAACAATCAAACTGAATAGGAAGATACTCACTCCCTCATTTTTACGGGGTCATAGCCCAAGTACGAGTTGTCAGGGGATGAGCTCCTGCCTTGACCGGCAATCATAGCACCAACAACCTGTTGTTCAGTCACCTCCTCCAGAGCCGAGGAGCGAGCAGTTTTACCCACTTGAGAAGAACCCTGCCCTTTTGTTCGCTTAGCACGGTCATCTCCCTTGCGAGGGGCAGTTTCCTTGGCAAGTCTTTTCTTGCCCCTCGTGTCTTGGGGAGACGGCGAGGAGCGAGCAGGAGGGCGGGGAATGGGAGCAGGAGCCTGAGGAGCTTCTTCTTCCTCCTCATCTGCTTCGGCTCTAAGCCTGATCAAGGAAGTGCAAGGATCAAACTTCTTCTTCCTTGAAGGTTGATTGGCTGCCATTTGCTTTACCCGGCGCACGAGCAGGTGGTAACTCTCGGGAATAGGAGGAACAGTGACCGTGACCCTTTGAGCTAAAACAAAATGAAAACACAAAGAATTAAAGTAACATACATAATTCCGGCGAGCAGCCGAGATCAGACGAGCAGCAGGGGTGGGGGCGAGCAACGGGTATAAATCGAGCAACAAAGAAAATTAAGGATTGTGTGAAGTTACCTTCAGGAATCTCCGCCTGTGCTTCCAAGTGATGAGCACTAGTGGTAAGCTGAGCGTGCCTGCGGCACTGTGCTTGAGAAAGATGCTCAACACTCCGATCTTTAGCGTCCCGTAGAGAGATCAGTGCAAGGACGTATAAAAACTCTTCGCTCAAATCCGGATGCCCCCACCTCAAGATACGCGGACCTGCAAGAACAAGAAAAAAGATTAAAATTAGTTCACCTAAAAGTTTGATGAACTAAGAATTAAGACCTACGCCGAATTTCGCCGAAATGCGTAGGAGAGTCTATACGTCCCGGTCCTCCCGAAAAATCGGAGGACGCCCGCCAATCGCCGCCGATATAGAGAAATTGCCTATGCCAACCTTTGACCTTATTAGGCACTCCTTCAATTAACTTAACACCACTAAGAGCTTTGATGTAATACCAACCAAGCCCGTCTTCATTAACGGCTGAAGAGATGGTTAGTGCGTAGTGTATCTACGCCGTGCTGATCTTATTCCGGTATTCCTCCAACCCGAAAAGGGTGATAAAGGCCAACAGACTACTCCAACCGTTAGGAGTAATCTGGGTGATTGCCAGGTTTATATCCTTCAAGAATCGCCCAATCACTGGATGTAAGGGAAGTGGGAACCCCGTGTTGAGTATGTCAAGGTTGATGGCAGTCAGCCTGGAGGTGGGTCGTCAGCTCTCTCTCCTGGTTGAGGGGCGTACAAATGAATATCATACGGAATACGATAGCGAGACCGTATCCGAACTAAATCCTCCTCTAAAACCGCACTGGCTACCTTACTCGCTGTATATGTCGATGGACGAGTTTCCATAATGGGTCGAGCGGGAGTAGGAAAAGTCTTATGATACTTATTGGCGTAGTCAATCCAATCCTGCCTTCGGACTACATCTTTAGGGATAAGAGACTCGGGCATTGGCCTTGAAACGGGAAAGTTTATCTCTCGGAGAAATTCCCATGTAACTCCCACTTGCTCGCCCCCTGATCCAGTTGCTCGCTGCTCGCTCCTTGCTTGGTGCTCGCTGCTCGCTCCCGTATCTCCTGGGTTACTCATCTCTTCTATTTCAGCAGCGACCTCAGCGGAATCTTCACCCAAATCCGAGGAAGTTCCTTCCCGAGCCGAGGAGCGAGCAACGGGGCCTTGGACGTCCTGCTCGCCCGAGCTTTCCACAGCATAGAAAGAGTCAATGGAGCGAGCAACGGAGCTCGCCTCAGAGCCCGTCTCTTCGTCAACGAGCAGAGTCCTAGGGTTTCGCCCAGCTGCTCGCCGGAGCGAGCGGCGAGGAACAGGGACTGACGGTTCGTCTTCCATGGGTCTTTTTCCCGGATTTCTCCCAACAAACTCAACAGATGGCGTATTACTCGAAGAAGGTGACGTCATCTTTAGAAATTTTTTAAAACTCTTCGTACAAATCAAGTAAGGAGATTTGACGAAGAAGCGAAAGATCAAGACGGCAGCACGGCGGCGATGCGGCGGCGGCGCGGTGGCGATGCGGCGGCGGCAATGGCGGAATGACAAAAAAGAAGAATGAAAATTGCGAAATTGAAAGAAAAATGCAAGTAATAACAAGAGTAAACAAGAAAAATCAAAGGATTCACCTTTGATTTGAATGAAATTGGCTGTAGAATCGAAGAAAGCAACGAAAAGAAAAGCTCAAGAACTCTTCAATGGCGGTTTGCTTGTGAGAAATCGAAAAAGAAAGAAAATGGAAGAAGGGAGCTATTTATAGATATGGATTCGGGGGCGAAATTAAGAAAATTGAAAAGTTGAGGCCCCTAGATGCAATTTTAGGGGCACACGCAGCCACTTCACGTCGCTTCGTGTTTCGTGCCTCGGGAAGCGAAACGACGCGAGTCCAAGAGTCGCTCCCCGCGGGTCGCTTCCCAAAGTTCCCGCCTAAAATAAATTCAAAACCCAGTTGCTCGCTCCATACAAAATGGAAAAAGGCCGAGTTCCCTATTGCTCGCCTCCCTCTGCAAAACATATCTTACCTTATAGTTTGACATAAAAGGATAAAAATTCATCCTTATATGCCAAACTAGGGGGCATTGTTGATAGGCGACCAACAGGGACATGATATTAACATAAAAAATATTAATCTAACAAGATTGAGAAATCAAAAGTAATAATATGGAAGAGGGCGAGCAACAGGGACTGTATGCCCTAGGAGGCGAGCAACAGGGACTGTATGCCCTAGGAGGCGAGCAGAAAGGACTAAGGTCCTAATGAATGAGGCGAGCAACTGGTCAATAGAGACCATTACGAGGTAGCGAACAACAAGAACAAGAAGACCCAAAGTCTCAACAAGAGGCGAGCAAGCGAGCAGGCGAACAACTTGGGTTATAAAGGTTTCCAACACCCAACGAAGACATACAGACGAGTAGCTAGCCACCAAGGAGAGCAGCTGAGTGGTTCCAAAGACCAAGTACAACATTGGGAACTCCAAGAGTTACTAGCTTTAGAAATAGTCCATGTGTCTTAACACTTGACACCCATTCATTGGGCAATAGTTTAGATGTTGTACAAGTATCTTGACACTTGGCAAAAATCCTATGGCTAAGCCATCAAGATGGTGACACCTAGCCTCTTTGTATGCCTATAAATACCCCTTCATTTGCATGAAGGGGGAGGATTTTTCCATAAGAGAAAAGAAACCAAACTCTTGCAAATTTCATTCTTGAGTATAATCTATGATTTAAATTCTTGTTTGATGATCTTATGAAGTAAAAACAGCCACTAATCATCATCGATTAGAAAAGGTCATCAACATTCCTAAAATAAAAGATATATTGTTTTATATTCCAAAGAATATTCTTATGTGATATATTCTTATTATGGACAAGATATAATATTGCATGCATTTGTTTTATATATAAGAGCATATTGTATTTCATTTTTTCACATCAAATTTTCATTTGTGCCGCTCTTTTGCTGAGATTTCTCCCGTCAATTGTTGGTTAGTTATATATCTATTGTTATTAGTATATTTATTTTATAATTAAATTCATCATTTTAAGTGCTCACAATTTGATTAGATTTAAATATCAATATCAATATGAATGTAATAATGATTGTTGATTTATGCTCTACATCATTTAGTTTAATTATTCTTCATGTGCAAAAATAATATATTTAACTATACCATATATTTTTATCTGAATATTTATGATGGTTTAATTATTGTAGTTTAAATCTCATTTTAGATTTCAAGCGTATGACACCTCAATTTTCTCTGATTTCTAATATCAAGAGTGAGAGCCAAAAATTGACCGTTGAAGTTAGGATTGAAAAAGTTGGACAATATTTTTTAATAATTTTAATAGAGACAGGTTCTACTTGGAACTCATTTTGATCGATGAACAAGTATTGTAATGTTAAAGTTTATTTCAAATTTTGTAATATTTTTTATATAAATTAATTTATTACCGTATACTCCCAATAACTAATAATGTTGATTAATTTATAAATTATTCAATATTGAAATAGAAATTGATTATTATTAAATTATTAGTCTAAGTAATTTTATTCCATAATTATTATTATTTTATGTGAATTTTGATATTTTTTTAATTATTTTATTTGTAGGATATACCTATAGGGTTTAGTGAAGGGCACGGGCCACAGCTAAACAAACCCCATAATTTATTGTATATACCCCGAAATTTTTTAGACAAAAATACTCTTATATTAAATGTCTACAGAAAATAAAAATAATATTTTTTTTCAGTACGCGAAATTCGCGTGGGTACACACTAGCTATAATATATTTTCAAACCTCTCCAAGATAATGTGTCAACGCCGCCTTATTCTTAGGCAGATGTGGCATTTCGAAATGATGCGCTCACATTAAAAGTTGGTTTAAATTTTTATCTCGATCATTTATCTCACAAAATTAAATCTAAACCATTCATTTTATATTTAGGTTTTTTTAATCTCTTATTAAGAGTATCACACACACCGTCCCCTTTCTCTCAAATACGCCGCTTGTTTCTCTCTCCCGTTGCAGCCATCATCGACGTCGCCTCCACTTTTACAGAAGGCATCGTCGTCACCAATATTGATCAATCATTGTGCCTACTCCGAACCCATCTCAGGCGACTTCTCCGCCTAGCCCAGCGATTCAAGTGGCGGCATCTATCGTGGACTCCGGCGAGTGCGTCGAAAGCGGATATGCAAAATAGGGATAGATCCAAGGTATGTAGATCCCGAACCACCACCGCCTCTCCTCTATTCTTTTCTCACTCTATCATCTCATTCCTGTCAGATTGTTTACAAAACGGCACCGCCTCGCTGCTCTACTCCCGCCGCCTCAAACCGCATCGGATACCACGGCCTTGAACTTAAGGTATGATACTGATTTTTTATAGTATTTTTCTTGGTCTTAGGTTTTTTTTCTTCTCGCCTCCTTTTTTTAGTTTTTGTCATGCTCTATTAAACAGTCTCGGCACCGCCGCCATGTCCTCTAAGATGTAAAACAAATATTTTTTTCACAGTTCAACGATTTTCTTAGATAGTTTTGGAATTTATTTTTGCAAAATATTAATATTTGCTAATCTTTGTAGGAGAATATTGAAATATTTTGCAAAAGATATTGTCACGTAAAAGATGGCAAAATTCCCAAAGAATCTTGCGATCCAATACCATTTCTCACCATGGATAATAGATTGTAACTTTTTTTTTTTTTGACAAAATTTTACTATCCAAAAGTCATTGTCACTGAAATAACATATTATTCCAAAAAAAATTGTCATGAAGTGTAATATCTTACCATGTATAATATAATAATAGATATTTTTGGAATAAATATTTTTGCAAAATATTTATGTATGCTAATTTTCTAAGAGGATATTGAAATATTTTACAAAAAATATTGTCACGTTTTTATGGCAAGATTCTCAAATAACTTTGTCATCCAATACCATACCTTACCATGTATAATAGATTATAACATTAATTTTTTTTTTTTTTGGACAAAATTTTATTACCCAAAAGATATTGTCACTGAAATAACACATTATTTTCAAAAAAAAATTACCGTGATATACAATATCTTACCATGTATAATATTATGTACTGAAAGTTAGCAATTTTGTTTTAAATTTTTGATTTTTTTAATATATTTTTTTCAAAATATATGTACACATGAAATATTTAGGAGGGAATTGAATTTTTTTTAAATAATTTGAATTGACGTTTAATATTACATCGAAATTATAAGATATTAAAAATAAAATAAAAATTTATATTTATAATTTAAAAATAAAAATAACATTATTTTTCCAGTCCGCAAAATTTGCTAGAATACACACTAGTTTATATATATAATTTGTGCAACTATTTAATGACAAATTAATGCGACGTTGCCAAATTAAGAAGCAAAAAGTTCACTATATATACTAGTTAATTTAGTCGATTTTCACCATTGCCACAATCAATAGATTCATAACATATACAATACACTTCTCTTTCTAGACATGGCTAATACTAGGGTTTTATTGTTGTTCCTCGTTGCCCTCATTGCATTTTCAACAGGTTTATCTACCTTTTTCCTTTGGTTACATAATTGTAAATATTACAAAATGGTTACATAATTGTAAATATTACAAAATTTTATATGAGATCGATGATCATACACATGTTTAACCGTTATGAAGCGGTCTCATGTAAAATTTTCTCACTCAAATTGATATAGTCGTTTTCAGTATAAAGTGAAAATGATTGTTTTCAATATCTGTTTGTGAAATTAGTTATTTACTGAAGATAAGTTAATATTTTTCGGTGAAAATAATTAATACGTACTAAAATTTTAGTGAAAATAGTTAATAACCTCTCTTGATTAATATATGAATTAGTTTTACTCTATACAACATAATTTTAAATAATCATTGTTTTTTTATTGTTTGTAGATAATGTGGAGGGGGCATTGAAATGCTGTTACGACAATCACATTGGTAGTTGCGCTCCAGGAACTGATGATGCTAAGTGTAATAATATGTGCAAACAAAGCTGCGCGAAAGGAGGACAATGCAAAGTTTTCAAAAGGAGTCCACCCAATCATTACTGTCACTGCTTTTGTTGATTTACTTAATTTGTGAACTCGTATTATTAATCTTATAAAAATATTTAAATCAAACTTCGTTATTTTGGTTCTAACTCTCGTATCTTTCATTCGCCCTTATTAATTGGTATCTTTATATTGGTAGTGAAGATTTGTTCCATATATAAAAAAGTTAATAAATATTTTCCAAAATAAAGATTAAAATATAATTGTCAACCAGCCATCTTTTAATTTTCATGCATTTACAATTACTCATTTTTCCTAAAACTAAAATAGATGATCTCTATTTGGATATTGTGTTATACCCTTTAAAATGGGTGTTATTTTAGAAGTTAAATTTTATTTAAAAAATAAGTACTTCTAAATTTTTTTCACGTTTCTTTTTCCTGATTTAGCCGAATTCTAATTTTAAGATATATGAGAGTTTTAATATACAAAATATAATAGATCTTTTAGTAATTTATATTGAGATATATGTCAAAATTTTATAATTTTTAATTTGAGACGAAATTTTTAGAATGACTGAATGAGACTTATTTTAAAATTGGGGTATACACTGATATTAATAACACCCTTAAATGTTTGAGGCTGCCACGTATAGCAGGAGAAATAAATAAACTCATAATTAATTCAGAGTAAGTATGATTTAGGAAAGATCTTGTGGATACTCCAACTTATTACACACGCATATATATATATTATTTTAGTTTAAATAGTTGATTAATTTCTTCAATGTCGAATTAATACATATACAAATCTTATATGAATTTTGTCATAAGCAATGGTGAAATTTTCGCGAAATTTAGCCAGTATTTTACCAAAATTTTGATTTTTTGGAGATTTTCATATGAATATCCACTGTAGCGAAATTTCTTTCAAAAAGTTGGAAAATATCAGTAACTATCGAGAAATATGGGTACTGTACTTCAAAATTTGTCAAACATCCAGAAATTTCAAGGAAATATCGGTAAAAAAAAACTCACTTTTTCGTTTATTGTCCATAAATATTATTTTAGATCTTGAGAGGATTTAGTTACTAAACCACCATTATTTGTTGTAAATCTAGAAAATTTATTATTCCAAATCTAGAAGATTTGATGTGGACATTACTAATGGACCAATAACCCAATGGGCTTCATATCTTAGACTAGGGTTTTACTCTTATAAATATACCATTGTACTCAGAATTGTAAACACTCATACACAAGAACATTAGTGAAACTCCTGGCTTGGCTCGCCCCCAGACATAGTCGTTTCTCGACGAACTGGGTAAACAAATCTCGTCTTTTATTTTACGCACTCAATTACAACACGTTATCAGTACGAGTCTCTACCCGCAATTAATCGGTACGAATCTCGATCTTGTTTTTCTATTAAGCATGATAATTAATTATCAGTATGTAAGCACAAATTTCTAATTCATAGTGCAAGCATGAAAGTATTTCTAATTCATTGTACAAGCATGAATCCAAATAGTCCATGCATATAACACACTTGCATACTGTATATACCTTTACATGTACTATATCCATGAGAATTATTTAATTTCTTCGAAAGTTATGCCTATCAAAACAATTCAACTAGGCTGTTAGTGCTCCTGTGTATACCTTTGCATACTGTATATACCTTTACGTGTATTTTCCATGGCTTTCAAGTCCACCTTTTTCATATACATATACAGATAGGGATGTTAAACGGGCTAGTCCTAACCCTATAGGGCCAGCCCTACAGGGCTACGGGCCTAAACGGTTCCGGGTCTTATCGGTTCATTTTAATCGGTCCACTAACACTCGAAACCTAACCCTAACCCTAGCGGTCCGATCCGCGGGCTAAACGGGCTACTAACGGGACCGGAAAAAAAATAAAAGAATTAATTTTTAATATAAAATATAGATTTGTAATTGTAATCCGCTACCATTTAAACTAAAAAATTCAAATATTGTTAAAAAATTATTCATAAAGTACATATTTGATACATTTAATTAAAAAAAATGTTAAAATAACTAAATAATATGAAAACCGAGCTATTCAAAACCTATAAAAGGGACTACATAACACACACAAAATTATAAAGTAATCACCACAATTAAAGGGATGTTTACATAATTCAAGCAAAGAAACTTCTCATAATCTGACAAAATTAAAGATGAACCTTTACTAAAAAAATTATTAGAATGCAAATAAATGAAGTAATAGTAACAGTAGGTAAATAAAAGTAGAAAAAATATAAAAAATAAAAAAGAATTCAGGCTAACGGGCCAACCCGGTAAACCGGCGGGCTAGCCCGTTTAGCCCGCGGGCTAACCGGTCCGGGCCAAAAAAGCCCGAGTTTTAATCAGTCCATTAGACCCCTCAAACCTAGCCCTGTGCGGTTCAGGGTTAAACGGGCTAGCCCGCCAGCCCGCGGCCCGTTTAACATCCCTTCATATACGTAACTTGCAGAATTAGTAGGCTCCCGTTAAGCCCGATTCGAACGCCCTAAAATTAATTTTCTACAAATCATGTGAATTAATTGATGTATTGAATTCTTTGATCCATGCGTTATATGTTTTATATGCACTAGAATTATTGCTTCGATTTTATTTTCGTATTTGCGATAATTAGATCAATCTGTTTCTTGAATTAAATTGAGAAAAAAAAGGGATTTGTGCGATCGGCCGTCGCCCGGAGGCGCACGGCCGCCGCCCGTTGTGCACCAGCAGCCGCCGAACACCGGCGGGCGCCACCCCCTCGCCGTCGCTCTCCGCCGTGCCGCCGCACAAGCTCCGGCTCAAAGCCGTCGAGCATGCAGCAGCGCGCGATGGTGTGTTCAACCCCGGGCCGCCTCCGCGCGCCACCGTACGCGACGTTGAGGCGGAGCGCCGCCTTTGCGCAGACCGCGATGCGCCCATGGCGTCGCCCAGAAACAACGCCACCGATCGCGCCTGTAGGTCGCGATCAGGTGTGAGCATCGCGTCCACAGAGCGCGATCGCCCACGGCTGTCGCGCCTGCAGGACGTGACTGGCTGGCGATTTTTTGTTTTTTCACGAGTTGCTCCCGCCGTCTGCCGTGTGCACCCCGCACCTCTTCCGTGCATCCGTTGTCGCACAAGGCAACGTGCCTCAGGGACCTTGTGAACCCTAGCCCACTTTTGGGCTCGTTTTGGGCGTTAGATAATTACCGATTAATTTTATTTTATTTAAAATCCTAAAAATATTTCGTTAAATTTCGTTAATATAAATGAAATATTTAGAAAATTAAATTTGCATGTTTATTAAGTTTGGAATTTTCTTTGAAATTATTTTCATGGATTAGTTCTCAAGGAATTATATATGAATATTTGTTACATGTGCATGTCTTTATGATTTAATTAACTTACATGCATTATTACTCCCGCACATAGTTTATTATTTATAGTCCGCATATCATGCCCGGGTAGGCGGCGCCCGGTACTTGTCGGACCGTAATTTATATTTTGGGTAGACGCCGCCCAATTCTTGCTCCTATGTGCTCTAGAATAATCGAATAAATCCTTATTTCTCAGTTGTCAATAAATTGATCACAACTCTTACCATTCACTTTAAAAATTGTAGTAACGTCTGATATTACCATGAAAGAATTTGATGAGCTTGCTCTCGATGGTAATAACTACCTGACATGGGCGCTAGATGTCGAGATCCATCTAGTCTTAAATGAGTTGAGCGAAACAATTATCGAAGGTTCGAAATCCACTAACGCCCAGAAGGCGAAAGCGTTGATTTTTTTCTCATGAATCACCTGAGTGAGGAATTCATTTTTCAGATCCTCATTCAGGGACCCCGGAATGTTGTGGAACTCCCTGAAGGACTGTTCAAAACGATATACTCATCCCTCCGGTACAATACGATTGGTTGAGACTCCATTTCCAAGACCTTAAGTTTATAATAGAGTACAACTCTGCTTTGCACCGTATTTAACCCAGTTGATGCAGAATAATCTGTCAACATTCCACGCTATCAACCTTATACTACAGCAGCAGTATAAGGACAATTATATGATTGATTGCAAACATGGAAGGGGGAGAGAGAGTAAGATTATCTGGGCTAAAGGCCGAGGTCGTAGTACATCCGGTGGTCACAGAACCTCGAATTTCGCTCTTAAAAAATCTGGCAATCAAGATAAGGTTGAGCAGTCCTGCTACAGATGCGGATGCAGAGGCCATTAGGTCTCGCACATGTCACACTCCTAAGCACTTGGTTGAGGCTTGTCACAAGCAGCAGGAATACGACAAGGGGAAGGCCCCTAGAGTCGAATCTCACCATGCCAGCCTGCCTAAAGCAAATATTGACCAAGACAACGTTGATCCTCTGGGCATCGAGCTCAAGGACTTTGGAGATGATGAGTGATTTGTGAATTTGATTATTTTAGTACTTTTCTTTTAGACAAAACAATTTATGTTTTTTCGGATCCTTTCTTTTGGATACTTTATTTTATGGATGATATTATGTTTTAGCTTCGATGTGTTTACCTTAACATTGTCCATTAAATTTACTTGGATATTGCTGTACATGGCTTGTAAACATGTCAGCTATTAGGTTTGGGTTATTTCCTCTGGTATGATGGATTAAGATTGTGATTTTATGTTTGGTGGAGCATCACCACTCATACAATCTTAAGAGATAGGAAGTATTTTAATAACTTGGTACAATGTTAGGGGAGTATAACTACAATAACCGATGATAGTATGTTGATAGTGGGCTCCGGAAGAGCTTCCATTGTCCTCTCCGTGGGTACTGAACTCATAATCTATAATGTTTTAATGTTTCCACGATCTAAGCGTACCCTGCTCAGTTTTAGAGACATTAGGATAAATGGCTATCATATTGACACTGAAACTGAGAACAATAACGAATACCTTTTGATGACTATTCATCGAGGTAGCCGTAAATAAGTTATAGAAAAATGTCCTTCCTTCTCCTCCGGATTGTACTATTCCTACACACGTCCATCTAATCTCCATCTAGCTATGAGTATGAAATTTCATGACCCGAACTTCTTTAAATTATGGCATCAGCAGTTAAGTCATCCAGGACAATCTATGATACGTAGGATTCTATCTAATTCAATTAGTCATAATATTTCGAATAATAGAATCCTTCCTGTTGATGAATTTATTTGTGATGCATGTTCTAAGGGTAAGTTAATAGTGCGCCCATCGCGCACTAAAGTTGGACTAGAGTCTCCGGTTTTCCTTGAACGAATTCAAGGAGACATTTGCGGATCGATTCACCCAGCATCAGGACCATTTCGGTATTTCATGGTCCTTATTGATGCCTCTACTAGGTGGACATATGCCTATTAGATGTCTACCCGCAACCAAGCTCTTGCAGAGCTCATTGCGAAAACTATCGAGCTTAGAGCTAAATTCCCGGATTATCCAATTAAATCGATTCGCATGGATAATGCTGTTGAGTTCAGCTCAAAGGCCTTTACAGATTATTGTATGGCCCTGGGAATTAAAGTGGAGCATTCGGTCCCCTACGCCCATATCCAAAATGGTCTTGCTGAGGCGCTAATAAAACGTATCAAACTTATCGCGAGACCATTACTTATTAACTCTAAACTACCCACTTCATGCTGGGGGCATGCAGTCCTACATGCATCACACTTGATACAAATTCGTCCAACTGCATATAATTATCATTCCCCCCTACAACTAGTGCGTGTGAAATAACCTAACATTTCCCATCTGCGTATTTTCGGATGTGCGGTATATGTTTTGATAACATTACCGAACGGACCTCTTTGGGCCCACAAAAGAAACTCGATATTTACGTCGGATTTGACTCTCCACCCATCGTGAAATACCTCGAGCCTTTGTCCGGGGATCAATTAACGGCCCGGTTCGCTGATTGGACGTTCGATGAAGATCACTTCCCGGCGTTAGGGGGAGATCCGAATTCAAAATTGAATGAATGTCGGGAGCTTACGTGGAACGTAAGTGACCTTCAGTATCTAAATCCACGAACTAGTCAATCTGAACTGGAAGTTCAGAAGATCATTAACTTGCAAAATTTAGCAAACAATCTGCCAGACGCGTTCACTGACCATAGAGGTGTAACTAATTCGCATATACCTGCAGTAAATGCTCCCCAAAGGGTTGAGGTCCCAAGCAAACTAAGTACTCATGCCCCCACACGCCAGAAGTATAAAACGAGAATAACTCAAGGGTTTTTGTAGAGACCCGAGATTAATTTCGATCAAACCTATTCTCCCGTCATGGACTCAATAATGTTCCGCTAGTTGATATCTTTGACAGTTAAAATGAATCTTCAAATGAGATTAATGGACGTAGTAACCGCATACTTGTACGGATCACTAGATGCCGACATTTATATGAAAATTCCCGATGGATTTGACATTCCTCAGATGAGGGATGGTGAAAATCGCAATTTGTATAGCATAAAACTGCAGAAGTCGTTGTACGGCCTGAAGCAATCGGGCCTCCGACTTAGTGAGTTCCTTCAGTAGAAGGAATACACATTCGATAAAGCTTTCCCATACATATTCACGAAGAAATCGCAAAATGGTTTTTGCATCATATCCGTTTATGTTGATGACCTAAACATAATCAGAACATGCAAAGAGATTGAAGAAGCCAGTTCAATCTTGAAAGCTGAATTCGAAATGAAAGTCTTGGGTAAAACCAAGTACTGTCTCGGCCTGCAGATCGAGCATCTCCAAGAAGGAATTCTTATACATCAGTCAACCTACGTGAAGAAGGTATTGGAGAGATTTCACATGGATAAATCTCATCCACTTAGCACCTCTATGGTTGTCCGATCCCTCGAAGTGGATAAGGACCCATTTAAACCAAGAGAAGATTCAGAAGAAATTCTTGGGCCAGAAGTTCTTATCTTAGCGTTGTTGGAGCATTGCTCTATCTCGCAAATTGCACTCGGCTGGACATTGCATTTGCTGTCAATTTGCTTGCGAGACATAGCTCTTCTCCTACAAGGAGACATTGGAATGGTGTTAAGCATGTTCTACGGTACCTCCAAGGGTCTCAAGATCTTGAACTATTTTAGCATAAGAACCAAGACAAAACCTTAGTAGGTTATGCGGATGCTGGCTATTTGTCTGATCCCCACAACGCCGTATACCAGACTGGTTACATTTTTCTCTGTGGTGGTACCGCGATCTCAAAGAGATCGGTTAAACAAACCATGGTTACCACGTTTTCAAACCACTCAGAGATAATAGCTTTGCTTGAAGCCGTACGAGAATGTGTTTAGTTAAGGTCCTTGGTAAAACACATTGGTGACTCGTGTGGTATCGCCAAAGGCGATACACCTCCCACCATTATATTTGAAGACAACGCTGTCTGCATCGCACAAATGAGTAATGGGTACGTCAAGGGAAACCTGACGAAACATATTTCACCTAAGTTTTTCTACCTATACGAACTCCAGAAGAGTGACGTGATTACCATTCAAAAGGTGCAATCTAGTGACAATCTAGCAGATCTAATCACTAAGTCCTTACCTACGTCTACTTTTGAAAAGTACGTTCGTGGTATTGGGATGCAAAGGCTCAAAGTGTTGTTGTCTTCAGGGGGAGTGGCAACCCCGAAATAAATCTAGAAGATTTAATCTGGAAGATCGAATACATTCCTCCCTAACTTATTATTTGGCCGATACCTATCACGTGGAGTTTTGATGACAAGACATTTATGTTATGTCGTAATGTCCAAGGGGGAGTGTTGTAAATCTAGAAGATTTATTATTCCAAATCTAGAAGATTTGATGTGGACATTACTAATGGACCAATAACCCAATGGGCTTCATATCTTAGACTAGGGTTTTACTCTTATAAATATACCATTGTACTCAGAATTGTAAACACTCATACACAAGAACATTAGTGAAACTCCTGGCTTGGCTCACCCCCAGACGTAGTCGTTCTCGACGAACTGGGTAAACAAATCTCGTCTTTTATTTTACGCACTCAATTACAACAGTATTAAATTATTATGAACAACTATTGTATCATATTTTAAATTGTTTAACTATTTTGTTATTGATACATTTCTCATAAACAATTCATTTTATTTGAGTTTGAGCTAAATTTACATATATTAAAGTTATTTATAAAATACCCTAGTGTTTCATATTAAATTAATATTATTGTAATAAAATTTCCGTCAAGTTTCTATTTTTTACTGAAATCGATATTCCCATTGATATATCCGTAAATTTAATGTAAACTATATTTTCTATTGATACCAATATTTTCATTTTTGGTTATAAGTGTGTTGATAGGCGAGCAGGATCATCATTTGGGCGACCAGGATTAGCGCAAATCACATAAAATTTAAACTGGAATTAACACATGATTCACCCAAGACATCCGGCGAGCAAAACCTACATGCGATCAAGACACATAGGCGAACAAAATCAAATCAAAAGCCACATGACGAGCTCAAATGGCATCCTGCCGATCAGATCCAACCACAACGCCAAAATAACAATTAAACAAGATGAAAGACCATCAGAATCAGACTAAAGACTCCTCAAGAACAAGTCCAAAGTGACGAACAGCTCTAGACTGCGAGCAAGTCCAGTAGATAAGGATAGAATTTAGTTAAGATAAGGTCAAACTAGTCAAAGGACAGGTGTCGAGCATGCAGACTTGGTCGGCCAAAGGACGTGCCACCTCCTGCAGGGCAAAAGTCTATAAATACTTAGATTTTTGCAGCAAATAAAATAAGCACAAATTATTATACACGTCCAAACTTCGATTATGAATCTAAAGCTGCTCGATTAATTTACAATCGAACTTAAACACGTAAGCTTTTATACGATTCTAATCCGCCTAAACCCGAAAATTTGTATTCACTAATTACGTTAGTGATCAATCACACGTAATTGTTTGATGATCAATTAACCACCTAAAATTGCTTAAAACAGCCATTAACCTTCAAGATTAGAACTGATCGTCAACAAATTGGCGCTAGAAGGAGGGTTCGAACCTCCGATTCATTGAATACAAGGAGATTATCCCAGAATTGAAGAACAAGTTTGAGTTTTTGAAGAAAAAACTCAAGAACACCAAGAACAACACTTGATATTCACTGTGAAAATGCCTCAATCAAGGGAGACACAACGTTCTCAACATATAACCCGGGATTCACACTCTCGAATGTCCCAAGCTGGTGGGCGAGCAAGGGCGAGCAGAAACAACCAAGAGAATCAAACTAATGTTGCTCGCCAGTTAATACCACCAGAGTTGGACGCCATTGCCCGCAACCCCGACGAATTGGCACGTACAATTGCCATGTTCCAGGCTTTACAGAGACAACAAGCCCGACCTGGCCCATCATATGTGCGAGCAAGGGGTAGCCCCACAAAGACTCGCGAACATGATAAGGCTAGGGGGGATCATTTGAATGAGGCTGACAGCGCCCAAGCTCGTAAGGCCAAAGGCAAAGAAAAATTGAACATTGAGGTCGCCAGTCAGGGAGGTTCAACTCAGAACCCGGCCATGACGGCAAGTCAGGGTACACGCCAAAGTGCTCTGGAAAGATTGGGTCGACGTGGCCGGGGAATCCTGGAGATACATCCCCCTGCTGGAGCAGCTCGCCCAGCCGTAATACCTGCTCGCCAATCGGTCCTTGACCGGCTGACTAGGTCAGCTTTTGGTCGCCTTGGCCCGAATGCAGAGCCCAATCCCAGGAGGCCAATCCAGGGGATTCCCATTCCCAATGTGGGACTGGAGCGAACAGACGGCTGTGCACCTCTGCTCGTCGAACAGCCACAGAGTCAGGGGGGGTCCTTAGAGGAGCTCGCCTCCATGAGAAAGGCCATCGAAAGCATGCAGGGCCAGCTGGATCAATAGAGAGGTTATGGGAACACGACTCTTCCGGTCTCACCCTTGTCAGTAGTAATTCTGAAGGCTCCAATTCAACAAAAGATCCAGTTTCCAGCAAGTATCCAGTATGAGGGCACGGCGGATCCCCGAGTGTATTTGATGAAGTATACCAATTATATGGTATCAATGGGGGCAAGTGATGCAACCCAATGTCGAAACTTTCCTTTAACTCTCGGGGATCGTGTCCATAAGTGGTTTTCGGCCCTGCCACCAGCTTCAATTCATTCGTTTGCCCAGCTGGGTAAAGAGTTTTTATCCCATTTCTCTACAGCCGGGTCTTATCTATCCCAAAGACATCGGTTATCCGACTTGAAACAAACTGACGACGAGTCGGACCGATCGTATTTGGAAAGATTCGATAAGGTCTTGTTAGAGGGAGAATCCGTTAGTGAAGACACCAAGATTGTGGCTGTTTTGGCTGGGCTCAAGAAGGGTACTGAACTCTGGAAAGATGTGCACCTAAGATGCCCAAAGACATACGCCGAGTTTCGGGATCGGGCAGGCGTTTTTGTCTCAATGCATGAAGCCCTACAAAAGGATATGGGAGACAAAGGAGATCAAAAAGAGGGTGCAAAGAAGCCTGGAACTGGTTATCGAGCTCCCAAAAATATGAAGGCATTTACCGAGGGCACTGAGCTAAAAGACAAACTGAACCACATTCTCACTGTATCAATCGATACAGTTTATAATAGTGTCCGGGACAAAGAATTGCTAACGCCTCCCCGTAAGATACGTCAGGAAATGAGCAAGTTGAACCAGAATAAATATTGTGCCTACCATCAAAGTGTAGGGCACTTTACAAGCGAATGTCGTGACTTGCTAAAGCAGTTGTGGCGTTTTTACGAAGAGGGAAAGCTATCAGAGTTCGTGAAAAGACAGCCCGGCAAAAGAACCAGAGACGAAGATTCTGATGAAGAAGACCAGGACCAGGCACCTCATCGGAATCGAGCTGGACGACCAGCTCAGGCGCCAGCCGGGGGGCCAATACCGGATATCCAGATGATGGAACCCGCAGGACCCATAGGTGGTTATTCTGATGGACGACCACCAATCTCTAACCGGAAAAGAAAGGCAGAATTACGAGCGATCGGACATGTACAGGAAATGGGGGTCATTCCACCTACCATGCAAACACCAGAATTAATTTTCACCGACAGAGATTTGGAAGGAGTTCTGACCCCCCACAACGATTCGCTTGTGATATGTGCCAAGATTATGGAAACAAGGGTGCATAGATTACTGGTGGATACTGGAGCCTACACAAATGTCCTTTTCAAAAAGACACTTGATCAAATGGGAGATTATGCAGGCTACATCAGAGACACAAATCACCGTATCCTGGGATTCGAAAATGCCGTGACAATCCCGTTGGGAATAGTAACTTTCGCTATGCAACTTGTGACGGTCAAAGAGCCTGAGAAGAATATTGCAAGAATGGTGGATTTCCTGGTCGTCGATCAAGAATCGTCATACAATGGATTCCTGGGTCGACCTTTCTTAAACGAATTCAGGGCCGCATGTTCAACTTACCATTATTGCATAAAATTCCCAACAACAAGTGGAGTTGGCACGGTGAAAGGAGACCAAAGAAAAGCTCGAGAATGTCTTCTGCAAATTCAGTCAAGACAGGGACAAGTATCTATGATGGAAGCATCAACTAGTCAACTCGAAAATGAACCCTCAATTTTGGAAGACATCCTTGGAGCCCAAAATAATAAGATGGATATTGACGACCAACCTTCACCTATAGGCGATCAGGCACAGCAGGGCGACGGGCAAAACCAGCCAAAAGCAGTGTTACCTCCCGTAGCCGACCGTTCGTGCCCAAATGATAACCAGGGAAGTCCAACTTCGGTGGCCGAGTCTCACCCAAGGCCCGCAGATGATTTTGACCCTCGATTGGGTGCTGAACCCATGGACATTGAGGATGAGCTAAGTCCGGAAGGACCAATAGTTGACCCTCGATGGAAAGGGCAAAAACGACGGGCAACTCCCGTTGAAGAGTTGGAGGCCATCAAGGTTAATCCTGAGCGTGACAGTCTTGAACTTTACATTGGATCTGAACTCCCTGAGCCTTACAGAACGCGCATGACGGACTTTCTGAAGGCTAACTTGGACGTCTTTGCGTGGTCTCATGCTGATATGGTGGGAATCAGCCCGAAGGATGCCTGTCACAGGTTGAATATCAACCCAGCCCGAAAACCTGTCCACCAGAAACGGCGAAAATATGGACCAGACAAGTATCAAGCTTTAAACGAAGAAGTCAAAAAGCTGCTGGACAACGATTTAATTAAACAAGCGTTATGTCCACAATGGGTTGCGAATCCTGTCCTGGTACGGAAGCCGAACGGAACCTGGAGGTTATGCATAGATTTTACAGATCTTAATGCAGCATGCCCGAAGGATAACTTTCCGCTCCCACACATCGATCAACTGGTGGACAGTACTGCCGGTCACGAAATGTTCACATTCATGGATGCCTTCGCAGGATACCACCAAATTCCAATGCACCCGGACGACCAAGAAAATACGGCTTTTTATACAAATAAAAATCTGTTGTGCTGGAAGAGGATGCCGTTTGGTCTAATTAATGCTGGAGCAACTTACCAGAGGTTGGTGAACAAAATGTTCGACCAACAAATTGGAGATACATTAGAAGTCTACGTTGATGACATCGTAGTCAAAAGTCCCCATAAGGAAGATCACCTCCATCATCTTTCCCAAGTATTTGACATACTCCGAAAATACAATATGAAGTTAAATCCAAAGAAAAGTAGCTTTGGAGTACATTCTGGGAAATTCTTGGGCCATCTGGTCAGCAAACGCGGAATCGAAGCTAATCCAGCAAAAGTAAAGACGATCGTTGATATGGAGCCACCACGTTCTGTTAAAGAGGTGCAAAGGTTAACCGGATGCCTAGCAGCTTTAAACAGATTCATATCACGATCAGGAGACAAATGTCGTCCATTCTTTGAGGCCATCAAAAAGGGCAACTTTACCTGGACAGAAAACTGCCAGAAAGCCTTTGATCAATTGAAAGAATATCTGGGAGATGTAAAAATTCTGTCAAAACCAATTCCCGGTGAGAAGCTATATTTATACTTGGCAGCATCTGACACAGCCATAAGTTCGGTGTTAGTTAGAGCAGATGGCAAATTTCACCTGCCAATCTACTATGTCAGTCAGGCCCTCCATGATGCTGAGATAAAGTACTCACCAACTGAAAAGCTGGCATATGCTCTTGTCATGAGTGTCAGAAAATTAAGACCATACTTTTTCGATCACCAAGTCGAAGTCCTGACAACTTTCCCACTCAGACAAATATTACACCGACCCGACACCGCTGGTCGTCTTTTGAAATGGTCCATAGAGATAAGCCAGTTTGGCGTGACTTATGCACCTCGAACCGCGATTAAGGGACAAGCGTTAGCCGACTTTATAGTTGAACTAACCTTCCCTCAAAATCCAACGAGAGGGCTAGATCACCCATGGCATCTTTACGTGGATGGCTCGTCAACAAATCTGGCCTCCGGGGCAGGAATAGTGCTCATCAGTCCCGACCGGCAAGTTTTCACTTCAGCAGTCAGATTTGAATTCATGGCCACTAACAATGAGGCAGAGTACGAGGCCCTCATTGCAGGTCTTCACTTGTCACTAGCAGTGGGAGTTAGACAACTCCAAATTTTCGGGGACTCCCAGCTCATTGTAAGCCAAGTACGAGGCGAATATGAGGCCAGAGATGAGCAAATGATCGAGTATCAACGAATAGTTGCACACTTGGTATCCCAATTAGACCAAGTGTTTATTCAGCAGATACCACGAACAAGCAACACACAAGCTGACGCCCTAGCAAGATTAGCAACAAGTGATGGGCCGGCAGACCTGACGGACATTGTCATTACCAAAAAAGTTCAACCATCAACAATGGACTACGAAGTAAATCAAATAGTCGAGAACAACAACGATGATGATTGGAGAACTCCTATAGCCAAATACTTAAAAAACGGGGAGTTACCAAGCAACTCATTTGAAGCTCAAAGAATTAAAAAACAGGCAACCAGATACACTCTGGTAGACGAACAGTTTTACAAAAGAGGCTTCTCACTCCCGCTACTCAAGTGTTTGTCTAGGGGGCAAGGAAGGACAGTCCTGGAGGATATACATTCTGGAGTTTGTGGAAATCACACTGGGGGGCAAGCTTTGGCCTACAAAACTGTAAGGCAAGGTTACTATTGGCCAACCTTACGGAAAGATGCAATCCAATTAGCCAAGGCTTGCCACCAATGTCAGGTTTTTGCTCCAAGCATTCATGCCCCTGCCCAGGAGCTTGTATCGGTTTACAGCCCATGGCCATTTGCAAGATGGGGGATTGACATTATTGGCCCTTTCCCGGCAGGAGTGGGAAATGTTCGATTTGCCGTCATAGCAGTCGACTATTATACAAAGTGGGCAGAAGCAAAGGCCGTGGTGAAAATTACACAGAAGAACATGATCAACTTCATATGGCAGAACATCATCTGTCGCTTTGGAATTCCACGAACAATCGTGACAGATAATGGCCCACAGTTTGATGGAAAGGAATTACGAGATTTCTGTACAAAATGGGGGATCAGGAAACACTATTCAACTCCCTATCATTCCCAGTCAAACGGGCAAGTTGAAGCTGTAAATAAGATCATCAAGCATACATTGAAAATACGTCTGGCAGAAAGCAAAAGCAGCTGGTCAGAAAAACTCCCGGAAGTCTTGTGGGCATATAGGGTTTCTCCCAGGTCAAGCACCGGAGAGACACCTTTTGCAATGGCTTTCGGAACAGAGGCGGTAATACCAATTGAATTAAAGACTGACACAGTCAGGACAACCAGCTTTGATGAACAAACAAATCATTCTGCCTTAGCCACAGAAACAGATTTGCTCGAAGAAAGAAGATTACACGCTGAGCTAAAGAATGCCACGTACAAGCAAAGAGCAGATCGTTACTATAATTCTCAAGTCAAGATAAGAAAATTCGAAGTTGGTGACCTCGTTCTAAGAAAGAAGCTTGCCCCACCTCCAGGCATATTTGGCCCGACTTGGGAGGGCCCGTACAGGGTAACAGATAGGTTACCCAATGGAGCATATGACATAGAGGACTTAGATGGCAACTCGGCCCAATATTCCTGGAATGCAGCTAATCTAAGGAAATACTTTCAGTAGGCGACCAGTTCTGCTTCATGAGAGAGTGAAGTTAAGATAGGCGAGCTACTAAGTCCATTGGGCGAACTGGAATGGCAGAGATACAAGATGGGTCCAAAAAACTTGCCTAATTTTTTGAAATTTTTCACCAAGTATAAATGGTCGAATAAAGATGAATTGGGTCAAGTCTGGTCGCATGCTGGGATGTTAGTATCTTGTGATAATTTCATTTCCTCTTAAGAGTTTAAAGATGTCTTGACAAATTGTATAGTAGTTGAGCAACTCTGACTCTTGGTGTAATTTATGTTTTTAGTAAGTTGGAAGCTTAACATTGTTTCTGTCGAGCAAATCCAACCTAGCTAGTGCAGGGTTACATTCTTGGTCGCGTTTGATACTTGTAATTTTTAAATGTTTGTTCAATATTAAGTTGTTCGTTCGAAATAGAAATGTGAGCTCAAGGCGCAAGTTGATTATACAACCAAGCCCATTGAAGATTGTTCGTTTTTAAATGGACATAGCCTAAGGCCAAAAGCCCATCAAATCCTAAGGCAAAAAAAAAAAGGTTCTTAAGGAACAAGGCCCAACTACATTAAGATTGTTGAAGCACAGAAAAAGATGCAAAGAACAATTGGTGTAAGATAAAAGACGAGCAAATAAGCGAAATATATCCATTGATGATAAGGCTTAATCGCCCAAAAATTTCAAAAGGATGAACAACAACAAAAAAGAAGTACAAGTTCCTAGCTAATCCTGTCCGCTAAGATCCTTGTCCGGCGGGAGGAGATATGTTGTCATCTTTGGGGTCTTCAAGTGGAGAGCCTTCAATGGCAGGATCAACTGGGACCACCTCAGTTAGCTCAGCAATCAATCCCTCAGCATCAGCACGCTCCTTTAGAGCTCTTTCACTTTGATCGGCAGGAAGGATTTGCTCGCCCTCCGCAGCATCGCCCTCTTCTTCCTCGTCCTCGGCAGGACTTGTGATAATTATCTCGGGGCCAATGAAGTCGAGCTTGATCCCATATTCAGGCAGGTCGCCAATTTGCAGAGTTGTGCCCGGAGCAGGAGGGTTAGATTCAACAAAATTGCACAACTCCTTGCCGATCTCTTCGACAACTGCGGCAGCCTTGAATTCATGGGCAATACGGATGCTCTCCGCATAACCAGTTACGTAACCAAGAATCGAGCTCACCTCCATCTTAGGAATAAGTTCCTCTTGGGTAATGGAGTTGGCGAGCTGGACTTCAAGGTCCGCAATTTTGGCTGTTGCCTCAGTCGCGAATTTCTCGGCGACCTCCTTCTGCTGCTGAGCGCGAGCAAGTTCTGCTCGCATGTGCTCAACTTCGGCCATCTTGACCTTTAGCTCCTCGGAGACTTTGACGTGCAGGTCCAAGGCACGCTGCTCGCTAACCTGATGAGCTTTGGCTTTATTCTCGAGGTCGGCGATAATCTTCTTCGCCTCAGCCTTAGCGTCATCACGCTCTCTGGCAATACGGCTGACCGTGGCCGCATGCTGGCGTGAGTCCTTCTCAAGGTCCTCAACCTGGTCGACCAAACGTTGCACGGCCCCAAGGTGTTTCCCGCCTCGACAAGACACAAAAGGCCATTATCACGAGGCGCTTGTGCCTTGACGGTCTCATTTAGCTCCTTGGTCCAGCTACGAGCAATGACCTCAGAGGCGCGGCGAACAAAAGAGTCCGGGATTTCGCGCAGATTGGTCAGCACCTTTGAGCAGGCGAAACGATGCACCAGATTAGATCGCCCTGGATACTGCTCGGGCGAGTAGCTGAAAAGAAATTTTCCAGTTAGTTAAAAAAAAATGCTAAGTGTCCTGGGCGAGCAAGGTTATACCTGTCAAGACGACCTTTATCCCAACCAAGGTAGGTGGGGTCAGATGAAGGACCAGATCCTTCACGAGTGGTGACGACCAGAGCTTGCTCGCCGGGACGCTCCACCGAAGGAGTTTGCTCGCTGTCGCCTTCAGATGGTCGGACAGCCACTGTCACCTTTTCTTGGGCAGTCTTTGTTCGTTTGACTGCCCTTTCAGCCTCAGTAACGGGAGTGCCATCTCCACGAAGAAGTCTCTTCGTCCTCGGGATCAGTGTCTTGGGCGGACTCGCTACGGGGGCGGGAGGCTGAGCCGAGCTCGACCCTCCGGTTTGCCGAGGGTCTCCTTTTCCACCCTTGGCTGCAAGGGCGATGATCTTTGAGAGGGGATCCGACTTCTTGCGTCCTTTTTTGGTCGGCATCTCCCAGACACGGTTATCAAGCTCTAGGAAGGAAGGGTGAAGCACAACGGAGGCGAGCTGATCTGTAAAGGACAGGAAAACAAATTAATACCAAGTGTAAAATCGATCAGATCTGCTCGCCCAGCATGAAGATACTTACCCTCTGGGATACGAGCTAGAGCCTCAAGATGGTGAGGGTAGGTCGTGAGATGAGCAACTCGCAGTGTGTCCTCGGAGAAGAGGTGGCCGATACTTCGGTCTTCTCGGCAACGAAGGGCGATCAAACACGCAACGAACAGGAATAGATCGCTTATGCTATTCTTCACAGTTCGCCACCCCAAGTTCTTGGGACCTGAAACAAAGGGAAAAGAGAATTAAAATTAGTCCAACCACTTCAAAGATATAGAAGAGGAAAGACTCACGCTTTAATTCCCTAAACTCCGCCGGGGTCTCAATTCGTTCAGAACCCCCTGAAGAGCGAGCAGAAGCACGCCAATCGCCTCCGATCCAGAACCAGTCATGCTTCCAATCCCGCACTTTCCCAGGAATATCCTCGACAAGTTTTTGCCCTGGTCGCGCCTTCAGATAGTACCAGCCCGCCTCTTCCCCAGTGCAGCCGGTTATCGTCATCAGGTAGCCAACCTCCTCGGCGGACAGCCTGTTGGGATACCCCTCCAGAGCGAACATTACCATCAGTGCCATCAGATTTATCCACCCAACGGGAGTAAGTTGGGTGATAGCCAAGTTCACGTCATGTAGAAATTGGCCGACCAAAGGGTGCAACGGCAATGAAACTCCAGCATTTAGGGTGGCAAGGTTGATCGCCGTCAATCCGCGTTGTGGGCGATCAGCTCTGTCGTCCACCAAAGGAGCATACATTGGGATATCAAAGGGAATCTTGTAATCCCTCCGAATCTCGATCAAATTCTCCTCAGTGATGGCGGATACGATACAGCTCGCTGCAAACTCGGTCGCTTTAAGTTTCCGCACTCCGCGAGCAGGAATAACGAAGCGATTGGAGTGCTCCTTTTCGTACTCATTCCAGTCGACACGGCGAGCAACCGCGACTGGAACCCGATACTCGATCAATCTGGGCGCGGGGAAGTTGATATCCTTGAGATAGGTCCAAGTCAGTTCGTCAAGGTTCACCGGCTGAAGTACCTCGACTTCTTCATCCTCGTCTTCGTGGAGGTCCGAGCTCGTCTCTTCTAAGAGCTGGCGAGCAGGATTTGCTCGCTTCTCTCTTTCCCCGGAGGGATGGGCTCCAAAATTGACTGAGCGTGCAACCGAAGCCGCCTCGGGATCAGATTCCAAATTAACTATAGGAAGATTTTCTTCGACGGGCCATTTTTGGGGATTCCGGGGAGGAAAAGAACCGGTCTCTGAGTGCGACGCCATCGAACAAGTTAAGGGAGAGATGTTAGGGTTTTGCAGATTCCGGCAAGGGAAGAACACGGCGGCTCGGAATTTTCCACGGCGGAGTAGGAATTCTCGGTGAATCAAGAACGCACACGAAGCAAGAAGAGAAGAAAGAGAAGAAAATAAGCAGAGAAAAAACTACCTTGACGTTGTTCGAAGATCGCCGGAATCTGGAAACGTCGCCGGAAATTTGAAAGAAGGAAGAAAGAGGGATTCGCGCTTAAGAAACAGTGTGAAAATGAAGAAAACGAAGAAAATTTTCCTTTTATACTTCTGGAAAAACGGGGTACCGGGCGAACAGAATTGAAAGTGGAAGGACCAAATTGCAAATTCTGGGCGCGTGCAGCACCTGTCCGACAAAACGGGAAGGCGCGTCTCCTCGGGATTGTGTGCGCGTGGGCGGTAGCAATCATTCCGCCCACGTCACACCTCGAGCCGTGCCCAGACCTTGGGATCCCAACCGTTCCCGACCCGAGTCTGCTCGACCAATGTTGTCCGCCCGTGAAAAGCTGCTCGCCCCAGGGACATTCTTGCTCGCCTTAGTGACACTTAAAAGTTGCCAACCCAAAAAGTGCTCATTCACCATCTTCACAATTTATTGATCGGCAAGGGGGCAATTGTTGTTAGGCGAGCAGGATCATCATTTGGGCGACCAGGATTAGCGCAAATCACATAAAATTTAAACTGGAATTAACACATGATTCACCCAAGACATCCGGCGAGCAAAACCTACATGCGATCAAGACACATAGGCGAACAAAATCAGATCAAAAGCCACATGACGAGCTCAAACGGCATCCTGCCGATCAGATCCAACCACAACGCCAAAATAACAATTAAACAAGATGAAAGACCATCAGAATCAGACTAAAGACTCCTCAAGGACAAGTCCAAAGTGACGAACAGCTCTAGACTGCGAGCAAGTCCAGTAGATAAGGATAGAATTTAGTTAAGATAAGGTCAAACTAGTCAAAGGACAGGTGTCGAGCATGCAGACTTGGTCGGCCAAAGGACGTGCCACCTCCTGCAGGGCAAAAGTCTATAAATACTTAGATTTTTGCAGCAAATAAAATAAGCACAAATTATTATACACGTCCAAACTTCGATTACGAATCTAAAGCTGCTCGATTAATTTACAATCGAACTTAAACACGTAAGCTTTTATACGATTCTAATCCACCTAAACCCGAAAATTCGTATTCACTAATTACGTTAGTGATCAATCACACGTAATTGTTTGATGATCAATTAACCACCTAAAATTGCTTAAAACAGCCATTAACCTTCAAGATTAGAACTGATCGTCAACAAAGTGCACTAGTTCAACTCAACATATAACTAAGGTAGCAGCGAGATGAAAAGATGTTGTCATGTACAGTCGAAGAAACTATTGTAATTGATTTTATTATGAAACTATTGTAATAGATTACCTTTAAAAAAACATACAAACAGTCATTTGCAAAAAAAAAAAAAAAACGGATGGTTACGTTTTAATTTCTTTTAGAAAGATCTGAAATAAATACCACATCACTGTCTATCGGATGAGGCTAGCCGGTAAAGGGACTAAAACACTGAATTTTGTAAACATATTGTTTCAAAATATTGATCTCCACTACGATTACGCGCCGACACTAGTATTAGGGCTACACTAGCCACTAGTCTCGTAGTTCGATAATTCAATTTGGTCACTTGTCTAACTACGACAACACATGTACACTTGCGTGGTGTTTAATTTAGTGCATAACGAAATTGACAATCAATCACTAAACCTTATCATTATTAGTGACTAAATTAATAAATTTGGACGGAACAAGGCTTCTATGGAAATTATTCCGCAATAAATGATTTTGATCCAAATTGTGCCTGGATAATGAAATATTCGAGTTCATAAGTATCATTACACAACTTTATAAATAAGTAAAGGATACACATTTAGCTTTCTCACTGCAAGAAAATAATGATTTGCCTACGAAATTTAAATTGCCTATAAAAAATTTCTAATAATAAGAATTGTCTACAATTTGCCTACAAAACTTTCTAATTATTAAAGCATCCACAATTCTCAACCTAGAAACAACTTGCTTACGGAAATAATTTGCCTACGGAATAAAATCTCTAAATATAATTACCTACAAGTCATTTGCCTACAAAAATTTACTAACAACACAATTTGCCTACGGAATTTCCGTAGCCAAATTTATTTTGTAGGTGGGGAAGGAAGATGCCTATACAATTAAAAAAATTTGTAGGCAATTCCCACTACGAATTTTTTTTGTTGGAAATTTTCATAACTATATTGACAATTTCCGCAGGCAATTTTATGTTTTCTTGTAGTTTTCTAGGGGTAGAAAGTGCAGAACACATACAAAATTCAATTTGGCATCAACAGAAAATGATTTGAGATCTTTGTTTTGAAGAGCCCTTCCCCTCCTCCTTCGGTATGCGGTTCCAATGAGAATAGCTACAAAAAGAAGTCCTAGAGTTGATCCCAACACAGGCCATAACACAAGCCCAGTAGTTTCTACTCTAATAGTTGGAGCAATTTGTACTTTTATAGATAATAAATATGTTGAGGGATCTGATGAATAATTTTGCCACAATGTAAAGATTTGGGAAGGCATATAGCACTCACCGCCTCTAAATATAGCAGCTTTTTAGGAACAATTTTTCAAACAGGCCTCTTTACAACTTTTTATGTCTGTTTTACTAAGTCAGGCGTGAAGGCGAAGTATGTTACATTATGGCGGTCTAGGAAACTATGATTGTCTGAAGCATTACAGGTAAGTGGAACTACTTCAGAACAACCAGGGATTTAAACCAAATCCGTCCTGTATCTTTTCACCTTTATCAAAATGGTCCTCTATTTATTTCCTTTATCAATTTAGTCCCGTATTTATTCAAGTTTCGCCAAAACGATCCTAATTGGCCTAAAAATGTACAAAACATCACTATTTTGGTCCTATATTTATTTTATTTGCCAATTTAGTCCCGTATCAAATCACATATCTCCAATTAGGTCCTAATTGAACGCACAAAGCATAAAATGCCACATTTTTAGTCATGCACACTAGTGTTTTCAGTGGAAGCCTATGATGTGGTTTTTTTTTTTTTTCAATTGGCACGTTAGGTGACTATCTTTGCCAAATAAAAAAAACCTGTAATAAAATACAAAAAATTAATTAGGACCATTTTTCACCAAATTAGGACCATTTTGGTGAAATTTGAAAAAATATAAGACTAAATTGATAAAGCAAATAGATAGGGGACCATTTAGATAAAGGTGAAAAGATAGAGGACGGATTTGGTTTAAATCCCGAACAACCATTATCTAGATGCCTACCATCTGTAGGCCTAAAACTTGTGCTATTAGGGCAACTGCATTTGCCCGTTTGTGCAAATTCCATATTTTCCACATGCCATGGGATATCCGCACCCATCAATTATATAGTCCCTGAAAATATCAGCTATTTCCTGCCATCCCGATGGATCAGTCCACTCATATACTCTAAGATGCCCATCCTGCCCCAATTTCATATATTGAGCTGAGCTAGCTTTACGAGTACCTATTGATATATCTGGACTAAAAGGCTCCACTTTTGATATATATAAATCTAGTCTTCCATTACGAAACTTGGCATAACTAGCTTCCTTTATCAGCTTTATCCTAGAAAACAAATTTACATATACCTGTGGAGGATATGACTGTACAGAAGCTACCAATCCTTTTTCTGTCATCGACACTGAAAACAGACCTCCGCTTTCTGTTACATTCGTTCCAGCTTTGAGGGTCTGCCCTGGAAGCAAGCAATCGGTTGGATGGTCAAAAGATTGCCAAACTACAGAGTTGTTTGAATCTGAAGGAACAAGATTTCCCATCTCTGTCAAACTCAAAAGTGCGACTGATCTCCCAGCGGTGTTGGTAGACCAGGCCAAAGTGCCATCTGTATCTCTGAGGACTAAGTCTCCTTCACCTGTGAGCTCCAACGTCGAATTGAACCCCACAGGATTGTCTCGGTTGGCGGACCACACAACCTGGGCGTTTTGTAATTCCGGTTGATATTGAGAATTCTTACTACCAGATCGGAGTATGACAAATAGATAAGACGCACATGGGGTGCCCTTGCAAAAGAAACCACAGGCATAATCTGAATAATAATTACTGGATAGGATAATATTAGCAGTTGAATCAGATGCTGCAAAATGCAGCGTTACATTACTTTTATCATTGATCCATAAAGTTTGGGGATCTGCAGTAAAAAGCTGGGAGGACACAGAAGGTAGACAAGAGAAGAGAGTAATTATTGGAAATAAGATGGTCCAAGATGTAGACATCATCATCATCAGCTCAATTGGCGAAGCTATGAGGGGAAGGGATGAAGCAGAATATTTGGAAGAGCTAGTCTTATATTGATAATGTTATAAGTTATAAGCTTAAGTATGACCACATACACTATTCTGAACCAAGAAGACCACATTTGCAGCCCAAGTCAATCATGCCCTTTTAGGTTCCATGTTCTGTTTTGTTTTGATTACCATAATGCCCCCGTTCCAGTTTTAACTTTTATAAATAAAAATAAAGAAAGAAAAAAAAAAGTAGATGATCTTCAAGTTGAGTAAGTTCTGGGCTTCGGTTGAAAGTGCCCAAAATGAGTAAATCAAATTTAAAATCTAGAATTATTACCTAATTTCCTCTGTAAAACAGTAGATGATCTTCTGTGGTGCTCTCTGTATTGCCTCCATTCCCAAACTCTTCCATGGAATCGGTACACTTTTGGAAACATGGTTCTTTTGGACAATTCGTCGAACATCTGGCAGAACGACCGAATTTTCCGCAACGAAATAACGTGGTTTCTCGTTTCTGTCCAAGTCCACGACTGATCTTCCAGCAGCATTGGTCAAGCACGCTAGTGATTCATCTGTATTTCTGAGGATTTTTTGTGAGCTCGAGCGTTGCGTTTTGCCCCTTAGTGATAAGGACACCACACCTCTTCAATAATTATAAATACACCCCCCAATGCATTTTTAATCCATCCAGAAAAGAAACGAGTCTTCTACATTCAAAGCATCCTAGCATTCTAAGTTTTGCATTAGAGTCGGGTCAAATCGTTTCGTAGTGCAGCGATCGAGAGTTCCAAAGGTCGTTGTATCTTGGGGACGATTGTCTTTTGACACCGTATTGCACCAAAGTACGGGGCAATATCGTCTTACGCTGTTGGTTGTTAAGGTTTGTGTAGACGAAGATGAACAGGTGGACACGGACTTTAAAAACGGTAAGTCGAGGCAAGAGTTGGACTATTTCTCCGTTTGAAGAATTTTGTTCTCAAAATGACATCATTCATCAAACTGCTGCTCCATACTCACCTCAGTCGAATGGCGTTGCGGAATGCAAGAATAGAACTCTGAAAAAGATGATGAATGCTATGTTGATTAGTTCAGGCTTACCCCAGAATATGTGGGGGGAAACTGTGCTGTCTGCAAACCACATTCTCAATAAGTTGCCACACAAAAGGAGGGACAAGACTCCGTATGAGTTGTGGAATGGTAGAAAGTGTTCCTACAATTACCTCAAAGTGTGGGGGTGCCTAGCTAAGGTTAAAATACCTTAGCCTAAACAAGTGAGAATAGGACCCAAAACAGTTGATTGTGTCTTCATTCGATATGCACATAATAGTAGTGCATATCGATTTCTGGTGCACAAATCAGACGTTCCAGAGATGAACGTGGGAATGACTATTGAGTCAAGAAATGCAGTGTTCTTTGAGAACATATTCCCCAAGAAAGAAAGGGGAGAAAACAGTTCACGTAAAAGAACTTATGAAACTGCAATTGGTTCACCTGAAGTTGACAAAGATCCTAAGGTTGATAAGGAGCCAAGACGCAGTAAAAGGGCCAGAAAGGAAAAGTCATTTGGGCTAGATTTTATGTCATACATGATGGAGAATGAACCCCGGACAATTCAAGAGGCATTGTCCAGTCCAGACGCTCCCCTCTGGAAAGAGGCTATAAACAGCGAAATTGAGTCCATCATGCACAACCACACATGGGAATTAGTAGATCTTCCACCGGGTTGTAAGCCTTTGGGATGCAAATGGATCCTAAAAAGGAAGTATAAGGCTGATGGATCAGTTGAGAAATATAAGGCTCGTTTAGTAGCAAAGGGGTTCAGACAGAGATAAGGATACGATTTCTTCGACACCTACTCTCCTGTCACAAGAATTACGTCCATTAGAGTGTTGATTGCTATTGCTGCATTGCATGACCTTGAGATACACCAGATGGACGTAAAGATAGCATTCCTAAATGGGGAATTAGATGATGAGATCTACATGGAACAACCTGAAGGGTTTGTCGTGCCTGGCCAAGAGAAGAAGGTGTGTAAACTTGTTAAGTCATTGTATGGACTCAAACAAGCACCTCTTGTGTGGCACGAGAAATTTGATGCTGTAATGCTATCAAATGGTTTCAAAACAAATGAGTGTGACAAATGTGTGTACATTAAGGGTGCACCGGAAGAATTCGTGATAGTTTGTCTATACGTGGATGACATGCTCATTATGGGAAGTAATCATGACTTGATCGTGAATACTAAGAACATCTTGAAAAGAAATTTCGACATGAAGGATATGGGTCTAGCCGACGTCATACTAGGGATGAAGATCTCTAGGACATCCAATGGAATTGTCTTAACACAAGCTCATTATATTGAGAATGTGCTTAAGAAATTCGATGCGTTTGACGTTTCCCCAGCTAACACTCCGGTAGATTTAAGTCTACACTTAGCCAAAAATAGAGGGGACCCAGTATCTCAACTGAAGTATGCGAGAATTATCGGAAGCTTGATGTACTTAACGAATTGTACACGCCCTGATATAGCATACTCGGTCAGTAAGCTTAGTAGATTCACAAGCAATCCTAACGAGGATCATTGGAAAGCTCTTATGAGAGTACTAAGGTATTTAAAACATACCGCAAGTCATGGAATCTTGTATACGAGATATCCAGCTGTGTTGGAAGGGTACATAGATGCAAATTGGATATCTGATACAAAGGACTCCAAATCCACCAGTGGTTTTGTGTTTACCATCGGTGGAGGAGCAGTGTCATGGAAATCATCTAAGCAAACATGCATAGCTCATTCAACAATGGAATTAGAGTTTATTGCATTAGATAAGGCTGGTGAAGAAGCAGAATGGCTTCGAAATTTCTTAGAGGATATTCCCTGTTGGACAAAACCTGTGCCTCCTGTGATGATACATTGCGACAGCATGTCGGCCATTGGAAGGGCACAAAGTCACATGTACAACGGTAAGTCTCGTCACATACGAAGGAGACATAATACCGTTAGACATTTGATCTCAAGTGGAGTAATCTCCATTGACTATGTGAAGTCAAAAGAAAATATTGCGGATCCGCTAACTAAAGGCATTAACAAAGATCAAATGTATAGTGCGGTAAGGGGAATGGGGCTAAAACCCACACATTAAAGGGTGTTCATAGCGGAAACTCGTCCATGCTGACTGGAGGATCCCAAGAACTTGGTTCAACGAGACAACTAAGTTATGAAGCACTCATGTATGCACTTGTAAAACATTCTTCAAAGCCCATTCTCGAATCCGTTCAAGTGCAAATCTGCACCTTGAAAGCCTTTAGGTGCAGAAAAACCTGCTGACGTGTGGTAAGGATAAGGTTAAACAGCTTTAATGACTCCTATATCCTAAGGGTGGAGTATTGTAGGATACTCTTGATAGGAGACCACCTATATAAGCGTTGAAGTGTGGCCCCTTCTGACTAAAGGTTTTCAGTACACGCTTATGAATCCAAGATAAGGTCCAGGGGCGAAATGGACAACAACGTGAGAACCAAAAAGGTATAAGAATCGTTGTTGTGTGAATGTCATTGTCTTGGTTTACACAAAAAGCCGACCAGTTCAAGACATCGCGTTCACTGAGTGGCGAGTAAATCCGATGGCATCTCACTAGGGAAGGTTCAAAGCCTGAAGCTACCTATCCTGATGCAGCAGCGGTTCATCGGAACTTTCTTAGGTGGTCACATGCATTAATATCATTCATGTGGGGGATTGTTGGGAATTGGTTTTTTTATTTGGGTATTTTGACCTAAGTTTGACCAATTTTAATTTGATGTTCCATTTACGAACAATGGAAATAAATGGCAAATTCATAATCTATGTTCGGAGTAGATGAATTTGGCATATTAATTTGCTCAAAACCAATTTCGGGTGAATGAGATATTAATACATGAAGATGAGAATTTATCATTGAAATTCCTAAATTGAAGAGGAAAATGGGAAGAAGGAAAAAAGAATTCCTTATCCCACATTGGAAAATTGGAAGACATGAACCTTCCATATAAGTAAACTTGAGTGATAGATTTATAATCTTAACTAAGTCTAAAAGTGGTGGTGACTAAGGTTAGCCCGAAGGGCTAACCCAAAGACTTGGAAACACACGGGCACAGGCCCGCGCACGTCGCACTTAGTCGCATTGGGCGCTTTAGAGGCGCACTTTGCACTTCCCGTAGGTTTCGAACCTAGGGCGCGCGCAGGTCAAAGCGAATCGGGTCGGGCCACGCATGCGGGTCGGCGCCAGAATGGCTGCCCGGCCCGTACGGACGCGTCCGTTGGGTTCAAATTCAAATACAAGGGCTTGGATGGAAAGGTCCAAAGGTCACACCCCTTAGTGATAAGGACACCACACCTCTTCAATAACTATAAATACACCCCCCCCCCCCCCCCCCCCAAAATGCATTTCCAATCCATCCAGAAAACAAACAAGCCTTCTGCATTCAAAGCATCCTAGCATTCTAAGTTTTGCAAGTCGAGTCAAAGAAAGTTCAGGATACCCGAGTCCGTTCGCCGATAACTTTTGTTTCGTAGTGCAGCGATCGAGAATTCCAAAAGTCGTTGTATCTTGGGGACGATTGTCTTTTGACACCGTATTGCACCAAAGTACGGGGCAATATCGTCTTACGGAGAAAGAGTCCAACTCTTGCCTCGACTTACCGTTTTTAAAGTCCGTGTCCACTTGTTCATCTTCGTCTACACAAACCTTAACATCCATAATAACTCTGATTTTAAAGTGTGACCAATAAGAAAATACTACTCCCTCCATCCCAATTTTGTTTTCCCTTTTAACTGTGCGCAGAGTTGAATTTTAATATTTAAATGAATAAAGTAGTATTGAGAATGATGAATGGTGAATAAAGTAGTATTGAGAATCGTGATGGGTAAATAAAGTATTATTTAAATGAATAAAGTAGTTTTTATTTTAGATATGAGAAAACAAAATTGGAACGGATGATTTTGACAAATGAAAAAATAAAAGTGGGACGGAGGGAGTATCTCGCTGGTTTTTACCTGAGACTGAGAGACGACAATGTTGATTGACCGAAGAAAAAACCTAGGACAAAATTGGTAATGTACACACAGTATTCGAGCCACAACGCCCATCATTTTCACAAGTATCCGCTTGACAAAGAAAATTAAGAAACCCTCTATTCATTCATTAAGTATTGGCAAAGAATCGTATGGTTGTCAATCGTGTAAACGGAATCTCCAATAAATAAACGGATCATCAGAGTTTTTCTATGACGTCAGATGTTTATCCAATGATTTACCACTATCCTGGTTTGATCCGGGTAACCGGAGCTCTGCCTGCCAGATGTTCGACGAATTGTCCACAAGAACTAGGTTTCCAGTATCCAGGCGCTGGATAACTGGATTTGTGGGGAAAATTGGAAGACTATATGATTGTACTCTGTGCAGGACTCCCTGCCAATTCGTCGAGATTGGATTATCTGTGTTTGCAACCAAACAACATCTGGCCAAGCTGTTTAATGTTTTAAAGAGGGAAGGTAATAATTCAAGATTTTAAGTTCCCTTTTTTTTTTTGCAATTTAAAGTAATGGATAGATTCGCTCCTGACTCAATAATTAATTGTACTAATATGTTTAGATTTCTTCAGATGGTAGTGAATGGTTCTAATTGCAAAAAATGATTTTAATTACGAAAATTCTAGAGACTGGGATTTTATCTGCCATGAACCCTTATTTTTTTTTTTTTTTTTTTTTTTGGAACCATTATTTTAATTTGAAGAAGAAATTGGAACTGGCATTTATGGTAATCAAACAAAACAGAAAATGAAACCTAACTGGTCGTTTTTATCGGCGGTGGTCAACTAAATAATGTAGGGAAAGACAATAAAGAGTACGCTTGACTTTGGTAGGCTTTCATCTTATCTAAGCTTCTAACAGTATTAATCTAACTAGTTTTTCCAAACATTAGCCTTGAAGATAATGTCTACATTTTGGATCATCTTCTTTGCAACAATTAGTCTCTTCTCTTGTCTACCTTGTGTGACCTCCCAGCCCTCATTAAATAGCCATGCAAATCTCTCTACTGTGTGGATTAATAATAACAACAGTTTCAGTGGTCTTCAGATATCGTCTGTAAGAATCATCCTTCGCAGACGAACTACTTCTGGTCTAGAATATGCCTGTGGATTCTTTTGCAGCAATTACACCTGTGATTCTACTATGTTTGCTATATTTATTCTTCATATTGATAATAAAGACTATGTTTACGCACAAACCTCGGAGGCACTTTGGTCTGCAAACCGAAACAATCCTGTGGGAATCAATTCAACGTTGGAGCTCACCGGCAAAGGAGACTTAGTCCTTAAAGATGAAGACGGCACATTCGTCTGGTCTACCAATACTGCTGGCAGATCGGTTGCACATTTAAATTTGACGGAGATGGGGAATCTTGTTCTGTTTGATGCAAACGGCTCTGTAGTTTGGCAATCTTTTGATCATCCAACCGATTGCTTGCTTCCAGGGCAGACCCTCAAAGCTGGTAAGAATCTAACAGATAGCGGAGGCCTGTATTCTGTGTCAATGACAGAAAAAGGATTGGCAGCTTCTATACTTTCAGATCCTTCACAGGTATATTACAAAACCTTGTATAATAGGGAAAACAAGAATAATCAAGAAAGTTATGCTGTGTTTCGTAATGGGAGTCTAGATTTATATATGACAAATACCGAGCCTAGTAATCCAGATGATGCTATATATCTTCCTAGTGCTATCTCAGCTCAATATATGAAATTGGGGCCTGATGGGCATCTTAGAGTATTTGAATGGGATGGTTATTCGGAAAGGGATGAAAAATATGATATTTTTACAGATCGTCTTAGTGATTGCGGATATCCAATGATTTGTGGAAAATATGGTATATGCTCAACTGGGCAATGTAGTTGCCCCAGTGGCACAAGTTTTAGGCCAATAAATGATATCCATCCTGATTACGGTTGTTCTCAAGTCGTTCCACTTGCCTGTAATGCTACTCAAAATCACAAATTCCTGGAAATGGATAACGTAACCTACTTTGCCTTCATGCCTGACATTGTTGGAATAGATAAGAATAGTTGTAAAGAGGCCTGCTTGAACAATTGTTCCTGCAAAGCTGCTATCTTTTATAATAATTCTTGCTATATGCCATCCCAAATCTTTTCAATGAGGGGATATGATAGGGCTATTTCTGCAGTATACTCTGTATCTTTAAAGGTACAAATTGCTTCTGTAGAAACAAATCAGGCTGTGTTATGGCCTGTGTTGGGATCAACTCTTGGAGTTCTTTTTGCATCTGTTGTCATTGGAACTGCAATTTTTGTGTACAGAAGGAGGGGTCGAAGTTCTGAAGAAATCGAGGAGGACTATTTAGATCATGTGCCAGGCATGCCCACCAGATTTTCCTTTGAAGAGTTGGAAATTGCAACAGATAACTTCAACAGAAAACTTGGTGAAGGAGGATTTGGCTCAGTTTTCGAAGGGTCATTCAATGATGGCACAAGAATCGCAGTTAAGCGTCTTGATGGAGTGGGTCACATTAAGAAGTCGTTTCTAGCGGAGGTTCAAAGTATAGGCAGCATTCACCATATCAACTTGGTGAGACTAATTGGCTTTTGTGCAGAGAAATCTAACAGGCTTTTGGTTTACGAGTATATGTTCAATGGCTCTCTAGAGAGATGGATCTACTGCAGAAGTCGTGACAAAATGCTCCAGTGGAACAGCAGAAGAAAGATCATCCTCGACATTGCCAAGGGATTGGCCTATCTTCATGAAGACTGCAGGCAGAAGATCATCCACCTAGACATCAAACCTCAGAACATACTTCTAGACGAACATTGCAATGCTAAACTTGCTGATTTTGGGCTCTCTAAACTCATCGACAAGAACCAAAGTGATGTTGTAACAACCATGAGAGGCACTCCTGGTTATCTCGCCCCCGAATGGCTTAAGTCTGCTATTACAGAAAAAGTAGATGTGTATAGCTTTGGGGTCGTGATTCTTGAAATTGTGTGTGGTAGGAAGATATTTGACCAGTCGAGGCCAGAGGAGGAAAGACATCTACCGACCCTATTCATGAAAAAGGCAGAGGAAGGACGGTGGCTGGATCTTGTGGACAAGTGCTGTCAGGATTTGGAGTCGAATTTCGCTGAAGTTGAGGAAATGATGCAAATTGCAGCTTGGTGTTTACAAAATGATCCCGAGAAGAGGCCCTCTATGTCGATGGTGATCAAGATCTTGGAGGGTGCTAGCAATGTCCTGAAAGACATGGATTACAGTTTTTTGATTGGCCAAGTCTTTGAAGTTAGTTCTAAAGATACAACTTCTCTACTTCCCTCACTTCTCTCGGGGCCTCGATGATTTTCATGCAACATTCTTGAATCAAATGTAAAACTTAAAATTTGCAGATATGGAAAAGTATATTTTGGAAAAATTGTTCCTGCAGAGCTTCTATCTTTCAGTCTCTGTTATTATCTTTTCCTATCTCTCAGATTCTTCTGTCTCTACAAAATTACAGATTGCTTGCTCTTTGAGTGCACACATCCAGAAATCATTTTCAGTGGCAGGATTCACCATATATTATTAATATGCATTTTGAAATTATATCAGTACATGTACTGTATAAGTTTGAGTATTTGAGGGTCAAATTTCACTGTTATGCTGAGCAACGTTGAATTGAACAAATGCTTATTTGCAAGTGCTAAAACCGAAAGTGTTTGCATGATCATGCATTTGTTTATGCATTGTATATATAGTTGTGCATTTTGAACAGATTCCATATTTTCCACAAATCATGGGCTATTGACACTCACCGCGATAACCTGTTCTGTTAGCAATTCTCCCCACTGATATGTGCGAAGATGCCCATCAGCCCCCAATTTTATGCACGGATGTCTGGAAATGTAGCAGTTCTTGTTGTTTGTTCGGGCTTGTTAGTTTCTATGATTCTAGCTTAAGATTCTGGTCTACTGCAGTTTCGACAGCGTTGGATTTGTATTCTGATATATGTAGCTTCTGGATTTGTATAATATTTTAAATTCCATAGATTGCATTAGAAAACTAATGCATAATCTGCATTATGAAGATCCAGGAAGCAGAGAGCTTTGTGGTTGGATAATCAATAGTTGAGCCTTAACTGGAACTAGACGGGAAAAGAAAGCAGCTTTGGTCAAGAAGGTTATGATTAAAAATGGAGACATTGTCTAATTGGCCAACTACAGAAAACATTTGAAGTAGCTAAAAATGTGTACAAAATTAGAACAAATTGTACAGCTTCTGCAGATGTTATAGGTATAGTCAAGATGCAGAAGTCTGATACATTTCCAATTATAATTCAAGATAAACTTAAGTGATATCTATCAACTAAACTCAGTTTCACAGTTCATAAAGATGAGAGGATAATTTCATCCTAAAATTGTACTTTCATCGCGGCCCTGATAGAACCGAAGGAAGCAAAGGAGTTCCATCACGGGAACTAGCTTCTTGAATTCGACTAGCTAGATACTGTGGAAGCAAGAAGTTGTAATCGATGTCTACTTCGATATCCACCAGACCCTCCAAAACCTTGATCACCATAGACATACAAGGCCTCTTCTCATGATCACTCTGTAGACACCAAGCTGAAACTTTCAACATTTTCTCGATTTCTCCTACATTAGACTCCACATCTAGACAACATTTGTCCACAAGATCTAGCCATTCTCCTTGTTCCGCTCTTTTCTTGAAATAGGCCGGTAAATACCTTTCCTCCTCCGGCCTAGATTGCTCAAAAATCTTCCTACCAGACACTATTTCAAGAACCACAACTCCGAAGCTATACACATCTACTTTCTCTGTGATAACTGCGCTAAGCCATTCCGGGGCAAGATAACCAGGAGTGCCTCTCATGGTTGTCACCACTTGACTTTGGTTCCTATCAATGAGTTTAGCCAGCCCAAAATCAGCAAGTTTGGCGTTGTGATGTTCGTCCAGAAGTATGTTCTGAGGCTTGATGTCAAGGTGGATAATCTTTTGCCTGCAATCTTCATGAAGATAGACCAATCCTTTGCCAATGTCCAGGATGATCCTTCTTCTCTGGTTCCAGTCAAGCGTCGTCTCTTGACCTCTGCAATATATCCATTTCTCCAAAGAGCCATTACACATATACTCGTAAACCAGAAGCCTGTGAGATTTCTCTGCACAAAAGCCAATTAGTGTCACCAAGTTGATATGGTGAATACTGCCAATACTTTGAACCTCTGCTAGAAACGACTTCTTAATGTGACCCAGTCCTTCAAGGCGCTTCACTGCGATTCTCGTGCCATCATTGAACGACCCTTCGTAAACTGAGCCAAACCCTCCTTCACCAAGTTTCCTGTTGAAGTTATCAGTTGCATTTTCCAACTCTTCATAAGAAAATCTGGTGGGCATGCCTGGCACATGATCGAAAATGTCCTCCTCCACTTCTTCGGATCTTCGCCTCCTCCTTTGGAACACATAAACTATTGTTCCAACAACAACAGCTACACCGAATAGTCCAGCAGTTGATCCCAAAATCGGCCCTAATAAGCTACTCTTTCTCTCACCGGGAGTTGGAGTCACAACTGGAGCAATCTGCACTTTTATAGATACAGATGAATTGTAGTGAGTATGACCCTGGTCATTATTCATCAACGAAAACATCTCAGACGGCATATAGCACCTACCGTCTGAAGAATTTGAGCCATACTGGAGAATAGCAGCTTTGCAAGAACAATTCTTCAAGCATGCCTCTTTACAACTGTTCATATCCACACTCCTAATATCATCAACGAAGCTGAAGTAGGTTACATCAACGAGGTCCAAGAATTCGTGATTGCTTGAATCATTACACGTAACTGGATTGACTTGAGAGCAACCCAAATCAGGACGCCTATCGCTCATCTGCCTAAAGCTTGTCCCATTTGGACAACTACACTGCCCGTTTGAGCAAATTCCGTATCTTCCACAAACCATGGGATATTGACACCAACCAAAATAACCTGTCAAAAGGTCGCCGACTTCAGTCCATGAATCTCCCCATTGGTACACCCGAAGGTGCCCATCAGGCCCGAGTCTCATATACTGGGCATCACTACTCAAAGGAAGAGTTATCGACGTGTCTGGCTTCTGAGGCTCGACTCCATCTACATAAAGATCTAGACTTCCATTTCCATACTTAGCATAACTTGCTTCTACATTACTAGAAATAGTTTTCTCATCATATATCTGTGGAGGATCAGATTGTGTAGAAGCTACTAGGCCTCTATCGGTCATTGACAAAGAAAACAAACCTCCATTAGTCCAATTTGTTAATGAAGCACTTGCTGTAAGATTCATACCAGATTTCAGGATCTGCCCTGGAACCAACGCGTCAGTCGGATGATCAAAAGACTGCCAAACTGCAGAGTTATTCGCATCAAACAGAACGAGATTCCCCGTTTCTGTCATATTCAAACCTGCAACCGATTTTCCAGCCGTGTTGGTGGACCACGCGAACGAGCCATCTGCATCGCGGAGAATCAAGTCCCCCACGCCTGTGAGCTCCAATGTGGCGTTGATTCTTACAGGATTGTTTCGGTTTGCAGACCAGACAACCTGAGGGAATCCTCTGTTAGGCCTAGTGATACCTCCACCACTGTTTGTTAGGACTATGAATACAGCAAACACATAGGTCTCGCAAGTTCCATTGCAAAAGAAACCAGCAGCATATCTTGGACCAAAAGTTCCTCTAAGAAGGATGGCTCTAACGGTTGAATTGTCGGTAAAACTCACGGAATGATCAGCAGACTCACTGTTGATCCAAGAAGAAGATAGATTTGCAGTTGGATAATCATATGACTGAGAGCTCACAGAGGTGAAGAGAGTAATTATTGTAAAGAAGATGATCATCTCCTTCTAGGCAAAGGGAATAAGAAATGTGTGGAAGAGCTCGACGTTAATAATAAGCTTAGGTAAGATGGAAACTGTCATTACAGACTCAATCCTCAAGACTGCTAAAGTCCACCCCAAGTCAACACTACTTTTTCCTTCCCTCTATTATTTGGGATTGGGAGTAGTATACCGAGGAAAACACCAATTTTGTTTCAGTTCTCTTTAGTTTGATTACCATAGTGCCCCCGTTCACTTTTTTTTTTTTTGTCTAAAACACCCGTAAAATCAACAATACTCATATTCTAAATTTCTGATTTTCGTTGGGTTGTTATTTGGACACATTGTAACGGCAAAATATGTGTTACTATCAGACTAAATTTTTACACATATATTCATTTATTTTAATAGAGATAAATATTTTTTCCTTACAATATAGGGTAAAATGTATGTTACTATTAGAAAAAAATAAAAAATATTGGTTTTTACAAATAATTATTTTTCCATACAATAACATATGTAAAGTAGTAAAGTGTATGTTACTACATGAAACAATATATCTAGATTTATAAGGATGATGAATAAATAAAGAATTATATATTCATTCTTATAAAAACACATATTTGTCCTTATAATTACTATAAAATACACATATATGTGGTTTTAAGGACTAGTAATACAAATTTTGCCCTTACAGTAACACGCGTTTACCCATATAATATCACAAATTGGGAGCAAATGTAAATATGTGTTATTATTTGTCCTTATATAGGTTTTACACAAAGGGATAATTCAGTCATTTCCGACCTCGGAGGGGATCGTGGCATGCCAGAAAAAACATTATTGGGTAAATTTCATTTCGTGTTGTAGCAATTAAACTTTTGCATTCTCCTTATGAAAGAGCCACGAATTTGTTACATTTGGAGAAGACTTGAGTGCTTTCATGAAAAAATTATTATTAAAAATAATCATGGTTTAATTAACGAAGCTGAACCTATTAGAATTGACTATAATTAAATATCTGGCCTGCTTATATAATAAGTTTAGCTCATTGGAGAAGATTTAATAATACTTTAGGCTGAATTTGTTCAATGATGTATGTCTTACCTTCTTGTTTTTTTGCTCCCAATGTTTTGATCTCATAACTGTTTTATGTGAAAACATCTTCCATGTATTACTTGGTATTAAGACACTGAGTGCCGTTGAATTTAGCCAACAATGAAGTAAATCTTGAATCAAACATTTCATCATCTTCAATCAATGATGACTCCATTTTGGACTATAATCTTCTTTATCATAGTAGCTTCCTTATCTGTGAACTCCCAGCCATTCGATTATCCAACAGCAAATCGCTCCTCTTCTTGGAAAAATAGTGTCTCCGTTGATCATTCAGCGAGTTTTCGCGATAATTCAACTGTTAGTGTGAAGTGTCATATGTGAAGTATGAAGTCTACTGAGTTGAATTCAATAAGGAGCTATGTTGATGAAGTGTTAGCCGTGGGAGTTAGACTATTTGGAGTATCAGCAGAGTTATATCAGATGAGGTCTAACAGTGGAGTCCTATCAGAGGAGGTCTAGACCGGAAGTCATCTGATGTTAAGTGACCAAGTCAGCTGAGGTCAAGTCATCTGATATAAAGTACAAAGACGCGAAACACCAAGTTGAAGCTAACGCGAAGGCGGTTCTAACTGAATCAACTGAAGCGGTTATTAGAGTTTGTTAGCCAGCTGGATAACTACTTTACTTATGAGTTCGTTACAACTGAATCGAGTCTAGATTCTTCTCAATCTCTGTAAATATAAATAAGTGCTTCTCAGCTGAAAGAACTAGAACTTGAGATCATCATTGAGTGCTATCACTGAGAGTGTGTGAGATTGAGAGAACTTGTAACTTCCAATTCCTTTCTTAGTGAAAAGTCTATCCTCTCGGATCCCGTGGATGTAGGAGTGTTCATCTCCGAACCACGTAAACTGGTGTTCTTGTTGATTTTCAATTTTCGTGCTTATTGCTTTCATATTCCGATTCCCGGAAACAAGTTTTCTTGTGAATCCAAAACCGATTAACAAGTGGCGCCGTCTGTGGGAAGCAATCATGGCTGCAACTGAGTTCGATATTGAGAAGTTCACGGGGAAGAACGATTTCAGCTTATGGAAGATTAAGATGAAGGCTCTCCTGGTACACAATGGTTTGTACGAAGCCCTGTTACCACCAGATCAGGTGGCTTCTGGAACCAATCCAGCGAGGGTGGAGGAGAACAAGAGGAAATCACACAGTGCGCTTATCTTGTGTCTTGGGGATAAACCTTTGAGGGAAGTATCGAAGGAGACAACCGCTCTTGGAATCTGGAATAAGCTGGAGCAGTTATATCAGACCAAGTCTGTTACGAACAAGTTATACATGAAACAGAAGCTTCAAGTCTTCAAGATGAGTGAAGATAAGAATCTTGGTGATCAGTTGGACGAGTTCAACAGATTGGTGGATGATCTGGAGAGTTTGGATGTTACAATTGATGATGAAGACAAGTCATTGATGCTGTTAAATGCCCTACCTAAGTCTTTGGAAAATTTTAAAGATGCCTTGTTATTTGGAAGACAAGATCAGGTGATGTTTGATGATGTTCAAACTGCCCTGAAAACCAAGTTTCTACAGATCCAGACTGATGGGAAGAAGCCTGCTGAAGGATTGAATGTTCAATCCAAGAAGAAGAAGGGGCTTCAGTCCAAGAAGAAGGATGGTGGAAAAGGGAATAAGGGTGGGAAGAAATCTGATTTTGTTGAGAAGAGAAAGTGTTTCACTTGCCATAAGGAAGGTCATCTGAGAAAGAATTGCCCTGAAAGGAGGAAGAAAGACAATCAAAATGATCAAGATGGAGATGCAGCTGTGGTGGAGGTTGAAGGATATGATAGTGCAGAAGTCTTGATGGTTAGTCATGAGAGGCTAAGTCAAGAATGGGTCCTGGACTCTGGGTGTACTTTTCATATGTGTCAACATGAAGGCTGGTTCCTGGATCTTGAGAAAATTGATGGAGGTCTTGTTCTTTTGGGTAATGATGAGAGCTGTAGAGTGCAAGGATCTGGTTCTATCAAGATCAAGATGTTTGATGGAGTTGATAGGATCTTATCTGATGTCAGGTTTGTTCCTGAGTTGAAGGAAAATTCTTGTTTCTCTTGGTACATTGAATTCTAAGGGATTTGAATTCAAGACAGAAAAGGGGGTTCTGTCAATAACCAAGTTTGGAAGGATTGTCATGAAGGGTATGATTAAGAATGGTTTGTATACTTTGATTGGTAGAACAGTGACAGGATCAGCTGATGTTACCATGGAGTCTTCTGAGGTCAACTTGTGGCACAAGAGATTGGCACATGTTGGTGAGAAGGGTCTGGTGGAGTTATCCAAGAAGGGAGAAATCCCTGGGAAGAGGATATGTAAGCTGGAATTCTGTGAGAGGTGTGTTCTTGGGAAATCAAAGAAACAAGCATACCTGAAGGGGAAGCATACCACCAAGGAGGTTATGGATTACATACATTCTGATGTATGGGGACCAGCAAGGGTATCCACTCATGGTGGGGGCAGGTATTTCCTTACCCTTATTGATGATTATTCCAGAAAGGTGTGGGTTTACATTCTTAAACAGAAGAGTGATGCCTTCTCTAAGTTCAAAGAATGGTTAATTGAACTTGAGAATAAGAGAGGCAGAACTATCAAGCACTTAAGGACTGATAATGGACTTGAATTCCTATCAGAGGAGTTTCAACAGTTTTGTAGGGAGAAGGGTATTACTAGGCATAAAACTGTTCCTTCAAACCCCCAGCAGAATGGTCTAGCTGAGAGAATGAATAGAACTATTCTGGAAAGGGTTAGGTGTATGTTATCTGATGCTCAGTTACCTAAGAGTTTTTGGGGAGAAGCTGTTAACACAGCTGTGTATCTCATTAATAAAGTGTCATCATCTGCTATTGAGTTTAAAACCCCAGATGAGGTCTGGTATGGAAAGATATCAGATTACTCAAAGTTGAAAGTATTTGGATGCTTAGCTTATGTTCATGTGAAGCAAGACAAACTTGAACCTAGAGCTCTAAAGTGTGTTTTCATTGGGTATCAAAAGGGGGTTAAAGGGTATAAGTTGTGGTGTTTAGAGCCTGGGAATCAGAAGTGTATTACCAGTAGAGATGTAGTGTTCAATGAATCACAGATGGGATACAAGTCTGGTGGATGTGATAATGGATCATCAGCTGAAGAGATGGATGGTGTTATTTCTGATCCAATTACTCAAGTTGAGGTGGAGCCTGATCATGATAAACATGGTAGTGCATTTGGTTCTGAACCAGAGCAGGGAGCAGGAGAGAATGAGTCATCAGATGAGGATAATGCACCAGTAGAGGAGGAGGAAGGAGTGCCAGAAGCAAACTTGAGAAATTATAGTCTGACAAGAAACAAGACTAGAAGGCAAATACATCCTCCAGCAAGGTTTGGCCGTGTTGACCTGGTCTCTTATGCACTTGTTACAGCAGAAGCCATAGAGTACCAAGAACCTAAGAACTACAATGAAGCCCTTGAGTGTGATGATAGGGAGTCATGGATTACAGCCATGACAGAAGAGATGGAGTCTCTTAAGAAGAATCATACTTGGATTCTTGTTGATAAGCCACCTAGGCAGAAGCTAATCAGTTGTAAATGGTTGTTTAAAAGGAAGCTTGAATCTGGTGTGAAGGATCAAGTGAGGTTTAAGGCCAGGTTAGTTGCCAGAGGATTTACTCAGAGAGAAGGAATTGATTATAATGAGGTATTCTCACCTGTGGTTAAGCATTGTTCAATCAGGCTACTTCTCAGTAGAGTTGTCCAAGAGGATCTGGAGCTACAACAACTAGATGTAAAGACAGCTTTTCTGCATGGTGATCTTATTGAGGATCTGTACATGCACCAGCCAGAAGGGTTTGTTGAACCAGGGAGTGAAGGAAAGGTGTGTCTACTCAAGAAATCACTGTATGGCCTCAAGCAAAGTCCAAGACAATGGCACAAGAAGTTCAATGAAGTTATGCTATCCATTGGGTTTGTAAGAAGCAAGTATGATACTTGTGTATACCTGGAAAGGCTAGGTAATGATATGATAGTCTATCTTCTGATTTATGTGGATGACATGCTTATTGCCAGTAAAAGTCTTCTGAAGATTCAGAGTATTAAAAGGAAGCTAAGTGCTAGATTTGATATGAAGGACTTGGGAAATGCTAAAAGGATTCTTGGAATGGATATTCTTAGTGACAGAAAAGCAGGAAGACTATTCTTGTCTCAGAAGAGTTACATTGAGAAGGTCCTGAAAAGGTTTAACATGCATGAGAGTAGGTCTGTGTCAACTCCTATGGGACAACAGTTCAAATTATCTAAGGAAATGGAACCAAAGTCTGAAGAAGAGAAGAAGACTATGATGAAAGTACCTTATGCAAGTGGGGTTGGAAGCCTGATGTATGCTCTGGTTTGCAGCAGACCAAACTTAGCTTATTCATTGAGTATGGTGAGCAGATACATAGCTAATCCTGGAAGATTACATTGGGAAGCTTTGAAATGGATATTCAGATACCTTAAAGGGTCATCTGATCTGGGATTGATGTTTGAAAGGATGACTGACCAGAACAGTCCACTGGAAGGATTTGTAGATTCTGATTTTGTTGCTAATCTGGATACCAGAAGATCCTTAACAGGGTATATCTTTACACTTTACAATACTGCTGTGAGCTGGAGATCTGTTCAGCAGAGTGGAGTTGTTTTATCTACTACAGAAGCAGAGTTTGTTGCAGTGTCTGAGGCTGTTAAGGAGGCTTTGTGGTTGAAAGGCATTATCAAGGATTTTGGTATAAACCAAAGGGTTGTGGTCATTCATTGTGATAATCAGAGTGCAGTTCACCTGGTTAAACATCAAGTGTTCCATGAGAGGTCAAAGCATATTGATGTAAGGTTGCATTTTGTGAGGGAAATCATTGACAAAGGAGTGGTTCTCATCCAGAAGATATCTACAGAGGACAATGCTGCAGATATGTGTACAAAGTCTTTACCAGGTACTAAATTCAAGTTCTGTGTTGAATTGGTAAAGATGAGTGTATGGGATGTTCCTTAGGCCCAAGCTGGAGTATGGAGGTGAGGAGGAGAGGATTGATACTTCTCATCTGAGGTGGAGAATTGTGAAGTGTCATATGTGAAGTATGAAGTCTACTGAGCTTAATTCAATAAGGAGCTATGTTGATGAAGTGTTAGCCGTGGGAGTTAGACTATTTGGAGTATCAGCAGAGTTATATCAGATGAGGTTCAGATGAGGTCTAACAGTGGAGTCCTATCAGAGGAGGTCTAGACCGGAAGTCATCTGATGTTAAGTGACCAAGTCAGCTGAGGTCAAGTCATCTGATATAAAGTATAAAGACGCGAAACACCAAGTTGAAGCTAACGCGAAGGCGGTTCTAACTGAATCAACTGAATCAACTGAAGCGGTTATTGGAGTTTGTTAGCCAGCTGGATAACTACTTTACTTATGAGTTCGTTACAACTGAATCGAGTCTAGATTCTTCTCAATCTCTATAAATATAAATAAGTGCTTCTCAGATGATAGAACTAGAACTTGAGATCATCATTGAGTGCTATCACTGAGAGTGTGTGAGATTGAGAGAACTTATAACTTCCAACTCCTTTCTTAGTGAAAAGTCTATCCTCTCGGATCCCGTGGATGTAGGAGTGTTCATCTCCGAACCACGTAAACTGGTGTTCTTGTTGATTTTCAATTTTCGTGCGTATTGCTTTCATATTCCGATTCCCGGAAACAAGTTTTCTTGTGAATCCAAAACCGATTAACAGTTAGAGCCATCCTTCTCAGAGGAACCAATGGTATAAAATATGCTGCTGGTTTCTATTGCAATGGAGACTGTGAAACCTATCTGTTTGCTATTTTCATAGTCCAAACAAAACTTAATGGAGGTATCACTTCGCCTAGCAGAGGAGTCCCTCAGGTTGTGTGGTCCGCCAACCGAAATAATCCTGTCAGAATCAACGCCACGTTGGAGCTGACAGGTGCGGGGGAATTAATCCTCCGTGATGCAGATGGCACGTGCGCGTGGTCCACCAACACCGCTGGAAAATCAGCTGTAGGCCTAAACTTGACAGAAATGGGGAACCTTGTTCTGTTTGATGCGAAAAACTCGGTAGTTTGGCAGTCATTTGATCATCCGACAGACGCGTTGGTTCCAGGGCAGATGCTTGTCTCCAAGATGAATCTTACAGCGAGTGTTTCGTTAACAAATTGGAGTAACGGAGGTCTGTATTCTTTCTCAATGACCGATATCGGGTTAGTAGCTAATATACAATCTGATCCTCCACTCATATATTACTATCACAACATTTCTGCTGGCACTAACCAGAGTTATGTTAAGTATCAAAATGGGAGTCTAAGTTCTTTTGTAAATGGAGTAGAGAGGCCTGACCAATCGAAATATTTTCTTGCGAGTAGCGGTGCTCAGTATATGAAACTGGGGCCCGAGGGGCATCTCCGTGTGTATCATTGGGGTACATCGTGGATGGAAGGACGACGTTTTTGCTAGTTATCTTGGTGATTGTCGATATCCCATGGCTTGTGGAAGATACGGAATTTGCTCAGACGGGCAATGTAGTTGTCCAAATGGGACGAGCTTTAAGCCAATGGATGATAGGCATCTTGATCTGGGTTGCTCCCAAGTCGTCCCGGTTAACTGTAATGATTGAAGCAAGCACAGGCTCTTGGATCTTGGTGGTGTAACCTACTTCACTTTCATTGGTGATATTAGCAGTACGGATTTGAAGAGTTGTAAAGAGGCCTGCTTGAAGAATTGTTCTTGCAAAGCTGCTATCTTTCGATATAGCTCGAACACTTCTAAAGGCGGCTGCTACTTGCCATCCGAGATCTTTTCGTTCAGGAATAAGGGCCTAAATCGGAGCAACTGCCATTCATCTGTATCCATAAAAGTGCAGATTGCTCAGAATGTGAAAGCATCTCCAAATACTACTAGCCTTTTAGGGCCAATTTTGGGATCAACTACTGGACTTCTTTTTGTAGTTGTTTTCATTGGACTTGTGGTGTTCGTATACCGAAGGAGGAGGAGGATAAGAATTGAAGAAGCTGATGAGGACTATTTCGACCATGTCCCGGGTATGCCCAGCAGATTTTCATTGAAAGAACTGGAAACTGCAACTAACAACTTCGATAAGAAACTTGGTGAAGGTGGATTTGGCGCTGTTTACGAAGGGACGTTCGTTGATGGCACGAGAATTGCAGTGAAGCGCCTTGATGGAGCCGGTCACCTCAAGAAGTCGTTTGCGGCAGAGGTTGAAAGTATTGGACACATTCACCATATCAACTTGGTGAGACTAATTGGCTTCTGTGCAGAGAAGGCTCAGTGGCTTCTGGTTTATGAGTCTATGTGCAACGGCTCTCTGCACAGATGGATATACTGCAGAGGTCAAGGGACGACATTCGAGTGGGCCCACAGAAGCAAGATCATCCTGGACATAGCCAAAGGGTTGGCCTATCTTCATGAAGATTGTAGGCAAAAGATCATCCACCTTGAAATCAAGCCTCAGAATATACTTCTTGATGAACATCATAACGCCAAACTTGCTGATTTTGGGCTGTCTAAGCTCATCGACAAGGACCAAAGTCGAGTGGTGACCACCATGCGGGGCACTCCTGGTTATTTAGCCCCAGAATGGGTTAGCGCGGTTATTACAGAGAAAGTAGACGTGTATAGCTTTGGAGTTGTGGTTCTTGAAATAGTTTCTGGTAGGAAGATTTTTTAGCAATGTAGGCCAGAGGAGGAAAGTTATCTACTGACCCATTTCAAGGAAAAAGCCGAGCAAGGAGAGTGGCTAGATCTTGTTGACAATTGTTGTCTGGATGTGGAGTCCAATGTTGGAAAAAAAATCGAGAAGATGTTGAGAGTTTCGGGTTGGTGTCTACAGAGTGATCATGAGAAGAGGCCTTGTATGTCCATGGTGATCAAGGTTTTAGAGGGTGCTAAGGATGTCCGGATGACATAGATTACAACTTCTTGGTTGGCGACATCCCTCAAGTTAGTGGTCATAATGTAACTCCTGTACTTGCTTCGGTTCTATCAGGACCGCGATAGTTCATCTTTCAATATCATCATTTGTGTTGTCTGGTATTCTTTATCACTCTTGTAAGGATCTAGTGATTAAGTACAGATATGTTTTGTTGATTTCATTAGAAGAAACACTGCGTCTTTGAATCACAGTTCTATTATTATGTGCCAATATATATTTCAGAATTTTGAACTTTAACACATGAATTCAGGATTATTGTTGTTGTTGTAAATCTAGAAGATTTATTATACCACATGTACAAGATTTGATGTGGACATTACTAATGGACTTATAACCTAAACGGGCTTTAGGTTTAGACTAGGTCATCTCTATTATAAATAGATCATTGTACTTAGAATTGTATACACGCATACACACATATATTAGTGAAACTCCTGGCTTGCTACGCCCGCAGACGTAGTCGTTATCAACGAACTGGGTGAATTCGCGCCTCTATTTTACGCTCTTGATTTACAATATGTTATCAGCACGAGTGTTCTACCCAATTAAATTGCATCATCCCTTCTGTAATATTCCGGATCGATCTAAGAGGGAGGGGTCACTTGCAGCAACAAGCTTTTGTGGATCTACTTGCATGCCAATATATCAAGCCAATCATGATAATATCATGAAATCGAAGCCGAGTACTTATAGTATACTGATTGGATTAATCTGTTGTCTCAGTTCTTCTACACCTTTGACCAAGAAATCAATGATTAAGGGTACTCACGTGCTTCTTCAACCCAATGAAAGACTATTAGGGGATTTAGTCCTCAGAGATGCCGATGAATCACTAGCGGACTACAGGAAGTTCAATCGTGGGCTTGAATTTGACGGAAACTGCGTGGATCTAGATGTTCTTGTTCTAATCGGTACGGATCTAAATTAATTTTCTCTATTGTATAATTATTAATTGTCGTATCAAATTATTTGATCCATGCGTATTATATTTTATGTGCACTTGAATTATTGCATCAATTATTATTTGTGTTTGCAATTAATTGGATCAAATCGAATTAAAAGAAAGGGTTTAAACGAGTGCACGCTGCCGCACTACACCGCCACACGGCCGCCGCACGCGCGCCAGCAACGCCCGTCGCACGCAGTGCCTGTGCGCCGTCGCACGCCTGCACTCGCCCGCGTGCCCGCGCCATCAGCCGCGCGTGCCCGACAAACCTGTCCGCTCACCCGCGCATCAAATGCCGCACGTGTTCGCGCGCACCCGCGCGCCTATTGCCGCGCACCTCCGGACGCGAGCCCCGTCGGCTCCGCCCCTGTCCGAGCAACCCTTGCCCCTTTTGGGCCGAATTAAGCCCAATGAATCTTGGACCTTATTTTTTTATTTGGGTCTCATATAATTTTAATATTTTTGTGCCCTCAAATTAATTAATCAAATTTTTCGAATAATACTTGAATAATTAAAAGGTAATAATTCACGGGCTCAAGAGATCATCGTTGTCGTGGTCAAATTCTGCTTCAGGCAGACTGACATCGTGAGATTTAACTATAGGGGTCTTCCCCTTGTCGTCCTTATGCTGCTTTAGATAAGCCTCAACTAAATGTTTGGGAGTTCGACACGTGCGAGACCAATGGCCTTTGCATCTGCATCTGTAGCAGGACTGCTCAATCTCGTCTTGAGAGCCAGGCTTTTGTAGAGCGAAATTTGTGTTGGGTACACCCTTTCCATGATTCTGAGCTTGATTGTCGTTCGAGGTTCTGTGACCACCAGATGTACTACGACCTCGACCTTTAGCCCAGATCTTCTTACTCTCTCTCTCTCTTTCACGTTTGCGACCAATCATATATTTGGTCATATACTGCTGCTGGAGTATAAGGTTGCTAGCGGGGTATGTTGACAAAGTGTTCTGCATCAAATTGGTTACAATACACTGCAAAGCAGAGTTGTACTCCGTTATAAATTTAAGGTTTTGGAAACGGAGTTTCAACTAATCGTATTGTGCCGGGGGGAGTAGTACATCGTTCTGTTGTTGGAAACGGTCCTTCTGAGATTTCTACAATGCTCCGGGGTCTTTTAGAGTGAGGTATTCGTTTTTTAGATCCTCATTTAGGTGATTCCTGAGAAAAAACAATGCTTTGGGCGTTAATGGATTTTGAACCTTCGACGATGGCTTCACTCAACTCATTTGAGGCTAGATGGATCTCAACATCTAGCGCCCATGTCAGGTAATTACTACCATCAAAAGCAAGCTCAGCAAATTCTCTTTTGGTAATATCAGACATTATGCACTATAATTTTTTAAGTGACATGGGGAGTATTGTGACCAATTTATTGACAACGGAGAAATAAGAATTTATTTTATTATTCTAGAGCATATAGAAGCAAGAATTGGGCGCCGTCTACCCAAAACATGATTTACGGTCTGACAAGTACCGGGCGCCGCCTACCCGGGCAATATATGCAGACTATAATTTGGGGATTATGTGCAAAAGTAATAATGCATGCAAGATAATTAAATCATAGAAGCATGCACATATAGCAATTAAGTATATAAAATAATAAATTTATTGAGAACTAATATTAAAATTAATTCCAAAAAATTTCAGGCTTAATTAATATGCGACAATTATTACCTTTTTAATTATATTTTTAAGTAATTATCGAAACTAGATAAATTAATTTGAGGGCTAAAAAATATTATCGAAATTAAATGAGGCCCAAATAAAAAATAAGGTCCAAGTCACATTGGGCCTAATATGGTCCAAGAAGAGCAAGGGTTGCGTGGATGGGGACGGAGCCGACGGGGCTCGACGTCCGGAAGTTAACGGCGGGCGAGCGCGCGGAGCAGCAGGCTCGCGATGCTGGTTCGATCGACGGGCGTGCGCAGCGACAGGCCCCGGGTGCGGGCGGGCGCGGCGACCGGAGGGTATATTAAACGGATCAACGCATGGTTCATAATTATAGTGCGTATGAGTTGTTTTACATGTTCATTATCATATGAGTTGTTTTACATGTATGAGTTGTTTTTACTAATACCCATCATGATCCAATTTTACCATGTACGTTACTCTTTAACTGTTCACTATATACATACTCTTTCAAAATATTTACCAACTCTTAAAATCCGAAATAAAACATGAAGCAGAAATTAAGCTGGTGGCATAAAATAGAGAAAAAGGAAGACGCTTCGATCAATCCGAATATAATCAACTCCAATGTGTTTTACATACCAACACATCAACCATACACACAAACAACAAAGCAAACAACAAATTTTATTACTAATCATATCCGTACCCACTATAATTAAACGGATAGAAAAAATTAATTTAGATTCGTACCGATTAGCCTCAGGCAGAGTCTCGTGCTGATAACGTGTTGTAAATCATAAGCGTAAAATAGAGACGCGAGATTTGTTCACTCAATTCGTCGATATATAACGACTACATTTGGGGCGTACCAAGTCAGAAATTTCACTAATATGTATGTGTATGCGTGTATACAATTCTGAGTACAATGATCTATTTATAATAGAAAAGATATTGTCTAAACCTAAAGTCCGTTTAGGTTATTAGTCCATTAGTAATGTCCACATCAAATCGTCTAAATTTGGTATAATAAATCTGCTAGATTTACAATAAAATTGTGTCTTCTACAAAGTTCTAGAGGGTGCAACGAGTTTTAGATCGCAATAGATTTCAGTTGTTACCGTTTTTTCTGACCATAGTTATGAGGGCTCAAATTCAGGGGAAAATTCATAAATCTATATTCACCTTTTCAATTTTTGGTCCTTTAAGTAGCTTAGATTGAGATTTGAGATGTATCTCCTTGGCCTATTCATTCACTTTGTCATTGAAGATAAAAAAAAAAAATATCCTGGCTCTATGCAGTGGATATAGATTCATTTTGAAAGAAACCACTTAAATTTTTGTGTTTTTATTTTCTTTTCTCACAACAATTAATTGTTGGTTCATTAAATATTTTTTAACGAGATTTTTGCACTTTTGGTCTCATTGGACATGTAATGTTTTACTTTCAGTTCCATGCAAAATACTTTTGGTCCCATAGAAATATTTTTTGGCACTTTTAGTCTCAAACGTTCCCAAACTTACAAACTTAGTCCCAAAAATTGACTTTGACTAACGGATATAACGGTTGCACATGCGGTCTCATAGGTTACACTTGCAGATTTGGTCCCATAGGAATAAAAAAAAAAAAAAAAACCTCGCATTTTTTACTTTTTTTTACCAAATTTTTTTTATAAAAAGAAATATAATTACAATATATATACAAATTTATTTTTATTTTACAATAATATGTATATATATTATATTTTAATAAAAAAAATTAATTTGGAAATTTTAATCTATATTAATTATTTTAAAATTAGAACAATTTTTTTTTAACTTCTGTTCCATTTTTTAAATAATAATAATAATTTTCACAACATCTTATTTAATTAATAGTTCACTAATCATCCCCTATAAAAATCACTAAGTTACATATCATTTTCACTAACGATTACACACAAGAACATCTTTCTTTTGTTTCATTCCTAACATTGAACAATGCACCCACATGAAAACTATATTATCCATTTTTATGCCGATTGTTCGATAATAATAATAATTTACCTATGTTTTATTTAATTAAAAATAAATAAAAATTTATTTTAAAAATTAGAATAATTTAATATTCATTTAATCTAATTCAATTTAATTTTTAATAAGGTTTTTATTAATTATTATAATTTTTAGATATATAATAAATAAATAATTATTATAATTTTTTAAAAAAAAATATTACTCACTCAATTTCATAATAACTTGCACATTTTCTTATTCGAACATTTCAAAATAACTTGCACACCACAAAGTTAGAAAAATCCTCCACAGACTTCACCTTTCAAATTTTCATAGACTCAACTACGGAAGAATTTAGGTAATTTAGAATATGAGTGTCCGTGTTCGTACCAAAATTTCGGTACATGTTAATACCAATTTTTGTTCAATTTAATTTAATAAAATATCAATTTTTTAATGGCATCAACGTACCAATTTTTATAACGTACCAATTTATAAATATTTTTTATAACGTAGTAATTTTTTTACATGTTAAAAATATTATTAAAAATAAAAAAATTAAATTGAATTAAATTAAATACAAATTAAATTATTCTATTGTTTTGAAGAACTGTTTTTTTTTTTTTAATTAAGTAAAACATAGGGCAAATTATTATTATTGAATAATCGGCATAAAAATGGATAATATACTTTTTATGTGGGTGCATTGTTAAATTTTAGGAATGAAACAAAAGAAAAATGTTATTGTGTGTAATCATTAGTTAAATGATATATAATTTAGAGATTTTTTAGGGGGTGATTAGTGAACTATTAATAAAATAAGATGTTGAAAAAATTATTATTATTATTTAAAAAATTGCAAAAGTAAAAAAAAAAATTGTTCTAATTTTAAAATAATTAATATAGATTAAATTATACTGATTAATTTTTTTTATTAAAATATAAAAGTTTGTAATTATATTTCTTTTTATAAAAAAAGTTTGGTCAAAAAGAGTAAAAAAATGTGGGTTTTTTTATTCTATGGGGCCAAATCTGCAAGTGTAACATATGGGACCAAACGTGCAACCATTAGATCCATTAATCAAAATAAATTTTTGTGACAAATTTTGCAAGTTTGGGAACATTTGAGACTAAAAGTTCTAAAAAAAATATTCCTATGAAACTAAAAGTATTTTGTATAGGACTGAAAAGTAAAACATTACATGTCCAATGGAACCAAAATTGCAAAAATCTCTTTTTTTTTTTTTCTTGTTTTTTTTTTAACATTCCAAAGTCGAAAAAAATATTCCTATGATATCATTTACGAGAATCATCCTTTCGAAAACGTCAAAATTTTATGTGAAATAAAGATAGTGGGGCCACTAATGCATATACCTGAAAGGCTGGAACCCAATCGCTTCTTCAGGGCGTTAATAGAACAAGCCAATCTTGACTCGTGGTTTAAACAATTTTATAGGAGTATAGTATAAGTTGTATTTAATTCCAAATTTGTTTTATATATCATACCCCAATTTTTTATTACGTTAACTTTCAAACATTACTAATTATATACATCTTATTAGTTTTGTTCTTCCGATATAATTATCTACAAAAGAAAATTATCCGCTAATAAATTTCCAAAAAAAAATTTTATGGTAAAAATTACCTACAAATATTTTTAATTGTATAGACATCTTCATTCCTTACCTATAAAAAATTTGTTTGCGGAATTTTTGTAGATAAATTATTTATAGGTAAAAATTCATAGGGGAATTACTTGTAGGTAAATAATTACTAGAAATTTCATCTTGTGGAGAAATTGTTGGTAGGTTGAGAATGAAGGTGCTACATGATCAGAAATTTTTTGCAGGCAATTCGTAAGAAATATAAATATGAAAAAAAATTGTTGGAAAATTTTGGAATCAATTCTTTATTTTTATTTTTTATACTGTGGGTCAATTTTTGTTGGAAAATTTTATAAATGTAATCAATTTTTGTTGGAATTTTTTTTTTCACTCCTCAAAATACAGTGAAACCAGTTTAAATTAATAAAATCAGGGTTAGAGAAATTTATTATTTTAGAGTTATTAATTTAAAGAGTATTTTCCCGGTACGATGAATAAAAAAATTATTTTTATAAAATGAGGCATTGAATTATTATTACGCATTATATTAATTTGTGTTGAGTAACAACACATTATGTTGAATTGTGTTTATTGACTTAAATGAGCTGATACATGTGATGTACTATTTATAGAGCGTGCTGTTCTAGAATGATCTAAGCTAGCTAGGCGGTTACAATGAGCTGAAGGAATTTCGTAACAGACTAACCGTTCCTAACAAACTAACAAATTAACAAATTCGTAACTGATAGTTTGTTATAGCATGCATGGAAATATATTAACATGCTACCAATGGCCGGAAACTCCCCGATCAACCAATGCCAAGAAGTGGACGAAGAGACTGAAATCTTGCTGGAGAAAGTGGCTTAGTTAACAAGTCAGCTGGTTGCTCATCCGTGGGTATGTATCGGATGTCAAGTTCGTTAGCTTTGACCTTCTCTAGTAAGAAATGAACACCGACCTCAATGTGCTTCGTCCGGGAATGGAAGGCGGGGCTGAATGCGAGGGTTATAGCGCCTTGATTATCACACCAAAGTATCGATGGTTTTGCAAGTGAAATGCCAATTTCGTGAAACAACATGTTGAGCCAGAGGAAGTCCGTAGCGGCAAGGGCAAGGGCTCTGTATTCAGCCTCTGTGCTGCTCCGAGCTGTCACGGTTTGCTTCTTGGAACACCATGAGATCAAGTTCGAACCAAGTTTTATGCAGTAACCGGATGTACTTCGTCTGTCATCAAGGTTAGATGCATAGTCCGCGTCGGCAAATCATTGCAACCTGAAATTGGAAACAGGAGTAAAAATTAAACCAAGTGTTAGTGTACCCCGTAGATATCGTAGAATGTGTTTGCAAGCTGTCCAATGAGCCTGAGTTGGAGCATTAAGAAATTGAGAAAGTTTGTTGACACTAAAGCTAATGTCAGGACGTGTTAGTGTCAAATACTGAAGTGTGCCAATAATACTTCGAAATAAGGATGGATTGGAGAAAAGAGGGCCATCCGAGATAGAGAGTTTTTGACTAGGACAAGAAAGAGTAGGGCAAGGAGAACAATTCTCCAAGCCTGCTTTGACAAGAAGATCATGAATGTACTTGGATTGAGTGAGAACAATGGAGGAAGTAGTAACTTTAGCTTCAATTCCCAGGAAATAGTTTACCTCCCCAAGTTGCTTAAGAGAGAATGTGGCATTTAGGAGATGAATGATGTCCTGGACTGCGTTTTCATTATCCCCAGTGATTAGTATGTCATCTACGTAGACTAGAATGAGCAGCAGCTGACCATTACTCTTTTTGTGAAATAGACAGTGATCGGCAATGGACTGAAAGAAGCCATGCAAAATGAGAAACTGATGTAGTTGGTCATACCATGCTTTTGGGGCTTGTTTCAACCCATATAAAGCCTTCTTTAACTTGCACACATGAGATGGGAATCGAGAATTAACAAAGCCGTCTGGTTGATGAACAAATACCGTATCCGAAAGTTGGCCTTTAAGAAATGCATTGTTGATATCGACCTGTTGAATCGACCACCCAAAAGTAATAGCAAGGCTGAAAAGTATCCGCAATGTCAAAGGCTTGATCACGGGAAAGTAGGTATGAAAAAAATCCACACGCGGTGTTTGTTGAAATCCCCTCGCAACCAAATGAGCCTTATATCGTTCAATACTGCCATCCTTTTTATACTTAATTTGGAAAATCCATTTTGTAGTAATAACATTCATATCTGGAGTGAAAGGAACCAAAGTTCATGTATCATTTTCAATGAGGCAGAATACTCAGCATTCATAGCTTCTTTCCATTCTGGTTGTAATAGAGCTTGATGAGCATTTACCGGTTCGGGAAGTGTAGATGAGATAGAGGTGACCATGGCTTTGGGGCGAAAGGAACCTGTTTTAGATTGAGTGTTCATAGCGTGAGAGTTATTAGCAGGTATTGTGGAATATGAAGCTGTGGATTGAGCAGGACGAGGTATAGTAATTTCGGAGTGATCAGGTTGAGGCACAACAGTGTGTGTGGGTTGGATGTTGGGTTGAAAATTGGCTGGTGTTGATGGACCAGGGTGTGTTTGTGCATTATCTGAAGCAGTAGCAGGGGAAGTTGCATGAGAAGGGATAGCAAGAGGTAATTGTTGAACTGGGATGTTAGCTGTGTCCGAGAATAAAACGGGATTAGAGAAATCTGGGATGAGAGCCTTTGTGTGCGAAGGAGGAGATGGTTTGGGAGTAGAAATCTGGAATAGAGATTTGTATGGGAATTCGGTTTCAAGAAAATCCACAGTGGGGGATATGTAAATCCGTCCTGAAGCATGGAGGCATAGATAAGCTTTGTGAAGCAAGCTATACCCAATAAAGATGCACTTGGAGGATCGAAATTGTAATTTAGATGTATTATACGGTCGTAGATAAGGGAAACAAGTGCATCCAAACACCCTTAAATGTGAATAATCCGGGGATCTTTTTGTAAGAAGTGTATAAGGAGAAGTATCGTGAGTAACGGGTGAGGGAAGAAGATTAATGATGTGTATTGCCGAATGAAAAGCATGCCACCAAAAAACCATACGAAGGTGAGATGTAGCTAGCATGGAGAGACCAAGTTCAATTGCATGCTGATGTTTCCTTTCAACCAGTCCGTTTTGTTGAGGCGTGTGAGCACATGAGTGTCTAATGTTGATGCCTTTGTTGAGAAAGTATTGATGCAATGCCACAAATTCACCACCCATATCACTTTGTACTGACTTAACAAGAAAACCGTACTGCCGTTCCACCATATTGATAAACTGTGGTATGATTTTTGCAACATCGGACTTAAGAGACATAGGATAAATCCATGAATATCTTGTGAATTCATCAACAATAAGAAGGTAGTATTTGAAACCATCAACTGATACATGTGAAGCTGGACCCCAAACATCCATGTGTAACACATCCAAAGGAAATCGAGATGAATGTACAACAGAATGAAAGGGCTTCTGATGCATTTTGCCCAACTTACAGTCCTCACAGAAATCAAAATCAGAAGAAACAGTAGACAAATTCAAAGATCTCATCACACGAGTGAGAGTTTTATTACACGGATGCCCTAGTCTTAAGTGCCAAAGGGCCGTCTTATTTGTACCAGTACTTTTAGCAGCTGTGTAGTAACATGTAGGACGAACATCAGACACGGGATGGTGAGAAAACTCTCCAAAATCCAGCTTGTAGAGACCTTGATCAAGCACCCCTTTTAGAATTGTCTTATTTGTTTTCAAATCCTTAACAAAACAACCATGAGCATGGAATTCTATTATAGCATCATTATCATGTAGAAACTGACTGATACTCATCAAATTCTTAGTTATACTCGGAACATGCAACACATTATTAAGACTGACAGTAGAAAGAGTGTCCATGCAAGGTAATTTTAATGAACCTACGTTGGCAATTGAAGCACCAGAGCCATTGCCTACAAGGAGATGAGCATTACCTTGATAGGGAGATGAGACATGCAAGTTGTTGAGTTGAGATGTTATGTGATGTGTAGCACCGCTGGCAATGAACCATTCGGACGGAGAGGGTGCGGAAGAGGTAGAGGCACCATCGGGGCCGATCTGCGAAGAGGAGCCTTTTAGAGCCGAGTGAGAGACACTTAGTGCTTGTGGTTGCTTAGATCCAAAGGAGGCAGATGATGACTGAGTCTGAGCAGCAGATTCAAGGCCATGAAAGTTTTCATCAAATCGCTTGTAGCACTTGGAGGCTAGATGATTAGGTTTGCCACACAATTGGCAATAGATTCGATTTTTCGTGCCAGACTTATTAGGTTTCCCTTTGAACTTCGAGTTGCCATTTGATTTGTTGCCGTTACCATGAACTAGATTAGCTGTAGGTTGAGAGTTCACAGCAGATGAGGGAGCAACAAGAGAAGCAGTAGAGTTTTGAACAATTCTTATTTCATGAACATGCAAAATGGATTGAATCTCCACAAGTGATGGAACCTTGGATCTGGTAGTTAAGTTGACGACCACTGCGTCAAATTCAGGACCAAGTTCACCAAGCTAGGCTTGGCAATGGGGCGGGGAATCCCCGGTCCCCGCGGGGATCCGCCCCGAACGGGGTGGGGAATCCCCGAACCAAACGGGGACAGGGATGGGGATTTTATTTTCCCCGTGACCGGGGACGGGGACTGTATTCCCCGCCCCGTTCCCCGCGGGGCCCCGCTTAATTTTATATATAAATATAAATGTTAATAAATATAAATATAAATATATAAATTATAAATAAGGAAAATAAATATAAATATATAAATTATAAATATAACTTGATACTTTTAATTTGTATTTTGGATTTTAGATATATTTTTATAAATTTTTATGCATTTTATGGTGATTTTTTGAGAATTTTTTAAATAAAAAAAATGGAAGCAGGGAACGGGGAATCCCCGCTGGGACGGATTCCCCGGCGGGGCGGGGAACGGGGACAAAATTTTCCCCGTGAAGTTCGCGGGGACGGGGATGGGGATCAGCCCCCCGCGCCCCGCCCCGTTGCCAAGCCTACACCAAGCAAGTATAGCACCAAATCTTCATCAGATATGTCATGACCCGAGGCATGTAAACCGTCGGATATGGTACGCATCTGAAGAATGTATTCGTCCACAGAGAGGTTACCTTTCTTCAGTGTTTGCAGTTGGAGACGAAGACTTAGAACACGTGCTTGAGCTTGCGATTGAAACAGGACTTCAAACGTAGACCAAACTTCAGCGGCATGAGTGCAACGATTTATGAATCCAAGCATGGCTTCACTGATCGAGTTAAATAGCCAACTGAGCAGGAACTGGTCACGTCGATGCCAAACTGAATCACCGAGATCTGGAATCAAATCACAGAACAGGACATCCTCAAATCCATGGGCGTAGACTAAGGCTAGGACCTGTGAACGCCAGAAACGATAATTCTGACGGTCGAGCTTAATGTTTAGCTCAATGAAGTGAGGCATTTTGGCCGGAGGTGTCGCCATTTGATCACGACAATCTGGAGAAATCAGAGTTGAAAGAGAATAACAGCGGAAGAACGTAACAGAACAAAAAATTGAACCAGAAGTTCAGAACCAGAGAAGGAGATGATCGAACCAAAAATGAGAAATAGAAACTGAATAACCAGGATCGAGGAAGAATTGCAAGGAACGTACTCCAATCAGGCATGAAATTCAGGAAGAATTCATTGGAAGAGAGCAAACGCTACCCATTGATACCATGTTGAGTAACAACACATTATGTTGAATTGTGTTTATTGACTTAAATGAGCTGATACATGTGATGTGCTATTTATAGAGCGTGCTGTTCTAGAATGATCTAAGCTAGCTAGGCGGTTACAATGTGCTGAAGGAATTTCGTAACAGACTAACCGTTCCTAACAAACTAACAAACTAACAAATTCATAACTGATAGTTTGTCATAGCATGCATGGAAATATATTAACAATTTGAACTAGTAATATAATAAATATATTCATCATGCATGACATAAAACATATATATTCATCATATGTCATATCTGTCAATGTATGTATGAAAATGAAAGTCATTGCATTTAATTAATATACACTTATACATCATATTTATCAGTCAAGGAAAATCTATATAAACAGAACAAAAATTCTTAAAAATCATGCAAGACAGATCATCTTCGTAGAACATTGTGTGAGTAAAGAAAAGATCATTCCATACGTACTAAAAAAGATTTGGTATAATAACTTGATGAAAAATATCATTTGATAGGTAATCAGGCTACAATTACTAATACACTCAACAAAATATTCTTAATGGAGTATTAAATTGTCTTAGTTTTTTTGTAATTTGCAAATATTATTAAGTTACGATATTGAAAGAACCATTAATTTATACTACCTCCGTCCCCAAACACTTTTTATAGTTGATGTTTTCTCGTGTTTTTGCGAACGAATTTTTTATTAGTATTTAAAATGATAAAATAATTTGGAAGTTATTTTATAATAGAAAAGAGATAAATTTAGCATATGCTACCATAAAAATCATTTTTTCATTTCAAATACTAATAAACAATTTGCTCGTTAAAATACGAGAAAAAGTGAACAGTGAAAAGTTATTGGGGGCAAGGGAGTATAAGATTTTTTGAAAAAAAATTATTTTATTATCCAAGGTAGAATCGAGAGATAATTAATTCACAGGGTGTTATTTTAAATTCATAGAGGTCTGACTCACTGTATTCATATCTCCAATTCAACGCGATAGCGATGGTGATACCGCTGACAATTTAGCACTTAAAACGACTAGTCAAAAACTAGCAGAATCCAGTGAGTTTGATGGTGGAAGTTTCCGCAGACTTGTTGCTTGTTAACTGGTAATTACCTCAAACTGAATATGGTGTGTCTCCTCCTTTTAACACCATTTGAGGCTGAGGGAGGAATTAGTTAAATGAGTCGATCACAGATTTTCTCTACTTGTCTCTGCCTTTTAAACATTTTGCAATCCTCTCTTGCGGTTCATACACTTTCTTCAAACCAATCTCTCGCCGATGGAGCAGTATTAGTTTCTCCTCGCCAAATTTTTGAGCTAGGGTTCTTCTCTCCAGGCAAATCCACCGCCAGATTCTTGGAAATATGGTATAAAGCTACACCGAACGTCGTCGTCTGGATAGCAAACAGAGAAAACCCCATCATTGGCTCCAAAGGAATTTTAACTCTAGCCGAAAATGGGACGCTGATTCTCACCTCACCACAGAGTACAAACGTATTGTCTTCAGGTTCCCACGTGGCAGCGTCAAGCCCAGTTCTCCAGCTTCTCGATTCTGGAAACTTGGTTCTCTCAGACAATTCGTCGAACACTTGGCAGAGTTTCGATTACCCCGGCGACACCAGTTTGCCAGGGATGAAGACGGTGGAGAACCGAGTTTTGACATCGTGGAAAAGCGCTAACGACCCATCTCCGGGAGATTTCGTTTTCAGAATCGAAAACCGGGGTTTATCTCAGATGAGTATTTTCAGGGGAAGTGAAAAACGGTACAGGAACGGGCCCTGGAACGGGCTTCACTTTTCCGGGCTTCCCTTGGTGCGTGATTCAGAAGCTGAAACAGTTTTCATCAATGGCAGGTTGGTTTCCCTCTCTTATCCTTACAGAAATTCGTTTTTCATGAGATTGACAATGAATTATACTGGCGTGATTCAACGATACATGATGAATGAACAGAGAGATGGATGGAATCTTGTGTTTTCTTTGCCGAGTGACACATGTGACAGTTATGGGTGGTGTGGTCCTAATAGTATTTGTAAACCTTATAAAGCACCAGTATGTGATTGTTTGAGGGGATTCATGCCTAAATCACAGAGAGAATGGAGCGAATTGAGCTGGACGAGGGGATGCACTAGAGCTACGCGGCTAGATTGCGTCAAGGGAGACGGGTTTCTCAAAGTCGAGAGGATTAAATCCCCTGATACGTTGAACTTTCGACTGGAAGCTAGTATGAGTAGCGATGAATGCCATAAGGAATGCTTAAACAACTACAGCTGCACAGCTTATGCTGCTCCCTACTTAATCAATCAGAAAAATGGTTGTCTGATGTGGTTTGGGGACTTGATTGATGTCAAGGAATTCACCGGAGAAGTCAGTATCGGGCCAAGTATCTACATTCGCGTGCCCATTTCAGAACTAGGTAATTTTCTCAAAACAAAAAAAATATTCTGAAGTTGAGTCTTTCAAATCAAGAATGTGTTTATATTGATTCATATTGAGAACATATGACAGATTCGAGTAACAGAAATGGGCCGGGAAAGTCTGTATTTGTAGCCATTGGTGTTAGTCTTGGAATACTGTTGTTGGGCTTATTTATTGGAGGCGTAATTTTGAGGATCAGACGAAAGAAACAAGGTTACGTTACTGAACCTTTCTGTTGAATGTAATATGCTATGTAAAGTATGGAATGTTTTTTTAAAACAGATGTGTAATCCCTATGACAGCTTGAAAGAAGAAAAGGGAGGAATTGGATTTACCTTTGTTTAGTTTGGCCACCATTGCAGCAGCTACAAATAATTTCTCAGATGAAAACTTTCTAGGAGAAGGTGGTTTTGGTCCCGTTTACAAGGTTAATTTTTCAATTTTTCCAGTACCATTTAAGCAATATTGAAGTGCTTATATATATTTGTTTAAAAGGCGTGTCATCTGATATCCATATTCTGAACATGTTACAGGGAAATTTATCAGCTGATCATTTAATCGCAGTGAAAAGAATGTCGAGAACTTCTGGACAAGGCCATGAAGAGTTCAAAAACGAAGTTATTTTGATTGCCAAACTCCAACACAAAAACCTCGTCAGAATTTTGGGATGTTGCATTGAAGGAAAGGAAATGATGTTAATCTATGAATACATGCAAAACAAAAGCTTGGACTACTTCATTTTTGGTATGATCAAGCTCAAACTCTCTCTTCTTAGTTTATCTCAAGTTGATTTATGCTCACCAAAAAATATCTTCACTGTATGCAGATCAGAATAGAAGTGCACTATTGAGTTGGCCAAAGCGGTACAATATTATTAAGGGGATTGCAAGTGGTCTTCTTTATCTCCATCATGATTCCAGACTGAAAGTTATCCACAGGGACCTTAAAACAAGCAATATCCTATTAGACGAGAACTTAAACGCAAAGATTTCAGACTTTGGTTTAGCTAGAATGTTCGAAGGCGATCAAATTTATGAAAGAACAAAAAGAGTGGTTGGAACATAGTAAGTTTCATTCATTCGCGTGCTTAAAATATCCTGACGTATTCATTTCTTGCATTAACTAATGGACAAAAGCTTATTGTAGTGGTTACATGGCTCCAGAGTACGCTTTCGATGGAAAGTTCTCAGTCAAGTCAGATGTATTTAGCTTGGGAGTCGTAATGTTGGAGATAGTGAGTGGGAAAAAGAACAGAGGCTTCAAGCATCATTCTTGCTATCATAATCTTTTGGAACAGGTGAGTAGCAAACTATTAAGTCTCATTTATCCGTTTATCTTTAATGAATGAATTGAGAATACTATGAAGTGGACTTGTTACTGGAATTTAATAAGTTGCATAAATTGTTGCAGGCATGGCTACTTTGGAAGGAAAATAGGGAATTGGAACTGATGGATCCATGTTACAATAACACACACGTGGAATCACAAGTAAAGAGGTGCATTCAAGTCGGGTTATTATGCGTTCAGAATGTAACAGACGACAGGCCCGCAATGCCTTCCGTGTTTCTTATGTTGAGTTCAGAGGACTGTGTGTTGCCTCAGCCCAAGAAACCGGGATTTTTCTTGCACAGTACTGGTTCCAGGTCTCCACAGAGGGATGAATCGGGAGGTTGCATAACTATGAGTGAGGTAGAAGCCAGGTAGTTGAACTTGTGGTTGGATCATAAATTTGATTCGATTTCTTTTCTTTACTTGGATAGCAGAATGTCGATTTTGTAATAAGTAAAATATCGGTATATAATATAATTGTTGAAGCCACCAACTTTGCATCAGTTCTGCTTCATTCCTTTCAGAGCTTAGTCCTCAATTTCGGATTATCATAATCTTCGTCATAGTTGCTTTCTTATCATGCCATGCTTCTGTTAACTCCCAGCCGTTTGATTATCCAACTGCAAATTTCTCTTCTTCATTATTAACTAATTGCTCCGAAGGAGGCGTGTATTCTTTGTGCATGGCTGATAGAGGTTTAAGAGCTTTTATACAATCTCGACACTGTTATGCTGGCGTTAAGCCAAATGTAGAAGCAAGTATGCTAAGTATGAAAATGCAAGTCCAGATTTGTACTTAAGTGAATGGAGCCAAGCATCAGAAACCAGACAAATCATTTACAACTTCTCAACTTGGGGTCTGATGGGCTTATAAGTTTGGGAGAATAGTTGAGAGAATAGATGACATTTTGACAGGGCATCACTATGATTCCACCACCGTTTGTTTGGACTATGAATATAAGTGTTTCACGTTAAGAGTGGATCATCATCTTCATTTGACAGAAATTGGAAATCTTGTGCTATTTGATGTGAAACAATCTGTAAGGAAAAGAAAGCAACTTTGGTCAAGAGGGTTATGATTAAAAAATAGACATCATCTAACTGGCCAACTCTTTCGGACAAGTGTTTGAATTATGAATTAAAAAACTAATCTGCAAGTCAAATAAACACTGCAATGTAGAGAAACACAATAATTAGGTTCAAACACAGTTCTAATGGGGCTGATGAGAAAAGAAAGCTGTGATAAAAGCATTGAATAAAAACAAATTGCACAGCTCTGATGCATTTCCAACTACAACTAAACTCTGTCTCATAGATCATGGAGATGGGAGGAAAAATTCATCCTAGAATTATTGTACTTTCTTTCATCGCGGTCCTGATAGAACCGAAGGAAGAAAAGGATTTACATCATGGGAACTAGTTTCTTGAATTCGGCTAGCTAGATACTGTGGAACCAAGAAGTTGTAATCGATGTCGATTTCGAAGTCCACTAGACCCTCCAAAACCTTGATCACCATAGACATACAAGGCCTCTTCTCATGATCACTCTGTAGACACGAAGCTGAAACTTTCAACATTTTCTCGATTTCTCCTACATTAGACTCCACATCCAGACAACATTTGTCCACGAGATCTAGCCACTCTCCTTGCTCGGCTCTTTTCTTGAAATAGGCTGGTAAATACCTTTCCTCCTCCGGCCTAGATTGTTCAAAAATCTTCCTTCCAGACACTATTTCGAGAACCACAACGCCGAAGCTATACACATCCACTTTCTCTGTGATAACTGCGCTAAGCCATTCGGGGGCAAGATAACCAGGAGTGCCTCTCATGGTTGTTACCACTTGACTTTGGTTCCTATCTATGAGTTTAGCCAGCCCAAAATCAGCAAGTTTGGCGTTGTGATGTTCGTCTAGAAATATGTTCTGAGGCTTGATGTCAAGGTGGACAATCTTTTGCCTGCAATCTTCATGAAGATAGGTCAATCCTTTGGCTATGTCCAGGATGATCTTTCTCCGACTGTTCCAGTCGAGCGTCGTCCCTTGGCCTCTGCAGTATATCCATTTCTCCAGAGAGCCATTACACATATACTCGTAAACCAGAAGCCTGTGAGATTTCTCTGCACAAAAGCCGATTAGTGTCACCAAGTTGATACGGTGAATGCTGCCAATACTTTGAACCTCCGCTAGAAAAGACTTCTTAATGTGACCGACTCCATCAAGGTGCTTCACTGCAATTCTCGTGCCATCATTGAACGACCCTTCAAAAACTGAGCCAAATCCTCCTTCACCAAGTTTCTTGTTGAACTAAACAGTCCTCCTCCACTTCTTCAGATCTTCGCTTCCTCCTTGGGTATACAAACGCCACAATTCCGACGAAAACAGCTACAAGAAGAAGCCCAGCAGTTGATCCCAAAATTGGCCCTAAAGGGCTTAGTATTTGGAGACGTTCTTTCTGCAATCTTGGTCACAGTTTGAGCAACCTGCACTTTTATGGATACAGAAAAATTGTAGTTAGTCCGACCCTTATTCCTCAAAGAAAAGATTCAGATGGCAAGTAGCAGCTGCCTTCAGAAGTATTCGAGCTATAGCGAAAGATAGCAGCTTTGCAAGAACAAATTTTTCAAGCAGGCCTCTTTACAACTCTTAACATCTGTAGTTCCAATATCACCAATGGTGAAGTAAGTTACATCGCCAAGGTCCAAGAAGCTGTGCTGGCTAGACTCATTACAGTTAACCGGGACGACTTGAGAGCAACCCAGATCGGGACGCCTGTTGGTTACCTCCCTAAAGCTTGTCCCATTCGGGCAACTACATTGCCCGTTTGAGCAAATTCCGTATTTCCCACAAGCCATGGGATATCGACAATCACCAAGATAACTTGTGAAAATGTCGTCCAATTCTCCCCACGATGCTTCCCAATGATACGCCCGAAGATGCCCATCCGGCCCCAGTTTCATATACTGAGCACCATTAGTTCGAAGAAAAGATAACGATTCGTCTGGACTCTCTACTCCATTCACATAAGAATCTAGACTTCCATTTTGATACTTTACATAACTGGTTAGTGCCAGCAGAAATGTTGTGATATTAATATATGAGTGGAGGATCAGATTGTATAGTAGCTACTAACCCGATATCGGTCATTGAGAAAGAATACAGACATCCATTACTCGAATTTGTTAACGAAGCACTCGCTGTAAGCTTCATCCCGGATACGAGCATCTGCCCTGGAACCAAGGCATCAGTCAGATGATCAAAAAACTGCCAAACTACCGAGTTTTTCGAATCAAACAGAACAAGGTTCCCCATTTCTGTCATATTCAAACCTGCAACTGATTTTCCAGCGGTGTTGGTGGACCACGCCAACGTGCCATCTGCATCGCGGAGGATTAAGTCCCCCGCGTCTGTCAGCTCCAACGTGGCGTTGATTCTGACAGGATTGTTCCGGTTTGCGGATCACACGACCTGAGGGGATCCTTTGTTACGCGAAGTGATACCTCCACCATGTCTTGTTTGGACAATAAATATAGCAAACAGATGGGTTTCACAGTTTCCATTGCAATAGAAACCACAAGCATATTTTGGTCCATTAGTTCCTCTGAGAAGGATAGCTCTAACGGTTGAATTATCTCTAAAACTTGCTGAACGATCTGCAGAAAAACTATTTTTCCAAGAAGTGTAGAGATTTGCAGTTGGATAATCGAACTGTTTTGAATTAACAGAAGCAAGACATGATAAGAAAACAATGGTGTTCCAAAATGGAGACATCATTGATTACTTTGGTTAAAGCTCAGAGAGGATTAATGCATATGTAATATAATCTATACTTAATTTGTTAAAGTAATACGTGGAAGAACATAAAACAATGGTAAGATCAAAAGACAGGAAGGCAAGACATATAATATTGAACTAATTTAGCCTTAAAAAAATACTTCTTAATCATATATACCAATGAGCTAAAACGATTACATACTTCAGCAGGCCATATAAATATTAATCATAGTGTAATTTAATATTCAAAGCCCTGATTATATATTTATCAAAATCGTGCTTCTTTCAAAAAGAGAGCAAAAGTTGATTCTCTTGTACTATAACAATAAGTTAGTGGATTACCCACTCTTTATAACACAAAATAAAAATTGACACCTAATAAAAAGACAAAAACCACACAAGTCCAAGTCCCAACTCCCAACCACCATCTGATAATACAGATGGCCCCAACTCTATTTTAAAATAATGTCTCTGCATTTAAAAAAACATAAAACCTCAATCGCCCTCTAATGCAAGACAAACCAGTGAAGTCCTATCAAGACATTAGACATGAGATCCCAAACACAAGCATATATACAAGTAAAGAAAGATGTTCTTTATTGATAAAGATGCTGGATTACAATTTTAGAAACAAAACATATTACAAACTTTAAGTTAAATGATAACTTATGATTAATTATTCCTTCAAATGAAACATGAAAACATTCACTTCCCGCCACACATTTATTTAAAATATTTCCCTATATTCAGCACAATTTTACTAAGCCCTCGGCCCGAAAAGATCGGCCACCACCTTCCACGGCTGTCCCCATTCGATCACACGAAGAACCCCATCGGACCCCAGTTTCATATACTGAGCTGATGCAGCTACAGGAGTTGGTATCCTGATAACTTGATTAAGAGGCCTCCTAGAATTTTGAAACAAAGTTAAACTTCCATTTTCATATCTTGCAAAACTTGCTTCTCTTTTCTGCCTCCTATTACGAAACATGTTTTCATAGTAAACTCGTCGAGGATTCCCCTCTACGTAAGCGACCAAGCCTTCTTCCTTCATGGAAACAGAAAACCGTCCTCCGTTTTCTGTCAGATTCATACCCGACCTCAGGACCTGCCCCGGGACCAACGCGTCAGTAGGATGGTCAAAAGACTGCCAAACTACAGAGTTTTTCGAATCAAACAGAACAAGGTTCCCTGCTTCTGTCAAGTTCAGACCAGAAACCGATTTCCCAGCCGTGTTGGTGGACCACGCCAACGAGCCATCCGCATCGCGGAGGATTAAATCCCCCGCGCCTGTCAGCTCCAACGTGGCGTTGATTCTGACAGGTTTGTTCCTGTTGGCGGACCAGACTACCTGAGGGTAGCCTATTGAAGGCATAGTTATGCCTCCACCACTGTTTGTTTGGACAATGAATATAGCAAACTGATAGTTTACGCAGTTTCCTTCGCAATAGAAACCAGCAGCATATCTTGGACCAAACACTCCCCTAAGAAGTATAGCTCTAACAGTCGAAACGCTAACAGAAAAGTTAGTGAAAGGCACTGAGTGGGGTGCGGTGATGCTATTGGTCCACGTGGTGGATAGGGAGGCCGTCGGATAATCGAAAGGCTGGGAGGTAACGGAAGCTAGACAAGAGAAGAATGCTGTGAGACAGAAGATGGTCCAAAGTGGAGACATTTTCATCACCTTAAGTTGAAGTAGAAATGTATATGGGATGTGTTGTGTATTTATAGAAGTGGAATGAGATTGTTGATTATATCAAAACTGTGGGGGGAAATGAGAAGCACACAAGAAATCTAAAATGTGTAACAACTATAATGCAAGTTGGCAATTGCCTTTGTTGAAATTTAGTGTTGAATAGTACTATTCTATCTTTATCCATTTTTAGAAAGTTCCTCCTAGCTACCTGTCTATTTCAGGGTGATCGTGTCTGACTTCTCTATTTAATTACATAGTAACAAATTTCAAGATTTGGTGATAATATAATACAGTAATAGACAAAATTTTCTATAAACTTGGTCCACGAAAGTTTAACGGTGAGCTCGCTAATACTGTTTAGTATACAAAGTATTACTATTTAGTGAATTTGAGAATACTAACACATAATACCGTGCATCTTTTAAGACGTAATATTTCTTATGCTCAATAATATTAATTTGAAGAAGAGAGTTGGATTGACCGAAAGCCTACTCGATAATATCCATTAATTAAAATCTCTCGACGGTGCTTTTACTGCAATATTCTGTCAACTTTTAAAAATATTAATTGTCATGTTGGATGTCAAGGGCAATTTGTGTGGGAACACTTATTTTTAATTGGTATCATAGTATAATTTTGTAGTTTAAACAAGATCGTACGTTAAAGATTTGACTGGTCAAGCTGTAAGTGTGTTCCATCAAACTTAATCTAGTATTTTGATCAAAGTCTCCAATTAAATGATTTATATTAGCATGTAATAATGCTTTAAATTGAATTGATTATTTAAAATCAAATATTGGGTGGGTTCTTAGTAGGTAATTCATTTAAATTAAGCATTAAAAACTGAAATAAAATAAGCACTTTTAAATGGGCATCGTTTCAAAGACGCGTTTTCAATTTTTAGTTCACTTCTTCAGCGCGTCACTGGAGAAGCGATTTTAATTGACTTATAAGCTGTTTACAGCTATTAACTAACCTTACATTTTTTTTAATTTCTTTTGACATGAAATCATTTTCTTATATCAAATTTTCATGAAAGTCAAAGCAAAAGAAAATTTCAAATTTGATCATTTTGCAAGGATAATTAAATTGTTTTCATTTTCTAGACGCCACATAACTTGCACACAGTCACACGCCATGTGAATCAGATCAAAGCATTCGCTCCATGTTAAAAATTCAAATAGTAAAATACTAAATACATGATGAAACTTGTGAAATGAAATAAATGATCTAATCAGCATATAAATACATGTAAATAGAGTATAAATCCAAAAGAACCCACCAAATGTACCTTCGACACGAATAATTGTAGTATCTAGCTATCTTTCTTTCAAATTTAATAAACTTAAACTTCTCTTTACACACAACTGAAAAAGGGAAAAACTTTCTAATTCACTACTCCTTTAAACTGTGACAATATCAAAATTGGATCTCAACAAGAACATTACCTATACAACATTGTAAAAACATTCTAGAAAACAAATTTGATGTATTCTTGTCGATCCCTACAAGGTCTAATTGCATAAAAATATATCAACTACAAATGTATGTAATGCGAGAAGACGTATTTACCCGTTCCTGCACTAAAACCATGCTCAAGTAAGTTCTTCAGACGAGTAGCAACGAAGGCAATGTTTGTAGCGTCTTGTTTGCCAAAACAAACAACTAGCCTCACCGGTGCTATTGGAATCTTCCCACATACGCAAAGTCCTGAAGACAGAAAAATCAGCAGTGCGTACATATAGAAATGCTTAGGATGTTTAATCTCAAATTGAAATAGAGTACTGACAACAAGTTAAACGAAAAGCTTAATAGAAATACGTGTTTTTCCTAGTTTTATATGAGTTGTATTAGTATAGACAGAAAGAATCACTAGAATGCATGGCTGCATAACCCAAACTGCGTACAATGCATCGTGCTAATTCCAATCACAATCATCTCCAACAGTTTTGGTAACATCAAACTACACTATGTGTTGACATGAAAAAACTAGATGGACCACTCACTGAGAAGATAAATTAGTCGTAATTTCATTCAGTAATATGTAGATTCGAGCTTCTCGGGCTGTCTTCTTCCATCTCAATCTCCTCAACGATAACATACTTAGGTGTCGCACCATCTCTTGGGGACCCAATATTTTTCTTGCTCTTCTGGAACTTGTGGTATCTGGTGAACATGAAGAATACTAATGAGATACCTGTTATGAATATTTGTGGTATATCATAACATACATGGCAAGTAAGATCTAATTAATTTGATTTTTTACGACAGATAAAGCACTAATCATAAATGAGGATTACTATTCAATGAAGTGAATATTTTATAATTGTCGCCTAGAATTGGTAAAGTTTTTGAGTAGCATTCAGCTTGATCACTTACTTATACCAATTAAATAAACCGACACCAATCATGATCGTTACGAGGCCAGCACCTTTCAAAGGGGTGAAGTCATCATGGAAATAGAACACAGCCACCTGAAAGACATTTTAAGGTCGTTTAATTTAAATATACAATACTCGGAGAACTAAAGTTACTAACCATAAATATACCTCTGATAACCTCTTCAATCAATACAGATATTCTTAACTTGGATTCTTAAATATATTAGATGTCTTACCAAAATGGTTACAGCTTCCTTGACAACCCCTGCTATTGTTACAGTTACTGCACTAGTCACTGACACGAGAATATATTCGGTTAATACCTGCCATAACACTAAGTAGTCAAGCTTTTCTCGTAATCTTGAATTCTAACATGAAATTTTACCATTGAATATAATTAAAAAGATAGATCAAATCTTGAATTTTACCATGAAGAAAGCCAGAGTTCCACCAAACAACATCAACAAACAACTTCTCACAATATTCCATGAGCTATTAAAGTAGACGCTTTTTCTGAACTCATGCCAAGGATCCAGTAACAGAGAAAGCAGAGCAGTTGCGATTGCCATAACTGGTGTAACGTAGCTCATCAATGTAAGAGGGTTTTTTAGACCTTGAAATAGAGGAGAGGAAATTTCAGTTATTGTTTCAAACATGAACTATTGTTCGTCTAATCAAAATATAAATTAAATTAGAAGTGTTGAAACATAAATGCTTTACGTTATACAATAACGAGAGGCAAGGATCTTTAAGTACAGGCTTACCATAGGATTCTTTCTTCATTGTGATTTAGATATCAGCATGCACAACGAGCAAAGAACAAACACAAGTGAGCATATTACGAATAAATAAATGTATGAGAATAATATAAGTTTCATAAACAAGAAATAAAAAATAAATGACTATATAGTGCTTATCATACCTGAAGAAGAATCTGAGTCATCGTCCAACGAAAGCCTGCCATGACAGCAGCAAGCATAACTAGCACGAAACCCAAAAATTCAAATTCTGCCTCCTCTGCAACTGCATTTTTGACCAAAAAGTTCAGATATAAAAATAAATATAAGAAACATATTCGGCTGAGTTAACTAAATGTTTTTTATGTCCATTTCATCACTGTATGTAATTAGTCATTTGGTTAAGTTCAAGAAAAATTGATATCATGAAAAGCAATTGTCTTGGCATCATAATATTCGGAAGTTCAAATACAAGAGCAGAAAAAGACATAAATTTTGGATGGATGAGTTTCGAGCTTTTTATCTTCAAACATATGTACAAATGCTGTTGCATTGAAATATTAAAGGTTATGTACATTTTTCTCTACTTAACTTATTCATATGTTGTTATGACAAATCGAATTGCTTATATTTACTGATAATTTGGACACAAAGCATAATTTTTATTTGATTATATATTTGTTATACTAAATTTCACTGATGGGAAGTAACAGAGAAAAAATCTACAAACCTGTTAAAAGTATCCCAACAGAAATGACAAACATAATGCCGAACAGCCTCACACTTGGAGATTCCAATCTTCACAAAACATTAATACAAGTTCATCACATAAACATATGAAACAGAAGAAAATGAAATATTTTAGTTTGAATAATTGATTTAAAGCAAGATCCTTGGACTTGGGATATAAAGTAACTTAGGTCATTCATAAATACCTGAAAGCAACGGCGAAAATAAGGAGAAATATTGGTGATGCTGATTTACACTGCAAATAAAAATAACTGACATATTAATTGAACATAAAAAATCATTAAGCAAAATAGTCGAAGGAGAATGACCAACCATAGTGGCAAATGTAACGGAGATGGAAATGAGGGATGCGTTGCTTAGATTAACATCCATTGCAGTGCTGAGAGCAGTAGGTACAACTGTGAAATGCAAAGGCCATCTGTAGCATTAGTTGTTAAACAAGTTAATCTATGAAAAAGATTCAATAGGAAAAAGGAAAAATAAATAATAACAAGATAGCAAAACTGTTAATGGTAATAAGAGAAGATCATATAACTCATTGTGAGAAACTACATTTCATGTGGTTATAGGTCAAACCAAAATAAATTGCTTCTACTATCATAGTATATTTTGTCAAACCGAGTTCTTCAAAACTAATGAATTAAAGAGGACTTTATTATTACTAGTTTAGATGTATATATTCATCACTAACTAGCAACAACCTGCAATTTGGTCATTCATTAGTTCTAAATCTCATATTTCAAGTAAAATTACATAACTTTCATAACTTCTCGAAGAATATAAACATGAGTTGTAAAGAAAAACTTATAGAAATGCTGCTGCTAATACCATTTAATAAATAAACAAAAGTGTGAACTCTCTAAAAATGGATCATTATTAGAGTTAAAAATCATTAATCCATCAATTGGCCTCTAATAATCTATCTGAAATCTACCCTATGGGTCAATTATGGTAAGATGGAGATCATGAAATAGTCAAGGGAAAATCCATTATTATCACTACAGTTCAAATCGTCCATGAAAATTATAAACATAAAGTAAAAATATGCTAGATTTTGTGTTAAACATCATAAAACTCCCTACCTTTTGTAAAATAATCCCTCCAAGACATAACAGACGAATGAGCTCGTTCAGACCAAAACCACGTAATAGCCGTAGAGAGAGCAGCTTGCATTAAGAAGTGGATGGTGTTCATTAACAACGGAGCAGGGAATTTCCCCATTTTGTGACCTAATAAAGTTTTATTATACCTGATCCAATAACATATCTAAATAATCAAAACAGATAAGGAATGAAACAATCTAGAAATCCAATATCCATAAAAAGAGAAAAAAACTCACAGTGTCAAGAATAGACTGAATGTGTACCAAACGAACACTAGAAACAACGCTTTCAACACGTAAACAACAGAGATGGGATTCTCTGTTTCTTTCTTAGAAAGGCTCTGGTACTCCATATGCTTTAGGGCACTGGGGCTACTTGTATATCTTTTGTTAATGGTGTGACCAGTTTCAATGTCAACGGGCACGTGAATTTCATGCTCGTCTCTAACACCTGTAGCCGATGCGTGGTGTACGTCGCCATCAAGCTCCATTCTCGACTGAAAATTACTCTAATAATCATTTGCCTTTTCCTTCACTGAATTTTAGCTCTGCCATTTTAATCCTAAGTCTACACAACATTTCAACAACAAAATTTCAGATAGATACATATAGAGAGAGAGAACAAATTTCATCTAAAATTACTTTTACGTAACTAAATAAACAACAAATTCAGCTTCGATTCTTCGGATCAACTGCCGAAACAAAATCAAATTTAAATTATTGAAACCCTAAATTGGTGCCCTAGAAATGGCTATGTATTGAAGAATAGCAAAATCTGTCGATAATCAAATTAAGCAGACAAAAGAGGCAACTAATACACATTCGAAACATGCAAGTGCATACTTTTGGATCAAAAATTGCAGCAATAATAATCAGGAACCGTTGATAATTTATGAATGCAAAACAACAGAGATCGAAACTCACCTGTGATAATAATTCTTCTGGATGTTTGCATAATTTTGTTGAATCTTCGAATTTTCTAAAATTTGTGGAGGATTAGTTGTTGAGGAGTGTTTGGTCAACAGGTGAATTTGATGTTGTTCGTTAAGCCGTTAAGTATATTCTGGTCATATTGTTTGCGTGTATGTGTGCGCGAGATATGGAATTTAATATTGAGTTTTATATTGAGCTCGATTTTATTAATACTTATTTATACTTCATAAATACTTATTTACATTCTTTTATGAAGTATAAATATTTTTCTAAAAATGTGTGATTGACTTCATAGAAAAATAATATGTATATTCATTTTGAAAATTCAAATAAAAAATTGTGTAATTTACTTTAAAATAAAATAATGACACTTTAATATTTTATTGACAGAAAAAAATATTTTCTTTTTAAAAGTGTGAAAGTAATTATGGAATATTCAAATAAGACAAATGTATTAGTAATTACGGGACAAAATGAGTAATAATTATTTCACTAGAAAATACTCCCTCCATTCAATTTTTCACTTGCGATTTAAATGATGTTTTACACTTTTTAATGTTAATTAATTAAATTTCTTCATAATTTACCTTTAAAGTCATTAAAAACAATCTTAATATTAGTAGTAATTGTTTAAGTCTTGTGAAGAACTTCAAAACAATTAATTAAGGGTGTCGTAGAAATAAATAATTTCTTAATATATGTGTATTAGTTCAAAATGATATTTATTTTGAATGGGAAAGTACTAATTAATTTATATTAAAACTAATAACTGATGATTGAAATTACTTGCATGGTGCGAATGGTGCAATAAGTACCACCCTTCATCTTTTACCTTTGACATATGTATAATATTTTTTACTTTTTTGTGTCTTATATTTTTAAATTCATAAAAAAAAAATTGTGGAATCATATCAGGAATGAAATTGCGGACGAAAATTTGTTTAACCAATATTATTTTTCAAAAATTGAATTGGATCGGATTAGGTCATATGGGTCAAAAATAGACCTGTATTATGGAACGTATTTAGTAAAATAGACTAACATAAGATCACCTATTTCATATTTTTCCTATTATTACGTACTTAAATATTTTTCACATGTATGGTATAGAGTGGAATTTATTCATACATGAATTATGGAAGGGTATTAGTTATTTTTACCAAAAAATATTAGTTATTTTTACTGAAAAATATTAATTGTTTTCAATAAATAACTAATACTCCCTCCGTCCCAACATTTTTTGCACACAAAAATGGGCACACATATTAAGAAAAAGTTACTTTTTGAGTAAAGTAATGACATATGGGTAAATATGTGTATATTATTGTGAGTGTGCACGCAAATCAATGTTTCCCTTTTTAGAGTGTGCAAATAATCTTGGGACGGACGAAAAAGAAAAGTGTGCAAATAATGGTGGGACGGAGGGAATACCTTTCAATGAAAACAACTAATACCTTTTTATTCATGTATGAACCATTTTCACTTTATACTTTGTCATTTTTCACTTCTTGCCCATTAAATTTTTAATCAAATATTTGATACTCTTAGGTAAATATTTTTTATATTAAAAAATAAATTGGATTTTTAATACTTTTGATCAACTATTTCATGGCAAAGTTTTGTATGAAAATTATTCATGATAAGATAATCATAACACTATTTTAAAATATAAAATATATGATCAAGAATATCAAAAATATCATCAAGAGTATAAAAGGATCAGGATCCATTGTACTACACTTTAATTATTGTTGATTTTTTTTATCCCAATTTTTTATACTTTTGACGAAATTTTTTATACCCTTGATCAGCTATTTGTTAAAACAGTTTCATGATAATTTTATCATTAATAATTTTTATATAAAACTTATTCATATTTAATACTTCAAAATTTTCAAAATAATTTCATTATAAATTTATCATAAACCATATTCATACAAAATTTTGCCAAAACATTTTTGTTCTTTATTTCGTTTTCCCCATCTATATGTATATCTATATAATAGAGCTAAGCCTTCCATTTTCACGTTTGGGCGCCAATCTGTGTGGTCCGTTGATTGAATTTTTTCAATTTCATCCTGGTCGTTAGATTGGTTCCGAAGTTATACATGGTATGATATTTATTCTTGGTTATTATTGTTTTCAATAATCATAAATCACATACCATTTTTTTGGTTTATTTTCCATGAATGTTGCTGTTGTTTGTTGTTTACTGTATCTATATATAGTGTCCTAGATTCTTCCGTCCATGCATCATCGGTTGATTTGTGTTTGTATTGATTTTTTCTTTTCTTTTTTGCAGTGTTGATGATGGTTGATCATCAATGGTTCATTTTGAAGTGTTGACAGTTGTTGCTAATCCATGGTGGTTTTTATTTTTTGGGATGTTGCCTTCAACGTGTTGTTGTATTTTCGATTTGGGATTATAATACTGTTTTGATGTATTTTCGTCGGCGATTAGTTTAGCATTTTTGTAATAGGTATATGATGGCCTTTAATCTGATTCTGTTTACTCTGTTTTGATCTCAATATTTATCAATAAAAAAATTAGTTGTTGTTATAATGAAGCTTTTTTGATGTTGTTATTCAATTTTTTGTTTACGAAATTCAAGGTAAGCATGTAGTTCCTTCTTCGTGGGCAGTTAATTTGATTTAATTTTTGTATTGATTTGATTTGTATTGGTTATTTTCTATTAATCTACATCCAAATTTATATTAACTAATTTATATGAATTAGATTGACCTTTAATTTAAAATGGTGATCGATGATTTCAATTATCAATCTATGTTCTTATCTGGAATGAATTATAATCATCGTATTAATTGGATTTTTTTGTTAATTGGATCTTTTTTTTTGTTTAATGATCAGGATTTTTTTTTTTCGTATGTATTATAATGAATTGATTTGGATTGATATTGGATGAGTTCGTAATGGGTAATTGCTTTTGAGTAATCCTTGAAATCAAATTAATCTATATCTATTGATTATATATTTTACTTTTTTATTAATTTTAAATTTTAATTTTTTTGTATTAATAGGCCGAAAACATTTATCAGTTTATTTATACGAAATATTTGGTCAAGTTTAGTATACTTTGTGGGGTATATTATTCTTTGGTTAATTAATAATAAATAACCACGTTCAAATTTACTGGATTAAGGATTGCTTGGTCAAATTTAGTATATAGAGGATGATAAGTATTATTCTGTGTATGTCCGCCTTATTCTCTTAATTTTAATCTATAATTAATCATTTAGTTGACTTCATATTTAGGAAATAATTTCATACATTATTATACATGATTTGTTTTACATTGTAATGCTAATTTGTGAGCAGACCAATTAATAAATTAAATTAATGAATAAATTAATTAACTTATGATTTTTATTGGTTTTTTTAGGGTTTGATCGCATGTAGATGATACTCACGATAATTTTTACTGTGAGCAACTATTTACTAATACCTTATATTGAAACAATTAATATATTTAGGGAATATTTTGAAACCACTAAAAATAGCTTTTAGAAGTACTTTTTTAAAAAGTTGTCTCTCACTAACTTTTTATATATGATGCAATCATAATCATATTATGTCCTAATTACTTGTGCCCTAATTATATAATTAAATTAATATTTTATGATCTATTTATGTAAAAATGAAACTTCTGCAAAAAAAAAAAAAAAAAAAAAAAAAATCTAAAATTGATATATTCTATTTGTCATTTAATTATTAGCTTTCCTTAATAGTGATAATCTAAATTATATTATGTAATTGTCTTAATTATTTAAGTTCTAACATGACTCAATGTAAAGATAAAAAGAATAGGGAAAATTGCATTTTTAATCTTATAAGAAGAGATTGTCTATAAAAATGATCTTTTTTCGATATTTTTGGTCCAGTAGTTCTATTCCACATTTTTCTTTCAAGAAAACTGCACTTTTTGTCCCAAAATAATTATTTTTTGCAATTTTAGTCCCAAAAAATTATAGCTTTGGTCCCAAAAGTTAACGAATTTATAAAATAATTGGGATCATAAAAGAACACGAGACCAAAATTTTGTTATTGTAAAATTCTCACGGGACCAAATTTGCAATATTCCCAAAATGAATAGTAGTAACCTTTATTTTGAATGATTTCATATTAAAAATTACATAAATTCGTAATGTTATACCAGCTTTTATGTTTATTCTAAGTTATTATTATCCCTTAACAATGACCATCTAAATTACTTAATATTAAAAGAAAATATAGATGGGTCTTCATTTATGCAATTATCTTAATTGGTGCTATAAATGGTGAGATCAGGATGGATGATAGAGGAGTAGAGTTCCGGGTGGTGGGTTGGAGAGTAGATTACTGGACCAAATTTAGAGTAGTTTGGGAGAGGATGATTAGCCGGCGAAATTAATGTCTGACCAAATCTTGAGAAATTAGGAAACATGATTAATGTTGACTATTTTTTAGTTTATAACAACTATATCACAAACTCTGAGCATGTATTTGTATTTTAAGTTCAATTTTTTTTTTCAAAACACACACTAACACGCTGAAATGTATTTTTTTTTTTAAATTGAGGTATTATCGATTACTTCTTAGGGTATTATTGATTATTTCTTGCGGTATTTCTGATTACTTCTTGGAGTAATACTGATTTATGCTTGTGGTATATTTTTTCAAAGTTCATGTACATACCATACACTCAAGTGCACACTAGAAAAAACTACTCCAATAATATAAATAGGATAAATTGCGAAAACAGGACTTATTTTTCCCACTTATTGCATTTAGAGGACCGAACTTTTAACTTTTGCACAGCAAGTACCGAACTAACAAATTGTTGCAAAAAAAAGGATCCGGGCAACTTTAAAGATAAAATAAGGGAGATTTTTTTTTTGGTCATATAACTTATCTAATGTCTGATTTTCACCCCAAAAAATTTAACAATTCCAAATACATCTCATAACTTATTTGATTCTAAAAAATTTTGTCATTTTTCGCCAATAAATAAAAACCACGTGAATCTGGATCAAGACCAGCGTTGACCGAATTGTGACTTTTAGGAGAACTGCTGGCATGGAGTACATGTCTATATTTTAAATTGATTTTCCTTTTATTTTAATCATTAAAAAGATGAAAAATCATTCACATAAATTTGAATTCTATAACAAAAATTTGAAATTCTAATGGTGATTGGGGTCTGGGAGTTTTGGGGAAAAACACCAAAGTTGGATGATGATGGAGGGGGGGTGGGTTAACCAAAAGAAAAAATGAAAAAAAATGACGTGAATTTTCTAAGTCAAAATAAGTGAAAAAATTAATTCAAAATAATACATAGGTGTCATCTAAGCAAAGTCATCAAAAATCCGTAAATTCGGACAACATGTGACTTTTATGTGATTCAAAACAATGTCATTTTTTTTCAGCAAATATAAGACTAAAATTTGAATATCAAATAAGTTACAGAATATAATTGGATTTGTTAAATTTTTCGGGACGACAATGGGACACTGGATAAGTTATGGGACCAAAAAAAATATTTTTTCTCCCCGTATTTGTCCTTACAATTGCCCGAAGTCCTTTTTTGCAATAATTTAATAGTTTGGTATTTGCCCTGCAAAAGTAGAAAGTTCGGTCCTCGAATTGCAATAAGTGGCAAAGATAAGTCATTTTCTTGCAATTTGTCCATATAAATATACAAATCATATTTACATTCTAGAGTAAGCTTTATATGCAAATGTATCATGATAAGTTAATCATGAAATTGTTTTAAAGTATCAAATATTTAATCAATAATATCAATAATCCAATTAGAAGTATAAAAAATTGGGGTAAAAAAATCAACAACAATGATAATATACATCATACTACTAACCTAATTCTTTTAGTATTTCTGGTGAGATTTTTTATTCTCTTGATCAAATGTTTGATATTTTAAAATAATTTTATAATAAGTTTATCATAAATCATTTTCATATAAAACTTTTTCTACGTACTAATATGAAAAGATGAAAAATCATAGTTCACGTCACAATAATATATAAATCCCTAAGTACGCTGTTAAATAAACCCCCTAATTTTATATACATACCCTAAAACTAATTAAACTAAAATTGTTTTATATTAATTCACTAAACTACCCTTATATTTGTTTACAACACACGATTTAAATCTACCCACTCTCTCACTCTTCCCTGATTATCTTCTTTCTTTTTTTTACAAAAAACCAGCAATTTCCGCTTAAAAGGCCACACAGTTGAATCAAACGCTTATTAATTTTTTATGAAATTGTTATTCAAAACCCATCTGCAAATAGCCCGGTGTATAATTGGTATCCACACCTTTTTTAGCGCATTTTATTTTAGATTAATAATTCTGATTGAAAATTTTGGCAAGGCGGTCAATCACAATCGATGACTTCATCTTTGAATTATTTTTGTAAATGTATTTTGTGTCAAACAGATTGTAAATACTTATAAGGCACAAGGGTTATCATAATATTAGTTGGTCGGCTGTATTCGTATAACACCACGAGTTTAGTGGATTTAATTGCAGTGCAAAAACAACTCATGATTGAGAAATAATTTAATTCAACAAGTTAATCACGTAGTAAACTCTCGAATTAGTTTTGTAATGGAAATTCAATTCTATGACGTGTGTATAAACTAGAGTGGGAATAATTTTTCTTTTGTAGTATTTTGAAGGGGTACAATAATAAAAAATTTGGGGTAAGTTTAATAGTTTTAATATTTTTTTTATTTTTAATGGGGTATAGATAGTAAATGGAGTATGTATAGTAATTTCGGGGGTTTATTTAGTTGTGGTCATTACAAGTTTTTTTTTTTAATAATATCAAATATTGAACTTTTTAACTATTAATAAATTGACTATGCAATCACTTTCAGATAAATATAAGAAAAATTGTGAATTTGATCTCATGAGAATATTCAATAACAATTTTGGTCCTACATTCTATTTTTGGTTTTGTAAATTTGGACTCTTTCATTAATTTTTGTGACTAAAACTGAAATTTAGACATTCTCTTGAGACCAAAATTACAATTCTCTATTGAAAAAAAAATGTTGAAGAATGGTCTCCTCCCTTCCGAAGTAGTCATTCCTAGGGTCGGACACCGAGTCATAAAAAAATTGTAACGAGAAATTATCTACGCTTATTATTTTATTAAGTTCACCAACATCATTTATAATTTTTTACTAAATATACACTTTTTAAAATATAAATTTATCTAACATATAGTGTTGGAGTTATACGTGAAAGTATGCTTTTACTTTGTATAACTCGTGTATCAAACACTCGTTTTATGAGAATAATTCTTTTATCGCATTTGCTTTAGATATAATTGAATGTTGAATTTCTATTGCAAACCGTTCAATATATAGTACATGTTACATTGTAGTTAATGTGGTGATACCCGATCACGGAAGATAACATTAACAGTTTACTTGTAACTAAACGTACAATTCACGACCTAGGTGGAATTGAACAATCCGCCGTGAAAGGTCGATGTGTAAGGCTCAGATTGGTCTGTCTTGACTAAGAGATTGCACTAGCACATTTAGTATGTGTTGAAGAGGTCCTACAGCGAGGAGAAATTCTTCTGTTCTGAAAGGTGAAGAATTAGACCTCAGTGGTTGTTGATTTCTTAATCCCCGTCACTTAAATAGGACCGTGTGTGCTTAGTAGTTACTGCTTTGATTCATGTTGGGTGAGAATCATTGTGACTTCGAACTTTGTGTCTTGGGCAGTAATATTAATCATACGACGGTTGCTAAGATTTAATACGGAGAAACGCGTGCGAGTACGGCTCGTGTGATTAGTCCCCTTGGTGGGCTCAGAAGTTTTATTGTACCAAATCTTGCAAGTGAAGAATTAGTTTCTTCGGTACGAATAATAATGTTGAGCTGTCTTTACTCCAAGGTGAAATATATTAATTAATTTAGAGCTATTCAGAAGCTTAATTAATTAATGGACTTGATAATCTTAAACGCGGGAAATAATAACCGGGAGCCCATATTATCGTAATATGGATTAAGATGGATAGTGCAATATTAATTTATTAGTGGTAATAATTAATATTAATGGGCTGAATTATATTGGGGCTCAATATTGAAATTCAGAAGTCCATTAGGAGGTCCAATCTTAATTCTCCTTAAGGCCCCTCAAGTAGCCCATTAAGTAGCCCAATAATGATAAGGTGATTAAAATAAAAAGAAAATTATATTGCTGATTTTTTCTTTAAATTTTCGAAAATAGTGATATTAGGAGAAATTAGATTTTGTTGATTTTCTTGGAAAGATATTATGGAAGATATGTATTCTAGAAATACAAGAATATCTCATATATTCAAGAAGATCCAAATCTTGAACTTCATACCTATAATTTTCGAAAATAGCTATTTATTGTGGAGGGTGAGATTTTTGTGGAATATTTTATTTTGGAGAAAAGAATATATAGGATATATTCAAGATTTCTTAGAGGCTAAGAAAAGATTTTCTCCAAGCCCATAGATACACAAAATTTCGGCCATACCCTCTTTATAAATAGGGGATGATTATTTCATCCCCAAGTACATAATTCCATGTGTTGGAAAAATCAAGAAGCATAGATATTTTTCTTTTTCCTTAGTTTATTAAATTGCTTGAAAGCGTCTCCCACCGGCGATCAAGTGAGGTGAAAAGGGAAATACTTGAGAAGGCTTTGGGTTGATAGAACGTGATTACAAGTGTCCCGTATATCCAAAGGCCATTACTACGAGAGGTACGTTAATCGCATATTTCTTGTTTAATTTAACATGCATGATGATAATTAGTTGTTGGAATTATTATTTGAATTAATTAGGATTAATTCATGCTAGTAATAATTGTATTTAAATTCGTATTTAAAATTCATCCCGAATAGATTCCGGGCACCCCTATTTTCCCAACAACTGGTATCAGAGCCACGGTTTCGGGCTCTGAATTTTAAATTGGAATTTAAATTGTTGAACATTAAATTGAAATTGGATAGTAGAATTGTTAGATCTTTTTTGCAGGTATCCAATTGTCATGGTTTTTAATGTTGTTAATTTCATGCGTGTAAATTAATTGTTTTTAATTCGATTCGTTCGAATTCGTTTTTCTCGTGGGAAAATCCACGAGTAGATTAGTTGTTTTTATTTTGATTCGATCATTGTAATAGACTAGTCTAGATCTAGTATTTATTTTTTTTGTAAAAATAAATTGTAACCGGATCGTGACGAAGAACGAAGAATTAAAAACGGCTTACCCGGACGACGCATACAAGCGTGGCGCGTGTATGGAGGTAAAATCATGATAGGGGTGAAGAAAACGAGGACGAACGGCGAAAAAAACGGCGCACGGGGGTGCACGGCGCACGCCGTGCGCAGCGGGCGCACGGCGCCGCGCGCACCGCGCGCGCGCGCCTTGGCGAGGGCCTGCAGCGCCTCGGGGCGCCTCGGGTGCGCCTCGGCGCGCCTCCGTGCAGCGCCTCGGGTGCGCCTCGGCCGCGCCTCGGGGCTGCGCTTCGGCGCGCCTCGGGCGTTTTTCCAGCGCTTCGGCGCGCCTCGGGCGTTTTTCCAGCGCTTCTCGGGCCGGGAAGCGCGCGGGCCCACTTCGTGGGCCGACGCGCGCTGTATCTCAGTCCGTGGAATTTTTTTTGGTTCGTGTTTTTTTTACGTGTGATTTTAAACGTCGTCCCGAACCCCAAACGATGCTGTTTTTGAAGAAGTGTTGCTGTTCGAGTGGGAGCACGTCGAGACGAACGTCGGAAAGCAACAAGGACGATTTTTCGCATCAAGACGTGAAGAAATTAAACCGTGACAATTGGATTCGAGTGCTCCAATGTGTTTAATTTTGTTTTGATGGATGTTTTATTTCGTGCACTTATTATTATTTGTTAATATGTGTTTGCATGAATTTAATTGTCCAAGAAAAACCTTACTTTCGAAAATTACTAAGTATGTTTTTATAATCGCAATTTTATTCCGGATATTAAAATTGGATTATTTTGGCCTCCATAATTTATTTATTTATGAAGTTCTTTTGGAATACATTTCCCCCTCGGATCGGCCAAAAGAACGGATTTCACATGAATAAATTCCGAAAGGATGATTGTGGATTATTACTAGCGGCGGTATTGACCCTCACCACGAGTGGCTTGCTCAAAGCGAAATAATAATCCTGTATTTAATTATGGTTATTACTTAGGCATAGGAAATTGATATTAACTTACTCCCCTCGGAGTCCCTGTCAGTTTCTATGTGGTCAAAGTGGGAGCCAACTATTAATTTTGAATTAAGGATTTGTAACTTTTAAGTTTGTAATCCACTTGAATGTGTTTAAATGTATAGACCACCCCTCGTGGCGCATTTAAATTGTTTCGAGATGTTGGCTGATGCATGATTATATTGTTTTAAGGTTTCAATATAATTGATGTGATCGAATTATGTGATAATTTCATATTTTTCTAGATATTGATATGAATGTACGTTTTATTCTCATTTCATCATGTCGCAACCTTTTAATCCACTGTTTAATATACTTAAAGTTAATAAACTTTTTGGAGAGAATTATATCGATTGGAAATGTTTTTTTTAAATTTGTCCTTACTGCACGAAAACACAATTGGGTTATTTATGTTAATATACCCGGCAAGCCTAATGATAAGTCAAGCAATAGGAAGAGGCAGTTTATGATCGGAAGCGTGACAATGAATGAAGTGCATCATCTTGACATTTCTGTCTGAGGATTTGAGGCGCGTTCATGAAGACATTGTATCCGCTGTTGAAATCATGGAACACCTTGAAGAGATGTTTTCACATCAGAATCCCATGACTAATCAGTTCACCAAACATGACTCGGTCAAGTTGGGAATGGTGGAAGGAACGCCCGTAAGGGAGCACGTTCTCGAGATAATGGCATACCTTAACAAGTTGGAAGTACTTGGTGCGGATTTTGATTGATTTCATATACCATTCCCTACCGAGAAGCTTTGAGTAGTTTCATCTGAACTGTCAGATGAATGAACGGACAAGTCGTTTGCCCGAGCTCTTGCAAGCTTTAGTTTCGGTGGAGGTGATAATGGAGCACCAGTCTAGTGCTATGGTGGCTAATGGTTCGTCTACCTCTTTTGGTCCCAAGGGAGGGAAAAAGAGGAAGAGAACCAAAGGCCGGATCCAAGCAAATCCAATTGTTGCGAAAGGCAAATGCAAAGGCAAGCATCGAAGGGGAAGTGTTTTAGTTGCGGTGAGAGAGGACAATGGAGGTCTGCCTGTTCCAAGCCTAAGAGGCTAGGATAGTTAGGTAATTCACACACCTTAGTCGTCGAAACTTGTGAAGTGGCGTATGCTGTCTATTCGTGGATAGTGGATACGAGAGCTACTGATCACATTTGTTTCATGGGTTTAAGCTAACCCGACGACTTAACGGAAGTGAGATCCCCATCACATCGGGCAATGCTACGAGAGTGGCAGCTGAAGCAGTGGGAGAAGTGCGCCTATCTTGTGAAGATAGAGTTATGGTCTTGAGAGACGTTCCTCATGTTCCTAGTTTAGAAAGAACTCAACCTTCAGTTTCTAAACTGTTTGAATAGATACTCAGTTTCTTTTAATAAGGATGTTATTATTGCTTGAAACGATGAGTTTATCCGTTCCAGAACTTTAATGGATGATCTTTATACCATTATTTGGGCACACCACTCACAAAATTGAATCTAATAACACATCGATTATTTCGAGTAATAAAAGAAAGCGTTCTTCGGAGATGAACGAAACACTTCTATGGCATCTTAGACTAGGTCATATTAATCTAAAGTGGATAGAGAGATTGGTGAAAGACGGATCCTTGAAATCATTCCAAGTCGAACCGTTTCCAACTTGTGAATCCTGTTTAGAGGGTAAAATGACCAAGAGGGCATTTGGAGCCAAGGGGAATAGAACTACGGAAGTGTTAGAACTCGTTCATACCGATATGTGTGGTTCAATGACGATCATAGCAAGAAGAGGTATGAGTAATTTGATGATTACTCAAGATACGGATACATCTACCTTATGATGCATAGGGAAAGAAGTATCAAGTCTCTACGATTTGTTCGTGGAGGCGAATACCTTAGCAATGAATTCTTGAACTACCTATCAGAAGAAGGGATTGTATCCCTGTTGACCACATCGGGAACCCCTCAATAGAACGGTGTGGCGGAACGAAGGAGCCAGACTCTTTTAGAAATAGTCAGATCCATGATGAGTTATTCGGATTTACCCAAGTCGTTTTGGGGTAACGCCTTGGAAACAATGACTTATATTCTAAACTTGGTGCCATCCAAATCGGTTCCTAAAACCCCAAATGGAATTGTGGACCGGGCGCAAGCCCAGTCTAAGACACTTGCAGATTTGGGGTTGTCCGGCATACGTGCTAGACAAGGAAGCCGGTAAATTGGATCCATGTTCGGAATTAAGGTTGTTTATAGGATATCCCATGGGAACGAAAGGGTGTATGTTCTATAGTCTCAAGGATTAAAAGACCGTGATTAGTTCGCACTTTAAATTCTTGGAGGAAGACTATATGAACAAAAGAAAGCCCAGAAGTGAGATTACCTTAGACGAGTTAAGATGGCAAACTCCTATACCAAGTATACAAGATGATATACCACACGTCACACATTCACAACCGGAACCCCGTCGTAGTGGGAGGATTGCAAGGCAACCCGAGAGATTCATGGGAATTGGAGAATCTTCGGATTTGATTCCCGGTGATGAATTAGACCCATGAATATACGACGAGGCAATCCAAGACAAAGACGTAGAGACGTGGCAAACCGTAATGGAAACCGAGGTGGGTTCGATGGATTATAGTCAAGTGTGGGAGTTGGTTGATCCACCTAGTGGGGTAGAGCCCATTAGATGCAAGTGGATGTACAAGAGGAAAAGAGGACCGGACGGAAGGGTAGACACCTTCAAAGCAAAGCTTGTAGCCTGTGGTCTGTAGCTATGCTTAAGTCCATCCTTATTCTCTTGTCGATCGCTGCGCACTTAGATTACGAGATCTGGCAAATGGATGTCAAGACAGCTTTCCTTAACGGAAGTCTTGATGGGATCTATATGCAACAGCCCAAAGGTTTTGTTGAAAAAGGCCAAGAGCACCTCGTATGCAAGCTTAAGAGATCTATTTTATGGACTTAAGCAAGCGTCGCGTACTTGGAACCAGTGTTTTGATCAAGTTATTAAGTCTTATGGGTTTGTGATCAAAACAAGTTCGAAAGTTGTGTGTATAAAAGGTGTGACGGAACTGCGGTGGTATTCTTAGTATTATACGTAGACGATGTTCTGCTCATTGGAAACAATGTAAAGGTATTGTCAGACGTAAGGGTATGGCTGTCAAATCAGTTTGATATGAAGGACTTAGGGAAAGCCGGTCACATCCTTGGGATCAAGTTCACTCGAGATCCAAGAGGAGGATGTTGGGTTTATCGCAAGTTTCATACAAAGCCACTGTTTTGAAGCATTTAAGCATGCAAGATTCCAAGAAAGGTTTTGTACCTTTTAGGCACGGAATCCATCTATCTAAAGAAATATGCCCTAAGACGCAAGTGGAGATAGATGACATGAAAGACGTTCCGTACGTTTCGGACGTAGGAAGTCTTATGTATGCAATGTTGTGTACGAGACCGGATATCTGCTTTGCCGTGTGCATGATGGCAAGATATCAAAGTAACCCCGGGAAAGCACATTAGATTGCAATTAAATGCGTTCTTTAGTTTCTGAAAAGAACTTAGTATGGAATGCTGATTTAACAATCAGACAATCTAATTCCCATGGGATACACGGACTCAAATTTCCAATCAGACATAGACTCCAAAATACCTACCTCGGGTAGTGTGTTTTGCATGGGAGAATGAGCCATGACATGGAGAAGCGATTTGCAGAAATGCATCGCAGATTCGACCATGGAAGCCGAATAAGTAGTTGCTTGTGAAGTAGCGAAAGAAGCGGTTTGGCTCAAGTACTTCTTAGTGGACTTGGACGTTGTTCCGAATTTGCCCGACAAGATAACTGTCTTTTGTGACAATGCCGGAGTAGTTGCAAATTCAAGGGAACCGAGAGCCCACAAGGCCAGTAAACACATTGAAAGAAAACACCATCTTATACGAGAAATCGTTAAGAGAGGAGATGAAGAAGTGGCAAAGATATGCGTCGGGGACAACCTAGTAAATCCATTCACAAAGGGTCTGCCTCTGAATACATTCGAGAGACATGTGGATGGAATGGGAGTCAAGACTATTGCCAATCTGCTTTAAGTATAAGTGGGAGGAATTATTAGGTTAGTGTAGGTTGACATGAGATGTCACGTAGAGCTACTACACTAAGACATGCGTGATGTATACTAAAAGCAGACTTTAAGTATAAGTGGGAGATTGTTGGAGTTATACGTGAAAGTATGCTTTTACTTTGTATAACTCGTGTATCAAACACTCGTTTTATGAGAATAATTCTTTTATCGCATTTGCTTTAGATATAATTGAATGTTGAATTTCTATTGCAAACCGTTCAATATATAGTACATGTTACATTGTAGTTAATGTGGTGATACCCGATCACGGAAGATAACATTAACAGTTTACTTGTAACTAAACGTACAATTCACGACCCAGGTGGAATTGAACAATCCGCCGTGAAAGGTCGATGTGTAAGGCTCAGATTGGTCTGTCTTGACTAAGAGATTGCACTAGCACATTTAGTATGTGTTGAAGAGGTCCTACAGCGAGGAGAAATTCTTCTGTTCTGAAAGGTGAAGAATTAGACCTCAGTGGTTGTTGATTTCTTAATCTCCGTCACTTAAATAGGACCGTGTGTGCTTAGTAGTTACTGCTTTGATTCATGTTGGGTGAGAATCATTGTGACTTCGAACTTTGTGTCTTGGGCAGTAATATTAATCATACGACGGTTGCTAAGATTTAATATGGAGAAACGCGTGCGAGTACGGCTCGTGTGATTAGTCCCCTTGGTGGGCTCAGAAGTTTTATTGTACCAAATCTTGCAAGTGAAGAATTAGTTTCTTCGGTACGAATAATAATGTTGAGCTGTCTTTACTCCAAGGTGAAATATATTAATTAATTTAGAGCTATTCAGAAGCTTAATTAATTAATGGACTTGATAATCTTAAACGCGGGAAATAATAACCGGGAGCCCATATTATCGTAATATGGATTAAGATGGATAGTGCAATATTAATTTATTAGTGGTAATAATTAATATTAATGGACTGAATTATATTGGGGCTCAATATTGAAATTCAGAAGTCCATTAGGAGGTCCAATCTTAATTCTCCTTAAGGCCCCTCAAGTAGCCCATTAAGTAGCCCAATAATGATAAGGTGATTAAAATAAAAAGAAAATTATATTGCTGATTTTTTCTTTAAATTTTCGAAAATAGTGATATTAGGAGAAATTAGATTTTGTTGATTTTCTTGGAAAGATATTATGGAAGATATGTATTCTAGAAATACAAGAATATCTCATATATTCAAGAAGATCCAAATCTTGAACTTCATACCTATAATTTTCGAAAATAGCTATTTATTGTGGAGGGTGAGATTTTTGTGGAATATTTTATTTTGGAGAAAAGAATATATAGGATATATTCAAGATTTCTTAGAGGCTAAGAAAAGATTTTCTCCAAGCCCATAGATACACAAAATTTCGGCCATACCCTCTTTATAAATAGGGGATGATTATTTCATCCCCAAGTACATAATTCCATGTGTTGGAAAAATCAAGAAGCATAGATATTTTTCTTTTTCCTTAGTTTATTAAATTGCTTGAAAGCGTCTCCCACCGGCGATCAAGTGAGGTGAAAAGGGAAATACTTGAGAAGGTTTTGGGTTGATAGAACGTGATTACAAGTGTCCCGTATATCCAAAGGCCATTACTACGAGAGGTACGTTAATCGCATATTTCTTGTTTAATTCCGCCTAGTTAAATATGTGAAATTAATTTAACATGCATGATGATAATTAGTTGTTGGAATTATTATTTGAATTAATTAGGATTAATTCATGCTAGTAATAATTGTATTTAAATTCGTATTTAAAATTCATCCCGAATAGATTCCGGGCACCCCTATTTTCCCAACATATAGTACTTACATACATATCCTATGCATGCTCACCCATCAATTTCATCATTTCTTCCTTATTTCAAATGTTGAAAATGTGAGACTGTGAAAAAATATAATATTATCTTAAATAATATTTTGTGTGGTTTGTGTACCAAGGTTGAGTACTTGATATTGATCTTTTTAATAATTTTATTTGTGTGTTTTGTACTCTTCAATGAAAAACAACGGGAAAATTAAATTTTCAGGACACTATCTTATAGCAATTTACAAAATGAGGACACTTTCCTTACGGATTGGCAATTTTAGGACACTTTCTCTTAAATTTTGCAATTTCAGGACACTTTTTTTACGAGCTGGCAATTTCAGTACTCTTTCTTTTAAGTTTTGCAAATTTAGGCCAACTGATACTAATTACGGGCCAAACGGGCTTGATCCTCCAGCTTGACTGCTTCGTAGATGTCATATCACTAAAATCCATCCACGTTATTAAAATATTTAGCGAATTTAAAATCTAAAAAAATCTAGACAATTAAAAATTTGCTTATCATAATTTTGAGAAATAAAAAAATGTAATTGCATTTTCCATTCCAATAGAACTTCCGTCTCACCTTTTTTTTTAATAATTTTGATCCCATGGGGATTTTTCAACCAAAATTAGTGAAATTGAAATTTTGCAAAATTGATTTTTTTATTTGCGGGAAGAGTTGGGATTAGGGCTCCAAATTTTCGTTTGGCCCGAAATTAATATCAATTGTCCTAAATTTGCAAAATTTAAAAGAAAGTGTCCTGAAATTGCAAAATTTAAAAGAAAGTGTCCTAAAATTGCCAGCCCGTAAACAAAGCGTCCTCATTTTGCACATTGCTATAAGATAGTGTCCTAGAATTTTAATTTTCCCGAAAAACAACTATCACACCTTAGTGAAAACAACTAATTCCCTTCAATGAACCATTTTCACTCAATTGCATGCCAGGTATAGAGCATGAAAGTAGGTGAAACTCGAACAGTTGGTCAAAAGTTATTTTCTTTATCCAGTGTATCTACGTCTGCTTGCCACACTTTCATTTCTACTAGATTCAGTGTATTTGATGATAGCCCTTTAACTTTCTTTGATCCCTCTTTTTTTTAGGGCCGCTGCTAATAACACCCGAACTTTTGCTCATCACACCCTTTGCTCTTCACATCCAAGCCTATTTTTTTTTTTTACTCAAAACACCAGTAATATATTATCTGTTTTACCCCTCAACTTAAATTTCAATATTTTCATACACCCAAATTTTAAACCCTAAAATAAACCCACACAACCAAATCAAAACCAAAAAAAGAAAACCCCACACCCAAAACGCAGAGCATTCACCCACCCACACCCAAAACGCAAAGCACTCACGCACACAGAAGACTGGAACAAGAAAAAAATGCAGAACTCAAATATGTAATTATTGATTTAACTGTTGTGTTTGGCCAACAGTGGCCGAACTTTATTCATAATGTTTGGCTAAAAGTGGCCGAACCTTGTTCATAATGTTTGGCCAACAGCGGCCGAACTTTATTCATAATGTTTGGTCAACACTAATCGAATCATTGCATTTGGCCAACTCTGGCCAAACATAATGATAAATGGTCGGCTCTGGTTTGCCAAACATGCACGATTTTCAGAATTCTTAAACCTCAAAACCGCGACCGTAACTCAAGTAGTACAACTTTTAAACCCTAAATATTCTTCTCTAAATAGATTTATACCATAAAACATACCATATAGAACAATAAACTCATAGAAATCTTACACTACATGTATTTTCTAAAGTGTGTTCTTCCATGACATCTATCATGAGCATTGATTTAAGTGGTTGAGTGAAGAATGAAGAAGAAAGAGTTTGGGTGCGGGAGAAAAAAAGTCTCGATCAACAAGAAAAAATATTGGATTGGGTGTATTGAGCAAAACTAAAATTTATATTTTAATAGATTTTAAGTGATAAAGGGTATAATAGTCTAATTAAATTGGGCTATTTTAGTAAAATAAATATTTCGGGTGTGATGAGCAAAAGTTTGGATGTTATTAGCCGCGGCCTTTTTTTAGTCTATTAATTAGCAACAACTACTGAGGATGATGAATTCCAAATAGAAATAGCAAAATTAAATAATCAATTAAAAAAAAAAAAAAACCATTGATTCTTTTACATTTTTTCTTTCACTATGTTTTTATGTATTTGTTTAAACATCCAAATATTTTTTTCAAAAATTATTATTACTTAGTGCTCTGTTTCAAAATATTACTTTTCTGTAAAGCCCGTGTAGGATTTACACTGGAATTTTGTTTAAAAAATATATGGACATTTGATTCAAAAGTTGAATAAAATTATCAAAATAAGTAGACTATTAAGTAGACATGCACAAGGATTTTTAGAGTTAGTGATGTGCCATTTTTAAAAAAATGTCAAAGTTATTTATTTCTTATATAAAATCCAATATCATAATCAACATACTAATTGTATAATAGGAGATTATCACACTTACCGTCTTTGCTCTATTTCTCACATCTTCGATTCTTCTATTGTCCATTTTGATTCGTTTTTTCTATGTTTCTCGCATCTTTGACTCTTCTGTGGGATCTGAATTTCTTAATTGTGTTTAAGTTTGAGGTCGAACCTTTTTAAAAACAACCAAATGTCAGTAGTGATTCATTAAATTGGTTTAAAAAAAATTGAACAAATATGCTTAATTATAATAGACAAGACAAAATGAGTACCTTAATCTTGCGTTTTTTATGTTCCGAAAATGACGAATCAAAACTTCAATTTGCTGTTGGTAGAAATGGATTTACACTTTCTTTTTTCGGGTGATTTTCTTGATGATTTTAATCCAACGTGCAAATGAATCGTTAGTGTACTTTCAATTGTCTGATGTCTAATTAGTATATAAAATAGATAAATTTGCAAATTTTTGTATTGTGATTTCTCTTAATAATAGGCGGCTGCATATAATCTATAAAATAGAGAAACTAAAATCAAATTTTTTAACAAAATGAAAAGTGATCTCTCGAGGTGTAAAATAAAAAAAAGAATTGTAGAAATAATTTTTGTTTCTTTCTTTGTTGTTTGAGTGATTCTCTCAGACATTGTTAATATAACTTCGTCTTCGGGAGGATGGTGGTGGAGTGGAGAATTTTAGAATTAAAGATGAACAATGTTTATTTTTGAATGATAAGAGAGATTAACGACTATAGTGGAAGTCGATCAGTTTTACAGAGTAATGTTTTTGGTTGATTGATGAAGAATACGAAAGCTCAAGTTTTTTAATGTGGAACAAAGTAATTATTAACCCACTTCCAATGTTAGCCTTACCATGCATATTTTTTGGGAAGAGGAATATAATTATTTATATCAGTATATTATGGATGTATTGTGTCAAGTATTTGGTACTTTCCGGGTAATGTATATTGACAAATAAAAGGTAGGACTCATTATGTACCAGATGCACAGTGCACTTACTCAACAATTGAGGTTGTTTACACTAAAAAATATAAGTTAATTACACTATTAAATGTAGTTATATTACATTTAAAAATTTACACTGAATTTCGTTTTTTATTGTAAATTTTTCAATTTAATTTAATAAACCTTTTGGTTTATTCAAATTTTAGTGTAAATAGTCTAAATTTATTAGTGAATACATTATTCACCATATGTATAATATAGTTATTTTTTGCGTATAACAATAATTTTTTTACTCATTTAAAAATGTACAAAATTTATGTTTTTCATTAAAATATCCACATTAAATTTTTTATTTTACCAATATACATTGAATTTTAAGAAATATGTTTTGTTAGCTAGACAAATAAGACTCATGCTTAAACAAAGATTTTAGGTAATATGTGAAACTTAAGCCATAATATGAATGTTTAATCGGGAGTATGATTTTTTTTTTTTTTTTTTATCAAAAATATCATTGTTCTTGATAAAAAAAAGTTTAGTTACATTTTTTTAAATTGTAGTTATTTAATTTTTATAATAATAATTGAGTTATTATTATAGTTGAAAATTTAAAAAAAATTATGTCCGTGCGAAGCACGGGTAGAACGATTACTAGTTAAAGTCAAAAATTATAATAAAAACTAGTACTTTGCAAAAATTTGTACAAGTGAAAGTATACCGAGCAAAGCGTTTAATAAAAGTAGTACTAACATTTTAAAGTACACGGAATAAAAGTAAAAATAATACAAATACATTCTACTTTTCCGCAAGTAATAAAATGTGTATCCCATAAATTATTTTTTTTAAATAAAAAAATTGCAACGAAACGTTAAGAATAAGACATCTTAGAATCTACAGCAGTGTAGGCTCACACTTTGCTTTTCTGATTTAGGCATGTGAACAGGGCTCCCTATCCATTCAATTCCCAATCTGCATATATTGAAATGTACATATATAGCTTATCATTAAATACTATTAATTAAAATTCAATTTATTAAGTAATGCAAGTGTAACTTTATATAGATTGTTAGTATAGTTTTTACTCACACTGGGAAGGCAAAAGAGCTTGTGCTGGTAGTATCTGATCGATTAGAATCACTAGACTCCATCCGCTCCATCTTGCTTTGATTCGCCTCCTCATCGGGAACCGGGTCGACCCGAACCGTCTCATTCTCTTTTTCCATTTCCCGTTCTTCTTCACCTTTATCTGAAATCTGAGTATCCTACTTGCAAAAAATACACATAATTTATTCAAAAAAAATTGTATATATATTTCTCAGTCCCATTTTATACTTTCATTTAACTATTTAAGAATTTTAATGAGGAAATTGATTTATAATATTTAAATGAATAAAATAGTTTTTTAATTAATTTAGTGAAGACAACATAAATATTGTAGTGTTGTTTAATTAGATGTATAGTGGGATGTAAGATAGAGATATTTGTTGGGGTGAACAGTGGAATAGAAAAACAAAATTTTGAGATGGAGAGAGTATCATGTATCATTTTAGGAGAAATTTTCACTTTATACTAAAATAACTACTCCTTCCAATTCATTTTAGATTATCTGTATTAATATAAAAATGTATTACCATAAAAGAAAGTTTTTTTTTTTCTCACTTTCTCAATCTCTTTCCTAAAAAAGTATACATATCATTTTAACATTACCCCTTAAAAAGTTGAAATGATATTTTTACCCTTACTTTATATCCAAAAAATAACTTTATATCCAGAATACCACTTTCAAAGTGGAAAATAAAAATGAATAGGAGGGAGTATTATTTTATAATGAAACAAGTAATACTATTATCAAATAATTACGTTTCAAGGGTATGTTTTAAAACACTAAAAAAAACCTTTCAAAATCACTTATTTTGACATAGTGATATAACTAAAGTGGTCATTGAATCACCCTTTGCCAAATTAAAAGGAGAAAATTTTGATTCTGGAAGTGAATCAAACAAAAAGATAGGACTGAATTTGAAAACTTTGTGCAAAAAAGAGTGGTAAAAACATGCAATGTCAAGCTTTCTGCTAACCTTCCGTGAAGTAACGGCGGTAGCAGTTCCGTTCCGTTCATTATCGTCCTCTTCTGAAGGCCTTCCTTCATTCACCATATCAATTTCTCCATCTTCTCTGAAGCAGAAAACAATGTATTCCTCTTCCGCAAATCGCGGCTCCCGATGCGACGCCGTCGACGACGACGATAACGAAGTTTGAAGCATTGGTTCCGCTCTAATTTTGTTCGCCGTCGACGGCGGCGATAATGAAGTTTGAAGTATCGATTCCCCTCTAATTTTGTTCGCCGTCGACGTTTTCCTGCCGCCCTTACCGGCGCGGTCGAATTCAATGACGATGCTTCCGCCCGACATTTTAGGCGATTTGCTGCACGAATTATCAGGTTGAATTTGATCTTCCTCTAAATCAAAATAAAAAATCAGATCAACGTATACATACAATCGGATTGCATCTATCGAATTATACTGAAAACAGAGAGAATTTGGGGATTACCTAAAGGTAATCGACAGGCGTAGAAACACGACGCTAGGTCTTTAACTCTGCATCGGAAGAGCCTCTGCGGACCCGTACAAGGTGAGCTCATTCTGAAACCGTTTAATTCCGCGGCGGTGGTGGCGGTGCTGCGGTGGCGCTGTTGGTGGTGGAGCAGGGGAAAATTTCGGCGGAAATGTGAAATTTAAATTTGAAAAGGAAGAAATTAAAGGCATTAATAAGGGAGTTAGCAAGGTCGGTGTTTGATGGTATGGAAGAGCAGTTATGATTTCTCGAGCAGAGATGGAATGGGAGTAAAACGTGGAGATTTACATGGAAACTATACATTATGGAATCGCAATTGAAAAACCAATTTCAAATTCATTTCAACAGTCGAAATTTTTTAGATTTTAAAGGAACTTGGTAAATTTGAAGGAATATATAGCATGAATTGTAACTTAATGAAAAGCTTTTCAAAAAGTGTAATTTAATGAAATCCCAACCGGAATTCATTTCGGACATTCGCACTGGATTTGAGATCTTTTGTTGCAAATTATTTGAAAATATGCATATCAACCGCATTTATTATATGGCGTCACTAATTAATATGGACTTGGGTTTATGTGCAATATTAGACATCAAATTTTCACTATTTTCGACCAAATTTATATTTGTGGGTTGCGTCCATTTTACCAGGCTTTATGCGCGGATTTTTCAAAACTTGCTAAAAAGCAAAAACACTCGTATGGAAAAATAAGAAGGACTAGATTAATAGAAGAAGAGTACCACTTTTCATTACCAAAATCCTCTAAACTCATCTCATTTATTAAACATACTCCAATTAAATTTAAAAATTGACATGCATCATTAAATATATCTCATTTTATTCCTATAATATCCTTCATAAAAAAAAAAAAAAGACTTTTCTATTATTTCATACTCTTCAAGAAAAAAAATGAACTTTTTTATTCTTTCTTAATCTTTATTTTTTAGTGAAATTTGAAAAAAAAAACTTTAAAATTTGAATATATTTTAAAAAATATATAATATAAAAAAACTAATTAACAAAATAAAATCTTCAAAATATTAATAATCAATTAAATTGTAAAAATATTTACATTAAAAATAATTTTAAAATACATATCTAAAAAATAGGTAAATAGTTAAGAAACTAAAATAAGCTTAAAATTAATTTAATTAAAAAATATTTTTTTAAAATCATTTAAACCTAAATAAAATACGAAAACAATTAAATAAATCAAATAATTTTTTTAAAAATAATTAAATAAAAATATCAGTTAAAAAGAATATTTGGAAAAAAAATACTTAAATTAAAATAAATATAAAAAATCAACTAAATCTAAAAGAATTTAAAAATCAAATAAAAAATTAAAAAGGAAAAGGCTAAAGCCAAAAATCAGAAAATATTTATGAAAGCCGATTAAATCAATCATAAATAATTAAACTTAAAAGTTAATTAATTTTAATTTTGTTGAATTTTGAAGATTTTTTTAGTTAAATTCTTAGTTTATTTGTTTGTGAAGATTTAGTTGATTTTTAAAAATATTTTTTAGTTGATTTTTATAATATTAGGTTTTGTTTTCAATTGAACTATTTGGAAGATTTAGCTGATTTATCTCAATATTCTATGTTTTCAGATTTTTTTAAAAAAATTCCTGTCAGGCCAGGGGGTGGGGGCCCTGGGGGGCGAGGGTTTCGCCTTTTGCTACAAAGATTTTTTAAAATTTTTCAGATTTTCAGATTTTTAAAAAAAAATTAATTGCTTTTTAAAATATTATTATTTAAATATTTTACTGATCTTTAAAATATATTTCAGATTTTAATTTTTTCGGATTTTTACAAAATATAAAAAAAATATCAAATTAAAGTTAAAGTAATAATTATGAAATAAAATAACATAAAAGACTAAAGTCAAAGTCAACCAAAATTTAAAGGATACTTTACCCATATTTATATAAGGATAACTTAGTTATTTAATATATGTCTATTTTTGCTTTTAAAATTAAGGGGTAAGTTTAGAGGAGCATGAATAGTGGGACTGATAGAAAAATTCAATGACAACATAGAGTACAAATAAATCTAAAAGAAAATATGAATATGAGAGAAGGAGGAGATCAAATTCTGAATAGAACAGATAGGAGAGTGTGAAGAATGGTGAACGATGTCATATTGAAAAACATAAAAATAATTAAGAACACATATTGAAAAAAAAAAAAAAAATACCTAGGGAATGGTGAACGATTACATACACGTGAACGATGGGAAATGACAAAGGTGTTCATAAAAAAATCGAAACAAACACATAAAAGAAACCATGTTTAAAGAATAATATGGCAAAAAAATTTATATTTAGCGGTGTAAAAATTTTGTCCCAAGAACAGAGAAGTGAATTGGAAGGCCTGGACAACCACTTTAGAAAGTCACCATGAAAAACTATCGTGAAAGCGAGGAAAATTAAATGAAATAACTTGAGAATATGGGTAAATAAGAAAGAACCTGGAAACCATGGAAAAAAATATTGAATCGTGAAAAAGAGGAAGACATATATATTAAAAAATGTATAAGATAGAAAATATTTTACTAATATTATGCATATAAATCTTTTTGATGAATATGTTATATGTATTGAAAGTTGAAAATAAGATAAAATTACCATTAGAATAAGAATTTCAACTGATTCTCTTCAAAATATAATTGGCACATGGGTTGCAATATTTTCCAAATCCCAAATTTTAATCTCCTTGTGTCCATGAAAATAAATTTACCATTATTTTAAACAAATTTAAAATAAGAGTTATTACAGTTGAATTATTAAACTTTTAGCTTGTTTTCAAATTTAGCTCCTATGAATACTCGTTTTTCAAAACGATTACAAGTAACTAGATATTGATTTAAAAAATAACAAGATACATTATATAAAAGTAAAAATAAAAGCAAAAATTTAGTGACATTTTAAATATATTCAAAAGTTTATATGAAAATTGCATGAGTTTAAGATTATTTAAATGTCATTAAGAATTGTAAGGTGGTTAGTGTATAAGTTATATAACTAAATTGATTTTGTTTTTTCAGCACCAAATTTTTTCAATAAAAACAAAATTAGATTTTATTTACACATTTAGGATTAGCATCGATTTATCATGAAACTATATAACAAACGCCCAAAATAAGTATATTTTTCAATTACAAGATAAAAATCCCATGTGAAGTGTAAATTTTATCAGGTAGCTTTCAGAATTCTACCATATGATTTGATACTTTTATATTTTATAGAACACCAACAAGGCAAAAGAATCCAATTTAAAACTGTTTGCATGTAATTGTGGATAACCTTTGAAAATTTCTCGCTTCAAATCACGTGACGGTCTTAACTCTATTTTGCATGAGTTCCTTGCCTCTGCAAAATCGAATATATAATAATTATTATATTTTTAATATCAAGTGGCCCATTAGCTCAGTTGGTTAGAGCGTCGTGCTAATAACGCGAAGGTCGCAGGTTCGAGACCTGCATGGGCCATTTTTACCTTCTTACCCTTTTTTTAAACTTATTTCTTTACCATTTTACCCTTTTTAACTTATTTCTCACAAACATACAGAAATCGCATGAATTCACGCACGCTGTTTTCCTTCATGAACATAATTAAAATCAAGAATAATTAGTAGAGCCAAACACAAAATTTTATTCTTTTTACCTTCTTACCCTTTTTTTAACTTATTTCTTTACCAGTTTACCCTCGTTAACTTATTTCTCTCTAAAACATACAGAAATGGCATGAATTCATACAAACACTGTTTTCCTTCATGAACATAATCAAAATCAAGAAGCATTGGCACATGATTAGTAGAGCCAAACACAACAAAATCGATACCAACTTCATCATCACTAATGCATTATGTAGAGAAAATTGAATGCCAGAATAACGGACCAAAACTGAAATGTCAAATGTCATCAAAGATGCAGAATAACGCGCGAACATTTGGCTCAGACGAGATATCCAGCCACAATTAGCACACCTGCCATAGCTGAGCAAGGATCTCTAATGACATTCTACCCAAGAGAGAGAGTGAGAGAGTATAGCAGAAGGCAACCAATATATTACACTAAGATGAGTATTACATGGTACAACCTCAGACTTCGCCGTTATAGAGGCATATAATGTATAGGGGAAAAAAAAACTATCAAAATCAAGCCCTGAAACATACAATTCATCTAATTATGTACCACCATAACACCTACTTAAGCCTTAATTCCTCAAGACAGCAGATCAAAATACGAAATCCACCACGATTCTTCTTCCTATCGTCTAATTTAAGCTCTCTGACTCTACTTCCTGTGCCACGGAAGAACTAGGAGCCTCCGTGAAAAACTGTTGCCAAAAGCCGTCGTTCATTCCAGCTGCCACAGGAGGGGGGTTCCCTCCATCCTCTTGCCGATCTTTTGCCATTTCAGAATCGGAAATCTTCGTGGGGACTATATTCACATCAATGCCCAGTGGTTTCAGCCTGGAGTCTAGATCGATACAAATGGAAGAGATTGCCGGGCTGTCTGCAGCATAAGTGGAGGATGCAGTCACCTCTGGAGACGAATGGTCGTCTTGTGAAGGAGATGCTGACATGTGGCATTGGGGCGAGCAAGGAGGGAAGTTCAAATCAGAATCTTCGGATGATGCTGCCATTTCTGTAATCACGGGCGAAGGTATCACGGGGTGGTGCAACCTATAATCACGCGGATCTCCAGACGGGGTTTGGTCGACCCCGTGTAAAAACTTCTCCCAAAAAGTCAACGATGAGTCCAACTTTTCGACTTTTTCCAAGTTTAAGAGTGGAAGGGACGAAGTGCTGGAATTTTCCAAGAAACCCGTGCTTTGATTCTCGTCCAGATTGCCTTCATCGTGCAAAAAATGTAAAGCTAACATCCTTCGTTTCTTGCTCTGGGGTTCCGAGTGTTCGATGCTGGTGTATCCAGGTTTCTCTAACATCTGAGCAAAGGTGACCATCAACTGCTGCTGCCGTTGATCCATGTTTTGCAGTGTTTGTCCTAAGGATCTGATTTTATATTCGTATCCTTGATTCTCTTGTTTGCGTCTCTCTACTTCTGATTGAAGAAAAACCTTTTCTTGTCTGAGTCTTTCAATCTCTTTTTCAAAGTCCTCTCTTTCTGAATCGGTTAGTTGCGCTGTGTTTCCTTGGCCAGAATGGCTGTGGACCGGCTTTCGCCTCTGTATGTTCTTTAGAAGATGTCTCTGCCCTCGAATAAACACCTCGTTTGCAAACTCCCATTGTTCAGGATCGTTCTTTCGAAAACCCTGCCAAATTCAAGAAATTGTCTGAGCCAAAATATCTCAAAAAAACAACTATCTCAAGTGTACATTATGACCAGAAAAATGAACATAATGTCAATTGGATGTAACCACTCTAATCATGCTCCAAAGTTTAATCTAATTAGGTGGTGTTTTTAACCACAACCCCAACCCAAGAATCACATTTTCTTTTTTAAAGTTGGGTAATTCCAACTTTAAAAGAAAAAAAAAAGTGATTCTACACTATTGAGAATCACTTGAGGACAGGCCCTAAGTTCCATTTACTTAGCTTTTCAACAAATGAAGTCTCATTATAACTCCTAATCACAAGCCCTCGTGTATCAGGAACAGAGATTCTTCACCATTTGAAGACAAATTCTTGTATGAGACGGGGCTCCAACCTCAACTATCGAACCCAAAAAACAAAACTCGAAACCCATTTTTAAAACAAATTGCAATTAGGTAGTATTGACTATCTCCAGTTAAAAATACATTCATTACAAAACTAAAAGCTAAGTGTTCAATAAACAACTACATATTCAACACAAATTCCAGTAGCTAAATTCTCTCCTTTCAGTATTCTATTCCCATAAATTCAACACTCACACACCACACACAAAAAGAGCTTATCACAATAAATGGAATTAGAAATAGAGTAAAGAAAAGCACAAAATCTTACATAAGTATTCAGTTGCCTAATAAAGCTGGAGAAATTGTTGTGCTTGAAGTACTTAGGCAACAAATCTCTAGCAAAATCAGGTGGATTCCACACAACAAAACTGTGGCCAGTGTGACTCCAAGAAACAACAGAATTAGTCAAAGGATCATCCACCATCTCATATGTCTTCACCAGAAAAGGCGCCGGAGAACTCGAGCTCCCATTTGATCCATCCATCACTAATGATCAATCTTCAAAACACACTATAAATCAAATTACAGAGAAACCCACAAACCCTTGATAAATTCTTCCCCTGAAATCACCTAGATGAACCTTTTCAAGAATCCTTCATTCATCCAAGAATCACCAAACCACAAAAACCCCACATACAATTCAGAAGGGGGCAAAAGGAAAAAGGAAATTCTCTTCACAATCCCAATCAAAAAGAACCAAACCCCTATGATAAATCGTGTGTTTCTATAAGTGGAAATCAAAATTTCGGAGAAAAAAAAGAAGAAGCCCAACTCGGAAAGTACTAGGTTCTTGGAGAAAAGAAATTAAATCCCGATTGGGAGAGCTATATATAGAAAGAGATTAAGCAAGATCGTCAAAAATCTGAGCTTTTTGACGGTAAGAGAGAGACTTGACTTTCAACGACCCGTGGAGAAAAATAGTTGTGCTCTGAATTGGGGGAAAAATGATACAGATTTGTAAAATTTTGTCTTGTTGCTTTTTAACGATGGAAAAGTGATCATGGGGGAGTTGAAAGTGTCAAAGATATTAATTGCTTTCTTTTTTTGTTTTGTTTATATATGGATGCATATTGATTGTTGAATAGAACGTTGAATTCAGCGATGGAGGGTAAACGGTAAGCAGAGATGCAGTCGTTGAATTGTCTTTGTGGACAAGACTCCACTGACCAGAGAAATGGAAAGTAAGATATTCATCGTATTATATGCTCGCATATAATAGGGAAAATACACTTTTTTGTCTTTTAACTTTGGTTGATTTTGGTTTTCGTCCTGTTAACTTTGGAATTTTGAAATTCATCCTATAACTTACAAAAAATGTGTTTTTCGTCCTATTAACTTTGAAATTTTGGATTTCGTCCTATAACTTACAAAATATTTGTGTTTTTTTGTCCTATAACTTACAAAAACTTATGTTTTTTGTCCGGTAAATCTGACGTGGCACCAATTTTTTGTAAGTTATAGGACGAAATTCAAAATTCCAAAGTTAACAGGACGAAAAACACTATTTTTTGCAAGTTATAGGACGAAATTCAAAATTCTAAAGTTAACAGGACGAAAATCAAAATTAAACAAAGTTAAAGGACAAAAAAGTACATTTTCCCCATATAATATATGGAGGACAATATAAATTATGAAAAACGAGTTGAAATTGATTTATATATGAATTATTTTATAATTTATTTTTAGTATAATTAATTAATATTTTTTAAAGTAATTAAATAATAGTATATTTTAGTTAAATAACTAATAGTCTCTCCGTCTCCAAGTAATCTTTCCATTTTTTTTTTTTGTTGAATGAATTAAGAAAGTGTATTTGTTTATTAATATATGGTGGGTCACATGTTGACTTTTCGGATAAAGTAATGAATAGTGTTGAAAAGTGGATTGAATGAGTGACACTTTGGTAATATTGTATGAATTTGAAGGTTAAAGTTTATATGTAGTAGAAAAATGTTTTTGCCATTTATGGAATAAGAAACTTATTGGGGGACGGCCCGAAAAGGGGAGTGAGATGTTTACTCAGGGACGGAGGGAATATTTTTTATACCCTTCAACTAATATTCTTTAGTGAAAACAACTAATACTTTTTAATGAAAACAACTAATATCATTTAGTAAAAACAATTATACATTTCAAATGGTTCATGTATGAACCATCTCCACTATATTTTGTCATAAATTATAAATAAAGTCTCCAACAAATAAGTTTTATAGTATAAAATTAATATGTACTCATTAATATCGTTAGATTTATAAATTGAGATTACAGTGTAAATTATTAGTATATCAGTAATGCATTTAAAGGAATTTGTTTCATTCTATAAATAAGTTTCATAAAAAAAACCTACTCTAAATTATATGGTTATTTAGAATTGAACGAGTTTGTGGCAAATATATAATTCAATACTCCTATTCATTACCACATTAATACTACTACATATTACTTCCTTCCACCATTTGCACAAATTTTTTTAAAATAGATATTATAGGTAAAAGATAAAAATATTATAGTCAAATTAAATATAAAATAAAATATTTTGTAAAGTTCAATGATAAATAATGTGATTAAATGAGTGTTGAAAGTGTAATTAAAAATAATTATTTAATTATTTTAATTTTAAAAAGACAAGACAATATTCACGGATGAACTAATAAGACATGGTAGACTTACATGTTACTTTTGTGATATTATTTTTCGTTCTATTTTTATGGGAAAAATACTTGCTATTTTAACTCGGATAGTCTTGTATGATGGAGCGAGTTTCGTACGAATATAAAAAGATTATAAAAAATTTATTAGTAATCATAATTTTTGTATGATTGAATAGTGTGAGACAAATTATGATGGAAACTTAAATTATACTATATTTTGTAATTCTTATCTAAAATATTGATCAATGATTCGTGCTACCTACCTCATTCATGATATGTTGTACGGATAATATACAAATCAAAAGAATATCACCATGTCTTTTTACAAAAGCTTAAAAGCTCTTCAATCGAGGTCTAACCACCCCAAGCAAAACAAATTTGTCAGTTGTTACAAAACTAAACTAAACCCAACAAGTTTAAATTCCTACTCCTATAACCCAAATTAAAACATGCACCTATCAAAATTCATTAGACAACACTAAATAGAGATTCATGTAAAATGAGACGAAATTGCCCATTAAAGAAAGCCGAAGCTGCATTTATAAAAAGGTGGGTGTAAAACTAGCGTAATCTGTAATTAATTCAAATGAAAATGTTGGGAGAATGGAGGGAATAAGGATTATATGAAGCTACTTCCTCACCTTCAGTGTGAAAGCCAAGAAGAGAAGGCCACAATTGGGAACATCAATACCAAACCATACTCCACTAAACGATCTAAAAGCTTCGTTTTCTCCATCCGGGAAACAATGGCATTCCAATTCCGTGTAAATGGGCAACTAACTTGTTTATCCTGCATCAACGGAATACCCACCTTCGTTACTTTCAACATATTTGCTTGTTGAAATCAAGCAACATGAATTTTCTTACATTTATTTTAGAGTCAGATATTTCTTCTGAAACGTCTGAATTTTCAAGTGTCGTTCGTTTCTCCCACTCCGAAGGCATCTCGATTTTGGATTTCTTGGAGTACCTGCCTGTGAAGGCTCGATAAGGTGAATCGGTATGGATAGTTTCCATGACTGAGCCAAAGAAATTGGTCACTGGTACCTAAAATCAGCAAAAAATATTATTTCCAAGTACCGAATAGCCATTCGACAACAATTAAAGAGCTTGTACTTGAGTAGGCTTTTGTGGATAAACTCAACAGGAACTGTTATTAAACTGGACAAATGTAAAAGCCAAGAGATGAATTATAGACAAAATACAGCTTTAAATTCACCTCCTCCAACCGTCGTTGGTATAAATCCATTCGGTGGTATGCAGTTGACATCAACAGACTTGGATTATAGGAATTGAAAAGGCTGCAAAATGAAGGGTTATTTATTAAAAATGACCAACATAACATTATTTGGGAACTTATTGGTGAAAGTGAAAACTTTCACTAAAGAATAATCTGGCAATCTTCAAAGCAGCTTGGAAAGAATCAAAAAAATCAGCGGTCTCAACTTAACACTTCAGAATGAAACAAGAATTATAAAACTCCTATTTCCGGATTAAAATGAATAAGTAGACACATAGATTTAGTAGACAAGACATTTAAACAAAATTAACTTTCATAATTGCAACACAATCTATTTATTAACACATCAATTTTATGTTATCGATTTGATCAAGGAATTAATTTGTTAAAAACGTAAGGGCATGACATTAACCACAGATTTGATAGACATTAAAATGTCCATAAACCAAAAATGAAAGGATCTACCTGCTCAATGAGGCATTGTCATACATATTTAACCTCTCAAAGAAGGCAAGAGTATAAAATGTGAATCGATCTACAACAGATACACCAACCTGAAAGAAGAAAGAACAAATGAAACAGTACAAAAATAAATCATTTAAGATTGAAAGAAGAACAAAGCATAACAGCAATTTAACAAGTTTCTGAAATATCAATACCCTTTCAAATGCAAGACACCAACGAAATATCAACACTTACATCAGAGTCCAGGTGGTGTGAATATGAATTCTCTCCTTTCTTGCTACTTCCAATTGCCAAAACACCAGGTGATTGAAGCTGCAAACAAAAGAAATTATATGAACAAACTAAATTTCATCCTCGATTTTTTATTTTAGAAATAAATACACCACCAAGAGGACCAATGATTTTCTTTTACTTTTCTTTCTTTTCCCCTTTTTTTTTTAATCAAGGATTATAAGTGAATTTAGTTGACAATGTAACAGCACAAGCCAATTTCACAAATAAGAAGAGATAACATAATGGTTCTATCTCATAGGAACTTATGAATAGTTTCACTATGGCCAAAGTATATGCTAAATAGAAATGAGATGGAAGGACAAAATAAAATAATAAGACTAGATAGATAAACACAACAAGATTGAGTTCGTCCCCGATATGGGCATATTACAGAAGACATATAACAAAATGTACTGTGTGAAACGAAAACATGTATAGGGGTCACAGAAAGATCCAAAGAAGAAAAACTCACTCACCTGAGAAAACAGAGTGGCTGCCTGGCAAGTATCTACCATAATCAACAGCTCCTTGAATCTGATAATTGAAACAACAAGAAGAAAGCAATCTTAATTGATATGAACTTCCTAAGGGGCAGAGAGAGTGTGAGATCACATGTTCAAACTCCTTTAAAGCTTCAAAGAGGTTTGATAATTGCAACGCAAACACTTTTTTTTTTTTTTCTGAAGTAAAAATTCTAAAATCACAAGCTATGCAAACACCTGCGCTTTTCCTTCATTTGTTTCACTGCATCAGCTAAATCATGGCTCTGAAGCTCTTCTGAGTCTTGAAATTTAAGAAACTCGTCACCCCCATGCCCAGTCATGTAAAGAAGTATATGACTACCTTCATCACTCAGAAGTCGTTTTGATCTTGGGACTGCTGTTTCATGACGGCCAGTCAATACTCGCATAAAGTTTTCAACGGTCACTTCATAACCTCGGTAATCTACCTAAATTGGAGCATGCAATAATCAGAGAGATATCCATAGCACAAAAAGAAGAAATTTTTAATCCAACAAAAAGCATAGCACAAATTGAAATGAGCTGCTCATGCAAAGCACGGAAGTATTGTGGAAGCGAAGTGGGAGGAGGGAGTTGATATGAGCAGAAATGTGTTTTTTAACACATCAGTGTGGTAACTAGCCAATGGTGAAGATAATGAAAGCAATCTGGACCTTTCTCCACTATTAATAAAAAAGAACAAAAATATTAGAATTCGTGCATTGGAAGATCCATCAAGACAGTCATATAAAATTGCATCCTCTTGATCACGTAAGGTAGCATATCAAGTACTCATCCAACCAGCAACAGAACTATGATCATTGAAGATTAAGCAGGCCCCATTTTGAGTCAACAGAAAATATATATAACTGAAAAGCAAACTAGTAAACTAGCAAATGAAGGTGTAATCAACACCAAATTTTTTAGTAATAAATGAAAGGGTATGCCATAAATATACCTTTTTTAGGACTAGGGGCATTAGTTCCGAAAACACAATTTACTCACAGTTGAATATGAAAACCTATGTTTTAAGTTAATCTAAGACACCCCCCAATTCCATGATATTTCATGTCTTAAAAGGTGAAAAATAAAAAAAATCCAACCATCGTTTAGTTCGAAATACTCCACATACTTAATTGAACCCACCTCAACATTGTCTCCATACAAGTTGAGACGATGGTTTTCATTGTTGAAGACCTGGGCAGGATACTTGTTCCGAGCATTGCAAGCCATATCATCAGCCAACATGAGAATTATTCTCTCATCTGGTATTCCCAATCGTTTAACCGTTCTAAAGACAAAGCATACCAAAAAGACATATATCAATTTAATATTTCAATCCTGGACAAGCTTATAATGCTTAAACACAACAAATAGGGATGAAGAATAGATCCCCACTTACCTGTATAAAGATAAAGTATTAGCCATATGCCGATAATTAAACCTGAAGGATAAAGTATTAGCCATATAACACAGGAATAAGCTTCAATGATAACAGTTTAGAAGCACAAATAATAACAGCTCCAGGCACAGATAAAGCCAGTCAATAAATATTTTTTCTTTTCTCCAGTCAATATTAAACCGAGTGCTTCATCTTCTTACGAACTCGTAAGATTAACTGAAATCAAAGTAAATTTTAAATTATCTACTGATACACCAATACCTAATGTTATTAAAAAGCTAATATTCTAATTTTCTTCGAGGATCAAACTTTGGCGATAAAACAAAAAATACTGCAAAATAATCCAATTGACCGCCTATATTCTACGATTCTACCAACATATTTTGCAGGAATCCAGAAATTGAACAAAGAGGCGGAGTATCAGGAACACAATACCAGAAGCGGGATGTGCAAACAAGAATCGCCCAATTGTTGGTGTGCATTGTTGTGGAAGAAGAACCGGACGCAATTGAGGGGATCGCATTGCAGAGGAACAGTAGAAGGATCGAAATCGACAATGGCGTGCACTTGAATAAGGTCGCCATTTTTAATTACTGTACAGCTTCTGCTTGGCTCCTTTGTTACGGTTATACTTTAGGCGTTTTTTGCTTTTTCTCTTTCTTTTATTTTTTCAATAAATTTCACAATTATATACTACTCCCTTCCTTATTTGCTTCTCGTTTAACCTTTTTGTTACTTTTAATGTGAGATTTATTTTATAGTATTTAAATGGATAAAATATTTTTTTAAGAATGATATATTATTATATTTAATTCAATTAAATAATTTTTTTTATATATAATCATTAGTAGAATGAGATGTAATTTAAAAATGCTTAAAGAGAGATAAATAGTGCAGCGGGAAGTTAAGAGCAGGACTGAGGTAGTACTTCTTTTCCATAATAATTTTACACACTTAGGCTCCGCTTGGTAGGGCGTATAAGGCCGTATTATGGGGTGTTGTATAATTAATATTCTGCTTGGTAGGGCATACTAAAATAATATCGACCCGTTTCTTATATGTCGACCCTGTAAAATAGTAAGGCGTAATACCTCCAAAGCACTATTCACCTTTACAAAATTAATTCGATCCGAAAGGTCGTACTATTTTATTATTGGTTTGTCACACGGACCGCCGCCGGACCGCCGCCGCCGGCGCCGGAATTTCGCCGGACCGCCGGAATTTGGCCGGAATTTCGCCGGACCGCCGGAATTTGGCCGGAAAGTTGCCGGAAGGTCGCCGGAGGCTGCCGGACCACCACTATTCCTAATTTTTATCTTTTTTATTACTTCCTACCAAGTAGTATAAGAATTTTGCATAAATTAGTAGGACCTTTTTTATATGTCCTACCAAGCAATTTTATATGACTTTTCTATACTAAATTTATACCCCCTCTTAAAATTAATATTGCCTACCAAGTGAGGCCTTAGGCAACACTTGGTAGGTCATTACATTTGAATCTATACTAAATTATTACATCATATTATTATCTCTAAACATGCTTGGTAGTAGGTTATAAAACATCATTTACAAAATAGTATTGATTTCAAAGGTTCCTTGGTAGGGAGTAATACGTATATATAAGTTGTCCACATTGCTTGGTAGGACATATTATATCAATTGAAAAATATCAATTTCCCCCCTTTATTTTCATCCCCCCCCAAATGAATTTCATTTCCCCCCATTCCCACTTATACGCCTACGCTCTCAAAAATATATATCCACAAATTCAGAAAACTATTTTCCTGCTTGGGCGAAGGACGAAGTTGTTGCCGATTTCGCTCATCTTCTTGACATTCGAATTAACAGGTAAGTTCGACTACTCCATCCGATCTATAATAAGTTTTTGTGGTCGTATTACACCGATTTGATATCGTCTATTTCCTGTGATTATAGTCCAAATGAGTGGGCGTATTTGATTTGTAGCAATTGCAAGCGTATATATATTTTTCCTTCCAGATAGAGCACTATAATAGGAACGATGGTTGCGTGTCTTATTTTAGGATTTTTTTTTCATGAAATTTCACCAATGATGGTTTATGATATTTCTTTATTTTCTTAGTTGGGTATATTATTTGGGATAGGTCTTTATGTTTGGTCCACACTATGCTTACACGTTTTCTGAAGTTCTTGATTTGTGTATATTATTTGGGTTTGAGAATTATATGTTTGGTCTTCACTATGCTAACAATATTTGTGCAGTTGCTTTTGTTAATTGTGCTTACTATTTGGTTTTATATATATTTTTTTGAAATTATTACAAATAGGTATACTAATAGGTGTTAAATTAAGCTTTAGTGTAAAATCTTTTTAAAATTACATCCAAGTTCAAAACCTAATTCACCCTACCCCTGCCACCTGCCCCCCTCCCCACCCACTGCCACCTACCCCCACTCCCCCATTATTCCTTTCCATCTCTCGGCCATTTGGCCCATTTTCCACAACCCCCAAACCCTACCCCACCCCCCAACCCCCCTCTTTCTCTCTCGGCTCATCCCACCCCCACCCCAGCCCTCTCTCTCTCCTTGTATCAAGGCGCTCCACCACTGAGACCAGCGACGCCACCTCCTATCCACCGCCACGACCACCGAACTGCCACCACTCGAGCGACGGCACTTGATAACACCGAATCGCCAGCGCCACCGTGTCCCGAGGCGGCTACCGCCATGACCACCTAACTACTATGGATCCACCACGACACCGTCGTCTGAGATCCGACGGAGTGATGGTCGACGATGAACACGCTACGCAATCGGAGTAAATCCGCCGTCCAACCCCATTGCCGATCATAGATCTGTAAGGTTTGGGGCTTTTCTTCACCTAAAATATCTTCTTTTTTTTTCAAAAAATAAATCCGATCTCTGTGTGTGTGTGCATATTCTGTGTGATTATGATGTTGTATATAGCTCCTAATAAAATTCCTCTAGTTGAGATCTGTAATATGTGTGTATCTATGTGTGTGTTTCAATATTTAAAGCCGAAGTCGAGTTGTTTGTATGTATTCATTATTTGATCTGAGTTCTGCATGTATCTATTTAATACTGATTTTCTTGATTTTTTTTTTTTTGCGTGAGTGGAGGGGTCTAATTGGGGGAAGATTTGAAGATGAAGATTTGATTCGAGGAAGATGATGATTTGTGGAAGAAGAAGGACCTGTGCATTTTATTCGATTTTTTGCAGATGAAAAGTTGAATATGAAGATGAATATTTGAAGATGTAGAATATGTGCATTTTTTTTTAATTTTTTGCACGAAGTTTTTGAAGATGAAGATTTGAGGATAAGGATGAAGAAGAAGATGAAGATTTGAAGATGTGGGATGTGTGTTTTTTTTTATTTTTTTTATGCACATAGACTAAATATGTAATTTTAGTTATTTTGTCCATTTAATTTTAGAAGTTTTAAATAATAACAATTGAATTGGTATTTGAATTTTGATTTATACTAATTATTTTAAATTTTTGTAAATTATTTTTGAATTGAACAAGATAATAGGTATTTAAATTTTTCTAAGTCCAAAGTTAAATTAAAAAAATTACAAAAAAAATGCAAAGAAACCATTAAATTAAAAATTGAAACTGAAAATTTGAATGTAAAAATTGAACGAACTATGTGCAAATAAAAATAAATAATGCACATGGGAAAGGAGACAGTTGTCCCATCAATAGACAACATTTAGGGGGAAAAATGAGGGGAGGGTACAGGTTGGTATAGCCGTATAGGGCCTATAGGCTAGGTATTGGACCAATTGATATTTCTTATACCATATAGGACTAAACTCTAATAAACTATATAATTTAGCACTTATATGTAATGGACCCCTTTTTTTTTATGTTTAGGGCTCCATATATGTGGTTCTCTACTTGTTCTTTATTTTTTGATTGTGTATATAATTTTACTATATAATTGATTTATTTTCGTGGTAGTCCTTTTCCAATTGATATAACTATTTTGCCTATTTTAGGCATGGAGGGTGGGGGTAGCAGTTTGGGATTGAAAGGAAAAAAACAACAGGTACTCGGAGGACTTGGAACCAGCGAGAAGAAACAATACTAATGGAACAACTCAAAGAACTTATTAAGCAATCTGGTTGGAAGACAAAGAATGGTTTTAGACCTGGATATTTGAGCAAGCTAGAGGAGAAAATGCGTGTACAGCTGCCTGGAACAGATATCCGTGGCACTCCGCATATAAACTCGAGAATCACGATCTGGAAGAGACACCATGGAAGCCTTCAGACAGCTTTAGGGCCGAGTGGTGGTGGTTTTAACTCCATCACCAAGATTATAGATGTCTTGGGCAAAAGTTGTGAAGGTATTCATTAATCTTCACATATTTATAACAAAATGTGTCGAATTGAGTGTTACAATTTTTATTCTTTTGTGTTGATTTGTAGAAAGAACCAACTATTGCGGGTATGCGATATAAACCTTGGAATTTCTACTAGGATTGGCTTGAGGTATTTGGATGTGATCGGGCCAACGGGAAAGTAAGCGAGGATGCTATCAATGAACTTGTTGTCGAGGATGCCCAAGCACATGTTGGTGAAAATGGGCCAATTGAAAGCCACATGCCTGTTGATGAACCTGATGCATCTGAGATGGACGTTGAAAGCCAGGCTCCTACAGTAGAACCGACAAAGCCAACAACATCATCTAGCAAGAAAAGATCGCCATCTCAAAATGAGAATCAGACAGAGCTATTGCGTGGACTTGCAGTTCTTTTTAAGGAGTCGGATGACCGTCTTGGAACCATCGTCCAGAATTTCGGAGTTGCCTCGCATGTGGAAGATCCAACAAAAGGTCTATTTACCATGCTTGAGTGCATCCCTGATCTAAGTTTGGATGAGTGCCTTGATGCCTCTGAACAACTTTCAAAAAATCCATTGCGTTTGGGGATGTTTATGGGTTTTCCTGAACTTGCTCGTCCACGTTATATTCGTCATTTGCTGAATGGGGAATTTGATAAGATGCCCTAATATCATGGTTGATCTGAAACATACTTTTTGATAAACCTTTTGAAAGGGAACACTAGCTTACGTGTTTTCAACTTGTCATGCTATTTTTATTTTTTGCATAGATGTATATTGATTAAACAATGATGGCACAACTTCTATTGATAATTTTTTGCTATAACTTACGTAATTCGAACCTTATGAAGTTAGTAATGTTTGCTTTTTGTGATGAGCTTTCCTGACTTCAAAAATGTGGAATTTAATTTACTTTATTGTTTTCATGATTTATAATATGTTATTTCATTTTGGATTATTTAGTCAGCTTCTTCGAGTTTCCAATGTGATTTCATTAGAAGATTTACCATGATCAATTAATTTTCCAAGATATACATAGGGGCAAGATGGGCACTTGCCCCACCTGATATTTTTCTAAGTAATACCATATGTATAATGTTCCAAAAATATTTACTGCTTATTTAATTTGATAACTTTGTGAAGAGATTAAGCCAAAAGATCAAGAAGAACAAGTCTAAGTTAAAAGAGTATTAGTTAAATTACTTGATCATTGAGAATGATATAGTTTTTGTTCTTCTGTTATATTTCCGCATTAGAATGGTCTATGTAATTCTAATACTAACTCCATTTTTTCTCTAAATTCCCATTTTTGTAAACTACTGTTCGTTTTCTCTTATAAAGATGACATATGAGAATTGCAATATTCATCCATTATTTTTTTTTTCAATCTCAATTCTCCTTATTTATGAATTTATTCAATTCGTTCCATTCATATAAGATATAGATTAATTTACGGCCAAGGTCTTATAAAAGACAAAATATAAGAGGCTAACATAAAGACAAAATATAGGATGCATGCTTCAAATGAGAAATCTGATCAGCAACACATTATCCAAATTACACTTGAAGTAATAAATGAAAAGGCCGAAGTAGTGTTTGAGTTGGAGTACAATAAAACAAATGGTGATTAAATCTTGGTACATTATGGAGCACTAACTATCCATTCGATCTCCAAAGTTGGTACATTGAATTGGCCAATTCTTCTCTCCAATTATTGAACTCGGTTGACGACTCAACGGTATCGATAATATACTGGGGCTGGGACTCGGACTCGTCAAGTGGACTTTCATCTACTAGTTGCTCGTATGGATCAACAGGCATCTCGAATCGAATGAAATTGTGGAGTAGAAAGCAGGCCATAATAAGTCTAACTTGAATCTTGATGGGATAGAATGATGGACTCCTCAGGATTCCAAAGCATTTTTTCAAGACACCAAATACACGTTCTATGACGTTTCGAGCTCTAGTGTGTCTCATATTGAAGTGTTCATGGGGATCCGTGGGACGATCCGTGTTTGGACCCCACTCCTTCAAATGATATCTGCATCCTCTATATGGTGCAAGAAATCCCTCAGAGTTCGCATATCCATTGTCACAAAGATAATAATTCCCTATAAAACATGACAAATAATCAGTTGCTAAATATTTATAACATTAAAAAACTTATCAACAATAGAAACAACCTTGTAATTAGTGACTTACCCTTTGGGACCTTCAAACCATGGGGTCGAGTTACAGAATCTCGAAGAACTCGAGAGTCTGCTGCCGAACCTTCCCATCCGGGAAGAAGATAAACAAACCTCATTTCCGTGTCACACACTCCTAAAACATTTGTGGATACACGACCTTTCCGAGTTCTATATCGCGCTTTCTCTTTAGGACCAACTTGAACATCAATGTATGTCTCATCAAGGGCACCTAGACAACCCTATATAATGCACAAATAAATTGATGCCATCATGTAAAATCTATGTACTAGACCATTTTGCTACAAAAATGTTATTTACCTTAAACCATTTTCATCTTGGATTCACTGAATCTTCGGGCACATGAGTTGGATTCACTGAATCTTTGGGCACAGGAGTTGGTTTAACAAAGATATGATTATTGTGTTTCAATAAAAAACACTTAATTATATTTATATGAAAATATAATTACAATCAGAAACTTAAATTTTTTATGTAGATCTCAAAAGGAAAAGAATAGAATATGCAATCGCTAACTTAGAAGATTAAACTTGTAATAGAAAAAATGTATATCTGGGACGAATTTATGAGGGAGAAAATGGAATTCCACCCATGGTGATGATAAGGATTTTTTTTTTTATAATGGTGGTGATATTTTTTTTTTTTTTTTTTTGAAAGGAAAAAGCATGACTTCATTAAAAGTGCCTCAAATCGGCATCAACACAGTCTGAAACTACATCAGGAATTTGAAAAGAAAAAACTGGAACCTCACAAGTGAGGCCTAAAGTAGCAATTCTATGCGCTACCGAATTCGCTGTTCGTCGGACCCAAACAAAGGAAATTTTATCAAAGTCTTTACACACTTTAGCAATCTCCTCAAGAAGCCGACCAAAATATGACAACCTCCTATGTCCTCCATTAATGGCCATGACCAGCAACTGAGAATCCGACTCCACGGCTAGCAAACGCACTCCTTGTTGGCGCGCATAGTACAGGCCCTGCAGCACTGCCCATCCTTCCACCATTTCAACATCACTGGAATGCTTACACTGCTGCATGAAGCACCACAAGACAGCACCATTCTCATCCCGTGCCACTCCGCCCAAAGCTGCCCCAAACCCAGCACGTACCGATGCGTCACAATTCAATTTCGTCCATCCCACATCCGGCACCTCCCACGTAACAGCTCCCCCTTGCACACGTTGAAGACGCCGTTCCACAACTAAGGATGCCAAGAAATCTCTCCGATGAGCCTCAATCATCGACCAAAGGTCATCGTACGTAAGACTCTTTCCATTAAAAACCAATTGATTTCGTGCGAACCACACGAACCACAACGCTGTTGCGAATAGGGCACCATTTTCAGCGTCCATAGCATCCAAAACTGTCTCTACCCAGTCCTCCATGGCACCAGTAGGATCAGGTAATTGCATCGGAAAGCACTGCTGCCAAAAGTCCCGAACCCAAATGCAATCCCGAAGGCCGTGCTCCGCTGTCTCAATCTCTACCCCGCAACGCAAACACAATGGAGGAACGTCAACAAATCTACTAATAAGATTGATACTAGTCGGAAGTATAGCATGTGCAACTCGCCACAAGAAATGATGGATCTTTGGTACAACATTCATTGCCCAAATCCTCGACCAACGCCGAACTTGGCCCGCATCCGCCATCCTGTCCACACCTCTTCTCAAAATATCAAAATAACCCGACTTTGCACTGTATACTCCATTCTTCGTATATTTCCAACACCTAGCATCATCCACATCCTCCATAGCAAGTGGAATACAACAGATTCTCTCCGCCTCACTATCATTAAAAATTCCTTTGATCATAGCCTCGTTCCAACTTCTTCCATCCTCAGTAATAAGGTCAGCAACACACATACTACTAACATTCATACCCCTATCAGAAGTAATAGTGGCCGTACCCCCATCATGCAGCCATGCATCGCCCCAAACCCGAATCGACCGACCATTTCCAACCATCCAAATAAGCCCCTCTCGCAAAACCTTCCGACCCTCTAGGATACTCTGCCACGTGTAGCTCGATGCATAGCCTTGAGTTGCCATTAAAAAATCAGTCCGCGGAAAATAGCGGGCCTTTAGCACCTGACTAAGCAATGAAGTATTATCCTGAATTAATCTCCACCCCTGTTTTGCAAGAAGGGCCCTGTTAAAAGCCCCCAGATCACGAAGCCCCAATCCTCCTTCGCATTTTGGCTTGCTAAGTAATTCCCCTCTCAACCAATGCACCTTCCTCTCCTCCCCCTTCTGACCCCACAAAAACCTAGCAATTTCCATCTCAATCTTATGGATCGTATTCTCCGGGATTTTAAAACACGTCATCAAATAGGTGGGAATAGACTGTACCACCGACCTGACTAGTGTTAGCTTCCCCGCCTGGGATAATATTCGGCTCTTCCAGTCTTTGATTTTCTTCGTAATTCTATTCACAAGAGCTCTGAAAACTGCACTTCTCGACCGACCAACTCTAGTAGGAATACCCAAATACACCATATGTTGATCCACTCGACGCACCCCAAGTTCCCTAGCCAACTCCACCCCTCGCTCCACAGAAATTCCACCACTAAACATAATATCAGATTTTCCCAGGTTAATAGCCTGTCCAGAAGCCTGTTCATAAATCTCCAAAATATGCTTCACCCTCCGCAACTCGGGACCAGTAGCCCTCCCAAATAAAAGAGTATCATCAGCAAAAAATAACTGAGACACCTGAGGAGCACGTCTACAAATTCTCACACCATGCAACACCCCTTTCTCCACCTCCCTCCTGATCAAAGCTGAGAGGGCCTCTGCACAGAACAAAAACAGATACGGGGATAGGGGATCCCCCTGACGAATCCCCCTAGAAGGAGAGAAACGTTCAGTTGCCTCACCATTCACCAGCACAGCAAAGGAAACAGACTTAACACACCGCATAATCACACCCACCAATCCTCCTGGCAAACCGATCTTGTCCATCACCCCCTCAAGAAAATCCCATTCCACCCTGTCGTACGCCTTACTCATATCAAGCTTAAAAGCAAAAGAACCTTTAGTGACAGCTGTGTTAAGACGCATAAAATGAAAAATCTCAAAAGCCAACAAAGCATTATCCGTGATTAATCTACCCGGAACAAAAGCAGATTGACAAGGATCAATGAGTTGTGGCAAACAAGACTTTAAACGATTAGCAATAGTCTTAGTCACAATTTTTAAAAGAACATTACATAGACTTATTGGACGAAAATCAGAGGGATAGACAGGCTTCTTGATTTTAGGGATTAAGGCAATAAAAGCATGATTAAAGACAGCAGGATCAGCTCCACAATTCAAAATTTGTAACACTGAGTGCACAACTGAACCCCCTACAATATCCCAAAATTTTTGAAAAAAAATAGCTGACATACCATCAGGCCCAGGGGCCTTTGTAGGATGCATTTGTGCCAGAGCCTGCGACACCTCCTCCTTCGTAAACGGTAAATATGTTTATGATGGGAATAGTCTTACGTGAGCCCCTAATCAAACTAAAAAATAAAAATAAAAAATAAAATCGTGAATAAAATAGTAAAAGATGAGAAGATTGGGGTTTTGAATGAGGATGAAATGAAGAGAGATTATAAAAATTAATAGAAAATATAAAATGTAATTAATGGTTGAAATTATAACACCTAAAATATAAGGTGGAGATTAACCTTTTTTTTTTTCTTTGAAAGGTAATCAATTACAATAGTTTCCTAACATAATCAATTACAATATTTTATTCAACCACCGGGTACATGGCAACATCTTTTTCATCTCGCTGTAGACCGGAAACACAATCACCACAAGAGGAGGACCACTCGAACCCGCAACACCCCACCACAATAGGGGAACACCACCCTACCACAAGAGGGAAACAAATTCCCTCTCCATATCTCGAACCCAAGACCTCTAGGGTTTTAGGTGGTGGCCTCAACCAATTTAGCTACCAACCCTTGACAATTAACTTTTAAAATTAGAGATAATGGTGATTTTGAAATAGGATATTTTTAGTTTTTGCACATCACCTTCCAAATTTTTGTCTTTATATATTAAAATATAAAAAATAAAAATAAAAATAAATATTGTTGATAGACGACCAGGCGAGCAACAGTATTTTGGAGGTTTAAGAGACTAATTATACAAATTAGATGTCGGCGACCAGCAGAGATAAAGAGAGCCTCAAGCACCAGGCGACCAGGAGTGACGTCAGATGGGTGTTAGGCGACCAGCACAGCAAAGAAGCAAGATGAACAAATAATTAGAGTAAAGCAATGACAAGATACACCATCTAGGCGACCAAGCGAGCAAGAAAGTCCCACGAAGATCAGCTCAAAATTCCACTAACTTAAACATTGCATTAGAAGCAAACAAGTGTACTAAACACTTGTCATTGTACAAGATGTAATAGTTTAGGAATAAGACAAGTGGCTAAACACTTGTCAAAGCCAAAATCAAAAGGGCTAAGAGAGTGACACCTCCTACTTGCTTGTAAGTCTATAAATACCCCTTCATGAAAGGGTAAAAAAAAGTTCAAATATTCAAGAAAAAGACCAAACTCTTGTAATTTTATTTCTTAATCTTTCTTTACACACATCATTAGCAATCTTGTTTGGTGACCTTCTTAGTGCTAAGACAGCCACTAATCATTAAATCCAGATCAAGGTCATCAACAATTGGCGCTAGAAGGAGGGTCCGAACCTCCGTATGGTCGAAGATTTGAAGAATTCGATAAGAAGAGCCGCTGGAATCTGCAAAATCAACACCGGATTCCGGCCAAAGTCACCGGAAACTGGAAAAAATCACCGGAAATCTAGAAATTAAAGAGGTAATTCAACACTTGTGAAGAAGTTGTTCATATTTAAGAATTAGAATGCATGCATGTGTGAATTAGGGTTTGTTAAATAACCAAGTTCACACATACAAGGCTAGTTATTCTTATATTGGCAAAGATAAACACAAGATCTTCGTCACCGGAATATTCAATCGAAAATGGTGGGATCACAAGAACGACAATCTTCGAGTGCACATCCCTCACGTAGGTCGCAAACTCGGGTATCGTCTACGGGTGACCATACACGCACTGTACGAGCCACATCCGATAGAAATGTGCAGGTTACTATCGACACCCTTCCCCCGGAAGTGGAAGCCTTGGCCAGAAATCCAGAAGAGCTCGCGAAAACAATCACCGTTCTGCAATCGATTCAAAGACAACAAGAGAGAGCAGAACCGTCAAGAGCGCTGGAGACGACCAGGCGGTCAGCCGAGCAGAGGAGTAAAAAGCATGGGGATAAACGAAACGATGAGGTGGATAGCGCTCAGGCTCAAAGAAACAAAGGCAAGATCCCGATGACCGAGAGGTTAGGGAGCAAAGGAGAATCCACACCAGGAGGAAGGACGGAGCTGAGCAAAGGCGCGACCAAGAGTACGGGACACCATTATGATGGAAGAACAGAGCACAGGGGAGAACTTAGAGAAATCACACCACCAAGGAGCGAGCAGCAGATACGCACTGATGCTCGCCCATCTGTCCACGATCGACTTTGGCGATCATCCTTTGGCCGGCTAGGCCCCAATGGGGCCAGCAACGTCGCTAGGCAACCAATACAGGAGAAACATCCCGTTGACGAGGGACTGCGTCAAGATGAAGTCATTGGGCTTGATCGTGACGAACAGTCTCCCAACGGTGGAGTGTCTCCGAACGAGTTGCAAGCCCTCAAGAAGGCAATCGAAGAGATACAGAGATAGCTAGATTCTCAAAAGGGCATTGGCTCGACGGTTTTGCCTTCATCGCCGTTGTCACCAGTAATTCTGAACGCGCCGATTCAAAAGAAAATACAGTTCCCGGCTGTCAGCCTATACGAAGGAAGTTCGGATCCCAAAGTTCATTTGGCAAAATTCTCCAATTTCATGATATCCATGAGGGCATCGGATGCTACACAGTGCCGTAACTTTCCACTCACACTTGGTGATGGCCCCAATCGTTGGTTTTCCGCACTTGCTCCAGGATCCATCAACTCCTTCGCACAGTTGAGCAAGGAATTTCTATCACATTTCTCCACGGTCGGATCATTCTTAACTCAGAGGCACCGCTTGGCCGACATCAAGCAAGGGGATGACGAGTCAGATAGGAAGTTCCTTGAGAGATTTGATAAAATACTCCTGAAAGGAGAGATGGTCAGCGAAGATACCAAGATGGTAGCATAATGGCGGGCCTGAAAAAAGGAACCGATTTGTGGAAGGAGATACATCTCGCCTGCCCAAAAACATACGCAGAATTTAGACATCGGGCAGGCATACATGTATCCATGCAAGAAGCACTGCAGAAAGAATTGGGTGATAAAAGCGATCCCAAGAAAGCCGGAAAGAAATCCACGGGAAGTGAATACAAAGCCCCGAAAAACATGAAAGCTTTCAATGAAGGGGCATAGCTGAAAGAAAGGTTGAATCAAGTATTTGCCACATCAATAGAGGCTGTATATAACAATGTCAAGGACAGAGACATGCTTTCAGAGCCAAGGAAAATCCGGCAAGAACGTGGGAAGTTAAACCCGAACAAATACTGCCTACCACCAGAACATCGGACATTTCACTAGTGAATGTCGGGACTTATTGAAACAACTTTGGAGGTTCTATGAAGAGGGTAAACTGTCTGAATTTGTGAAGAAGGAACCAGGGAAGAGACCTAGAGCGGTTGGTCCACCCAGCTCGGACGACGAGGACAGTGACGACCAGCCGAGCAAAACGACCAAGAAGGGAAGAAAGGTCCCAACAGCACCAGCCGAGCCAAGGCGAGAAATTCTTATGCTTGAAGCAAGTGGACCCGTTGGGGGATGCTCGGACGGAAGACCTCCGATCTCAAAAAGGAAAAGGAAAGCAGAACTGAGAGCGGTTGCCCAAGTAAGAGAAGTGGGAGTCAATCAAGCCACCAAGAAGACGGGAGACTTGGTATTTTCAGAAAAAGACTTGGATGAAGTGCTTACCCCGCACAACGACTCATTGATCATATGTGCTAACATCATGGGAACCCGAGTCCACCGTTTGCTCATGGATACCGGCTCATATACAAATATTTTGTTCAAAAGTACATTAGATCAGATAGGAGATTGTGCAGAGTATGTAAAAGATTGTAATCATAAGATAGTGGGATTCGGAGATGCTGTAACCGTTCCCTTAGGAGTAGTAACGTTGTCAGTTGAACTTGTATCGACCGAGAATCCTGACAGGAGGTTGACTAGAATGGTAGAATTCCTAGTGGTAGACCAACAATCCTCCTATAATGGATTTATCGGTCGACCTTTTATTAATAAATTCAAAGCAGCTGTTTCAACGTATTATTATTGTGTTAAATTCCCAACACCAAAAGGGTCAGGTACGGTAAAAGGCGATCAAAAGAAAGCCCGTGAGTGCCTCCTGCAATTGCTGCCCAAAGATGGTCAAGTATCAGTAATAGAAAACAGTCGAGCAACAGTGCTGAAGATGAACCATCCATACTTGATGAAATCATGGAGTCCATCGATACGGAGATGATGGAGGTGGACGACCAGCAGGAGGGCGAACAAGAGATCCAGAATGACCAACAGAGACAAGAGGATGAACCTTGCCCGAAGGAGGTGGAAGACCTTGAACCACGACTAGGAGTAGAGCCAATGATGGTGGAAGATGAACTCAACTTGGAAGGGCCCATCGTTGATCCTTGATGAAAAAATTGAAAAAGAAAAGCAACGCCGGTCGAAGAGTTGGAAGCAATCAGAGTTGACCCGAACCGAGAAGATTTAGAACTCTTTATTGGATCTGAGCTCCCAGAGCCTTACAGATCCAGGATGAAGGAATTCTTAAAATCCAATCTCGATGTATTCGCATGGTCACACACCGATATGGTAGGCATCAGCCCTGAGCATGCCTGCCATAAGCTAAATATTGATCCAACCAAAAAACCGGTGAAGCAAAAAAGAAGGAAGTTTAGGCCCGACAAGTACGAAGCGTTGGATGTAGAGGTAAAGAAGCTATTGGACAATGACCTTATCAAAGAGGCATTATGTCCTAGATGGGTGGAAAATCCGGTGTTGGTGAAAAAAACTAAATGGCACGTGGAGATTGTGTATTGACTTCACAGACTTGAATGCTGCGTACCCTAAGGACAACTTTCCATTGCCACACATTGACCAATTGGTGGACAATACAGCTGGACATGAGCTCCTCACATTCATGGATGCATTCGCTGGCTACCATCAGATACCAATGCATCCAGATGACCAGGAAAGCACAACTTTTTACACCAACAAAAATTTGCTATGTTGGAAGAGGATGCCATTCGGGTTAATCAACGCGGGAGCCACATATCAACGACTCGTTAACAAAATGTTCGATGAACACATTGGCAAAATAATGGAAGTATATGTGGACGACATAGTGGTGAAAAGCCCAAAGAAGGAAGATCATTTGGAACATCTAGCACATGCGTTCAAAATACTCCGAGCATACAACATGAAGCTAAATCCAAAGAAAAGCAGCTTCGGCGTTCATTCAGGTAAATTTCTCGGACATCTTGTTAGCCAACGAGGCATTGAAGCAAATCCATCAAAGGTGAAGGCCATTTTGGACATGCACCAAGATCCGTCAAGGAAGTGCAACGGCTAACCGGATGCTTGGTGGCTTTGAATAGGTTCATTTCAAGATCCGGGGACAAATGCCGACCCTTCTTTGATGCTATCAAGAAAGGCGGATTCCGGTGGACGGATCATTGTCAGCAGGCGTTTGAGCAGTAGAAGGAATATCTCAGCGATACCAAAGTCTTGTCAAAACCTGTTCCAGGAGAAAAATTATACCTCTATTTGGCAGCTTCAGAGGTAGCCATCAGTTCTATTCTGGTTCGTGCAGAAGGGAAATTTCATCTACCCATATACTACGTAAGTCATGCTTTGCACGAGGCAGAAATCAAATATTCTCCTATGGAAAGATTGGCATATGCACTGGTAATGAGCGTCAGGAAACTTCGACCATACTTCTTTGATCACCAGGTAGAGGTCTTGACAACCTTCCCGCTAAGGCAAGTTTTACAAAGACCAGACACTGCTGGTCACCTCCTCAAGTGGTCCCTCGAAATAAGCCAGTTTGGAATATCTTATGCACCTCGAACAACGATTAAAGTACAAGCATTAACCGACTTCATAGTCGAGCTAACCTTTCCTCAAGATCCGACGAGAGGTCATAATCATCCATGGCATATGTACGTCGATGGATCATCCACCAACACTGCATCAGGAGCCGGAATAGTATTAATCAGCCCAGATAGACAAATCTTCACCTCGGCAGTACGGTTCGATTTCATGGCAATGAACAATGAAGCCGAGTATGAGGCGTTGATAGCCGGACTTCGTCTAGCACTGGCAGTCAGAGTTAGAAGACTACAAATATACGGTGACTCACAACTAATAGTCAACCAAGTCCGAGGGGAGTACGAAGTCAAAGATGAAAACATGATGTTGTATCAAAAGATCGTAGCTCATTTGGCTTCTATGTTTGAACAAATTTACATCGAACAAGTACCTCGGAAGAATAACGCTCAAGCAGACACACTGGCTCGCCTGGCCACCAGCACATGCCCGGCAGAATTGTCAGAAGTCACCATCACGAAAATGTGTCAACCATCAACACATTACTACAGGATCAATCAAGTGGATGAAGAATCTGAGGAAAATAACTGGAGAGTACCTATCCTCAAATATCTTCGTGATGGTGAAGTTCCGGGGGACCCCCAGGAAGCAGCCAAGACGACCAGGCGAGCAGCAAGGTTTATAATCGTGGACGACCAGCTCTACAAAAGAGGATTCTCACTCCCGGTATTGAAATGCTTGACAAGAGAGCAGGGCCAAGAGGTTTTACGAGAAATTCATCAAGGCGTTTGTGGAAATCACGCTAGGGGGCGTGCGTTAGCTTACAAAACAGTAAGACAAGGATATTACTGGCCTACATTACTGCAAGATGCTATCAAAGTTGCGAAAACTTGTCACAGATGCCAGATATTCGCACTCAATATCCACAAGCCACCAACCGAGATGATAGCAGTCAATAGTCCATGGCCATTCGCAAAATGGGGAATCGACATCATAGGGCCTTTCCCAACTGGAAAAGGGAATGTAAAATTTGCAGTGGTGGCCGTGGATTACTACACAAAATGGGCTGAAGCAGAGGCACTCGTGACAATCACACAGGAAAAAATGATCAGTTTTATATGGAAAAATATCGTGTGTCGATTCGGAGTCCCACAGGCAATTTTGACTGACAATGGACGACAATTTGAAGGCAAGAAAATAAGAAACTTCTGTGAGAAATGGGGAATCAAGAAACATTTTTCAACCCCATATCATCCACAATCTAATGGTCAAGTTGAAGCAGTCAACAAAATAATCAAGCACATATAGAAGATCCGGTTGGTGGACAAAAAAGGAAAATTGTCAGAAGAGCTACCAGAAGTGCTATGGGCATACCGAATATCATACAAGACAAGTACGGGAGAAACTCCATTCACCATGGCATTCGGCGTTGAAGCATTTATACCCATAGAGTTAAAGGTACCAACAGAGCGAACAATAATGTTCGACGAACATGCGAACAACAAGGCTTTAGCTGCAGAGATGGATTTGGTTGACGAAAGGAGAATTTCCGCAGAGATGAAGAACGCAATATACAAGAGAAGGATTGCAAAGCATTACAATTCATAAGTAAAAGTTAGGGAATTCAAGATCGGAGATCTCGTACTTAAAAAAGTTTTAGGACCACCACCAGGATTATTCGGACCGACTTGGGAGGGCCCATACAGAATAACTCAAAAATGGAACAACGACACTTATGATTTAGAAGACATGAAAGGCAACTCGGCCCAATACTCCTGGAATGTAGCTTTATTAAAAAAGTATTATCAATAGATAAAAGTTGTACTGAAAATGTAAAATTGTTTAGTTCAGAATTTCATGTTATTTGTATGAGTGCAGTTGTATGTTAAAAAATGTTTTTTTTAAAAAAAGATGTATGTGAAGCATGTATTGTAAAGAGTAATTTGCTAATTTGTTCACTCCACAAAGCAAGTCTGCTCGCTCAGATACTCAAACAGGGGGGGGGGGAGGGGGCGAGCAACATGGCTAAAAGAAAGCAAACCCAAGGCCAAATCCATACAGGGATAATAAGGCCCAAAATTTGGGGCGACCACGAAGGAAAACATACAAGGCCAAGTCCATTAAGGACTCATAAGGCCCATCTACCTTAAGCTAAGTCTTTTTAAAGACAAAAGCCTACTTCAGCTGATCAGGCGATCACTAAGTACAAGAATACCAATTTAAAAAAAAAGGGAAAAATAGTTAAGTTCGTAAAACTTGTACAAAGGTCGAAGCGAACAACAGTGCAAAAAGCGAACAGGTGAGAAGTAGGAAGGCGTAATGAAGTAAGAAGATAACAAACATTCCCAAATTTTCCATTCATTAAAGAGCAAGGGTTACAAGCAAAAGGAATGGAAGTACAAGTTGGTCCTAATACAAAGCTAATAAAAAAAAACAAGAAGTCTTCAAGCCTGGGGGGCCGGGGGAGCATCTGTGGTCGCCGGAGCAGTTGGCGGTGCATTAGAAGTGAGGGCAGTCGTGTCCGCTGCAGCTGAGGTGCTCGCTCCGTCAATAGGAGTTAGAGGAAGGGAGTGAAGGCCATAAAAAATATCCGCCTCCTTGCTCGGCTCCTCGCCGGAGAATTGAGGAGCAATGACTTGAACACCTTCCCCAAAGATGTCCAAGGGGACTCCCATTTCCCCAAGGTCGGCCACTGGAAGTGAGAACCCAGCACCGATGGGGTTGTCCCTGACGTAATCAATGAAGTCCTTTTTGGTGGTGGCCAGGACATCCATATTATGGTCCAAAGCGAACTTCACTTACCTTATGCTCTCGGCGTAGGCACAAACATACCCCAAGTTGGTGTTGTCGGCCACATCTTGAGCATAAACATTGTAGGCGACCATGTCGGTTTTCTCTTGAGTAAGGCGAGCAACCTCAGCTTGTAGCTCTTCAACCCGGGCGACCATAGCAGTCTTCTCACCCTCCAACACTATGTGCTCGTCGGTGACCCCCAACTCGAGAGAGAGCTTCTCCGACTGATTCAAAGCGAACTGCTCGCTGCTCACAAAGGCATTATACATCTTTTCTAGATTTTCCACGGCTGTTGATGATCTTTTCCTAATCGGTGTTGATTAGTGGCTGTTTTTGCTAAATAAGATCATCAAACAAGTACTAAGATCATGGAATTTAGTTAAGTAAAGTGTAAGAAATAAATTTGCAAGAGTTTAAGCTACTTTTTGAATTATGGAAAAATCCTCCTCCTTCATGCAAATGAAGGGGTATTTATAGATATACAAGGGAGCCATGTGTCACCATTTTGGTGGTTCAACCATTGGATTTATGCCAAGTGTTGAGACACTTGTACAACATCTAAACTATTATCACTTGGATGAGTGCCAAGTGTTAAGACACTTGGACTATATCTAAACTTGTGACTCTTGAAGTTTCCAATGTTGTACTTAGTTCCCATAACTACTCAGCTGCCTTCCTTGGTGATTAGTTGCTCGTATATCTTCGTTGGGCGCAGTGAACCTCTTGTTCGCTCCTGGTCGCGTCTAATGCATCTGACCACATTCTTGGTCGCGTAAAGTACTCTTCTTGAAACTCTGATGGTCGCCTGCTTCTCTATCTTATTTTGCCAGATCCTTAACCTTTGATCATTGGTGCTCGCCTGGTCGCCTATTAACAATGCCCCCTGACTTGTCCTTTGTTAGAAAAGTTATTGACTAATGAAGGACAAGGCACAATTTCTGGTGTAATGGATATCACATGACGCGAGCAATAAGTTTTTTAACCTTATTGGGCGGGAAGATGGGCGAGCATCAGGTCATAAAAGCGAGCATAAGGGCGTAGTATGCGCGAGCGACGGTTGATTTCCCGAGGTCCTCGGAAACCGAAACGTCGTGGGCGGTTGATGACGTCATCGTCGCCCACGCGTATTTTTCTTTTGCATATAGGGGCCTATGAAAACTTTTCGAAAATTCCATTTTGGCCCCCGTTTTTAATCCTTATAAATACCCATCTTCATTCACCATTCCATTCTTTTCGAATCCTTCTCTTCCGCTATTATAGCTCTCCTTCAAGCTTTTTTCTTTCTCTGATCTTTACGAGATTTTCGGTTGATTATGCGCATAATCTTCAGGTAATTCATTGTTTATAACTTTAAATCTTTATTTTTGTCTTGTCTGGTTCTTCAATTTCGTCATTTCTATTTCTTCGTTCGAAATTCCGCCTCTGCCGCCGTTCAAGCGCCGCCGCGCCCTTTCAGCTCCATCGTGCCTTTGATTTCGTTCTTCTCCTTTGAAATTCTCTTTCACTTTCCTTATCTCGTCAAAAATTTCCTCTAAATAGCTTCTTCGAGTGATACCGTGTCCTTGGAAATCATTGAGCGTAACCCCGGGAAGCGTCCCATGGAAGAAACCTCCTCCCCTGCTCCTCGCCGATCTGTTCGTCAAGCTCTTGTTCGAAACCCAAGAACTCTATTGGTGGACGAAGAAACGGGATCTGAGACGTCATCTGTTGTCCGCTCCGTTGAAGCTTATGCTTCGGAGAACTCTGGCGAGGAAGAGATCCAACACTCTGTTGGTCGCTCCAATGCAGAGGAAGGGACTTCCTCGGACTTAGGAGAGGATTCGGAGGAGGTGGCCGCAGAAATCGAGGTTGTGAGCGACCACGATTGGCCGTGACTTGGGAGTTTCTTGAAGAAATAGGTTTTCCTACTTCTAAGGTGACTCCTGAGTCTCAAATTCCTGAAGGCATTGCTCGCCCAAATGAATGGGAGGATTACGCTGCTCGCTTTTCTGAGACCTTCCCTGTTCGCGCCCGAGAGTTTATGTCCACCGAGGTGAATACTTACACAGCGAGCAAGATTTCAAGCTTAATCGTGGAGGACGACTTAGACAGTATCAGGTCCCAGTACAAGATCCCTTACGACATATTTCTGTATGCCCTCAAGGAGGGAGAAACTGCTGAACGCCCACCACCGGGTTGTACCGCGATCAACCTAGACATACTTAACACTGGGTTTCCATTGCCGCTTCACCCCATTATTGGTCGCTTTCTGGCGGACATTAATCTAGCTATTACTCAAATTACTCCTGTTGGGTGGACTAATTTGCTCGCCTTGATGACACTCTTTGGCCTCGAAGGATACAAGAATAAGCTCAGCACGGCCGAGATTCACTATGCCTTGGTTATTTCGGCCTGCAATGAAGAAGGTGTAGGCTGGTATTACGTCAAGGCGAGGACGGGGGTGAAGCTTATCAAGGGAGTCCCTAATAAAGTTAGGAGTTGGCATAACCAATTCTTCTTTATTGGGGGCGACTGGCGAGCATCAGAGGGTTTTTCGGGCGGGCAAGCGCGCATCAATACCCCAGAGCGCTTTGGCATAATTAAACGTATGCCTTTCTATTTTCTTCGTGGGACGGCGTTGGGGACTAATTTTAATTTCTTCTTTCCTTTTGTTTTGCAGGTCCAAAGGTGTTGAAGTGGGGTAATCCGGGCCTCAGTGAGGAGTTCTTATACACGTTAGCAGTAATTGTGCTTCGGAACCCGGCTGATCGCGATATACTGCATCTTTCGAAGGCTCATTGTCGAAAGATTGCTCAACTTTTCACGAGTCCTCATCACTTAGAGGCTCAGGTAGAGATCCCCGAAGGTAACTATCAATTAAGACCCTTACTCTCTTGCCCGCTTGGTCGCGTTTGTTTGTTAACCCTTTTATTCGCCTTTTTCTTCTAAATAGATCAAAGGGTGATTGTTGCTGTGCCAACTATTCCAAGATCTTACCACCTGCTCACTGCAAGAGTCAAACAGATGGCTGTCGAGGAGCCGACTAGGAAGAGGCAAGATCCGCCTTTGTCACTTATGCACCTACGGGCTGGAGGAGAGTCAGGTGCTCATGCTCGCCCGTGAGCATCCACTGGTCGCTCCAAGGGAGCCCCCAAGACTGCCACCTCCTCCCAAGTTGTGGAGAAGGAAAAGACGAAAAAGAAAGCTCCGAGGGATGATTCTCGCGAGGAGGGGGAAGGCGTTGAGCGAGCATCGAAGCGCTCTAAGACCGTTACGGAGGCGAGCAATCGTGTTCCTCGCTCCCCCGCTCCTAAACACACCTCGCTTGAGGTTGTAAGCGAGCAGCAAGCCGTTGCTGCCATTCTGGGCAAGAAATCGCGATCGTCTGGTGATCGCTCATATCTGGGGTATGACCCCGTAAAGTTGAGGGAGTAAGTCTTCTAATCGTTACTTTGATGATCGTTTCTTTATCGTATTTTAACTTAAGATTTTTCTCTTTTTCTTCTCTTTTAGGTATAAGCCTGAGGAGCACCCTGGGCGAGCAGAAGTGCTCCATCAACTCAGCTGGGTGAAATCTCCGCCCCCCTACTTGGATATTCCGGACTCTCATGTTCGGCGAGCAACAGAGACGGTCCCCCGTTCTTGGACCTTGTGAAGAGATAGTCCAGGGGCAGACCACAAGTGATAATGCCCGCCTGATCGCCTACAACGCCAGCCATCAAGCTGTAATGGCTCAAAAACTCCTTGATCAGATTGTGCTCTTGGAGAGGACTAATCGCGGTCTTGGTCGCAAGATTGACGGATTTGAGGCCGAGAAAGCGGCTGCTTTGAAGAAAAAGGATGAAGAGCTCGCGCAGGAGAAATCTGAACATGCCAAGGCGATGGCGAACTTGGAGCAAATGTTCAATGCTTCCGTGGCTAGCGAGCAATTTGCTCTGAATCAGTCAGAGAAGTTGTCTCTCGAACTGGGGGTGGCCGATGAGCGAGCAAAAGCACTAGAGGGTGAGAAGACGGCCATGGTCACCCAGATCGAAGAGCTTCAGGCTGAGGTTGCTCGCCTTCAGCAAGAGAAAGTCGGGATGGTCGTCTATGACCTCTATGCTCAAGATGTGGCCGACAACACCAATCTAGGGTATGTATGTGCTTACGATGAGAGCATAAGATCAGTGAAGTTCGCTCTGGACCACAACTTGGATGTTTTGGCCACGGCAAAGAAGGACTTCATTGGCTATGTCAAGGATAATCCTATTGGAGCTGGGTTCGCGCTCCCAGTGGCCGATCTTGAGGAGCTGGGGGTCCCCTTGGATATCTTTGGGGAAGATGTAGAGATTGTTCCACCCCAGTCCTCTGGCGAGCAGCCGAGCAAGGAGGCAGATATCTTTGACGACCTTCATTCTCTCCCCTTAACTCCTATTGATGGGGTGGGCACCTCGGCTGCAGCGGCCACCACTGCCCCCACTCCTGATGTGACTCTGACTGCTCCGGCGACCACGGATGCGCCTCCAGCCCCTCCAGCTTGAAGGCTCTTCGTTGTTTCTCCTCTAGATTTTTGTTAGGGCTAGTTTGTACTTTTGCCTTCTTTTTGCTGTAACAATTGTTCCTTCTTTATGAATGAAAAACTTAATGTTATTTGTTATTCTTCTCTATTTTGCATCATTACGCTTGCTCACTGCATGTACTGTTGTTCGCACATTTTCCTTTTTTAGGATAAATATTTATGTGCCTTAATGCTCGCCTGATCGGCTTAGATGGGTTTTTAGTGTCTTTAAAAAGACTTAGCCTTAGATAATTGGGCCTCATGGTCCCTTCGTGGACTTGGCCTTGCATTTGTTTGTTTTCAGCTCCGTTGCTCGCCCCCCGCTTGGTTATTTTGAGCGAGCAACTCTGCTTTATTGAGCGAACAATCTTAACAAGTAACAAAGGTTTTCTTATACACCCACAAAATTTTGAGAGTTTTAACATACATACAACCTTACACAAATGATGCAAAAAATTAAACTAACTTTTACATGCACTATACAATATTTATCTATTGATAATACTTTTTTAAAAAGGTTGCATTCCAGGAGTATTGTGCCGAATTGCCTTTCATGTCTTCTAAGTCATAAGTGACGTTGTCCCATTTCTGAGTTATCCTATATGGGCCTTCCCAAGTTGGTCCGAATACTCCTGGTTGTGATCCCAAAATCTTTTTAAGTACGAGATCTCCAATCTTGAACTCTCTAACTTTTACTTGTGAGTTGTAGTACTTCGCGATTCTTCTTTTATATATTGCATTTTTCACTTCTGCCGAGATCCTTTTTTCTTCGATTAAGTCCAATTATGTAGCTAGAGCTTGGTCATTCGTCTGTTCGTCGAACATCGTTATTCGTTCCATTGGGACCTTCAACTCTATGGGTATCACTGCTTCGATGCCGAATGCCATGGTGAATGGGGTTTCGTCTGTACTTGTTCTGTGAGATACTCGATATGCCCACAACACTTCTGGTAGCTCCTCCGACCATTTTCCTTTCTTGTCTACCAATCGGATTTTTAGTATGTGTTTTATTATTTTGTTAACCACTTCGACCTGGCCGTTAGACTGGGGATGATATGGAGTTGAAAAATGTTTTTTTATTCCCCTCTTCTCACAGAAGCTCCTTATTTTCTTGCCTTCGAATTGTCGCCCGTTGTCAGTCACAATTGCCTGTGGCACTCCAAACCGACATACAATGTTCTTCCATATGAAACTGATCATTTTCTCCTGTGTAATTGTCACGAGTGCTTCTGCTTCGGCCCACTTTGTGTAGTAATCCACGGCCACTACTGTGAACTTTACATTTCCTTTTCCTATTGGGAAAGGTCTTATTATGTCGATTCCCCATTTCGCGAATGGACTATTGACTGCTATCATCTCGGTTGGTGGCTTGTGGATATTGAGGGCGAATATCTGACATCTGTGACAGGTTTTCGCAACTCTGATAGCGTCTTTTAGCAATGTAGGCCAATAATACCCTTGTCTCACTGTTTTGTAGGCCAACGCGCGTCCTCCAGCATGGTTTCCACATACGCCTTGATGGATTTCTTGCAAAACTTCTTGGCCTTGTTCTCTTGTCAAACATTTCAACAACGGGAGTGAAAATCCTCTTTTGTACAATTGTCCATCCATCATGGTGTATCTTGCCGCCCTTTTAATCATCTTGCTAGCCTCCAACGGGTTGTCCGGTTTTTCATCATCTCGTAGATATTTAATGATCGGCATTCTCCAATCATCTTCACCCATTTCTGCATCAACATGATATATTTTGTAATCCTCGGTTGATGGGTTGGATATCCTTGTTAATGTAACTTCGGACAACTCCGCTGGCCCGGTGCTAGTTGCTAATCGAGCGAGCGCATCTGCTTGTGCATTGTTGTCTCTTGGTACCTGTTCGATGTATATTTGCTCGAACATGGAGGCCAAGTGAGCAACAATTTTTTGATACAAAGCCATGTTTTCATCTTTTGCTTCGTACTCTCCCCGAACTTGGTTAACAATTAGCTGAGAATCTCCGAAAATCTGTAACTTTTTTACTCCCACCGCTAATGCTTGCCGCAGTCCCGCGATCAATGTCTCATATTCGGCTTCATTGTTTGTTGCCATGGATTAGAAACGAACAGCCGAAGTGAAGACATGTCTGTCAGGACTTATCAGAACTATTCCTGCCCCCAATGTTGTGTTTGTGGATGACCCGTCAACGTACATGTGCCAGGGATGATTATGTCCTCTCGTCGGATCTTGGGGGAAAGTTAGCTCGACTATGAAGTCGGCTAATGCTTGCCCCTTGATCGCTGTTCGAGGAGCATATGAAATCCCGAACTGACTGATTTCCAAGGACCACTTTAGGAGGCGACCGGCTGCGTCAGGTCTATGCAGTATCTGTTTGAGCGGGAATGTTGTTAGCACTTCCACCTGGTGGTCGAAGAAATATGGGCGGAGTTTTCTGACGCTCATCACTAGTGCATATGCCATCTTTTCTGTCGGCGAGTACTTGAGTTCCGCTTCATGTAAAGCCTGACTTACATAGTAGATGGGCAGGTGGAACTTTCCTTCTGCTCGAACAAGTACCGAGCTGATTGCCACCTCTGAAGCCGCCAAGTACAAGTACAGTTTCTCTCCTGGAATTGGTTTAGCAAGAATCTTTGTGTCGCTGAGATATTCTTTCAATCGCTCGAACGCTTGTTGGCAGGCGTCCGTCCATTGAAACTTCCCCTTCTTGATTGCTTCGAAGAATGGCTTACATTTGTCTCCGGATCTTGAGACGAACTTATTCAGCGCTGCTAGGCATCCGGTGAACCGTTGAACCTCTCTTACAGACCGGGGCGGTTGCATCTCTATGATTGCTTTTACCTTCACTGGATTTGCTTCAATCCCACGTTGACTGACCAGATGTCCCAGGAATTTCCCGGAATGGACTCCAAAACTGCTCTTCTTGGGGTTTAGTTTCATGTTGTAGGCCCGAAGTATTTTAAATATTTGGGCTAGGTGTTGCAAGTGATCTTCTTTCCTTGAGCTTTTAACGATGATGTCGTCCACATACACTTCCATTGTCTTTCCGATGTGGTCATCGAACATCTTGTTGACCAACCTCTGGTAGGTGGCCCCGGCGTTGATCAACCCAAATGGCATCCTCTTCCAACACAACAAATTTTTGTTGGTGTAAAATGTTGTGTGCTCCTGGTCGTCTGGGTGCATTGCAATCTGGTGATATCCTGCAAATGCATCCATGAATGTGAGGAGCTCATGTCCAGCTGTGCCATCAACCAACTGGTCGATATGTGGCAATGGGAAGTTATCCTTCGGGCAAGCAGCGTTCAAGTCGGTGAAATCGATGCATAATCTCCATGCTCCGCTTGCTTTTTTTACCAACACCGGGTTCGCCACCCACTGCGGGCATAAGGCTTGTCTGATCAGGTCGTTGTCCAATAGCTTCTTAACTTCCACATCGAGTGCTTCATACTTGTCGGGCCCAAATTTTCTCCTCTTTTGATGGATTGGCTTTTTCATCGGGTCGATGTTGAGTTTATGGCAGGTATGCTCAGGGCTGATGCCTACCATATCTGCATGCGACCATGCGAACACATCAAGATTTGCTTTAAGGAACTCAGTCATTTTGGATCTGTATGGCTCTGGGAGCTCAGATCCTATGAAGAGTTCTAAGCTCTCTTGGTTCGGGTCGACTTTTATTGCCTCTAACTCTTCGACTGGGGTAGCCCTCCGTTTCTGGTTTTTCCATCGAGGATCATTGAGGGGTCCTTCACTGTTGAGTTCATCTTCAATCATCATTGGTTCCGCTCCTAGTCGTGGTTCGAGATCTTCGCCTTCATTTAAGCAGGGTGCAATCTCTGGTCTGTGTTGTTCGCCTAGGACCTCTTACTCGCTTGCCCCCTGCTGGTCGTCTATCTCCATCATCTTTGTATCAGCAGATTCCATGATTTCATTAAGTACTGATGGTTTATCCTCGGCACCGCCGCTTGGCTGTTCATTCATCATGTTGACTCTGTGATCCTGGGGTTGAAGTTGCAAGAGGCACTCACGAGCTTTCTTCTGGTCACCCTTGACCGTGCCTGTTCCTTTTGACGTGGAAAATTTTACACAGTAATAATACGTTGAAAAGACTGCCTTAAATTTGTTGACATGCGAACATAAATCAATGATGGGCGAACAAGGATTAAAGCCATAAGAAGGATTACGAGAAATCAACTCCAAATCAAATCAATAAAGAAAATCAAGCCGGGGTGCATAAACTAATTCTAGGAGTGTATAAAGTGGCGAACAACAATACCGACGAACAAGATATTGGCGAACAGGTTTAAAGACCAAAGACCAAATATGGACCCACCACCAAGTCAATAATGATGAACAAAGGACCAAGATCCCAAAGCCAATCTGTGCAAGACACAAAGGCGAACAACTTCTGAGTCATACACCCAAACGGCGAACAACTTCTATGAAAGAACTATCCAGGATCGATTTAAACCGACATGGACGAACAACAATGAAGTCCGAGATAAGACCAAAGAAGACTTTGTAACTAAGATTTAGCTTAGATAAGGTCAAACTAAAGTCAAAGGACACATGTCAAGCATGCAGGCTAGGGAGACCAAGAGTCAGGAACACCTCATGCTTGCTAGTCTCTATAAATAGTTGTTCTCCAACTTAAGAAATACAAGTTCAAATTCACAAATACTCTAAAAACACACACTAACATACCTAAACGTACACACATACGAAATTAATTCGATTTTGACTCTCGTGTTTACGATTCCACAACCCGAACCTTCGATTTATCATTTACGGTGATAATTAATCACACGTTATTGATTGGTGATCTTAGACCGAACTAAAACAGTCACTAATCCATCTGATATAAATTGATCACCAACAATTTGGCGCTAGAAGAAGGGTCCGAACCTCCGATTAGTGTGATTACTCAAGAACTTCAAGCTGAAAACTTGAAGATTTCAAGAAATACTTGAAGATTCAAACAAAAGTGTTCTTGGTGTTCTTGGTGTTCTTCATCGTAAGAATTAAGATAAATTAATTCGGAATGCCTCAATCCAAGGAAATCCAAGCATCACGTTTGTCAAGGAGAGCATCTCCCACCCAAGCCTCGTCGGCCGACCACCAAGATCGTGATCCTAGACATGTGAATAGATCACAACACACGGCCATAACCCATAACCTCCCACCTGAAATAGAGGCCCTGGCGAACAACCCTAACGAATTAGCCAAAACCATTACTGCTCTCCAAGCTCTACAGAGACAGCAAGATCAGAATAGGCCTTCACTAGTGAGGCCTAAGGACAGACCTGTGGAAGTTGTTAGGGCTAGGTCAACCAGGGGCGAGCAACATGAGGTGAACAGTGCCCAGGTCAGGCGGGATAAAAGCAAAGCAAAGATGGTCGAACCAAGAGAGGGCCAGGCTGAATCTGCTCGCGGGCGAACAACTATGTCAAGCCATGGAACTACCCATTCCAGTGCCCAGGACAGACTTGGCCAACCCCAATTGCAAGAAAAAGTTGCTCGCCAGGAAGCTGAACGTGGGCGAGCAACGTTTGAGCAACCACGTCCATCAGTTCATGAGAGACTCTCTCAATCTGCCTTCAGGCGTCTAGGGCCAAATGCGGCGAGCAACCCTAGAAAACAGCTCCAGGAGTTGCCCACTCCAAGTGAGGGACTGCGACGAGCAGAAAGGTTGGTACCTTTGCTCGCCGAACAGCCTCCAACTCAGGGGGCATCTTTGGATGAGCTATCGAGTTTAAGAAGGGCAGTGGAGAACATGCAAGGACAGCTGGACCAACAAAGAGGTGTGGGGACAACTAGTTTGCCATCCTCACCACTATCACCTGTCATTCTGAAAGCCCCGATTCAGAAGAAAGTCCAGTTCCCGGCAAGCATACAGTATGACGGTGTTGCTGATCCCAGGGTTCATCTTACGAAGTATTCAGATTATATGATCTCGGTGGGAGCCAGCGACGCCACTCAATGCCAAAATTTCCCCTTAACTTTGGGGGATCGGGTGCACAAGTGGTTTTCGGCGATGCCACCAGCATCTATTCACTCTTTCACTCAACTAAGTCGGGAATTCCTTTCCCATTTCTCAACGGCGGGATCATACTTGTCCCAGAAACATCGATTGTCGGACCTAAAACAAAATGATGACGAGTTAGATCGGGCATTCATGGAAAGGTTCGACAAGGTGCTGTTAGAAGGCGAACCCGTCAGTGAGGACATGAAAATCATTGCCGTTATGGCTGGGTTGAAGAAAGGATCAAAGCTATGGAAAGAGGTACGTCTGAAGTGCCCAAGAAGTTATGCCGAATTCAGGAATCAAGCCGGCATATTCGTTTCCATGCATGAGGCTCTACAATCAAACTTGGGGGAGAACAAAACTGATCCCAAGGAGAACAACAAGAAACCTGGTGCAACAAGCTATCGAGTCCCTAAAAACATGAAGGCGTTCACTGAAGGGACAGAACTCAAAGAAAAGTTGAATCAGGTGCTAACAGTGTCAGTCGATACTGTTTATGAAAATGTGAAGGATAAGGAGTTGCTCTCCCCTCCCCGGAAAATTCGCCAAGACACTGGCAAACTCAACCCTAACAAATATTGTGCCTACCATCAAAGCGTGGGACACTTTACAAGTGAATGTAGAGATTTGCTCAGACAGCTATGGCGTTTCTACGAGGACGGAAAGCTCTCCGACTTTGTCAAAAGACAACCCGGGAAGAGAGTCTGGGAGAACAACTCTGAGGACGAAGATGATCAACCCCGGAAGAACAATAAACCGGCACGACCAGTTCCTGCTATTCCTACTCGTCCATTGGAAGATTTGTATATGATGGAACCTGCAGATCCCACGGGAGGATGTTCTGATGGACGACCGCCAATCTCCAACCGGAAAAGAAAAGCTGAGTTACGGGCGATCGATCAAGTCCAAGAAATGGGGGTCAAACCATCTATCATGCAAACAGCAGAATTGATCTTCACCGAAAATGACTTGGAAGGAATATTGACTCCACATAACGATTCGCTCGTAATATGCGCAAAAATTATGGGAACACGAGTCCACAGATTGTTGGTGGACACCGGAGCCTACACCAATATCCTATTCAAAAAGACGCTCGATCATCTTGGATATTATTCAGGCTATATTCGGGATACGACTCACATAATAATAGGCTTCAGAAATGCTGTAACAGACCCATTGGGAATAGTTACTTTAGCGGTACAACTTGTAACGGCCAACGAACCCGAGAAAAATATTACGAGAATGGTTGACTTCTTGGTTGTAGACCAGGATTCAACTTATAACGGGTTTCTTGGTCGACCCTTTTTAAATGAATTCAAAGCTGCATGTTCCACTTACCATTGTTGTTTGAAATTTCCAACAGCAAGTGGAGCAGGTACTATCAAAGGAGATCAAAGAAAGGCCAGGGAATGTCTCTTACAGTTGCAGGCCAAACATGTATCAGTATCCATGATGGAGGTCACAACTAGCTGTCCTACTAATGAACCATCAATACTGGAGAACATGATGGACATAGAGGAAGACCACATGGATACTGACGAACAACATCATGACGAGCAGGTGTTGGACGAACAACTCCTCACCACCCAGGAGGAACATCATCCTGACGAACAACAAAGGGGTGGTGACGAGCAACATTCATATGATGGCTCGGAGGGCCAGGTGTTGACTAACAACAACGAACCAGGGCCAACAGATGATCTAGATCCCCGCCTGGGGGCAGAGCCGATGAACATCGAAAATGATTTCAACTCTGAGGGACCAATACTTGATCCTCGGTGGAAAGGACAAAAATGACGAGCAACTCCAGTTGAAGAGCTGGAGGCGTTCAAAGTTAATCCTGAAAACCCGGATCTTGAATTATACATAGGATCTGAGCTCCCTGAGCCTTACAGATCCCGAATGAAAGAGTTCCTCAGCAAAAATCTAGATGTTTTTGCTTAGTCTCATGCAGACATGGTGGGGATAGATCCAAAACATGCTTGTCACAAACTCAATATCAATCAGGCAAAAAGGCAAATCCATCAAAAACGAAGAAAATATGGCCCAGACAAGTATCAAGCTTTAAACGAAGAAGTAAAGAAGTTGTTAGACAACGACCTAATCCGACAAGCACTCTGTCCACAATGGGTTGCAAACCCAGTCCTTGTGAGAAAACCAAACGGAACCTGGAGGCTATGCATAGACTTTACAGATCTGAATGCAGCATGCCCGAAGGACAACTTTCCACTCCCCCACATTGACCAGTTGGTGGACAGTACTGCAGGTCATGAAATGCTAACATTCATGGATGCCTTCGCCAGGTACCATCAAATTCCAATGCATCCAGACGATCAAGAGAACACAGCATTTTATACAAACAAAAAATTGTTGTGTTGGAAGAGAATGCCCTTCGGCCTCATCAACGCCGGAGCAACATACCAGAGGTTGGTGAACAAGATGTTCGACGAACAAATCGGTGATACGGTAGAAGTCTATGTGGACGATATCGTAGTCAAAAGCCCCCGAAGGGAAGACCATCTTCAACATTTGACCCAGGTGTTCGAAATCCTTCGACACTACAGCATGAAGCTGAATCCAAAGAAGAGCAGTTTTGGAGTTCATTCAGGAAAATTCCTGGGCCATCTTGTTAGTCAGCGAGGGATTGAAGCCAATCCAATAAAAGTTAAAGCAATCGTAGATATGCAACCTCCACGTTCAATAAAAGAAGTGCAAAAGCTTACGAGATGCCTAGCAGCATTGAATCGGTTCATATCCAGATCGGGAGACAAATGTCGTCCATTCTTTGAAGCTATCAAGAAAGGACAGTTCACATGGACTAACAACTGTCAAAAGGCGTTCGACCAACTCAAAGATTACCTGGGAGATGTAAAAATCCTATCAAAACCCATCCCAGGAGAGAAGTTATATTTATACTTAGCAGCGTCAGAAGTGGCTATCAACTCTGTTCTGGTGCGAGAAGACGGCAAATTTCATCAACCTATCTACTACGTCAGTCAAGCTTTACACGATGCGGAGATCAAATACTCTCCAACCGAGAAACTGGCGTATGCACTTGTTATGAGTGTGAGAAAGTTACGACCATACTTTTTTTATCATCAAGTTGAAGTACTAACAACTTTCCCACTCCGACAAATTCTCCATCACCCCGACACAGCTGGTCGCCTATTAAAGTGGTCACTAGAGATTAGCCAATTCGGGGTAACCTATGCTCCTCGAACTGCGATCAAAGGGCAAGCGTTAGCCGACTTTATTGTCGAACTAACCTTCCCACCAGATCCGACGAGAGGACTTGATCATTCTGGCATCTTTACGTTGACGGATCTTCAACTAACATGGCCTCGGGGGCAGGAGTGATTCTAATTAGTCCAGACTGACAAGTATTCACCTCGTCAATCAAGTTTGGTTTCATGGCAACCAACAATGAGGCTGAGTACGAAGCTCTTATTGCTGGTCTCCACCTATCTCTTGCAGTAGGTGTTAGACGGCTGCAAATATTTGGCGACTCACAATTGATTGTGAACCAAGTCTGAGGTGAATACGAGGCGAAAGACGATCACATGATCGAGTATCAGCAAATTGTTGCTTACCTGATGTCCTTGTTAGAATAAGTCTTCATTGAACAAATTCCAAGGACAAGCAACACGCAAGCAGATGCGTTGGCCCGACTAGCAACAAGTGAGGGACCAACAGAGTTGGCAGACATTATAATTACAAAGATGAATGATCCATCAACAAGAAGTTATACTCTGGTGGGCGAGCAGCTTTACAAAAGGGGAATATAAATCCCACTTCTCAAATGTTTGCCTAGGGGGCAAGGACGAGAAATACTCGAACAAATACATGCTGGAGTATGCGGAAATCATACTGGGGGGCAAGCCTTGGCATACAAAACTATCAGACAAGGCTATTATTGGCCGACTTTACGTCAGGACGCAATCAAGAAAGCAAAGACCTGCCATCAATGTCAAATTTTTGCCCCAAACATTCATACCCCGGCCCAACAGCTCGTATCAGTTTATAGCCCGTGGCCATTTGCAAAATGGGGGATGGACATTATTTGTCCCTTCCCGGCGGGAGTTGGAGGAGTTCGATTTGCCGTTGTGGCAGTCGATTATTATACAAAATGGGCAGAAGCAGAGGCCATGATAAAAATCACGCAGCAGAAAATGATCAACTTCATTTGGAAGAACATTGTCTGTCGTTTTGGAGTTCCACAAACCATCGTGATAGACAATGGTCCGCAGTTTGATGGAAAAGAGTTGAGAGATTTCTGTACGAAGTGGGGGATCAAGAAACATTATTCTACGCCCTATCATCCCCAGTCGAATGGACAAGTCGAAGCCGTAAACAAAATCATCAAGCATACGTTAAAAGTACGGCTAGCGGAGAGCAAAAGCAGTTGGTCTACAGAGCTTCCGGAAGTCCTATGGGCATACAGAGTTTCTCCCAGGTCAAGCACCGGAGAAACACCTTTTGCAATGACTTTCGAAACAGAGGCTGTAATACCAATTGAGTTAAAGACCAACACATATCGGACGACCAACTTTGATGAGCAGGCGAACAACTCTGCTCTAGCTACTGAAATGGATTTGCTCGAAGAAAAAAGATTAAATGCCGAGCTAAAAAATGCTACCTATAAGCAGCGAGCAGAACGCTATTATAATTCCCATGTTAAAATCAGGGAATTCAGAGTTGGAGATATGGTTCTAAGAAAGTTGCTCGCCCAACCTCCAGGTGTATTAGGACCAACTTGGGAGGGCCCGTATCGTATAACGGAAAAATTCGTTAATGGTGTATACGATATTGAAGATATGGAAGGCAAGCCGGCCCAATACTCCTGGAATGCTGTACATCTAAAGAAGTACTATCAATGAGACGAACAAGTTCTTAATTGGGCGAACAAATGTCTTGGGGGGCCAGTGAATCAAGTAAGGCAAACCAAAAACTTGCCTAATTTTTTTGAAAATTTTGTTAAGTATAGAATTTAAAGTTGTTCGGCACATTGTATAGTTTAGTGCTATTTCATCTTTTATTTATAGACAGAGTTGCTCGGCAAAAATATTATAAGCAAGTATGTTTTAGTTAATGTTCAAAGTTGTTCGTCAAATTATATTTTTTAATGGCGAGCAGTCTTACAACATTTGTAAATTTCATTATGTAAATATAGTAGTTGTTCGTCAAGAGGAAAAGTCCAAAAGCTCGAGGTACAAGTCCATTGAGGACCAAAGCCACTTAAAGGTTGTTCGTTTTTTAAAATGAACAGAACCTAAGGCTGAACCCTGATTCCACTAAAGGCAAAGTTCAATTCGAACAAAAGCCCAACACTATATGTTATAATTGCAAAGGCATTGATAAAAATGTAAAGGCAATTAACATATAAAGAAAATGAGCGAACATGAGAAAGACATTCCATTAATTAAAAGGCATTGAGCCTAAAAAATAGTACAATGATTCCAGAAGTCAAGTACTACAAAAGGAGCGAACAACTATTACAAAGAAGAAGAAAAGAAAAAAGCTAAGTCCTATATCTATTGTTGTTCGGCGGGAGGAGGGTCTTGAGTTTGCTCGACGGGAGGTTCAACGATCAGATCTCGGGCCAATTCTTCAGCTGCTTTATCTTCCGCCTCTTTAGCATTTTGCTCATCGGCCACAACCACTTCTTCCTCTTGTTCGTCTTCATCAACTGGAGGAGGAGGGTGGGTGATGACAATACTGGGGTCAAGTTTGTCAAGTTTAACCCCTAGTACGGCCAAATCCGCCAGCTGAATTTCAATATTGCTCGGCGGTGGATAGTTCTCCATGAACTCATTTAAGTCCTTGCTCATTTCTTCCACCAAGTCCTTGTAGTCATAAGCATCGGCCGAACGGATGTTGTCCGCGTAGGCGCAGATATACCCAAGGTTAGAAATGGGGCCGGTCCGAGCCTGGACTTCATCTTCAAGTTGCTCGCGGGTGAAGAGTTTGGCTTCTGACTCTCGAAGACGAGCATTTTCAACTTTGAGCTCGGCAATCTCTTGTTCGGCCACGGACAATTTCTTCTCCCCCTCGCCGAGCATGGCCTTTTTGCCTCTCAGTTCACCAGATAGACCCTGAATTTCTTCAAGGTGCTTCTTCTCAGAATCAATGTAACATTGATCTGGTTATTGAGACAGGCAAGTTTGGCCTCATATTGGCTGATGAGGCCGTCCTTCTCCTCAGTGAGTTGCCGAGCAGTGCTGGCATAGCGACGAGCAGATTCTTCTTGCTCGGCGATTTGGGCCATTGCCCTTTGGGCCGTGACGAGGCCATTAGCGTGGAGCATCATAGAGAGATGGAGGTTGTCCGCTAGCCCTTGTTGGAGGATGGCTTTGTCCAAGGGACGCGTCCAGGCTCGGGCGACCAACTCCGTCGCCCTGCGAACATGCTCGCCAGGAATCTCCCTTATGTTAATGGGAGTCTTCGAGCAAGCATACTGATGTACGACACTTGCTCGACCGGGATGATCGTCAGCACGATATCTGTGAACAAGAAAGTAAAGGATACTTAGAAAAATAAAAAAAGAAAAAAGTGAATCTTGCTCGGCAAAGGCAGGGATAGACTTACTCTTTGAATTTTCGATCATCCCAACCCAGATGGGTAAGGTCTTCAGGACCACGGACAGGGGTGGAGTCCCTGCCCGCTTTGCCGGGATTCACTGTGGGCTCAATGGAGGAGTGCCGAACAACATCCCCCTCAGGGCGAGCATGACTGTGGCCCACCTTCTCCTTCCCCTTGCCGCCACCGGGGATATCTTGGGCCAACGGAGTCCCATCGGCTTTTTCAAACGTTCCCCCCCACGAGGAGGAGAAATTAGAGAAGATGGCTGAGCAGGACCAGGGGGAGCAGCTGGTCGCGGGACTTTGGCTCCCTCAGCCTTGTTCGTCATCCCCAGAATCTTGGTGGGCGGGTCACCTCTCCTTTTCCGTCCCTTCAGAGGCGCCATCTCGAAAACTCTTTGTTCGAGGAGAGCAAAACTAGGGGGAACTGCAACAGTGATTTGCTCGGCTAAAAAAAAAAGAGTTAGACGAGCAAGTTATAAAAGTCAAATGACGAGCAAAGTTGATATTAGGAGTTAGAAATTTTTCATACCTGGGGGCACCTCAGCTTGTGCTTCCAAGTGATGAGGATAAGGAAATAAACGAGCAGCTCTCAAGCACTTTCCCTCACGTAAATACTCAGTGGTCCTTTCCGCTCTATTGCGAAGACCGACCAAGCAGGAGGTAAATAGGAACCCTGAGCCGATCTCTTCTTCCTCCGAGTTCCACTTGGGCAAACGAGGGCCTGCGAACAAACAAGAAAAGTTAAATTAGAACAGTACAGTTCGAGGACGAGCAAGAAAATAATCTTACGTTTAAATTTCCCATAAGAGGCTGGAATTTATTCGTCCATCACCACCATGTGGACCAGAAGATGCACGCCAATCACCCCCAATGAAAAAGAAGTGCTGCTTCCAGTCACGGATTTTGTTCGGCACTCCTTCCACCATCTTCAATCCTGTCCTGGCCTTGAGGTAATAGTAACCTTCCTCTCCAGGGGGGCATCTTGTGATCGTCATAAGGTAGTTGATCTCTTCTGCTGTTATACGATCAACATACCCCTCCAGTGCGAACAAACACATTGTCCCCAACAGGTTCATCCACCCAATCAGAGTAATTTGAGTGATTGCAAGGTTGGTCGCCTCTAGGAAACGACCAACAATGGGTGGAAGAGGCAGTCTCAATCCAGCGATCAGAGTATGAATGTTGATCGCCGTGCATCCTGGGGGTGGGCGATCAGCTCTCTCTTTTCTTTTGGGGGCCCACATGTAGATGTCATAAGGAATCTTGTAGGTCTCCCGGATCGAGTCCAACTCATACTCGCGAACAACACTTTTAATCTTGCTCGCCTGGAATTCGGACTTCACCAAATCCAACACTTCTCTCTGTGGGCGAGCAAAGTTGTTCACATGCTCCTCAGCATATGCTCGCTATTCAAAAGGCCGAGCAACTCCAGTTGAGATCTCATTTTCCATCATCTTTGGGGATGGGAACCCTATCCCTTCCAAAAATTCACGAGTCAACTCGTCAAATAAGGGATCTTCAGATTCGGCACTGGATGAAGAACCTTCTTCTGAATTTCTGCTCGCTGCGACCACTATTTCCCTCCCAGATGGGCGAGCACCGGTATCCTCAACTGAACGAACCACCGAATCAACGTGAGGATCTGACGCCGAGGAAATCTCGAAGGGAGGTTGATCGACGGGGGCCGCGATTGGGAAAAGTGGATCAAGAGCTTCCTCAGATTTGTTGCTCGAATGCGAAGACATAGAAAGGTAGAGAAGAGGGAAAGAAAACCCAGACAGCAGTAGAGAGTATTGCAGACGGCAGCGCTTCACCGGAGAAGATGGTGGCACAAAGTCCCACACGGCGGCGATGGAGAAATGTGGAAGAAAAAGAGAGAAAGAAGAGGAGATAAGAAAATAACTACCTTGGGGATTGAATTTGAGGCCAAATGCAAGAGAAACGGACGCCGGAGAGATCGAGATCGAGATCGCCGGAGAAGGATGAAATCGCCGGAGCACTGTAGCAAGAAATGAAAAAGTAGGAAAAAATTTGTTTCCCCTTCTATTTATACCCCAAGCAAAAAACGGGGTTCGAAGTATAATTTACAACAAAATATGGACTAAGTTGAGAGAAAACGGGGTCTCTTTCGAACAAGTGTGGAAATTGGAGGACCTATATGCAAATATGGGGGCGCGTAGCCTCGGGATTGATCGCGCGTGAACGGCGCGCAATCATGACGCTCAAGTCATCTTCGTACAACCCCCAGACCTTGGGGAGACGGAACGACGTTCCATTTGTTGCTCACCAGGACCAATGATGTTCGTCCAAATCCACGCCAGTATAATATCCTAACTATAGTTGCTCGCCACAAAGTTGCTCGTCTGGGGCAACATATAGCCAGGATAGGGGGCAATTGTTGACAGGCGAACATAAATCAATGATGGGCGAACAAGGATTAAAGCCATAAGAAGGATTACTAGAGATCAACTCCAAATCAAATCAATAAAGAAAATCAAGCCGGGGTGCATAAACTAATTCTAGGAGTCTATAAAGTGGCGAACAACAATACCGACGAACAAGATATTGGCGAACAGATTTAAAGACCAAAGACCAAATATGGACCCACCACCAAGTCAATAATGACGAACAACAGTGGTAAAAGTGTTACAGTTATCAGCCTAAGATGTGTATGCTGACGAACAAAGGACCAAGATCTCAAAGTCAATCTGTGCAAGACACAAAGGCGAACAACTTCTGAGCCATACACCCAAACGGCGAACAACTTCTATGAAAGAACTATCCAGGATCGATTTAAACCGACATGGATGAACAACAATGAAGTCCGAGATAAGACCAAAGAAGACTTTGTAACTAAGATTTAGCTTAGATAAGGTCAAACTAGAGTCAAAGGACACATGTCAAGCATGCAGGCTAGGGAGACCAAGAGTCAGGAACACCTCATGCTTGCTAGTCTCTATAAATAGTTGTTCTCCAGCTTAAGAAATACAAGTTCAAATTCACAAATACTCTAAAAACACACACTAACATACCTAAACGTACACACATACGAAATTAATTCGATTTCGACTCTCATGTTTACGATTCCACAACCCGAACCTTCGATTTATCATTTACGGTGATAATCAATCACACGTTATTGATTGGTGATCTTAGACCGAACTAAAACAGTCACTAATCCATCTGATATAAATTGATCACCAACAAAATTCATGCAAGAAAGGACGGCCCGAGGAACCCATTATAAGTGGACTGCTGATCTACGACTAGAAAATCTACCATCCTACTCAGCCTCTTTTCTGGGTCCTCGACTGATACAAGTTCAACTGCTAGCGTAATCATTCCTAATGGGACGGTTACAGCATTTCCGAATCCCACTATCCTCTGATCACAATCCTTGATGTATTCAGCGCATTCTCCTAGCTGGTCCACCGTGCTTTTGAATAGGATATTTGTGTAAGAGCCGGTGTCGACGAGCAGACGGTGTACTCTCGTTCCCTTGATGTTAGCGCAAATGACTAAAGAGTCGTTGTGGGGGGTGAGCACCCCGTCTAAGTTTTTTTCTGAAAAAGTGAGGTTCCCAGTTCGTTTGGTTGATGGATTTACACCGACCTCCATCACTTGCGCTACTGCCCTTAATTCTGCTTTCTTTTTTCTTTTTGACATGGGTGGTACCCCATCAGAACAACCGCCCACCGGCCCAAATGGTCCTAGCATTAGGATCTCCGGGATTGGTCTTGTTGGGGTTGTGGGGACCTTTCTTCCTTTCTTTCCCGTCCTGCTCGGTTGCTCGTCGCTATCATCATCGTCCGAGCTGGATGGCGCTGCTGCTCTCGGCCTCTTACCCGGTTCCTTTTTCACGAACTCAGACAACTTTCCTTCCTCGTAGAACCTCGACAATTGTTTCAACATATCTCGGCATTCACTGGTGAAATGGCCGATGCTCTGATGATATGCGCAATACTTATTCGGGTTCAACTTTTCTCTTTCCTGCCTTATCTTCCGAGGCTCGGGCAGCATTTCTTTGTCCTTGACATTATTGTAAACAGCGTCCACCGACATTGTGAGGACTTGATTCAACTTTTCTTTCAACTCTATTCCTTCGTTGAATGATTTCATGTTCTTCGGAGCCTTGTAATCATTTCCTCTAGACTTCTTGCCGAACTTCTTCGGGTCAGCTTTATCTCCTATTTCTTTGTGCAGAGCTTCCTGCATCGAGACGTGGATTCCTGCCTTATATCTGAATTCCGCATACGTCTTTGGACAAGTCAAATGCATTTCTTTCCATAAATCGGTTCCTTTCTTCAGTCCAGCCATCACTGCCACTATCTTCGTATCCTCACTCACCATCTCGCCCTCCAGTAGCACTTTATCAAATCTTTCCAGAAACTGTTTGTTCGATTCTTCGTCTCCCTGCTTGATGTCTGCTAACCGGTGCCTGTGGGTCAAGTAGGACCCAACAGTTGAAAAATGAGACAAAAACTCCTTGCTCAGTTGTGCGAAGGAGTTGATGGAACCAGGAGCCAGTGCTGAAAACCACCTATGCGGCCCATCTCCCAGGGTGAGTGGGAAATTTCGACATTGAGTGGCGTCAGTTGCCCCCACTGAGATCATGAAGTCTGAATATTTCGTCACATGAATTCGTGGGTCCGGTGTTCCTTCATACAGATTGATGGCAGGAAATTGTATCTTCTTCTGGATCGGTGCATTGAGGATTGACGGAGATAGCGGTGAGGACGGAAGAACAATTGATCCGACGTCTTTCTGAGATTCTAACTGCTTTTGCAATTCCTCAATCGCTTTCCTCATTTCTTGCAATTCGTTTGGGGGGGTCCTCCCGTCGGAGGGCTGTTCATCGTGATTGGGTCCAACCTCTTCGCGATGCAGTCCCTCTCCGACTGGACGTTTCTCCTGGGTCGCCTTTCTAGCAATATTGCTAGCTCCATTCGGCCCTAGCCGGCCGAAAGCTGATCTCCTGATTCGATCATGCACTGATGGGCGAGCAGCAGGGCGTGATCGTTCTTCGATCCTCCTAGATTGTTCTCTCCTAGCCGTATTCCTTGTTCCTAGCCTTTCCAATGCGCTTGTTCGAGAGGTACTTTTGCTTGACTTACTTGCCTGACTTGGTGATGATTCCCCTCGATTCCCTAAACGTTCGCTTATGGGAGCCTTCCCTTTATTTCTACGAACCTTAGTGCTGTCAGCTTCATCACGGCGCATATCTTCTCTCATTTTACTTCGCTGCTCGCCTGCTCGATTGATCGTCGCTGTTGCTCTTGACGGCTCAGCTGTTTGCCGATTTTGTAATGACTGAAGGACAGCAATCGTTTTTGCTAGCTCCTCAGGGTTTTGAGCAAGGGCTTCCACTTCTGGTGGAATCGTATCAATCGTAACTTGGACGTTCTTCCGGGAAGTTGTTCTAACCGTTCTTGCATGACCTTCGGTGGACGAAACCCTAGTTTTTGACCTATGACTCAGAGATGCACTTGAGGTTCGATCTTCTTGTGATCTTATCATCTTGGTTGTGAAAATATAGATGATAAACAAGGATTTCAGGGTGGTCCTGCTTCTAACATTTTTTTAAGAGTCACTAGCCTTGTATATATGAATATGGTGGTTTTGAAAACCCTAGTTCATATACACATGATTTCAAACTCTTAAAGTGATATGTAAATGGATAACTTTGCTCCGAATAGTGTGCACACTTGATTTCCGGTGGTCTCCTCCCGGATTCCGGCCAACTTTTGTAGATTCTGATGAATATCTTCAATCTTTCTACGATTTCTAGAAATTGAAGGTTCGAACCCCTCTCTCTAGCGCCAATTGTTGATGATCTTTTCCTAATCGGTGTTGATTAGTGGCTGTTTTTGCTAAATAAGATCATCAAACAAGTACTAAAATCATGGAATTTAGTTAAGTAAAGTGCAAGAAATAAATTTGCAAGAGTTTAAGCTACTTTTTGAATTATGGAAAAATCCTCCTCCTTCATGCAAATGAAGGGGTATTTATAGATATACAGGGAGCCATGTGTCACCATTTTGGTGGTTCAACCATTGGATTTATGCCAAGTGTTGAGACACTTGTACAACATCTAAACTATTATCACTTGGATGAGTGTCAAGTGTTAAGACACTTGGACTATATCTAAACTTGTGACTCTTGAAGTTCCCAATATTGTACTTAGTTCCCATAACTACTCAGCTGCCTTCCTTGGTGATTAGTTGCTCGTATATCTTCGTTGGGCGCAGTGAACCTCTTGTTCGCTCCTGGTCGCGTCTAATGCATCTGATCACATTCTTGGTCGCGTAAAGTACTCTTCTTGAAACTCTGATGGTCGCCTGCTTCTCTATCTTATTTTGCCAGATCCTTAACCTTTGATCATTGGTGCTCGCCTGGTCGCCTATTAACAACGGCCTTAGCATGTTCAGCCCTTTCTTGAGCAAGCTCCTCATCCTTTCTCTTCAAAACAGCTACTTTCTCCACTTCGAATCCCTCAATCTTCCGACCAAGGCTGCGATTAGTCCTCTCCAACAAGACGATCTGGTCGAGGAGCCTCTGGGCCATCACAGCTTGGTGGCTGGCATTGTAAGCGACCAGTCGAGCATTGTCACTAGCAGTCTGGTCCTGGACAATCTCTTCACAGGTCCTAGTCCAAGAACGAGGGACCATCTCAGTCGCCCGGCGAACATGGGAGTCCGGGATATCAAGATATGGGGGCGGAGCCTTCACGCAACTAAGTTGGTGAAGCACCTCTGACCGCCCGGGGTGCTCCTCAGGTTTATACCTAGAGAGAGAAAAATTTTCAAGTTTGAAAGCATCACAAAAAGGCGACCATCATGGATACAGTTCGAAGACTTACTCCCTCAACTTCACGGGGTCATACCCCAAGTACGAGCGATCATTGGATGCTCACTTCTTCTTCAAAATACCGGCCACAGCCTGCTGCTCACTCACAATCTCGAGCGAGGAAGGTTTGGAAATGGGGGAGCGGGGATCACGGCTGCTCGCCTCCGTGACGGACTTGGAGCATTTTGACGCTCGCTCTGCACCTTCCCCTTCGTCACGAGAGTCCTCCCGAGGTACCTTCTTCTTGGGCCTCTCCTTTTCTTTCTCCGCACCCCGGGGAGAAACTACAGCTTTCGAAGCTCCTTTGGAGCGACCACCAGTGACCCGGGGGCGAGCATTAGGGCCAGGTTCCCCCTCTGCACGAAGTCGAATGAGGGAGAGGGGGGGTCTTGTTTTCTTCTGGTCGGTTCCTGGACGGCCATTTGTTTTACTCTGGCGGCCAGGAGGTGATAGGATTCCGGGATGGTGGGTACGGCGACGGTCACTCGTTGATCTGTTAGGAAAGAAAAAATAAGAGTTATCAGTTTTAGGCGACTAAGCGAACAAGAAGTTAAAAGTTAAGAGTTATGAGAGTGATTACCCTCAGGGATCGCTGCTTGTGCCTCCAAGTGATGAGGACTTGTGAAGAGTTGAGCAATCTTCCGACAGTGAGCCTTCGAAAGATGGAGAATATCGCGATCGGTGGGGTTCTGGAGTACTATCACGGCCAATGTGTACAAAAACTCCTCACTTAGACCTGGATTGCCCCACTTCAAAACTTTTGGACCTGCAAAACAGCAAGAAAGAAAAAATTAAAATTAGTCCCCAACGCGGTCCCAGGAAGGAAATGAGAGAGCCTACGTTTGACTACGCCAAAATGTTCAGGGGAATTAATGCGCGCTTGGCCACCTGAGAAACCCGCCGATGCTCGCCAGTCGCCCCCGATAAAAAGGAATTGGTTATGCTAACTCTTGACCTTGTTGGGAACTCCTTCAATGAGTTTTACTCCCATCCTCGCCTTAACATAGTACCAGCCTACGCCTTCTTTTTTGCAGGCTGAGATGACCAGGGCGTAATGGATCTCATCAGTGCTAAGTTTGTTCTTGTACCCTTCGAGGCCAAAAAGGGTCATCAGAGCAAGCAAATTACTCCACCCGTTGGAAGTAATCTGGGTGATCGCCAAGCCAATATCCTCCAGAAAGCGACCAATGAGGGGATGGAGCGGCAACGGGAACCCCGTGTTAAGTATGTCCAAGTTGATCTCCGTACAACCTGGTGGTGGGCGATCAGCAGTCTCTCCTTTCTTGGGGGCGTACAAGAAGATGTCATAGGGGATCTTGTAATGAGACCTGATGCTGTCCAAGTCATCCTCAGTAACTAAGCTGGGAATCCTGCTCGCTGTATAAATACTCTCCTAGGCGGACATAATCACACGGGAGCGAACAGGAAAAGTTGTGGAGAAGCGAGCAGCGTATTCACCTCATTCATTCTGGCGAACAACACCTTCAGGTATCTGGGACTCATGAGTCACTCTAGAGGTAGGGAAACATATCTCCTCAAGAAACTCCCAAGTCACAGACAAACGTGGTCGCTCCACCTCAGGTTGGTCGCTCTCAGCTTCAATTTCAGCGGCCACCTCCTCTGAGTCTTCTCCCAAGTCGGAAGAAGTAGCTCCTTCTGCATCTGGGCGACCACCAGTGTTGTGGACCTCTTCGTCGCTAGAGTGCTCAGAAGCATAGGCTTCAACAGAGAGAATAACGGAGGACGCTTCGGAGCCCGTTTCTTCATCCACCAGCAAGGTTCTTGGGTTCCGAGCAAGGGCTTGGCGAATCGACCGGCGAGGAACAGGGGAAGTTTCTTCTATTGGGCGTTTTCCGGGGTTACGTTCAAAAATCTCAAGGGACGCGGTATCACTCGAAGAAGAAACCATTTGGAAGATGTTTTTAAAGGGACGAAGAGGATAATGAAAGATTTTAAAGAAAAAAGATAGAAATTGGAAGAAGAAACGACAGAACACGGCGGCCCTGGGAATTACACGGCGGCCCTGGAAAAGTCACGGCGGCGTTCGAAGGGGGGAACAGCGGCGGAGGAGAAATTTCTAACGAAAAAAATAAAAATGAAATACAAAATGAAGGCACAAGCGAAATACAAAGAACACGATTGATAATTACCTGAAATTATACATGAAATTTGTCAAGGATCTCGTAGAAATTGGAGTAAAAAGCTTAAAGGAAAACTCAAATGGCAGAGGTGAAAAAGGATTTCGAAAAATGAAAAGGAGAATGAGGATGGATATTTATAGGGGCCAAAAATGGAGGTCAATACAAAATTTTTGAAAATTTCGTAGACCCCATTATGCAAACAAATAAATACGCGTGGGCGGCAATGACGTCACCTGCCGCCCACGACTTTTCGAATCCCGAGAATCTTGGGAATTCAACCGTCGCACACACGTAAGGTTCCCCGTTGGTCGCCCCAATGACCGGGAGATCACCCAAATTCCCGCTCAAAAGAATTCAAAAAATCAATTGCTCGGTCCATGCATATAATCATCATCCTATCAAAATTATGCCTTGTTCCTTATTATTCAAAAATTTTCCTAATAAAGAACAAGTCAGGGGGCAATGTTGATGGACGACCAGGCGAGCAACAGTGTTTTGGAGGTTTAAGAGACTAATTATACAAATTAGATGTCGGCGACCAGTAGAGATAAAGCGAGCCTCAAGCACCAGGCGACCAGGAGTGACGTCAGATGGGTGTTAGGCGACCAGCACAACAAAGAAGCAAGATGAACAAATAATTAGAGTAAATCAATGACAAGATACACCATCTAGACGACCAAGCGAGCAAGAAAGGCCTACGAAGATCAGCTCAAAATTCCACTAACTTAAACATTGCATTAGAAGCAAACAAGTGTACTAAACACTTGTCATTGTACAAGATGTAATAGTTTAGGAATACGACAAGTGGCTAAACACTTGTCAAAGCCAAAATCAAAAGGGCTAAGAGAGTGACACCTCCTACTTGCTTGTAAGTCTATAAATACCCCTTCATGAAAGGGTCAAAAAAAGTTCAAATATTCAAGAAAAAGACCAAACTCTTGTAATTTTATTTCTTAATCTTTCTTTACACAAAATCATCATTAACAATCTTGTTTGGTGACCTTCTTAGTGTTAAGACAGTCACTAATCATTAAATCCGGATCAAGATCATCAACAAATATAAAGATAAAGATAAAAAAAAAAAAAAAAAGGTAACATAATGATAAAGATAATTTTTTACTATATATATAACATTAGTAAATGTTTAGTCTTTTCATTAAAATACTACTTATTTTAATAATTTCCGTGATTCCATGAATAAATTAACCCAAAAAAATTATATAAATCCCAATCAATGCTTAAAAGTGATCCACAACTATCCCTTATAATAAACGATGAACATCACAACCCCACACTCTCACTACTTTCAAACAACAATTAGTACAGAAATCTCAAATCTCAATGGCGTCTAGTGTAACTAATTTCCTATGCTTCTTCGTTTTTCTTTGCATTTTTTGCCAAAGGTAAGTGTATCACGAGCAACACTTTTATGATTTTGGTTCAAGTGAATTCTATACATTTGTCGTGTATCAATAATAGAATTCACGGATCTCAAATCTATAAAACTAATTCATAGTACAATTTAAGGGAAAAAAAATTTCTTCTAAAATTAAGGACAATAACTTTATAATGAACTCGATTGAGGACAAATCCGTCCGAGTCTATGCAAATCGAACTAATTGACTCAATTTGAGTTGAAATTGAGCCCCAATCGAGAATTTTGTAATTTTTTTAAATCACGGAAATTATCAATTTGAAATTAAAAGTTGTGATCCTTGTTTTGCCAATTGAAAAGTTATCGTTCTTATATTGTCAGTCCAAAAAATTATAGTCCTCATTTTGCGGTGAGAGGTAGAAATTTTTATTTTTTTATTAGTTTATCCCATTCTTCACTTATAAATTTGTATACACGCATCACTTTTTAATTAAATTATTTCTCAAAGAAAAAAAAAAGACCAACTCATAATATTTATTCATAAGATAACGAAGCTAGAAAATCTAGCACAATTCTCCGAAGTTAACAATATCGAAAGCGACACGGGAACCAGGGTAAGTAAAAGTGAGGGTTTGACCGGGAGAAAATTGTGCTCCTTTATTGAAGAGACAGCGATCCTCTCCGTCTAAGGTGACGATTGATGGATCGATCTTTAAAGCTCCAGGCTTGAAATTCGGACACGCGAAAACCACATCATTCATACGGCATTTGCATGTGTTGGTTAAGCTCACTTTCCACGTGTTTCGCGAAACTTGGGTTTGCGTCAGTGTGATGCTACTTGAGGTGCATTCGCCTGATATTCCTGACACATAAACAACAAATCCGTGAGTTCTATTAGTTATACTCAGACAAATGGATAGAATTCATGTAAGTTCCATTAGTCATACCATGAATATATATATATAAACTTACGAACCTTTGGCAAAAACGCAAAGAAAGACGAAGAAGCAAAGGAAATTTATTGTAGTGGATGCCATTGAAATTTCTGTGCTATTTTGTAGTTGATAGTAGTGAGTGTTTTTTTTTTTTTTTTGGGTTGTGATGTTCATTATATATAGGGGAAAGTTGTGGATAGAATTTGGGATTTGGCAAAATATAGAATGAAGAGTATGAGTTGTTTATTAAAAAGTACTCCCTTCGTTTCAATTTTGATTACCCATTTAAAAATGACATAATTTTCAATAAGAGAATTGTTTATTAATACTTTTGAGTATAAAATAGTTTTTTTGGAATTATTTATTAATATTTTGTAGTATAAAGTAACTTTTTAAGGATTGAGTTTGAAAAAATACCTAAATAAGTTTGAAGAGTATGAGTCGTTTATTAATAAGTACTCCATCCGTCCCAATTTTGATTACCCATTTCAAAATGACACAATTTTCAAGAAAGGAATTGTTTATTAATACTTTTGAGTATAACGTAGCTTTTTAGAAATTGTTTATTAATACTTTTGAGTATAAAGTAGCTTTTTAGGAATTGTTTATTAATATTTTTTTAGTATAAAGTAATTTTTTAAGGGTTGAATTTGAAAAAGTGGTACTCCCACCGTCCCAATTTTAATTACTCATTTCAAAATGACACAATTTTCACGAAATAAATTATTTATTAATACTTTTGACTATAAAGTAGCTTTTTATGAATTGTTTATTAATATTTTTTATTATAATATAACTTTTTAAAGGTTGAGTTTAAAAAAGTGGTATTGTTTTTTGCCATTTTAGGAAATGAGTAAACAAAAAAAAAAACTTTCTTTTTTTGGGCTTTTGGGTTAACAAAGTTTGGATGGGGGAATATGAGTTGTTTTCACTAAAAATATCTAATTTTGGAGGGTATACGTTGTTTTTAGTAAAAAGTATGAGTTGAAATGTATATTAAATTGTTTCATTAAAGGATATGTGTTCTACTAAAAAAATATTAAAATCAGTTTTACCATAAACAAGTCTTACACTTTACATATTTTTGGAATTCTATGATTTTTGGTTATTTATGGAATCACAGCAACTGTATAGTGTTTTATTTTTTGGCATGTAACATAAATATTCCTCCGTTCCATCATTATTTGCACACTAATTTTATTTTCGTATTTTTAGCGAGCGAGTTGTTTATTAGTATTTGAAATGATAAAATAACTTTTAAGGTAGAGTTTGATAAATCTATCTCTCCTCTATTATAAAAATAACTTAAAAATTACTTTATCATTTTAAATACTAATAAAAAATTCAATCGCTAAAACACTAGAAAACAGTAAAAGTATGAATAATGGTGGAACAGAGGGAGTAATTATTTTTTTTTAAAAACATAAATATTAGTTGTTGTTTTACACCTCTTAATGTAAATTAATTGCAGTTTCTTAAAATGTACCCTAAAATTATTAAAATATTTATAAAATTGTAATATTTTAATGAAAAGATCATTTGCAAATATTATACTCTATACATCTACAAAAAGTATGATCATTCTTCATTTTACAACTATCTTTTTCTTCACCATCCAGTCACCATTTAACTATATTTTACATTCACATGCACAAACAAACACTTAACTTATAAATATACCACACAATGCCCTAAACTGTTCTTATTTTATCTATTTTATCAATGTTATCTATCCAAAATAACGAGCATAGTTTTCATGAACAAATGGAGTATATTATAAGACTAGATGTACACCCACGAATTTCGTGGGATGAACGAAAAAACTATATGTATAATTAAAATTATATTTTATTTAAATATTTATATATTAAAAGAATTTATAATCATATATATATATATATATATATATATATATATATATATATAAAATTGAAGTTGTATTCAAGTATACAAAAAGTAAAATTAAATATTTGTGTATTCCCTCCGATCCTATAAAAGTGATTTTTTAGATTTTCAGAGAGAAATTAACAATATGACAAATATGTCCTCTCATTTTATTACTAACTTATATTCCATAATTTTAGTTTCAATATTGATTCAATAGACATAATATTTATATAATTTGGGAGAGAAAAGAAAATAAAATAAGGAGTTTTAATTAATTAAGTCAATAAAAAAATTGGGAAGGTTGATAATCTCTATACAATTAGTGACGACGTAAATGACCATGTATAAAGTGACGAGCAACTACCTCGACGAACACCCTATGAGCGAACATGTTTTAAGATCCGGGACCAGACATGAACGTTCCGCCAAGCCACTGATGACGAGCAACATTGATAAAAGGTGGTGTATCTACCAGCCTAAGAGGTGCATGTAGACGAACAAAGAACCAAGATTCTTAAGCTCAGCTCAACAAGAAATATAGGCAAACAACTTTGAAGTCATACCCTCAAAAGGCGAACAACTTTTACTGAAAGATCCTTCTGGACAAATCAAGCCGACCTGGACGAACAACAATGAGTCCGAGATAAGACCAAAGAAGACTTTGTAACTAAGACTCAGCTTAGATAAGGTCAAACAAAGGTCAAAGGACACATGTCTAGCATGTAAGCAAGGAAGTCCAAGAGTCTTGGACACCTCATGCTTGCTAGTTTCTATAAATAGTTGTTCTCCAGCTAAGAAATACAAGTTCAAATACACAAATAATTCCCAAAACACACACAAACACACCTAAGCGTACACATACACGAGATAAATTCGATTTTGACTTTTGTATCTATAATTTCATAACCTAAATCTTTGATTTACCATTTACGGTGGTAATCAATCACACGTAATTGATTGGTGGTCTTAAATCGAACTAAAACAGTCACTAATCCATCCGATTAAATTTGATCACCAACAAATTTACACCCCATTCTTGATTAGATGTTAAAGTGCTTAATCCTGGTCCACACAAGGATTGATGTTCGCCTATCAACAATTGCCCCTATCCTGACTAGGTGTTGCTGTTGACGAGCATCTCTGGGCGAGCAACAGTAGTTAGGATATTAAACTGATGAGGATATGGGACGAACATCACACCCGTGCCACATTACGTCGTCACTAATTGTATGATATTATGTATATATATTTATTTTAATTGACAATTTCTTTTTTATGTCTGCAATTTTAAATACCGTTATTTGTTATTAAACTTATATATTATTATTATTATTATTTTACTCATTTCAAATTAATTGTCATTTTCAACATTTTGCTTTTAGTACTTGAGAAATATTATTTAGTCTTTAAAATACATTTCAATTCATATGAAGTAGTTTATAGTTTGAAATTGAGAAAACATCTACATTAACAATCAATACACAATATTATTCATCATATTCAACCACAATCATTAAAAATCAAAATCATTACAAACTATCAAAATCATTACATAATCATATCAAATTTTTTTAAAAAAAATTGTTGATCGCCTCTAGAGAGGGCGATCAACGACGTGGCGCCGTATCCCTGGATCACGTTTAGTCAGAGTGATCTACCTGGTTGATCGCTTCACACATAAGCGATCAACCCTATATTGGTAAACAATTTTCAAACTACCATATTTTCACCCTCCAAACTCATATTCACTATATATACATAAATTTGCCTAGTTATACTTAAGACATTTTTTCTTTTTCTTTTATTTTTTCAATAAATTTCACAATTATATACTTCTTCTTTTCCATAATAATTTACACACTTGCACGCTACCCAAAAAAAAATTGTGTACACTCATAAAAATATGTATATTTACTTATATGTCACTATTTTATTTAAAACACTTTTTTTTTTTAAAATGTACAACATTTTTGGTGCAAATTGTATGTGATGGAGGAGTAACACAGAAATTAATAGATAATTAGAACAGTAATTGTATAGATAGTAAATCTTGTGTGCACTCAAGTGCATAACATGTATTTGAATTTTAAGTTTAATTTTAAATTAATTTAATTTTTTAAAATTACTTAATTAGCTTTGAATAGTCAAAATTGATTTGAAATTTGACTTAAAATCCAAGTGTATGAGATACACTTGGATATATAAAAGAATTTATATTGTATATATATTAAAATTATAAAAACTAGAATTAAAATAGATATAAAGATAATAATAATGATAAAAAAAGAAAAAAAAATAAAGATAAGATAAAGATAAAGATAATTTATTACTATATACTCCCTCCGTCCCAATTTTGTTTACCCAAAAGCCCAGAAAATGAAGGTTTTTTGTTTGTTTACTCATTTCCTTAAATGACAAAAAACAACACCACTTTTTCAAACTCAGCCTTCAAAAAGTTACTTTATACTAAAAAATATTAATAAACAATTCCTAAAAAGCTACTTTATACTTAAAAGTATTATATTAAACAACTCTTTTTTTAAAAATTGTGTTATTTAGAAATGGGTAATCTAAATTGGGACGGAGGTAGTATAACATTAGTAAATGTTTAGTTTTTTTCGTTAAAATACTACTTATTTTAATAATTTCCTTAAAGTGATCCACAACTATCCCGTATAATTATAAATGATGAACATCACACTCCCACACTCTCACTACTTTTTAAACTAACAACTAGTGATCGTCCTACCCGTGCTTCGCACGGGCGGAATTTATTACAATTTTTAACCATGATAATACCTTATTTTTAGTTATAAAACTTAAAAGTAACTTTTTTTAATGAAAAAATTTAACATAAACTTTTTTTATCCAAGATCAAATATACTTCTAATGAAATTTGTTATGTTACCGATTAAATATTCAATAATTTAAAACAATTTCTTGATTAATTTAAGATTATGTAATATATACCATAACTGACATAGAACATAACAAATTAACATTTTAATAGATACGGTTGTTAGTATGCATTGTCCAATATAGTGAGACAATTATACATAAATTCAACATATAATTAAAATTAATTTAAACACTAAGCCACAATTTAATATTTTTTTTTAAAAAAATACTCTCTCCGTCCCTTTTGAACCATCATTTTTATCCAAAACAGTGTCCTTTTCTAATTGACAATTCATTAATATAAATTCATTTTTTACCTACTTTTTTCACAATGCCTCTAATATATCATGAAGATGATCATCATTTTTTAATAAATAGGAATTTTAAATAGATATGTAAATGTCCTATGATGTCCTAATAAATAAATAAAATTGGTTTGTCTAAATGGATGAAATGGGACAGATTATAAAGGATGATAGGAGTAATTATTTTCTTATAATAAAAAGTAAAAGTAAGCCTTGTATGAGACTGTCTCATCCCATGAGATAATGAGATGGGGTATAACTTGGTTGTTGATACATTAACAATTTGGTATGGATGGATGTTAATTTATATTGTCTCATGCTATAAGACGATCCCATATAAAATTTTACAAAACGTAAACACAAAATGAATTACAATATATGTTGCCTCCCACATTCAAAGTTCAATGTTAGACCAAATTATTTAAGGTAGATCAATTATTTACTCCTCTATGCTGTAAGTGGAAGAGCATCATACTTCTTGTTCCACCATCACTTTGCATCTCATCACCGACCTAAATCAATAAAGAAATTAACAAAGCCATTGACAACCAAAGCCAAATGTCACCACCTGAAATTCCACCATATAAAAAAACTTATTTAGATTTCGAAAGCAGTTGAAATCAGAATATTAGAGCAAATTTCTTTGTGAAATTTAAGGTACTTTTCAGATATTTAAATTTATTTATATTTTTGTGCTTCAAAAAAATTTCAAATCCTTATCATTTTTAGGTTAGACCCAAAAAGATGATCATCTTCTAACTGGTGAAAGCTCAATGGATTATGAAAGGATTACAAAGGCATTGGTCTAATTCCATCCAAAATTTCAGTTGCATGTTGGATTCCAGATGATTTAATCGGTTATTATTTGATCTACGAAATAAAAATTTCATTATAATCCTAATTATATTATAATTCTTTAAAAACTTTAACAATCCTTCCCAATTGCATAATATATCAATCGGATAAATAATAAAATCGATCAGGATTCGAAGAAACTCACTGAAGTATAAAGTTTCACACATTAGACTGTTTAATTCTTCGGCGTACTTTTGCTGCATGTCGAAGATAAGGTGATCTGCCCACTTTAGAAACCAAATGTTGTTAATTTACTGGTAACACATAAATTTTCCAAAAGGTAAATATAGTTTTGATTTAATCTAATTTCAATTTTATTTAATTAACACCTTAAACATTCATCTCAGTGGCAGAGTTGACGGATTTGAAACGAAGGTCAGATTTCATTCAGAATGGTAACAACTATTCTTTTAGGACATGAAAAAAAAAATACTAAAACCTACTATGAAGGTATAAAATTCTTTGCATTTTCATTTGACTAAGTAATTGCATAATTATTAATTTGAAATGAAAAAATGGAATATTTGGTAATAATATATTACACTGAAATAACGGTCAACATATAAAAAAAGACTGTTAACAGAACACTACAACTTCCATAGTAGATAATGACATTCGGGTAATTTTTCATTGTTTATTCTATTTTGATAAATCATGATGGTAGTGATAATATCAAGATAATTGTATAGTATTTCTTGTATGTGATGAATTATCAATAGACAGTATTAAGGACGATAATCTACGAAAACAAACATTAATACTATTATTAAAAAATGATTGACACTATAAACAAAGTTATAATATCCATAACACTCTAGAAGCATTAATCTAGACTCAACACCTTATAGAATCATCCTTGAAAGATAAAGAAAAATATGGGAAGAATCATTTTATTCCTTGGGCTCCTTGTAGAAATAGACTTTATCAGATATTTTCAAAGAAACGCTCACAACACATTTCCAATTGTCACATAGATGCATAAAAACAGAATGCCCACCATGAGATTCTATGAAACGATGATCATAACTAACATTAAAATTCTCCATTGAATGTGTTCTTCAATCGAATAGTAAGACTAATAGATCTAAAACCACTAACTGCATTCCTTGGAAGATTCTGGAATAGAACGAATAATATATTAAAATGAGTATGTTTTATATGAAAACGCTTCATAATAAGCTTAACATGAAATAGTTTTAGAGTATCATTAATCTAATCAGGATTATCATTAAACCTGTCAGGGGTATCATTAGTCTGAGTTCGAGAAAATTTAAAATAATTTTCTTGAACTCAGACTAATGATATCCCTGATGAGATTAATGATACTCCCGATAAGATTAATGATACTTTAAAATTGTTTCATGATAAACTTATCATGAACTATTTTCATATAATACTTTTCCTATTAAAATTAGAAATATACACAATCTTTATAAAAAATGTAAATAAAGTTTCTATAAAATAAATTTTATTAAAAAAATAAGATATAAAATATAATCAATACGTACCAAATATATATAGACTCAGATTGATTGCAATCTACCAAAACTTGAGAATAATAATTTTTAGAAAAATTAATCGAAAAAGAACAATGGTGTGCTATGTAAAATATAAAAGAAAATTAATAAAATATGTGATCAAACAAAGGCAACATAAAAATGTAAAATTACCGTGATTAATATAGCAAGACCATGTAGTAACCTCGTAATTATTGTCTAAAAAACCTGACATAAAATGTTTGAACACCATCATATAATAAAGTGAAATATTTAACTTTATCATAACAATGGAATTCATCATGCCAATTTTTTTTTTCTTTTACTTTCAACTGAAGTCTATTATCCTTCACTGTGTATGTACTCATATACTGGTTTCCAAATGTAGTTCTAAAAAAGTGTCACTTCGGAAGTGTATTTCCATATAATTGAACAAATGTTCTTGGGATAAGCTAATAAAAAAAATTAGTCCAGACAAAGAAAAGACATTGAATGCACTATAACAATTATACTTACATATTTCTCAGAGCATTCAACAACAAATTCAGGAATAATCTTGTACAACTTGACAGCACCTGCTATGAAAAGAACAAAAAAAAAAAAAGAATTAAATTAATTTTGTATAAATATTTAACAAAAACAAATAAAACAACATACATAATAACTTTATTTTTAAATACATACTCATTATTATAACTGGGTATTTTAGTAGACATTCACCTATCTTTTCCTACAAAAATCCATTAGAACCATTGATATTGTGAAGGAAAAAGAACCTCCATGGTCTTCTTCCAAAAATAATAGATCACCAACATAAATATCAAATTAATTTTTAAAACCAACATCAAATTTAAACTATAAATACATATGAAAAACATACTCATGCAACCTGGTAGAGATATGTTATGTTTGAACTAATCCTTTTATGAAACGGCAGTTGACTGGAAATGATTTAATGTTATGACAAGAACAAAATTTTCATAAACAAAAGACAATATACAATACATAACAATCTATAAACACTATATATAAAAATATAATTTGGACATTGAAAAATAAATTCACACATTTGGCCGGAAAAAAAGGTAAATAATATAAAGTCTAACAAATATGAATGTATATTTTAAAATCATATCATATTAAATAAATGATAAACAGAATAATTTAATTTCAATCAAAGAGATTATATCTTAGTGTTACATATGTACATAACTTACATATTGTTATATATTATAATAAATAAATCTATATTTCAGAATATATAATTTAGTTGAAAAATTAAATTATCATGTCCATACCTATATAAAGATGTTGCTGCAATTTATTCCACACTACTTGAATGAGTACTACAACCGACCCAAATATGATAGATCTCAATTCTGGGAAAAGATTTGTAACAATAATGTCTACAATAGTGAGAATTGCACGGTTTAAAGAAAATAAAATCTGAAGGAATCAAAGATACACTTAAACAATGAGTTGAATAATCTCTAATAATAATGGACCAAAAAATATTTTCGTTAAAAAAATATTGCTATAAAACCTACTCACACTGATTAATTAACATATGCACATGTTCGATAACGTAAAAGTCCAATTATTAACATGAAGAAGTGCGCCAATTTATAAATAATTATAAACTCAAGTAAGAATTGTGAACTACACAAAAAGTCTGTTTAGTCAAAATTAATCAAAGGGTGTAAACAACAGAAAAGTCTATTCAGTCATAATTGTCCAATAAAACTACAAATAAATAAAAATTACATTGCAGGTAATACAAAAATAATACAACTACCAAAAAGTTACAAACATTAAAAAATACGAATACAAAATTTATAGACAAATTAACAATAAAACAATAAGAACATCAATGGTCAAACAACCGTTCTTAGAAAATGACCTCACTCACATCATTATTAATCACCAAACCTTATTATAAATAGTATATCTATAACTATAAAGACAAAGTTCAAATAATTCTAAGAAAATCAAATCTTGTCCAACTTCAAAATAACAGACTTCGACTTATTTAAAGAATCATAGCAAGAGGCTCATCGAAAAAAGATCTCTTCAACCCAATTTCATTTTCATAACAATGAACATTATTTTCATCAAAAAGTACACCGTTGACAGGAGCAATAGAATGACCATCGTTTTATAATATAATATAACGCAGTCAATGAAAGCCGTACAAACAATCAAGAAATAAAATTGTCATAATGAATACATAGTTAATTAATACAAAAAAAAAATTTAAAATTGTTGTTCACCTTTGAAATCTGAGAATCATCAGAAGATACATCGTTGATCACCTGCTGAAAAAAAAAAGATTTAATAGTTATTTAATAATACAAAAGTACATTGGAACTATAATAAATTGTAAAACTAAAATACCCGATAGACAACATTAGAAGATAAATATCTATTGATCATATATGAATTCGTATATATTTTGTCGATATTAAATATTTCACTCTGACGTGAAATGTCATCTGGTTTAATTTGTATTCTAAATAACAGTGTACACTCAATAAGATCTTGAATCTAAACAGAAACATAAGAACCATCTTCCTGCATTTATTTACGTAGAAAATATAATTAAATAAATATTACTTAATAAAAGCATAGACATTACTGGACAATAAACTGATACAACAAAGTATTAGATCAAGAAAAAAAATAAAATAACATAACAATCTAACAAAACATAAATATAAAAATGTTGACTCATTCCAAAATTTATTAAGATAAAAAGCATACCCTAAAATCATTCTGCAATAACTGGTATGCACTCTTTTGTATGAGTTCAAAGCAAATATTATCCCACAAATAAGATAGATAGTGCATGTGCCATCCACAACTATGACCTTCAATATTATCATTATGACACAACATTATCTTCAAGCCCACTCGACTGGTAATACTCGAGATTGCGACAAATATTGACCATGGCTAATTTTTTTATTTTTTTTAGAAATACTCCAACATGAGAAAATTATTAACATTAACTTTTGTTTATTGACATAACATATGAAAAAAAAATCAGCGACATCTGTTTAGGCGTAAATTTTAATGACAAATCTATGAGTTGGTGACAATTTAGGTATTAATGCTAGTTCACCAATGCTGCTACCAATAAGATTTTTTTAACCTCAATTACACTGTCACTCAACCTAATGATAATTAACCTATAAATGAAAAATAATGTATTAAACTTTGATTTGTAAAAAAAGATAAAAGTTAGTGATTAATAAATTTCAAAATGAATATGTGATAATAAACTAAGTTGGATCCATTACAGAATCCTATTAAATTATCTATATTTCTCTACAACATAACCGGTGTTTCAACATGGTCAGGCACACCAGAGAACTTTAATGTGTTGAAAAATTTGGGAGTATGCATGACAGCAATAATTTTAAAATTCGAATCGGGTCTGCAAACACTATCGGAATATTTTAAGTGTTTTATTTTCATTTAACCAAAGCACGCAGTCGTTTGTAAATCTAACATAATCAAGTGTCGGTGCAAGGATAACTCCTGCAGAAATTCATGATCAAACTTCATAAATATGAATTTGGAATAAATATAATCAACAATAGTAGCAATAGAATAATCAATATTACCAATAGAGCTGGTGAGGTGAGTATGCTTGGCTAGTTTTGAAATTAAATAAGATTGGTGGTTGTTGGTTAGTATATCTAGGGATGTGAATATAAGTATTTATGTTAGATTAATTAAAATCTTATAGTAGGTGTAGTTAATAAAAAATATAAAATGAGGTGGATAATTTAGAGGTGGATGAACCGAGTAAAATAGTGATATAGATAGTTGTGCTCTATAATTGGTCTTGCTTTATCATTATAATAAAGCTAAAAAGCTCAACTTTGTAATTTTCAACTATGCAACATAATACATTATTTTAATATAAAAACTATCCAATTAATCATATATTTGTTCATTTTTCCAATTAATTTTGGGTTGGAAATAAAATATATTACAATCAACCTTAAACACTTAATTAGATATATGTTCAGTGTGAAATTTGTTTATACATAAATCACTTTTTACTATTTTTTAGTAGAACGACTTACTCCCTTTAGTGAAAACAATTAATGCACTTTAAAGAACAACTCATATCCTTCAACTTATACTCTTTACTGATAAAAATTTATACTCTCCATAACTAATATTACCTTTGTTTGGGATCAATTTTTCACACTCAATTTTTTTTTCTTATCGGTAAAATTGTGACTCGAACTCATGACCTTTGGGTCATACGTAGTGGGACTCTAACCACTCTATTAAAGTGATAAAGTAAGTGCATTGGTCAAATTAACTTTATTTTTGTTGTTATGACTTGTTAATTAATGTGTAGAAAAAAGTAATGATATAAATGTAAATAAATGTGAATTTTAAAGGTTGTGAGAACACTTTTATTTTTTTGGATGTGAAAATTAATTTGGGACAACACAAAAAGGAGAGTGTAAAAATTGATTTGGGACGAAGAGATTACTCTTTAGTGAAAATAAATAATTCCTTTTAGGCTATACGTTTGTTTCGAGATTTGAGTAAAAATTAAAAAAAAAATCCATAAAAATTTAAATGTTGTACTAAGAAATTAAATATAAATATAAAATTATATCTAATTGATTTATAAAAAATCAAATTTAAAATCAATATGTGAGATAAATGTTTGAATTTTTTTAAATAAATTTTTATTTGATTTGAAAATATTTATATTTTGTTTTAATTTGAAAAAAAAAAGGTTTGGTTGTTTGATTTTATTAAGATGAGAGGTATATTTGACCCCAACTAAAAAAATAGGAGTTTAGATGTACAAAAAAGTAGTTGAGAGACTTATTTAATCTAATAGATATATTTGACTTTTTTCCATTTGAGGTGCAAACATTTCGGCCTTTCGGGGTGGTAAAATACATCTAGCAAATTAGATATCCAAAATATTTATTATTAATGTTGCTTCATTAAAATTATTATTTATATGACTTGTAATAATCTATTTTATTTAAAAACTTAATATAATTATAACATTTAAAATAAATGGTTCATTTTTTACAATAATGAATCAAAAATTAATGAGACAATTATTATTATGTAATTACTTTAAAGATAAAAATTTGTATGAAACTGTCTAATGACATGAGACAACACAAATTAACAATATTCACCCATGTGAAAATGTTAAATTGTCATGCTCAATTTGTATTCTATCTCACCATCTCATGGCATGAGATAGTCTCACACAAGACAAACCCTACTTTAAAATACTGAATGAGATAAAAAAATTAATGTAATTTTATTTTATTATGTAAAAGGTAATATTGATGTTAAGAGTTTACTCACTAATCTTGTATTTAATATTTTATTTCACATATAACTGATAATTATCAATAGATATAATTATAATTAATTTATGAACGAAATTTTGGCCTAAACATATTATAGAATATATGTCACTATTTAAGAACCAATCAATAATTAATAAAAATTAAGTAAATTGAGCATAGATTGAGAGATTTAAATTGATAACAAATTTAGTTATGGTCAAATACATTACGTGGAAATGAAATCAGTTTGTAATTAAATGTACAGATGTAGCACCAATTTAAATCACACACAAATTTGTAATTAGTATTCTTATGTATTAATTGGATTACAGAAAATCACGCATAGAATTTTTATGAATAAAGAATATGCATATATTGATAAAAAAATTGCAAATTCATTAAACTAAGTACATTAACAAACACTAAATATTGTTAATCAAATAATTAGATTGCTACTACAATGACACATTTTTATTGATTATTTGTAAAATGAATAAATAAAGATGCCATTAATATTGAGTGCCCAATTGAATAAAAAGTACAGCTTAATTTCCTTCAAGATTAATGTAAAAAAAAATATTTCTTAAATGTTAATGATAGATTATTTAATTATTTTCTTCTTTTATATATTGGTTTTGATCTATTTAATTATATCTGAAACAACATAAATATTTGATATTTGAGTATTTTTAATTTGTTATCCACACACACACACATATATATAATTGGTTGTTATATTTATAAAAGATTTAATAATAATTCATAAAATATGTGGAGAAGACACTTTGTGTGGTTTGGGAGCAAAAAAAAAAAAAAAAAGGATGAATGTACATGCAAACTTGGTTTTTTCTTTAGTAATATAAAAAAAATCTTAATAAATTTATGATCAAACTTTAGAATATATATTTTAATAAATTTAGTTATCAAAGCCAAGAATTTATGGCCAAACTCTAAATTGCAGATTTTTTTAATCAAATTCGTAAAACATATTTTAAATTATTTTTGTTGAATATTTTTTAGAAATCTCTTTTGAATTATTTGTAGCTGTAGTTCATAGTTAATTTATTTATAAAGATTTCTCTTATTAATTTGATCGTTAGTATTTTTCATTTAATTAGCTCCAAAGCTTAAACAAAATTTATAGATAATATAATTAAATTATCTCTTGTTATCCTTGCACATGCTAAATATGTAAGATAATCATTACTTGCGCGGTTGATCATATTAGTCTATGATACATAAAATTTACAAAAAATGACGGAAATGATAAATAAGATATGATGATTAAACGATTAATGTAAAAAAAAAAATGAATGCTCCAATGATTAACATAATTTAAAATTAAATTTAGAAAATTATAAGAATGTTAAATAAAATAATATAGCACTCGTTCATGAAAAGATCTTCAAATTTCAAAGTTTGTATATTCGTGTCTTGAAAAATTCTTGTAAATCTGTAATAAATCTTGAAATTCTTCAAACTTCAAGTGGTCGAGGAAGTCCGACGGATGGGTGAAGATGGAGACGGAGATGGATCCATAGAAGATCACGATGAGTACGGAGGCCACCATGTTCGTGTCGTAAAATTCTCTGGTGAAAGTCATGACACTGAAGCATAGACATAGCAAAAAATATGCGGGTGATCATTATGATATGTTGGAGGATGGGGATAAGGCCGTATAACCTTTTTATGGACTTATGGAAGAGATTGAAGTTGTATTGTGGGAAGAATGTAAGGTTAAAAGAGAAGATGAGATGAATTGTGAATGGTGATGACTGGTGATTAAATAGAAGGTTGAAGAAGAAACGTCCCCTAAATTTCAGCAATTTTTACCAAATGTGAGAATGTGAGAATAAATATATAGTCAATCATACCATAAAATTAACAAAATAAATTGAATGGTCAAAGATTTAATATAGAAAATGATCTAATGGTCCACAATCTCTCCCTCCAAAACTATTTAAGGAATTCATTTTGCTATTATATATTTATGATTAGTACAGAAATCTCAAATCTCAATGGCGTCCAGTACAACTAATTCCCTATGCTTCTTCGTCTTCCTTAGTTACTAAAGCTCAACTTCCCTCCATGCAAATCGCAAATCGCAAATCGAATTGCAAAAAGAAGAATGAAAAAAGTGAAAAAACCATTATTTTCCTGTTCCTCTTGATTTGCTGCGGCATATATGGTTCAGCGGCTACACTGCCCAAGCCTAAGCTCCATCAAAATGAAGGTAAGTTTGATAGTTTAATGCTAATTTCAGCTGAAGATTACATGAATTCTTGGTTGGAAATGAATTTAGTTAGTGCCTTTATGGTGTTTGTTGTTGGTTCTCAGTGAGAGCATTGAAGGAAATTGGGAGAAGATTGGGATTTTAGCAAAGACCGAATTGGAATTCCACCTCTCATGTTGCAACTCCTCAATATAAAATGGTAGAGTTGTAATTGTATCACCTTCTTTTCTATTTCACTATATTTAGGAAATTCCAATTTTTGGGTAACTACATTAAGGGAATTAAGTATATATATCAAATAACTTTTGAGTTATTCTATATCAAGAAATTTTTCCCGATGAAAATAGAATACAAACTCAAAGTTGGGGTTTTATGACTTTTATCCAAAACTTGGCATTTCATAGCAATTTATATACGCAATACTCTTTTTTAAGAGATTAACTTAACTTTCGAGGGTTTTTTTTAGGTCAGACACCCTATCGATTTGTCTGATATCAACTAAATTTATAAACCATTAGATTTAAAATTTAATGGTTTAAAATTGATGACCTGCAACCTATGTTGCACGGATTCTTCAAATTTTCGGGGTATGCAGTATCGGATACGCGGGGGATACGGGTGCGGGTGCGATTCGCGTCGGATTCGCACCCGATACGCCACGTGGCGTATCCGAATTTTTTTTAATTTTTTTAAAATCGGATACGCGTATCCCCCTCCAAGGATACGTGGGGGATACGCGAATCGGATAAAATATTGCAAAATTTATTAATTTTTGTAATTTTTTTGTAATATTTTTAAAATTTAATATTAAAATGTAAATAATTAAATATATTAGTCAAAAAAACAAATCAAATAATACATCATCCAACCAAGTATTTCAATTTCTTAATTCTTATATAATTAAATAATTTGGAGAAATTTCTAAAATATATATGCTTTCTAATTTTCTAGTAATTATTCAATTTTCTAGAGATAATTGTTATGACAAGTGATAATGATAATGATGTTAATGTGAGTTGGCCATTGTATAAATATGTAGATTGAAATTTTTATTATGACTTGTGTAAGTTAATGATATTTAATATTTAGTTGTTGCATATTTAGATAAAATTTATCTATATTTTTAATTTATTACATGTATTATATATAATAAAAATAAATTTAAATAGACGTATCCTTGCCGAATCGTATCCTAAATTTTTTGAAAAACTCCGTATCCCCGCACCCCGCACCTGCACCCGTGCAACATAGCCTGCAACCTATTGAGTTAATTATCTAACATTTTATGGTTTTGCATTGAGTTGTGTCATACCATACCACTATTATATTAATTTAATAATTTAAAAAATACAATTATTTATTTATTATATTAACCTTATTTAATTTATAATAAAGTTAACCTTATTTTAAAAAATTAAGCCATTCAAATCATATTTTTTAAGGACTTTAATTTCAATTAATTTTTTCTAAGTTCAAATTAACATATGAATGAATCCCTCATCTTCTTCTTTTTTCTCATCCAAGCCCTTTTCTATTTTGAATTGAGTCAAATAAACCTCTTGCTCTTATCTTCCAAAAATCTACCGTCAATTTAAGAGTCTGTTGGAATAAAACGGTGTTTAATTAAAACAGTTTTGAATTCTCTCTCATCTGAAACGTGAGAAGTCATCTTCCTCGTCAATAGTTTTTTTATTCTCTAAATTCATATTCAAATACTCAGCATATTAATAAATCATTACCACAAAAATTATTAAGGAAGGGAACCAGCAAAGTGCAGAGAATTGCAACATGAAGAGGAGATAATGTTTTAATTTAATGTATTCAATGCAACCTCCCAAGAACTACCACAATTTTTTTTTATCAAAAGATAAAACAAAATAACTTCATTAATGAATTTAATGAACATTTTAATTACCCATAACAAGAAATCATTAATAAAATATTTATTAATTTATAGATAATTACAGTATGTGAAATTATGAATGATGTATATCGATTGATTACAACCAATTCCACTATCATCCTCAAACTAACATCGTCGTGGTTGTCACATGCGTGATCCAAATTGTCGATTTAATCTGCAAATACCATCAGTGTATAGAAAAGAAAAAACAAATATGTTATATTCATATGAAGATATTGTTAATCAAATAATGAAGAACACACAGAAGTTGCAAGCAAAATTTGAACGCGAAGAAGAAAACTAGAAAGTTAAAGGACTAAACAAGAAATCAAAGTATACGCGCGATTTTACGTGTTTCGATCAATTGATCTACGTCCATGGGAGGGAGAAGAACTTCTTATTATGATATCAAGGACGAATTACAGAGTAATCTCACGAATTGATCACAAGAGCTCAAGAACTCTAAAATTATGAAACTCTCTAAATTCTCAGATGAATCATCACAATTGGAATCAATTGACACAAGTATATATTGCCCATTGCAATCCGTAACTAACACCATAACTGAATCCGTGCGTCGTTGTCTCTGGAAGAAACGCCCAAATCGATTTCTCATAACCGAATTTCTGTTATAACTGTCGCGCTAATATACACTCCCATTTTCAGTAAGTGCACACCTCAGTTAAGAAAGTAATACCAATGTGGCAATTGCAGTGATACTTTTCAATACACCAATTGTTACAATCCTCCTCCTCAATGCATATTGCCCATTCTCCCCTCTCCAAAACGTACCAGAATATCAATGCACATCCCATGTCACCAAGTTCATCAATTTCATGCAATGTTTGAATTTGGCACTTGACAAAACTTTGGTGAACATATCCGCAGCATTTTCCTCAGTAACAACCTTCTTCACTTTAACCAATCCTTTGTCCACAATATCTCGGATGAAATGGAGCTTTACATCTATGTGTTTTGACCTTTCATGGAATACTTGGTGCTTGGCTAAATGTATAGCACTTTGGCTATCACACATAACATCAACAACTTTCTGATCAATTCCAAAATCCCTAAGTATCCCCCTCAACCACATTGCTTCCTTCACAGCTTCTGTAAGTGCAATGTATTCAGCTTCTGTGGTTGATAGTGCAACCACAGATTGTTGCATAGCCCTCCATACAATGGCTGTCCCATATAGAGTGAAAACATAACCTGATATTGACCTTCTTGTATCAATATTTCCAGCAAAATCTGAATCCACAAAGCCTTCCAAAGGATCAGTTTTGACTTCACTCCTCCTGAACATAAGACCAGCATTGACAGATCCTTTCATGTATATGAACATCCACTTCAATGCTTCCCAGTGCTCTTTTCCAGGGTTTGCCATGTATCTGCTTACAACTGAGATTCCATGTGTTAGATCTGGTCTGCTACATATCATGGTATACATGATACTTCCTACTCTACTTGCATATGGTATCTTCTTCATCTCCTTTAGTTCTTCCTCAGTCCTAGGTGATTGGGCAGCTGTTAGCTTCAGATGTTGCCCAAGAGGTATAGATATTGTCCTTGCTTCATGCATATTGTACCTCTTCAACACCTTGTGTATATAGTTCTTTTGAGATAAGAACAGGATCCCATCTGCTCTATTTCTGTAAATGTCCATCCCCAGAATTCTTCTTGCATTGCCTAGATCCTTCATTTCAAATCTTTTTCCCAGCTTATGTTTCAAGACCTCAATCCTTTTCAGGCCTTTGCTTGCAATGAGCATATCATCCACATATATCAATAGATAAGTGACCACCTGCCTTCCTTGTCTTTCAAAGTACACGCAATTGTCATACCTTGACCTTTCAAGCCCTATTTCTGTCATGTAGCTATCAAACTTTCTGTTCCATTGTCTGGGACTCTGCTTAAGGCCATAAAGTGATTTGTTTAGGTAACAGACCTTTTGCTCATTTCCAGGTAGCACAAATCCTTCAGGTAGATTCATGTAAATATCCTCAATTAAGTCACCATTTAAGAATGCAGTCTTCACATCTAGCTGTTGCAATTCCAGATCCTCTTGAGCTACTCTTGCAAGTAAAATTCTTATGGAGCAATGTTTTACAACAGGTGAGAAAACTTCATTGAAATCAACTCCTTCTTCCTGTGTAAAACCTCTAGCAACAAGTCTTGTTTTGTACCTTATCTGCTCAGTCTTTACAACCTCTATGTTTCTTTTGAATATCCATTTGCAGCTGATAATTTTCTTACCATTTGGCCTTGTTACTAGCTTCCAGGTGTTGTTTTTCTCAAGAGATTGTAACTCTTCCACCATAGCTTGCATCCAGTGATCTCTGTCTTCACTGGTCATTGCTTCCTTGAAGCTCTTAGGCTCATGATAATCTACATTTTCTGCTGTGAAAAGTGCATAAGACACCATATCAGCTTCTGCAAATCTGCTGGGAGGATTGATATTCCTCCTAACCCTATCCCTTGTGAGTCTATAGTTGCCGAGATCTTGAATTTCAGCATCCTCTTGGTTAAGATCATCTTGTCCATCTTCTGGATCTGAGTCCTCTTGCTCATCATGATTTTGTTCATTGGCTTGCTCTTGAGCTTGATCACTTTTCTCAATTTCAACAGTAGTTTTGTCCAGAGAAATGTCTCCATCTGTATCTTGAGTACCTCTTGCATGCTTGTATCCCATTACAGCTTCATTGAAGACAACATCCCTGCTTATTATACATTTCTTGTGTCCAGGTTCTAAGCACCAGAGCTTATAACCTTTCACCCCTCTAGGGTATCCATGAACACACATTTAACAGCCCTTGGTTTAAGTTTATCCTTTTTAACATGCACAAAAGCTTGACAACCAAATATCTTAAGATCAAAGTAATTTGATAGCTTACCATACCAGATTTCATCTGGTGTTTTGAACTCAGTGGCTGATGATGGAGTCCTGTTGATGAGAAAACATGCAGTGCTTACAGCTTCTCCCCAAAATGACTTTGGCATTGCTGCATCAGCTAACATGAACCTAACCCTCTCAAGGATAGTTCTATTCATTCTCTCTACAAGTCCATTCTGTTGGGGGTTAGATGGAACTGTTTTATGTCTTGTAATTCCTCTTGTCTTGCAGAAATCACTGAACTCTTGTGAAAGATACTCCAGGCCATTGTCAGTTCTCAGATGCTTGACCTTCTTTCCAGTTTGATTCTCTTGTTTTGTGATCCATTCCTTAAACCTTTGAAAAGCCTCATTCTTGTGTTTCATCACATAGATCCACACCTTTCTGCTGTAATCATCAATGAAGGTTATGAAGTATCTCCCTCCTTCATGAGTTTCTGTTCTTGCAGGACCCCATACATCTGAGTGTATGTAGTCAAGGATCCCTTCAGTCTTGTGAACCCCCTTTGGATAAGATTGCTTCTTAGCCTTTCCCAAAACACAGTGCTCACAAAAATCTAATTTTGTGACATTGCTGCTGCCAAAGACATTCTTCTTTGCAAGCTCAATTAGGCCTTTCTCACCAATGTGACCTAGCCTCTTATGCCACATCATTGTTTCCACACTGTTCATCACAGCATTCACAGATCCCTTTACAGAATTCCCCATGAGAAGATACAATCCATTCTTTTTCTTTCCAGTCATTAAGGTTTTTGATTCCTTTGTTATGATGATGGTCCCATATTTGGTGCAGAATTCACAACCAGCAGCATTCAAGGATCCAAGTGAAATCAGATTTCTCTTGAGGTCAGGTACATACCTGACCTTGGTTAATATGACAGTTGATCCAGTTTCCATCTTGATTTCCACAGAGCCTATCCCCTCCACTTTACATGACTGGTCATTGCCCAGAAGTACACTACCTCCATCAATATCTTTCAAGTCTTGAAACCAGTGTTTATGAAGACACATGTGAAAAGAACACCCAAAATCAAGCACCCATTCATTGTGCATTCTGGGCTCAGAAACTGTAAGGACCTCAGCACTATCATATCCCTCCTCAGCAACTGCAAAATCTGCCTTTAGATCCCGCTTCTCCTTTCCTTTACTTGGACAATTTTTCTTCAAATGCCCTATCTTATGACAATGGAAACACTTTCTTTTCTCCACAAAGCTTGTTCCAGATTTTGACTCTTCCTTTTGGCTTTGTCCCTTCTTGAACTTACTGTTCTTTTTTTTTTTGTTCTTGAATTTCACATTCAAGCTTTCACCATCAGTGTTGGCTTTCTTGTCAGTTCCATTTCTATCTCCTGATATTTGTAGAAACTTTGTTTTGATGGCAGTTTGGACTTGATCAAAATCCAACTGATCTTGTCTCCCAAACAGCAGTGCATCTTTGAAGTTCTCCAATGATTTGGGCAATGCATTCAATAACATAAGTGCCTTATCATCATCTTCAATTTTGACTCCTAGATCTTCAAGATCATCTATGCACTTGATGAATTCATCAAACTGTTCATTCATGTTCTTGTCCTCCTTCATCTTGAAACCATGTAGCCTCTGCCTTGCATACAACTTATTTGAAACTGACTTTGTTTGATACAGGCCATCCAGCTTCTCAATGATTTCAATGGTCGATTTAGCCTTGCAGACTTCCCTCAATGGCTTGTCTCCTAAACACAAAATGATTGCACTCAATGCCCTTTCCAAAATCTCAGCCTTGCGGTTCAAATTCGGAGCACTGGCCCATTGCTCATCTGTTAAGAAAGCATTTGCCAATCCATGTTGTGTCAACAGAGCTCGCACTTTGATTTTCCAAAGCCCATAATCATTCTTGCCAGTGAATTTATAAACTTCTAACTTCAACGTGGTCATCTTCAATTCGTGGCGTTTTCCACAGACGGCACAATTTGTTAATCAAATAATGAAGAACACACAGAAGTTGCAAGCAAAATTCGAACGCGGAGAAGAAAACTAGAAAGTTAAAGGACTAAACAAGAAATCAAAGTATACGCGCGATTTTACGTGGTTCGATCAATTGATCTACGTCCACGGGAGAGAGAAGAACTTGTTATTATGATATCAAGGACGAATTACAGAGTAATCTCACGAATTGATCACAAGAGCTCAAGAACCCTAAAATTATGAAACTCTCTAAATTCTCAGATGAATCATCACAATTGGAATCGATTGACACAAGTATATATTGCCCATAGCAATCCGTAACTAACCCCATAACTGAATCCGTGCGTCGTTGTCTCTGGAAGAAACGCCCAAATCGATTTCTCATAGCCGAATTTCTGTTATAACTGTCGCGCTAATATACACTCCCATTTTCAGTAAGTGCACACCTCAGTTAAGAAAGTAATACCAATGTGGCAATTGCAGTGATACTTTTCAATACACCAATTGTTACGGATATGATTATCGTGTTTCAGGTAAAAACTTATATTTATATGAAAATATGATTACAATCAGAAACTTTGAATTTTTTATGTAGATCTCAAAGAAAAAGAATAGAATACGCCTTCGTTAGCTTAGAAGATTAAAACTTGTAATAAAAAAGATGAATACCTGGGACGAATTTATGGGGGAGAAAATGGTCTACCCACATAAATCATGGTGATGATATTGAATTTTTTTTTAATGGTTGTGATATTGTAATCTGTTTATAATGGGAATAGTCCCTCGTGACCCGACGAAAAAATAAAATTAAAATAAAATTGTGAAGAAAATAGTACTCCCTCCGTCTCAGTTTTGTTTACCCAAAAGCCCCAAAGAGAGATTTTTTTTGTTTATCCATTTTCTAAAATGGCAAAAAACAACACCACTTTTTCTCACTCAACTTTTAAAAATTACTTTATACTAAAATATATTTATAAACAATTTTTGAAAAACTATTTTATACTCAAAAGTATTAATAAATAAATTTTTTTTAAAAAAAATTATGTTATTTTGAAATGGGTAATCAAAATTTGGACGAAGGAAGTAAAAGATAAGAAGTTGAAGGTTGTGAATGAGAATGAGAATGGAATAAAGAGAAATTATAAAAATTAGTAGAAAATATAAAATGAAATTAATGGTTGAGACTATAACACTTAAAATATAAGATGGGGATTAACTCTTAAAAATTAGAGATAAGAATTTTGAAATAGGAGATTTTAGTTTGTGCACGTCACCTTCCAAAATTTTTGTCTTTATATGCTAAAATTATAAAAATTAGAATTAAAATAAATATAAAGATAATAATAATGATAAAAAAAAAAAAAAAAAGATAAGATAAAGCTAACGATAATTTATTACTATATATAACATTAGTAAATGTTTAGTTTTTTTCATTAAAATTCTACTTATTTTAATCCATAACTATCCCCTATAAATGATGAAAGGTAGCTTCAAACTGAACTACACCATCAAACTAAGCAGCTCAGCACACCAGCAAGCATCACACTCACTACTTTCTCAACTAACAAGCGTCCACTACAACTAATTCCCTATATATGCCTCTTCGTCTTCCTTAGTCACTAAACCTCAACTTCTCTCCATGCAAATCGGACTGCAAAAACAAGAATGAAAAAAGTGAAGAAACCATCATTTTCTTGTTCGTCTTGATTTTTTGCGGCGTATATGGTTCAGCAGCTACACTGCCCGAGCCGAAGCTCCATCAAAATGTAGGTATAGAAGTTAGGTAGTTTAATGCTAATTTCAGCTAAAGATTACATGAATTCTTGGTTGGAAATGAATTTAGTTAAACTATCTAACTTACTTTCATTTTGGTGGAGCTTCGGGTTGGGCAGTGTAGCTGCTGAACCATATACGCCGCAGAAAATCAAGACGAACAAGAAAATTATGGTTTTCTTCACTTTTTTCATTCTTCTATTTTGCAATCTGGTTTGCATGGAGAGAACTTGAGCTTTAGTGACTAAGACTGCAATACTCCTCATGATATGGACAGGGGCGTAGCCTCCTTATACCTTGTGGGGGCTTTAGTTTCCAATAACTTCATACTATACTACTTGATATAAAGTCCACAATTGATTAGAATGACAACCGTGGTTATTAATATATAGCAATACATAAACTCTTCAATTTGATTAGTATAGTGGACTTGTACTTTTAATGTGATTTTTTTATAATGAATGGAAACTATAGCTAGCCTTGTAATTTTGGTATTGTAGTAATGACAGTGTTTTTAGCTGTCCACATTATATTAAATTATATAATTAAAAAAAATTATGGCTTTATATACATTGTACATGATTTATACTTATTTTTCTAATTGAATAAAGGTGTTGGTGACAAAATTTTCACAAATTATTCATTACGCAATTCATATATGTAGTGTTGAATATTTAGTTATCTCTCCGTCCCATAAAAAAATTACATAAAAGGGAGAACACACAAAATAAATAAAAAAATGAACAATGATGGAATATAGGATTTAAAAAAAAAAAAAAAAAAACTTTATGTATAAATTTATGTGTATATGTGGGCTCAATAGTAACGACATTTGATGTAAATTCGTAGATATCGTAAATTTTGAAATTTATAAAGAGTTTTTTATGTTACGATTGTAAAAACTTTTATGAAATGTCGGAAGTATAAATTATACATAATTGGTGTGTTAGAATTTTTTCTATATAGCCCCCAATAAGAAGTATCTAGCTCCGCCGCTGAAGGTGGGAAAAGAGAAGGAATTACTGAATACGTAGGATGGGGATAGACTCTGCTAGACTTTTATATTGATGCAGGGTATATAGATAACAATATTCTATATTTTAAACTAACTTTCACAATTTAATTAGTAGATATTTCGAGTATATTGATTTCGACGGCTTTTATATTTGGAAATTCTTAACTCATTCAATTTTACCTTATTGTTATTCATTTTCCTACTAAATGTTCATCCTGAAATTATTGGCACACTTAGAAGAATTTTTTTTTTTTAAATAATGCATTGTTTGAATAAAGTATTTTATACATAGAAGTATGCATACAAATTAATATTTTATATTTTTAGAGTGTGAAAATAATTTTGAAACAAATAATTAAGATAAATGTACAAATACTATTGGGATAGTGTGAGTTTTTTTTTTTCCTTTTGTAACATCAATAAAGAAGTTGCTTTGGTTATATCAAGATAGTGGCATTAATAAAGAAGTTTGGTTTTGTTTTGAGGTCTTTTATTTTTAATGTGTATTATCATTAGCATTAATACATATTAGAGAGAATAAAATAGAGATTATTACTAAATGGTTCATTTTTAAGTATTATACTACAATTTGGTTCTACACCTTTAATAAATAGCACATTGGTTCAAAATGTGGTCCCCACTCCCAAAAATATCAGCCCCACCGCCCACCCTTACCCCTATTATCCCCCACCCCATTTTTTATTTTTATTTCTCTCTCTCTCTCCTCTCACCCTAGAAAGCAGAAACCCTCCCCCCCCTCTCTCTCTCTACAACCAGCCAACCCTTGTCGTTCCGGTTGCCATGGGCTTGGCCATCTCCGGCTGCCATGGCCATCAGAATGAAGTTCCCCAACGTCGATGAAGAACGGTGAACCAGAGGCCGCACGGAGAGTGACGATCTGGTGTGCCATCCCGAACCGCTGCCGCCATCCCTACTCAGCCCAGATTGACGCCACCGCCTTCGATCCGTCTTCTAGTAAATTTGCTCCGATCCTCCGCCACCGCCGACCTTGTGTGGGAGATGTTCGTCCGTCGGCGTAGATATGTTGCCACACACATCGGCTCAGAGTCACCTCCATCGGAGTTGGCCCATATTCGGCGACTGAACTGAGATATATTTGTGGCCGTCGACCTAGGTATGATGAATCTATAATTTCTGGCTCTAATATGTCATTTCAGTCTCCGATCTTTGATTTTGTGGCGACCCTATTTATGATACAATCGTCTCTTTGTAATTTTCGGCGATTCGATCTGTAATTTCCGATTATTTTGATTTTTAATTGTAAAAAAATCTGAATTTGTGTTGTGTCTAGAAAATATTTGGAGTGTGGGTTTATGTGTGTTGGTTTTTGCTCTATGTGTGTGTATGAAGTGGATACCAAAGCTATTTTTTCTATCGGTTTCTTATTTATGTTTCTGCTACTTTTATCCATATGAACTGAAACTGAGCATGAACAAATACCAATTAAGGGTTAATCTTATTTTTATTAGTATGAATTTGTGTTGTAAAATATTTGACTCGTTGAATTCTAGTTTCTCATTGATATTTTTTTTTCTTTTTTCTTTTTTGAATGATATGAAGATCTTGAGTAGGGTGATAGTAAATGGGGAGAAGAATGATGATCAAGAATTCAAGATGTGGACAGTGGGCAAATTTTAGATATAAATATGTTGTGTATGAACAACAATAATACTTTTTGAACAAGTATTTTGCATGGAATTTTTTTACCAATGTTTTGAATGAATAATTTTTTTTATTTAAACATGTAAATTAAAAATTTAGAACAAGTGGGTTGTACAAGTGTTTTGCACATAGTTTTTACACAGTATTTTGAAGATTTAAACATGAAAATTTAGAATTTTAGAACAGTTGTTTTGCATAAGTGTTTTGTACAAGTTTTTTGCACAAGCAATTAGACATTAGTTTTTGGTTTGTTGGTTAATTTAATAAAAAATAACGAAAATGTATATTTAATAAAAAAATTGTTTGCACATGGAGTTTGAAAACTACATATTCAAGAAAAATATAAAATTTTGTATTTTTTAATAATTTCGTTGTTGAAAATTTCCAATAATAATAATAATTTATTTTATTAAATATTTTGAAAACTGTAAATTTTTATAATAATATATATTTTTCAATTCAATTAAAAGTAAAAATAATTAAATCTGCAATTTCTAATAAGTTGAGTATAGAAAAAATCAAAAGAATAATTAATTAAAAAGTAAGAGTGAAAGATGGGGCCCCCAAGTTTTGAATTAAAATGGGGTGCAGCTGTGCGGCGTCAGGCGATAGGTGGGGTGGGGGGAGGGATAGTGTGTGTTGATGAGAGAGTGTAAATTGGACCCACATTTTGAACCAAAGTGTATTTATGATAAAGCAGGGAACTGAAATGCTATGAGGGGGTATGAAAAGCACCATAATGTAGAGTAGATGTCTTGTAAATTCGAATTTACGTAAATTCTCTTTTTTGAGTTATTATTGTGCATACATCATTATTTAAAAAATATTTGATTTTCTTTAAATAATAATATTTAATATGCACAACAATAACACTTTTTATCCACAATAATTATACTTAAAAAATAAGAAAGTTCATTATCGAAGTTTTTGCCTGGAATATAGGATGACACACAAAACTGAAATTGAGAACCCAATTTGATTACAATAACAATACTTTCTTGGCAGTTTTTTTCTTTTTTTTTTTTTTTTTTTTTTTTTTTTTTTTGCAATAGTTACATTTTATTAATTTAGTGGCGTTATGAAATTGGTGGTAGACCTTATCAAAAAAAGAAAAAAAAGAAAAAGGTGGTGGTGGTAGACTACTTTTATTAATTAAACATTAGTATCTTTGCATTGCTTAAATCGTTTACACACTAACTATTTATGGCTAAAATTTATATGTATAGTTAGACTACAGTTAGTATAATGTTAACTTATTTTAATATATTATAAAACCCTTAAAAATGGAGTGAAGTGTATCGGATTATATAAAAAATATTAATTTTATGTTGAACAGTTTTTTCCGGTGTATAAATAGCTTTGAGAAAAAAGAATTGATTGAAAATCTATACATATATAATAACAAAAACTTATACTAAAAATAGAAAAATAATTTTGAAACCAAAAATCTATTACTATTTTTGACATGAATTCATATTAATTTTTATAATAAATACTATCTATTAATATGTATATTAAAAAAATGTGATATTTTTCTTAAAGACTATTCATTTAAAAAAATAAAACTTTTGATATTCTTTTGTTGTTCTAATTAATTAAAATGCATATTTCATTCACTTAATATTTCATTCTAAGTAATTTATAAATACTTTATGTGTGTGAAATTTTATCATCATGATAATTATACTTAGGGTTAATTAATTGAAATTTACAACACTTTGAGTATTTATCATCAACATATCTTTTTAAATTTATAATTTAATATATGAACTAATTAATTGTAGCATTAATTCGATACATGGAGCTAATTTTCAACGTGACTAAAAATTATATAGCAGCCAAAATTTAGTTCGGTGCAAGGCTGACAAAGATTATGTAATCAAAATTGAAACATATATGCATAAAATTGATATTAATTAAATATTTTTGTTAATATAATATGTGATTTTAGGAATTAAAATACATTTGTTTTAATTGGTTTTAGCTCAAATGGTTAGAGCTCCACTACCTACAACTGAAAGGTCATAGGTTCATGTCACAACTTTACCGACAAAAAAATACACTTGTTTTTAATTAGTACGCATTATTTAAAAAATAATTGAATACGCTTAATTTGACGGAGTTGTACAATATAATTGATGTGATTTAAAATTTAAATCAATTTACTTGTATTTATATATGTAAGTTTTTTTGGCAATATATTATAGCATGTTAAAAACTAAAACAAACTATATGTGTGTGTGTACCAAGAATAGTAACTAAATTATGAATACCAAAAAAATTGCTAAAAAATGCATAAATATAAAAAAGATCTTCTACTAATATTTAAAATAACTTTTACCATTCTAATTATAATATTAAAATTTTAGTCAAATAAAAAAAATAAAAAAATTAATTGTTGGTATTTTTTAAATTTATTTGTGATAATTTTAGAAAATATATATAGTGCTCCAAAAATTAAATATGGTCAATTATTGTATGAGACAGTGGTGTGTGAGATACATCTAAATTGAGTGTAGTTTTATCACCTACTCATTTACTCACTAATCCTACAATTTTTTTAAATTAATTAGTGAATTATGATTATCTACTTAAGATTGTCTCACAAATGAGTATCTCATCATATATAAATTGCAAAATTATAACTTAGTGACTCTTTTAATTACAATTCATTTAATAATTTGAATACCATTTAACAAGAGTTGGAGTCAATCGCTTAAAAACGTCGGACATTTCTTGAGGAGGGGAAGACAATTTTTAGCCGTGGACAATTACACTCGATGTCCAGAGAATCGAGTGAGAAGACTTGAAAATCATAATATGCGACGGTGACGACAATAACAAAAAACAACAATTTACATGATTTACAAGGAAGTATTTCAAAATTTATAAGCAAAATATAATATATTTTATATTTGGTATACTTAACAATGTAAACGTTTTTCATATTTTGAGTGCAAAATATTTTATGCGTCTAATTTGAAGAATAAAAATAGGCAGACAATTAGAGCATCACATCAAATAATGATGATTTATGGTATGTATACAAAAGTTCCGAAAATAGAAAATCAACAACACATAAAGTGTAAAAAAGAAAAGATATAATTTTTTTATAGATAATAACTATTTCTTACCCATTTAACAAAAAAAAAAAAAAAAAGAGCATATATTTTTTCTCAGTCGAGATAATTATAACAAAAAGAACATCATATTTATTTAATACTTACAGACCGTGTGTACACACGGGTAATATACTAGTTTATGATTTAAAATTATATGCTACTAATTAAAATTTAAACGATACAATTAGCTTAGTTCCAAAGTGGCAATTATTCTTCAACTAGATGATTACCCCGCATGTTATGCGGGTTGTTCGTAAAATTAATTTAAAATTTTATATTTTATTAACACATTGCATTATTCAATATTATAATATTATATAATACAATCTATTTAAAAAATATGATTCAGTCGAAATGAAAAAAAAAAAAACACCATAGATAACCTTAAAATTTTCCTTGAAAATCTTGACCCGTCAATTTACAATACATAAAAAAACAAACATAATATTGTTAAGATAGAGGAAGAGAAAGAAAGTAGAGTTTATATGAAAAAATATATATCTTTAAAAATAAAGTAATTGTCAAATATTAGCAATTAGACATTTATGTGTGGACAAATAATCGAGGAACAACTAAAATATTGTGAAAGGAAAAAGACAGAAGGAATAAGAAAAAATATAGAGTTTAGAATAATAAAATTGCAAATAATTAAGAGTCTTTTTAAAGATATATATATATATATATATATATATATATATATTTATTTATTTATTTATTTAACTTAAGTTGTATATAATAAATATTTAAATTTCACAACGATTCATAGTTAGCTTAATTGGTAAACATAATATAAAATACTCATGAAGTTCTTGGTTCAAACCTAACTAAAACCAATTTTTTTTTTATTAGATTTCTTCTTATGAAAGGTCACAATGCCACAAGAATGACACATAGGATAAAGTGATGCACAATCATGCCGCGTAAGACTTAGCAAAACGCACCAGAAATCGACACATCAGCAAAAAAACTCCCTATTAGTATATAGAGGGATTATAAGAGTTAATATCAATTTACAACTTATATTATTGTCATTTTTCCAATTTGCAACCTGTACTATTATTTTTATCAAATTGCAATTTGTACTATATAAATTTCATAGTCTCCAACAAGCTCAATTCAATTGTTAATTTCCGGTGAAAGTTGTATTGAATCAAGGTTGTGTTTGTCTTTTAATTTATTAATTATCTTTAAATTCTCAATCTAATAATTTTCTTCGTTTCCAAAGTGTAGTAATAGTGAATTAGATTAACTTTCAATTGTTTAGAATACAATAAGCTTTTAGTAGTATCCCATATTATATATTCACTATTGTTATTATTGCATTCATTCATATGTTCAATTCATTGGTCGGTAATTAAAAAAAAAGTTAATATCCATCTTTCTAATTGAATCGCCTATTCATTTTCTATTCCTTTTCTATTTACACCACCTATCCATTTTCTAATGGCTGAACCCACATGTTCTTTCCACATTAATCAATGAACTCTCAAGCTCATTTCACAACAGCTACTAAATTATTTTTGCAGTAACTGAACACATAGATTTATTTCACCATAACTGAACTCGTAGGTTCATATCATAACAACTAAACTCACTGGTTCGTATCACAATAACGGTACTCACAAATTCAATCCACATCAAAGATTGAACTTACAGACTCGTAACACAATATCACTGAACTCACAATTAATCACGTCAATTATTAAGCTCACAGGCACATTCTATGATAATCGCCAAAACATCAATCCAATATTAAATTCACGCATTGCTATTTATATATATAAAAAAAGCACAAAACAAAATATTTATGCATTATACGTAGTTCCAAATAAATTTATACTTACCTCAAATTTGCAAATTGTTGGTAACTCGAACTCGCAAATCACCTCATCACCAACCACTATAACATCTATTAACAGTCAATTATAAATATCACTGCAGGTTATTAACTAGTTAAATTAACAATAAATTTCTATTTCATTGCTAAGACAACAAGAACTCTTATTTCTCTCTCTAATTCTATTCTCAACTATTAATCATACTACTGAACTCTAATATTTAGTCTACCAAGTAGAGACATTCAAAAGATTAATAAAATAAGACAACAAATAGCTATTTGCATGATTATACTATCTCACCACATTTTAATTGTGTATTCCAACTTCTGAGCTCTTTAATTAAATATAAGGATTAACTATTTCTTTAAATCAATGAAAGCATAAATACATTCAACATAATTTAATTCAGATTTAAAATCAAAGATCACATACCCATTTTAATTAAATGTTCATGCTCTTAACTCGTTAATGTGAAAAGGAGATAGAATTTCAATTTACAGCTAGAAATTAGAAATTTTGGTCACTCCCCTCATTAATTAACATTAATATTGTTGTAAATAAGTGCGTAAATTAAAGAGACGTCGTTTGTTGACCCAGTTCGTCCGGAAGGACTACATCTGGGGGCGATCCAAGCTAGGAGTTTCACTAATGATCTTGTGCATGAGGTGATTACAATAATGAATACAATGATCTATTTATAAGAATAAAACTCTAGTCTAAGATATAAGGCCCGTTGGGTTTCTTAGTCCATTAGTAATGTCCACATCAAATCTTCTAGATTTGGAATAAATCTTCTAGATTTACAACATTCCCCCTTGGACATTACGACATAACATAAATGTCTTGTCATAAAAACTCCACGTGCTAGGTATCGGCCAAATAATAAATTAGGGAGGAATGTTATTGATCTTCTAGATCTAAATCTTCTAGATTTATTTTGGGGTTACCGCTCCCCCTGAAGACAACAACACTTTAAGTCTTTGCATCCCAATACCACGAACGTTCTTTTCAAAAGTAGACGTAGGTAAGGATTTAGTAAATAGATCTGCTAGATTGTTACTAGATTGCACTTTTGAATGGTAATCACGTCACTCTTCTAGAGTTCGTATAGGTAGAAAAACTTAGGTGAGATAAGTTCCGTCAGGTTTCCCTTGACGTACCCATTACTCATTTGTGCGATGCAAGCAACGTTGTCTTCAAATATAACGGTGGGAGGTGTATCGCCTTTAGCGATACCACACGAGTCACCAATGTATTTTACCAAGGACCTTAACCAAACACATTCTCGTGTGGCTTCAAATAAAACTATTATCTCTGAGTGGTTTGAAGACGTGGTAACCATGGATTGTTTAACCGATCTCCATGAGATCGCGGTACCACCACAGAGAAAAATATAACCAGTCTGGGATATGGCGTTGTGGGGATCAGACAAATAGCCAGCATCCGCATAACCTACTAAGGTTTTGTCTTGGTTCTTACAATAAAACGGTCCAAGGTCTTGAGACCCTTGGAGGTACCGTAGAACATGCTTAACACCATTTCAATGTCTCCTTGTAGGAGAAGCGCTATATCTCGCAAGCAAATTGACAGCAAATGCAATGTCCGGTCGGGTGCAATTTACGAGATAGAGTAATGCTCCAACAGCGCTAAGATAAGGAACTTCTGGCCCTCGAATTTCTTCTAAATCTTCTCTTGGTCTAAATGGGTCATTATCCACTTCGAGGGATCGGACAACCATAGGGGTGCTAAGTGGATGAGATTTATCCATGTGAAATCTCTTAAATACCTTCTTTACGTAGGTCGACTGATGAATAAGGATTCCTTCTGGAAGGTGCTCGATCTGCAAGTCGAGGCAGTACTTGGTTTTACCCAAGGACTTTGTTGATAGGCGAACAGCCGGGGAACAAGATTAAAATAAAAAATGTTAAAATAAGATTAAGAAAATCATTAGATAAAAAATAATAAAAAGGATGAACAACAGGGAAGGAAAGCTCTAGGAAGCGAGCAACAGGGCTAAAGGACAGATACAGGAGGCGAGCAGCTAGTCATGAAAGCATAAAAAGAGGCGACCAACCAGACCAAGAGGACCCAGTGAAAATTAATCAGAGGCGAATAGGCGAGCAGGAGGGCACCTCGGAAGATCATCAGAAATCCCAATAATTAGGCATTACATTAGGAACAAACAAGTGTTTTAACACTTGTCATTATGTAAAGATGTAATAGCTTAAGGAGATAACAAGTGTCTTAACACTTGTTATAATGTAAATAAGGATGACTAAGAAGGTGACACCTCCTACTTGCTTGTAACACTATAAATACCCCTTCATGGGATAATAAGAGGGGTGAGTTAATTCAAAAAACAAGTCAAACTCTTGTAAAAATTCTCTCCAATCTTTCCTTGAAGAAACTTAGCTTTAATCCTTGATATATTTCTTGTTTGATGGTCTTCTAAGAGTAAAACAACCACTAATCCTTTGATTCAAGTTAAGATCATCAACAATTGGCGCTAGAAGGAGGGTTCGAACCTCTGTTGGTTGAAGATTTGAAGAATCCTTGTGAAAAGTCGCCGGAATCTGCAAAAATCCGGCAGCAGGTCATCGGAAACTGGGTTTGTAGGTGTTGGCTGGTGTTTGTGAGGTGTTGTGTTTGAAGATTTAAAGACTTGAATGCATGCATGTATGAACAAGGGTTGTGATAAGCCAAATTCATACATGCAAGGCTAGTTGTTCTTAAATCCACATTCATAAACACAAAGATTTTCATCAAAGGACATTTTGATATCAAAAAATGACAAGATCACAAGAACCACAAGAATCGAGCACGCATTCGGCTAGCAAGTTCTGAACTAGGGTGTCATCAACGGGTGATCATGCACGAACGGTGCGGACGATGTCTCAACGAAATGTCCAAGTCACTATTGATACTCTTCCCCCTGAAGTGGAGGCTTTGGCCCATAATCCGGAAGAATTGGCAAAAATAATCGTCATTTTGCAATCCTTACAACGGCGACAGGAAGCCATTGGACCATCAAGAGCCTGGGAGGCGAGCAACCGGGCAACAGGGCATAGATCATCTAAGACCCCGGAGGTGAGCAACCGGGCAATGGAGCGAAGAGCTAAGCAACGAAAGGATATAAGAATAGAGGAAGTTGACAGTGAACAAGCAAGGAGGGTCAAGGGCAAAGCTCCAAATAGCGAACGACTAGGAAGCCATGGAGAATCTACTCCAGGGGGTGACAAGGAGTTGAGCAGCAGGGAAACAAGGAATCGGAGTCACGAAGAATATAGGAAATAAAGCTCTCAAAGAAGTGAGGAGCGGGCACACCCTGCTGCTCGCCCCTCGATCCACGATAGGCTCAGAAGGTCAGCTTTTGGCCACTTGGGTCCGAATGGGGCAAGCAATGTGGTCCGGCGGGTCACACAGAAAAAACGTCCCATTAGTAAGGGACTGCATCGTGAGGAAGGCCCTGACCGAACCACGATGAACAGCCTTCTTGTTGGGAAAATAGGGGCGCCCGGAATCTATTCGGGATGAAATTTAAATACAATTATTACTAGCATGAATTAATCCTAATTAGTTCAAATAATAATTCCAACAACAAATTTTACATCATGCATGTTGAATTAATTCACATATAATCTATGGCGGAAATAATCAAGATGATATGTGATTAACGTACCTCTTGTAGAACTTGGCCTTTGAATAAACGGGACTAACACGTACACGCTTTATCAACCCAAAAGCCTTCTCAAGTATTCCCTTTCACCTTATTCGATCACCGGTGGGAGATGCTTTCGAACAATTTAAATAACTAAGGAAAAAGAAAAATATCTATGCTCTTGATTTTTCCAACACATGGAATTATGTTTTTGGGGATGAAATAATCATCCCCTATTTATAGAGGGTAATGGCCGAAAATTATAGGAATATTGGGCCTTGGAGAAAATCTTTTCTTCGACTTTAAAAAATCTTGAATATATCCCATATATTCTTTTCTCCATAATAAAATATTCCACAAAAATCTCACCCTCCTAAATAAGGGGTAATTTTCTAAAACTTCATGAAGAGATCCCAAGATTTGGATCTTCTTGAATATATGAGATATTCTTGTATTCCAAGAATACATATCTTCCATAATATATTTCCAAGAAAATCAACAAAATCTTCTCTCTCCTTGATCTCTAATTTTCGAAAATTTAAGGAAAAAATCAGCATAATATTATCTTTTTATTTTAATCACCTTATCATTATTGGGCTACTTGAGGGGCCTTTAAGGAGAATTAAGATTGGACCTCCTAATGGACTTCTGAATTTCAATATTGAGCCCCAATATAATTCAATCCATTAATATTAATTATTACCACTAATAAATTAATATTGCATTATCCATCTTAATCCATATTACGATAATATGGGCTCCCGGTTATTATTTTCCGCGTTTAAGATTATCAAGTCCATTAATTAATTAAGCTTCTGAATAGCTCTAAATTAATTAATATATTTCACCTTGGAGTAAAGACAGGTCAACATTATTATCCGTACCAAAGAAACTGATTCTTCACTTGCAAGATTTGGTACGATAAAACTTTTGAGCCCACCAAGGGGACTAATCACACGAGCCGTACTCGCACGCGTTTCTCCGTATTAAATCTTAGCAACCGTCGTATGATTAATATTACTGCCCAAGACACAAAGTTTGAAGTCACAATGATTCTTACCCAACATGAATCAAAGCAGTAACCATTAAGCACACTGATTAGGCGTGAAATTGTCATGATTCGTAGCTAGAAACGCCCTAGTTTTGGTCGAGTTTATAGAGTATTTAGAGTCAATTGAGCGTTATTTCTATACATTGATAAATTTGTCTCTTTGATGCTCATAGGTGAATAGAGGACGAAAAACGGAGTTCGTAGGACTTTGAATCGACTCAAACGGATGCCCGGATGAGAAGATATTGAAGAAATACGATCGGTATTAGTGCGGACGAGGAAAAGTATCACTTGGGAGAAGCTTTGAAGTCACTCGAGCGCCACCGCTCGAGCGCCTTACTCGAGCGCGCAAACGTACAGAACAATTCTTGCGCTCGAGCAGCTCGAGCGCCACCGCTCGAGCGAATCGCTCGAGCGTCCAAAACATACAGAGTCATTTCAGCGCTCGAGCAGCTCGAGCGCGACCGCTCGAGCGAATGCATCATTCGAGCTACACTGCTCGAGCGGGACCGCTCGAGCGTTTTGCTCGAGCGCCCATATACTTTTGCCTCCGGATTCGTATTTTCGGCCCATTAACTCCCGTTTCGACCCGTGCCTATATATATCTCGTCCAAACACGTTTTGAAGGATCCCCAACTTTTAGACATCACGTTTCATAGAGTTTTTAGAGCGAGGAGGAAGAGAAGAGACGAGCGAGCTATAGATTTACGGTTTTGAGGTTTTTGCTTACGAATTTACTTTACGATTTCACGTTTTAGCTTCGATTCTTAATAACTTTTGTTCTTAAATACGTTGAGACCTAGTTTTTGTTAATTAATTTCAGTTTAATCTTTTACATATTAAAACCTCAGTTTATGTTCGTTCTTTTCTTCGTTTTCGTTATCATGTTCATGTTCGTCACTTGTTTAATTTCTATTGTTTACGTTCAAACTATGTCTAGCTAAAACCCTTGCATGCTTAGGGTAGGATGAACTCGTAGAAGTAGGTTGTGGGTATGTAATTAGAATAACTTGTGAAGTTAGGTTTTAATTCTCTTAATTAATGAATTCTTAAAATTTATCTAGATTTCACTCTTGAGTTTCGTTCGAAAGGTGTTAGAGAGAGGACGACCGTATCACTCTTTAACAACGAGTAGACTTAACGAGAGGGTTTAGGAAAGGTTAATTCATATACCGGTTTAGCGAAGGAGGACGACCGCATCACCTTAGTTAAATTAGGGTCTCATTAATTAAGCGCTATCTATTAACTTGTTAGTGGATTAGTGAAGTCGAGTGTTAGGGTAAAGTATTTGGGTTTAGAATCTTGAGCTTTCACCTTGCATTCTTAGACTTAGGTTAATTCTCGTTTGTCACAGTTATTTTGATTATGTACCTGCTCCGTTAGTATACGTAGGGATTCCTATCCTAAGCATCACCATCTCTCATTAGAAAACAACCCGTAGTTAATTCGTTCTTTTTCATTCTTTAGTTTACTTAGTTTATTTCAGTCTTTTAATTAATCTTTCAAAAACCCAAAAACATTACACTCATATTAACTACGACGCGTAGATCTTCAGGGATCTATTCGCATATACACCATCCCTTGGGTTCGATAATACTTGGTCCCTATACTTGCCCATACTACAGTGAACCCGTACTCTTGTGGGGTAGCTACTAGTAGAAGCTAGTGTAGTTTGCTTCAAGTCAATGGCGCCGTTGCCGGGGATGGCGTTATATGCTCTTTGAATAGGACTTGTCGATAGCTTAGTAGTTAGTAGTGAGTGCCTATTTTCTGTTTTTATTTCTTTTTGTTATTTTTATTTATTCGGCAGTTGCGTTTTGATCCATCTGCTAGTGTGTCAGGTTTATGAGAACACGCTCACAAGGCAACACGAGCGAAGAGAGAATACCGTTGGACCCTGAGACAATAGCTAGAAGGAACCGAGCTTACTTGAGAAGAATGAACGCAGCCGACTTAGGGAAGGGACCAATGGACCTCAATAATGAGTTGGACGATGCTGCCAACGATTTCAATCAGGCAGTAGATCGGGTTGATGGCTCTGGAGGGAGTGGTGGTCAGAATCAAGACCAGTTCGTAGATAGTAGTAGCCAGAACCCGGGTGCACAAAATGTAAACAATCCAGCTCAGAACCTTGTCCCAAATACTCTGAACAACCCTGCTTACCCACAAAACCCGAATAACCCTTTCCACAACCCAGCATATCAACATTACCCATACCCACCATACCCTTATCCGCCTTACCCGTATCCTCCACCTCCTGTTTATAACCAACCACCTGTGTACCAACAACCTCCAGTTCAAAACATACCAGCACCACCTGTCGCTCCTCAGCCTGCGCCCCAGAACGCAGATCAGAATATGGCAATTCGGGGCAGGTTCGCGGCACAACCGCAGAGGTACTACGATGGAGTGGCCTTACCTCCAGTTGAGGCCAATAACTTTTCAATCTCCCCAGGAATTCTCAAGCTGCTTACTGAGAATCAATTCAAGGGGGAGGTTGGGAAGGAGAACCCTCACACTCACTTGAGGAGTTTCCTCATGATTGCATCTACTTTCAATTACAATGGCATGTCTGAAGATGCCAAGAGGCTCAGGTTGTTCCCATTCTCTCTTACGGGAATAGCCAAGGAATGGTATGATAACACGCTCCCACGGGGAGGTGTTAACACATGGGCCGAGCTCGAGCGTCTGTTCCTCGAGCGATTCTACCCTCCATCAAGAACGATTAAAGCGAGAATTGAGATCTCTTCCTTTCGCCAGAAGTCTGGAGAGGATTTACGCCAGGCGTGGGAGAGATACTCGAATATGTTGATCGAGTGCCCGCAGCACGGGTACAACGAGGGAGATATTATGGCGTTCTTCTACAGTGGAGCCAGCAAGGCTGGCCAAGCCCACCTAGATGCATGTGCAAGTGGAGCTTTTCTGAACCAAGGGGTAGCTAGGTGTAGAGAGATCGTGGACAATATTGTCACGAATGCTGGTGCATGGAACGAGGACCCAGAATTTCAGAGGGTATGCAAGTTGGAAGAGAATGAGGGTACGAGGAAGCTGTTGATGGCTATGATGGAGAAGATCAGCAACCTCGAGATGGGGCAGAACTTGGTTGGAGGGAATGGAGCAGCAAGTGAGAAAGTGGAACCACCCACGAGTCAGCAAGAAGAGGTCAACTATATGGGAAGGCCTAATTACCCACAAGGGGGGTATCCACAAGGTGGAAACCAGTATGGAAGACCTTCTTATGGTCAACCATTTGTACCTCCAGGCCCACAGCCGCCTCAAAATCAATGGAGGAACACACAAGGGTATCAAGGAGGCCAGCAGCCTCCTCAAAACACTTGGAGGAAAAATGAGAATTTTTCTTATGCTAACCCAAAAGCTGGAATTACTGTGCCTGCAGGTGTTGATCCGGGGTCTAAACCTCCTGGTGGAGAGGGGGGTGCATCAACCGAGGAGATGTTGAGAGCGATCCTTCAGAAAGTGGAGGAAGGTAGCAAGCGATTGTTCTCTTTGGAGTACGATGTGAAGGAGCTGCATAAGAAAGGCGATCAACGAGATCAAGAACTCCAAAAGAGAGACATCGAGTGGAATCGAGTTCAGCAAGAGAACAACAGAAGATTCAATTCCATCGAGTACCAAATTAGCCAGATCGCAAAGTCTCAGCCGAGAGAGCCTGGCAAGTATCCATCAATGCCCGAGGATAACCCAAAGGAACATTGCAAGGCCATTGAGTTGAGAAGTGGGACCAAATATGATGGTCCCGAGATGCCTGCTGATTCTGAGACGCTCAAAGAAGAAGTTGAGACAGAAGGGATAGAGTCTCAAAGTGATGGAGTTGAGGGTGAGAAGGAAGGAGTTAAGATGAAAATTGATGATAAGAGTCAAGATATGGATGAGACCCAGAAGAGCAAAGTGCCTGATGAGGAGATCGAGGAGATAGAGAGAATTCCAAAGTGGAAAAAGGCAAAGGTAGCAAGGGAGAAAGTGAAAGAAACTGAGAAAGATGAATGGGGGGTACCCAAATCGGTGATACATGTCCCATATCCACAGCGCTTCATGAAAAAGAAGCTTGATGAGAAGTTTGCTAAATTCCTTGATGTCTTTAAAAAGTTACATATTAACATCCCTTTTTATGATGCTTTGGAACAGATGCCGAACTACGCCAAGTTCCTGAAGGACTTGATTGCGAAGAGACGGAGAATAGATGGACCCGAGCTAGTGCACTTGAACCACGAAGTGAGTGCTATGGTGCACAAGGCGCTTCCGCCTAAGCTGAAGGATCCCGGGAGCTTCATCATTCTTTGCGATATCGGGAACGGGATCAAGAAAGGAGCCTTGTGTGATCTCGGGGCGAGCATTAATCTGATGCCCCTTTCATTGTTCAAGAAGTTGGAGGGAGTTGAGCTGCAACCCACGATGATGACACTCCAGCTTGCTGATAGGTCCATTACTAGACCTCAAGGAGTAATGGAGGATGTTCTAGTGACGGTGGAGAATCACGTTTTTCCCGCCGACTTCGTAGTACTTGAGATGGAGGAGGATGAGCATGTTCCGCTGATTTTGGGAAGGCCGTTTCTAGCTACTGCCGGGATGGTGCTTGATGTAGCGAATGGGAAGATCACGGTCAAAGTTGATGATCAAGAAGTGAAGATAGCTATCTACGAAGCTATGAAATACCCCATGGGAGATGAGAGTTGCCACTTCATTGACATCACGGATGCTTGTGTTGAAGACACACTTCTAGACCCTTGCTCTTTTTATGTTCATCAATTTGATTATCCTATTCTTGACGATATGTCTTATGATTCTTACAATCTTGATTATTTTGACAGCTTGAAAGACAATGAAGACGTCAAGTTCTTGGAGTTGAAGAAAGTGGAGGATGATGATGACTTGGAGGCCGAGGAGTCAACTTTCGAGAAGATGTTCGATAAGGCGCCACCATTGGAGGCGAAGAAGGAGTTGAAGCCGCTGCCCGACCACCTCAAGTACGCTTACTTGGATGAGACCGACAAATATCCGGTAATTGTATCTGCCCTTTTATCTGATGATCAGCTTGATAGACTTTTAGTGGTGCTTCGTAAGCACAAATCTGCTATAGGATGGTCGATCGCGGATATTAAGGGAATTAGCCCCTCGATTTGCATGCATAGGATTAGATTAGAAGAGGGGAGAAAACCGATAGTGCAAAATCAGCGTAGAGTTAATCCGGTTATTCAAGAGGTGATACATAAGGAAGTATTGAAGTTGTTAGATAGCAACATGATTTTTGCCATTTCTAATAGTCCATGGGTGAGTCCGTTACACGTAGTTGCTAAGAAGGGGGGTACCACAGTGATTAAGACGGAGTCTAACGAATTGGTAGCCACTAGGTTAGTGACGGGTTGGCGTGTATGTGTTGATTATAGAGAGTTGAACAAGGCAACGTGTAAGGATCACTTTCCTTTACCGTTCCTTGATCAAATGATAGATAGATTAGGTGGTTTTGAGTATTACTGTTTCTTAGATGGGTACTCGGGGTATAATCAGATCATGATAGCCCCCGAGGATCAAGAGAAAACCACCTTCACCTGCTATTATGGGACTTTTGCTTTTAGGAGAATGCCGTTTGGGTTGTGTAACGCACCCGCCACCTTTCAAAGGTGTATGATGGCAATTTTTCATGGCTTGATTGAGAAGATTATGGAGGTTTTCATGGACGACTTCTCCGTTTACGGGGAGTCGTTTGATAAATGTCTAATCAATCTTGAAGTTGTGTTGAGCAGGTGTGAAGAGACGGACTTAGTGCTTAATTGGGAGAAGTGTCACTTCATGGTAAGAGAGGGTATTGTTCTTGGACATCATGTGTCCTCGAAAGGTATCCAAGTGGACAAGGCAAAAGTGATTGCTATCGAGAAGCTTCCACCACCTTCGACCGAGAAGGGGATTCGGTCATTCTTAGGACACGCGGGTTTTTATAGACGTTTCATAAAAGACTTTTCACAAATAGCTAAACCCCTTTCGCGGCTTCTTGAAAAAGAAATCGCCTTTGAGTTTACTAATGAGTGTTTAGTGGCTTTTAATAGGTTGAAAGAAGCGTTGGTGAATGCCCCGATACTTGTTACACCGGATTGGTCTAGCCCGTTCGTGCTCATGTGTGATGCCAGCGATTATGCAATGGGGGTTGCTTTGGGGCAAATTCGAGAGAAGCGTTTTCACGCTATTTATTATGCCTCGAAGATGCTGAATTCTGCTCAAGTGAATTACACTACGACCGAAAAGGAGCTGTTAGCGGTCGTGTATGCTTTTGATAAATTTCGACCCTACTTAGTAGGGACGAAAACAATTGTATATACGGACCACGCAGCGATTCGGTACCTTATGAGCAAGAAGGATGCAAAGCCCCGTCTCATTCGTTGGATCTTGTTGCTCCAGGAGTTTGATGTAGAGATTCGAGACAAGAAGGGATGCGAGAACGTGATAGCCGATCACCTTTCGAGATTGGAGCTCACAAAGGAGAACACCGTGGAGGATCGAGAGGTGAACGATGAATTCCCTGATGAGAAGCTCTTTGGCTTAGGAGAAATCCCTGTGTATAGAGTTGAGGGGAAGGCACCTTGGTTTGCAGATTATGCTAACTATTTAGCAAGTGGTGAGTTGCCCGTTGAGATAGACTCGGTGCATCGGAAGGCATTTTTGAAGAAGGTTCGGGAGTTCATTTGGGATGACCCCTACTTGTTCAAAAGAGGGATCGATCACGTGTTGAGAAGGTGTGTGCCAGAGGAGGAGTGGAGTGATATAATAAGGCATTGTCACGCCTTGCCATGTGGAGGACATTTGGGTGGAGAGAAGACCGGAAGGAAAGTCCTGCAATCCGGGTTTTATTGGCCAACTTTGTTGAGAGATTGCATGGAATGGGTTAAGAGGTGTGAGAAGTGCCAACGATTCGGCTCCATTACTAAGAGGGACGAGATGCCTATGCACGTGTTCATGGAAGTCGAGATATTCGACGTATGGGGGATTGATTTCATGGGTCCATTCCCTCCTAGCAATGGATTCTTGTACATTCTCGTATGCGTTGATTATGTCTCGAAGTGGATTGAAGCTGTCCCAACTCGCGTGAATGATTCCCGTGTCGTCATCGAATTCTTGAGGAAGAACATCTTTGCGAGATATGGAGTTCCAAGAGCTTTGGTAAGTGATGGGGGAAGCCATTTCGTGAACAAATGGTTGGAAAAGCTGCTGTCAAAATACGAGGTAAGTCATCGAATCTCTACTGCTTATCATCCTCAATCTAACGGTCTTGCAGAGGTTTCTAACCGTCAAATCAAGGAGATCCTTGAGAAGACGGTGAGCATAAGTAGGAAAGATTGGGCGATGAAGTTGGATGATGCACTTTGGGCATATAGGACAGCTTTCAAAACTCCTCTTGGTATGTCTCCATATCAATTGGTGTTTGGAAAGGCATGTCACTTGCCCGTGGAGTTGGAGCACAAGGCATATTGGGCGATCAAAAAGCTGAATTTTGATAGTGCCTTGGTTGGTGAGAGGAGATTACTCCAACTTCATGAGTTGGAAGAGTTTCGAGACGTTGCCTACGAGAATGCCCAAATTTTCAAAGAAAAGACGAAGAAGTGGCACGATGCACGGTTGAAGAAGAAGGAATTCAAGGTGGGTGATCAAGTCCTCGTATTCAATTCGAGGATGAAGCTTTTTGGTGGAAAGCTAAAGTCCAAGTGGAACGGGCCGTATATTGTAAGGGGAGTGCACAAAAGTGGATTCCTTGAAGTTGAGACGGACGATGGACAGAAATTCATGGTGAACGGGCATCGAGTGAAGAAATTCTTTAACTTCTCTTATGAGAATAAGGGAGGTATTTTAGATTCTCAAGTCCCGTGAGCTCCTTTGAGCTCGGTCCGGCATTAGGACCTTAAAACTAGCGCTTAATGGGAGGCAACCCATTTTTACTTGCTTTTTAGTGTTTTGTTTATTTTTAGTAGTTTGGGAATCGTAAGTGTTAACTTCGTTTGTTGAGATTTGTGATGTAGGCTTGCTTCGTTGAGTGAAATTCTGAGAGAGGGAGCTTAAGGAGGAAAGTCAGGAAGTTGAGCACGTTTCGAATAGGAAAGCATTCAATTCTTGAAGTTAGAGGTAACCGAACCCCAAACGTCGACCTCTTTGCGAAGTCGAAGTTTGGGGGGGTGATGTTTCTTTTCGTTCATTAGTTTGCATTGGTAGAAGTCGAGTTCATACGAATTTTGTGTACTTACTCTTACGTACTCATTCGTTTCAAACTTTGTTATCGCATAGCAAGAACAAAGTTTGGGGGGGTGTGTATTCGTACTTCGGGTTCGTACACGAAATTCTATGAAAAATTGGTCAAATTTTTCGAAAACATCAATGCTTGAGGGTCGTTGAGTCGAAGTGAGTGAGAGTGCTAAGTTCGACTTGAAGTGGATTGGTGATTTGCACGTATGGAAGAGACCCCAACTCCTCGGTCGAATGAGCGACCTGGCTTAAATCGAGGAGTTCTCAGGTTAGTCGTGTTTTGGGTTGAATGTGATAAGTTGTCGAGCTTGGTTCGGATGGAAATCTCAAGTGTTGAACATAAAAAAACGAGGTTGAAATTTTGGCGCGCTCGAGCAGCTCGAGAGCCACCGCTCGAGCGTATTGCTCGAGCGCTTAAAACATACAGAACCATTCTCGCGCTCGAGCAGCTCGAGCGCCACCGCTCGAGCGTATTGCTCGAGCGCCCAAATCTTACAGAGTGTTTTACCCGCTCGAGCGAATTGCTCGAGCGCGACCGCTCGAGCGGGTCGCGGGTTGACCCTTCGGACTTCCCCCTCTATAAATATCTCCCCCACACATTTACACACACTTTCACACACTATTTGGGGCGATTTGGGGGCGATTTCAGCGACTTCTCACGAATTTGCACAAGTTCTCAAAGTTTTTGCTCGAATTTCTTCACAATCCTCTTTAAATCTTCAACCAAGGTATGTAATCTCTATCCCTTGCCGATTAATTCGTAGTTTAAGGTTGAATTAGGCATTAGTTGATGCATATGAACTAGGGTTCATGAGTTAGTCGAAATTTTTGGGGATTTTTGCGAAACTGGTTGATTCTTGATTCCTTGATTGATGAATGTTGATAATTTGCTATGGGTTTGCTTGTTTTACTTTCAATTTTGGAATTGAATGAGTAGAGGAGGTGAATTTCTAGAGTGAGAAGTAGGAATTTGAGAAAAGGAAATGGGTTTTGCATATTGAGAAGAAATTTTTGTGAATTGAGATGGTATTGAGCATGAATGAGTATGAGTTGAGTCTTGAGCATGTAAATTACTTAACTTGGGTAATGTTACTTCATGATAGACTTAAATGTGGGGAATTTTGGGTTGAAATGGAGAATTAAGTGTTGAAGGCTTGAGAACTTTGAACGAAAAACATGGTTTAATTGTGTGAATTGCTTTGAACTTGATTGAATGCTTTGAAATGAATATTGCTTTGAGCTTGAGAAGAGCATAAATAGTGAGTTGAATCGAATTGAGATGCATTACTTGGAATTGCTTGAGTTTGAATGTATGTTGAACTGTTGTGAACTTCAAGAATGTTGCTTAAATCCTTGCTATTTCATGATTAGGTGCAATGGCTCCTAAACACAAACTCCTGAGCGACGAAGAAGTGAGAGTGCTCACGGAACAGATTAGACAGAAGAACTTGTTGCCCGCGAGATGGGGAGGGTTAGATTATCACGATGACTGGAAGTATGTGGCTTACAGATGGAGCCTCATAACCGGGAAAGTTGAGAAAACCCGGAGACCAGTAGTGAGCTTCATGAAGGACCTGGGGATTGAAGAGGAAATACGAAGAATATTCACCAGGAACAACATGGCTGAGTTCTTCGACATGCTGCTGCACATGGAGACTAATGGCGATCTGGTGGAGCAATTTCTGGCCACAGTAGAAAAGATGCGCACCGACACCTTCAAATTCAAGTACCAGAACGAGTGGCAATACCACGAGGTGGGGGTTGTCAACCTCGCATTCGGGCTCCCAGCCCTATCTCGTCCCAACCGTGAGAATAAGGCGTACAACGCTAACGCATTTTGGAAGGAAATAACGGGCGGCTTGGTTGGGGACTACAAGGGGCAGCATGCGAGGGCGTCGGCTATCCGGAACCCGGTGATCAGATATCTGGAGAGGATATTGGGGAACACAATCTATGCCCGATCTGAGACGGGGACGGTGACGAGCAAGCAGCTCTACGGAATCTGGTGCCTTTTGCATAAAAAGGACCATGACTTTGGAAGGGACTTCCTAGAGCACCACTTCGAGGCTCCGTTCAAGCTTGGAACGAGAACCTCGAAGATCCGAGGAGGAGGGCTGATTTCAGTGTTGATGAAGCACCTCGGATTTGAGCCGTGCTCGGGGCCTTGCAAGGGCATGGATTTGGGATTCGAGCAGATGAACAACACTTGGATGTTTGAGCACTGGTTGGGCAAGTACTGCATCCGATACAATGATGATGGCTTGTTCCCGTTGCCAAACAAAAAGCTCGTGACGCTGGTGGGGATGAAGAAGGAGAACGTCGGGATGAACGGAGAGCAGCACCTCGCTATAGGTGCTAAGTACACATCAGAGATAGATGGCAAAGGACTCCGGGACGTTAGGCCGGTCAAGAGGAGCCGAGGAGAAGGCACGAGTGGTGCCGGATCGAGTGGAGCAGCTGAGCTACAAGAGGAGGAAGAAGCTGAGTACGAGGAAGGAGGAAACATGGCTGAGGAGGAAGAAGCTGATGTGAGTGAAGGAGGTCAGGGACCTCAAGAGATGGAGTTCGGGATGCCTGATGCACCGACTCCAGAGCAGTGGTACCCAAACCAGATGGAGTGGTACGGAATGCGAACTGACATTCAGGGCCTGAGGGCAGATGTCACGGAGCTTCGCACCACTCAAAATCAGTGGTACACGGAGGCTTCTAGCATGAGAGGGGAGTTTCGAGAAGTTCGATCGGAGGTTTCAGATTTGAAACGCTGGATGGAGGCACTCTTTGTCTCCCACTTAGGACCCGATCACCCTAGCTACCAGCCACCACCACCTCCAGATGCTTGAGAAGACTTGGGATGCCCCCAACTTTCTTTTCCTTTTTCTTTCCTTTTCTTTTTCTTTTCTTTTTCTTTTCTTTTCTTATTTATTTCTGTTCCTGAGTATGAATTGTAGTGCTTGCTTGGAGTGTTTGTTTTGGGGATTGTATTGGAAGTCTTTTAACTGTTAAGGGACTTGTTTCGACTTGCTTTGATTGATGATTTCATGCTTATTAACTCTTCTAGACTGCTTATAGTGATTCTTGAGTATGACTTAGTGAGGAGAGTTGAGTTGTGAAAGTGAGTTGAAAATTCCTTTGTGTAAGTATGTGAGTTTGAGCCGATTAGGGAGAGAACCCGTATGCTTATGAGTTTTCTTTTGAGTGCTTGTGTGATGAGAGTGAGAATTCACTAGGACTAGCTTGGATGTGAAAGCCGTGAGAGTTGAGCCTTACGAGATTTAAATGCATGATTTAATCTCTTCGTTTGTGAGTGGATAATCACCTTAGAGGATGCTAGAACTTGCATGTGCTCTTGCTTCTAGATTGTGTCTAGTTTGATATGCCGAATAGGATCTTAGGCCATTTTTGATTTGAATAAGTCACTTAGCCAAAATTTTCCTTACCAATGACATTGATCCCTTGTTAGCCCCGTTGAGCCTAAAGCCTATTTTATTTGCTAGCACATATGAACACTATTCCAATTCCTAAGCCTTTTTGTCCCAATTTGAGTGGAGAATAGGAAAGTGTGAATATGAAGGGAGTGAATTGAGTTGAAAAAAGGAGAAGGTTGTTTGTTGAGTGAATATGAGAAAAAAGGTGTGATGAAGTTTTGAGATGTGGGAAAAAGAACAAAAAAAAAAATTTGAGAATGAGCAAAGGAAAAAATGAGCTCATGTGTTTGTGCGAAAAAGAAAAAAAATGATGAAGTGTTTGAAAAAGTGAAAAAGTGAGAAAGAAAAAAATTGAAGTGTTGAGAGAATTGAAAGCGAAAGTGTAGTGATTGAATATGTTTGAAGTAGATCGTTCTTAATCTCGAAGTACCGAAGTTTTGAATTTCTATTCTCCATTCACTTGAGTCACTTTACCATATTGTTATCCCACCTGTCCAAAGAGCCTACATTACAACCTTTTGAAAGTCCTTTTTGATTCGGCATTGATTTCTAGAGTATGGTCGAAGTTGAGAGCATTTACAAGCCTATGGCTGCCAATTTGTGTGATTGATTGATTGAGTGAGTCCCTTTATCATTGTTATACACTTGTGAGGGAGTTAAACACATCGTTGAGTGCACATCCATGCTTGATCTTGGTGTTTCTCATTATTGTTGCATGAATACGATAAAAGGAATTGAGTGAGTATACGGGTGATTGACTTTTGAAGCTTGAATTCATTAGCTTGCATGATTGATTTTTCCTACTCATTCCTAACAATTTCACTTGACTTATTATTTCATTGCTTGGGGACAAGCAATATGGTAAGTTTGGGGGGGTTGATTAGGCGTGAAATTGTCATGTTTCGTAGCTAGAAACGCCCTAGTTTTGGTCGAGTTTATAGAGTATTTAGAGTCAATTGAGCGTTATTTCTATACATTGATAAATTTGTCTCTTTGATGCTCATAGGTGAATAGAGGACGAAAAACGGAGTTCGTAGGACTTTGAATCGACTCAAACGGATGCCCGGATGAGAAGATATTGAAGAAATACGATCGGTATTAGTGCGGACGAGGAAAAGTATCACTTGGGAGAAGCTTTGAAGTCACTCGAGCGCCACCGCTCGAGCGCCTTACTCGAGCGCGCAAACGTACAGAACAATTCTTGCGCTCGAGCAGCTCGAGCGCCACCGCTCGAGCGAATCGCTCGAGCGTCCAAAACATACAGAGTCATTTCAGCGCTCGAGCAGCTCGAGCGCGACCGCTCGAGCGAATGCATCATTCGAGCTACACTGCTCGAGCGGGACCGCTCGAGCGTTTTGCTCGAGCGCCCATATACTTTTGCCTCCGGATTCGTATTTTCGGCCCATTAACTCCCGTTTCGACCCGTGCCTATATATATCTCGTCCAAACACGTTTTGAAGGATCCCCAACTTTTAGACATCACGTTTCATAGAGTTTTTAGAGCGAGGAGGAAGAGAAGAGACGAGCGAGCTATAGATTTACGGTTTTGAGGTTTTTGCTTACGAATTTACTTTACGATTTCACGTTTTAGCTTCGATTCTTAATAACTTTTGTTCTTAAATACGTTGAGACCTAGTTTTTGTTAATTAATTTCAGTTTAATCTTTTACATATTAAAACCTCAGTTTATGTTCGTTCTTTTCTTCGTTTTCGTTATCATGTTCATGTTCGTCACTTGTTTAATTTCTATTGTTTACGTTCAAACTATGTCTAGCTAAAACCCTTGCATGCTTAGGGTAGGATGAACTCGTAGAAGTAGGTTGTGGGTATGTAATTAGAATAACTTGTGAAGTTAGGTTTTAATTCTCTTAATTAATGAATTCTTAAAATTTATCTAGATTTCACTCTTGAGTTTCGTTCGAAAGGTGTTAGAGAGAGGACGACCGTATCACTCTTTAACAACGAGTAGACTTAACGAGAGGGTTTAGGAAAGGTTAATTCATATACCGGTTTAGCGAAGGAGGACGACCGCATCACCTTAGTTAAATTAGGGTCTCATTAATTAAGCGCTATCTATTAACTTGTTAGTGGATTAGTGAAGTCGAGTGTTAGGGTAAAGTATTTGGGTTTAGAATCTTGAGCTTTCACCTTGCATTCTTAGACTTAGGTTAATTCTCGTTTGTCACAGTTATTTTGATTATGTACCTGCTCCGTTAGTATACGTAGGGATTCCTATCCTAAGCATCACCATCTCTCATTAGAAAACAACCCGTAGTTAATTCGTTCTTTTTCATTCTTTAGTTTACTTAGTTTATTTCAGTCTTTTAATTAATCTTTCAAAAACCCAAAAACATTACACTCATATTAACTACGACGCGTAGATCTTCAGGGATCTATTCGCATATACACCATCCCTTGGGTTCGATAATACTTGGTCCCTATACTTGCCCATACTACAGTGAACCCGTACTCTTGTGGGGTAGCTACTAGTAGAAGCTAGTGTAGTTTGCTTCAAGTCACACACACGGTCCTATTTAAGTGACGGAGATTAAGAAATCAACAACCACTGAGGTCTAATTCTTCACATTTCAGAACAGAAGAATTTATCCTCGCTGTAGGTCCTCTTCAACACATACTAAATGTGCTAGTGCAATCTCTTAGTCAAGACATACCAATCTGAGCCTTACACATCGACCTTTCACGGCGGATTGTTCAATTCTACCTAGGTCGTGAAAATGTACGTTTAGTTACAAGGAAACAGTTAATGTTGTCTTCCGTGATCGGGTATCACCACATTAACTACAATGTAACTAGTACCATATATTGAATGGTTTGCAATAGAAATTCAACATTCAATCATATCTAAAGCAAATGTGATAAAAGAATTATTCTCATAAAACGAGTGTTTGATACACGAGTTATACAAAGTAAAAGCATACTTTTACGTATAACTCCAACACTTCTAACGGAGGAGCGCCTCCAAACGAGTGGCTTGACCTCAAGAAGACAATTGAGGAAATGAAAAAACTGTTAGATGCCCAAAATGGCGGGGGGACCCATAGTACTTCCATCATCACCATTGTCCCCTGCGATATTGAACGCACCGGTTCAAAAGAAAGTGCAGTTCCCAGCTGTTAGCCTATACGAAGGAAATTCGGACCCAAAAGTACACTTATCTAAGTACACTGATTACATGATATCAGTGATGGCATCTGACGCGACACAATATCATAATTTTCCTTTAACTCTGGGTGATGGCCCCCACAGATGGTTTTTTGCACTCGTCCCAGGTTCCATAAATTCGTTCATGCAACTTAGCAAGGAATTCCTGTCGCACTTTTCGACAGTAGGATCTTACCTCACGCAAAGACATAAACTTGCGGATCTAAAATAAGGAGACGAAGAATCCGATCGGGTTTTTCTTGAAAGGTTTGATAAAGTCCTGCTGGAAGGAGAAATGGTGAGTGAAGACACCAAGATCGTGGCAGTGATGGCAGGAATTAAAAAAGTAACGGACTTATGGAAAGAGATGCACCTAGATTTTCCCAAGACATATTCCAAGTTTAGACATAAAGCTGGCAAATACATTTCAACGCAGGAAACTTTACAAAAGGAATTGGGAGATAAAATCGACACTAAAAATTGGGGAAAAAGTCAGGAGGAGAGTACAAGGCTCCCAAAAACTTGAAAGCCTTTAGTGAGGGGTAGGGATGTAATCAAATCAAGTCGTTCGCAAGCTATTCGGGACTCGGCTCAAAAAATATTCGTTCAAGTTCGTTTGTTAAGTTTCTCGAGCCGAGCTCGAGCCCGATTTCGAGCTCGATTATTTTATCGAGCCGAGCTCGAGCCTGACGGTATTCGGCTCGAAAGCTCGCGAATAGGCTCGTTTACTGAGCTCGCGAACAGGCTCGTTTACTGAGCTAGCGAATAGGCTCATTTACTGAGCTCGTGAATAGGCTCGTGAGCAGAATCATTTAATTAATTTTTTCTTTTTATATAAATATTTAAAAAAATATATCCATAAGAATGTAATGTAGAGACAAATTTATTATGATATTAGTATTATTATGTGTTATTAGGGACAAATTTATTAATATGGAGTATGGACTATTATGTTTTTAAGTAGACATAGTTTAGATGTGTTATTTTTATATATTTTTTTAAAAATTTAATTAGCTTTTCGAGCCGAGCCTTTCGAACCGAGCTTTTTGAACCGAGCCTTTCGAGCCGAATTATTCGAACCCAAGCTCGAATTATGCTTGATTAATTTGAAAATGAGCTTTTTTCGAGCCGAGCTCGAGCCAAGCTCGTTTACTTAGTCAACGAATATTTCACGAGCCGAGCTCAAGCTATTCGCGAGCCTAAAAATTTGCAAATGAGCTGAGCTCGAGCTCAACTAATAAAGCTCGAGCCGAGCTCGAGCCTATAAAACCCCAAACGAGCTGAGCTCGAGCTTGATGGTATTCGGCTCGGCTCGTTTACATCCCTAGTGAGGGGACCGAGTTGAAGGAGAAGTTGAACCATGTCCTATCCACATCAATAGAGGATGTATACAACAACGTGAAGGATAAGGATATGCTGTCAGAACCCCGAAAGATACGGCAGGAACGAGAAAAGTTGAATCCTAACAAATACTGTGCGTATCATCAAAATATAGGTCATTTCACGAGTGAATGTCGGGACCTCTTGAAACAATTATGGAGATTTTACGAAGAGGGGAAATTGTTAGAGTTTGTTAAGAGGCAACCAGGCAAGAGGCCCAGAATGACATTTCTATCTAGCTCGGAGGATGATGAAGAGGACGAGCAGCCGAGCAGGATGGACAAGAAGGGTAAAAAGGTGTTCACAGCGCCGGCAGAACCTGTCCGAGAAATCATGATGCTTGAACCGGCCGGACCAGTCGGAGGTTATTCAGATGGAAGACCTCCGATGTCCAAAAGGAAGAGAAAGGCAGACTTAAGAGCCGTGGCTCAAGTCAGAGAAGTTGGAGTGAACCAAGCTACTAAGAAGACAGGCGACTTGGTGTTTTCTGAAAAGGACCTAGATGGAATTCTCACCCCACACAATGATTCAATAATCATCTGTGCTAACATCATGGGAATCCGAGTCCACCGCCTGCTTGTGGACACCGGCTCCTACACAAATATCATATTTAAAAGCACACTAGATCAGTTAGGTGATTGTGATGAATATGTAAAGGAATGCGACCATAAGATAGTAGGGTTCGGAGATGTTGTAACTGTTCTCTTAGGTTTAGTTACGTTGCCGGTCGAGCTTGTATCAACAGAGAATCCCGAAAGGAGATTGACTAGAAGGATAGAGTTCTTAGTTGTAAATCAACAGTCTGTCTACAACGGGTTTCTCGGTCAACCTTTTATAAATGAATTCAAAGCGGCCATATCAACGTACTACTACTGTCTTAAATTTTCAACACCAAAAGGTTCAGGTACAGTTAAAGGCGATCAAAAGAAAGCTCGGGAATGCCTCCTGCAACTTCAACCTAACGACAACAAAGTATTCGTCATGGACGAGCAGCAGAGCTGAATATGAACCCTCCATTTTGGATGAAGTTATGGAGTCCACTACACCGAAATGATGGAGGTGGACGACCAGCAGGGCTTGGACGAGCAGGAGGGCTTCAGCGAGCAGCAGGGAAGAGAGGCCGTACCTCGACTTAATAAAGTTGACGACATAGAGCCAAGGCTAGAGGCGGAACCAATGATCGAGGATGAGATTAATCTAGAAGGACCCATTATTGATCTCGTTGGAAAAATAAAAAAAGAAGAGCAACCCCGATTGAGGAGCTAGAAGCAATAAAAGTCGACCCAAATCAAGAAGACTTGGAATTATTCATCGGATCTGAGCTTCCTGAGCCATACAGATCCAGAATTGAAGAATTCCTCAATTCCAATCTCGACGTATTCGCATGGTCGCATGCTGACATGGTAGGCATCAGCCCTGAGCATGCCCGCCATAAGCTAAATATTGATCCAACCAGAAAACCGGTGAGGCAAAAAAGAAGAAAATTTGGGCCCGACAAATATGAAGCATTAGATGTTGAAGTAAAGAAATTACTCGATAATGACCTTATCAAAGAAGCTTTATGCCCCAGATGGGTAGCAAATCCAGTATTGGTGAAAAAACCAAATGGCGTGGAGATTATGCATTGACTTCACGGACTTGAATGTCGCATGCCCTAAAGACAACTTCCCACTACCACACATTGACCAATTGGTTGATAACACAGCAGAGCACAAACTTCTTTCCTTCATGGACGCATTCGCCGGATATCATCAAATACCAATGCACCCAGACGACCAGGAAAACACTGTGTTCTACACCAATAAAAACTTATTGTGTTGGAAGAGGATGCCGTTCGGGTTAATCAACGCAGGAGCCACGTACAAGAGACTCGTAAACAAAATGTTCGAGGAGCACATTGGCAGAACAATGGAAGTGTACGTGGACGACATAGTCGTAAAAAGCCCAAGAAAGGAAGATCATTTAAAACATCTGACACAAGCACTCGAGATACTTCGAGCATACAACATGAAACTAAACCCAAAGAAAAGCAGCTTCGGAGTTCACTCGGGAAAGTTCTTAGGGCACCTGGTCAGTTAGCGAGGCATTGAAGCGAATCCATCGAAAGTCAAAGAAATCATGGACATGCAACCACCAAGGTCGGTCAGGGAGGTTCAACGACTAACCGGATGCTTGGCAGCATTGAATAGATTCATCTCAAGATCCAAAGATAAGTGTCGACCTTTCTTTGACGCTATCAAGAAAGGGCAGTTCCAATGGACAAGCAGTTGTCAACAGGCATTTAAGCAACTGAATGAATATCTTAGCAACACCAAGATTCTATCAAAGCCTATCTCAGGGGAGAAACTGTACCTATACCTAGCCGCGTCAGAGGTGACCATCAGCTCAGTCTCAGTTCGGGCAGAAGGAAAGTTCCATTTACCAATCTACTATGTGAGTCAGGCCTTACATGAAGCAGAAATCAAGTATTCGCCCATGGAAAAGTTAGCCTATGCATTGGTGATGAGTGTGAGAAAACTAAGGCCTTATTTCTTTGATCATCAGTGTAAGTTTTAACAATATTCCCACTAAGACAAATCCTGCAAAGACCTGACACCGCTGGTCGCCTCCTCAAGTGGTCATTAGAAATAAGCCAGTTAGGAATATCTTATGCACCTCGAACAACGATCAAGGGACAAGCGTTAGCTGACTTTATAGTCGAATTAACTTTCTCTCAAGATCCAATGAGAGGTCATAACCATCCTTGGCACATGTATGTGGACGGATCATCAAATAACACAGCAGCGGGAGCCGGGATAGTGCTGATCAGTCCAGATAGGCAAGTGTTCACTTCAGCAGTCATGTTTGAATTCATGGCAACAAACAACGAAGCTGAGTACGAAGCACTGATAGCCGGACTACGACTGGCTCTGGCTGTGGGGGTTAGAAGAGTCCAAATTTATGAAGATTCCCAGCTAATAGTCAACCAAGTCCGTGGGGAGTACGAAGCTAGTGATGAAAACATGGCCTTGTATCAAAAAATTATTGCTCACCTGACTTCACTCTTCGAGCAAATTTATATTGAACAAGTGCCAAGGGACAACAACACACAAGCAGATGCACTTGCTCGCTTAGCACTAGCACGGGACCTGTTGGTCCCACTCGATAGATTAATTGCGGAAGCTTATGTTTAAATGTCTTTCCAAAATCTTTTATAAGAGAGCAATAAACAATAATTAAAATAAAGCGATAAATGACACAAGATATATAGTGGTTCGGATAAATATCCTACGTCCACTCTCCCTTATCACCAAGGGGTCTCACTAACAACCAACTCACAAACTTACTCACTGGAATTTCTGAAGTACCAGCACCTTCTTACAAACTCTTTAGATCTAACTTCGATCTAAAGATAGACTTACTCCAACCTTATCTAACAAGATGAACAGGTTGAGTATGTAAACTCCTTACGAGTAGATGAGTAATTAAGAACAAAGTGTGAGTGCAATATGCGTAGTGATCAAAAGCTTAGTGTGGCTATATGCGCGTGAATGATTCTAGAGCTTTTTTCTTGATCTGCACTCAAGTATATATAGAGGGGATTAGGGACATAGCCGTTGGGAGGCTAATCCAATCAGATCCTCTATATATGGAAGCTTCAATCAATCAATTCCCTAATTGATTGATTGGGTTGGTGAGATCTTGATTGATTGTCTTCATATCTTCTCAATCCAATCTTGTTTTGACTTGATTTGAATCACCAACGGTCAATGCTTCCAATTGCCTAACTCTGATTCTCTCCAGAGAAGGCAGGGCCAGACACCAGGCAACCTCGGTGTCTTCTGGTCCTTATCTGGTGAACAACCAGAATACTCAGTAGAATAAGGGGATCAAACTGAGCATCTTTTGTTCCACCAGACTCGTCTGGTCCGGACTCGTCTGGTCTGGGGAATGTCCTCTGCCTCTGGTCTGATTTCTTCTGCTGAAGTCCTCTGGTGGAGTCCTCTGGTGAAGTCTTCTGGTGACTCTTCTGGTGAGGTCTTCTGGTCTGGCAGTTCCCCCTAGACTAAGTCCTAATCTAGATCATCATCTGGCTAACAGGTCCAGATGGTCCTATTACATCTTCTGGTTTGTTTTAACTCATCAAAACTAACAATTTTTATCCTAACAATTTCCCCCTTTTTGATGGAGTTAAAACACTACCAGAACTGATCAAAAGTAAAACTTAAGCAAGAAAACAATAAAGGGATGAGACCTTAGAATAGATCTCATCAGGCAAATAATAAGACAACAAAGAGTTGTCTTTAGAACAGAGAAGATATGTATTAATAATCAGAGGACAAAATAATTACAAATTGCATTGAAGTTCATTGTCCTATTCTAGGTGTTAGGATAAAAATTGTTAGTTTTGATGAGTTAAAACAGACCAGAAGATGTAATAGGACCATCTGGACCTGTTAGCCAGATGAGGATTAGTTAGGACTTAGTCTAGGGGGAACTGCCAGACCAGAAGACCTCACCAGAAGAGTCACCAGAGGACTTCACCAGAGGAGATCAGACCAGAGGCAGAGGACCTTCCCCAGACCAGACGAGTTCTGACCAGACGAGTCTGGTGGAACAAAAGATGCTCAGTTTGATCCCCTTATTCTACTGAGTATTCTGGTTGTTCACCAGATAAGGACCAGAAGACACCATGGTTGCCTGGTGTCTGGCCCTGCCTTCTCTGGAGAGAATCAGAGTTAGGCAATTGGAAGCATTGTTCCGTTGGTGATTATTCAAGTCAAAACAAGATTGGATTGAGAAGATATGAAGACAATCAATCAAGATCTCACCAACCCAATCAATCAATTAGGGAATTGATTGATTGAAGCTTCCATATATAGAGGATCTGATTGGATCAGCCTCCCAACGGCTATGTCCCTAATCCCCTCTATATATATTTGAGTGCAGATCAAGAAAAAGCTCTAGAATCATTCACGCGCATATAGCCATACTAAGCTCTTGATCACTACGCATATTGCACTCACACTTTGTTCTTAATTACTCATCTACTCGTAAGGAGTTCATATACTCAACCTGTTCATCTTGTTAGACAAGGTTGGAATAAGTCTATCTTTAGATCGAAGTTAGATCTAAAGAATTTGTAAGAAGGTGCTGGTACTTCAGAAATTCCAGTGATTAAGTTTGTGAGTTGGTTGATAGTGAGACCCCTTGGTGATAAGGGAGAGTGGACGTAGGATATTTATCCGAACCACTATATATCGTGTGTCATTTATCGCTTTATTTTAATTATTGTTTATTGCTCTCTTACAAAAGATTTTGGAAAGACATTATTACATAAGCTTCCGCAATTAATCTATCGAGTGGGACCAACAAGTGGTATCAGAGCAGTGTGTCCACGACCACTGCTTTGAAAAGCTTTTGGTGGTCACCGGGCAGATCCATTGCTCTTTAGTGCTTTTATTCAAGTTCTTGTTATTTCCCTAAATTTCTTATCAATATGTCTTCGAAATCTTCTTATAAGAGTCGCAAACTGCCAGAATTCTCGTTCGAGGATTATAGCCACTGGAGCTTCATGATGAGTAATCATCTTGGAGCTATTCACCACCGCATGTTAGATGTGGTTGAAAGTTGCCCCATTAAATTTTACTGGACTCCTATTAATAGTGGCAGGTCTGAGTCCAGAGAAGAAACTAGCGACGCTGCAGAGGATAGAGTTCCCAGACAACGAATCCTAAAAAAGAAAGACGAACTTGATAACGATGAGAGAAAGCTACATAACCTGGACCAGGTGGCAAGAACCGAGATTATCAACACTCTCACTAAGGAGGTAATTGAAAAGGTCAGGACGTGCACCACTGCAAAAGAGATGTGGGACAAGTTAGCTCTGCTCTGTGAAGGAACAGAGAAGATTAAAGATAACAAGCTCCAAGCTGTTCAACACTCTTTTGACACATTTAAGATGAAACCAGACGAGACCATTGACCAGCTGGACATGCGTCTCACGAATCTCTTGAACAAGGCTAGTGCCTTAGGTAAGACCTATTCTGAAAAAGAGATTAATAGTAAAATATTACGTTCACTAACAAGCAGGTGGAGAATTAAAGTCACTGTGATCAAGGACAACAAGGATCTCAATACTCTGGATCATCATCTTCTGTTGTCTGATCTCAAAGCTTACGAATATGATCTTCAAGAGGAGGATCAAACAGAAGAGGTTTCCTCTTCTGGTCAGAAAGGAGTTGCATTTTCTTCAACTCTCAAATCTGATGCCAAGCCAAAGGAGTCTACTGCAGATGACTTGAGCCTCAAGGAGCAGGTAGCACTTCTAACTCATAAATTAGACAAAATGAGTTCAAAATATGGCAGGTACAAAAGGCATTGGAAGGAGTCTACCAGAAACAGGAAGAGTTCTTTCAAGCCTGCAGAGAAGGAGAAGACATCTGGAGACTCAAGGGAGACCAGATTCAGAACTCCAGAGAGGAGGAGAGATGACAACCCTGGCAACTCTGGGAGATCAGATCATCAGAGGAGGGATGGTAGCTCTGGCAGACCTGACTACCAGAGGAGAGAGAGTAGCCCTGCCAGATCAGAATACAACCAGAGGAGGAGAGAGCCAAGTCCTAGTCCCATAGGAGATAATGCTTGCTACACATGCAACAAGACTGGTCACTACAGTTATGATTGTCCTCAGCTTACTCCTAGGGAAAGAGAAGAGAAAAGAATCAAGAGAGATAGGAGATATGCAGATAAGAGAGCACTGCTGGCAGAAGCAGAGGAGGAGGATACTAGTGCCAGTTCTTCTTCTTCTGACTTTGGATCAGATGATGATGTGTGTCTCATGGCAGACATCACTGAGGTAAATGAAACTACTCTTGTTTTATCTAATTCCAAATGTACTGAATCCTCTAATTCATCTGGTAACTCCAGAGAGTCTGATATGCAACAAATGCTATCAGATCTCCAAAATTGTGTCCAACTCTGTCAAAAACTTGAGAAAGAGAATGGTAGGCTCAGAGCTGAAGTTCAATCTCTCTCTCATGAGCACAAATCCACCAGAGAACTCGTGAAAGATCATTCCAAAGAAGTCTCTGAACTTCAGGAAAAGATCACAGAAAGAGATACTCTGGTAGATCAACTCATGAAAGAAAGAAACTCTCAAGAGGATGAGATCACTGAACTCGGAGCCAAATACCAAACTCTTATCAAGGGAAAACAAGTTGTTCACAACATAGAGGAGATACCTATGCCCAGAGAAGCTCCTAAGATACCATCTGTTGTATCTATCATATCAGAGTCTTCTCAGCGCATCTGTGATAAGAGTGGTTTAGGATATTCTGGAATTACCACTAAAACTCACAAGTACCTTTATAACAAAGACAAGTCTGTAAGAGCTGGTAAACTGGTAGAAATCTGGAATGATAAAGACTTAACTGGTAATGGTTACAAGGTGGTTCACAATCCTGATTGGAAAAGGAATCACTCTGTTAATCACATAACAAATGGTCCAGAAGAGTTGACTGTTCTGGAAGAGAAGATGCTAGAAAATAAGTGTCAACAAGGGGAACCATTAAAGATTGATGGTTCTGTGAACAATGAGTCCCAAGGAGTAGATATTACTCAAATTGGAGGACCCCAGAGAAATCCTCAAAGGGAACCTAAACAGATTAGGGGACCTCAAAGGAAACACTCAAAAAGGGGGAATACCAATCAGAGTAATAACTACCAGAGAAGGAACAATGTTCAACAGAACCAGGTACCCCAGAGACAATTTTCTCAGAAGAATCAATTCCAGAATAGGTATACTAAAAGGAACTATAATCACCAGAACAGGTCTAATTATCAGAACCAGAGGAGGTCTTCCAGACCCATCTATAGAAAATCAACTGATCTGGGTAGTTATGACACCAGAGATGGTTCTTCTAGGATGTACCCTTACAACCAGACCTTTAAGACCATGTCTTTGAGGCAGGCCATTCCAAAGGCCAGATTTGAGAAAAGGTACACCATACCTGTTTATAGGAAAGGTGTCCTTATCAGACCAGTAGCTCAATATGTCATAGTAAGAGGACATGTACTGGTAGATAGATTTGGAAGGAAGATAAGATCTCCTCATCCATCAAGGGATGATCTTTATCTATGGATTCCTACAAAACCTGCAACTAACCAATCAGGACCCAGCACTAGTAGGGGACCTAATTGATCTCTCTGCAGGTAGATAAGAGTCCATTGGAGAAAGGATTTTCAAGCAACCATGTCTGGTACATTGATAGTGGATGTTCCAAGCACATGACATTCCAGAAGGATAATCTCCAAGATTTCAAGCCATTAAATGGACCAAGAGTGATGTTTGGTGACAACAACTATGGAGTCACCAGAGGAGTTGGAAAGTTGACCTTCAATGGAGTATCTGTAGATGAAGTCTACTACGTAGAAGGACTCAAGCATAATCTGCTTTCAGTATCCCAATTCTGTGACAAGGGATACTCAGTGAAGTTTTCTAGTGATTCATGCACTGTTTTCTCTTCTGATTATAATGATATCTTGCTAATAGGCTTGAGGAAGGGTAACATTTATCTTGCAGATTTTAGCAGTTGCCCAAGGAATGCTTGCCTGGTTGCTAAAGGATCTGCAGAGAACAGCTGGATTTGGCACAAGAGATTGTGTCATCTTAACTTCAAAACATTGAACAAGATTGCCAGAAAAGGTCTCATTCGAGGTCTTCCTAATGAAGTGTTTAAGAAGGATCAGGTTTGTGGTTCATGCCAGAAGGGTAAACAACCCAAGACTTCCTTTAAGGATGTCCAGAGCACAACCACAACCATAGTACTTCAACTACTTCACATGGACCTGTTTGGACCTGTTTCTCCTCTTAGTTTCAGTGGAAGGAAGTACACATTAGTGATAGTAGATGACTTTTCAAGATACACTTGGGTAGTGTTCTTGTTTAAGAAAAATGAAACTATGACTAAGCTGCCAGAGTTCTTCAAGCAGATTCAGAATGAGCAGAACCAGAGCATTGTCAGGATCAGAAGTGACAAAGGAACAGAGTTTTTGAATTCACATATTGCAGATTATTGCAAGGATCATGGGATTTTTCATGAGACATCTGCTGCCAGAACACCTCAACAAAAAGGAGTTGCAGAAAGGAGAAATAGGACTCTCAAGGAAGCTGCAAGAACACTTCTGGCAGAGTACAACACTCCACAGAGATTTTGGGCAGAGGCCATCAATACAGCTTGTTACACTCAGAACAGGTGCCTGATTGCCCAGAGACACAATAAGACCCCATATGATGTATGGAAAGGTAAAACCCCATCTGTTTCATATTTTCATGTTTTTGGATGTAAGTGTTTCATCCATGACAATGGGAAATCTAAATTAAGAACCTTTGATGCTAAAGTGGCTGATGGAATATTTTTGGGATATTCCAGCACCAGTAAAGCTTTTAGAGTTTTTAATAAGAATTCACTTTGTGTGGAGGAAACACCTCATGTTGTTTTTGATGAATCTACTTTTGAGTGCAAGGTGGATTCTAAGTCTTCAGATGAGACCCAGAATCAGACTACACCCAGAGTTATCAAAGTCAATCCACCTATTCTTGATTCAGATTCAGATTCAGATGATGACCCATCTCCTGGTTCTCTGAAGCAGCAGCCTTCGCAAGGAGCAGAACCAGAAGAGGTTGGAACTCCTGTAGGGGGAAGCTCTTCTGCAGGTGGTGATAATCACCAAGGTACTGCAGAAGATGATCACCCAGGCAAGACCACGGGAAGGAGGACCCTGGTTGATCACCCCAATGACCTGATCTTAGAAGATCCAACTAAGGGTGTCCAGACTAGGAGAACTATTAACTTAGCTGCCTTATTCAGTTGCTATGTGTCCTTGATTGAGCCCAAGAACATCAAGGAGGCACTGAAGGATTCAAATTGGATTGTGGCTATGCAGGAGGAATTGAATCAATTCACCAGACAGGATGTTTGGGAGCTGGTAGACAGACCAAGACATCAAAAGGTGATAGGCACTAAGTGGGTTTTCAAGAATAAGAAAGATGAGAATGATGTCATTACTAGGAACAAGGCAAGGCTAGTGGCCCAGGGCTATTCTCAGTCTGAAGGAATAGACTATGATGAGACTTTTGCTCTTGTTGCCAGACTAGAAGCCATCAGATTGTTCTTAGCATATGCTGCTCACATGAAGTTCAAAGTATACCAGATGGATGTGAAATCTGCCTTTCTTAATGGGATTCTCATTGAGGAAGTGTATGTTGAACAACCTCCTGGTTTTGAACAAGGTGACAAGGTGTTTAAGCTTAAGAAAGTTCTTTATGGGCTGAAGCAGGCACCCAGAGCATGGTATGACACTTTATCTCAATTTCTTCTGGACAATGGTTTTACTAAAGGTAAGATTGATAGGACCTTGTTTAGGAAAGAAGAAGGAAAGGACATCCTTCTGGTCCAAATATATGTTGATGACATCATATTTGGATCCCCTAACAAGAAGCTGTGTGAGAAGTTTGGTGAGCTCATGCAGGGACAGTTTGAGATGTCCATGATGGGAGAATTGAATTACTTTTTGGGTTTGCAGGTTAAGCAATCAGAGAAGGGAATTTTTATTAATCAAGCTAAGTACACCAGAAACATGTTAGAGAAATTTGGAATAGGATCTAGCAGAGCAGCCAAGATCCCTATGATGACAAATTTCAACATGGATCCAGATGAGTCTGGAGAAAGTGTGGACCAGACTCAGTACAGAGCACTTATTGGTTCTCTTTTGTATCTGACTGCAAGCAGACCAGATATTACTTTTGCTGTAGGAGTTTGTGCCAGATTTCAAGCTAATCCCAAGAAGAGTCACTTGGAAGCAGCTAAGAAGATATTGAAATATCTTAAGGGAACTGTGAATTTAGGATTATGGTATCCTGCAGATGACAATTTAGAATTAAGTGGTTACTCAGATTCAGACTATGGTGGGTGCAGAATAGATAGGAAATCTACAAGTGGAACATGCCAATTTTTAGGGAATAAATTGGTATCCTGGTTTTCCAAGAAGCAGACTTCAGTTGCTACATCAACAACAGAAGCAGAGTATATGGCTGCAGGGAGTTGTTGTTCTCAACTTCTCTGGATTAGTCAACAGCTTAGGGATTACCAGATTAGAGCTAAGGATATTCCTATTTTCTGTGATAGTAATAGTGCCATTGCAATCACCCAGAACCCAGTTCTTCATACCAGATGCAAACATGTTGATATAAGGCATCATTTTATCAGAGATCATGTTGAGAAGGGAGATATAAGGATGGAAAAGATTGCAACAGAGAGGCAGAGAGCAGATATTTTAACCAAGCCTTTGGCTGAGACCAGATTCAGAGAATTAGCCTTTGAGTTAGGTTTGTTGGATCCAGAGACAGATTTGATTTAGGGGGAACATCAGAGAAGTATCCTTGTTTCATTACTTTTCCTCATATATTTATTTTTCTTGAGCTAACATACCTGCAGATTAGATATATCAGAGAGGGTATACTTCCAGATGAGGTATACACCAGGTGACACTTATCCCAGATGAGGTGCTGAGTCAGAGATATGTCCAAAGTCTTTACTGACCAGGACCAGATGAGTTCACTCAGAGGAGAAGTATCACCAGACTAATTGTGGTATCATCTGGTTACAATATCATGTGACAGGTATGTCTTTTCTACTCTGGCCTCTGATCATTGGGATACACTTTTCAAATTAGTAAGTACACTCAAAACCTTTCAACTTCGAAGTGTATTTAAGACTAGGGTATAGGGCCTAGGCAATCATTTCGCTTTTTCTCTTGACTGCCACAAAACCCTTTATGCCCAGTCCCAATGACTATGCCAACGCACCAGATTAAATCTGTATTTCGCCTTTCATCATGGCCATCGGATTTAATCACTGTGCAAAATGTCAATCAATGCTAAAATTGATTTTGTTTCCTAAAATGAATTTGACACAACACGCGTTCACACTTCATTTAATTTTCAAGCCACGCGTATTACTCTATTTAAATCAATTTTGTTTTCAATCTGTCCTTTCACGTTTCCATACTATTCAAACCCTAACCTCTCTCTGCAAAGCATTCTCTCTCTCTCTCTCTCTCTTTCACAGTTATGGCACCCAAGTGCAATTTCGATCCAGACTATGTCTGCAAGAAACTCAAGACAGAAATGGTGGTGGACTTCTATTCCACTAAGAATCCGGCCGCTTTGGAGATTTTGGAACTTCTCCGACGTTCTGGGCTGGAGGAGTTGATCTCAAAGGTTCCCAAGGATCTGCGTACCTTGGATGGATATGCTGCACAGTTTCTTATCCGGATGAAGATCCATGAAGACTATATTTCATCCAAGATTGATTCAGAGGATCTTGTTTTCTCTAAGGCAGACTTCTGTGGCCTTTTTGGTAACCTTTCTGCGGAAGGTGTGGACCCACTGAAGTACAGAGAAGGAGAGGCGTTGGAATCCTTCAAGATGTTTGCCAGAAATTCATGCCAGAATATTACTAAGGGTTTCTTGGACAAGCATCTTAGGCAGAAGTATAAGGTACTATTTGACATTGTGGTGAAGATTCTCATGTGTGAGAGCCATAGCACAGATGCCATCTTCGTTGGCAGGCTCTGTGTTATGAGGGCCATTCTGGATGGTGTTCAATGTAACTGGGCTGAGTTCTTCTGGGGGGTGCTGAGGAAGAACAAGGTGAAAATCCAGAAGGAAGAATGCCCCCAGTTACCAGGAGAGCAACAATTTGTGTTCAATGCTAATGTATCATTGGGCACAAAACTCACCCTAATTCTGGATTCGATTCTTCCAGAGAAGAAATGGAGACAATCCTGGTGTAAGGGCTTCCATAAGTCCAAGATTATGTTCTCCAAGGATGGTTCCCTTCATGGCCATCCTGATTCTGATGGTGAGCAAGCCATCCCTGCCCCTCCCCTTCAAGCCATTCCCTCACCTGCTAAGGGGCAGAAGCAGCAGCAGCAGCAGAAGTCACAGAAGAAAGCTGCTGTAGCAACTGGTTCTTCAACCGTTGCCTTTTCTGGTTCCTCAGAGGAGGACCAGATTCCCCTTCTTGATGTGCTTAAGAAGAAGGTTAATGATGATAAAGCTGTAAAGAAGGCTGGAGCAGCCAAGAGGAAGAAGCCAGACGAGGCCAGGAGACATTCTGCTAAGAAGAGGAAGATTAGCAGGAAGGCCAAGAAAACCCTTCTGGTGGATGAGCCATCAGAAGAAGAAGAGGAAGAAGATGAAGTGCCTCTTGTGAGGAAATCCAAGGCCAAGAGAGCCCTTCTTCAAGATTCAGACTCTGGATCTGATCTTGGAGAGGCCTTGGAGAAGGCCATTGAGGATGCCACCCAGATGATGGAGGATGCTCCAGAGCCTGTTGTGCCTGCTGGTGTTGACCCAGCAGAGGTAAACCCTTCCTTTCCCTCTTCCTCCCCCATAAATCTTGTTTCCCCTTCTACCTCTCCCCCAGATAACATTCCCCAAACCCCATCTGCCTCTGGTAACCCCATTCTTCCACCAGAGCAGACTATCCCAAATACCCCCATCTATACTCCCTCTACCATTCCTACACAAACACCCTCTCCCCCAAATTCCCAAACACATATCCCCACTAACCCCTCTCCCCCACCTTCTGTATCAGAGGTACCATCAACCTCCTCTGGTGCAGAAGTCCCCCCATCAAACACTTCCACCTTCCAAATTCCTCCTACACATTCTGTACCAGATATTCCTTCCTCTTCTGGTGCAGAGCAACCAATCCCTACCACCTCTACTTCACAAAATCCAAACCCTCCCCAAACCCATACAGACCAGGACCCAACCATTTCTATGGCTCTGGGATTCGCTGGCCCTCCCCGCTCTCCAACCTGTTTAACCAACGATGATAGTGAAGATGAGGAATCTTCACTTGAGCCTGTTGACTTAGCCCCTTCCTCCTCTGCCTCTGGGCCCAAACCCTTCACCTTCTCATCTGCAGAAATGGGTCCCATTAGGCAGAGTATGAGTGTAAGTGCTCAGCTCTGGCTAAGAGAGCATTTTCCAGTTCTTCTGGAGCACTTACCACTTCTGGCAGAGCTTACTGATGCCAAGGTCTGGAGCAAGGCCAGACTTGAAGATGTGGAGGACCTGATGCTATTGCTTGAGGAAATGGGTGCCTCCAACTTCACTGCTTGGGAGATTGAGCTGAAGCAGAAGATGAACATTCAGAACCCAGCAGAGCTGGAGACTCCTGGTGCAGCTAAAGTCTTGATTCGCACCCTGCTCATCCAGAGAGGAGTAATGCTCACTCCTGAGGGCCCCACTTACAAGTTTGGTCCTCACTTTGTCTTCCCTCCAGAGCTTTATTCAGACGAGGAGGACTTTGAGATGTCTCCTGCTGTGCTCCAGAAGATGAAGGCTTTCTTCAACGAGCAGATCATGCAGATAGGGCGCTTTTCCAAAGCCATTCAACATATGGCCCCTGCTATGATAGAGCACCAGATTAAGCAAGAGAGGAAAATCTTCCTGAAGCAGATCAAATCCACTCTGGCAGAGGTTAAAGCTTCATTCAAGGCTAATGGCTTGTTTGTCGAGCTAGATGTCATGCATAGCCAGAAGCAGCTCCGAGAGCACGTGCTGGAGCAGTTGAGGCCCGTCTCTGTTCTCAAGGTGGAAATGGCCAGCCAGATGATTCAAACTGCTAGGCAGAAAGACTCCCTCCAGGAGATGTTGGAGAAGCAAGAGAGACTTGTTGCAGAGTCTAAGGCTTACCTGGAGGAGGCCAAGCAGCTTCGTGATCTTCACTCTTCCTCCAACACTGCCTTGCCTGATCTTATAAGGCAGGTTGTGGAGCCCCTCCTTGATGAAGTTAAAAAGGGGGAAGAGAAGGCCAGAACTGATCTGGCTAAGACCACAAATGAGACTCTTTTTAGCCATGGAGCTCGTCTGGACCTGCTGGAGAACACATTGGCCCAGGCTGAGTTGCAGAAGAAGAAGAAAGAAGAGTTGAAATCTCTATCTATGGCTAAACAGCTTGCTGCAGAAGAAGAGTCATCTGAAGCTGAGCAGGATCCTTCTACCATTCCTGGTCCTGCTAAGAGGAAGATTAGAAAAGTAAAGAAGAGTTTCCTTGAATCTGTTGTCGAAGAAGCAGAGAAAAGATACAAGAAAGAGACTCCAGAGGAGAGGCAAGTCAGAATCAGGAAGAACATAGATGAAGAGCAGAGGCTCAGATATGTTAGGAGACAGAACAAGAAGGCCAGAGAAGCTGGTGTTCCTTCTGGTGCAGGTGGCTCAGGTCAGAAGAGGAAAGCTCATGTGGATGTTATGAACATCTTGCCACTCAGGACAGAAGGGTCTTTTGACTCTACTGTGCCATATCCTCTGATTGAGAGATGGAGAGAAGCCAAGACCCTCTGGTTCTTTCAGCATTATATCCAGAGGCCAGCACCAGAAGATGATGAGCTGATCAACAGAACCTTCCATTCTTGGATGCAAGCCTATGATGCAGACTTGTACAAGCAGCTGATGGATTCAACCATTGAGTTCAACCTGGAGGTGACTGCTCCTGAATTTACTTATCTTAACACTCCCATGATTGGGAACCAGGTAGATTGGGTAGAACTGAAGAAGCTTTACAAGACCAAGGTGTTGGTGAATTTCACCCCAACATCTTCTGCAGAGTTGAAGGCCGTCCAGGATATGTTCCTTGACTGGTTTCTTGTCCCTAAAGAGAACAGAAGATATGCCTAGAATAGGACAATGAACTTCAATGTAATTTGTAATTATTTTGTCCTCTGATTATTAATGAAAAATACATATCTTCTCTGTTCTAAAGACAACTCCTTGTTGTCTTATTATTTGCCTGATGAGATCTATTCTAAGGTCTCATCCCTTTATTGTTTTCTTGCTTAAGTTTTACTTTTGATCAGTTCTGGTAGTGTTTTAACTCCATCAAAAAGGGGGAAATTGTTAGGATAAAAATTGTTAGTTTTGATGAGTTAAAACAGACCAGAAGATGTAATAGGACCATCTGGACCTGTTAGCCAGATGAGGATTAGTTAGGACTTAGTCTAGGGGGAACTGCCAGACCAGAAGACCTCACCAGAAGAGTCACCAGAGGACTTCACCAGAGGAGATCAGACCAGAGGCAGAGGACCTTCCCCAGACCAAACGAGTTCTGACCAGACGAGTCTGGTGGAACAAAAGATGCTCAGTTTGATCCCCTTATTCTACTGAGTATTCTGGTTGTTCACCAGATAAGGACCAGAAGACACCATGGTTGCCTGGTGTCTGGCCCTGCCTTCTCTGGAGAGAATCAGAGTTAGGCAATTGGAAGCATTGTTCCGTTGGTGATTATTCAAGTCAAAACAAGATTGGATTGAGAAGATATGAAGACAATCAATCAAGATCTCACCAACCCAATCAATTAATTAGGGAATTGATTGATTGAAGCTTCCATATATAGAGGATCTGATTGGATCAGCCTCCCAACGGCTATGTCCCTAATCCCCTCTATATATATTTGAGTGCAGATCAAGAAAAAGCTCTAGAATCATTCACGCGCATATAGCCATACTAAGCTCTTGATCACTACGCATATTGCACTCACACTTTGTTCTTAATTACTCATCTACTCGTAAGGAGTTCATATACTCAACCTGTTCATCTTGTTAGACAAGATTGGAGTAAGTCTATCTTTAGATCGAAGTTAGATCTAAAGAATTTGTAAGAAGGTGCTGGTACTTCAGAAATTCCAGTGAGTAAGTTTGTGAGTTGGTTGATAGTGAGACCCCTTGGTGATAAGGGAGAGTGGACGTAGGATATTTATCCGAACCACTATATATCGTGTGTCATTTATCGCTTTATTTTAATTATTGTTTATTGCTCTCTTACAAAAGATTTTGGAAAGACATTATTACATAAGCTTCCGCAATTAATCTATCGAGTGGGACCAACACTAGGCATATCTTCTGTTCTCTTTAGGGACAAGAAACCAGTCAAGGAACCTATCCTGGACGGCCTTCAACTCTGCAGAAGATGTTGGGGTGAAATTCACCAACACCTTGGTCTTGTAAAGCTTCTTCAGTTCTGCCCAATCCACCTGGTTCCCAATCATGGGAGTGTTAAGATAAGTAAATTCAGGAGCAGTCACCTCCAGGTTGAACTCAATGGTTGAATCCATCAGCTGCTTGTACAAGTCTGCATCATAGGCTTGCATCCAAGAATGGAAGGTTCTGTTGATCAGCTCATCATCTTCTGGTGCTGGCCTCTGGATATAATGCTGAATGAACCAGAGGGTCTTGGCTTCTCTCCATCTCTCAATCAGAGGATATGGCACAGTAGAGTCAAAAGACCCTTCTGTCCTGAGTGGCAAGATGTTCATAACTTCCACAGGAGCTTTCCTCTTCTGACCTGAGCCACCTGCACCAGAAGGAATACCAGCTTCTCTGGCCTTCTTGTTTTGTCTCCTAACATATCTGAGCCTCTGCTCTTCATCTATGTTCTTCCTGATTCTGGCTTGCCTCTCCTCTGGAGTCTCTTCCTTGTATCTTTTCTCTGCTTCTTCGACAACAGATTCAAGGAAACTCTTCTTTACTTTTCTAATCTTCCTCTTAGCAGGACCAGGAATGGTAGAGGGATCCTGCTCAGCTTCAGATGACTCTTCTTCTGCAGCAAGCTGTTTAGCCATAGATAGAGATTTCAACTCTTCTTTCTTCTTCTTCTGCAACTCAGCCTGGGCCAATGTGTTCTCCAGCAGGTCCAGACGAGCTCCATGGCTAAAAAGAGTCTCATTTGTGGTCTTCGCCAGATCAGTTCTGGCCTTCTCTTCCCCCTTTTTAACTTCATCAAGGAGGGGCTCCACTACCTGCCTTATGAGATCAGGCAAGGCAGTGTTGGAGGAAGAGTGAAGATCACGAAGCTGCTTGGCCTCCTCCAGGTAAGCCTTAGACTCTGCAACAAGTCTCTCTTGCTTCTCCAACATCTCCTGGAGGGAGTCCTTCAGTCTAGCAGTTTGAATCATCTGGCTAGCCATTTCCACTTTGAGTACAGAAACTGGCCTCATCTGCTCCATCACGTGCTCCTGGAGCTGCTTCTGGCTGTGCATGACATCTAGCTTGACAAACAAGCCATTAGCCTTGAACGAAGCTTTAACCTCTGCCAGAGTGGATTTGATCTGCTTGAGGAAGATTCTCCTCTCTTGCTTGATCTGATGCTCTATCATAGTAGGGGCCATATGTTGGATTGCTTTGGAAAAGCGCCCTATCTGCATGATCTGCTCGTTGAAGAAAGCCTTCATCTTCTGGAGCACAGCAGGAGACATCTCAAAGTCCTCCTCGTCTGAATAAAGCTCTGGAGGGAAGACAAAGTGAGGACCAAATTTGTAAGTGGGGCCCTCAGGAGTGAGCATTACTCCTCTCTGGATGAGCAGGGTGCGAATCAAGACTTTAGCTGCACCAGGAGTCTCCAGCTCTGCTGGGTTCTGAATGTTCATCTTCTGCTTCAACTCAATCTCCCAGGCAGTGAAGTTGGAGGCACCCATTTCCTCAAGCAATAGCATCAGGTCCTCCACATCTTCAAGTCTGGCCTTGCTCCAGACCTTGGCATCAGTAAGCTCTGCCAGAAGTGGTAAGTGCTCCAGAAGAACTGGAAAATGCTCTCTTAGCCAGAGCTGAGCACTTACACTCATACTCTGCCTAATGGGACCCATTTCTGCAGATGAGAAAGTGAAGGGTTTGGGCCCAGAGGCAGAGGAGGAAGGGGCTAAATCAACAGGCTCAAGTGAAGCTTCCTCATCTTCACTATCATCGCTGGTTAAACAGGTTGGGGAGGGAGGAGGGGCAGGGAATCCCAGAGCCATAGCAATGGTTGGGCCCTGATCTATATGGGTTTGGGGAGGGTTTGGATTTTGTGAATTAGAGGTGGTAGGGAGTGGTTGCTCTGCACCAGAAGAGGAAGGAATATCTGGTACAGAGTGTGTAGGAGGGATTTGGGAGGTGGAAGGGTTTGAAGGGGGGACTTCTGCACCAGAGGAGGTTGAGGGTACCTCTGATACAGAAGGTGGGGGAGAGGGGTTAGTGGGGATATGTGTTTGGGAATTTGGGGAAGAGGGTGTTTGAGTAGGGATGGAAGAGGGAGTATAGACTGGGGTATCTAGGATAGTCTGCTCTGGTGGAAGAATGGGGTTACCAGAGGCAAATGGGGTTTGGGGAAAGTTATCTGGGGGAGAGGTAGAAGGGGAAACAAGATTTATGGGGGAGAAAGAGGGAAAAGAAGGGTTTACCTCTGCTGGGTCAACACCAGCAGGCACAAAAAGCTCTGGAGCATCCTCCATCAACTGGGAGGCATCCTCAATTGCCTTCTCCAAGGCCTCTCCAAGATCAGATCCAGAGTCTGAATCTTGAAGAAGGGCTCTCTTAGCCTTGGATTTCCTCACAAGAGGCACTTCCTCTTCTTCCTCTTCTTCTTCTGATGGCTCATCCACCAGAAGGGTTTTCTTTGCCTTCCTGCTAATCTTCCTCTTCTTAGCAGAATGTCTCCTGGCCTCGTCTGGCTGCTTCCTCTTGGCTGCTCCAGCCTTCTTTACAACTTTATCATCATTAACCTTCTTCTTAAGCACATCAAGAAGGGGAATCTGGTCCTCCTCTGAGGAACCAGAAAAGGCAACGGTTGAAGAACCAGTTGCTACAGCAGTTTTCTTCAGAGTCTTCTGCTGCTGCTGCTGCTTCTGCCCCTTAGCAGGTGAGGGAATGGCTTGAAGGGGAGGGGCAGGGATGGCTTGCTCACCATCAGAATCAGGATGGCCATGAAGGGAACCATCCTTGGAGAACATAATCTTGGACTTATGGAAGCCCTTACACCAGGATTGTCTCCATTTCTTCTCTGGAAGAATCGAATCCAGAATTAGGGTGAGTTTTGTGCCCAATGATACATTAGCATTGAACACAAATTGTTGCTCTCCTGGCAACTGGGGGCATTCTTCCTTCTGGATTTTCACCTTGTTCTTCCTCAGCACCCCCCAGAAGAACTCAGCCCAGTTACATTGAACACCATCCAGAATAGCCCTCATAACACAGAGCCTGCCAACGAAGATGGCATTTGTGCTATGGCTCTCACACATGAGAATCTTTACCACAATGTCAAATAGCACCTTATACTTCTGCCTAAGATGCTTGTCCAAGAAACCCTTAGTAATATTCTGGCATGAATTTCTGGCAAACATCTTGAAGGATTCCAACGCCTCTCCTTCTCTGTACTTCAGTGGGTCCACACCTTCCGCAGAAAGGTTACCAAAAAGACCACAGAAGTCTGCCTTAGAGAAAACAAGATCCTCTGAATCAATCTTGGATAAAATATAGTCCTCGTGGATCTTCATCCGGATAAGAAACTGTGCAGCATATCCATCCAAGGTACGCAGATCCTTGGGAACCTTTGAGATCAACTCCTCCAGCCCAGAACGTCGGAGAAGTTCCAAAATCTCCAAAGCGGCCGGATTCTTAGTGGAATAGAAGTCCACCACCATTTCTGTCTTGAGTTTCTTGCAGACATAGTCTGGATCGAAATTGCACTTGGGTGCCATAACTGTGAAAGAGAGAGAGAGAGAGAGAATGCTTTGCATAGAGAGGTTAGGGTTTGAATAGTATAGAAACGTGAAAGGACAGATTGAAAACAAAATTGGTTTAAATAGAGTAATACGCGTGGCTTGAAAATTAAATGAAGTGTGAACGCGTGTTGTTTCAAATTCAATTTAGGAAATAAAATCAATTTTAGCATTGATTGACATTTTGCACAGTGATTAAATCCGATGGCCATGATGAAAGGCGAAATACAGATTTAATCTGGTGCGTTGGCATAGTCATTGGGACTGGGCATAAAGGGGTTTTGTGGCAGTCAAGAGAAAAAGCGAAATGATTGCCTAGGCCCTATACCCTAGTCTTAAATACACTCCAAAGTTGAAAGGTTTTGAGTGTACTTACTAATTTGAAAAGTGTATCCCAATGATCAGAGGCCAGAGTAGAAAAGACATACCTGTCACCTGATATTGTAACCAGATGATACCACATCTAGTCTGGTGATACTTCTCCTCTGATGGAACTCATCTGGTCCTGGTCAGTAAAGACTTTGGACATATCTCTGACTCAGCACCTCATCTGGGATAAGTGTCACCTGGTGTATACCTCATCTGGAAGTATACCCTCTCTGATATATCTAATCTGCAGGTATGTTAGCATAAGGAAAATTTATGAAGAAAATTAATAAAATAAGGATACTTCTCTGATGTTCCCCCTAAATCAAATCTGTCTCTGGATCCAACAAACCTAACTCAAAGGCTAACTCTCTGAATCTGGTCTCAGCCAAAGGCTTGGTTAAAATATCTGCTCTCTGCCTCTCTGTTGCAATCTTTTCCATCCTTATATCTCCCTTCTCAACATGATCTCTGATAAAATGATGCCTTATATCAACATGTTTGCATCTGGTATGAAGAACTGGATTCTGGGTGATTGCAATGGCACTATTACTATCACAGAAAATAGGAATATCCTTAGCTCTAATCTGGTAATCCCTAAGCTGTTGACTAATCCAAAGAAGTTGAGAACAACAACTCCCTGCAGCCATGTACTCTGCTTCTGTTGTTGATGTAGCAACTGAGGTCTGCTTCTTGGAAAACCAGGATACCAATTTATTCCCTAAAAATTGGCATGTTCCACTTGTAGATTTCCTATCTATTCTGCACCCACCATAGTCTGAATCTGAATAACCACTTAATTCTAAATTGTCATCTACAGGATACCATAATCCTAAATTCACAGTTCCCTTGAGATATTTCAATATTTTCTTAGCTGCTTCCAAGTGACTCTTCTTGGGGTTAGCTTGAAATCTGGCACAAACTCCTACAGCAAAAGTAATATCTGGTCTGCTTGCAGTCAGATACAAAAGAGAACCAATAAGTGCTCTGTACTGAGTCTGGTCCACACTCTCTCCAGACTCATCTGGATCCATGTTGAAATTTGTCATCATAGGGATCTTGGCTGCTCTGCTAGATCCTATTCCAAATTTCTCTAACATGTTTCTGGTGTACTTAGCTTGATTAATAAAAAATCCCTTCTCTGATTACTTAACCTGCAAACCCAAAAAGTAATTCAATTCTCCCATCATGGACATCTCAAACTGTCCCTGCATGAGCTCACCAAACTTCTCACACAGCTTCTTGTTAGGGGATCCAAATATGATGTCATCAACATATATTTGGACCAGAAGGATGTCCTTTCCTTCTTCTTTCCTAAACAAGGTCCTATCAATTTTACCTTTAGTAAAACCATTGTCCAGAAGAAATTGAGAAAGAGTGTCATACCATGCTCTGGGTGCCTGCTTCAGCCCATAAAGAGCTTTCTTAAGCTTAAACACCTTGTCACCTTGTTCAAAACCAGGAGGTTGTTCAACATACACTTCCTCAATGAGAATCCCATTAAGAAAGACAGATTTCACATCCATCTGGTATACTTTGAACTTCATGTGAGCAGCATATGCTAAGAACAATCTGATGGCTTCTAGTCTGGCAACAGGAGCAAAAGTCTCATCATAGTCTATTCCTTCAGACTGAGAATAGCCCTGGGCCACTAGCCTTGCCTTGTTCCTAGTAATGACATCATTCTCATCTTTCTTATTCTTGAAAACCCACTTAGTGCCTATCACCTTTTGATGTCTTGGTCTGTCTACCAGCTCCCAAACATCCTGTCTGGTGAATTGATTCAATTCCTCCTGCATAGCCACAATCCAATTTGAATCCTTCAGTGCCTCCTTGATGTTCTTGGGCTCAATCAAGGACACATAGCAACTGAATAAGGCAGCTAAGTTAATAGTTCTCCTAGTCTGGACACCCTTAGTTGGATCTCCTAAGATCAGGTCATTGGGGTGATCAACCAGGGTCCTCCTTCCCGTAGTCTTGCCTGGGTGATCATCTTCTGTAGTACCTTGGTGATTATCACCACCTGCAGAAGAGCTTCCCCCTACAGGAGTTCCAACCTCTTCTGGTTCTGCTCCTTGTGAAGGCTGCTGCTTCAGAGAACCAGGAGATGGGTCATCATCTGAATCTGAATCTGAATCAAGAATAGGTGGATTAACCTTGATAACTCTGGGTGTAGTCTGATTCTGGGTCTCATCTGAAGACTTAGAATCCACCTTGCACTCAAAAGTAGATTCATCAAAAACAACATGAGGTGTTTCCTCCACACAAAGTGAATTCTTATTAAAAACTCTAAAAGCTTTACTGGTGCTGGAATATCCCAAAAATATTCCATCAGCCACTTTAGCATCAAAGGTTCTTAATTTAGATTTCCCATTGTCATGGATGAAACACTTACATCCAAAAACATGAAAATATGAAACAGATGGGGTTTTACCTTTCCATACCTCATATGGGGTCTTATTGTGTCTCTGGGCAATCAGGCACCTGTTCTGAGTGTAGCAAGCTGTATTGATGGCCTCTGCCCAAAATCTCTGTGGAGTGCTGTACTCTGCCAGAAGTGTTCTTGCAGCTTCTTTGAGAGTCCTGTTCCTCCTTTCTGCAACTCCATTTTGTTGAGGTGTTCTGGCAGCAGATGTCTCATGAAAAATCCCATGATCCTTGCAATAATCTGCAATATGTGAATTCAAAAACTCTGTTCCTTTGTCACTTCTGATCCTGACAATGCTCTGGTTCTGCTCATTCTGAATCTGCTTGAAGAACTCTGGCAGCTTAGTCATAGTTTCATTTTTCTTAAACAAGAACACTACCCAAGTGTATCTTGAAAAGTCATCTACTATCACTAAGGTGTACTTCCTTCCACTGAAACTAAGAGGAGAAACAGGTCCAAACAGGTCCATGTGAAGTAGTTGAAGTACTCTGGTTGTGGTTGTGCTCTGGACATCCTTAAAGGAAGTCTTGGGTTGTTTACCCTTCTGGCATGAACCACAAACCTGATCCTTCTTAAACACTTCATTAGGAAGACCTCGAATGAGACCTTTTCTGGCAATCTTGTTCAATGTTTTGAAGTTAAGATGACACAATCTCTTGTGCCAAATCCAGCTGTTCTCTGCAGATCCTTTAGCAACCAGGCAAGCATTCCTTGGGCAACTGCTAAAATCTGCAAGATAAATGTTACCCTTCCTCAAGCCTATTAGCAATATATCGTTATAATCAGAAGAGAAAACAGTGCATGAATCACTAGAAAACTTCACTGAGTATCCCTTGTCACAGAATTGGGATACTGAAAACAGATTATGCTTGAGTCCTTCTACGTAGTAGACTTCATCTACAGATACTCCATTGAAGGTCAACTTTCCAACTCCTCTGGTGACTCCATAGTTGTTGTCACCAAACATCACTCTTGGTCCATTTAATGGCTTGAAATCTTGGAGATTATCCTTCTGGAAGGTCATGTGCTTGGAACATCCACTATCAATGTACCAGACATGGTTGCTTGAAAATCCTTTCTCCAATGGACTCTTATCTACCTGCAGAGAGATCAATTAGGTCCCCTACTAGTGCTGGGTCCTGATTGGTTAGTTGCAGGTTTTGTAGGAATCCATAGATAAAGATCATCTCTTGATGGATGAGGAGATCTTATCTTTCTTCCAAATCTATCTACCAGCACATGTCCTCTTACTATGACATATTGAGCTACTGGTCTGATAAGGACACCTTTCCTATAAACAGGTCTGGTGTACCTTTTCTCGAATCTGGCCTTTGGAATGGCCTGCCTCAAAGACATGGTCTTAAAGGTCTGGTTATAAGGGTACATCCTAGAAGAACCATCTCTGGTGTCATAACTTCCCAGATCAGTTGGTTTTCTAGAGATGGGTCTGGAAGACCTCCTCTGGTTCTGATAATTAGACCTGTTCTGGTGATTATAGTTCCTTTGAGTATACCTATTCTGGAATTGATTCTTCTGAGAAAATTGTCTCTGGGGTACCTGGTTCTGTTGAACATTGTTCCTTCTCTGGTAGTTATTACTCTGATTGGTATTCCCCCTTTTTGAGTGTTTCCTTTGAGGTCCCCTAATCTGTTTAGGTTCCCTTTGAGGATTTCTCTGGGGTCCTCCAATTTGAGTAATATCTACTCCTTGGGACTCATTGTTCACAGAACCATCAATCTTTAATGGTTCCCCTTTTTGACACTTATTTTCTAGCATCTTCTCTTCCAGAACAGTCAACTCTTCTGGACCATTTATTATGTGATTAACAGAGTGATTCCTTTTCCAATCAGGATTGTGAACCACCTTGTAACCATTACCAGTTAAGTCTTTATCATTCCAGATTTCTACCAGTTTACCAGCTCTTAAAGACTTGTCTTTGTTATAAAGGTACTTGTGAGTTTTAGTGGTAATTCCAGAATATCCTAAACCACTCTTATCACAAATGCGCTGAGAAGACTCTGATATGATAGATACAACAGATGGTATCTTAGGAGCTTCTCTGGGCATAGGTATCTCCTCTATGTTGTGGACAACTTGTTTTCCCTTGATAAGAGTTTGGTATTTGGCTCTGAGTTCAGTGATCTCATCCTCTTGAGAATTCCTTTCTTTCATGAGTTGATCTACCAAAGTATCTCTTTCTGTGATCTTATCCTGAAGTTCAGAGACTTCTTTGGAATGATCTTTCATGAGTTCTCTGGTGGATTTGTGCTCATGAGAGAGAGATTGAACTTCAGCTCTGAGCCTACCATTCTCTTTCTCAAGTTTTTGACAGAGTTGGACACAATTTTGGAGATCTGATAGCATTTGTTGCATATCAGACTCTCTGGAGTTACCAGATGAATTAGAGGATTCAGTACATTTGGAATTAGATAAAACAAGAGTAGTTTCATTTACCTCAGTGATGTCTGCCATGAGACACACATCATCATCTGATCCAAAGTCAGAAGAAGAAGAACTGGAACTAGTATCCTCCTCCTCTGCTTCTGCCAGCAGTGCTCTCTTATCTGCATATCTCTTATCTCTCTTGATTCTTTTCTCTTCTCTTTCCCTAGGAGTAAGCTGAGGACAATCATAACTGTAGTGACCAGTCTTGTTGCATGTGTAGCAAGCATTATCTCCTCTGGGACTAGGACTTGGCTCTCTCCTCCTCTGGTTGTATTCTGATCTGGCAGGGCTACTCTCTCTCCTCTGGTAGTCAGGTCTGCCAGAGCTACCATCCCTCCTCTGATGATCTGATCTCCCAGAGCTGCCAGGGTTGTCATCTCTCCTCCTCTCTGGAGTTCTGAATCTGGTCTCCCTTGAGTCTCCAGATGTCTTCTCCTTCTCTGCAGGCTTGAAAGAACTCTTCCTGTTTCTGGTAGACTCCTTCCAATGCCTTTTGTACCTGCCATATTTTGAACTCATTTTGTCTAATTTATGAGTTAGAAGTGCTACCTGCTCCTTGAGGCTCAAGTCATCTGCGGTAGACTCCTTTGGCTTGGCATCAGATTTGAGAGTTGAGGAGAATGCAACTCCTTTCTGGCCAGAAGAGGAAACCTCTTCTGTTTGATCCTCCTCTTGAAGATCATATTCGTAAGCTTTGAGATCAGACAACAGAAGATGGTGATCCAGAGTGTTGAGATCCTTGTTGTCCTTGATCACAGTGACTTTAATTCTCCACCTGCTTGTTAGTGAACGTAATATTTTACTATTAATCTCTTTTTTAGAATAGGTCTTACCTAAGGCACTGGCCTTGTTTAAGAGATTCGTGAGACGCATGTCCAGCTGGTCAATGGTCTCGTCTGGTTTCATCTTAAATGTGTCAAAAGAGTGTTGAACAGCTTGGAGCTTGTTATCTTTAATCTTCTCTGTTCCTTCACAGAGCAGAGCTAACTTGTCCCACATCTCTTTTGCAGTGGTGCACGTCCTGACCTTTTCAATTACCTCCTTAGTGAGAGTATTGATAATCTCGGTTCTTGCCACTTGGTCCAGGTTATGTAGCTTTCTCTCATCGTTGTCAAGTTCGTCTTTCTTTTTGAGGATTCGTTATCTGGGAACTCTATCCTCTGCAGCGTCGCTAGTTTCTTCTCTGGACTCAGACCTGCCACTATCAATAGGAGTCCAGTAAAATTTAATGAGGCCACTTTCAACCACATCTAACATGCGGTGGTGAATAGCTCCAAGATGATTACTCATCATGAAGCTCCAGTGGCTATAATCCTCGAATGAGAATTCAGGCAGTTTGCGACTCTTATAAGAAGATTTCGAAGACATATTGATAAGAAATTTAGGGAAATAACAAGAACTTGAATAAAAGCACTAAAGAGCAATGGATCTACCCGGTGACCACCAAAAGCTTTTCAAAGCAGTGGTCGTTGGACACACTGCTCTGATACCACTTGTTGGTCCCACTCGATAGATTAATTGCGGAAGCTTATGTTTAAATGTCTTTCCAAAATCTTTTATAAGAGAGCAATAAACAATAATTAAACTAAAGCGATAAATGACACAAGATATATAGTGGTTCGGATAAATATCCTACGTCCACTCTCCCTTATCACCAAGGGGTCTCACTAACAACCAACTCACAAACTTACTCACTGGAATTTCTGAAGTACCAGCACCTTCTTACAAACTCTTTAGATCTAACTTCGATCTAAAGATAGACTTACTCCAACCTTATCTAACAAGATGAACAGGTTGAGTATGTAAACTCCTTACGAGTAGATGAGTAATTAAGAACAAAGTGTGAGTGCAATATGCGTAGTGATCAAAAGCTTAGTGTGGCTATATGCGCGTGAATGATTCTAGAGCTTTTTTCTTGATCTGCACTCAAGTATATATAGAGGGGATTAGGGACATAGCCGTTGGGAGGCTAATCCAATCAGATCCTCTATATATGGAAGCTTCAATCAATCAATTCCCTAATTGATTGATTGGGTTGGTGAGATCTTGATTGATTGTCTTCATATCTTCTCAATCCAATCTTGTTTTGACTTGATTTGAATCACCAACGGTCAATGCTTCCAATTGCCTAACTCTGATTCTCTCCAGAGAAGGCAGGGCCAGACACCAGGCAACCTCGGTGTCTTCTGGTCCTTATCTGGTGAACAACCAGAATACTCAGTAGAATAAGGGGATCAAACTGAGCATCTTTTGTTCCACCAGACTCGTCTGGTCCGGACTCGTCTGGTCTGGGGAATGTCCTCTGCCTCTGGTCTGATTTCTTCTGCTGAAGTCCTCTGGTGGAGTCCTCTGGTGAAGTCTTCTGGTGACTCTTCTGGTGAGGTCTTCTGGTCTGGCAGTTCCCCCTAGACTAAGTCCTAATCTAGATCATCATCTGGCTAACAGGTCCAGATGGTCCTATTACATCTTCTGGTTTGTTTTAACTCATCAAAACTAATAATTTTTATCCTAACAGGACCAGCAGAACTTTCACAAGTCACAATAACAAAGATTTCTCACCCATCCACCAGTGACTACAAAATCAGTCAAATTGAAGAAGAACTGATAGAGGAAGATTGGAGAACACCGATATACAGATATCTCAAAGATAGCAAAGTGCCCGAAGATCCACAGGAAGCAGCTAAGATAGCCAAACGAGCAGCGAGATTTACTATCATGGATAACCAACTTTACAAAAGAGGATTTTCACTGCCCCTACTGAAATGTTTGGCAAGGGGGTAAGGCCATGAAGTGTTGAAGGAAGTACACGCGGGCGTATGTGGAAATCACGCGGGAGGGCGAGCATTGGCATACAAGACGGTAAGACAAGGATACTACTGGCCAACTCTGTTACAAGATGCGATCAAAGTTACAAAAATATGCCACAGGTGCCAGCTGTTCTCCCCCAACATCCATAAGCCACCAACAGAACTGATCTCAGTGAATAGTCCATGGCCATTTGCAAAGTGGGGGATAGACATCATAGGACCTTTCCCAACGGGAAAGGGGAATGTCAGATTTTCAATAGCGACAGTGGACTATTACACAAAATGGGCCAAAGCACTAGTAACTATAACACAAGAAAAAATGATCAACTTTATTTGGAAAAACATAGTGTGCCGATTCGGAGTTCCGCAAGCAATACTGACAGATAATGGAAAGCAGTTCGAAGGAAAGAAGATGAGAGATTTCTGCAAAAAATGGGGTATCAAGAAATATTTTTCAACACCCTACCACCCTCAGTCTAATGGCCAAGTCGAGGCGGTTAATAAAATAATCAAACATATCTTAAAAATCCGTCTAGTGGATAAGAAAGGCAAATGGTCAGAAGAACTGCCCGAGGTACTTTGGGCATATAGGGTATCACATAGAACTAGTACCGGAGAAACACCGTTTGCTATGGCGTTCGGTTCCGAAGCAGTTATACCTATAGAACTCAAAATACCAACTGAAATAGTAGTCGAGTTCAATGAACAAGAGAACAATAAAGTATTGGCTACAGAAATGGATCTAATTGATGAAAAAAGAGTCTCAGCATAAATAAAAAACGAAATATACAAAAGAAGAATCGCGAAATATTACAATTCGCAAGTGAAAGCCAGGGAATTTGAAGCCGGAGATCTGGTACTCCGAAAAGTTCTAGCACCACCACCAGGAGTATTTAGACCGACTTGGGAGGGCCAATTCAGGGTAACCCACAAGTGGTACAACGACACGTATGACCTTGAAAACATGGAAGGCAACTCGGTCCAATACACCTGGAACACAACTTTATTGAAAAAATATTATTAGTAATTAAGGAAACCAATGTAAAGTTCTCTATGTAGACTAGTGAAGTTTTCTATGTAGACTATCATTTGTATTATCGTAAGATTGATAAAATTTTCAAACTTTTTTGGCAAAATTTGTAAGTAAGAATGATTGTTCGTTGTATTACGCGGTTAAATAAACAAGAAGGCATCAAAGCCCAGTTGTTCGCCTAAGAAAAGCTGCTCGCCGGAGACAGTCAAGTGTCATAACACAAGGTCAAAATGAGGCGAGCAGCAGGGTTCCTAAGTCACTAAAGCCCAACTAATCGCCCCCGTAACATAAAGTTGCTCGCCCAAAAGCTAAATGCAGTTAAGCAAAAACATAGCGAGTGGCGAGCAATAGGGCATAAAAAGAAGTATGATAGTGGTCAAGTTCTTAAAGAACCAAATAGACCCATGCATGCTCAACATACACAGATTTGCAAATGAAAATTATTTTAACTTTCAATCAAAGAAAGAAATACTTAAGCAAAAATAAATAAAAGGCGAACAAATAAAATAAAAAGTACGAATTCATTAAAGATAGAATTTCTGGTACAAGTGTAAAAGTAAAAAAGGTTACAATAGACCTAGCTCATCAACTAAGAAAACATAAAGGATTTCAAGACTCAGGAGCCGGGGGGTTTTCAGCAGAAGGTGGAGGAGCATCTTGGTTGGTCGCCACTGGGACCTGCTGCTCGCCTACTGCGGTGGAGGTGCCCGCTTCACCTAAGGGGTCTGGAAGGAGAGGACCTAGGGCATCGAAGACTGTGGTATCCTTGTCCACATCCTCAGTCCTCTTCTTAGGGGCAACCACTCGAACATCATCTTTAAAGATATTCAAGTTCACCCCCATCTCCCCTAGGTCGGCAACGGGAATGTCGAAACCAGCGGCCGGAGGATTCTCAATGACGTAGTCCGCGAAGTCCTTGACATTGTTGGTCATTACGTCAAGACAATTATCTAAGGCATACTTCACGGTCCTTACGCAATCCGCATACGCACAGATGTAACCGAGATTAGTGTTATTGATTACATCCTGCACGTACATAGTGTAGGATATGGATCGCTTCTTCTCCTTCTCCAATCGGTCGACATGGACCTTCAGAGACTCGAATCGCTCCACCAAACCCACCCGCTCCATCTCCAGAACTTGCAGGCGATCAGTGGCAACACCCAAATCCAACTTCAGCTTTTATGAAGCATTGGAGGCAACCCTCTCTCGGTCCTCAGATACCTTCAAATCCCGCTCCCAGGAGAGTTTGGCCTTGTCAAATTTGGCTTTTAGCTTGGCCAGCTCCTCCTCCTTTCTCTTCAGTTGAGCATCTTGGTCCGCCTCGAGCTGCTCTATCCTTCGTCCCAAGCCCCGCTTCGTTCGCTCGACCTCGATGGCTTGGTCAAGGACCCGCTGAGCAAAGATGACCTGATGACTCACATTATAGCTCAGGAGGCGGGCGTTGTCACTCAGACTTTGACTCTGAAGAATCTCTTCGCCCGTCTTTATCCAGGAGTAAGGGACAAACTCTGTAGCCAGCCGGACGTGAGAGTCCTTGATTTCATGATAGGTGGGGGCAGATTTGACGCAGCTAAGTTGATGGAGTACTTTAGCTCGTCCAGGATAATCATCTCTCTTGTACCTACACAAAGAGATAAAAGTTAGTCAAAAAGTATGACAGGGAGCGAACAGTCGGGCAGGAGGGAAAATACTTACTCCCTTATTTTTACTGGGTCATAACCCAGATAGGACTGATCAGGCGAAGAGCTCCTTCCTCGAGCGGTGGTCATTGCGCCCACAACCTGCTGCTCGGTCACTTCCTCCACAGGCGAAGAGCGAGCAGTAGACTTGCTCGCCTGTGAGAGGCCTTGTCCCCTAGCTCGTTTGGAGAGCTCGTCGTCCTTCCGGGGGGCTGTCTCCTTAGTCAGTCTTTTCTTCCCCCTAGTGTCTTTAGGAGGCGAGGAGCGGGGAGGGAGGCGAGGAGTAGGGACAAGCACCGGGGGAGCTTCCTCTTTGTCGTGTGCCTCTGCCCTTAGCTTGATAAGAGAAGTGCAAGGGTCAAACTTCTTCTTCTTCTTAGAAGGTTGGTTAGCCGCCATTTGTTTAACTCTACGAGCAAGGAGGTGGTAACTTTTAGGAATTTGAGGAACAGCTACCGTTACCCTCTGAGCTGAAAATACAAACATAAAAGTCAAAGATAAATAGCATAAGGGTGGCGACCAACAGGTAAGGAGCGATTAACAGGTCAAGAATAATAATAATAAGTAAAACAAAAGTACGTGAAGAGGGTTACCTTCGGGAATGTCAGCCTGAGCCTCTAGGTGATGGACACTTGTGGTGACTAAGGCAAGCTTACGACAATGCGCTTGAGAAAGATGGCCGATACTGCAATCCTTTACGTCTCGCAAAGAAATTAAGGCAAGAACGTATAGGAATTCCTCACTCAACTCAGGATGCCTCCACTTCAGAATACGCGAACCTACAAAATAGGGAGAGAGATTAAAATTAGTTCACCCCAGATATGATGAGCTAAGAAGCGAAACCTACGCCGAATTTCCCCAAAGTGCGTAGGGGAGTTTATATGCCCCGGTCCTCCCGAAAAATCAGAAGATGCCCGCCAGTCACCGCCGATGAAAAAAAACTGTTTGTGCCAGCTTTTAACCTTGTTGGGCACCCCCTCGATTAACTTAACACCGCTACGAGCCTTGATGTAGTACCACCCAGGTCCCTCTTCCTTGATAGCCGAGGAGATGGTCATCACATAATAAATCTCCACGGTGCTAATTTTATTTTTATAACCCTCCAACCCGAAGAGGGTGATGAAAGCTAACAGGTTACTCCATCCATTCGGAGTAATCTGAGTTATGGCCAGGTTAGTGTCTTCGAGAAACCGGCCAATGATCGGATGAAGAGGCAAGGGGAACCCCGTATTGAGAACATCTAGGTTGATGGCAGTACATCCAGGGGGCGGATTGTCAGCAGTCTCTCCTTTCTGCGGGGCGTACAGGTGAATGTCATATGGGATGCGATAGGAGGAGCGAATCCGGGCTAAGTCATCTTCTGTGACTACGCTCGCCACTTTGCTTGCCGTATAGGAAGAGTCCCAGGTTTCTATGATAGGCCTTGGTGGAGTAGGGAAAGAGTTGTGATATTGATTGGCGTAGTCAATCCACTCCTGCCTCCGAACTACAGCCTTTGGGATAAGGGACTCGGGAGTCGGTCTTGAAATGGGAAAGTTGATCTCCCGGAGGAATTCCCAAGTTACTGTTGTGACCGTTTCAGACCACGTGTTGGATCCGACCGGAAGAAAATCGGAAATGGCAACAAGGAACTCAGAGGCCGGGACCGTCCCGGCCGGCCTGAATCCGACCTCAGCGGGCTCCGACCTCGAGTTTCCGGCCTCAAGAACGAGGCCGGAAACCCGCTTGAGACCTTCGTCCACGTCCGACCCAGCCACGTTCAAGTCCTGCCGTGACCAGACCGGTCCGATCAAGAGCAGTGGAGTCCAACAGGATTGCCCGGATGCGACCGACCGGCTGGAGCAATCTCCGACCTCGCTGTCCGCCAGGAGGCCGGCCTCCGATCACTCAAGGCCCCCGGCCGGCAAGAGAGATCCGGAGCACGTGATAGAATCAGGCAAGATCCTCTCCCAAGAGGGAAAAAGGCCGCCTTCGTACCCAGAGACTCAGTGAATATTCCATCCAAATGAGGAAATTCGCCAGAGAATCGTCCTTTTTGGACACGCGTCAACTCCCTAGTGGCCGGCCACCTGCAAGCCCTGACACACCAGAGCCCGCGCGTCCTCAGAGGCAGGAAACATTTAATGCGCCTGTCCCCCGAGAGGCCGGAAATGACCAAAATACCCCTATAGTAAGAAAACTATAAATACCCCCACTTTTGTAATGTAAAAAAAGGTTCAATCTCTCTCAGTATAATCAATACATATACTCTTTTCAAGTCCAGGGACTCACAACCCCTGGCAATCCTTGGTGTTCTTAGTGTTCTTATGCATTTATTGCTTTTCTTCATTCAAGCATTCATTCTAGCATTTAAGAACCCAATCATTTGATGTTTTTACCAAAGCTTTTATAAATAGCCATTCAATCCCAGCAAGATATATTTGGTAACCAACATTTGGCGCTAGAAGGAGGGTATCTAACCCATCAAATGCATATTTTCTTCATCTCTTTGAAGAACACTCACTGTTCTTCAAAGCTTCACATCCTCAAACCTTCAAACCTTCAAACCTCAAACTCCTCCTCTTGAAAGCAATGGATCCCCAGAGGTCATCCCACGCCCACGGGAAAGCCACGCGAGTGGCCTCCCCAATTCGTTTTCCGGAGGAACCCCTTCCATCCGGGGGTCGAGGTTTCTTTACCCCTGACCAGGCCGGGTCAGGAAGACGCCGCCAGGCGGAAGAGGTGAAGGGGTGCCGGAGCACCACCTCTGCCTCCAAAAAGAAGGCCCAGGCTCGCGCTCTCAAGGGTAAGGTGAAAGCCGGGGAGCACCAAGGCGAAAGCCAATGCCGGGCAAACCCCATCTCCACCCGTTCACGAGGCTCCGCCCATCCGGTTTTTGATCGTTTGGGCACGACGGACCCGTCGTGGTATCCGAGCCGCGTACCCAGTTACGACACTGGGTACGGTGACACCGAGTCCGTCTCCAACTCTGGGAGCACGGCCCAAATGCCCCACAAGAGGGTGGCCGAGGTCAGCCTGACCCCGGCGAACTCCGCCAGGCGCAAGTTAAGCTTCGCCCAAAGCGGCCTTTTGGGACGCGGAGTCCCTCGCGCGGCCGTTTTCGACCGTATCGGCCCTCTAGCCGGCGTGGGCGACCAGCTGGCCGAAACCCCCAGCCCAGAAATCGTCAAGTTGCAAAAGCAACTGGACGAAATGAAGGCGCTCCTCGAAGCGCAAGGCTAAACCAAGGCCCGGCCAGTCGCCAGCGAACCTCTGGCGGTCGATATTGAGCTCGCGCCGGTCCAGCTCAAGATCGTCCCCCCGCCAACTCCTCTCTACTAGGGGAAAACAGATCCTGAGACTCACCTGAGCAAATTCCGGATCTATATGACCGGGCGTGGTGCGACAGACGCCACGAAGTGCAGACTTTTCCCCTCACCCTGGGCGATCTCGCCCACAGATGGTACGTGTCCCTCCCGGCACGGTCCATTGACTCGTTCGCCACTCTAAGCGCCCAATTCTCATCTTACTTTGCGGCCAAGATTGCCCGGCCGGAAAGCTGGCACCGCCTGATGCGGATCCGCCAGGAGAAAGAAGAGTCCGACGAGGACTACGTGGCCAGAGTGGATGAGGTCATGCTGACCGGCGAGGCGGTAAGCGATCAACTGGCTTTGCACACAACCCTGGGGGGTTTCCACGGCCGATCTCCTATGTTCAAACATCTCACCAAGGATTTCCCTAAAACCTACGCCAAATTCCGCACCCGAGCCGGCGATTACCTGGCTCGGAGGAAGCTTCTGGCACTAAGGTTGGGGGAATCCGAGCCAACCCCAAAGGAGGCGGAGGCGGCAGCCCAAACCTCCCCCAAGAACGGCCCAAAGGCCAGAAGGGTGGCCAAGCCGCCCGGCAACTTCAAGTCTTTCGAGGACGTTGAGGTTCACCTAACCCAGGCCATGAGGCAGTCCCCCGCCCATATCTTCAATACGATTCAGCACCGGGACGTGCTTCCCAGGCCAAGGCCCTATTCTAGAGACCGGTCCCGGCTGGACCCTAAAAAGTTCTGCGCTTATCACGACTCTATTGGCCACAATACGAGCCAGTGTCGTGATCTCCTAAAGCAGCTTTGGAAGCTGTTTGAGGAAGGGCGTCTGAACGACCTCCTTCAGAGGCCAGTCGGCCGGCAGGACCAACAGCAGCAGCAGCAGCCCCAGCGCCACCCTCGGAGGAACGAGGAAGGCGGCCGGCCTCTTAGGCAGGTCGCAGCTCTGGAGGAAGATGATGACGAGGATGACCTCCTCCCTCCCATGAATCCCGGCGGTCGGGTCAACATGATCCAGGCCGGCGGAGGGAACTTAGGCGGCCTCACCCCGATCTCGACGCAGTCCAACCGAAAACGGAAAGCAGAGGTCCGGGCGGCGACCAACGTCAACTTGGTCACGCCCCCAAAATGGAAAGCAGAGGACCGGGGTGCTGTTCCCGAAGGGTGATGCATTGGTGATTGCCGCCCAGATCCTGGGCAAAGAGGTGCAACGCATTCTGGTCGACAATGGGTGCTTTTGCAATATCATCTTCAAAACAGCCCTAGACCAGCTCGGAGACCTCGTCAACTTCATCAGGCCAATCGACCTTCAGCTGAAGGGATTTAGGGACGCAACGGTCGCCGCGTACGGGAGGATAAAGCTCTCCGTGGAACTCATCTGCTGCTACAACAAGGAGGTCAGGATAACTAGGCCGCTAGATTTTATAATTGGAGATCAGCCAAGCTCGTATAATGGCTTTCTGGGTAGGCCCTTTTTAGAAGTTTTTGAAGCTGTTGCTTCTTCCTACTATTACTGTATCAAATTTCCCACCCCCGAGGGGGTGGTCGGCACCATTAAGGGTGACCAGGCAATGGCTAGAAGGTGTTTGAACTATTCCTACTCTTACTTATTTTCAATTAGCAACAACCAAACACCGGACGGGCCACAGCCCGACTCTGAAACGGCCATTTCGGCCGCAGAACCCGTCGCGGAGGTCGGATCCACATCGGCCGACCCCCAGCCTATGCAGATCGACGATCCCGAGCCAAGGATTGGTTTCGACCCATCCGAGCTCGACCTCGATCCCAGATTCGATTCTTCTGACCGGCGGAGCTATGAACAAGCTACGGCTTTGGAGGATCTGGAACACATTCCGGTCGACCCCTCGAGGCCGGAACTGGAAGTACTGATCGGCTCTCGCATACCGACCGAAATGCGGGGGGAAGTGATCGAATTCCTCAAAGCCAACGTTGGAGTCTTTGCCTGGTCTCACCAAGACATGGTCGGGATAGACCCAAAGCACGCATGCCATCGTCTAAAGATCGATCCCAACAGGAGGCCGGTCCATAAAAAAAGAAGGAAGTTCGGCCTGGAAAAGTACGAAGCTTTGGCTGAGGAAGTCAAGAAGTTGCTAGACAACAAGCTGATCGAGCAAGCCCGGGACGAGCCCCAATGGGTCGCGAACGCCGTCCTGGTCAAAAAGACAAACAACGCCTGGAGACTATGTATAGACTTCACCGACCTCAACGCGGCGTGCCCAAAGGATCACTTTCCAATGCCACACATCGACCACCTGGTGGACAGCACGGCCGGACACGAGATGATGTCCTTCATGGATGCTTTTGCTGGCTACCATCAAATCCCCATGGCCGTTGAAGACATCAAGCACACCTCATTCCACACGGAGAAGAACATATTCTCTTGGCTCCGGATGCCTTTCGGTCTGATCAACGCCGGCGCGACCTACCAACGCCTAGTCAACAAGATGTTTGCAGATCAGATCGGAAAGACCATGGAGGTCTACATTGACGACATTGTGGTAAAAAGCTTGAAGAAAGAAGACCATCTCAGGGATCTCAAAGAGACTTTCAAGATCCTCAAGGCCTACAATATGAAGTTAAACCCGAAGAAATGCAACTTCGGGGTGGAGGCCGGCAAATTCCTGGGTCACATCGTCAACCAGCGCGGGATCGAGGCCAATCCGGCCAAGGTCAAAGCCGTCCTTGACATGCAAGAGCCAAGGACGATCAAGCAAGTGCAACGCCTGACCGGATGCCTCGCCTCTCTCAACAGATTCATAGCCCGGCTCGGAGATAAAAGTAAGCCTTTCTTCTCGACTATTAAAAATGGCAAGTTTTCATGGAATAGGGAAAGTCAATTAGCCTTTGCGAAACTAAAGGAATATTTGGCAAACCCACAAATCTTAGTCAAGCCAGTCCCAGGGGAGAAGCTTTACTTATATCTCGCGGCCTCCGAGGTCGCACTGAGCGCGGTACTAGTCCGGGCAGACGGTCAGAACCACCTTCCGATCTACTTCGTAAGCCAAGCCCTCCACGATGCCGAGCTCAGATACACCCCGCTCGAAAAATTAGCTTACGCTCTGGTCATGAGTGTAAGGAAACTAAGGCCTTATTTCTTCGACCACCAAGTAGAGGTCCTCACCACTCTACCCTTGAGGCAAGTCCTACACCGGCCGGACACCAGCGGCCGGTTATTGAAGTGGTCGTTGGAGATAGCTCAGTACGGGGTCTCATACGCCCCAAGGACGGCCATCAAGGGTCAGGCCCTGGCCGACTTTATAGTAGAACTAACTTTCCCACCCAAGTTCACAAGAATCAACCACCCACCTTGGAAGCTCTATGTGGACGGATCGTCAACTAATACTTGTGCCGGGGCCGGTATCGTCCTGATCGGTCCGGAGGGCCAAAATTTCACCCATGCAGTCCGCTTCAGCTTCCCGGCCACCAACAACGAGACCGAGTATGAGGCTCTGGTCGGGGGCCTTGAGCTCGCGATCGCCATCGGAGTTTGCCGACTGCACGTCTTTATGGACTCCCTACTCGTGGTCAACCAAATCAAAGGTGAATACGAGGCCCGGGGAGAGCAGATGATGAAGTACCTCGACCTGGTCACCACCTTATGCGAGAAATTTCATCAGGTTTTCATTGAGCAAATCCCGAGGGAACACAACACCCAAGCCGACGCGCTTTCCAAGCTTGCAACAGCGGAGGGAGCAGCCGACCTAGCCAACATTCAACTCTCCACGCTCGGAACACCCACGGTCATCCGAGCACAGGTGGCGACCGTTCTAAGAACGGATGAGAATTGGATGACGCCGATCGTGAAGTATCTCAAGACTGGCACGCTCCCTGAGGACAGGACTCGGGCCCGGCAACTGCAACTCCGGTCGTCAAGGTACACCCTCATTGACGATTTTTTATATAAAAGAAGCTTTACCCTCCCACTCCTAAAATGTATAACCCCGGAGCAAGGCCAGACCATTCTGGCCGAGATCCATGAGGGGGTTTGCGGAAATCATGCCGGAGGCCGGGCCCTAGCCCATAAAGTGATCAGACAAGGGTATTTCTGGCCGACCTTGAATAAGGACGCCGTCAGCTTCGCAAGGTCATGCCACAAATGCCAAGTCTTGGGACCCAACATAAAACTGTCCCCCGAGCAGCTCTCCTCTGTGTATAGCCCTTGGCCTTTTGCCCAGTGGGGCATCGACCTGATCGGACCAATGCCCACTGCGCCCGGGGGCCACAAATTTGTCGTCGTAGCCGTCGACTATTTCACAAAGTGGGCCGAGGCCGAGCCACTCAACAAAATCAGCCAGACCCAAATCATCAAGTTCATTTGGAAAAACATCATCTGCCGTTTCGGTCTACCTCAAGTGATCATCTCCGACAATGGGAAACAGTTTGACGGTCTCCAGATGATCCAATTTTGCGAAAAATGGAATATCAAGAAGGTTTTCTCCACCCCCTACCACCCGCAAACGAACGGCCAGGTAGAGGCCGTAAACAAGATCCTCAAGCACACTATCAAAGCCAAACTCGAGGACAAAAAGGGGAAGTGGGCAGCCGAGCTACCCGATGTCCTCTGGTCATACCGAACGACCACGAGGAACTCAACGGGCGAAACACCTTTCGCTCTAGCTTTTGGGACCGAGGCCATCATTCCTTCAGAGGTCTCCCTACCAAGCCACCGAACAGCCCAGACGATCACCGAAGACAATGACACCGCCCGGATGATCGACTTGGACATGTTGGAGGAGAGAAGACTCAATTCCGATCTCCGAAATGCGGCCTACAAGAAGAAATCCGAAAAAATTTTCAACTCCAAAGTGAAGGCCAGGCAATTCCAGGTCGGGGACCTCGTCCTCAAGAAGGTTCAAGTACCAAAAGGGGTATTCGGCCCGAACTGGGAGGGTCCGTTCAGGATATCCAAATGGCTCTCCAAGGGAGCTTACGAGCTGGAACTCATGGATGGAACTCCGGACCAATACCCCTGGAATGCAATCCACTTGAAGAAATACTACCAATGATCTTGTACTATGTATTCAAAGTTCTTATCAATACAAGGCTCTTAACACAGCTCAATCTTTTCCCAAGCACCGGGCTCAGTTCAAAGGCATATGCCGGCCGTATCGAGGACGGCATATCACACTTGAACCCGGAAAAACCACTCAAGGCCATCCAAAAACCGAGCCCAGTTCAAAAGCGTACGCCGACCGTATCGAGGTCGGCGTATCACACTTGAGCTCGGAAAGGCCACCCTAGCCACTTTGAAAGCCGAGCTCGGTTTAAAAGCATATGCCGACCGTATCAAGGTCGGCATATCACACTTGAGCTCGGCAAGGCAACCAAGGCATTCCTACAAACCGGGCTCAGTTCAAAACATATGCCGACCGTATCGAGGTCGGCATATCACACTCGAGCCCGGGTCAAATCTCATTTCATACTTGTGAAAATTTACTTTGATAAGAATATGAAAGCAAGAAAGCGATGACAAAACAATAAAGTTCAAGGAAAGACTGAATTATATAAAGTCAGAACCGGTCTGAAAGCCGGGCATTACAAACGGTTTAAAACAAGATAAGTTCGGTCAGAAGCCGGGTACATTCGAAAACAGTAAAAAGGAACTAAGACTGAAACAAAAATTTAAGATTCGCCCTCGACGGCCGCAGCGTTCGCCTGCTCCCCATTCCCGGCCGCCAAAGCAGCCTCGACATCACCTCCGCCAGGCATCTGAGAGTCGGCCGGAGGAACGTCCCCTCCATCCTCTGCCTCCTCCTCTTCGTCACCGACCGGGGGATTCTGACCCGGCAGGAGCAGCCTGTGCCGATGGGGGAACCATGAGAGGTCCACCCCATGGACGGTCTCAAGGTCGAGGATGGGGAACCAGTAGCCCTCATTAACCGGATTCTTGGCGGCATACTCCCGGAAATATTCCTCCAAGGACTTGGTCTCAAGGCCGGCCTGGCACGCAACCCGGATCATGCTGGCAGCGGCCATGTAGAAGCAGAACTCGGAGAAGAGCGCCGGGTTGGCGGTCGGATCCTCTGGATCGTATGCCGGCCGGCTAAGGGAGGCAGCCAGTTCTTCAGCCTTCTTTTGGAGCTCCCTCTCCAACTCAGCCTGCCGGGCAAGGGCCTGATCGGCATCCCCCCGGGCTCGATGCGCCTCCAGCCGCAGATCGGCACTGACGTCCTCCATCTCGGCCACCCGATTCCGGGCATCCTCCAGCGCTTTATACGCCATCTCAGCCCGACCGAGAGCGTCATCTTTTTCCTTTAATACGGCCTCCATCTGGCCGACCGCATAGTCTCTCTCCCTCTTGAGCGCGGCATTCTCGCTCTCGAATCCGGCTTTCTCCTCCCGAGCCCGGGTCAAGTCGGCCTCCAGCCTCCGCACGGTGCTGAGGGCACCGGTGAGCTCGCTCTCCACGAGATTAGCCATGATGGTCGCCTGGCTGACGAGTGCAACACAGGCCCGACCGGCGTATCGAGGTCGGCGCTCGGCGACATCGGCTAACTCCCGCGTCCAAGCTTGGGGCAAAGAGTTCACCGACCGGCTCATATACTCCGGCATATCCACAATTGAGGCCGGAGCCCGGGAGAAGAGAAAATCCAACACAAACGGAGGGAGACCCGAGTTGTTGCGCGTCAGTCTGCATGAAAAGAAAACAGCGATCAGGTACAATCAAAATTTGACTTAAGAATCTCGAAATTAGAAGACTTACGCTTGGAAACGAGCGGAATCACGACCAAAATAGGTCCTGTCGTCTTCCGGGCCAGAAGTTGGCGCCGCACGGGCCGCATTCTCCGCCCCGACCGGCCCCGGCGGGGTATCATCAGAGAGGACGATAGGGGCCGGACTCGACCCACGAAGGCCGGTCTCCTCGCTCTCAGTTTCCTCCCGACCCCTCTTCCGGCCGGAGAGGCGAGGGGATGCAGGGACCTCAGCAGCAGCGGTCCCGGCGGCCGGAACTGACTGGAGGGGGATGGGCTCTTCGATCACGACCCCGGTCCGGGCGCCGTTCCCTTTCTTCTTCCTTGCCCCCTTGGCCGTCTTCTTCACAGCGCAGGCTCCAATCATAGAAAACATTTCCGGGTAGCTTTCAAGGAGTTCTGGCGGGCACTGCCTCACGATCGGGAAGTCGGGCACTGCAATTACAGGAAACGAAGCGTTAAAAAAAAAAAAAAAAAAAAAAAAACAAACACAAACAGACTAAAGACCGGAGCCCGGTCCCGCCCTGGTACTTACCCGTCAGTTTTAGATGACGCGGGAACTGGAAGAAGCGGCCGGAAATTCGGGATTGCCGAGTCCGAAGGACGGCCTGGTTCCTTTCCGTGGCCGGTAACGACAGAATCCGCTCCCGGACAACTGCAAAGTCAAAATTCAGCTCCCGGTCGGAAGGGCAAGGGTAACCTGCAAAGAGAAGTAAGAAATTAGATCAGTACTTTTATCCAAATTTAAGCTAAAAATTCCTTACTGGGATTCTTGAGACGGATGTCGGTCGGAACGTCGATCTCCGTCCCATCCGGGTAGCCGGTCTTCCACGCCCCACCGACGAAGAACCACTTCCTCCGATCGTTCCGACCCTTGCTCGGCAGTCCGGTCACCAACTTGTCCTTTAGTTTGAATGAAGACCTCACCGGTCCCACTCTTTTCACTCTGGATCCGGTAGAGGTATGTCATTTCCCCAGGGGTCGGCATCCGGTAGAGCCGATTCTTGCCAAATAAAGTCATGACGCTCACAAGGATCATCCAGGTATTCGGGAGCAGCTGGATGGGCGCCTGGTTCCAATAATTCAACAGATACGATACGGCCGGATGGAGCGGAAAACGAAGTCCAACCTCCATCATATCTTGGGTCACAGCCACCATCCCTCGAGGAGTCTGATCCGCCCGTTCATTTGGTTCGGGGGCGTAGAGGTCGACGTCGTAGGGGATTTCCCAGTCGGACCGGGCATCATCAAGAAAATGCTGGGTTACCTTGCTCTGAATCTGTCCAATGGTCCACCTGCGAGACTCTTCCAGGTCGGCTATCCGGATGGTGGCCCGATCACGAACGGTCGGCCCCCGCGGGAAATGTTCCGAATACTCCTCGTAGTCGAAAGAAAGGGAATCGACCTCGTCTTTCATCTCCACGTACTCCGACCACAGGCGAAAGGCCTTCCGGACCTGTTCTTTCCGATCCTGGCTAACGCTCCGGCCAGCAGCAGTCGGCCTATCGGCCTCTTCGGTCTCCGATCCTGAGGCCTCATTTGCCATCCCAAGCCTTTGTTTGATCTGTTCAGCCGCGAGATTCTGAAGCAACAGGTTGGTCCCCAGATCGTCACCCTCGCCGCGGCCACTTTCCTCTTCGTCTTCTTCCAAGAGGTCGTCCAATGGATCCCTCTCCTCCACTGGTCGGGCCATCTCCTCATCCTGGGATCTCTCCGTAGCCAAAGGAACCCCCTCCCGGGCACCTTCACCCAACAGCGACCGCCCCGGGCGCGGGAATAGGGCATCCAAACCGTCGTCATTGTGGGCCCAGATCGAGCCCGCTAGACGAGAAGGAGAGGCTCCACTCCCCCGCGGGAATTTCCCCCCTCTTCGAACAAACGGCGATTAGCTCCGCCACCACCGCCGCCACTTGAGGAAGCGCCGCCCCTCTGCCCAGGCGGAGGACCAGCCCACCGTCGCACCATTGTATAAATAAAACGAGTTTTGAGATACGGAAAGTTGGAAATTACCTTCGAAACGCCGATCGCCGCCGTGCAAAGTTCGTCGCCGCTGTGAGAAGCTCGCCGGAAATCGCCTAAGGAACTGCAGCAAAATCGCAAAGAGTGAAAACCTTTGGAAATGAGGTAACACCCCTATTTATAGGAAATGGGCGAGGGCCTATGTCGAAATAAAATCCTAGGTATAGGGACCTAGGTGCAAGAATTTGAAGAGACGGTTTCGGCGTCAGACGCCTCGTACACTGCACGCATTAAATGCGCGAGATTCGAGGAGACCAAATCATGTCACGCACAACAGCTTTCAATGCGCGTAATCCGAGGCATCGCCTGACGTCATGCGCACCTTTTTAGGTGAAGTACAACGCACGTCCTTATAGCATTCGCAAGGCCGTATGCCGGTCTCCGACCACCCCGGGCAAACCAAGGTCGGCACCAACACAAAACGGTAAACGACCACCTCGCCCCACACTAACTTTGAGCGACGAGCTGGGGGGCAATTGTTGTGACCGTTTCAGACCACGTGTTGGATCCGACCGGAAGAAAATCGGAAATGGCAACAAGGAACCCAGAGGCCGGGACCGTCCCGGCCGGCCTGAATCCGACCTCAGCGGGCTCCGACCTCGAGTTTCCGGCCTCAAGAACGAGGCCAGAAACCCGCTTGAGACCTTCGTCCACGTCCGACCCAGCCACGTTCAAGTCCTGCCGTGACCAGACCGGTCCGATCAAGAGCAGTGGAGTCCAACAGGATCGCCCGGATGCGACCGACCGGCTGGAGCAATCTCCGACCTCGCTGTCCGCCAGGAGGCCGGCCTCCGATCACTCAAGGCCCCCGGCCGGCAAGAGAGATCCGGAGCACGTGATAGAATCAGGCAAGATCCTCTCCCAAGAGGGAAAAAGGCTGCCTCCGTACCCAGAGACTCAGTGAATATTCCATCCAAATGAGGAAATTCGCCAGAGAATCATCCTTTTTGGACACGCGTCAACTCCCTAGTGGCCGGCCACCTGCAAGCCCTGACACACCAGAGCCCGCGCGTCCTCAGAGGCAGGAAACATTTAATGCGCCTGTCCCCCGAGAGGCCAGAAATGACCAAAATACCCCTATAGTGAGAAAACTATAAATACCCCCACTTTTGTAATGTAAAAAAAGGTTCAATCTCTCTCAGTATAATCAATACATATACTCTTTTCAAGTCCAGGGACTCACAACCCCTGTCAATCCTTGGTGTTCTTAGTGTTCTTATGCATTTATTGCTTTTCTTCATTCAAGCATTCATTCTAGCATTTAAGAACCCAATCATTTGATGTTTTTACCAAAGCTTTTATAAATAGCCATTCAATCCCAGCAAGATATATTTGGTAACCAACAGTTACGCCCAGCTGGTCGCCTCTTAAGTGAGCCACCTGCTCGCTAGGGACTTGTTGCCCGCTGCTCACTCCCATGACTCCAGGAAGACTCATCTCCTCGATCTCGGCGGCGACCTCAACGAAGTCTTCACCCAAGTCTGAGGATGTTCCTTCTCTCGGCGAGGAGCGAGCAACAGTGCCTTGGACGTCTTGCTCACCTGAACTCTCCACAGCGTAAAATTCATCAAGGGAGCGAGCAACAGAGCTGGCCTCAGGACCCGTTTCTTCATCTACGAGCAAAGTCCAAGGGTTTTGAGCAATTGCTCAGCGGAGCGAGTGGCGAGGAGCGGGAAGAGGCTGTTCATCTTCCATGGGCCGTTTCCCCGGATTCCGGCCAACGAGCTTGACGAATGGCGTATTACTCGAAGAGGGAGACAACATTCAGGGATATGGGACAAATAAAAAGATAGAATTCAGAAAAAACGGCGATAATGGCATTGCGGTTTAAAGAAAATAAAGCGGCGGCGGCGCGACGGCAAGAGTGGCGGAGTAGTGCCAAAATAGTGGTAATCGCGAAAGAAAAAGGAAAAATCGAAGAACAAAATGCAAAGAATTGAAAAGAAAAAAACAAAAGAAATAAAAAATTCACCTTTGATTTGAGAGAAATCGATTGAAATCTGAGAAGATTTGGAAATGAAAAAGCTTCGAAGTATTTGTCTATGGAGGATTCTATTCACAATAGCGGAAAAAGGAAATGGGTGAATGAAGGGAAGCTATTTATAAGAGTAAAAACATGGTCAATTTGAAGAATTTAAGAGAAGTGGAGGCCCCTATGTGCAGAAAGAGAAGTGCACGCGTGGGCGGCGGTGATGTCACCAACCACCCACGTCGCCTCGTGTTCCGCATCTCAGGAAGAAAAACGTCGCAAGTTCGAAAGACGTTCCCCACTGGTCGCCTCCAAAGTTCCCGCCCAAAAATTTAAATCCTTGTTGCTCGCTCTCGATTAAAATGTAAAGGGCAAGGTCCCTGTTGTTCGCTTTCTCCTATAGAAATATAAGCTTAATTTATAGTTTGACATAAAAGGGTAAAAATTCATCCTTATATGCCAAACTAAGGGGCGTTGTTGATAGGCGAACAGCCGGGAAACATGATTAAAATAAAAAATGTTAAAATAAGATTAAGAAAATTATTAGATAAAAAATAATAAAAAGGGCGAACAACAGGGAAGGAAAGCTCTAGGAAGCGAGCAACAGGGCTAAAGGACATATACAGGAGGCGAGCAGCTAGTCATGAAAGCATAAAAAGAGGCGACCAACCAGACCAAGAGAACCCAGTGAAAATTAATCAGAGGCGAACAGGCGAGCAGGAGGGCACCTCGGAAGATCATCAGAAATCCCAACAATTAGGCATTACATTAGGAACAAACAAGTGTTTTAACATTTGTCATTATGTAAAGATGTAATAGCTTAAGGAGATAACAAGTGTCTTAACACTTGTCATAATGTAAATAAGGATGACTAAGAAGGTGACACCTCCTACTTGCTTGTAACACTATAAATACCCCTTCATGGGATAATAAGAGGGGGTGAGTTAATTCAAAAAACAAGTCAAACTCTTGCAAAAATTCTCACCAATATTTCCTTGAAGAAACTTAGCTTTAATCCTTGATATATTTCTTGTTTGATGATCTTCTAAGAGTAAAACAGCCACAATCCTTTGATTCAAGTTAAGATCATCAACAGACTTCATTTCGAATTCAGCTTTCAAGATTGAACTGGTTTCTTCAATCTCTTTGCATGTTCCGATTATGTTTAGGTCATCAACATAAACGGATATGATGCAAAAACCATCTTGCGATTTCTTTGTGAATACGCATGGGAAAGCTTTATCGAATGTGTATCCCTTCTTCTGAAGGAATTCATTAAGTTGGTTGTACCACATGAGGCCTAATTGCTTCAGGCCATACAACGACTTTTGCAGTTGTATGCTATACATACTGCGGTTTTCACCAATCCTCATTTGAGGAATGTTAAATCCATCAGGAATTTTCATGTAAATGCCGGCATCTAGTGATCCGTATAAGTACGCGGTTACTACGTCCATTAATCTCATTTTGAGATTCAGTTTAACTGCCAAAGATATCAAGTAGCGGAACGTTATTGAGTCCATGACGGGAGAATAAGTTTGATTGAAATCAATCCCGGGTCTCTGTGAAAACCCTTATGCTACAAGCCTCGCTTTATACTTTTCCACAGTATTGTTCTCATTTCGTTTTCATACAAATACCCATTTATATCCTACGGGGATAGCACGCGAGGGTGTACGAATGATATAGCCAAATACTTGTCTTTTGTTAAACGATGCGAACTCTGCATCAAATGCCTCTTTCTATTTAACCCAATCGGAGCGTTTCCGGCACTCGGCGATTATTTTGGATTCTGGATCTAGATCATTTATAATGGAAAGGGCGATTGACGCTGCAAATGTGTCATCGACGACAGTAATATTTATGTTGTATGTTTCTCCCGTATCTGTGAAGTTCACAGAGACTTCGACGTTTACGTCAACCAGACCTTCCTCATTTCCCATTGTATCTGAGTCTGGTAGTTCCACGGTCCTAGTGCATGGAATATTTTTTGCATGTGCTTCATCACTAGGACTCTTGTCTCCTAGAGACTTGGAGTTATCTAGACGGATCTCTTCTAGAGATTTTACATTCGACTGACCAGATTTGCTAGCCTTTCGTTTAGGTGTGTTACTATCTCTTGAGGGTCCCTTACACTTTTGGCGTGTGGGGGCATGAGTACTCATTTTACTTGGGACCTCAACCCTTTGGGGAGCATTTACTGCAGGTATATGCGATTTAGTTACACCTCTATGGTCAGTGAACGCGTCTGGCCGATTATGTGCTAAATTTTGCAAGTTAATGATCTTCTGAACTTCTAGTTCAGATTGATTAGTGCGCGGATCTAGATACTGAAGATTACTTACGTTCCACGTAAGCTCCCGGCATTCATTCAATTTTGAATTCGAATCTCCCCCTAATGCCAGGAAGTAATCTTCATCGAACGTGCAATTAGCGAACCGGGCCGTTAATTGATCCCCAGACAGAGGCTCGAGGTATTTCACGATGGATGGAGAGTCATATCCGACGTAAATACCGAGTTTCCTTTGTGGGCCCATAGAGGTCCGCTTTGGTATCGTTATTGGAACGTATACCGCACATCCAAAAATACGCAGATGGAAAATGCTAGGTTTTTTCCCACGCACTAACTGTAGGGAGGGAATGATCATTATATGAAGTTGGACGGATTTGGATTAAGTGCGATGCATGTAGGACTGCATGCCCCCATCATGAGGTGGGTATTTTGGAGTTCATATAAGCAATGGTCTCGTGATAAATTTGATACGTTTTATTAGCGCCTCAACAAGACCATTTTGGGTATGGACGTAGGGGACCGAATGCTCCACTATAATTCCCAGGGCCATAGTAATCTGTAAAGGCCTTCGAGCCGAACTCAGCTGTATTATCCATGCGAATCGACTTGATTGGATATCCAGGAATTGAGCTCTAAGCTCGATAGTTTTCGCAATGAGCTCTGCAAAAGCTTGATTGCGGGTAGACAGCTAATAAGCATATGTCCACCTAGTGGAGGCATCAATAAGGACCATGAAATACTGAAATGGTCCTGATGCTGGGTGAATCGGTCCATAAATGTCTCCTTGAATTCGCTTCAAGGAAAAACGGAGACTCTAGTCTAACCTTAGTGCGCGACGGGCGCACTATTAACTTACCCTTAAAACATGCTTCACAAATAAGTTCATCAACAGCAAGGATTCTATTTTTTGAATTATTATGATTAATTGAATTAGGTAGAATCCTACGTATCATATATTGTCCTGGATGAGTTAACCGCTGATGCCTTAATATAAAGAAGTTCGGGTCATGAAATTTCATACTCATGGCTAGATGGAGATTTTGACGGCCGGATGTAGGAATAGTACAATCCGGGGGAGAAGTAAGGAAGTTTTTCTATAACTTATTTACGGCTACCTCGAGTAATAGTCATTAAAAGGTATTCGTTATTGTTCTCAGTTTCAGTTTCAATGTGATATTCATTAGTCCTAATATCTCTAAAACTGAGCAGGGTACACTTAAACTGTGGAAATAATAAGACATTATTCATTATGAGTTGGGTACCCATGGGGAGGACAATGGGAGCTCTTCTGGACCCCACTATCAACCTACTATTATTGCTATTGTAGTTATACTCCCCTTACGATTTAACAAGTTATGAAAGAACTTCTTATCTCTTAAAATTGCATGAGTGGTGGCGCTGTCTACCAAACATAAAACACAATCTCAATCCATCATGCCAGAGGAAATAGCCCAAACCTAATAGTTGATATGTTTATTAACCATGAAAAGCAATATCCAAGTAAATTTAATGGACAACGTTAAGGTAAACACATCGAAGCTAAAACATAATATTATCCATAAAGTAAAATATCCGAAAGAAATGATCCAAATATAAAGTACTAAAATAATCAAATACACAAATCACTCATCATCTCCAAGGTCCTTGAGCTTGATGCCCAGAGGATCGACGTTGTCTTGGTCAAAGTCTGCTTCAGGCAGTCTAGCATGGTAAGATTCGACTCTAGGGGCCTTTCCCTTGCCGTCCTTCTGCTGCTTTTGATAAGCCTCAACCAAGTTCTTGGGAGTGCGACACGTGCGAGACTAATGGCCTCTACATCCGCATCTGTAGCAGGACTGCTTAACCTTGCCAGATGAAGAGCGAAATTCGAGGTTCTGTGACCACCGGATGTACTACGACCTCGGCCTTTAACCCAGATCATCTTACTCTCTCCCTCTTCCACGTTTGCAACCAATAATATAATTGTCCCTATACTGCTGCTGGAGTATAAGGTTGCTAGCGTGGAATGTTAACAAATTGTTCTGCATCAACTGGGTTACAATGCGGTGCAAAGCAGAGTTGTACTCCGTTATAGACTTAAGGTCTTAGAAATGGAGTCTCAACCAATAGTATTGTACCGGGGGGAGGAGTATATCATTTTGTTGTTGGAAACGATCCTACAGGGAGTTCCACAACATTCCGGGGTCCCTGAATGAGGATCTGAATGATGAATTCCTTCATGAGAAAAATCAACGCTTTCGCCTTCAGGGCATTAGTGGATTTCGAACCTTTGAGAATTGTTTCGCTCAACTCATTTAAGGCTAGATGGAACTCGACATCTAGCGCCCATGTCAGGTAGTTATTACCATCGAGAGCAAGCTCATCGAATTCTTTCATGGTAATATCATATATTTTCAGTACGATTTTAAAGGGACATGGTAAGAGTTGTGACCATTTTATTGACAACGGAGAAATAAAGATTTATTTAATTATTCTAGAGCACATGGATACAAGTATTGGGCGCCGTCTACCCAAAACATAAATTTACGGTCCGACAAATACCGGCGCCGCCTACCCGGGCATAATATGCGGACTATTAAAGAAATAAACTATGTGCGGAAAAGTAATGCATGTAGGATAATTAAATCACATAAACATGCATAAACAATTAAGGAAGATAATCACATGAAAATAATTTCTAGAAAATATACAATTTAATAGACAGAGGAAATAATCATAAGAATAATTATTTCATGTATATTAACGCAATTTAATGAAATATTTTCAGGATTAAAATAAATTAAACACGGGTTTTGTGATATCAAGAACGCAAACGAAATAGGGTTAAGAGATCACAAGAATCCAGGAAAAAACACCGCGTGGGTCGCGCACGGCGGACAGGAAGCGTTGCACGTAGGGCGGTCGAGTATGGGCGCGCGGGGGCGACGGGCGTGGGCGCGCGCGGCGCTGGGGCGAGACGGGCGCGCGACGTGCGCTGCTCGCGTGCGTCATCCCGTGCGGTGGTCGTACGCCTTCGGGACGTCGGCCGTTGCTCGTCAATTCAATACACAATAATTAAATCCAACAATCAATCATGAATCAAATAAATTCATAGCATAGGTACACATGAAAACATGAAAATTCATATGAAAATAAATTAAGGGCGTACCGTATGATCTCGGTTAGAGACTCGTGCTGATAACGTGTTGTAAATAAGTGCGTAAATTAAAGAGACATCGTTTGTTGACCCAGTTCATCCGGAAGGACTACGTTTGGGGGCGATCCAAGCCAGGAGTTTCACTAATGATCTTGTGTATGAGGTGATTACAATAATGAATACAATGATCTATTTATAAGAATAAAACTCTAGTCTAAGATATAAGGTTCGTTGGGTTTCTTGGTCCATTAGTAATGTCCACATCAAATCTTCTAGATTTGGAATAAATCTTCTAGATTTACAACAAATATAATTATAGAAATCAATGATCTTACAAGTAAATTGCAACACTATATCTTTCTTCTTTTTATTGTGTTTCTAATAACAGGATTACTCTTCGAGCTTACACTAAATATAGAATATGGACATAGAATGATATTTACATCCAACACCATTAAACTCCCCCAATAAGAGGGTGTTTGGCTGAGTTTATAAGCTCCTTAAAACATCTTATAAGTTGTTTAAGAGCTTATAAGAACTACCAATTTGTTTGGCAAAATAAGATGTTTAACAGATTATAAGATCATAAATTAAGTTCCTAATATCTGTAAAAATATAAGTTGGATTTCCCAACTTATTTTTCTAACCACCTCCACCCCAACCACCCACCTCATCCTAGAACCACCCCACCCCTCCCCAACCCCTACCCACCCTACCTCAAGATAAAAAATAGAAAAAAATTATTTTTATAAATTTAAAAAATATTTGTTTTAAATTATCAAAGATCTTATAAGTTGTATTAACCAAACACTTTAGCAACTTATAAGCTACTTAAAAATTATATCTTATAAACTCTTAAAACAACTTATAAGATGTTAGAGCTTATAAGATGTTTCAAATAAGTTTAGTCAAACCCCCTCTAAATCTACCTGATGAGTGATGACTCAATTTAATAAATCAATTTCCATAATATTACTGTGTGTAACATTAATTTTATACTTTGCCTAGAATTAAGAAATGAAAAGGTACAAATTTTGATGAACTTAACTATTGGTTGAAGCTAGTCTCTATTTCTTTTATAAAATTATAATTAATTTTCTACATCTCCTTTGTCATTTATATATATATTAAACTATTCGCATGTGCATGTGCATGTGCATGTGCATGTGCATGTGCATGTGCATGTGCATGTGCATGTGCATGATATATATATATATAGAATACGTTTATTTATTGCTTCTTCAATTTAATTAATACCACTAATCACTAATTATTCATATTTTTCAAATGTCCCCACTTAGTTGTTCCTCATCCGAAAATATCCATATTAAACAAATAACTAACAACATACTAATAATACCATATTTAAAGGCAAGGTAAAGTAATACAAAATCACACGCAGCACATATATGAATTATATGAAATGCACCTAATGTATAAAGTATATTGAGTGGTAAGTAGTTGGTCCTTTATTTATACTTAATATAAAATTAACAAATTTAAATAGAAATTTATGTCTGTTGCTTCGATAAAATATCAAATATTTAAATTTGATGATGAAGAACAAGATGCAACATATATAAATAATCTTATGTTAATAACTAATTAATATAAAGTAGCTGAAATGGATGACTTATATATATTGGTCATTGTCAAGTGGGGAAATAGGGTATCACACCCTAAAGTGCCGAGCTTTGGATTTTTTTCAACCGGAATATTAACAATTATTTCTTGGGGTTTTACTGATTTTTATTTGAAATTTAAAATAAATAAATTTAAATGCATATCATATCATATAAATGCACACTAAAAATATTCTTTAATTTTACCCTGTACTAAATTTATTTTCCAATAATATGATTATTATTTTATTATCACAATAATATTATTAATTGAACTCCTATAAGTAATAAATAAGTAATACAAGTAGAAGTTAAATAAAACGTAATTAAATAAATCATGAACCCATGAAAATTGTTCAAAATTTTAAGACCATCTCCAATGCTTGGAGTCTGGAGGCAAATTGCCACAATTTTTTTTATCAAAAGATAAAATAAAATAACTTCATTAATGAATTTAATGAACATTTTAATTACAAGAAATCATTAATAAAATATTAATTAATTTATAGATAATTACAATATGTGAAATTATGAATGATGGGTATCGATTGATTACAACAAATTCCACTATCATCCTCAAATTAAAATCGTCGTGGTTGTCATATGCGTGATCCAAATCGTCGATTTAATCTGCAAAGACCATCAATGTATACAAAAGAAAAAACAAACATGTGAAGATATGATTACCGTGTTTCAAGTAAAAACTTATATTTATATGAAAATATGATTACAATCAGAAACTTTAAATTTTTTATGTAGATCTCAAAGAAAAAGAATAGAATACGCCTTCGTTAACTTAGAAGATTAAAACTTGTAAAAAAAAAATAAAAAATGAATACCTGGGACGAATTTATGGGGGAGAAAATGGTCTACCCGCATAAATCATGGTGATGATATTGAATTTTATTTTTTAATGGTGGTGATATTGTAATCTGTTTATGATGGGAATAGTGAGGCCGCTATTCAAATGAAAAAATAAAATTAAAATTAAATTGTGTAGAAAATAGTACTCCCTCCATTTCAATTTTGTTTACCCAAAAGCCCCAAAGAGGAAGGTTTTTTTTGTTTACCTATTTTCTAAAATGGCAAAAAAGTAACACCACTTTTTCCCACTCAACTTTAAAAAATTACTTTATACTAAAAAATATTTAGAAACAATTCCTAAAAAAAACTATTTTATACTCAAAAGTACTAATAAATAATTTCTTTCTTAAAAACTGTGTTATTTTGAAATTGGTAATCAAAATTAGGACGTAGGGAGTAGAAGATTAGAAGTTGAAGGTTGTGAATGAGAATTAGCATGAGAATGAAATAAAGAGAAATTATAAAAATTAGTAGAAAATATAAAATGAAGTTAATGGTTGAGATTATAACAATTAAAATATAAGATGGAGATTAACTCTTAAAATCAGAGACAAGGATTTTGAAATAGGAGATTTTAATTTATGTACGTCACCTCCCAAATTTTTGTCTTTATATATTAAAATTATAAAAATTAGAATTAAAATAAATATAAAGATAATAATAATGATAAAAAAAAGAAAAAAAATAAAGATAAGATAAAGATAATTTATTACTATATATAACATTAGTAAATGTTTAGTTTTTTTCATTAAAATTATACTTATTTTAATCCACAACTATCCCCTATAAATGATGAACATCACACTCTCACTACTTTCTCAACTAACAATTAGTACAGAAATCTCAAATCTCAATGGCGTTCCCTATGCTTCTTCGTCTTCCTTAGTCACTATAGCTCAACTTCTCTCCATGCAAATCGGATTGCAAAAGGAAGAATGTAAAAAGTGAAGGAACCATAATTTTCTTATTCGTCTTGATTTTTTGCGGCGCATATGGTTCAGCAGCTACACTGCCCAAGCCGAAGCTCCATCAAAATGAAGGTAAGTTTGATAGTTTAATGCTAATTTCAGCTAAAGATTACATGAATTCTTGGTTTTTGGTGGGGGCCCGGGTATGAATTTAGTGCCTGTATGGTGTTTGTTTTTTGGTCTCAGTGAGGGCATTGACGGAAATTGGGAGTAAATTGGGGAAGAAGGATTGAGATTTTAGCAAGGACCCTTGCAGTGGTGAAGGGAATTGGAGTGTTCCCAGTACAATAAAAGGAATTGAGAGCTCTATTACGAGTGATTGTTCTTTTGATCAGAACCCCAATGTTGTAAGCTCTTTTTGAATTGCTTCCAAAAGAGCAATGCATATACGCTTACAACATGACTAGTGGAATTCTGAACAAAAAAGCAATCTCACGCAAGAGAGCTCTCAGTTCCTTTTATTGTACTGGGAACACTCCAATTCCCTTCACCACTGCAAGGGTTCTTGCTAAAATCTCAATCCTTCTTCCGCAATCTACTCCCAATTTCCGTCAATGCCCTCACTGAGACCCAACAATGAACACCATAAAGGCACTAACTAAATTAATTTCCCGCCACCCCCCAAAAAAAAACCAAGAATTCATGTAATCTTTAGATGAAATTAAGTTTACCTTCATTTTGGTAGAGCTTCGGCTTGGGCAGTGTAGCTGTTGAACCATATACGCCGCAGAAAATCAAGACGAACAAGAAAATTATGGTTTTCTTCACTTTTTTTATTCTTCTTTTTTGCAATCTGGTTTGCAAGGAGAGAACTTGAGCTTTAGACTAAGACTGCAATACTCCTCATGATATGGAAAAAGAGAAGGAATTATTTATTTATAATCAAGTCCCAATTTTATTTATTTCTTTGATTTAGGGTTTCCTTTTTTTTTTTTTTTCCGTAACCGAACAATATTTGGTTGCTTTTATTATGTTCCCATTAATTTTTATAGGAAACTACTCTTGTTATATTCTTGGACCAACTTTTAGATTGATGGCGAGCTTAGGTTAAATTATTTGATACTCCCTCCGTCCACGAGTAAGTTTCCCACTTCTTTTTGTTGAATGGTTTAAGAAAGTGTATTTGTTTATGAATATATGGTGGGCCACATGTTGACTTTTGGGATAAAGTAATGAATAATGTTGAAAAGTAAAGTGAATGAGTGACATTTTTGTAATATTGTGTGAGTTTGAAGGTTAAAGTTTATATATAATAGAGTGTTGTTATTTCCATTTATGGAATGGGAAACTTACTCGTGGACGGCCCGAAAAGGAAAGTGGGAAGTTTACTCATGGACGGAGGGAGTACTTAGTTTGTTATTATAAGATTAAAATTAGAATGTATGAGGAAGTTTTGTGTAAAACAGTGCATGAGATGAGACTTTTTTAACAAATTTTTGGCATGCTTATATGAAGAGAGAGAATGAATTAGGAGCAAGAGAAGTGAATCCCTGAGGCATCGAAACTAGCACAAGCGGAAAAGAAACAGCGCAGAAGCATTTCCTGTGATGGAAAAACAAAGAAATCAGAAGCTAGTTAGAAGATCAAAAAACACTAAGACGAAGCAATTAACCAAAAACCTACCAAAAATTCCGAGAACAAAGTGCAAGATATGATCCATATCCAGAACGGAGACTTCTCAACCGTCTAACCGAAAACCCCTTGATGATATAGTTTTTCTCTTTCCAAAGTGTGACTCTATGCTGTTACACTTCACACTATATATAGAGCAGCGGCAGCGGGCGACGAGTGTATATATATACGCACAAATGTATGTATATATACACCCACATGATGAAGAAAAGAGGGAAACAAGAAGTTGGGTGATAGGCAAAGTATAGAGTGAAACTGGTTTATACATAAATCACCAAAGGGTATTAGTTGTTGTTAATGAAGAGTATTAGTTATATTTAATGAAAAGTATTACTGATTTACACTATAGAGTCTTAGTTGTTCGGTGAAAATGAACTAAGACTCTTCAGTGTAAACTAGTAATACTCTTCAGTAAAAATAACTAATATTCTTCAGTGAAAACAACTAATACCCTTCAGTGTTTCATATATACACCAATTTCATTCTATACATATTTTGGGTGATATTAGGAGGCATTACTTTATTAATGCCTCCTAATATAAAAAAAAAAAGGTGGTTGGGTAGACTACTTTATTAATTAAACAATAGAATCTTAGCATTGTTTTAATTGTTTACACACTAACTATTAATTTATGGCTAAAATTTATATGTATAGTTAGACTATACAATTAGTATATTATAGAACCCTTAAAATTGGAGTGAATTGAGTATCGGATCATATAAAAAAATATTAATTTTATGTTGAACAGTTCTTAATTTCCAGTGTATAAATAGCTTTGAGAAAAAAGAATTGATTTAAATTTTATGATTTAAAATTATATACCACTAATCAAAATGTAAACGATACAACTAGCTAGCTTAGTTCCAAAGTGATAATAATTCCTCAATTATAAGGGGTAATATCAATTTACCACTTATATTATTGTCATTTTTTCAATTGGCTACCTTTACTATTATTTTTATCAGATTGCAACTTGTATTATATATAAATTTAATAGTCTCCATCAAGCTCAATTCAATTGTTAATTGCCGGTGCCGATTCGATTAGAGGTATATAACGGGTTAATATCAAAACGGAACGAACCGGACAAAAACCCGATTGAACCGGTAAACCCGTAAACCGCTAGAACCGGTTTTTAAGATTTTTTTTTTTAAGGGAAAGTACACTTTTTTGTCCTTTAAGTTTGGTCAATTTTGTTTTTCGTCCTCTAACTTTTGACTTTATTTTTTAGTCCAATAACTTTTAAAAAATTAACATTTTCGTCCTAAAACTGAAAATTTTTTAGTCCTAAAATTAACATTTTAGTCCGATAACTTATGTTTTAGGACGAAAACGTTAATTTTTTTAAAGTTATCGGACTAAAAAATAAAGTCAAAAGTTAGAGGACGAAAAACAAAATTGACCAAACTTAAAGGACAAAAAAACCAATTTTCCCTTTTTTAAATACAGATCCCAAATATTCATCTCCTACCTTACATCTCTGACATCTGAATCGGGGCAGGTCCAAGCTACCATCACATTTCTATTGTTATTGTCAATATTACATCCAAATTTTTTATTTGCTTTTTCTATAAAAATAGTTAGTGGAAGATAATCTAATGATAATGAAATGAATGAAAAATAGAAGACAGCTCTGGATCAAAAAAGATATTGAAAAAAAAAAAGAAAAAAGGGAGGGAAGTTTTAGCGTAGGGATATCGATAACCAATTGAATTGGTCAATCACGTCTTTCAAAATTAATGATACCGATTAATCACGTAGGCCTCGATAGAAAATTTCCGAGTAACATTTTTCCGGCACGGTCTTTTCAGTTTTTTGGGGTTTGACTTTTTCTTATTTTCCTCAGAATTCAAACTAAAATATTCTTCGGTTTTTCATTTTTGTGGGTGTGTTTATTTTCGGTTGTTTGTTAGTTAGTTACGGTATCGGTGTGTAGTATTGAGATTGGGAAGATTGTAATTAATTGGTTTTGGCCTCTTAATTTTCTACAGGGTTGTTCTTATCCTTTCGTCATTTTAAAGATGCTGATCATTAATTTCCGAAATGTATTTGGATAATTTCAAACCTCTTTCTTTCTGCCAGATCTATCCAATTCATTAATTAGGTAAATTTTTCTATCAAGGCCTACGTGATTAATTGTATCATTAAGACGTGATTGGTAATCCCATACTAAAACTTCCCTTCCTCTGGCTCTCTCTTCCTCTTTTAGTTTTTTTTTCTTTTTCAGTATCTTTCTTGATCCAGAGGTTGTCTTCTATTTTTCATTCATTTCATTATCATTAGATTATCTTCCACTAACCATTTTTATGGAAAAAGCAAATAAAAAAATTCGGATGTAATATTGACAATAACAATAGAAATGTGATGGTAGCTTGGACCTGCCCGATATGTCAGAGATGTGAATATTTGGGACCACTATTTTAAAAAAAAGAAATCTTAAAACCGCTGCTTCGGCTTGGGCAGTGTAGCTGCTGAACTATATACGCCGCAGAAAATCAAGACGAACAAGAAAATTATGGTTTTCTTCACTTTTTTCATTCTTCTTTTTTGCAATCTGGTTTGCATGGAAAGAACTTGAGCTTTAGTGACGAAGACTGCAATACTCCTCATGATATGGAAAAAGAGAAGGAATTATTGAATACATAGGATGTGGACTCAGCTAGACTTTTATATTATACTGATAACAATATTCTATATTTTACACTAACGTTCACAGTTAAATTAGTAGATATTTAGAGGACGAGAGAGAAAGAGAATGGGACGGGACTCTTATTAAACAAAGGGTGTGTTTTGAAACTCTACTCATTTTGAAGAAGTGATATTAATTGATTTTTGTGGTAAAATTAAAAGTGTTAAGGGTATGTTTGTTTTTTAATTTAGGTGTGCGGGGGAAGTCATGACTTTGAAATCGTAGGATGTGAAAATCTTGATGAATAATAAAAGTGTACTAGAGTGTACCCACGCGAATTTCGCGTACTGAATAAGTATATTATTTTTTATTTTCTGTAGACATTTAATATAAGAGTATTTTTGTCTAAAAAATTTCGAGTAATATACAATAAATTATGGAATTTGTTTAGCCGTAGCCCGTGCCCTTCACTAAACCCTATAGGTATATCCTACAAACTAAATAATTAAAAAAAAAATCAAAATTCACATAAATTAATAACAATTATGGAATAACATTACTTAGACTAATAATTTAATAATAATCAATTTTCATTTCAATATTGAATAATTTATAAATTAATCAACATTATTAGTTATTGGGAGTATACGGTAAGAAATTAATTTATATAAGAAACAATACAAAATTTGAAATAAACTTTAACGTTACAAATACATGTTCATCGATCAAAATGAGTTCCAAGCAGAACTTGTCTCTATTAAATTAATTAAAATATATTGTCCAACTTTTTCAATCCTAACTTTAACGGTCAATTTTTTGCTCTCACTCTTGATATTAGAAGAGAAAATTGAGGTGTCATACTCTTGAAATCTAAAATGAGATTTAAATTACAATAATTAAACCATCATAATTATTCAGATAAAAATATATGGTATAGTTAAATATATTATTTTTGCACATGAAGAATATTTAAACTGAACGATATAGAGCATAAATCAACAATCATTATTACATTCATACTGATATTGATATTTAAATCTAATCAAATTGTGAGCACTTAAAATGATGAATTTAATTATAAAATAAATATACTAATAACAATAGATATATAACTAACCAACAATTGATGGGAGAAATCTCAGCAAAAGAGTGGAACAAATGAAACTTTGATGTGAAAAAATGAAATACAATATGCTCTTATTTATAATAAAAAAAATGTATGCAATATTATATCTTGTCCATAATAAGAATATATATCACATAAGAATGTTCTTTGGAATATATAACTATATACCTTTTATTTTAGGAAAAAATAATCGAACATTATATTATACTATATATACTAACTCAAACTTAGAAATGATAAATTTAGATTCATTCAGTAAATAGATCATATTTAATTACATTAAGGTTTGGAAAAAATATGATTTATAATAAATTCTAAATATAATTAAATAAGAAAATGGAAAAAATATCTATTTGCATTAATTATGCAGATATAAATTAATGGTTTAGATTTAATGATATAGAACGAAAGGTCGATATTAAAAGTTTAATCAACTTTTAATGAGAGCGCAGTATTTCAAAATCGAGAGATTTGAGACATGCCACCTCATCCTTAGGATAAGGTGGTGTTGACACATCAACTTTGAGAGGTTTGGAAATATATTATAATAAGATTTTTGTTTTGGGATTTTAATAGGATGAAATTTTACTTTATGTCAAATCAATGTCTTTTAGTGATAGATGTTGTATTATTTTATTATATTGTGTAAGTGAAAAGTAGAAGAGAGATTGAGTGGATGATAAAAAAGTGATGATGTGATTGTATTTAATTATATGAAAAGTAGTAATAGGTTTATAGGTAGGGATTGAGTTTGAGATTTGAAAACCCGATTTTAAATCTCAAACTAGAACAGAGCGTGGATCGCAAAGTCCAAAGTCCATCCGTGTGAATCTCAAAACAAACATACCCTAAGTGTTTGAAAATTGACTTGATGCGAATTACACTAGCTTCTACTAGTAGCTTCCCCGCAAGAGTACGGGTTCACTGTAGTATGGGCAAGTATAGGGACCAAGTATTATCGAACCCAAGGGAAAGTGTGTATGCGAATAGATCCCTGAAGATCTACGCGTCGTAGCTAATATGAGTGTAATGTTTATGGGTTTTTTTAAAGATTAATTAAAACTAAATTAAACTAATTAAACTAAAGAACGAAAGAAACGAATAAACTAAAGTGTGTTTTCAAATAAGAGATGGTGATGCTCAGGATAGGAATCCCTACGTATACTAACGGAGCAGGTACATAATCAAAGTAACCGTGACGCGCAAGAAATAACCTAAGTAAAAGAATGCAAGATGAAAGCTCAAGATTCTAAACCCTAATACTTTACCCTAACACCCGACTTCACTAATCCACTAACAAGTTAATAGATTGTGCTTAATTAATGAGACCCTAATTTAACTAAGGTGATGCGATCGTCCTTCTTCGCTAAACTGGTAGATGAATTAACCCTTCCTAAACCCTCTAGTTAAGTCTACTCGTTGTTAAAGAGTGATACGGTCGTCCTCTCTCTAACACTTTTCGAATGAAATTCAAAAGTAAAGTTAAGATTAATTTTAAGAATTTATTAATCAAGATAATTAAAACTAAACGTCACGAATTATCCTAATTACGTACCCACAACCTACTTCTACGAGTTCATCCTACCCTAAGCATGCAAGGGTTCTAGCCTAACATGGTGGTTTGAATAATAAAAGCAATCACAAGAACAATAATCATATGCATAATTAAGTTAACGAAAGAAATCAAGAACATAAACGAAAGAACAAATTAAAGTCTCTAAAGAAATCTATATAAATCTGAAAAATTAGGGTTTATCATCTCAAAGAATAAAGAAAGAAAGAATTAATCTAATACATTCAAAAGAAATACTAAAACTAAGAATTCGTAAATTAAAACCTCGATTACAACGTATAAAATTCTTCAAAACTCCTTCCCAAGCTTTCTCCTTGCTCAAAGTATGTAAAAATATATGTTGGTATGTGGTGATATGTGAAAATATGCTTGGAAGGGGTATATATAGGCTTTGGGACGAATTTGGGCGATTTTGGGTCAAAACCACTCAAAAAACACTCGAGTGCAGGTGCAGCTCGAGCGCTAGCGCTCGAGCTTGGTGGTCGAGCGGGTCAAGAGGTCGAGCGAGGCGCTCGACCGCTGGTTGTACACATGTTCGTAAAACCTTCATAACTTCTCAACCGGGAGTCCGTTTTGGCCGATTCAAAGTCCTACGAACTCCTATTTTCGCCCTCTATCCATCTATGAAAACCAAAGAGACAAATTAATAAGTTTATAAAAATGATACTCATTTGACTCCAAACACTCATCGAAAACACTCAAAACCTGAGCAAATCGGGCACCAAAACATAACAATTTCACGCCTAATCAACCCCCCCAAACTTACCATATTGCTTGTCCTCAAGCAATGAAATAATAAGTCAAGTGAAATTGTTAGGAATGAGTCAAAGAATCAACTCATGCAAGCAAATGAACTCGAGCTTCAAAGATCAATCACAAGTATACTCACTCACCTTCCTTCATCATACTCATGCAACAACAACAAGAAACACCAAGATCAAACATGGATGTGCACTCAACGATGTATTTCACTCCCTCACAAGTGTATATCAATGATAAAGGGACTCACTCAAACAATCAATCACTCATATTGGCAGCCATAGGCTTGTAAGCACTCTTAACTCCGACCATACTCTAGAAATCAATGCCGAATCAAAAAGGACTTTTCTTAAGGTTGTAATGTAGACTCTTTGGACAGGTGGGATAACAATATAGGGTAAAGCGAGTCACGTGAATGGAGAATAGAAAATCAAACTTCGGTACTTCGAGATTAGGAACAGAATACTTCAAATATTTTCAATCAACACATTTTCAATTTCAATTCTCTCAACACTTCAATTTTTTTTTCTTTCTCACTCTTTCACTTTTTTTTTCTTTTTTCGCACAACACATGAGCTCTTTTTTTTTCTTTTCTCTTTTTTCCACATCTCATAACTTCATCACACCTTCTTCTCATACTCACTCAACAAATAACATTTTCCTTTTTCAACTCAATTCACTCCCTTCACATTCACACTTTCCTATTCTCCACTCAAATTGGGACAAAAAGGCTTAGGAATTGGAATAGTGTTCATATGTGCTAGAAAATAAAATAGGCAAAGCCACTCCATCACTAACTTCTACTAGTCGCTCACCCGCAAGCGGACGAGTTCACTGTAGTAAGAGTAAGTATAATGACCAAGTATTATCGAACCCACGGGATAGTGTGTATGCGAACAGATCCCTGAAGATCTACGCGTCGTAGCTAATATGAGTGTGATGTTTTTGGTTTTTTTGAAAGATTAATTGAAATACTGAATTAAACTAAGTAAACTAAAATACTAAAGAATTCAAATTAACTGCGGGTTGTGTTCTAATGAGAGATGGTGATGCTTAGGATAGGAATCCCTACGTATACTAACGGAGCAGGTACATAATCAAAATAACTGTGACACACAAGAAATAACCTAAGTCTAAGAATGCAAGGTGAAAGCTCAAGATTCTAAACCCTAATACTTTACCCTAACACTCGACTTCACTAATCTACTAACAAGTTAATAGATTGTGCTTAATTAATGAGACCCTAATTTAACTAAGGTTATGCGGTCGTCCTCCTTCGCTAAATCGGTAGATGAATTAACCCTTTCTAAACCCTCTCGTTAAGTCTACTCGTTGTTAAAGAGTGATACGGTCGTCCTCTCTCTAACACCTTTCGAACAAAATTCAAAAGCGAAGTCTAGATTAATTTTAAGTATTCATTAACCAAGAGAATTAAAACCTAACGTCACAAGTTACCCTAATTACGTACCCATAACCTACTTCTACGAGTTCATCCTACCCCAAGCATGCAAGGGTTTTATCCGGACATGGCTTTAACAAACATAAAAGCAATAGAAGAAACAACTAACATAAACATAATGAATTGAATGAAGAAAATAAGAAACATGAACTAGGGTTTTAAAATAAAATAATTCTAAGAACTGAAATTTAATTAACTAAAACGAAGTTCAAAACGTTTAAAGTAATCAAGCTAATGAAAAGAAACTAATAAACGAAAAGAAACTAAAAATTCCTACGAAAAACCTCAACAAAACGTAAGTAAAGCTTGCTCGTTCTTCTCCTCTTCCTCTCTCTAAAAAAACTAAGTCTAAAAGTGATTTCTAAAGTTCGGGATCCTTCAAAACGTGTTTGGAAGAGATATATATAGGCACCGGGCCGATTCGTGAACTCGTGGGCCGAAAAATGAAATCTGGAAAATATGCCTTGGAAGCGCTCGAGCAGTCCCGGTCGAGCGGGGCACTCGAGCTGTTGAGCTCGAATGATTTAATAGGTCAAGCGGGGCGTTCGAGCCGTGTTGCTCGAATGGTTCCAGAGGTCGAATGATGCGCTCGAGCTGTGCCCCTCGAGCGGTAAAAATATTTTGTAAGTCCGGAGCGCTCGACCCTTTTTGCTCGAGCAGGGCGCTCGAGTGATGGTGCTCGTATGAGTCTTCCTTCCTTGCAACTAACACTTTTCTTCTCACGTACTAATATCAATCGTATTTCTTCGATATCTTCTCATCCGGGCATCCGTTTGAGTCGATTCAAAGTCCTACGAACTCCGTTTTTCGTCCTCGATTCACCTATGAGTATCAAAGAGACAAATTCATCAATGTATAGAAATAGTACTCATTTGGCTCTAAAAACTCAATAAAATCGACCAAAACTAGGGTGTTTCTAGCTACGAATCATGACAATTTCACGCCTAATCAACCCCCCCAAACTTACCATATTGCTTGTCCTCAAGCAATGAAATAATAAGTCAAGTGAAATTATTAGGAATGAGTCAAAGAATCAATCATGTAAGCTAATGAACTCGAGCTTCAAAAATCAATCACCCGTATACTCACTCACTTTCCTTTATCATACTCATGCAACAATAACAAGAAACACCAAGATCAAACATTGATGTGCACTCAACGATGTGTTTCGCTCCCTCACAAGTATATATCAATGATGAAGGGACTCACTCAAACAATCAATCACTCAAATTGGCAGCCATAGGCTTGTAAGCACTCTTAACTCCGACCATACTCTAGAAATCAATGCAGAATCAAAAAGGACTTTTCTCAAGGTTGTAATGTAGGCTCTTTGGACAGGTGGGATAACAATATGGTAAAGTGACTTAAGTGAATGGAGAATAGAAAATTCAAACTTCGGTACTTCGAGATTAGGAACAGACTACTTCAAACATTTTCAATCACACTCTTTCAATTCCACTTTTCTCAACACTTCAATATTTTTTTCTAACTCTTTTCACTTTTTTTTCTTTTTTCAATCACTTCACTTTTCTTTTCTTTTTCGCACAAACACATGAGCTCAATTTTTCTTTTGCTCATTCTCAATTCTTTTCTTTTTCCCACATCTCATAACTTCATCACACCTTCTTCTCATATTCACTCAACAAACAATATTTTCCTTTTTCAACTCAATTCACTCCCTTCACATTCACACTTTCCTATTCTCCACTCAAATTGGGACAAAAAGGCTTAGGAATTGGAATAGTGTTCATATGTGCTAGCAAATAAAATAGGCTCTAGGCTCAAAGGGGCTAACAAGGGATCAATGTCATTGGTAAGGAAAATTTTGGCTAAGTGACTCAATAAAATAAAAGATGGCCTAAGATCACATTCGACATATCAAACTAGACACAATCAAGGAACAAGAGCACATGCAAGTTCTAGCATCCTCTAAAGTGACGATTCACTCACAAACGAAGAGATCAAATCATGCATCAAAATCTCATAAGGCTCAAATCTCACGGCTTTCACATCCATGCTAGTCTAGTGCATTCTCACTTTCATCACACAAGTATTCAAAAGGAAAAATTTGTAAACATACGAGTTCTCTCTCAAATCAACTCTAACTCAAACACTCACACAAAAGAATTTCTAACTCACCCTTACAACTCACCCTACTCATCAAATCATACTCAAAGATAGCAATCAACAAGCATAAGATGGTTGATAGGTATGAAATATGCAATAGCGAGTCAAACCAAAATCATCCCAAGGAGTATCTCAACAAACCAATAATCAATCAAACTCAACTCAAAGATAAGGGCGTGCATGCATGTGCAATGTAATCATAAAACAAATAAAAAACTCCACCCCCCCAAACTTCGACCTTGCTAGAGGTCTAAGTTTGGGGTTGTGGGTTACCTCAACCAAATAATTCAATTTCTCTCAATAGCTTTGCACATTCCCTTGTCTCAAGTTGGTTCCTTCAATCTCCACCTCTTTGGCACTCCTTAGAGACAAGCCTACAAGCAACTTACTCAAATACGAGGTTAAACATACGACTCAACAACATCCTAGTAACATAAAAGGAAAATAACTAAAAATACTCAAAAGTAAATAAAAATGGGTTGCCTCCCATTCAGTGCTATTTTTAAGGTCCTCATGCCGGACCGAGCTCAAAGGAGCTTATGGGACATCATACTCAAATTTACCTCCCTTACTCTCATAAGAGTGGTGTTTGAACTCCTTTCCTTGATGCCCTTCCATCATGAGTTCATTTGCTTCCTTCCCCACCTCAAGTGGTATGGGTCTCAACTCCTTCTCACCTTTATCTGGAGGCGTCTTACCAAACAATTTCTTGAATTTGGACTTTTTCTTCTTAACTCCTCCTTTTCCTTCCAACTGGGTTACATCCACTTTCTTCACCTCTTCATCCTTCAACTTCCTCACTTTATCCCTATCAAAACAATCAAGATCATAATGCTCATGGGTTAAATAATCAAGTGAAGGACTAACAAAATCATGAATATGAGAAGGATTAGGGATAGAAGGTGTGTCTTCAACACGAGGATCAATTGCATCCATGCAATACAAACTCTCATCCTCCTTCGGGTGCTTCATGGCTTCATACAGGGAAATCTTCACTTCTTGATCATCAACCTTCAACGTAATCTTTCCATTTGCCACGTCTAGCACCATCACTGCCGTAGCTAAGAACGGTCTTCCCAAGATCAATGGAATGTGCTCATCTTCCTCCATCTCTAGGACTACAAAGTCGGCTGGAAAAATATGATCTCCAACTCTCACGAGGACGTCTTCAACCACACCTTGAGGTCGAGTGATAGACCGGTCGGCAAGTTGAAGCGTCATCATTGTGGGTTGAAGTTCACCACCTTCCAACTTCTTGAAAAGCGACAACGACATCAGATTAATGCTCGCTCCGAGGTCACACAACGCTCCCTTCTTGATCCCGTTCCCAATGTCACATAGGATCGTGAAGCTCCCGGGATCCTTCAGCTTCGGTGGAAGCGCCTTGTGCACTAATGCACTCACCTCGTGGTTCAACTGCACCAACTTCGGCTCATCCACTCGCCGTCTTTTCGCAATCAAGTCTTTCAGAAACTTTGCATAATTGGGCATCTGTTCCAAAGCATCATAAAAAGGAATGTTAATGTGAAGTTGTTTAAAAACATCAAGAAATTTTGCAAATTTTTCATCAAGCTTCTTTTTCATGAAGCGCTGTGGATATGGGACGGGTATCACAGATTTGGGTACCCCCCATTCATCTCTTTCTGTTTCTTTCACTTTATCCCTTGCTTCCCTTGCCTTCTTCCACTTAGGAACTATCTCAACTTTCTCAATGCCTTCCTCTTCAAGCTCTTTGCTCTGATGAGACTCATCCCCATCTTTATGCTTCTCAATCCCTTCACTTTCACTCCCCTTCTCAACTCCTACCTCCTCAATCTCATCTCTAACTTGAGGCGTCTCAGAATCAGCAGGCATCTGAGGACCTTCATAATTGGTTCCACTTCTAAGCTGGATCGCCTTGCAATGCTCTTTCGGGTTCCCCTCCGGCATGGAAGGATATTTTCCCGGCTCTCTATTCACCATCTTTGCAATCTGGCTCATCTGGAACTCTATAGAAGTGAACCGCCTATTGTTATCTTGTTGAGTTCTAGTCCACTCAAAGTTCATCTTCTGGAGCTCTTGATCACGATGATCACCCTTCTTATGCAACTCCTTCACATCGTACTCCAAGGATGACAACCTCTTGCTACCTTCCTCCACTTTCTGAAGGATAGCTCTCAACATCTCTTCGGTTGATGCACCGCCTTCTCCACCTGGAGGTTTAGACCCCGGATCAACACCTGCAGGAACAGTAACACCAGCTTTTGGGTTAGCATATGAAAAATTCTCATTTTTCCTCCATGTGTTTTGAGGAGGCTGCTGGCCTTCTTGAACTCCTTGTGTGTTCCTCCATTGATTTTGAGGTGGCTGTGGGCCTGGAGGTACAAATGGTTGGGCATAAGAAGACCTTCCTTGAAAATTTCCACCTTGTGGATACCCATTCTGATTGTAAAAAGGACCTCCCATATAATTGGCTACCTCTTGCTGTCCACTTGACTGGTCGACTCTTTCATTCTCTGCTGTATTCTCTCCAACCAAATTCTTCCCCAACTCAAGGTTGTTAATCTTCTCCATCATGGCCATCAACAGCCTTCTCGTTCCTTCACTCTCCTCAACCTGATGCATTCTCTAAAAATCTGGATCTTCATTCCAAGCCCCGACATTCGTGACAATGTTGTCCACGATCTCTCTACACCTCTCTATGCCTTGATTCAGGAATGCTTCGCCCGCACAGGCGTCTAAATGGTCTTGCCCGGCCTTGTTGGCACCACTGTAGAAGAATGCCATCACATCTCCCTCATTGTACCCGTGCTGCGGGCACTCTATCAGCATGTTTGAGTATCTCTCCCACGCTTGGCGTAAATCCTCTCCTTGCTTCTGGCGGAAGGAAGAGATCTCAATCCTTGCTTTAATAGTTCTTGATGGAGGGTAGAATCGCTCGAGGAACAGACGCTCGAGCTCGGCCCAAGTGGTAATACCTCCCCGTGGATGCGTATTATCGTACCACTCTTTAGCTATTCCCGTCAATGAGAATGGGAACAACCTAAGCCTCTTGGCATCTTCAGACATGCCATTATAATTGAAAGTGGAGGCTATCGTGAGAAAACTCCTCAGGTGTGTATGAGGATTCTCCTTCCCGATCACCCCCTTGAACTGATTCTCGATAAGCAGTTTTAGAATTCCCTGGGAAATCGAGAAGTTATTTGCCTCAACAGGAGGCAATGCCACTCCATCATAGTACCTCTGCGGTTGTGCCGCAAACCTCCCCCGAATTGCCATATGTTGATCTACGTTCTGGGGCACAGACTGAGGATTAGCAGCAGGTACTGGTACTTGTTGGGATGGTGGTGGGTAAACAGGTGGTTGATTATAGACTGGAGGTGGAGGATACGGGTATGGTGGGTAAGGATAAGGTGGGTAAGGGTAGGGTGGATAGGGTAAGTTGTTTTGTTGTAAGTTAGGAAGTGGGTAAGCAGGGTTGTTATGAGGATTATGGACAAGGTTCTGAGCTGGATTGCCTACGTTTTGTGTATCCGCGTTTAGGCTCTGGCTATCCCCTAATGGAATTTGATTCTGGCTACCACTAACTCCAGTGCCTTCAACTCGGCCCAATTCCTGATTGAACTCATTCGCAGCATCATCCAACTCATTAGAGATATCCATTGGTTCTTTCCCTAAGTCGGCAGTGTTCATCCTCCTCAAGAAAACTCGGTTCCTTCTAGCTATTGTCTCAGGGTCCAACGGTATTCTCACTTCGCTCGTATTACCTTGTGAGCGTGTTTTCTATACCTGACACACTAGCAGAAAGATCAAAACGCAACTGCCGAATGAATAAAAATAAAAATAAAGACAGAAAATAATCACTCACAACTAACTACTAAGCTATCTACAAGTCCTATTAAAAAAACATACAACGCCATCCCCGACAAAATAGTACAAGCGTGTACTATTCGGGAAATTTAGGCTAAGTGACTCAATCAAAACAAAGATGGCCTAAGATCACATTCGGCATATCAAACTAGATACAATCAAGAAGCAAGAGCACACACAAGTTCTAGCATCCTCTAAGGCGATGACTCACTCACAAACGAAGAGATCAATTAATGCATCAAAATCTCATAAGGCTCAAATCTCACAGCTTTCACATCCATGCTAGTCCTAGTGAATTCTCACAATCATCACACAAGCACTCAAAAGGAAAATTTGTAAGCATACGAGTTCTCTCTCAAATCAACTCTAACTCAAACACTCACACAATAAAACTCCTAACTCAACCTCACAATTCAACTCTACTCATCAAATCATACTCAAAGATAGCAATCAACAAGCATAAGATGGTTGATAGGCATGAACTATGCAATACCGAGTCAAATCAAAATCACCCCAAGGAGTATCTAAACAAACCAATAATCAATCAAACTCAACTCAAAGATAAGGGCGTGCATGCATGTGCAATGTAATCATAAAACAAATAAAAAACTCCACCCCCCCAAACTTCGACCTTGCTAGAGGTCTAAGTTTGGGGTTGTGGGTTACCTCAACCAAATAATTCAATTTCTCTCAATAGCTTTGCACACTCCCTTGTCTCAAGTTGGTTCCTTCAATCTCCACTTCTTTGGCACTCCATCGAGACAAGCCTACAAAATAAAACTCTCAAGTACAAGGTTAAACATACGACTCAACAACATCCTAGTAACATAAAAGGAAAATAACTAAAAATACTCAAAAGCAAATAAAAATGGGTTGCCTCCCATTCAGCGCTATTTTTAAGGTCCTCATACCGGACCAAGCTCAAAGGAGCTTAAGGAACATCATACTCAAATTTACCTCCCTTACTCTCATAAGAGTGGTGTTTGAACTTCTTTCCTTGATGCCCTTCCATCATGAGTTCCTTTGCTTCCTTCCCCACCTCAGGTGGTATAGGCCTCAACTCCTTCTCACCTTTATCTGGAGGAGTCTTACTAAACAGTTTCTTGAATTTAGACTTTTTCTTCTTAACTCCTCCTTTCCCTTCTAACTGGACCACGTCCACTTTCTTCACCTCTTCATCCTTCAACTTCTTCACTTTATCCCTATCAAAATAATCAAGATCATAATGCTCATGGGTTAAATAATCAAGTGAAGGACTAACAAAATCATGAGTATGAGAAGGATGAGGGATAGAAGGTGTGTCTTCAACACGAGGATCAATGGCATCCATGCAATACAAACTCGCATCCTCCTTCGGGTGCTTCATGGCTTCATAAAGGGAAATCTTCACTTCTTGATCATCAACCTTCAATGTAATCTTCCCATTTACCACATCTAGCACCATCCCCGCCGTAGCTAAGAACGGTCTTCCCAAGATCAGGGGCACGTGCTCAACTTCCTCCATTTCCAGAACTACAAAGTCGACTGGAAAAATGTGATCTCCAACTCTCACGAGGACGTCTTCAACCACACCTTGAGGTCGAGTGATAGACCGGTCGGCAAGTTGAAGCGTCATCATTGTGGGTTGAAGTTCACCACCTTCCAACTTCTTGAAAAGCGACAACGACATCAGATTAATGCTCGCTCCGAGGTCGCACAACGCTCCCTTCTTGATCCCGTTCCCAATGTCACATAGGATCGTGAAGCTCCCGGGATCCTTCAGCTTCGGTGGAAGCGCCTTGTGCACTAATGCACTCACCTCGTGGTTCAACTGCACCAACTTCGGTTCATCCACTCGCCGTCTTTTCGCAATCAAGTCTTTCAGAAACTTTGCATAATTGGGCATCTGTTCCAAAGCATCATAAAAAGGAATGTTAATGTGAAGTTGTTTAAAAACATCAAGAAATTTTGCAAATTTTTCATCAAGCTTCTTTTTCATGAAGCGTTGTGGATATGGGACGGGTATCACAGATTTGGGTACCCCCCATTCATCTCTTTCTGTTTTTTTCACTTTCTCCCTTGCTTCCTTTGCCTTCTTCCACTTAGGAACTCTCTCAACTTTCTCAATGTCTTCCTCTTCAAGCTCTTTGCTCTGATGACACTCATCCACATCTTTATGCTTCTCAATCCCTTCACTTTCAATTCCTTTCTCAACAGTAACACCTCCATCTTTCTTGTGTTCTCTTTCTTTGGGCGTCTCAGAATCAGCAGGCATCTGAGGCCCTTCATAGTTGGTTCCACTTCTTAACTGGATAGCCTTGCAATGCTCTTTCAGGTTCCCCTCCGGCATGGAAGGATACTTACCCGGCTCTCTATTCAACGACTTTGCAATCTGGCTCATCTGGAACTCTATAGAAGTGAACCTTCGATTGTTCTCTTGTTGAGTTCTAGTCCACTCAACGTTCATCTTCTGGAGCTCTTGATCACGTTGATCACCCTTTTTATGCAACTCCTTCACATCGTACTCCAAGGATGACAACCGCTTGCTACCTTCCTCCACCTTCTGAAGGATAGCTCTCAACATCTCCTCGGTTGATGCACCGCCTTTTCCACCAGGAGGTTTAGACCCCGGATCAACACCTGCAGGAACAGTAATACCAGCTTTGGGGTTAGCATATGAGAAATTCTCATTTTTCCTCCATGTGTTTTGAGGAGGCTGCTGGCCTCCTTGATACCCTTGTGTGTTCCTCCATTGATTTGGAGGTGGCTGTGGGCCTGGAGGTACAAATGGCTGGCCATAAGAAGGCCTTCCTTGAAAATTTCCACCTTGTGGATACCCATTCTGATTGTAATACAGACCTCCCATGTAATTGGTTTCTTCTTGCTGACTCGTGGGTGGTTCCACTTTCTCACTCATTGCTACATTCCCTCCAACCAAGTTCTGCCCCATCTCAAGGTTGGTGATCTTCTCCATCATGGCCATCAACAGCTTCCTTGTACCCTCATTCTCCTCCAACTTGCATACCCTCTGAAATTCTAGATCACCGTTTCCTGCACCGGTATTCGTGACAATATTGTCCACGATCTCTCTACACCTCTCTATGCCTTGATTCAGGAATGCTCCGCCCGCACAGGCGTCTAAATGGTCTTGCCCCGCCTTGTTGGCACCACTGTAGAAGAATGCCATTATAATTGAATGTGGAGGCTATCATGAGAAAACTCCTCAGGTGAGTGTGAGGATTCTCCTTCCCGATCACCCCCTTGAACTGATTCTCGGTCAGCAGCTTTAAAATTCCTGGGGAAATAGAGAAGTTGTTTGTCTCAACAGGTGGTAAAGCCACTCCATCGTAGTACCTTTGTGGCTGCACTGCAAACCTCCCTCGAATAGCCAGATTTTGATCTACGTTCTGCGGAACGTGTTGAGGATTAGCAGCCGGTACGGGTACTTGTTGGGGTGGTGGTGGTTGGTAAACAAGTGGTTGATTGTAAACTGGAGGTGGAGGATACGGGTATGGTGGGTAAGGATACGGTGGGTATGGGTAGGGTGGATAGGGTAAGTTGTTTTGTGGTAGGTTAGGATGGGGGTAAGCAGGGTTGTTATGAGGATTTTGGACCATGTTATGAGCTGGGTTGTTTTGGTTCTGAGTACCCGGGTTTTGGCTCTGGCTCTCTCCTAACGGATCCTGATTCTTGCTAGTATTGCCATCAGTGTCGTCAACCCGGTTCAATGCCTGATTGAACTCATTCTCGACATCGTCCAACTCATGAGTGATGTCCATCGGTTCTTTCCCTAAGTCGATATCATTCATCCTCCTCAAGAAAGCTCGGTTCCTTCTAGCTATTGTCTCAGGGTCCAACGGCATTCTCTCTTCGCTCGTATTGCCTTGTGAGCGTGTTTTCATATACCTGACACACTAGCAGAAGGATCAAAACGCAACTGCCGAATGAAAAAAATAACTAAAAAAAATAAAGACAGAAAATAATCACTCACTACTAACTACTAAGTTATCGACAAGTCCTATTCAAAAAGCATACAACGCCATCCCCAGCAACGGCGCCATTGACTTGATGCGAATTACACTAGCTTCTACTAGTAGCTTCCCCGCAAGAGTACGGGTTCACTGTAGTATGGGCAAGTATAGGGACCAAGTATTATCGAACCCAAGGGAAAGTGTGTATGCGAATAGATCCCTGAAGATCTACGCGTCGTAGCTAATATGAGTGTAATGTTTATGGGTTTTTTTAAAGATTAATTAAAACTAAATTAAACTAATTAAACTAAAGAACGAAAGAAACAAATAAACTAAAGTGTGTTTTCAAATAAGAGATGGTGATGCTCAGGATAGGAATCCCTACGTATACTAACGGAGCAGGTACATAATCAAAGTAACCGTGACGCACAAGAAATAACCTAAGTAAAAGAATGCAAGATGAAAGCTCAAGATTCTAAACCCTAATACTTTACCCTAACACCCGACTTCACTAGTCCACTAACAAGTTAATAGATTGTGCTTAATTAATGAGACCCTAATTTAACTAAGGTGATGCGATCGTCCTTCTTCGCTAAACTGGTAGATGAATTAACCCTTCCTAAACCCTCTAGTTAAGTCTACTCGTTGTTAAAGAGTGATACGATCGTCCTCTCTCTAACACTTTTCGAACGAAATTCAAAAGTAAAGTTAAGATTAATTTTAAGAATTCATTAATCAAGAGAATTAAAACTAAACGTCACGAATTATCCTAATTACGTACCCACAACCTACTTCTACGAGTTCATCCTACTCTAAGCATGCAAGGGTTCTATCCTAACATGGTGGTTTGAATAATAAAAGCAATCACAAGAACAATAATCATATGCATAATTAAGTTAACGAAAGAAATCAAGAACATAAACGAAAGAACAAATTAAAGTCTCTAAAGAAATCTATATAAATCTGAAAAGTTAGGGTTTATCGTCTCAAAGAATAAAGAAAGAAAGAATTAATCTAATAAGTTCAAAAGAAATACTAAAACTAAGAATTCGTAAATTAAAACCTCGATTACAACGTATAAAATTCTTCAAAACTCCTTCCCAAGCTTTCTCCTTGCTCAAAGTATGTAAAAATATGTGTTGGTATGTGGTGATATGTGAAGATATGCTTGGAAGGGGTATATATAGTCTTTGGGACGAATTTGGGCGATTTTGGACCAAAAACACGCAAAAACGCTCGAGTGCAGGTGCAGCTCGAGCGCTAGCGCTCGAGCTTGGTGGTCGAGCGGGTCAAGAGGTCGAGCGAGGCGCTCGACCGCTGGCTGTACACATGTTCGTAAAACCTTCATAACTTCTCAATCGGGCGTCCGTTTTGGCCGATTCAAAGTCCTACGAACTCCTCTTTTCGCCCTCTATCCATCTTTGAAAACCAAAGAGACAAATTAATAAGTTTATAAAAATGATACTCATTTGACTCCAAACACTCATCGAAAATACTCAAAACCTGGGCAAATCGGGCACCAAAACATAACAATTTCACGCCTAATCAAAAATAAAGTGATTTTAAATTAGATTTAGGAAGTAACGTGTTTGTAGAATTATTTTGTTTAGTATGAAGATAAGAGAACGAAAAAAAGTTGTTTGGTGTGGAGGTATAACTATGTGAATAATGTTTTGATCGAAGGAATTTTTATATTTTTCAAATTTGAGGGAAATAACTTTGATTAAAGTCATTTTTATTTTCATTCCTCTCCTCTAACCAAACACACTCTAAATAATTTTGTATCATTATATATATATTTACTATCACAAGTAAAATATAATTTGATGCACATGGACGGTGGACCATATTCAACCAATGTTTTGAAAATCGGACCGGCCGGTCTGACCGGTTTAACCGGGAACCGGGGCCAGTGTCGGTCCGTTTTTAGGTATATAACGGGTTAATATAAAATCGGAACGAACCGGACAAAAACCTAGTTAAACCGGTAAATCCGTAAACCGCTAGAACCGGTTTTAAGATTTTTTTTTTTTTTAAAAACTAGAGGTCCCAAATATTCATCTCCTACCTCACATCTCTGACATCTGAATCGGGTAGGTCCAAACTGTTGTAATGGAGTGCGTAAATTAAATAGACAGCGTTTGTTTACCCAGTTCGTCCGGAAGGACTACGTCTAGGGGCGATCCAAGGCAGGAGTTCCACTAATATTGTTGTGTATGAGAGTACATAATTCATGAATACAATGGGATATATATAATAGTAAAAACCCTAGTCTAATGGATAAGGCCCAATATGATTCTTGGTCCTCAAGTAATGTCCACACCAAATCTCCTAGATTTGGAATATCAAATCTTCCAGATTTACAACACTCTCCCTTGGACATTACGACATAAATGTCTTATCATAAAAAACTCCACGTGCTAAGGATCGGCCACAATAATAAGTGGGAGGAATGTCATTGATCTTCTAGATCTAAATCTTCCAGATTCATTTCGAGGTTACCGCTCCCCCTGAAGACAACAACACTTTAAGTCTTTGCATCCCAATACCACGAACGTACTTTTCAAAAGTAGACGTAGGTAAGGATTTAGTAAGCAAATCTGCAAGATTGTTACTAGATTGCACCTTTTGAATGGTAATCACGACACTCTTCTGGAGTTCGTATGGGTAGAAAAACTTAGGTGAAATATGTTTCGTCAGGTTTCCCTTGACATACCCATTACTCATTTGTGCGATGCAAGCAGCGTTGTCTTCAAATATAACGGTGGGAGATGTATCGCCCTTGGCGATACCACACGAGTCACCATTGTGTTTTACCAAGGACCTTAACCAAACACATTCTCGTGCGGCTTCAAATAAAGCTATGATCTCTGAGTGGTTTGAAGACGTGGTAACCATGGATTGTTTAACCGATCTCCACGAGATTGCGGTTCCACCACAGAGAAAAACATAACCAGTATGGGATACGGCGTTGTGGGGATCAGACAAATAGCCAGCATCCGCATAACCTACCAAGGTTTTGTCTTGGTTCTTACGATAAAACAGTCCAAGATCTTAAGATCCTTGGAGGTATCGTAGAGCATGCTTAACACCATTCTAATGTCTCCTCGTAGGAGAAGCGCTATATCTCGCAAGCAAGTTAACTGCAAATGCAATGTCCGGCCGGGTACAATTTGCAAGATAGAGCAAAGCTCCAACAGCGCTAAGATAAGGAACTTCTGGTCCCAGAATTTCTTCTGAATCTTCTCTTGGCCTAAATGGATCCTTATCCACTTCGAGGGATCGGACAACCATTGGGGTGCTAAGTGGATGAGATTTATCCATGTGAAATCTATCCAATACCTTCTTCACGTAGGTCGACTGATGAACAAGGACTCCTTCTGGGAGGTGCTCGATCTGCAAGCCGAGGCAGTACTTGGTTTTACCCAAGGACTTCATTTCGAATTCAGCTCTCAAGATTGAACTGGCTTCTTCAATCTCTTTGCATGTTCCGATTATGTTCAGGTCATCAACATATACGGATATGATGCAAAAATCGTCTTGCAATTTCTTCGAGAATACGCACGGGAAAGCTTTATCGAATGTGTATCCCTTCTTCTGAAGGAATTCACTAAGTCGGTTGTACCACATAAGACCCGATTGCTTCAGGCCATACAACGACTTACGCAGTTGTATGCTATACATACTGCGATTTTCTCCATCCCTTAACTGAGGAATGTTAAATCCATCTGGGATTTTCATATAAATATCGGCATCTAGTGATCCGTATAAGTACGCGGTTACTACGTCCATTAATCTCATCTGGAGATTCAACTTAACTGTCAAAGATATCAAATAGCGGAACGTTATTGAGTCCATGACGGGAGAATAGGTTTGATCGAAATCAATCCCGGGTCTCTGCGAAAACCCTTGCGCTACCAGCCTCGCTTTGTACCTCTCCACAGTATTGTTCTCATTTCGTTTTCGTACAAATACCCATTTATATCCTACAGGAATAGCGCGCGGGGGTGTACGAATGATTGAGCCAAATACTTGTCTTTTGTTAAGCGAGGCGAGCTCCGCATCAATTGCCTCTTTCCATTTAATCCAATTGTGGTGCTTCCGACACTCTGCGATTGTTTTGGGTTCAGGATCTAGATCATTAATAATGGAAAGAGCTATTGACGCTGCAAATGTGTCGTCAACGACAGTAATATTTCTATTATATGTTTCTCCCGTATCTGTGAAGTTCACAGAGACTTCGACATTTACGTCAACCAGACCTTCCTCATTTCCCATTTTATCTGGGTCTGGTCGTTCCACGGTCCTAGTGCATGGAATGTTTTGTGCACGTGCTTCATCACTAGGACTCTTGTCTCCTTGAGACTTGGGATTATCTAGACGGATCTCTTCCAGAGATTTTCCATTCGACTGACCAGATTTGCTAGCCTTTCGTTTAGGTGTGTTACTATCTCTTGAGGGTCCCTTACGTTTTTGGTGTGTGGGGGCATGAGTACTTGTTTTGCTTGGGACCTCAACCCTTTGGGGAGCATTTACTGCAGGTATATGCGATCTAGTCACACATCTATGGTCAGTGAACGCGTCTGGCAGGTTATTTGCTAAGTTCTGCAGGTTAATGATCTTCTGAACTTCTAGTTCAGATTGGTTAGTGCGCGGATCTAGATACTGAAGATTACTTACGTTCCACGTAAGTTCCCGGCATTCATTCAATTTTGAATTCGGATCTCCCCCTAATGTCGGGAAGTAATCTTCATCGAACGTGCAATCAGCGAACCGGGCAGTTAATTGATCCCCGGACAAAGGCTCGAGGCATTTCACGATGGATGGAGAGTCGTATCCTACATAAATACCGAGTTTCCTTTGTGGGCCCATAGAGGTTCGCTTGGGTATCGTAATCGGTACGTATACGCAGATGGGAAATACTAGGTTCTCTCCCACGCACTAGTTGTAGGGGGAATGATCATTATATGCAGTTGGACGGATTTGAATCAGGTGTGATGCATGAAGGACTGCATGCCCCCAGCATGAGGTGGGTAGTTTAGAGTTTATAAGCAATGGTCTCGCGATAAATTTGATACGTTTTATTAGCGCCTCAGCAATACCATTTTGGGTATGGACGTAGGGGACCGAATGCTCCACTTTAATTCCCAGGGCCATACAATAATCTGTAAAGGCCTTCGAGCTAAACTCGGCTGCGTTATCCATGCGAATCGATTTAATTGGATAATCCGAGAATTGAGCTCTTAGCTCGATAGTTTTCGCAATGAGCTTCGCAAAAACTTGATTGCGGGTGGACAGCAAACATGCAAATGTCCACCTAGTGGAGGCATCAATAAGAACTATGAAATAACGAAATGGTCCTGATGCTGGGTGAATCGGTCCGCAAATGTCTCCTTGAATTAGCTCTAGGAAAACCGGAGACTCTAGTCCAACCTTAGTGTGCGACGGGCGCACTATCAACTTACCCTTTGAACATGCATCACAGAAATATTCATCGACGGGAGGGATTCTATTATTCGTAATATTATGACCAGTTGAATTAGATAGAATCCTACGTATCATTGTTTGTACCGGATGACCTAACCGCTGATGCCATAATTTAAAAGAATTTGGGTCATGGAATTTCATACTCATCGCTAGATGGGAACTAGACAGCCGGATGTAGGTATAGTACAAACCGGAGGAGAAGGATGGAAGCTTTTCTATAACTTGCTTACGGCTACCTCGAGTATAAGTCATCAAAAGGTATTCGTTATCGCTTTCAGTTTTAGTTTCAATATGATATCCGTTATTTCTAATGTCTCTAAAACTGAGTAGGGTACGCTTAGATTGCGGAAACAATAAAGCATTTTCAATTATTAATTCGGTACCCATGGGGAGGACAATGGAAGCTCTTCCAGAGCCCACTATCAATGTACTGTCATTCGCAATTGTACTTATACTCCCCTTACGATTAATCAAGTTATGAAAATACTTCCTATCCTTTAGGATCGTATGTGTGGTGGCGCTATCTACCAGACATAAATCGCTATGGGCGTCCATCATGCAAGAGGAAATGGTCCAAACCTAATAGCTGATTTGTTTACAAGCCATAAATCAAAACAGCAATATTTGAATAAATTCATGGTTAGCTATTACGGTAAACACATCAAAGCTAATTCATTCATAAATAAAATATCCGAAAGAAAGGATCCAAAACATAATAAGTAATTGTTTTATTTAGAAAACAAACTACTAGGAATAATCAAATACGCGAATCTACTTGTTTATCCTAAAATTCGAGCTACGGGCTCAAGAGGTCATCTTTGTCTAGGTCAAAATCTGCTTCGGGCAGGTCATCATCCATAGGTTCATCAACTGGAGCCTCCCTCTTATCGTCCTTTTGCATCATTAAATAAGCCTCGACCAGGTGTTTGGGAGTACGACACGTGCGTGACCAATGGCCTTTGCATCCGCATCTGAAGCAGGACTGCTCAATCATTCTTTGAGAGCTGGGTTTCTCAGGAGCGTTAAACCGGGTCTTGTGACCACCGGGTGAACTACGGCCTCGGTCGTTAGTCCGGAATTTCTTACTCGCTCTCCCCCTTCCACGATTGCGACGACCAGATGAGGGTTTATGCTTGTATCGCTGCAGGCGTACAGGGTCGCTAGCGTGAAACATTGATACAGAATCCTGGATCAGGTTGGTCACAACACGCTGCAATGCAGAGCTGTACTTTGTTATGGACTTCAGGTCCTCATAACGGACGTTCAACCATTCATGTTGTGATGGGGGTAGGAGTGAAAAATCATATCGTTGGAAACGTTCCTTCAGGGTTTTCCACAATATCTCGGGGTCCTTTTCTGTGACATATTGGAATTTTAGACCTTCATTCATGTGGTTCCTTAGAAAAATCAATACCTTCGCCTTCTGGGCGTCAGTAGATTTGGAACCTTTCATGATGGTTTCGCTTAACCCATTTGAGGCTAGATAGTACTCTATATCTAGCACCCATGTCGGGTAATTGCTACCGTCGAGAGCAAGCTCATCGAACTCTTTCATAGTGATATCAGACATAATTCACTACAAGAGAAGCGACATGGTGAGGGGGATGAACAAGACGCATAGACATTGAGGGAAAATTAAGGATTCATTTAATTATTCTAAGGCACATAGATGCACGTACTGGGCGTCGTCTACCCTAGGCATAAATTCACGGTCCGACAAATACCGGGTGCCGCCTACCCGGGCATAAAAAAGCGGACTATAAACTATGTGCGCAGAGTTAAAGCACGTAGGATAAAAATCACTCAAACATGCAATAACAATAAATAATGATAATCACATGAAAATAATTTGCAGAAAATATACGGTTTAATGGACAGAGGAAATAATCATTAGAATAATTATTTCATGTACATTAACGCAATTTAAAGAAATATTTTTAGGATTGTATAATAAAGCGAAACACGAATTTTATGATATCAAGAACACAAACGAATCGGTTTAAAGAATCATGAAGAATCCAAAGAAAAGCGTCGCGTGAGACGCGCACGGTGGACGGGTGCGACGCTCGTAGGTTGACCTCGTGCGTACGGCAAGCGGACACAGGCGTGCGCGGCGGGAGGGCGCGAGCGCGCGCGCGACGGGCCCGTGCGCGCGGCGCGGGCGGCGCGGGCGTGCGACGTTGAGGCGCGACAGGCGCGAGTGCGCGTGGCACCGGGCGTGATGGGCGCGGATGCACGCGGCATCGGGCACGACGGGTGCGGATGCGCGCGGCATCGGGCGCGACGGGCGGCGCGAATGCGCGCGGGCCTGCGCGGCGCTGGGCGCGAGAGCGCGCGGGAGCGTGCGGCGCTGGGTGCGAGCACGCACGCGAGGCTACGGGACGAGGTGCGCGCCCTGCGGGCGGCGCTCGGCGCTGGCGCGCGCGGTACACGCTGCGGGCGGCGCTGGTGCGCGCGGTGCGCGCTGCGGGCGGCGCTCGGCGCTGGCGCGCGCGGTGCAGGCTGCGGGCGGCACTCGGCACTGGCGCTCGGTGCGTGCCGCGGGCGGCACATGCTCGGGTCGGCGGCGGCAAGCGGTGCTACGGGCACTCGGCTGATGTTGGACGACGGTCGTTCGACTACGGGCGACGGCCGTTGTACATAGATTCAATTCACAAAATAACTTTCACGTAATTTAATTTCACACAGGGAAATTTAGGAACAAAATCAATTATCCAAGTACACAATAAAACATGTGATTCATATAAAATAAATTAAAGGCGTACCGTTTAATCTCGGTTAGAGGCTCGTGCTGATAACGTGTTGTAATGGAGTGCGTAAATTAAATAGACAACGTTTGTTTACCCAGTTCGTCCGGAAGGACTACGTCTGGGGGCGATTCAAGCCAGGAGTTCCACTAATATTGTTGTGTATGAGAGTACATAATTCATGAATACAATGGGATATATATAATAGTAAAAACCCTAGTCTAATGGATAAGGCTCAATATGATTCTTGATCCTCAAGTAATGTCCACACCAAATCTCCTAGATTTGGAATATCAAATCTTCCAGATTTACAACACAAACTACCATCACATTTCTATTGTTATTGTCAATATTACATCCGAATTTTTTATTTGCTTTTTCCATAAAAAGGGTTAGTGGAAGATAATCTAATGATAATGAAATGAATGAAAAATAGAAGACAACCTCTGGATCGAGAAAGATATTGAAAAAGAAAAGAAAACCAAAAGAGGGAGAGAGAACTCATAGGAAGAGGATAACCAATTGAATTGGTCAATCACTCTCTTTCAAAATTTTACCTAATTAATGAATTGGTTAATTAACACTACAATTAAAGAGTAGATTAATAAAAATAAAAAAAATCATAGAAAATTTTACTAAGTATATTATATACGGAAATAATATAGTGCCCACTGGTGGGCACAAAAATTGTGCCCACCGCTTACGTGGCAATGCCACATAATTTTTTCCTAAATATCTCTTATTTTCTACTTATTCCTATATTTTGTGCTTATCTAATTAAACCCCTATTTTCATGGAGTATCTTCCCATATAAAATAGGAAAATCTTTTTAAAAAAGACTTTTTTGTTCAATATTTTCAAGATTCTTTTAATTTTGATATACGTATTTATGCTTGTGATAAATATATATATAATCATGCACGTAAGCCACATAATTTTTAAAATATATAATCATGCAATATATAACAATCTTTAATGTACGTATATATGCTTGTGATAGCAATATATAATCATGCATGCTAAGGTGAATGTATGCGTGAACTTTTACAATGCTTAATTTGTTTTTTTTTTTTAATTCTTTAGACTAAAACAAAATTCTTTTCGGCATACCTATTTAAAAAAAAATAATCCATTTAACATGGAGTTTAAATTTTAATTCTTTATGTTAAATCTTGAATGTCCAACAATAAAGTTATCTTTGTTTGTCTATACAGTGTCTTAAATTTTAAATTTTGTATTCAATAAAATGATTTTTTTATGATAATCATCAGTCTCTCTTTACAATCAAACCTTTAATAAAATTAGTTCGTAAATGTGAGGTAAATCTTGAGGAAATAAACCCACTGCCCTAAAGGGCTCCGAAAAATTATCTATGCTTTTGGCGTTTGCAAGTGCTCCCAAGACTTAGTTCTTCAATTTTTTTTTCAGTATGTTTTCCAAAGACTTAGTTCTTCAATTCTTTTCATTTTTATCGTGATATTGCTATTAAAAAAATGAAATGCTTGCAATTATAACTACACAAAAAAATAGTTTTTACAATTCAATTAATATTCATTTATTTATAAGATCGTTGGTCATCAAACATGAAAACATTAATTATGCCTCACAAGCGAATTTTGGTTTGCAAACAAGATAACCTTATATTATAAGCCATTTTTTATTGGAAAAATTTTGTGCGAAACGGTCTCACGATGAGACAATTCAAAAAGTAATACAAAATAATACAAATTAACATCTCTCCATTTCAAAGTGTTAATGTCACATGTCAAATTTATACTCTGTCTCACGCAAGACCTACTCTTGTGCTTCAAATATTATTATAACTTTGAAACCCAGTATACAAACTAGCATGCCTAATTTAAACCATGTACTCATATATAATAGATAATGTTTATTGATGAAGGCTAAAAACCATAATCCACAATCAAATAATTAAATGTCTTCTTTTTTCGTGCACAGAAACATAACTTATATTTTTTCTTGTTATTCAATGAACCATTAAGTGTAGACAAAAATAAATTAAATGAAGGAAAATGAGAAAAATAAGAATAAAAAATTCAAAATAAAGTATCCAACATAAAAAAAATGTGAATAAGATGCAATCAGATAATAATATGCTTTCGAAAGAAGTTGATACTCTCATTCATTCGTTGTCTTACACACTGCCATGAGAAAACTCTGGATAGTATGGTTCATCTAAGCGTGACCTATCATCAATAATAGAATAATCGTGTTACCAAATAATAAATAAAGAAAAAGTAAAAATTAAATTAAAAAAAACGTACGTAGAGTGTAGATCAGGACATGTTCGTTTATCATGGCCGCTTCTACTGCATACACTGCAACTTCTACTATTTTGTGACATTGATATCTCTTTTGATGATTTCAGTCGTTTGCCGCATCCTTTAGCACGCACAGGATGTGGGTCCTGGACAACTTTTGTAAGCTCACGACTTCCCTTATTTATTTGAGTATTATTGTTACCACCATCATCAATTTATGCTGCCCTTTTCTTTAGATTTTGGAGTTCTTCAATCAAAAAATTAGTGCGGGCCTTTGTTAAAGAACACTCATCAACTAATTGCATTGCAACATGGACCAATGATCTACGCCTAGAAATAAAAGATTGATTTTCTATTAAAGTTGTTAATCCATCAACTGCAACTATTTTTGCCTTCTTAGTCCATCTCTTAACAACATACTTATCTGGCAATATCATTACTTGAGTAACCTTCATCCAACAAAGCATATGACGACATGGATATCCTTCAAAATCAAATAATCGACAACTACATGAAACTAAATCAGAGGATATGTGATATGTTAACTTACGTTGTCGATTAAATGTTTTATTCGCCTCAAAACGTTCCACCATGTATGTGAGAGTTTCATCTGTGCTCGAAATCAATGTGCAAACATAGGCCATACTATCCTGCAACTCTTTTTGGAACAATACAAATATTGTCTTTGTATAGATTGCTGATATTTGTTGCTCCATCAAAAACCCTGAAACCATTCGTGGCACCTCATTGCAATCAATATGATTCGAAACTAACACTTCGTGTCTTTGGTGAACAATAGCTCTATTGAAACGAGTAATAAAATCTACCAAAGAATTTTTATGGTTAACATAGCGTTTAAAGAAAGAATGGTTGCTCTCAACTCTCTGACTACTAGACATCCCAACAGCAAAAACGTCTTTAACATAAGCAGGCACCCATCGATGTCTAATTGCATACATATCACTCAGCCACTTATTCTCTTTTAGTCCAGTAGAATTCATCAACCCAACCCACTTAGTTTCAAACTCTTCGACTGATTCAGACTCCTTTATAATATCCAATAATGTGTGATAATGATCCTTGTATAGACGAGCATTCAACTTCTCAGAAAATTTGTTAAGTATATGCCACAAACAAAATCGGTGTAAAGTATTAGAAAAAACCTCTAAAATGGCTCGTGATATTGCTGCATCCTGATCAGTAATAATCACACGTGGAGGTCCCTGAGTTGACATGCACTCTAAGAACTTCGAAAATAACCAAATAAATGATTCTGTCTTCTCATCACTCAACAATCCACACCCAAACATAGTAGTCTGGCGATGATGGTTATCACCGACGAATAGGGCAAACACCATGTTGTATTTATTTGTGTTATAAGTTGTATCAAACACTATAGCATCTCCAAAATATGTGTACGATCTTCTGGAGTCATCATCAACCCAAAAACATCTGAGAAAAACTCCATCGTCATCTGTTTCATAAGCAAAATAAAAGTTCTCATTCTTCTCTTTCTCCATCTCAAAATGCTGAAGCAGTGTTTCAGCATCATGTCCAAAAAACTCACTTTCAACACGTCTTTTGTGGTTCCTAATATCTCTCTCCAAACAACCAATCATTGACGGACCTCCAGCATCTATCTCTAGCAAGCGCACTTGCTGGCAGGTGGGTATATTAGCTTCTGATAATTGTTTTGCAAGATCTTTCTGAACAATTGACATTTTTCGATGTGATCTTAGTAGATGAACTCTACTGGGAGTCACCAAAGCATGGTTATGTTGCTCAATAAAGTAACTAACAACCCATTTATCATCATCCTTAGATCTTTTAACTGTCATTTTTGCTTGACACTCACATCTAGTATGTCCCCTATTCCTTTCAACGATTGGCGCCTCATCAATTTTTTTTGTATGCTTTTCATTTGTCCTCCCTTCCTTTGAGCATACAAACATTTTCCAAGAAATTTGACTCGTATCTTTATTTTTTTTACTATTCCCGATACGTATGCTAAAGCCTCCCTCTCTCGCATACATATTGTAAAACTGATGTGCATCTTCCAATGTTTGAAATTCTTGGCCAACTTTCGGAATGATATTAATTGTAACCTGTGGAATAAAAACTGCATCATCTTGTTCTTCTTCCATTCCTGTACAGATATAATAATGCAAAATAAAATTATGTGAGAGAACAAAAGCATAGCTTCCATAATTTGTAATTTACAATTTAGATGAGTGAGTTCGTGTTATTAAACCAAATCTTAATTTAAGTAGAAGCATGTAGTAGTAAAATTGCAACATGTATATATGGATGCATATGTCTGGCTTATTCCCACCCATACAAATAATTATTTTAGATTAAAAGAAAACCCCCACAATAGTATATATGTACCTATTGCATACTTAATGTTACTTAAATTTCTCTAATAGATGTATGCAGTTCTCATGTATCATGCCAAATTTCTTGGCAGTTACTATTACGAGAACGGGGTGCAATTAATTTAAAGAGACATTCGAGATCGTGACAATTAAAAATTATTTAGATAATGTATTGAGAATGGGGTGCTATAATTTTGTATTAGATTATTATATCATTTGAAACTAACAATATAATATTAAATAAAATATAGATGTAATTTTGAATAAATAATCAATATAGTAGGAAATTATGAAATATCTATTTGTAATTTACTTCTAAATATATTAATTATATTAAAAATAATTTGGGTCCCCGCGTGGAATGGGGCGGGGATCCCCAAGGGGAGGGAAATACTATTTCCGTCCTTGCCTACGGGGCAAAAAATTTCCCGTCCCCGTTTTCTTCTGGGATTCCCCGCCCAGCTAGGGGTGCGGATCCCCGCGGGGCCCAGAGATTTCCCGCCGCGTTGCCAAGCCTTCATGCATACAAGAGAATAATATAATTCACAACCCATGATCGACTAAGTCCTCAACATATATTATGCCAATAATTTAAGGAAACAACAGAATTAAAAAAAAAAACATATGCATATGATCAATAACAATAACCAAATTCAAATTTCTAAATATTTGCCAGCATAAAAAATTTCAAACAATTCAAATAACCCAATATCATCCGAATTTCAATCAAATAAAAACTATGGATAGGTGATATGTGAGACCGTCTCATGCTATGAGATGGTGGGATATAATATGAATTGAATATAACGCATTAACACTTTGAGAATAGTGAATATTAATTTGTGATGTCTCATGTCATGAAACAGTATCACTCATTTTTTTTACCAAAAATCACAAATTAAAATATTTTATTTATATGTGCAGTGTTTTGTACACACAAAAAATAAAAGAGGTGCAAAAAAATTACCAGAGATGTGTGACTTCCTCGGACAATTTTTTTAAAGCTTAGTTCCTGATTGTAATTGGCTTGTCAACGGAATGCTTTGAAATTGATATGGTGAAACTTTAGCAGTGCATCCACCTTTATTGATTTCATGCAGTACCCCGAATAGTGAAATTATGTTGTGCATTCATGATTGCATGAACTTTAGCATGCATGATTATATACTGCTATCACAAGCATATATACGTATATAAAAGATTTGTATATATTGCATGATTATATATGTGGCTTACGTGCATGATTATATATATATTTATCACAAGCATAAATACGTATATCAAAGTTAAAAGAATCTTAAAAATATTGAAAAAAAAATCTTTTTTAAAAAGATTTTCCTATTTTATATGGGAAGATACTCCATGAAAATAGGGGTTTAATTAGATAAGCACAAAATATAGAAATAAGTAGAAAATAAGAGATATTTAGGAAAAAATTATGTGGCATTGCCACGTAAGCGGTGGGCACAATTTTTGTGCCCACCGGTGGGCACTATATCATTTCCGATATTATATATTATATGAACATGGTTTTAATAATGTGTATATACATACATATATATATATATATATATAACATACATATATATAAATAGATATAAGTTATTCGGGTTTTTTTCAACGGTTCAACTGGTCAAACCAGTGACTCAATGACCCAGTGCATCGCCCGGTTCGATGGCGGGTTTGGGTTTAAAAACATTGTTCCAATCCCTTTTAATTGACGTTGTGGACATATATTAAGAATTATTTTATTTTCTTTATATGTCTTTCATTAACTAATATCTTTTCATTTACCATTTGATGATGCTTTTAGACAAAATATGGGCAATATGCACTATCACTTAATATAGGGGTTAATTAAGTCAAGGGGCATATTATTGAAAAATAAACAGAACGTCACTTAATAAGCCAAAATTTAAAAGTTTTTTAAACGACACTTAAAAATGAATTGGAGGAGTATTATTATAATGTGCAGTATTTTTTCATTTACCATTTGACGATATACATGCATTTAGACAAAATATGGGCAGTATGCACTATTTGGTAGGGCATATAAGCCCATATTATGAGGTATTGTATAATTAATATTCTACTTGGTAGGACATCCCCTATTATACTAATAGGGAGTTTCTAATGCTTATGTGTCGTCACGAGGTTTATTTCGCCAATGTGTCGTCATGTGGTTCATTTCGCTTATGTGTCGTTCTGAGGTTAACTTCGTGGAAGCCTACATGCCAATTTTATGAATCATATGTGTCATCTACGTGTCTTATTATACAATAAGGAATCTAACAAAAAAATTGTATCTACAAGGATTGAACCCTAAATCTCATAAGTAATATTCATGATATTTACCAATTAAACTTTGTTATGAACATGTTTAAAGTTTGAATACTATTATATATAACTTAAGTTTAGAAAAATATATTATAAATTTTACTATGATTATACCAATTTACATTTTACTTAACTATATTTAGGATATCCTATATATAAATTTTTTTATTGTGTTAGTAATGTAACTAAGTAATTTTAGTATATTTAATTCTACATACTATTACTAATTTGATTAAATAAATTTAAAAAATTCTAAATATGTGAAATTTTAATGTTTAATTGTGTTATTTTTATTGTTTCACTATATTTGAGGATTTTTTATTTCGAAATTTTTAATAATTTCCAATAATTTTATGAATATTCACTACATCTTTAGTTGTTTCAATCTGATATTTCGACTTGCACTTTTAAAAGGAAAAAAAAAAACGCATGAGGTATCTGGCGCGTAGTTGAGAAAATTATGTCATAATTTAAAAGTGTATACTAAATAAAAACAAAATATTACGTGAATTTTTATAATAATATTGAAAATCGTAACTAAATTAAGATCAAGTCTGAAAATCGTGAATTAAAATGTTATCCCATAATTTTATGAATACATATTATTTGAATATATTTATTATACAATATAATTATGATATTTTATGATGAACATAATTATTTAAATATATATAACATTTATATAATTAATCTTTACAAAAATCCCGCGTGATACGCGGGTACTCATCTAGTACTAAAATAATATCGACCCGTTTTTTATATGTCCGACCCTGTAAAATAGTAAGGCGTAATACCTCCAAAACACTATTCACCTTTACAAAATTAATTCGGTCCGAAAGGTCGTACTATTTTATTATTGGTTTGTCACACGGACCGTCGCCGGCGCCGGCAGAGCCGCCGTCCGCCGCCGTGCCGGAGCGCCGTCGGAGCGTTGCCGGAGGCTGCCGGACCACCACTATTCCTAATTTTTATCTTTTTTATTACTTCCTACCAAGTAAGTATAAGAATTTTGCATAAATTAGTAAGGTCTTTCTTATATGTCCTACCAAACAATTTTATATGTCTTTCTTATATTAAATTTGTACCCCTTATTAAAATTAATACTCCCTACCAAGTGGAGCCTAATATAGGAGTTAACTATGTCAAGGGGCATATTGTTGAAAAATATACTGAACGTCACTTAATAAGTAGAAATTAAAAATAAACGACACTTAAAAAGGAATTGGAGGAGTATTATTATAATATGCAGTTTATTGATTACGACATGAAATTAATGTGGCTTATGTAGTTACGTTATAAAATATTCATTTAAATAATTAACGCGTCAAACAAAGATGGGAAAAAAATTGTATACGTGGCTTTTTTTTTTTTTTTTCCTTTTCAAATGTTACTTTTTTTATAAATAAAATGTAATTTTTGTGTATATAAAATTCCACTAGTGTGCAAGAATGTGTCACTGTTTAAAAGTTAAGAATTTTTTTTAAGTAATAACACTTTATATATACAACAAAGACACTTTACATGCACAACAATGATACTAAAAAAAATCACATAAATTTTAGATCCCGTTTGGTTTGCAGGACTGGTCAGGATTGATCACTTAGTCCCAAGTAATAATGCATTTGGTTTGCAGGACGTGAGACTAGTTAGTCCCAAGTAGCAAACTGACCATATTACCCTTCAAATTCAGCATAAAATGGCTATATTGTCCTTGTTAACATAACAAATTACAAAAATCATACAACTTAACAAAAAACCCTTGCTGCTCTTCTCTCTCTCCCCGAGTTCATCTTCTATCTCGCCCAAAGCCGTCGAGTTCAACCACTCGGTACCACCCACCGTTCTTCCCGTTCATCCTCTAGTTGTCGTCGAATTCATCTTCTCCCTCCGCCTTCACTCCGTCGTCTTCAATTTTGTGACTTTGTCGTCTTCGATTCGCCACCGGAGGCTCTGGCGACTGGAGACCCAGGCGACGGGAGGCTCGATGAAGTCCCGTCGGCGATTTTGTGGGGGTAACTAGAGAATGAAGCAATACCTTGTTCATTCTATAATTTCTTTTTGCAGATTTGTTCCCAGTCTTAATTTATTTCAAATTTTGTTTTTCTCATATTCTACTCGAGGAAATATTGAAATAGAGATTTCCGAAATCTTTGGGATTTTTTTTTGTTTCTCTTTCCGGAATTTCTCGATTTCGGCCTGTTATTGGGAGGTTAGAGTTTCCTGAGAACTTTGATTTATGTCTCTCGCTGTCGAATTGTTGATTCATTTGAAGTGCATCTGATTTCGAAGTATAAATAACATTTAGTCGTACTGATTTCAGTGTAGATTCTTTCGAGGTGTTGAATTTATGATTTTTTTTTACTAGATGCGCCATTGTTTGATCTGTGATTTGTTGGAATATGATTTTTATCGATTCATTTGGAATGGAGTGATTTAGTTTTGAGTTACTGGATAATATGCTTCACCTTGAATATGCTATTTTGAGTTACTGGATATTGAAGATTTAGTTTGCAAATTCATCTTTTCAAGAAAGAGAAACCATTGCCTGATTCAATTTAGAGGGGGTGGGTAACAAAATTAATTGAGGGTAATTTAGGTAATTGATTAAAATTTTATTTTAAAATAAAAATATAAAACTTTTACAATCCTGCAATCCAAACACATGCCAAAAAACATAAATCCAACCCAATCCAATCCCATCTAGTCCAATCCCAACTAGTCCAGTCCAATCCAGTCAAATCCAATCCTGCAAACCAAACGGGGCCTTAGTTCACCATTGACCTACTCAACAAGGTTATACAATCCGGAAGAAACACTTAATTAATTTGGAAAATAAAAATGACATCTAACCAAATGGGACACGTGGATAAATATTTATTAAAAAATCAAACTGATTTTACTATTTATATCTTGAGAATTTTATTTCTCAAATTAAATAAATAATAGATATGTAATATACATAGGGTCCGTTTGGTTCCCTATCCGTCAAACTCCAATTAAAAGGCCCAGTAAGAAAAAGGCCTTATTACCAGGTAGATTAAATTAATAAGTTGTTTGCTAGGCCCAAACTAATTGGACGTAATATCCATTAAAGTTGTTTGGTTTCCAATTCAACATTATAATTCTTTTACAGATTTGTCCTTCATTTACGGGTTCCACCATTTCTAGGGTTCCCAATATCTTGCATGCCATAACCATTCGTCTTCCTCCGATCACAAGCGCTCAATATTTCTACTAAAAAGGGAATCCACCTCATTCTCCATCAACAACAATCATCAATTTCAGGCCGTTAATTTGTGTTCGACGGAAATTCTGGATCAATTGGTTGCTAATGAGAAGATTGGCGGATTGACCGCGCCCGACATAACACCGACTCTTGGCTCGATCGATCCTCAGGTTAGATTATTGTTCTGATATTTCGATTTGTGTACCCGTAGCGTTCAATTTTATAGGTTCTGATGTTTCAATTTTTTTTTTTAGTTTGATAGGTTCTGATGTTTCAATTTGTTCGGCCTTTTAGAATATATTCGATTTGTGTACCCGTAGGTCTATTCGAGGATCCTGCATTTGTGTTTTTGTTTAAATAATGGTGAATCTAGTTAATGGTAAAAAAAAATTCAAGGTTAATAATTGTCGGATTTTTTTTCTTTGGTGATAGGAGTGAATACGATGACATTGGGACCAGTATGCTATTGCGGAAGAGGAAAGATGATATTGCGTTGTGCTGGCAAGGGTTCTCAAAACCCAGGTCGTTACTACTATAAATGCCCCAGTGGTTCCCAACACTCCGGGGATTTTGTATGGTCTGATGAGGTGGGTGCAAAGATGTTATCCGAAGGTTCTAGTTCCACAACCTCCACTTGCGACGATGCCAATGCTCAAACTGGAAGCCCGTATCGACGCCGTAATATTGAGCCAATACTCACGGACGCTGGAGAATCTGCCCCACTTGCTACCTCGGTCAATCACACACTCTTGCCAATTCAACCTCTTTTATTTTGGCTTTTCATATTAATTATCATTTGTTTCTTGGCATTTGGTTTAGTGGTGTTAGGTTTGTTGCTAGGACAGTGCAACTTTGCAAGGGGTTAAGTGGTCTATGCTTGAGTAATGATAAGATAATTTGTGTTTTTAATTAGGTGTTGAATTTTTATGATTTCTGTTTAATTTAATGGACCGAAAATAGGAGGTTTTTGCGATAATGTTGGTAATTTTCACTTCACTAGATACATGGTTATTTCATGTGACCACAACTGTAGAAACTTTGTAGAGATTGTGTGGAATTTATATTTTCTACTTTGCCTATTTGTGTTTCATTGTATACAGGAGGTTTTTGGACTAATGTTGGTGATTTTCTTGTGGCTTCTTATGATAGGTTTTGAAATGTTCAAGCTTTATAAAGATTATGTTGTGAAAATATTGTTTTATCGAACCCTCTGTCAAACAACTATATAATTGAAGGAATATCATGGTGTTGTATATTGTGAAAAATGGTAGACAGGGAATATATTCCCTGACTTTGAAGAGATGTATGCATGAATATAAAACAAGGATGCACAGTAAACAGGTAACATTTATGCAGCTAATTTTATATTTTTTTTTTTACAACTTTCATCCTTATATACAACTACTGATGGTTCACAATTTGCATTCCTCTTCTACACTATCATTCACAATGCCTCCGAGGGGTTCAATGAATCAAGATAGGGTGTTTTACACTGGAGGGTGGACTCGGGAGATTGATGATATTTTCATTAGGGGTCTTGCAGAACAGACCATTGCTGGGAACCCCATCATTCGGGGAAATGCGAATCGTCGTGCTATTGTCTATTGCAGAGACTGTGTTAATGGTGAATTTGCAACTCAGTTCTCTTACGACTCTTGCCTAGATCGGTTCCGAAAGTTGTACCATCGATATCAGGTATTTAGGTACATCATCCAGTACCCGGGAGTTGTCCATAATGAAACTACTAACAAAGTCGAAGCTACTGAAGAAACTTGGGATGCAATCTGCCAGGTAACCACCATTACAACTACTTCAATTATTTTTATCATTATTTGTTCAGATTTTTTGCCACATAGAAATAATTTATTCTTTCATAGGAACATGCTTTGGCTTATGCCTACATGAGAAGAGGAGAAGAGGAGTACGATACTTTGCGGTTCATATTTAATGTTGTTCCAGACGTCCCTGGAGGTGGACAACAAATTGTTGAGGTGATTCAGATTTCTAGTGACACCGAGGGAATGTCGATGGAGAATGACGTTGCATCTCAGGAGGTTAATATGACTGATGCGCACGACCACGAGCTTGCTTGGTACAGCAGTGGGAGCAACCAAACTAGCATCACTCGTTCTCACTCTAGACGTCGTGGTGGAAGTTCGATGAATTCCGCTAATCGTCTCCCCACGATACCCCGCTCACCAGCTCCTCCATCTGGTCCTAGTTCTGTAGCATCGTCTTCACCCTTCAAAAATTAAAATGAGCTTTGCTCACTAGATGGTTGTGACCATTGTTGTTTCCGTGTATTTTTAAGTTTAATGTGTTTTGCTACTTCTCCATCTTCAAGTTAATTGTTGTAATATTGTGTGTCATAGATGTGTGCGTCTAACACATCTTCTTCAATAAAAAGTTATTTTATCTACATTTTGGCCTTTAAATTATTTACAATAATAAACCAAACTTTGGTAAAATAAAAATTAAAAAAATAGTTTTGGACTTATTCAAGCAGTACTTGATAAATTCAAAAGTAAAGTAATATATGCAGCACTTTAATTATTATGGCAGAGGTGTGCAAGCTTTTGTAAACTTCTAGGCCTCCGAATATATTCTTCAATACAAGGGTCCAAAATGGTAAATGACAAATTGGTATAGTAATTTATCAATATCCTATCACAATCATAGACCTTTATAAGTACATGTGTGTTGTTGGTGAGTACACAAACAAAAAAAGGATAATGGCCGGAAGTTCCTCAATATGTGTATCTACTAAACAGGCACGCATGTTTTACAATAGTGAATGGACCATGGAGATTGAAAAAAAATTCATCGAAGTTCTGCTCGAAGAGGCAATGAGAGGCAACTATAATGTGGGGAGATCTACGAATGCTACGGCCATAAGTAAAGTAATGGCGGTTGTGAACGATGAGTTCCATACAAGCTTCAATGTAAAATTTTGTCACGATATGGTCCACAAACTTCGTAGGCGTTATGTTTCTTTTTAAAATATCATCAAGTTCAGCGGAGTGCATTATAACCGTGAGACAAACAAAGTTGAATGTCTTCCACAAATTTGGGTCAATATTTGCAAGGTAAGTATGTGTACTGGTTAATTTTTTATACTAACATCAAACATTAGTTTCTTTTAAAATTTTGGCTTATATATGTGTTTCACATTATGAGGAGTAGACCGAGAGGCTTGCACTAGCTTATCAAGAAAAGGGTGAACCATTCTTTGAAGCATTGAGTCGGATATTTATGGAGGAAGAAGATTCAGTTGGTTATTATCAACTAGAACCCATTCAACAGATATCAAGTGAGCTCAACACGCTAACTGTTGATTGTCAAGTCCAATTTCCTAGAATTCAGGTTGCTCACGACAATGATTTTTGGAACAATCTTGCGGGATATAATTCTGAGAACGAGAGTGATGGAGCCACATTTCGCCCTTAATTGCAATGATTGATTCGATCTAAATCCTATTAGAATTTTAATATTTTTCTGCTATTTTTACTCAGTGTTGCATGCTATTTTTACTTTCAATGGACCCACTTTTCTTTTCTGTAATGGTTGATCAATGCTAATTTCTACTTCAACTAGGTTGCTAAAATTTGTAAACACTAATGTATTTGCTGCATTAAGTTTCATTGATAAAAAAAGTAGTCACCATACGGAGAATGTCATCTATAGATTTTAATGTAAACCAAAAGTGTGGCTTATAACAGCAAGATTCACGAAAAGAAGTGTCTAAGTTCCATTATGCTTGTAGAATTTAAAAATAGCTCATTACCAATTTTTGAAATGTACCTAAATTATCAAAAGATAAATATTACACCAACTTCCCTTTAAGAAACTAAACTGGAAAAATATTTGTTTATGTGCCCGACCTCTTTCTGCAGTATCCACAACAATCAAAATAAGAAGAATATGCACCTCTAATAAAAGAAATATGCACCAATCATAAAGATTCATAAACCTAATATTACAATCAACAAATTAATCATCCAAAAGGGTGCAACATAATAACATGCCCAAAAGTTAGCTAATATAATACTGTCTTCAATACCACTAATATTTTCCCATCTAAAGCCACTAACTATTGACTGTATAAGAGATATATGCAACAAAATAATAGTTATGGCTTGCACTTTCACCCGATTCCCTTTAGATATCACCATTTAGCAGCATAAGGACCCACTCCATTCGATCAATTACAGGCAAGGAGAAGAACACATCGATATACTCATTGTTGCGTGCGATTAAGGAAGTAACACGCATCATTTCCTTCTTGGACAGCATATTCATTGTGGAGACCTCCTTGTAGATTGATTTCCTTGCCGAACACATATCCTGCTCATAGCCAATCCTCTGAGTTATCTCACCGAGACAAGCAGATGCAGTCTCATAGAAATCGTTCATTATATTAACAAATGGATCAGGTGTGGTGGGATTCTTCCTTTTGCGTCCACTACTTGCCTTTCAAACATCGCTGCTTTCTCCCGTCTGAGTAAAACTGCTCGGAGACTGGCTTTCATCTTGAATCTCAGTGTTATCCTTGTTTGAACCGTGATCCATTTCAACTTCTGGAGTTCGAGGGGGATGTGATGGTGGAACATTCACCATCTCTGGGGGCGGTGCAGCTGCATTCACAAAGTCTTGAGCACCTGCTCCTGTAGCTCTTGTGTCGCCAAATATCTCACACCAATCCCCATACAGAGGCCACGACTTATACCTCATAAGTCGGGCGTTCGGGTCTTTCTACAAAGCCACCATAGTTATTAATATTATTACTTGATGCAATACAAAAATATATATAATTGAAAGGATTCAGGTTCGACGTATCACCTTAATGAAGGATGTCCATTGTTCCTCGGTCGCCTCAATCATCTTTGTCGTCGAGTCCAATCCGACACCCGTATTTTTCAGAATCTCAAATAGGGTGCTGTAGTTCTTCTTCCAGACAGTAATACGTGAATTGATATGTGGGTTAGCTTCGATATCAGTGTTTGGGAGAACTTGCTTCATGTAGGAGGCTAAAAGGGTTAAAAACCCAGTTCTGAACCCGTTTTCAGACTTCCACCCTTCATGAATAATCCTTTTCATAGCTTCAGACAGCACTTGCTCTTCGTAAACACTCCATCCCCTGCGACCTTTGTCATTCCTATTTCTGCCCCGTCCTCCAAGTTCAACAACATGCTCACCCTCCATGAAATCTATATAGAAATAAATTTATATCAGCCTCTACAAACAAGCAATATAGTATTCATGAAATTCACTCTCAAACAAACAAGCAATATAATATGAAAATATTTATGGTACACAAATTGTAGCAATACTCACGGTTCACAACAATTCATTGATAAAACACAAATTCAACAGTCTCCATAGTAATATTTCTGGTCAATTCCTAAACACTCATAACATTAGTCTTTTACATAATTAAAATAAATGCCTAAGCATCAAGCACCCCCTATCCAGTTGGAGTACATCTCCTGAGCAAGGTTATCCCTATAGTTTGTCCAATTCTGTGATGGATTCACAGAATCAATGAAATTTCCTCCATCATTTTCAGCTTGGTTAAGAGGGACTGCTTGCAGATTTACATCCAATGGATCATTTGGCATCTCATTACGGATGAAATTATGGAGCAAAGCGCATGCAAGTATCACTCTATTTTGAATTTGTATGGGATATAAGCTAGGACTCCTCAAAATTGCCCAACGTTTCTTTAGTAAGCCAAACGTCCGCTCTATTACATTTCGTGCCTTGGAATGGTTCATGTTGAAGTATTCTTTGTAGTTTTGAGGAGTTGAAGGACCAGTACTCCACTCATTCAAATGGTATCTCACCATCTTGTACGGGGTTAAAAATCCTTCACCATTTGCGTACCCGTTGTCACAGAGGTAGAAGTTACCTATCACATAACACAATTTAAACACGTGATGTGCATCTTTTTAATTTAGAAAAATGAAACCAATAGAAATGTAAATTTATATATTAATACCTTGTGGCACTCTCAAGCCATTTGGTCTGCTAATTGCATCTCGCAAAACCCGTGAATCAGCTGCTGAACCTTCCCAACCAGTGAGCATATAAACAAAACGCATCCTCCGATCACAAGCTGCAAGAACATTGACTGATACATCCCCTTTTCGAGAACGATACCTTGCTTTATCACATTTTGGGACTGTTACGTCAATGAGGGTTCCGTCCAAGGCACCCAAACAACCCTACAATAAGTGGCAGAAATGAAAGCTATATTTATTAGACGTTAAAGAAATGCAAAGAGGTAGATTTTGATTCAAAACTTGAATACTTTGATGAATATAATTTTTAAACTACCTTGAAATATTTCCAACGAGGGTGAGTGCACTCATCATCGACTGGCGTTGGAGTGGCAAGGAGAGTGTCGTGCAAACTAAGTACAGCATTTAATACAACGTGGAAGTAGTGATGAATAGTTTGACCACTACGCTTGAAAGTAGTTCTGACTATACGTACTTTGGTATGATGAGATAGCACACACAAGAACATTGCAACCTTTTCTGCAACTGATACATATTTACTATCTACAAGGCCTCCCGAGTGCCTTAGTAGGTAACACAAATGATTAAACGTCGATCGGTTCATGCAAAGGTTATCCAAACAATCAACATCACTCAGTCCAGTTAGCTCGTTCATATTTTGAATTTGCCTTGGAATTCTATCAGCCATCCTATATCTAACCAAACGATGGACATTGGACCTTCCTAGGAGACCTCTACTTCTACGACTAAGCATCATAGTTAACATGAAAATAATTTCAAAAATTATTTCCTCCACTACAAGTACAATCTCAGCCTTTCTCCGACAAAGTCGAGCCATTTATACTGCATCAAATATAATGGGTATGTCATTCCTATTTAAAATGTGAGGCAAATAATTTTTTTCATAAATTTATCCCACACATTTCGATGAGTATATAGTTTAAGATCCATCAAGATCAAGCAAAAAGAGAAGTAAAATAAACAAACAAGGGCATGCTCTGCAATTTTAACCCCTCAAGCAATATATAGTTTAGACAAATTTGACAACATTCGAGTAAACTTTATCGAGATCTATATATTTTCCATAGACGATTTAATTAGAAATCACATTTTGGCAACACGAGAGATATAATCTTAGTACTATATGTTCCATGTACTACTCGAACATGCAATACTTGAAAGCCAACCCATTGTCGACGAATACCACAAAATAAGCCTACGGTTCCGTTATTTACCGTTGGATCTTATCTATAGCCTAGTCTTAGCAGTGAAACCATATCAAGTTCCATCAAATTCATAAATTTTTCAAGGGATGGCACATGCCCCCAATTCACCATAACAGAGTGTTTAAGCTATTAATGTGCATGGTTACAAGCCCCCAGACGAGCCGATGCATGGAAAATCAAATTTATTCCCCACAGTGAAACCATATCATACACAGTTGAACAAAAAACAGAAAAATATTCCAATATTGTACCGAAAGTTAAAGAACACTGTGAAGCCCCAAAAATATGAATTGTATTTTGAGGGTCAGAAACTAAAATAATTGGATAAAATATGTGTAAAAAGAAGCAGAGCTTTTGTATTCATGTTTCAATATATTACCCTGCTTCCCAAATGTACCAGAAGCCCTTAATTGCAACATAATGTACCTCACGAACAACTAATACTTTATAACCATTTTTATTACCATATTTATTCCAATGTTACTGCATATAATTATCATATTATCAAAATAATACCAGTAATTATGCTTCGTCAAATCACAATGTACCAGAAATTAAACTCCGTCGACCGCGTCCCGTCCAAGTAGATAAACCGTCACCGCTGTAGATCGGTTTGAAATTAGGCATATCCATTAGATATCTACAAATAAGCAAATGATTGAAATGTTGGGAACGTTTGCGGTGACTGACCTTCCAAATCGGACGCAAGCGGCGCAGCTGCTAGGGTTTCTCGAGTGAGGAGCAAAGACGCAGCGGAGTGGGAAATGAGAGAACTAGGGTTACCAAGTTCAGGATCCACTTATATATACTTGAGGGGCAATTGCGTTATTTTCCTATTAATAATAACAGCCTTATTCGGTCAGATTACCCATCAGACCCCTTAGTCCGAATCCTCCATCCCCCGAGCCCGTTAATTTGTATGCGGGCTTAAGTTGTATTTGAGGCCGTGTTTTGGTGAACCAAACACCTTAACCGCCCAGATAGGCCCATTAATATGGCATATAAAGCCCAACCAAACGGACCGATAGTCAATCAAATTCGAAATATGCAGTTATAAGTGATGCACTATCAGGTCTTCATATGTTGATACAATGATCTTGGCTTATTTTTGTTTGACCCAAGCAAAATAGCACGGATTTTTATAGGAGTTGATTATTAGTATTTAAAATGATAGAGTAATTTTTAAGTCAAATACTAATAAACAACTCTTCTGTTAAAATTTGTGCTATTTTATTTGGATCAAATAAAAATAAATCGGAGGAAGTATTTCCTTTGTCATTAATTTTACAATGTATTAATTATTTATGTATAAAATAGATATGTGGAGTAGATAAGGGTATGTGAAAAGGATAAAATAGAGTGGTGGGTATGTTTTCAAAGGGGAAAATATGAATAATTATATTGGAGAACTCAAGCACAAAAGTAGCAGTAATACTTAAAGTGTAACATTTATGAATGAATGAATGTTGAATGTAGTTCACCGTCTATGGGCATCAAATTACTGTGATAGTAAATATATACACACGGGAATGATATGGAGCCCACCTGTGGGCACATATTGTTGATAGGTGAACATAAATTAATAAATGGCGAACAAGGATTAAAGCTACATCAATGATTATAAAGAGCCAACCTCAAATCAAGCGTGATCAACAAAGAAAATCAAGTTGGGGTGCATCTACCAATCTGAGAGGTGTATAAAGTGACGAACAACTCCCCCGACGAACAACTAATGGGCGAACAGGTATTAAGACCCGAGACCAAGAATGAGCCAACTGTGAAGTCATCAATGACGAACAACTTGGTCAAACTAGGATACAACAAACAGCCAAGGAAGTGTGTACAAGTGAACAAAGGACAAAGATCCCAAAGCCAAGCTGAACAAAGCCATAAGGCGAACAACTTCCAAAGTACAACCTCAAGAGGCGAACAACTTTCAGTTGAAGGGTCATCAAGATCAGTCAAGCCGACCTAGGCGAACAACAATGAGTCCGAGATAAGGCCCAAAAGAAGACTTTGTAACTAAGATTCAGCTTAGATAAGGTCAAACTAAGGTCAAAGGACACATGTCAGGCATGCAAGCTAGGGAGACCAAGAGTCAGTAGCACCTCATGCTTGCTAGCCTCTATAAATAGTTGTTCTCCAGCTTATTGATATAATTTCGATTTTCAGACAAAAACACACACACAAACACACCTTAACTTACACATACACGAAATAAGTCCCACTTTAAATTCGATAAATTCACACCCCGATTTACCATTTACGGTGGTAATCAATCACACGATATTGATTGGTGACGTAAAAACGGATTAAAACAGCCACTAATCCCTACGATTAGATTCGTTCACCAACAATTTTGGCGCTAGAAGGAGGGAATCGAACCTCCGGTTTAGTGTGATTACTCAAGAACTTCAAGCTGAAAACTTGAAGATTCAAAGAAAACCTCAAGAAATACTTGAAGATTCAAACAAAAGTGTTCTTAGTGTTCTTGGTGTTCTTCAATATAAGTATTAAAGAACAATTTAACTCAAATGCCTCAATCAAAGGAAACCCAAGCATCACGTTTGTCAAGGAGAGCTTCTCCCACTCGAGCCTCGTCAGCCGACCACCAGGATCGAAATCCTAGACATGTGAACAGATCGCAACATACAACCATAACACATAATCTCCCCCCTGAAATGGAGGCCCTGGCGAACAACCCTAACGAATTATCTAGAACCATTGCTGCTCTCCAAGCTCTCCAGAGACAGTAAGAACAAAATAAGCCTTCACAAGTAAGGCCTAAGGATAGACCCTTGGAGGTTGTTAGGGCCAGGTCAACAAGGGGCGAACAACATGAGGTGAGTAGCGCCCAGGTCAGGCGGGACAAGGGCAAGGCTAAGATGGTCGAGCCAAGGGAAGGCCAAGCAGAGTCTGCTCGCGGACGAACAACAATGTCGAGCCACGGAACAACCCGTTCCAGTGCCCAGGACAGACTTGGCCAACCCCAACAACAAGAGAAAGTTGCTCGCCAGGAAGAGAGACATGGGCGAGCAACATTTGAACAGCCACGCCCTTCGGTCCATGAAAGACTTTCTCAATCTGCCTTTAGGCGTTTGGGACCTAATGCGGCGAGCAACCCTAAAAAGAAGCTCCAGGATTTGCCTTCTCCAAGTGAGGGACTGCGATGAACAGAAAGGTTTGTACCTTTGTTCGCCGAACAGCCTCCAAGTCAGGGGGCATCTCTGGATGAGCTATCAAGCTTGAGGAGGGCGATAGAAAACATGCAAGGACAATTGGACCAGCAAAGAGGTGTAGGGACGACCAGCTTGCCATCTTCACCATTATCAACCTACATTCTGAAAGCCCCGATCCAAAAGAAAGTCCAATTCCCTGCAAGCATTCAATATGACGGCCTTGCTGATCCCCGAGTTCATCTAACAAAATACTCAGATTATATGGTCTCGGTGGGGGCTAGCGATGCCACTCAATGCCAAAATATCCCGTTAACCCTGTGAGATCGGGTGCACAAATGGTTCTCAGCATTGCCACCAGCATCCATCCATTAATTCACTCAGCTGAGTCGGGAGTTCCTATCTCATTTCTCAACGGCGGGATCATATTTGTCCCAGAAACACCGGTTGTCAGACCTAAAACAAAATGATGACGAGTCAGATCGAGCATTCATGGAAAGGTTTGACAAAGTACTATTGGAGGGTGAGCCCGTCAGCGAGGACACAAAAATTGTTGCTATTATGGCAGGACTGAAGAAAGGGTCAAAGTTATGGAAAGAGGTACATCTGAAGTGCCCAAGAAGCTACGCCGAGTTTAGAAATCAGGCCGGCATATTCGTTTCTATGCATGAAGCCCTGCAATCAAACTTGGGGGAGAACAAAGTCGACCCCAAGGAGAACAACAAAAAACCTGGTGCAACAAGCTATCGAGTCCCTAAAAACATGAAAACATTCACTGAAGGGACGGAACTCAAAGAAAAGTTGAATCAGGTGCTAACAGTGTCAGTCGATACTGTTTATGAGAATGTGAAGGATAAGGAGTTGCTCTCCCCTCCCCGGAAAATTCGCCAAGACACTGGCAAACTCAATCCTAACAAGTATTGTGCCTACCATCAAAGCGTGGGGCACTTTACAAGTGAATGTAGAGATTTGCTCAGACAACTCTGGCGTTTCTACGAGGACGGAAAGCTCTCCGATTTTGTCAAAAGACAACCCGGGAAGAGAATCCGGGAGAACAACTCTGAGGACGAAGATGATCAACCTCAGAACAATAAACCGGCGCGACCAGTTCCTGCCATCCCTACTCGTCCGTTGGAAGATTTATACATGATGGAACCTGCAGGTCCCGCAGGAGGATGTTCTGATGGACGACCGCCAATCTCCAACCAGAAAAGAAAGGCTGAATTACGAGCGATCGACCAAGTCCAGGAAATGGGAGTCAAACCATCTATCATGCAGACGGCAGAACTGGCCTTCACGAAAAAAGATCTTGAAGGATTTTTGACCCCACACAACGATTCGCTTGTAATTTGCGCGAAGATCATGGGGACTCGAGTCCATAGATTGTTGGTCGACACTGGAGCATATACCAACATCTTGTTCAAAAGCACACTCGATAAACTGGGAGACTTTTCAGCCCATATCCGGGACTCAAACCATAGAATTCTAGGCTTCGGAAATGCAGTGACAGTCCCGTTGGGAGAAATTTCTTTGCTTGTACAACTTGTAACGATCGAGGAACCCGAAAAGAATATTACTAGAATGATTGATTTCTTGGTCGTTGATCAGGAATCAACTTACAACGGGTTCCTTGGTCGACCTTTTTTGAATGAATTTAAAGCTGCCTGTTCAACTTACCATTATTGTTTGAAATTCCCAACAGCAAGTGGAGCAGGCACAGTTAAAGGAGATCAAAGAAAGGCTCGGGAATGCCTCTTACAAATGCAAGCAAAACATGCACAAGTATCCATGATGGAGGCCACAACCAGCTATCCAGTTGATGAACCATCAATATTGGAGAACATGATGGACATGGACGACCACATGGATACTGACGAACAACATCACGACGAACAGATGTTGGACGAACAACTCCTCACCACCCATAAGATACATCATCCTGACGAACAACAAAGGGGAGGTGACGAGCAACATTCAAATGATGACCAGGAGGGCCAGACGCTGACTACCAATAACAAATCAGGGCCAACAGAAGATCTAGATCCTCGCCTGGGGGCAGAACCAATGAACATCGAAAATGATTTTAACTCTGAGGGACCAATACTTGATCCCCGGTGGAAAGGACAAAAACGACGAGCAACTCCAGTTGAAGAGCTGGAGACGTTCAAAGTTAATCCTGAAAACCCAGATCTCGAATTATACATAGGATCTGAGCTCCCTGAGCCTTACAGATCCCGAATGAAAGAGTTCCTCAGCAAAAATCTAGATGTTTTTGCTTGGTCTCATGCAGACATGGTGGGGATAGATCCAAAACATGCTTGCCACAAGCTAAACATTAACCATGCAAAGAGGCCCGTCCATCAGAAACTACGGAAGTATGGCCCAGACAAGTATCAAGCCCTGAATGAAGAAGTTAAAAAGCTGTTAGACAATGATCTGATCCGTCAAGCACTTTGTCCACAATGGGTAGCAAACCCCGTGCTGGTGAGGAAGCCAAACGGAACCTGGAGGCTATGCATAGACTTTACAGATCTGAATGCCGCATGCCCGAAGGACAACTTTCCTCTCCCGCACATCGATCAATTGGTGGACAGCACTGCGGGTCACGAAATGCTAACATTCATGGATGCTTTTGCAGGGTATCATCAAATCCCAATGCATCCTGACGATCAAGAAAGCACAGCTTTTTACACTAATAAAAACTTGCTGTGCTGGAAGAGAATGCCCTTCGGCCTCATCAACGCCGGGGCAACTTATCAAAGGCTGGTGAACAAAATGTTCGACCAGCAAATTGGAGATACAGTAGAGGTCTACGTTGATGACATCGTAGTCAAAAGTCCCCGTAAGGAAGACCATCTCCAACACTTGACCCAAGTGTTCGAAATTCTTCGACACTACAACATGAAGCTGAATCCAAAGAAGAGCGGCTTTGGAGTTCATTCAGGCAAGTTCTTGGGTCATTTTGTTAGTCAACGGGGAATTGAGGCTAATCCAACAAAAGTCAAAGCCATAGTGGATATGCAACCACCACGTTCAATAAAAGAAGTGCAAAGACTCACAGGATGTCTAGCAGCACTGAACCGGTTCATATCCAGATCGGGGGACAAATGTCGTCCATTCTTCGAAGCCATCAAAAAAGGACAGTTCACGTGGACTAACAACTGTCAAAAGGCGTTCGACCAACTCAAGGACTACCTAGAAGATGTGAAAATCCTATCAAAACCCGTCCCAGGAGAAAAACTATATTTATACTTGGCAGCGTCGGAAGTGGCCATCAGTTCCGTTCTGGTACGGGAGGACGGCAAATTCCATCAACCTATCTACTACGTCAGCCAAGCTTTGCATGAGGCAGAGATCAAATACTCCCCAACCGAAAAGCTGGCGTATGCACTAGTTATGAGTGTGAGGAAGTTACGACCATACTTTTTTTTATCATCAAGTTGAAGTGCTAACAACTTTCCCACTCAGACAAATTCTCCATCGCCCCGACATAGCTGGTCATCTATTAAAATGGTCACTAGAGATTAGCCAATTCGGGGTTATTTATGCTCCTCGAACAGCGATCAAAGGGCAAGCGTTGGCCGACTTTATAGTCGAACTAACCTTCCCACCAGATCCAACGAGAGGACTTGATCACCCCTGACATCTTTATGTTGATGGATCTTCGACTAACATAGCCTTGGGGGCAGGGGTAGTTCTCATCAGTCCAAGCAGACAAGTATTCACTTCGGCAATCAGATTTGGCTTTATGGCAACCAACAACGAAGCCGAGTATGAAGCTCTCATTGCTGGTCTCCATCTATCCCTTGCAGTGGGTGTCAGACGATTGCAAATATTCGGCGATTCACAATTGATTGTGAACCAAGTCCGAGGTGAATACGAGGCAAAGGATGGCCATATGATCGAATATCAACGGATTGTTGCTCACCTGATGTCCTTGTTAGATCAAGTATTCATTGAACAAATCCCAAGGATGAGCAACACTCAAGCAGATGCATTGGCCCGACTAGCAACAAGCGAAGGACCTGCAGAGTTGGCAGACATTATAATTACGAAAATGAATGATCCATCAACAACAAGTTATAATGTCAACCAACTAAGTGATCAAGCCAGTGAAGAAGAAGACTGGAGAACAAGTATAGTCAAATACTTGAAAAGTGGGAAAAAACCAAACAACTCTTTTGAAGCTGCCAAGCTAATAAAGCAAGCCGCCAGATATACTCTGGTAGGCGAGCAACTTTACAAAAGAGGAATATCACTCCCACTTCTCAAATGTTTGCCTAGGGGGCAAGGACGAGCAATACTCGAAGAAATACATGCCGGAGTATGTAGAAATCACACTGGGGGGCAAGCCTTGGCATACAAAACTATCAGACAAGGCTATTATTGGCCAACTTTACGCCAAGATGCAATCAAAAAAGCAAAGACTTGCCACCAATGCCAAATTTTTGCACCAAATATTCATACCCCGGCTCAACAGCTCGTATCGGTTTATAGCCCATGGCCTTTTGCTAGATGGGGAATGGACATTATTGGTCCCTTCCCAGCAGGAGTTGGAGGAGTTCGATTTGCCGTTGTGGCAGTCGATTATTACACAAAGTGGGCAGAAGCAGAGGCCATGTTGAAGATCACGCAACAGAAAATGATCAACTTCATTTGGAAGAACATTGTCTGTCGTTTTGGAATTCCGCAAACCATCGTGACAGACAATGGTCCGCAGTTTGATGGAAAAGAGTTGAGAGATTTTTGTACAAAATGGGGAATCAAGAAACATTACTCTACGCCCTATCATCCCCAGTCAAATGGACAAGTCGAGGCCGTAAACAAAATCATCAAACATACGTTAAAAGTACGGCTAGCGGAAAGCAAAAACAGTTGGTCAACAGAGCTTCCGGAAGTCTTATAGGCATACAGAGTTTCTCCCAGGTCAAGCATCGGAGAAACACCCTTTGCGATGGCTTTCGGAACAGAAGCTGTGATACCCATCGAGTTAAAGACCAATACATTCCGGATGACCAACTTTGATGAGCAGGCGAACAACTCTGCTTTAGCTGCGGAAATGGATTTGCTCGAAGAAAAAAGATTAAATGTCGAGCTAAAAAATGCTACATATAAGCAGCGGGCAGAACGCTATTATAATTCCCATGTTAAACTTAGGGAATTCAGAGTTGGAGATTTGGTTCTAAGAAAGTTGCTCGCCCAACCTCCAGGTGTATTGGGACCAACTTGGGAGGGCCCGTATCGTATAACGGAAAAATTCGTTAATGGCGTATACGATATCGAAGATACTGAAGGCAAGCCGGCCCAATACTCCTGGAACGCCATACATCTAAAGAAGTATTATCAATAAGGCGAACAAGTTCTTAGTTGGACGAACAACTGTCTTGGGGGGCAGAGAAACCAAGTAAGGCATGCCAAAAAACTTGCCTAATTTTTTAAAATTTTGCTAAGTATAGAATTTAAAGTTGTTCGGCACATTGTATAGTTTAGTGCTGTTTCATCTTTTTTAAATTTTAGATAAGGTTGCTCGGCAAAAATCTTATAAGCGAGCATGTTTTGATTAGTGTTTAAAGTTGTTCGTCGACTTGTATATGTTAATGACGAGCAGTCTTACAACATTTGTATTTTTTTGTGAATGTAAATATAATAGTTGTTCGTCAAAAAGGAAAAGTCCAAAGCTCGAGGTACAAGTCCACCTAAAGGTTGTTCGTTTCTTAAAATGAACAGAACCTAAGGACCAAAGCCACTTAAAGGTTGTTCGTTTCCTAAAATGAACAGAACCTAAGGCTGAACCCGGATTCCACTAAAGGCAAAGTTCAATTCGAACAAAAGCCCAATACTATATGTTATAATTGTAAAGGCATTGACAAAAATGTAAAGGCAATTAACGTATAAAGAAAATGAGCGAACATGAGAAAGACATTCCATTAAATCAAAGGTTTTTAAGCCCAAAAGATAGTACAAGCTGAAAGTAGCCACAAGTACTACAAAAAAGGAACGAACAACTATTACAGAGAAGAAGAAAAGGAAAAAGCTAAGTCCTAAGAACTATTGTTGCTCGGCGGGGGGAGGGTCTTGAGCTTGCTCGGTGGGAGGTTCAATAATCATATCTAGAGCTAAGTCTTCGGCTGCCTTATCCTCCGCCTCTTTAGCACTCTGCTCGACAGTGGCGGCCACCTCCTCCTCTTGTTCGCCTTCATCAACTGGAGGAGGAGGATGAGTGATGGAAATACTGGGGTCAAATTTGTCAAGTTTAACCCCTAGCACAGCCAAATCCGCTAACTGAATTTCAATATTGTTCGGCGGTGGATAGTTCTCCATGAATTCATTCAAGTCCTTGCTCATTTCCTCCACCAGATCCTTGAAGTCATAAGCATCGGCCGTGCGGATGCTGTCCGCATAGGCGCAGATATATCCAAGGTTGGAAATGGGAGCAGTTCGAGCCTGAACTTCCTCTTCAAGTTGCTCGCGCGTAAAGAGGTTGGCTTTCGTCTCCCGAAGACAAGCAATTTCTGCTTTCAGTTCGGCGTTTTCTTGTTCAGCTGCGGACAGCTTTTTCTCCCCCTCGCCGAGCAAGACCTCCTTATCCTTGAGCAGGGCCTCCTTGCCCTTCAGCTCTTTGGACAGGCCTTGAATTCCTTCAAGGCGCTTGTGCTCAGCATCAATGTAAACATTGATCTGGTTGTTGAGGCGAGCAATCTTAGCCTCGTATTGGCCGACCAGTCCATCCTTCTCTTCAGTAAGCTGCCGAGCAGTGCTGGCATAATGGCGAGCAGACTCTTCTTGCTCGGCAACTTGGGCAATGGCCTTTTGGGCTGTGACGAGGCCGTTGGCAACGAGCATCATTGAGAGGTGGAGATTGTCCACTAGCCCCTGTTGAAGGATGGCTTTGTCCAAGGGACGCGTCCAGGCTCGGGCGACCAACTCCGTCGCCTTGCGAACATGCTCGCCAGGGATCTCCCTTATGTTAACGGGAGTCTTCGAGCAAGCGTACTGATGTACAACACTTGCTCGACTAGGATAATCGTCAGCACGATATCTGCGAACAAGAAAGGAAAAGATACTTAGAAAAAATAATAAAAGATGATGATGGAACTTGCTCGGCAGAGGCTAATGTGGACTTACTCCTTGAATTTTCGCTCATCCCAACCCAGATGGGTGAGATCCTCAGGCCCACGGCCAGAGGTAGAATCCTTGCTCGCTTTGCCTGTTCTTTCTACAGGCTCAATAGAGCGACGAACAGCATCCCCCTCTTGGCGAGCATGACTGTGGCCCACCTTCTCCTTCCCTTTGCCACCACCGGCGACATCTTGGGCCAGCGGAGTCCCGTCCGCCTTCTTTAAGCGTTTTCCCCCTTGAGGAGGAGAAATCGGGAGAACTGGCCGAACATGGCTGGAAGGTGCCGCAGACCGAGGAACTTTGGCTCCTTCAGCCTTGTTCGTCATTCCCAGTACTTTGGAAGGCGGATCACCCTTCCTTTTTCGGCCTTTCGGAGGCGCCATCTCAAAAACTCTATGTTCGAGGAGAGCAAAACAAGGTGGAACAGCAACAGTGACTTGCTCGGCTAAAAAAAAAATGAGTTAGACGAGCAAGTTATAGAAGTCAAATGACGAGCAAAATTGGTTTTTGGAGTTAGAAATTTTTGATATACCAGGGGGCACTTCAATCTGTGCTTCCAAGTGATGGGGATAAGTAAGCAAACGAGCAACTCTTTGATGCTTCTCGTCGCTTAGATATTGGATGGTCCTGTCCGCTCTGTTGCGCAAGCCGACCAAACAAGAGGTGAACAGGAACTTGTCCCCGATCTCTTCTCCTTCCGAGTTCCACTTGAGCAATCGAGGACCTGCGAGCAAACAATAAAAGTTAAATTAGAACAACACATTTCGAAGGCGAGCAAAGATAAACTTACGCTTGATTATTCCGTAAGCTGCGGGAGAGTTTATTCGCCCAATGCCACCGTGTGGACCAGAAGATGCTCGCCAATCACCCCCTATGAAGAAAAAGTGCTGTTTCCAATCTCTGATCTTGTTCGGCACCCCTTCTACCATCTTAAGTCCGGTCCTGGCCTTGAGGTAGTAGTAGCCTTCTTCACCAATGGGACATCTGGTGATCGTCATGAGATAGTTGATTTCCTCCGCAGTAAGGCGATCAACGTATCCCTCTAGGGCAAATAAACCCATGGCGCCGATCAGATTCATCCACCCTATTGGTGTGATCTGTGTAATAGCAAGATTGGTCGCCTCGAGGAAGTGCCCAACAACTGGGGGTAAAGGCAATTTTAGACCAGCGATCAGGGTGTCAATGTTGATCGCGGTGCATCCGGGAGGTGGGCGATCAGCTCTCTCTCTCTTCCGGGGAGCCCACATGTGAATATCATAGGGAATCTTGTAGGTCTCCCGGATTGAGTCCAACTCATCCTCGCGAACAACACTCTTGATCTTGCTCACCTGAAAGTCAGTTTTTATTAAGTCCATTATTTGTCTATGTGGGCGAGCAAAACTGTTCGCATGCTCCTCGACATATGCTCGCCATTCGAAGGGTCGAGCAACTCCTACTGGGATTTCATTCTCCAATATTTTGGGGGATGGGAATTCAATACTCTTTAAGAACTCGGGAGTGAGTTCGTCAAAAAACGGATCTTCCTCGGATTCAGAGCCGGACGAGGAGCTTTCCTCCGAATTCCTGCTCGCGATAGCAACCAACTCCCTCCCGGATCTCTCTGACGGGCGAGCACCAGTATCTTCCACCGATCGAACAACCGAGTCCACGTGGGGGTTCGATGCCGAGGAAATCTCAAAAGGAGATTGATCTTGATGTGCCACAACGGGAAAGAGGGGATCAAGGGTTTCCTCAGATTTGTTGCTCGAATGTGAAGACATGGAAGAAAGATAGAAGAACGCAGACGGTGGCGACACCACTTGCAGACGGCGGCGATTCCCAAAGAAGACGATGACGCAAATTTCCACACGGCGGCAATGAGAATTTTTTAGGACAAAAAGAAAAAAGGAGGAGAGACAAGAGGGTAACTACCTTGCTTCGGAGATTTGAGGCCAAACACTGGAAGAACAGACGCCGGAGAAGCTTGGAATCACCGGAGAAGAAAGAATCACCGGAGCACTGTAGCAAGAGAGGAAGAAGTGGGAAATATTTGTTTCTCCCTTCTATTTATACCCCAAGCAAAAAACGGGGCACAAAGCGTAATTTCCAACAAAATACGGGCCAAATTGAAAGAAAACGGGGTAATTTCCGAGCAAGTATAAAAATCGAAGGGCCTACATGCAAATATAGGGGCGCGTGGCCTCGGGATTGCTCGCGCGTGAGCGGCGCACAGCCATGCCGCCCACGTCATCTTCGTACAACCCCCAGACCTTGGGGAGACGAAACGACAGACCATATGTTGCTCGCCCAAGCCAATGATGTTCGCCCCAACCCTCATCATTTTGATATCCTAACTATAGTTGCTCGCCACAAAGTTGCTCGTCTGGGGCAACATATAGCCAGGATAGGGGGCAATTGTTGATAGGCGAACATAAATTAATAAATGGCGAACAAGGATTAAAGCTACATCAATGATTATGAAGAGCCAACCTCAAATCAAGGGTGATCAACAAAGAAAATCAAGTTGGGGTGCATCTACCAATCTGAGAGGTGTATAAAGTGACGAACAACTCCCCCGACGAACAACTAATGGGCGAACAGGTATTAAGACCCGAGATCAAGAATGAGCCAACTGTGAAGTCATCAATGACGAACAACTTGGTCAAACTAGGATACAACAAACAGCCAAGGAAGTGTGTACAAGTGAACAAATGACAAAGATCCCAAAGCCAAGCTGAACAAAGTCATAAGGCGAACAACTTCCAAAGTACAACCTCAAGAGGCGAACAACTTTCAGTTGAAGGGTCATCAAGATCAGTCAAGCCGACCTAGGCGAACAACAATGAGTCCGAGATAAGGCCCAAAAGAAGACTTTATAACTAAGATTCAGCTTAGATAAGGTCAAACTAAGGTCAAAGGACACATGTCAGGCATGCAAGCTAGGGAGACCAAGAGTCAGTAGCACCTCATGCTTGCTAGCCTCTATAAATAGTTGTTCTCCAGCTTATTGATATAATTTTGATTTTCAGACAAAAACACACACACAAACACACCTTAACCTACACATACACGAAATAAGTCCCACTTTAAATTCGATAAATTCACACCCCGATTTACCATTTACGGTGGTAATCAATCACACGATATTGATTGGTGACGTAAAAACGGATTAAAACAGCCACTAATCCTTACGATTAGATTCGTTCACCAACACATATATTGTGTCCACCGCTTACGTGGCAATGTTACGTAATATACATTCCTTTTCTTTAATCTATATCTTATATTTATTTTAGATTTCATTAAATCCATTTTTTATACCAAAATCTTATATTTTAGTTTTCTTTCCATAAATATAGGTATGATTGATTTTTTTTTTGTAAAATTTTGAAACCGAACATTACAAAATAAAATTTTAAATTAAATAAATCTGGAAATTATTTGAATATATTTATTTATATATGAAAATTATTTCACAATTTTTGAAAACTTGGTTTGAAAAATTTTAAAAAAAAACCATTAAAAAATGAAACTAATTTTAAAAAAAATTAAATCACAAATAATGTTTAGAAAATTATGTAATAATTATGAAATTGAGAATAATATATTTATAATATTGCAGTTGCACTTAACGATAGTATAATAAAATATTAATTAAAAATTATAGCAAAAGCCAATGTACACCATTAAACACTATTAATAATTATAAATCCAATAAATTAATCTCAAGTCTAATAAATTTCATAAATGAAATGTGTGGTACCATTAGTCGTGGTTAGTGGTGCCGAAAAATATATCATGAAATGAGTGGATTTTTCAATTAATTGGCAAAAGAATTTGATTCAATTTTTATTTTACAGAACAAAAAATAATCGTGTTTAATATTATAATTATTAAATATATTTCTAACTTTAATTGTGATTTAAATATTTTTTAATTTTCAAGACATGTTTTCGTAATAAATTTCTAACATTTTCAAATTATTTTCAGATTTATTTAATCTTTAGATTTTATTTTATAAGTTTTGGTTAGAAAACTTTACAAAAATAAAGGTCACTCATACATATTTCATGGAGTATAAAATTTTTATTGTAGAATTTGGATATAATCAAAATCTAAAATAAATATAAGATATAGATTAAAGAAAATGAATGTATATTATGTGGCATTGCCACGTAAGCGGTGGACACAATATTTAAGCCCACGGGTGGGCTCTATATCATTCCTGTATACACACATATATAATGATATAAAATTATTTAGAGTGTGTTTGGTTGATTTAAGCTCTTTATTAAAACAGCACTTTATTTTGTTGATTAAATATTAAATAAAATAAAAATGAAATTAAATAAGATTTTATAGTACCAAAATGTGTGTTGCACATTCTTTTCAATATTTCATAAGTAATAATTATGCGTAAATGTTATGAATAGAAAAAATATAAACGATATGTGCACATTTTGTGCACAATCCGATCCGTGCATGCACATTCCGTGCAAATTTTGTGCATTATCCGCACTTACACATTCCATGCAAATTTTGTGCACGATCCGTATGTGCACATTTTATGCATGATCTATATGCATATATGTAGGATTCACAATTCGTATGTACACATTATGTGTTTAATTTAGTAAGTTCATAATGTTTCGCAAGATAATATAATAGGTCTATTATATAAATTATATTAACTAGTCATTAGGTTTAAACTCTTTAAAAAAAATTATTTATTGAATGATACATGAAATAAAGATTAAAATGAGATTTATACTATCAAAAAAATTATTTTAGTTTTTTATTATATATATACACACATATAAATATACGAGTTCATTTTACAATTTATATGAAAATATAAAACTACATTTTTACTATTTTTACATAATTGAGTTCCAAGATAATTTTTTTTTACCATTTTATATTTTTAATTAGTGATAAAACTTATGAATGAAAATAAGATTTAAACTTTGCTTTGAGAATATATATGTGTATATATATATGTATATATATATATAGATAATAGTAAGCCCCTGGAAATCTAGGAGCCAGGGCCATCGCCCACCTTGCATTCTCAGGGTCATCTCTGGATAAAACTATCAGATAACATAATTCACCGGTTTTATTAAATGTGACCAAAAATTATACCATGGGGTGAAACAGAAATCTTTAGGTTAAACATATTGAGCTTACTTACGCGTATCTTTTGACTCAGAACATGGAAACTCTTTGTCATACATGAATGTGCTTTACTGTCGTGACAAAAGATAAAATTATGTGTGGCTTCGAAATGCTATTATATTTTATATGGAATGATCAAACTCTTATAGTTATAATTATCCCTTAAGAAATCTAGAAATGCAATCTTAAGATTTACTAATATAGAAATGCAATCTTAAGATTTACTAGCAGCTGATTAGTAGCCCTACCAAGTTTTTGAAGCAAATGCGCACAAAAAATTATGATCTCACACGAAAAAAAATTCAGCAAAATGTTAAGGTGAAATTGCATAAAATACTTGCACACTCCCTCGTGGACATTCATTTAGGCTTCATGTGAGCTGCACGTGAAATAGTGTAATTAATATAGGAAGAAAAATCACACTTTGTTAATGCTGAAGAGTGAAAAAAATATTGTTATTACTTGATAAACGAAGATTATGGACAAAGCATGTGGGATTTAAATACTTATGCGTTTCGTGTTTCATTGTAAAATTCAATCTGGAACTTGTCTTGTACGCCTATTGCTCGTCAAATACCTTAAAGAACAAATGATAGTTTTTGCCTAAATACACTGACAAAAAAAAAATATAGTGGGTGGCACCCTGAAGAATAAGGATTGTGCATGCTTGAAAATTAAAATTGCAATTTATAAGTAACGAGATAGAAAATAGCTCGTCTATTAACATTGTAACATACCATGATGCAAAAGATTTACAAACATCAAATTTCTCTTAACAATACAATACAATTATCAAAGAAGTTACTTTTATGTACAATTGCTTGGCAAAAACTCATGCTATTTAGTACTTATATTTTAGGGTATATATACTTTACAGTTATTTAGATACATCTTGACCATCAGCTCTTTGAGCCAATACATTTTCCTCCAAATTGGGATTTGAATGGGATGAATCAGAATAAAGGCCATTTGTTGACAAGGTATGACTAATACTAGGTTGCTGCCAGAAGTGGTTTCTAATCGCCTTATACTTGGAATCGGCGGTCGAAAATCCAGGATCAGAAAGCAACTCTTGAACAGCCGTTCGTCCTTCCAGCATGCTCACCACTTGAGACATTGCAGGCCTCAGAGTTGGAGCAGCATTGGTGCATAAAAGGGCCACATTCAGTAGCACCATCGCCTCTTCTGACGAGTATGCGGACCCCAAATCCGGGTCGACCAACTCCAGTACACTGCCCCTCTCTTGAAGAACGTAGGCCTGATCGAGAGAGTAAACTAATCATCAATAATGAAAGCATTTAAGGGAATAAGCAAAATTTTGAAGATGACAAAACTTGTATACATTTGCAACTCAGGTGCATTTTAAAATGGTATCAGTTGTTTCCACTTAAAATGTTAGTTGTATAGAGTTGCAGTGTGCAGCTGATGTACAAAAGTGTTACTCATTGAAGTATAGAAGAGATGGATACCCAATCAAGAAGGTAGACGAACTCTTCCTTAGGCCTGTAGTTGGTGTTGCTTTTGCCACTCACTATTTCGAGCGCAACCACTCCAAAGCTGTATATGTCTGCTTTGGGAGTCAAGTAACCACGCATCGCGTACTCTGGAGCCATATAGCCTCTGGAGGACAAATAACATGCATGTGTCATTGTTTGGCGTTTTTATGATAAAAGAATGTGCATGGTCTCAACCGATCACTTATTGCCTTCATCCGGAGTCTTGGTGGCTCATCACACCCATATCATATGTTTTTAATAAGCAAAATAGTAGGTCTCCTATTAACCACGTTTGCATGAACTCTTTTATTTTAAAAAATACCTTTAAACAAATTATGTATCATGTTTTAGCATACAAAATATCAATATTTAAATATCTGATTTTATGTGATTATTTTCAAAATCACTAAACAATATATCGAAATCACCAAAATACCTCTGTTAATCAAGTTCATAAAAGTTTTTTGAAACTAAAATTGGACTACTTGGGCTCGCCATGCTATTCGGGCTGGGGCAGTTGCACTATTTTCCAAACTAGCAAATGGGAGCCCGGTATGATACTAGTTTCAATGTGGGGCTCAAATTGTCAGCTCAAATAACATGTATATAGTCGTTGAAGGAGGGAAAAAAGGGAACTTACATAGTTCCAGCAATCCGGGTACTAATATGAGTCTTATCATCCTCATTAAGCTTTGCCAGCCCAAAATCGGATATTTTTGCATTAAGATCTTTATCGAGCAAAACATTGCTTGTTTTTATGTCTCGATGAACTATTTTCACTCGTGACTCTTCATGTAGGTAAGCTAAACCTTTGGCTATACCAAGGCATATTTTCCTCCTTGTGGGCCAATCCAATTTCAGTTTCTGTGTAGTATCCTTTCCTACAATAAGATTAGATAAGATATTGAGCTTTTCAATATGCTGAAAATTGTACAACCTTGAATGATTTGAAAACCATCCTCACCAAAAATAGCGCGAGATACACAATTGTTTTCCATGTACTCATAGATGAGCATTAAGTGATTTCCTTCAACACAACAACCATAAAGCTTTACTAAATTTGGATGTTGCAATGCAGATATCATTCCTATTTCGTTGACAAATTCTCTTGTTCCTTGTTTGGACTTTGAAGAAAGTTGCTTCACTGCTATTATGGTTCCATCGGATAGCAATCCCTACCATAGCAGAGATGAGTCAATTTCCATTTTAATACAATGAGAGTTCACAAATAATATGAATTGCGATGAATGTTGAAAAGGGATTTGCTTTTGCAATTAAGAAATAGTACCTTGTATACTGAACCAAAACCACCCTCACCAAGCTTGTTTGCAGGATCAAAATTCTTCGTTGCGGCCTTGATCTGTCTTAATGTGAATAAACCCGTTTGTAGATCGAGGCCTCTTAGCTCTGTTCAAGGAGCAATAATATAAAAAAATAAGTCAAGATACCTTCCCATAAACTCCTACTTATATATATCATTAATATCTTCCATTACAATTTGATCATGCAAAATAGAATGTTTTTATATAACTGTAGAAAATGTGAAACATAAAAAATGAAGTATAATTCTGTAGGATTTGTACTGGTGACATACCTATAATACATAAATTATTTTCTAAGGATGTATAGGTTCTCAAATACATTTGGATAGGACTCATGAAGTCGAAAGTTACACCGTAGAAATCTATAGCTAGGACTAGCAAACATTTATTACAGTAATATTTACATGTGAGAGCTCATCATGATTGCAACTATTCACTTAACAATCTGAAAAAATGATACTGAGATTTACAAACATTGGAAAGATTTTACCTTTATCTGTAGTACTTTTTCCTCCAAGATAACCTTTCTTATGCAAGATTCCTAAAATCAAAGTTAGTAAAAAGACTGCACCAGCTATCACCCCAGCCACCATGGTAGAATTGATTTTCTTGTGATGAACTGGAGGTTTAAAATCTGCAGTAAAGTGATTGAAGATTTGAGTTATCATATTAGTCCCGATTCTCACATTTTAGAACTAAAAAGTAAACTTAACACAAGAAACGATAGCATACTAGGATCGACCGATATGGCTGATATTAGAGGGCCATAACTTCCCCTCCGTGGAATGCCTGTAGTCCCTCTCCCTGCCCAATAAAAATGGATCTTCAGAGTGTTGCTTGTTACCACTGCAGTGAAATTCTTTATGATGGGCCTACCGGGCCCACCAGCCTCAGCTGCAATATCAAAATCCTTCAAAACTAATTTTCCCTGCATTTATAGTATATTCTACTTAATCCAACATGATGAAACATTTCAGCAAATTAAATATGTCTAAGCTATATGTACATACCTGTAAGTAGACATCGAATATTCTCTTTCCAAGGCTATTGAACGAACTATCGTTTGTGAATACAATTTCAGCAAAGTGGAGATTGACAGTGTAGTTTCCATTCAGGAGACAAAGACCGTAATAAGTGAGTGATAGAGGAGATGCACGTGCACTCCGATATAGTGATGAAGTGGTATTGTTCAAAGTTGAAACGTTGGTCTCTATGTAGTTATCAGCATCAAGATCGTTGTCCATGAAATTTCCCGTGCTGCTAAATGCCCAATTCTTACCCGGGTAATACATTGAAGCCCCTCTAGGTTCTAAATCAGCTTCATATGTTGTATTGTTAGAGATGCTCACATCCTTGCCTCCACAATTTATGTGCAATGAGTATCCCTCTGTTGTTACGAATTTAAATATTATTTTACCATTATAGAAAGTTGATAACTTAATAGAATTAGAGTCGGTCTAGATATTTTTTAGATCCGGAGCGAAAAAATAGTAGGCCCTTTAAATTAACTGTACAAATAATAAATCATTATATTGTATATACACATAAAAATATAAATAGAAGTATAAAATAGGTTGTGAATTAAATTTAACAATAATACAGTAATATCGATAATTGTAGATTTACATTTGTATTTTCAACAATCTAAAATAGTTTATATAACAATTTTAAAAATGCTTGTAATAACAAAATTGTGTTGCACATTCTTTTTTATATTTTACATTAAATAGTTATGCGTAAATATTAAAATAGGATAACTATAAATGACATGTGCACATTTTCTGCACGAATTGTACATGCAAACTCCGTGCACGTTCTAGCATGATTCTTTATTAAAACAACACTTTATTTTGTTGATTAAATATTAAATAAAATAAAGATTAGATTAATTGAGATTTTATAGTACCAAAATGTGTGTTGCACATTCTTTTCATTATATCAAATGTATTAATTATGCCTAGATATTATAAATAGAAAAAATATAAACAATATGTGCACATTTTGTGCACACCGTGCAAATTTTGTGCACAATCCGTATATGCACATTCCGTGTAAATTTTGTGCACGATCCGTACATGCACATTTTGTGCAAATTTTGTGCACGATCCGTACATGCATATTCCGTGCAAATTTTGTGCATGATTCGTATGTGCACGTTTTACACATGCTTCATATGCATATATGTACGATTCACAGTTCGTACGTACACATTATGTGTTTATTTTAGTAAGTTATTAAAGTTTTGCAAGATAATTTAATAGGTCTAACATATAAATTATATAACTAGTCATTAAATTTAAACTCTTTTAAAAAAATTGTTTATTGAATAATATATGAAATAAAGTTTAAAATAAGATTTATCCCTGGATAGAACTATCAGATAACAAAGTGACAAAAGACTATATCATGGGGTGAAACAGAAATCCTTAGGTTAAATATATTGAGCATACTTACGCTTATCTTTTGACTCAGAACATGGAAACTCTTGCTTCATACATGAATGTGCTTTACTGCCATGACAAAAGATAAAATTATGTGTGGCTTCAAAATGTTATTATATTTTGAATGGGATGATCAAACTCATATAATTATAATTATCACTTAAGAAATATAGAGATGTAATCTTACGATTTACTAGCAGCTGATGAGTAGCTCTCTACCAAGTTTCTGAAGCAAATGTGCACAAAAAATTATGATCTCACACGAAAAAAATTCAACAAAATGTTAAGGTGAAATTTCACAATATACTTACACACTCCCTCGTGGACATTCATTTAGGCTTCCTGTGAAGTTGTTATAAGACATATCTCTGTATGTGAAATAGCGTAATTAATACAAGAAGCAAAATCACACTTTGTTAATGCAGAAGAGTTAAAAAATATATTGTAAAATTATCTTGTGGGATTTAAGTACTTACGCATTTTTGTTTCTTTGTAAAATCCAATCTGGAACTTGTCCTGTAAGTCTATTGCTCGTCAAATACCTAAAAGAACAAACAATAGTTTTTAATTTAGCACATATACACTCAAAAAATAAAAAATAGAGTGTGTGGCACCCTAAAGAATAAAGGACTGGGAAAAGAATTTACTTACAGAAAATCAAGTTTTGCAAGATCGTCAAAAGAAGCGGGAATTTCTCCACTCAAATTGTTAAAACTAAGGTCTCTACATTTGCAAATTACAATATAAGATATCCAGTTGTAATGTAGTACGTAATAGTGGCAAAAATTTCTCAAATACTTACAGCATTTTCAACTTTTTCATGTGTCCAATATATTCAGGGATCTCTCCATGTATTAAGCAACTCCTCAATGTCCTATACAAAAGAGTTGAGTTTAATAATCTCGGGTCAAATCATTTCAAATTTTCATTATCGTGGAGGGAATCCAGCTAATACTCACAACACTTTTATGGACTTCAAATCACTTAGTAGGGGGAAAGTTGATCCACCACCTATTAAATCGCTGATCCTCCTAAAAGTCGAAAATGAGGGTAAAATCAATTAGCCATTAATTCAGAAAAATAAAGCAAAAATGATTGTGGATCACTCACAAGTCAGTTAAGCTTGACAAAGCTGATATAGAAGAAGGGATTGGCCCCTTAAGCGAGCAACCTTGCATGTGCCTGTAGCATGAGTAAAAATTAAACAAATTGTTATTGGAAAATTTGCTTGCTTAAATATTTTATGGAAGTAGTGAATGCCTTAAGAAAAAGATGGGCTACTTACAATTTTTCAATTTGTTTCCAGCTGCTGATAAAGTCCGGAATATTTCCAGTGAAGTTATTATCACTTATCCTCCTAAATATATAAAGATACTGGAAGTCAGTTACAAGTACTATATAGAATGACATCTTGAAAAAGTTTATCAAATATATAAACTGTCTATTGAAAGAAAAGTTCGTGAAAACTAGTTTCGCTATAAAGAAATCAGGACATAATATCTATTATAGTTTATTAAATAAGTAAATTTGATATGGGGCTGAGAAATTGCATACATCATAATGAAAAGAAACTCGAATGAAGAGGTAATGTACTCACAAATCGGTTAAGTTTGTCAGCTTGGCTAACCCCTCAGGTAAATCTCCTGTGAATGCATTTGATGATAAAACACTGAAATATTGGACACAAGTAGACAAGTGATTAGGCTAATTTTTTTTTATCGAAGCAGAGAGAAACTTTCAGTAGGTGAAGGAATAACCGATCAAAACATACAATTTTTGCAAATTGACCAATAGCCCAATTTCTGAAGGAATCGGCCCAGAAAAATAGTTCCCTTCAAGGCTCCTGCACATAGAATTCTCACGGTAAAAACAGATATGCCAGAAAAATTCATAACAATTCTTAACAATATGAAATGATTGCGCGAGAGAAAGAGAGAGGTTTCATCATACAGATTCACAAGGGAGTATATTCTGTTAATTGCCTTTGGAAATGGACCAGACAATCTGTTTCCCATTAAAGACCTGCATTTATTGATAGCCAAGAAAGGCACATATTGGATTCGTTTTACACTGAATACAAGTATTTTGAAAAGCAATTGAAAGGTGGTAAATAAATGGAGCAAAAGCCAAGGAGCTAGGAATTACAAATCAACCAAGCTCATTGTAGCCCACTGGGTAGGAACCGAACCATTAAGACAATTCCTACTAAGATCCCTGCACAACACAAGATTAGGTAATAGACTCAAAAAATCGAAATGAAGCTTTAGAGTAGAGGATGTGATCTAAGTGATGACGCTCACAAGTGTTTAAGATGACGAAGCTTGGCAAATTCCGGTGGAACAACTCCTGTATAATTCTGTCCTTTCAAAGCTCTGCAGCAATAAATTCTAAATAGTTACTAAAGGCTACATATTGATACTAAATGATAACACACCAAGAACGGATGTTTCAGGAAGTTGGCCATTATTGAGCGTTGAAAAGACAGTAAATTCTTAAACATGAATCATTACAATCAACAAAGATCCCAGCATTTGGAAGATGTAAGAAAATTGCAAGTAATTTTCGACGTTTAACAGGTTTTTTCAACTCATCATTACATATAATCCATAGCCATCAAATAAAAATTGTGTTAGTATTGAGTTGTGATAACATGCATGCAGCTTTTGTTTATACTTCATTTATGCCAAGAACTCCATCGAAGTTTCTTAGGCCACTTGACTCACCAACCACCACCCAACCCCCAACTCCATGTTGCTTTAAATAACTATAGAAAGAAGACAATACATTCTTTTTCATTAATTAATTGAAGTAAACTTAATAAGGTATTGGACTCTCATGCAGACATAAATGGACCCCAGGCACGTCTCTGACAGCTGGATGAGTAACTGCAGTCAAAAAGTCAACTGCTGACTTATCAAACGTTGACTGACTGTAACCAGTCAAAGCATTGACCAAAGAGCTCCTCCACAATGAGCTATTTTCATACTACCAAAAACACATGATTTGTAATCTTTAATTTTCTATCTATAGAAATCAAAAGTAAAGAGAACTTTCTTGTGCACACCAAAATTGGAAGCAATTCAAAAGGAGAAATATAATGCAGATACAAGACCAATTAAATAAAGCAATACATACAACATATTACTTATTTCTACTTCTTTTTATTTTCTTGGCCCCCATATGATTGCAATTAACAAGAAATTGTAATTTTTGTTCCATGTATACAAATCACCAGTAAAGAGAACTTTCTTGTTCACACCAAAATTGAAAGTGAACTCAAAAGGCGCAATAATGCAGAAACAAAACCAATGAAATTAAGCTATATGTTCTTATAGAGAGAGAGAGAGAGATGCATACATGCTAACAACATGGCAAGTGGAATTCTGATCAAAAGTGCAATCACAAGTAACAATGCTCTCAAATCCTTTTCTTGTAATGGGAACACTCCAATTCCCTTCACCACTGCAAGGATCCTTGCTAAAATCCCAATCTTTCTTCCCCAATCTTCTCCCAATTTCCTTCAATGCCCTCACTGAGACCCAACAACAAACACCATACAGGCACTAAATTCAATTCTGGGCCCCCACTAAAAACCAAGAATTCATGTAATCTTCAGCTGAAATTAGCATTAAACTATCTAAATTACCTTCATTTTGATGGAGCTTCGGGTTGGGCAGTGTAGCTGCAGAACCATATACGCCGCAGAAAATCAAGACGAACAGGAAAATGATGGTTTTCTTAACTTTTTCCATTCTTCTTTTTGCAATCCGATTTGCATGGAGAGAAAGTTGAGCTTTAAGTGACTTAAGACTGCAAACTCATCTACTCCTCATGATATGGAAAAAGAGACGGAATTATTGAATAAGTAATGAATGGGGATAGGATTTGCTAGACTTTTATATTGATACAGAGTATAGATAACAATATTCTATACTTTAAACTAAATTTCACAAATAAATTAGTAGATATTTCGAGGATGAGAGAGAAAGAGAATGGGACAGGACTGTTATGAGCCTCTAGATTTGGACGGCTTTTATATTTGGAAATTCTTACCTCATTCAATTTCAGCTTATTGTTATTCATTTACTCATCCAGACTGAGATTATTAGTACACTTAAAATAATATTTTTTTTAAATGCACTCCTTGAATAAAGTATATTAAATACATAAATGTACATATAAATTAAAATATTTTTTGGGTATATTAAATATATAAGTGTATAAAATATTTTTAAATAAACAATTAAAATAAGTGTGTAAATAATCCATTTTTTCTCCCTTTTTTAACATCTATAAAGCGGTTGCTTTGTCTATATGAAGATAGTGGCATCAGTAAAGAAGTGGTTTGGTTTGTTTTGAAGTCTTTTATTTTTAATGTGTATTATCATTTGCATTAAAACATATTAGAGAGTATAAAATATAGAGTAGATTATTTAGGAATTCGAGCTCACGTGAATTCTTTTTTTATTTTTTTATTATTGTTGTGCATATAAAGTATCACTATTTAAAAGATGCTTAGTTTTTTTAAATAATAATATTTTATAATATGGGCAATAGCGATACTTTTTTATCCACAATAGTTATACTTAAAAAAAAATAAGGCAAACTCTCATGTGCACTAAGTGCACGGTGCATTCACTCAACAGTTGACACAATTTACATTGATAAGTTGGTTTCAATTACACTGAAAAGTGTGGTTGGATTACACTGAGAAACTACACTTTTCAGTGTAATTCAACCACACTTTTCAGTGTAATTGGAACTAACTTTTCAGTGTAAACCGTGTCAACTGTTGATTTAGTGTACCATACATCAAGTGCACGAAAGAGTTACTCAAAAAAATCAAAGATTTTATGTGATTACATAAAACTGAAATTGAGAACCCAGTTTCATTACAATAACACTATTTTTTGGCAGTTCTTTTTGCAATAGTTACATTTTATTAATTACTCTAGTGTGCGTTATGAAGTTGGTGGTAGACTACTTTATTATCAATTAAACATTAGAATCTTATCATTGCTTTCATTGTTTACACACTAACAGTTAATTTATGGCTAAAATTTATATGTATAAGTTAGACTATACAATTAGTATAATGTTTACTTATTTTAATAGATAGTACGTATAGAACCCTAAAAAAAAAAGAAGTGAAGAGTAGCGGAGCATATAAAAAAATAAAAAAAAAAACATTACTCCTTCTGTTTATAAATATTTTTATCCACTTTTATTTTTGGGTTGTTCATTGATTTTTTTATCAATTTCCTTTATGAAAATAAACTACACTAAAAAATAAATAAATTAGTTTTACAATACTCCAATAAAATCCTTTTATTTATAAAATATTAATTTTTATTAAATTTTGTGTCCAATAGTAACAGAGTAAAATATTAACGGAGGGTGAGAGTAATTTTATGTTGAACAGTGCTTCCCAGCGTATAAAATAGCTTTGAGAAAGAAAAAAAAAAAAGAAAAGAAAAAAATTGACTGAACTAGCTTAGTTCCAAAGTAGTACATCATTCCTCAATTTAAAATGTGACGAACAAATTAATAAGTCCCATGCATCTAAATCTACGTGTGACAAGGAACAACTAGTGGCATATAGTATTTACTTTATTGCCGACCTCACATTTCTATCATAATACAGTTATACTACAGTTTGGTTGAGTGTGACATGAAATTAATGCCTAGGTTATAAAATATTCCTTAATCCATTAACGCGTCAAACAAAGATGGAAACAAAATTGTAAACGTGCTTTTTTTTTTCAAATGTTAGTACTCTCCCCATTACACGTGAATTTATACTCCTGAAATTACCCGTGAATTAAAAAAAGAATAAAGTTATATTATATGGATAAATATGTATATATTTGTGTGAGTGTACACGTAACCAATGTTTCCTTTTTAGATAATATGCAAATTGGTGTGGAACGTAAAAAAAAAAAAAAATGCAAATTCCTCTGAAACGGGGAGAGTACTATTTTGTAAACAAAGAGTCATTGTTGTGTATATAAAATTTCACTATAGTGCATATGAAGTGTCCCGGTTTAAAAATCAAATATTTCTTAAATAATGACACTTTGTATATACAACAAAGACACTATACATGCACAATTGTGACACTCCAAAAGAAAAAAATCAAGTAAATTCTGATTCACATGAGACCTACTCAACAACACGTGGATAAATATTTATTCAAAACAAAATTGAATTTACTATTTATATCTTGAGATTTTTAATCGTCAAATAGATTAAATAATTTATATTTTCAATCAGATTTCGAAATCTGCAGTTACAATATAACTTATAAGTGATGTACTATCAGTTCTTTCACAGAGATTAATTTGATGATTCGGCCTTCTTTTCTGCTGCAGGTGCAATCTTGGAGGAGATATGCGCTTTAATTTCTTCTTTTAATCGTGTCAATGTTGATAGAAGTTTTAAGAGTTTGTATTTTTAGTTTAAGGTTTTTTTTCAAGTATTCTCTAGATTTTTTCTTTAAAGTTTAAATAATATTAATAATAATTTTTGGATTGTAATTGTGGTTAAAAACACCCAAAATTTAGCTCCTATTGAGAAAGATTGTGGACAAGTCCTTTAATCGTGTTATTCAGTCTTGGCTAATTCCATTTATCAGATATACTTATATTTCAAAAAAAAAAATCTTTATCACCAATTTTAAAATATATTGATAATTTATGTACTCTCTCCGTCCCAGTTTTGTTTTCCCATTTGCCAAAAAGGTCTGTCCCAATTTTGTTTTCCCATTTGCTAAAAAGGTCCGTCCCAATTTTGTTTTCTCATCCCCAAAATAAAAATAAAGTGATTCACCTTTTTAAACTTCACTTTAACAATTCAACTACTTTATTCATTTAAATAATACCTTATTCATCATTCACAATTTCCAAGACTAATTTATTCATTTAAATACTACATTTCAACTTTCGCATTAAACTCCGTGTAAAATTAAATGAAAAAATAAAATTGATACGGAGGGAGTATAAAATAGATATGTGGAATTGATAAGGGTTATGTAAAAAGGATAAAATAGAGTGGTGGGTATGTTTTCAAAGGGGTAAATATGAATATTGATATTGGAGAACTCAAAAACAGAAGTAGTAATACTAAGAGTAACATTCCTTTCAAAAAAAAAATACTAAGAGTAACATTTATGAATGAATGTACGTTAGATGTGGTCCATGTGCATCAAATTACATTTTATTTGTAATATATATATATATATATATATATATATATAAATTATGATATAAAATTATTTAGAATGTGTTTGGTTGGAGGAGAGGAATGAAAATAGGAATGATTTTGATAGTGAAAAAAAATCAAAGTTATTTTATTTAAATGGGGCAAGTATGGAGATTTTTCACTGTGGAAATTAATCAAAACATTATTCTCATACTCATACCTCCACATCAAACAACATTTTTCTTTCTGTTATCTTCATATCCCTCAACCAAAGGCCTCCTTAATTAATAAAGCTAGCTAAACAAAACGATTCTACAAAAATTTAGCATGATATATAATCTGCAACGAATAAATGAATTCATTATCAAATTCAGCTTTAAGCCTTTGACCAAACCAAATACGTAGACACACATTTGAACTTAATGCCAAAACAGGAACAATATGGCAGCAGACAAACTAATGAAACCTTTTTAAATATATCAACTTTGCTAGCTATATATATGTCATCATTTTCTAGTCCTCTACTTATTAATATTTAAATTCAGACTACATCTGATTTGCTCGTTTCGAAACAGGACAAACATGCATGTTATGAACTTATGATAGCAATATTAATGCATAACCTCGTACCTAAAAAAAAAAACTCGTATCTAGCTAATATGCCCTAGTTAATTCATTCTCTTCTTGATTTAAGGTTTAAACTAGTTAATACGGATAAATCATAAATCATTATAAGTAAATATTAGTCTATATCTAGCCTTGAAATATAAACTACTACACATTTGGACTTGGAGAGCTATACTTGGAGAGCTATTAAAAAAACCGCTCTCCAAAACAAAGCTTGGAGAGCGGTTTAACATAATTATATTAAAAAAAAATGGCTAAGACAGCGGTTATTAACCGCTCTCCAAGTGTTAGTCTAAGAGAGCGGTTAAAAACCGCTGTGTAAGATGGAAGGTGCAAGAAAGCGGTTAAAAACCGCTGTCTAAGAAGGGACTTACAGAGCGGTTTTAAACAGCTCTCCAAGTGGAACTTGGAAAGCGGTTTTTAACCGCTATCTTAGATAATTACTTGCATAGCGGTTTATAACCGCTCTCTAAGAGTTTGACCCCAATTTACCCCATTTTGACCACGAATAACCTAATTCGACGCGTAATTTTCCTCTCCCACCATATCAGAGACGTGGTCCTCCACCCCCACCGCCGCGAAGGAGCTTCCTCCCCCCACCCCACCGCCGTGACGCCGCCCAGCCACCGCCGCTGCTAGTCCGCCGTTCGGCCTCCCCCGACGCGGCATTGCATCGCCGCCCTCTCCGCCGTCTTCTACAGGCATGTATATAATATGTATTTTAAATGTATTAAAATGTATATGTATGTATATATATATATATATATATATATGAATATGTATATATATGAAAATGTAATGTATATGAATATGCATGTATATATATGTAGATATATATATATATATATATGTTAGGATATAGATTAGATGTTTTGAAGATGTTAAAACAAGAACTTGTAATAGGACTAGCTGAACCTGTTAGTCAGCTACAGAATAGTATAGGTCTAGAATAGGTCTTTGGTTAAGGGGGAAGAAATCTGTGCAGACCAGAGAAGGTACCAGATGAGGTGACCAGATGAGAGGTGACCAGATGAGATGTCCAGAGCAGAAGAGTCACCAGAGCAGAAGTGTCGCCAGAGCAGATGAGGTCCAGAGGAGTCTGACCAGATGAGCTTGGACCAGAGGAGTCTGACCAGAAGTGTCACCAGAAGACCTCTCCCAGATGAGGACCAGAAGACCCCAGACCAGACCAGATGAGAGAGACGGATTTGTTCACCTACCAGAAGCATCTTAGTAATCTGGAGACAAGGAGATTTTTGAGATCATTGATGGAGAAGAAGGCAATCTGGATAGTCAACTGATGGAGGATCTGATTGATTGATTGCTTGATTGAAAGTCAACTAATCAATCATATAATCAATCTTTGATTGATTATATCCCTCCAATTATGGTTGTTTGAATTGCTAGTTCCCAACGGCTAGTTAATTCCTACAACTATAAATAGGAGTGCTTGGATTAGTTCAAGATAGAAGAGTCGCGCGAGAGCACACCAAGAACACACGAGCTCTTCCAATCACTCACCTTTGTCATTTCTAGTTTATATACACTCTATTAGGAGTTTAGTTGAATTATTACTCAACCTGTTCATCTTGTTAGATAAGGTTGTTGTAAGTTGTAAGAAGAAGCTGGTACTTCGGAAATTCCAGTAAGTGAGTACGTAAGTTGGAGAGTGAGAAAGACCCCTTTGAAGAAAGGGAGAGTGGACGTAGGACAAGTTGGTCCGAACCACTATAAATCCGGTGTTCTCTACTTTTCTGCAATTTAGATTTCTGCACTTTAAATTTTAGTACTTAATTAGAAATAGGGTTTTCATTAAGATAAACTTAAAAACGCTTTCCGCTGGATAACCTTTTAGGGACCAACAATATATATATATATGAATATGTATGAATATGTATATATATATGTATGTTATTGGTGAAACATTGATTAATTGAAGGCTTTTTTATTAATTTTAGATGAAATTGTTGCAAGTTAGGTTTAATATGTTAAAATTATTTTAGATGAAATTTGTTAGAATTTGTTAGAATTTTAGATGGACATATTATAATTTTTTAGAATTTTAGATGTATATATCTTAATTAGTATTAAAATGTTAGACTTTATTTCAAGAGGTTTATAGATGAGAAATAATATTGAAGGCTTTAGGAATAATTTAAATGGAATTGTTAGAATGCATGTTAGGATATATGTTAGAATTTTAGATAAAATTGTTTTAGTGTGCATGTTAATTAGTATTAAAATGTTAGAATTTGTTTCAAGAGGTTTATAGATAAGAAATATTGAAGGCTTTAGGAATATTTTTAGATGAAATTGTTAGAATGCGCGCATGTTATGATTCATATGTTGAAATTTTAGATGAAATTATTTTAGGGTGCATGTTAATTAGTATTAAAATGTTAGAATTTATTTCAAAAGGTTTATAGATGGGAAATATTGAAGGCTTTAGGAATATCTTTAGATGAAATTGTTAGAATGCATATTAGGATTCATATGTTGAAATTTTAGATGAAATTGTTTTAGGGTGCATGTTAGGATTAATATGTTAGACTCAACACGTGTGCTTTTCGGTTAATCTATATAGGCATCTCTAGTTCTATATGGATCGAAAGTGGGTTCGGGCAGATAGATTATCAGAGGAGTGTAGGAATGAGGTAGAAGAGTTTTGTAATCATGCAATTAGACACTGTACCGACCATCGATACATTCTATGTCCGTGTTGGAAATGTATGAATGGAAAAACTGTTAGTGGTCGAGAAAATTTATTTGACCACTTGATGTGTCACGGTATTGATAAAATATATACCGTTTGGACATTTCATGGTGAGAGAAGAGATGGATGTAGCTCAAGCAACATAAGAACTGATTTTAGGTTTGAAGATACAGTGGATGAGGATAGTTTCGGAGATGTACCGAATGTTGATACATCTTGTGGGGATGACACAAATCTGCGAGATCACCCTTATATGTCAGAAAAATTAAGGGATGACGCAGGTTTACCCCTTTGGCCCGGGTGTAAGAAGGCAACAAAAGTGTCAGCTGTGTTGATATTGTTCAACCTAAAAGCAGCACACGAGTTATCCAATGTGTGCTTCTCAAGTATGCTGGAAGCAATTAGTGGTCTATTGCCCGATGGAAATGTACTGCCTACGAAAGCATATGAGGCTAAGCAAATGCTTAAGTCCATCGGGTTAACACATCAGAAAATTCATGCTTGCCCGGGTGATTGTGTCTTATTTCGGAAGGAGTATGGAGACCTTGATGAATGCCCCAAGTGTGGGAAGAAGAGGTACTTGAAGAATAAATCTCCAGCGAAGGTGATGTGGTACTTCCCAATAATACCAAGATTCAGGAGAATGTATAGTAGCGATGTGGATGCTAGAAATTTAACTTGGCATCATGATGATAGGATCGATGATGGAATGCTAAGACACCCTGCTGATTCACCCCAGTGGAAGACATTCGATGTCAGACATCCAGAATTTGGTGACGAGCCACGACACTTGCGTCTTGCACTCTCAACTGACGGAATGAATCCGTTCAGTATCCAAAGTACCAACCATAGTACATGGCCAGTGATTCTGATGGTTTATAATCTTTCACCGGAGTTGTGCATGAAGCGCACTTATATGATGTTGTCTATATTGATATCAGGACCCAAACAACCTGGTAACGACATAGATGTATATCTGGCTCCTTTGATAGAGGACTTGAAGCTCCTGTGGGATGAGGGCGTCGATGTGTATGATGCTTATAGAAAGGAGAATTTTAAGTTGAAGGCCATGTTGTTTGGGACTATCAATGACTTCTCCGCTTATGGGAATGTATCTGGATATAGTGTGAAGGGAGTCGATGCATGTCCTTGGTGTACCACGAACACAGATCACATTCATTTATGTCATTGTAGGAAGATTGTTTATATGGGGCATAGAAGGTGGTTGGAGCCAAGACATGAGTACAGAAGAATGGCCGATGCATTCGATGGCACAATCGAGGAACGTGGAGCACCACGTTTATTGTCAGGTACAGATGTATTGAACGAGATGAAGAATGTCAACACACAATACGGAAAACACTTTGCAAAGAGTCTCCCAACTAGAGGCTGGAAGAAGGAATCAATTTTCTTTCAATTGCCCTATTGGAAAGATTTGTATGTTAGACACTTCATTGATCTAATGCACGTTGAGAAGAATGTTTGTGCTAGTTTGCTCAATACTCTGCTAGCTGATAACAAGTCTAAGGATGGTTACAATGCAAGAATGGATATGGTTGATATGGGTATAAGAGCTGAACTGGCACATGTGTATGAAGAAGGTAAACCACCGAAATTACCTCCTGCTACACACACCTTGTCCAAGAGTGAGAGAAAAATTCTTCTTCAAACACTAAAGGATGTGAAAGTACCAGAGGGTTATTCGTCCAACATACAGAGACTTGTTTCAGATGATGGCGTGAAGTTGATGAATCTGAAATCGCATAACTATCATGTCATCATGGAGAATTTCTTGCCCATTGCAATACGTTCTATCTTGCCTGAAAATGTGCGCATAACCATAACAAAACTTTGTTGGTTCTTCAAGGCAATGAGTAGCAAAGTTATTGATCCTAGAAAATTGCTTGGTTTTCAGAGACAGATTGTGGGGACGCTTTGTGAGCTTGAAATGTATTTTCCTCCTTCATTTTTTGATATAATGATTCACTTAACCGTTCATTTGGTACACGAGACAAGGATGTGTGGTCCTGCTCGTATGCGATGGATGTATGGTGTAGAGAGATATATGAAAGTATTGAAAGGGTATGTGATGAATATGTACAGGCCGGAGGGATGCATTGCAGAACGCTATTTAGTAGAAGAAGCAGTCGAGTACTGGTCTGAATTTATTCCGAATGTCGATGCAATTGGACTTCCAAGTACCCGATACACCAATAGAATGGATGGTGAAGGCATTACCGGTGGCCAACCTGTAAGTGTTAGTATGAAGGAGCTAACACGGATGCACTTGTGTGTACTTCACAACACGGTCGACGTGCTTCCTTTTATTGACTTGCACATGCAGGCACTTTCTGAGTCCTTTCCCACCAGATCTAGATCATGGATTGAAACTGAGCACAATCGCACGTTTGTTGACTGGTTCAATGGTTATGTTGCAAATATTTTGTCACAGGATAAAGAATCAGTGAAAGAAAGAGTTAAGTGGTTATCCAGATTGCCTGATAGACATGTGTATTCATACAAGTGTTAACTTATTAATGGATACACGTTTTATACCCGAGATCATGATGCCACAAGTACAATGCAGAATAGTGGGGTGTCTATTACTGCAACTACATGGAATCAGTCGAAAACCACTTACTTTGGATAGATTGTCAACATTTGAGAACTCGACTATGTTGGTCACCGTGAGCCAATTTTCGATTGTAGTTGGGTGAGGATCCCAAATGGGGTCCAAGTTGAACGTTCTGGGTTCGTACGCGTTGATTTGAAGAATGTGGGATACAGAGATGACTCTTACATAATGGCTAGTCAAGCTCAACAAATTTTCTATGTCCCCGACCCAGTTAACAAGAAATGGTCAATTGTGCTTCTGTCAAACAAATTTAATCATAGTTACCAGATCAGCGATCACATCGATGAAGATGTTGACATGATTGATGATCCTTTCCAGAACTTCACTCATTTTGTACCCTCTTTCAATGATCCTGCAAATCCCCATCCGTACCAGAGAAAACTTAGAAGTGATGATGAGTATATCAATCCAGATCTCGTCAACATTCATGGTCATGAACAAGAAAAGTCAACCAAAAAACGAAAAAGAAAAATCAGTGCTATAAAGAAATGTATGACTTTATTGAATGTTATTTTTTGTGCTTTATTAAATGTTGTTTCTTTATAACTCTTACATATTTTTTATTTTATTTCACAGGATCATGGATTATTTGCCCTATGATAGAGATGATGGAGATGATCCAGCTTATTTTCCATATGCTGGAGATGAGCCAGAAGATGGAGATGATCCAGATGACAGAGATGATGACACAAGACAGGATAACACTGATGCTCCCACCTCTAGTAGCTCTGGAGAGAAGCGCAAGAGGGGTATAATCACGATGACTTCACTGAAAAAAGACCGTAGCAAGGAAAAATTACTGAAGGTAATTTTAATACAATTGAACAGTTTAATTGTTATTATATTAATTAATTGTCTGTTGACCTAATGATATCATTGAATTGCAGTTATCATTCAATGAGTATGGGCAGCCAATAGGACCAGAGAGTGCGAAGTTGGCGGTACTTCATTGGGTCTGCAGTCAGGAGAGTTGTCCCTATCGTGCTGCCATGCAATGACTGGCGTAAGCCTGAGATGACTCCTTTCAAGGAAGCAATATGGGATGAGCTCGTGGTATGTTAATTAATTGTAATGCATATTAAAATTGTTGTATAATTTATTTTTATGTATGGGCTTGTGAAATGACTAAATATAAATTGTTATATTCTATATGTATATGCAAGCTATATTCATCGGCCTTGATCACACAAAGAAGCATGAAATACTTAAACAAGCTGTGAATAAGGTAAAAAAAATTCAGACTTTTCTGAGGAATAAGGCACGAGACCCGAAGACTGGTTTGTACTCGCCTAGACCGCCTAAAGACTATGAGCAATCCCCTATGGTGGCTCCATATTGGGAGGATTTGTGCGTAGATCTTTGCTTGATGATTTCAAGGTAAAATGATCAATGTTATTTTATCTATTCTTTTTTTCCAATATTTATCGTATTTATATTACACTTTAGGAAAAAAGTAACAGAAATAGCATACAAACTAAGAATATGGAGGCACGATATCGTGGATCTTCCAGAGGTTATGCACGCATTAGGGAAGATTTGGTGAGATTTGCTAACTTTTAATTTTTTTTATGATCATTCACTTCATTAATATATATTCACTTTTAATGATTTTTTACATGTTTATTATTATCGTAGAAAGAAGAAAAAAGGAAAGGTGGAGAGAGTGCACCTGTTGTTACCCGTTATGAGTTATTTCAGACTACAAGAAAGACTCGAGATGGGAATGTTCCCGATCCCAAAACACAGCGTATCATTGATGAAGCGGTAATTCATCCATTATTTTATCTTTAACATTATAAACTATTATTTAATTTGAAATGATTTAATAATATTTGTTTGTTATTTAGGAGCGCGTATCTCAGAGCATGACGCCCGACGAGACCCGCACTGTGGGGACCGATGATCTGTTTGCACGGGCAATAAATTGTCAGGAGCATCCCGGATGCATACGGGGACTTGGATTTGGCGTCACGAAGAAATCATTGACTATGGCACCTGGTATGGCGGCTATATCTAAGGTGGAACAACTTTCAGCCCAGGTTGCCGACTTAGCTAAACAAGTTTCAATGATATCAAACCATCAAATGAGATACGGGATGTCATCTAGTGGTGCTAGCTGTGAAAACAGTGCTCCTATGTTTTCCGCTGAGGCTAGAGAGAGTGATGTTAGAAACAATGCTTCAGACGACTTCCATGATGCACTTCAAAACGTCTCCAAGGTATCAGATGTATCTCGTATTTGTTTTAATTAAATACTAGTATAAATTTTCTAATTGAATATCCTCTTCGAACAGACGACTCCTTGTTACCTTTATTTGGATTATCCTCTTCGGTTGGTGGCCACTGGAATGTTGCTCGATAGCTCCAGTGGAGTGATCCATGGTTGCCCAATCACTCCTGGTTTTGTGAAAGTCACCCTCACTGTACCTGAAATTGGACAAGAGACTTCACTGTTGCCAAAACCAGAAGATGTGGCCACCACAGTCGGAGACGCGGTCGGGTACTTCCTCGAATGGCCGCAACACTTGGTTTCTCTCACAAAAAAGGTAAAATACATGTTATTAAAGTAATTAATAAGTCAATTTATTTTAAATAATATTACAAATATTGATTGTAGATACTCTCGACTCCACAAAAGACTACACAGAGGGAGAGACCAGGGGAACCAACTGTTGGTGTGCGCAGACGGCGATTAGGGTACCCCCTGCCCGGAGACGTACCCCACGATGTCACTGTAATGAGTACGGTGCACTACATGGTGTCCTCCAGCTTCGATACAGTCACAGTGCCCATTAATGCTTACTTTAACTATGTTGGATATGAGGAGTTCATCATACGAGATCATGTCGAAGAAGTCTTCGATGACAAGTGGTTGAGTGCAACTACCATGACTTTTTACCTCAGGTGTGTTTACTTAATTCTCAACATTTACTTCACTTATAGTTTAACTTACTTATTAAATATTAATATTAGCGTATGTTGGTTAAAGGTATTTGGGTAAGGTATATTTAACCGTAGATGTCGTTGGAAGTGCAAAATATTCCTTCATCTGCCCCCAAGTGTGTAGCATTTTTGGCAATAGGACACAGTATATGAACGACATTGTTCAACATATGTTGAAATATAGAGAGAGAGACCATCTCATTTTTTGGCCAACAAATGTGGGGTAAGTATAATAAATATTTCATAAAAAAATTTATTTATACGAACAAGCGATTAATTTTAATATTGTTAATATAATGTAGTAATCATTGGGTGATGTTGGCCATAAGAATGGAGGATCTTACTGTGTATTATTTGGATCCAGCTACGGATGGGGTGTATACACGTCGTCCCGATCTTATAGCATTTATGGAAGGGTACGTAAGTTAATTTTTAATATTCTCATAGTATGATTTGTTTTACTTTTAAGATTATAAATATCTAATCTATATTTATTTTTTAAAATAATTATATAGTGTGATGGCAATGTATCAGACTAGCCTTCCAGGTAAAAAATCAGATACCACCAATATTAGTAAAGTGCTGTGGAAAAACATTAACGTAAGTTACTTTAGAAAATTATAAAATCAATAGAAAATAATCATAGTTATAGTACATGATTGTAATTTTTAATCAATAGGTTCTGAGGCAGCAAGATGACAATCACTGTGGACATTTTGTGTGTTGCTACATTGAAGATATAATCTTGATTTCTCGGACGACCATTCCTGAAGAAGTAAGTCGATTATCGATTTATTTTAAATATTATTGATTGAATAAAAAATATTTATTATTTAATTAAATTTTCTATGTAATTTGCAGTTTTGTGCATAGGCCTCGGATCCCTTTTTACAACAACGCTCGAATGGAGAAATGGAAGATGGATTGGGTATCTTTACAATCGATTCTTGTAAAACATTATTATAACTAGGATAGCATGTAAATTATATATTAATTTGTGATCAAATATAATATTTCATGTTTTTGGTATATTTTTATTATATTTGTTTGATATTACGAATTTTTTAATTGTATTAGCAGGTTTATTTAAAAAAATATATATATATATATATAATATTGAAAAAAATCGGTAAAAAACCGCTCTCCAAGAGAAAAAAAAAAGATGTAAGACAGCGGTTTATAACCGCTGTCCAAGACTAATCACTTAGAGAGCGGTTTAAAACCGCTGTCTTAGTTAAAAGTAGGATAGCGGTTTCAGAACCGCTGTCTTAGTGGTTTCTCTTGGATAGCGGTTTTAAACCGCTGTCTGAGTGGTTAGTCTTGAACAGCGGTTATAAACCGCTGTGTTAGTGCTTCTCTTGGACAGCGGTTATAAACCGCTCTCTTAGCCTTAGATAGCTGTTTCTTGGAGAGCGTTTATAACCGCTTTCTTAATTTAAATTTAACCGCTCTCTTAGACCATTTTTGTACTAGTGATATTTCATGAAATAATCACACAAAATACTCCTTCAATAGGTGTGTGTCTGAATATAAATAAAATAAAATAATATATATTAATAGAAGCGAAAAAGAAGAACGCGTTAATTATCAGAGACCAAATGCTAGATAAGGAGACATCATGGTGCTTTTAAAAAAAGAGAGAGCTGTCACTTATTGTCTACATTCAAATTTTGACGCAAACCTAATTCTTTTGTTTTATTATATTTAATTTATATTTTATTACGTTTCATTCTTCCTCTCTCTTTTTTTTGTTTTGCCTGTTTTGAGAAAGACGCTGCATGTCCTGTCAAACATCAATGCCAAATTGAATTAAGGATTGCAGTTTGATGGTTAGATTAGATCATATGTGTACAGCGACAAACCCATTAGTACTAATAAAAAATAGGTTTGTTCTTTTGCACGTGGTTTAGTATGATATGTCAGAGGGTATTACGAGGTTTTCCGAAGTCCATTTTTTAATAATAATATTATTAAAAAACGAACCTCATAAAATTTTGTAATACTCCGATATTTTGCATTAAATCACGTGCAATTAAATAAGCCTATTTCATGGACGGAAGGAGTATTAATTGATAAATATTTTTAAATGACTTGAACCCACCACTTGAATTGGTGGGGTCTTCGTTGTCCAGTCAGCGAATTAGAGTTCAGGATTTAGCGTACGAAACCTTTTTTTTTTTTGGGGGGTGCCCTCAAATTTTATTGTATATGTTATGTTTGAGTTCAATTTAAATTTTGGATCTATTTGTAGTCTTATTATTTGATTTTGATCATTCTAAACTCTATAGATGTGATCAGAATAATATGAGTTTGTTTCTTCTGTTCGTGGATGTAACAAAACTAACACAACGTAAGTGAATCACGTAGATTTTTGTATTCCTATTTTATCGTTTATATATTTCTTGCTTCTTAGCAGTAATTTTTTTGAGTAAAGTATATATGGTTACAGTATGTATAGAGTGAAATTGGTTCATACATAAATTATTAAAGAATATTAGTTGTTTTTACTGAAAAATATTACTCGTTTACATTGAAGAGTCTTAGTTTGTTTTAACTGAACAACTAAAACTTTTCAGTGTAAACAAGTAATACTTTTAAGTGAAAACAACTAATACTCTTTATTGAAGACAACTAAAAAATTTCAATGATTTTGTATGAACCATTTTCACTCCTTACTTTGTCGTTACGGTAATATTTAATTTAGAATTTTTATTATTATATTTTCTATTTTTATTTGTATATAAATATTAAGTTTGTATATTGTCATTTTATTTTTTAATCTATACTTATTTTATTTGAATTAGACATTCGCACTTTCATTTGCGTAATATATATATATATGTGTGCTTTGTTTGTGGGAGTTTTGTTTATATACGTCGCGGCTTATAAAAGGATTAAATTATATTACGAATAAATATATATATATATATATCAAATTTAAACTATATCTAAAGTAATTTTTACAAGTAAATAGCATAAGTAACGTAATTCAAAATTTTATATTTTTGAAAAGAAAAGAATCAACTGTATAGAATCCTGGCGACAAACCAAGCAGGTGATGAGGAAGACGCTTCGAGGATGAAAGCTTTCAGAAGACTTTGGAAGAGTTATGCTCCTCCCCGAGTCCAAGCTATCGTGTGGAAACTTCTGAGAGGTAGACTGGCGACTAAAGACAACCTGCTGAAAAGGGGAGGCCTTCACTCCAATGGAAATCTGAGGTGCGCTCTTTGTAATGAGGAAGACGAGTCAATTTCCCATTTATTTTTTCGATGCTCTTTCTCTTACGGAATTTGGACAAGATACTATCAATGGGCGGGGCTGTTATTGGCTGCTCATTCAGAGCCAATTCTTCACTTTAATCAGCACAGTTCAGTTCTGGGCACTGGGTCTAGTTCAAAAGTTGCAGACACTCTTTGGATCGGGATCGTTTGGTTAATATGGAAGCTTCGTAATGATAGAATTTTCAATAATGGGGAACTCAATTTGGAAAAAGCTTGGGGTGAGGTTAAAGCAAGAGTTTGGTCATGGTTATCGGCAAAGGACAAGAATTTCAATCAAGTTTCGTTTCGAGCATGGGCGAGCAACGTGAGAGCTGGGCTAGTCTAGCTAAGGTTGTGTTATTGCTGTATTTCTTCTGTTCTGTACGCCTGTTGAACTTGGTGTAATTGCATTTGTTTTTTTTGGTGGCCAGAGTATGTCTTATACTCTTGGCTACTGCTTCTTTTAATGAAATTCATATTTGACTGATCAAAAAAAAAAAAATAGCTTTCTCACGGAACAAATCTCACATTTGAATATTTTGTCTCGTGTTTTTTGTTTTATATATATATATATATTACACCTATAATAAATGAAAATATGACATCACAAATTATCAATGTTTGCTATGTTTCTCCCTCTTTCATCGGTTTGACGAAAAGATTAATCAATTAGGTTATATTTCCAACAGTATATATATGTATCCATAACCAGCATTAATTTGTAATATATTTATAAATGAATTTTGTAATGTGAATAAAATAATACTATCAAATTCTTTCAATCCACTCGAATAATACGACACTAAATTCTGTATTTTAATTTATTGTTCTTAAACAATTTTAGGCTGGCGCATTGAATGAAAGTGTGCGCAAGTATTTGGCCGGTGCTATACTAAAGGGAAAATACAAATTTGCCATTATAAATAAGTCCCATTTTATTTCAATAAAAATGATTTAGGTTACAAATCAGATTCAAACATACAAGTATATATAAAGATGGATTATTAATTGATATATAATATATCAACAATTTCTCCAATGAATAATAAAAAATAAATAAACTTCAGTTAATCAAGGTGCAAGTAGGGTAGCATAAACCAGTTGATTCCAAGCATCAGGAACTCCGGGAAGGCACCAATGAGTACAATCCATACCACGATGCCTAGGGTTTCCATATATAGAAGGGTGTCCGTCAACCCTAAATTGTGATAATTTAATGATGTCTAATAAATGAACGGTCTTTTCCATGCCCGATAAAACATTCTTCAGTATAATGTCTGCCTTGGTAGTAGATTTGCTTTCCTCGATCGCTTTCTGCAAGGGTTTTTGTGCACCCCCACACCGCTGCAACTCCGGCATGCCCCAAGTACTAGCACTGTCATACAGATAATATATATATATTTCATCATTTAATAGTTCTTGATTAATTTATCCAATTGGATCAAAATTATATAAGGTGCAAATAGAAGGATTTGTTTATATATAAAAAAAAAATATCTTGTACTAAAAAAAATTAATTACTTACTTCCAATGATCAGGAGAAACACCCTGAAAAAATATCTTAATCCCTGCAGCATTGGCATTTTGATCTACCCATCTTCCCCAAGTCCTCAATGCTTTCTCATATGCCTCGAATCTATCCAGGTCATTTATTAACACACCTCCATCTTGGATCAAATCCCAGCTGGAAAATAAATAAAAATTATATGTATCACAAAGATCGAAATGTATTAGACTGCACATTATAGTTATTTTAATCTGCACATTTCATTTCATGTTTTCAGTTAAATTTAATTTGTATTATATTAATATGTATATTTTATTTATATTAGCCTTTACATTTTATTTATATGCACAGTTAGACCTTTTATGTAAGGCGAACTCCATATATACATATATAAAGATTATGTCCAAGAAAATAATTTAAAAATATTATTTATATTAAATTGTTCTCACGGTTGTTTTCTTCCGGTGTAAAGCCACCAGTGCCACGTGTCGAAGATAAAAATATCGGTTTGGAGCCATTGTGTTGAACTAGCGGCAACGGAGTCGAGTTTCAGCACTCTACTTCCATTTTGTAATCTTATTGTGTCCACGATTAAAGCATTCCGTAGGTACATCAAAGTAAGATTCAAATCCTGCAAAATATATGAAATTTTAAATTTAAATTATATATAGGTATGATTTAAAATATAAATCTTTAACTAATAATCCTAAATTAATTTTCACTATTGCATTGCTACGTACCATTTATAAGAATTCTTTTGAAATGAAATGATGGAAGCTAGCTAGAAACCAAAAAAAGTCCCATTAATTATGAATATTTTTGTGTGCATATTAAAAAAAAATTGCATATTTGCATTTGACTCATGCCATGCCATGAAGAAATTAATGGCCTTTCTAACCAAATTATCATCATTATTTTTTTTTTTTTATCATTCCCATATATAAGCATGCCAAAAATTTGTCAGAACGATCTCATCTCTTACATGCACCGTTTTACACAAAACTTCCTCATAAATTATGATTTTAATCGCATAATAAAAAAACTACAGAAACTATCAAGTATCAAATAATATAACCTAAGCTCACCATCAATCTAAAAATTGGTTCAAGAATATAACAAGGCTAGTTTCCTATAAAAATTAATGGGAACATAATAAAAGCAAGCAAATATTAATCATGGTACTTATTAAAAGAAATCCTAAATCAAAGGAATAAATAAATTGGGACTTAATTATAAATAAATAGGTAGTTAATCAGAATAACTCACCGGAAAGACAATTGTGGAGAGAAGGCCGGTTGTTTTAATAGGTTGGAATGATGTGTTTGGATTTGCAGAATAAACCATGCAACCTAAAGACTGCCATTGATTCATGCTTAATGAGTCTCCCACGAACATTATACGCTTCCCTCTCACGCTCTCCACAAATTCTACCCCATTCCACCTACGTATACCGAAATTAATTAATTAATTTTATGAATCGAGCTTAATGAATTCACAATCAAATTAAATACTATATAATAAATGAGCTATAATTGCATACAATTAAAATTCAAAGTACATATATTCGATAACAATAGGCGTAGTACGTAACTGCAGTCAATTCATTATGGAAAAATTATATGAAAATAGTCCATGAAATTATATTAAAGTATCGAATATTTGACCAGTGTATCATTAATTTGGGTCGGTAGTATTATATTGTAATTATTGTAAATTTTCTTGAACTCAAATTAATGATACTTCTGATCAAATATTCGATACTTTAAAACAGTTTCATGATAAGATTATCGTGAACTATTTTCATATAAAACTTACGCATTCATTATTATTAATTTTGACTCTGATCAAAATTTAAAATTGATCAATAATTAACTAACTTAAAGTGTACACACATATATAATTTTATGTACACTAGAATTCTATGTTGTTCAAAAGAAGCATTCAAAAATTTGAACAATGATTCAAATACGTACTCCTATATGTATTTCATTGGGTGACAATTTTTTCAAACAAAAGGAATAATATAATGGGACATTTACATATTGGTGCAAAAAAAAACACTAAAAAATTACAAATTGGTTCAAAATATTTGCACAGAAGTATAAATTTTAAAAACATTTGCACAGAAGTGTAATATATTTGTCTATGCAAATATTTTGAACCAATTTGTACTTACAGTCATTTGTGAACCAGTTTGTAATTTTTTCTAATATAATTGGTCGAACAGAAAAGCAATACAATTCAACCAATTTAGAATAAAATCGCCTTAAAAAATTTACATTAAAAAAATGAAGTTTTAAAATAATTATTTTATACTTTTAATCAAATATAATACGTATTGTAGTTTAAAATAAAAAAGATTAGTAAGTTATGTTTAGGGATGACTCAGAAATGGTGTTACCTACCCCAGCGATTATTATAAGTTATAAAAAAGAACGATTTTTTTGCTAGTTTTGAAAAAGAAGAAACCTAAAGAGGGAGAAGTTATGAACGATTTTTTGCTAGTTTTGAAAAAAGGAAACCGTTCGAGAGAGAGAGATTTACCTTAAGTTACAGGATTTGGGCTGCCATCTATACTTCTGATATTGGAGGTCCGGTCGTCCATTTCCGGCACATTTAAATTGCTGTATTATGAATGGACAATTCTCTGAAGGGTAGAGAGGATAAGATTCATCAAAAACCCAATTCCCTTCGTATAAATCGCATTTCTCATTTCCACCAATACTAACAGCGATTTCAATGATAGCGACTGAACCCGTGAGAAGTAGCAATGTCACTGCAACAAATGCAGAAAACAACACTGTAGAAGAAACCATTTCGAACAAATTGAGAGAGAGAGAGAGAGGGAGAGAGGGCGAGGCGAAGGATTAATTAGCTAATTAAATTTCGGTTACGTTTATTAAGGTTTTATAATCACCATTTTAGAACTTATTACACAACGACTAATCTTGGATGTATAGTTAACAACTCAGAAAGGGAGGCATCCAGCCTTTTGGATAATTATTATTTTTTTTAATTAATTTAATATTTGTGAATGCAAAATGCGGGGGCGTTGAAAGTTGAAACAAAAAATGTATAACCCAAAACTATTTAAGCAATTATTAAGTTAATTAAATAATATTTATTTAAGCAATTATTAAGTTAAATAATATTACTAGGAATCAAATTACAGAACGTGAGAAGCAGTGTGACATAAAATAGTAGTAAAGTTGCAAAGAAATAGGAAAATAATACAGAAAGTGAGGATTCATGTCGCATTAAATTGTAGAAAATTTAACAGGAAATAATTGCGGTTGTTACATGGAATATTATGAGAGAGAAATAAGGAAATCTAAAAATAGTATTTGTGTTATAGTATTGATATATAATTTGACACAATATGACACAACATGGTAATACATATTACACGATATGACACGATAAAAAATACTCCTTTTTTTTTTATTAAATGTCATTTTAGCTTTTACATTATATTTTTAATACATGTCATTTTGATGATTTTTCGTCGAATATCCCAATTTTACCCTTATTAATCTTCTACTCATTTATTATTTCCCACAAAAATTTTCATTTATTTTTCCCATAATTTAGGAATTATAAGGGTAATATTGGCAAAAATTTATAACCTTAATTTATTGTTTTATTTCAAAAAGACATTTAATAAAAAAGGGAGGAAATACAAAATTCTAATAAAATTAATTAAAATTATTAAGACACACACTCTAATATTTTTTTTTTTTTTATATATTTAACGGATTGACATGATACCACACGACACGAACAAAATATGAAAATTTCATATCCTTATTTTGTCAATACTATAACGAAATGAACACAATAAACCTAAACACTAATCTGCCATTTTCGTATCGTTTTTGTATCGGATGCGAAATATATAGCCACCATATAGGGATTTGAATAAGAATTTAAAATTTTATGAAATACAATCCACAGTAAACTTCATTAATCTAATTACTTAATAAATGGATTTTAAACTCTAAGCATTTGAAATTAATTATTATTCCTAGACTAAATCATTATACACACCTGGCTTGTTTATTTTGATGGATACGATTAATAAATAATTATCATTCGAATCATTAAATAATTAGTACAATTCTCTTCATGTGTTAATTATCTCAAAAATCACTTATCTCAGACCGTATCATATGAACCAAATACTATCAATCCCTCGTTAATCCAACAAAATAAAAATACCGTTACTAATTTGTTAATCCATTAATTAAGTTTGACATTGATTATAATGCCAAATCTACTTGGAGTCGGGATTGAACTTGCTGTTTTTTATCACAATTATTAAAAGAGTTAATATAGTATATAAAAAATAAGAATATTGTGCAAATCAAATACAAAATAAATTATTTTAAAAATATTATGTGTATACGTTGAAAAATGTAGATAAAATTTATTATTTCTATTTTAAAAAAATATGACTATTTTTTTGGACGAACAAATAAAGCTACCAAAATCATTTTTTGTGGATAGAGGGAGTAATTTTTTGTGAACAAATTTTCTCGTGTAATTTGAAACAGTATTTGTAAGCAAATTAATTTTGTACCCAATTAAATATTGACACGTGTACAAATAAATATTAATATCAAAATAAATTTATTATTTTATTTTGGGAATTTAAATAAATTAATTATCAAACTAAATAATTAATACGGTTGACTTAGTGCCCAAAAAAATCAAATCGTATATTGCATGAAGAAGGAAAGAAATTAATGAGAATCAACTAAATCTGGTAATTGGTCAATAAAAGCCCATCAAATCGGCATCAGCCAACCAGAAAGCGCCACGTGGCACCTTGAAGAAGGAAAATTTTCATCTCCTCGCCCTATAAATAGGGGTCTTCATTCATTCAACACACACATCCAGACAGACAGAAGCACAAGGAATTCAGAAGTTCGAGAGCTTTTGAAGATTCAAAGTGTTCTTCATCAAATTCAAAGCGTTCTTCGTAGGAAGCGATCAGAAACGGCCTCCGATCTGAGATAAAGGTCCAAGCACCCCCTGATCCGGCGTTTTTCCTTGAAGATTCAAAGATGTTCTTTGCGGCTTCAAAGCGTTCTTCGCGCAAGTCTATCAGAAACGGCCTCCGATTCGAGATCAAGGTCTAGCACCCCTCCGATCCGGCGTTTCTCCTTGAAGATTCAAAGGCGCTCTTTGCAGCTTCAAGGCGTTCTTCGCGCAAGTCTATGACAAACAACCTCTGATCCGAGATAAAGGTCCAGCACCCCTCCGATCCGGCGTCTCTCCTCGAAGATTCAAAGGATGTTCTTCATCAAATTTAAAGGCGTTCATCCCGCCTTCGAAGGCGTTCATCCTCCAAATTCCAAAAATAACGTTTAATCCAAAATAAGGCGTTTCGCCCTTGAATTAACGTTATAAATTCAAAAATCAATCTCAAACGAAGATCAAGGCGAGGATTTCTCCCGAAGAACATCCAAGTCAAGGTCAACACCGAAGAGAAGAATCAGAGGATCAAATCTAGAGTTAGTCAACCCGCACAAATTTCTCGGTTCGATCCGAACAAATTAAGTTGTAAACATTTTTGTGTTTATTATTTTTAATAAATTCGAAATTTACAGTTACAATATTAATTATTTTTATTATACAGTAATACCATTAAATTTATACTTCCTACGTCCCCTAATAAATTTTATATTTTTTTATTCGGAACATCGCACGATAAATTTCACACCCCAAAAATAAAAGGGTTAATTGTAATAAAAAATATCAACTTTTTACCTTTTATCAATTACAACATAAACTTTTTTCTCTTACAATTCAAGGCACCAACTTTTTAAGATTGATAATTCGAATCATCTGAACATTTTTCTGCGATGATTATGTGACATGGTCGCCGAAAATGCCATGTAGACATGCACATAGATGCTTGTTTTTTTAAATTACAAACAAAAATGTTAAAAAAATATAATCTTAAAATATATTTCAAACACAATCCCAAGACGCACTCATCTTCAAAATTTGTTTGAGAAAGGAAAAATCATATATCTCTGGATGTTTTTGAATCCTTCCTTGTGCGATTATGGCTGCGAATATTGGAAGGGTGTGATTATGTGGAAAAATCTATTCAAATGGGTGAAAATTATGAGCTGCAGTTTTTTATAGGGATTTTGATTTCTTTTTTCTTTAATGCAAATTAAAAAAACGTATCTTGCTTTAATTTAACAAAAAAGAGAATTCAGGCATCTACATGGCCGTTTTACGTGGTAGTTCTGGCAGCCACATCACATAATTATCTCCGGAAAATAGTCAATGATTCGAATTGCCAAATTGAAAAAGTTGGTGTCTCGAATTGCCAAATTGAAAAAGTTGGTGTTGTAATTGATAAAAAGTAAAAAGTTGGCTTTTTTTTTCGCAATTAACCCAAAATAAAAATAAAACTTTCTCACAATATCTACTTTAATTCATAATATTATTCGTTAATTGGTTAACAAAGTAATAAAACAGTTTTTCTTAAAAATTGTGAATCCCCTCCTATAAAATTTATGCATGTTTGCTTTGATGGATAAAACTGATAAATAATTATCCTTGGTGTTGATAGGCGAACATCCATCAATGATAGGCGAACAAGGATTAAAGCCTTAATAAGGATTACGAGGAATCAACCCCAAATCAAAGATAATCAACAAAGAAAATCAAGTCGGGGTGCATAAATCAATCCAGGGAGTGTATAAACTGACGAACAACCCTACCGACGAACAACATATTGGCGAACAGGTTTTAAGGCCCAAGACCAGATATGAACATTCTGCCAGTCCACTGATGACGAACAACATTGTCAAAGGGTGGTGCATTTACCAGCCTAAGAGGTGTATGTCGACGAACAAAAGGACCAAGATCCCAAAGCCAATCTGTGTAAAACACAAAGGCGAACAACTTCTGAGCCATACACCCAAAAGACGAACAACTTTTATGAAAGAACCATCCTGGATCAACTAAGCCGACCTGGACGAACAACAATGAAGTCCGAGATAAGACCAAAGAAGACTTTGTAACTAAGATTTAGCTTAGATAAGGTCAAACTAAAGTCAAAGGACACATGTCAAGCATGCAGGCTAGGGAGACCAAGAGTCATGGACACCTCATGCTTGCTAGTCTCTATAAATAGTTGTTCTCCAGCTTAAGAAATACAAGTTCAAATTCACAAATACTCCCAAAACACACACTAATACACCTAAACGTGCACACATACGAAATTAATACGATTTCGACTTTTGTGCTTACAATTTCATAACTCAAATTCACGATTTACCATTTACGGTGGTAACCAATCACACGTTATTGATTGGTGTTCATAAACCGAACTTAAACAGTCACTAAACCGTCCGATTAAATTTGATCACCAACAATTTGGCGCTAGAAGGAGGGTCCGAACATCCGGTTTAGTGTGATTAGTTAAGAACTTCAAGTTGAAAACTTGAAGATTCAAAGGAAACCTCAAGAAATACTTGAAGATTCAAGCAAAAGTGTTTTTGGTGTTCTTGGTGTTCTTCAATTTATAAATTAAGAAATAATTTAAATTGAAATGCCTCAATCCAAGGAGACACAAGGTTCACGCCTGTCAAGGAGAGCATCTCCAACTCGAGCCACGTCGGCTGACCACCAGGACCGTAACCCCAGACATGCGAACAGGTCGCAGCATACAACCATAACCCATAACCTCCCACCAGAAATGGAGGCCCTAGCGAACAGCCCTAACGAACTGGCAAAGATCATTGCTGCTCTCCAGGCTCTTCAAAAACAGCAAGAACAAAATAGGCTTTCACAAGCAAGGCCTAAGGATAGACCCCTGGAGGTTGTTAGGGCCAGGTCAGCTAGGGGCGAGCAACGTGAGGTAGATAGTGCCCAGGTCAGGCGGGACAAGGGCAAGGCCCAGGTGGTCGAACCAAGGGAGGGTCAAGCAGAGTCTTCTCGCGGACGAACAGCAATGTCAAGTCATGGAACAACCCGTTCCAGTGCCCAAGACAGACTTGGCCAACCCCAATACCAGGAGAAAGTTGCTCGCCGAGAAGTAGAGCATGGGCGAGCAACGTTTGAACAAGCTCGCCCGTCAGTCCATGAAAGACTTTCCCAGTCTGCCTTCAGGCGCCTAAGACCGAATGCGGCGAGCAACCCTAAAAAGCAGCTCCAGGATTTGCCCACTCCAAGCGAGGGACTGCGACGAGCAGAAAGGTTTGTACCTTTGCTCGCCGAACAGCCTCCAAGCCAGGGGGCATCTCTGGATGAGCTATCAAGCTTGAGAAGGGCGGTAGAAAGCATGCAGGGACAATTGGACCAGCAAAGAGGTGTGGGGACGACCAACTTGCCATCCTCACCACTATCATCCCATATTCAGAAAGCCCCGATTCAGAAGAAAGTCCAATTCCCAGCAAGCATACAATATGACGGCCTTGCTGATCCAGGGTTCATCTAACAAAGTACTCAGACTATATGATCTCGGTGGGAGCCAGTGATGCCACTAAATGCCAAAATTTCCCATTAACTTTGGGGGATCGGGTGCACAAATGGTTTTCGGTAATGCCACCAGCATCCATCCATTCGTTCACTAAGCTGGGTCGAGAGTTCCTCTCACATTTCTCAACGGCGGGATCATACTTGTCACAGAAACACCGATTGTCGGACCTGAGATAAAATGACGACGAGTCAGATCGTGCATTCATGGAAAGATTCGACAAGGTGTTGCTGGAAGGTGAACCCGTCAGTGAGGACACAAAAATTGTTGTTGTTATGGCAGGATTGAAGAAAGGGTCAAAGTTATGGAAAGAGGTACATCTGAAGTGCCCAAGAAGCTACGCTGAGTTTAGAAATCAGGCTGGCATATTTGTGTCCATGCACGAGGCCCTACAATCAAACTTGGGAGAGAACAAAGCTGACCCCAAGGAGAACAACAAAAAAGTAAGCGGAACAAGCTACCGAGTCCCGAAAAACATGAAGGCATTAAATGAAGGGACGGAGCTCAAAGAAAAATTGAACCAGGTGCTGACAGTATCAGTCGATACTGTATATGAAAATATGAAAGAAAAGAAGTTGCTCTCCCCACCACGGAAGATCCGTCAGGACACCGGCAAACTCAATCCCAACAAGTACTGTGCCTACCATCAAAGCGTGGGGCACTTTACGAGTGAGTGTAGGGATTTGCTCAAGCAGCTTTGGCGGTTTTACGAAGAGGGGAAGCTCTCTGATTTTGTTAAGAGACAACCTGGAAAAAGAACCCGGGAGAACAACTCGGAAGATGAGGATGATCAACTTCAACGGAATAACAAGCCCGGGCGACCAGTTCCTCCAATTGCTGCTCGACCATTGGAGGATTTATATATGATGGATCCTGCAGGATCTGCGGGAGGGTGCTCAGATGGACGACCGCTAATCTCCAATCGAAAGAGAAAAGCCGAGTTACGGGCAATCAACCAAGTACAACAAATGGGGGTCAAACCGTCCATCATGCAGACGGTGGAGTTGACTTTTACTGAAAAAGATCTTGAAGGAGTTTTGACCCCACACAATGATTCGCTTGTAATTTGCGCAAAGATCATGGGGACCCGAGTCCATAGATTGTTGGTAGACACCGGAGCCTATACCAATATCTTGTTCAAAAGCACACTCGATAAACTTGGGGACTTTTCAGCCCACATCCGGGACTCAAATCATAGAATTCTGGGCTTCGGAAACGCAGTAACAGTCCCGTTGGGAGAAATTTCTTTGCTTGTACAACTTGTAACAATCGAGGAACCCGAAAAGAATATTACAAGAATGGTAGAGTTCTTGGTCGTTGACCAGGAATCAACCTATAATGGGTTCCTTGGTCGACCTTTCTTGAATGAATTCAAAGCTGCCTGTTCAACTTACCATTATTGCTTAAAGTTTCCAACAGCAAGTGGAGCAGGCACAATCAAAGGAGATCAAAGAAAAGCTCGGGAGTGTCTCTTGCAATTGCAAGCAAGACACGCACAGGTATCCATGATGGAAGCCACCACCAACTACCCTGTTGACTTACCATCAATACTGAAGAACATGATGGACATGGAAGAGGACCACATGGATACTGACGAACAACACTCTGACGAGCAGGTGTTGGACGAACAACTCATCACCACCCATGAAGAATTTTCACCTGACGAACAACATGGTGGTGGTGACGAGCAACATCCAGTAAATGACTTGGAGGGCCAGGTTTTGACTAACAACAGTGAGTCAGAGCCAACAGACGATCTAGAGCCCCACCTGGGAGCAGAGCCCATGAACATCGAAAATGATTTTAACCCAGAGGGACCAATACTTGACCCTCGGTGGAAAGGACAAAAACGACGAGCAACTCCAGTTGAAGAACTGGAAGCGTTCAAAGTTAATCCTGAAAACGAGGATCTTGAATTGTACATAGGATCTGAGCTCCCTGAGCCTTACAGATCCCGAATGAAAGAATTCCTCTGTAAAAATCTAGATGTCTTTGCTTGGTCTCATGCAGACATGGTGGGGATAGATCCGAAACATGCTTGCCACAAGCTAAACATCAACCATGCAAAGAGGCCCGTCCATAAAAAACGACGAAAGTATGGCCCAGACAAGTATCAGGCCTTGAATGAAGAAGTAAAGTAGTTGTTAGACAATGACCTAATCCGACAAGCTCTCTGTCCACAGTGGGTAGCAAACCCAGTCCTTGTGAGGAAACCAAACGGGACCTGGAGGCTATGCATAGACTTTACAGATCTGAATGCAGCATGCCCGAAGGACAACTTTCCTCTTTCTCACATTGACCAATTGGTGGACAGCACTACAGGTCATGAAATGCTAACATTCATGGATGCCTTTGCCGGATACCATCAAATTCCGATGCATCCAGACGATCAAGAAAACACAGCATTTTACACGAATAAAAACTTACTGTGCTGGAAAAGAATGCCCTTCGGCCTCATCAACGCCGGAGCAACATATCAAAGACTGGTGAACAAGATGTTCGACCAGAAAATTGGAGATACGGTAGAATTCTACGTTGATGATATCGTAGTCAAGAGTCCCTGGAAGGAAGACCCTCTCCAGCATTTGACCCAGGTGTTCGAAATTCTTCGACACTACAACATGAAGCTGAATCCAAAGAAGAGCAGCTTTGGAGTTCATTCAGGAAAATTCTTGGGTCATCTTGTTAGTCAACGGGGAATTGAGGCTAACCCAACAAAAGTTAAAGCTATTGTGGATATGCAACCACCGCGTTCAATAAAAGAAATGCAAAGACTCACGGGATGTCTAGAGCATTGAATCGGTTCATATCCAGATCAGGGGACAAATGTCGTCCATTCTTTGAAGCCATTAAGAAAGGACAGTTTACGTGGACTAGTAACTGTCAAAAGGCGTTCGACTAACTTAAAGAATACCTGGGAGATGTCAAAATCCTATCAAAACCCGTCCCGGGAGAGAAACTATACTTATACTTGGCAGCGTCAGAAGTGGCCATCAGTTCTGTTCTGGTACGGGAAGACGGCAAATTCCATCAACCTATTTACTACGTCAGTCAAGCTTTGCATGAGGCGGAGATCAAATACTCTCCAACCGAGAAGTTGGCGTACGCACTTGTCATGAGTGTGAGGAAGTTACGACCATACTTTTTTTATCATCAAGTCGAGGTACTAACAACTTTTCCACTCAGACAAATTCTCCATCGCCCCGACACAGCTGGTCGTCTACTGAAGTGGTCACTAGAGATTAGCCAATTTGGGGTGACTTATGCTCCTCGAACGGCGATTAAAGGGCAAGCGTTAGCCGACTTTATAGTCGAACTAACCTTCCCACCAGATCCGACGAGAGGACTTGATCACCCCTAGCATCTTTATGTTGACGGATCTTCAACCAACATAGCCTCGGGGGCGGGAGTAGTTCTAATCAGTCCAGACAGACAAGTTTTCACCTCGGCAATCAAATTCGGTTTCATGGCAACCAACAACGAAGCCGAGTATGAAGCTCTCATTGCTGGTCTCCACCTATCCCTTGCAGTAGGTGTTAGACGGTTACAAATATTCGGCAACTCACAATTGATCGTGAATCAAGTCCTAGGTGAATAGGAGGCGAAAGACGGTCACATGATCGAGTATCAACGGATTGTTGCTCACCTGATGTCCTTGTTAGATCAAGTATTCATTGAACAAATACCAAGGACGAGCAATACTCAGGCAGATGCATTGGCCCGACTAGCAACAAGCGAAGGGCCAGCAGAGTTGGCAGATATTGTAATCACCAAAATGAATGACCCATCAACAAAAAGTTATAATGTCAACCAACTTGATGATCAAACCAGTGAAGAAGAAGACTGGAGAACAAGTATAGTCAAATACTTGAAAAGTGGGGAAAAACCAAACAACTCTTTTGAAGCTGCCAAGCTAACAAAGCAAGCCGCCAGATATACTCTGGTGGGCGAACAACTTTACAAAAGAGGAATATCAATCCCACTTCTCAAATGTTTGCCTAGAGGGCAAGGACGAGCAATACTCGAAGAGATACATGCTGGAGTATGCGGAAACCACACTGGGGGGCAAGCCCTGGCGTACAAAACTATCAGACAAGGCTACTATTGGCCAACTTTACGCCAGGATGCAATCAAGAAAACAAAGACTTGCCATCAGTGCCAAGTTTTTGCTCCGAACATTCACACCCCAGCCCAAGAGCTCGTATCGGTTTACAGCCCATGGCCATTTGCTAGGTGGGGAATGGACATTATTGGTCCCTTCCCTGCAGGAGTTGGAGGTGTTCGGTTTGCCGTTGTGGCAGTCGATTACTATACGAAATGGGTGGAAGCAGAGGCCATAGTGAGAATTACACAACAGAAAATGATCAACTTCATATGGAAGAACATTGTCTGTCGTTTTAGGGTTCCACAAACCATTGTGACAGACAATGGTCCACAGTTTGATGGAAAAGAGTTGAGGCCGTAAATAAAATTATCAAGCATACATTAAAAGTACGGCTGACGGAGAGCAAAGCCAGTTGGTCTGAAGAACTTCCGGAAGCCCTGTGGGCATACAGAGTTTCTCCCAGGTCAAGCACCGGAGAAACACCCTTTGCAATGGCTTTCGGAACAGAGGCTGTTATACCAATTGAATTAAAGGCCAACACAATCAGGACGACCAACTTTGATGAGCAGGCGAACAACTCTGCTCTGGCTGCTGAAATAGATTTGCTCGAGGAAAAAAGATTGAATGCCGAGCTAAAAAATGCTACCTATAAACAGCGAGTAGAACGCTACTATAATTCCCATGTCAAACTTAGGGAATTCAGAGTTGGAGATTTGGTTCTAAGAAAGTTGCTCGCCCAACCTCCAGGTGTACTAGGACCAACTTGGGAGGGCCCGTATCGTATAACGGAAAAATTTGTTAACGGCGTATACGATATCGAAGATATGGAAGGCAAGCCGGCCCAATACTCCTGGAACGCCGTACATCTAAAGAAGTACTATCAATAAGACGAACAAGTTCTTGATTGGGCGAACAAATGTCTTGGGGGGCAAGTAAACCAAAAAACTAACCAAAAAACTTGCCTAATTTTTTGAAAATTCTGCTAAGTATAGAATATAAAGTTGTTCGGCACATTGTATAGTCTGGTGCTGTTCCATCTTTTGTTTTTTAGATAGAGTTGCTCGGCAAAAATACTATAAGCGAGCATGTTTTGATTAGTGTTCAAAGTTGTTCGTCGATTTGTATATGTTAGTGACGAGCAGTATTACAACACTTGTAATTTTTTTATATATATGTAAATATAATAGTTGTTCGTCAAAAAGGAAAAGTCCAAAGCTCGAGGTACAAGTCCATTTTAAGGTTGTTCGTTTTTTAAATGAACAGAACCTAAAGACCAAAGCCATTTAAAGGTTGTTCGTTTTTTAAAATGAACAGAACCTAAGGCTAAACCCTGATTCCATTAAAGGCAAAGTTCAATTCGAACAAAAGCCCAACACTATATGTTATAATTGCAAAGGCATTGACAAAAATGTAAAGGAAATTAACATATACAAGAAAATGAGCGAACAAAAGAAAGACATTCCATTAAATCAAAGGCTTTGAGCCTAAAAAATAGCACAGCTTTGAAAAGCCATTACAAAAAGAAGTACTACAAAAAGGAACGAACAACTATTACAAGAGTGAAGACTAAGAAAGACTAAGTCCTAAATCTATTGTTGCTCGGCGGGAGGAGGAACTTGAGTTTGATCGACGGGAGGTTCAATGATCATATTTCGGGCCAGGTCTTCGGCTGCTTTATCCTCCGCCTCTTTAGCATTTTGCTCGTCAGCCACAGCCACCTCTTCCTCTTGTTCGCCTTCATCAACTGGAGGAGGAGGATGAGTGATGATAATACTGGGGTCAAGTTTGTCAAGTTTAACCCCTAGTACAGCCAAATCCGCCAGCTGAATCTCAATATTGTTCGGCGGTGTATAGTGCTCCATGAATTCATTCAAGTTCTTGTTCATTTCTTCCACCATATCCTTATAATCATAAGCATCGGCCGTGCGGATGCTGTCCGCGTAGGCGCAAATGTACCCAAGGTTTGAAATGGGGGCAGTTCGAGCCTGAACTTCAGCTTCGAGTTGCTCGCTTGTGAAGAGGTTGGCTTCCACCTCCCGAAGACGAGCAACTTCCGCTTTGAGCTCGACGATCTCTTGTTCAGCCGCGGACAACTTCTTCTCCCCCTCGCCGAGCATAGCCTCTTTGCCTCTCAATTCACTAGATAAACCTTGAATTTCTTCAAGGTATTTCTTCTCTTTGTCAATGTAGATGGTGACCTGGTTATTGAGACGAGTAATTTTGGCCTCATACTGGCTGATCATGCCGTCCTTTTCTTCGGTCAATTGCCGAGCAGTACCGGCATAGCGACGAACAGCATCCTCGAGCTCGGCGAGCTGGGCCATTCCTTTTTGGGCAATGGCAAGGCCATTGGCATGATGCATCATGGAGTAGTGGAAGTTATCCGCAATACACTGAGCAGAGACGGTCGTCTCCAGGGGCCGGGTCCAGGATCGGGCGATCAACTCAGTCGCCCGATGGACATGTTCGCCCGGAATCTCCCGGATGTTCACTGGAGTCTTTGAGCAGGCATACTGGTGAACAGGTGCTGCTCGTTCGGGATGATCTTTGGCCCGGTACCTGCGAACAAGAATGTTATTCACAAGGTATTTGCTGAGTCTATAAAAGTTGTTCGGCAAAGAAAGAAAAACACTTACTCCTGGAACTTCCGCTCGTCCCAACCCAAATGGGTTATATCCTCGGGACCACGAACAGGAGTGGAATCCCTGCCTGCTTTGCCCATCTTCTCCACAGGCTCGATGGAAGAGCGGCGAGCAACATCTCCCTCGTGGCGAGCATGACTCTAGCCCACCTTTTCTTTCCCCTTATCGCCACCGGGGGCATTATGGGCCAATGGAGTCCCATCGGCTTTCTTTAAACGTTTCCCCCCACGAGGAGGAGAAATCGGAGAGGCTGGCCGAGCATGACCAGAAGGAGCCGCCGACCGAGGAATTTTGGCTCCCTCAGCTTTGTTCGTCATCGCCAGAACTTTGGTAGGCGGGTCACCTCTCCTTTTCCGTCCCTTCGGAGGCGCCATCTCAAAGACTCTATGTTCCAAGAGGACAAAGCAAGGTGGAATGGCAACAATGACTTGGTCGGCTAAAAAAAAAAGTATATATAAATTTGAAGTTAAGACGAGTAAGTTAGAAAAGTCAGTAATGAACAAAGTGTGCGCAAAGAGTTAGAAATTTTTCATACCTGGGGGCACCTCGGCCTGGGCCTCTAGGTGATGAGGATAAGTAAGCAGACGAGCAGCTCTCAAGGACTTTCCCTCACGCAAATACTCAGTGGTCCTTTCTGCTCTGTTACGAAGGCCAACCAAGCAGGAGGTAAATAGGAACTCTGAGCCGATCTCCTCTTCCTCTGAGTTCCACTTGGGCAAACGAGGGCCTGCGAACAAACAAGAAAAGTTAAATTAGAACAGTACAGTTCGAGAGCGAGCAAGAAAGTCTTACGTCTAAATCTCCCATAAGAAGCTGGAGAATTTATTCGTCCATCACCACCGTGTGGACCAGAAGATGCTCGCCAGTCACCCCCGATGAAGAAGAAATGCTGTTTCCAATCACGAATTTTGTTTGGCACCCCCTCTACCATCTTCAGTCCAGTCCTGGCCTTGAGATAGAAATAACCTTCCTCTCCAGGTGGACATCTCGTGATCGTCATGAGGTAGTTGATCTCTTCGGCAGTTATACGATCAACGTAACCCTCCAATGCGAACAGACACATTGTCCCCAACAAGTTCATCCACCCAATCAGAGTAATTTGAGTGATTGCAAGGTTGGTCGCCTCTAGGAAGCGACCAACAATGGGTGGAAGGGGCAGTTTCAATCCAACGATCAAGGTGTGAATGTTGATCGCCATACATCCTGGAGGGGGGCGATCAGCTCTCTCTTTCCTCCGAAGAGCCCACATGTGAATATCATAGGGGATCTTGTAGGTCTCCCGAATCGAGTCCAACTCATCCTCGCGAACAACACTTTTGATCCTGCTCGCCTGATAGTCGGTCTTCACGAGATCCATCACTTGCCTTTCGGGGCGGCGAAAGCTGTTCGCATGTCCTTCAGCATATGCTCGCCATTCGAATGGCCGAGCAACTCCCGTTGGAATTTCATTCTCCAACATCTTAGGGGACAGGAAGTCAATACTCTCTAAAAACTTGCAAGTGAGTTCGTCAAAAAATGGATCCTCTGATTCGGCACTAGAAGAGGAGCTTTCTTCCGAATCCCTGCTCACAACGACCACCAATTCCCTCCCAGATGGGCGAGCACCAGTGTCCTCTACCGAACGAACAACAGAAACGGCGTGAGGGTTTGACGCCGAAGAAATCCCCAAAGGAGGTTGATCGTCGTGAACCGCGGTAGGAAAGAGAGGATCTAGGGTCTCCTCAGATTTGTTGCTCGAGTGAGAAGACATAGGAGGGTAGAGAAGAGGGAAAGAAAACCCAGACGGCGGTAGAAAATATTGCAGACGGCGGCGATCCTTCGGAGAAGACGGCGACGCAACTTCCCCCCACGGCGGCGAAGGTACAAATGAAGAAAAAGAGTAGAGGAAGAGAGAAGAAAAAGAAATAACTACCTTGTCTTGAAATTGGAAGCCGATTGCAAGAGAAACGGGCACCAGAAAGCTGGGAATCACCGGTAATGGAGGAAATCGCCGGAGGTACTGTAGCAAGAGATGAAGAAGTGGGAAAATTTCATTTCCCTCTTCAATTTATACCCCAAGAAAAAACGGGGTTCAAAGTGTAATTTACCCCAAAATATGGACCCAATTGAAGGAAAACGGGGTTACTTTCGAGCAAGGTTGAAAATTAAGGGACCTATATGCAATTATAGGGGCGCGTGACCTCGGGAATGCTCGCGCGTGGGCGGCGCGCAATCATACCGCCCACGTCATCCTCGTACATCCCCTAGATCGTGGGAAGGTGAAGAGGCAGACCCGAAGTTGCTCGCCCGGGTCAAAGATGTTTGTCCATATCCTCACCAGTATAATATCCTAACTATAGTTGCTCGCCACAAAGTTGCTCGTCTGAGGCAACGTATAACCAGGATAGGGGGAAATTGTTGATAGGCGAACATCCATCAATGATAGGCGAACAAGGATTAAAGCCTTAATAAGGATTACGAGGAATCAACCCCAAATCAAAGATAATCAACAAAGAAAATCAAGTCGGAGTGCATAAATCAATCCAGGGAGTGTATAAACTGACGAACAACCCTACCGACGAACAACATATTGGCGAACAGGTTTTAAGGCCCAAGACCAGATATGAACATTCTGCCAGTCCACTGATGACGAACAACATTGTCAAAGGGTGGTGCATTTACCAGCCTAAGAGGTGTATGTCGACGAACAAAAGGACCAAGATCCCAAAGCCAATCTGTGTAAAACACAAAGGCGAACAACTTCTGAGCCATACACCCAAAAGGCGAACAACTTTTATGAAAGAACCATCCTGGATCAACTAAGCCGACCTGGACGAACAACAATGAAGTCCGAGATAAGACCAAAGAAGACTTTGTAACTAAGATTTAACTTAGATAAGGTCAAACTAAAGTCGAAGGACACATGTCAAGCATGCAGGCTAGGGAGACCAAGAGTCATGGACACCTCATGCTTGCTAGTCTCTATAAATAGTTGTTCTCCAGCTTAAGAAATACAAGTTCAAATTCACAAATACTCCCAAAACACACACTAATACACCTAAACGTGCACACATACGAAATTAATACGATTTCGACTTTTGTGCTTACAATTTCATAACCCGAATTCACAATTTACCATTTACGGTGGTAACCAATCACACGTTATTGATTGGTGTTCATAAATCGAACTTAAACAGTCACTAAACCGTCCGATTAAATTTGATCACCAATACTTGGATCATAGGATAATTTGTATACCTCTCTATATGACAATTATCTCTATAACCACTTATTCAGGACCAATGTCACATGAACCAAATGCATGATTGAATGAAATTAAAATATCAATCCCTCTCAATCCAACAAACAAACATACCCATAGTAAAACACATTCACAATATGCACACAAATTGTCACATAGTAAATTTTAATACAAAGTATAGAATGAAAATAATTCATATATACATAAACTATCAAGAGTATTAGTTGTTTTCACTAAAGAGAATGAGTTGTTATCACTAAATAGTATTAATTATTTAATGATAAAAAATTAATATTTTTATTGGAACAACTCATACCCTACAATAAAAATAAGACATACCCTTCAATAGTTTCACATCATACATACTCAAATTTTAATAACTAAAACGATAAAAAAAATGCAAAAAACAAATGCTATATAAAATTCTGCTTAGCAATACACTTGAAACCATTCTATAAAAAAAAAAAAAAACTTCAAATATTGTATTTGGAATGTGTCAGATATTAAATAGTCAGATTAATACATTTTAAATCACTTAGGGTTTAAACTTTTAAGGGGGAATTATTTTTTAGTGCATTATGTGGGGAGTTATTATTGTTTGATATTATGGAATTTTTTAATTATTAATTTACTCAATTTGTATGGTAATTTTATTTTTTTACCCTTCATTGTGAATATTGTTTATTTTTGTTTAATATGGTAGTAGTTATCGAAATTAATTGCTTGTAACGGTTGATGCATAATGTTATGTTTTTCCTTATTTTTGTGGCTGATTAATTATGCGATCATGATTGTTGGCTTGTGATTGTATACCTCGTGAGTTTTATCTCTCTTATTCTAATTTATCTTCAATATCTTATTATAATATATTTCCAAACATCTCCAAGGTGATGTGTCAACACCACCTTATTCTAAGAATGAGGTGGCATGTCTCAAATCTCTCCATTTCGAAATACTGTGCTCTCATTAAAAGTTGGTTTAAGTTTTGATCTCAACCATTCATTTTATATCATTACATCTAAACCATTGATTTGTAACTAGGGTTAATATAATTATTCATCATTTTCATTCTCCCATAAGCCGTCTCTCTCACATTCGATCTCCCTCACACCACCACACTCTTCTTCGATGTTTTTCAGACGCCGCTTCCGCCCTCTCACCAATTAGCGCGGACCAGCAACTTATACCAGATTATAATTTTCTCACCGCCGCCTGCCATGTCCACGCCGCCTCATTTCCAGAATCTTTCAAAGGTTAGGATTTTATTTTAATTCACGGATTTTTGTGATATTATCTTCAGTATAAAGTTTTCTTCGCGTAGCCCAGCGTCGTCTCGCTGCTCTAATACAGTCGGCCCAGTGTTGTCGTTCCTTCGCCTAACCCAGCGCCTTCTTTCCTTCGGCCAAGGTAAACTCTCGATCCCTTTGCACATATGCGTTTCTCTATTCACGGAATCAATTGGGTACAAACACTACACATATAGAGCAAATGTTTGATAATATCACAAAATTCTAGGTGTTTCACTCCACTAATCCTAAAAAAATTCAATTCAACTTGGAATTCAGCCGGCATGTTGGTGGAAAGTATATGTTAAATGTATGAGAGTGAATTCGAATTAAAAAAAAAGGACACTAAGTTTCTTACATAGATATTTTTGGAATTTATTTTTGCAAAATATTTATATATGCTAATTTTATTGGAGGATATTGAAATATTTTGCAAAAGATATTGTCACGTAAAAGATGGCAAGATTCTCAAAAAATCTTGTCATCCAATACCATATCTTACATGGATAATAGATTGTAACATTATTTTTTTGGCTAATATTTTACTAGCCAAAATATATTGTCACTTAAATAACATATTATTTATTCACAAAAAAATTTGCCATTAAATACAATATCTTACCATGTATAATATAATAATAGATATTTTTGAAATTTATTTTTGCAGAATATTTATATATGCTAATTTTGTAGGAGGATATTGAAGTATTTTGCAAAAGATATTGTAACGTAAAAGATGACAAGATTCCTAAAGAATATTTCCATCAAATACCATATCTTACCATGAATAATAGATTGTAACATTTTTTTTTTACAAGATTTTACTAACTAAAAGACATTGTCACTGAAATAGCATATCATTTCCAAAAAATATTGTCATGAAATAAAATATCTTACCATGTATAATACAATAATATATATTTTTGAAATTTATTTTTGTAGAATATATATATATATATATATATATATATATATATATATATGTTAATTTTGTAGGAGGATATTGAAATATTTTGCAAAAGATATTGTCACGTAAAAGATAGCAAGATTCCCATATATCATATCTTACCATGGATAATAGATTGTAACATTAATTTTATTTTTTGGACAATATTTTGCTAGCCAAAATATGTTGTCATTTAAATAGCATATTATTCCCAAAAAATCTTGCCATGAAATACAATATCTTACCATGTATAATACAATACTAAATTTTTTTGGAATTTTTTTTTGTAGAATATTTATATATGCTAATTTTGTAGGAGGATATTGAAATATTTCGCAAAAGATATTGTCACGTAAAAGATATGCCAATACCATATCTTAAAATGAATAATAGGTTGTAAAATTAATTTTTTTTTTGACAAGATTTTACTACCTAAAAGACATTGTCACTGAAATAGCATATTATTCCCAAAAATATTGCCATAAAATACAATATCTTACTATGTATAATACAATAATAGATATTTTTGGAATTTATTTTTGCAGAATATCTATATATGCTAATTTTGTAGGAGGATATTGAAATATTTTTCTAAAGATATTGTCGCGTAAAAGATGGCAAGATTCCCAAAGAATCTTGCCATCCAATATCATATCTTACCATGGATAACAAATTATAACATAATTCTTTTTTTTTGTACAAGATTTTACCACCCAAAAGATATTGTCACTGAAATAACATTATTCCCAACAAATCTTGTCATGATATACAATATCTTACCAATGTATAATACTATTTCACATAAGGTTAGCAACTCTTTTTATATAAAATACATGTATACATGAAATGTATAGGAGGAAATTAATTTTTTTTAAATAATTCGAATTGTCGCTTAAATATAATTCCTAGGGTTGGTTTTTTCCATTATAAATACCTGCAAAATTGAATTTGAAACTGTAAAACATAGATATTATTTTGTAGTAGGATTTCAAATTTTTTCAACAATTTCAATTTTTTAACTCTTTTTTCATTTTTTTTTTTTTTTTGCAAAATATCTGTAAATGTGAAATGTCCAGGTGGAAAAAAAAAAGATTGGCGCCCAAGGGTCCATTCTTATTGTTGATTTGTGTATTATAAATACCAACACATTAATCAATTGTTCCCACACAAACATCTACACAATATTTTATTTTAATTATGACATCATTTTTGTCAAACCTTACCTTTAGATCTGTAGGATTCTATCTTTAGAGTTGAACTTTTGCCGATTTTTATTGTATCTTCATATCATGGGGGAAAATTGGGCATGCAAGTATACAAAAATTGTAATTTTAAGAAATATTGTGTTATACTAATTTGAGATTAAATGTGTGAATTAATTAATGTTTTTCAAATTTTATATTTATTCATGTTTAGTATTTATTATTTTTTGAATTATAATTATAATTTTAAAATTATATTAAAATTACAAGATATTTTTTAAAAATTAATATTTATAATTTGAAATAATAATAATAACAAATATTTTTTTCAGTCCGCGAAATTCGCGGGGTTACGTACTAGTATTTTATATTATCTTTCTGGAGGAATTAATACAACATAGAACTTACCAAGTAGATAATCATTACCAAATCAACTTATATCTTCATGTTTGTGTAGTAGATTCACGTGAGAACAATCCTTGGTTGAAAAGAAGGATTTACGCAAGCAGTTAGATTACCACGGAGAAGAGGTATTTTTAGTTTGTTCTTATTTATTTTTTGGGGTATTCATTTTTCACATATTTTACGTGTGGACAATTGTGTATTCGTAAATAGAATTATTTTACATAGAGGTTTTTTATTTGTTTAGCAGGTGTTATAGATGAAAAAATTGTTCTCAGCAGTGTCGGAGAGAAACCAAGTTATTTGCTATTGGTGGTTTCACATTGTTTATGTGTGTTAAAATATTTATTATGTGCAATTTTTTTATAACAAAGTTGCTTATTTTTTCACTGTTAAATGTCATGTGTATTATCTAATACACTTTTTATGTGAACATTTGCAATTTTGAAACATTAAGATTGCAAATATTTTTACGAAAATTGTTTACGTTTTAACTTTGTAAATGACAATTTTCATGTAAACCTTTGTCGAAGTTGCACATGTGAAGTGTTTCAGTTACTATTTATGCACATGTGCAACATAATCATTATTGAATTATGTACATGATGCATTAAATAAAATCATATACTTGCACATATGTATTGCTCATGTAAATCATGTACTTGTACATGCATATTATTCATGTAAATTTTGATATTTCTAGATTTAAAAAAAAAATGTATTATTAAAATTTTGTATTCATATTGTTTGATTTTCTATTATAATTCACATTTAGTAATTCCCATGGTAGTTGATTTCGTGACAAGTATTAAGCTCATTTAATGGAATTTTTTTGGGATTAATGTAAATGGGTATATGAGTCTTTTTAGGTTATTTTTGTAGTAATTACTAATACAGGATTTTGGTCAAATGGATGAGTAATTGTTGCTTTCGTTTTGTATCTAAGGGATATCCCCCTTTAAAATCCCAAAATCAAAACATAACGTAATAAATGCACATGAGTTTAGGCAGTATATAATTAAGCCTCATATGTATTTTTATGTTTAGTTAAAGAACTCTTCTTTTTTTTTTTTGTTTAAGAACTTAAAATGTTAGTATAAAAGTATTACACAAAAAATATAGAGTGAAAATGATGTATACATGAACCGTCGAAGGGTATTGATTGATTTTAGAAAGAGCACGTATGAGTTGTTTTCACTGAAGTGATTTAGTTGTTAATTAGTGAAAAATAACTCATATCATTCCGTGAAAATAACTAATATCCTTCGATGAACCATTTTCATCCTATATGTACTCAAAGTATAGAGTGGTAGAAGTGCTTCAAATTTTAATTGGAAAAGTAAATCACATCCACTCCAATATATGGTGGCATGCAGTGCTGTATTTGCATAGTTGACAGAGTGGATGAAATAAGATGATTATAGTGGCATGATAAAGTTGAAAAATTAGGAATGATTTGGTGTGGAATAATTATGGCGTCCCACCAACAATTACAATTCACAGAGCCTCAGTGTTTTTTTAGGAGCGGAGGAATGTTTGTGCTCCTGCACGCTTGACGTTGAAGAGAAATTGTTCTTCACTCGGCACAAACCTCCTCTTTCTTTAGTTAAAATAAATGTAGAAGCAGAATTTTTTTTAGGACTCAATGAAAAATGGTGTGGAGATGGTGATGTGTGACGATAGAAGTGTTAGTGGTTGGTAAAACGTTGTTTCGGAAGGGCCTAATGAGAATTAATGAGGAAGGTGAGGTGTGGGAGTATTTGAAGCGTTAATTTGGTTTAAAATGTTGGAAATTGGTTTAGAATTTGGGTAATTGACTTAAGTTTGACCAATTTTAACTTGATTTTCCATTTATGGAAAATGGAAATAAATTGCAAATTAATAATCTACGTTCGGAGTAGATGAATTTGGTGTATTAATTTGCTCAAAATCAATTTCACCTGGTGAATGAGATATTAATACATGAAGTTGGGAATTTATCATGGGAATTTCTATAATTGAAGAGGAAAAGTAGAGAAGGAAATGGATCCTTATCCCACATTGGAAAATTTGGAAGAAATTGATTTTCCATATAAGTAGACTTATGTTATGGAAATGTAATCTTGACTAAGTCCGAAGGACTAACCCAAAAGACTTGGACTCGCACGCACGAGCACGCGCACGTCGCATTGGGCGCTTTAGAGGCGCACTTTGCACGTAGGAACTTGCAGTCCGCAGGTTTCGAACCCAAATCAAAGTGGGGGCGCACGCGGGGGTCAAAGTGAACTGGGTCGGCGTCAGAACGGCCGCCCGCACCCGTACGGACTCGTCCCGATTGGTTCAAAATCGAACCCCGGATCCAAGGGCTTAGAATGAAAGGCCCAAAGGTTGCACCCGTTAACCAAAAAGGCACCACACCTCTTCAATAACCTATAAATACACCCCTAGAATGCATTTCCATCCAAATCAAAATCAGCCTTCTAGCCCCTTCAAAACACCCAAAGCATTCTAGTGTTCTAAGATTGTATTAGAGTCGAGTCGAAAGCTCCGGATACCTATTTGCGATTCACCAATAACTTCCGACTTGTAGTGCAGCAGTCTGAAGTTTCAAAGTCGTTGTATCTTGGGGACGGTTGTCAACGATCCGTATTGCACCTGGGTACGGAGCAATAACGTCTTACGGAGGGCGAGTCTAACTCGTGCCTCGACTTTTTATCTAAATTCGTGTCTGCATTTCTCTCATCTTCGTCTACACACACCTCACTTTTCTAACATAAAAAACTGGGATTTGATAGAAGCATTGCAAAAACGATTGCTAAGGAAATTGTTGATGCGATCAGAAAAAAAAAAACAGGACCGTAACTTTAGAGTGGTGGCAAAACAAGGACTGTAACTTTTGGGGTTGGCAAAACATGGACCACAACTTTTAAAAGTAGCAAAATAAGTACCGTAACTTTTACAAGTTGCAAAACAAGAATTGTAACCTATAAATGTAACAAATTGAGGCCTAATTGACCCGAATTACCAACCCATTTTCGGGCTCAAATCGCAAACATGGATGTCCGTTGGACGTCAACTCAGGTGTAAATTGAGCACAAAAAGGGGCTCACTTGTCTGTAATGTGCGAAATAAGCCCGAAAGAGGATAATTCGGGTTTATTTTGGCCTTAAATTGCACCTTTTAAAAGTTATGGTCCTTGTGTTGCTATTTTTCAAAGTTGAGGTCCTTGTTTTGCCAGTTCGAAAAATTATAATCCTTGTTTTGTCAGCCTGAAAAGTTACAGTCCTTGTTTTGTCACCCTTTAAAGTTACGGTCATGAAATAACATTTTACCCATGCAATCAAGAGTCATAGATATACTTACTTCTAAAAGTTCGTAAAAGTTTGGATTTTTAGATGAGACAAAATTCTTTCGTAGTGTCGGAGCCAAAAGGTTCATGCCCCAGATCAAAACTCAACTTTCCATAAAAGCAACTTCAATCATATTAAATTGTCATATCATTGGATCTCCTCCCTAAAGAGAGAAAATTGAGAAATTCAACTCATGAGTAAATTAAGGGGAGTGTTAGAAAAATTAAATAAATGAATTGATTTAATTTATTTTTTTTTAGTAAATTTAAACTCTTATATGAAATTATTTCATATTAAAATGGTGAAGAACATATCTTGTGATAATTCTTTTCGAGGTAAGTTCAGTTAAGCTTAATGCAACTGAGATGACGTAATTTTTTGCTAAGATTTTTCTTTTCTTTTTTTTTATAAATTTTTATTGTTGGATTGAACCATCCATCCATCCATCTTTGTGAATGACCACCTCAATTGCCAATAATGAAATCAAAGTTGTCCTTTAATTTTAGAAAAGAAAAAAAAAAACGTTAACCTCACTAAACCAAATTAAGCTTTTATTACCTAAACTTTCGATTATAAACTTAATCGGCTAATAATGCAATACAGTCAAAATAAAAACTCTAGGGACAATTTCCATAACAAATTGAAACCTAAAGGACTAAAAAGAAAATTCCCATTTCTAAACGATAATCAGGATTCAGGCGCTGCCGCAAAACCCCTCATTTCTCACAAAAATGCTATCCTCATCCGCCGTAACCCCACGCCTCCTCCGCCACTCTCCGGCCACCGCCAAAACCACCACCCTAAAATGTCTGCACACCTCCCCCATTCCCACCACCGCCGTCTCTCCGCCGCCGCACTCCCAAATCACCACCACCCACACATCCCTTCTTTCTGGCCAAACCTCCGCCGTGGACCTTGCCAAGTCATTTCTCCACCGCCTCCGCCGCAGCGAGCCCCAATTGAGCAGTTTCCTCTACGTCTCCCCCGACGACACCGTTTTGAAACAGGCCGAGGAGCTTGACAACAGGATTAGGAACAGTGAGGAGGTTGGCCCATTGGCTGGGGTTTTAGTCGGAATTAAGGATAATATTTGCACAAGTGATATGCCGTCCACGGCGGGGTCGAGGCTTTTGGAAAATTATCGGCCGCCGTACGATGCGACGGCGGTGCGGAAGCTGAGGGAGAGTGGGGCAATTGTTGTTGGGAAGACCAATTTGGATGAATTTGGTATGGGGAGTACAACAGAGGGCTCTGGATATCAGGTTAGTCTTTTTAAATTGTGAAATTAAGTTTGATTTTGTTGTTGAGATGTGAATTTGACTGAGGATTGAAGTTTTTCGGTTGAATTTTGGCAGAGAATTGTTATCTTTTTTTGCTATATATTGCAATGCATGTGCATAGGACCGATATGGGTTCAAATCTGTGCTGGAAAGTATCAGTTTAACAATATATGCTGCTGAATTAAGACTCCTTTTGGCTGAGCTTAGTTGTTTTTAGGAGCTTATATTATGAAATCTTAAAATAAATTATGTACTTAATAAAAAATGTATTTATATAATATATATATAACTATTTTATATTATAATTAAAATTAAATTCTATTTCTCTCAAATTATGAACGAACATGTAAGTTTTATTAGCCAAACACTTTAACAACTTTTAAGATGTTAGAATTTATAAGATGTTTATAATAAGCTTAGCCGAACGGGCTCTAACTCTTGATGAAGTTTTGGCGATTTCCTGTCAATGTGTTTATGGCATTGGTATCCAGTTCGCTATCAATATTCATTCGCCGGCACTTGCTATAACAATTATTACATCAAAATATTGTGCGAAGAGTTTAATCACTACAAGAAATGGCAATCATTATACCATCATTGACATGGACCTATGTATGTGCCATTAGTTTCTTTTTCCGAGATGATGAATTTATAAACAAGTAAGTAGCCCAAATTTTACAATCTGTAACGAAATATGGTTTACTCAGGTGACACATCTTCCTATTCATTAGGTGACAGCCAATCCTTGGGATTTGTCACGGGTACCAGGAGGGTCTTCAGGGGGCTCAGCTGCAGCTGTTTCTGCTAGACAATGCATGGTGGCATTGGGAAGTGATACCGGTGGAAGTGTGAGGCAACCAGCATCTTTCTGTGGCGTGGTGGGAATCAAGCCAACATATGGGCGCGTCTCAAGATTTGGGCTTGTGGCTTATGCATCTTCGTTGGATGTTATTGGATGCTTTGGTTCGTCAGTTGCTGATGCAGGAATTCTCCTCCAAACAATTTCGGGTTATGACAAGTTTGATGCAACGAGTAGCACACGGGTACAGTTCTAAGTTCTTTATGTTGCTTGCAAAACCAATTGTGTTTTTATCATTTTGTCTTTCAAGAATGCAGATAATGGCAATATTTTAGATTTCAAAATAAAATTTGAATTTTCAGAGTCTTATCTACCTAAAAAATCGATGTGGAAATTTTGTTCATCAGACCATTATATATACTATAAGCATATTAATCTGTTGAAAACTTCTTTAATCCTTTTGTTTTTTGATTCAGGAAGTCCCAAACTATGCAACTCAGTTTGTTCCTGTAGATTACATGGAATCTAAACCCTTGAAAGGACTGAAAGTTGGAGTTATTCGGGAAACCCTTGAAAGTGGAGTTGATTCGGAAGTCATCTCCTCAGTCCGTGGTGCTGTTTCGCATTTAGAAGAACTTGGATGTACTGTATCAGAGGTATATTCTTCTCATATATAGTGGTAAATACCATATATTTGTGTCTTTTATCACTATAGCAGAATGTCAGGTGTCTTGTCACATTCTTATTTGGATATTCAGGTTACATTGCCATCATTTTCCCTTGGATTGCCAGCATATTACATTATTGCCTCGTCCGAATCATCATCAAATTTATCTCGCTACGACGGTGTCAGGTTATAGTGTAAACATACAAATATGGGTAGAGAGAGAGGGAGGGAGGGAAATTTTTACTTACCAATTGAAATAACTTAAATTTTTAAATATTTACCAATCCCCCTGCATTTGCAGATATGGAAACCAAGTTTTTGCTGATGAGCTCAAAGCTCTTTATGGGGATTCCCGTGCTCAAGGTTTGGGGTCTGAGGTGCGAGTTTATGCTTCTGACATTTTCCCACCTTATTTGTGGCTGAAACAATGTTGTCCTACTTTTGGCGTGACAACATATACTTCATTTTTGCAGGTTAAAATGAGAATTCTGATGGGCACATATGCGCTTTCTGCTGGTTATTATGATGCGTATTACAAGCGTGCCCAGCAGGTTTACCAATAATTGCTTTGGTGTTTTTTCTTTCATTATTGCCACAACTTCAGTACCCAAATATAATCTTTTGTTTTCGGGGCTCAATTCATTTGAACAGTGAACTTTTACACTGTACTACAATAAAATGGTCAGCTATATGCCCTAGAAGTGATTTGGTGTCATTGTTTCATGAAATGAAGTTTGAAAGGTTGTAGTGTTTTCTTATTTCTGGATGAAAAGTCGTAGTGTTTTCTTATTTTCTGGACTTGGTGCATTTATTGCATGATCGAAACCTGATAATATGCTGGTATTTCAGGTGAGGACTATAATACGAAATAGCTTCAAAGAAGCTTTGGACAACAACGATATCTTGATATCTCCTGCTGCTCCATCTGTAGCTTATAAGATTGGTACTACATCTGCAACTTTTCACTTCACCTTAATTTTGTCCTTAATTTCCCCCTTTCTATATGTCTTTATTAGGTTAACTTGATATTTGTAATATAATTGTTAATATGTCCAGGTGAGAAGAAAAATGATCCATTGGCCATGTATGCAGGAGATATAATGACTGTGAGTTTTTATATATTACCTTACCTTGTAATTACATTTCTTGTGTTTAAATCGAACTTTTATAATACCTCTGAGTTTGTGATTTCTCCTCCTTTCTTGATTTATCGATGTTTTGGAATTCATACAGGTTAATGTAAACTTGGCTGGTCTCCCTGCCCTGGTTTTACCATGTGGAGTTGTTGAAGGAGGGTCTGCTGGTGGCTTGCCCGTTGGAATTCAAATGATTGGAGCAGCATTCGATGAGGTAAATAAGAAAATGTTCAATAACTCCATTTAAGGTAGTTGCTTGTTTCTCTTTCGTTGGAGTTTCTCGTGTCTCATCTAGTATATCAAAAGTTATAGACAGTAAGAATTGGAGTACCAATTACACAGTAGATCTTGGCATAAAATTAAAAAGCTTCATTCATGACCTATATATTGTTCATGTGCAAGATGTTGGTTATAGATTAGGCTCTCAAGTTAAATACATTTCCACATTGCCCTATAATAGTACTATATTGGGTCCTCTCATTTTGGTCATCCCTTCTCTGTTGCAGGAGAAGTTGTTGAGAATAGGCCACATCTTCGAGCAAACTCTACAAGGTTGTTCGTTCGTTCCTCCACTTGTAGCTGATGAATGGGCTTATTAATCGCCTTTCAGCTCTGCAAGGAGAAAGCAGAAACTTGGTAAGATTCATGCAAGAAATAAGATCCATAAAAGAGATTATGTATCTCCAATTCTATTTTGGTAGAGAGAATTTAATAGATTAATTAGCCAAACTGGAAGTCTCTGGGAACTCTCTTATATATGTAATTTTTGACACTGGAAATTCATTTTTTAGTATTGGGGATATTTATGGAGTTGGTTGAAAATGGTGTTCAATTTTGTACTTAAATGCTCTTAATGTACATTAGGCAATTCAAGATATAATTTAGTAAATGTGCCGTGGGGTGATAATTGAAAAATAAGAAATGAAACATGATTTGAAATAGTGAATTCCGTGTATCATTTTATTTCCCATTTCTGATAAAAGACTGATATGTGCATGTTGAAGTTTGAATTATCATTTTTAAAAATGAAATAATCAAAAGAATATTAGGTTTGAAGTTCTTAAACACAAATAATATTCTCTTTAGCACTATTATTTTTAGGGGAATAATTCAATTCATTTTGTATTTGCTTTTCCTAGCAAGAATCTTCAAAGATAACATAAAGAAAAATTAAATTCCAAAAGCTAGCCTAAACATAGCCTTGTACTAAATCCACATCTATAGATTTGCTGTACTTGTTAAGGAAATCCTTAAAAAAGAAGTCTGGAAATAGGATGCTGTTAAAATCAGTTGATAAATCAAACAATCCTTAAAAGTACATGTCGGTAGTTTTTTTTATAAGTACATAACGGTAAATTCGTTTTCAACAAAAGTAGCCATGGTATGTGTGACTTAGCTCCCTTTTCTTTTTTAGGCAAAATATAAATTGTAATGTGAACTAGATTCTATTTTGTGTGCATATATTAACGATTTAACACTATAAATTGTTTCGTTAACATGTATTGCTTATTTAATAAAAATAATTGACACAGTTTTACGTTGCAAAGTAAAATTTTATTTACCTGAGACTTTTTTAAAATGTAATTTGAAAAGAAAAAAAAATACTCTATCCGTCAATGGGAATTTGCACTCGGGATTACACGTAGATTAAAAAAAGTGATAAAGTAATGACATATATGAGTAAATATGTGTATATTTGTGTGAGTGTGCAAGAAAATCAACGTTTCATTTTTAGGTGGTGTGCAAATTTGTGTACGACGTCCAAATAAAGAAAGTATACAAATTTCTCTGGGATGGAGGGAGTACTAAAATTGTTAAGAAACGATGATAATGAGAGATAGAGATACAACAATTGAACGAGAATATATAGGAGGCTGGAGTGGGAAGAGAGACAATGGGAGAATAAAAAGAAGAGTATGTATAGAGTGAAATTGGTTTATATATGAATCATTGAAGGATATTAGTTGTTTTCACTAAAGAGTATTAAATGTTTTTACTGAAGAGTATTACTGGTTTACACTGAAAAGTCTTAATTTATTTTCATCGAACAACTAAGACTCTTTAGTGTAAATCAATAATACTCTTCAATAAATATAACTAATACTTTTCAATGAAAACAACTAATACCCTTCAGTAATTCATGTAGAAACCAGTTTCACCCTATATTTTGTCTAAAAAGAAATATATATTATCTATATATATATATATATATATATATATATATATATATATATATAACTTTATCTAAATCTTTAGATAACAAATTGTAAATAATATGTACAATCTTAATCTTATCTAAATCTTATCAATATCAAAAACCACATTTTTATGAGTATTTCGTATAATTATAAAAGTGTATAAAAAAAAAACTCTGTTAATGGAAAAAGATCTGAAAATCAAATCTGGGCCTCTGGGCCTGTAATTAGTAATAACCAATTGACCCAATAATAAAAAGAAAAAGGAAAAAAAAGGGCAATAATGAAAGCCGAGAAAATCTGGTCAGGTAGAACGCAGATCTCCTTGCTTTCTACGCTACTGCAATTGCAATCAATCCTCCGTCTCCGATCCCATCACCGGCACCCCTTAACGATTTTTCTCGATCGTTAGTCTCTTCTCTATCCCTGTCTTTATTTTTTTGGGTTCTCCCATCTTTTTTTTAGTTGCGTTTATTTGTTTTATTCTATTATTGGCAATTTAACGAAGGGAAATTGATTTGGTATGTTGTTATACCGTATATAAATCTCGAACCTGCACAATTAGGTATTCGGAATTGATTGCTTTTTTTTTTTTTAATTGTTAAATTTAAGTAGATTATCAAATTTTGTATTTATGAGGACTGGGGTTTTAGTGTGCTCTAGTCTGTGGAAAAGAGTGACTGAAATCGGATGCTTAAGATGCTTTTAAGTTCTAGGGCAATATGTTATACCTTCATTTTGTGAATCATTGTTCAGTTTTGATGAAATTAAGCTTTATTGCTTGTGAAATTGTGAATATTGATTACAAATAGGAAGAGAAACTACTGGCTGTGTGTTGATTAAATTAACAAGAAATTGATTATTTTCTCCTTTCCTTTTGAAAATTGTGATTTTGCAGGGGTGCTAGGGAACACTACTACTTAATTAATGATGATGCGTAAACCGCCCTCCCTCGTTGATTTATGTGTTCAGCTGGCTGTAGACAATATCAGGTATCTAGGAGATGTTGGATGCATAGATTGTCATCTCTTAGATCGCATTTTATCCCATAGTACAATCGAACAATTGGCTCACATTGAGGATCGAACTGAAGTAAGACTTTGTCAGCCACCAAATTGGTGGCCATTCTGAAATTTACTGTTCCTATTATTTTGTATGTTTATACGTTATCCCAACTTATTTTCTGGTCCGATTTTCAGGGTAGAGATCTGACCACTGTTACAGATAAGTATTGGATGAAATTTTACAAGAAAGATTTTGGCGTGGAACACACGGAGGAGATCATTGAGAGGATGAGAAAGAGAAATGTGTCCTTTCCATGGAGAAAATTGTATCAGGTGCATTACTTTAGTCCTCTGTCAAGTTAGTGATTGTAATTTTTGCTCCTTTTGATTTGTTATTTTACGTCAGTATTATCTTATTCCAGAAAAAGTTAGAAGAGAGGGAAGAGAGAACAAAAAAAGCTGGTGATCGGGTATCGCAACGATACAAAGAATTAGAGGCTAGTAAGTAATTTCCTCTGTGGATATTAATTGAAATTCGGATATTTGGTTTTCTGTGCTGAATACTAATGCATGGCTTGTTCATAAAGGAAGGTGTCTTTGTGGACTACAAATTTGAGCAAACTACAGAAACCATAGGCCTAGTTTTTGTGCCTTTGCTTGCCTCCAATAAAAGTTACAGGCTCCTTTGCTATTAAATTTATTCATCCTCTACTATTTAGCTTATCATTGATGCAATAAATTGCTTTACAAGGTCAATATATGAATAGACTCTTTATTATGTTTGTTATGATGCTTCTGGTTCCCCTCGTTTAGGTGAACTTAGCCATTTTATGATTTTATTCCCCTTTTTTTCCATTTTATATTTCAATATTATTATGCTTTCAACTTGTTAAAAGAATATGATTTTGAGTAAATTGTTTCAACTTGTTTTAACTTCTCATTTTTTTGGAGTCACTATGATTTGTCATCATATGATGAACCCAGCTAATGGAAGCACATTTTTCATATTTTGTATGTAGAATATATGTCTGATGTCTTAGTGCTGCCAACCTTTTTTTTTTTTATGTGGAGGACTTCGTCATGGTCATAACTGTGCATAATCATGTTTATTGGGAGATCAAAGTTCCTATATATGTGTTTAAGGAATATTTTGGGTAATGGCTGTGATACTAATTGGAAAAAAAACAGACTTGGCATGCCAGGGCTTGGGAAAAATATGCCGTTTAGTGGAGATAACTGTTGGTTTTTTCTTTTTCTTTTTTTTATGGAAATTTATGTTGACTGCTCAATTTGTAGAAAAGCAAAGTCGACAAATAAAGGTTGTCTCAAAAGTTCCGCCTTCTAGCAAGAAAAGAAGCTATTGGGGAGGTACTTCTTTCTTACCCTTGCTTTACTAATATCTGATTTAAGCAGATTTTTAGCTTCTTTTCACACTATGGAGAGTGAACCACGAGTGTTTATTGAACCATCTGTAGGGGATAGCAACATATGCAGCACGAAAAGTAGGGTGCTGAAGAAGGCAAAGATTGAATATATTAACAGGTAAATTTCCTATAAAACAGTATTTGTGTTTTTACCATCTGGATTGATCATAATTTACGCCTCCATAAAAAATTTCACGAAAATATAATTGTTTATTGCAACTTTCCCTAAATATCCAGAAACCATCTTCAGTTCTTATCCTAACTTTACTCTTTCTTACACAGTCCAGAGGTCAAGAATGCCGTTGCTATGAGGAAGATGACGGTGCAAAGGACCCACAGGTAAAATCAGATACAATAATCACACTGAAAGTTTGTTTTTGATGTTGTCTATATATACTGTATCTAATCATGCCCATTCTTTTGCATGTTTTGTAGTGCATCTCCTTCCAAGGGAAATGCGATTGTTGCTTCTGGATTCGCTTCTTCCAAGGGAAAGGCGATTGTTGCTTCTGGATTCGCTTCTTCATCGTCCAACAAGCTAGTTCAGAGAAGATTCTGAACATATTCAATCATTTATCTGATTGAGCAGTGCTGTATGATGTGTATTTACAAGGCACAAAAGCCAGTTGTGTATTATTATTATACTACAAGCCTAATGATTTCTCTTCAAAGTTTAAACCCGTTTAATTTTTAGTTTTGAAATATATTATTCTATCATTGTCGTAATAGTGAAGTTATTCGCGCGAAGGACGAATGAATTTTTAGGTGGGTCTTGAACGTTACAAAGATCAACCGAAGCATTCTTGAACTTGCAATGTTTTAAATGAGAGCACATTGTCCCTCTTATCTTGGTTTTTAGTTTTCTTATAAGAGAGTGAAAATGGTTTATACATGAACTATTAAAGCTGAAAATAAATTATATTTTTTAGTGAAAACAATCTTTTAGTGAATATTGAATACAATTAAATGATTCATGTATGAACAATTTTCACTCTATATTTTGCCATAATGAGTTTCCAACAATTTTTTATTCCCTTCGATTCGGTATTAACTTCCCGTTGCTTTTGAGCACAACATTTAAGAGGATAATTAAATATAGATATAATACAGGTGATGTGATGGAGAGAGAAGTGAACAAAGTGTATATGCAAGATTTCCATTTTTATTGAACAGTATCAATGGAGTTCATGTATCCTAGATCTATGAACCAAATTCATACCATGTTTTGTGTTCGACTTAAGGAGTTCTCCATTCTTGATTAGCAACAAAATGCTATATCAAAAATGAAGATTTTTGAAAGGAAGGAGGAGGAGGCAGATCATCACTCACAGGGTGTAAGAGAAACAAGCTGGAAAATCACCAAAAGAATCAGAATTCTCAGGAGGAATTGAAAGAGCACACTGAATTGGCGGCGGCTGTTCGACAGCCCCGCCAAGACCAATGATCGCATTAAGTTGGAACTATCGCGGGCTTGGGAACCAAGCGACAGTCCGGGTTTTGAAGAAGCTCCTACATGAGGAAAATCCGGGTATAGTTTTTCTCATGGAAACCAAAAAGCTATGTACCCAAATGTCTCATTTGAATTCCCGTTTTTTTCGTTTCAGAGGTTGTTTTCCGATCGATTGTGTTGGGGAGGGAAGGAATAAAAGTGGGGGCCTTTGTATGCTTTGGCGGGATCCTTTCTCCCTCTCACTGATGTCTTTCTTCAGGAATCATGTTTCTTTTGGGGTCAAGATCGAAGGATCAGATTTTGTTTGGCATATCACTGGGATATATGGGTGGCCTGGCCAAAGAGATAAAGTTAAAACCTGGTCTCTTCTCCGCAAGATTAGTCCGGGAACAAACATCCCTTGGCTCTGTTTGGGGGATTTCAATGAAACTCTTTGGTCCATGGAAAAACGAGGGGGAAACGTAAAAAGTACGTCTCAAATGGCAATTTTCAGAAATACAATTTCAATCTTGAATCTCCAGGACTTGGGTTTCCGAGGACATGAATTTACTTGGTCAAATGGAAGAGTTGGTGAAGATAACATTCAAATTCGCTTGGATAGAGCCCTTGCCACTCCAAACTGGCGAACTCATTTTTCATCCCATACGGTTCATCATCGCCCTCGGATAAAATCTGATCATGCCCCTATTATCCTTGATTTTACCGAAGCTCAGGGGCAAAAAACAGACCAAAGTTTTCAGAAAAAATCGAGGCCGTTTCGATTTGAAAAGGTGTGGCTTGAACATGCAAAGTGCAGAGATAAGGTGGAGATGAGCTGGAACCGATACAATCAATCCGCCTCCTTCTTAGAGCAGACAGAATCGTGCGGGAACTCGCTAAAGCTATGGGGAGAGGCAAACTTCGGCAACATTAGAAAAAAGATTACAAAACTGAAGGAGAAGATTTAAGCTCTCCAGGAGCGACCCCAAGATCAGCAAGTCATGGAACAATTAAAAATGGCCGAAATGGAGATGGATGATATGCTTAAATTTGAGGAAATCCACTGGTTTCAAAGGTCCAGAGTGTTGTGGCTGAAGGACCGGGATATGAACACCCCATTTTTCCACCGTAAGGCATCACAACGGAAGAGAAAAAAAATACCATTATCAGGCTTAAAAAATCTGATGGTTGTTGGGCAGTAGAAGAAGATGAGATTGGGGTGATGCTTAGGGATTACTATATAGAGATGTTCACCTCGGTCGATCATTGCACCACTCACCGGGTCCTGGATACCGTCGAACCAAAGGTAACGGGGGAGATGAACGAGTTCTTGACACAACCTTACGAGGCAAAAGAAATCAAACGAGCTTTGAAACAGATGCACCCTGCAAAGTCTCCAGGCCCGGATGGTATGCCCCCTTTTTTCTTTCAAAAATTTTGGAGTATAGTTTAATCTTCTTTTGTCTATACGTGTCTGGATATTCTTAATGAGGGGGCCGATCCCCAATCTTTGAATCACACCTTTATTGTCTTAATTCCCAAAGTGAAATCCCCGGCTTTTGTGAAAGACTATCGTCCTATTAGTCTTTGTAATGCTATCCTTCGTGTTATTACAAAAGTGATTGCTAACCGTGTGAAATGCATCCTTGATGACGTGATTTCTCCTATACAAAGTGTCTTTATTCCCAACAGGTTAATCACGGACAATGCGATGATCGCCTTTGAAGTCTTCCACCATATGAAGAAGAAGAAGACCGAAAAAAGAGGGGTGGCTGCTCTAAAGCTCGACATGAGCAAAGCTTACGACAGGGTGGAATGGCCCTTTTTGAAACAAATGTGTCAGAAACTGGGTTTTTGTGAAAGCTGGATTAACTTAGTCATGCGATGCGTGACGACAGTCTCATACTCGATTCTTGTCAACGGATATCCTTCGGATTCCTTCACCCCCTCTCGGGGATTGAGGCAAGGGGATCCTTTATCCCTTTATTTATTCTTAATCTGTGCCGAAGGATTTTCCTCTCTAATCCATCAAGCTGAATTTAGAGGAGAGATTATAGGAACTCGAGTTGCTCGAAGTGCCCCTCCTGTTTCCCATTTGTTCTTTGCGGACGACAGTATCCTTTTTTTTTCAGAGCCAAGCAAAGTGAAGTTGACAACATAAAAGAAATCATTCAAACATACGAAGGAGCATCGGGGCAGCGTATAAATATTGACAAATCCGAACTATTTGTCAGTGGAAACGTCTCGGATGATGTTCGGGAGGATCTAGGCAGACAACTTGGAGCAAAGACAGTCGAGCATTATTTGAAATACCTTGGGCTTCCTACACTATTTGGTCGATAAAAAAGATAAGTGTTTCAAATTGTTCTCGATAAAATCTTTAGTTGATTGAAAGGGTGGAAGGAAGTTTCGCTCACGAAAGCCGGTCGAGAAGTGTTAATCAAAGCGGTTGTTCAAGCTATTCCTCCTTATACAATGAGATGTTTTCTTTTTACTCATTACATTTGTGAGGAGATTGAAAAGGCAGCTACGTCGTTCTTCTGGGGGGCTAAAGGAGAGGAAAGAAAAACTCATTGGGCAAGTTGGGGTAAAATTTCAAGATCAAAGGAAAACGGAGGGTTGGGATTCAGGGAGCTCTACTTTTTCAATTTAGCAATGGTGGCCAAGCAATATTGGAGACTGTTACATCAACCAAACTCCACAATCGCTAAAATTCTTCGAGCTCGATACTTTCCAAGGGGTGATCTCAATACAGCGTCGCTCGATTTTCAGCCTAGTTATCTCTGGAGTAGTATCATCAAATCGCGTAAATTGATAGAGGAAGGTAGGGCCTGGGTAGTAGGCAATGGGGAGAGCATCCCAGTTTTTTCTTAAAAATTGGATCGACACAACAAATGCAAAGTACCCAGATGTGGTGCATAATAGGTCGGATCATCTTACCATGGTTTCTAATTTTATTGACCCTGTGGATCTCAAATGGAAGGAAGAGGCAGTCCTGAATTCTTTCACTGAGGAAGATGCTGCAAAAATTTTGTGAATTCCACTGAGTGTGCGCCGACCTCGAGATAAAATCATATGGGCATACACGAAAAATGGAAAGTTTAGCGTGAAGTCGGCCTACCATTTGGCTGTGAAAAAGTTCTCGAAGAGTAGTATTGATATCCCAACATCAAGCTACATAGATCCTTTGTGGAAAGCTATCTGGCACTTACAAACTCCTCCAAAGGCACGCCACTTCCTATGGAGTGCGTGTTCTGACTCCTTGGCGACAAAACAGAACCTCTCTCGGCGTGGGATGGAGGTTTCTCCTGAATGTATTCAATGTGGTGAAGAGAGGGAAACTCTTATGCATACTCTTTTGTTCTGCCCTTTAGCCCGTAACACGTGGCTTCTTAGTCCAGTTCGTATTGATTTTTAGGCCCTCAATCACCTCCCTTTCAAGGCCAAATGCTTGATCAAGTACCACGGGAAGGGGTTAATCTTTTTGCCCTAATTTCTTGGAACCTGTGGAAAGCCAGAAACGCACTGCTCTTTGATGAGAAACACAGCAGCTCGGAGGATATTGTTAGACGGTCTCTATTTGCTTTTAATGAAATTCACATCGAGAAACGCCGGACAGGGGGAAGAAGAGAGCCTGAATTTACTGTTGATTGGTGGTCCCGACCTCCGGAGGGGCAATTTAAACTTAACAGTGACGCTGCAATCTTTCCGGATGACACCTTCGGGCTCGGGTTTGTCGTGCGGGATGAAAGTGGTAGTGCTATTTTGTCTGGATCGAAGAGGTGCGCTGCTTCTGGGTGTAGTACTCTTACTGAGGCCTTAGCTCTAAGATTTGGTATTCAAGCAACGATGGAGAGAGGAATTGAGGTTGCTCACTTTGAGATGGATTCCGAACTTCTCTTTAAGGCTATCAAGGAAGAATTTTGTGCAGACCCCCATGTTATGTTGATTGTGGATGATATTCGAAGTATGGCTTACAATGTTCCGGGCATTAATTTCTTATTCAACAAGAGAGATGCGAACAAGGTAGCCCATACTCTTGCTCGTATTGGGATGCCTAGAAACTTTGAGCAATTTTGGATGGATGAAGTTTCTGAAGTTTGTAATCCTTTTATTTTCAATGATGTAAGGCGAGAGCCTATTGTCATTTGAGAAATGAAATCATTTACTTTTCCTGTCAAAAAAAAAAAAATGAAGATTTTTGACGATACAAAAAAGAAAAAAAAAGAAATATATATATATATATAGAGTTTTGATATGGAGGCTCCTTATGGAGCCAAATGAGTGATGTGGCATTCCACCTCACCATTTTCTTAATTATTTAATTATAAAAAATGGAAAGTAAAAATTAAATTTTCACAAATCTCTCCTCCCTTATATCTCGTTTCTCATTCCCCCAAAATTTTCTTAATTATTTAGCTATAAAAAATAAATATTAGATTTTCATGTATCTCTACTCTCCCTAACCTCTCGCCACTACTTTAGAGTTTTTCCCATCCTCTTAACACCTTCATTTCTGCCATTAAATTAAATTAAAATTAAAACAATCACTAGTACAAAATAGAACTTAGAAAGCGGTTGATTTTCCCCTTAGAAAGCGGTTAAAACCGCTTTCTAAGAAACAGCTATGTTAGTCTAAGATAGCGGTTAAGAAACCGCTGTGCAAGGTAGGAACTAAGAGAGCGGTTTTGAACCGCTCTCCAAGAGGATGAACTAAAAGAGCGGTTAAAAACCGCTCTCCAAGTGCCACACTAAGAGAGCGGTTAATAACCGCTATCCAAGCCTCACTCTTAGATAGCGGTTAATAACCGCTCTCCAAGAGCCTTTTTTATTTATTTTTATTTGTTTAGACAGCGGTTATTAACCGCTCTCCAAGCTCTTTTTTAATTTTTTTTATTTATATATATATATAAATAAACCTGCTTATTTAACCGAATTATATATATATATTTTTTCAATTATATATATATATATATATATATATATATATATATATATTTTTTTTTTTTTTTAATAAACCTGCTAATATATACAAAATTACCAAAACACATATACTAATATTTAATCGTAACATCAAATAAATATAATATAAGATCCAATAACATGAAATATTAATTCATCACAAATTAATATATAAGTTACATCATGCTACCAAAAGTTATAATAATGTTACAAGAATCGATTGTAAAGATACCCAATCCAATCCATCTTCCATTTCTCAATTCGAGTGTTGTTGTAAAAAGGGATCCGAGGCCTATGCACAAACTGCAAATTACATAGAAAATTTAATTAAATAATAAATTTTTTTTATTCAATCAATAATATTTAAAATAAATCGATAATCGACTTACTCCTTCAGGAATGGTCGTCCGAGAAGTCAAGATTATATCTTCAATGTAGCAACACACAAAATGTCCACAGTGATTGCCATCTTGCTGCCTCGGAACCTATTGATTAACAATTACAATCATGTACTATAACTATGATTATTTTCTATTGATTTTATAATTTTCTAAAGTAACTTACCTTAATGTTTTTCCACAGCACTTTACTAATATTGGTGGTATCTGATTTTTTACCTGGAAGGCTAGTCTGATACATTGCCATCACACTATATAATTATTTTAAAAAATAAATATAGATTAGATATTCATAATCTTAAAAGTAAAACAAATCATAATATGAGAATATTAAAAATTAACTTACGTACCCTTCCATAAATGCTATAAGATCGGGACGACGTGTATACACCCCATCCGTAGCTGGATCCAAATAATACACAGTAAGATCCTCCATTCTTATGGCCAACATCACCCAATGATCACTACATTATATTAACAATATTAAAATTAATCGCTTGTTCGTATAAATAAATTTTTTTATGAAATATTTATTATATACTTACCCCACATTTGTTGGCCAAAAAATGAGATGGTCTCTTGCTCTATATTTCAACATATGTTGAACAACGTCGTTCATATTCTGTGTCCTATCACCAAAAATGCTACACACTTGGGGGCAGATGAAGGAATATTTTGCACTTGCAACGACATCTACAGTGAAATATACCTCACCCAAATACCTTTAACCAACATACGCTGATATTAATATTTAATAAGTAAGTTAAACTATAAATGAAGTAAATGTTGAGAATTAAGTAAACACACCTGAGGTAAAAAGTCATGGTAGTTGCACTCAACCACTTGTCATCGAAGACTTCTTCGACATAATCTCGTGTGATGAACTCCTCATATCCAACATAGTTAAAGTACGCATTAATGGGCACTGTGACTGTTTCGAAGCTGGAGGACGTTACCATGTAGTGCACCGTACTCATTACAGTGACATCGTGGGGTACGTCTCCGGACATGGGGTACCCTAATCGCCGTCTGCGCACACCAACAGTTGGTTCCCCTGGTCTCTCCCTCTGTGTAGTCTTTTGTGGAGTCGGGAGTATCTACAATCAATATTTGTAATATTATTTAAAATAAATCGACTTATTAATTACTTTAATAACATGTATTTTACCTTTTTGGTGAGAGAAACCAAGTGTTGCGGCCATTCGAGGAAGTGCCCGACCGCGTCTCCGACTGTGATGGCCACATCTACTGGTTTTGGCAACAGTGAAGTCTCTTGTCCAATTTCAGGTACAGTGAGGGTGACTTTCACAAAACCAGGAGTGATTGGGCAACTATGGATCACTCCACTGGAGCTATCGAACAACATTCCAGTGGCCACCAACCGAAGAGGATAATCCAAATAAAGGTAACAAGGAGTCGTCTGTTCGAAGAAGATATTCAGTTAGAAAATTTATACTAGTATTTAATTAAAACAAATACAAGATACATCTGATACCTTAGAGACGTTTTGAAGTGCTTCGTGGAAGTCGTCTGAAGCATTGTTTCTAACAACACTCTCTCTAGCCTCAGCGGAAAACACAGGAGCACTGTTTTCACAGCTAGCACCACTAGATGACATCCCGTATCTCACTTGATGGTTTGATATCATCGAAACTTGTTTAGCTAACTCGGCAAGCTGGGCTGAAAGTTGATCCACCTTAGACATAGCCGCCATACCAGGTGACATACTCAATGATTTCTTCGTGACGCCAAATCCAAGTCCCCGTATGCGTCCGGGATGCTCCTGACAATTTATTGCCCGTGCAAACAGATCATCAGTCCCCACAGTGCGGGTCTCGTCGGGCGTCATACTCTGAGATATGCGCTCCTAAATAACAAACAAATATTATTAAATCATTTCAAATTAAATAATAGTTTATAATGTTAAAGATAAAATAATGGATGAATTACCGCTTCATCAATGATACGCTGTGTTTTGGGATCGGGAACATTCCCATCTCGAGTCTTTCTTGTAGTCTGAAATAACTCATAACGGGTAACAACAGGTGCACTCTCTCCACCTTTCCTTTTTTCTTCAATCTACGATAATAATAAACATGTAAAAAATCATTAAAAGTGAATATATATTAAAGAAGCGAATGATCATAAAAAAAATTAAAAGTTAGCAAATCTCACCAAATCTTCCCTAATGCGTGCATAACCTCTGGAAGATCCACGATATCGCGCCTCCATATTCTTAGCTTGTATGCTATTTCTGTTACTTTTTTCCTACAGTGTAATATAAATACGATAAATATTGGAAAAAGCTTCATAGATGAAATAACATTGATCAATTTTACCTTGAAAACAAAATTGAACTCATTCCGTCAGTTGAGAGTGCAAGACGCAAGTGTCGTGGCTCGTCACCAAATTCTGGATGTCTGACATCGAATGTCTTCCACTGGGGTGAATCAGCAGGGTGTCTTAGCATTCCATCATCGATCCTATCATCATGATGCCAAGTTAAATTTCTAGCATCCACACCGCTACTATACATTCTCCTGAATCTTGGTATTATTGGGAAGTACCACATCACCTTCGCTGGAGATTTATTCTTCAGATATCTCTTCTTCCCACACTTGGGACATTCATCGAGGTCTTCATACTCCTTCCGAAATAAGATACAATCACCCGGACAAGCATGAATTTTCTGATGTGTTAACCCGATGGACTTAAGCATTTGCTTAGCCTCATATGCTTTCGTAGGCAGTACATTTCCATCGGGCAATAGACCACTAATTGCTTCCAGCATACTTGAGAAGCACACATCGGATAACTCGTGTGCTGCTTTTAGGTTGAACAATATCAACACAGCTGACACTTTTGTTGCCTTCTTACACCCGGGCCAAAGGGGCAATCCAGCGTCATCCCTTAATTTTTCAGACATATAAGGGTGATCTCGCAGATTTGTGTCATCTCCACTCGATGTATCAACATTTGGTACATCTCTGAAACTATCCCCATCCACTGTATCTTCAAACCTAAAGTCAGTTCTTATGTTGCTAGAGCTACATCCATCTCTTCTCTCACCATGAAATGTCCAAACGGTATATGTTTTATCAATACCGTGACACATCAAGTGGTCAAACAAACTTTCTCGACCACTAACAGTTTTTCCATTCATACATTTCCAACACGGACATAGAATGTATCGATGGTCGGTGCAGTGTCTAATTGCATGATTACAAAACTCTTCCACCCCATTCCTATACTCCTCTGATAATCTATCTGCCCGAACCCACTTTCGATCCATATAGAACTAGAGATGCCTATATAGATTAACCGAAAAGCACACGTGTTGAGTCTAACATATTAATCCTAACATGCACCCTAAAATAATTTCATCTAAAATTTTAACATATGAATCCTAATATGCATTCTAACAATTCCATCTAAAGATATTCCTAAAGCCTTCAATATTTCCCATCTATAAACCTTTTGAAATAAATTCTAACATTTTAATACTAATTAACATGCACCCTAAAACAATTTCATCTAAAATTTCAACATATGAATCATAACATGCGCGCATTCTAACAATTTCATCTAAAAATATTCCTAAAGCCTTCAATATTTCCCATCTATAAACCTCTTGAAACAAATTCTAACATTTTAACACTAATTAACATGCACACTAAAATAATTTTATCTAAAATTCTAACATATATCCTAACATGCATTCTAACAATTCCATTTAAATTATTCCTAAAGCCTTCAATATTATTTCTCATCTATAAACATCTTAAAAAAAATTCTAACATTTTAATACTACTAATTAAGATATATACATCTAAAATTCTAAAAAATTATAATATGTCAATCTAAAATTCTAACAAATTTCATCTAAAATAATTTTAACAACCTAATTTACAAAAATTTCATCTAAAATTAATCAAAAAGCATTTAATGTTTCACCAATAACATACATATATATATACATATTCATACATTATATATATATATATACATATATATACATGCATATTCATATTCACTACATTTTCATATATATACATATTCATATATATATATATATATACACATATATATACATACATATACATTTTAATACATTTAAAATACATATTATATACATACCAGTAGAAGACGGCGGAGAAGGCAGCGGTGGAGGGGCGGCGGTGGAGGGGCGGCGGCAGTGCAATGCCGCGTCGGGGGAGGCCGAACGGCGGACTAGCAGCGGCGGTGGCTGGACGGCGGTGGCTGGGCGGCGTCACAGCAGTGCTGGGCGGTGGCTGGGATGCGTCAAGGCGGTGGAGTGGGGGGGGGGAGGAAGCTTCTCGCGGCGGTGGGGGTGGAGGGACCAGTGTGGGGGAGGAAAAATACGCGTAATTAGGTTAATTGGTGGTCAAAAGGGGTAAAATTGGGGTCAAACTCTTAGATAGCGGTTATAAACCGCTTTCCAAGTAATAAACTAAGATAGCGGTTAAAAACCGCTTTCCAAGTACCACTTGGAGAGCGGTTTAAAACCGCTCTGTAAGCCCCTTCTTAGATAGCGGTTTTTAACCGCTTTCTTGCACCTGACATCTTACACAGCGGTTTTTAACCGCTCTCTTAGCCTAACACTAGGAGAGCGGTTAATAACCGCTGTCTTAGCCATTTTTTTTTTTTTTTAATATAATTATGTTAAACCGCTCTCCAAGCTTTGTTTTGGAGAGCGGTTTTTTTAATAGCTCTCCAAGTATAGCTCTCCAAGTCCAAATGTGTAGTAGTGAATAAGAACATTCTCATTGGTAATTTATTTAATTCTATAAAATAATTATTTTTCCCTTCTTCATCTACATCAAAGGTATCTCTTCAATGAAATGTTTCATCATTTAACAATTATATGAACATGATTTCATGTTGAACGAGTATCTGCTAAATATTTAAAATTGAATTCGGAGAGATAAAAGACATAATTTCTTGTTTTTAACAGATATAAATTAAAAAACGTAAATAAAAATGAAAGAATAAAACTCTCTTCATCGGATGACTTTTACCTTGATATCAAGTTTTTCTCTTCGCTCAGCCCCAAAATTGCAATATCTATATTTTAATATTTAATCTTTATTTATTATTAATATGAACTGCAACAACAATGGAGACATTGAGATTTGGGGGTTGTATTGGTGAAACTGTGGGTGGAGAAGATTCGGGAAAACGGGTGAAGGATTGAAACAATAGCAGTATGAGAGTTAGTTATTAATCAGGGTGGGACAAAAATTTATTAATCAAGGTAGAGATGACGAATTAATGCGACATCCGATTTTGAGTTTATTTACTCAACTTTCTGTTTTTCAATTCTCTCCAAATTCCAATAACTTGATTAATATGAGAAGTGATCGTTGCCATGAGTTCTCATATATCATGTATCTTGTGAAGATGATGAATTAATTAATAGAATCTGTGCGACATATATTTGGGATATATATTTTCTTATTTTATATTAATTTAAATAGATAAATTAATAAGAAAACGGTGAGGTGGAATGCCACATCAGTTATTTGGCTCCATAAGGAGGGCTCCATATCAAAACTCTACATATATACATATATATATATATTTTGAAGAGATTTGTCTCTCTTGAACGAAAATTCTAAATTTATTCCTATAAGTGGAACAAAATATGAAAGTGCATATTTTTAAGGTGTGCTAGGTGTACCCATCCTGTTGTCAATACCTAGTGAACAAGTGCATCTACAGATCCATGATCAAATGTTGTCAATTTGAATACAAATCCACTTGAGTTCACCATCAGTACACAGATCGCAAAGCATATCTTGCAATTACGGGTTGGAGACATAAACCTTTTCAAGCGTAGGAATTTCTAAAATCGAGTTGTACGGTACCAACACTTCATTGATGGATAACGTTTGTATACTCCAAAGTTCAATAATGGTGAATGTGATGAATACTATTACAGCATAATTACCAATCGACCTACAACAATTTATTATATTGTATGATGTAGGCGTTCATTCACTTGGCAAAAGTTCTTATTTGTATAAATCTAGGCCCCTGATCCAGTCAAACGCCTCCTTGTTGCATTGGAGACCGACACTTGACCGAGTTTGTCCACTCCTGCTGATGATATGCGTTCTTTCAGCGGCATGTAATGCCTTAGCCATACCCCAGTGTACACCTGCACATAAAATCGAAATTAGCAAGCGCAGAGAGAGAGAGACCAAAGATTTAGGTCTACGTGCATCTCAATCTTGCAAGCAGTGATAAAGAATGCAGAGAAAATTGAGTTGAAATATTGGAGAAGCTCTGAAACTCATTCATCTAATCCCAACACAGAGAAGGAAGTGAGAAGGGGTGAGAGAGAGAGAGAGAGAACCTGTGCTGGTCTCATTATCTTGGTATCAGGATCATCCAGAGATTCACGCCAGTGAGATAAATAGCCAGCCATTCGAGGAACTGCAAACAACACAGTGAAGAACTCGGGGGGAAAGCCCATCGCCCTGATGAAAATAATGGAGAATAAACTAGCATTACTTGAAATGGAAAAAATAAATGCACATATGTAATGTCAAAGAAAGTAATAAAAAGTTAATATTATTTTTTGTCATTATTTTTTTAAAAGAAATAAAGCATATTACAATACGTAACCCAACCCACAAAAAATTGAAGAAAAGACACACAGACAAACGAAGGCAGTTGACATTCTATGTGTACCTGTAAATTAACCCAGAATAGAAGTCAACATTAGGATACAGCTTTCTCTTGACAAAATACTCATCTGATAGGGCAGCTTTCTCCAAAGCTATGGCCACCTGAAATAACAAAAAGTTGATGTAAAAGAGCATAAATAGAAGCATTTACAATTTACACCATTAAAAGCTAGTTCGAAATCGTTAATTAAATTGAATATAAAATAGCTAGCATAGGAATAAAAAATGAGTTAATGCATGAATTTACGACATATGGCCTTCAAGGTGAGATTTTGTGGTTATCATTGTTTAAGTAGTAACATATCAAATTCATTATTGAAGTGACATCATAATTTGGCTCAATATTCTGAGTTCATTAACTGCATTTGTGGGCACATTCATTATGTATAATACTACAAAAAATCAATGAAAAGTCATTGCCCTGCATTATATCAGTACTTAACATGCATAAAACCCACCTCAATGAGAGGATCCCTGCCAACAATGGAAAATACTTCTTCTGCAAGTCTTTTTATGACCTTGGCTCGGGGATCATAATTTTTGTAGACACGGTGCCCAAAACCGGACATCTTACGCTTCCTAGAGAATGAAAAGTTACAAACACATATGTTGGAGTTAATGATAGTATATCTAGAAGGATAAATCACTGAAAACAGTCACAGGACGAATTTAACCTGTTCTTTACACCTTCAATGAACTCAGGTATGTTTTCAATACTCCCAATCTCACTCAGCATCTTGAGTACAGCCTACATAAAACATAACCGAATTTAATATGGTTCATAACAGTGCACAAGCTTTCTAAAGCATATTTATACACCAATAAACGGTATAATATGTTCCATTGAAAGATCGAAAATTTTCCAGAAAGCAGATTCAGAGGCATAAGAGTGCTAATTACCTCATTTGCTCCACCATGAAGAGGGCCATACAAGGCACCAACTGCTCCAGCAAGGGCGGTGTATACATCAACACCACTGCACATGTAAATTATGTAAGTTTCAATGAGAAGGAACATTTTTTTCCATCTTCAACAAAATAATTAAATACAACCTGGAAGCAAGATGCCTCGCAGCAGCAGTGGAGCAATTCATTTCATGTTCTGCATGTAAAATAAAAAGAATGTCGAGGACACGTGCAAGTCTAGGATTTGGTTTATAAGACCTATTACCCCTGTTTGTTCCACACTCAAAACCCTTAGTTAGATAAGTATAATTGTCTAATAAGCCTTAGAATAAAAGACAAATGCTAATCCAAATAAAAATGGCAATACTGAACTTTGATCATTTTAAATGAATAGGATCAAGATAAAACCAGAGAGAGGACATACAATGAGTCAAGCATATATAGAAAGTTCTCTGAGTATGAAAGGTTGTTGGATGGAGGAACAGGTGGCCTTCCTGCCATCCTCAAATAAGCAGCTGCAGCAATTGTCGGAGCCTGCAGACACAAGTAGTAGGACTCTTATAACAACTACCAACAGGACCCATAATATTCTGAACATTATTCTAGCATATGCTGTTTGCAATACTATATGAAAAGCATAGGATAAATCTAACTTTTGAAGTAAGCAATGACCCTATTAGTAGGATAGAACGGATTTTACCTTTCCAAGTATACGCACGATTTGCTTGTCTCTCACTTGTTTAGACTTATATAGGTCTTGCCCCTAAATGAACAAACCAAATGGTTAGAATTAAAATGCATCATAATGAAAATCTAGTGAAAAAAAACTGGTGTGGTAGTCGAAAACTTCAAAGTGGGATACCAACAAATATGTGCATTCTTCTGAAAGTATAACACAAGCAACATAATGATGCTCTAAAAACCATCACCCGAAAATTGCAAAATATCTTCAAATTACAGACAAATACAGAAATTTGAATGTCCAAAAACGTTATTCGTAAGCAAAGGTTGCTTTTTTCCGGAGCATTTCAGATAAAAGTCCATAAACTGGATGTCAGATTGGTAGTTCATGCTCAACTAACAGAAGGAGCAAGAACGAAAATAAGCTTAATGGATAAGAGTAATTTCAACTACGACAATAAACATACTTTTAAAGCTGGATTAGCATCTGGATGGAAGACAGAAAGAGCACTCATTGCGCTAACAAGAACACCCATTGGGTGAGCATCATGTGGCATTGCATGTATGATATCCTGCAAAACATGATCAAAATGAATTCAGGAGATCTACTCTGAGTTTCAATACAAATAACTGAATACGGATTGCTACACCGAGATCAATGGCAATGAGGCATTCCAAGTACGAAAACTATTGGCACAAATACTGTACTTGAGTGAAGCATTTATATTGATAGAAGTAGATATTCGTACCAATATTCCTTGAGGAACAGCTGAATGCTGTGCAACAGCAAACTCCCATTCTGCCAATTGACTTTCAGATGGTAGATTCCCATACACTGGCATCAAAATAAGAAAATAATATATCAAAGAGTTGAACTGTAACAACTGAAAACCACCACCCGATTACAGAAAGTTAATTGACTAACACTAATCCATAAGTTATCATTACTCTTCTACACCCTTCGTCAATCAGAGGAACATTGAAATGGAACCTTACAGAAGAGGTTTCTAGGTTCATAAAAAAACACAATATGGACAACACAGATTCTAAATGCACATGGAAACTGGAGATGCAAAAACTCAAAAACATCAAAAGTACCACTCACTCAACAGATAAGCCACTTCCAGAAAGGAGCTTCCCTCAGCTAGCTCTTCAATTGGATAACCCCTGTATCTAAGAACCCCTTCATCACCATCAATGTAGCAAATCGAAGATCGAACAGGAGCTGTGTTAAGGTATCCTGGATCGTAAAGCTTCAGCCCCTTGTCATTCTTTCCTATTGTTATCTGTAAGAGTCAATTTTATCATAAATCTCAGGAAGATACCACCAACAGCAATCATTCTGGCCAAACAGCTTTCTGATCCAAGGTCCAGATACATAAACGTCTAGTAATTCGAGAATACACTTCCTAATGATTGCAGAAAAATAAATTTGATCCTTATCTTTCTAATTCAAGCAAATTGAATATCAATTCACAACTATCCCCAAATTCGACGCAAAATTGCCCATCAAACCAAAGCATATAAAATTTACGATTGAAATGAAATTACCTTCTTAAGGTCGGTAGCTTTGATAGTGCCTTCTTCGGATACCTGAAACTGGTATTTTTTACCGGTGCGCTCATCGATCACAGTCACTGAACCTTTGGAATTTGGCGGCGGTGGCACAGCGGCGGAGCAGCCCGAATACTCCAAAATTTCACTCGAAATGGCGCCGGAGTAATCAGTTGAGGCCGAGAGGTGAGCTGAGAGAACCGCCAATCGGCCTCTAGCCACCGTTGAATAGTCGGAATTTTCCATATTTGTTTGATTTGGAAGAATCAGCAATATTTTGGATAAATGAAAGAAAGGAAGGTTTTCCAGTTCATCTGTTTATTATATATAAAGTCAATTTGACCAGCAACTTGGCGTGGAACACCTTCGTGTTGATCATAATATATTTCATTTTTTTAAACATTTTTAATTAAATTAAAAAATAATAATCAAACGAGTAAAATTATAATATATCTTTGAGTAAGTCTTGTGTGAGACCGTCTTATAGTACGAGACCAATAATATTTGATCCACTTTTAATTTAAAACGTGTCACTTATTAATTAAAAAGTTGTCACTTTTAAAAAGTGATAAAGTTTAAACAAAAAGTGATAATATATTTGTTAAAAGTGACTTATCACTTTTCTTTAAAAATACTATCACATTTAATTATAACTCTATCACTTTTTTTAATTTGATCGGTCTCATATTATGAGACGGTCTCATACAAGTTTTTGCCTATATCTTTTATGACTATATATAAAAAGAGACTAGCTAACCTTAACCTTAATGGCGATGGGTAATTTAAGTATACATTTTAATAATAGTGATACTATTTTTTATTCATGTTAGATTGTCCCAAACAAAAGAACACATATTTTAATAAAAGAATTATTTATTAATATTTATGGGTATAATTTTTTTTTTTAATAGTCATTTTAACTTTTTAAGAGGTAAATTTAAAATGATAGAATTTTCTTTTTGCTATTTTGGGAAAATGGGAAAAAATCTTCCTTTTATGGAGAAATACATAATTTAAAATGAATTGGAAAGAGTAATTTTTATGAAATGTGCAGTTCTTTTTAATAAAAAAAAGGAATTTCCCATATTTAGCCAATTTTAATTTTAAAAGTTATATTTTGTCAAAAACTTTAATTTTTTTTTTTAGGCAAGATATATATTGTTTACCAACTGTTGATATCTAATATGAGGAAGAGTTAAATGAAGGCTCTTAATCGGCTTAAAAAAGGATAATAACTATCATATTGAATGCAAAATGTATTGAATGCTTTTAGTAAGAGTCTTTTCTCATTAATATGTTGTGTCTTACAAATGAACATAAATGCTCTATTTATAGATTACAAATGATGGTCTCCCACTGGGGGTGACCCGGCCCCTAGGTGGATCCCACCTGACTCCAACTATCCTATAATGATTGACTGGCGCCATATGTCTCTGTTGACTCTTGGAGATTTGCCCCCTCCTACTCCAGTCAGTCTGCCCCTGTTCCATCCCCACGTTAGATGGGACAATACCGGTCTAATGGTTGACCTCGCTTAGCACCTAGGATCGGGCCGGGGAGCTACCTTGTCGGGATCGCAACGCGGCTTGAGCATTGTCTTGGTGTGGCCTACCCGCAAATCGCATCTCGGAGGAGGTGAACCTCGTGTTAGACCTACTCCAAGTGCAAGCCCGCTGGCCATCGTCTTGACCTCTATCCCCCTTCCCGCAACGATCAACCTGTTCCAACCCGCTTGCCGGCTACAAATTTGTTCTACCTTATGGTGGCAAGTAGCCAATCTCTGCGCGAGGCCCCCATGGTTACTGTAGTCATTTCCCCCGCCGCCAGGTGGCAGCCGGTTTATCTCGGCGTAACACCAACTTTACCCTTATCCCTCCTTTTTTATTAGGTTTTTTTTCTCTTTTTTTCTATGCTTAATTTTTCCTCTCCTTCACTTTTTCTTTTTGCGTTTATTTTCGTATTTCTCATTTATTTTTGTGCGTCACTTCCCCGATCTTTTTTTTTTCAATTTCTCGCATGTATGTTGCTGTCAATTGTTCTTTCTCCCAAGTTCTCGCTCTCCAACATCAGGTATCTTCATCTCTCTTTATTTATTTTTTAAAATAATTTTAGGGTTTATAACATATAGTGGTACGAGTTTAATAATAAAGGGTTTAACATGGTGGTATAGAGTTAAAGATTATGAATACGTGTCATCCAAATTGTTGTATGAAGCTTAACACTAAAATTATATGGTCTTTAAAATGGTGGGACAGACTTAAAATATGGTGATACATGCATAATATAGTGTGGTACAAGATGAATTCATGGTGAGGTACGACTGTTGTATGAGGTGAATTAATAGTGGTACATGTTGTTACCCAAAATATGTATCTAAATACGATTTATGTGACTTTCGGTTGGTTAACAAACTAATAATATGAGGTGATTGTACATTAATTGTTTGAGGCTTGATAGTAATAAATGAAGAACATAAAGCAATAAATGCACAAAGATTTGACAAGTCCTTATGTAGGCTTGGGCTTGAAAGTAGGTGATCCTTTATTAAATGCTGAAAGACAAGTATTTATAGCCCAATGACATACTCTTGGGCTGCCCTAACTTTAATCGGGCAGCCCAACATTAAATGCATGGGCTGGCCCTAGTTTCGAGCAATGGGCCGAGGTCCCCCGTGTAGGTGAGCTCGGCCCAATATGAGTCGAACACGTGGAAAGTTGCTTGTAAAATCTCCTGAGATCGTGGGATTCACTGCCATAAGTATGGTTTGTCCCTCTGGAGTAGGTGCCGATTTACTGTTCATCGTACCTAAAAGGGAATTGATTGTCTGATGGTGTCCAGATTTGGCCTTATCTTGGATAAGACAAAGTATGTGACATCCTCGTTATGAAGCTAGACGAGGCCCTCTCTTTTGGCCTAGATCACTTGGCCTCGCCTCATTGGGAGCTATGCAAGGGTGGCCGAAAGATCGACTTCATCTTGCGTGTGGTCCGCTTGGCCGAGGCTGACGACGAGGCGAGGGCCTCGTCTGGTGGGATGTCGAGGTGGACGGGGTGCCGAACTTACTTAGCACGTGACTCGGCCTGCCGAGGCTATCAACGACGACGTGATGGGGGCCTCGTCTGCCCTACCCAGTTCCTATATGACGAGGTAGAGCCTGATTCCATTTACTCGTCCTCATGATTTGTAACATGACGAGGTGATAACCTCGTCTCCCTGTCTTCTTATCGTGACGAGACCCAATGGGCTTACTACCCGAATGGGGCCCATTCGACTTCGTTCGTACCCTAGTGGTGCGGGTCATCGTCTAGCCATTTCTGGCTTGAACTCGTCAACCGCAGATTATTCGTCACACAACAGTACAAACTTAAATAGATTGTAGTACAAACTTAAATGAATTTGTAGTACAAACTTAAATAAATTGTGGTACATATATAATAAAATGTGATACTGTATGAATTAGTACGTGGTACAAGATAAAATAAAGTGTGGTACAAGGATGAATTAATTGTGGTAAAGGCTAAATATGTGGTGGTATGGTGTGGATATATTATGTTACAAATTTAAATTAATTATTTTATGAACTTAATAAAATGTGATATAATGTGAATTAATTGTGTTGTATGAGACTAAGAGATGTATTAATTATGGTACAGACTTAATAAAGTGTGGTACGATAATGGTGGTATGAGCTTAAACAAAGTGTGGTGCGAGGTGATTTAATTATGATACATACTAAACATATGATGGTATGGACAAAAATAAAATATGGTACATAGTGCAATATTTGGGGTACAAACTGAACGTATGACATTACATGCTTAAATAAAATGTGATACGAGATTAATTAATTGTGGTACAAGTTCAATTAAAAGAGTTAATTCATTAAGGTATAATGGTCCAAACAATTTTTCTCTTGGCTAAAAAAGAATAATTTAAAAATTCATGATATAGTTTCTTTTTTACATTAGACTATTAATAATTCTATCCCTTATTTTTATTAAAAGTACAAATGAAAATAATGACACTTTTTAGTGAAAACAATACTATTTTTAAAAATATAATTGAATTGGACGGTGCACTTGATGCACTATTGGCCTACCCTAAAAAAATAGAGTTTATATTAAATTGTAACTTGTACTATTAAATATTTTATCAATTTGAAACATGTACGATTTTTTTTTATCAAATTGCAATTTATACTGTAAAAATTATCAATTTGCAACATAAATTTCTCTAGTATTTTGTGACACACGAGGGTTATAATTGTCCAATCATATTATATATATATATATATATATATATATATATATATATTGTTTTATTGCTATTTTTAATATAACCATTTACATTTGTAAGTTTTTATAAATATAAATGTTACATATTATATATTGTCAATTCAATCATTAAATTTAACATTTTTCATTGCAACAAAGTGTATGATCATGTTTATATTAAATATATATGTATATATAATATAAATGAACAATTTTAGCTTTGGTATGACCGAAAAATATTAGAGGACGGGCCCGGCCCTGTGCATAGGCCCGGAGTGCGATGGCCCAGGGCCCAAGTTGGAAAGGGGCCCATATTTTATTTAAAATCCTTATATATAGCCCGGCCCTGGGCATAGGCCCAGAGTGCGATGGCTCAGGGCCCAAGTTGGAAAGGGGCCCATATTTTGTTTAAAATCCATATATATATATATATATATATGCCAATTCCCGTATACTCTGCCAATTCCCATATATCTCTAACAACTTAACTAACTAAGATCAATTCATGGTGCACATTTTTTTTTTAAATCCTTCTATATACATATAAGGATTTTTAAAAAAATGCCAACTCCCGTATAAGTATATCTCTAACAAATTAAGATCAATTCATGGTGCACAATTTTTTTAAAAAATACTTTTAATATATATATATATATATATATATATATATATATTACTGTAAAAAAAAAAATAATACAGAAACCGTTCATATCTTCTGCCAAATCTTTGAAATACGAGTGAACTTTTCATCTGGCCGCTCTCAACGTTCTTTTCTTAATTATTGTTCAGTCTCTTCGTTTCCCAAAAAATAATAGGAGATTGTTCTCTTAATTATTCTTCAATCTCTTGTTCCCAAAAAAAATATAAATCTTATTCCCATCAAAATTCAGAGATCAACCTCTTCTCTTATTTTACTGCATTTGAAATGCGAAAATAAAAATTGCAAGAACATCTTATTCACATATGCTAAATCATGGGCAAAGAAGTCAAGAACATTGTTTGGGGTTGTCTTATTTTACAAGATTGTTTGGAGTTGCCTTTGACAAAGGTATGCACTATTTCTGATTTCTTTTCTATTAATCTTTTTTGGTTGTCTCCATAAGTTCTATATATTAATCTTTTCTTTTTACTTATTGATAAGTAGGAATTTGTGCATAATTTTAGTTTATTAGAGTGTAATTTATTGCACTCGATTATATTAGAATTATGTATTTTTCCTCTTATGTGTGCTAGACTTGATAAATTCTACCTTAATATTTTTTTCTATGGATTTGGGCCTTTTTGCAGAATTGATTTTTGAAATAATTTAATTTGAAGATGAGGCTCATACTACTCCATTTACCGTGGCCCAGCAAAAAGTGTGAGAGAAGAAAGAAGGGGACACAATTAATTGGTGGTCAACCCATGATCTCATGCATAAGGAAATATGAATCATAATCTCTTTAGAAAGGAAATTATTTTCTTGGAGAAGAATTAATTCCTATGTAGCCTATTTCCTTCTTGGTGAGCAATTAATCCCTACGCAGCCCTAAATTCGTGAAGAGAGATATATGCAAGCAAGCAGCTGCAACAAGGGGGAGGCACACATACCCACATTCACGCCACCACCCATCCTCACGCATACACTCTAGCCGCCGCTACCGTCCGTTCATGCATGCAAGTATGTGAAGCAAGCAAGAGATCGTGAAGAAGATACCTTTTGAGTTTGTTTAATCTTTAATGCTTTCATACTTAGACTCTTTTATTTCTTTTAAGCCTATGGAAGGCTAAAACCCATATTCCAATTCCGGGGATTTTGATACTTGTGTTTTGATGTTTGCTATTTGAACCTGTTTTATTCGTGAGACTTATTAATCGGATTATTTATATCATCTATTTTAATTTCTTAATTGTGTGTTTAATTAATTTGGATTGGCCACCTAGGTTAATTAATTCATTCATGTTCGCTAGTGCGTAGCTTGTAATCCGTAATTGTTGCAATTCTATGCCAATAAGTAGCAACTAGTATTTTACTAGGGTGATATAAATCGAATTCTTTCGAACCGAGCTTGCGTGTTCGGGAATTTGTTTGATCTTTATTCTAGGACTTAATGCTTCTACCAAATTAAATCTAAGAGCGTATCTAGACTGTTTGGTTAGAAAGGTTCGTTGGAGAGCTTGTTTCAATTGAATATTATTAAGGAATAAAACCGATAAACAGAGCTTGTTGTTTGTCGAGGGTCATTAATCCGAGAAATAAGTTGAGCGATTAATACGTTTGAATAGCATAGTCAAAATCGAGTGGAGATTGAACCGTGAATTGGAATCGTTTAGTCATTTGAATTCTAGTTGTGTGAAATTTATTTGCTTAGTTTAATTTTGATTTCAATTTTTAGTAGTTTAATAGTCAACAAAATCAATCCAATCCCCCCTCCCCTCCGTGTTTATTTGTTTAGTGTCTCTATTAATTTGTTCGTACTACATAATTTAGTTTCTACGTTCCCTGTGGATCGACCCCTATTTACCACTGCTACAAAATAGTAGAGTAAACCAGGGTTACTTAATTAATCTAATTTGGCGCGCCTCGACAGCGCGGTCCAAATTTTGGCGCCGTTGCCGGGGAACGGTGAAATTATTTTTGTGTCCAGTACGTGTGAATTTTAGATGCTTTAGTTCCTGTTATATTTTTGAGTCATTGTGTGTTTTAGTTTGTGTTTTGTTAATTTCCATCACCCCCATTCGTATTTGTGTCGATTGCTAATAATTCTGCAATACTGACACTGGACATCCCAGTGTCACTGTACCAGCGAAATTTTTAGCAATTTTTGTGTTCGTATTTCTTTCTCGTTTCTTTATTAAGCTTCACGTTTTTTTTCTGCTTTTCTCTCGATTATTTTTCAGTTTATGATCACTCATTCGAAGGGAAGCAAAGATCTTTTGTTTTACCCCGAGATAACAAAGAGAGATCGAGTCTTGAGGAACCAAGCTAAAGAAGCTAGGAGAGCTTTTGAGTTGCCATCTTTTCCTTTTCCTACTGAGCGTGACTCCAGCGAATCCGAATCCGAGGGAGAAGATATGGCAGCCGAGCAAACTCTGAAACAATTGGCAAACCCTCAGCTCTCACAGCAGCCGTTGTGCATAGTTTACCCTACTGAGGGTAATGATTTCGAACTTAAATCTGGTTTAATTCACTTGTTGCCTACTTTTCATGGTTGTGCAGGTGATGTTGGGAAAATATAGGAGTACCGGAATCTATTCGGGATGAATTTTAAATACGAATTTAAATACAATTATTACTAGCATGAATTAATCCTAATTAATTCAAATAATAATTCCAACAACTAATTATCATCATGCATGTTAAATTAATTTCACATATTTAACTAGGCGGAATTAAACAAGTAAATATGCGATTAACGTACCTCTCGTAGTAATGGCCTTTGGATATACGGGACACTTGTAATCTCGTTCTATCAACCCAAAGCCTTCTCAAGTATTTCCCTTTTCACCTCACTTGATCGCCGGTGGGAGACGCTTTCAAGTAATTTAATAACTAAGGAAAAAGAAAAATATCTATGCTTCTTGATTTTTCCAACACATGGAATTATATCTTTGGGGATGAAATAATCATCCCCTATTTATAATGTGAGATGGCCGAAAATTATAGTATATTTGGGCTTGGAGAAAATCTTTTCTTAGACTCTAAGAAATCTTGAATATATCCCATATATTCTTTTCTCCAAAATAAAATATTCCACAAAAATCTCACACCCCTAAATAAATAGGTAGTTTTCGAAATTTACATAGAGAAAATCCAAGATTTGGATCTTCTTGAATATATGAGATATTCTTGTATTCCTAGAATACATATCTTGCATAATATCTTTCCAAGAAAATCAACAAAATCTTTTTCCTCCTTATCATGTATTTTTCGAAAATTAAAGGGAAAAATCAGCATATTATTTTCTTTTTATTTTAATCACCTTATCATTATTGGACTACTTAATTGGGCTACTTGAGGGGCCTTAAGGAGAATTAAGATTGGACCTCCTAATGGACTTCTGAATTTCAATATTGAGCCCCAATATAATTCAGCCCATTAATATTAATTATTACCACTAATAAATTAATATTGCACTATCCATCTTAATCCATATTACGATAATATGGGCTCCCGGTTATTATTTCCCGCATTTAAGATTATCAATTCCATTAATTAATTAAGCTTCTGAATAGCTCTAAATTAATTAACATCTTTCACCTTGGAGTAAAGACAGCTCAACATTATTATTCGTACCGAAGAAACTAATTCTTCACTTGCAAGATTTGGTACAATAAAACTTCTGAGCCCACCAAGGGGACTAATCACACGAGCCGTACTCGCACGCGTTTCTCCGTATTAAATCTTAGCAACCGTCGTATGATTAATATTACTGCCCAAGACACAAAGTTCGAAGTCACAATGATTCTCACCCAACATGAATCAAAGCAGTAACTACTAAGCACACACGGTCCTATTTAAGTGACGGAGATTAAGAAATCAACAACCACTGAGGTCTAATTCTTCACCTTTCAGAACAGAAGAATTTATCCTCGCTGTAGGACCTCTTCAACACATACTAAATGTGCTAGTGCAATCTCTTGGTCAAGATAGACCAATCTGAGCCTTACACATCGACCGTTAACGGCGGGTTGTTCAATTCTACCTAGGTCGTGAAAATGTACGTTTAGTTACAAGTAAACTGTTAATGTCGTCTTCCGTGATCGGGTATCACCACATTAACTACAATGTAACACGTACTACATAATGAACGGTTTGCAATAGAAATTCAACATTCAATCATAACTAAAGCAAATGCGATAAAAGAATTATTCTCATAAAACGAGTGTTTAATACACAAGTTATACAAAGTAAAAGCATACTTTCACGTATAACTCCAACAATCTCCCACTTATACTTAAAGTCTGCTTTTAGTATACATCACGCATGTCTTAGTGTAGTAGCTCTACGTGACATCTCATGTCAACCTACACTAACCTAATAATTCCTCCCACTTATACTTAAAGCAGATTGGCAATAGTCTTGACTCCCATTCCATCCACATGTCTCTCGAATGTATTCAGAGGCAGACCCTTTGTGAATGGATTTACTAGGTTGTCCCCGACGCATATCTTTGCCACCTCTTTATCTCCTCTCTTAACGATTTCTCGTATAAGATGGTGTTTTCTTTCAATGTGTTTGCTGGCCTTGTGGGCTCTCGGTTCCCTTGAATTTGCAACTGCCCCGGCATTGTCACAAAAGACAGTTATCTTGTCGGGCAAATTCGGAACAACGTCCAAGTCCACTAAGAAGTACTTGAGCCAAACCGCTTCTTTCGCTACTTCACAAGCAACTACTTATTCGGCTTCCATGGTTGAATCTGCGATGCATTTCTGCAAATCGCTTCTCCATGTCATGGCTCCTTCTCCCATGCAAAACACACTACCCGAGGTAGGTATTTTGGAGTCTATGTCTGATTGGAAATTTGAGTCCGTGTATCCCATGGAAATTAGATTGTCTGATTGTTAAATCAGCATTCCATACTAAGTTCTTTTCAGAAACTAAAGAACGCATTTAATTGCAATCTAATGTGCTTTCCCGGGGTTACTTTGATATCTTGCCATCATGCCCACGACAAAGCAGATATCCGGTCTCGTACACAACATTGCATACATAAGACTTCCTACGTCCGAAACGTACGGAACGTCTTTCATGTCATCTATCTCCACTTGCGTCTTAGGGCATATTTCTTTAGATAGATGGATTCCGTGCCTAAAAGGTACAAAACCTTTCTTGGAATCTTGCATGCTGAAATGCTTCAAAACAGTGGCTTTGTATGAAACTTGCGATAAACCCAACACCCTCCTCTTGGATCTCGAGTGAACTTGATCCCAAGGATGTGACCGGCTTTCCCTAAGTCCTTCATATCAAACTGATTTGACAGCCATACCCTTACGTCTGACAATACCTTTACATTGTTTCCAATGAGCAGAATATCGTCTACGTATAATACTCGTCACACCTTTTATACACACAACTTTCGAACTTGTTTTGATCACAAACCCATAAGACTTAATAACTTGATCAAAACACTGGTTCCAAGTACGCGACGCTTGCTTAAGTCCATAAAATGGATCTCTTAAGCTTGCATACGAGGTGCTCTTGGCCTTTTTCAACGAAACCTTTGGGTTGTTGCATATAGATCCCATCAAGACTTCCGTTAAGGAAAGCTGTCTTGACATCCATTTGCCAGATCTCGTAATCTAAGTGCGCAGCGATCGACAAGAGAATACGGATGGACTTAAGCATAGCTATAGGCCACAGGCCACAAGCCTTGCTTTGAAGGTCTCTACCCTTCCGTCCGGTCCTCTTTTCCTCTTGTACACCCACTTGCATCCAATGGGCTCTACCCCATTAGGTGGATCAACCAACTCCCACACTTGATTATAATCCATCGAACCCACCTCGGTTTCCATTACGGTTTGCCACACTTCCGCGTCTTTATCTTGGATTGCCTCGTCGTACGTTCATGGGTCTGATTCATCGCCGGTGTTGGTCCCACTCGATAGATTAATTGCGGAAGCTTATGTTATAATGTCTTTCCAAAATCTTTTATAAGAGAGCAATAAACAATAATTAAAATAAAGCGATAAATGACACAAGATATATAGTGGTTCGGATAAATATCCTACGTCCACTCTCCCTTATCACCAAGGGGTCTCACTATCAACCAACTCACAAACTTACTCACTGGAATTTTCGAAGTACCAGCACCTTCTTACAAACTCTTTAGATCTAACTTCGATCTAAAGATAGACTTACTCCAACCTTGTCTAACAAGATGAACAGGTTGAGTATATAAACTCCTTACGAGTAGATGAGTAATTAAGAACACAAGTGAGTACAATATGCGTAGTGATCAAAAGCTTAGTATGGCTATATGCGCGTGAATGATTCTAGAGCTTTTTCCAGATCTGCACTCAAGTATATATAGAGGGGATTAGGGACATAGCCGTTGGGAGGCTGATCCAATCAGATCCTCTATATATGGAAGCTTCAATCAATCAATTCCCTAATTGATTGATTGGGTTGGTGAGATCTTGATTGATTATCCTCAAATACTTTTCAATCCTGATCTTGATTTGACTTGATTAATTACCAACGGATCAAAGCTTCCAATTGCCTAACTCTGATACTCAACAGAGAAGACAGGACCAGACACAAGGCAACCTCGGTGTCTTCTGGTCCTTATCTGGTAAACAACCAGAATACTCAGTAGAATAAGGGGATCAAACTGAGCATCTTTTGTTCCACCAGACTCGTCTGGTCCGGACACGTCTGGTCTGGAGAAGGTCCTCTGCCTCTGGTCTAGATCTCATCTGGTGAAGTCTTCTGGTGACTCTTCTGGTGAAGTCTTCTGGTCTGGCAGTTCCCCCTAGACTAAGTCCTAATCTAGATCATCATCTGGCTAACAGGTCCAGATGGTCCTATTACATCTTCTGGTTTGTTTTAACTCATCAAAACTAACAATTTTTATCCTAACAATTTCCCCCTTTTTGATGGAGTTAAAACACTACCAGAACTGATCAAAAGTAGACTTAACCAAGAAAACAATAAAGGGATGAGACCTTAGAATAGATCTCATCAGGCAAATAATAAGACAACAAGGAGTTGTCTTTAGAACAAGGAAGATATGTATTTTTCATTAATAAACAGAGGACAAAATAATTACAGATTACATTGAAGTTCATAGTCCTACTCTAAGCATATCTTCTGTTCTCTTTAGGGACAAGAAACCAGTCAAGGAACCTATCCTGGACGGCCTTCAACTCTGCAGAAGATGTTGGGGTGAAATTCACCAACACCTTGGTCTTGTAAAGCTTCTTCAGTTCTGCCCAATCCACCTGGTTCCCAATCATGGGAGTGTCAAGATAAGTAAATTCAGGAGCAGTCACCTCCAGGTTGAACTCAATGGTTGAATCCATCAGCTGCTTGTACAAGTCTGCATCATAGGCTTGCATCCAAGAATGGAAGGTTATGTTGATTAGCTCATCATCTTCTGGTGCTGGCCTCTGGATATAATGCTGAATGAACCAGAGGGTCTTGGCTTCTCTCCATCTGTCAATCAGAGGATACGACACAGTAGAGTCAAAAGACCCTTCTGTCCTGAGTGGCAAGATGTTCATAACTTCCACAGGAGCTTTCCTCTTCTGACCTGAGCCACCTGCACCAGAAGGAATACCAGCTTCTCTGGCCTTCTTGTTCTGTCTCTTAACATATCTGAGCCTCTGCTCTTCATCTATGTTCTTCCTGATTCTGGCTTGCCTCTCCTCTGGAGTCTCTTCCTTGTATCTCTTCTCTGCTTCTTCGACAACAGATTCAAGGAAACTCTTCTTTACTTTTCTAATCTTCCTCTTAGCAGGACCAGGAATGATAGAAGGATCCTGCTCAGCTTCAGATGACTCTTCTTCTGCAGCAAGTTGTTTAGCCATATTAAGAGACTTCAACTCTTCTTTCTTCTTCTTCTGCAACTCAGCCTGGACCAATGTGTTCTCCAACAGGTCCAGACGAGCTCCATGGCTAAACAGAGTCTCATTTGTGGTCTTCGCCAGATCAGTTCTGGCCTTCTCTTCCCCCTTTTTAACTTCATCAAGGAGGGGCTCCACTACCTGCCTTATAAGATCAGGCAAGGCAGTGTTGGAGGAAGAGTGAAGATCACGCAGCTGCTTGGCCTCCTCCAGGTAGGCTTTAGACTCTGCAACAAGTCTCTCCTGCGTCTCCAACATCTCCTGGAGGGAGTCTTTCAACTTAGCGGTCTGAATCATCTGGCTGGCCATCTCCACCTTGAGAACAGAGACTGGCCTCAACTGCTCCAGCACGTGCTCCTGGAGCTGCTTCTGGCTGTGCATGACATCTAACTTGACAAACAAGCCATTAGCCTTGAACGAAGCTTTAACCTCTGCCAGAGAGGACTTGAGCTGCTTCATGAAGATTTTCCTCTCTTGCTTAATCTGATGCTCAATCATAGCATGGGCCATATGCTGGATTGCTTTGGAAAAGCGCCCTATCTGCATGATCTGCTCGTTGAAGAAAGCCTTCATCTTCTGGAGCACAGCAGGAGACATCTCAAAGTCCTCCTCGTCTGAATAAAGCTCTGGAGGGAAGACAAAATGAGGACCAAACTTGTAAGTGGGACCCTCTGGAGTGAGCATTACTCCTCTCTGGATGAGCAGGGTGCGAATCAAGACTTTAGCTGCACCAGGGGTCTCCAGCTCTGCTGGGTTCTGAATGTTCATTTTCTGCTTCAGCTCAATCTCCCAAGCAGTGAAGTTGGAGGCACCCATTTCCTCAAGCAATAGCATCAGGTCCTCCACATCTTCAAGTCTGGCCTTGCTCCAGACCTTGGCATCACTAAGCTCTGCCAGAAGTGGTAAGTGCTCCAGAAGAACTGGAAAATGCTCTCTTAGCCAGAGCTGAGCACTTACACTCATACTCTGCCTAATGGGACCCATTTCTGCAGAAGAGAAAGTGAAGGGTTTGGGCCCAGAGGCAGAGGAGGAAGGGGCTAAGTCAACAGGCTCAAGTGAAGCTTCCTCATCTTCACTATCATCGCTGGTTAAACAGGTTGGGGAGGGGGGGGCAACGAATCCCAGAGCCATAGAAATGGTTGGGTCCTGGTCTGTATGGGTTTGGGGAGGGTTTGGATTCTGTGAAGTAGAGGTGGTAGGGATTGGTTGCTCTGCACCAGAAGAGGAAGGAATATCTGGTACAGAATGTGTAGGAGGGATTTGGGAGGTGGAAGTGTTTGAAGGGGGGACTTCTGCACCAGAGGAGGTCGAGGGTACCTCTGATACAGAAGGTGGGGGAGAGGAGTTAGTGGGAAGATGTGTTTGGGAGTTTGGGGAAGAAGGTGTTTGTGTAGGAATGGTAGAGGGAGTATAGACGGGGGTATCTGGGATAGTCTGCTCTGGTGGAAGAATGGGGTTACCAGAGGCAGATGGGGTATGGGGAATGTTATCTGGGGGAGAGGTAGAAGGGGAAACAAGATTTATGGGGGAGGAAGAGGGAAAGGAAGGGTTTACCTCTGCTGGGTCAACACCAGCAGGCACAACAAGCTCTGGAGCATCCTCCATTATCTGGGTGTCATCCTCAATGGCCTTCTCCAAGGCCTCTCCAAGATCAGATCCAGAGTCTGAATCTTGAAGAAGGGCTCTCTTAGCCTTGGATTTCCTCACAAGAGGCACTTCCTCTTCTTCCTCTTCTTCTTCTGATGGCTCATCCACCAGAAGGGTTTTCTTGGGAGCTCCTCTGCCAGTCCTTGGCATCTTGGCAGATTTCTTCTTGACCTCCTCTGGCCTCTTCCTCTTTGAAGCTCCTGCCTTTTTGGCAACCTCACTCTTCTTCTTCAGTACATCAAGAAGAGGGATCTGGTCCTCCTCAGAGGAACCAGAGAAAGCAACAGTTGAAGAACCAGTTGCTCCAGCAGCTTTCTTCTGGGTCTTCTGCTGCTGCTGCTGCTTCTGCCCCTTAGCAGGTGAGGGAATGGCTTGAAGGGGAGGAGCAGGGATGGCTTGCTCACCATCAGAATCAGGATGGCCATGGAGAGGACCATACTTGGAGAACATAATCTTGGACTTATGAAAGCCCTTACACCAGGATTGTCTCCATTTCTTCTCTGGAAGAATCGAATCCAGAATTAGGGTGAGTTTTGTGCCCAATGATACATTAGCATTGAACACAAATTGTTGCTCTCCTGGCAACTGGGGGCAATCTTCCTTCTGAATTTTCACCTTGTTCTTCCTCAGCACCCCCCAGAAGAACTCAGCCCAGTTACATTGAACACCATCCAGAATGGCCCTCATAACACAGAGCCTGCCAACGAAGATGGCATCTGTGCTATGACTCTCACACATGAGAATCTTTACCACAATGTCAAATAGCACCTTATACTTCTGCCTAAGATGCTTGTCCAAGAAACCCTTAGAAATATTCTGGCATGAATTTCTGGCAAACATCTTGAAGGATTCCAACGACTCTCCTTCTCTGTACTTCAGTGGGTCCACACCTTCCGCAGAAAGGTTACCAAAAAGACCACAGAAGTCTGCCTTAGAGAAAACAAGATCCTCTGAATCAATCTTGGAAGAAATGTAGTCTTCATGGATCTTCATCCGGATAAGAAACTGTGCAGCATATCCATCCAAGGTACGCAGATCCTTGGGAACCTTTGAGATCAACTCCTCCAGCCCAGAACGTCGGAGAAGTTCCAAAATCTCCAAAGCGGCCGGATTCTTAGTGGAATAGAAGTCCACCACCATTTATGTCTTGAGTTTCTTGCAGACATAGTCTGGATCGAAATTGCACTTGGGTGCCATAACTGTGAAAGAGAGAGAGAGAGAGAATGCTTTGCAGAGAGAGGTTAGGGTTTGAATAGTATAGAAACGTGAAAAGACAGATTGAAAACAAAATTGATTTAAATAGAGTAATACGCGTGGCTTGAAAATTAAATGAAGTGTGAACGCGTGTTGTTTCAAATTCAATTTAGGAAACAAAATCAATTTTAGCATTGATTGACATTTTGCACAGTGATTAAATCTGATGGCCACGATGAAAGGCAAGATACAGATTTAATCTGGTGCGTTGGCATAGTCATTGGGACTGGGCATAAAGGGGTTTTGTGGCAGTCAAGAGAAAAAGCGAAATGATTGCCTAGGCCCTATACCCTAGTCTTAAATACACTCCGAAGTTGAAAGGTTTTGAGTGTACTTACTAATTTGAAAAGTGTATCCCAATGATCAGAGGCCAGAGTAGAAAAGACATACCTGTCACCTGATATTGTAACCAGATGATACCACAACTAGTCTGGTGATACTTCTCCTCTGATGGAACTCATCTGGTCCTGGTCAGTAAGGACAAATCTCTGACTTAGCACCTCATCTGGGATAAGTGTCACCTGGTGTATACCTCACCTGGAAGTATACCCTCTCTGATATATCTAATCTGCAGGTATGTTAGCATATGGAAAAATTTATGAAGAAAATTAATAAAATAAGGATACTTCTCTGATGTTCCCCCTAAATCAAATCTGTCTCTGGATCCAACAATCCTAACTCAAAGGCTAACTCTCTGAATCTGGTCTCAGCCAAAGGCTTGGTTAAAATATCTGCTCTCTGCCTCTCTGTTGCAATCTTTTCCATCCTTATGTCTCCCTTCTCAACATGATCTCTGATAAAATGATGCCTTATATCAACATGTTTGCATCTGGTATGAAGAACTGGATTCTGGGTGATTGCAATGGCACTATTACTATCACAGAAAATAGGAATATCCTTAGCTCTAATCTGGTAGTCCCTAAGCTGTTGACTAATCCAAAGTAGTTGAGAACAACAACTCCCTGCAGCCATATACTCTGCTTCTGTTGTTGATGTAGCAACTGAAGTCTGCTTCTTGGAAAACCAGGATACCAATTTATTCCCTAAAAATTGGCATGTTCCACTTGTAGATTTCCTATCTATTCTGCACCCACCATAGTCTGAATCTGAATAACCACTTAATTCTAAATTGTCATCTGCAGGATACCATAATCCTAAATTCACAGTTCCCTTGAGATATTTCAATATTTTCCTAGCTGCTTCCAAGTGACTTTTCTTTGGATTAGCTTGAAATCTGGCACAAACTCCTACAGCAAAAGTAATATCTGGTCTGCTTGCAGTCAGATACAAAAGAGAACCAATAAGTGCTCTGTACTGAGTCTGGTCCACACTCTCTCCAGACTCATCTGGATCCATGTTGAAATTTGTCATCATAGGGATCTTGGCTGCCTTGCTAGATCCTATTCCAAATTTCTCTAACATGTTTCTGGTGTACTTAGCTTGATTAATAAAAATTCCCTTCTATGATTGCTTAACCTGCAAACCCAAAAAGTAATTCAATTCTCCCATCATGGACATCTCAAACTGTCCCTGCATGAGCTCACCAAACTTCTCACACAGCTTCTTGTTAGGGGATCCAAATATGATGTCATCAACATATATTTGGACCAGAAGAATGTCCTTTCCTTCTTCTTTCCTAAACAAGGTCCTATCAATCTTACCTTTAGTAAAACCATTGTCCAGAAGAAATTGAGATAGAGTGTCATACCATGCTCTGGGTGCCTGCTTCAGCCCATAAAGAGCTTTCTTAAGCTTAAACACCTTGTCACCTTGTTCAAAACCAGGAGGTTGTTCCACATACACTTCCTCAATGAGAATCCCATTAAGAAAGGCAGATTTCACATCCATCTGGTATACTTTGAACTTCATGTGAGCAGCATATGCTAAGAACAATCTGATAGCTTCTAGTCTGGCAACAGGAGCAAATGTCTCATCATAGTCTATTCCTTCAGACTGAGAATAGCCCTGGGCCACTAGCCTTGCCTTGTTCCTAGTAATGACATCATTCTCATCTTTCTTATTTTTGAAAACCCACTTAGTGCCTATCACCTTTTGATGTCTTGGTCTGTCTACCAGCTCCCAAACATCCTGTCTGGTGAATTGATTCAATTCCTCCTGCATAGCAACAATCCAATTTGAATCTTTCAGTGCCTCCTTGATGTTCTTGGGCTCAATCAAGGACACATAGCAACTGAATAAGGCAGCTAAGTTAATAGTTCTCCTAGTCTGGACACCCTTAGTTGGATCTCCTAAGATCAGGTCATTGGGGTGATCAACCAGGGTCCTCCTTCCCGTGGTCTTGCCTGGGTGATCATCTTCTGTAGTACCTTGGTGATTATCACCACCTGCAAAAGAGCTTCCCCCTACAGGAG